>BSBN01000582.1:5000000-7500000 GCA_027924645.1 Cunninghamia lanceolata
TATCAGGACATTTTTTTTTCATTATTTGGTCCAATGTTGACCTATGAATATTGTCCTCTATCAGCGTTTGGAAGATCTTTCTGTTTTAGCATGTTGTCCAGATCAAAGGCTCTCTCTAGCTCAATCATTCCTTTTGGAATCTTATTGCTGGGCAACTCTAAGATTTCTTCCTCCTCCCACACATGATCTTCTACATTGTTTTCATCTATGATATGGGCATCAAATATATCCCTGTTGGAGATGAAATCTAGGATATGATGATCATCATCGAATACTTGGAGGTTGGTTACATTGTCAGACACAGAATGTACTGATACCAACTCTACTAAAAATCTTTTTAGACCAGAAATAGACAGTGGCTCCAATGTACTAGCAGCCTAGGCTAAAGCATCTTCCCTATGGTTCTATTCTCCAGGTACGTGGGTGATATTAAATGCATCAAAGTCTTTAATCAGGTCCCACACCCTGTGTCTATAATTGGATAGTTTTTTTTATAATTGTAGGAGTAGATTCCTCTCACCTGCCTCACTACTAATTCTAAGTCCCCATAGACATGTAGAATTTTTACTTTCTTCTTAAGGGCAAACAATATCCCATGAATCAGAGCTTCATAATCTATTACATTGTTGGTGCAGGGGAACTGCAGTTTGTATGCTACCAAGTAGGATTTTCCAGATGGATCAATGAGATCTATCCCTACTCTAGCTCCTTGTTTTGACTTGGATCCATCAAATCTAAGGATCAATGGCTTTTCTTCAACTGAAGGCTTATCTGAATGTTCTTTCTTCTTTGTAGCTCTTGTAGCTACACCACTTGATATCCACTTCATCTTTGGTGGCTCGACTCTCTCAGCTTCCACCTATTTTTTCTTCTATGAAGCTGATGTCTCTTCTTTCTTATTATCCTCAGAAGGATCTTCTTATGAACTAGGCAATATCTATCTTTCCAAAATATGCAGACACAATGAGCAAGCAATCTCTGAATGGGGTGCTTCATGTAACCTACACCAGCCTTCAATCAAGACATCCTATGGAGGCCTCTGCTGCTGTGTCATTTTCTGAATCTCTTCTGATAGAAACTCTTCAAATTTAGTCAGATTGTTGCCTCTGTCTTCATTAGATAACTCATAATTCGATTCAACTAAGCAATCACTCCCTGGGGTGATTTTCTTTTTCTTCTTAACATTACTCTGGTTGCATACCAGCATCTCTTCTGTCATCTAAACATGACTTTCATCTGGTTGTATAGCCTCCTCTGTTCCTACAGAAAACAAACAAGCATCAGTGTCGCTATCATTATCACTGTCTGACGAACTCACCTCTAATGATGATGATGATGATGAGGCATCACTGCATGCCTATTCCAGCTCCATCATATCTATGCACGCTTCATAGGTTTTCTTAGAATGTGACTCATTATGCAACCTGCACCATCCATCTCTTAGAATATCATTAACTGGTATTTCTAATAATTTACATCACTTCACCTGTTTAGATAAATGCATTTCAAAATTTCTAAAGTGATCTACCTCATTCTCACTCTCAGCATTACTATCAGATTCTACAATTATTTCATCATCCTGGGATCATCATCATGATGATGAACATCATACATCAGGATTTCCTCTATCCTGATAGTCTGAGGTCTGATGGAGTAAACTCCAGGTTACACATCTACATACATGATCTCATTTGTTTTGTTATACTCGGTGATCATGTGCTTCATTCTAGGCTCAGCATCTATTCTTATCTGGTTCAGTATCCCTTTCCATGGTAACCACATGTGACTGAGATCTGTGGACATGTATCTGTTAAGAGTTTTAGACTAGTCCTTGCTGAGTAGCATCCCGTATGTATCAGGTATGTCAACTACCTAAATATCTATATAGTACTGGATCCTAGGGTCAGATGCTAACTGCTTGTGGATGTTAGTCAGTTCTCCTACCACACTTACTTCTGTTTTGTCTAGTTGTGTGACTTTCTTCAAGGATTTAGCAGGATGTAATCCTAAAGCATTACATATAGACAAGGGTATTACATTGATAGATGCTCCTGAGTCTACTAAACAGTTGTGCAAGTTTTTGCTAAACATCCTTATGGTGAGGAGGAAAGGAGGCAACTTACTCTTATCTCTGTATAAGGTCATGTGGGAGGTTTCTATAGCTTGAACAGTAGCTGGCACCTTGTGTTTGTCATTATTATCTTTAGAAGCATGATCTTTACTACCAAACTGACCCGAGGGATGACTATCCTCTCTCGGAGTAGGATCATCTAGTGATTTCATAAATGATTTCTTGATGGCAGGAGTTTTAAGTAACTCTGACAAGGACAGGCTAATTTTAATCTTCTTCATTTCTTCAGCCAGATATGTGACTAATTTGTCAGACTCATGAGGTAGACTCACAGCCTTTGGTGCATTACTTTTTGGTGCTAAATAATGAGCATTCACCTTGGAATCAGGAGGTGTATTGAAATTGTTCGGAGGCAAGGAAGAGGTCAAAGGACCAGTAGGTCTGTTGACATTATTTCTCAAGTTGTAGTTATGCTTACCCTAATATTGCCGCTGGTAGGCATGTACCTCCTCATGTTCATTTGAAGGCTCATTTTCATCCTCAAAGGGGAAAACATAATTTGACTCAAAAGCCATGGCTGATTCCTCACATGCTAGGGTGTAATCTTGGTGAGTAGGCATTGTCTGCTGATAAGGATGATGAGTGTAACTCTCTAGCACTAAGGTAAAATCATATCCACATGTGACAAGTTCATTTCCCTCTACCTGAGGTTGATTTCCTGAAGTATTGGACACTTCAATCTAGAAAATGCTAGCAGCAATTCTAAATTGAGGACAGTCTAACTCTGCATGTGCATTGGTGTTGTGAATTCTGCACCAGTTAGTGAGGGCTACTTTTGCAAGATTGACTCTAGTAGTATGTTTGGGTTCACCAGGAGGCTGATTGTCTAGGGGTGATGGAAAAGAACCATTGTTTGGCCTAGTGTTCCACACTCTAGGCTGTCTTTGAGAATTATTATTGCCATTATTATTGTTATAATTGTTGTTATACCCCCTATCAGGATAATTTGGTCTGTCATTAGCATAGCCTCTATTCTAGTTAGGCTGAGAGTAAAAGTTTTGGCTCCTCAAGTGAGTAATCTCAGTTGTAAGTTTCCTTAGCTGAGCTGATATTTCCTTAATCTCTTCTTTCTCTTCCTAAACCTTAGCCACTACATTTTCTGTCAAAGGCTTAAAGAAAGAAGATCCATGGTTATTTTGATTATTCTAGTCTACAATAGGAGGTGCCTGTGGTGGTCTAGGATATTGCAATGTTTGGCCATTTCCATTTGGAGGAGGCATAATGCTCAATGGAGGTATCTACAAAGGTGCTGGCATCACAGCTGGAGTGATCATGGCTCCATTAGGCTGTTGCTGGGTGGGATATGCTAGATAACTAGGATAACCAGGAAGTGTTGGAAATGCAATGTTTGGTGTAGGAGTAGGAACTAACTACTAATTTACTTTAATAGCTTCTTGGAAAGCCCCTATTAAAGATGTGATTTCAAGATGTGCTCTCCTAATAAACATGGAAGTTAAAGGATCCAGAGCTGAATAATAAATGCTCCTAGTAGCTTCATCTACTACAACATAGGGGGCGACTAAGTTAGACAACATTTTCTGGAACCTAGCGTTGAAGTTGGCAATAGGTTCTCCTTCAAACCATTTAATTGTGGCAAATAAGTGATAGTTCATTAAAGGATCAATCGGTACTTTGAACC
The DNA here is from genome assembly GCA_027924645.1 of Cunninghamia lanceolata. Lineage (NCBI taxonomy): Eukaryota > Viridiplantae > Streptophyta > Pinopsida > Cupressales > Cupressaceae > Cunninghamia > Cunninghamia lanceolata. The sequence continues at coordinate 5,003,771 of BSBN01000582.1, forward strand.
TATCAGTGAAAGCTTTCTCTAGGACAACCCATGATCCGACTGAACCCTGACCAAGACTAATATACTAGTTATAAGCCTCTTCCCCTAAGGAATAAGGAAATAACCTGCATACAATGTCCTGATGCTCAATTCTAGCCCTACAGCAGGCTTCTTTGAAAGTTCTGATATGATCATCAGCATCCTGATATGGATGATACTTTAGACAAATTTTATCAGGATTCTTCGGTAAAGGATGATATGCATTGAAAGTCAAAGGTGATTCAGCTATGAAGAATGACATTGCAACCGGTGGAGGTTGAGCTTGAGGTATCACTGGTTGAAGTTGGACCAAAGGTGTGACTGGTTGTCTTGTAGGTGTTTGTAAACCAAGAGGAGTCACAGGAGGACATTCAGGTGATGCTCCTAATGCACTAGAACCAGGAGTGTGATGAATGTCTATAGTTCTAGGTTTGAATCCTCTGATAGGTAGTTCTTCAAAGATTCCACCAGATCAGGATCTAGTATTTGGCCTGTGAGCCAGGATGTCTCAAATTTATGGAAAATTGGCTGGATGATTGTAAAGATCAATTGGAATTTACTAGCAGAGGCTGTATTTATGGTCAGAAATGGTAACTAACTGGGTATTTATGGGATATTTGCATGAACAATACAAATATGAGGTGATATTTAGGTCTGGTGACACTTGCGACCGGATATCAGGTTTCTAAGGTATATTACCTCAAAAGCTTTGACAGATTTACTTGAAATAGGACTAATCTTTGCAAATTCATGGTGATCTACACTAAAGCTTGCAATATTTATGGTTAACCTTAAAAAATTTTCGACAGATTAGCATGTGTAAGCATGATACAACAAATCTTTACACATTACTTAAAATTCAGAGATGTTCCAGTGTTACCTTACTTCTGCATCATCAAATCTAATTTACTGATGATGAGTTTCTGGCTTCTGGCCCTCCTTCTAGCACCAATTTATGTTGATCATGATGTTAGTCATAAACAAACATAGAATAAAAGTTCCACATCAACCTTTACTCATCTTGAAAGATACGATGAATTTAAAGAATTCATGATCCCAAGTCTTCGTGGATTAGTTCTTAATCAGCTGACGTTACTTAGCAGTTGATGTTTCCATTTTGGGGCCTTACGTTTTCTTATCAGTAAGATTCTGGTCCTGTGATGATGCTACAGAGAAAGGTTATTTTACACAGTATATTCTTTCAAATGATGTATTTATACTCAAATCTTTGCATGATATTTATCAATTGTGCATGCTTTAACTTCAAATATGCTATGAATCTTTAGTTATCTATGAGATGTCTGCATTTCATATTATTTGCTTCTGATTGTCTATTATTTGCAATTGTGATGGTGAAATGTTCTGAAATTAAAAGAAATGTAAAAGAATACTTCAAATTATGATGAATCTTTAGCTATTGAGCCACATACACACTTGATACAGTCATGAGAAAGAAGAAATCAAACCATATGTTCACCCAGATGTTCCATAGCTATATATAGTTGATACAAACTTCAAAGGATGAGGAATGAAGACAATATATGCAGACTGATGAGCACTCCAAGGGACGCAGCAAATCAAAGCATATATCAAGAATTCGTACATAGACTACTCTGGATTTACGATTATTTATAATCGAAATGGTCTTCTCTTTCATTAAGTATGCAAAAATATGAATGCTTACAATAACTTTGAAATAGGCCCTGAATATTTCAGTAAACAAATTTTAATTAAGCTTCGAATGTTTCAAATAGTGCATCCCTGCACCTTTTATAGAACAAGGTGACAGAGTGGTTACACATGATCTACAATCAAGATTTATCAATTAAGATCAATGGTGCATATTCTTTTGACTTAGTCAAATGTATCTCGTGGCATAGGCTACTAGCTGGCAACCATCTAGGTAACTTATTTTCTGCTAAGTACCTGATGTAGATGTTTCCCTTGTAGCGTATCTTCATCTACTCCTCAGGTTCTTCTTCTTCATCATCATGATCATCATGATCATAATTTTTTGTATCTTCATCATCCTGATGGATGTCGCCTTGTATATGGACCTGCATGGATGTCCAGATATTTTCATATGCTTCTACTATTTTCTCAACTTCCCTGCCATCCTGAGTTTTGGCTTTGACAATGGCGTGCTTGTGGGTCTGATATTTATCCCTGAGTGCTTCCAATTTATTCTTCCTACTGCTCAATGTTTAATTGTAGTTCTCTACCCTGACCTTGATCCTTATGATCCTGTTCATTGCTTCTTCTGTCAGTTGAGTAAGAGGGTCATCAACCATCGATTGAAAGTTACTATGCAGAGCTTTTATGGGAAAGTCTGCGTCTTGGTTCTCAATTTACCCTTCTACCTTCCGCTCTAGGGCATCCAAGATTTCTACTTCAAATGACATCATGTTGTGCAATTTTATACTGATATCTCTTAGTTTACCATTGCACCTCTTCAATACATCACATTCAAACCTGATGTCATTATACCAAATATCTACCAGCATGGCATTGTTATTGTTTAGTACCTGATGATTTATTAGGATTTGAGAATCAATCCTCTTTATTTCACTCAAAGCACTCAAGACTTTCTCTAATTGAAATGACCTCCTTCCGGCCTCAGTCTACAATTTATCTACTTTTCTTCTTGAGACACTCAAAGAATTCCACCTCTACAAAGAGGCTCCTACTACTTCCTCAGCTCCTGTTAGTGTAGACAACATCCACTTTCTCATAACCACTGACTCATGCTTCATAAGGTCCAATTTATTTACCTCCTCTTGAGAAATTGCAGTCAATGGGACTGCTTGATCTGATACTGTATTATCAGGGTTAATCAACCCTTTTATGTATGAATGCAGCTGAGCAATGTGCTCTTTATGCTACTTATTTTTCTCCTTTTTTCTCTTAACTCTTTGGATTAAAGAATCAATAATGTCTTTCCCCTCTTGACCCTCTTGATCTTCATTGGCAAATCCCAAATCCACTGTAGTTATCTGGAATTCTTCCAGAGTAATTTTACCCTTTTCTTTCTCAATGGTGGGGAGTGCTATCTAAGCGGATCTTCTACCCATAATAGGATCTCTTCTAATGGCCGAGGTTAATCTGGACTTCCTCGTTGGCTTCATGATGGTTTCTGAAAATAATGTTGAAACATTAAACTCTTGAATCTCAAAACCAGATTCTGTACTTATCTCTTTCTCGAGCCATTGAGGCACTTGATCTCCTAATCCTTGGTGTCCATCATCATCATCATGTCCACCCTGATCTCTTGTATCTATCTCTATTCTCAATGGAGAGGGTGATTTCCTCGTTTCTTCTTTATGATGATCTTGATGAGGGTGATCTTGTTCTACTTCATCTGGAGGAGTCTCTTCTTGTGGTGGAGGATCTTGCGATGCATCCACATGCTGATCCTATAATTGATCTTGCACTTCATCTTCTTTTGTTTCATCTACCTTGGTAGTTTCCTCCACCTAGGGTACATTTGCATCCATGCATACCATTGTATCTATATTAAGTGCTTTAACCTAATCTTGGATCACATTATGATCCGCACCTGTTGTATCTACCTCTTGAATCTTTAGGTCATCATGACCTGATGTCTCTTTATCACTAGAGGTTTCTTGAGTCTTGGGGGCATCTTCACCTGATGTGGCCTTGTCATTCCCGCCTTTTCTTGGACTTCTAGAATCTTAGGTTCAATAGGTATTTCCTGTTGTTGCTGACCTAAATCTGAAGTGTGGCTTTCCACTTCTTTCAACTTGATTTCCTCAATATTTTCTACTTTATTAGGTGCACCTGCTTGATGTTTAGGACTTGCATCCTCCCTGTGTGTTAGATCGATCATCATAGGGCTAGTTACCTGATCAACTAATTTATCAAGCCCTATCTGTTGGGCTACCTTCTTTGGGATATTCTCTTTTTCTTACTCTGCTTGGTTCAACTCTTCTAATATCACCCTCTGTGAGGATGGGGTTCCTTGTGGAGTTATGTGAGTACTTGAAGCAAGGGTCTCCATCCTCTGAGAGGCTACGTTATCTACCACCTCATCATCTAATAAGTCTACAGTCTCCTCCAGTGAGAATGGACCTCCTTGACTTGCTCCAGTGGTTTCTTTCGCTTGTCCCTCAACCTTCTCAGTCTTAAACTAAATTATGGTAGGAAGTGGTACATCATGTTGCAACTCTTTTCTGAAAACTTCACTACCTGCTCCCCTTAACATTACGGGGTCATGTCTTATTTCACAACTCATATGTTTTCTTTGTTTTTTAGGGGTGGATGTTATTAAGGACACTACGTTTCTCTTCCTGGTTACCACCATGGGGTCATCTTCTGCAGGCTCCTCTTCAATAAGGGTATCCTTCTCCGCATGTTGCTGTGATGTTTGGCCTTGATCTTGTATCTCTACAGTATTCACAGCCTCCCTCAAGATCCTTTTGGTCTTTTGTTTATCCTCTAGAGGTGGTGCTGACGAGGCTGATGCCTGTCCTGATGTAGATGCATCCTCAGTTGGTATGTCTACTCTCTCAATTATTACCCCCTTAGGTATATCATCAGTTTTCTTCTTCTCTCTGAGAGTTCCTTTTCCTTGTTTCTGGGGTGGTAGCCTTTCTCCATTAGGTTTTCTCTTCTCAACAAGGAAGTCGTCATATTCTTCATCTAAAATCTCTTGTCTTTTCCTCTTGTTGTCTACTGTGCTAGCCATCCCCTTCTTCTTCAGTGTATTGATTTGTTTATCCACCCATGTTTGGGTCAACTGCAGCACCCCACATGTAAACCTATCCAATGAAATATCTTTCAGCTGCATTAGGTTAGGGGCTGAAATGGTGTCATTATACACCTTTTTCTCTTCATATTTATCTGATAACAACCTGCCATCATCCCTCTTCAATTGTGCAGGCATTTGAATGCAATCAAACATCTTGATCTAATTGAGGGTGAGCCTTTGATATTTCCTTCTTTTAACCTCAGCCTCATCGTCACAATCAGTCCAAAAATCCTCTATGTGTTTCTGATGAATGGGTTTCCCCATGATCTTCTGCATCCTCCCATAGGGGTCATATGATCTGGCCAATGGGAATGGCTATATGTTCATCAGGTTCAGACCACCTATGGATTTCTTTATGCCATCTGAATTAGGGCATATATACCACCCTATAGTCACTGGAAACAATACTAGATGTATTTTATTATTTGCTTTATATGCATCCAATATTGTTGATATCTATCTTGGTAATTCCATCAGGACTACCCCATCAGTAGGGTACCTGGTTAGCATTAAGGGCTGCCCCTCAAAACCTTCTACTCTGATGTAGGAGAAAGTGGCAAACTGGATAAACTAGGCACCATGTCTATATATCACTTCCTAAGCTTCCATGCTCAATCTTTTGGTTCTATCTTCCTCCATTGTTCTGACCAGATGCATAGAAAATGCATCATTCACTAATTTATAATCAGGGAGGTAGTGTACTTTCTACAATTGAGGATAATGATCCCATATATGGGCATCATTCAAACTGCCACCAATCTTCCCAACTGTAGTTAATGCATCAAATGTACCCTTATATGCACGTGAATACACAATATATGAAGTCATGTAAAATGAACAGTCTAGGCCTCCTAGGTTCATTAGTTGTTCATCTAGGGCATCACTGATCATCTTAGCCCATAATGGCTTGTTATCTGTATAAAGGCACATTATGATAACCCCGTACATCCAATCTTTGAAGCTTCTAGCATTAGGCTGGCCTGTCATGCTGCTGAGCAGGGCAATCATATACTGATACTCATCATCAAAGTCAAACTTCTACATGTGCACTGGTAATTTGGCAAAGGTAGTATAAGGGCTATTCTTTGCTCGCCATTGGTACATCCTCTTTCTTGTAGTCTTTTTGTTATTTATATATTCAGTCTCCAGCTTCTTCAGATCCATACTGACTACCTTCTTCCCAACTAGAAGGTTGAAAGTAGATATAATGCCTTTGATGGATATATCTGCATATACCCTTCCGTGTTTTTCTACTCTCCTTGTCTTAGGGTTATAATTTTGGGCATACTCAACTACTAATTCTGGAGTTTCCATAGAATAAGGAAATCCAACTACATACCACATTCCTGATACAAAGACAGCATCCAGTAGGGTACTTTCTCTATATTCGTCCATCTTGGCTGACCATGCCGCCAAATCTGTGTTTTATTGGTGGGTATCTCCGATGACACCATATTTGAACTGTACTCCCTCAGGTTGTGCAAACATAGGTTTAAGAAACTCTGCATCAGACTTGTTCTTCTTGACGTCTGCCATAGGTTCTTGCAATGAGCACGACTAGTCTGACAACAATATCCACATGCATGCCTATACAATATTTTTCTGCATCATGCACATTATACTTAATAATCTTTATTTCATCATGATATGCATAATCACAGAGCTAAAACTATAAAAGAACCTACCACCTGGATATTACAGAAAATGACAATAGGAGGGTTTCTAATTACTTACCTAATAACACTTTTCTCTTGGATTAAGTAGATGATTACCAAAAAGAAGCTCAGATACTAGTGATAATCACGTGCTCCGTTCTGCTATAAGCTATTTGCGTCTGCAGGTAGTTCATACGAGGGTTTGAATGTTCTGCGCTCTATAAAATCTTATTTCTTCGCAAGGTGGATGTAAAATGACCCTGTAAATTTACTTTTAATCTCATTCTTAGGGTAAATTAGGGCAAATCCCTACTAGATTAATTAAAACCATTGATCTTCTGCCATGGATCTATGGATGTTACCAGGTGTTTGCATCATGTTTGCAATCAACGGGAATCCAACTACCACATTTATATGCATTTAATGTGATGGGGCAAGATGAGGGGGTGATCTTCAGAAGATTGGGTGATATTTGGAATATGACCCCCCTCCGTGTAATATGACCTTCCACCTTGAGCAGAAAAACTAATGTCGCAAAGATCAGGTGATGTTGAGAATATGGGGTGATATTTAAATATTGGGTGATATTCAAATATCAGGTCATGTTTAAAATGTCAGATGATGTTTGAATATGACCCCTCAGGACTAATGTGACCCCCTTTTGAAAGGTCAGGATGACATCACCATCATATCGTGCAAAAGGGTGATCACTGGAAATATACCTCCATGAGGTAGAAAGATGATGATGTCACCATCAGGGTGATTTTCTTTGTTCATCGGGATTGGATGACATCATCAGCATATTGGCTCTAGGGTGATATTTTGTGCCAGGGTTGTTTTCAGAACATCAGGTGATATTCAGAATATGACCCCCGCAAAATACATGACACTGTTTGATAGGTAAATACCACTATCACGTAAAGTTGACATCCAGAGCTTCAGACCAAAATGATTATCAAGTGATAAAATTGGGTCAAGGTGATCTTTCATAAGATGACTGATGTTAATGAATATGACCCCCCCTCAGAATATCAGGTTTGACTAGGACTTTGACTCACCATAACTTTCATTTTCTAAAGAATACAAGGGTGATCCAAAAAGCAAACTTGCATGAAATTTTGTGCTCTTTCCAACCATGAGGTTATTGATATGAAAAATTAACTTTGACTAACTAACCTCATCATGACGACTTACTCAGCTCCCTTTATGCAGGGTCATCTACATGACTTACTTTTACCAAACCACCGAAAAGTAGGAAAACACAAGCCAAGCCAAGCAAAAAGTTGGGTCCCTATTTTTTCAAGTCAAAATGGGGTGTGTTGTGTAACCACACAACACATATCCACTTTTCAAAAGATTTGTAGCACTACACTTGTGTAACTTGGTTTCTAAACCTTTACAGAGATAAGAATCTTACACAGTTCATTGTTCATAACTTGCACTAGCTTATTAGCATATTATTCCATGAAAGGAATATATTTGAAGGCACATTGGACCCAAGAGTGCTTATGGTGTGCATCATACATAGATCCTTCAACCCATCAACACTACACTTGATTGGGAAGGGAGTCATCATATGTCTGGTTGACAACGTGTTTCATGTGATATTAAGATTTGTGTCATCTTGTGTCCAACACAAGATCATTATAAAGCTTTAGAATACTATATAAACAACTCTCACAATCATTCAAAGTTAGTAAATCAAGAGTGGAGAGAGTGAAGATACTCTAAGAAAGATAATTATTGGAAGCTCAACATATGGGAATATATTGTAACATCATTGGAATGCTATAATTTCAGGTTTTTGTGATCAAATGACTGAGGCCTAGCATGTTAGAAAGCCATTGAGGTAGATTGCAATTCATTTGATTGAAAAAATAATAAAGTTTTTATTCTTGTTTCATTGATAAATTCTATTATGAGTGTGAGTTGTTTTGTTTAGATGCATGGTTGGACAATCCTTCATTGAATCCTCCATCCATGACTACATCAGGATGTACAGAACCAAGGAAAAGGGTTTCATTAGGTAACCTAGGAATTTTATGTCGTCTAGGTGGCTTCAATAGTCTTGGTTTAATGGATACTTATAGATAGGGTTTGGCTTTGTGTAATAAGTGGATTATCTGGGCCCTAGATGGTAATGAGCCCTAGAAAATTTCCCTCAAGCATCATATTGCTTCTAGTGTTCCTCATTGACATAAAGTCTTGCAAGGATTAGGCTTTCATTACATCCTCATAATCAGTGAGTCAATACAAATTTAATACACTTTTATCGCTAAAAAGTATGTGTTTGGCCTAGGAGGCCATCAAGCCATGGCTTATCTAGAATGGGAATAATGTAAGGACTAATATCTCTATCAACCAACATTTTCTTTAGTGGTCTCCTGTGATAATTTTCTAGGATTACCCCCTTATGAAAGTTCTCTAGTTCCATGCTTTAAGATTTTATAAATGTGGGATTTGCACTATTTGAGACCTCTTATCTACAACCACTAAGAACTAGATTTCTTGGCCATAATTTAAATCCAAATATAAGCTTTGTAATTAGGACTTTGAATCATTTCACACAATTCCTATATTAGTACGCCTTTACATGGTTCACAAGGTTAGAATCTATTGCACGATACCTTAGTGGAGGGATTGGAAATGGTATCCAGATATTTCTTCATGGAACTACAAGACCTTTAAGGGATATTGTTGGCTTTACACTCACTTGCCTATGGTTTCAAAACTCAATGCTAGGTGGAATCTCTAGTCCACTACAATTCAGTGGCACCACAAATTTAAAATAGATTGGTCCACAATTGTGGAGCCCAAACTAGCTCATTTTTGATGCAGAGGCATCCACACTATAACCTTACAATACAGCATGGATGTCTGCAGCCCATCATCATCATCATCATCATCACCATCATCATCATATTTTGCTTAACACTGTCAGCATCATCATCATATTTCACCTGCCGACCAATATCCTCCTGATGACGAGCCCTCGCCCGTTCGCATGTCAACAACATCACCTTATTCGATAATCGACAGCATCATCATGTTCGACCAACGCGAACATCCTCCTGACGTCCACTGTTCACTTCAGCGACAACTTCCGCCTTCACTATCTTCAGCATCATGATATTCAACATCATGATAATCAACAGAATAAAGAACATCCGGTTCCTTCCATTTATCCTGATGATGACAAACCTTAACTTCTTGCACCATCCCTTTGATGCTGACGTCACCCGATATCCTGATGACGTATATCCTGATGACGATGACGTCACCCGCAGCTCCTCAATATCCTGCTGCTTCGAAATATCCTGATGACGTATATCCTGATGATGATGACGTCATATCCTGCTGTTGGCCAAACTTAGCTTTTTCGGCCCGCGATCAACCCGATCTTCTTCCTGATGCCGATGCACCCCTCCTTGGCTCCTCCTGATGATGATCACCCCGACGCACATTCACTTCATGCACTCAACTGCATCATGTCGATCTCCTCTTACTCAGATGATGATGCCCGAAGCGACTGCAGGATATACGCAGAAATATCCTGATGCTGCCGTTTTGACGACTTTTCAACCTTAGCGGATTTTCACTGTTCTGATCCGCCGAACCTCCTGGGATGACTCGATCCGCTTCCAGGGTGATCTTCCGCACTTTATCAGCTCGACCTAGCACATGCCCATGCTAGGGTCTTCAACACCTTTCAGCCGCGATCCTGCACACCTGCATGCGAACAAACAAACTAACACCTACCCTACTGTACATAACCATTCCACCGATCAGACGAATCAACCGGTGGAATGGATCAGCGAATCCATGAAACCACCCAAACCAGCAAATCGATTACACAAAGGAGATCAGACAGAAAATGAAAACAGGATCTTTATTGATTTCAAAGATGCAATACAATATACTGTTTCTCACACAGCACACTCTAACTCCTCTGCTCAATGCAATTCTATCCTATTGATCGATGATCTACAGTCAACCGATCCTCATGCTTAAATAGATTTTCCTACGAGTACTACTGACCTGACTCCAAGCGGCTGGGAACTCTCCAGGCGGCTGGGAGGTCCAACTGAACATATATCATGACAGTTGTTCTAACAAACTACCTAAAAATAGTAAAAGCATGGTTAGCATGATCTTATCATGATCAGCATGACCTTATTACATGCATTGGTCTTATCAGACCTTCTTGGAAACATAAATAAGACCTAAAACAACTAACTACCTTATCAAGGCCAGCTGTCAGGTAGGTGCTCCTGCACCATACTCCCCAACAGAAAAGAACTCATGTCCCATGAGTTTAGTATGTGGAAGTCCTCCACCTTTACACTTTGCCTTAACAATATGCTAATCTGTTCCAGCTTTATCCTCTGCTGGCTCTTGGCTGCTCCAAGACTTCTGAACTGTAACTTGCTTTCTAGCAAGTAAATCCTCATGCCTGTCAATGTAGGCCTTTTTCTCTCACATTCCCTGTGTTTGTTAGGTTGTCTGACCAGAACCTCTGTCTGAACTGCCTCTTGAACTTCTGAAATGTTCAACTCTGTCTTCCTTTCAACCTTTATAGGACAAGCAATAGTCCCAACTATGACAACATCCTTGTCATTCTTCTGAACTGGTTGCTGTGTGCAAACCTGTTTCTGCACCTGCTGCTGACCTCTGTCAGTCAAAACTAAAACTTTCTTCAATCTGTTGTCCTGAACAACTTCTTTCCCTGCAGTATCCTTATCTGCCTTTATGCCTGCTCCTCTAGGCATCTGCACAAACTCCTTCTTTCCCATTAAAATGATTTTGGCTGCCCCCTGTGCTGCAGCATCTGCCTGCAATGGCATCAACTTCATAGTCTTCCCATCTTTCTTGATGGTGTAGGTATTAGCATACCCATCATACAGTACCCTTCTATCGAATTGCCATGGTCTACCCAATAGTAGGTGACAACATTCCATGGGCAAAATATCACACAAAATTCTATCCTGATATGCTCCAATATGAAAATCCACATATGCCTGTTCAGAGACAAAAAGTGATTGACTATCACTCACCCAAGATGCCTTGTAAGGGTGCTGATGTGGAATCCTTTCCAAATTCAGTTTATCCACCATTTCCTGAGATACCATGTTGTCTGTTGAACCAGTATCAATGACAACCTTACATTTTTTACCTTTGCTCTTGCATATGGTCTTGAAAAGAGCTCTTCTTTGTGGGGATTCTTTGTCATGTACCTTCATGGTAGTCACTGTCCTTCTCATTATCAGAGACTCTCCACTCTCTAGGTATGCATAATTATTAGGCTCCTTATCCTTTTGATAAGTGTTTGAACTCTGCACACTTTGCTCTACTGTCTCTTCTTGTACAAGTTGTACCCTCTTGTCATTTGTTCTATCATTTCTGGATGATGAACCTTTGTTTTCTGGACATTTGAAAGATGGATGACCAAACTCACCACAGGTGTAACACTTTCCTGAAAATGTAGTAGAACCTCTACCACCTCCAAATCTTCCTTTATTACCTTTCCATCCACCTCTGAAATCAGACTATCCCTGTCCTTTACCAGTGTCTTCTTGACCCTCACTGGTTTGCTTTTGTGTAGGGGCTGCTCCTCTTCCCCTCATATTGTTTCCTCTTCCTCTCATGGACTTATCATGTCCTCTATTCATCTTTTCTTCAATCCTGATTGCCATTTGATAACAATCTTCCACATTCTTAGGGTTAGCTAAAACTAACTCATCCTGTATGTTAAATCTCAAACCAGCCAAGTACCTAGCCACCTTCTCTACCTCATTCTCATGATGACCAGATCTCATACTTAACTTATAAAACTCTTCAGTATATGCCTTCACATCCCTTTCCTTCTGCTTTAAAAATTGCAGCTTCTTAAACATCTGAATTTCATAATCCCTTGGCAAGAATTTACCCTTTATCCTTGCTACCATCTTATCCCATGAAGTGATCTTTGACTTCCCTTGTTTCCTTCTCTCAGATTGTACATAATCCCACCATACCAAAGCATGACCTCCTAACTTGGTCTTTGCAATCTTTACCTTCTGATCCTCAGCAACATCTTCACATTCAAAGTGATTATCCAGTGCAGCAATCCAATCTAGCAACTCATCCTCATTCAAACTTCCATTGTACTTGGAAACATCAACCTTTACCTTAGGCTTATCACTCTGTACTGCCTTTAACAGTTTTGCCAATCTCTGGTCTTCAGCATCCAAATCTTCAGCTACCTCTTCATACTCTTCAACAGTATCTTCATCTTCTTCAGACTCACTGTCTGCCACTTCCCTCTTTTTGTTCTTTTCCAGGGCTGCAAGCCTGGCTTGAAGTGCTTCAGCAAGCTCCTTCATCTTCCTCATTTCTCTAGCATGTTTTTCCTTCATCTCCTGCAATTCCCTTGCAGTACCACTACCTTTAGGAGGCATTTTGTCAACCTCTCAATCAACACACAACACACAATCAACTCTACCTCTGCCCCTTCGGTGACAGAATCAACACACAACAGCCCAGATGTTTTGCTGAGCTCTGATACCACTATGATGCAGAGGCATCCACACTATAACCTTACAATACAGCATGGATGTCTGCAGCCCATCATCATCATCATCATCATCACCATCATCATCATATTTCACCTGCCGACCAATATCCTCCTGATGACGAGCCCTCGCCCGTTTGCATGTCAACAGCATCACCTTATTCGATAATCGACAGCATCATCATGTTCAACCAGCGCGAACATCCTCCTGACGTCCACTGTTCACTTCAGCGACAACTTCCGCCTTCACTATCTTCAGCATCATGATATTCAACATCATGATAATCAACAGGATAAAGAACATCCGGTTCCTTCCATTTATCCTGATGATGACAAACCTTAACTTCTCGCACCGTCCCTTTGATGCTGACATCACCCGATATCCTGATGACGTATATCCTGATGACGATGACGTCACCCGCAGCTCCTCAATATCCTGCTGCTCCAAAATATCCTGATGACGTATATCCTGATGATGATGACGTCATATCCTGCTGTTGGCCAAACTTAGCTTTTTCGGCCCGCGATCAACCCGATCTTCTTCCTGATGCTGATGCACCCCTCCTCGGCTCCTCCTGATGATGATCACCCCGACGCACATTCACTTCATGCACTCAACTGCATCATGCCGATCTCCTCTTACTCGGATGATGATGCCCGAAGCGACTGCAGGATATACGCAGAAATATCCTGATGCTGCCGTTTTGACGACTTTTCAACCTTAGCGGATTTTCACTGTTCTGATCCACCGAACCTCCTGGGATGACTCGATCCGCTTCCAGGGTGATCTTCCGCACTTTATCAGCTCGACCTAGCACATGCCCATGCTAGGGTCTTCAACACCTTTCAGCCGCGATCCTGCACACCTGCATGCGAACAAACAAACTAACACCTACCCTACTGTACATAACCATTCCACCGATCAGACGAATCAACCGGTGGAATGGATCAGCGAATCCATGAAACCACCCAAACCAGCAAATTGATTACACAAAGGAGATCAGACAGAAAACGAAAACAGGATCTTTATTGATTTCAAAGATGCAATACAATATACTGTTTCTCACACAGCACACTCTAACTCCTCTGCTCAATGCAATTCTATCCTATTGATCGATGATCTACAGTCAACCGATCCTCATGCTTAAATAGATTTTCCTACGAGTACTACTGACCCGACTCCAAGCGGCTGGGAACTCTCCAAGCAGCTGGGAGGTCCAACCGAACATATATCATGACAGCTGTTCTAACAAACTACCTAAAAATAGTAAAAGCATGGTCAGCATGATCTTATCATGATCAGCATGACCTTATTACATGCATTGGTCTTATCAGACCTTCTTGGAAACATAAATAAGACCTAAAACAACTAACTGCCTTATCAAGGCCAGCTGTCAGGTAGGTGCTCCTGCACCAATTTTTCTTGGTGTCACTTGTAATACGATCTCCTGATTGGATCTATTCTTATCCATTTGTGCATTTTCTAATCCCCTTTGTCCTTTTTGTGGATATTTGGAAACTCTCAAGTATCTTTTCTTGTTTTTTCCATAGGCCCAATTTGCTTGGATCTGGATTCATGACTTTTTTAATTCTTTGTTGGATAGATTCTTTCTCTTGACATAAGATTATTTTAGGCAATTGGCCCAAAATGCCTATGAGATTTATCCAAATTTGACATACTTTAAAAGTGGAGATTCTAATGGCATGAATCTCACACATGATCCAATACCCACATGCTAATCTAACAGAGTGACACTGTTTCTCTTTTCTTCCTATTCGACCTCTACAACTTATAGTCCAAACTTAGGATAGGGATTTGTAATATTATCTTCGAATATCAATGTCAGGAATTTCTCAACATTAACCTCAGATTCAAGGAGTGACAGAAATATGCAAACACATATACTTGTTTACTAGGCGACAGGAGCTGCCATAATATAGTGGATCAAAACTCAACATAAAAGGACTGTGTTAGCCAAATTAATAGTAAATAGGATTTGCATTTCACAACTCAAGAACACAGACCAACAACATAACATCATTTTATATCAAGAAAGTGGCAGATTAAAAAATCCTTGTTCTCTTACAATGACCTGATGGGTTGGACCAATAATGAATAACTAGTCACTTCTCCCATTAACCCACTGACTCTTCTACCTAACAATCCTTCCTGTCAAAGGCTCCTCTTATTTTATACTTGGTTCTGCACTCTTTAGTCTCCACTGCATATTCTTTGTTCCCAACAACCTGTCGTCTTTCCTTTACTACCTCACTTCCTCTATTAGTCTCTTCTCTACTAATTTGTCTCTCGCTTCCATCTATAGCAACTGCCTCATCATCCTTTACCTGCATCCTTCCTCTACTATGTTCAACTACCTCTATCTTTTAGCCTTCTTCAACAAGCTCCTTTTGCTCAGCCTTCTACTCGGCCTTCCTGTTCTCTCACCCTCATCTTCCTTTCCAGCCTTCTTTTTATGCAATCTCCCTTGTCGTTTAACATCAAACTGTCCTCCATCTTTCATAACCATTGATTCCAAACCCAATCATTCCTTTATGTTGTTTTGTCCATTCTGGACTACTTGCCTGTCTCTCCATCTTCCAAGGAATCTTATGCATTTGCCTAGTCTGTTCCAAAAAGGAATTCGGGCCATCCTCTAACTGCCACCTGCCTATGACTCTTCACATACTTGACATCCTCCATAGAAAATGAGAAATTCTTTATTTGGTTTCTAACAGCCTTGTAACTGTCCACTTCTTATGACCCCTTGATTCCTTTCCTTTGTTGAAGAACTCTCGATAGGAATCACTCTGATTTATAATGACAAGTGATAGGAATCACTTTGATGACAGGCGACAAGAAGAATAAATTAATGGAGCGATAGGAGACTTCTTAGCTGGTGACAGGAGCTCATATAAAATGACAGGAGTGAACATAAAACAAACACAAGGTATCACCACTTATTCCAAAAAAAAGATAACACAACCCAAAAACAACAAACGAAAGCAAAACCAAAATTGTTAGAAGCTTGATGCCCCTACATCAGATTTCCCAGGGGATAAAGAAGCCATGTACTCTTGTGGATGGGGATTATGATTTAAAACTGATCTCCTTGTATTCTTCTTCTGCTTCCTCCACAAATGTTCTAAAACCTTCAACACACTCAGCCAACATTGTTGCTCTCTGTTCAACGTCACCCTTACCAAATGCCTTGTTGTCGTGGTTATACTCCATCCAAATTTACCCAAATAGAAAACCCTTGGATTTTCCACTCTAAATATTTCTTTCATACCCCATGGTGTCTACTTTACCAAAGGCATGCACCACCTTATTCCAATCTGCATTCACCAATTTATATACTTCCTTTCCCATGTTCCACTGATACAATAATAGATCACTTTTAATTCTTTCTTCCATATCAAAAACATCAATATCATGCACTATATCTTCATTGATCAATACCATAAAGAAATTCATATCAACATTCTTGCAAAAGGCCTTCACATCTACCTATGTCCCTAGTGCTACACTGACTTCATTAGCACAAACGGAATCATTTCTTCCTTCATCTATGGGTGTCCTATTTTTCTGCATACCTCTACAATCATTGTTCCTTTGTTTTCCTGATCCAAACTCATAGACTAGTGTTCATAAACCCTCTCTAATATCCTTGTTTGCTGCCCCTTCTTCAAATTCTACCTTTTTCAAAATTTTCCCATGATTGTATTCATCTTTTCCTTCTTTACTCTCTGTTGTTTCAACTACTTCCACTTTGTTCTTTGTTGCTTCAACTTCCTTGTCTATAGTTTCTACTGCTCCCCCTTCACTCTTCATGTCTTTCTCTACTTTTCCCTTTTGGTTTTCATTCTTCTTGGCCAACTCATTCTTTATTTCCCTTTTGTTCTCATCACTATACATTCCACTCTACCTTTCTTTGCTTTCCTTTCTCATTTTATTTCTCTCTCTTCTCATTTTCTTTTTATCCACAATCAACCACAACTTTTCCTCATGTTCATAAATTACATTCAATGCTTCAACATCATCCTCATACAAATCAGATTGTCTACCTTTTGTCTTGCACTACTAGGCTACTTTTCCTTTAACTCCATTATATGCTTTGGGGCATTATCCTTATTTACATCCTCTAGGGGCTTTATCATGTGCTTCTCTACATCGAGCTTGACAATATCTACACCTTTCCTCTTCTCTTGCTCTATCTGTTTCTCTTTGTCATCTTCTTCTATTGTTGTCCCATGCTACACTACTCACGTTGGGTTCTTCATCTTCTTGAGCTGATGCCTTGTTGCCTCTGCACTTGGCCTATCTTCTTGTCTCCTCTCAATCTTTGTTATATCTTCCATCCTTGATGCTAGTTTGTTGTCATACAGGTTAATACAAACCACTCCTTTTCTTTGCTACACATTTACAACTAATTTCTTTTGCCAATATGGTATTATATACCCATGATCTACTAATTTTATTTTCTCCTTTTGAACTTGCATATTTACATTCCCATAATCAAAACACCATCAAAACAAACTTTTTTCTCTTCATTGATCTGTTGTCCCATTTGGCTTATATTACAGTTTACCATCTCTTTCTTTTTAAGCATTCCTTCAATAGTTCTCCTTTCATCTCTAGGGTATGCTTTTGCAACTCATCTTCTTCCTTCTTTATCTCTTTCCTTATCTATTGTTGCGACTTGTTCTCTTTCGCTCTTATCTCCATCTTCATCTACAAGCTCTCTTCTTGCCCTTTCTTCTTTTGCCTCCAAAGGCTTGTTCTTAGTCTTCTTCATACCTACATCCACACTTTCAAACAAATCAATAGCAAATGAATCAAGAGACCAGAATGTCTCTTCAGGTGCCTCTTCCAAAGACACTTTCTTCTCCTCTTCTTCTAGTGCTCTTTGCTGCACTTTCTCTTTTCTCCTTTCCTTACTATCTTTATTCAACTCCTTTGCAATGAGAACTTTCCTCTTCTCTTCTTGTCCACTTTCTACAATTACCACCATATCAGGAAAATAAATCTTTTCCAAAATATCCATTCTTCTTGCAATCTCTTCCAATTCCTCTCATAATTTTCTACTTTCTACTTCATCCCAATATCTATCCCAAAATGGGATTACGATGAATCTCCTTACACTAATACCCATCTTCTCACTGATGCAGCATAATCTCTTACCTTCCACAACTACCCTCTACCAAACAAGGACCCTAGAAGATGTTACTCTAAAAACCCCCTCTACTCACTCTCTCTTTGTGGAGGAAGTTCTACACCTTCTACCCAATTTATCTCTGCTGGAGGATAGCAGTTACAAGCCCTTCATGCTTGCAACAACAAATGCTCTCATGTCTATGACTAAAACCTCTTTCACAGCTCTATAAAATCTCTCATACCTCATTGTTTAGCATACTTTTCACCATGCCATCGATCTTCTTCCTCTATTAATCAAACTATAGCATACATTAGACTGCAACACCCATATAACAACACCCAAAAAAATCAAGAACACACTTGATGCTCTCTGCCTAGATCTTTTGGGACTCTAGGTTTCTTCCACAACCCATTAAATCTGCAAACACACATATCACTCCAAGATTCTTATAAATATCAAACTTCCAAAACCTATAACAAACTTTTATTTCCTAGATCTTTTAGGGCTTTGATACCACTTGATGGCATGAATCTCACACATGATCCAATACCCACATGCTAATCTAACACAGTGACACTCTTTCTCTTTTCTTCCTATTCGACCTCTACAACTTACAGTCCAAACTCAGGACAGAGATTTGTAAGATTATCACAAAACATTAATGTTAAGAATTTCTCAACATTAACCTCAGATTCAAGGAGCGACAGAAATATGCAAACACATATACTTGTTTACCAGGCGACATGAGCTGCCATAATATAGTGGATCAAAACTCAACATAAAAGGATTGTGTCAGCCAAATTAATAGTAAACAACATTTGCCTTTCACAACTCAAGAACACAAACCAACAACATGACATCATTTTATATTAAGAAAGTGGTAGATTACAAAATCCTCGTTCTCTTATAATGACCTGATGGGTTGGACCAATAATGAATAACTAGTCACTTCTCCCATTAACCCACTAACTCTTCTACCTAACAATCCTCCATGTCGAAGGCTCCTCTTATTTTATACTTAGTTCTGCACTCTTTAGTCTCCACTAGATATTCTTCGTTCCCAGCAACCCGTCGTCTTTCCTTTACTACCTCACTTCCTCTATCGGCCTCTTCTCTACTAATTTGTCTCTCGCTTCCACCTGTAACAACCACCTCATCATCCTTTACCTACTACCTTCCTCTACTCTATTCAACGACCTCTGTCTTTCGGCCTTGTTCAACAACCTCCTTCTGCTCGGCCTTCCACTCGAACTTCCTCTTCTCTCACCCTCATCTTCCTTTCCAACCTTCTTTTTATGCAATCTCCCTTGTCGTTTCACACTGAACTGTCCTCCATCTTCCATAACTGTTGATTCCAAACCCAATCGTTCCTTTTTGTTGTTTTGGTCATTCCAGACTGCTTACTTGTCTCTCCATCTTCTAACAAATCTTATGCATTTTCCTAGTCTATTCCAAAATAGAATTCGCGCCGTCCTCCAACTGCCAGCTGCCTGTGACTCTTCACATACTCAACATCCTCCATAGAAAATGAGAAATTCTTTATTTGGTTTCTAACAGTCTTGTAACTGTCCACTTCTTACGACCCCTCGATTCCTTTCCTTTGTTTAAGAACTGTCGATAGGAATCACTCTGATTTATAATGACAAGTGACAGCAATCACTTTGATGAGATGCGATAGGAAGAATAAATTAATGGAGTGATAGGAGATTTCTTAGTTGGCAACAGGAGCTCATATAAAATGATAGGAGTGAACATAAAACAAACACAAGGTATCGCCACTTATTCCAAAGAAAAGATAACACAACCCAAAAACAACAAGAGAAAGTAAAACCAAAATTATTCGAAGCTTGATGCCCGTGCATCAGATTCTCTTTAAATCATATGGAGATAGAAAATCTACATTTTCAACATCTGTTGTGGACAATTATTCTTCTCTATACACTAAAGCAATTATATACTCTAATGTTTTTTCACACATACAAGTCAAGGCTTATAAAGTGGCTATGGAAGTTTTTCTCTTACCAACACTCATAGAACAATATGCTAATGCCCTTTGTATCGTTGCTCATGTTTCACCTTCTCTTTCTAGTTGGCATGATTCCCCTTCATGTGGGCATCATCATGGCTTATAGCCACAACTTCTAACATGGCCTTCAAGGTTCATAGGGTTCCCCCAATCTTTAATGCCATCGGTTATCTCTCCCATCATATGGCCAATTTTCTACCTCCTAGCGTGATTTTAGACATTCTAATTAGTGAAACAATGGGAAGTTCCCCCAAATGGACCTTTGTATCTAGATTTGGCATGCTTTCAAAGTGGAGATTCTATTTACAATATGGAATGATAGAAGTGTTGCATTATTTCCAACATCTCTTGTGGACACTTCTTTTTCCCTATACACTATACCAATTATATTCTCTAATGTTATGTTACACATACAAGTTGAGGCTAATAATGTTGCTTTTGAAGTTTTCCACTGGCAAACACTCATGGAGCACTATGCTAATGCCTCTCGTACTATTGCCCATGCATTGCCTTCTCTTGCTAATTGGGATGCTTCCCCTTGACACGGGCATCATCATGTCTATAGCCATAACTCTAGACATGGCCCTCAAGGTTCATAGGGTTCCTCCAATCACCCATGCCATGGTTGGTCTCCCCACCACATAGTCAGTCTTTTGTCTCCTAGCCTAATCGTGGACATTCTAATTAGCATGACAATGGGAAATTCCCCCACATAGACCTTGGTATTTCTATTGTTCATGCAAACCCTATTCAAGAAGAGAATGAAAAAGATGACACCATTATGGGTTGAGAGCCATTTTAAGGTGGCGAGAATCTCTCTGATTGTTGGGGCCTAGTCCCTAATAAGGATCATCCTCCTCCTACTCATATAACCATGATGGCTTAGTAGTGTGACCATTTTTTTCTGTGTTGTTGTTGCTTCTTAGTTCTAACCTTGATTTTGAAGGTGTGATTGCATTCCCCCTATATTTCATGTATTATATTTTTAATTTTTAATATAAAATATAACTCTATTCTTCATAAAATTGTATATCCTCCATCATTAGGTATGTGGAACCCCATTTTCAATCATTAACAACTCAAAATTTCTACCCAAAGATTCATCCATCGATGCTTGGGTGAAAGTGAAAGATCTCAATCGTTAATAAAAATTAAACGATTCTTAAAAAATTCAATGCACCTAGATTATTCGTGAATGGATAGAATGACATCAATCAATGTATTAAAATGAAAGGAAACAATTAGCTTAAAAGAAAAGCATTAGAGTATATTTTTCAAAACATTACATGCTTCTAATGAAGTGGTGGTTCAACTAAGTTCATAAGAATATTAAAAAATTATGGGCGGAGGCCCTGACTCGATTGGCTAAAACATCTTGTTGCATGCAAGAGGTCGCATTAGAGTTGGGTTTTAAAAAAATTACATGCTTCTAATGAAGCAGTGGTTCAACAGCGCTACAAAGAAAATGGCGGTTCAACTAAGTTCATGAGAATATTAAAAAATTTTGGGCAGGAACCCTGGCTCAATTGGTTAAAACATCCTGTTGCAGGCAAGAGACACGAGGTCCAATCCCCTGCCCACATGGTACTAGATGGCATGTAACCTCCTCCACTACAATCTTTAAAAAAACAATATTAGAAAATTATGCAGAAAAACAATGAAATAAATATTGGGAAACATATCGCAGTCATCCGTTTTGAAAATCATTGCACCGTTAGAAAATGGGGAAGACAAAAACGCCGTCATGGCCAAGTGAATTAGAACGTGCAGAAACATTTGGCCCAGCAAGTTGTCAAGTTTTCTATACATTGAATGATTGTATTAGTCACAATTCATTGAAGAATTGCTGCATACTATCCATCAACGTCATAGAAAAAGTTAAAAAGGATGGATTCAAAACATAACTTCTCTCGTGATCAATGATTTTCCTCCGTTCACATACCATCAGCATCTGTGCTATTATGAGGTACAGTGGGTTTGTGGATAAGGAATATAGATGAAGTGTTTTATGTTTTTTTAATATCATACACATGTAATAAAATAATACAGAATATAATTTATTTGCTAAAAGTCTTTCAAACATTGAATTGAGATATTATTGTAGAATAATTAGTGTACATAGATATGCTGAAATAAGATTTATCAATCATTACAATCTTCTTTTACCATGAAAATCATCAAATCACAATCTTTTTTTACCATGAAAATCTTCTTTAGCTTCTAGTGGTTAGGTTAGTCACATAGCATCATTATTTCTTATTTTTCTCTTTCAAATTGTTCTTTAAGGTTTAACCTTGTTTACATTTGGAGGTGTAATTATTGTACACAGACCACATGCTAAAAGAGGGTTTATCAATCATCACATTTTTCTTTAGGATTGAAAATCCTCGTTAACTACTAGTGCTTTGGCTCTTATTATATAGGGACATTATTTCTTGTTTTTCTCTTTGCATGTTTTCTTTAAGGCTTAACCTTGTTTACACTTGGGTGTGTAACATTTTTCACCCATCTTTTATGTGACATATATAATATAAGTCTTTATGCAAAATAATATAATACACTTATTGGTCAATAAAATATTGCTTAAAATTAATTATAATTTTTTTATCAATAAATATTTAATAAAAATATATTATCAGTTTAATGTAGCGTTTAAAAAATTACAATATTAATATAAATTTATAATAAAAAATATGTTATTATTATTATTATAATTCTAACATAATATAATATATAATTTTATATTAAATTTATACTATTTATATTAAGAATTTTATTCTTGTTTTCTATGTATTTATATCCAAGGATAAAGTGATTAATAAGGTCAAAGTCACATTATTCCTTTTTTATTTTTAAGTTGTGTGTGGAGAAGACATAAGTGATTAACACATCACAGAAGGGTGCTTAAAAATAAACAACATCAGATGATGCTAGTTTGATTTATTTGACTAGCCCTTTGTCCAGATTATTAGTAATTCCAAATTTGTTGGTTAAAATGGTTAAATTGTTTGATTAAGTTAATTGTAAAGGGTTACTTTTGAAGTTTTGTATTGCAAATTTTACAAACAAATGGGCTATTAGAACAACCAATATCTGTCAGTACCTTAACTAGTTACTATCAACTCTACTTTAAAGTATATTGCAATGAAAAAACTATTCACTATGTGACATTTATTGTGTTCAAAAAAATTGATCAAAAAACAAGCATGTAATAAAAAAATAATACAGAATATATTTTGTTTGCCAAAAGTCATTTAAACATTGAATTTAGGCACTATTGTAGAACAATTAGTGTACACACACCACATGCTGAAAGAGGATTTATCAATCATTACAATTTTCTTTTAGAATTGAAAATCCTATTTAGACCTTATTTCTTATTTTTCTCTTTTAAATTATTCTTTAAGGCTTAACCTTGTTTACATGTTGAGGTGTAATTAGTGTACATAGACCACATGCTAAAAGAGGATTTATCAATCATCACAATATTTTTTTAGGATTGAAAATCCTCTTTAGCTATTAGTACTTTAGCTCTTGTCACATACTAACATTATTTCTTGTTTTTCTCCTTCAAAGTTTTCTTTTAAGGCTTAACCTTCCTTACACTTGGGGGGTGTAACATTTTTCACCCATTTTTTTTGTGATATACATATAATATAGGTGTTTATGCAAAATAATATAAGACACTTATTTATGAATGAAATATTGCTTAAAATTAATTTTAAATTCTTTTTATCATTAATATATAATAACAAATATAAATTATCCTTTAGAGTTTAAAACATTCCAATATTAATATAATTATAAAATAAAAATAATATGTTATTATTATAGTAATTCTAATATAATATATAATTTTATATTAAATTTATACTATATATATTGAGAACATTATTATTGTTATGTATTTATTTATATCCAAGGATAAAATGAGCCATATACAAGTTATGTTTAACTAAGGTCAAAGTCACATGATTCCTTTTCATTTTTAAGTCAAGTGTGTATAGAAGACATAAGTGATGAACACATCATAGAAGGTTGCATAAAAATAAGCCATATGGAATGATGCTAGTTTGATTTATTTGATTATCCCTTTGTCCATATTATTAGTAATTTTAAATTTGTTAGCTAAAATGTTTAAATTGTTCGATTAAGTTAATTGTAAAGGGTTACGTTTTTAAGTTTTGTATTGCAAATAGTACAACAAATGAGCTACTATGCCAATCAATGTTCTTCAGTTCCTTAACTAGTTACTATCAACTATACTTTAAACTATATTGAAATGGAAAAACTAGTCACTATGTGACACTTATTTATTGTGTTCAGAAAAATTGTTAAAAAAACAAGCATGTAATAAAATACTATAGAATTTACTTTGTTTGCTAAAAGTATTTCAAACATTGAATTTAGGCATTATTATAGAGCAATTAGTGTACACAGACCACATGCTGAAAGATGATTTATCAATCATCACAATTTTCTTATTTTTCTCTTTCAAATTGTTCTTTAAGGCTTAACCTTGTTAACATCTAGAGGTGTACTTAGTATATGTAGACCACATGCTAAAAGATGATTTATCAATCATCACAATCTTTTTTTAGGATTGAAAATCCTCTTTAGCTATTAGTGCTTTGGCTCTTGCCATATAGCGGCATTATTTCTTGTTTTTCTCTTTGGAAGTTTTCTTTAAGGCTTAACGTTGCTTACACTTGGGAGTGTAACATTTTTTATGCATATTTTTTGTGATATGTATAATATAAGCCTTTATGCAAAATGATATAAGACACTTATTGTTCGCAATGTTTCTCAACACGAGGAGAGAAGATAAGGCACATAGATACCTAGCACCATGGATTTTCTCGATGAATCAATGAAAATTAAGAAGGAAAGGATGGGACCAGAACTATGGAAGATTTGGAGGAGAGCATAGTTTTTTTTGAAGGAGGGAATCAATGGAAAAGGGAGACACATGCAATCTTCAAGGGTTTGGACAATAAAGGAATAAAATTTGCCAGCATATCACAAGGAGCAGAATCCTCACGAACCTGGAAATGGTGGGAGAAGAGAAACAAAGGAGAGGCGAAGGAGAATGGTGACAACAAAACAAACATTCCCAATTATGTGACAAGGGTGAATCGAATACCAATCAACCCTGGGGTTGAAGGAAAAATCCTGAATATCAAGAACAAGATCCTAAAGGAGTTAGTAAGAGATCTAAGGTAGAGAGCCTTTTTCTTGAATTGGGAAGACCTTTGGCCAGCTTGGGACAGGATTAAATCTTGGTGCTTAACTAATTGGGGAGAATCTATAATTTTGAGGAATCTACCAAAAGGGTTTTTCCTTGTCATCTGTGAGAACAAGGAGATTAGAAAAGACATTCTGAGCAAAATCCCTTGGATGATGGATAGAGTGGGTTTCTACATTAAAGAGTGGGAACCGAATTTTGATCCCACGATTCACACAATGACCAAAACCCCAAGATGGATTAGATTATAGAATTTGCCCTCAGAATATTGGAGATTGGATATACTAAAAGAAATTAGAGATTGTCTAGGGTCTTTTCTAGAGTTATATGAACTAATGGAGAAAGGAGAGACAAACGCTTATGCTCAAATATGTGTGAATATAAACATATCAGAGAAACTACCATAATCCATTAACATTGTCTCAGAAAATAGAATATGGATTCAAAAGATAGAAATAGAGGGCCCATTGATAGAAAGGAATGAATCACAACCCAAGAAAGTAACCAATTAAGAGGATAACATTGGACATAAGGAAGATGATCTCTCTCAAGAAGGAGGTGGAGAAAACGTAGAAGTAAGAAAGTATTTGGAGAATTGGATAGGAAGCATAGAAGATGAACAAAAATGCTCAGATGGAAGAGATAAAGGGATATAGAAAATAAGGAAGATAGAGGAGAATTTGGAATAAAGGAAATCAAGAAGGTAGAGGAGCAAGAGAATTGGTTGGAAGAAGATGATATTTCCCAATTTGAACAAGGTAGAGTGGACAGTGGGAATACTAGCAAATACAACAATTATGAATTGCCCCTATAGCTCTTTGGATTGACCAATAAGAAGAAGGGTGAAGTAGTGGAAATAATAGAAGAGAACAATGCTATATTAGGAGGAGAACATCAGGTGGCACTCCAAGGGTTTGGAGCATTAAGTTTGTGAGAAGAAGGAAGTAAAGAAGCTTTACCAAGCATGGTGGAAGTAGAAGAATTAGCCCCTATAAACATAGCTGATGAAGGCTTACAAGAGGACCAAACCTTGGATGAAGGGGAAATTCATTATTTGGAGAAAAGAGGAATTTCACAAATGGAAACCACAATGGTTACCCCCTAATGTGGAGAACTAAAGAAGAAGGGGAGGAAGTCAAATAGTGTTAAACTGGTCGAAGAAGGAGATGTGGAAGGGCAAATGAAGATAACCCAAATGATGTTGAGGTCTAGGAATGGAATAACCCTTCCCAGGGAGCAATGAAGATCTCTTCATGGAATGTTAGGGGCATAAATGTCCCTAATAAAGGGCATCTGGTCAAGTGCCAAATGGAGATTTCAGATTGAGCATTTTTTATTACAAGAAACTATGTTAAGTGATAAGGATATAGTTTTTTCAAGAGTTGATTGAAAGGATTGGATGGTTTTTTTGGTGAGGCCGAAGGTGCTTCAAGAGGTATTGTAATTTTGTGGAGGAAAAAATCAATCTCTATGGAGATTTTGGGAGAAACAAAGCATTGGATGGTCTGTAAGGTGAATCTTTCTAGTCCAAATTTGCAATTGGATCTTGATTCCTCGCAAAAAAAATTTTGGAGTGAATTGGATCAAATAATTCTTGGTCTTTTAGGATCATTTTGCTTCTTAGGTGGGGATTTCAATGCGCTCTTGAAGACAAGAGACAAATTGGGAGGTGTGTAAAATGAAAGCTAGTCACAAAGGGATTTCATTGACTTTGTGATTAGAAACCAACTTATGGATATCCTATTGGAGAATAGTCATTTCACTTGGACAAATCAAAGACTAGGGTTTAGTAACATAGTAGAAAGAATAGATAAATTCTTGTGGCATGGAGATTTGGAGAGGTTTTGAAAGGTCTATAAATGTTTCATCAATCCAGTGTTGGGATTGGATCACTACCCTATTCAGCTTTAGATTTTGGAAGATAGGCTTCCAGAGAGATGTTCGTTCAAACTTGAAAGCATGTGCATGCGAGATCCTAATTTTTTGATGAACATTGAATCTTGGTGCAAGGAAGAGGGACAAATAGGAATGAAATTATTCACCTACTTTACAAAACTAAAAAAATTAAAGGGAAACTGAAGATTTGGAATAAAAAACACTTTGGAGATATTTTCAGGAAAAATAAGACATAGAACTATAATTGAGTTCACTCAATGAGGAAGTGTTTGAGAAAGGGATGAATCAAGAAAGGTTCTATACAGAAAAAGATTTGATGCATAGACATGCAGAGGTTTTGGCTAAGGAGGAGATTTTTTGGTGACAAACATTAAGAGAGTTATAGTTGAAGGAGGGTGATCAGAATACAATATTCTTTCACAACTCAACTAGAGACCAAAGACAATGGAATCGAATCACAAAACTCAATTTAGAGGATTGTAGCATTTGTGAAGATGAGAAGGTAATCAAATAAGAATGGGTTAATTTCTTTAAAGAATTGTTAAATAACAAAGAAGGATCAAATACGATAAATCAAAAGAAAATCTTGGATTGTATCCCAAAGATGATCAATGAATAGCACAACATATTATTAAATAATCCTTTCATGGAGGAGGATATGAAGGTGGCTCTAATGCAATTACACCCGGATAAGGTACCTGATCCAGATGGATTTCCAGTAAGTTTTTACCACAAGTGTTGGCACATGATAGGGAAAGAAGTTTGGGAGGCAATAGAGGAATCTAGGAGGAAGAGGAGATTTCTTAGAGATTTAAATAATATATATATAGTGTTGATCCCCAAGAAGGAGTAAGTGATGCCCTTTGAAGACTATAGACCCATATCTCTTTACAAAATGATCTATAAGATTTTTTCCAAAGCAATAGAAAATAGATTAAAGTTGTTTTGGATAGAAATAATTGTAGAAGAACAGAGCAGATTCATCCCATGAAGATCAATTCTAGATGGAACAATAATAGCACAGGAAACTATCCACTCACTGATAACCTCTCAGAATAGTGGAATGATGGTTAAGATGGATATCAAAAGAGCCTATGACTGGGTGGACTAGAGATTCATCTTTAAGGTAATAGAGGCTTATGGTTTCAATAAAGACTGGTTGAATTGGATTTTTAGTTTTGTTGATAGTCCTAGATTTTTAATTTTGATTAATGGTAGTCCACAAATATTTTTTGAGGCCCCAGGAGGATTGCACCAAGGGTATCCTATATCGCCTTATCTGTTCATTATAATGGTGGATGTTATGGGGTGGTATATTAATTAGGCTTCTAACACTGGTGAGTAGGAATGTCTTAAAATAATAAGGAATATAGATCCATCGACACATCAACAATATGCTGATGACACCATGTTTTATGGAGTAGCAAAAAGGAAGGAAGCAAGAAGCATGAAGAAAGTATTGGATACTTACTTGCGGGCATCGGGGCAATGGGTTAATATGTTGAAGTCTAAGATCTTCTTCTTCGCAACCAACCCAAAAAACAAAGGGAGATATAGAGGATCATGAATTTCAAGAAAGGTTCCTTCCCAAGTAAGTATCTAGGTTATCTATTGTTTGATGGGAGTACTCAGTCAAAATTGTGGACCCCTCTTGGAATAGATCTCCAATAAAATGTCATCCTAGAAAAGAAGATGGTTGTCTTGGGTAAGACAAATTATAATACTGAAGGATGTCATTTTGGTGATCCCCATCTTCCTTCTCTCTTGTCTAAGATTGTTGGGAACAATAAGAAATCAAATTGATTAGAAAATGATAACATTCTTTTTGGCAAGGATCCTCAGAAGATAGGAAAATTCCACTCATAGCAATGGGACAATATTTGCAAACCAAAGGTGGTAGGAGAAGTAGGCTTGAGGAATTAGTTAACTTGTAGAATAAGGCACTTCAGGAAAAGTTGTTGTGGGCCATGTATGCAAAGCTAGAGCTGAAGTGGGTGAATATTTTGAAAAACAAATACCTAGATAGTGCTGACGTGTGTTTTATTCACATCATACATAGATAGAAATTCCACTTAGAACACCTATCTCTCTTGAAAGATATGATAAATTTAGGATGAATTTATAATCCGAAGGCTCCATTAGTCAGGTCTTGGCCTTGCTTGTTGTCACTCAGGGTTCGTTGTGCTTTGTTGTTTTCACTTCAGGGGCTTATGTGCTTGGATCTTCTTCCTTCAAGTTGGACAAATTTTCACAAAATTAGAACTGATCTTTAAAGTCCTACAAATATTGTCAATTTTCTACAAGATTTTCTATCAACTAGTTAGAATATGCTCTAATTATGCTAAATTTAGCACTGAGAACAATAATTCTCTATAAAACTCTCAAATTTGATGTTCTAGTCTAAATCTTCTAGAAATTACTTTAAAGATATTCTTAGATTAACCAACTTCACAAGTATTTCTATAAATTATTGAAAGATTATGAATTTAAATGCAATAAAGGATAATTATAATGAATTGTGTTGAATCTACCAATCATGTTAAAATTATAATGAAATTACTTTAAGATCTTCTTGAACTTCACAAATTCCACAAGTATTTTAAGAAATTATTCAAATATTTTTGCACATTTTATGGATTTTACATTTTTATGATTTTCTAGATTTCATGAGTAAAGAAATGAAAAAAGATAGGGGAGGAAAGAAACGGGCCTAAGAAAGCTATATTTTTAGTGGTCCTACAAGAATACCTTGCCAGCACAACAAATTAAAGCAAAAATCCACTTCTATTTCACCAGGATGCTCCACAATTACATACAAGGGATGCAATCTTCAAAGTGAATTTACAAATGCATGAAAGGTTGTCAAATGCCCTCCCATAGGATGCAGCAGTTTGATCTTTCAAGACAATTGTAAATTTGCAGTCACTTATGATTTCTTATGAGTAATGACCATCAATTGGCCTCAAATGTACTGTCTATTCTTACAAGGCAACAAGAAATTTCCACTGGTGAGAAGAAACAATGAAACATGCAAGAATTGCAACTCTTCTCTTCAAGCTCTACTCTAATTCATCAGTTTCCAATCCTTTAAAATGACCATTTTCTACTCTTTTATAAATAGAAGTTCTGCATAAATAGCAACCAATGGTGGCAATTTGAGAGCATCACATGGGTGACATCAGTATCTTAACATTGGCATTTGAAATATCCCTAGCGTATTCTTTATTTTGGAAAGCTCAATTTTAAGTTGGTTGCAATTTCCTTTTCCTACCACATAAAATAATTAAATTCATCAAATATCAATATCTTTACAAAAAATAAATCAGTAAAGATATAATTTGTAGTACACTTGATTTAAATTCCACAAAATATTAATATTACCTACCATAAAACACTTTATTCATGTTTTAGACACTCACGTGAACTCCAAATTAAAAAATATATTTGGTTGAGTGCCAAATTTTTGCGAAATTAATAATTATTCAAGTTTTAATGTTTATAAATAGCACCTTCATTTTTTGTGAATTTCAAAAAATGGTTCTCAGTTCGGTTCTCCTTGTCTCAAGATTTCTAGATCATTTTGAATGTTTGAATTTCATTAAGAAACAAGGGAGATATTTCTATTTTAGTGAATGTCTAGTTGGACAGGATATCCAGTTGGCCAAAATGTTTGGTTGATCAAATGTCCAATTGATCGAAATATTCATTTGACTAAATGTCTAGTTGACCAAATGTCTGGTCATTAGGATGTTCAACAATGTCCTTTTGAGAAATATCCTATTGCGAAATGTCATGTATGCAATTGGATTGGATGTCCAATTGGATGGGATGTCATGTCTTTTTTGAAATCTCCTATCCTATTCAAAATGTCATGTCCTATTCAAAATGTCATGTCCTATTTGAAATGTCCTGTCCTATTTGAAGTGTCATGTTGACCAAAATGTCCAGTTGACCAAAATGTCAAATTTCTACAAATGGTTTTTAGGTTTTGTTCCTCGCATTGCAAGATTTCCAGATCATTTTGCATTTTAGAATTTTGTTGAGAAATGAGAGAGATATCATTGTTTTAATGAATTCCCAACTAGATGTGGATTTGGATCTGTAACATGATATCTAGTTGACTGAAATGTCTAGTTGACCAGATATCTAATTGGATATAACTTGCAAGTTTTAGAAAATTTTCAAAAAATTCAAAAGACAACCCTAGCTAAAATTTCATCCTCTATCCATTTGTGGTCTTACCTGCCTAATAAGTACATAATATGGAACTTCCATTAGGATCTGGATGTGAACACTGAATATTTGGTGGACCAAATGTCTAGTTGGGCATAACTCGTGAATTTGGATGAATTTTCAAAAGATTCCAAAAGTAACCTAGGCTAAAATTTGATCCTCTATCCATCTATGACCTTACCTAGGATTTCCAACTAGATGTGGATTAAGATGTGGATGGGGATGTGGATCTGGAACATCGTGTCCACTTGACTAGATATCCAATTGGAAATATCTTACAAATTTCAATGAATTTCCAAAAAATTAAAAATGCAACCTTGGCTAAAATTTCATCCTCTATCTATCTATGACCTTGGTCGGGGACACTTTGCAACTTGAAGTTCACCCTTTGAAAATTCATATTTTACCTATACCACCAAAGTAAGCAATGGAAGGACCAACAAAAATGAAAAGGGGGTCCTTATTTTTCTAGGGCAAAATGGGGTGTGTTGTGAGACTACACAACAACTTGCAACCAAATAAAACAACCAAATTTCAAACAATTTAGGAAATAAATAAAAATTTAACCATATAATTTCCAAGTTTCATTAAATGCAAGAATGCTAATAAGCCAATATTCAACAACATAAATGAATTTTCCAAAGTAATTTAAGTGTGTGCGATTGATTTATTCCCTTCTTTGGAAAAAACAAGAATTTAGGAGTTATTTGCATTAATATACATAGTTTGGTTTAAGCTTTTAAGTCAATCTTGGATAGAGCCTTGCTGGTAGTCAAGCATCCATAGCTCTGACAAGGTTATTTCTATAATTCCCCCAAATATTGCTCTACTGCAAGTCAGGCATCCATAGCCTTGGTAGAGTTATTTGGCTGGCCTAGAGAATGAATCTCTTTCCTTTTGATTTTCAATATTTTTCTTTTTTTTGTAAGATATATCTTTTCAGCTCATTGATTACAAGGTAATGAAACCTACTGCTACATTGGGAATTATAGTGGTAACAAAGGCAAACTTTAGATTTTTCACTTAATGCAAACATCTACTACCCTCCAAACCAATTCAAAGAATTTTAAGTGTGTATTTATATGATTCCTTGAAGGCTTTATATTGTTGCTGGTGAATAATATTTTTCAAAGACAAATTAGACAAACTACATTTATAAAAGTTACAATCTATGTAGAAATTTTCATTCATTCCCTAAATTCAAGAAATTCCACTATTTTTTAAGGTTGCAGTTTGCTTCATTATACATCCAAGCAAAATGAAGACCACCGAGACACAAAAAAATGGGAATGAAAGCAAAAAAAGCATGACAAGAAGACAAAACAAAGCCCGAAAGGAAAAGAAAAGGAACAAAGGCAACAACTAACTACCACACTATGCACAAGGCACTACAAGGTAAATGAAAGCTAGGGTAACACAAGAAAATACTTGTATTTATATTCCTTTTTAGAATATGTAAGAGTATTAGGGTATTAGTTATGGTCCTGATCCTAGCAAATTCATCTTTGTATTCTGAAAAATATTCTTCTATTCTAAATTTCTCATATTTAGCAAAATTATCCTTAATGATCAGCAACTGAGGAAGTTCGTTATGTTCATGGATGATCCATTTACATGTTCTATCTCATGAATTTTCATAATCAAAATAATAATTAACATCATTTATTGGGAAAAGGGAAGATACAACCTAGTTCATTTCTTGTTTTGTTGGACATGCATGTTCATTGCACAATGGTCCTCTATTTAATGATTTTTCATTTTCATCTTCAAAATAAAACAAATAACTCTCCAACATTATGGCCAACTCATATTCGTATGAAAACATGAAATTTTCTAGTTGAACATCTTCTGCATGTTACAAGTATGTGCCTAACTAGTGTTGTCATTGATGTCAACATATCTGTGTTTTCATTGATGTCAATTGTGCTCCTAATTTGATAAGTTAGATGCTTTGTATTGACTCAATGGAAGTGTTGGAGAAAGTGAGTAAATGATCCAGATATTGAGTTTCCAAGTGCTTTTGATAAAATTTTCTCCTCCAGTGGAAACAATGTGTGGAAGAGTATCTTTGTTTACTGAAGAATAGTCTAGTAGATTGTTTCGTGTCTCCATTAGAATGAATATCTTTGTCTTTTGATTTGAATTTATTTAGAGGCATGTCTGAAGATTTTATATCTCAAATTTGAGCCTCTGGTAAGAAGATCTGAGTGAGTTATGTTCACCAGAATAAAAGCTACTTTTCTTGAGTATTCACTAGTGACAGGGAGAAGGTATTTTCTCTGCATTCCTCCACATTGAAGTGTTATGATCTATGGTTCTATAGTTAAGTCTAGAATGATGATAAGTGCCTTCAACTCCAATGGTTCATGATTTGGTGGTCCGCAAGCTATCGTTTCTTTATGACAGTGGCTGACAGTGTTGTTCTTGTGCTCTGGTATGAAGAATCTCCTTGACAGAATGGTTAGAGATCATACAGTTGTTCCTGGTGATTACAATGTGCTTGTGGATGTCTCCTGATCATGTTCCCACCTTTGGATTGGTTCGTAAAGAGAAATTTGGATTGTGGATGAAGTATGTTCCTTGAAGACCTAGTGTTAACACCAGTCTTGGCTGACTTAGTTGTCTTCACTTCTTCAGAGATGTATTGAAGACTATGGAAGCATGTCATGGTATGGAAGATTGCATTTGAGTCCTAGCTAAGGCATAATATGATCCACATACATCTTTACCTTAGCAAATCTTGTTTAGGTCCAAACCTATTTCTTTGTAGTATTGTAATGCTGACCTTGGAGAATGTTCCAATGGATGATGAATGTAATGCTGACCTTGATGTACATTTCAAGGTTGATGAATTGTATAAAAGCATAAAATGAAGTTACAAAAAAGACGTCCTTGAGCGGAAATGAAGAGATAAGTGTGAAGGTGTAAAAGAGAAAATCAAAGGAGTTATACTATGCTTCAATGGAACTGAACCCAGGCATGGAGTAGATGCTACCTAATTAGTTCACCATCTTTTGGTAGTGAGCTACCTCATGGCAGTGAGCCATCCTTGGTAGTGAGCCTCAACATTTGCAGTGAGCAATTCAGGCAGTCAGCCCTAAGGCAGCGAGCCTCTATTTTTTTAGTATTTCTATAACGTATATATCTTGTGGGCTAACACCCACCGTGGTTTTTCCCTTATAGGGTTTTCCACGTAAAAAAATTGGTGTCTCATGTGTTGATTGTATTATTGTGTTGAGCTTCTTATTTCATGCTTTCATGGTTAAATCTAAATAACAATAAATAAGTGTTTGAAGAGTTGATGTTCATAATTGTTCAAAGTTTTTAGGGACGACTGATTCACCCCCCTCCCAGTTGTCCAGTGAATTTCAACAATTGGTATCAAAGCAAGGTTCCTCAGAGGTAAGCCTAATAGCTTGAGGTAGTTCTAGAATGTCTTACAAAAAGGAAGCCCCATAGTTTGATGGAATAAATATGCAACCTAGAAGATACGCATGAAAATCCATCTGCTTTGTATTGGGTACAAAGTATGGAAAGCAACAGAGACTAAATATACCATGTCTCTGAATGGTCTACAACTGAAGATGAAATCAAGGAATATGAGTTAAATATAAAAGATAGAGATTCTATGTTAAGTGCATTAACTGACACTGACCTGATAAAGGTCATGGATCTTGAAACTACTCAAGAAGTCTGGAAAAGATGGAAATTCTATATGAAGGAGATGATTTTGTAAAAAGTGCCAAATTGTAGGGACTAAAAGCTAAATATGAAGGCTTAAAGATGGGCGAAGATGAAAACATAACATCCTACATGTAAAAGGTTGATGAACTCATTACTAGAATCAAAGCTATGGGGGGAACTATTGAGGAGAAAGAAGTTGTGATGAAAATTCTTAGGTCATTACCTAAATCCTACAATCACAAGGTTGCGGTAATTGAAGAAGTAATGTATGTGAAAGAAGTCACCAAGGATCAGTTTCTAGGAAAGCTAACAATCTTTGAGATGAGATAACTTGAAGATGCTCTGCCAAAGATTGATACTTCCTTCAAAGCCAGTACTTCAGAAATAATCTCTAGAGCTGAGAAGTATAAGGTGGAACCTGTTGATGTCCTTGATGAAATTGAAGCAAATTTTGTTGACAGACTACAAAGAGGCATCAATAAGTTCAAAGGAAAATTATCTTTTAAATGTATTTCATGTGGTAAAGTGGGTCACTATGCTTCTAAGTGTCCAAATAGAATTGAAAGGAATAGAAAGAAATTTGAAAGTAGACCTATAGTTCCAAAAAAATGCTATTATGTTAGAGATCTTGATGATGAAGGTGTGACAGATGATGAATTTGATGATGCTAATACTAGTACAAGTGAGTGTTTGTTTATTGCAATTAAAGAAGAGCCTCTGTCTACTAATCCTGCTAGCTGTGTGAAGGAAGAAAAACTAGTGGAAGAAAGTGCTCTAGTGGTTTAGGTTGAGAAAGATAAGGATGAATGGATTATTGGCAGTGGATGCTCACATCACATGAGTGTTGATAAAAGTAAGTTTGTAAGTTTGGAAAAGTATGATGGAGGACTGGTTAGGTTTGGAGATAATGCAACTAGTAAAATTTGTGGAAACAGATCTATTTCTTTTGATGGTAAGCACAACACTGATTATGTCCTATATGTGAAGGGTTTAAAACATAATCTTTTGAGTGTGGGTCAGATGTGTGATAAAGGTTATGATCTGAGATTCAAAGACAATGGGTGGAAGATCATGGAAAGCTTCGGAACAGTGATTGCTACTGGTAAGAAGACTAGAGGTAACATTGTTGCAAGTATGTGCCTAATCGGTGTTGTCATTGATGTCAACATATCTGTGTTGTCATTGGTGTCAACTGTGCTCTTACATTGTTGAGGATATTGAGAAAATTAGCCCCTCCAGTGATAACAATGTGTTGGAGTAAAAACAGTGCATTACATGCAAAAGAACAGTCCAGAAGAACGCTCCACATTTCCTGTAGTATAAATATCTTTACCTGTGGATTGGAAGTTATTTAGAAGCCTTTTTGAAGATGTTATATTCTAAGTTTGAGCCTCCGATATGAAGAATTGGGCGAGTTATGTTCACCAGAGTGAAAAATACTTTTTCTGTGTGTTTGGTGGTGACAGCAAGAAAGTGTTTTGCTCCATATTCCTTTGCATTGAAATATTTTGGTCTATAGTTCTGGAAGTAAGTCTGTGATGATGTTAAACACCTTCAAGTGTAATGGTTCATGATTTGGTTGTCTACAAGCTATCTTTTACTCATGAAAGTGGCTGGCAGTGTTGTTCTTGTGCTTCGGTTTGAAGAATCTTATTGATAGAGTTGATAGAGATCATGCAGTTGTTCCTGGTAATTACAATGTGCTTGTGGATATCTCCTGATCATGCTCCTCCATTTGGATTGGTCCGCAAGGTGTAATTTAGATTGTGCATGAATCATGTTCTTGAGAATACTTGTGTTAACATCAGTCTTGGCTGACCTGGTTGAATTCATCATCTGCAGAGATGCATCAAAGATTATGATAATATAACGTTGTAGCATGGATTATTGTGTTTGAGTCCCAGCTAAGGCATGGTGTGATCCGCATACATTCTTACATCTTTTCCTTAGCTAAATTTGTAATAGGTCTAGACCTATTTTATGTATGTTTGTAATGCCGACCTTAGAGATTGTTCCAACTGTTGATGATTGTAATGCCAACCTTGATGATCATTCCAAGGTTGATGTAGTGTATAAATACTTGAAATTAAGTCATGAAAATGTATCCAAGTGTGAAGATGCGAAGATAAAGTGAAGTAAGGTAGCAGTGCAGAGCAGAGGTGTTTGTGCTTCGATGGAACTAAACTTTGGCATGGAGTAGATGTTGTTATCTCAGTTCAACCCTTTGGCATTTAGCCTCCTTTTGGTAGTGAGCCTCACTTTGGCAGTGAGCCACCTATAGATAGTGAGCCTTTCTTTGCAGTGAGAAATTTGGGCAGTGAGCCTTTCTTTGCAGTGAGCAATTTGGGCAATGAGCCTCTATTTTTGGTATTCATATAACTTATATATTTCTATGGGCTAACACCCACCATGGTTTTACCCTTTTATGGTTTTCCACATAAAATTCTGGTGTCTCCTGTGTTGTTTATGCTTTTGTATTGAGCTTCTCATTTGATACTTTCATGGTTATATCTAAATATAAGTAATTGATAAGCTGATGATCATATTTGGTTAAAAGTTTTAAGACAACTGATTGACCCCCCCTCTCAGTTGTCAAGTATAGTTCAATAATTGGTATCAGAGCCAAGTTCCTCTGAAGAAAAGCCTAAAATCTTGAGGAAGGACTAGGATGTCTTATAAGAAGGAAGCTCCACATTTTGATGGCACAAATTATGTTATTTGGAAGGTACAAATGAAAATCCGTCTTCTTTGTCTTGGTTATAAAGTATGGAAAGCTGCATAAGCAAAATATACCATGTCTCCAAATGGTTTGATGACTGAAGATGAAATCAAAGAATATGAGGTGGATGTCGAAGCAAAGGATGCTCTACTAAGTTCCTTGAGTGACTCAATGTTGACAAAACTTGTGGACCTTGAAACTACAAATGAGGTATGGGAGAAGCTGAAAAATCTGTATGAAGGAGATGATTATATAAAAGAAGCCAAGCTACAAAGTCTGAAAGTGAAATATGAGGGTTTGAAGATGAATGAAGATGAAAACATAATAGCCTTTATGCAAAGAGTTGATGAATTTTTCACTGGAATAAAGGGTATGGGAGGAACTCTCGGTGATAAGGAAGTTGTGATGAAAATTCTTAGATCACTACCAAAGTCATATAGTCACAAGGTAATTGCAACTGAAGAATTCATGACTGTGAAAACTATTGACAGAGATCAGTTACTTGGAAAGCTTACAACCTTTAAGATGAGAGAATTTGGTGATGCCCTGCCTAAAGTTGAATCAACTTTTAAAGCGAGTACTTCAGCAGAGATCTCCAGAGCTAAGAAATAAAAGGTGGATGATGACTTTGATGAAATTGAAGCTAACTTTGTTGACAGGCTACACAGAGGCTCTGGTAAGTTCAAAGGTAAATTACCTTTCAAATGTTTCTCTTGTGGTAAAGTAGGTCATTATGCTTCCAGATGTCCTGAAATAATTGAAAGAAATAAGAAGAAACATGAGAGCAGGCCCAGAGTTCCAAAGAAATGATACTATCTCAGAGATTTTGATGATGAATATGATGATGCTAATGCTAGTGTAAATGAATGCCTATTTATTGCTATTAAAGATCATATGTCTACTAATTTTGCTAGTTGTGTGAAGGATGAAAAACTAGTAGAAGAAATTGATTTGGCTGTTCAGGTTGAGAAAGATAAGGATGAATGGATTATTTGTAGTGGATGCTCACATCACATGACTGGTAACAAAAGTAAGTTTGTAAGTTTGGAAAAGTATGATGGAGGATTGGTTAGGTTTGGAGATAATGCAGCTGGTAAGATTTGTGGAAAAGGATCTATTTCATTTGATGGAAAGCATAATAATAACAATTTTCTATATGTGAAGGGATTGAAGCATAATATTTTGAGTGTTGGTTAGATGTGTGACAAAGGATATGATTTGACATTCAAAGACAATGGGTGCAAGATCATGGAAAGCTCTGAAACTGTGATTACAACCAATAAGAAGACAAAAGATAACATCTATCAATTAAGAGGAACTAATGATTACTGTTTACTAGCCCAAGTAGATGAAAGTTGGTTGTGGCATGGAAGGATGTGTCATATAAACTTTGATAGTTTGGTAAAGACAAGTTCAAGTTAGGATGTGAGAGATTTACCAAAACTTGTGAAACCCTCCAACTCAATTTGTAAGGAATGTCATTTGGGAAAGCAAACAAGGACAAGTTTGAAGAGCCAAGAACAATTTTCTGCCAGTTTGCTAGATCTAGTGCATACATATATTTGTGGTCCTACAAAGGTGAGAAGCCTACAAGGTGATAGGTACTTCATGTTGTTTATTGATGATTATTCTAGAATGACTTGGGTTACTTTTCTAAGAGATAAATTAGAAGCCCTAGAGAAGTTCAAATCTTTCAAGGCAATGGTTGAAAATGAGATAGATTTGAAGATCAAATGCTTAAGGTCTGATAGAGGAGGTGAGTTCACATCAAATGAATTCAACATTTTTTGTGAAGAGCATGGGATAAAGAGATAGTTGTCTGCACCTAGAACTCCTTAGCAGAATAGAGTTGTGGAAAGGAAAAATAGGACAGTTCAAGAGGTTGCTAGGACTATGATGAATGAAGCAAATCTACCAAAAGTATTTTGGAAAGAGGCTATTCATATTGCTATTTACATCCAAAACAGAGTTCAAGTGAATGGTAATGGTACTCAAAGTACTTATGAATTATGATATGGAAAAATTCCTACATTAAAATACTTCAAAGTCTTTGGAAGCAAATTCTATATTAGGAGAGATGAAGATCTAGGAAAGTTTGATGCAAGATGCGATGAAAGAATCTTCCTTGGATACTCTACCAAGAGTAAGGCTTACCAGTGCTACAACAAAAGGCTCAAAAAGATTGTTGAGAGTGCAAATGTGAAGGTAGATGAAGGCAAGGAAAGAATATCACACCTGAGTTGTTATGAACCAGTTGAACTTGTGACTATAGTAATTGAAGACAATGATAAGCAAGCAGATAGTTAGGATGAAGA
This sequence comes from Cunninghamia lanceolata, assembly GCA_027924645.1. Taxonomy (NCBI): domain Eukaryota; kingdom Viridiplantae; phylum Streptophyta; class Pinopsida; order Cupressales; family Cupressaceae; genus Cunninghamia; species Cunninghamia lanceolata. The sequence goes on from BSBN01000582.1 coordinate 5,044,036, forward strand.
AGAGGCTTCGAAAAGTGTTTTCAAGACTCCTAGGTATGTAAGGATCAATCATTCTGAAGATCAGATTATAGGTGACAAGAACAAAGGTGTGATAACAAGAATAAGAGCTACAAAGGAACAAGTCAATTATTTGCTTTAAAAAATTAAACCAAAAAATGTGAATGAAGCATGCAATGATGAAAACTGGGTAAAGGCAATGGAGGAAGAACTATTGCAGATAGAAAAGAATGAAACTTGGGAATTAGTTCCTAGACTTGATGACAAAAATGTTATTGGAAAAAAATGGGTCTTCAGGAATAAGCTAAATGAAAATGGAGAAGTTGTAAGGAATAAATCAAGACTTGTATGCAAAGGATATTCTCAAATTGAAGGGATAGATTTTGAAGAAACCTTTTCCCCAGTTGCTTGGATTGAAGCAATCAGAATGTTTCTGGCATTTGTAGCTCACAAATATTTTAAGGTATATCAGATGGATGTGAAATCTACCTTCTTGAATGGTGAATTAGAAGAGGAAGTATACATTGAGTAACCAGAGGCATTCTAATTGCCAAATCAATGTGGTATGGTATGTAGGTTGAAGAAAGCATTGTATGGACTCAAACAAGCTCCTAGATCTTGATATACAAGGTTAGATAGGTATTTATTGCAATTGGTATTTAGTAAAGGCACTACAAATAGCAATCTGTACTTCAAAATCAATGATGATTAGATCTTGATTATTGAGGTCTTTGTTGATGACATTATCTTTGGAGGAAATGAAGGTATGTGCATAAGGTTTATTGATGAGATGAAAAGTGAATTTGAAATGTTCATGTTTGGTGAAATGAATTTCTTTTTGGGTCTACAAATTAATCAATCAGATAAAGGAATCTTCATATCTTAGTATAAGTATGTGAAAGAGTTGTTGAAGAAGTTTGGGATGGAAGACTCTAAATTGGTATGTACTCCCATGGTGACTGGTTGCAAGATGAGCAAAACTAATGAATCACCTAAAGCTGATCAGAAAAAATACAGATCCATGATTGGAGGATTGCTTTATCTAACTCAAACTAGACCTGATATTATGCATGTAGTTTGTCTTGTTGCAAGGTTTCAAGCTGATCCAAGAGAATCACATGTGATGGCAATTAAGAGAATCCTGAGGTATTTGAAAGGTACTCTAGATTATGGCTTATGGTATCCAAAGGACAATGATTTCACTCTCAGTATAGATGTAGATTGGGCTAGAGATGTTGATGACAGAAAGAGTACAAGTGGAGGTGCCTTCTTCTTGGGTAATAGATTGGTCTCATGGCTGAGAAAGAAACAAGACTCAATATCTTTATCAACTGTAGAAGCAGAGTATATTGCAGCAGCATGTTGTTACACTCAAGTATTATGGAAGAAGCAAACTCTAAAGGATATAAGAGTTTTGTATGAAGATCTAATTGCAATCTTTTGTGACAATACAAGTACCATAAATATTTCAAAGAATCCAGTGATACACTCAAGAACAAAGCACATATCAATAAGGTATCACTTTTTAAGAGAGAAGGTGACAGAGAATGAAGTAAAGTTGGAATATGTGTCCACAAAGGATCAGATTGTAGACATTATCACTAAGCCTCTACCTAAAGATACCTTTGAGTATCTCAGAGAAAAGCTAGGGGTCATTACCCCTCCTATCCTAAACTAAGATGTATAGGAATGCACCAATCTAGTGGAGCTTAAAGTGTGATTCCTTGATCTAGATTGATGTTCTGAAGGTTACCTATCAGGGGAAGTAGTTAAATGATTCTGGTAAAGTAAATTAATCGGAGCAATAGCATGCAAGTATGTGCCCTTTTCCATTGATGTAAAAGGGGGAGAGAAATCATGTGAAAAACTCAAGGGGAGAAAGAATGAAGATGTGTAAAGAGAAAGGGGGAGAATTTTGTCTTGGTGGTCTTTTCAAATTTTCACATCATATGTTGCCATCAATGACAAAGGAGGAGATTGTTCTAAGTGTGTGCCTAATCGGTGTTTGTGTTGCAGTAGAAACAATGCATTACATGCAGAAGAACAATCTAGAAGAATGCTCCACATTTCATGTAGAATAAATATCTTTACATGCAGATTGGAAGTTATTTAGAAGCTTATCTGAAGATGTTATATTCTGAGTTTGAGCCTTCAGTATGAAGAATTGAGTGAGTTATGTTCACTAGAGTGAAAACAACTTTTTTTGTGTTTGGTGGTGACAAGGAGAAAGTGTTTTTCTCCACATTCCTCCACATTGAAGTATTTTGGTCTGCGGTTCTGGAAGTAAGTCTGTGATGGTGTTAAATTCATTCAAGTGTAATGGTTCATGATTTGGTGGTCTACAAGCTATGTTTTACTCATGACAGTGGCTGGCAGTGTTGTTTTTGTGCTTCGGTTTGAGGAATCTTATTAATAGAGTTGTTAGAGATCATGCGGTTGTTCTTGGTGATTACAATGTGCTTGTGGATATCTCCTAATCATGCTCCTACATTCAAATTGGTCCACAAGGTGTAATTTAGATCGTGCATGAACCACATTCTTGAGAGTTAACATCAGTATTGGCCAACTTGGTTGAATTTATCATCTGTAGAGATGCATTGAAGATTGTGATAGTGTGTTGTAGCATGGAAGATTGTGTTTTAGTCCTAGCTAAGGTGTGGCATGATCCACATACATTCTTACATCTTTTCCTTAGCTAAATTTGTATTATGTCCAGACCTATTTTGTGTATGTTTGTAATGCCGACCTCAGAGATTGTTCCAATGGTTGATGATTTTAATGCCAACCTTGATGATCATTCTAAGCTTGATGTAGTGTATAAATACTTGTAATTAAGTCATGAAAATGTATCCAAGTGTGAAGATGTGAAGATAAATTGAAGGTAGCAGAGTGTTGTTAATAGATTTGTCTATTTTCTGAAAATAATCTATTCTGACTCTATACCCCTCTTTAAAAGAACAAATGAGTTAAACAACAAATGGGTGAACCCTTTAAATTAGTTCCCCTCTGAATTTTTAGGTACAGCTCCCTTTGTAATTTTCAATGAATTTAACCTATTCAATTAATCAAATGCATTTTTAATTAGAAAACGCTTAAGGCAGACTAACATTCATACATAGCCATGTCATGAACGTGATAATTTATACAACAACAAGATACAATATATAGATTTTTCTTTGATATCTTCGAATATGTGAATACATTCATAGGAACTTGTTCAACCAATAAAGAACTGAACACATATGATAAATTGTCCAAATAAAGAGCAATTACCAAGTGAAAGGGGATTTCACACAGAAAATCTGATTCCACACATTCAGACGCACAGATCCAAATAAGTAGCAATTGTTCTTTTCTCATTCACAGATGAAGATTTACTCAAACAATCATCATATAATGCAAAGTTAAGTACAATATTTCTGAAATTCACCTCTTTTTTTTTAACTTCTCTCTATCTCCTCTACTCTAAAAAGAAAAACATATATATATGAATATCTTAACCAAGTCCTTGAGCAAATTAAACCCAGAGTTAACATAACTCTGACCCGTACGGGATTTAGTTTTAACAACTGATTATAAAAGATCAAAGATGCTGGAAATAACATAAATTAAGGAACAGAAAAAGAACGAGCTAGCATGGTTATGACTAGGGCGATGAATCAACATCTCATGATTTGCTGTCGGTAGCCTGGGAAGTATGCTGGGCTTTCCACTCCTAAAAGGCAGCCACGAACTCCTGAATTTTAGGGAAGTTTGGTATACCTATGTGTTTCATCCTTAATTTCCGGACCTCCTTTTCCCTTCACATCCTCCCAAATTTTTCCTTGTGCTCAGGGAGTGCATCGATGCAGAGATAGAGCAGAGATTCGAATTTGGAAACCCTAGAGAAATCCTCGATCAGAATATTATCATTTTCTTTAATAAAGTGGATTTTGTCTCTAAAGGATTGGACTACTGCTTCAACATCCTCCATAGGCTTTCCGTCATCCTTTAAGTATTTTACATCGATACATTGCAAATCATGTTGTAGTGATTGAGTAAATTCTGCTATTTCTTTAATCAGCTTTGAGAGTTCAAAGCGCCCTTGTCTGGATATGGAGTTCCTCCATTCGATATTCTTCTTGTTCACGTACAACAAATCTTCGTCCACTCCAGTCAAGTTCTTTTCTACCAAAAACTTTTCCAGTCCATATTTCTGGACTTCCTCTATTTGATTTATCACACTTGTCCACTTACCTTCATCCTTAGCCCAGACAGCAACCTGTGTTTTAAGATCTTCAATGGTAGTGGTGGTCAGATCATATATGCCTTTGAGTTCATAAATATATTCAGTTCCCTTTTGCTCTATGTTGTCTAACCAACTGTCAAAAGTTTTTGAGACCATTTTGCTTCGATGCACTTGATCTAACATTTTTTGATTGACAGGCGACTTTGGGTCGAAAGACAAGGGGACTTGTGAGATTGGCTGTGGGTTAGGATTGTTAATGGCTTCAATATATTCTGCCATTGCACGCAAAGCTTGTTTTAACTCTCTTTTGTCCTTTTCATCTTTCATCGTTCGATTGACCATTCTTTTAGTGGAAGCTTCGAGATGGTGTACATCTGCAGCTCTGGAGGCAGTACCGAGATCTATCCTCTCCACAGTGAAGTCATGCACTGTAGGATCTTGAACCTCTCCCTCGGTCACTGGCTTGGCTATTTCTGCACTCCAGTTACCAGTGTTTGGGTCAACATCTATCCTGGACATTGTTTTAAGTCTCTTGGACTTGGGGGTCTTCCCCAGACATTTACTTACCATGTCCTCCAGAGGGAGAACAAAAGGAATCACCTTCTTTTTGTCAGATATAGAGCTTTCTAGCCATTTCGGTGCAGGGTCCGAGACTGTCTTCCTAGGCTTCTCTCCATCAGAGGGTTCATTTGAAATCATCAACACCTCAGGGATGTCTAGAAAGGTCTCTGACTGTGAACTAGTGTCAACTGTCTCTATTCTATTTGGGCTTGCCTCTTTGTCCCCCATAGGCTCTTCTGCTTCTTCCTCTGAATTTAAGTCAACAATTATTGTCTCAGAAGTCTGCTTCTTTCTCTTCCCCTTTGTCCTCAATCTGGTAACACGGGATGGCAGAATGTCTGTGAGGACCCTTCTGGATCTCTTGGAGGCAGGGCTTTTCTCAGCCGATGTCTTGGATGCACCTGCACCACAGATAGAAAGGGGTTGATTAGAAGAGACCATGGGAAGTGATGATGCGGCCACTGAAGAGAATTGTTGGACGGTTTTACTCTGCAGCCCTTCCTGCCTTTTTTCTTTCAACCATTTTTCAGTCCTCCTTATCACAGGAAGGGTTTTAATTTCAATTCTGTCCTCTTCTTTCTTGCTCCAGTCCACCTCTGGGATGGGCAAGTGTTTTATTTTCTCAAATTGTGGATCAACCACTTGTTCATCATCAACAAAAATTCCAGAAACATCCATGTTTAAATTAAGGGTAATTATTTGCCCCGAAGAAAATCTGCACCATAACCTTCTCCTCACTTTGAACTCATCTGGGCAGTCCTCCCAGTAATCCTCCAGCTTAGGAAGATGCAAGTGCCCTGTCCCGAAATCTAGGTTATCTTTAACAAAACATTTACTATCGAATTGAACCCTGGCAGTGAAAAATTGAAAATTGAACCTTTTGAGGTTCACCTCCAGATTTAAGGCATCGGATTTTGAATGGCATGAATAATGCCCAAGTTCAATAGGAAAAGCAATACCACAACCCTTTTTTGATGGGAATTTGTTATCAACATGTGCCAATTGCTGACATACCTCCATCAATACAAAATGATCGAATACATATCTAGGCAACTTCAGGGGTTCACCATCAAACCCTCCAACTCTGATATAAGTGAATTTAGAAAACTGGATGAAAAAGATGCCGTAGGTACTAATCAGTTGCATTGCTTCACTGGTTAGTCTCTTACCTGGATTGCCTACCAGTTCATAGGTTATTTTTCTAGTTAAGACATCATTAATTCTTTTATAATTTTCGTAACAATTTCTTCTTTGCAACTTCGAGTAATATTGATAAATTTTGCTGCTCTCATCTAAAGGCTCATGAGGCAGGTCAAACCAATCTCTTGTGGATGCTAAACAGTAAAACAGATAAGAAGACATAAAGAAATCCCTGTTACCCAGATGATTATTTAAACTCTGATGCAGACAGTCAGCTACTATCTCAGCCCAATCCAAATATTGTTCACCCTGAAGGATGACTTGTATAAAAAAGTACATCCAGTCTTCCCAGTAATAGGCATGTTGATTGCCTCTCAATCTGTTCAATAACACCACAATATCCCTTACTTCCTGTATTAAATGATCTCTAGTAAGGGGTCTGGGCAGCCTTGAACCGCCTTTTTGAAATTTTAGCAGCCAATTTCTTGCTATTACACTTTTGTACGTTGGTCTCTTTTTTGAGAAATACCCATTGGAGGAAGTAATGTCAAGATTAGAATACGCCTCCTTAGGCGGTATCTTCATCACAGACATGAGGGTTTGTCTGTCAACGTGAAATAACACATCCCCGTTTGCTTTTCTGACACACCTGTGTTGGGGATCATATCTGTTTATACACTCTTGAACCAACTCTGGGTAGAATATAGCTTGAGGAAAGGCTGTGGCTTCAACTAAACCACTGTCCACAATTTTCTTCATTGTGGGGGTTTGGACAGGATTTCTAGTTCTTCCTATGAATTCCTCTAAATCATATTGAACTAATGCAGTATCCCCAAATTCTGAGTGAGAGTAAGTGAGACCAGGGCCATGTTCGTCTCCCAAACATGTAGATTTCAAAGACATATTTGGATGATTATAATAAGACGCTTCAAATTTTGAAAATAACAGAAATTCCAGAGGCTCTTCTTTCTAGTATAAGAATTCAGAATAGCATAGGGGAAACAGGACTCAGCTTCAGGATATTTGAATTCACTGCGCAAACTTGAAAAACGAGAGCCTTACACTTCCAGCGTTACCCTTCTCTGCAATGCACAGTATATTTTCTTGCTAAAATTAGCTTGTTCTTGGTTAATAATGGTGCTTACCAGAATGAATAATCATCGCTTGGAACAATACGTGCCAAAAATATTCGAAAAGACGTGAACTCTAATTTCTTCATTAATAGCAAGTAATGTCCATGCGCCATCATTAAGTACAATGATTATCCATAGTCTCCGCCAAATTAGAGCTTTCTGTTTCATGATGGGCTTCTAACAAAATTTCCTCCAACTTTCCCGCTAAGTTTGACTTAGAAAGCTGCGGGAGCCAACGGGACCAAAATTGCCAAGTCTTTGAACTTATTGAACCATTGAACCTATGGGACATGGTTCAACGCGATGGTTCAATGTGATGGTTCAAGCATGTCAATTGGACTTAGTAGGTAGGCAAAAGATTGACTTACCGAAACAGAGACTTGAACTTTGAACCGTTGAACTTATGAAGACGCGGTTCAATCTGAAGGTTCAACGACGCAAGGGTTATGTGGACCAACAAAAAGTTACACGGCTTTGGTAAAAGGTTGCCAATTATAAACAGTGAACTATTGAACCTTGAACCGTTGAACCCCGCAGCAGAGTACAAGTGGGAGGTTCAACGAATGATACATTAATAAACACGGGAACTGTGTGACCCGACTCATAGGAAGACAATGTGTTGAACCTTAAAATCGTTGAACCGTTGAACCTTGAACCCCGCTATAGGGTACGCGCGGAAGGTTCAAGTTCAACCCGAAAGTACAAAGACGCTTAAGACAAATAGTAAGACAGGTTGCTTTATATGATACTTCAGATGTATTGAACCATTGAACCTTGAACTTTGAGAATGTTTCAGGTTCAAAGGTTCAAACCTTTTATACAAAGACGACACACGGGTAAAAATTGAAGGACTAAGAGTCGATTTACAAAGTGCAGATATGACCAAAAACACAATACGGTAAACCGACTTTTGCTTAAGAAAAATTACCGATATATGAATAAACAAGGGCGACTCAAAAGGTAACATTGGCTCTGACTGGGGACTACATTTTATGGCAAAATGCAGAGAGCTCAGAGGTTCTAGTTTCGCAGAAGATGAAGAAAGAGAAGAAAAGAGACAGCCCGGGGCAAAACAAAAATGGGAAAGGAAAACACAAAACTGAACAAGAGGGAAGACTATGTACAAAGCAGGGGACCCTGCTTACAGGCAATATAGTTTGAGATCCTGTCCATTATAGGACAAGGGTAAAACAGTTCCATCAAGATATTCCAGTTTGAAAGAATTTGGACCCAGTACCTGGTGAATCTTGAAAGGTCCACTCCAGAGCGAGTCAAATTTGCTATGTGCACCTTTGGGTTCTCTCCTTCTGTCCCACAATAATATTTCATCCCCTTCCATAAACTTCCTGGGTCTTGTCTTCTTGTCAAAAATTTCTTTGACCCTGGCCTGATGCATAGTAATTCGGTCAACCAACTCGTTTCTCTCTTCTTCAATTTTGGCTAAATACATAATCCTCTTCTCCAGGGAATCTTGGAAATATTGATCCTCAATTACACTTTGCAGTTTGGCTGTAGATAGCTCCAGGGGTAAAGATAATTGGGCACCTATCCCATAAACTAATTCAAAAGGTGCCATCCCAATTGCTCTTTTAGGAGTTATTCTGTCGGCCCAGAGTGCTTCATACAACCTCTTATGCCAATCTCTGGGGTTATCATTCACCAATTTCTTCCTGATAGCAATGAGGTTTTTGTTACTGGACTCAGCTTGTCCATTCCCCTGGGGATAATAATCTGATGAATGGGAGAGAGAAATACTATGCTCATAACAGAAAGAAGTCATTTCGACTGAAGAGAAATTGGTAGCATTATCTGTTACAATCTTCTGAGGCACACCAAAACGTACCAAGATATTCCTTTTAAGAAAATCACAAACCACTCCGGAAGTTATTCTTTTTATAGGGGCTGCCTCAACCCATTTTGTGAAATAATCTATTGCTGTTAAAATGTGAGTATGCCCTGCACTTGAGGGTGGTGAGATAGGCCCAATAAAATCCAATCCCCACTGTTTAAAAGGGTCTTCAACAACAACAGGCCTCAAAGGTAGAGCTGCAAGTTGTGGCCTACCTAAGAACATTTTACATTTCTCATAATTGGCCACCCACCTATATGCATCTTTAAACATTCCTAGCCAGTAGTAACAATTTCTGAGGATTTTGAAAGCTGTAACTGAAGAAGAAAAGTGTCCACCACAAGCTTCGTTATGAAAAACTTCCAAGAGTTTCTCTTGCTGTTCTTTGTCTACACACCTTAGGAAAGTTCCATCTAACCCTTTCTTGTAAAGGATATTTCCCCAAATAACATATTTTGTAGCTTTTAGCTTCAGATTTCTTTTCTCTTTAGGGGTCAGGTGATCAGGACAATCCCCATATGTAAGATAGTGTGCTATATCCAGAAACCATGGATCCTGCAAGCTTACCAATAAGACTGTGGGGAGTCCTTCTCCTTCTTGTTCTTTGTTCTCAGCAATCAACTTACATAAGCCTTGACCCCTGATCAGTTTAGTAGGCTTAACTTCTAGATCATATTCCTAAATTTTAGCAACCCACATTGCTCTATTGTTTAATCCTACTTCTTGCTGAGTCAAAATACTTTTCACAGCTGAATTTGGAACAAATACAACTGAGTGGGAATGAAGTATATAATATCTGAATTGTTTAACAGCCTTAACAACTGCAAAGGCCTATTTTTCAACTAAAGAATACTTCAGCTCATGTTTCTTAAGGGGGACGCTCATAAAAGCTATGGGAACCTCTTCATTCAATTCATTTTTCTGTAGCAAAATACCTGACATGGTATGTTCCAAAGAATAACAGTAAATGATAAAATCCTTTTGAAAATTAGGATTTACCAAAGTGGGAGTGTTTGCAATCGCCTCCTTGATATCCTCAAATGCCTTCTTAGCAACTTCATTCCATTTGAAAGGTTACTTCTCACTCATCATCCCAACAATATGTTTTGTAATTTCAGCAAAGTCGGGAATGAACCTTCTGAGAAAGTTGATTTGACCAAAGAAGGATTTGACTCCAGTTCTATTTGAAGGGAGGCTAAGTTGTTGAATTGCCTTGACCCTTTCTGGATCAATCCTGATTCCATCCTTTGAGACTAGGTGTCCTAACAATTTTCATTCAGTCACACAGAAAATTGACTTCTTGGGATTGAGTGAGATGCCATGGCTTCGACACCTTTGCAAGACAGACTCCAGATTCTTCAAGTGATCTTCTCTCTTCTTGGAAAATACAGTCAAATCATCAAGGTAAATAACAATAATTCTGTTCTTCAAGTCTCTAAAAGATGAATCCATTGCTCGCTAAAAAGTTGCTCCCGCATTAATTAAGCCAAAGGGCATTCGACTATAGGCAAAAGTCCCTCGGGGTGTGGTGAAAGTGGTCTTGTGTTGATTTTCTGCAGCTACACCTATCTGATTGTAACCTGAGAAGCCATCCAACATAGACATCATTTCAGACCTAGCAACTGTCTATAAGATGTGGTCCATCACAGGCAAGGGATAGTTATCTTTCAGGCTGGCTTGGTTTAAATTTCTAAAATCGACACAAATCCTTATTTCTCCATTCTTTTTTCGTACTGGAACAATATTTGCCACCCAAGTGGAGTGATGAATTGGATATATAATTCTAGCTTTTAGCATCTTATCAATCTCCCTGAAAATGGCTTCAGCAACTTTTGGATTATAATTCCTCAGCTTCTGTCTAAATGGAGCTGCATTTGCTTTCAAAGGAATATGATGTTGAAACTATCCATGTCTAAAATTTTTGAGATCATCATAGCACCAGGCGAAAACATCTTTATATTTGATCAGCAATTTGATCAATTTGTTCTTCTCTTCCGACGAGCAGCACCTACCAATGGATACCCATTTAGGATCAGCTTCATCTCCAATATTTATCTTCTCATAATCCTCTACTTTATCAGAAACACGGGAAGGTTTGCCTTTAACATATTCATCTCTTTGAGAAAACAAATGTTCCAAAGAGACCAGCCCTTTAGGGATTTTGTTCCCCTTTAATTGAATTATATCCTCTCTTGGATTAATCCTAGGGTCAGGACTGAATTCTTTACACTCTGCTTCGGAACCTTCAAAGTAGGCCCCCAGAAACATTTCTGCATTTTCTAAAAACTTTTTGATTTGATTATCACTTTCAAAAACCTGCCAGTTTTCGGCATTATCAGGGACATTAGGACGATATATCATTTCTATCCTATAAGAATCTTTCTTGAAATCTGGATGTGGCAAAAGGAGTGAAGCTGATACTGCTAAAGAATCTGCTCGGGAGTTTTGATCTCTGGGAATTGTTTCTATAGAGAAGGCATCAAAATATTCGATCTCATCCCATACCCTATTTCTGTAGTGCCTTAGTCTTTCATTTTTCACAGAAAAGATCCCTCTTACCTGTTTCACAATCAGTTCGGCATCACCCTTCACCTTCAGTACCTTCACACCCTTTTCTTTGGCTTCAAATAATCCGAGCAGTAAAGCTTCATACTCTGCAGTATTGTTGGTGTTTTTAAATTCTAGCTTAAAAGAATAAGAAAACAACTCACCTTCAGGTGAGATTAACACGACCCCAGCCCCTGAACCAGCAATAGCACAGCTGCCATCGAATTCCATAACCCATAGGTCGTTAGAATGTACAGGTTTTTGCATTAATTCTTCTTTGGGTTCTGCCTCATAGCTCTGTTCAGAAGAGAAGAAATAATTGCCAAATTCACATTCCTCAAATAAAATCTGTGCCTTGGGATCATCAGAGGGATAGACAGTGAATTTGCACTTGGGTTCAGGTTCCAATTTCACTCTCTGCTTCCCCACTAGGATTGTGGCCTCTGACCAATCCAGTTTGATTTGTCCACCTAAATCCTTGCAAAATGTCCTGCTCAAAAGCATTCCATAACTGGCAGGAATATCTGCTACCAGAATAGTCAATTTCACCCACTTGTCAGGATAAGCTGCAAGTGCGACTCGTGCATCTTTAATCTGCCCAAGCAAGGAAACCTGTTTTTCATCCATAGAATAACATCTTCCAAATGTTTTTGTGAGTGATAATCCTAGGGCTTTAGCCACAGAGGAGGGCATAATGCTATCAGAGGCTCTTGAATCTATAATGCAGTTACTAAGTTTATGACCACTGATAAACAGGGACACATAAAAAGGATTAGGCTTCAAATCAGTATATGGAGCATTATTGGATGAATTAGGAGTTGTTTTAGGGGAAGACAAGGGTGATTCAGATGAGGAAGCAAATAACCTAGCAATGGGGGATTCAGTATCAACATCCAATTGATTCTCAAATTCAGTTTGTGCAGGACTGCCTTTAACATGTTTGACCAATTTGTCAAGTTCAGTAGGTTTCAACTTGAGATACTCGATGGGAGAAATTTGAATTTTTGTAGACTTACAGAAAGTTACAATATCAAAAGGGGCATCTAGATCATTTCTATGTAATAATATATTTTCCTGAGCTTTCAAATTAGCATCATAAGTTCTGGTTAAAGGTTCCTTACCTTTGCTAGGTACTTCTTGAGTATTAGAGGATTTCATATTCCTCTGACCCCTGGTGAGCACGGCGCATGAAGGATCTTCAAGGGTTACCAATATTTCACCTCCCCTTTCTAAATCAGATTCATATTCCAGGAAGTGTATCTCAGAGCTGCCAGGTTCCTGAAAGTTCCTTTCTTCTTCTGTGGCTTCCCCTAACATGTCTTGAGTAGCAGTCATCTGAGTATACCTGAGCATTTCTGGGCAAGAATTTCCATCATGGTCGGTAGTTAAGTGAAATATACACATGTTTCCTCTCCCAGGAGTAGGTTCAATAGCTTGTCTTGGCTGTGCTACCATCAGGGGTAAAACTCTACCAGTGTTTGCTTATTGATTCGAATTCCTTCTGCTTATATCCTGATAGGGTTGTTGGAAGGGAGCACCAGTTTTGGGTAGTTGCCTCTTTAAGGCAATCATATCATTCACCAACCTTTGCACTACAAGGTCTGTAGATGATGAGGGCTGGGCATTTGGCACCTGAACCTCTCTTTTCCATTTACCGGCCATAATGAGATCATCCTCCAATCTGACTGCTAAGGCTTGTGCAGCTGGCAAGTCAGCAATTACACCTCTCCTGAGATGGAAGCTAATATCAGGAGGCATAGAATTAATAAAGAAACATTTTTGATTTTCACCAGACGGTCTTTTAGTAGCAGGGATTTTATTCACAATTCTATTAAACTTAGCCACAAACTCCCTCATAGGTTCATGAATCTCTTTTTTTAGCTGAGTCAGCTGTGCAAGGAGGTAATGTTCATCTTCTGCACTTTTGAACCTATTTTCAAAAGCAGTCTTCATTTTGTTCCAATTTGTAATTGAGGAATCAGTCAGGTGGTAGAACCATTGTGCAGCAGTGTCAGTCAAAGTCTGCACAAAGAGTCTTATGGCAACGTCTTGGTGTTGAACACCTAGTACACTGCATGCTGCTGCAAAAGCACACAAATGTTCTTCTGGTGATTGTTTGCCGTCTCCATTGAACCTGGGCAAATTTTCTCTTGCATTTTTAGGTAATGGATTTAGGTTGGCCCCTAGGTTCAGAGGCCCTATGGAAGCTCCCCAAGGTTGAGCCATGGGTAGAAAATTTATGGCTAAAGGGATAGCAGTGCCTGAAAGGACTAAAGCTTGACAAACAGAGGAAGTAGAAGATTTAGGAGGACTAGGGGGTCTACTTCTTGCTCTTCTTGCACGAGTAGGGATATAAGGAAAATTAAGACTTTGTAGTGTTTGAAAAGTAGGGTCCTCAACTCCCTCTCTTCTGGAAGACCTGGTGTATGGTCTAGAATCCAGCTTAAAATATTGAAACTGGATAGGCAGTTATTGATTTCTTTGTACCTCAAGGGCTTGGTTTCTTGCAGCGTTTCGTGCCTGCCTTCTTCTCTACCTGAGTAACAGCACTCTTAGGTTATTGGCCAATTCTTCTTCTTGTTCTAATACTCTACTTGCTCTTCTGTAATCTTCACTATTCCGACGAGTACACCAGGCAAGGGTATTCAGCTGGCCAATAATGTCTTCCTGCTCGTCTTGAAATCCAAGGTTGGGTTGTAGAACAGGAATTATGTTTTCATGTGGAAGCACCATTGTTGCTTCATATTCAGGCGATCAATCTTTAATTAATGATTTTATCAAAATTTCCCCAACAGAGTCGCCAAAAACTGTTGGTTAACAGATTTGTCTTTTTTCTGAAAATATACTATTCTGACTCTATACCCCTCTTTAAAAGAACAAATGAGTTAAACAACAAATGGGTTAACCCTTTAAATTAGTTCCCCTCTGAATTTTTAGGTACAGCTCCCTTTGTGATTTTCAATGAATTTAACCTATTCAATTAATCAAATGCATTTTTAACCAGAAAATGCTTAAGGCAGACTAACATTCATACATAGCCATGTCATGAACGTGATAATTTATACAACAACAAGATAGAATATACAGATTTTGCTTTGATATCTTCGAATATGTGAATACATTCATAGGAACTTGTTCAACCAATAAAGAACTGAACACATATGATAAATTGTCCAAATAAAGAGCAATTACCAAGTGAAAGGGGATTTCACACAGAAAATCTGATTCCACACATTCAGATGCACAGATCCAAATAAGCAGCAATTGTTCTTTTCTCATTCACAGATGAAGATTTACTCAAACAATCATCATATAATGCAAAGTTAAGTACAGTATTTCTGAAATTCACCTCTTTTTTTTAACTTCTCTCTATCTCCTCTACTCTAAAAAGAAAAACATATATATATGAATATCTTAACCAAGTCCTTGAGCAAATTAAACCCAAAGTTAACATAACTCTGACCCATACGGGATTTAGTTTTAACAACTGATTATAAAAGATCAAAGATGCTGGAAATAACATAAATTGAGGAACAGAAAAAGAATGAGCTGGCATGGTTATGACTGGGGCGATGAATCAGCATCTCTTGATTTGCTGTTGGTAGCCTGGGAAGTATGCTGGGCTTTCCACTCTTGAAAGGCAGCCACGAACTCCTGAATTTTAGGGAAGTTTGGTATACCTATGTGTTTCATCCTTAATTTCCAGACCTCCTTTTCCCTTCGCATCCTCCCGAATTTTTCCTTGTGCTCAGGGAGTGCATCGATGCAGAGATAGAGCAGACATTCCACTTTGGAAACCCTGGAGAAATCCTCGATCAGAATATTATCATTTTCTTTAATAAAGTGGATTTTGTCTCTGAAGGATTGGACTACTGCTTGAACATCCTCCACAGGCTTTCCGTCATCCTTTAAGTATTTTACATCGATACATTGCAAATCATGTTGTAGTGATTGAGTAAATTTCGCTATTTCTTTAATCAGCTTTGAGAGTTCAAAGCGCCCTTGTCTGGATATGGAGTTCCTCCATTCGATATTCTTCTTGTTCACGTACAACAAATCTTCGTCCATTCCAGTCAAGTTCTTTTCTGCCAAAAACTTTTCCAGTCCATATTTCTGGACTTCCTCTATTTGATTTATCACACTTGTCCACTTACCTTCATCCTTAGCCCAGACAGCAACCTGTGTTTTAAGATCTTCAATGGTAGTGGTGGTCAGATCATATATGCCTTTGAGTTCATAAATATATTCAGTTCCCTTTTGCTCTATGCTGTCTAACCAACTGTCAAAAGTTTTTGAGACCATTTTGCTTCGATGCACTTGATCTAACATTTTTTGATTGACAGGTGACTTTGGGTCGAAAGACAAGGGGACTTGTGAGATTGGCTGTGGGTTAGGATTGTTAATGGCTTTAATATATTCTACCATTGCACGCAGAGCTTGTTTTAACTTGCTTTTGTCCTTTTCATCTTTCATCGTTCGATTGACCATTCTTTTAGTGGAAGCTTCGAGATGGTGTACATCTGCAGCTCTGGAGGTAGTACCAAGATCTATCCTCTCCACAGTGAAGTCATGCACTGTAGGATCTTGAACCTCTCCCTCGGTCACTGGCTTGGCTATTTCTACACTCCAGTTACCAGTGTTTGGGTCAACATCTATCCTGGACATTGTTTTAAGTCTCTTAGACTTGGGGGTCTTCCCCAGACATTTACTTACCATGTCCTCAAGAGGGAGAACAAAAGGAATCACCTTCTTTTTGTAAGATATAGAGCTTTCTAGCCATTTCGGTGCAGGGTCCGAGACTGTCTTCCTGGGCTTCTCTCCATCAGAGGGCTCATTTGAAATCATCAACACCTCAAGGATGTCTAGAAAGGTCTCTGACTGTGAACCAGTGTCAGCTGTCTCTGTTCTGTTTGGGCTTGCCTCTTTGTCCCCCATAGGCTCTTCTGCTTCTTCCTCTGAATTTAAGTCAACAATTATTGTCTCAGAAGTCTGCTTCTTTCTCTTCCCCTTTGTCCTCAATCTGGTAACACGGGATGGCAGAATGTCCATGAGGACCCTTCTGGATCTCTTGGAGGCAGGGCTTTTCTCAGCCGATGTCTTGGATGCACCTGCACCACAGATAGCAAGGGGTTGATTAGAAGAGACCATGGGAAGTGATGATGCGGCCACTGAAGAGAATTGTTGGACGTTTTTACTCTACAGCCCTTCCTGCCTTTTTTCTTTCAACCATTTTTCAGTCCTCCTTATCACAGGAAGCGTTTTAATTTCAATTCTGTCCTCTTCTTTCTTGCTCCAGTCCACCTCTCGGATGGGCAAGTGTTTTATTTTCTCAAATTGTGGATCAACCACTTGTTCATCATCAACAAAAATTCCAGAAACGTCCATGTTTAAATTAAGGGTAATTATTTGCCCCAAAGAAAATCTACACCATAACCTTCTCCTCACTTCGAATTCATCTGGGCAGTCCTCCCAGTAATCCTCCAGCTTTGGAAGATGCAAGTGCCCTATCCCAGAATCTAGGTTATCTTTAACAAGACATTTACTATCGAATTGAACCCTGGCAGTGAAAAATTGAAAATTGAACCTTTTGAGGTTCACCTCCAGATTTAAGGCATTAGATTTTGAATGGCATGAATAATGCCCAAGTTCAATAGGAAAAGCAATACCACAACCCTTTTTTGATGGGAATTTGTTATCAACATGTGCCAATTGCCGACATACCTCCATCAATACAAAACGATCGAATACATATCTAGGCAACTTCAGGGGTTCACCATCAAACCCTCCCACTCTGATATAAGTGAATTCAGAAAACTGGATGAAAAAGCTGCCGTAGATACTGATCAGTTGCATTGCTTCACTGGTCAGTCTCTTACCTAGATTGCCTGCCAGTTCATAGGTTATTTTTCCAGTAAAGACATCATTAATTCTTTTATAATTTTCGTAACAATTTCTTCTTTGCAACTTTGAGTAATATTGATAAATTTTGCTGCTCTCATCTAAAGGCTCATGAGGCAGGTCAAACCAATCTCTTGTGGATGCTAAACAATAAAACAGATAAGAAGACATAAAGAAATCCCTGTTACCCAAACGATTATTTAAACTCTGATGCAGACAGTCAGCTACTATCTCAGCCCAATCCAAATATTGTTCACCCTGAAGGATGACTTGTATAAAAAAGTACATCCAGTCTTCCCAGTAATAGGCATGTTGACTGCCTCTCAATCTATTCAATAACACCACAATATCCCTTACTTCCTGTATTAAATGATCTCTAGTAAGGGGTTTGGGCAGCCTTAAACCGCCTTTTTGAAATTTTAGCAGCCAATTTCTTGCTATTACACTTCTGTACATTGGTCTCTTTTCTAAGAAATACCCATTGGAGGAAGTAATGTCAAGATTAGAATACGCCTCCTTAGGTGGTATCTTCATCACAGACATGAGGGTTTGTCTATCAACGTGAAATAACACATCCCCGTTTGCTTTTCTGACACACCTGTGTTGGGGATCATATCTATTTATACACTCTTGAACCAACTCTGGGCAGAATATAGCTTGAGGAAAGGTTGTGGCTTCAACTAAACCACTGTCCACAATTTTCTTCATTGTGGGGGTTTGGATAGGATTTCTAGTTCTTCCTATGAATTCCTCTAAATCATATTGAACTAATGCAGTATCCCCAAATTCTGAGTGAGAGTAAGTGAGACTAGGGCCATGTTCGTCTCCCAAACATGTAGATTTCAAAGACATATTTGGACGATTATAATAAGACGCTTCAAATTTTGAAAATAACAGAAATTCCAGAGGCTCTTCTTTCCAGTATAAGAATTCAGAATAGCACAGGGGAAATAGGACTCACCTTCAGAATATTTGAATTCATTGTGCAAACTTGAAAAATGAGAGCCTTACACTTCCAGCGTTACCCTTCTCCGCAATGCACAGTATATTTTCTTGCTAAAATTAGCTTGTTCTTGGTTAATAATGGTGCTTACCAGAATGAATAATCATCGCTTGGAACAATACGTGCCAAAAATATTCGAAAAGACGTGAACTCTGATTTCTTCATTAATAGCAAGTAATGTCTGTGCGCCATCATGAAGTACAATGATTATCCATAGTCTCCGCCAAATTAGAGCTTTATGTTTCATGATGGGCTTCTGACAAAATTTCCTCCAACTTTCCTGCTAAGTTTGACTTAGAAAGCTGTGGGAGCCAACGGGACCAAAATTGCCAAGTCTTTGAACTTATTGAACCATTGAACCTATGGGACATGGTTCAACGCGATGGTTCAATGTGATGGTTCAAGCATGTCAATTGGACTTAGTAGGCAGGCAAAATATTGACTTACCGAAATAGAGACTTGAACTTTGAACTGTTGAACTTATGAAGACGCGGTTCAATATGAAGGTTCAACGATGCAAGGGTTATGTGGACCAACAAAAAGTTACATGGCTTTGGTAAAAGGTTGCCAATAATAAACAGTGAACTATTGAACCTTGAACCGTTGAACCCCGCGGCAGAGTACAAGTGGGAGGTTCAACGAACGATACATTAATAAACACGGGAACTGTGTGACCCGACTCATAAGAAGACAATGTGTTGAACCTTAAAATCGTTGAACCGTTGAACCTTGAACCCCACTATAGAGTACGCGCGGAAGGTTCAAGTTCAACCCGAAAGTACAAAGATGCTTAAGACAAACAGTAAGACAGGTTGCTTTATATGATACTTCAGACGTATTGAACCATTGAACCTTGAACTTTGAGAATGTTTCTGGTTCAAAGGTTCAAACCTTTTATAGAAAGACGACACACGGGTAAAAATTGAAGGACTAAGAGTCGATCTACAAAGCGCAAATATGACCAAAAACACAATACGGTAAACTGACTTTTGCTTAAGAAAAATTACCGATATATGAATAAACAAGGGCGACTCAAAAGGTAACACAGAGCAAGGCATAGGTGTTTGTGCTTCAATGGAACTGAACTTTGGCATGGAGAAGATGCTATTATCTCAGTTCAACCCTTTGGCAGTGAGCCTGCTTTTGGCAGCGAGCCTCCCTTTGGCAGTGAGCCACCCATATGAAGTGAGCCTTTCTTTGCAGTGAGGAATTTGGGTAGTGAGCCCTATAGGCAGTGAGCCTCTATTTTTAGTATTGATATAACTTATATATTTCTGTAGGCTAACACCCACTGTGGTTTTTCCCTTTTAGGGTTTTCCATGTAAAAATATGGTGTCTTATGTGTTGTTTATGCTTTTGTGTTGAGCTTCTAATTTGATGCTTTCATGGTTATATCTGAATATAAGTAATTGATAAGTTGATGATCATATTTGGTTAAAAGTTTTAGGACAACTGATTCACCCCCCCTCTCAGTTGTCTGGTATAGTTCAACAAACATTTACTATTTAAGAGGAACTAATAATTATGGTTTATTGGCCCAAATAGATGAGAGTTGGTTGTGGCATAGAAAGATGTGTCATATAAAATTTGATAATCTGGTAAAGATAAGTTCAGGTCAGACTGTGAGAGATTTACCAAATCTGGTGAAACCCACCAATACCATTTGTAAAGAATGTTAGTTAGGGAAGTAGACAAGAACAAGTTTCAAGAGAAAAGAGCAATTTTATACTGGTTTGCTGGATCTAGTGCATACAGATCTATGTGGTCCTACAAGGGTACGAAGTCTACAAGGTGACAGGTACTTCATGTTGCTTATTGATGATTATTGTAGAATGACTTGGGTTACTTTTCTAAGGGACAAATTTGAAGCCCTAGAGAAGTTCAAATCCTTAAAGGTAATGGTTGAAAATGAAATAGAGCTGAAAATCAAATGCTTGAGGTCTGATAGAGGAGGTGAGTTCACATCAAATGAATTCAACATTTTCTATGAAGAACAAGGAATAAAAAGATAATTGTCTGCACCTAGGACTCCTCAGCAGAATGGAGGTGTGGAAAGAAAGAACATGACAGTTCAAGAGGCTGCTAGGACAATGATGAAGGAAGGAGGTCTGCCAAAAGTTTTTTAGAAAGAATCTATACATATTGTTGTCTACATTCAAAACATAGTTCAAGTGAAAAGTAATGGTACTAAAACTCCTTATGAATTGTGGTATGGAGGAATTCCTACAATAAAATAATTTAAAGTTTTTGGAAGGAAATGCTATATTAGAAGAGATGAAGATTTAGGGAAGTTTGATGCAAGGTGTGATGAAAGAACCTTACTTGGATACTCTACCAAGAGTAAGGCCTATCAGTGCTACAACAAAAGGCTAAAAAAGATTGTTGAGAGTGAAAATGTGAAGGTGGATGAAGACAAAGGAGGAACATCAAATCAGAGTGGTTATGAATTAGATGAACCTACTGCTATAACATATGAGGAAAAAGTTGAACAAGAAGACAATCAAGATGAAAAAGAAAAGGCTCCAGAAAGTGCTGCTAGGACCCCCAGGTATGTAAGAATCAATCACTCTGAAGATCAAAAGTACTAACAAGGAAAAGAGCTGCACAAGAACAAGTGAATTACTATTTACTTTCTATAGTTGAACCAAAACCTATGAATGAAGCCTACAATGATCAAAATTGGGTAAAGAAAATGAAGGAAGAACTAATGTAGATAGAGAAGAATGAAACTTGGGAATTAGTTCCTAGACTTGCTGACAAAAATTTTATTGGAACCAAATGGGTTTTCAGGAATAAGCTGAATGAAAATGGAGAAGTTGTAAGGAACAAAGGAAGGCTTGTGGGCAAAGGATATTCTCAAATTGAAGGAATAGATTTTGAGGAGACTTTTGCTCCAATAGCTCAGATTGAAGCAATCAGAATATTTCTGGTATTTGTAGCACACAAAGATTTCAAAGTGTATTAGATGGATATGACGTCTACATTTCTGAATGATGCACTCAAGAACAAAGCATATATCAATAAGGTATCACTTTTTGAGAGAAAAGGTGATAGATAATGAAGTAAATATGGAATATGTATCCACAAAGAATTAGATTGTAGATATATTCACTAAGTCTCTACCTAAGGACACCATTGAGTACCTCTGAGAAAAGTTAGGGGTAAATAGTCCTCCTGCTCTGAACTAAGATGCATAAGACTACATCAATGCAGTGGTGTCTAGAGTCTCAGTCATCAATCTGAATTGATGTTTTTAGAGCTACCTCTCAGGGGGAGTAGCTAGATGTTACTGATAAAGAAAGTGTTGATAACAGAGAAAGTTCAGTTGAATCAGAGCAACAGAATGCAAGTATGTGCCCTTTGCCATTGATGTCAAAGGGGAGAAAAATCATGTGAAAAACTCAGGGGGAGAAAGAATGCAGACGTGTAAAGAGAAAGGGGGAGAATCTTGTCTTGGAGATCTTTTCATTTTTTCACATCATATGTTTCCATCAATGACAAAGGGGGATATTGTTGGAAGTATGTGCCTAACCAGTGTTGTCATTGATGTCAACTGTGCTCCTAATTTGATAAGTTAGATTCTTTGTATTGGCTCATGGAAGTGTTGGAGAAAATGAGTAAATGATCCAGATATTGAGTTTCCAAGTACTTTTGAGAAAATTTGCTCCTCTAGTGGAAACAGTGTGTGGAAGAGTATCTTTGTTTATTGAAGAACAGTCTAGTAGATTGCTTCGCATCTGCAGTAGAATGAATATCCTTGTTTGTGAATTGGAAGTTATTTAGAGGCATGTCTGAAGATGCTATATCTCAAGTTTGAGCCTCTGGTATGAAGATCTAACTGAGTTATGTTCGTCAAAATAAAAACTGCTTTTCTTGAGTATTCACTGGTGACAGGGAGAAGGTATTTTGCTCTACATTCCTCTGCATTGAAGTATTATGATTTGCGGTTCTATAGTTAAGTATGGAATGATGATAAGTGCCTTCAACTCTAATGGTTCATGATTTGGTGGTTTGCAAGCTATCCTTTCTTTATGACAGTGGCTGATAGTGTTATTCTTGTGCTCTGATCTAAAGAATCTCCTTAACAGAATGGTTAGAGATCGTGTGGTTGTTCCTGGTGATTACAATGTACTTATGGATGTCTCTTGATCGTGTTCCTACCTTTGGATTGGTCCGTAAAGAGAAATTTGGATCACAGATGAAGTATGTTCCTTGAAGACCTAGTGTTAACACCAGTCTTGGCCGACTTGGTTGTCTTCACTTCTTGCAGATATGCATTGAAGACTATGGAAGCATGTCATGGCATGAAAGATTTCATTTGAGTCCTAGCTAAGGCATAATATGATCCACATACATCTTTACCTTAGCAAATCTTGTTTAGGTCTAGACCTATTTCTTTGTATTATTGTAATGCCGACCTTGGAGAATGTTCCAATGGATGATGAATGTAATGCCAACCTTGATGTACATTCTAAGGTTGATGAATTGTATAAAAGCATAAATGAAGTTGTGAAAAAGATGTCGTTGAGTGGAAATGAAGAGATAAGTGCGAAGGTGTAAGAGAGCAGAGCATAGGAGTTATATTGTTCTTCAATGGAACTAAACCTAGGCATGGAGTAGATACTACCAAATCAGTTCACCATCTTTTGGCAGTGAGCCATCCTTGGCAGTAAGCCGTTCTTAGCAGTGACCCTCAACATTTGTAGTGAGCAATTTGGGCAGTGAGCCCTAAGGCAGTGAGTCTCTATTTTTTGGTATTGCTATAACGTATATATCTTGTTGGCTAACACACATTGTGGTTTTTCCCTTATAGGGTTTCCCATGTAAAAATCTAGTGTCTCATGTGTCTCATGTGTTATTGTGTTGAGCTTCTTATTTCATGCTTTCATGGTTAAATATGAATAACAATAAATAAGTGTTTGAAGAGTTGATGTTCATAATTGTTCAAAGTTTTTAGGGACAACTGATTCACCCCCCCTCTCAGTTGTCCGGTGCATTTCAACACTGCAATACATAAATCTATCATTTTTTTAACTCATTTGACTATAAAGATGAAACAACATTTGATAGATATGAACATTTCCCTATTTCATTTTCAAAATGACACTAGATTGATATCTGATCATGCACAACAACAACAAAACCTTCTATATCTTCTATTTTCATAGGTTATTCTTCAAATAATTCACCCCTGCTATCTGGTAAAGTGTCTATTTCCATTGTCCTACAACAATCTTGGAATTGATTATTTAATTTAAATCAATCAAATAACTTAGTATTTATTCTATTTTCTATGACTCCTTTAGTTATAAAATCTTCTTCAGTGGTTGTACATTTAAATTCCTTCAACACCCATTTACATTTCTTTACATGATTATTTTCGTCAGATAATTGAATTATTTTGCAACAAATTCACTATTAGAATCAGATCTAGAGGGTGTGTACAAGAAGTTGAGGCCAGTTTTTTGCCAAAAAGTTGAAGTGTTTTACCTGATTTTCAGAATTTGTCACATTTGACCTAAAACTTTCAAGCACTTAAGATTGAATCTTAAATAAAGCCAGTAATATGAAATGTAGTACTTAGAGTCTAGTTTCCAAATATATATATTTTTTAATAACCAGATGATACAAATTAATTTTCAATAGGTATGTCTAAAAACCACTATTTAAAAGACATTTTTTTACCATACCATGCATGTGTATGTCAACTATATTTTGACCTAAATAATTGTATTTTTCCTAGTCCTCTTGGGAAAATATCTGTAACACATTAAATATTGTGCATTATATTTTTTTGTAATATTTTTTGAATATTTTTTTATTAATTTTTTATTGGTCATAATTGTTGTTTTGAAAATCCCTCATGTATGTCACACATAAGATGACCTAAACTTATCATTTTTTTTCTCAAATTGAACAGAATTGTCTAAAGATTGTGCATGTATAATTTGTTATTCAAAAAATTATTTTAATAAAAAGTTATTAAAATAATAAGAAAACTTGATATTTCAAGTTTATCAACCAGTTTCATTAAAAATTATTTGAAAAATAGAAAAAATAATCTAATTGTAAAAAAAAATTACATATTTAGAATCTACAAAATCTCATCTATAATGGGTTTTAAATTTGTCAATTTTTTTTGCAAAAAAAGTCTTCAGACATATGTCCAAAGTCACTCTTTTCTAGTGACATTGACATGACCTTCAAGTTGCAGGTCAAAGTAGGTCCATAGCTAAGGGTCAGGTGCCCAAGCCTTTTGCTGACCCAAAACCCATAGAAGAAACCACGCCTACAATTCAAATTTTAAGAAACGGGATCCCGTTTAGTTTTTTCTAAATTTTAACCCTTTATGAAATAGGATCCCATTTCTAGAAAATAGGATCCTGCTTTTGACTTGGGGTCCTGAAGCGAAACGGGATCCCATTTCATAAAAAGCGGGATCCCGTTTCATGTTTCCCAATTTCACTTTTTTGGCTAAGTCCAAAACTTCCACGAGAAGTGGACTCATCTTCTTGCTTTTACCCTACAAACATTTACTTGACAAATATTTTCTGATTTCAAGGATTCAATATGCTTATTAAATGTATCAAGATTATTTGCATATTTCTTTTCCTTCTCATTAAATTATTTTTCTTGTTATCTAATGACTAAAAATAAGGTGTGATTTCTTTTCTATAGTATTCAAAAGATTCATACATGCAATCTGCTTTATTCATATTTGAACTTTGACAAAGAAGTTGAGAACTCTCACTTTTACCATGACATACTTTAAAATAAACTAATTGTAGTTGAATTTCACCATCCTTGTCTTCTAGAACTGGTCCAACTATTGTATTTTCTGGATAACTCATGACTTCTTGTTGTGTATTTTCTTGCTGCTCTAAAATTCTTTCATTTCCCAGACAAACATTAGTCCTGTACACTTCTGAGAAAGAAATTATTTATTTTAAAGCCATATCTAACCTTGTAAGGAAAGTTAAGTAATTAATTTCATCATGCTCTATAGAATCATGTATCATGAATTTTCTTGATAAAGCAAAGTTAGATAAATTCTGAGGATAAAGTTGTTCAGTTAAAATTTCCTAGAAGAAAGGAATATTAACTTGAAAATTTTCTTCCACTTATGGTTTTTGAGACAATCCTCTAAAAAATGGAGGAATCCTAAGGCTAGGAACTTCATGTAGATCCATTGAAGGTGAGATTTCTTTTTCAACTTTTAAATTTTTAAATTTTTAAATTTAATGAGATCTAACATTTCTCAGAATAATAACTTGAAAGCTCAGTACAGCTCTAGCATGTGCAGGCCCTCCTTCTAGAACCATTTCCATTGACATGTGTTTTAGTGACATGATACATCGATAGAAATTCCACTTCGAACACTTATCTCTCTTGAAAGATATGATAAATTTAGGATCTTTAAATCAAACACTTATCTCTCTTAATAAAGGCTTGTGAGTTGACCATGCCTCTATAGGTGTTTTATCAACAAGAGCTAATGTAGGAGACCTGTTAATCAAGTAACAGGTAGTGGCAACAACTTTAGCTCAAAACCTTTGTTCTAGACTAGCAGCACTCAACATACTCCTAGCCTTCCCCATCACTGTCATGTTCATTCTTTCTATAATTCCATTCTGTTGTGGAGAATACGGAGTTGTATTTTGTCTATGAATACCATAATCTTTACAAAATCTATCAAAATCAATAGAAAAAAAATCACCACCATTATCAATCCTCAAACATTTTATTTTCTTTCCAGTCTATAACTTAACCATTGCTTTAAATTCTTTAAATAGACTAAAAACTTTAGATTTACTCTTTAGAAAGTATACCCATGTCCTTCTACAATAGTCATCAATAAATGAAACATAATATGTGGATTTGCCAATTGAAGGAACATCTTTGGACCAAACACATCAGAATGAATAAGATCTAATACACCACAAGATTTATGAGAACTTGAGTAAAACTAAATGCGGTTTTATTTTCCATAAATGCAATGCTCATAGAAATCAAAGTCACTATTACAATCAGACAACCCTTCAACAAGGTTTTTATTTTTCAAGGTCCTTAGACCCTTTTCTCCAATGTGGCCAAGTCTCTAGTGCCATAACATAGTTTTCTCTATAGGCAACTTTGATTCAAAAGAAAGGGCACCATTGAGTACTCAAAAGCCATTACCATCTGCTGAAGATGAAACCCTCACCTCTTCCATAGACTTGCTTTTCATAGAAGTACTATTATACTCAACAGTGCATGCATCAAGCTTATATAATGTGCCATATCTGACACATCTAGTAGTCACCATAGCACCTCTAACCATCTTGCATCCTGAATTAGAAAATACTACCTACACACCTGCATCTATTAGTTTTCTCACAGATAACAAATTTCATGCTAAGCCATGGATATGCAACACACCATTAATCCTTTTTGTTCTACCATCAAGAAACTTGATTCTAACTTTACCACAGACAAAAATATTTAAATAAGAATCATCACCCAAGTACACCTTACCTCCATCAAATTCTTCATATTTAGAAAACCAATCTCTATTAAAGGTCATATGGAAAGATGCACCTGGGTCAATTAACCATGCATCATTACTTGCATGAGTTTCCAAAGATGTAATGAATGCATCACCATCTTCCTTCTGAGACTCAGAATTAGAATCAAGTTTTTTCTGTCTTTTTCTTTTCTTCTTTTCTTTCCTTATGAATATGTCCAGGCTTACCACAATTCCAACAAATAACTTTAGACTTTCCAGGAGATTTGGATCTCCCCTTGGACTTGGATTTATCATGCTTCTCATTCTTCTTGCCTTTTTCCTTAGGTTTTCCATGAACATTTAGGGCCTCCTTGGTACTAATGGATACCTTCCTCCTCATCTCTTCAGAAAGCAAAGAACCCACCACATTTTCAGTCTTGAATATAACAGAAGTATTCCCAATAACCATAACAATAGAATCCCATGAATCAGGTAAAGAACAAAGCAATATTTGACATTTCTCATCCTCATCCATTTTGACACCAACTGATGTCAATTGAGCCACTAGCATATTGAATGCTTCCAGATGGTCTATAATTCATCCATCCTCTTCCATTCTCAAGGAATATAATTTCTTTCTCAAGAAAATCTTATTCACTAAATATTTGGCATGATACATCTCACCAAGCTTCTTCCATAGTTTTTGTTCAGAGGTCTCTTCATGCACATTGATTAAAAGAGAGTATACAAAACACAATCTAATTAGACCCTTGGTTGTATAGTCCATAACATCAGATTAAGCAGATAAAGTAGTATCTATAGACCTTGAAACCTTCTCATCAACATCATTCCATAGATCTCAGCCTATCAACAGATCCTCCATCTTCAGCTTCCACATTTCAAAATTATTTGTAGAAAATTTATCCACCTCTATTCTCCTTGATGAACTTGCCATCTGAAAATTCCTAAACAAGATCATAAAGTGTCTTCTGCACAAGCTCCCACTCAAATCTGGATTAGTTCAAAAACCCAACAACCCACAACTAAAACCAAAGGTGATCGGGCTATGATACCACTTGTAAGGAAGCTAAGGTAGTGGAACAACTTCCTACACTAATCTTGAGATGAGGATAATGCAAAAATTTACAGATATTTAACAGTTACAGAAACTTAAACATAAATAAACATAGATATCATGCATACAATAACACAGTGATTTATGTGGGGAAAACCCTTTCAGGAGAAAAACCCCACACTCCAAAAGCTAACCAATATATTATTCAGAAATCACAAAGATTACAATAAACTTGCAGAGAAAGCATCTCACAAGAGTATCACCACCAGAGATCCAGAGGTAACATGACCACTATCAGACTCTCAGAATACATCATGATACCACAACCATAATACAACACCCTCATAAAATAGGGTTACCTTCTAGGGAAAGACAAGACAACAAAATATCTACCATCAGATCTAAAACCTAATAATGAATGATCCAGATTTACAATATATCATTAATTTAATGATGTTGGCCATTTAATCATTTTTGTTAACAAAAAAATGTTAACACACATCGAACTCCACCCCATGCTCCCATTGTATATTACACCTATCAGTGTAACTAGGAAATATGTATATCCTATAAAAAATAAACCTTATATAATTTCAAGGTTGAGACACATTTTCCCAACAATATATATCTGTGTGTGTGTACATGTGTGTGTATATGTATATACATGTGTGTGTGTGTATATATACACACATGTATATACATATACATATACATATACACATGCTCACACACATACTGTGTGTGTGTGAGCATGTGTATATGTATATGTATATGTATATACATGTGTATATATATATATATATATATATATATATATATATATATATATATATATATATATATATATATATATATATATATATATATATATATATATATATATATATAGTGTGTGTGTGTGTGTGTGTGTGTGTGTGTGTGTGTGTGTTGGATTATGTTTCTACCTTTCTAAGTGTGTATTGAAAGTGTGAGAATCCCTTATGTTTGATTATTGAGATGGCATTATGTTATGCTGGTTAGCTTGTGCATCATTCTATTCTATGTGCTTTTGATCGATATTTGTGCCACATGATTGTCGTATGCATTGGTTGGCATGTATATTATGCTTCCTTATATATTATTTGTATTATGAGTTTCCACATGTGTGTTGTGTGCTTTGATTGGCTCAATTGTTGTTACGTAATCCTTGCATTGGTGTGAGATGGTCTTGATAGCAGGTTTTCCATGATCGTCTTCTCCATAACTCAGGGGTTGCCTAGAGTGGCATAGTCATCTATTACACTTGATGATGGTAATATGGTTGGGAGGTAGGTAACATTTCCCCATTGGTCCTCAAGTAGATCTTTCTAGAGCTAGATGAGTCCTATGCTCATTTCGGGACATTTAATTTTTGTACTATGTGCATATCAGGGTATTTTGGTGGCAATGTATTTTGATGTACATTCGTGCTTTGTATATTTTATCTTTCGGAGTGTGATCCTTCCATGTTTGGGAAGTAGCCTTCATTGTTTTTTATTTTTATGATGTTGTTTGGTTAGAAAATGAATCATGTTTTAGATAGAAATTGCTTTTTTGTAACATATTCTCTTGTGTTGAAAATGGCTAACTGATGATGTTGAAGTCCTTCATTTTATATGATGGATTTATATTATGCTATGTTTATGGATTGGGATGTATTTTCCCCACATTATGATTGAGATTTCTATATTTGGTTTGGACTAATTCGACGTTGGTGTCGAATGAGCATGGCATTCTATTTGGAACTTATCTTATTTTGCCATGTGTGTTAGTGAACTAGAAATGTTATATATTTTTATACTTTAGTTATTTTCATTCTTTGTGATTAGATAGAATGTTGATTATTGTTATATAATGGATTTCATTTGGTTTGGATCCTTGTGGATGTTTCATTTTGGTGAGGTGTTGTAGTCGCCTCTTTGTTTATCTTGTAGGATAAACGTCAACATTGTTTGATGTCTTGGCCACATGTTGACATTGGTTGTCTTACTCAAGGAGGATTTTGATGTATTGAGAGAGGTGTTTCCTTAGTGTTCACCTTCTCCCATGTGCCTTGGCATTCACATCATCTTGTGTGTCGATCTCCTTCCTTGTTGAAGAGTTGTTTCAACATGCATGTGTGTTATCAATCTTTTGAGATCTTTGGGCTTTGTTTTGTCTTCTAAGTGTTTTCCAAGGGTCCTTGTATGTTTATGGAGTTTGTAGCGGCCTTGGGGATACTTGAGAGTTGTTTTGGAACTTGTACCTTTCCAAAAAAAATTCAGGCAAAGTTCAAGGACACTAGTGCCCTGGTGGACTCCAGCACCTAGGAAGGACTCTGGTATGCCCAAAGGACACTAGCACCCAGGTGGGACACTAGAGCTAAGCTACATGTTGTCATCCTATTTCATGCTATAGTCCTTGAGAAATTAGATAGCAAGCATTTCTTGACATTTTTTGGGGAAATCTTGTATACATAAATTATTCCCTTGGTCCTCTAAATCCTCCCATATTTTTATCTTGACTGGATGTGATGTATTCTGGGAGTTATGACCATTTTTTTCTTGGGAATTGTTTTTCGTACTATGTCATTTGGCTATCGATGTTTTTAGGGAAGGTTTGGATCTCCCTATGGATCCCATTCTTGGTTGAGTTGTGTTTTCTTGGAGGTTGTGTTGTGTCATGTTGGAATGTATTTGAGATGATTATCCCCCTCATCCTATTCCTTGTAGTCATGAGAGTATGAGGTTGTTGATTGGCATCTGACCTTCATCGTAGAGTGTGTTCCATTCTCTTGTAAGGTTATCATGTTGGCCTTGTCACATGATTGGTATGCCTTCCACTTGTGTTTGGTTAGTGTGTTGGACCTTGAGTGGTCACCATAGTTGTTTTCATGTCATGTTATAGAGTGTTGTCATGGGATGTTGTGACAATTCTAGTGCATGATTGTGTGATTGGGACATGTGCATGTCACAGTTACTTGTCGAGAAATTTTTTCATCCTATGTTTGTTTGTTAATTTCTTGGTGTAAAAGTTAGGGCATTACATCATCTACCTTAATAAGAGATGGAATGTGCTCATCTTGGAGTGTTATCGCTTTGACAACACTATCAAAATGGCTTGGTCTTCTCAAACCTCTTGTATCATAATGAAATCATATAGACTTATTACCTCTAGGAACTCCCAATCTACATCTTTGAAACCCCTTAGTAGCCTCATCACACTTGATCTTTGTCATATCACAAACATTGGTAATAACTCCTACACATCACCACACATTGTCAACACATATCCCATTTTTCTAGCATTTTTCTCTCTTTCTTCTAGGCATGAATATCAATCTTCACAACATAGATATTTCTCTACTAGTTGAAATAGTGCATCTTGCCACACAAACAATATTTTAGGGAAAATACCACTCTTTGTAGAAAAAATTCTATTCCATCCATGTAAATTATATTTTTACATAAATACTTCAGTTGGATACATAAACACTTTTCCACTTGCAAAAATGCCCTTCTCTTTCTCCCCATTTAAACACTATTTTAGATAGAATAAATGTCACCAACACCTATGTAGATGACATGAGCCAAGTGCCAACATAGCATGTTAAATTATCCTTTTGGTGCTTGTGTTGCAAGTATGAGCAGTAAGTGTTGTCATTGATGTCAACACCTAAGGTCAGCATCTAAGGAAATTATTTGAATGAGTTTGAGCAAGTGTTTGAGAAGAGCAGTAGAGTGTTTCACTCCACATATCCTATAGATTGAATATCTTTGTCTGCAGTTTGAAATTTATGTTAAGGGATGTCTGTAGTTGCTATGTTTCAAGTTTGAGCCTCTGCTGTGAAGATTTGAGTGAGTTTTGTTCAACAGAGTAAAAATTATTTTCTGTGTATCTAATGGTGACAAGGAGAATGTATTATGCTCCACATTTCTCTACATTTAAGTTTTATAGTCTGTAATTCTAGAATTAAGTCTAGGATGATGTTATGCACCTTCAATTGAAATGGTTCATGATTTGGTGCTCCACAAGCAATCTTTCCTTTATGACAGTGGCCAACAGTAATGTTTAAGTGCTCCGGTTTGAAGAATCTTCTAGATAGAGTGTTTGGGGGTTGTGCGAAAGTTATTGGTGAGTGTAACATTCTTGTGGATGTTTGATCTAGATTGTGTTTCCGCCTTTTGATTGGTTTGCAAAGTGTAATCTAGATCATGCATGAAGCATGTTCCTAAAGGTCTTAGTGTTAACACTAGTTTTGGCTAACTTAGTTGTTTTCACTCCTTACGATTAATGTTTGGAGTTTGTGATAGCATGTTGTAGCATGGAATATTGCATTTGAGTCCTAGCTAAGGTGTGGTATGGTCCGCATTCATTTTTCTCCTTCACAAATCTGTTTAGGTCTAGACCTATTCTAATGTATGTGTGTATGTCGACCTTGGAGATTGTTCCAATGGTTGATGGTTGTAATGCCGACCTTGATGTTCTTTCAAAGTTTGATGAATTGTATAAATACATGTAATGAAGTTGTGAAAAACTAATGAGGATGTGAAGATGCGAAGATAAGTGTGAAGTGAAAACGTAGAGCAAAGAAGAGATTTATTGCTTCAATGGAACTGAACCTTGGCATAGTATAGATGCTACTATCTCAGTTCACCAACTTTTAGTAGTGAACGAGCTTTTGGCAGTGAGTCCCTTCTCTTGGCAGTGAGATGTTTCTTTTGCAATAAGCATTTTGGGAAGTGATCCCTAAGGTTGTGAGCCTCCGACAGTGAGCCTTGTTGTAAATTTTGATTTATCATTTATATTGTGAGCTAACACTCACCGTGGTTTTTCCCTCATTGGGTTTTCCATGTAAAAATCTGGTGTCTCATGTGTTGAATGTGTGACTATGTTTAAGTTTCTAATTATATTCTTTCATGGTTAAAACATAATTGAGTGGATAATGTGTTGATGTTTGAAAGAAGTTAAGGTTTTGCTATAACTGATTCACCCCCCCTCTCAGTTGCCTTGTGCATTTCAACAGCTTGTACTTTCCTACCCTTCCCTATCCTAATAAATGCACATAAACTAACATTTTAGGACTTTAAAAGTGTACTCATTGGGCCCCCTTAGGTTTTTGGTTGTCTATACTCTCACACCTACTCACTTTGATGCTCCTCAACTAGGATTTACTCAATCTTCATGTCCAAGGCTAAAGACCTTTTCTCTCTATGGGCAGGGGGAAAATTAATTTTTACCCCACTCCTCACCCCTATTTATAGGTTTTTCCTCCAATTTTACTTGTCCCAACAATTTTATGTCATAGTTTCTCTTCTTGTTCTCCTTAATCCTTGCTTTTCATTTCTTGAGGAGGCATCCTCCTAATATTTCCTAAACATGATTCCTCTGACCATCTAGGGAGACTCATCAACCCTTTAGTCTCACAAAAATTATCCTTTTCTTTAGAATGACATCACTCTTCACAATCTATATGCCATCTCAAATAGGGATAAATGTAGAAACTCCAAATATACCTTATATTTTATCTACATCTATAATGTCATAAATTGCATACCCTACAATTTCACGTTATTTCTTGCACTTACCTGGATGACCCCCTTATGTGAAATCAACCTAGGTTATATTGCTTAAACCAAATCATTTCTAAAATCTATATTTAAAGGTTATTCAAACACACTTTCTATACCCTCATGCCAAATCTAGGACCATATTCCTAGGATGGGAGTGCAATGTATAAACATCCGTGTAGTGTGATGGCATCTCATACCATACGGTACCATGAATTATACATTATGTTTACACGTAGCTACCTTATTATGATCACTGGTAGTCATAATGCCCCTGTAGATGCACCAAGCTATGTAAGGGATGATTCCTTGAACCAAATCTAGTGGAATCCAAAAAATTAGCAAGTGCCATTAATGATTGAGAGAAATAGAAAAGGAAAGTTTTTTATTAAAATACAAGAGCGTTCCTAAAACTAGACATGAATGAATGAATGAATGAAGCATAGGCAATAGAAAGTTTCTAAGCATTTTATCCTTAGCTACAATCACATTTGGGCTCTACATTTTCTAGTGTAGATTTCAGATTTTTTAGGCATTGAATCACTATTAAAAATCTCTATCTCTACATCTCATCTTACAGGTTCAGACTCAAAGAGAAAATGGTTCATGTGAGAGGCTTACAACTTGGAGTTTCTCCTAAGGATTCCTCTAAGCTACTTGCCTTCATTTTCCAAAAACTCCATCTTTGTTAAGAATTTTAGTAAGTATCATATTCATTTTATCTCTAAAATTCCTTCACATATTTCATAATAATCAAGCTTTCTAAGAGATTTACATTCTCTAATTAAAATTCTTAAAAGAGCACTAGAAGAGAATATATGGTGAAACTCTACCTCTCCACTAAGAATTCCCTAGAATTTGTCACTCTTGTGAAACCCCCATCCATTTACCTAATCCCATTTCATATTTACCATATTTTTTATTTGTACACTAGGCCTAGTGTCCTCCTTATAGACTAGGGAGGTGCTCCTAGAATCACTTTGTCATTGTATCCTAGTAGCATCTTTATCATTTTACTACTCATGGAGGTTGAAAGACTAAAGTAGGGGTTTGACCATTCTTGGAAAACTCTTTAGCAATCCCAAACTTCTTTTTAGTTCCATTAGAAGTTTGTCATTTGGAGAAAATCAAACACATAGAGGTTTACAAGTGGTTTAATCTATCAATTTCACCATTTATATTTGGTTTATCTATTTAAATAGATATTATGCTTGTCTTTTTCTCTCTATTTTGTTGTGGGTTTATTTTGATATCACACGAGTGTAATGAAATCTCATTGGAAGAGTTTAGAATACATCTCCCTAACCCTACTAACCATATAGTGTCATTTAGATGATAGAGCATGGTGTAGACATCCATGTGACATGCTATCATCCTTGGTTGAGGATCCCAAATTTTGGTATCAGGTTTTTTTCTATGTTTCATTCTATTTTTGAATTTTGTTTTTGATAAATCAATCATATTCAACATGTATTTGTAAAATTTAGATTAACTCTAGGAAGCATTAATCTAGTTTACAAATCATCTTTAATTCTAGAGTGAATTGGAATAGAATAGAGTTTTTATAATCTTCACATCTTTGGTGGACCCAATGTGAACCCACTCTTTGAAATTTTTTTGATATCTAGACCCAACAATCTTACACTATGTGTTTTAGGATTAGGCAATTTTTATGAGCTTTATGACCTAGCCTTTTCATTTTGAAAACATAATGCAAAGAAGCTACAAAAACATTTCTAAATCTCAACCTTTTTCTACTATGACTACAATGACACTTGACATCCTTTCATTCTCATGTGATCCTACTAGCACAAAATGTCCTATTCTAAAAATCCTCCTAAGATTGACCATGATACCTTTTGTGTCAACCATGACCTTTTCAAACACAAAATTAGATATTGATCTTGAAAATGCATTGAGACTTTATCTTCCCAAATCAAAAACTGATAACATATTTAGGATTTTCACACCTTTCTAACTCAAGAATGAGCTTCTCATACTACACCCTCTATCAGAGAATCCATTAGAAAGATATTGGTAAGCACCTTGAGGGTCCTAATTTACTATGTAGATTGACCCAGATTGTTCATAATGATGTTCCTTCTCTAGTTGATTATCATGAGACTGCCCAGACCTCTAATCATCATTTCACCTACCCATAGGTTTCTATGCCATTACCTACCTCTACCCTTTATACACCTACACCTACACAAATTTCCACCTCCATTTTGTTTAATGCCACATCAATAGGAATGGTGATGAATCCCATCCATTCATATAGGTTCATTCCCCTTCAAGCCACTATCATTTAGTAGATTCTCCATTGTCTCATATTTTATAGTTGTGTAGGCTACTCTCACTCATCCTATTACATTCATACCATCATCTAACATCCTTGTGCCCACCACCACTACACCCCTTTTATATACAATAGATCTAGTTATCAACCAACCTTTGCAAAGTGTTAGTAATCTCCAACAACTTTCTTCTCTCTTTACTACTTCTACATATGCTATCATATCACCTTATGTCTACCACAACCCATTTTCATTGTGCATTCTAGCTACCCCTTTGCCAAATGGTTTTGGAGTTCCTATATTTAAAAAATATAACAACAAAGGGGGCCCTCAAACACATGTATTAGTGTTCACATCACTATGCACATCCTTCATACTTAAAGACAAGTTGTTATGAAAAATATTCCTATGTTCATTGAATATATTGTGTTGGAATGGTTTTTTTCACTCCCTAACCATTCTATAAACTCTTTCAATTATCTTTTCAACCAATTATTACAATATGTTTTGACTAATATAGGCCCTCAGATGACTTTCACAAGTTTTAATTATTATAAATAAAGGCCCTAGGGGAAGGTGACCAACTTCATCCTCTGGTACCAATCATTGTTCTCACACATACCGTACTCTATTCATGATTTAGATGTCCAAAGGATCTTTATTTGAAATATCTAGAATAAACTAAGAGAGACAATTCTAATCATGATATATCCCTCTTTTCTCCACTTGTGCACTACCCTTAAAGATTAACAACAACCCCTTGATCAAGTTGAATCATCTTTTGTAACATTATTCCCTACTAGACCTTCAAATAATTAGAGAAGAAACTTTAAAAATAGGATCATGATTTTTTTAAAGAATATATCTTCTACCATCATTTGACATAATGTGGCCACCTCTCCTATATCAAAGGCCATGGCCCTTATCCCTTTGGGGAAAAATTTTATAAAGTTCACTCCATTATCTAATACCTTGCATTTGATGTTGCAGTAGCTCCTTGCCCTTAACTTAGTGTAGTTTCCACCTAATAGGCCTCTTGAGTCAGATAAACCACTTCCCAATAATTACGATGTAAAATTATTTTTCTAGTTTCACCAGATACCAATACATGACACTGAGTGATGCATGCATCTCAAAAACATTGTACAAGACCTCATTGATTCTAATGCTATTGAGGTCTCTAGAGAAGGTGAGAAGAGAAAACAATCTATGGCCATATCTAATCAAAATCTCTAGATTTATATGGATCCATTTCCCCTACACTCTTCCAACTTCATAGATTTAGATTCTTCATCAACTTCATGTTGGAAGAGGAGGTTAGTTCATCCACCTCACATTTTCATGCTATAATTGGAGAAGTTGATGCCCAACCTTCAACATCTCATAAAAATCCACTACTAAGTCCATTATATCACTTTTTCCCTAGTTGACATCATTCCAAATGTGCTAGATGTCCCTCTATATATTACTACATAGGTTAATCAAAAATATTTTTCTGACATTCTGATTGACCCTATTAGCACTATCAATGTTATTATAGAGGACATACTTTATTCCAATCAACTTCACAAGGATTCCTATGACCCATCTAATAGCTCCATTAGAACAAATTATAGTATTCACTTTCCCACCTTGGGATCAATAACATTGTTAGTCTAGGTGGAACCTAAGTCCTTGGATGTATTATTTTATGTCATTCTGACATCATATCATTTATAAGTCTTGCTTGGCCAACCTTGGCTTGTAGATGTGTAATCAGTCTCCTTGTTAGTTCATAAGTGCCTCAAATTACCACATAATAGAGTCATATACATATTTCTCCATAATAGTGGTTTCTAACCCCTCCAACCGTGGGGAAATTTTTCTTGAAT
This sequence comes from Cunninghamia lanceolata, assembly GCA_027924645.1. Taxonomy (NCBI): domain Eukaryota; kingdom Viridiplantae; phylum Streptophyta; class Pinopsida; order Cupressales; family Cupressaceae; genus Cunninghamia; species Cunninghamia lanceolata. Next base: position 5,081,687 of record BSBN01000582.1, read on the forward strand.
TATTTTTGGCCCACTCCTCCTAAACCACCTTGAACCCAAGTAGATTTTTTTAAAATCCTACTAATGATACAAGGAGAGTTGAGTTGGTTTTAGGTTCCCTCTAGATCTATACCTAGTCCTTGCACTCCTAAGCCCACACTTTCTAGACTTCTCCCTTTGGAGGTCACCCAACAAGTGATGGTTTCTCCTATTCCTTCTCCTACCTTAGCAGTAGTAAAAGGAAAGTATCCCACATTGGAAGACACTCTCTATCCTTATAGTGCTTGTTAGTATTTATCTATCCTACCCCTACTTCCTATACCATGGCTAGGGGGAGGAATTGCTCTTCTAGAGATCTCCTACTACTTCTAAAACTAGCCAACATTCAATCATTATTTTTGATCCTCTTGCCATCACTATGATACCTGAAGAAAAGTGGAATGTGCATCTAGACCCTAATGATCGTTTATCTCACAATACATGCAACTATCTTATGTGAATGAGTAATAATTATTGACATTTTGTGGCTAGAGATCTCATTAGGGATTCCACCTCTAATTAGGCACCCCAAGACCCAAGTTATCTTGGCTCCTTCTCATGACCATATGATCATCCCTGTCACACAAGACCAATCATCCTTATCTAAACCACTTGATCTACCTTATGTTTTTGTCATTCCTAAAGAAACATTAAATGCTATGGTGCCATTTTAGCACACTCATCATCAAATTTTCCCAAATGTTTTCATCTATCCATGATCAACATAGACATCCCACATTTGCATCCCAAGCATAAGTAGCAATGTTACCCCACTCCACCATACCATAGATAAAAAACCAACATTCCTCATTCATCTTTGGGGTCTTCTTCATCTAGTCCTAATTTAGTGGAGGCTTCTCCTCCACCTACCTTAGTTACTGCTATAGACCATATCCTAGATATTAGTGTTGAGCAATGGTGGTAGATTGTCCTCTATGATAAGAATATTTTGTCACCTTCCTCTATTAAGGAGCATGTGACCAATGTAGACATTCCTTCACTATCATTGATTTTTGTGAGATCATTGACCCTTACCTCACCTAAGGATATTGAGGATGATGTTTCTCCTGCAACCATCCTTCTGTGTTCTAATTATGGATATTCACCTAGTACTTCTATAGTCGTGGTCCCACTGTATGTCAGTGTGTTCATCCCACCATAATGATCAAGATTGGGAAAATTATGATCTACTAGTTTCGTACCTTGACTAGTAGCACCTTCATATCATCTATTTGTATATATGTTCTTTGCTTGATTATTTTTATCCTTGTGTGCTTTCTTAGTGTGTACTTATTAGTTTCTCCTAGAGGAACCATGCTTCCCCCATAGGAACATAGATACAAAGGAAATAAAAATGTTGTGACATTGTTTTATATGTATCTAAATTCTTCTATTTGCCATAACTATAATTTTTTTCTTGATATTTTGGGGACAATGCAAAGTGTTGAGACATCCAGGTCTCTTCTGTGTTAACCCAAAATAACTTTTTTCTATTTTTTTCATGTGCTACTCCTCCTATGTTATCAATGTTCTACCTTCTTGGTGGATGATGATAGTTAATTCCTTTCCCCTTCACGATTATCACACTTGAAACATTCCTATCAACCCCATGCATGTAGATCCTTTAGTATTTCTTCATAGATTTTTCTTGTTTATTATGATGAATTTTGTATCCTTCCTCAGGGACATCCCTATTACACCACTTCATACCAAGCACATTGTTAATATTTCTCTCTATGGCACCTTTTACCATTCCTAGAAGTATTCTATCATTTCTCCCTGCAACACCTTTTATTGCTTCTAGAAGCATTCTATCATTGCTTCCTGCAACACCTTTTACCTCTCCCAAAGGCACTCTATCATTGCTCCCTACGACATCTTTACCACTCCCATAATTATTTTATCACTACTCCCTATAGAAACCTTTTATCACTCCTTGAAGAACTTTCTTTTACCTTTTATCACTCCTTGAAGAACTTTCTTTTACCTTTTTCCATCCTTTGATTTTTTTTATTTGTTATGTGTGTGTGTGTGTGTGTGTGTGTGTGTGTGTGTGTGTGTGTGTGTGTGTGTGTGTGTGTGTGTGTGTGTGTGTGTGTGTGTGTGTGTGTGTGTGTGTGTGTGTGTGTGTGTGTGTGTTCATGATTTTGTGTGTACTTTAGGTTTATGTTTTCCCTCTTCCATATATTAGATTATATGATTCACTAACACACATGTTGTGGAAATTATATTAAATCTAATCCTTTACCTTGTAGGATTACATGTTACTGTAGTTTTGTAGGTTCTAAATTGGGGAAATCTTACTTTTCATCTAAAGAATCTATACAACTTCACAATATCATTTTTTTAGAGAAATTTCATTCAAGTATTTTATTTGTATACTTTAGTATGCTTAGTACCCAACATCTTCATCCTACTAAAATGGATGTAAAATGTAACATTTCTAAACTAAATACCCTACAATTTCATATTATGTCTTGCACCTACTTGGATGACCCTATTATGTGAACTCAACCTAGGTCACCTTCGTTAAACTAAATCATTTCCAAAATCTAGATTGTAAAGTTATTCCTAGCCCCTATTTGCACCCTCATGCCAAATCTAGGACAATATTCCTAGGATGGTAGCACAACATGCAAACATCTACATCATTCGTATATTGTATCATAAAATACCATAAACTATGTGTTACATTTGCATGTATCCACCTCATTATAATCACTAGCAATTGTCACACCCTCACGGATGCACCAAGCTATTTTGAGTATGATTCCCTTAACCAAATCTAGTGGAATAAAAAAAATAGCAAGTGCAATTAGTTACTAAGAAAAACTAAAAAGAAATTTCCTATTATTAAAGTGAAAGATCATTCTAGAAACTAGACATGAATGAATGAATAAAATAAGCATGGACAATAGTAATTTTTAAAACATTTTCTCTACAGCTACAATCACCTTCGAGCTCTACATTTACTAGTGTAGGTTTGAGGTTGTTTAGGCATGGAATCACTATTACAAGTCCCTATCTCTAAATCTTATCTTTGTAGGTTTGGAATAAAGGAGAGAATAGCTCATGTGAGAGGCTTAAAAGATGGATTTTCTCCTAGGGATTCCTCTAAGATGCTTTCCTTCATTTTTTAAAACCCCATCTCTATTGAGCATTTCAGTTAGTAGCATTTTCATTATCTCTCTGAAATTCCTTTACATATTTCATAAGAATTGAGCTCTCTAAGAGCCTTGCATTTGCTAATTAGAATTATTTAAAAATCACTAGAGGTGAATCTATGGTGAATCTCTACCTCTCAATTGAGAATTCCCTTGAATTTGGCACTCTTACAAAACCCCATCCATTTACCCGATCCTATTTCCTATTTTTCATCCTTGTTATTTGCACACTAGGCCTAGTGTCCTCCCCGTAGACTTGGGAGATGGTTCTAAAATCACTTTTTCATTGCATCCTAGCTCTTAGACACACTTAGGATAGGTGCATGTACACTTTTATCAACATCTTCATCATTTGGCTACTCATGGAGGTCAAAAGACCAAAGCAAGTGTTTGGCCATTCCAAGAAAACTGTTCACCAATCCCAAACTTCATTTTAGTTCATATCTATAATTTAGAGAAAATAAATGCATCGAGGTTTGCAAGTGGTTTAATATGTCGATTTGATCATTTATATTTGGTTTATCTATTTATCTAGATATTATACTTGTCTCTTTCTATCTATTTTACTAGGCAAGTTGATTTTGAGATCACACAAGTGGAACAAAAGCTCATTCGTAGAGTTCAAATTACATATACCTAACCCTGTTGACTGTATAGTGCCATACATATGACATCACATGGTGCAAACATCCATATGAAGTGTAGATGTCTTTGGCCAAGGGATTTCCTTGGTTGAGGCTCCCAAATTTTACCATCTGGTTTTGTTCTATGTTTTATAATGTGTTCTAAATTATATTTATAAGAAATCATCCATATTCAACCTGTATTTGTAATTTTTAGATTAATTCTAGGAAGCATTAATCTAGTTACAAATTAGATTTAATGTTAGCGTGAACTTAAATAGAGTGGAGTTCTCTTTTTCATCTTAACAATATCATCTCCTCATGAATTAATTAAATAAACCATATTTATTTAATTAATTTGTCTAACTAATCAATTAGATAATTTTTTTCTATTTAATTAGAATATCCTCCCAGTAGTTATAACTAAATAAATTTTACAATATTAAATTGTTCTAGCTAGTTCCAACTCCAACTTAATTAATATATAAATATCATTTATGAATTTAACCTAGTCTAACCTTCTTTGAACTAACAAATTAAATAAGACATCATTATCTAATTAAATAGGCTAATGTACATTCATTTATATTTCTTCAAATTAAAAATAAAGTACTTTTTGAACTACAATCCAAAAGGAATCATCCTCCAATACTCACCATCCATTAAAATCCAAAATCATCCTAGCTATCCATCTTCACACATTTATTCTCCTGCACTTGCCTTCTTATCATGCTCCTATATGCTTTAATCCTCCATCACCATGCAATTTAAGATAATCCTCAACTTCCATTTCATGATTCAAATTGATCCGTCCATTTGTCTCTTATCCACACTTTCACTTCCTTAAATCTCTCATTTCCATGCAAATTCAAGATAATCTCCACTCCCCATTAAATCGACTTCATTATCGTCTTCCGCTTTTCACAAGCCTAGCTTGCACATTTTTGCAAGTCAATCCTCACCCTTCATCCTATAATCAAATCCTAGCCCTCCATGTCCATGGCTAAAAGTCTATTTAGGGCACTTCATCCAAAGGACTTGAACAACAACTCATTCTCAAGTAAATACATGCTACCAAATTTAGCAACTTCTACTAAAAGAGCAACCAACATTCATTACATATCATTATAAGTACTCATCTTGGAGCACATCCCAAGTATCATGAAATTTTAATTCTTGAATTCTTTGTTACATTTGCATGTTGTTTATGCTTTCATTTGCTCTAACTAAAGGATTTTTCTTGATTTGTATTGAGTTCTTTGTTCTTGAATGTATTATCTCTTGTTATTGTCTAGATTAAATACATCCACAAGTTTCATTTAATATCTCTATTTTTTTTTCTAACTTTTTTTCTTCATCAATTTTTTTTTAAAATTCTCCATTCCATACTTTCAAGTGACCTTTGATAAATATGAGTTTTCTATATAATGTATACATGCAAGAGCCTCTTAGTTTAGATGCCTCTGTTTAACATTATGTGATATTATCAATTAAATTGGGATGCATAAACCACATAATTTTAAATTTGAAAGGATATTTTGGAGGAAAGTAATCTATTGAGGTCACTAAAGAGATTGGATAATGGTCTTAACATAAAACATGGAGAGAATGTGATGTACTAGATTCTAATTTGTGGAAGCCATGAATGGGAAAACAAGAATCTATCTAGTATTTCAAAAATTTGGTTAAACCCCATTATTAAATTTCTTCAAGTTATAGAACCACTCCTTGGTTTCAAATTGACAAGTTTATAAAATCTAAAAGGTGCAACAAAAATAATCATTAATTGTGTGGCTTGGGAGGTGCCCCCTTAGTTTGACATTCAAGAAGAGGGTGGTTTTAAAATTGCCTCTCAAAGAATGAATTATATGCTTATTAATTAGGGAATTACACTCAATTGATCCCATAATATTTTCTTGACTATATATATTAAAAATAAGGAGAAATTTTTTAGAATAACTGCTCACCTTATGAGGTTCCAATCTTATAATTTTGACACTAATCATAAATGGAGATGAAAAAATACCCAAACTACCAAAAGCATTGTCTAACTTTATAAATTCTCCATGCCATCACCTACCATTTTCAATAGAAGCATAGAATTCATGGTCTTTAGTTTAGATTCTTGAAAATGTATAACTTCTATGTTTTAATTTTCAAATTAAATCTTGACCAAGCACCATTTATTAGGTCCATTAAGGCCCCTAATATTTCATTATAATGCATTCATTTCTCTTATGGTGGGGATTTCACCATATAATACTTGATGTTAGGAAATTTTAGTTACTATCAATTGCTTACTACAAATGATTTCATCATTGCTAATATATTTAACAAATGTTTTTCTTCTTTTTGGTTTGGGGCCATTATTTTCATTTGATTTGATAGAATTCAAAAAAGCACACGCAGTCAAGCCAGAAGCTCATAGAGGAAAATATCATGGACTGTGGAAACATCTTGTCTTTAAGAATTCAATTTGTTTGATGGTAATAGTATATGTAAAAATTAGATTCCTTTCATCCTCCAAATCTTATTTTCTCCCATCCAAATTAATCATGGAAATAATACCTTCATCCATGATGACAAGGGCTAAGGATAGAAAACCAGGAGCTCCAAAATAATTCCATACCAAGAAGCAAAGAGGAATCCATCTCCAAAGAAACATCTTTGAGAAATAGAGGTGTCCTATATCTGAGGGGAATATTTTAGAGCCAAAACTAGAATTTGGTTTCTTTGAGACATCATGTTAGTGGATTAAAAGTTTTGATCCCAATCTTGAGAAAGTAACCCTGCACCATACATCATTCATAAACCATTCGATAAATTTTTCTTACATTCTTTGTTTAGGTAGATCACCATGAAAATCTATTTTTGAAGAAAGTTGAGGATGTCGTGTTCTCCCTAATTATCAGGGATCCATTTTTCCAAGCCTTTTCATTCAAGCCAAACATTTAAAATTTTCCCAATTACCACTATGTTTTGAAGTGACAAGAGATTATCTTGATACCAATATATGCAAGATCAATGGATATTATCATTTTGTTAACATTTATTGCTCTTCTCCTTTATCCTATGGAGGGTATTTCACCCTTTGACATTTGAATTTAGGAAATTTTAGTTCCTATCAATTGCTTACTAGAAATAATTTCTTAATGGTAATATTATTAGAAAATTTCTAGTTTTTTTCTTTGGGGCCACAATTTTGATTTGATTATATAGAGTCAATTTTGCAATAGTAAGGATATATGTAGAAGTTAGATCCCCTTCATCCTCTAAATCTTCTTCTCTCTCATCTAAATTAGGCATAGGAAGAATGTGTTAATTGATGATCATAAACACTAAGGATGGCAAAGTAGGACCTACAAATAATTCCATACCAAGAAGTAAAGGTGATGCAGATGAAATACTAATTCACCAAATGATGCAACAATGAGATACTAATCCTTTCAAATCTGCAACACAACACTTAAACAAGCCTTTGAAAGAAGGATGAAAATAAAATGGAACAACAAATAGAAGAAGAGAAATATGCACAATAATATTTATTCAATCTAAAATTTCATTACAAAATATGGAAGCATATGAGGTTTTGAGAGATACAATCCACACTTGCAACAAATTTTTGTCTTCATCAATCTAGACTCATACTGGTAGCATCTAGCTATGGAAATATCTTCATCAAAAATCCCCATTTCACCAAATGAACAAGCCTCTATATGTAGCAATTGCATGAGGAAGGAAACCATTATTGGTTTTTCAAAACAACCTCCATAAATCCACAAAAAAACCCTGTCACTTCCAACCTATCATCGCTCCCGCAATTTTTGGGATTTTCTAAAATGGTTTTTGGGTTTCGTGACTCTCCTTCCCAACTTTCCAGAACATTTTAAATTTATTAATTTTGATAAGATATGAGAAAGTTATGCTTATTTTACCAATACTGGGTCTCATAATTTCGACCTAGACATGCAACAACATGCAAAGCTTCTAGCCCCACCTCTTGGAAATCAATTCCAAGATTCTTGGCAGCCCCACTTATGACAAAATCAATCAAATCCCACTAAAATTACATTTACAATTGCACCTAAGGGAAATTACATTTGTTGCAAATTAAAATATCATTTTCTCAAAGCTCCAACATTATTTAAAAAACTAAACAACTAAAAATTAAAATATTTTTGGTGATGCAAGATTGCCATTGACCATGAATACTCCTGCACCATACTCCTGGAGAAAACAAAATTCAAGTCCACTTGAATAAGGAATATCATCATGAAAAATATGTTTTATAGTCTCTGACTGATGTCTTGCATTTCCTACATTCCAACTTTCTTGAAACAAAGTAATGTTCACTTCATTTTCACTCTTGGCTTTCCTACCTTCTTGCTCATGTGCTTAGGCCTATCAAATGGAAATAACTTCTTCTTATCTGCTGCTTTGGATACCTACACCTGAATAATGACAACTTCATTCATCAAAACAACTTGGTCAGTACCATTACCAACAATGCATTCTTTACTTTGCTTCTCACACTCCTTTGGTGATCCCTGCAATATAACAACATCCAACTGCAAGAAAATGGTTTGCAACTCTGTAACAACAATCTTATCAACAACTTCATTATCAACATCAACTTTATTAGTAACATTAACAATATTATGCCCTTCTAGTTGTTGAACTTGCTCTTGAGACTGAAAATGAAATGGAGGTTCATCCACAACCATGTCTACTTTGTCTTCTTAAATGCTTGAGGTCAAAATAGTATTCACTATTTCATTGCTTACCACAATTATGCCTACTTTGTCTTCTCCAATGCTTGATGTCAAAATAGTATTCACTATTTCATTGCTTACATCTTCCTCTGTCTGAGATTGCTTTTGTTCTTCCTCTATTGCTGCTACCTTTGTTTGTCTTCTTCTTCTTTACACAATTTTCTTGATGGGCCATGTAACTTTTTTCTTAATTTTCAAGTGCCAACTTTGCAACTGCTGCAACTCCATTTGGAACTCCTTATTTGTTCTTTCCATATCTTCTTCCATCTGTTTCAAATCTTGTTCCAATTCTCTTATTTATTTCTCAACCTCTATTTGCCTCATCTTTTCCTTTTTCTTCTTCCTCTTTTTTTTTCTTGCTTCTTCTTTTGTGAACCTCCAGCCAGCAAGTATCTTTTCAACAAATCCATTTTCTCTTTACTCAAGCAAGTCTCTCCTTACTTATCTTTGCCTTTATCTCACCTAGGTCTCTTCTCTTCTTCTCTACCTAGTCTTTTGGAAACTAGGTTCTCTCTTCAACCTGCACAAGCACACAAACACAAACACCAAACTCTCTTTTGCCTAGACCTTCTGAGCTCTAATACCAATTGATGTAGATGAAATACTAATTCACCAAATGATGCAACAATGAGATACTAATCCATTCAAATCTACAACACAACACTTAAACAAGCCTCTGAAAGAAGGATGAAAATAAAATGGAACAACAAATAGAAAAAGAGAAATATACACAATAATATTTATTCAATCTGAAATTTCATTACAAAATATGGAAATATATGAGCTTCTGAGAGATACAATCCACACTTGCAACAAATTTTTGTCTTCATCAATCTGGACTCATACTGGCAACATATGGCTATGCAAATATCTTCATCTAAAAGCCCCCTTTCACCAAATGAACAAGCCTCAATATGTAGCAATTGCGCGAGAAGGACCATTATTAGTTTTTTAAAACAACCTCCACAAATCCACAAAAAAACCTGTCACTTCCAACCTATCATCACTCCCTCAATTTTTGGTATTTTCTAAAACAGTTTATGGGTTTTGAGACTCTCCTACCCAACTTTCTAGAACATTTTAAATCTCTTAATTTTGATAAGATATGAGAAATTTATGCTCATTTTACCAAGAATAGGTCTCATAATTTCAACCTAGACATGCAACAACATGCAAAGCTTCTGGCCCCACCTCTTGGAAATCAATTCCAAGATTCTTGGCAGCCTCACTTATGACAAAATCAGTCAAATCCCACTAAAATTATATTTACAATTGAACCTAAGGGAAATTACATTTGTTGCAAATTAAAATATGATTTTCTCAAAGCTCCAACATTATTAAAAAAACCAAACAACTAAAAATTAAAATATTTTTGGTGATGCAAGATTGCCATTAACCATGAATGCTCCTACACCAAAAGGAGAATCCATATTCAAGAAAATAGCCTCCCTTTCAACAATATTTTGATCTTTTTTGGAAGGAGAAGTGAGACACACTTCATATGTGGCACTTGAATGGGTATTTGGAATAGTACAATCATTGACACTAGGTTTTGGTGGGGAGGCTTTAGGAATAAGTTTACTTGAATTGACAAACCAAGGAATTATAATAGTGAACATAGGGTGCAACAATTCTTCAGATGTCCAAAATTGTGAAAGAGAAACCATTTAGGGAAAGATCCCTCTACTTTAGTTTATTTCCTCCATTCTTTAGCCTATGAATTAAGGAGAGTAGTTTTACGAAATTATTTTAAAACATCAATCTTAACTCATATCCTAGCATGATGACTAGAACTTCCTTCCAAGATAAATTTTCATTAGCCTATATAAATTCTGCTATTGAATTTCTAATTTTAGAAAGAATAGAAGTGCCCCAATATTTGGAGGGAAGGTTTCAGAGATACAACTCAATTGAGATTTCTTTGAGATAGCATGTTAGTGGATTAAAATTTTGATGATAGTCTTGAAAAAGTAAACTTGTAGCATACATCATTCATTGACCATTACATAAAATCTTTTCCTTAGATTCTTCATTCAGGTAGATCACCATTAGAACCCCTCTTGGAAGAAAGTTGAGAGTACAATGCTCTCCCCAATTATCAAGGAACCATTTTTGAAGGACTTATAATGTAAGACAAAAAATTTAAAATTTCCCAATCACCACTATGTTTTGAAGGTGATAAGAGATTATCTTGATATCAATATATGCATGATCAATGGATATCAAGATTGATTTCTCTTCTCATTTCACCAATAGGAATGGTGTTAGTGTTAGTAGTTAGGTTATCTCCCTTTTTTATGAATAAGTGTCTATATCATTTATAACTATGAAACAATATTACACTTATTCACAAAATAGGTGGGTAGAAAAAGTCACACCTTGAAGTCCAAATGGGGCCAAAGCTTGAAAATAGAAAAAGCAACAAGAGGCTATTATGTAGCAAGAGCTATATCACTAGGAAGGATGGTCTTGATCATCTAATTTTTCCCATACACCAGTACTAGGGTCTAACTTTTCCATAAGAGGCTCCCATCCATCATTACCATCAATAACATCTTCATTATTTCTATCATCCTCAAGAAGATTGTGACAAACAAGAGAAATGGGAAACCCATCCTCTAGGGGAACTCGCTAGAGTCAATCCATCTTGCAAACCCATGACCAAAGGTGTGGGGAGAAGCAAAGTGGTGGCAAGAAGGTTGAGAACACCCCTACTAAGTGCAATCTCTTCATCCAAGAGATTAAGATGCCTAGGAGTAAGCATCTTGATCTCGATGAGAAGAATGACTACATCCCCTATGATGCCCACGAGGTGAAGATTATCCTCTAATGGAAGTAGGATTTAGGAGGACTCTAGCAATAATACAAGGGGAATTGCCCCAATGGTCTAGAAGTGCTAACATGTTAATCTCCCTTTCGAATATAGTGAGGGTAAGGATTTAGGTTTTTCTCATTATCAAATTCATTATGTCAAGAAACTCTATGACTAATATTTTTTGCCAAATCCAATCATTTTCTTCTCTTCTTCATCAATTTTTACTCCTCATTAAGAATCTATTATAAATACATTTATTAAAATTATATAATTAATATAATTATATTATATTAACATATCTATATATCTTATGAATAAATATATTTAAAATATCTATACTAATTTAGTAATAAAAATGCCATTAATATTCTCTACAATGTATTGTGTTATAATTGGATGTTGACTTTCAGATATAAAATCATTTTTTAAAGATTTCATTATTAATGACACATGTTTCAAACCATAAAATAATAAATAATGATGGAATGTAAAGTGTTATAATTGTATGATGACTTTAAGCTATTAAATCATTTTTTTTAGATTTCATTAAAATGTCATTATTAATGACACATGTTTCAAACTAAAGATAACAAATAATGATGGTTAGAGATTCTCATTTTATAAAAATGAATAACGTATGGCTTGTTATTATATATATATATATATATATATATATATATATATATATATATATATATATATATATATATATATATATATATATATATATTTTTGAAAGAAAGTGGCAGAACCACTAAAATATATTAATAAAAAAAGAAGTTACAAAATGCCAGATTTAGAAGAGGCATACCGGCAGGAAAGAATCGGCAAAGAAAACCTCCGGTTATAGCCTAAATTTAACGAGAAAATACATAATCAACTCAAAAGAGTGAGTCAGTCCAAACGGAAAATATGACTAAAATCATGCCAGAGTTTACATTTTTTATACAATAAAATTACAGAGCAACTGGCATGTGTAAAAAACCAAAAAAGTAACCTCTGAAGGCAAAACCATGAAGAAAATCCCCATCACTCTAATATATTTATAAACTGAGGAGCATGATCCTCAACACGGTCATCATCTTCTGCAAGCTGTGGAGGAGGGAGCGGTGGAGGAGACACATAATTCAGCAAAAACAGCAAAGCCTGAAACACTTCCAAAGCCTTATCTGCCAAATGATTACCCAATTCAAGCCTATGACAATGAAGAGAATTTTGAAAAGAAATAACACTTTTATATATCCATGTAATAGTATCCTATGTATTTTATGATGTATTATGTTCATTTAAATGTATTATTAGAGTTTGACAATATCATTTTATGTTTATTATATTGAGAGGTATTCTAAGTGCAGCAAGGTAAGAATGTTATATTTTGATGATGTAAATGAAAACCAAAGTATAGTTCATATATATTAAAAATTAAAATTTAATTATATTAGTTTCAAATTTAATTATATTAGTTTAGAGTTAATATTTATTTTTTAAATAAAAATAAAGTAACCAGTGTAAATAAAATAATACAAATTTTAAATAGTTCTAAATTAAAATAAAATAACTCTTAAGTATATAAAGTAAATTAAAATTGGGATAATATTATTTTAGATTGTTTATGGATTTGGGGTAAAAACTCTGTCATACTAAAACCTTGGCAACCTACCTTTAATCCTTTGACTAAATCATTCAATGTTATGTCAACTTGGGTTTGCCTACCCAATCTTCCAATGCAATTCTAGTTAGAGTCCTACTTTCAAGCCATAGGAGATTCAATAAGAGAATTTTTGGCTATGGATAATGTTACTTCAGAATTTACTCACTCAACTTAGGCACAAATTTTAGTCGACTTGGATATCTCAAAGGATCTCTCTACTAAAATTTCTCTAATACTTGCAGGTCTCATACTTGGACTCAACCTCTGGACTATGAAGGGCTTCCATTCTATTGTAGGAAATGTTACAATACAGGTCATGTTGTTGCAACCTATCTAATTAAATATAAACTGATAAATCAAGCCTCATGGTGGAAACATGGAAATATAGATACTTGTTCTTCTCATAATCCACCACAAGGTCTAAAAGAGAAAAATTTTGAATCTTTTCAAAAGGAGGAATCACTGTCCTTGGTCAATTTTATTGAGAAGATTGAAGATCAACATGAACATGGGGAATAAGAGAAAATGGTTCAACATTGAATTAATATTTCTTCTTGGACTTCATTTAATGAGGTAGGTACTGAAGACCAATAGGAACATGGGGAACTTCGTTTAATGAAGTAGGTATTGAGGAAGGTTCTTGGACTCTTGTCCAAAAACATAAGAGAGTGCTTTTAGGCCCCCACCAAATGCTCCTCCATTCCCATACTCCATTGAGGGAGGGGAAAGAAAGTTTTACATAGCCTTTTTGGTATCTTTTGCTAGTTGCTATTAAATGCCTAGTTTTTTGTTTCTGCTTTATTTTTTAGTAAAAATATCTGTTTAAGTGCTACACCTATAAAAAACTATAAAATAACTTTTAAGTAAATAAAATATAATAAAATAGCTCTTGTAAAAATAAAATAACTAAACACTATATATTTCTCAAATTATGAATATTGATGTATTCAAGATATCTATAATAGTATATATTCATATAATAGTATTGATATCTTAAATATATTTATCCACCTATGTAAGAGTTATTTAATTCTATTCTAGAAATATTTTATTTAATACATATAAATGGACACATAAACTCTATTTTTTATTTTATTTATATTGTTTATTTTATTTTTATTTAAAGAGATTATTTTGTAATATACTGTGGTAAATAATATATATTTATATTTTACTTTTAATAGTTTTATTTATAGGCATCAATATATATCCTAAATACATTTATCTAGAGATATCACTTTAGAATTTATTTTATTCTAGAACTATTTTATTTACTACATATATGGACACATAATTTTTTATTTTTATTTAAAAATTGTTTTATTTTATTTATATTGATTACTTTTTTTATTTTAAATGCTATTTTTTGTATTGAACAAACATGGGAATTAAAGAAGAAGGTAGCTAATAAAGCACTAGACAAATATTCAAGTCAAACTATACTAGATTACAAGTCCAACAATACAAACAAGATACAAGAAATGCACAAAAATAGTTGGAAATAAAATAGTAGCCCAAAACCAAGGCTATAAGTCATAAAGCTCAACATCCTTTTCGTAATAAATATTTTTTACTATCACTTTTAATTTTGTTGTTCTAATACCATAGTTTCTTTTCTTTTATAATAGTTTCATTTATAAGAATTAATATATTTTTTAAAATTATGATGTCTTTATATTTAAAAAATAAATATGAGCTCTCAATATATTTTCATGTAAATGTATTATTAAAATTTACAACTTATTTGTATTAATTAAAAAGAAGTGGTAGATGGTGATTCTCTAATGCAACTCCTATGCCCTAGGTTTGAAATCTTAGCAATATTTCTTACCCTTCTCCTTGTCATCCTTGCATAATTTCCCTAGCTTTTATGTGAATATGATTATGTTGTGAATGGTGTTGTTGATGGCTCTACTGAGGCTTCTTGTGACAAGAGAATTGTTTCCTCTGTTACATTTGATGGTGCATTTTTTTGTGGGTTAGGTTCAACTATTTGGTTCTCTCCTACTAGAGCTAATAGGTGCTCACTTTTGAGGTTTAGTTTGAAGATTAATAGTGGTTCAAGATTTTTTTTGGTTGTGGCTACCAAGGATAGTTTATGATTGACATTTTTTTCAGTGATGCTTTCCATCCTACTCATGGGAAGACTTTATCCTTACCCTATGCTTTGTCCTCCCCTATGGTGGTTTTCAGATAGGGTGTGGCTATGGGGGAGGCCTACTTTTAAAAAAGGCATATTGTTTTTATTCAATCAAATTTGACCAAGCCTCCCTATACTCCATGATTGGGTAGCTAAGAACTCACAACCTTTAATCGCTAGTGATATGGTAGTCAACCATTGTGCTAAGGTTTTTCATTATTTTCTTTGATTCTACTATTGTTAGGGAAGCATTACTTGATGCTTGGGTTTCGTTGTGGGGTTAGCACTCTCTTGTGCTCAAACCCCAATTCCTCTTATTCAATCCAACTACTAAAACATTTAGTATTGTACCAATTTAGGTCAGATTGTCCAACCTTCCACTCTAGTTATAGCTTGATTATTGTTATGAAGCCATTGGCGCTGCTTTGGGTTAGTTCTTAGTAGATAATATTATTACTTCAGACTTCTCCCATATGACTTATGCCCACATTTTGTTAGATTTAGACATCTCTAAGGATCTACTAATGGATATTGTCATTAAGCTGGAGGATCATTCTTGCATTTATTCCTTTGCTTTTAAAATCTTCCTTTCTGATGTTGGTATTGATTTGAGACTAAGCATCTTGCTTTGAACTATCCCCACTCCATACATAAGCTTGATGGAGCTACTTCTTGGTAGAGGGATGCTTTCCATTGCTATCTCACCATTGATGGCTCCTTGTTGAAAATGTTGATCTACCCTATTCTTCTGTGTTGATTGTGATATCCCTAAGGGAGCAATTATAGAATACTTTGAAACCTTTTACTAATCATTCACTAGCTACTCATAATGATACTATTTTACATTCATTGAGTACCACTTCTATTCTTGATCTTGTTACCTCCCTCTTAAGTTGTTGGTCTCATCCTCCTCCTACTTCCTCAAATCCTTTGGAGTTGTTCGACAATGCTTCATGGACATTGTTGTAAAAGTGCTAGAAAATCCTTCATAAAATCCTCATAAAATACCAAAATTTATTGCTTCAATTTGAGAATAAGGAATTGAAAGGATTTAGATCAAGTTTAGGAACTATTTAAACCTAGTTGTCTTTATACTTTCATGTTGTTTGTTTGTTGTATTTTTGTTACATTGATGTAGTTGTGTCTCTATTAGCCTAGCTATCTAGCTAATTCTTATTAGGCCTCATGTTTATCTATCTCATGTTTATACAAGGGTTTTGGCCCTTTCAAAAATCAACCTTTACCCACAATAACAAAAAAAAAGTGTAAAAATTTAATACTTTAAAATTTTATAACCTTAACATAAAAGGGTAGTGGGAATTCTTTATATTCATGGTCAAAGATAAATTTTAGCTAATAAAATAGGACAAATTTTACCAAATTTTTAAAGAAATGAAGTGTAAATTTTTTATTAATTTTTTAACTATTGAAAAGTATAGAAAAGTATTGAAATGTTGTCATTTTGTAATCACCATTCATGGTGCTTCAAACACACCTTGATCTTTGAATTACTTGACAAAAGTGGCAAATTCTATAACTCTAAATGTGTTTGGGGCTTCTCTGACTACCATGTATTAGCCCACATGTATAATACTTAATGAAACAAATAGGTTACTCTTGTCCATGTTTTCTTTCCTCACCACATATTATTATTCTTGCAACTCCCTATCTTACTCGAAAGACTATTGGAGAGTATGATCTTGTTGAGAAGCTCTGTGCTACTCCTATTAAGATCTCTTTTTGAGAGCTAGTTCAAACTTCACCAACATATCATGGCATGCTCCAAGAAGCTTTAAAAAAGATCCCAATAGCATCTTCTACTAGGTTGAATGAAGTTGCTGGCTTACTTGGTTGCATATACACAAATCCCAAAGATATAACATTCCAATAATATGAGTCACCATCTTTCGAGGTTCATAAACAAAATGAACTCCTTCTCATTATTGTTGGAATTAATTCTTTTGGAGTCAAGCATACCCTTATTGACAATGGTTCAGGTGTCAATGTTTGTGGTGTAGATCTATTAATCTATATTAATATTGATACATCTCAAGTATCTCCCCTAATAATCTTTCTATTCATGCCTTTGATAATGTTGGTAGAAAAACAATGGGCACAACCACGTTGCTGATTTAATTGGGCCCTATCACTTTGCCTACGCCTGTTCATGTCACACCTGATGCATTATATTATAATCTCCTCTTAGTAGACCATGGATTCACACCATGGGTGTAGTCTCATTTACCTTGCATGGATCAATTAAATTCATTTATGAAAATGAGACTTACACAATAAAAGTTGATCTGGTTCCTATGTAGTATTGTCAACAAGTGGATTCTGTGAACTAGCCTAATACATCTCCTACTCTTCAAAATACTATTCCTTCTTCCTCCACCAAAGACTATTCCCCATCCTCAACCCCTACTCAAGAGGTTGACCATGGCATACACTCATCTTTGAATGCATGTCTCGATAATGATTGGGGTTATTGGTTTCCACACCATCCTTTATCGAAGAGTATAAGATCAACCCCTCTCATTTTGATATTCCAAAATTTCATTTTAACTATTTACTTACAAATACTTATACATCAGAAAAATATTTACTTCATGTTCTTAGGTATAGATTCATGTAATTATACTTCTTGCATTGATTATGCCACTAATAGTGATCCTCTATCCTTTAAGGATATGCAATCCCATTATGGCCATGGTTTTCATACTCCCTAGTATCGGTTATAAACATAATGGATATGGATGAAAAGAGTAGGGAATCAACATCCCTTTGGGGTCTAATCTATATTACTCCTTTGTGGGTCTTGGATACCATACTACTCAACCCTCTAAAGCCTCTTATCATGACTACATAGATGTTAATATGTTTTTTGCCTCTCTAATATCTCCTCTTTATGATTTGGAGACACGTTACAAGCTCGAATACAAAATTATTTATAAACATGGATACAATGGAAATGGTTTAGGATGCATTGAAAAAGGAGTTAATGTCCCTATAAAACCTACACCACACTCACCTTCTACAATGGGTTTAGGTTACTACTCTTCTCCTCTTTTTACATCCCCTCCATTGTCTGAGGTCACTATGGCTTCTTCTTTTTCAGAAATCAAACCTTTCTCCATAATAGAAATCGTTTCTTCTACCTCCATCTCTTCTATCAAAATAAGAGAGTATTTTGTTGAGACTTCTTAAAGCCCATTTGATCACTCTTCCTCATCCTACACACAAGAACTTTCCTCAACACATTCAATCAACAGTTCCTTTCTGTGGATATAATTGAGTGCTTGGCTATTCCACCAGCGAATGTCACACCTTATAGGACAAAATATGTAACGCCTGCCTTGAACACCTTACAGAAATACACATTATGCTAAATGAAACAAGAATTTTTTTTTTTTAAATGATTAAGTAACGATAACATAACCAATTACAACATATTCTCTAAGGATTCAAGGCTGCATCACTTTACAAACCAACTAACAAAATTTAACATACATCAGTAACTGATCCAAATCCATGATCAATTAATTAACTTATTCATATTCATTGCAAATCATCAAATAACGGAATCTACATAATTAAATACATAACTGAAATGCTTTCATATAAATACATCATGACATCATTACATTGCCATTTTTAGTCTACATCAAAAGTTACATACATAAAGAATGTTCTGTTACACAAATCTGGTACAAGGTTATACACTTACATCATCATCATTGGAACAAGTACAACTGGAACAAATCCTTTTCTGCATATGATCTTGACAAGAATAACCAATGGATAAAATAGCTCTTCCACCCAACCATGTGGAACCCTAAGGTCCACCCCCCGAGCTAGGAGTTAACATGAGGTCCCAAACAATGACAGTCAGGTAGACGAAGAACAAACAAGAACAAAGGACGACCAACGCCAATACAACACATGGCAATAACAATACAACACAACTTAACTTCCAAAGGTGACACAAAACAAATGAGGAGAGACCGAACAAGGGATGCTAGGTTGTAGTAGGGAGAGTGTCATCGCACGGTCCTAACATGGGTTATCCTGACAGCCTCTCACTAGGCACCGGCCCCCATCTATAGTTATCCTGACAGCCTCTCACTAGGCGCCGGCCCCATAGGGTGACACATGCGGAATCGACCTTCCTTTCATGAGGACAAGGAAGTCAATCATGCCGACCAGGCCTTCTCTACCCATCCTTAGTCTAAACAAGCACTACAGGTCATGGGAGAGGAATCCAATAATCTTATTAATGTGAAATCTACCCTTAACCCCCTAGTTAATTTTAGGTTATCACTTGATTAATCTACTTCCAACGGGTTATCCTGACTGCCACTTTGGGCGCCGGCCCCACGTTGAAAGCCACTCTCCTTCCTAACACCTAGTAAACCTTAAACATCATGCAAGGCTTTATAACAAAACACGCATATGTACATTGCAAGGCATAAACCCTTTTGCATCAAAATAGAACCATAACATCAATTGTTATCCAACACTTTTAACATTACAATACTTTATTCTTTTACAGATTTCAGGTCTCTCCATACAACAAAATGGTACAATAAGATCACAAGTGATTTAACGTCCTCACAGGAAAATATTACTTTCAATACACATAAACAACTTGACATTATCTCAATATACTTCATACTATGTTTGATCCACATACTCATTATTACATCGTAAACACAAAAAAACAACAATACACAAGTTGCAAACAATCAACTGTGACAACTTAGCCTCTGGAATTTGAGTTTATCTAGTCTCAATTCGACTCTTTACAATCAACAGAAATACTTAACTTATACCGTTTAATACAGTTCCAAAGTCAACACTACAATTTCTTCTCTGTTCAACGTAAACAACTTCTGTAATAAAATCCACATTAGATTACATTCTTTACTATTACTGTTTATTATAATCCTACTGTCATGCAAGAGAATCGTACATGATCCTATTTGAATGGAACGTGAACAGCTCGTATAGGTTGTCAATGAGGAGTAAAATAGCTATTGACTGTTTTGTCATTGAAATGGATAATAGCTGATTAGTCTAACAACTTCCTCAACTTGTAAATCTCATAAGATTGACAGTATCTAATGATCACAAGAATAATGTAGGCAATAGGTTTAATGACTAAGTTTTTATGGTAACCAAGGACATTCTTTGAGATCCCCGCATCTTGTTCATGCTTCTAACTGTTGTGCTGATCTCCCAAACATGGAAGTGTAATTACAAGTTCAGAAAATTATTTCCCCTCAGGTTTAATTTCTGATAGAAATGGATAAAAAACATCTCAGTAAATCGCTGATTGCTATATGTGTTTAGCTGTCCCTTGCTGCGATGGCCTTCAGAGGAAGCGCCATCTCTGTCAGTGATATATCAGTTAAGACTGTATCGGTTATATGGACTGTATTGCAATCTATTTAGCTAATGTGAAAGTATGATCTGCAGAAAGAAACCTCTCAGAAGTGTGCCCAGGTAAAATAGCGATTCTCAGTAAAAGACTGATTGCTAGGTATAAACGAAATGGAATTGTTGCAAGGGACTCAAGAACTCTCTATAGTGCACACTATGGTTGTCAGCTACGTTCTTACAGAGGACTAATAGAGATGTAATCATCTAATAATCTGATCAATGAATAATTAGTGAACTGGAGAATGTTTGTGATGTGATAAAAGAAGATAAGGATTTTGCCAACACATAAATCTTATTTCTACTCAGTAAGTGAACTGCATTTGTTAGTTTACTGAAAAGCTTTCTGCCTTGCAAGAAAGACTAAGTCACTAATTTTTTTACCATACTATCGCTGCCGAGTCTGTCATCGAGTTTCTGAAACATTCAGGTGCTAAGGATTGTCCGTTTATGGGACAGTAAGCTATCAGAAATAGACAGCTGGTCAAATTGCATTTGGAACCGTTATTACATCACTACATTTGAAACCGTTTTTGCATCACATCAACGGTTGGTTATTATTTGTGCATTGTTGACCACCTTGCCTCACTGGCTATCCTGAGGACACCCCAAACTATTTCCAGCAGTGCGCCAGCCAGAGCAAGGGTGCTCTACAGATTAAATAGACTACCTTTTCTGATGTTAATGCTCAGCACACAGGAAACCTTGGCCTAATGCGCTATGAGAGTGGTTAGTAATCAAAACATGGTAGTATACTAAACGCATAGTAAATGAATTCATTCAGACACTGCATAGATGATTGAAGGTCAGTGACAATTCAGTAATAGAATGGACGAATCAAGGGCAGCATCGTCTGGATGGATGGCGAATGAAAAGGCATCAGAACTTTCATTCAAGACGAAATAAGGCAGTGAACTACCTAAATCGCCACCTCCCTTTCACGCCCTAGCATAAACTTACAGCATAACCTAATAATTACCGATCCACTACAAATGATACCAAACACAGCAAAAACAAAATAAATAGAGTCTCAATTACTACGAATGACTGACGGAGGCCACAAAATGGACATATTGAAAAGACTTTGGAAACTTCAATCAAGGCGAAAAACAAAGCAATGGTAGCGATCTCCTAAGATCATAGGCTTAGGGCGTTACAGGATTAAGATTGCGCTTAAGTTTTAATCAGATAAATTACAACTGCGATAATTTTGAGATCAAAACATTCGAAACAA
The DNA here is from genome assembly GCA_027924645.1 of Cunninghamia lanceolata. NCBI lineage: Eukaryota > Viridiplantae > Streptophyta > Pinopsida > Cupressales > Cupressaceae > Cunninghamia > Cunninghamia lanceolata. The sequence goes on from BSBN01000582.1 coordinate 5,103,543, forward strand.
AAATTAAGAGCTGAGATTGAATTACTAACCACGTTTTTTTTTAAACTTGTTTCTGTAAGCTATAGAGAACCTTGACATTCTTTTTGTTGGCATCGTAATCCCGGATACCCGCAAAACCTTGTCTGTGAAGATTGTTCTTTTTGTTCAAATGATGTGAAGCGGTTAAATACAAGAGAACGTGAGAAGCAAAATAGAGAAAAGGAAGTACTGAGTGGCAAGGGCACCAACCAAGGATACTAACGTTGACAACACCAATGACAACACAAGGGGACGCTGGTGCAATCGCTTTGTACCCTTTCATTTCATCCTTTCTCAAGCACATTCACCAATCGCCAATCTATGTGAGAGGGTCGTTCTCAGCACTGTGAGCCTTTACTCTAATAACTTACTGTGCTAAATTGCTTGATGATAGATAGTTAGGGTCTGAGAGAATAGGGAATTTGCAGAGGCAACGCATGATTGAGATTATGTAAAAAAGTTTACAAAGTGAAAACTGAAGGAATGACAACTTGTATCTTCTAACCCTATCATCCATATGCCGGTCTGAGATTGTACCCAGATGGAATTGCCGAAATGCATCCTCCATGACATGAAGAAGACTATCAAAATGAATTGTTGCATGGACGATTGACTGATTCAGCAAACCAGTGGAAGGAAGACAATCGATTAACAGAATCCTTGAGCAGAAAGGAATAATTTAAAACCCTAAGAGAAGATGTTGTTTTAACACAGAGAGGATAGTCTACAGACTTGAACTTTGATGGCACAACACAGAAAACAAACTAATTTCGGATCGTAATATATCTAAAGTGGATGTCCAATCAACAAACTATTTGGAATCAAATAAACTACAACAGCATTTGTAGATTCGGAAAAAAATTCAGAGATAAGGCATTCGACGGAACCTGGCTACGCAATCAACTCGACAAATCTGCTTCAATCGCTGCAGTTCCAAGCTGCTTCTTTCCTTTCACCTGTAATGCTATCCTTAATGCCTCTACCGCTCTTTTATAACATAGTCTCTCTCATCTACCAAGGAGCTTGGCACGCGATCCCGTGCCTCTCTCCTCTAAAAATATATATATTTTTATTTAATTTAATGATCCCCAATTATTATTTATTTTATTTTATTATTATTATTATTATTATTTAAATGTAAACACATAATTTCAGACCAAATCTAATTTCTTTATAGCCGACCCAATATATTGTTATTAATAAAATTGTACTATTTCGTCAATCTATAATTTTGTAACTATATTTTAATTTATTTTATTAATCAAGTTGTAAATCACAATTTACAACATGATTACAACTATTTATTTATTTAAATATTTATTATAAATAATATTATATCGAACAATACAAATTTCTTACAACTTTATTTAACAACAACACTTCTAATAAAGTAATAATTTATTCATAACGATAATCGACAACTAACGACATTATGCCCATTTAACAACATTTATACTCTTTCGTATAATGATTCTAATTAAAGCACAACACTACCACACATACTTAAACACCTTCAGAACTAGTTAGACCCCAAGGTATAGTTTTACCTGACGGCAAGACATGATCAAACGACAACCAATAACCACAAGGGTAAACTGACGGCCAAGGAACACTGACTAGGGACCTCACGTTAACTCCAACCAACTAATCCATTGGCGAAGGCATGCTCAGACCTAGTAATCAGGTGGAGTCGATGCCTAGTACTTGCATCCTGCAGCAACGCATGGTTAACCATAACAAGATATACATATACATCACATGCAGTCCCATAGTGAATGGAAATCGCAGTGGGGTAGGGTACTCGAGAACGAGTAATATGACACTGTTCCATTCACGTTTATGAATAACAATCAACTATATTGAACAAGGTATCAGATTACTAGTCTACAACATAAAATGATCAACTAACTTCCAATCCCATATAGTGAATAACAACAAAGCATCTAAAACATCCAGTTCATTTATCAAATTGTAAAGCATAAAATGACATAATCTAACATCAACATTTGTTATCATAACAATTAGGTTCATACTGAAATAGCAAAATAACTAGAAATCCATCATCAAACGATCTAAAATACTATCATAATGTCTAGTACTACTAAGCAAACATCAGTCCAAAAGACGACAAGTTGAGGGGCACTACAAAATACAACTTCTTGACATAGGTGCTCTCGCTCTTTCATTTGATGAAGCACTTGTCTCTTCTCTGCATTACAAGAGATATTGAGATTCACCCCTATCCGATTCATTTTCTTCCTATACTTTCTCATGAGGTTTTCACACCTCCCTTCTTATATTGTGTTGCTACCCACAATGTGGCACTTGTAGATTTCTTTGTTTGATCGTTTCCATTCATGGTTGTACCATCTCATTTGCAACCATACTTTATTTTTGGTAACAACACAATATTATTTTTCATGGTTGTCCTCACCCATATTCTAGGGGGGCAACAAAAACTTATTCTAGGGGTGTGCATTCTTTATAAGGATCTCCCCTCCTCTTTTTCCCCTTTTATTTACCTAAAAATAGTTGCATATTATACATGCAAATATTTTAAGGGGGGCATATACTTTGCTCACATCTGCATCCATACATGCACCTTGCTTTATTTGCACCCCTAAGGTGTAGCTTATTAATTCACCCCATTGTGGTGGTGTTTATTCAATGCTCCCTAAAGCATTCACCCCCTATAGTGTTGGTGTTTAAATTCTCCCTAAGCCTTTGGTTTTCGATATGCTACTTACAACATTGGCTTTTGATACGCTCCCTTTTTATATCCTTCCTAAGGTGTTGGTACCATGTGAGCCACCTAGCATAATACAACTTACTCACCCGTGTGCTTCATATGACCTATCTTTTTACACCCATGGTCAACTAGCATAATACAACTTGCTAGTTTGTGATCCATGAGGGAATTGTTATTTAAATTACCCCTAGCGACAAAGCAAGCTAGTGTTAGAGTCATGTACTTCCCTTCATTTGTATTTATTTCTTCCCTATTTATTTATGTCTTCTCTCCTTGAAACAATTGATCAATTTATTATATTCTTCTATTCTCTTAAGAATTCCTCTATTTGTGGTTTTCCTTATTTTGTTGTATTTTGGGGATGACACATGCTATTGAGACAACCTTTCACAATGGTGTCTCTTTCACATTGCTAACTCAAAAATTTTCTTTACTCTTATGTGTGTTTTTCTCCTCTATATACCCGTTGTTTAAGTTTTTATATATGTTTTTGATGTTCTGATAGAGTGGATTTATAGGTTTATACCTTATAACACTATTGTCTTGAAAGTATTTGTTGTCTAATGTCTTTTTTTTCAAGTTCTCAATATGGGGACTTGTTCCTCTACTTAGAGAGATCTGCATCCTCTATAGTGTTCTTTTGGTGTTAAAATGTTATTTACTTTTAGTAATTTCCTTCTTACTTTAGCATGCATATTTACATAGTGTCATAAGCCTGCTAAATCGGTGTGTTAATGTAACATCGTAAATTTCATACCCTTGCAATTTCACATTATATTTTTGCCTTGCTTTAGTTTCCATTACCTTAGTTTGTTTGTAGGGTCATTTTAGCCCTTGGATTATACTTTATTCCTCCCATGGTGGTTAGGACTTGCTTTTTGTGTTGTCTTTTTGTCATATCAATTTTTACTTGAGTGTTAGCTATGTGATGTTCTAGTGCCTTGTAGTTTTTGAGCCCAAACTGTTTGGACACTAGCACTTCATGCATATGTCTACGCAATACACTTTCATCCCACAATAGTTTCATGTTTGGTATTCATTTCTAAGTGTTTCTCCATTTGTCATTTTTGTAGGTCATAGGTAACAACTTGAGATGAATCCAAACAGTTCGTTAGCCTCTTCCTCTTCCCTCCTTTTCCTCTTTTTGAATTTATTTTTTCTTCTTGCATTATCTCTTGGATATCTGAGCTCTTTCTTAGTCTCACATAGCTTTCAATAGATTTTTATAGCTTTCTACAATGTTCTACAACATCTTCTTTCAACCATCTTGTTCTCTTGGCTTCTTCAAGCCCTCACAGGTGATATTGTTCTTATTATTTATTATTGCAAGAATTTCTTTTGTTGTGCCCTTGAGTACCTTGGGATCCTCACATTCCTTATATTTCCTTCATTTTAGTTTACACTATTTGTACAATCACAATTCTTACCATTCCCAAGCACATTTGGGATAGGATAATTCACACACTTTTATATCTATTTATCTATTGGCTACTATGGAGGTTGAAAAACTAAAGCAAGGGTTTGACCTGAAGGCAATGCCCGCAAAAAACCTCAACATTTTTCTCTTGTCTTCAGCTACAGGTACTTGGGAAGCATACAACCACATAGAGGTTTGCTGGTTTCTTCCCTTCTTTTTTCCATTTCATTATTTAATTTCATTTAGTTAGTTAATCTTAATTATTTTCATCTATTTTATTATCTAGTACCTTAATGTTGCATTCCTCTATTTTGGTTTTGCAGACTAGGTGAATGATTGGGTCAAATTTTGCATTTTTGGAAGTTCATGTTCATGGGCCGTACAAATGATAGTGCTTAGGATGAATGTCCATGCAACATGCTAGCATCCTATATAGTGAGCTCTATCCTATGGTGCTAGGTTCCTTATTTTTTATTATTTATGATTTTGAATTTAGATTCTCAATTTTGTACTTCAAATTCTAGTACATTAGCATTTTCTTTCCTTGTTCATATGAATGTGTTGAAGAAATTAGCGATAGCATACTTTCCTATCCTACAATTTTGGAATAGAGAATACTTTTAGTCATGATCTAGATTCATTACAATGAATTTGAACCAACATAGAGTAGAGAAGAATACTTTGATTCTTATCCATACATATGACTATCTAAGACATTACTAAATTCCAAGGCACATGGTTCTCATTATCTTCATCAATTGGCACATATTCATTAGTCACAAAGCTAAAAAATTTAGGTCCTCATTTATTATTGTTTATGGAATGATTACATTTTCCTTCTAAATATAATCTACTCATTTCTAGAAACTCATAGAATCTAGCTTGATATGTGCTTAATTGCCTTGATAATTAATTAACCTAGATTACCATTTAAGGAAATCTTTTATTTCCCTGTATTTTGATGAACCCAACAAAATTATCCAACCTTTAAAATCCTAATTAGGTTTTTAAATTTACATTTACTTATAATTTCATAATATTTTGTATTTGATTTAACCTTGGTCATTGAACTTTATAAATTTATTTCCACTAAGTTCTAAGGTTTGGTGATTGAATTTGTTCCCTAACTTTTATACCCACCCTTGATCTGACCTAGGATTTGTATTGTTAGTAGATTTTTAGATCTAATTTTTCTTTGATATTTTGATCCCATCAATATTATTTTTTATGCCAATGGATACACATGATCATTATACTCCATTGAGAAGAATCCTTTTCTTAAACCCTAATATGGTCATCCATTCTAATGATAGTGACATATTTAATGGTTATTAGATTGAGGTAAACATAGGTGATGATTATGATCATGAGGCCCATATACAAAAATAAGATTTTTATACACAATTTTCTAGTTTGGCTAACATGGAGAGTCCTAAACATCTAGTAGATACATTTCACACATTATTTGATCATGGCGATATAAAAGAAATTCTAGAAGCAATTCACTCTAAACATTTATCATTTCTTAAGGTTAGTGTATCTATCTATACATATACCATGGAAACCAAAACCATTACCACTTCTTTCATAAAGCTTACTTCTATCATTCTCTCATTCATTATTAATCAACCATTTATTAAAATTACAATGAATTATTTTTATACACCTCTTTCATGGACTCTACTATTGACACTCTCACCTCATTCCTTAGCCAAGCCATGTCAACCAATAATGTTTCTCAATCTTCTAATGCTCTAAATTACATTCATTATTCCATTCCCTCAACCCAAAACATTAGACCCTCTATCCCTTTGATCCTTATACCCATAATTATTCTAAACTATCCCATGTTATCATTCAATCCTCTACCCTAGATGCATGAATCTAGAAGATTGCTCAAGTAGATAAGAAAGTGGATAATATGACTAATGATCAAGATGTAGATTTTTCATATCCTAGATAAATGTCAATTAGTTTTGAGATTGTGGTATATTCCATTGCCTATGGGTTTTGTAGAACCAAGGTTTTCTATGTATGATGGCAATATAGATCATAATACACACCTTAAATCCTATACAATTATATGTGCACATTTTATCTATATGAGGATGGAATGCTAGAAAAAATATATCCACAAACACTTTAAATATTATGTTATTGAATGGTTTTATACATTTCCTCATGGATCTATTCATTCATTTGGTTATTTATCAAAAGTATTCCTTAAGAAATTAAAATTTAATATGATCCTTAGATTAATAGTTGTTGATTTATTTGTGTGTGCCCAAGGGTCAAATGAAAGACAATGATAATACAATTAGATATCTTCTATTATTTCCAAATTGATTACACCTTTGTATTGTTTACATTGTCAATCTATTTTAATTAGAGGGCTTATCAAACTAATTTATAATAATGTGTATCTTAAAAAGATTTCTTCATTCATGGATTTATGTGCTCATGTTAAAATAGTGGAATTTAAGTTGCTTGAAATAAATGAATTCAATTATGGTCCAAGTCAAAATGTTTCTTAACCTTCTAAGTTTCAATGTCAAATTCCTTCCTAAACGGTAATGAAAAGAAGGAAAATACAAACCAATTAACTAATACATTTACTTTTCCTTCTTTTAAATCATGTAAGAGATGGGAGTTTATGAAGCTTGATGATTCAATGGACAATGTACTTTAAACATTGTTGAGTTAAAATTTTATTACTCTTCCTCCTATTCATGCTATAGATAATACTCAACCACTCATTAAATGGTATAATGAAAATGTAGATTTTAATTATTATCATGTTAATGGATATTTTATAGAAAAGTCTAGAGGTCTTAAAGACAAGGTTTTGGTTCCAAATGCTAATAGTAAATTTCAAATATTTACAAATCAATTTCAAAGTTGTCCAACAATATAAAGGCTTTTTCTATGTAGGATAATATTAGATGATGCTATTGATAATGATAATGATAATGATTATTATTTTGTGGGTAATATTTATGCTCTATCTTCTTCTATGCCACCTTTGATTACCTTTTTTAATAAAGAGATTTCACAAGATAATCATTATGACTAATTATATATTAAGGAAGTTATTCATTACAAATCCCATACTGAATTTTTCATAGATACTGCATGTCAATACAATGTTTGTATTGAAGAGCATTTTTTAACAATTTTATCAATGATAGAGATTATGCATATTTATGGATTTCATTGAAAATTATAAATGGTATGTTCATACATTAGGTTGCACTATTTTAAGGATTAAACTTGGACTTGACGAGTTTCAATGTTTGTTTCATGGTATTTCTTCTTTAGATAGATGGTATTTCACTTAGTAGACAAAGGATCAAACAATAGAAAGTTGTGCCTTTCTTTTTACATCAATGTGTTAAATATGTGCATTAAGGAAAATTGGTTAAGATAGAAAGATCTCATTGGTTAAGTACAGGAAGATAGGGGGCCAAAAAGGGGTCTTAAGTGGCCGCCTTTTTTTTTTCTTCTTCTAAAATCAGGTATTACTAACCTTGGATGAGAAATTGAGCATAGTTACACTCATAATTTTAAGATGCAACAAAAACAATGTTCGTACTGCTCTGAGTCTACTTTCTAAACTATTTTTTTTTTAAATGATATATATTAAGGGGCTCAGAAAAGGGAGCCACAGAAATTGGTGTTGTTTCTGTCAAAAAAAATAACATAGCATGTTTTGTGGCTCCTCAAAAGGTTAACTTTTTTTTGTATTTTAAAAATCAATTCAGTGATAAATTAGCTAACATCATGTAGTTCATGCCTGATTTTTCTGATAGTTTTTTAACTAATTTTGAAAGTGGACACATCCTAAAAAATAGAATTTTGGCCATGCTACCCCTATAAATTTGGCAAACTAATTGAATTTTTTTTTAATATGTGCAGAATGGAGTCTAGTTTATAAAAATGTAATTTATTTGAAATTTCAATAAACAGTTAATTTATAAAGAAAAAAATGTCAAACACTAGTTTTTGCCAAAAAATAGACACACAAACAAAATAAATTAAAGATGAAAGGCTTAACATTGTCAAAATGTGAAAAACGTTACATCGTTAAATAGCTAAGAGAAAGCTTACAATTACCTAGGTGTTCAATTTGTTTGACCATGAAACATGTGCAAACCTTACGGTTAGCACAAATGAGATTATGTGAAATCCTGTAGAATATGCAAAAACATGTCTTTGGACATTAGTAAGGCACTCCAAGCCTTTTGGTTTGAAATCCAAAGAAAATCCCAAACCTAAGGCTTGGGGATTCCCAAACAAACATATAACACAAGCGCGTTATAATGTGTTCACATTATGTTTTGATTTGCATTTTTTCTTTTTTTACAAAAGTTTGCCTGATGTTTGTCAAGTTTGACATAACACGAGTGTGTTATAATGTGCTCGCGTTATGTCTCACTTGGAATGTTTTATGTTCAAGTTAGTTAAGTATGTTTGATGTATGTATGTTTGTGTATATATTTGTATTTATGTATGTATGTATGTATGTATGTATGTATGCATGCTTGTATGTATGTATGTATGTATGTATGTATGTATGCATGTATGTATGTATGTATGGATGTGCGTATGTATGTATGTATGTATATATGCTTATATGTATGTAGGTATGTATGTATGTATATATGTATGCTTGTATATATGTATGTATTCTTGTATGTATGTATGCATGCTTGTATGTATGTATGTAAGGGTTTTAATTTTAGGGTATATAAGGACCTGAGCCCATATAGTTTTTAGGGTTGAGGGTTGAGGTTTTTGGGTTTAGGGTTTAAGGTATAGGGTTGAGGGTTGAGGGATTAGGATTTAAGTAATAGGTTGAGGGTAGAGAGTAGAGGTTTGAGGGTTATAGTTGAGTGATAATATTCATCTTATTCAGTGTATAAGATTAAGTGTGTGAGGTATGGGGATTAGGGTTTGGGATATTGGGTTTAAGGTTTACAATATGGATTGAGGGTATATAAGGCATAGGGTGACCTGGGTTTAGAGTGTATGGTTTATATTTTAAGTATAGGGTTGAGGCACAATATTTAGGGTTTAGGTTATAAGGGTGAGGTTATATGGTATAGGAATGAGGGTTTTTGGGTGTAGGTTTTGGGGTATAAATTATAGGGTTGAGGATTGAGGGATTAGGGCTTAAGTATATGGTTGAGAGTATAGGGTAGAGGGTTGAGAGTTTATAGTCGAGGGATAATGTTCAAGGTTGAGTGTCTAAGATATAGGGTTTAGGGTTTAAGTTTAAGGGTATAAGGCATATGGTTTAGGGTTGAGGGTTTAGGGCATAAGTATAGGGTTGAGGGTATAGGGTATAGGGTAGAAGTTTGAAGGTTGAGGGATAATGTTCAAGGTTGAGTGTCCAAGGTTAATTGTATAGGGTATAAGGTTTAAGGGTTTAAGGGTATATAGGGTTTGAGAGTTTAGGGTTTAAGGCTTTAATTCTTTAGGGATTAAGGGTTTAAGGGTTGATGGATTAGGGTTTGAGGCATAGTGTCGAGGGTAGAGGGTTTAGGGATAGGGTTTAGGGTTTAATGTTTAAGGGTTGAGGGATGAGGCTTTAGAGACTAGGTTTAGGGTTGAGGTTTAAGGGATTAGGGTTTACGGGTTGAGTGTTTAAGGCTTTAAGGTTAAAGGTTTAAGGGTTGAGGGCTTAAGGGATTATGTTTTAAGGGTTGAACATTAAGAGATTAGGGTTCAATGTATAGGGTTGATGTATTAGGGTTAAGGGTTTAATGTATATGGTAGAGGGGTTGAGGGTTGAGGGTTTATTGGTTGAGGGTTTAACGGTTGAGACTTTAAGGGTTTAGGGTTGAAGGATTAGAGTTGAGGGTTGAGGGTTGAGGGTTGAGGGTTGAGGATTTAAGGTATAGGATTGAGGGATTAGGGTAGAGGGTTGAGAGTTTGTAGTTGAGGGATAATGTTCAAGGTTGAGTGTCTAAGATATAGGGTTTAGGGTTTAAGGTTGAGGGTATAATGTATATGGATGAGGTTTGAGGGATTAGGGGATAAGTATAGGGTTGAGGGTATAGGGTATAGGATAGAGGTTTGAAGGTTGAGGGATAATGTTCAAGGTTGAGTGTCTGAGGTTAAGTGTATAGGGTATAGGGTTTAAGGGTTTAAGATTTAAGGGTTTGAGGGTACCTAGGGGTTTAGAGTTTAGGTTTTAAGGGTTTATGGTTTTGGGGATTAAGGGTTTAAGGGTTGAGGGTTTAAGGGCTGAGGGATTAGGTTTTAAGGCATAGTGTCGAGGGTAGAGGGTTTAGGGATAGGGTTTAGGGTTGAAGGTTTAAGGGTTGAGGGTTGAGGCTTTAGGGTTGAGGGTTAAGGGATTAGGGTTTAAGAGTTGATGGTTTAAGGGTTAAGAGTTTAAGGGTTGAGGGTTGAGGGTTTAATATATAGGGTTGAGGGATTAGGGTTGAGGTTTTAGGGTTGAGGATTTAAGGTGTAGGGTTGAGAGATTAGGGTAGAGGGTTGAGAGTTTAAAGTTGAGGGATAATGTTCAAGGTTGAGTGTCTAAGATATAGGGTTCAGGGTTTAAGGTTAAGAGTATAAGATATATGGATGAGGGTTGATGGTTTAGTGCATAAGTATAGGGTTGAGGGTATAGGGTATAGGGTAGAGGTTTGAAGGTTGAGGGATAATGTTCAAGGTTGAGTGTCCAAGGTTAAGTGTATAGGGTATAGGGTTTAAGGGTATCTAGGGGTTGAGAGTTTAGAGTTTAAGGGTTTAAGGTTTGAGGGATTAAGGGTTTAAGGGTTGATGGTTTAAGGATTGAGGGATTAGGGTTTAAGGTATAGTGTCGAGGGTAGAGGGTTTAGGATTAAAGGTTTAAGGGTTGAGGGTTGAGGATTTAGGGTTAAGGGTTAAGGGATTAGGGTTTAAGGTATAGTGTTGAGGGTAGAGGGTTTAGGGATAAGGTTTAGGGTTTAAGGTTTAAGGGTTGAGGGTTGAGGCTTTAAGGATAGGGTTTAGGGTTAAGGGTTAAGGGATTAGCATTTACTATATAGTGTCGAGGGTTGAGGGTTTATCGATATGGTTTAGGATTTAAGGTTTAAGGGTTGAGGGTTGAGGCTTTAGGGATAGGGTTTAGGGTTTAGAGTTAAGTGAGAGACCTAGATGGCTAAGGATGGATGGAAAGCTAGACAAGGAGTGACTAAGAGACCTAGAGAGGGGAGATGTAGAGAGGTCAGGGGGAGACTGAGGTGAGAGATAGAGAGGTGAGGAGAGAGATAGAATAAAATAAGAGAGTGGAGTTGATGACCTAAGGGAATGATGGGTAAGAATAAGGGAGAGAGGCGGAGAGGAAGGGAAATATCTAGAGAGCCCTGAGAGATATACAAGTTAGAGACCTACAACCTAGGGAAAGAGGGGTTAGAGAGCTAGGGGAGATACGGGAGTGAGGCAGATAGGGGAGGAGAGGGGTGGATTAGGGTTTAAAGGTCAAGGGTTTAGGGTTGAGGGATTAGGGTTTAAGGTATAGTATCAAGGGTTTAGGGTTTAGGGATAAGGTTTAGGATTTAAGGTTTAAGGGTTGAGGGTTGAGGCTTTAGGCATAGGGTTTATGTTTAAGGGATTAGGGTTTAAGGTATAGTGTCAAGGGTTGAGGGTTTAGGGATAGGGTTTAGGATTTAAGGTTTAAGGGTTGAGGGTTGAGGCTTTAGGAATAGGGTTGAGGGTTTATAGTTAAGTGAGAGACCTAGATGGGTAAGGAGGGATGGAGAGCTTGTACGCTCAAAATCATGACTTTGGTTGCTAGGGGCTGTTGAGTTGGATTTTAGCACACACACGGACCCTTCCCTCCTTGCCATGTGGTGAACTACCACGTCACTCTCACTCTCGTGGAAGTAGCTAGTTGAGAGGAGGTGAGACATGGTGGTGGTCTAGCTCATTAGAGAGATGGACCTCATGGAGAGGGGTCGGAACGTCCTGGGGCCTCTGTTGTTGTGTGCTAATGTGTATGTTTTGTTCAATAATTATTGTTGTAGAGGTAATTATATGACCTAAAGGGTCACTAGTTACTCTTCGTCTGTTAGAGTTTCTACTCTTCCACCTCTATGTGGGTAAGTTGTTATTTTTGTTGATGGCTTCTTGTCTTTCAGTTCACTGGATGATTGCATGTTGTATTTGTAGTTGTCTAAATGATTCTAGTTGTTGTAAGACAAATGGATCTTGTTGAGGTCTAGGATGGATTTCCTCAATCTTGCCAAGGACTGCCCTCACCCACTCACCTCTTAATCTTGGGCATATTTGTGAGCCAAGACAAGAGATTGTTGTATGTGGACTAACCTTGACTAGACTTAGGGTTTGACTTAGGGTTTTGGGTTGACCTAGGATTTAGTTGTGCATTGACTTTTGTTGACCTTGTGATGGTAGAAAGGGTTTGACCAAATAGTTGACCATGGTTGACCTTGTGATGGTATCAAGGGTTTGCAAGTTATCTATGTGCCTAATGTTTTTGTTCTTTTCTTGATATTTATGAATGCAAATAGATGACATGCAAAACTTGTTTTTGTGTTTTTTTGGTATTTTGGAAATAAAGATGCTTTTTAATCTAGGGAAGGAAATATGAATGCAATTTAGAATGAATTTTACCTAATGCAATTATTCTCAGCTTTTAGGGTTTTCAAATGTTTTGAAACTTTTTAATCTAGAAAAGGAAATTGCAAGTAATTGAATTTAAACTATGAATGCAAATTACTTCTAAAATACTAGATCTGACTATTCTATCAAGGAAAAAGCAATAAATTACCAATCCCAAGAGCAATTTCAATTTTCTAATTACTACGAGTTGACAAAAAAGCATAGAGTAACCTAAAATTAAAGAAGACTTGTGAGCCTCCACTACCCTCAGAGATCCTTGATGGCAACCTCATATCCTCTTGAAGCAGCTGGAAGACCTCTTGGCAACAAGACAACATAAAGAAGTGAAAGAAGATTTAGAATCTTTATGAAATGAGCTCAATGAGAGTTGTTGATGAGCATGATGGCTTGATTGAATCAGCGTAATGATGCTTCAAGAGCTTTATGTGAAATCTTGATGAGCAATGAATCAAATAAAAGGCACCTTAGTCCTATGTGAGCATGAGAATGCTAATTGGAGAGCAAAAACTTAGCCAGAGCTGTGTGCACAATGAATTTGCCTCTGTGGAAGAGATTTTAATCTATGCAACAATGAAAGCTAGGAAGCTTTGGAGGACTAAAGAAAGAAATGAAGAAAGAGGCTCAAAGGCCTGTGAAGAAGCTTGAAAAACCCTGTGAAGATGAGAAGAGTATTCTCCAACTTGCTCAACTTGGAAAATAATGAAGAATTGATGGGTATTTATAGGTTAGAATAAGGGAATAGATTGAGAAGTTAACTCATTTGATTAAAGAGTTAACAAGGATTGATTGGGGAGTGAACTGGATTGATTACCCAGTGAAATCAGTTAATTTGGGAGTGATAAAGCAATAATAGCTTATCACTGAAGAAGAAAGGGAGTTAGAAAAATGCATGGAAGAGAATGAGTTGTTAATTTTAGATCAAATGGAGATAATTATACATATGTGGGTGCATTAAATTGCCAACTCCATATTAGGCATCAAAAATCATGCGAACTGGAAGAAAAATGGGCAAAAATGAAGCTATTTTGAGTTAGAAACTTGAGTTTTTCTACAGCTGGAAACACGACAGGGTCACCCCTTTCACCAATAGCATCACCTATGGGTTTCTCATGGGGAGATCTTGATTTTTTTAGGGTCGCCTCACAGGAGATCCTAATTTTTTAGGGTCGCCCAACAGGAGATCCAGAAAGAAAGGGGTCTAGATTAAAATGCATGATGGGAGATGGTAGAGGAGATGAAAAGGAAGGGATTTGCCTCCAAAATAAATTCGATCATGTGCAAGAATCCAAATCTCCACTTGTAAAGTAGGATCTTTCAGTGGGAGATCTAGAAATAATAGGGGAGATTTGGATTGGTTAAGTGAAATTGCAAACCCAAAGTGGGAGATGGGTCTAGGGGACCTCTAGAAGGCTTCTAGAGGGTGGAGAATATGAAAAACATAGGGGAAAGGTGAAATCTCACCTACAAGATGCTTACAAGGCTTAGGAGTAGGGTCAAAATCTTAGAAAATGCAAATTGACAAGTGTCGCAAAAGTGTCAAAAAGTATCAAACACAAAGAGAGGGAAATGACAAAGAGGAAACAACACAAGATGGAAGAAATGACACATCACCAAGAGGTTTTCTTCTTAGAGGAAGTTATTTCATGCTTACATGTATGTGACAAGGATCATATATTATCATAGGGGTCCTCATGGAGGCTGTGCATGATTTTTGTGCTTACATATTTGCCCCCTCAAGGACAGTAGTCTACATGAAAGGTAGGTACCGTTATCGAACTAGGCCTTACCTATTGTCAATTTTCCTACAATTGTACCTACAATAACTAGTGTTAGCCTAGCATCTAAATATATCAAAATGAATAATGAAAATTGAAATGATGAACTTATCATAGATCATGAGAGTTTGACTAGTTGTTTGCCTTTGTCAGTGAGACTTGTAGGAATGAATGCATGCAAAACAACGCACAGAAGATGTATAAAAGAAAAAAACTAATCTAATAATTCATAGAAGATATGCTAAGCTAGAGAGGAGAACAAGTTCTCCTTTTATTGCAGATTTTGAAGAACATATTTGATTTTTAAGGATTTTGATATTTTACAATTTTTTTAGGTTTTTTCATTTTTCTAATTTTAATGGTTTTTCTAGAGATTTTGAAAAGGTTTGATGTGACACTCCTTGAGGTCTTTTTAGAGACCTACATTTATTGAAGAGATTTCTACCCTTTCCCCCTTGCATGGGGAGACTTGTGTACTTGACTACATAGTTTTGCTCTTTTCATTTGTTGGAGGAGTGACTTGTGCTCAGACATTGTTTTACACTTTATTGTTACAAGTCTTGATTGATGAGATCCATACATAGCTTTAGTCTATGTCTTGTAATTCACATTCCCTTTTGTGCATATGGTTGTCTAGATCTTTTTTTTTTGCTTAGGAGAATGTATACCTAGGATGATCACATATGGATGATACAATTTGTGTTTGTCCTTTTGAGAATATATATATGAATGTAGGTGATGATATGTAGATGCAAGACCACAAGGGATGCTGAAATGAAACATTTACTTCTACTGAATGTCACAAGTTATGACATTGATTTTATTTCTTTGGGACTTTTTTTCTTATTTTGATATGAATGCAATGTGGAACAAACAATATGACTACTCTTTAATATGATTTTCAATCCAGGGGATTGCGAGTTATCCTGATATAAGAGACCTATTCAAGGTTGTGAGATAGGATTTTTAGAACTCAAGTGGGGAGTGGGAATGAAATGGAGTGTTTCTAAATTTGGGCTTTGTTGAAGGCTAAACACTGATCCTTATCTAGATAAAACAATTTGACAAGCTTTGAACTTAGACAAGTAACAAATTTATTAATGTTCACTACAATTAGAGCATAGATGGCAAGCAAGATAGACCCGGGGTGAAAGATAAATAGGAAAGAACAAGGTTTCCTAGATAGAAGATGATCCTAAATACTACTAGACCCTTGGCTTTGCTCAGCTAGTGTGTGTGTGTGCTTTGTACCTTTCTTTTTTATTTTCTCTGTTAGAATGTCACCTTGAAGCTTTGAGCTTAGACTGATCTCCACCCAAGAGTATGGACATTTAGCAATCTTCCTTCTTTCACTCTCTTTTTTTTTCTTTATCACTTTTTTGTATTTGCTAGAATGACTCATTTGATTTTCTCATTTTTTTGGATTTTGACTTTTATGAAAATGAATGCTTTTTTGGAACTTTTGATATGCAAGATTGATCTTCTCAATTCTCACTTTTCTTAACATTCTTATATTGATCACTCTTTTTTTTTTGCATAGATTTTAGATTGCTTCCTTCAGAGTTTTGATCCTCTTGACATTTTTGGCTAGGAAAGATAAGGGGTTGAGCGCCACCTAATTTTTTTGTAATCTGGTCAGACTTCTCTTCTACTAGGGAAGAATTGGGAAGGTCTACATGCAAGCTTCCTGTGAACATTGTAGGTTTAAATACTGACTTTATTTAGATCTAACATCTTGGCTCATTAAGAGTGGAATCAATGTAAACCTAAGAGTTAGGATTTGATTAGAATCATTGGGAGTGAAAAGGGGATATAACAATTGTGAAAATGGGGAATTTCTAGGTCCTGAAAGAATGACGTATATCTTGGCAACCTTAGACTCCTTACTGAAATGAAAATAATATAAGAGCAAGTCATTGACTGTAATACAAGATGAACAGAATGATACTAAAATGCAAGAAACAAATTCTTTTTGACATTTTGATTTTTTATAATTTTTTTATATCTTTATGTTTTATGATGTTTATGAGATACTAAGCTCTTCTCCTTCCATAATGCACAAGAGGTAGAATCATTTTTTACATCTTCCTTAACTATGTATGGACCTATCCAATTTGGTCTGAACTTTTCTTGAAAGCCTTTACAAGGACACTT
This sequence comes from Cunninghamia lanceolata, assembly GCA_027924645.1. Taxonomy (NCBI): domain Eukaryota; kingdom Viridiplantae; phylum Streptophyta; class Pinopsida; order Cupressales; family Cupressaceae; genus Cunninghamia; species Cunninghamia lanceolata. The sequence goes on from BSBN01000582.1 coordinate 5,120,290, forward strand.
GGAGACTTGGTGTAAATTTTTTTTTTGCATTTAGTGAGGAGTTTTGTGTACTTACATGTTTCATTGTTTGATGATTTGCCCCTAGATTTATAATTTTCTATTCTTGTTGAGTTCCCATGTTTGTTTTAAAATTTTGAAGGGCAATTGGAGTTGGTGTTGACTCTCCTAGTTTATGTGTGGATTTTGGATCTTCTTCAGTCATGGTTTCAACCATAGGGATGTTTAGATTTGGTTCAATTGGAATGGCTACTAAGTTGAATGGAGCATAAGACTTTGTTGAGTAGGGATCGAAGGGGAATTCTCTTTTTGCCCCCTTTCCTATATATTTTGATGTCTTGGCTACGTTTGCAATTTATTTTGATGTCTCTCATTTTCCAAAAGTGTTGATTTTTTTTCACTAGTGGTTTCCATGGAATTTCCCTTCTTTTTGACTTGTTCAACTCTATAAAGATTGAAAGGATTGGATCTCCTTTGATGACATGGGTTTGTCCCATGTACAAGAAGTGTATTTCTTGAAATAATGTGGAGGGAATGGCCCTCATCCTATGGATCTAGAGCCTTCCTAGGATCATGTTGTAAGTGGTTTCTTCATTAATGACATAAAATTTAGTTCAGAGGGTTTTGGGACCCAATGTGATTTGAATATTGACCTTACCCATGGTTTGAGTGTTTGGGTTATCATGAATTCTAAGATGGAAGTTTGTTTTGTGATTTTTGTTTCGTCATAACCCATTCTTTGAAGAAGTGTAAAGAAGACTATGTTGATTGTAGACCCATCATCGATCATTACACATTTAATGGAATAGTCTTGAACAAGTGGACTACCAGATGGAGGGGGAGATCACCCTATTTAGCTATGTCATTGTCTAAGGGTAACTTTTCAAAATCAAATGTTGAAGAAAAACACTTTTCTCTTGGAGTGTTTTGACCTAGATGGCTTAGATCTAAGGCTTTGAGGAGAGTGTTTTTGTCTGTAAGAGAACTTTTGAGAAGTTATATCATGTGAAAAAAAATTGAATAATTGGAAGTGTCATTAGTCATTCTGGTCTTTGTGTGACACAAATTTCTTGATATTTATCCAATTCCACAAGCCTTAAGGTGTTTTGATCAAAAGTGTTGGGACTAAGTTTTTCATCTTGTGAGAATGTGATTGTGAATTCTTTTTGTTGATATTTTGGGAGGTTTGACATGAAGCGATGGTACCCCCGACATGACTTGATATCATGCCCCCTTCTCTTGTGAAATGAGCAATATTTATCATGATTGTGATCTTGAGGTTTATGACGATTATTGTAAGACTTCTTATTGATTCTCAGGGGATAATTGTTGGCATTTTCATTTCCCAAAATTGTATGACTATTGTAGTCATAATTGTTGTTGTTTCTAGATGGTGAAGTGTTTTTTGATCCATCTATGTCTTGATCATTTGTCAAAGATTCTTTATTTCCATCATGGTTTATCAACCTTCCATTAGAATCATACTCCCTTTTTTTGCTATCAATGGCAGCTTGGTCAATTCTAAGGGCACTTTCAAGTGCTTCTTCATATGATTTGTAAGGGAGTTTTTGTACTTGTTCTTGTATGTCATTGTTGAGAGCATGTAAGATGAGATCACAAAGTTCTCTATGATCCATGTTTGGTGCGCTAGTTGAAGAATAGAGAACTTTCCTCCATCGTGTGATAAAATGTGCAACCGACTCGTTGGCTTCTTGTTTGATTGTTAAAAATTCTCATATTATTGTCTTGACTAGTTTGTTTATGTCAAAGGCAGCCACAAATTGATCAATGATTTTCCTAAAAGAGTGGATTGATGCTTCTGGAAGTCGATAGTACCAATCCAGAGAAATACCCTCTAGAGTCTTTAGAAAAATATTTGCTACCACCCCATTCCAAGAAAGGAGTTTTCACATTGCCATGATGTAATCCTTGATATGAGAGTGGGGATCACCTTCTCCTTTAAATTTTGGAAGCTCGGGGAGAGGCCATGGTAGTATTACTTGATGAATGTTGTAGTCAAGAGGCTCCTTTAAGTACTTGAGGTATGTTCCTAAAAGGGAGTTATGTGTAGAGGGTCTTAATCGTCCAAACATTAACCCTTCAAGTGGAGCTTGTTCCATTTGTTGGAAGGGTATGCTAGATTATTGATATCCTAAAAAATTTGGATGACTAGATGGTACCATGTTTATGTTTTGAGGATTGGGTGGGATTGTTTGTGGTTGATTTTGTGTCATAGGATTCCCACCTAATTGATTGCGACCTTGTTTGTTGGATGATGTGGGAAAGGGAGGCATGAATGTTTCATGGATGTTTAGATGAGGGGGAATTTGTGTTGCCCCATGGTTCGATTCAATCTTATCAATGAAAGGATTGAATTGAAGCTAGGTGTGCAGAAATCACTTCCTACACTAATCTAATGAGGGGAGGAGAGTACAAATTCAATTTTATCCTTACATTTACAACAATGTTAAACCACGAATAGAGATATTGCACCAAACACATAAAAAAGAAAGTGAGATAGAAGAAGAGAGACACAAGATATACGTGGGGAAAACCCTTATTAGGTGAAAAACCCCACACTCCAAAACCTGCACAATGTATTATCAAAACTAAAATTGTCTACAATACACTTGCAGTGCAAGCTCTTAGGAGTCTTCGACACTCATATCTAGAGACAAACCGGTAGCATAATAGTACCTATCAAACCTGTAATACATCTCCTCCTCAAAGCACCTGTTTATATAGAAAATATAAAGCAAAATTGCCTCTATCTTGGAATGGGCATCCAACTTGGCCTCATGGCCCAAAACCCTCACCTATGGACACTTGGTCAACATTGTAAGATACTTCTGACACTTGTCCACACACCCCATCCCAAAGAGGTCACCTATTTCCAAAATGGGCTATGATAGATGCTCTTACGACTATCATAGAATATGTCATAGCAATTACAACTTACAATTGTAAGAGAATCTGTCATACACGAGATATAAATAGCATATTCTCTTAGAACCTATCATAGTCCACCTTGGGGTACCCAAAGATGACTTTTTCAAAGATGCTCTTCGACACATGTCTTCACCTATCATAGAATCTCCTATTTCTGACTCTTACATGTCATAACTTTGTCATAGGAATCTGTCAACACCGTTTCAGTCAATATTCAGTTACACAACATCCAAGATGCCAACACATGGCAAAATATTCCTACCATAAAGTGGGACACCTATCTCCTCATGTGAGGACAAAATTACAAGTTGTTATCTTCCATGTAGGACGACACATCACTGTGCCACATCAAACAAGATGACAATATGAATTTACAATTTAATTTACAACATAGGCAAAATAAATAAATACAATGAAAATAATACAAGGAATTACCAAGGTTGAGACACCTTAATTCCCAACATTCTCCCACTTGTCAAACACCTTGTAAGAGCCAATAGAATCAATAGGATTTAAATGCAATAGACCAAGAGGCCCATAGACTCTGAACACCATCTAAACTTCTCTATGCCCACTAGCTTCATCAATGCATCTATAACATTCTTCAAAGTATCTACCTTCTCAAAATTTACCTTTCCATCCTCTACCATGTCTTGCACAAAGTGAAACTATACATCAATATGCTTGTTCTAGCATGGAAAGTTGGATTCTTCACAAGGCAAATCACAGTCTAACTATCACAACTAATTGTAATCTGACCTGCATCAAAACCAATATCTAAACATAATCTCTTAAGCCAAATGGATTCCTTACAAGCATGAGTTTCTGCCATGTACTCAGCTTCTGTTGTGGACAAAGCAACCACAGGTTGTCGCTTACTCATCCAACTATTTGCACCACCATACATTGTGAACACATATGCATTGGTGGGTCTCCTGTTGTTAATGTCACCTGCCCAATCAGAATCCACAAATCCATGAATACTAATTGAACGTGGAGGTCCTGTACCATTTCCATGATAGCAAATGGAATACTTGGAAGTACCCCTCAAATATTTGAACACTTGGTTAACTGCATCCCAATGTACCCATCCAGGATTAGCCATAAATCGACTAAGGACTCCCACTGCTTGGGCAATGTCTGGTCTTGTGCAAACCATGGAAAACATCAAACTACCAATAGCACTAGCATAAGATACTTTGCTCATGTCCTCCACCTCACTAGGACATTTTGGACAATCATTAATAGACAATTTTGTCCCCAAAGAAATAGGAACACATAACGGTCTACAATCTACCATGCTGAACCTGTCCAACACGGTCTTCACATACTTACTCTAGCTTAACCAAAGTTTTATGTTTGCTCTGTCTCTTTTGATTTCCATTCCCAGAATGTACCTAGCTGCCCCAAGATTTTTCATTTCAAATTGTGCTGCCAACTAAGACTTAAAATCAGAAATCATCTTCTTACCCTTACCAATCAGCAACATATCATCAACATAGAATGCAATAATGAGAATATGATCACCATCAAACTTATAATACACACAATGATCCGATTTTGATCTCACAAATCTAATTGACAACACAAAGGAATCAAACTTCAAGTACCACATCCTAGGAGGCTGCTTCAAACCATACAAAGACTTTTTCAATTTACAAACCAAATTTTCTTTACCTTTCACTATGTAATGCTCTAGTTGTGACATGTAGAATTCTTCCTCCAAATCACCATGAAGGAAAGTTGTCTTCACATCCATCTATAGTACCTCTAAGTCATAAATAGCTACAAGAGATAACAAGAATCTAATGGATGTCAGCTTTGCAATAGGAGAGAAAATTTCACCATAATCAATTCCCTCCACTTGTGAATAGCCCTTCGCAACCAATCTAGCCTTGTACTTTTCAACACTACCATCTGCACCAAATTTCTTCTTGAACACCCATTTGCAACCAACAGGTTTCTATCCATTAGGAAAAGGCACCAAGTCCCATGTTTTGTTCTTTTCCAAAGAAGCCATCTCATCCTCCATGACCTCCTTCCAGGGACCTACATCTTTCATGCCCATAGCCTCTTTGATAGTTCTAGGCTCATAAGTGTTAGTAAGTAAAGCAAAAGCACAACTAGAATCAAGTAATGAATAACCAAACCTATCAGGTTGATTTCTCATTCATGTAGACCTCCTCAATGGCTGAGGTTGAGGTTCTGCTTCTTCTTTTGAGCTTTCAGAACTGCTAGAGCTCTCCTCATCATCAGGTCTCACAGGGTCTGTTTGTTCAGTCTTCTCAGGGGTAGAAGGAAACTGAACTACATCCTCTTTCTTTTCTATCTATTCTAGCTGTGGAACAACAGAAGAAGGTCTTAGCTCTCTGAAGATAACACTTCTACTATACAACACTTTTTCAGCCACAGGATCCCAAATCTTGTATCCTTTCACACTGACACCATAGCCAATGAAAATACATTTAACAGCCTTGTTCTCCAATTTAGACCATTTCTCCCTAGGCACGTGTGCATATGCCTCACAACCAAAAACACGAAGATGTCTAACTAAAGGCTTCTTACTAGACCACACCTCCATAGGTGTCTTACCAACAAGAGCTGATGTAGGAGATCTATTTACCAGATAGCAAGCAGTGGCAACAACTTTAGCCAAAACTTTTGTTCAAGGCTTGCTCCACTAAGCATATTCCTAGCCTTCTCCATTAGCGTCATGTTCATCCTCTCTGCAACTCCATTTTCTGCGGGGTATATGGAGTTGTCTTATGCCTTTCAATCCCTTGCTCTTTGCAGAACTTATCGAAGTGTGTCGAACAAAACTCACCACTATTGTTAGTTCTCAAACACTTAATATTTTTACTAGTTTGATTTCCAGCAAAGGCTTTAAACTCCTTAAACTGACTAAAGACTTTAGTCTTGCTTATGATAAAATAGACCCATGCCCTTCTACTATAATCATCTATGAAAGATACACAATATACAGATTTTAAAATTGAAGGAACATTAACAGGACCAAACACATAAGAATGAATAAGATCCAATACACTAGAAGACTTTTGAGAACTAGAGTAAAAGTAAACACGATCTTTTTTTCCATAAATGCAATGTTCACAAAAGTCAAACTCGAGATTACAATCATTTAACCCCTCAACAAGGTTTTTATTTTTCAGGATATGCAAACCCTTCTCACCAATGTGGTCATATCTCAAATGCCATAACATGCTCTTTTCAGTAGGAAGCTTAGCTTCCATAGCATGTGTACTACCATCAGAACTAGTTATGATAGATTTCTTCACTACTCATTTAGATGGTGGGTATGAAGTGACTGCAGCTCGTTTCTTTGAGTTAAAAGAACTATTGCACTATGAAGTGCATGCCTCTAGTTGAAATAGAGTACCCCTCCACGTACCCTTCGTAAGCACTATAGATCCTCTAGTCATCTTGCATTCATCTTTTGAAAAGACAACCTACACATCTGCATCATTCAACATACTTACAAAAAGTAGGTTTCATGCAAGGCCTAGAATGTGCATAACTCTAGTGATCCCCTTTACTCATCCATCAGGGAATCAGATTGAGACTCTTCCATGACCAAAAATCTTTAGATGAGAGTCATCACCTAGGTACACTCTTCCACCATTGAAATATTCATATTTCGTGAACCAGTCTTGATGTGAGGTCATGCGGAATGATGCACTAGAATCAATCAACCACACATCATCAGATGTATGGGTGGCTAGGGCTGCAATGAATGCATCACCATCATCTTGTGACTTATCGAAATTTGAATTAGGAGCTTTCTTCTTCTTTTTCTTCTCCTCTTTGTATTCCTTTCAGAAATGCCCAGTTTTTCCATAGTTCCAACAAAGAGCCTTAGACTTTCCAGGAGATTTGGATCTACCCTTATCACCTTTCTTGTCCTTCTTCTTCCCTTTCTCTTTGGGTATTCCACAAACCGCAAGAGACTCTTTGGCTACCTCAGAAGACTTTCTCTACATCTCTTTAGATAACAGTGAAGATACCACATCTTCCATCTTGAAGGTGGTAGTGGTGCTTCTGATAGCCATGACAAGATGATCCCACGAATCTGGCAAAGAACAAAGCAGGGTCATGCAATGACCCTCCTCCATTTTCACACCCACATATGTCAACTATGCAATGATCATGTTAAAAGCATTCATGTGGTCTGCAACAGATCCTCCATCATCCATCTTCAGAGAAAACAACTTCTTTTTCAGGAAAAGTTTGTTTACAAAGGACTTGGCCTGATAAACATCACCCAACTTCTTCCAAAGATCTTTCATGCTCTTCTCCTCATGAACATTCAACAGGATAGAGTCAGCTAAATAGAGTCTTATGAGATTCTTCACCTTCCAATCTTTGAGGTCCCAATTAGCTTGTGACATTGTTGTAGGATTCACACTAGATACCATTTCCCATAGGTCACGATCAACAAGTAAGTCCTCCATCTTGAGTTTCCACAACTCAAAATTAGTGCCATTGAATTTCTCAACCTCTAACCTTCTGGATGTGGTTGCCATCTCTTTGTAGCAACAAGATATAGAATCCTCTACACAACACTCCCACTTAATCTAAGATCATCTCAAAAAACCCCTACCCAATAGCTAAGACCAAAACTGGCCAGGCTCTTATACCAACTGAAAGGAAGCTAGGTGTACAAAAATCGCTTCTTACACTAATCTAATGAGGGGAGGAAAGTATAAATTCAATTTTATCCTTACAATTATAGCAATGTTAAACCACTAATAGAGATATTGCAGGAAACACATAAACACAAAAGTGAGAGAGAAGAAGAGAGACACAAGATATACGTGGGGAAAACCCTTATCGGGTGAAAAATCCCACACTCCAAAACCTGCACAATGTATTATCAAAACTGAAATGGTTTACAATACACTTGCAATGCAAGCTCTTAGGAGTCTTTGACACTTGTATCTAGAGACAAATTGGAAACATAACAATACCTATCAAACCTGTAATACATCTCCTCAAAGCACTTGTTTATATAGAAAATATAACGCAAAATTGCCTCTATCTTGGAATGGGCATCCAACTTGGCCTCATGGCCTAAAACCCATGCCTATGGACACTTGGTCAACATTGTAAGATGCTTTTGACACTTGTCCACACACTCCATCCCAAAGAGGTCACCTATTTCCAAAATGGGCTATGACAGATGCTCTTATGATTCTTACGACTGTCATAGTAGTTACAACTTACAGCTATAAGAGAATCTATCATACATAGGCTATAAATAGCATATTCTCTTACAACATGTCATAGTCCACCTTGGGGCACCCAAAGATGTCTTTTTCAAAGATGTTCTTCGACACATGTCTTCACCTGTCATAGAATCTCCTATTTCCAACTCTTACATGTCATAACTTCGTCATAGGAATCTGTCATGACCATTGCAGTCAATATTCTCTTACACAACATCCAAGATACTGACACATGGAAAAATATTCCTAGCACAAAGTGGGATGCCTATCTCCTCATGTGAGGACAAAATTACAAGTTGTCATCTTCCATGTAGGATGACACATCACCGTGCCACATCCCACAAGATAACAATATGAATTTACAATTTAATTTACAACATAGGCAATAAATAAATAAAATACAATGAAAATAATACAAGGAATTACCAAGGATGAGACACCTTAATTACCAATAAGGATTTCCTTGTGCCCTAGGTTTTTCTTGATTTTCGCTTTGACAACTATTTCTAGATTCAAGGGTCTTGATTCATTGGACTAAAGTTTCTATGAGGTCTATGAGTGAGGCTTCCTCCATTCTTTAAATTTTACAACCTTGATATGTGTTGCTTTGTGTTGGGTCTTGACTGATCCCACTTGTTCCTTTTGATGGTATTTGATATATCACAAGTCGTTTATCTTGATGTGCTACATGGAGGGACTTTTGTGCCCCCCAAGCTTCTTGTAAGCTTTCCTTTTGATGGCTTATCTCATTGTCCATTTGGTTGGCCATTTTCATATCACTAGTTATGGGTTGGTCTTGTTGACAAATTTTAGACCGAACACTCATTTGCCATGTTTTGATTTGGTCAATGTTGTGGGGATTTTGTTGGATCCACAACCTTGATATGTGTTTCTTTGTGTTGGGGCTTGACTAACCCCACTTGTTCCTTTTGATGGTATTTGATATATCACAAGTCTTTTATCTTGATGTGCTACATGGAGGGACTTTTGTGCCCCACAAGCTTCTTGTAAGCTTTCCTTTTGATGGCTTACCTCATTGTCCATTTGGTTGGCCATTTTCATATCACTAGTTATGGGTTGGTCTTGTTGACAGATTTTAGACCGAACACTCATTTGGCATGTTTTGATTTGGTCAATGTTGTGGGGATTTTGTTGGATCCCCTTTAAGTCTTTCAAGTTTGATTGATTCAAGATTGAATGTATTAGATCTAAACATGTGCTTATTTCATTGGAGGGGTGATTCCCTTGAGATTTGTGTACTTTTGTCCTAGTTTTTGGGGTGTAGAAAACACCATGAAATGAATGAAATGAAGATGGACATGAAAGATGAACATGGAATGAAAGAAGAACATGGAAATGCAAAAGATCCCATCATAAGTTTTAAAGTGATGATGAATGAATTTTGATCATATAATGGAAACACAAAAAGCTTAACCAAAAGGTTTTTTTGTTGGCGTTAGGTTCACCAAAATATGTGGTGACACTGACGGTGTATATGATAATGGTGATGAATGAATATATGAAGTTGGAATGCAAAACTACTCATCCTATAAGGATTTTTAATTTCACGTCGGGTTTACCAAAATATGTGGTGAAGCTGACGGCATATGTGATAGTCATAATGGGATCCAAGTAGTGGGAATGCAAACAACACAACTAGAATTTTTTGTTCTTCACGTCGGGTTCACCAAAATATTTGGTGAAGCTAATGGCGTATGGTGATGAATGAATATCTAAGGTTGGAGTGCAAAACTACTCATCCTAGAAGGATTTGTAATTTCACGTTGGGTTCACCAAAATATGGACAGCATCAAAATCATGACTTTAGTTGCTTGGGGTTGTCGAGTGGGATTTCACCACACACACGAACCCTTCCCCCTTTGCCATAGGGTGAACCGCCATGTCACTCTCATTCTCGTGGAAGTAGTCAGTTGAGAGGAGGTGAGACATAGTGGTGTTCTAGCTCGTTGGAGAGCTAGACTTTGCGAAGAGGGGTCTGCATGTCCTAGGGCCTTTATTGTTATGTGCTAATGTGTATGTTTCGTTCAATTACTGTTGTTGTAGAGGTAATCGTATGACCCAAAGGGTCACTAGTTACTCTTTGTATGTTAGGGTGTCTATTGTTCCACCTCTATGTGGGTAAGCTATTATTTTCATTGATGGCTTCTTGTCTTTCAATTTGTTGGATGATTGCATGTGGTATTTGTAGTTGTCTAAATGCTTCTAGTTGTGGTAAGACAAATGGATCTTGTTGAGGTCTTAGATGGATTTCCTCAATCTCGCTGAGGACTTCCCTCAGCCACTCACATCTTAATCCTTGGCACATTCGTGAGACAAGACAAGAGATAGGTGTATGTGGACTAACCTTAACTAGACTTAGGGTTTGACTTAGGGTTTTGGGTTGCCTAAGATTTAGTTGTGCATTGACTTTTGTTGACCTTGTGATGGTACCAAGGGTTTGACCAAATAGTTGACCGTGGTTGACCTTGTGATGGTATCAAGGGTTTGCAAGTTATCTATGTGCCTAATGTTTTTGTTCTTTTCTTGATATTTATGAATGCAACTATATGACATGCAAAACTTGTTTGTGTGCCTTTTTGGTATTTTGGAAATAAAGATGATTTTTAATCTAGGAAAGGAAATATGAATGCAATTTAGAATGAATTTTACCTAATGCAACTACTCTATGTTTTTAGGGTTTTCGAATGTTCTAAAACTTTTTAATCTAGAAAAGGAATTTGCAAGTAATTGAATTTAAACTATGAATGCAGATTACTTCTAAAATACTAGATATGATTATTCTATCAAGGAAAAAGAAATAAATTACCAGTCCCAAAAGCAATTTAAATTTTCTAATTACTACCAATTGAAAAAAAATCATAGAGGACCCTCAAATTAAAGAAGGCTTGTGAGCCTCCACTACCGTCAGAGATCATTGAAGCCAACCTCATATCCTCTTGAAGCAGTGGGAAGACGTCTTAGTGACAAGACAACACAAAGAAGCGAAAGAAGAATTAGAAGCTTTATGAATTGAGCTCAATGAGAGATGTTGATGAGCATGAGGGCTTGATTGAAGCAGTGTAATAATGCTTGAAGAGCTTTATGTGAAAGCTTGATGAACAATGAATCAAATAAAAGGCACCTTCGTCCTGTGTGATCATGAGAATGCTAATTGGAGAGCAAAAACTTAGCAAGAATTGTGTGCACAATGAATTTGCCTCCATGGAAGAGCTTTGAAGATTTGGAGAACTAAATAAAGAAATAAAGAAAGAGACTCAAAGGACTGTGAAGAAGCTCAAAAAAAGCTTGTGAAGATGAGAAGAGTATTCTCCAACTTGCTCAACTTGGAAAATAATGAATAGGTGAGGGGTATTTATAGGTTAGAAGAAAGGAATCGATTGAGAAGTTAACTCAATTGATTGAAGAGTTAACAAGGATTGATTGGGGAGTGAACTAGATTGATTAACCAATGAACTCAGCCTATTAGGGAGTGATAAAGCAATAATAGCTTATTAGTGAAGAAGAGATGGAGTTAGAAAAATAAATGGGAGAGAATGAGTTGTTAATTTTAGATCAAATGGAGCTAATTCTAGATGTGTGGGTGCATGAAATAGTAAAATTTATATTAGGAATCAAGCATCATGCAAATTAGAAGAAAAAGGGCGAAAACAGAGCTATTTTGAGTTATAAACTTGAGTTTTTCTGAGACTAGAAACACAACATGGTCACCCATGGGTTGTCTGGGGGGAGATCCTGATTTTTTTAGGGTCACCCAGTGGGAGATCCCAATTTTTTTAGGGTCACCTTGTGGGAGATTGTGAGGCATACCTTTTTCATTCCTGTACATTTGACTATTTACTTTATTGTTGCTGATACATTTAGACTTGTGGAACTATTGATCCCGAATTTCCAAACTATTAGACTTTATGCTATATGTGGATTTGTTATGCTTAGTATGTTTATGATGTGTTTAGACCTGGATATTGCTTTACTGATGATGTTAGACATATGGTTTATATTATGATGTTATGGGAAAACTAATCAGGTGATGTTAGATAGAAAATTGTTATGTGATTCAATCTTGGGAATGGATGTTTGAAATGTAGAATTTAGAATCTAAATTGTAATGTGACTTCCTTGATGCTTATGTGAACTTGTGATATTTTATGTGAGTGTATGTTTTAATTTGCTTCGGCTATTATATATGTATGTGAAATTAACTTTGCAATTGAGTGCGCGGGTATTTCTAACAAGCCACAGAAATTGGAGATCATTCCACACACGATATTGTTATCCCTTGTGAAGTCAATCTAGTTCCATGAGGAACCAAGATCAACTTTGGGCATGATGAAATTCTGTAATGTTGATTGCCTATTATTAGTCCGGTTAAGTCTACCACTCTTTTATTTTGAATTCTAATTGGTGTTGTAAGAATTTCGTCTTTGAATTTCATTTTTTAAATTTTAAATTTTGAGACCCCTTTTCATGTGCTTTAACTCAACCCTTAGTGCTCAAAATGAGCTAAACTTGACCCTGGGTTGTAACCCTTGGGTCTAGGGACCTTTTTGACTTGGGTAACCCTTCATAAACCTCCATTTGGTCACGTTAACTTCACCCTAAAGTTAAGTGACGAAATTGGAGGCACGAGAGGGAGAGGATGAGTGAGTCAAACACTCAACCCCATCCTTACCACTTCCCTAGGTTGGGGATGTCTCCAAGACCCCCAATTGTGGAGGACTATACTCCAAGTCTCTCTCACAATTGATGAGGGTACCTTGGATTTGTGTGGTCCCTCTTGGGAGGAAAGGAATGGGACACATATGTCACCCATTCCCTCTTAAGCTCCACTTTTCTCTCCCACATGTTTGAGATAGGACAAGTGGAAGGGAGAGAGAGACTTGGGGATGGGTGAGTGACATGTGTCATCACCCATCCCATGGATCTTTCTTGTAGTGGGGAGGAAGAGTGAGGAGGTGACAAGTGTCACCTCCCCATTCCTCAAAGCTCATGGTTGAGCTTATTTTAATCCCACTTGGAGAAGGGTATGGGTTGTTGAATTTTTTGAAAATTTTATTGTTTGAATTTTTACTTTAGGGAAAAAGATCGAGAGAGTTTTGTGGCTTATATTGGAGGAGGATTTGGAGAAGCTCTACATCAACCATCTACCATAATTGGGCTTTTAAAGGTTGGTTTCAAGGCTAAGGCCTTCCCTTGTGTATTTTTATTTGCTTGTGTGATGCTATGTGTGAGTTCTATTGTTTGAGTTTTTATTTGTTGTTGTGGGGAAAATTGTAAGGGTGTTGTAAGAGCCTCTCCCACTTGGGAGAAGATGATCAACAAGTGTTGAACCTCCTTGGGGTCATTACCTTGATTTTGTGGTGTTGTAAGCCTTGAGGACAATATGTGGATAATTACAATATGTGAAATGGCTTGAGAGCCAAATGGAAGCTTTGTAGAAATTGTGTTTGAAAGTGTTGGCTTGAGGCCTTATGAGGTATTTGTATTGAGATATTTGTAGGAGTGGCACTCTTGAGTTGAGTGTTGTCCACTCCCCTACCCCTTTGAACTCATCCTGGTTGAGTTCTTGAGTTGTTTTATCCATGGGTGTAAAAAAAATTGTGTTTGGTTGTTTGAATGCCTTGTTGTGATGTGGAATGAGTTCCCTAGTGTGTGGATGACCTCCCTAGCTCGGGGGTGACCCACTTGTGGGTCTATGGTAGGGAGGAGAGTAAGATGTTGTGGCTTCTTTCCCCTTGTTGTGTTAATACAGGTTCATTGGAGCTAAGTTCTGAAGTTGGAGAAAACACCTTGTTCTTGCAGTTGATATTTTATTTTCCTTTACTCTTGAGAGAGAGCTTGGCCTACTTAGGAGATTGTATCATTTGTTGGTTTTCAAAGTGGAGGACATTGTCATCTCTCTTGTTGTAAAAGTGTATTTTCTTATGTTGTGTGTAAGCTATTTTCATTTGTAATAGAAAGTTAAAATTTGTTGATTTAATTCTTATCATTCAAGAAAAGTTGAAGGAAGAAAATTTGTTTTAAAAGTTAATTCATTTGTATGTAAATTTCAAATATATCAAATAGGAAAGTTGTGGTTTTAATTTTGAGACAAACAAGAAATTTGTATTTTGTTATTATGAAGAGAGAAAATTAGTTGATGTTAATTAATAGAAGTATTTACCTAATTGTATTTATTTCTTTTCTTTAAAAATGAACATATTAGGAATGCAATGAATATATATATAAGATTTGATATATATATATATATATATATATATATATATATATATATATATATATATTGCCTATTTGTTTAAAAAAAGAAAACTTACAATTGTTTAGAAGGAAAAATTATACTTGAAATGTAAATTATATATATATATATCTATTGAGTAATTTGAATGAATGTATTTTTTTTATATGCATTTAAAAATAACTAATTTTATTTATTCTGGCAAAGAAAAGGAAAGTTTACATTATATATATATGTTAATATTCTGTATATATTTTAAAAATATTATAAACTATGTTTTTGAGTGAATCTGTGAAAATTATGTGTGTATATATACTTATATATATATATTTAAAACTCATTAAAATTAAATAGAACTCTATTTAAAAAATACTGAATGGACTATATATTTTCTACAGTTTTAAATAATTAAAAAAAAAATTAAAGGGTTTGGGGGGGGTTCGAACCCACCCTGCCGTCATTGTTATGCATTGGATGTGGGGAGGGGACAGAGCCCCCACCCACACCCCACTATGTGGGATGTGGGTGGGGGCTCCGCCCCTCCCCACACTCCCCACTACCTCCAAACTCCCAAGGACTCCCCGCGACCCACCACTCAAACCTCCCTCCTCCACGGCCACCATCCCTGTGGTCCCCTCAACACTTCGGCCATCCCTTCCTTCGTGGCCCCCCCTCACAGTGCCTTCCAGTCCGCCGGTCCTCCATTAAACACTGCCGCTGGCCTCTACTCCACAGTCCCTCATCTCTCAACTATCATTAAAACAAAAATAAATTTAGGGTTTTAACATTTTTACAAATAAAAACAAAAATATATATATTTTATATATTCAAAGAAAATCCAGTTTATAAACATAATATATATATATATATATATATATATATATATATATGCCATCATATGCATTTCATACATGAGGCCACCTTTAAAGCTACAAACAAAACCAAGAAGACAAAATGAGAGAAAGAGAAAGAAAGGGGAAAAGAAAACAAAGAGGAGAAAATGAGAATTGAGAAGAATAGGGTAAGGGTTTTACTCATAAGGAAAGTAATTTTTTTTTAATAGAGTGGATTTTAGGGATTGTATTTAAAATTGCCCTTATATTCTTTTCTTTTTTCTTTATTATTTTCCTCCTTGTGATTTAAAATTTTATTTTAAGAATGGGGTATTGTGATTAGATTTAATGGTTAAAACTTAAATCTTGTTGGAATATTATTTTTATTTGTTAGTGGATGTTAAATAAGGGATTAGATCACGATAGAGGGATTTATTTGATTCAACCAAATTTATACAATTTAAATATTGAGAGGATTTATTTTAAACAATCGGGATAAATCTTAGATCATAAAACTTAACTCGACGAGGATGATTTAAACCTACATCATTATTAATTTAAATTTAATATCCTTTTTAATCTGTTTGGGGCAATTTAATTAACGGAATTAAATTAAACTTTTTTTAAAACCAACTCAGAAACCTAGTAAACTTTTTAAACAAAGTTAGTGAAACCTGTTTCCGAGATCTGATCTACCAAGAAATTAGGAATAATGTAAATGATGCAGAGATAACTCTGATTGATCAAAAACGTGAAGGAGAACAAATTGATCGAGCTTTGTTGAAAAATAATTAAAATTATAGAAAATGTGAAAAAGAACAAATTGATCGAGGTTTGTTGAAGAACATTTAAAATTATAGAAAACGTGAAGGAGAACAAATTAATCAGACTTTGTTGAAAAATGTTTAACTAACTTATTCAACTGATCTACAATTCAACTAGTGAGACGTAGGTAATTTAACACCAATCAGTAAACCTTTTGATCAAATTATTTTTAGTACAATAAACCCTACTCACGCCCATGAGGCGTTATGCTACCAGATTCTTCTAGAATTTTAGGGTTTAGCTAGTTTAGTGAAGTCTAACCCTGTTTGGGATTATAATATTGTTTGGCGAGAATCATCATTTGAATTTTGTATTTTATTATCCTCTCATGCATTTGGCTTTTGGCTATTGATTTTGACTTACGTCAAAATCCCTTCATTCACATAGGATAACTTATTGGCGACATTAACAGCATCACAATGACCCCCTAGTTGGCCTTCATTGTGATTGGTATGTGCACATGAACGCATTAACCCACATTCAACTGCATTGTTTATGCCTTAAGCATAACGCCACCGAGCACGCTTATGTGTGCGAGGGGGTTTCTAGGGAAGCGTAGAATTTTTTTTTATATTTCATGTCATGAACAAATGACAAATGTGGACATGACATGTGCGATGTGTGTCATGACTACATGGGAAATGTGGGCATGCCATTTGGTATCAGAGCCCAAGTTTAAACACTGGGCTTAGTTGGCCACATTACTTATTCTGCAACTTTGATTTAATTAGTGCCTACCTTGTTTTGTAGGATGCCTCCCTGATGTATTCGGCAAGCGCAATCATGTAACACTGCATCCACTGAGGTGCACAGTGATTCCTCTACAGAGGGATAGATACCAGCAGCCTTAGTAGATCAACTAGTACCACAGGCACCACTAGTACTTGATATATGTCCTCAGATTTCATAGACATTACAAGCCATGTTAGAGAGGCTACCGCTAGTTATACCAGCACCACGTGATGAGCCTCGCATTGATCCGTGAGAGGAGCCATGTGAGGAGCTGCATGCGGAGTCACGTGCTGAGCCACATGTAGAGTCCTACGTCGATCCACGAGAGATGCCATGTGTGGAGACTTTTGTAGAGATACCTGATACTACCATGGAGGAGGTAGGGTCAGCTTACATATCACAAAGTAGGAGTCCTCTGCGACATCCAAGATGAGATGAGACTGTGTGGGTAGAGCAAGTACATCATGGACCTTATGAGTATGGTATGGATGAGCCGATCATAGGACATAGAGACAGAGGAGATCCCATCATAGACCTACTTAGGCTGAATCCACCTACCTTCGCAGGAGCTACAGAGGAAGCTGAGGCTGAGGCTTGGCTCATCAATCTAGACAGATGCTTCACGTTGTGGCCCTATGGGAGAAACACAAAAGTACATGTGGTAGTACACCTCCTAAGAGATGCAGCAGCTACTTGGTGGTGCATCGAGGAGTGCAAGCACTGATTATCATTAGATACATTCACATGGGACACATTCATAGAGCACTTTAACATGTGTTACTTGTCAGACCATTATAGGCAGCGCCGGATAGATGAGTTCCATGACTTACAGCAGAGAAGACCCTCAGTTATACAGTATAAGAGCTGATTTATTGAGCTTTCACATTATGTAGAGTATCTCCACGATGAGAAAATCTTAGTGCACAAATTCATCAAAGGTTTGAATCAAGGAATAGCAGGACCAGTATGTATGGCAGACCCCCAGACTATGAGTGAGTCTACCGAGAAGGCTTATATTGCAGAGGAGATTTAGGGACAAGGGCAGAATTCACGCTCACAGTTTCAGGACCGTAATCATCAGCAGCAACAGAACTTTTGTAGGCCACCACCTTCACCACAGAGAGGAGGATTTAGTTCTCCATCATTACCTCCTAAGCTTCCATAGCATCAACAAAGGTCTAGACCCTAGTAGAGGGCTCAGGGAGGACAAAACTGTGGTTGGTAGTAGCAAGGCCCGCGTAGGGATCAGAGACAACAGGAATCATCTACGGGACCTGCGAGGTCACAGCAGTCATATAGAGGTTCATAGGGGTCCACCAGATGGACTAGACAACAGTCAGGTAGGACTCAATCAGGACAGTTACAAGCTAGGGGCCCATGTTATGTTTGTGGTGGGGTAGGGCATTTGGCCAGAGAGTGTCCATAGGGTTTCATAGAAGGGGGATAGCCCTATTCAGGAGGGTTAGAGTAGACTGTAGGAGATGTGGGCAAGTCCCACTACATGTTTACAGTGGTTGATAACCGCTAGGCTAACTATCAAGCATCCATAATTGAGACATTAGGTACAATCAGGGATGCCCCCATCTCTATTCTTTTTAACTCTGGAGCTACCGATTCTTTTCTGTGTACATCATTAGTGGAATGTTGCAGGTTGGTGGCTTCTAGGCAGGACATTAGGTGTGAGGTTGAGTTGGCCTCTGGGGCTAGGTTGTCAGTAGATACCTTGGTTTAGGATTGTGAGATTTCTTTGGGTTCCTTCACCACATCTTGTGACCTTAGAATTATGCCATTAGGATCCTACAGTGTGGTTTTGGGCATGGACTGGCTTGTAGCTCATAGAACCAAGATGGATTGTCGCCAAAGGGTGTTTAGCTTCTTAGATGATCATGGTGCACCGGTTGAGATAGTGGGCATTTAGAAGCCCACGATAGTTCATATGATATCTACTTAGCAGCTTAAGCACTGCATGTGGAAGGGATGTTAGATGTTCGCTATCACGGTTAGTGACAGATAAGAGGATGAGCCTGAGGCTTCATTGGATGATCACCCTATCCTAAGAGATTTTACTGATGTGTTTCCACTAGAATTACCAGGTATGCCTCCATGCAGAGAGATAGATTTCCACATCGATCTAGTGCCAGGTGTAGAGCCAGTGTCTCGTACACCCTATAGGATGACTACACATGGGCTCACGGAGCACAAACTGTAGTTAGAGGAGTTACTTGATAAGGGGCACATCTAACCTAGCATTTCACCATGGGGCGCATTGATTATCTTCATGAAGAAGGACGGGTCTCTTCACTTGTGCATGGATTATAGGCAGTTGAACAAGGTGAAGGTGAAGAACCATTATCCTCTGCCTAGGATTGATGACCTTTTTGACTAGATGCCAAGAGCCAGAGTGTTCTCAAAAATTGATCTGAAATGCGGGTATCACCAATTGTGCATCATCGAGGTAGATATTCATAAGACTACTTTTTGAACCATATATGGCCATTACGAGTTCACAGTGGTACCCTTCAGGTTGATGGATGCCCCTGTAGTGTTCATGAGTCTCATGAATGGGGTGTTCCGCACTTACTTGGATCAGTTCGTGATCATCTTTCTTGATGATATTTTGATCTATTTGCAGACTGAGGAGGAGCATGTGGATCATTTGCGTCAGGTTTTACAGTGCTTGCAAGAGCAGTAACTTTATGGTAACCTGGTGAAGTGTGTCTTCTTTAGGACAGAGGTACAATATTTAGGGCACATCTTATCAAGCGATCGCATCTCCGTAGATCCATCAAAGATTAGAGATATTTAGGATTGGCCCGCAACCACCAGTGTGACAGAGGTCAGGAGTTTCATGGGATTAGCGGGTTACTACCATAGATTAATTGAGGGCTTTTCTAGAATAGCGCATCCCATCACTTCCCTTCAGTGGAAAGGGAAGAGTTTCACTTGGACCGAGCAGTGCAAGATGGCCTTTGGGGTCCTCAAGGAGCGTCTTATCAGCGCTCCCATCTTAGCAGTTCTAGATCTTGTAGAGGATTTTGTTGTTTGCACAGATGCATCACTTGAGGGTTTGGGAGCCGTGATCATGCAGGGTGGTAGGGTGATTGCATATGAGTCGCGTAAGCTCAAGACACATGAGTTGAACTACCCTACTCATGATTTAGAGCTCGCAGTAGTGGTACATGCTCTTGTTCGTTGGAGACACTTTCTTTTGGGTCGTCGCTTTGAGCTCCATTTGGATCACCATAGCTTGTAGTACATATTCACACAACCAAATTTGAATGCCCACCAGTGGCGTTGGATGGAGTTTTTGTACTACTTTGATGTCCACTACATCAAAGGGAAGGAGAACATGGTCTCTGACGCCTTGAGTCAGAGATGCCATGAGATCCTAACCTTGAACTTGAGTGTGGACTTGAGAGAGTGCATCTTACAGCATCTGCCTGAGGATGAGTGGTTTCTTGAGGTTCAGCAAGAGATCCAGAAACATAGGGCCCTTAAGGGCAGATTTGTAGGGTATTCCCTTGAGTTAGATGGTTTACTTAGACATCGACAACGCATCTGTGTACCCTGTGCAGGTGATCTTCATGTAGTGATTCTTTCAGAGGCTCATAGATCCCCTTATGCAGCACACCCACGGGTGAAGAAGATGCATGTTGATTTGTGACAGTTATACCATTGGGCAAGTATGAGACGAGATATTGCAGAATATGTTGCTCATTGTCTTGAGTACCAGAGGGTCAAGGCTGAGCATTAGCATCCAGCGGGTCTTTTATACCCTCACAAGATACTTGAGTGGAAATGGGACACCATTTCCATGGACTTTATTGTTGGTCTTCCTATGTCATCACGCCGCCATGATGCCATCATGGTGAGGGTTGACAAGTTGACCAAGGTGGTGCATTTCTCACTTGTACGCACGACGTACAATGCACCATCTATGGTGAGAGTATTCTTGGATCAGATTGTTAGATTACATGGGGTACCTCACCGTATCATTTCTGACAGAGATTTAGTATTTACTTTAGCCTTTTGGAGAGCCTTACAGCAAGCATTGGGCAGACAACTCAACTTCAGTTCCGCTTATCATCTTGAGACTGATGGACAGACAGAGAGAGTTAATTAGGTTTTTGAGGATATGCTCCACATGTATGTCATGGATCATCAGTCTAGATGGGAGGAGTATCTGTATCTGGTTGAATTTACCTACAATAATGGGCATCAGAGCTTGTTAGGTATGCCTCCTTTTCAGGCTTTATACGACAGACCATGTAGGACACCATTAAGTTGGGATCAGATAGAGGAAATGGTTGCCACTGGTCCAGAGTTAGTTCAGAATATGGAGCAACAGGTGATGTTGATTAGGCAGAGACTTCAGGAGGCATAGGATAGACAAAAGAAGTATGCCGATGCTAAGAGAACTAATCGAAGCTTCTCAGTGGGCGACAGGGTATTTTTTAGAGTGTGGCCACACAAGAGTCCAATTCGTTATGGAAGGGGCTCTAAGCTCACACCACGGTTTGTAGGACCTTTTGAGAACTTGGAGCGGATAGGACCTATAGCCTATCATCTAGCCTTGCCACCTAGCCTGTCACATAGCCACAATGTTTTTCATGTTTCAATTTTACGATGGTACATTTCTGACTTATCTCACATATTGGATTGGAGTACTCTTCAGGTAGAGGCAGACGGTCAGTTGGCTTTGGAGCTAATTCGCATATTGGCTCGTTAGACACTGGGCCTTTGAGGTTGAGAGCTGGACCAGGTTAGAGCCCAGTTTGGTTGTTTGAATGCCTTGTTGTGATGTGGAATGAGTTCCCTAGTGTGTGGATGACCTCCCTAGCTCGGGAGTGACCCACTTGTGGGTCTATGGTAGGGAGGAGAGCAAGATGTTGTGGCTTCCTTCCCCTTGTTGTGTTAATGCAGGTTCATTGGAGCTAAGTTCTGAAGTTGGAGAAAACACCTTGTTCTTGGAGTTGATATTTTATTTTCCTCTACTCTTGAGAGAGAGCTTGGCCTACTTAGGAGATTGTATCATTTGTTGGTTTTCAAAGTGGAGGACATTGTCATCTCTCTTGTTGTAAAAGTGTATTTTCTTATGTTATGTGTAAGCTATTTTCATTTGTAATAGAAAGTTAAAATTTGTTGATTTAATTCTTATCATTCAAGAAAAGTTGAAGGAAGAAAATTTGTTTTAAAAGTTAATTCATTTGTATGTAAATTTTAAATATATCAAATAGGAAAGTTGTGATTTTAATTTTGAGACAAACAAGAAATTTGTATTTTGTTATTATGAAGAGAGAAAATTAGTTGATGTTAAGTAATAGAAGTATTTACTTAATTGTATTTATTTCTTTTCTTTAACAATGAACATATTAGGAATAGAATGAATATATTTTGATAAAAAAAAATGAGTTCCTTGCCTTATAAAGATTTGATTTTATATATATATATATATATATATATATATATATATATCACCTATAATTATATATATTGCCTATTTGTTTAAAAAAAGAAAACTTACAAGTGTTTAGAAGGAAAAATTATAGGTGATATATATATATATATATATATATATATATATATATCACCTATAATTTTTCCTTCTAAACACTTGTAAGTTTTCTTTTTTTAAACAAATAGGCAATCTATATATATATATATATATTGAGTAATTTGAATGAATGTATTTTTTTATATGCATTTAAAAATAACTGATTTTATTTATTCTGCCAAAGAAAAAGAAAGTTTAGATTATATATGTGTGTGTGTGTGTTAATATTCTATATATATTTAATTTTATTTTCTTTTGCTGAATAAGTGCTACCATAGGGGGTAGCTCCCATTATTTTAATCCAGGAAACAAAAAACGGCTTGACCAACAACCGAAGAGGCATACAAACTGGCACTAAACCAGCCAACAATGTGCTATGGCACTTGGAGGAAAACCAAACAAATAGGAACTAATTGTGCCACAACACTCTGAGACCCTCTGCTAACTCCGAGGCTCTCTCAATTTGACCGAGAGAGAGGAGATCACCATAGCTGCATATAAAGAATTGAAAGGTTTCCATGTTGTTGTGGTTGATGCCATGCCAAAATAGTGCTAAGGCTTCAGCAGAGACTGTTGGAGTCTCAGATGCCATATGAATGGCGGCTACATTGAAAACTCCCCCAATGAGGCCATACGTTGGGCATTTGTCAAAGGCCGCGATTGCAGCCATGGCCATGTATTTCAAATCTTCCTTAAAGTATGCATTTGCCAAAGTTTTTCCATGGGCTTTCCTTCTAGAGACCAGCACACAGGTGGCCAGGAATTCTTCATAGAGGTAGCTGTCATGGACATGTTTATCCGCATAGTTGGCTTTCCCAATCACCTTGAGGATGCTTCCACAATATGATCCGAGCCGGCCATAAACAGATGCTTGACTCTCTCAAGCTTCGACTCCTACGGCGGCTCATCCAGCTCGCCATGATTCTGAGGTGCCTCCCTTTCTTCTTCCCCACTCGTAGCAGACCCTATAGATGACTCTTCCTTATCGCGTTGGCAGATACAGACACAGTTCATCTCCATTGTGGCTTGTAAGGTGGAGGTGGTGGATGAGGTTTTTTAATATGCCATAGCGAGGGAAGAAGTACTACCAAGTTGTCCCGTGGATATTTGTTGCATCCTCAAAAACCAAGAGAGATCGAGAATCGTCCGACCTGAGCCAGAGAGCCATCATACCCTACGAAACTCATAGGGGAAGGCCAGGCTAGGGATCACATGTTTCAGCTGTGATAGTGTTCTCTATCTATTCATAGGCCATGTTCGCTAGAAAGTCCACCGTCAAGTTGTCTTCTCGGTAGATGTGATTGAGGGTGCAGTTCCCCAACATTGGTAAGATTGTCCAGATAGCATCTGCGATCTATCTGAGCTTCTAGTTGTGAGTTTTCTTGGATTTGATGGTGTTAATGCAAATGAGGGAGTCCCCTTCGATGTTGATGTCCGTGAGGTTGAAGTCCTTACATAGACGGAGCCCGAGGAGCAATGCTTCAAATTCTGCCTTGTTATTAGTCCCTTCTGGAAGCTTTTTAGACATTGCCACGACCAAATTTCCAGCCTCATTTCTTATAACCACACCCACACCTGAAGGCCCCGAATTACCTTTCGCTGCACCATCAAAGTTTAATTTTAGCCTCCCCTTCGGTGGGGCACTCCATTTTGTGAGAGCCCTTGCTCTTTTTCTTTCCTCAGCCACTTTGGGATGGAAGCTCTAGGGAGGGAGGACAAGAGATGGCCAACTTTTCATTATTTCCCTGTCCCAACTCGTGAATGGTATTGGGGGAGAGCTGGCCAGCTTGATATTGACAACTTCACTGATGCCTGCCTTAATTTTCCTTAGGACACTTTCAACGCTTGACTCTCTATCTAAAAAGATCCTACTATTCCTTTCATGCCAAATATGCCAAATCAAGAGAGAGGGACTCACCATCCACAAGCCTTGCTAGGTTGACTTCTATCCTTTGGGCCATCCTTTAAAAAGATCCTCAATTTTATCAGGGAGGGCGCTGACCCAACCTAACTTTTGTCTCAACCAATCCCAGCATTTGGACGCAAAGGGGCAGGAGAGCAAGAGATGATCAATTGTTTCTTCAGCATTGCCACATAGCACACATCTTGATGGTCCTGCTCTATTATAAACTGTGTTTTTGAGTGAGTCTGTGAAAATTCTGTGTGTATATATACTTATATATATATAACTCATTAAAATTAAATAGAACTCTGTTAAAAAAATACTGAGCGGACTGTATATTTATTACAGTTTTAAATAATAATTAAAAAAAATTAAAGGGTTTGGGTGGGGTTCGAACCCCCTGTCGTCATTGTTATGCATTGGGTGTGGGGAGGGGGCGGAGCCCCCACCCACACCCCACTGTGTGGGATGTGGGTGGTAGCTCCACCACCTCCCCACACTCCCCACTACCTCCAAACCCCCGCGGACTCCCTGCAACCCACCACTCAGACCTTCCTCCTCCGTGGGCACTGTCCCTACAGTCCCCTCAACACTTCGGCTATCCTTTCCTCTGTGGCCCCCCTCACAGTGCCTTTCACTCCACCAGTCCTCCATTAAACGCCGCCGCCAGCCTCTACTCCACAATCCCTCATCTCTGGATTGTCATTAAAACAAAAATAAATTTAGGGTTTTAACATTTTTACAAAAGAAAACAAAAAAATATATATTTTATCTATTCAAAGAAAATCCAGTTTATAAACACAATAAAATATATATATAGTTTTTTTTTCATATATTTATAAATTCCATCATATGCATTTCATATGAGGCCAACTTTAAACCTACAAACAAAACCAAGAAGACAAAATGAGAGAAAGAGAAAGAAAGGGGAAAAGAAAACAAAGAGGAGAAAATGAGAAATGAGAAGAATAGGGTTAGGGTTTTACTCATAAGGAAAGTAATTTTTTTTAATAGAGTGGATTTTAGGGATTGTATTTAAAATTGCCCTTATATTCTTTTCTTTTTTTCTTTATTATTTTCCTCGTGATGTAAAATTTTATTTTAAGAATGGGGTATTGTGATTAGATTTAATGGGTAAAACTATATTCTTGTCGGAATATTACTTTTATTTGTTAGTGGATGTTAAATAATGGATTAGATCATGATAGAGGGATTTATTTGATTCAACCAAATCGATACAATTTAAATATTGAGAGGATTTATTTTAAACAATCAGGATAAATCTTAGATCATAAAACTTAACTCGACGAGGACAATTTAAACCTACATCATTATTAATTTAAATTTAATATTCTTTTTAATCTGTTTGGAGTAATTTAATTAACGAAATTAATTAAACGTTGTGTTAAACCCGACTCAGAAACCTAGTAAACTTTTTAAACAAATTTAGTGAAACCTGTTTCCGAGATCTAATCTACCAAGAAATTAGGAATAATGTAAATGATGTAGAGATAACTCCGATTGATCAAAAATGTGAAGGAGAACAAATTGATTGAGCTTTGTTGAAAAACATTTAAAATTATAGAAAACGTGAAGGAGAACAAATTGATCGAGCTTTGTTGAAAAACATTTAAAATTATAGAAAACGTGAAGGAGAACAAATTGATCAGACTTTGTTGAAAAATGTTTAATTAACTTATTCAATTGATCTACAATTCAACTAGTGAGACGTAGGTAATTTAACACCAATCAATAAACCTTTCGATCAAATTAGTTTTAGTACAATAAACCCTACTCACACTCGTGAGGCATTATGTTGCCAAATTTTTCAAGAATTTTAGGGTTTAGTTAGGTTAGTGAAGTCTAACCCTATTTGGGATTATAATATTGTTTACCGAGTATCATCATTTGAATGTTGTATTTTATCATCCTCTCATGCATTTGGCTTTTGGCTATTGATTTTGACTTATGTCAAAATCCTTTCATTCACATAGGATAACTTAGGGTTTTTGATCATTGATCCTAACCCTATTGGTGATGTTAACCACGTCACGATGACCCCCTAGTTGGCCTTCATTGTGATTGGTATGTGCACATGAATGTATTAACCTGCATTCAACTTTATTGTTTACACCTTAAACATAATGCCACCGAAAATGTTTACATGTGCAAGGGGATTTCTAGGGAAGTGTGGAAATTTTTTTGATATTTCATGTCATGACCACATGACAAATGTGGACATGACACGTGTGATGCTTGTCGTGACCGCATGGGAAATGTGGGCATGACAGAGATCCTGATTTTTAGGGTCACCTAGCAAGAGATCCAGAAAGAAAGGTGTCTAAGTGAAAATGCATGATGGGAGATGGTAGAGGAGATGAAAAGGAGGGGATCTGCCTCCAAAAATAGATCAATCATGTGCAAGAATCCAAATCTCCACTTGTAAAGTAGGGTCTCTCGGTGGGAGATCTGGAAATAATAGGGGAGATTTGGATTGGTTAAGTGAAATTTCAAAACAAAAGTGGGAGATGGGTCTGGGGGGCCTCTAGAAGGCTTCTAGGGGGTGGAGAAGATGATAAACATAGGGGAAAGTTGAAAACTCACCTACAAGATGTTTACAAGGCTTAGGAATAGGGTCAAAAGCTCTAAAAATGCAAATCGACAAGTATTGCAAAAGTGTTGAAAACAAAGAGAGAGGGAAAATGACAAAGAGGAAACAACACAATATGGAAAAAATAACACATTACCAAGAGGTTTTTTGCTTAGAGGAAGTTATTTTACTCTTAGATGTACATGTCAAGGATCATATATCATCATAGGGGTCCTCGTGGAGGTTGTGCGTGATTTTTGTGCTTACAGAGGAAGAAAAGGAGTGATTGAGAGACCTAGAGAGGGGAGAGGTAGAGAGGTGAGCAGGAGACAGAGGTGAGAGATAGAGAGGTGATGGGAGAGATGGAAGAAAATTAGAGAGTGAAGTTGACAACTTGAGGGAAAGATGGGTAAGGAGGAGGGAGAAAGGTGGAGAGGAAGAGAAACAACTAGAGATCCATTTTTAGAGATATAGAGGTGAGATACCTATAGCCTAGGGAGAGAGGGGTGAGATACATAGGGGGAAAGATAGGTGTGAGATAGATAGAGGGGGGAGAGGGGTGGGTAATGAGATAATGAGTTAGGAAACCTTTAGGAAATCAACTTTTTCATAACATGATCATGTTTTGAAGAAGTTGAAATATGGCCATTTTGTATAGCAAGCTAAAATGTGCTCACATTATAACATGAGCATGTTATAATACAAGTGTGTTTTAGCTTTCTATACAAAATGGCCATATTTCAACTTCTTCAAAATGTGCTCACATTATGAAAAAGTTAATTTCGTAAAGGTTTCTGTGAGGACCGCCCTTTTTACTTCTGTTGTTATGACTATTTGCATTACTGTTATTGTTACTTTTTATATTTGTGGGATAGCAGTTCCCGGAATTGTCAAACTATTAAACTTTATTATGATTTCGGAAAAACTAATTGGGTGATGTTTGGATAAGTTTACATTTCAGAAAAACATTAATTAGGTGATGATGGAAAATTGTAATATGATTTCATTTATGTTAATTAGTACTATGTCATGATAATGCATGTTTTCAAGTTGCTTCGGCTATGATGATTTTATGTGGTTACTGATCTTGTAATTTAGTGTGCAGGAATTACTAATCGAACCACAGAATTCGGAGATCATTCCGCACCTTGTTATTTGTTATTCCCTGTTAAGCCGATCTGGTTTGACAAGGAACCAAGATCTCTTTGTGTTTGATGTAATGATGTAATGTGGTCTTTCGTATGGTCGAGTGGGTTAAGTTACCCTCATGTAACATTATTTTATAATTTGTGTTGTAAAAAGGATTGAAATTGAATTTCCTTATTTAATTTAAATTTATGAGGCCTTTTCTTGTGCTTTACCTTGACCAGGGGTGTCTTGTATGGGTTAAAGTTGACCCTGGGTTATACCCCATGGGTCCAGGGGCCCATTTGGCATGGGTAACCCTTGAGTAACCTCCATCTAGTCATCTTAACTTCCCCCTGAAGTTAAGTGGCGAAAATTGGAGGTAGGAGGGGACATGATGGGTTGTACCAACACCCAACCCATCCCCTCTACTTTCCCCAAGGTAAGAGATGCCATCCATTATTGAAGGATTGACTTAAAGTCACCCCTTCCATAGTGAGATTCCCCCATGTGCTGTGGGGACACCCATGTGAAGAAGGGAAGAAGGGGCATGGGTCACCTGTCTTCTTCCCCCTTTAACTCCTTTTATTTCTCCCATGCGTAAGAGGAATCACATGAGGAGAGGAATAAGGAGTACTCTTGGGAAGGGTGAGTGACATAAGCCACCAGGGCAGAATAGTGGTTTTGGGGGAGAGTGAGAAGGTGACAAGTGTCACCTCCCCATTCCTCAAAACTGAAAAGAATTTGGTTATTTGTTTCCAATTTTTGGGATGAGAGGGAGTTAGTTGAATTTTGGGGAAACTTTCATTTTGCCTTACCAAAAATAGAAAAGTTAGTTTGTAGGAGAGAGAAGGGAGAAGGAGTTGGTGGCTAAGGTTGAAAGAGAACTCTGTGGGCTCTGCAACAGCTTCATTCCAGGAAGGCTTTGTAAGGTTGGTTTGAATTTTACCTTTGTTTCGTATAGCTGAATGTGTATGAAAAGTGTGTGATTTTGTGTTTAGATTTGTTTTCTGTGGGGTTTGTTGTCAGGTTGTTTGACAGAGCTTCTGCCACTTGGGAGAAATGCTCATCAAGTTTGGGGTAGGGGAGGAGAGATCCTCCTCGGGTGCATACCTGTTTCCATCTTTTGGGATGTTGAAAGCCTTGAGGGCATGTATCTGTGTCTGTATCTTTGACTTGAGAGTCATATACAGATTTCTCACAAATTTGTGATCAAACTTGGTTTGAGACCAAGAGAAAGTGTATTGGTTAACTTATCTGTCAGGGTGACACTCTGGAGTTGAGTGTGTCCACTCTCCTGCCCCTTATGAAACTCACTGTAGTTGAGTTTCCGTGTTGTGTAAATGACCCACGGGTGTTTCTGTGCTTTGGGATTGTTGTTGTTAGTGTTGTGAAGTGGAGTGTTTGAGTTACCCAGGTGTGAGTATGGTCTCCCTAGCTCAGGGGTGACCCACTTGCGGGTCTACGGAAGGGAGGAGAGCTAGATGAGTGGTGTTTTCTTCTTTGTTTGTCTTTGATACGCAGGTTTTCCCTTGGAGCTTCTGGTTGGCTTGAGAGAAATTATATTTGTGAAGAAACAGTTATTCTTCTTTGTCATGAGAATTAGGCCTGGTTCCTTTCATAAGAGTTGAAGAGAGAGCACCTCTCTTGTTATTGTTGTAATTTATTGTTACCCTGAGAGTGAAGGAAATCACCTCCCTGATTTTGTTATTGATGGACTTTTACTTGGTTGTCACAAGCTATCAGTTGTATATTGTTTGGGAGAGGGAAGTTCATAACTGGGAAGTTAATTGTATATATCCATGGTTTAAAATCTGTAATATGAATGTGCTTAAATTTTCAAGTTTGTTGCTTGTAAACCTTGTTAAATAGCACTTTATTTGTGTTTCAAGTATTACTAAAAGGAAGAGTTCATTATTTAATTGCAATCTAATCTGAGTTTGTTTATGTAATTGAAAGTTTGGAATTGCTTAACTAGTTGAAACGTTAGTTCTATGGTTCATTGATCTAATGGAAAAGACAATTTTAAATGTTTAAGTTTATTCTCATATATAGTGGTTTCAGTTAATGTGAAAAGATTAGAAGAAATCTAGCATGTATATATTTCTGTTTGTTAATTTAAGAAACTTAAATGTGTTATGAAAATGGAATATATATCGCTATATATATATATATATATATATATATATATATATATATATATATATATATATATATATATATATAACTATATCAATATACTAAGTTGTTATATATTTACCATTGCTACCGAATAAGTGAAACTGGAATATAAATATATATAATGGTTATTTAATTATCATTATAACAAGTTGAAATCTGAGAAAAGTATGAAATATATATATAACAGTTGTTATAAATTAACATTTTTACAGAATTAGAGATACTGATTAAATGGTTGATTGAGAAAATTTAAATGACAATTTGAAACTGCTGAATACATATATAAATATAGATATAAATATATATATATGTATATATATATATATATATATATTTATATTTAATTAGCATTGATTCATATTAAATTCAGATTACATTCGAATGACAGTCGATATGCAAAAATTGTGGACTCGCTGTGTAAAAACACAGCCGCAGCTTCATATTGGGCGGTGGGGAGAAATCCCCACCGCAGTCCCCTTTTGTTTGTTAAGAGGTGTGGGGAGGGGCGGAGCCCCACCCACACCCCACATCGTGGGATGTGGGTGGGGCTCCGCCCCTCCCCACATCCCCCTTCCCTTATAACTCCGCGGCCTTCACAGGCCAGCACTCTGCGCGACCTCTGTCTCCTCCGCTGGCTGCGGCCACCGCCACCCATCTCCTCCGCTGGCTGTGGAAAATAAAACAAAAAAAAATGTTAGGGCTTTTGGCCCTAACATATAAGTTGGTTTTTATTTGAAATGAAATACATTAAGTTGCCATATATATAGGCATATATAGATACTATATATGCCTATGTATATAGTAATATAATATGAAATAATTAATATATATATATATATATATATATAAGGGATTACGTGGAGTTTGTTAAATAATTAAAAGAACAATTTCGTCAACTACATATACATTAATATATATATATATATATATATATATATAGATATATATATATATATATAGATATATATATATATATATATATATATATATATGGAAATAGTTTTATGAGCCATTTTATTGGGCCCTCGTTTAAAATCTTGATAAAATGTGACACATGGATATACAAAAATAAAATAAAAAAATATATTTTTACAGTAGTTTTTATTAAGTGTTGAACACAACAACCAAAGAAGTTATGTTTCCATGATCAGGGTTTTATAAAGTGGAGAGCCTCCTACATGTATTAACAACAGTAAATGATTTACAATAAGAGTATTAATAATACTGATTAGTAATAATAATAACAGTAATTATAGATAAGAGAAAATGAAATTATAATTTAATGGGAGCATAAAGGAATATACTGTAATACTCCGGAAAGAGTTTCTCGGAAGTTTCCACTACCAACATAATGTCAATAACCAGGAAAAAAAGAAGGAAAATGAAGAGGAAAATTACACGTCACCTTGCTTAAAAGATCACTGGAAATAAACTTAAGAAGCCATCACAGACATTCCATGTGGCCATTTTAATCCCAACTGTAGTAAATGACCTCATAAGTAAACCTGTAAGAGAGTCCGAAGAAGAAAAACTAACATTGGAAAACACAGAGGAGAAAATGCGCGACATTTCCCACATGGGATAAGAGAACTAAGTTGACGGACCCTTCTGTAAAATCTGCTTAGGAACAAGTTTAATTAATACAAACGAAGAGGAGATACCATGATCAGAGAAGACTAGGAGACCGAGTCCAGCGAAGTAGTAAACCAGTCTATGTGACCTAGACCATCCTGAAGTTAGGTTTAATATCAACAATAGCTGCAGTGATAACCCTGATTGACGTAAATCATGAAGAAAGGACCGGATACACATAAAGAAAGCATAGAAAATGAAAGAGAGAGAGACCAAAATATAAACACACTAAATTAACAGAGAAATAGTTAAGGTAAGGGCGATAAAAATACAATCAAAATTAAGAACCAGTGAAAAGGGAAGAGAGAGCAAACAAACCGCTTTGTTGAGAATGCTAAGTCGTAGGAGGAGTATGTTTCAGGAAACAAGAGAGGAGACAGACAACTGTGCCTGGCTGAAAAATGACTAAATAGGGAGATCACTAGTCGGTTTAGTCAGAACAAGGCGTCGTGGGAAGTTGTTAATCTATCAGCGAACCACGTACGTAAATGAGTGCAGCGTAATTCCCACTAACGCCGTAAGGCATTATGCTGCCGGAAATTGCCGAGGTTTAGATTTAGGAACTTTGGTAATCTCACTCTTGCAATGACATTAGCGGCATCGTAAAGACCCTCTTGTTGATCTGTATGTGTCTGGTTGCACGCAATTGTACTTATATCCTGCCAAAAATTGTAGTGTTTCGCCATGAGAGAACACCGCCGAGCATGCTTACGCATGCGAAGGGGTTTTTAGGACAGTGTGAGAAAATTTTTTCATATCTCATGTCATAACCACATGACAAATGTGGCTATGACACGTGCGATGTGTGTTGTGACCACATGGAAAATGTGGGCATGACATTTGGTATCAGAGCCAAGTTTTAAACACTGGGCGTATTTGGGCACGTTATTATTCTGCAACTTTGGCTAATTAGTTTCTACCTTGTTTTGTAGGATGCCTCCCCGATGTGTTCGACGAGCGCGATCACACCACACAGCGTCAGTCGAGGTGCACAGCGATTCCTCAGCTGAGGGACTGGCACCCGTAGTTACAGCAGCATCACCTGCACCACCTGTACCACAAGCACTATTAGTACCACAGGCAACACCAGTATTGGCACCCGTAGTTACAGCAGCACCACCTGCACCACCTGTACCACAAGCACCATTAGAACCACAAGCTACACCAGTATTGGATATAGGTCCACAGATCTTACAAGCACTACAGACTATGTTAGACAGGTTACCGCCAGTGATTGCTGAGCCACGTATAGAGCCTCGTGTTGATCCGCGAGAGGAGCCACGTGCCGAGTCACGTATTGAGCCACGTATGGAGCCCCGCGTTGATCCACTAGAAGTGCCACGTGTGGAGCCCTTCGTTGAGATTCCTGACACAACAGTAGAGGAGGTAGGGTCAGCCTCCCGAGCACGGAGCAGGAGTCCTCCGAGACTTTTGAGACGAGATGAGATCCAGGGGGCAGAACAGGCTCAGCATGGATTATATGAGGATGGTGTGGAAGAGCCACTTGTGAGACTAAGAGATAGAGGGGACCCCATCAGAGATCTACTGAGGCTCAACCCACCCACTTTCGCAGGTGCTACAGAGGGAGCTATGGCCGAGGCTTGGCTGATTAGCTTAGACAGGTGTTTCGCATTGCGACCATATGGGAGCAACACGAAAGCACGAGTGGCAGTCCATCTTCTTAGGGATGCAGTAGCCACTTGGTGGCGCACAGAGGAGTGCAAGCGCCGACTATCCATGGATACACTCACATGGGACATCTTCATTGAGCGCTTCAATGCGCGATATTTGTCCGAACATTATAGACAGTGCAGGATCGATGAGTTCCATGATTTACAGCAGAGGGGACTCACCGTGACTTAGTATGAGAGCTGATTTATAGAGCTTTCTCGTTACGCAGAATACCTCCATGACGAGAAAATCTTAATACACAAATTCATCAGAGGGCTAAATCACGGGATAGCAGGACCAGTTCGTATGGCAAATCCCCAGACCATGAGTGAGGCTGTTGAAAAGGCCCTTATATCAGAGGAAATTTAGGGACGAGAGCAGAATTCATGCCCGCAGTACCAGGAACGTAATCCCCAACAACAGCAAAACTTCCGAAGGCCTCAAAATACAACACAGAGAGGAGGATATAATCCTTCATCATTACCTCCTAGGCCACCACAGCAGCAGCAACATCAGCAAAAATCCAAATTTCAACAGAGGGGACAGGGAGGACAGAACCGTGGATGGCAACAGCAGGGTTCACGCAGAGATCAGAGACAGCAGGGTTCATCGGCAGGACCCGCGAGGTCCCAGCAGTCTTATAGAGGCTCACAGGGATCCACTGGACGGACTGGGCAACAATAATCAGGCAGAACATAGTCAGGGCAGTTACAGGTTTGAGGACCATGTTATGTGTGTGGTGGGGTAGGGCATCTGGCTAGAGAGTGCCCACAGGGATTTACTGCAGGGGGACAGCCCCGATCAGGAGGATCTAAGAAAACCGTAGGTGACGTGGGCAGAACCCACCACATGTTTGCAGCGGTTGATAACCGCCAGGCTGATTTCCAGGCTTCTGTCATCGAGGCAGCAGGTACGATTGGAGACTTTTCCATTTCGATCCTTTTTGACTCAGGATCTACTAACTCTTTTTTGTCTACATCGTTAGTGGAGCGTTGCAGGCTGGTGGCTTCTAGGCAAGACATTAGGTGGGAAGTTGAGTTGGCCTCAGGGGCCAGGATGTCAGTAGATTCCTTGGTTAGAGATTGTGAGATCACATTGGGGTCATTCACCACAACATGTGACCTTAGGATTATGCCATTAGGATCCTACGGAGTAGTTATGGGTATGGATTGGCTTGCGGCACATAGAGCCAAGCTTGATTGTCGCCAGAGGACGATTAGCTGTTTAGACGATCATGGTTCATCGGTTGAGATAGTGGGCATTCAAAAGCCCACGGCTGCTCGTATGATATCTGCTCAGCAGCTTAAGCGCTGTATGCGGAAGGGATGTCAAATGTTTGCCATCATGGTCAGTGATAGAGCAGAGGATGACCCTGAGGCTACTTTAGATGATCACCCTGTCCTTAGAGAGTTTACCGATGTATTTCCGCCGGAATTACCAGGTATGCCTCCACGTAGAGAAGTGGACTTCCACATCGACTTGGTGCCAGGTGCAGAACTGATATCCCGTGCACCCTATAGGATGACTACACATGAACTTTCACATCAAATTTGATATATCAATTCAACATTCAAATTTTGGAGTGTTGCAATGTTAATTATGATTGAATTGTAGGAATTTAACATTATACATTGGTTAATTGTATTGTTGTTAGTAATTCTATTTGAGTGATATACAATTGAACATTGAAAAGGAAGCAATTTTGTGAAAAAGTCAAATTGTTGAGGATGTTGATGCAAGAAGAAAAAAGACTACATAATTGGGTAGTCTCTCAATTCAAAACTCTATTTTTTAGGTATGTTAATTCTTTACACATGTTATCTACATTTTACTTAATTCTATTATGTTTCTTTATCATCCCTTATCATACATGCTTAATACAATGCTTTGATTTTGTTATTATGCATATTCCATGTTCATCATTGTTTGTTTCTCATTATAACCTTAGCCCCTCTTGGCACATTTTAAACTACACAATTCTTTACACTTGCCAATTACATTTGCTTGGAAGTTTTATACAATTTTTCAATAAATATAGTTTATCCAAATATTGTAATTATTGTCATCCATGAGACCACATCTATTTGAGGCATTTTGTTAGACAATTGACCTACTTTTTGTATGCTTATGTTAGGAATTTATAGCTAGATCAAACCAATTCCACATAACCCAAAGGAGATAATTGTTGGATTAGGTCCAAACAACTGAGTGGGGGGGGGGGTAGGGGGTGAATCAGTTGTTACTTATTTAACCTTTTTCCTTCTTTAATCAACTTATAAACAAATTAATGAAATAAATATTTTAGTATCACATAAATAGAAACATAAATAGCACACTTGCCACCAAGATTTTGACCTGGAAAGCCGGTTAAGGGAAAAAACCACGGTGGGGGTTAACCCATAAAATTAATACACTGTTAAAACTATTTTACAAGTGTGAATGCACATGCATTTGGGATTACTGCCCAGATCTCACTAGTCAAATGGAGGCTCATTATCTAAGAAAATATTACAAGAGAACAACATAGATTTGAATTGATTAATAGCATCTTCCTATGCATGAATTTTAGTTCTGGTTAAGTACAAAAACTGATCTTACACATTTCATCTTTGCTCTACTCTTCTTTACTGATCTACCTTCATTCACTCTTTGGATTTTCTCTTTTCACACATACAGCTTCTTCGTTATCAACCACTCCAAAATATCCACAATCATCGGCTATATATATATATATATATATATATATATATATATATATATCTTGAATTGTAATCATTTTCCAGTCGGCAAAAACAACAACACTTAGAACCATTTAAGAATGCTCTACTCTGTCAACTAGATCCATACACCAATATTGATGTGTACCAAAAATAACACATGTAGATCATCATGCATGTCAGCCAATAACATTCTATCTCATACACAGTTCATCAAAACACTTCTATTGGGTCCACACAAAGATTAACATAAGTCTGCATGTTCTTCACTAAACTATTCTGTCATAATAGGACATGGTATTCAGATGTTCATAACTTTTGATCCCATTATCACCAGAAGCTAAAAAATTGGATTTAGATTGTCTTGGTGTCCCTCTATACTCCTTTAGATCTGCAACACATAATGATTAAATAGAGAGATCTGCTAACCAAAATACTGGACTCTCCTATATGCTCTATTTTAGGTTCCCGAACTTAGATAGATTATCATTCTAACTTCCGGTATGATTAGATACTGTACTGTGGATGAGTGGAACAATCTTAGTTGCCATCAATGACAACACTTAAAAGTTCTAAGCAGTGTCTCTTGCCAACAATCTCCCCCTTTGGCATTGATGGAAACACTTAGTGAAAAATTACTAAGTGTCTTAGAGTGACTCCCCCTTAGTCTGTACATTCATGCCCTTCACCTAATCCAGTGCTCCCCCTATGTTGAATACCTTATTTTTCACTATCCTTCACTCCCCCTTTGACATCAATGGCAAAGGGTGGGATTCACAAGCCAAAATTCTCAAAAAAAAGTTCTGTTAATACTGTCGCATATGTACAATAAATCATCAAATTCTGCTTACATGAACTTGAGAATATCTGCAAATCTGGTTTTTAATTGCACAAGTTCAGAGGCCCAAGTATTCTTCATTCCATCTAAGAATGAGATGTGCCCACTCGGTAGAAATGCATATGCTTCTACCTTTCCCAGATCTAGAGGACCACTTGTCTGAAGTGCATTTTGTGCTTCAGATAAGGCATTATGCATGGATTCCAACTTGGGGGAAATCAATCCCAGAGTTCACACATCCTCTTTATAGTATTGATTTTCTCTTTTTCAAGTCCCTTTATTTCATCTGTCAAGCTACTGACTCGACATTCCTGGCTTATAGGAGAGGTATTTAGAGGATCAAAATTTTGAGATAGAACTAATAGTTTATATTCTTGTTCCTTAATCTTCTTCTCAACATCCTTATTGACTTTAGTTCATGATAGGAAAAATTTATATATATCTCCTCCATCACATAGAGCATTCTGAATGCTCTATATGCTAATGCGTAGTATTAATCTATCACTCCTTATTAGATTTTTAACTTGACTAAATTTCTTATTCAAGAATTATTTCTAAACCTTTGCCTCTGTGGACTTTTCAAAAGACTCAAAATATGAGTTTACTGAACTTACAAAATTTTTCAAATGGCCAGAGAGGGAATCATTTTGATTCTTTTGATAAGCTAGTATTAATTTCTCTAAAACTTCAGTTGCTAGCCCCAATAGCTCATTGTCCTCTAAGTGGGATTTTATCATCTTTTCTCTGGCTTTTACTTGGGTGAAAGATGCTATTTTCATCAATTGAAATGGAGAGAGTGCATCTAGATTTGTTAGTCCTTGGAGTAGTTCAGGCTCATCAAGCTCAATCACTTCCTTTTCAAGAGGGCCTTTTACTGCATCTACAGTGTCTCTTGTTACATTTTTTGAACCATCTTTTTGATCATCAAATTTTTCTACATTTGCTTTAGGTGCTTCAACATTTGCACCATCTTCTTCTACTTTGTCTTTCTTTCCTTTTTCCTCCTCTTTCTCTGTGTTCTCTTTTGAGGGACTCATTTATGCTTGCTCACCACTTGCTACTTGATCTGGAGGGCTCTGAGTGGTATCAATATTCTTTTCCTTCCTAAAGTGATCAGGTGGAGGAGTTATCACCACACCAATTATTATATCTATCATTTCTATGTCTTCCTAATTGACTTGTTCCTCTTCCTAAACTTCTCCAATATTTAGATTTGATGAATGAAGTTCCAAATGGTCTAGAGTAATACTTTGGTCTAATTCTCTTGTCAGTTTCTTCTTCTAGAGATTTTTGTTCTAGAGAAGAAGGATTGTCTTCTTCAACTTGTTTTTCTAAAACAATGTAGTATTTATTTTTGTCTAAAGCCTTTCTCAGAATTTCCTCTGTTTCCTTTGCAATTTCTTTAGTCTCACCAAGCATTAGCTTGTTCATCCAGGCTTTGCTTCTAAATTTATTTTTGACTTCTCCGAGGATTTTATCTGCTTCTTTTCTTGTCATTACAGGGCACAAAGAGGAGAGAACATACTCTCTGAGTTCTATATATTTTTCCTTGCCTGCTTCTTTCCTCATTTTCATTACTTTCCTCAGACTTTTAGGAAGTTCTTGTAAGATTTCCAACAAGGCTCTATTTAATTTATTCAAATATATGATAATGGCATCTTCTAAAATTTTCTTATTTGCTTGATCAAGGTTATCATAGTAAACTCTGATAGGTTTTAAATTTCCATGAATAGTGACTGTTTTTACAATTTCATCAATAGTCATGGTAACCTTACCAGATACTTTCTTGTTATTGGTCCTCATGCTTCCAGACAGTTGATCTTTAGAAGTCTTTGAAGTTTTGACCTTCTTTGATCTTATTTCTTTCACTTCATCTATTTCTATCTCCTCATCATCTTGTGTGCTCTTGTAGGTTCTTTGTGCCTTGGTTTTCTTTCTTTTCCCTCCTTCACCGGATGGAGTGGCTTCCAGCTTCTTAGTGGAAGAGGACTTGAGAGGCTCAGTAGGAGTTGCAGAACTCCTTGTCTTCCTTGGGGATTTCAGGGTGACTACAGACTCACTGTTTGCCTGCTTAGTGCTCTTCTTTATCTTTTCAATCCTTTGTCTATTTTCTTTCACTACTTCTTTTGTAATCCCAATGCTTTTTGCATACATCTCCACTTACTTGTGTACCTTTCTTTTTTTTGGCTGTCTAAGTTCCACATGCAACTTTAAGCTTAGTTCCTTGTATGTTTTGAACATTTCAACAGAGGTGTCTTTAGGTTTTCTCATGAGATGTTGAGCATACATGTCTAGAATTTCCTCATCCACTTCATAGCCCATTGGCATTATCCACACTGTCCTTGGTTCTACAGCTTCCATCAAACATTGATCTGTGTCTACCATAAAACATATTTCACTTTCATACTTTTCAAGAATTGGACTAGGGATTATTTCCCTTGCATGCATCAAGTTCTGGAAGTTTTTGAAGTAACCCCAGAGAGCAGTCTTTTGTGTCTGGGTATCACCAAGACTATGTAGATGTTCCTTAATTTGCCATGCCACTGGCCTGTCTGATGTCCATTGTATACCCGGAACTCCCAGCACTTCATTCATGAAGTATAAGAATATACATATCACCAAGGAACCATACTTGAAGGAATTTTTCTTGTCCTTTTTTATTTTGTTCAGGTTTTCTATTAGTTGGATTTGTAGTAGCTCACACAAGTCATAGTCCACATTCTCCTTTATCATTTGATATGCGGCATAAATAGTTGTTCCAGACACTGAGTTCTCCCTGCTGGAGTGGTAAATCTTATACCCAACTACCATTGAAGCAAAATTGACATTTGGATCAGTGATGCCATTGATAGTCATAGCTCTTCTATCAAATTTTGCTTTGGTTACATCAGTTACTGTTTGATTTTTCATAGCCTTAAGCATGGGTTGCCCACTAGTTACATTCAGTCCAGTCACAATTCAAATTACATCCTTTGTGATCTTGAACGACTTCAATAACCACATAAACTCACCATGTATCTGACTCAGTACATACCTAACCCATTCGCTTTCATCAAAAGATGGAAATTCAATAACTTGTATGAAGTGTTTGTTCTTTAGGGTTTTATATTTTGGTTTTAATTGGTGATTGTCATTCTTCAAGAGGTTTCCAAATAGATCCAATAGTTTCAGATTTCCAAATTCCTCTATATTGCAGTGAATGTAAGCCCTAATATCTTCGACATGTAAAACCCCATAGGGTACTCTAGAAAATGCACCTAGCAACTCAACCTCTAAAGATTTGAATGGATGCTTTTTGAACTTGCTACACATATTAGGGTTTTTTCTTGGAAATCCTTTTCTTGCTTCCAACTCTTGAGAATTCTGAGCTCTACGCTTGTCCACTTCTTTCTTCTTGATTTATTTTGATGAAAAGTGTTTGAAATGAGGAGTGAATGACCTTTTTAAGCTTTGTACCATCTAATATTCCTTTGTAATAAATGCCCTGCCCTAGCGCATCTGGTTGCTCTATTTTTTTAGTAGTCTTTGATGTATTGCTCTGCAATTTGCTATATCCATATCTTTTCTTTCAAAAATCCTTCCACATGGTCTAAAACAATCCAAGATCTCTTTTCTTACTATGCCAGATCCAGGCACTTACTTATTGTCTGTGGGAATTTGATTTGTAATGTTCCTCCCCCTGAGCCAAGACTTCCAACTTAATTCCAAGAGGAATTATCAGCACCGGATTGTAGTGCGGATCCATTACTGACTTTCATAATGGTTTTCCTAACCCATATCTTGTTTGATTCATCCTAAGTTTCATTCATATCAATTTTTTCTTTGCCTTTGTATTGTATTTATTCATCTGGCTTTCGGTTTACCAGACTTCTTCTTCCATTGTCTTTACTTCTACAGAATCTTGCAATATGACTAGATTTATTGCAGTTAAAGCATACAACATTTCTTTTCTGATTTTCTCTTGATCTGCACTGATTAGGCATATGTCAAAACCCATTGCAAACAATGTAGTAACCATTAAAAGGATTGCTAATTCTTCTATTATTGGGATTATTCATTGTCATATTTCTGCATTCATTTGATCTATGACCATACCTGTTACACTTGAAGCATTGACCAGAGAAGGATGGATCATTTTGATTTACTCTATTTCTACACTGAGTAGCTCTATGACCAAATTTGTTGCAATTGAAACAATTTCCATTGAATGATGGATATCTATGAGCATTTGGCTGTCTTAGTAGAGGTTTTCTAGATCTGTTTCTCCCATTCTTAGGTTGCAAGTTTCTTTGTCTAAATCTAGAGCTTTCACCTTTTTCATATCCAAGACCATGCTTGTCATCAGCCCTTTTTTATCCTCCAAGTAGTGCTTCAAGTTTTGCTAAACTTATCTTGAATTTCTCCTTGTATTCATTTGTGATATCTAAGTCATGTCTGAGAATGACTATTTTCCTTTCAAGTTCTCTTTCATTGTCTCTACTTTCTTGTAGATTAGACTCTAGATGGCTAGCTATTCCATCCAATTTGTAACATTATTTAGATCTTTCTTTTAGTTTTTGTTTCAGATCTTCTTCAATTTTTGTTTCTATCTTCACTTTCTTTGGTTTGCCTCATCACCCCAGATTCCATTTCAATTTTCAGAACAGCGGCCTATTTTGAGAGCTTCTCACATTCCTTTTCTTTTTATTTTAGAGCTTCATTCAATCCATTTTCTTCAGGTAAATTGGATAGCTGCAGAAGTAGCTCCTTTTTATTTTGCAGAGATTTCATTAATTTATATTTTAACATTTCAATGGTATTATCAACATCTTTAAGTTCACCTCTTAGATTACTAATTTTTTTTCTAGATTGAGCAAGCTCTTCTAGGGTTGACTGAAGATGTCTTAATGAACCCATTTGAAATTTTTTCCAAGATCTTTTCCTTAAGTTGTTAGGCTTCTCTAAGGAACCTTACTCTAATACCAATTGTTGGATTAGGTCCAAACAACTGAGAGGGGGGGTGAATTAGTTGTTACTTATTTTACCTTTTTCCTTCTTTAATCAACTTATAAACAAATTAATGAAATAAATATTTTAGCATCACATAAGTAGAAACATAAATAGCACACTTGACACCAAGATTTTGACATGGAAACACGGTTAAGGGAAAAAACCACGATTGAGGTTAACCCACAAAATTAATACTCTATTAAAAGGATTTTACAAGTGGGAATGCACGTGCATTTGAGCTCACTACCTAGAGCTCAC
This sequence comes from Cunninghamia lanceolata, assembly GCA_027924645.1. NCBI lineage: Eukaryota > Viridiplantae > Streptophyta > Pinopsida > Cupressales > Cupressaceae > Cunninghamia > Cunninghamia lanceolata. The sequence goes on from BSBN01000582.1 coordinate 5,162,580, forward strand.
TACTCAAATGGAGGCTCACTGCCTAAGAAAATATTACAAGAGAACAACAAAGATTTGAACTAATTAATAGCATCTACCTATGCATGAATTTTAGTTCCGGTTAAGTACAAAAACTAATCTTACATATTTCATCTTTGCTTTGCTCTTCTTTACTGATCTGCCTTCATTCGCTCTTTGGATTTGCTCTTTTCACACATACAGCTTCTTCGTTATCAACTACAAAATATCCACAATCATTGGCTATATATATATATCCTTATCTTGAATTGCAATCATTTGCCTATTGGCAACAACAACAACAATTAAAACCATTTAAGAATGCTATGCTCTGTCAGCTAGATCCATACACCAATATTGATGCGTACCAAAAATAACACATGTAGATCATCATGCATGTAAGCCAATAAAATTCTATCTCATACACAGTTCATCAAAACACTTCTATTGGGTCCGCACAAAGATTAACATAATTCATAATAGGACCTGGTATTCATATGCTCATAACTTTTGATCCCATTATCACTGGAAGCTAAAAACTTGGATTTAGATGTCTTGGTGTCCCTCTATACTCCTTTATATCTACAACACATAATGGTTAACTGGAGAGATCCGTTGACCAAAATATTGGACTCTGCTATATGCTCTGTTTCAGGTTCCTAGACTTAGATAGATTATCATTCTGACTTCTGGTATGATCAGATACTGCACTGTGAATGAGTGGAACAATCTTAGTTGCCATCAATGACAACACCTAAAAGTTCTAAGTAGTGTCTCTTGCCAACAATAATGATGCATACAATCTTACATATTTACCATAATGCAAAGATCAATAGACAATAAACAAGATAACACAAGATATACCTTGGGAAACCCTCATTGAAGGAGAAAACCTAGCCTCAAAAAGCATCCATACTCAATGTATTATTCAACAATAAGAAATTACAATACACTCACAGAGTCTCCATGAACACCTCTAAACCATCAAGCTCCTCTAATGCATCCTCCATGTATCCAAGCATAAATCCACACATCCCATGCCATGCTTTACAATATGCACTGACAAGAGAAAACTCAATACAATGATAGCCTCTCACACAATGTGTAAAATAAGGGCCAACCATAACCACTAACCATGTGCTTTCTTTTATACACTCAAGCTCACACAAATCCAACTTGTGGTATTGGATAAACAAAATGTGACTCAAAACCATGAGCACAAAACCACAAAATTAATTATTTTGCACAAATAATAAATATTTACCTTATGTCTCCCAATGTTAAATACAAATTTTACAAGTGATACAAAATAAATATTTAATGTGGCTAAACACATCAATTAAGATGCACCACAAAAGATTATTTATTTTACATAATTAAATTAATTAATGTTATGCAAGGTGAACAACACCTTTTTCCCAACATTCTCCCACTTTTTGTATACATTGCATAAGGGTCAATCAATGAAATACATCATCATAGGCAAACATGTAACCACATGAATCTCCAACATGCTCTTGTCCTCCATCAAGATACCTACAATAAAATCAAAGTAACCACCATCTCGAGCAAGAACTCCTATCATCCTCCAATGTGCCACCTATTAAAGAAAATGAACATGCCAAGGTGAGTATGTACCAATCCAAAGAACACAAGCATCAAATCAAAGTGATAACAAAGGCTCCAAGTAGCTATCAAAGGTAAAGAACACACATGACTGGAAATAACACCCACAACATATGCTAATACATCCAACCATCCATATCTCATAGGTATCTACAACATCAATAAACTCATGCCAACAACATTTTCAACCTATATACCACAATCATAAGCTTCATATATAAATCCTATCCCTATCAATGAAGAACACATACATCCAGGAATTCCCACTACATGGGTAATGTCAAATCTGAAAATACATCCAAGACATACCAAGTCTACCAGTCAACACTCAAACTGATGTGTGGCTAATCAACAAGCCAATGTAGTATCAAGAATAATCACAATGATCCACACATGCAAGATAAAACACTGCATACTCTCTCACAACATGTCACCATAACTATTCCAAGTCCAACCATATCAACATGATCCTCCAGGAAGTAGCCATAAGACAAAGGGAGAAAACCAATAAATCATAATGTCCTACCAACACCTCAAAGTACAAATCTATGTCAATTATGATCTTCTCTATAACACCAAATGAAAAAATCTCAACAACACCCAACCATTCAATCACATAGATCAAATGAACATATGTAACATGTAATCAACATCGATGTAAGCCTCTCTAATCAAGGTAGATCAAACTCATAACCATTCCATAACCAGGAATAAGCCCATTCACATCTACTAAAATCCTCATAATGTAAATCATAAATCAAACCATATGAACAAAGAGATAACCATGCCAATGTCCCTCAATTGAACACTCTAGAACCAAAAACCATAGCTCAAGATCCATAAACCATGAGAATATAAAACATAAAGAAGAATGCATCTAAAAGGATGGCTAATACCTTATAGATGATAAACCGCTGAGTAGACCAAGAGTGGGGAATGAGAATGCCCCTCCAAGATACATCAAGTCACAAAGACTCTCCTCTAGGTCGATAATGAACTCACATCCATATCTAGGTGTAGGCTCCTTAGTCTATCTACTAAAACCACCAATGAGTAACCATCTCAACAAGTGTCTCTAATCCCAAGAGAACTCCAACCTCACCCAAGTCTCTAAGTTTCCAAAAGTATCTCCATGATCAATCCATGCTAAACTCCAAATGCAATAGATCTCACTATCATAAAGCTCCCAATCACATGACTAATGTACTCAATACCAAGAGAACCAACAAGATCACTGTCAATGCTCCTATTACACATATGCATAATCAAGATGCCCATCATGACATCATGATCTAACCATCTCCTCCAAGAAGATCACGTGCCTTGATGCACACATCCTTTCTCAATAGAACCTATATCATGTCAAAACTCTAAGGCATGATCAATAGTCCATCAAGACACAATATCAACATCTCTAAACAAAGGATCAGCATGTCAAACTAATAGGTCATAAACCAACACCTCAACCAAAGAATCCAAGAGTCCTCCATGGTAAACCAAGATGTCAATATCTCCAATCATAAGAAGAAAACCATATACTGTCAATAGAACTCAAAATGTCAAAGAACTCTCACTACCAGGAGCTCCTCCATGACACTAACATCCACTATAAAAGATCATCCATCACAAATGATGAATCCATATCACTACCAAAGCTCCCACTAAATCATGACATCGAGCTATCCATGGCAACAAAGTAACCATCTCCTAAACAAAGATCATCCATGATCTCCAAACTAAGAAGATAAAACCATCACTGTCAAAAACTCACATAAAACCATGTATCCAATTTATCCATGGCATTGTGATAAACATGCTAGAAGTCCTAATAACTAACTATCCAGGCACTCTATTCATCCATTCTCTCATCTCAATGCAGCATACCAATGTACACATGACTATAAACTAGGCCAACTAACAAAGTCTACATAAACACTGAATCAATCTCATGGATAATGACAGTCTACATATGAGTCATCCCATTATAGCCAAGGGGTAGCTAATCGACAAAACTACATAACTCAAAGATCCAAAACACATGTAACATACAAACTCATCATCACATTAGTAACATGCAAACTGACATATCAAAGAAGACAACATGTAGACCCCAAGACTAAACACCAAATCAATGCTAGATTTGATTTTCCAAACAAGTCCACAACACGTGTAACCATAGTCAAGGAACTAATCAAGCATCTAGGAGATAAGAACAACCTCCTAAAACTACACCACAACACCACCTATAAACATGAATCAAACATCATAGCTGATGCAAAGGTGTCAGGTCTCTAAAAGAAACTTAACAAGATCAAAAGTTTTAATCAAATGTGGCTTCCACCAATAAGACCTACTAGTCTTCTCCTTGCCCTAAACTCCACCAAAGGGGTTAAACTTGTTCCCAACTTCTAAGATGCAATCTTATACCTTCTAGGGTCTCAACATACCCTAATCAACAAGAATCAAAAGGTCTCATACCCCATCTTGACTGGTTCATTGACAACTTCTCACAACTAGGCCCAATCCTAGTAGCCCTGCTCAGCGACTAAACTGCACTTTTCTCCAATCTTTCCCAAAACACTTCCAATACTAATGATTGATCTGGATACCCTTTATCAAGTTCTATAACATACCTAAGAGTCATATACTATTGTTTTGGACTAGACTCGACTGTCCTGACACCCTGTAGCCTTCCTACAAGGCCTAATTTGCCCACTTTTCAAAGGAACCCTATGACAAACTTGTCATACTCAACCCAAACATTCAAATAATCTTAGGAGAGGTTCCAAAACAAAGTATTTTCAAGGTTTCATCAGGTGGTTTGCATATTCAAACGTTCAAATACAAAACCCTCATTTCTAGGACCCAAAACCTAGGGCTTGCTAGATCTCCCACCTCCAATCACTTCTAGACCTCATTCAAAGGTCTAACACCATCTCCTTGACCATATTAGATAGCATCAAACATAAAAACATCACCTTGTTAAGACAGATCTCTGGCTTCTATACCTGTTCCATAACACCAATGCTCTTTTCTCATGCAAACTTGTTTTCCAATGGTGATCACCTCCCCATTTGCACTCCTCCTACTTTGCAAAGGTTAGAAATCATAGTATAAAAATTTATTTAGGACCTATTCCATGAGAACCAGGAGCCTACATTCATGGAAAGGTCCTATGAGGCATTGTAACCTCTCAAAACTCATAGGACAACCTGTTGTTCTTTGTAACAATCAATATAAACAACAATAAAACTACCTACAGAACCTCTTCAGAGCATGAAACTAGGGTCTACTATTGCTAGATGAGGACTTAAAACATTTGCCAAACACCAACAATCAAAGGATCAACAGAAATGAGAAGGAAATGCAAGAAAAAACTGAATTTTACTATTATTTTCAGTCTTTCGTACAATCCAAGCTTCTAATTGATTCCTCCATACCATTAGATGCCTTGCACATGCTTACATATCCTCTGCCCCAACTTCCATAACCAATTCCCATTGGTTGGAGTTGGTTTAACCACCAAGAACTACTCAAAATGACTTTCCCGCCCAAATGCATAATTCAAAAATTTGAATTTTTAAACTTTCTTTTAATGAACTCCTACCTTATCAATTCATCATGTTTAATCTTCTTAGGTTCATTATACCTTGTTTCTAATCTTAGAGACCTATATTTGACTCTAGGGGCACTATTGGCCCAACTTACATCATTTTTGGTCCTAGGGTCCTTACCAAGACCCTCAGGACATTTGATCATTGCATCATTATAACATGCCATAATTGGTTTTAGGATGTTCCATTTGACTTGATGGTTTCCATGGGCTCCTCTCTTAGTCAGTAGTGTCTCTTTGTTCCAAGGTGTCCCTTTAGGTGCTCCTACATCAATAGCCCATACCTATCAACTGCATACATGATCATGTCGTGCCAGTGGAAAAGTGTACTTGCATATCCATGACACCATAATCATCATCAACACTATACCTATATTCAACTCCCACTATAACTAGACTCCAAGTTTCACACGTGTATCAATCATGTCCTCAAACTAGAAGACAACCTATGTACATGTCTCCATCAAATCTCAAACTCTAAAAACACCTCTAAACCTATAATTGGAAGTACCAAATCTAAAAAACCTACTATACCATGCTGATGGTAACATAGCAACATGCACTTCCACAAGTTTGTGCCCAAAAAACCATCTGAATGCTCTCAAAATCGCACCCTGAATATGTGATCAAACAAGTACCAAACTCTCTCTACACACCAACCTAAAAATCTACATGATCCAATCTATAGTACACAACAATAGCTCTCCAACGCCTATCCAAAATTAAAAATTTGATTCCGTATGCAAAAGTTAGGAGCATAAAACTATCTCAGAGCAATGCCTGGCTTCGGGCACCAAGTTCTAATACAAGCAGCAAACTTTGACAATCGAACTTGTATCACTACGTAGTGCTCAGAGGGATCTTTCTAATGCCTATAAGAAGTCAAAAATCTAATACCATGGGTGAATGTTATTCCCCCCAGAAGAAAATGCCCTCTAAGGGCTAAAAGTGGCCCCATGGGACCTTATGCATATGATGATGTCATCATTGTACCTTGATGATGGCAACATGACTGGGTGCTGACATTATCATATGTTGAGGTGGCAGGGCACCTGAGTGGCACTCACATGGCATTAGGGTTGGCATCATGGCAAACTTCAAAAAAGTTTATATATATATATATATATATATATATATATATATATATATATATATATTAGGGTTTGTTGTCCTTAAAATTTTTCACCCACTATCATTTTGTAAAATGTGTCCACAGTTTGAAGATTTTTTAATATGTTGTCATAATTTTTAGAAGTCCATGGGGGATGTGTAGGGCTCCACTTGTCAGTTGGCCAGGCTTGCCGGACCTGTGGCCATGGCAGGGGGCTTAAAGCCCCGCCGGCCTAGCCTATCGACTGGGGACCGATGGTGGCAAGGCTGACAGGCCTCTACCATGCCTACAAGTTTAGGGTCATGGTACGAGGGGATCTAAATTATCAATTTCTTTTTTCTTAATTTCAAAACCCTTTTTTTAAAAATATTTCAATCCTATTTTTTTAAATGTTTTTGTATAGTTTAAAATTTTTAATTAAATTTATTTTTCAACAATAGAAAAAACCTTATGCAGGAAATTTTTAATTTTTTAATCCAGGTGTACTTGTAGATTCATACAGCCGTACAACCAAACTAGGGAAGGGTCAAAATTTTTTGCTTTCTTCTCCAGTGACCTAAATAGGTCAAATTTTATAGCAATTTGTCTCTCAGGCTTCCTGGACTTAATGGTGAGGTCCATTTTGTCTCAGGAGGTCATCTATGTAAATTTCTCCTCAAAACCCTCATATTAAAACATACAACTAGGAAACCCTTTGCCAAAATTTTTCACCTTCAGATATGCAATAACCACAACAAATCTAAAACACCCACAACCTCAAATCTGTAACATAACAACTTGCACAAATCCTCATATCATGTATTGTCCAAAATTTTTCCTGCATTGTCATGGATTTAACTTTACACCAGATCTACAAAAATAAGGGTTGTACCAAAACATGGATCTGTGGAAACACCTAGAACCATAATTTTATAGATACATCACATCCAAGTACATACAAGCAACATGCAAGTACATGCAAGCCATGAAAAGCCTTAAAGCTCTTATACCACTTGTTAGGAATTTATAGGTAGATCAAACCAATTACACATAACCCAAAGGAGGTAATGATACATATAATCTTACAGATTTACCATAATGGAAATATCAATAGACAATCAAAAAGATAACACAAGATATACCCTGGGAAAACCCTCATTGAGGAAAAAAAACCCAACCTCCAAAAGTATTCATACTCAATGTATTATTCAGCAATAATGAATTAAAATACACTCATAGAGTCTCCATGAACACCTTTGAAACATCAAGCTCCTCTAATGCATTCTCCATGTATCCAAGGATGAATCCATACATCCCATGCCATGCTTTACAATATGCACTCACAAGAGAAAACTCAATACAATGATAGCCTCTCACACAACCTATAAAATTAGACCCAACCCTAACCACTAACCATGTGCTTGCTTTTATACACTCAAGATCACACAAATACAACTTGTGGTATTGGATAAAAACAATGTGACTCAAAACCATGAGCACAAAACCATTGACCCCAAAATTAATTATTTTGCAGAAATAACAAATATTTGTCTTATTTTTCCTAATATTAAATATAACTTTTACAAGTGATACCACATAAATATTTAATGTGTCTAAACACATCAATTAAGATGCGCCACAAAAGAATATATATTTTACATAATTAAATTAATAATGTTATGCAAGGTGAACAACATCTTTTTCCCAACAGCTTCCACATTTTGTATACACATTTACGAGAGTAGTTATAACTATATAATATGATACATCATTTCTCAATCCTTTTTTCATGGATGTGCATACCCCTTTCCAAAGATTCCATTTTGGTATAGGCATGGGGGATGTCGGAAAATGCTTTGGAATTTGGTTTTACACCTAGAAATTGCATTTTCTTGAAATTTTCTAAATCCTTTTCATCAAACCCATTTTGTGCATATCCTGCAATCGTTGTAGTCCACGAGGACATATCTCATTGAGGTATTTTGTCAAAAAGTTCATGTGCCTTGTCTATGCATCCACATTTTGCATGTGTTTACTAAGCTAATTGCAACCATAACACTCATACATTGTTGCGAAGGGAGTTGCAATTATAACATTTGACAAAAATCCCCTTTTCTTTCAATGATTTGATTGATGCCCATACCTTGTTCCAAAGGTAGGATGTTGACAAAAGTTGTGGAAATTGGATTTATACTCAAGCCAATTGTATTTTCTTGAAAGTTTGTAATGCATTTTAAAAAATCCATTTTGTGCTTATCTTGCGATCATGGCATTTAATGAGACCACATTTCTTTAAGGCATTCCATCAAAAATTCATGTGCTTTGTGTATGCTACCGCATTTTGCATACATATCTATTTGTGGACATTATATTCGTAGGTCATACGTTAGAAAATGGATAGAGCAAAGTCACATGATAAATTCTTGTAAGGTAGAAATACTTCAAAAAATTTTGCTTGCCATTTTCCTTGTGTTCTTAGTGCACTTGTTTATTCATCATGATTGAGTGACATTTACTCTTCTACATGATTTTTATATGTACATTTTGTATCTAGGGTTGAATGACATATATTTCCTTTGTATGGATTCATTTTTTAGGAACTAATATTTGTCTCTTTACCATGCTACAGATAAAATTCTCTATCATGCCGAGGAAATGATCAAGGATTAAACCAACACAAGAAGAGAAAGAAGCTAAGAATGCAAAGAAAGTAGCAGGTATGAGGGAACTTTGTGAGAAGATGAAATTAGACACGATTTTTGAAGACATGCCAATTGAATCGTGAGGAACCTCAACCATCAACAAGAGATATGGTATTGGCAGCACAAAGGGAATGAATGCAAAAACTTCGTGCTATGAGAGATTTGAATACCGTAGTTGGAGACACATCCTCTACCAAGTCAACATGGAGGGACACCATCTACTGCATCTCAAGTTGAAAGTACATTATCAATCACATGTGAGGAAGGAGGTATGCCATCGTTCCCACCTCAACCTCAAGGTACGTCATCTATTCTATCTCTGATCAAAGGTATGCCATCTAGCCCATCTCATTTAAATATTGATGAAATTCCTAATGTTGAGATGAATTTACCTTTGACAACACCACCTATAACTCTGCATAGAAAGCCAAAGTATTTGATTGATATTGATGAGAATATTTTGCAGCCAATGGAAGGTAAGATTCCAAAACACACTTCTAGAAGATATGCTCATAAGATTTGGAAAGTGTTCTTTGAAAAGTTTAATGAGACTACAAGATGTCAACTATTCATTGAAATGATGCGAAGTATAAAGTCTAGGTCCATCATGAAGATTCTTGGGTTGAGAACATCAGAGGCTTCAAGTGAAAAATCTATTGTCAAGAATCTAATGAGTGCATATGAGAGTGTGGGTAACACCTCATGCACAAAAGATAGTAATGTCACATGACAAGTCATTACATTGACAATAGTAAGTAATCAAATGAGGAAAGCTCATCTCATTTGAAAGATGAGTCAAGCATTGAGAATTAATAGAAAAAGTTTATCAAGAGCTATTGGAAGGTGCCAAAGAATCAAGGACATTGATGCCAATAAATTATGGGCATTCTCAGGGAGACTACCATGAAAAGATAAACCAATTGTTGAAGCATTAATATCACTAATTGAAGACTTTTGGAAGAATTACACAAGGATATCTTCGAATGAAAGGGATGTGGTAAGAAGGAGAATCGATAGTCGAAATCGTGATCCACATCAAAAGCATTTTTTGGATACAACTCAAACATAGTTTTTTGGTAAATTTCTAGAGATGTATCCTCAAAATAAAATTTGTCAAAGATATTTTGAAATGCTAATTCTTTTCTATGTCAAAATAAATGACACATGCACTACTTGTTGTTGTAGATTACATATTCAATTTTCTAACCATTTTGATTTTTATTGGTCTATATGTTTAGATTTGCATACTAACAATGTTTTGTAGGATTGTAGCATACATGCCCCACCAACATCTTGAAGAGACTTCATATCAACAATTTTATGTGAAAAAGAGGAAGGTCAAATATTCTACAAGAAATTATGCTTGGATGGCACATGTTAGCATTATAGTGGCTTGGAACGTATGTCAATATATGAACATATGGAAAGTACACATGTAGTTGGAAATGAACTAGTAGAGTTTGACAAGTATAAAACAATGGCCTACAATACAAAAGATGGTCAAGAAATGTTGGTTAACAGATTTGTCACCTAACTCTACATACTCTTTCTTGGACAGATGACAAACGTAACAAAAGTTGTGTTGATGGTGTTTTTAGCACGCAACAACGCAGGTGTGATTGTTGGTTTCACACCTCTCTTGAAAAGTATCTTACCCTAGGTAAGACTACTCCAAGGATAATACAGCTAGGTATTAGCTTGCTTGGAATCTCTCAATGGTTATGTTCTAGCTGTGCCTACAACAGGTCTTACATGCTATCTGCAAATCTTAAGGTTTGGGGCAGCATATACACATAAACCCTATAATGATCTCCAGCTGATAAACAAGATAAGATGCTGCTGAAACTTTCTATCTAACAACTAACAGTGATTTTAAAAGAAAGTACAAAAGGTGTAGGGTTTAGAAGGATCCTAAGTGACATTCACAATGTTAAGGTTATTTTTTAGTAGACAAACATTCTAAACTTTGAACCAGCTTCCTGAGTTACCAAACTGAAATGGGTGTTACAGTGCTGCAGAAAACAGTGCTATCTTCAATGGGGGTCAATAGATTTTCAGACTGCATACATTCGTTAAATACCTAATGATCAGTGCAATTTAACTTGTGAAATGCAATTAAACTTTAGCACAAATATTTAACCCAGACTAACTTTACACAGCTATTTACCATCAGCAAACAACTAAAAGTATGGACTTAGAATGTTCATCAAATACTTCAGCAAACCATTAACATTATGAAAGCACGACTAATCTAACTATGGGAGAGCAAGAAGCAAACCATGAAAACCACAATGAATCAACACAAGGTACAAATTCTCAGAACTACTACAGAAACTTGCTTTGTATTACTTCAAATGGCATAGATTCAACAATTTGGCATCAAAAATCTCTCTTACAAAAAGTGGAAATGGCAGCCCTTTATATAGAAAGCAACATACCCTAGCCTTCAAATGAATGGTGGAGATTAACTCAACACTGACGGTCTAGATTACATGGCATTTAATGAGATACATCAGTTTGTTACATTTTCGGATTTGCCTTTGTCTTGTAGGAAAATGACAAAATACAAGTTGCAAATACATTGAATCTGGACAAAATGGATACCCATTTGGTTATACATGATGAAAAGTTAATTTCAAGGCCTAATAAAGCCAAAATAGAGTCACATGACACTTGATAACTTGAGCTGATGTGGATCCACGGGATTCCAAGTGCTGACTGGATCAAAAAGGAGTATTTGGCACTTTATTATTAGTGAAGATATATCCAATTGGATGCTTGCTGGACTGATTCTTGATGACTGGCCTGCTGGGACAGCTGTATGCATGCATTGGTGATCTGATCCAAGGTCATTTGAGTGGCATTTTGGGGAAAATATCAAAAATATAATTTTTGGTATTTTCTACATCATAGTAAATTGCATTTTTGGAGGCCTTCGGAGAGGAATGGGGGCTTGAAACCTATCAACAGCTTGGCATTAAGCCTAAACAGCTGGGCAGCTCAAACTAGACAATCGGTTTATCTTTCGAACGAGTCCAAGAAGTTTAAATTCTGATAAAATAGCTAGGAGTTATGACCCCCGGACTGGATCTGCAGGAACAACAGTGATTTGGCATGATCTTCTATGTCTTTTAGCTCTTGAGACTCATTTTTATCATCTTGGACATTATACTGACTTCCTTTTGCATGTGCAGCAGCAATTTGGTTGATAGAATGTCGATTCTGCATCTTTGGATCAGTACTGCATATCTGCGTGTACATCCTTCCAAGACAGCTTTAGTTGGCTCCTTTGTGCTCTCCAAGACCTACAATTCACAACGCAAAGCATCAATTCATCTTAACAAGTCATTTTTCATCAATTTGGATCAAAACATGTCCATTTGCAGTCACGAATCAGTCAAAAACAACTCATTGTCAATGTCACCTTCTTACAACCTCTTAAATCTAGTGATTTTTGCATGATTTTCTGCATTTTTCATCATTTTTGAGTACCCATTTGGCCAATATATTGATCTAGGAAGTTTTTGTAGTCATTGGGATCCATTTGCAAACTTTAAATTCATGTTTTTCTAGCATTTTTTGTAAAAAGCGAGATTTTTGGGGTTGTCCAACCTTTCATGTGCAGTAGCATTAATTGTCATAAAACATGCCAAAAATCCACACAAACTTGATAAAATATTCATCATGATATGACAAATAGATATGCAATTCAAACCCATCAAGAAAATCCCATTTGCACCATTAAAAACCCAATTTTTGGCCTAAAATACCAAAAAGCGTTGATTTGGGGGGTCACTAACTTAGCGCGGATTTTAGGTTCATTCGACCTTTGAGCAGATTTTGGGGTTGTCCAACCTAAGCACAAATTTTGGGTCTATCCGACCTCAGCGTGGATTTTGGGTCCATCCGACCTTTGCACAGATTTTGGGTTTATCTAACCTCAGCGCGGATTTTGGGTTCATCCAACCTTTAATGGCTTGCAAGTTGGTCGGAGGTCATTTTAGCGCTAGCTTTGATAGATGCCGCCAGCGGGGATTTTTGTCCCGACCGACTTAATAGTGGTTTGAAGGAAGTCAGTCAGAGGTCATTTTAGCGCTAAGGTTAGAGGGCGATGATTTTCGCGTAGAAGTCCGCAAGCAAGGTTTTTAGCACCGAAAGTTAGTAGCGACTATTTTTAGCGCAAAGTCAGTTGATTCAATATTTAGCGCTAAGGTCGGTAGAGGCTGTTTTTAGAGCTTTTTGCAGTTGGGGTCATTTTTAGTGCTAGATTTTGAATTGGCCAGGGTGAAAGTATATTTAAAAATATATTTAAGTATAAGTTTAGATATGGATGAGATAGGTTCTAGATCCATAGGATTTCATATGTAGATTCTAAAATTTTGAGGTTCTACCAAATTTCAGACTTAGCCATTTTTCAGGGTTTCAAGACCGTGTATCATGGTGAAAGCATATGGACCCCTTAGTGAAATCTAGTGGAATTTGACATGATTTTGCAACTCTAAGACCTGGAAACTAGGAATTTCAACATGAAACATCCTACAGAAGCACTTTCAAGGATAACATCCAGTGACAAGATTTTTTGAGCAAAGTGTAGTAACACCCAATTCCAATGCAGAAGGCAACAAATGGCTATTTTTTAAGCACAAGACCACTCAAGACACTTCCAAATCAATCATGAAAAACATCAAATGACTCCAAACATGCAAAAATACTAAAATTTGAAGCAAATCATGCACTCTAAGCACAAATCCACCTTCTCATTATCATAAGTGGAAGACGTTGAGACTCCAAGCCAAAGCAAAAGAGGGGGTCTCCATTTGGCAAAATGGGGCGTGTGTGCAAGGCACAACAAATGGTGACTCTGCTGGGAAATGCTCCAGAGCATTTCTAAGATAAACGTTAGTTTGAACCCAGAATATCTGTGTTTCCCACACATTAGACGAGAAAGCATGATACCCTATCAAAGAATCAAAGACCACTAACCAGTGTAACCATCCATATCCTAAAAACCTGAGTGTGTGCAATTGTATTCATTCCCATCCCTTGGCAACTAAGTTCATCCAAGATCCTTCGTGCTTAGCTATGAAGTTGGGATTATTTTACCACCAAGAGAATGCTTCTGATGTTGAGACGTGATGAGTCTTGATAGAAGCGAATGATGATTCTTCCAATAACAATTCTTCTGCAATGATGTTCTTTCTTGATAATACCTTTGATGATTTATGATGCTAATAATCTTTAGATAATAGTCTTCATGTGAGAGTACTCAAATGATAATCTTTATATTGATACTTTGTAGTGGGTCTGGTGTTGAAAAACACCTTTTATTTTTACCCAGTAGGCTAGCAATACTTCGTACCGCCTACCACTCTCTTCTAGATCTGCAGAACTGGTGTTGGTGGAAGAATGGAACCTAAGATTTTTCACTTAACACAAGATCACTCAGACTTGCTTAGCTACTTCAAGATCATTTTAAGTGTGAGAGATATATGGTTAGAAAATACTTCAGATGCACCGACTAACGACTTCTTTCCAATGAACAAACATCATACCCCCTGATATAATAGCGGAACCCACAGCAAGACCTAAGAGAAAACCTTGGCTTCTCAAAGAAATATTCCAAATTACTTACCTGTCAAAGAAGCACTTGTAGGTCTGCACAATTGCCACCACATCAGAAACAAGGACCCCGCGACGAAGCAGACACAGCGAACAAAAGCAAAAGAACAACCAAACAAAACAAAACACCTGACCCGACGGGGGGCAAAAAGCGGGAAAGCGAAAGCAAGAAAGCAATCTAAACTAACAACAACCTAAACTAACCAAAGCAAACAACCCTTAACTATATACACTAAAAGGAGACATAAATGCCTCTTAGGCCTGGAAGTAGTGCTTCAAAAACTGGCCATTGACAGGCAATGGCAGCTCCTCACCAGTAAGGCTCTTGAGTCGATATGTATTGTCTCCTAGGATCTCATATATCTGATAGGGACCCAACCAAAGTTTGTCAAACTTACCATGTTCCCACTTTCTCTCATGGGCATTGTCCCAATATAGGACCAGATCAGAAATGCGAAAGGCTTTGATTTTGTCTCTCTTATCAAACCATCATTTTACTACTCCCTGATGTTTGGCAAATTTTTCTATGGCTACATTGCATTTTTCTTCGAGGTACAACAATTGGGCCAATCATGAGGATAGTTGATCATCAGTCTCGAGGTGTTCTTGCATAAATTGAAGTACCAGGATTCTCAAATGAATGGGAAAGATGGGTTCAATCCCATAAACCAGGTGATACGGGGAAGTGTTCAGAGCGGCTTTGTGTCGGATTCTATCAGTCCATAAAGCAAACTTGAGCTGAGTATGCCAATCTCTGGGGTTTTTGTCCAAAAATTTCTTAATGACCTCAAGCAGGGTTTTGTTTATTGATTCAGCTACCCCATTCCCTTGTGGATAGTAGTTGGATGAGAACTTGAGAGTGATCCCATAATCGAATGCCCAGTTAGAGAAACATAATGATGAAAAGGCAGGGCCATTGTCACAAACTAAAGCAAATGGACAACCAAATCTAGTGATAATATGTTTTTCAATAAACTCAATAACTACCTCTGTGGTGCATTGCTTACAAGCTATTGCCTCAGACCATCGAGTACAGTAATCAGTAGCAGTCAGAATATACCTGTGGCCTATAGAAGAAGGTGGATTGATCATACCAATAAAGTCTAGGCCCCACTGAGCAAATGGTCGTACCTCCACTACTGGTTGCAATGGCATGGCTGTGTGGCATTCTCTATGTGTAGCGGTTTGGCATATATGATAGGTCCTTCCATGTGAATGCGCATCTTTAAACAATGTTGGCTAGTAGTACCCAGCCCAAAGAATCTGATTAGTTATCGAATGTGTTGACCCATGTCTTGTCCTGAACCTTTCGTGAAAACTGGTTAGTACCTGATCAACTTCTAATTTATCCAAACACCTTAAATAAATACCCTCATGATTCTTCTTGTAGAGGATAGATCCTTTTATCATGTAACTGCTACTTTTGAGTTTGAGAGCTCTTCTTTGTACTAAATTTAGCTGCTGTGGACAATGTTGATTAAGCAAATAAAATAGTATATCTCCTTACCACTCATCTTTTGAAATGTCCTCCAATAGGTACTGCTGAGAAACCAGGTCGGGTCCTACCTCAGCCATTGTCTTAGTCAAGGTCTGGCCTCTTACCAGCTTCATGGGTTGAATATCTATGTCAAACTCTTGCAATATGGTGACCCACTTCCCTCTTCTTTCTCCTAATTCACTCTGCATCAACAGCGCTTTAACTGCTGCGTCTAGGACTACAACGATCACTTGACTTCTTAGGATAATATGATGGAATTTCCTTACTACCTTTATTAGAGCATATGCCTATTTCTCCACATTTGGATATCTTAGCTCTATGTCTTTTAATCGAGTACTCATGAAAGCGATGGGCCTTTCATCGTCAATTGACCTCTTTTGTGTCAACATTGCTGCACAAGTATGTTCTGAAGCAAATGAGTATATGTGAAATGGCAAAGTATAATCGGGGCTGACCAAAATAGGCGTGTTGGCTATAGCTTGCTTAATTTCTACAAAGGCGACCTTGGCTTCTGGGGTCCAGTCCATTTTAGCATCCTTCTTTAGCATGGCATTGAGAGGTTGAACTATCTCAGCAAATCCTATGATAAACTTGCACACAAAGTTGATCTTACCGAAATATGATTTAAGTTCTTTCTTACTGGCTGGGGGGGTATCTTGAGTATTGCTTGGATCCTATCTGGGTCAATGGATATTCCTCGGTCAGATATCACATGCTCCAATAGCTTTCCTTCAGTTACCCCAAAAATACACTTCTTGGGGTTAAGTGATATGCCATAATCCTTGCATCGCTGCAACACCTTCCTCAGATCTGCTACATGGTCTTCGCGCCTTTTTGAGAACACCGTCAGGTCATCCATGTAAATGATTATGCATTTTCCCACTAACCCTTTGAAGGTGACATCCATCGCGCGCTAAAAAGTTGCACCAGTGTTTATCAAACCAATTCGCATCCGCCGATACGCATAGATGCCCCATTTGCAGGTGAAAGATGTTTTTAATCTATCTTCATATTCCACCATTACTTGGTTATAACCAAAGTATCCATCTAGGAATGACATCATCTGGGACCCATTAACAATTTGCAATACTTCATCCAGTGAAGGCAGTGGGTAATTGTCCTTTTCAGAGGCTCTGTTTAAATTACAGAAAACAACACAGAGCCTGATTTCCCCATTTTTCTTTTAGACAGGGACTAAGTTTTCCACCCACGTAGAATGTCTGACTAGAAATATTATCCTAGCTGATAGCAGCTTTTGAACTTCTTTGAAAATTAGTGGCTCCAGCAGAGCATTAACTGGCCTCTGCCTTTGCCTGAAAGGCTTCGTTCCTGGCTTGAGCAGGATTGTGTGCGTGATAATTGAGGTGTCGTAAGTTTTCAGATCTTCATAACTCCAAGCTATCACCTCATGATAATCTCTTAACGCTTGTATGATCCCCATCCTTTCATTTTCTGTACTAGGTTTTCCAATGAACACATTCTTTACATTTGTTTCTGTCCCTAGGTTAAATGGGTCACACTTTCCTCCTGGGAATTCCCCTTCTTTCTTTTGAGTCCCTAGATTATCTGCATCAAACAATCTTTCCAACTCTACCATTCCTCATGGGATCGTATTTGTTTTTAGGTTCAACACTCCTTCCAAATCTATTTCAACAGGGTCCATTTCTTCTTCATCTATTATTTGAGCAGTGAACATGTCTAACGAAGAAAAGAAATTGATTGTGTTGGTCATCTTCAAAAACCTAGAAATTGGTAACATTATCAGGTACAGATGGAGTAGCCACAAACTCAACAGAAAACTTCTTCAACCCTGACATGGAGATGGGTTCCAGCGTACTTGTTGTCTGGGCCAAAGCATTCGCAACATGATTCTGCCTCCTAGGAATGACTTGGATGTTAAAACCGTCAAAGCATTCGATCAAATCCCAAACTCTGTTTCTATACCTACTCAACCTCTTATCATTACACAAGTACTATTTTCTTACTTGTTTCACCACTGACTTAGAATCACCAAACACCTAGACAATTCTGACCCTTTTCCATAGTGCTAGCAGCTATCCTTTTACCAATGCTTCATATTCAGTGACGTTGTTTGTACATGGAAACTGCAGCCTTTGCGATGTTAGAAATGACCTCCCAGTGGGGCTAATCAACTCGACTCCTGCACCAGACCCTTGTCTACATCTTGAACCGTCAAATCTCAAGGTCCATAAGCAAAAATCCTTGTTGTCATCTCTCTGTCTCCCTAACTTCTCATGTTTCCCTGATTTCTCATGTTTCCCTGATTCCTCCTATCCAAGCAGAGGTTTAGATTCTTCCTTCTTTTCAATAATCGATTCCTCCTTTGGGATTATGGGAATTTTTAGTTGCCTTTGCACTTGTTTAATCGCCTCTTGACATAGTTGGCAGGTGAATTCAGAATGAGATGTATCGTGTATGCGACACCAGTTGGGCAATAGTAATTCCTCCATTTGAACCTGCATTCCAACAGTAGTTTGATCTTATACAAATCTGGCCACAAAATCACATAATCCTTGAAAACTCTGGGCTCGTCCTCCTCTAAAGATTCCCCATCATCTGACTGAACGTATGCCACTGTACCTTCTGATCTTTCCATCAGAGGTTTGGGAGGTCTTAAACAACTCAGCATAAGGATTTCTTCTGGCTGATTGATGTGTGGAAGGTAGACGCCCAAATCAACCTCCGAAAATAGAATTTCGTTGGGCTGATTAAATTATGTGATCATATGCTTCATCTTGGGTTCCCTTTCAATACATATCTGATTAGCTAACCCCTTCCATGGCAACCACAAATCAGAGAAGTCTGTTGCCATATACCCATTCAAGGTCCTGTACCAATCTCTACTTAAAAGAAAACCGTATTGATCTGGAATGTCCACCACTTGAATATCTATGTATTGTTGCACCCTAGGATCAGAAGCCAATTGCATGTGTATTTGACTCAGTTCACCAACCACATTCACCTCAGTTTTATCTAACTGTGTCACTTTTCTGGAGGACTTGGCTGGAGTGAGTCCAAGCGCCTTACAGACAGACAATGGCATTACATTTGTGGAAGCACCAGAATCTACCAAACAATTATGGAGGTTCCTATTAAAAATCCTGAGCATCAAGAGGAAAGGCAGACTTTCTCTCTTATCTTTATACAGTGTCATTTTCTATTCTACATCAGTTACATGTATCCTTTCCTTCCCTTTATCGATGTTATCCTTGGTGACGTTCTCTCTTGGCATATGATCAATCTTGGTTCCAGCACCTATGTCCTGAAAGAAAGATGTTCTAACCTCAGGTATCTTAAGCAGCTCATACACAGAAAGATTGAACTTCATCTTTTTAAGCTCATCAGCCACATATTGCCCCATTTTCACCATATCGGTACGCTGAAATTTTTCAGTATCACTAATGGTACCATGATGTATGGTTTGAAGAGGGACTTTCGGGGGTTCAGGATTATTAGTAGCCTGAGGATCAGGCAGGATTTGGTAACTATTCGGGGGAATGGAAGTGGTGAAAGGGCCCTTTGGCTTGCTGCTTCTCAGGTTGTAAGGAGTCTTGTTGTACTGTTGATATGCATTAACTTCCTCAGACTCTTCTTCTTCAGGTTGATTGTCATCTTGAAATGGAAACATATAGCTTTCAAGAACTAGGGTAGCATCATACCTTTGAGAAGGAACAATCTCATACCCAGTCGATGGGGTCTCCTGATTTTCAGCATTTTGAATCTCCATTTGGAAGATACTGGAAGCAATCTAGAATTCTGGGCAATCCAACTCAGAGTGGGCATTGGTGTTGTGCAATTTGCACCAAGTGGATAAGGTAGCTTCAGCCAACATTACGCAACCTGGGGGTCTAGTGTCACTGTTCTGATTCTCCAAGGGTGAAGGCACTCCCCCATTGTTTGGTCTAGTGTTCCAGGATCGATTTGACCTCTGCTGAAAGTTCTAATTTTGATACTGGTTTTGATTTGGAAACTAGTTCTAGCCTTGATTCTGAGAGTGCTGCTGGTTTTGGGAATACTGTTGATTCTGTCCCCTCTGCTGCAAATAAGCATTCTAGTTTTTTAGGTGAGTTACTTCAGCAGTGAGCTTCTTCATCTGTTCAACCAGTTCTTTGATGTCATCTTGGTCTTCCCCAGTTTTTGCCGCTTCTGAAGACTGTAGGAAAGGCATTTGTACTGGAGGCATTTCAGCTATTGGGTTACCTGGATGGATTACTAAGGCTTGTGTGGCAGCTAGGTTCAGGACTGGGTTCATTATAGGGGTACAATTGGCTAATGCATGATTTATCATAGGGATTTGATTTGGCATGGCAACAGGCCCTATGTGATTCAGTGGGCCAGAGGCTATTTGTCCAAGTTGGGTACTTACTTTGACAGCAACAGAATATGCTTTGGCCAGACTAGCTAGTACCGTGGCAGCTCTCCTTGCAAACATGGAGGTAAGTTTATCTAGGGTAGCATAGTAGATAGGTAGGGCAGTAGCCTGATCTATTGCGTAAGGGGCTTGTAGACGACTGTAAGCTTTCTGGAACCTGTTATTGAAGGAACTGATCATCTCACCTTCCTCTCGCCAAATCTCCACAAAAGAACAGTAAAGATCAGACGGGGTGGTAGGCATACGGAACCTATTAAGAAAAGCAGTCTTCAAATTTGGCCAAGAATTTATGGATGCCACTGGGAGGTTGGCAAACCAGTAGTAAGCTTCTTCCTGCAAAGAATAGGGGAACAGCCAGCATATCACATCCTCATGCTGTACCTACAACATGAACATATTAACCTCAAAGATCTTAATGTGTTCATCCGCGGTCCTATCTATGTCATGTACCCTAAACTTTGAGTAGAACTTGTTTAGGTTTTTTGGCATGTCATGGTAATTATTGAACTGAAAAGGGGACTGGTTATTCCCTACAAAGTAAGCCATGATCAGAGGGTTAACGGAAGCTGTAGTAGTATTTTTGGAGGCTGACTGAGCTCGAGGAACCCTGTGTATTCCTTGATCCCTTCTTGTTCTCTTGAATTATGTTAGGGATAACAGTTCTTCTCTAGCTGAGCTGGATCTAGTGTGCCTCTGTCTAGTCCTCAGACTTGCTGATTTTTAACAAAAGCCCTCCTTCTAGCGCCAATTCTGTTGATGGTGTTTTTAGCACGCAACAACGTAGGTGTGATTGTTGGTTTCACACCTCTCTTGAAAAGTATCTTACCCAAGGTAAGACTACTCCAAGGATAATACAGCTAGGTCTTAGCTTGCTTGGAATCTCTCAATGGTTATGTTCTAGCTGTGCCTACAAGGGGTCTTACATGCTATCTGCAAATCTTCAAGTTTGGGCAGCATATACACATAAACCCTATAATGATCTTCAACTGATAAACAAGATAAGATGCTGCTGAAACTTTCTATCTAACAACTAAAAGTGATTTTAAAAGAAAGTACAAAAGGTGTAGGGTTTAGAAGGATCCTAAGTGACATTCACAATGTTAAGGTTATTTTCTAGTAGACAAACATTCTGAACTTTGAACCAGCTTCCTGAGTTACCAAACTGAAATGGGTGTTACAGTGCTGTAGAAAATAGTGCTATCTTCAATGGGGGTCAATAGATTTTCAGACTGCATACATTCGTTAAATACCTAATGATCAGTGCAATTTAACTTGTGAAATGTAATTGAACTTTAGCACAAATATTTAGCCCAGACTAACTTTACATAGCTTTTTACCATCAGCAAACAACTAAAAGTATGGACTTAGAATGTTCATCAAATACTTCAGCAAACTATTAACATTATGAAAGCACGACTAATCTAACTATGGGAGAGCAAGAACCAAACCATGAAAACCACAACGAATCAACACAAGGTACAAATTCTTAGAATTACTGCAGAAACTTTCTTTGTATTACTTCAAATGGCATAGAGTCAACAATTTGGCATCAAAAATCTCTCTTACAAAAAGTGGAAATGGCAGCCCTTTATATAGAAAGCAGCATACCCTAGCCTTCAAATGAATGGTGGAGATTAACTCAACATCGACGGTCCAGATTACATGGCATTTAATGAGATACATCAGTTTGTTACATTTTCAGATTTGCCTTTGTCTTGTAGGAAAATGACAAAATATAGGTTGCAAATACATTGAATCTGGACAAAATGGATACCCATTTGGTTATACATGATGAAAAGTCAATTTCAAAGCCTAATAAAGCAAAAATAGTCACATGACACTTGAAAACTTGAGCTGATGTGGATCCACGGGATTCCAAGTGCTGACTAGATCAAAAAAAAATATTTGGCACTTTATTAGTGAAGATATATCCAATTGGATGCTTGCTGGACTGATTCTTGATGACTAGCCTGCTGGGACAGCTATATGCATGTCTTGGTGATCTGATCCAAGGTCATTTGAGTGGCATTTTGAGGAAAATATCAAAAATATAATTTTTGGTATTTTCTACATCATAGTAAATTGCATTTTCGGAGGCCTTCGGAGAGGAATGGGGGCTTGAAACCTGTCGGCAGCTTGGCGTTAAGCCTAAGCAACTAGGCAGCTCAAACTAGACAACCGATTTATCATTCCAACGAGTCCAAGAAGTTTAAATTCTGATAAAATAGCTAGGAGTTATGACCCCTGGACTGGATCACTAGGACATTGGACTGGATCTGCAGGAACAATAGTGATTTGGCATGATCTTCTATATCTTTTAGCTCCTGAGACTCATCTTTATCATCTTGGACATTATACTGACTTCCTTTTGCATGTGCAGTAGCAATTTGGTTGATAGAATGTTGATTCTGCATCTCTGGATCAGTACTGCATATCTGCGTGTACATCCTTCCAAGACAGCTCCAGTTGGCTTCTTTGTGCTCTCCAAGACCTACAATTCACAATGCAAAGCATCAATTTCATCTTAACAAGTCATTTTTCATCAATTTGGATCAAAACATGTCCATTTGCAGTCACGAATCAGTCAAAAACAACTCATTGTCAATGTCACCTTCTTATAAACAACCTCTTAAATCTAGTGATTTTTACATGATTTTCTGTATTTTTCATCATTTTTGAGTACCCATTTGGCCAATATATTGATCTAGGAAGTTTTTGTAGTCATTGGGATCCATTTGCAGACTTTAATTTCATGTTTTTCTAGCATTTTCTACAAAAAACGAGATTTATGGGGTTGTCCGACCTTTCATGTGCAATAGCATTAATTGTCGTAAAACGTGCTAAAAATCTACACAAACTTGATAAAATGTTCATCATGATATGAGAAATAGATATGCAATTCAAACCCATCAAGAAAATCCCATTTGCACCTTAAAAAACCCAAATTTTGGCCCAAAATACCAAAAAGCGCTGATTTGGAGGGTCACTAACTTAGCGGGGATTTTAGGTTCATCTGACCTTTGAGCGGATTTTGGGGTTGTCCAACCTCAGCGCGGATTTTGGGTCCATCCGACCTCAGCGTGGATTTTGGGTCCGTCTGGCCTTTGCGCGGATTTTGGGTTTGTCCGACCTCAACGCGGATTTTGGGTTCATCTGACCTTTGATAGCTTGCAAGTCGGTTAGAGGTCATTTTAGCGCAGGTTGGTTGACCATGATTTTAGTGCTAGCTTTGATAGATGTCGCCGGCAGGGATTTTGGTCCCAACCGACTTAATAGTGGTTTGAAGGAAGTTAGTTGGAGGTCATTTTAGCGCTAAGGTCAGAGGGCAATGATTTTCGCGTAGAAGTCCGCGAGCAAGGTTTTTAGCGCTGAAAGTCAGTAGTGACTATTTTTAACACAAAGTCAGTTGATTCAATATTTAGCACTAAGGTCAGTAGAGGCTGTTTTTAGCACTTTTTTGCAGTTGGGGTCATTTTTAGCGCTAGATTTTGAATTGGCCAGGGTGAAAGTATATTTAAAAATATTTGGAATTTCTTATACTTTAAATATTTTTAAATATACTTTTAGGATGTTTGAGATAGGTTCCAGATCCATAGGATTTCATATGCAGATTCTAGAATTTTGAGGTTCTACCAGATTTCAGACTTAGCCATTTTTCAAGGTTTCAAGACCGTGTATCATGGTGAAAGCATATGGACCCCTTAGTGAAATCTAGTGGAATTTGACATGATTTTGCAACTCTAAGTCCTGGAAACTAGGAATTTCAACATGAAACATCCTGCAGAAGCACTTTCAAGGATAACATCCAGTGACATAGGAATTTTTGAGCAAAGTGTAGTAACACCCAATTCCAATGCAGAAGGCAACAAATGGCTATTTTTTAAGCACAAGACCACTCAAGACACTTCCAAATCAATCATGAAAAACATCAAACGACTCCAAACATGCAAAAATATTGAAATTTGAAGAAAATCATGCACTCTAAGCACAAATCCACCTTCTCATTATCATAAGTGGCAAACATTGAGACTCCAAGCCAAAGCAAAAGAGGGGGTCTCCATTTGGCAAAATGGGGCGTGTGTGCAAGGCACAACAAGTTGAACCTACTATAATGGTATTTTACAAAGGCTCTCTACTTCTTTTACAAGGTGCAGCTACCTTCGATTGATATTCTTATGAATGGAAGACTAGTATTTCTTTTCTCCAGAAAGCAAGATAGAGATGGTACTTTTAACCAAAAAGTAGTAAAGGTAGAATACATCCAAATAATTAGAAGCTCAAATAATTCCACCAACCTAACATCTAAGAATCGATAAAACAAATACCATATACCACACAATCACCACCATGAACCATATATCAAAAGATTAATAATTCCCAGTAGTAAGTAAGAATTAAAGATATCCAACCACTTCAATACACAAATATCATCAACACCAGTAGCAACACATCTAACATAGAAAGAATATGAATTCAAATAACCATAACACAAAGATTAATATCATCCAAAACTCCATTGCATTGATTTTTATTTCATGTATATAAAGTAACTGAACAAAAAGCCAAATTTGATCTATCACCAACACACAATTTGACAAAAGATCCATACATCGACTAGCTAATTAAATTTATAGCTAAGCCAAACCATAACCATCTTTAAACCCTAATGACTTCTTGAGGACAACCAATTAAAAGAAGTTTAAACAATAATATAAAGGGCCCTCTAGAGCCAATAGTTTTTGAGCAAATATTGAAATATAACTAAAGCATATGAAAAGAAATTCAATTAAACATTGCCACATCCTCTTCTCCATTATCAACTTCATCCATTGCTTCCTCTTCCTTCGCTTGTTCGCCTTCATTGCCCATGTCACTTTCTATCATTCGAGATGCTCGTGCCCGCAGTTTCACTTTGTATGCCCTATAATTATTCATCACAGGTGTCAAAGACATTCCAGATGGAGTCCCAGTCATGCTAATCCAACATTTCCTTTTATTTACCATTCTATCTGCATCAACCACCCTTTGATGGACGTCATCAAACCCACTCCTAATAGTCTTGATATAGGCCACCATCTTTGCAAGTTTACCAAGTGATTCCCCTATTATAGTGTCATAGTTCATTACTTCCTCAGTTACCAACTTCTTGAAATTATGTTTGATTTCCTTAATATCTAACAACTTTTTATCATCGTTCCCATTAGCTTCAATTTCTATAACAACAAAATTTGTTTTGATCCTCATCATTTTTGAAAAATAAGTTGCAATTGCTTTTCTCATCTCATCCTCAACAGATATTATAAGACATAGCTTCCATTCGACTACATTAACCCATACATGTGTATTTAATTCCCCAAGATCATTCAAGATTTTCTCAGCCACTAGGATACCGACAACCATATTGGCCATCTCCTGTATCTCTTTAGAGGCTAAAGATAGGCTATTATGATCACTCCTAGCCATTTGGAATTCTACTATTAAAGCCTCTCCTTTCCCATAAATGGAATCAAACTATTTAACTGTCTCCTCAATGAACAAAAGACCATCAAACTTGACTTTTTCTACCCATTCGTCCATAGCATTTCTCAGAGATAATGATCTTTTTATTTTTTTTAATAGATTAGGATCAGAGGCACTTAAACTCATATCAAGAGGGGCTTCTGATAAGGGTGTTGTTATCTTAACAATTGACTAATTAAATAATGATAAGGAACTTATTTGAGCTTGCAACTTAGAGTTTTCCTCTTGCTGGCTCTTGACCCTTTTTGATAAATTACTGACTGAGTGTTTACCATGATAGAGATCACCTTCAACAGTAGAAGGTCCCAAGTCCACTCTACTCATTCTAAAGTTAGCTTCAGTCATTTCATCTTCATTCTTATTACCCACTGGATCTACAATTTCTAAAAATTAATTCCTTGAGGTATTATCAGTCACCATTCTCAACATCCTCTTGGCACATTTAGGCTTATGAGTATCTGATAGTAACTTTGCCACAATATATATACAAGTATCCACTGTTGGTGTATACCTTTTCTTTTTCTAAACTACTTTCTTTAACCAGGTGGGGGATGAGGAGGGAATATTAGTAGCATTAACAAAACTCATTGTACCATCCATATGTACAAGTGGATAATTGTGCTCTGGGGGTTCATTTAGATTACAAGAATTTAGAACACGTAGCAAAGACTATAGTACACTATCTTCTCCTAATTGAGTAAAAATGAATGAATCACTATAACTTACAAGGTTATTGACAAATGACATATGGTCTACTTTTGATGGGGAAACATCCATTCTGGTATTGCTCTTCACTAGTTGACTATCTTGTTCACACACCATCTTTAATTTACTAACCTCCTCATGGGGTCAATCACTGTCTCCATTCAATTGTGAGCCAACTCTCTAGAGAGTTGGGTCCAAACTAGATGATCTTCATTGAGATTGTGTAGTCTAGGATTTGTTTTGGCCCTAAGAAGTTGATTCTTTTGGTGTTGTTGAACTAGCATGTTCTTTCATCTTTCCCTTCAACCATCTCTCCATTCTTCTTATCACTTGGAAAGAGTGAAAATTCACATCCATGATCTCCTTTTCAAACCATTTCACAGGAGGTAGAGGTTGTAGTGAAGCATCATGCTAGCCTTAATCTATAATATTGGAGTTGTTGTCAACCATGTTAAGAACTTGAATATGTAACTCAAAGGCTCTAATCTAGTCACTAGGCAATCTCATCCAACTTCTTCTCTACACTTCCTTCTCATCCAAACAATCCTCCTAGAAGTCTTCAAGTTGGGGTTTGTGCAGATACAAATCTCCTCCATGCATGTTTTCTTTTACATAATTTTTACTATCAAAGGATTCACGAGCCAACAAACTATGGAGACTGAACTCAGACAACAACTTACCCACAATTCTGGCACTATCATTACTTTTACAAGAATAAAATGAAAGAGTCATAAGAAAAGAATAACCTTTCTTTTTCATGACATGGTACCTTGTATTCACAACTGCCATTTGACAACATACTTCTAGGAACACAAGATAATCATACAGGTACTATGGCAAATTCAATGGGGCATTTTCATAACCCCTAGTTCTCAAGTAAGAAACGATCAAACTAGACATAAAAACTTCCAAAATTCAGGACCAATGCGGTCAGGCTTCAGCAGAAAATCTTTGTTCAAGTGAGCCATCAATCTTCTTAGTCAACCACATGGAAAAGGCATCATTCACCCTATGGAAATATTTCATACTTTCAATCTTTCATAACTGAGGAAAAGTCTAATACACAAGTGTACTGGCAGTAGGGGTTCCTTGAATTTTTAAGCCAGGCCAAGCAGCCTCTCTACAAACTAACACATAAACTAGCTGGGAACACATCTCAAACCTTACATCTTGCAGAAAATTTATCAGTTGTTCTTACATACTTTCGTTAATTATTCTTTCCCAATCAATGTGATGGTTGCCATAGATTAGAAAAATAAATCTGCACATCCAAAAGGCAGAAGTATCTAATTTTGGGCTCCCAACTACATGGTTTAGCAGAGTTATCATGTCTAAAGTCTCCTCTTTGAAATGGCTCCTCTTAAGATTGACAGGAAGCTATGATTTCCCCTTTCTCTCGACTTCCAACCAGGTTTCAGTAATACAATTCTAGCACCAGTCCTTCTTTTCATTATAATATGTCCATCTAGAAGACACAGAGACATCAACATTTTCTTCATGCTTGTCCAAGTTTAGGGCCAGGGCAACTGATTCAGAATCCATTTTTTCAACAATAGAGCCATCTGCAGCTCTAATTTTTTAAGACTCTGGAAAGTAATTATTGGCACAGGCTACTACCAATTTAGGACAATGTACTGCGAGTGCAAATCCTCCATCCTTGTCCAATCCACTACTAACAATTTTGTTTGCTAGGGGAGTTTGGCCTTTGAACTGCATCCTCTTCCAAAAATCCTCAAAGTTGACATGGCCCAATTTCGTATCCCTTACACTAGATAAACCATTCTCCACAATAGGAACCATATGGGCCCCTTGAAATTTGAACTTCATCTTTACTGATTTGAGAAACTAGATGGCCAAAAACTCTAAAGCATTCACAGACAATGCAGGAAAATGTAGTGTACTTACAGGAAATTCTCTATGTAGATACATGAAAATAGAAAATTTCTACCACTAAAGAGAAGTGTTATGTTTTTATAGTAAAGGAAAACAAGAAATAAGATAGAAATGACCAATCGTGCTAACCTGTAAGCATAGAATTCTACTGATATTTCATACATAGTGGATTACCTATTCTTCACTCTGCATTGCATTCCCTTAGCCAAATGATGCAACTTTAGGTGAGATAAGGAATTTATTGGAACTTCATGTCACTTCTCATAAACTCATTCATTAAGAACATTAAATTCTAGTGGTGAATCAAGCTTCAAAAATCATAAACATTTTCCTTGAGTTTCCCTCCATAAAATGTGCCAATGTGTGTGCACGTACTTCAAATTAAATGCAGGATGACAAGTGTCATTTCATTGTACCACATGCCAGCTCAGAAATGTTGGGAATTAAGATGTCTCAACCTTTGTAAATTCCTAATGTTGTATTTATTTATCCCATGTTGAGTTGGCATAGTCGGCACCTTGGGTACATGCAGCAAGATAAATTTTGGTGACTTTGGCAGCCGCAGTTTCCCCCTTGAATAATTAACGGGGGTTTGGGGGTAGTGCCCCCAAGACGGGGTCAACGGGTGGAGCCCCTTGCGAGGTCCAAGGGCAACGCCCCTGGCGCGCTCCCTATCGCGGTATAGGGTGGGGTCGAGGGGCATGACAAGTGTCGATGAGTATCTTTGCATGAGAGAAAGGAATCTTTGGGCAGTCAAGGGAGGTTATGACAAGTTGTAACAGGAATAAGATATTTTTAGTCAGTGTATGACAGATTCTCTTATAGCTGTAAGTGTTGTCAGTTATGACAGATTTTATGACCGTTGTAAGGTGCGTAAGAGCATTTGTCATATCCTATCTTGGGACAAGGCACCCACATTGGGATGGGATGTTGGACAAGTGTCCTTAGGCGTGGGTTTTGGGGCATGAGTCTAAGATGGACACCTATCTCTAGAAGGTTCCATTTTTACCTTGTAAACTCTAAAAAAATAGGGGCTTGGATGAGAGATAAGTAGTGTTTTTTACAGGTACTATTATGCTGCTAGAATATCTCCAGATTCGACATTCGAAGACTCCTGAAAGAGCATTGGCTTTGAAACTGTATTGTAATCTATTATTGTTTACTGTAATACATTTGAGCTTTGTTTTGGAGTGTGGGGTTTTTCACCCATAAAGGTTCTCCCCATGTATATCTTGTCTCTCTCTCTTCTATCTACTTTCTGCGTGTATGTGTATTGCTGCAATATCTCTGTTAGATGTTCTATGTTGCTGTAGTTGTAAGAATTAAATTTGAATTTGCATACATCTCTCCTCATTAGATTAGTGTAGGAAGTGATTTCCGCACACCTAGCTTCCTTTCAAGAAAAAGGCACCACAGAAACAACAAGCACTTGAAGTTAGTAAGTTGGAGACTTTTGGAACCTTTGAACCATAACATTGTGAGTTCAAAAGTTCAAGGAACTTTTGACCCTCCCAACAACATAGAACCCTTATAACACAAATGACTAAGACCGATGCAAGGGAGGACTTTAAGGCACCGGACTCAATGACAAGTTGGGAAGTTGGGCGGTTCATGAACTCTTGAACCTATCAACTTTGGTTCAAAAATAAGAAGGATTTCTGATGACTCAAGAAATGACTAAGTAAAGCTCAACTCAGAAAGGAATGAAAAAAAATTTGAAGGCACAAGTGCTTTAGTAAAATTTCAAAAATAGGGCAACAACAACAAGAAGCAAAGAGGTGTGATTTCTCTATTCAAAATATTCCTATGTATTAGATTATGTCTACATTTCGTGACAGTATAGTGTATGTATGCAAGGCATACCCATAGAGCTCAATGGTTGGACTTGCAATTCAAGTTATGCAAGGACACATTTCCACTTGGTAGCATTGTTTCAGTCATCGACTTTGTAGAGAACTATAGTCCATAGCCACAACGTGAGGTGCAATCACAATATTACAACACCATACAAGTTTCTATATTTTTGTACATTGCATTCATTCATGCAAATGATAGTATAGAGGATGATAGAAAGATCATAAGGGAGTATCATTTTTATATTAGTGATGATTGTACACATTCTACGGAGTTCATGCAAGGTTGCTTTTAGGTGTTCTATATTGATTTGGCTAGACGGGACATATCATTCAGTTAGCATATCATATGGTCGGATAACTGTGCATCATAATTCAAGAACTCACGAATGTTCTATTGATTGACCATAATGCATAATATTACAGGTGTTCAACATATGTTGAACTTTTGTGAGGTTGGGCATGGAAAAGGGAAGCATGATCGTGTAGGAGCATGTATCTAAAGATCCATAGCATGAGAAGAGTTAAAGTATAAAGACAATGTAAAGTTGATAGATGTAAAATCAATCATTGAGTGGTGTAATGCTTCAATGGCTCTAGGTAATGAAGGTAAGTCTTCAATTCATAGATTTTTTTGGTTGATAGATGATACTAACATTGCACCATATGAAAATTGTTCTACACTAACAGGACCAAGTGAGCTACACTCTTTTAGAAGCTCAAATGCAGGTTCATGGAGTATCCATACATGGAAGATGGCATTCTTTTGTTCATGTACAATTCAAGCTTGGAATGAGTGTGCATCAAAGGAGTGGGTTGATGAATGGTAGTTAAGTTATCTTAGCCCACTTGACATGTATCAGCCCTTGACAATACTGTAACTAATACAAATGGAATCATCAGTTGACTTTGACCACATATCAGATCTAGTTCGACCAAGTAATATATCTACTTGCATAGTTTTTGAAATTCCTAATGTTATCTTACTTTGTAGTGTTTTTGTAATGTTGACTAATTTTATCCAATTTGTTGCACATATCAATGTAGGGCATATTTATATAGTTATTGCAGATGAAGACAATAAAGAGGGAATGAATTATAACTTGTGTCTTGTGTTGAGGCCAAAAAAAAATTGGAGGTCCCAGTTACAGTGGGAGAAAATATCGAATACCCTATAGGATCTGTGGTTGTTACTGGAACATGGCTTAGAAGGTACCCACATAAGAGTGTTAATATTTGGTTGTTTTAGGACTTTGACACACATTGGAAGATTCTTCATTACTCTGACCTTGTCGTGGCATCTAATTTTCATTTGATACATTATCAGGGTAGACCTTTGAACGAGACCTAAAATGGAAGGTCATGAGTCTGACCATGAGGCAATACTTGACACAATAAAGAGTAGAACAAACTCAGATAGTTTGTTGGATTAATTTGTAAGTATACACATTTATTTTGTAAAGTCATTTTATTGATATTAATGTATTGATGTTGATGGTGAGTCCTTTCATTTCTATATTTCAAGTTTACATATGTTTTGGTTCCAAGTTTACATATGTTTGTCTTTTTTTTTTTTTGCTACATTTTTACACATATACAGTGAATATTGGGCAGATTGTATGCATATTTATGGTTTCACCATTTAACCATCTAGAGACCTCAATTTGTAAATTTAACCTTTACTGATGCGTGTCAAATTGCACTCATAAAATACACCCTTTTTGCCTCTCTTTTTCCCTATTTAGTTCATCTTCCTTGTGTCTGCACTCAAATTAGTTAAGCAAGATTGTTCTATTTTTTGATTAATTAGGATAGATTACTTGAGATTAGAATTTCTGATTTGGTGACTAATGTGCGTGGGATTAAAGAAAAAAATGCAGAATTTCTCTTCCTTTTTGAGTCCGCAGGTGTAAATACCAGAAACAACAGTTTTGTGCATCTCCAGAGATCGTCTTCCATGATCTCCGGAGACCATGACAAAGAACAGTGACACCTAGAGTTTGAGGATTTGGGGAATATCTCCGGAGCTCTGTGAGTGTCTGGAATAATCTCCAGAGCTCTGCGAGTGTCTGGAATATCTCCGGAGCTACACACAGGAATAGCGATCTCTGGAGCCTCTCGAGAACAAAGCATGTTCCAGTCATAGCCGCCAATCAGACACTTCAGCAGCAATCCTAATACCCCCGCACTTCACTCAAATCATCACCTGAGTGGTGAAGGGTCGACTATCAGTTAAACTACCAAAGTTTTATCTTTCCAAAGATTTTGCATGAGTTATGAATTAAACTAATTTTCAGGCTTTGATGCCCAAGTGTATTAAGACCTAAAACTTAGGTCTCTGAGTGGACTTCTGTTCCACTCAAGTCTACCTTTCTTGCATGATGATCTTTCATGAGTTTGATAGTTAAGTACAAATAAGAGATGGTGTCATCTCCTAGAAAGACTGATAGATAAGTTCAGTGATATATCATCACTCTTTTTATATATACTCTCAGAAATAGTAATAGAAAGAATGATAAGATTATTCTGATTTTTGGATATTTCAGTTCTGTCATAGCCATACATCTCTCATGAACATAAAAATGAATGAATTGGATTGAATTTGGTTAGATCATCTTTAGTGCTGATTTCCTGCAATAGCCTTCAGCCTCAAAGGTGCGGAGCAAGGGCCCACTCTCACCAATCAGGCAGGAGGCTAGTATCTCTGTTTTACTATTTCAAGTTTCTTTTATAAAAGCATTTCCTGTTTTAGTAGATAGATGCATGTTATCATTCTTTGCTTTGAGTACATTTCCTGTTTTATTCTATTTTACAGCATTCATTACATTTATTCAACCAGCAGGTAGATTAGTCATTCTTTTAAGCTTTAGGATTAGCTATAAACTGGTCACTTAGAATCCGTAGTTGTAGACAGCCATGGACACAGCCTTGGTTCTTTGACATCTGAAAATAGATTAAATGATGAGGTACAGCGACAACTCGTCATTTACAACCCTAGATCAGACTTGGGAGACCCTTCGTCAACCACCATTTCACTTGAAACATCAACCATTTCCATCATATCTATCCAAAATATATCATCTTTCCCTCATCTTAGCATTTTTGTCCATTATCATAAACTAGTCATCACAACTATCATCCTTAGACCTTGGTCCTTTCCGCCATTAGCCTGCCCTTATCATCTTATCATTGTCATCATCATTACTTTCATCATTGACCACCCATTCCAATGCATCTAGATGGATACGTTTATGCTAGGAAATGTCCTATTTCACACCCAAACATGCCGAAATAGTCTGAGCTACATTGTACTGGCCATATCCCTTAAGAGTCCAAAGTGCAAAAAGGTAGCAATCTTTGATGAGCTGTTATATGGAAACCATGTCAATTAGAAAAAATACATATGAGGCTACAGGATCATGTAGGGCCCCCTACAATAACCACTCTCAATTTTTTATATCTTTGAGGCATTTGCCCGTGGGGTCTAGTTTTCAGTTGATGGAAAAAGTGTCAAATGCATGCAGTGTAAAGTTGTAAAGGGGTGTAACTTTCATTCTACTCCTTGTGCAACCAAATAGATAGTTCCAACATGTTTGGATGCGTACGTTTAGACTAGGTATGATCTTGTTTCACACCCAAACATGCTGAAACAATCCAAGCTATAGTGTACTAGTGATATCCCTTAAGAGTCCAAAGTGCAAAAAGGAAGCAATCTTTGATGAGTTGCTAATTGGAAATTGTGTCATTTAGAAACATTATGTTTGAGGCTAAAAAATCACATAAGGCCCCTCTACAATAAGCTCTATTGGTTTCTGATATCTCTGAGGCATTTGCCTGTGCTGTTGAGTTATTAATTAGTGGAAAAAGGGTTAGATGCATGCAGTGTAAAGTTGCAAAGGGGTGTAAATTTTGTTCTACTCCTCATGTAACCAAATCGATAGTTGAAACATGTCCTTATTGGTGGGTTTGTTGTAAATATGCACCTAATCAGTGTTGTCATTGATGTCAACATATCCCTATTTCTATTAGTGTCAATTGTATCCTATTTTGTTGCTTATTTAGAAGAATGGAATGTTGAGGATATTGAGAAAATTAGTGAAGATTATGTTGTAAGTATGGGCCTAACCAGTGTTTTCATTGATGTCAACATACTCCTGTTGCATTGATGTCAAGGATTGGATAAGTTGTATGCTGAGGATATTGAGAAAATTAGTCCTATTAGGAATAAAGAAGAATAGTGAAGATAATGAAGTAAAGATCCTAGCTAAGATGAAGATCAGAGTATGCCCATCAAAGGGTTTGTAGATATGTGTCTTAAGATGATCCAATAAAGATTTGAGAGGTCCGCATGAAGATTTGAAGAAGTTATGGCTATATGAGTAAAATTGGTTCTGGCAGATGTTCAAAGGTGATAGAGTCACACAAATAGGTCCGGTGAGATCCAGAAATGCAATATCTTGTTTTCCGGATTTGGTGGAGTGTTTAGGAAGTCAATGTGAATTGGCAACTCAATTGGTTCATGGTCTGGAGGTACATAAGCATCTACTCCAATATGACAGTGATGACAGACTATGTTCTTGAGGTTCTGGATAAAGGAGAGAATGATTTCAATAAGAAGTAGTGTGGATGTTCTTGGTGATTCAAGAAATCTTGTGGAGGTATCTGGATTATGTCCAGTTTGTGTTGGTGGTCTGCATTGAAGATTGAGCTCGTAATTGAAGAATTACTTTTAGATGATGATGTTCTTCCTAAGCTTGGTCGACTAGATGAGTTACACATTCTGTGGATGATCTTGAAGATGTTTTGTGAAGCATGGCATGTTCCTAAAAGAAGATTGAAGTCTCAGATGTGTGTGGCCGATAGTGTTGTGATCTGCATGAAAGTCTTTTGTAATTTAGTCAAGTTGTATTTGTGTATTTGCTATGTAAAGTATGCCGACTTGGATGATTATCCCAAAGTCAATGTCTTGTATAAATAAGAAGTTGTGAAGTCATTTCAAAGGTATCTTGGCAGAGATGAGAGTGTGCTAGAGAGGAAAGTGAAAGGTAGAGAAAAAGTATTGGGCTTAAATGGAACTGACTCAAGCATGGTGAAGATGCTATTCTTCAGTTCAAGTATGTAATATTTATAATTTTGTAGACAATGTGTCTCCTGTAGGTAGTGGGCCTGTTGTGAGCAGTGTGCTCGGGCAGTGAGCCTTAATTGGCATGTTCCATTTTGTTCTTCTTATCCTTTTAATAGAGAATACAATCTTGGGTTAGTCACCCCATGGTTTTTCCCTTAACTGGGTTTTCCACGTTAAAATCTTGGTGTCATATGTGTTAATATGTTTCTGCTCTTGAATTGTTCCATTATGTTTCTATGATTGATTTATTATTATGTTGCTGAATTACAAGAAGGAATTAAGTGTTTGACAAGAGAAAGTTTTGGGACAACTGATTCACCCCTCCC
This sequence comes from Cunninghamia lanceolata, assembly GCA_027924645.1. Lineage (NCBI taxonomy): Eukaryota > Viridiplantae > Streptophyta > Pinopsida > Cupressales > Cupressaceae > Cunninghamia > Cunninghamia lanceolata. Next base: position 5,198,540 of record BSBN01000582.1, read on the forward strand.
CCCTCTTAGTTGTCTGTCTTGAATCTAACAATTGGTATTAGAGCTAAGTTCCTCTAAAAGATCTTAACCGCTTGAGGAGATCTAGGATGTCTTCCTACAAGAAGGATAGCCGCATGGAATGTCACTTGCAATGTATGGGAATGCAATATTGGATCATGGCTTCAAAGAAGAATGTTCCTCCATAGAATGGTCCAAGAACCGTAGATGAAATTAGAGATGCTAAAAATAATCTTCGGGCTAAAGAAGCTCTACTAAGTGCCTTATCTAATTCAGAGCTGACAAATGTTATAGATCTAAAAACTACATATGCGATTTGGGAAAAACCAGAACTTCTGCATGAAGGAGACAAGTATGTTAAATGTGCCAAGCTATAGAGTTTGAAAGAAAAATTTGAAAACCTGAAGATGAGTGAAGATGAAAATATCACTACATTTATGCCAAGAGTAAATGAGCTTGTTTGTGGCATTAGATGTGCTGGTGGAATCTTGGATGAAGATGAGATTGTTGCCAAAGTGCTCAGATCCCTACCTCCTTCTTACAAATACAAGGTTGCTGCTATTGAAGAATTTAGATCTTTTTCAAATATCACAAGAGATCAATTGGTTGGAAAATTCACTGCATTTGAATTAGTCGAGTTTGGAGATGCACCCCCCAAGACTGAATCTGCATTCAAAGCTAGTGCCTCTGTAAAAGGCAAACAAAAGTTTGATCTGGGAGAGAACTCTTCAAAGAAACTATCATGGTATGAAAAAGCAAGAAAAGATCTGGAAGAAGATGAAGCAGAAGCTGCTCAACTTGAAGCCCTTATTGCAAAAAGATTACCAAGAGGATCCGATAAGTATGAAAGAAAATTACCCTTCAAATGTTTCAACTACAATAAGATTGGTCATTTTGCTTCAAGGTGTCCAGAAAGATTTTCAAGAGCTAATCCAAATAGATCAAGATTCCAAAAGAAACATTAATATGTTCATGAAGATGATGATGATGAAGGAGTAACAGATAATGAATTAGAGATAGGAAACAAACCTAGAAATGATTGGGTGTTTATTTCCATCAAGGAAGAAGATCCAATGCCCTCTGAATCTATCAATCATAAAATGGTAGAAAGAGCTCTGCCTGCCCATGTTGAAGAAAAGGATGATTGGGTCATTGACAGTGGGTACTCCCACCATATGATAGGTGACAAAAATAAGTTTATAGATTTGGAAAGATATGAAGGTGGAGTTGTAAAATTTGGTGATAATTCTGCTAGCAAGATCAGAGGTAGAGGAACTATTTCTTTTGATGGAAAGAACAAAACCAGTAATGTATTGTATGTTGAAGGTCTGAAGCACAATCTTCTTAGTGTTGGACAGTTGGTGGACAAAGGCTATGATCTCTGATTCAAAAATGGAAAATGTATGATTTTTGAAAGTTCTAAAACAGAGATTACATCTGGTACTCAAACAAAAGGTAATATCTTCCACTTGGTTGGTACTAGTAAAAGTTGTTTATTTGTTCAAATTGATTAGAGTTGGTTGTGGAATAGGAGAATGTGTCATGTGAATTTTGATAATATCATCAAGATAAGAAACATTCAGGCTGTAACAGATCTTCCAAGACTGGTGAAACCTACTTATAGTTTGTACAAAGAATGTCAGTTGGGTAAGCAGAGCAGAATCACATTCAAAAGTAAGGAACAGTCTTCTCCCAGATTGTTGGACTTAGTACATACTGATCTATGTGGTCCAACAAGAATCAGGAGTTTGCAAGGTGATAGATACTTCATGTTATTAATTGATGACCACTCCCAGATGATGTGGGTAACTTTTCTGAAAGAGAAATCTGAGGCTCTTGAGAAATTCAAAATATTCAAAGCTATCGTAGAGAATGAAACCGGATTAAACATAAAATGTCTTAGGTCTGATAGAGGTGGAGAATTCACATCTGGTGAGTTCATAGAATTCTGTAAGAAACATGGGATAAAAAGATAGTTGTCTGCTCCAAGGACTCCATAGCAGAATGGAGTAGTGGAGAGAAAAAACTAGACCATCTAGGAAGCATCTAGAACCATGATGATAGAAGCAAATGTTCCTCAGATCTACCGGAGAGAAGATGTAAGCACTGCTATCTATTCTCTTAATCAAGTACAAATCAGAAGCAATACTGGTAAGACCCCTTATGAACTTTAGTTTGGCATCACTCCCACTGTGAAGTATTTTAGAGTCTTTGGTAGAAAATTTTATAATAAAAGAGACGAAGACCTTGGTAAATTTGATGCTAGAAGTGATGAAGGGATATTCTTGGGTTATTCTACTCAAACCAAAGCATACCAGTGTTATAACAAGAGATTGGGAAAGATGATAGAAAGTACAAATGTGAAGGTTGATGAAGGTATTGAAAAACCCTCAAGGTTTTATGAATATGATGAAGATGATTAGAATGATGTTTTGGTCCAAGAAGTCCAAGCCCCTTCTGAAATTCAGATCTAGACTAATCGGGAGAATCAGGAAGAAGAGATAAGTTTGAATGAACCTATTCAAGAAATAGAAGTGCAAGAAATTCCCAAAATTCCTAGGTATGTAAGACTAGATCATTTTGAAGATTAGATCATAGGTGATAAAAGCAAAGGTGTTCAAACAAGAAGCTTGCTCAAGAATCAGAAAAATATTGTCTGATTTCAAAGATTGAACCAAAGTCAGTGAATGAAGCATGCAATGATGAAAGCTGGACTAAAGCAATGGAGGAAGAGCTGATGCAAATTGAGCAAAATCACACTTGGGATCTTGTTCCCAGACCTAGAAACAAAAATGTGATTGGAACTAAATGGGTCTTCCAAAATAAACTGAATGAAGATAGTGAAGTAGTCAGAAACAAAGCCATATTGGTCTGCAAGGGTTATTCCCAAGTAGAAGGAGTTGATTTTGAAGAGACTTTTGCTCCAGTGGCAAGAATTGAAGTAGTCAGATTATTTCTTGCCTTTGCTGCCTTCAAGGATTTCAAGGTATATCAGATGGATGTCAAGTCTTCCTTCCTGAATGGTGACTTGGAAGAAGAAGTTTACATTGAGAAACCGGATGGATTTCAATTGTCTGATCATGGTGATATGGTTTGCAAGTTGAAGAAAGCACTCTATGGACTCAAACAAGCCCCAAGAGCCTGGTATGAAAGACTGGATAAGCATCTTTTGAAGATTGGTTTCAACAAAGGTACTATCGACAGTAATTTGTACTTCAAAATTGATCATGAAAATATCCTGATTGTTGAAGTATTTGTTGATGATATCATTTTTGGAGGAAGAGATAGTATGTGAAAAACTTTTACAAATCAAATGAAAAGTGAATTTGAGATGTCCATGTTTGGGGAAATGAATTTCTTCTTGGGTCTACAAATCATTCAAACAAAGAAAGGAATCTTCATTTCACAGACCAAATATGTGAAAGAATTGTTGAGGAACAATGAGTACTCCCATGGAAACCAGATGTAAATTGACCAAAGATGATGACTCTCCTAAGGTTGATCAGAAAAAGTATAGGTCAATGATTGGAGGACTATTGTATCTCACTCAAACTAGACTTGACATTATGAATGTTGTTGGTCTTGTTGCTAGATTCCAAGCTAATCCTAGAGAATCTTATGTCATGGCAATCAAGAGGATTCTTAGATATCTAAAAGGGATAGTTGAGTATGGTTTATGGTATCCTAGAGATCATGATTTCTCTCTTCATGCATATATAGATGCGGATTGGGTAGGAGATGTGGATGACTAGAAGAGTACCAGTGGTGGAGCATTCTTTTTATGGAAAAGATTGGTTTCTTGGTTGAGCAAGAAATAAGAGGCAATATCTATGTCCACTGTAGAAGCAGAATATATTGCAAGAGAAGGTAGTTGCACTCAAGTATTGTGGATGAAGCAAATGCTAAGAGACATCAAAGTGGAGTATGAGAAACCTATCACAATCTTTTGTGATAATTCAAGTGCAATAAATATATAAAAAAATCTGATGTTGCATTCAAAGACAAAACATATATCCATCAAGTTTCACTTTTTGAGAGAGCAGGTGAACAAGAATGAAGTCAGATTGGAGTTTGTGCCCTCCAAGGATCAGATTGTAGACATTTTTACTAAACCTCTACCTAAGGACTCTTTTGAGTATCTCAGGGAGAAGTTAGGGGTTATTACCCCTCTGGTTCTGAATTAAGGTGCACTGATGCGCATCAGTTCGGTGGATCTCACAGTCATATCTTGTGGTCTAGATTGATGATGAGAAGATGCTACTTAGGGGGAGCAGTTGGTATGATTTTGAGTGATGCAAGTATGTGCCATTTGCCATTGATGTCATAGGGGGAGAGAAGACATGAAAAATAAGAAGTGGTTGTTGATCAAAGGAGGAGAAGTAAAGGAAGAGAAGACATGTGAATGGTTGTTGTTGATAGGGGGAGTTATGTCAGTTAGTGAGGAGAAGTTCTTGTCTTGATGATTAAAACAGTTTTTCACATCATATGTTGCCATCAATGACAAAGGGGGAGATTGTTACAAGTATGGGCCTAACCGGTGTTGTCATTGATGTCAACATACTCCTATTGCATTGATGTCAAGGATTGGATAAGTTGTATGCTGAGGATATTGAGAAAATTAGTCCTATTAAGAATAGAGAAGAACAGTGAAGACTGTGAAGTAAAGATCCTAGCTAAGATGAAGATCAGAGGATACGCATCAAAGGGTTAGTAGATATGTGTCTTAAGATGATCCAGTAAAGATTTGAGAGGTCCGCATGAATATTTGAAGAAGTTATGGCTATATGAATAAAACTAGTTCTGGCAGATGTTCAGAGGTGACAGAGTGACACAAATAGGTCCAGTGAGATCCAGAAATGCAATATCTTGTTTTGCAGATTTGGTGGAGTGTTTAGGAAGTCAATGTGAATTGACAACTCAATTGGTTCATGGTCTGGAGGTCCACAAGCATCTACTCCAATATGACAGTGATAACAGACTATGGTCTTGAGGTTTTGGATAAAGGAGAGAATGATTTTAGTAAGTAGAAGCAGTGTGGATGTTCTTGGTGATTTAGGAAAGATTGTGGAGGTATATGGATTGCGTCTAGTTCATGTTGGTGGTCCGCATTGAAGATTGAGCTCGTAATTGAAGAATTACTTCCAGATGATGATGTTCTTCCTAAGCTTGGCCAATCGGATGAGTTACACATTCTATGGATGATCTTGAAGATGTTCTGTGAAGCATGGCATATTCCTAAAAGAAGATTGAAGTCTCAGATCTGTGTGGTTGATAGTGTTCTAATCCGCATGAAAGTCTTTTGTAATTTAGTCAAGTTGTATTTGTGTATTTGCTATGTAAAGTATGCTGACTTGGATGATTATCCCAAAGCCAATGTCTTGTATAAATAAGAAGTTGTGAAGTCATTTCAAAGGTATCTTGGTAGAGATGAGAGTGTGGTAGAGAGGAAAGTGAAAGGCAGATCATAAGTATTGGGCTTAAATGGAATTGACTCAAGCATGGTGAAGATGCTATTCTTTAGTTCAAGTATGTAATATTTATCATTTTGTAGACAGTGTGTCTACTATAGGCAGTGCGCCTCTTGTGAGGAATGTGCTCGGGCAATGAGCCCTAATTGGCATGTGCCATTTTGTTCTTCTTATTCTTTTAACAGAGAATACAATATTGGGTTAGTCACCCTATGGTTTTTCCCTTAACCAGGTTTTCCACGTTAAAATCTTGGTGTCATATGTGTTAATGTATTTTTGGTCTTGAATTGTTGCATTATGTTTCCATGATTGATTTATTATTATACTGCTGAATTAGAAGAAGGAATTAAGTGTTTAATAAGAGAAAGTTTTGGGACAACTGATTCACCCCCCCTCTTAGTTGTCTGTCTTGAATCTAATAGATCAATGAATGTAGACCTTATGGATATGTGGAGGATTGTCTGAAGTAGCTCTAGTTAAGTTATGAGAGGTCCACATGAAGATTTGAAGAAGCTATGGCCATCTAAGTAGAACTGGGTTCTTCTGTGTTTAGAAGAGATAGAGTGACAATAAATTGGTCTGGATTTCTCTGCATTAAAATATTAGGATGTGTAGATCTAGAGACATGTTTGGGAAGTCAGTGTGTGTCCTTGACTCAAGTGGTTCATGGTTTGGAGGTCCGCAAGCAATCTTTCTAGTGTAACAGTCATGACAGATAGTGTTTTTAAGGTACAAGATGAAGATGCAAGTGATTCTATTGATTTGGAGTAGTGCAGATGGTATTACTGAATTTAGTGTTCATGTGGAGGTCTTTGGATTGTGTGCCTACTGTGTTGGAGGTCTGCATTGAAGATTGAGCTAGTTGTTGAAGATTTCCTTCTTGGTGTTGCTATTCTTCTTAGTCTTGGCTGACCAGATGATTTTAGCATGTTGCGAATGATCTAAGAGAAACTCTATGGAGCGTGGCATGTTGATCAAGGAAGATTTGAGTCCCAGTTATGTTTGGCCGACAACCTAGTGATTCGTATTAAGTCAGATGCTTGTAGTGCCAACCTTGATGTTTATCCCAAGGTTGATGAAGCATATAAAGGCATGTAGTTGAGTCATGGAAAATCATCCTAGTGTGAAATAATAAAATTCCAAGAATGGTTTAGAGGAACAGCAGAGAAGAGGAGTAGAGGAACAAGAATAGTAAAGGATGAAGTTATAGTGAAGAAATATTTGGGAGAAGAGAAAAAGTTTTGTGAGCATTCAATGAGATTGAAACATGCATGAAGAAGATACTATTTCTCAGTTAATTCTTTCTATATTAAACATAAATTTATGTAGGCAGTGAGCCTCTTTTGGGAAGTGAGCTCTAGGCAGTGCACCCGAAGGCAAGTGACTTCCCCTTTTTAAGTACTTTTAACAGGGTACGAATCTTGTGGGTTAACCCCCACCATGGTTTTCCCTTAACCAGGTTTCTACGTTAAAAATCTTGGTGTCAATTGTGTTAATTATGTTTCTGCTCATGTGTTATTGTTTCATGCTTTAATGTTTACATCATTAATCTATTTGTAAGTTGTGAAAGAAAATTAAAAAGAAGAAAAGGTTAATTTTGTGGGACAACTGATTCACCCCGCCTCTCAGTTGTCTGGCCTAATTCCAACAATTGGCATCAGAGCCAAGTTCCTCTGAAAGAAGCTGGACCACTTGAGGAGATCCAGAATGTCAACTTACAAGAAAGACAATCTAAGATTTGATGGAACAAATTACACTCTATGGAAGATGTGCATGCAGTGTCATTTGCAATGTATGGGTGATGCCTACTAGTTGATAACTAAGGATGAGTATAAGATTCTAGAAAAAGGTCCTATAACTCCAGATGAAATCAAAGATTATGAGAACAACATTTGAGCTAAAGAAGCCTTGTTGAGTGCCCTGTCTGATACAAAAATGACAAACGTACTGGAATTGAAAACCACACATGAAATCTGGGAGAAGTTGGAAACCCTACATGAAGGTGATGAACATGTCAAATGTGCCAAGCTACAAAGCTTGAAGGGTAGATATGAAAGCTTAAGGATGAGTGAAGATGAAAATATTACCTCCTACATGCTAAAAGTAAATGAACTTGTGAGAAGTATAAGGTGTGTTGGTGGAAAATTGGAAGAATAAAAAATTGTTGCCAAAGTGCTCAGATCCTTACCTCCAGCCTACAAGCATAAAGTTGCTTCCATTTAAGAAATCAGGGCTATGACAACTGTTACAAGGGATCAGTTGGTTGGTAAACTTTCAGCATTTGAAATGAGTGAGTTTGGTGATTCTCTTCCTAAGTTTGAATCTGCATTTAAAGCCAGTGTTCATGGAAAACAAAGATATGATCTGGGTGAAAGTTCTTCAAGAAGATCAAATAGGTTCAACAAGACAAGGATCTTGAAGATGATGAAACTAAGTTTGATGAACTTGAAGCCCTTTTTACCAAAAGATTTCCAAGAGGATTTGGTAATTATGAAGGAAACTTTCCATTCAAATGTTTTTCTTGTAATAAGATTGGTCATTTTGCCTCAAAGTTTTTGGAGAGGGGTTCAATGTCAAACCCTAACAGACCTAGATTTCAAAAGAAATGCTACTATGTCTAAGAAGCTGGTGAAGAATGAGTCATAGATGATAAGTCTGATCATGGAGATTCCACTAAAAGTGATTGGGTGTTCATTGCTATCAAAGAAGAAGATCCGGTGCCTACTAAGTTTGCTAGTTGTGCAAATGTGGAAAGTGCCTTGGCTTCTTAGGTTGTAGAAAAATATGAATGGGTAATTGATAGTGGATGTTCTCATCATATGACTACTGATAAAAGTAAGTTTGTAAGCTTTGAAAAATATGAAGGTGGAATTGTGAAATTTGGAGACAACTTAGCTGGTAGAATCCATGGTAGAGGATCCATCTCTTTTGATGGTAAGAATAACACTAATGATGTTCTATATGTGGAAGGATTGAAGCATAATATTCTTAGTGTTGGACAGCTGGTTGACAAGGGTTATGATCTCTGATTCAAAGATGGAAAATGCAGAATCTTGGAAAGCTCTAGAACTAAAATTGCATCTGGTACTTAGACTAGAGGTAACATATTTCATTTAAGTAGTTCTGGGAAAAGTTGTTTGATTGCTCAGATTGATCAGAGTTGGTTATGGCATAGGAGAATGTGTCATGTAAATTTTGATAACATTGTCAAGATAAGTTCTACTCAGGTTGTGAGAGATCTTCCAAAACTTGTGAAACCTGCTGATAGCATGTGTAGAGAATGTCAATTGGGTAAATAAAACAAAATTTCATTCAAGAGCAAAGAATAATTTTTAAATGGATGGTTGGAACTTGTGCATACTGATCTATGTGGTCCTGCTAGAATTAGAAGTGTGCAAGGAGACATATATTTTATGTTGTTGATTGATGATTTCTCCTGGATGATGTGGGTAACCTTCTTAAAAGAAAAATTAGAAGCTCTAGACAAGTTTAAGGTATTCAAGGTTATGGTGGAAAATGAGATTGTTGAGAAAATAAAATGTCTAAGATTTGACAGAGGTGGAGAGTTTACCTCCAGTGAGTTTGATACATTCTGTGAAAATCATGGAATAAAAAGATAGCTATCGGCTCCTAGGACTCCTCAGCAGAATGGAGTTGTGGAAAGAAAGAACTAGACCATTCAAGAAGCTACCAGGACAATGATGATGGAAGAAAATGTTTGACAAGTCTATTTGAGAGAAGTTGTGAGCACTATTGTCTACACTCTCAACTGAGTGCAAATCAAAGGTAATTCTGGTAAAACCCCTTATGAACTATGGTTTGGACATTCTCCTACTATGAGATACTTCAGAGTTTTTGGTAGTAAGTGCTATATCAAAAGAGATGAGGATCTAGGCAAGTTTAAAGCAAGAAGTGATGAAGGGATATTTTTGGGTTACTCTACTCAAAGTAAAGCATACTGGTGCTTTAACAAAGGATTGAAAAAGATTGTTGAAAGTGCAAATGTTAGAGTTGATGAATCTAGGTCTTGCAGATATGAATCAGATGATCAAGATGAAATTCAAAGTTAAGGAAGACAAGTTCAAACCTAGACTTAGATTCTGATTGATCTAGAAAATCCAATGACTCAAGAAGATAGTGCAAATGTTGAAGAACAAGCTCAAGAAATAGAGGCTCAAATAAATCCCAAAATTCCTAGGTATGGAAGACTGAATCATCCTGAAGATCAGATCATACGAGATAGATATAAAGGTGTTTGAACTAGGAAAAGAATTGTTGAAGATCAAGAGGAGATTTGTTTGATTTCAAAGATTGAACCAAATTCAGTAAGTGAAGTTTGCAATGATGAAAATTGGGTAAAAGCCATGGAAGAAGAATTAATGCAAATTGAAAAAAATCACACTTGGGATCTTGTTCCTAAAGCTGAAGAAAAAAATGTGATTGGAACTAAATGGGTCTTCCGGAATAAACTAAATGAAGATGGTGAAGTTGTAAGAAACAAAGAAAGGCTAGTATGCAAAGGATATTCTCAAGTGGAAGAAATTGATTTTGAAGAAATGTTTTCTCCGGTGGCAAGAATAGAAGCATTCAGATTATTTCTTGCATTTGCTATATATAAAGATTTCAAGGTCTATCAGATGGATGTCAAGTCAACATTCCTATTCAAAGAATTAGAAGAAGAAGTCTACATTGAGCAACCAGAAGGATTTCAGTTGTCTGATCAGAAAGGTATGGTATGTAGGTTAAGGAAAGCATTGTATGGACTCAAACAAGCCCCAAGAGCCTGGTATGCAAGATTAGATAAGTATCTACTAAAGCTAGGATATAGCAAAAGCACTGCTGATAGTAATCTTTACTTCAAGATTGATCATGAGCATATTCTGATTGTTGAGGTATTTGTTGATGATATCATTTTTGGTGGAAATGAGAGTATGTGCAAAACATTTGCTGATCAGATGTAGAGTGAATTTGAGATGTCCATGTTTGGTGAAATGAACTTCTTCTTAGGTCTACAAATCATTCAGTCAAATAAAGGTATCTTCATATCTCAATCTAAGTATGTGAGAGAATTGTTGAAAAAGTTTGGAATGGAAGATTCAAAGCCAGTGGATACACCCATGGTAATCGGATGTAAGCCAAGTAAACATGATGACTCCCCTAAGGCAAATCAGAAAAGATATAGATCAATGATTGGAGGACTGCTCTATCTAACTTAGTCCAGACCTAATATCATGAATGCAGTTGGACTTATTGCAAGATTTCAAGCTAATCTTAGAGAATCCCATGTTGTAGTAGTCAAAAGAATTTTTAGATATCTCAAAGGGACACTTGATCATGGCTTATGGTATCCAAAGGATAATGACTTCATTCTTCATGCATATACAGATGTCGATTGGGTAGGAGATGTGGATGACAAAAAAAGTACTAGTGGTGGTGCATTCTTCTTGGGAAGTAGATTAGTTTCTTGGCTAAGAAAAAAGCAAGAGGCAATATCCCTATCTACAGCAGAGGCAAAGTATATAGTAGTAACAAACAATTATGCTCAAGTTCTGTGGATGAAGAAAATGCTGAAGGACATTAGAATTGTGTTTGAGTAGCCTGTCACAATCTTCTATGATAATTCAAGTGCAATAAGCATCTCAAAGAATCCAGTGTTGCATTCAAAGACAAAGCACATATCAATCAAGTTTCACTTTTTGAGAGAGAAGATTAATGAGAATGAAGTCACATTGGAGTTTATTTCTTCAGAAGATCAAATTGCGGATACTTTCACTAAGGCTCTACCCAAGGATACTTTTGAGTATCTCAGAAAGAAGTTAGGAGTTATTACCCCTCCTGATCAGAACTAAAATGCACTAGGGTGCATCACTCCGGTGGAATTCACAGTCATATCTTGTGAGTCAGATTGATGTTAAGGAGATACTACTCAGGGGGAGTAGTCAGTATGCAAATTTTTAGACAATATGAAACAAAAAGGGGGAGAAAAGGTTGCAAATATGTGCCATTTGCCATTGATGTCAAAGGGGGAGAGAAGTCATGTGAAAAACTAGTTGCTGATAAAAGGGGGAGCTGTAAAGAAAATGGTTGCAGGTGTGATAAGAGAAAGGGGAGAAGTTCTTATCTTGATGGTTGAATCAGTTTTTCATATCATATGTTGCCATTAATGACAAAGGGGGGGACTGTTGTAAATATGCACTTAATCGGTGTTGTCATTGAGGTGAACATATCCTTGTTGCCATTAGTGTTAACTATATCGTATTTTGTTTCCTGTTTAGAAGACTGGAATGTTGAGGATATTGAGAAAATTAATAAAGATCAATGTATGCAGACCTTATAGCTGTGTAGAGGATTGTCTGAAGTAGCTCCAGTTAAGTTTTGAGAGGTTTGCATGAAGATTTGAAGAAGTTATGGCCATCTGAGTAGAACTAGGTTTTGCTGTGTTTAGAAGAGATAGAGTGACAGTAAATTGGTCTGGATTGCTCCACATTGAAATATTATGATCTACAGATATAGAGACATGTTTGGGAAGTCAGTGTGTGTCATCAACTTAAGTGGTTCATGGTTTGGAGGTCCGCAAGCAATCTTTCTAGTGTAACATTCATGACAGATAGTGTTCTTAAGGTACTAGATGAAGATGCAAGTGATTCTATTGATTTAGAGTAGTGTGGTTGTTATTGCTAAATTTAATGTGCTTATGGAGGTCTCTAGATCATGTGCCTGCTGTGTTGGAGGTCCACATTGAAGATTGAGCTAGTTGTTGAAGATTTCCTTCTTGGTGTTGCTGTTCTTCCTAGTCTTGCCTAATTGGATGATTTTAGCATGTGCTGAATGATATAAGAGCAATTCTATGGAGTGTGGCATGTTGATCAAGGAAGATTTGAGTCCCAATTATGTTTGGCTGACAACCTAGTCATTTGTATTAAGTCAGATGCTTGTAGTGCTGACCTTGATGCTTATCCCAAGGTTGATGAAGCATATAAAGGTGTGTAGTTCAATTGTGGAAAATCCTCCTTGTGTGAAATAATAAAATTCCAAGAAAGGATCAGAGGCAGAGCAAAGAAGAGGAGGAGAAAAGGAACAAGAATAGTAAAGGATGAAGTGATAGTAAAGAAATATTTGGAAGAAGAGCAAAAGTTTTGTGAGCATTCAATGAGACTAAACCAGGCATGAAGAAGATACTATTTCTCGGTTAATTATTTCTATGTTAAACATACCTTTCTACAGGTAGTGAGCCTCTTCTGAGCAATGAGCTCTAGGCAGTGTGCCCGAAGGCAAGTGTCTTCCCCTTTTTAAGTACTTTTAACAGGGTACAAATTTTGTGGGTTAACTCCCACCGTGGTTTTCCCTTAACTAGGTTTCCACATTAAAAATCTTGGTGTCAAGTGTGTTAATTATGTTTATGCTCATGTTATTGTTTCATTCTTTAATGTTTACATCATTGATCTATTTATATGTTGTGAAAGAAGATTAAAAAGAAGAAAAGGTTAATTTTGTGGGACAACTTATTCACCCCCCCTCTTAGTTGTTTGACCTAATTCCAATAGCATTTATGCTAGGCATGGTCATGTTTTGTGCCCAAACACGCCAAAATAGTTTGAGCTACATAGTACCAGCAATATCTCTTAAGAGTCCAAAGTGTAAAAAGGAAACAATCTTTGACGAGCTATTACTCAGAAACCGTATCAATTAGAAACAATCCATATGAGGCTACGGGATCACAAAGAGCCCCTTTACAATAACCTCTCTTGGTTTTTGATATCTCTAAGGCATTTTCCTGTGGTGTCTAGTTTTTCAGCTGACGGAAAAAGTGTCAAATGCATGTAGTGTAAAGTTGCAAATGGGTGTAACTTTCATTCTACTCCTCATGCAACCAAACTGATAGTTCCAACATGTCTAAATGGGTAAGTTTAGAATAGGCATGTTCCTATTTCACACTCAAACATGCCGAAACAGTCTAAGCTACATTGTACTGATGATATCCTTTAAGAGTCAAAAGTGCAAAAAGGTAGCAATCTTTCAAGAGATGTTATTCAAAAATTGTGTCACTTACAAACATTTTGTTTGAGGCTATGGGATCATAGAGGGCCCCTCTACAATAACCTCTCTTGGTTTTTGACATCTCTGAGGTATTTTCTCGTGGTCTCATGTTTTCAATTGATGGAAAAAGGGTCAGATACATGTAGTGTAAAGTTGCAAAGGGGTGTAAGTTTCATTCTGCTCCTCGTGCAACAAAACTGACAATTCCAATACATCTGTATTGGTGGTTTTATTTAAGACATAGTCCTTTTTTGTACCAAAACATGCCTAAATAGTCTGAGCTACATTGTACCGACGATATCCCTTAAGAGTCCAAAGTGTAAAATGGAAGCAATCTTTGATGAGCTATTACTCAGAAACTGTGTCAATTAGAAACAATCTATCTAAGGCTATAGGATCATGTAGGGTACCTCTATAATAAAGTCTCTTAGTTTTTAATATCTCTGAGGCATTTTCCCATAGTGTTTAGTTTTCAGTTGATGGAAAAAGTGTCAAATGCATGTAGTGTAAAGTTGCAAAGGGGTGTAACTTTCATTCTGCTCCTCATGCAACCAAACCGATAGTTCCAACATGTCCAAATGGGTACATTTAGGCTAGGCATGGTCATGTTTTGCACCCAAACATGCTGAAACAGTCTTAGATACATTATACCGATGATATTCCTTAAGAGTCCAAAGTGCAAAAAGACACCAATCTTTGATGAGTTGTTACTTTGCAATTGTGTCACTTAGAAACATTTCATCTGAGGCTATGGGATCATGTAGGGACCCTCTACAATAACATCTCTCAATTTTTATATCTCTGAGGCTTTTGTCCATGGTGTTGAGTATTTAATTGATGGAAAAAGGGTCAAATGCATGCAATGTAAAGTTACAAAGGGGTGTAACTTTTGTTCTACTCCTTCTGCAACCAAATTGGCAGTTCCAACATATCCATATTGGTGGGTTTGTTCAAGGAAAAAGATAACTCAGAGGGGGGGTGAATCAGTTATATCACAAATGTTTAATTCTCTTAAACAAAATTGCATTCCCATTCACTTACTTTAACCCCTTAATTTGTTATGAAGATTAAACATGAAATGTAGAATCAAAACTTAAGCACATCAACACCATACACACGTGAACACTAGATTTTATGTGGAAAACCCTAAAAGGGAAAAACAACTGTGATTGTTAGCTCAAAATATAATGTAGTAACAATATCAAATAACAAAAGAGTCTCACTATTAAAGGGCTCATTGCCCAAAAGAATGCTCACTACAAAAAGGCTCACTGCCAAGGGATGGCTCACTATTAGGAGGGGTGGCTCACTGCCATGAACTGATATGATAGCATCTACAACATGCCTAAGTTCAGTTACAATGAAGCGTAATACATATCACCTTCGTTGCCTCATAACACAAACACTTTCATCTTCACATCTTCACATCCCCGCACTCTACACATAGATTCATTACATTTATTTATACCAATCATCAACCTTGGTACATACATCAAGGTCGGCAATACAATCTACAACCTTTAGATCAATCTCCAAGGTCGACAAACATACATAATTCAAATTAGGTCTGGACCTAAAAAGCTTATGAAGTAAATGAATGAAGTTAGAAAACTTCATGGCTTAGCCTGGACCCAAATATATCTTCACATGCTTCTACCATCCATGAAACACATTTGCAAAGAGTGTTAGCACCCAAGTTAGCTAAACTTGTGCAAACACCAAGAATACTTATGCACACATTTCCAAGAACTCAATCATATCTTGCAGATCAAGAAAACACCTTCAACACAATCTAGAGATATCCACAAACAACATAAAATCACTTGGGAGCTGACAAATCCAACCACAACAGATCTCACTTGAAGACAACAAATATCACTTGAAGACAAATCACAGACTACTCATAGTAAACACTATCAAACTCTGCTAATCAATAAATTTCTTTCTGGAGCACCAAATCACAAATCCTTTGGAATGAAGATAGATAAGAACCCTATAAACATATGTCAAAAACTAGAAGACTAAAAACCAAGCTGCAGAGAAATGCGGAGAAAAATATTTTCTCCCTGTCACACTACAAATGCTGCCAGGCATAGTCTTCAAACTGGTGAATAGAAATTCTACTACACAGCGATCTAGACTACCAAATTTTGGATTTAGCATCTTCAAACACTTCTCTAAATCATATCCAAATCTCATACTTTGGTCTTCAACATAGAAGAAATACAGAGCAAAAACTCAAACAGTATCTTGTAAGCCAGAATACATCTTCACAACTCTGTCTTTAGTAGAACCAAATTTTCTCAAAAGTACTTGGAAACTCAATATCAGGATCATATTATTGTCATATTCAGCACTTGTACAATGTAATACAAAGAAACTAGCACATCACAATCAAGTAACAAAAAGAGAGCACAGTTGACACTAATGACAACACAAACATGTTGACATCAATGACAACATTGATCAGCACATATTTGCAGCAATCTCCCCCTTTGTCATTGATGGAAACATATGATGTGAAAAACTAAACAACATGTTCCACCATCAAGACACAAATCTACCTCAGAACTCCCCCTTTCTCTTTACATGTATGAACTCTCTCTAATTACTTAATGCTTTCTTTTTCTCTAAGTTTTTCACATGAACTCTCTCCCCCTTTGACACCAATGGCAAAGGGTGACACAACTTGTTCAAGCTTTCTTTCCCTGAGTATGATACAACACATACTTGCATTGTCCTTGGCTACTCTGAAGACTTTCCTCTACCTGCATCAATCTTCTATGTTGCTACCTTCTCCCCTTGAGGGGTAGACTCCATAATCAGTTCTTGGAGGAAACATCTGTACTAGAGGCTAGCACAGGCTCAACCTTGATTTTGTTGACATCCTTTATGATCCATGTCTTTTTCATCTCCTTCTTGGTTTCTACCAGATCATCCTTTTGCATCGTTTTCTTCTTTTCTACTAGTTTATCCTTTTTCATGTTCTTCCTTCTACAAAATTTTGCAATATGTCTAGGCCTATTGCAATCATAGCACACATCATTCCTTTGACCATTGTTCCTTCCATTCATTATGGACCTTCATTGGTTAGCCTTGTGTCAAAATCTATTGCATGTAAAGTAAATGCCACTGAAGAATTGAGTATTCACTCCATCACTATAGCCCATCCTTATTTGACTTCTACATTCACTAGCTTTATGACTAACTCTCTTGCAAGTAAATCACTGACCAGATAAAGATGAAACATTTTGATTTGTTTTGCTCCTACAATGAGTAGCCTTGTGACCAAATTTATTACATGAATGACAGTGACCATTGACAGATGGATACCTTTGAGCATTTGGTTTCCTGACTAGTGGTCTTCTTGATCAATTCCCTTGATTCTAGATCTGTTTGCCTTTGTCCTTCTTGTACTCAGCACTGACTATTTGACCTAAATTGGAGCATTCACCTTTCTCAAATCCTGAGCCTTCTTTGTCACCAGAGCTCTTCTGATTGTCATTCATCTCATCAAGTTTTGTAGAACTTATCTTGAACTTTTCTTCATAGTTCTTTGCCTTCTCCGGTCTGGCTTCAGGTTCACAACCTCTTGTTGAAGCTTTGTACAATCTTTAGTTTTATCTTTCGAACATTCCTCAATTCTTTCTTTTTCTTCAACTTTGATTTTTAGATCAGTCATGAATTCATTTACTAACCTCAAATTTTCACTATCCTCTTTATATATCTTTGTTTAAGCTTCTTGACTTTCTCTCATAAATTTCTAATGTATTCATTTGCTTCTTTGATATTCTCCTTTAAGTCCTTGTTTTCTTCTTCAAATCTTTCTAGGTCTTCAAGAACAATTTTGAGTTCTTCAATGTCAGTGGACAAACATTCTTCTTCTGAAGATTTGATATCATTGCAGGCCTCAGTCATTGTTTTAGGTTCAACTTTAGAAATTAAAAATGGGTTTATTTATTCTTCAACAACTCTTCATCTGTCAATTCACATTTTCTTTTATCACTAATGATCTGACACTCTTCTTGTACTTCATCATGCATTTCCTTTTCTTTAGTTTGTACTTCCCTTTTTATAATATTTTCTTTTTTTCTACAAGAGAACCTATTTGAATCCAATACATATTGATTAACTTCTGAATACTTCTGTATGTCTTCATTAACCTTAACATTTGTACTTTCAACAATCTTCCCTAGTCTTCTATTATAGCATTGGTAAGCTTTACTCTCAGTAGAATATCCAAGGTAAATACCTTCATCATATTGTGCATCAATCTTTTCAATTTTTTCCTTTCTTCTGATAAAACATTTCCTTCCAAAAATTCTAAAATATTTAACAGAGGGAAACTTTCCATACCATAGCTCATAGGGAGTTTTTGTATCATTTGCTTTCACTTGTACTCAGTTCTATTTGTAGACAGTAGTATCAATTGCTTCTCTCCAAAATACTTTCGATAGATTTTCTTCCTTTATCATTGTCATTGTAGCTTCTTGAACAATCCAACTCTTTATTTCAATCACTCCATTCTGCTATGGATTTCTAGGATCAGACAACTACCTCTTTATCCCATGATTCTCATAGAACATATTAAAGTCATTAGAAGTAAACTCTTCTCCTCTTTCAGACCTCAAACATTTGATCTTCATATCCAAATCATCTTCAACCATTCTTTAAATGATTTTAACCTATCTAGGGGTTCTGATTTTTCTTTAAGAAAAGTAACCCAAGTCATTCTTGAATAATCATCAATGAATAGCATAAAATACCTGTCATCATGGAAATTTCTTACTCTTGTAGGACCACAGAGGTTTGTATGAACCAACTCCAATAGTCCAATAGAAGATTTTTCTTCACCTTGTAAAATTCCTCTTATTTTATTTCCAGCTTGACACTCCTTGCAGATGATACTATTAGGTTTTCTAATCTATGGTAGATCTTTCACAACTTGAGCTTAACTTATTCTTATCAGATCATCTAGATTGATATGACATAATCTCTTATGCCAAAGCCAACTCTCACTGATTTGAGTCACAGAGAAATAATTTTCACCTTCTCTAAGATGATAAAGGTTTCCTTCTATCCTCTTTCCAACAGCTATCACAATTCTAGATTTCTTTCTAATCTCAAAAACATCATCCTGAAATACAAGACTGTATCCTTTTCTACACAACTATCCAACACTCAAGAGATTTTTCCTTAAACTTTTAACATAAAGAACATAATTAGTATGATGTTTTCCATCAAGACTGATTGACCCTCTTCCACATATCTTAGTAGTACAATTATCTCCAAATATAATTGATCCTTGATCACATTTTTCAAAATTAATGAATTTGCTTCTATAACTGGTCATATGATTTGAGCAACTACTGTCAATAACCCAATAATTCTTTTCTTGAAAAATATCTTCACTATCAGGACTTACCCCTAGATCATTTTCTTTCATACCTCCTTCATAGTCAGCACCACAAATGACATCCTTTGAATTAGTGAGAAAGTAGCCATTATCTTCATTGTCTTCAACATCATAGTAGATTTTCTTAGGCACTCTACTTTCATTTTCCTTTTTCCTACTTCTCAAAAATCCCTTTGGACATCTTGATGCATAATGACCAATCTTGCCACACTTGAGAGGCATCTTGTCTTTGTTGATAACTGAGAGGGGGGGTGAATCAGTTATCTTAATTATTTCAGCATTATGATCTTCCTTAACAATTAATGCAGTATCAATTCAAGTAAGCAAAGATAATCATGAAATGGAAATAACATCAATACACATGACACTGTGATTTTGACGTGAAAAACTGTGTTAGGGGAAAAACCACAGGGTGATTAACCCAAGATTGTATTCTCTATTAGAAGAATAAGATAGTACAAAATGGCACTTGCCAATTATGGCTCACTGCCCGAGCTCACTACTCACAAGAGGCTCACTGCCTACAAGAGACTCACTATCTACAAGAGAAGAAGGTTATAATAAACTTGAATTGATGAGAGGCATCCACACATGCTGAAGTTCAATTCCGGTTAGGCTCAATACACTGATCTACTGCACTTCATTCTACCTCCTTTTTGCTGTTGCTGTTCTGTCACATTCCAGACCTGACTTACTGACTTCACACTATTCTTTTGCTTTCCTTCACACTTGTCTACACTACTACTACACTTCACATCCAAATCCATCTAGTATACATATCCGTACCAATGATTTCAACACCTTTCTAGTCGGCATCCGGAATAGTCAATATTTTCCTCAACTCTCAACTGTCGGCTGAATCTTTGCATACCAAGTAATACAGATCAAAGAGATTCTTGTAGAAGTCATCAATTATGTTGGCCAATCATGAATGATACCTTAGGAAACTTAATCACCATCAATATCACATCTGGATTAAGGTCTGATGCTCTGCCGATTAGGTCTTCCTCTGTCTACTCTGCCAATCAGGAACCCATCACTCAAGTGCTCATATCTCTTCACACTTCTATCACCGAAGGCTAAATCCTTGGAATATATCAGTCAAGGTACTCCTCTTGACTTCCCCAAATCCGCACTTTACTGAGATACTTCCTCTGAGAGATCCAGACTTGAATGTTAGACCTTGTTGCCTACTCTATTCTTGCTTACCGGACCACAACACTTCTTCAATTTGACTTCTGGTAAAGATACATTATGTCCTGCGGATATGTGGAATGGTCTTTGCTGCAATCAATGACAACACCAATGAAGCCACATAGTGTCTCTTGCCAACAATCTCCCCCTTTGGCATTGATGGCAACACTTAGTGAAAAATGACTAAGTGTTATACTACACTTCCCCTTGGTTGATGCTTTATTCTATTGTACACTATACCGAAGCTCCCCCTTAGCTGGAGTCCACATTTTTCACTGCTCCTCACTCCCCCTTTGACATCAATGGCAAAGGGTAGGGTGTGCACACCAAAATTTCCCAAAAACAATCTATACTTAGCCGCATAAGTATATATACATGCTATACTTACATATACTAAAGTATATCTACAAAAAATGTCTTCAACTGGGCAAATTCTATTGCCCAACTCTGCTTCATCTTGTCCAAAATTGAGATGTGACCACTCAATAGGAATTCAAAAGCTTCTGCCCTCTTAAGATCTATCAGATCACTGGTTCCGGCTGTGGTCTAGGCATCAGTTAGGGCCTCATGGATGGCCTCTAATTTAGGGATAATCATCCCTCTAAGTTCACCCATCCTACTTAATATGTTCTTCCTCTCCTTCTCAAGCTTTTTAATCTCATTCATGACTGCAATAGTTTGACATTCTTGGTTTATTATGGATATAGTGAGAGGATCAAAATTTTGAGAGAGGCTTGACCATTTATCCTCTTGTTCTTTCACTTTCTTCTCAATATCCTTTGTTACTTTAGTCCAGGAAATACAAAATTTATATACTTCCTCCATCCTTAAGAGCATTTTCTAAGCTTTTTATCCCAATATCCATATTTCTCCTATCATTGGTTATAAACCCTTGTACTTCTGATAATCTTTTTACCAAAAACTCCTTCCGGACCTTATCTTCTGTTGACTTCTCTAATGAATCAAAATGTGTACTAACACTATTTACTAGAGATTTGAGATTACCAGATGAGGAGCCTAAGGGATCCTTCTGAAAAGATGGCATAATCTTTTCCAATACACCAGATGCAATGTCTATGAGCTTGCAGTCCTCCATGTGAGACTTTAGGAATTTTTCTTTTTCTTTTGCCAAAGTAAAGGATGCTAGCTTCATGGTTTGAACCGAGGAGAGGGAGTCAAAATTAAATGGTCCTTGAAGAAGTTTCAATTCATCAAATTCCATCATCCCCTTGGTTAAGAATTCTTCTACTACTTCTACTGTGTCTCTTGCCGGTGATAGGGCTTTGTCCCCTTCTGTAGCCTTACCACTATCATTTGTGACCTTTTCTATTGGAGTTTTCTCTTCTTCTACAGCCTTACTACTGACATCTTCTTTTTGCTTCTCCTCTGCTCCTTGACTGATTTTCTCTTCTACTCTTCCTTCTCCTATAGGTCCAGAATCTGCAGGGGAAACCAGATGAAAGATATTTGCTTCTTTTTCTTCACTTGTCTCCTTTGCCTCTTCTGACATTTTCTCAGTGAATTCTTCTTTGTTATCTATTCCCGAGGGATCATCACCTAAATCCTCTACAACAGGAATATTGAATCTTTTATAGGCATTTCAGAGGATTTCCTCTGTTTCTTTTGCCACCTTATCAGTTTCTCCAAGCATGAGCTGATTCATTGATGCAGAGGCATCCACACTATAACCTTACAATACAGCATGGATGTCTGCAGCCCAGCATCATCATCATCATCCTCATCATCATCATCATATTTTGCTTAACACTGTCAGCATCATCATATTTCCTGTGCCGACCGATATCCTCCTGATGACAAGCCTTCACTCTTTCGCATGTCAACAGCATCACCTTACTCGATTATCGACAGCATCATCATGTTCGACCAGCGCGAACATCCTCCTGACGTCCACTGTTCACTTCAGCGACAACTTCCGCCTTCACTATCTTCAGCATCATGATATTCAACATCATGACAATCAACAGGATAAAGAACATCCGGTTCCCTCCATTTATCCTGATGATGACGAACCTTAACTCCTTGCACCTTCCCTTTGATGCTGACGTCACCCGATATCCTGATGATGTATATCCTGATGACGATGACATCACCCACAGCTCCTCAATATCCTGCTGTTCTGAAATATCCTGATGACGTATATCCTGATGATGATGACGTCATATCCTGCTGTTCTGAAATATCCTGTTGTTGGCCGAACTTAGCTTTTTCAGCCCGCGATCAACCCGATCTTCTTCCTTATGCCGATACGCTCCTCCTCGGCCCTCCTGATGATGGTCACCCCGATGCTCCTTCACTTCATGCACTCGACTGCATCATGCTCTTCTCCTCTTACTCGGATGATGATGCCCGAAGCAATTGCAGGATATAAGCAGAAATATCCTGATGATGTCATTTTAACAACTTTTCAACCTTAGCAGATTTTCACTGTTCTGATCCGCCGAACCTCCTGGGATGACTCGATCCACTTCCAGGGTGATCTTCCACACTTTATCAGCTCGACCTAGCACATGCCCATGCTAGGGTCTTCAACACCTTTCAGCCGCGATCCTGCACACCTGCATGCGAACAAACAAACTAACCCCTACCCTACTGTACATAACCATTCCACCGATCAGACGAATCAACCAGTGGAATGGATCAGTGAATCCATACAGCCACCAAACCAGCAAATCGATCAAGCAAAGGAATTCAACAGAGGATGAACACAAACAGGAACACTTTATTTGATTTCAAAAGATGCAAATACAATGATCAGTTTCTCTCTCTCTGCCTCACTCTCACAAAGTCTGGTTGATGATATCTGCAATATCAACCGATCCTCATGCTTAAATAGATTTTCCTGCGAGTACTACTGACCCGACTCCAAGCGGCTGGGAACTCTCTCCAAGCGGCTGGGAGATCCAACCGGACCTACAGCATACAACTGTCCTAACAAACTAACTAAAAATAGTAAAGCCTGGTCAGCATGATCTTATCATGATCAGCATGACCTTATTACATGCATTTGGTCTTACTAGACCTTCTTGGAAACATAAACAAGACTCAAACTAACTAACTGCCTCATGAAGGCCAGCTGTCAGGTAGGTGCTCCTGCACCATTCATTCTAGCCTTACTCCAGAACTCATCCTTGCAATCTTTGAAGATCATATCCATTTGTTTTGGTGTAATTGAGGGATAGAGCTAGATAGCTATCTGATCTCTAATTTCTAAGTCCTTAGCCTTGGAATTTTCTTTTCTCATATCAAGTTCCTTCTCTAAACTTTTAGGAATTAGAGAAATTATTTCAATAAATGCTTTATTGTATACATTCAAGTATTTGACTGTGGCTTCCTCCAAGATCTTTTTATTTGCATCATTATATGTGTCATAGAATTTTGTTATTGGTTATAGGTTCCCATCCATAGTAACTACTTTAACCACATCATCTAATGACAGAGTGGGCTTTTCAACAAACTCTTTTGTCTCCGCCTCCTTGGTTTCACTGGATACTTTCTTCTTTTTCTTCATCTTCTTGATCTCTTCATCAGATTCAGTCTCTTCATCATCCTTCTAACTAATGTAAGACCTTGTTGCCTTTGTCTTTGGTCTCATTTCACCTTTACCTGATGATTTTACATCCGGTTTAGATGCCTTTGAGCTCTTTGCAGTGGCAGATGCAAAGCTCTTAGAGGATCTGGTCCGGGAGGAAGCTTCTACCGGAGCACTTTCTTTTTCTGCTTCTCCGTTTCTTTTTTCTGCCCTTTCCATCTTTTCTCTGCTGGCATCAAGTGCCTCTTTTGAAATGCCATAACTTTTGGCAATGTTCTCAAATTCTTTTCTCACTTTTCTCTTCATTTCCAGTTGACATAGCTCCACATGGATTTTCACACTCAACTCTTCAAAGGTTCCAAACCTTTCTACCTTAGGATCCTTTGGCTGACTTAGCATGTGTTGAACATGCAGCTCTACAATTTTCTCATCAACTTCATACCCCATTGACATGATCCACACTACCCTTGGCTCTACTGTCGCCATTAGGCACTGATCAGTTTCTACCATAATGCAAACTGCATCCTTATATTATTCAACTAAAGATTGGGGAATTCTTTCTCTAGCCTACATCATGCTTTGGAAGTTTTTGAAATAACCCCATAGTGCTGTATTCTATGTTTTGGCATAACCAAGTCCATATAAATAGTCCCTGATTTGTATGGCAACCGATCTATCATTTTGCCATATCCAGCCACTAGATCTGAGTAGCTCATTCATATAATAGAAGAACAAACAGAGTATCAAGTTGTCGTATTTGAAGGAGTTCTTCTTGTCCTTCTTGATCTTTTGTAGGTTTTCCCAAAGTTGGTTCAGAAGGAGCTCACAGAGATCATAGTCAACATTCTTTCTTAACATTTCATAGGCAGCATATACAACAGTTCCAGATATTGAATTCTCCCTGCTAGAGTGATATATCTTATAGCCAATTATCATTAATGCAAACTTGATATCCGAATCTGAGATATCCTTAATTGTCATTGCTCTCTTGTCAAATTTTGATTCGATAGCCTCACTTACAATTTGGTTTTTGACAAATTTGAGAATAGGCATCTCACCGGTTGAGTGTAATCTAGTTACAGCCTTAATGGCATCCTTAGTGATCTTAAACGACCTGTTCAACCATATGAAGTTATCGTGCATTCTGCTCAGAACATACCGGACCCATTCATCTTCTGTAAAATAGGAGAAATGAATGTATTCTGCAAAATGTTTGTCCCAGATAGCCTTATACTATGGTTTGAGTTCAAAAGAGTCATCAATTAACTGATTGTGATAGATATCCATAAGCTTGGATTCCCCAAAGTTTTCAATGTTCGCATGAATGTATGCCCTAACATCTTCAACATGTAAAACCCCATGCAGAATGTTGGAAAATGCCCCTAAAGGATCCACTTCTAGAGATTTGTAGGGATGCTTCTTAAATTTAGGGTACAGCCTATCAGAAATCTTCACAACATTTGGTGTGTCCATCTTACAAAAGATTCAGAGATAGATTTCAAGAATGGAAAATACCTCTTACGCCTTTAGAGTTCACGGAATGAGCTGAGAAGATCATCGAATAACTTGAATTTTGCGGTTGATCTTTTGAGAGAGATGAGGCAAACTTGTTTGCAAAGCTCTATTTCTTTTCTTCTCGAGTGCAAATGTGCAAATGACAAGTGAATGAACCCTTTTATTTTTGATAAAAACCCTAATTCTGCACTGTAATAAATGCGCAACTTAAGTCATTCCGGTTGCCTTGTTCTTCTTATTTTGAGACAGATCATTTCCAGATCACTGAGATACACTTAAAGTTATTCTTGGTGAATAGTGATAATCTATCTTCATTTCCCTAATCATTTGATCTATCTACAGATCAAGATTCCACAACTTTGAATCAAGCCAGATCTAACTGTGAGAAGCCTGTTCTTATCGGATGATTGTCAAACTGGACCAATCTTGGAGAATTAGACTCTTCAAATCTTCTTGCAGATCTTTCATGTCATAACCAATTCTTCTTTTAATGTTTCTCTGAGAACCCTTTAATCTGCAACTTTGCATGTGCCGAATTTAGGCACCAATTGGCTGGCTGGGGGATTTTGTTTTTCTTAGTGACTCCCCCTGAGCCAGAGCTCATCTATTCAATTTCTGGAAGGATTATCAACACTAGATTCTGGTGTGGACCCATCCCCAACATTCTCTGTGCTTCTCTTCACCCAAATCTTATTCATCTCCCTTTGAATTTCATTCATGTTCACTTTTCCTTTTCCTTTGTCTTGGTTATGATTATGCTATTCTGGACCCCTTTTGTCTTGATTCTTATTTCTACAGAATTTGACAATATGACTAGATCTATTGCAATTGTAGAAAACAACATTTCTTTGCAAATTTGACTGATATCCTCTTGATCTACATTGATTAGCCAAATGTCCCATTCTATTGCATGCAAAGCATCGACCATTGAAGGAATTGTTCATTTGCAAGTTTCTACACTCATGGGATTTGTGACCATACCTTTTGCAATTGAAGCACTATTCGGAGAAGGATGTATTAGTCTGATTCATTCTTCTTCTGCATTGATTTGCTCTATGACCAAAGTTATTGTAGTTGTGGCAGTATCCATTGAAAGATGGATATCTTTGAGCATTTGGTTGCCTTACCGAAGGTCTTCTAGGCCTGTTTCTTGGATTTTCTGATCTGGAGTTCTTCTGACCGGATCCAGAGCTTTCACATGTTTCATACCCCAAGCCTTGCTTGTCATCTACCCTCTTCTAGCTTTGAAGAAGAACTTCAAGTTGAGAAGAGCTTATTTTAAATTTCTCTTTGTATTCATTTTCTGTTTGAAGATCCCTTTTAAGAGTGACAATCTGATTCTCAAGTTGATCTTCATTATCTCTTGCTTCTTCAAGGTCAGATTCTAGATGTCTGATAATTCTATCCATTTTATGGTAGTCTTCTGATTTCTCCTTGAGAGATTGTCTTAGATCATGTTCAGTTTTTCTTTTCTCTTCAATTTCTTGGGTGAGTTTCATAACTCCTGATTCCATTTCATGTCTTACCATAATGATCTCTTTTGACAACTTTTCACATAGCTTGGTCTTCTCCTTGAGGTCTTCATTTGTATCATTTGCTTCACCTTGACTTGCCAATTGTTGAAGTAGATCCTTTCTCTTTTTCATAGAGATACTTAGTTTCCCTTTTAGTTCATTTATGAAGTCATAAGCCTATTTGATTCTTTCCTTTAATTCATTGACATCAGAGTTAGATTGCTCAAGATCATCTAGGGCAGACTGGAGTTGTTCCCTCATACCATACACATCCATTTGAATTCTTAGATCTTCCTCAAGCTATTAGGCTCTGTTTGGAGGAACTTGGCTCTAATACCAATTATTTATAACTGAGAGGGGGGGTGAATCAGTTATCTTAATTATTTCAGTTTTTTGATCTTCCTTAACAATTAATGCAGTATCAATTCAAGTAAGAAAACATAATCATGAAATGGAAATAACATCAATACACATGACACAGTGATTTTGATGTGGAAAACCCTGTTAGGAGAAAAACCCACGGGGTGATTATCCCAAGATTGTATTCTCTATTAGAAGAATAAGATAGTACAAAATGGCACTTGCCAATTAGGGCTCACTGCCTAAGCTCACTGCTCACAAGAGGCTCACTGCCTACAAGAGACTCACTATCTACAAGAGAAGAAGGTTATAATAAACTTGAACTGATGAGAGGCATCCAGACATGCTGAAGTTCAGTTTCGGTTAGGCTCAATACACTGATCTAATGCACTTCATTCTACCTTCTTTTTGCTGTTACTGTTCTATCACATTCCGGACCTATATTACTGACTTCACATTACTCTTGTACTTTCCTTCGCACTTGTTTGCACTACTACTACACTTCACATCCAAATCCATCTAGTATATATATCCGCACCAATGATTTCAACACCTTTCTAGTCGGCATCTAGAATAGTCAATATTTTCCTCAACTCTCAACTGTTAGTTTAATCTTTGCATACCAAATAATGCAGATCAAAGAGATGCTTGTAGAAGTCATCAATTATGTCGGCCAATCATGAATGATACCTTAGGAAACTTAATCACCTAAGAGATCCAGACCTAACTGTCGGACCTTGCCACATGCTCTATTTTTGCTTACTAGACCACAACACTTCTTCCATCTGACTTCAGGTAAAGATACATTATGTCCTATGGATGTGTGGAATGGTCTTTGTTGCCATCAATGACAACACCAATGAAGCCACATAGTGTCTCTTGCCAACAGTCTTTGTGCATATTAGTATCTAATTTTCTTCTTCTCTCAAAGTCAGCTTCAATATTATTAACAATCTTCTAAACTATTTCCATAGTCTCCTTAGGTTTTCTAGTCTTGAATGTGATTACAACTGAATTCTAGACAACATATCCAAGAAATATAAAAAATTTTACTATTCTTATATTTTAGAGAAAAAATAGAGACACATCCTTCTTATGCATCATCCTAGATCTACCTTAATCTATTAGGCTTTCTTCCAAGGAACCTCGTTCTGATACCAATTGTTGAAGGCACAAGACAACTAAGAGGGGGGTGAATTAGTTGTATCAAAAACCTTAAATTCTCTTAAACAAAATCACATTCCCATTCAGTTGCTTTAACCCCTTAATCTATTATGAAGATTAAACATGAAATGCAAAATCAAAACTTAAAAACATCAACACCATACAGACATGAACACCAAATTTTACGTGGAAAACCCTAAAAGGGAAAAACCATGGTGAGTATTAGCTCACAATATAATATAGTAACAATACTGAATAACAAAAGAGGCTCACTACCCAAAAGAATGCTCACTGCAAAAAGGCTCACTGCCAAAGGGTGGCTCACTGGCAAGGGGTGGCTCATTGCCAAGAGGGGTGGCTCACTATCAGGAGGGGTGGCTCACTACCATGAACTGATATGATAATATCTAAAACATGCCTGAGTTGAATTCCAATGAAGCACAATACATATCACCTTCACTGCCTCACAACACAAATGCTTTCATCTTTGCATCTTCACATCGCCACACTCTATAGATGGATTCATTACATTTATTTATACCAATCATCAACCTTGGAACATACAACGAGGTTGTCAATATAATCTACAACCTTTGGAACAATCTCTAAGGTCAGCAAACATACATAATTCAAATTAGGTCTGGGTGTAAACAAACTTGTGAAGTAAATAAATGAAGGTAGAACACATCATGGCTTATCTCAAACCCAAATACATCTTCACACATTTCAACATGCTTCTACAATCCACAAATCACATCCGCAAAGAGTGTTAGCACCCAAGTCAGTGAAACTTGTACAAATACCAAGAATACTTAGGTACACGTTTCTAATAAATCAATCATAGCTTGTGGATCAAGAACATGCCTTCAACACAATTAATAGACATCCACAAATAGCATAAAATCACTTGGGAGCTGACAAATCTAACCGCAATAGATCTCACTTGAAGACAACAAACATCACTTGAAGATAGATCACAGACTGCTCACAACAAACACTGTCAAACTCTGCTAATCAATAACTTTCTTTTTGAAGCACCAAATCACAAATCCTTTGGATTGAAGATAGCTAAGAACCTTATAAACATATGTCCAAAAATATAAGACCAAAAATGAAATTACGAAGAAATACGGAGCAAAATACTTTCTTCTTGTCACATTGCAAATCCTGCTAGGAACAATATTCAAACTGGTCAATAGAACTTCTATTGCATAGTAATTCAAACCACCAAATTTTGGATTTAGCATCCTCAAACACTTCTCTAAATTATATCCAAATCTCATACTCTAGTCTTAAACACAGAAGAAATGTGGACCAAAACTTCAGACAGTATCTTGTAAGCCATAATACATCTTCGCAACTCTGTCTTTAGTATGAACCAAATTTTCTCAAAAGCACTTGGAAAGTCAATATCAGGAACATATTGTTGTAATCTTTAGCACTTATACAACGCAATACAAAGCAACTAACTCATCACAATCAAGTAATAAAAAAAGAGCACAATTGACTCTAATGACAACACAAACATGTTGACATCAATGACAACACTGATTAGCACATACTTACAATATGTTTTATGCTAGGCATGGTCCTGATTCACACCCAAACACGTCGAAATAGTGTGAGCTACATTGTATTAGTGATATCCCTTAAGAGTCTAAAGTGCAAAAATGCAAGGATCTTTGACAAGCTATTACTCAGAAACCATGTCAATTAGAAACAATCTGTCTAAGGCTACAAGATCATGTAGGGCTCCTCTACAATAACCTCTCATAGTTTTTGATATCTCTGAGGCATTTTCCTGTGGTGTCTAGTTTTTAGTTACTGGAAAAAGTGTCAAATGCATGTAGTGTAAAGTTGCAAAGGGGTGTAACTTTCATACTTCTCCTCATGTAACCAAACTAATAGTTCCAACATGTTTAGATGGGTACATTTAGGCTAGGCATGGCCCTATTTCATGCCCAAACATGACGAAATAGTCTGAGCTACATTGTACTAGCGATATCCCTTAAGAGTCCAAAGTTTGTAAAGGCATAAATCTTTGACGAGCTATTACTTTGAAAATATGCCACTTAGAAACATCTCATCTAAGGCTACAAGATCATGTAGAGCTCCTCTACAATAACCTCTCTCAGTTTTTGATATCTCTAAGGCGTTTGCCTGTGGTGTCTAGTTTTTGGTTGATGAAAAACAGGTCATATGCATACAATGTAAAGTTACAAAGGGGTGTAACTTTTGTTCTACTCCTTGTGTGACCAAACCAATAGTTCCAACATGTCTAGATGGGTATGCTTGGGCTAGGTATGGTCCTATTTTGCACCCAAACATGCTGAAACAGTCTTAGCTACATTGTACCGGTGATATCCCTTAAGAGTCCAAAGTGCAAAAAGGTAGAAATCATTGATGAGTTGTTACTCAGAAATTGTGTAACTTAGAAACAATATATCTAAGTATTTGAGATCACATAGGGCCCCTCTATAATAACCTCTCTCAATTTTTTATATCTCTGAAGCATTTGCCCATAGTGAAAGTTTTTCTGATGCTCTAAAAATTGTCAGATGCATGTAGTGTAAAGTTGCAAGGTAGGCTACTTTTGTTTTGTTGTTTGTGGGGCCAAACCGTTAGCACCAACACGTCTAATTGGGCACATCTATGCTAGGTATGGTCATTGCCCTTCATTATAAAAGGGTCATAGTCTTTCCTATTCGAAGGGTCACAACATTTCGCCTTTGAAATGTCACAACCTAAATCATATCATCACTATTCATGAGAACCTAAATTCATTTATTTGCAATATTGCCTAAGGTAATATTCTTAATTGTATTCTTCAAGGATATTGTGGATGTCTTTCTCAATGATAAAGTGATCTCCCTCTTATGTTAGTGCTTATCAACCTAGAAAGCATTTTGATAAACAATGTTTTTAATATGCATGGAGTAATCTTGTTGAAGATACATCTGGTCATGAAGAAAACAAATAGATATACCTAATACACGAAGTATGAGGCATACACATGAATACACATAATACATGAAGTATACATAGGAACCATGAAGCATACATGTGAATACACGTAATACATGAAGTCTACACAGGAAGCATGAAGCATACATGTGGAAACATGAAGTATACATAGGAAGCATGAATCATACACATGAATACATGAAGTATACACAAGAAGAATGAAGCATACATGTGAATGGTAGCATGAAGCATACACGTGGAATGGTAGCATGAAGCATACATGTGGAATGGTAGATGTCTTCTAAGAATTATATGCAAACTTCTAGAGGTATGAGGTCACATGTAATAATGTCTTGCTCATTTTTAGTTGCATTCTTTAATGTGCACTGTATAATTACATGAATGTCCTTAGCATTCTACAATGATCCTACAAAGTATGGGCTTAGATGTGTAGTGGTAGAGAGACCTAGGTGTTAGATTGCATCAATATGTATTACTATATTCATATGATGGATTTAATGTTCAATAATCTTAGAGGAGAATAATGTTCAAACATTATATATTTACAATTATATAAAGGAAGAGTGCATATAATACAATTGGACTTTAAATATTTGAAGTATAGCCACCTACAAATATCTATTGAAGCGTGGATTTATAATGAAAATATGGACACTATCAACAAAAAAGATGTGTATTAACCAAATAGCCATATAAGCATACATCAATATCTATCGATATAAGTATAACATATATACAAAATAACCATATAGGCTTGCAAGAATACCATATAGGCATGCAATGTCAACTATATGCAATACAAAATATATGTCCACAAATGACATATAGGCATAAAACAAAGGAACCCAATAAAAACCCATTCCCCTCTGGGTGAAGAAAATAGATCATAGGTGGCCTTTGATCTTTGAGGGGATGGAGACACATATGAGAGTGGTCTACTTCAAACCCGAGGGCTACTCCTATTTTGTTCATCATGGAGCTTTAGCTGTTACAATAAAAAGTATAGATATTATTATATATAAATTACATTATAAAAAGTGAAATATTTAATAAAATAATCACTTACCACTACCATATGATCTCTCTCCTCATTTTCCATAGTAGCAGGATTAGGCTATGGCATTGTATTGTCCTATGGAAACCATTCAGATAGAAATTAAACTTCAAATCAATAATCATTTAATTTTTCAATAATAAACAACTATAACAATGAATGTAATTTAAAATTTACTAATCTGTGTCATACCCCCATCAAAGGCATGGAGCTGTTAATTGTAAAACACTCACCATGCTCCATTGCCATATGAACTTTAGGAGTTGTCTTTGTCTGCATCATCTGAAAATAAAACAACATTATTCAATTATGAAAACTAGAATAATGATGTAGGTCATGGCTTATAATGTATGATCTATAGTCAATAAAATTTCAAGTACTTTCGTAGACGTGTATGAAAAATGCGGTAGCATAGACCAAGCAGTGAACTGTTTGAAATTTTTTTAAGAGAATTGTTTGATAAAATGCTTTGGTAGACATGTATTGAAAATGTGGTAGAATAGACAAGGTAGAGAGTTGTTT
Organism: Cunninghamia lanceolata; assembly: GCA_027924645.1. Classification (NCBI taxonomy): domain Eukaryota; kingdom Viridiplantae; phylum Streptophyta; class Pinopsida; order Cupressales; family Cupressaceae; genus Cunninghamia; species Cunninghamia lanceolata. The sequence goes on from BSBN01000582.1 coordinate 5,231,316, forward strand.
GAAAAAATACCTCAAAGAAATGTGGTCTCATGGTGATGGACATCACCATGAGACCACATTGCTTTGATGCATTTTTTCAAATAGCTCATTGCCTTGTCTATGCTATTGCTTACTATTATGCTCTGGTAGCTTTTTTCCAAGCATCCATATTTTATTCAAAAGCACCTATATTGGGTTTTTAGCCATAGTGGCAAGGAAGTGAATTGTTTGATAAAATTCTTTGGTAGACATGTATGGAAAATGTGGTAGCATAGACAAGGCAGTGAGCTGATTGAAAAAATGCCCTCAAAGAAATGTGGTCTCATGGTGATGGACATCACCATGAGACCACATTTCTTTGAGGGCATTTTTTCAATCAGCTCACTGCCTTGTCTATGCTACCACATTACTATTATGCTTTGATAGATTTTTTCCAAGCATCCATAGTTTGTTACCTATTTTATTCTTTTAGCCATATCAGTAAGGAAGTGAATTTTTTGATAAAATTCTTTGGTAGACATGTATGGAAAATGTGGTAGCATAGACAAGGTAATGAGCTATTTGAAAAAATGCCTTAAAGAAATGTGGTCTCATGGTCATGTGATTAGACCACATTTCTTTGAGGCATTTTTTCAAACAGCTCACTGCCTTGTCTATGCTACCACATTACTATTATGCTTTGATAGATTTTTTACAACCATCCATAGTTAGTTTGAAAGCACTTGTTTAAGGTTTTTAGCCATGGAAGCAAGGAAGTGAACTTTTTGATAAAATGCTTTGGTAGACATGTATGAAAAATGTAGTAGCATAGACAAGGCAGTGAACTGATTGAAAAAATGCCTCAAAGAAATGTGGTCTCATGGTGATGTCCTTGTCTCTGCATTTACTTGTCATGGCATTCCATGAGACCACATTTCTTTGAGGCATTTTTTCAAACAACTCATTGCCTTGCCTATGCTATAGCTTACTATTATGCTTTGATAGATTTTTTCCAAGCATGCATAGCATAGATAAGGCAGTGAATGTTTGAAAAAATGCCTCAATAAAATGTGGTCTCATGGAATGCCATGACATGAAAATACAATTGGTAGCCACTCCTAGCTATTAGTTATGCAATGTGAATTAATTGCATAACTGCTTATGTTGAATTTCTAAAAAACTATATTGTAATTGAAATTTTGTCATCTATCAACATCTAGTTATTAGTTATGCAATGTGTAGTAATGCTTTGAGTTTGAAAGATGTGCACTGTAATATAATCAATGATATGAATATAAAATACAAAAATCTAGTAAGTACAAATCATTAGTTAAACTCTAAATATTTTATTACCTGAGTGAAGCTTTGAACTCCACCTCCACTGGGAGGTGTTGCCATGAAATCTCCAAGATTAACCTATTCAACATCTAAAATTAGATATTAGAACACCATTCGTATAACAATGCTATTCACATATAATATTTATAATTGTTTACTAGTTGCATAGCTCGACAATACATGTTGTAGTGTAATACGGAGGTGGAGAACTGCTAAAAATTGAATGGATGCTATGACCCTAAAATTTTTTACAATCATTAAACTAAATTAGTTAATCTTGCATTTCAAAAATGAAATTTAATAAATTAAATTCAATGTACTTGCTAACATTTACCTGAGTATCAAGGCCGAAAGCCTCATTTAAGAGGGCATCTGTCATTAACAACTACTCAGCTATAGATGTAGCCTGCGCACCTACGTCTGGACTATCTGTGGGGTCATAACTATAGACTGACCCACAAGCCTGACAAGAATGGGGTGGAACCCTAATCCTCATAGTCTCCCCTAGCTCATACTGTGCTATAGGACTGGCATGCTTTATGATGCTCTGGGTCAATGAACTAATGGACTATAGTGTCTCAACCTCAGTACTCTCCTTCACAATGGAAGGGATAGCCATGTGCTCATGGGCTAGTCTCGTGAGTGTTCATCTTGCTAGCTGTTGTGGCTCAAGACATGCCTCTGGTCTATCCTATACTAATTCCCCACCTCTACCCTGGAAGTCTCAGATATCAAAATAATTTGGCAATTTATTAAGGACAAACTCGTAGTAGAGTTTCCTTAAAAAATATTGTGGGAAATCATTATTTTTGCATGGAGGATGGTCAAAAATCATCTACCAACCCTACCCAAAATGGTCCTTTATCCCTTGGTGGTTGCACCAATGGATAGGGAACCTCTTGCTTGTAGGGTGTAGAGGTTGATTTGTTTGTGGGTTTGTGAAAAGGGAACACAAGTCAAATTTTGTAATTTTTTCATTTTGACTTGTTTGTAAGATGACATATCTGTATAGAATTGTCTAAACTCTCTCCTCTTATCTGACCAAGGAAAGATTTTCTTGCAAATTGAAACTACATTTGATAACATAGATTCAAGAGATTGAGCAAGAATGACTCTATGCAAGGTTGAATTTGTAGGATCTTTCAACCTTGCAATTATGTCCTCAAATTGTTTTTATTATTTTCAATTTGCCCCATTAAATTTTCTTGTGTTCCAAGGGCATATTGAGAAATTACTGGAGGTGTTTGTTGTTGAGGTTGTTCTTCATCAAGTATTTGGTGTTGAGGTGATTGAGGATTTTGAGGATTTTTAGAAGGAGGTGCATTATCAATTCTTGTAAATTAAAGAAATTTACATTAAAAAACCACATAAATCTACCTATTTAGTAACAAAGTCACACAAAAAACAAACAAAAATTACTCCTTTGGCCTCCCTGACGTTGTGTTGACATTTTGATGAAGAATTAGTGACAATTTGGTGAAGAATTTGGCCTCTAATAATGCAAGTGCACTCTCAATGGTTTGTAGGTCACGAGTTTACAAGAAAATGCAGAAATAAAAAATGACAAATGTTGCTTTTTTGTTATATAGAGCTATAGCATGCTCGCGTTATAGAGCAAGTAGGTTAGGCTTGACAACACCAAGTCATAGCATGAGTACATTATAACATGCTCACATTATGGCTTTTTTTAAAAAAATAAAAAAATGTGGTCACTTTTTGGCCCATCTTTTTGTACCCGCCACATTACAAACCAATTTTAGATGTTGATCACTTTACATTGGATGCATTTGTTGATTCACCAAATGATGTTCCATATGAGTGAGATGATGATTTTTATTATTTCTATCTAAATGAGTTAATAATAATTAATTTGGGATGTGATAGAGAAGTTCATATTCTAAAGAAAGAAGAGTCAAAACAATGAAACATGTTGTAGACACCTAAAAATGTACCAAGACCTATTTCTCTCAAAACCAAGTCCTAGTTCATTAAATTGATGCATTTATCCCTAAACCATCATAATTATCCTAATCCTAATCAATTATCTCCTCATTGTCCTAATTTATTACATTATCCTAGTTATCATAGTTTCAGGACCTAATTCCATCATTATCGCAATTATCCCTAATTTTCCCTAAATCCTAATCCATTTTCCTAAGTCTTAATCCCGTACCTACATATGATTTAATTAATTAAATCCTCTCATAACTACCTAAAAAAGAATAAAATAAATTAAAAATCTCTTTTATTCTCATCCACTCATCCTATAACTATCCCATAACCATCTCCCAAAAATCCAAAAATTATTAAATAAATGACAATTATCCTAAACCATTAATCTCCCAACCACTTAGCCAACATGATCTAAGCCATCCATCCATCATCAAATCCCCACCAATGATCAACCAACCTAGAACTCTATAAATGAACCCTTCAAGAGCCCATTTTCAAAGAATCATCTCTAAGCAATCTCATGTTGGCAGTTTAAGCAACCACATTCATAATTTGAGCATATCCACCCTCGTGGAAAAATGTGAATTGAAATTGGGCAATCTTTGTTCTTTGTTCATTTGCATTTAACTTTCTTGCTTTAACTAAGGTGATAGCAAGTATGAAAGAAGGTTTTTGCATTTTAGTTTAAAAATTGTTTAAGTTTCATATTTTTTTGTTCACATTTCTCGCATGCCCAATGGGACCCCCCATCCCTTTTAATCATTGTCTTGCACACATTTTTCTTGTGTTTTTGAAACTTTCCGTCCACTTTCTAAAAAATCTTGGGGGTCAAATTTCACAAGAGGCTTCCTAGGATAAAACTAACCTCACCATTGCATCTAAAAAAACTAACATGTGAAGATCAACATATTACACTTTGCAATTTAGTAGCATAAATTTTTCTAAAATAGCTTTTGGGTCTAGCCCCTTGTACAATTGTATGGTTGTACTGTAAGGCCTGTTCATCCTCCTCTACACATTTTTTGTTCTAGTTTTATCTATTCAGTAAAGCTTTCATCTATTGGTTAAAACATTCATCATCTACATATTATTGTTATCTATTGGATAATACCTTTGTTTATAGCTATTGATTTTGGATTGTTGGTTAATAGTTCTATTTGTAGGTCTAGTTATTATATATCAAGTAAAATAAATTATCTAGATCTGAAGTTTTTTTGTTAGTTTACACAACCATTGTGATGGTACCATGTAAAATTTTTACATGGATTTAGTCTTTGACAACTTATGTATAGGGTTTATGACTTAGGATTTTTATAAAAACAATGTAACTCCAAGAAAAAAATCCATAAAGGGACCTTAAGCCCTTATGTCGTGCTTCCTAAGGGTCTTTTCCTTTTGTTTCACAATTAGGATTGACTACTTGTCTCCTATTACTGAGAGTTTATGTTGCTTCGTTATGTCCCCTTGAACGTTATTTGACCGACCCCTCACCATATAGCCATCGCCTCTGGCCTGTACCTGAAAAGCTACATTTTTTAATAACAAAGTGATTTTGTATCCCTTTCCATTCATAATAAGGCATAAGTTGTTTTTGAGAAAGTTATATGCCAAGGGTCGGGTATTGCTAACCCCTTTGACAGGTAAAAGTAAGTTACACATTTCTGCCAATCCATCAACATTCAAAACTGATTAAAGAGGACGGTCGAGGAATTACTGAATAAGGTGCCAGCTGGTGAATAATCACTTCCTATTATAGAAAAGATGATGGTGGTGGGTCCTATCTAAAATAAAAGAAATTTTAAATGTTTCTGCCATTCCACCAAGCACTATTCCAAAGCCCCGGCTAGCATTCGTGGAATGGTAGAAGTTTGATATGTGGCTACTATTAGGGTTAGCTGACATAACATATCAATTAAATGCAAATAAAGATTAAATAGAGGAATGAAAATATATAGAAAATAATAACAACAAGAGACAAGTTTTAACGTGGTTGACCCAATCTCGGGCTACATCCACCAACAGAGAGTCCAATATTATTATCCAGTAACTCAAACCAATTACAACCAGCAATCCCTACAACTCAATACCATTGCAAATGCTACAATACAATATCAATTGAAACCCTAACCCTTAGCTACTTTTATCAAGCCTTATGTCGGTTATAAAAATAGGGTTTTTAATGTCAGCTAATAGAAAAAATAACTCCCGACACCTTTATAAAATAATAGGCAATTTTGGCTTCAGGGGTGCTGTCCCCAGGAACCCTTGCTGAAGGCATTGCCCCTAGACTCCCACCATGGGCTCCGCCCCCAGGCCCCTGCTCGGGGGATAAGCCCCCCAGGCCCCACAGGAGGGGCTCTGCCCCACCTGCACTCCCCCATTAAATAATTTTGGGGGAAACCACACCAATAAAAGTGGGGAAAATTTAACCTCTGAGTCTGATTAGGATCCATATAATAAGAATCTCCCACTTGGAGACTGATAGACTCCACACCATATCATCTCCCACTTGGAGACTAATCATAACACTGCTAACCCTGTAGCTCCCATTAGAAATAAGCACCCTAGACTTTGTTGTTCTATTTTTGTTGTTTTCAGTCTTGAAGACCAACTGAAGCTGAAGAGGAGCTCAACTTCTCCCTTGTCACTGTCTCTGTAAACATATCTGCTGGAGTTTCATCTGTATATATCTTTTCTAGCCATAACTATCCATCATCCAACACTGATCAAATGAAGTGATACCTCAATTGTATATGTTTGGTCTTTGAATGCAAGGCATAATTCTTTGCAAGATGTATGGTACTCTGGCTATCCATAAACAAATAACTGTTAACCTATTGTTTGCCCAATTCTTCCATGAAAGATTGCATCCATATCATCTCCTTGCTTGCCTCTATTGTAGCTACATATTCTACCTATGTGGTGGATAAAGTAACCACCTTTTGCAACATGAAAATCCAACTCACCGCTATCCCACCTATAGTAAAGACATAACCTGTAGTACTCCGCCTAGTATCAATATCCCCTACCAAATCTGAGTCTACATAGCCTACTAAATCAATATTAGAGCCCCCAAAACATAAGTTTTTATTGGATGTACCTCTCAAATATCTGAGAATCCATTTTATTGCATTCCAATGCTCCAATTTGGGATGACTCATATACCTACTTACGACTCCTACAAAATGTGCAATATCTGGTCTCGTGCATACCATGGCATACATTAAACTTCCTACAGCTAAAGCATATGGTACCTTGGACATTTTGTCTTCCTCATCTTGTGTCTTTGGACACATCTCCTTAGTCAATTTTAAATGACTAGGCAAAGGTGTGCTAACACCTTTTGCATTCTCCATATGGAATATTTGCAACACCTTTTCAACATAATTAGCCTGTGATAGTGTCAATTTTCTATTCTTCCTATCTCTGCAAATTTTCATATAAAGGATTTGTTTTGTTACCCCAAAATCTTTCATAGAAAATGACTGTGCTAACTACTGTTTTAACTCTCTTATGTGATCCATGTTAGACCCCACTACAAGCATGTCATCAACATATAAACATAAAATAATGTAGATATCATTATCCAACCTCTTAAAGTAAACACAATGGTCAGAATTACACAAATTATAGCCTTGTTTAGCCATAAAACTATCAAATTTCTGATAGCATTGCTGAGGTGCTTGTTTCGAGCCATATAAACTCTTCTTCAATCTACACATCAGTTTTTCCTTACCGTTGACCTCAAATCCTTGGGGCTGTTCCATACATATCTCCTCCTCCAAATCACCATGGAGAAAGGTAGTTTTCACATCTAACTATTCCAAATTCAAATCTTCAGCAGCCACAATACTTAAATAGTACAAATAGAAGCATTCCCTGGTTATCAACTTAGCCTTGCCTTCATGCAATTGGTATTTAATCAATATTTATGCTCCTAATACTAGAGTTCTGAGACAATCTTTGTGGACTGATTTGAGTAGCATTCTGTCCAAATCCCCGAGCTCTAGATGGATGTTGGCTAGTGACTTCAACACTCCTTTATATACCTCTCAGAAATCTGGTGGGATCCTTGATTACTCTGACAGCATGTTTGACTTTGAAAAATTTATTAATGTCTGGGGATTGCTAGATGTGGAGTTGCAAAATCAGATTTTTACCTGGTCTAACAGAAGACGAGGTGACCATATGATCTAAGTTAAATTAGACAGGGTTCTTATATCAAGTAACTGGGATAATCATCATAATATGCATTTGCAGGCTTTTCCTAGAACCATATCTGATCATTGCCCTATCTTCCTTCATTGGCAAGATCAATGTCAATGGGGCCCTTTCCCTTTCCACTTTGAAGCAATGTGGATTAAGCATAAGGACTTCAGACAACTTGTGACTCAATGGTGGCAAATTCCTATCCAGGCTACTAATATGTTCAGACTTGTTAAAAAGCTTATGCATAAAAATATAACTAGAAAACTAGCAGATATTCAACAACGGATTGCTCAGGGAGATGTTTCAGAAGACACTACTAAGAAAGAACATGATCTAAGTTCAGACTAGAGGAATCTTATGTGCCAAGAAGAGGTCTTTTGGAAGCAGAAATCCAGGATTTAGTGGCTTAAGGAGGGAGATCGGAATACAACTTTATTCCATATTTTTGCCATGAAATATAGGAAGGCTAACTCCATCACAAAATTATGTTTAGAAAATGGCGATGACATCACTAAAGATAATGAGATTGGAGAACAAGTTGTGATATTCTTCTAGAAGTTGTTGACTGAACCAGCCAATGTTGTTGACAATGGCAGGACTATAAATCAATTCATTGACAAAATTCCCTGTCTGATAACTGAGGAAGATAACCTGGAAATGCTAAGACCTATATCTGAGGAGGAAGTTCGTGCTATCTTATTCTCTATGGGTCCCTTCAAACTCTAGGTTCGGATGGCTTCCCTCCTATTTTCTTCCAGGAATATTGGGATATTGTGGGGGCTGATCTCACCGCTGCGGTTCATGATTTTTTCAAAACTGGTAAACTTTTAAAATAGCTCAATAACACCTTTATTGTCCTTGTTCCTAAAAAGCTGAAACCCACCAATCTTTTTGAATTTAGACCTATTAGCTTGTGTAATACTATCTAAATGCTTTGCACCAAAGTCCTTGTCATGAGAATGCAACCTTTCTTAGATAAAATTATTTCCCCTTCTCAAAAAGGTTTTGTCCCAGGTCATCAAATTTTGGATGCTGTGATCTCCACTCATGAAACTATTCATTCCATGGATAAGAGTAGAATACCTGGCATGGCTCTTAAGCTGGATATCTCTAAAGCCTACGATAGGGTCTCATGGGCTTTTCTGTTTCAAGTTATTAGGAAATTTGGGTTTAATGAAAAAAATTATCTCCTCATTTGGATGGCCATTTCTTCCACCAAATTTTCTATCCTAGTCAATGGGGTTCCTAAGGGTTTTTTTCTCTCCCTTGAGAGGACTCCGGCAGGGGGATCCCCTTTCTCCTTACTTGTTTATCATAATGGTAGAGGCTCTTGGGAGATACATTCAAGCTAATGTTGTCTCTAAGCATCTTGTGGGCATCAAACCTGCTTCCTCCCTTGCCCCTTTGTCTGTGCAGCAATTTGTTGATGATACCATTCTTTTTGGCCTCTCTTCTGTGGTTGAAGTTCAGAGATGGAAGAATATTTTAAACCTTTATGCCATAGCTTCGGGGTAGACCATCAATTTCTAAAAGAGTAATGTATATTTTTTTAATACTCCTACTACTTTCCAGCAAAAAATCATTCATATCCTAGACTGTGCTGAAGACGATCTTCCTGCTATCTATCTGGGTCTCCCCTTTATGGTTAAAGGGGTTTCTCAAAATTTCTAGAATAGCCTATTGGAAAGAACTCGGAGGAAATTGATTGGTTGGAAGGGGAAAGCTCTTAGTAGTGTCGGTAAATTACAGCTTTTTCGGGCCTCCCTACAAGGTATACCCACTTATTTCCTCTCTCTTTTTAAAATTTGTACTTCTTTTACTGAAAAGCTGGAACAGATTCAAAGAAAATTTTTATGGATGAGAGTAGAAGATAAATAGCGAATGTCCTTGGTCAGCTGGGAAAAAGTGTGTCTCCCTAAATCCCATGGAGGTCTCAATATTAGATCCATACGTAATATGAATAAAGCCCTGCTCTCAAAAATCAATTGGAACCTGATTCATCAACATGGAGATTGGGGAGAAATCATGCAAGCCAAATATTTGCATGTCACTGACTGGTCCAACTTCCTCCAACAGGAAGGCTTACCTAAGGGATTTGTTATATGGAATAAAATGCTGAGATCCAGAAGCCTTCTCTCGCAAGGGATTAGATGGAAATTGGGTAATGGTATGTCTATTAAGTTTTGGAGTGATATTTGGATGAGATATAAGGCTATCATTACTCAGGGGGATTATGGTGAAATTGTTGGCATTGCTACTCAGTTTTTTGGTGATAAAGTCAGCGATTACATGTTAAATAATAATGGTAACACGAGCTGGAAAAATTTATTGGACTGCTGCACACATCGCCCTGATCTTGCCTCTAAAGTATGGATTGTTCAAAAGTTGATTCAAGAAGTTAGATTCCCTTTCTTCCCTCATGAAGACGAGCAGTTTTGGTGGCCAAATAAGGATGGATGTTTCTCTGATAAGTCTGCCTATCATTGATTGGTTCCTGAGGCACATAGAAAGGAGATATGGAGAAAAGCTTGGAACCACAAACTTGTTCTGAAAATCAACATGTTCTAGTGGGCCTTTGTTCATAACAAAATTCTGACCCAAGACAACTTGCAGAAGAGAGGTTTTACTTTGGTCAATAGATGTTGTCTGTGATGTGATAAGGAGGAAACTATTTCTCATTTATTCCTCCACTGTAACTTTGCTAGGGAAATCTGGAACTTGATCCTAAGTAATTTTGGTATTCAGTGGGTTTGCAATTCTGATATCAAGGAAGTTATTAGCAGCTGGTATCCTCCCTCTTCTCATCCCTGGCTTGTTGAGTTATGGAATCAAACTCTACTGTGTTTGAGATGGACTTTGTGGAAAGAGTGCAATCATAGGATTTTTAGGAATACTGCTAGAGATGCCTCTCTGTTTTCTCACACTTTCATTAAGACTCTTCTGGAAAGTGTCACTATGGCCCATATCTTGTGGAGAAACCTCTAACCCCTACTGAGGAACAAATTACAGTGAATTGGAAAATTCTCAATCATATCCCTATTTATAACAATACCAAATTGTTACAGAGGCTTAATACTAGATGGAGTCCTCTGATTCCTAACTAGATGAAACTTAACTTTGATGGGGCTTCCAAGATAGACGGTACAGCTAGTGGGGGAGGGGTCATAAGAGATGACAAAGGGTGGATGGTTGCTATCTATGCTGGTGGTCTGGGCTATCAAAGCAATAACTATGCTGAGGCTATGGCTCTTCTTTGGGGGATTAAATTGGCCATATCCCTTGGTATTAGGAATTTGTATATCCAAGTGGACTCTAAAATGGTTATTGATGCAGTTAACAATGTATCGACTATTAGCATTAAGTTGAAAGATTTTATTAGGGATATACAGATTCTCCTGCAGAAGATTCCCAGTGTGAATATCTCACATATTTACTGTGAGGGCAATGGAGTTGGAGACGCCTGCATCGAACTTGGACAATGGTATTCAAATTGGCGGTGTTGGTGCCAATTTGATCATATCCCTTGTAATCTTAAGGCGCTCATTCTTAAGGAAGTGTCAGCGTATTGATGAGTCAGATTTGTTGGAAAGACAGCTCATATTGTCAGCTCTTTGGGAGGGGGCTGATGTGCCTCTTGAAGTATGGGTCCTTTGTACCATTTCAATTGTCATTTCTGCTCCTTGCTCTCATAAGGCGAGCGAACGGCTGGATCATCATGGCGTGTGCCATGTAATTATGATTAAGTATGGGATGAATATTTGCAAGGTTTCCCATATTTATGATAATGCGTGCAGTGTTATCACTCACATCATTAGCCTTGATCAAGCCAGTAATGTTCCTGTAAATATGACTAAGGAGATTTGGGGTTTCTGTGACATGCTCTATAATTCTAACATGGGTGGAGATAGAATTAGAACCGAACTCGTCTCTTGCTATGAGTTCAAAGACAACCTGGTGGTCTGACATTATTACAAAGAGGGTGGGATTAGTCCCTATTTGGAGTGGCTCAATGGATATAATGAAAATATATCTGAACAATTCGCTAGGTCTTGGCAGAACCGGTGGGTTTCGGTGGGCGGAATTAGCTTTGAAATTTTTGAAAGTGTGATCACTATGGCCACTGGTATGTCTACCCAGGGTCTGAAACTGCAGAGGAAAACTAAAATTGCGGACCTTTTCAATCAGAAGCTCTTTCTTGGACATGGCGAAGAATTAGTCCCATATTAGGGGGGATTTGACAGAGCCAAGCTGCCCGAGCCTTGGGATGGTGTGTGTTTTCTCCTCATGAAGTATTTCACCCTGGAGGGGCGCTTCACCAGGTTCTACAACTATCACCTCCCCCTTTTAAATCATTTCCATCGCAATGCTCAAATTAGCTTTCTGTTTTATCTACTTTCTTCCTTTGAACATTCTGTCCTTAGGGTTAGGGCTAAACTAGTTAAAAACCCTGCTAAGAAACCCATCCCTCTTCATCAGGGCCTTATCCTCTGTCTCTATAACCACCATCTTGCCCTTGAACCCTCTAAGTCCATTCAAACCAATAGTGGGGAACCCTCCTCTAACCCTAAGGATATTCCTGGTGTTGAAGAACCTAGGCCATCCCCTGCTCCTACTAAGACTAAAGAAGTTTATTTTTCCACACCTGAGGAAATTCCTGTTGATACTCCAGGTCCTACTGTCATTACGAAGGGCAAAAAGAGAAAGACTATTGCTAGGGATATAAGCACTAGTAGGGCTGTGGTTGGGACCCCTAAAAATCTTGTTAGGACCCCGGTGGGCCAGAGTAGCAAGTCTCATTCTTCTGCTAAGGTTTTTAAGGATGGTCTCTCCTCTGGAGTTAGGCGGTCATGGCGAATCATTGGCAAACCTGCTCTTAAAGCAAAACTAATTGATTACTTTGAGAGCTGTTCAGAAGAATCCACCCGGGAGGAAGAGGATAAGGAGATAGAGGTCCAGGATATATCTGGGGATGCTGAAGGTAAGCAGGAGACTCATGATACGGGGGCTATTACTGAGGAAGTTGCTGACTTTGCTGACAATGCTGACAAAGTAGGTGAGATGTTCATGGAAGAGGCTGATGATGATATGGACACTGATGCTAGTCTAGGAGCTGAACTTGCAGGTTTGAGGCCTCACATAGAGAAGCTGGAAAAGAATCTTTCCACAGTGCTCAGGAATTCTATTTTCCTTAATATTTCTGTGCTAAAAAACCTGGGGGCGCCTATCAATGCTGACAATGATGATCTTGCTAGGAATTTGGATGACATTATTAAATCCATGGTCAAGTAAGGAGATAATTTACCTCCTTAGTTTTTGTTTTTTATTGATGATACTCTGCTACTCTATTTTTACTATCTTAGTCTATAGCGGGTGGTTTTGCTAGTTATGATGGGATCTCTGTATTTGATGTTTCTGGTTTAAGGCACTTTTTGTGCTTGCTTCCTTTGAGGTCTGTCTACTTTTTGTAAGGGTTCAGCCCCTTGTTTTACTGCCTTATGTTATCAAAAACAATCAAACAAAATATCTCATCAAAATCAATACCTTTTTTCTGTGCAAATCCTTTTACAACTAACCTGGCTTTAAATCTTTTCTTACCTCCATCTTCCTCTTTCAACCTATAAACCCATTTGTTTGGTAAAGCCTTTTTACGTGTAGGTAACTTACATAATTCCCAAGTCTAATTTTTCAGCAAGGAGTCCATTTCTTCTTTCATTGCAAACTCCCACGGAACCTTTGTATCCACTTGCATAGCTTCATCATACCCTTTTGGTTCACCAGCATCTCTTAACAAAATAGAATTCAAAGAGGGGGAAAACCTTTTAGGAGGTCTACTTAGCCTTGTTGACCATCTAACATTCACTGGAGTTTGTGGTATTTCTTGTTCCTATTGTGGAGCATGAGGAACCACTAGAACATCACTATTTGGAGTATCATATAGCACTACATAAACCTTTTCTTTCTTCTCATGCTGTTGCAACTGATCTTTGTACAACACCATCTCATTGAATATAACATCCCTGCTTCTCATAATTTTTTTATTTTCAAAATCCCATAGCCTATAACCAAATTCATCAACGCTACATCCAACGAAAGTATATTTTTTTGATTTTACATCTAGCTTGGTTCTATTTTCAAAATCTACATGTGGAAATGCTTCACATCTGAAGGTTTTGATAAAAGAATAACTCACCTTCTTACTTGTCCATGCTTCCTCTGGAATACCATAGCCCAAAGGAACTAAAGGACCTCTGTTAATTAAATATACATCAGTGTTGATAGCCTCTGCCCACATGTTTAAAGGTAGCCTAGCATGCAATCTCATGGTCCTTGCATGCTTCATTATTGTCCTATTCATGCACTCAGCCACCCCATTTTCTTGTGGAGTCCCTAGAACCGTTTTCTGCCTAGGAATTCTATTAAAGGAACAATAATCCTCAAATTCTTTGCTGCAATACTCACCACCATTATCAAATCTGAGACATTTTAATCTTTTACATGTCTCATTCTCAACCAATCTTCTAATTTCTTAAACATTTCAAATACATCAAATTTCTTCCATAGGAAATAAATCAAAACCTTCCTAGTTGTATCATCTATGAATGTAACATAATACTGAGAGCCACTAAGAGAAGATACCTGAGCCGATACCCATACATCTGTATACACAAGCTCCAACTTTTCATCTTTCTTTTGCTTCCCATCCTTGAGAAAACTGACTCTCTTTTGTTTGCCATACACACAACTTTCACAGAAATCTATATTAATACATTTCAAACTTGGTAAAACTTTCTTAGAATAAAGTACCTTCATACCTTTTTCACTCATATGCCCAAGTCTATTATGCCACAGTGTTGTCTCAGAACCTACAACAATTGTTTCAGTCTCTTCCTGCAAACTTGCAGCAACTGTCCTTGAACCTGTTTGTTTTTTCTGTACAACAGCTAAAGTAGAAGGAACAGTATGATCTATACAAAGATATAAGGTGCCTACTTTCACACCTTTTGCTACTATTAAGGCACCTCTTGAAACCTTCCAATTTTTATCAGTAAATGTAACAATTCAACCTTCTTCAACTAGCTACCCTGCTAAAATTAAATTCCTACTAAGCCTTAGAACGTGCCTTACCTCTTGTAGTAGCCAATGATTCCCATTCTGCAAATTAATCTTAATTCTTCCCTTTCCAACAATCTAACAAGGTTCGTTATATCCCAAATAAACCAGCCCAAAATCCCCTTGGACATAATCAAGAAAATAACTTCTATGGGATGTAGTATGAAATGAGGCCCCTGGATCTAAAACCCATGAATCATCAGCATTATCTAGGGAAAGAATAAAAACATCATCTTCAGATTTATTACTTACCACATTTGCCTCCTTATTTCCTTCTTGTTTGTTTCCTTCTTTATTCTTTCGAGACCAACAATCTTTCTTCAAATGACCTGGTTTCCCATAGTACGAGCAATCCTTCTGTCCTCTAGATTGGGATCTCTTGTCCTTTGATTTTTCTCGTGACTTCGCATGACCTCTAGAACCTTTTCCTCTCTCCTTTGATCTGCCCCTACTTTTTGCATTCAAAACACTACCTGATGTGGACCCTTTTAAGATTTTCCATCGCATTTCCTTGATAAGGATAACACCAACAACATCATCAAATTTAAAGTGTTTGAACTAGAGACAGAGTTACTTACAGCCATTACCAAGCTATTCCATCTTTTTGGCAAAGAACATAAAACCAAGAGAGCCCTCACCTCTTCATCAAATTTTAGTTTTACAGAAGTTAACTTACTGACAATCGTATTAAACTTATTTAAATGATCTGTCATAGATCCACCTTCAATCATTTTTGGATTAAACAAACGCTTCATGAGAAATACCTTATTTGAGGCTGAGGGTTTTTCATACAATTTAGCCAAAGGTTTCATCAGTTTACTTGTTGTCTTCACTTCTATTATATTGAATGCCACAGATGGTGCCAAGCACAACCGAATGGTTCCTAGTGCCTTTTTGTCCAAAAGTTCCCAATCCTCATCCGTCATTCTTTTCAGATTCTTGGATACTCCTTCCAATGACCTCCATAAATCTTTCTAATAGAGGTAATCATCCATCTACATCTTCCATAATTGATAGTTCTGCCCATTGAATTTATCCACCTTCAATTTACCCTCGTCCACCATTCCTCCCACTCAACCGTGAGACTCCCACTCAATTGTGAGACCTTCCTGCAGACGATAATCAAACACAACCCTCTCTGATACCACTTGTTAGTGTTATCCTACAAAATATATCAATTAAATACAAATAAAGATTAAATAGAGGAATGAAAATATATAGAAAATAATAACGGCGAGAGACAAGTTTTAACGTGGTTCATCCAAACTTAGGCTACATCTACCAATAGAGAGTCCAATATTATTATCCAGTAAATCAAACTGATTACAACTAGCAATCCCTGCAACTCAATATTGCTCTAAATGCTACAATACAATATCAATGGAAACCCTAACCCTTAGCCATTTTTATCAAGCCTTATGTCGATTACAAAAATAGGGTTTTTTATGTCAGCTAATAGAAAAAATAACTCCCGATGCCTTTATAAAATAATAGGCAATTTTTGCTTTGGGGACATTGGCCCCATCAACCCCCGCTGGGGGCGTTGCCCCTAGACCCTCACCATGGGCTCTGCCCCCAGGCCCCACAGGAGGGGCTCTGTCCCCCTGTACTCCCCCGTTAAATAATTTTGGGGGAAACCGTGCCGATAAAAGTGGGAAAAATTTAACCTCCGAGTCTGATTAGGCTGATTATAAAAATAATTGTTGTATATATAAGAAAAGATCTAGCTGGAGAGGGGCATGTTTTGATGTTATGGTTTTCGTTCCTCCACCATTCCACTAGGTTATTAATCAATGTGCCTCGCTAGTTTACGGA
Organism: Cunninghamia lanceolata; assembly: GCA_027924645.1. Classification (NCBI taxonomy): domain Eukaryota; kingdom Viridiplantae; phylum Streptophyta; class Pinopsida; order Cupressales; family Cupressaceae; genus Cunninghamia; species Cunninghamia lanceolata. Next base: position 5,247,699 of record BSBN01000582.1, read on the forward strand.
ACAATAGAAAATTGCCACGCAACAAGAATGACATAATATTTATGGCTTGTCTGTTCTAGCAATAAATTAGAAAATAATGAGAGGTAACTTCCTGATTTGTGTAAGTAAAATTTATGGATGTATCATGTATCAACAAGTTCTTTAGATTGATCATGGCCATCAAATCTCTACCAATATCATAAAATCTAATGGTCAATATTCCAATTTCCTAAAGTGCCTGATCTTCCATATCTCGTTCACCCAAGACGAAGTGAAGATGGACGTGACTAATTCCATTCCTAGATAAATGGTATTAATGCAATCCATATCTCAATTTATTCTATACGTGCTATTCCAAAAGACATTGAAGTGTTGGAGCATTGAAGCTGAAAGATGCTACCACACCTCTGGTGTCAAGCTCAAAGTAACTGTGTCAGATAAATCCAGTGAATTTTTTGTTCCTCTTATTACACTTTGCTTTTCCATTAGGGATTTTCTATTTCCCTTTGTTTATAAGAAAATCTTTTGTGGTGTGGCTTGAGCTAACCCCTGAAAATTAAGAGAGGAAGCCTCACTCAAAATTCACCATTTGAAAATGGCCCCACCTAAAACCTAGGCTTCCTCTGTTTCCAAAAAAAGAGCCTTGCATGAAGCCCTTATAAAACAACTCCCTGGCTCTGGTGCACAAAGGGTAAGAGTAACTGTCCTTGAAGGTAAAGAGTAGTTGGTTGACAAATTTACTAACTATAGAGATACGGAAATCCCTGTTCAAGGTTGGTCACTATTTTACCACTAGTGGGGTAAGAGGAATGCTCACGTGCCATTATCTAATGTGTGAGAAAGTGATCTAGGAAAGTTGATAGTTACTAATGTATTTGAAGATATTGAGTTAGTCCAAGCCATGGCGGCTCATTATGAAGAAATGTCTAAAACAATTAGAAGCATGAGAGGGGGAATTTTGCTGGAAATTAGTAGAGAAATTATTGCCATGGTCTTTGGGCTAAAATTGGCCGCTTCTACAGAGATCGATACCAATAGATTCAAATCCCTGCATACAAAGGACAGGAGCAGATATAGAACCATATATTTTCCTAGGTTCAAGCAAAATGGACCAAATGGTAGATCAGTAAGAATTCCCCAAAGTGAGAAAGAGCCTTTTAAGTTAGGAATTTTTGAAGATTATTTTTCTAATACCTACTATGCTCTCTGTCAAGTGTTAGGAGAGGATAATGAAGAATGCATTCCCATTGATTTCAGTTATATGGCCGCTAATATCCAACATCCATCTTAGAATTTTCAATTTGATTTTCCTACCTATTTGGCAAAGTATATACATCAAGGGCTAGTAGACATTAAGAACAACAAGAAGCTAATTAAGTTCAAATGGTTTTCATTGATTTTTCATATGTTCCTGTATTATGGAAGAACAAAGATGGTTTGGCACCCCAAATTAATGGTTAACCATGTTTATAATGTGGGGAATGTGTTGCCTATCCAGTTTTGGGCTCATATATGGGACAAGCATGATCACAATTCTAGATATAGATTCTTCAGATATTATTTTGTGGTCATTGTATTAAGACATTTCTAGTCAGACATACCGAGGATTCTAGAACCATTGTTGAATTCCCTTAGACCTGTAGTGAGGGTCCCTCCTTTATAAATCAAACACAATTCGGGTGAATTTATCCCCCATGAAGAGGGCATAGTTTTTAGAATTTATGGCACCCCTATTGGTCCTCACATTTTACCCAAGTATGTGCCATTGAGGGTTGGTTTCTTGGAGGTAATTTGGCAATTGACTGAAATAGAAAAGGCTCATCTAGCAGGACAAAAGAAGGGATCTTTCTTTCCATTATTGATGGTGTTTTTTGACTTCAAGATAAATAAAGAAGGATTTGCTAACCTAGATATAAAGTTGTTGCCTTTTAAAATGAGACAATAGAGGGCTAGGTTCTCTAATCCTGAAGGATACATCAATAGCATTAGGAGAGGTATCAATAGGTCTTACATTCCCCATCAGGTTTTCTTTCCTAAGGATGTTATTAGAAATTCTCGTAATGATGACGAGGTGAAATAAAAAGAGCAAAATGGATAATTTACATGAAATATGAAGAAGGAATGAGGAATAAGAATCCTTCTTACAAGGGACTTTTCTTAGAAGTTGATGACCCCATCAATAGGATAAAGAAGATTTTATCTCATATTGATGAATTGGTTTATATACAAGATAGTGAATCTGCTCAGGTTCCTACAGAAGATAGGCCTTCACACCAGCCCCCTGCTAGAAGTTTGATAAAGTATACTTTCAAAAGAAGACCCAAAAATGAAAACATCAAGGGACAAGCTCCATAGGTGCTTCCACCAACTCAATTAGCTCTTTCTCTATTACCACCTCCACAATCATCCTCCCCTTCTATACCCATGATTAAATGTGATTCTCTCCATGAAGAGCCTTCAGAAGAAAAGTTGAAATGAGTCCTCTAGTTAACTATCCCGGTGATGAGGGAGAAATGGAAATAACTGAGGAAGAGATACAACATGAGATGCCATCCCCTAGCCAAGATATGCCTGAGGAACTACCTTTGAATAGAATTTTTTATATTACCATAAAGGGTAATGATGTTTTAGATGACATCATGACTATAGCATGCAAGAATTTCATTAGTAATGATGATTTTTTCAATACTAAGGAGTTTTCTGATTTCTTATGGAAGAGAAGAAAAAATGAATATGAGAAAAGATTAGAAGAGGAAATGTATCATTCTCTTCAAGAAGCACATCAGCAGGTATCCATCAGGATACTCACACAAATGAAGGAGGAGGTCAAGAACATTCCTCCAGATCAGATAGTGGAATCTTATTGCTCCCTTGGTGGGATATAGCTTCTGCTATTATTCTGGATACTACAAGAAGATAAGGTAAATAGGTTTTCTCCATAGAAGAGGAGGCTAAGGCTACTCTAATAGGTGCCAAATTCAACCTAAACTAGGAGACCTTAGCCATATGGGCCTTGGCTCCTAACACTGACAAACCTTTGGTTGTAGAACTTGATAGGGATTTTAAGAGTGGTTTAATAATAAAAAGAGTCTCTGATACCACCACTGTAGAAGCATCTGAATTGGTAGTAGAAGTTGCAAAGTTTAGTAAAGCAACTACTAGTGCTCTCCAGAAAAGATATGATGAATTATTAAAAGAACATATGAGCATGTTGCTAGAATACAATAGGTTGAAGGAAAAGAAATATAGTGGTAGCAACAGGCCTTAACATCATCCTCACCACATATAACATTGGTAGTCAGGGATTCAGGTTCCATTCTTTCTGATCCTTCTTCTTCATCAAGGTCTATTCTTGAAAAGGAGAATGAAGATCTAAGGCAACAAATTAATTCATTTAAAGACATTTTTACAAATTCTTTTGATAAACAGTAGGAGGATAATTGGTCTGTTGTCTCAGGTATTTTAGAATTGTTAATGAATAAGGTGTCAAGCCAAGTAGTTGGAATCCATAAATGTTATTATGACTTATCACAGGTCATTAAGAAAATTACAGATAATAAGGAGCAAACGGTGCCTTTGTTCGATAAATGGATCCCTAGGATTGTTTCTCTGGTAGGCATTTGTAAAGGACCAAATCATGATCCCAATGCTCCCAAGGATGTTAAGCAAGTTTATATGGCAGAAAAAGAAGCATGAGAATCCTAGGCATTTATAAACCATCTTGAGGAAAAGGCATTAAAGTTAATTCATGGTTTTGATAATGACAAGGTTGGGATAATCCCTACAATAAAAACTGAAAGTGCTGACATCAAGCCATCCCAATCATGGATTCTCCAATTCAACAATATCATTCCTATTATCTCTTTCTTCATGTGTCAAAATAACAAGATAGATATTTCCCTATTTACAACTAGATTCAACAAACTTTGGGATTCTTGTCAGCTAGCTACTGATTTTACAAGAGAAGCTGAGTTGGTTCTGGCCAAATACAATAACAGATATTTATCTTGTGTGGATAATCTCATCAGTTTTCAGTGGCCCATCGAGGAGTAGTATCAAACCTGGGATAAAAGATATAATGATCTACCTGATATTTAAAATTATTAATGGTGGAATCTTCTTGTTCTCAAAATGCAGGTAAGAAGGAAAGGTCAGCAAAGTTTGTTAGATTTTCTTCAAAGGCACAATTCCCAAGTACCACTTATCTTGCAGACATACTTGTAAGAAGTTTTGTTCCTATGAAGATATTCTAAGTAAAGTTAGTTACCTTTGTTTCTGGACTAAATGCAAAATTTTGTCTAATAGGAGGATGACATCTATTTCTAGTTCTGAGGCTTGTTTTTCTCCCTTGTTTCTATAAAAGGGAATTCATGACCTAGTAACAAGTATCTTGGAGAAATTTTCTATAGCACAGTACAATATCTTAATAAGTAGTCTTTACTTCTAGGTGCCTTTTCAAAAGGATAGAATCATTTGTACTTGCAATTATTGGTATAAAGTTGTGCTAAACTCAACATTTTTGAATATATTGTTAAGGTTCAGACCGTATTGTCTCCTATAGTTGTGTCTTTTGCTATATTTTTGAATTAATTGATAAACTATCAATATTATTCATCTTCACAGTTTTTCTTGTGTAAGGATATCCATTCCAAAAGGCCTTTACTCAAAGAGTAAATTTAAATGCTTCAAGGAAGATATTAAATATTGTAGATATATACATGGATAAGTAAGAATGAATGGTTTGATCTGATTTCAAGATGTGGTGATGTAATGCGTCATTACAATATTCTTAAGAGTTATAAGTGCATCCTATATACTATGTTCATTTATATTCATTTCTTGACTATGCGACCCTAGATTTAGGCACTGATCTTTTGATGGTTATTATCCTCATCTAAACCTCCCTGATCATTTCATATAAATCAAAGAACAGTTTTAATTTCTGTATTTACATTAATGATATTTTTGTTTGCATGTTCCTCTACAAAGAACAGGACTAAAGCTTAAGAATCTAGCCCATCTCTTTACTTTATCAAACATTCTTTAAGCAATCTAGAAGGATCACATCTGTTGTAGGAATAGTGTTATTGAGCAAGTATCTCAGGGATTCCCCATCCATTTGAGTAGAACATTGTTTTCCTCAAAAGGGAAAGATCCAAAATAGCAACACCCTCCTTGGTTTCACAAAGCCTAAAGTGCAAAGGAAAGAGGGATTGAAAACCCCAATTTCCTGTTCGTTGGCCAATCTCTCAAGGTAGATCAGTTATTAGAAATGGCTATTCTATAGATCTGTTTTCCTTGAGATCAAGTTGGGAATTTAAAACAACCAACAGATTGGAGACTCTACTAGAGACTTTTATATATAAAGTTCTAAGTAGTAGTGTAGTAGATTTTCATGAGCTTTTAGAGTTTGCATAAAATTTGTTTTCATTATTTTCCCCAAAAAAAGGGGGTGGCGACTCTAACAAGATTTTCCTTATCTTTAGGGTTAAGTAAAGTTGCTCTTGAGAAATACTTGTGCTTATATGTTACCTTGAACAAATTGATCATATAGCATTATTCAAGTGAGAAAAATAAATTCATTTATTGGATTAACTTTCAGTTATATCATTTTCTACGTGATTAAAAGTTTGCTAGAGTTTTCTAATCCTACATAGGAAAGATGTATGGAAGGAGGTCACAACAATAGGGGCACCCGAGTAAGCCTCTGGTGCAAGATCCAGTTGTTCAAAGGTGGAGAACTAAGGACTCAAGTGAGTATGATTCTCCCCCTATTTGTGATCTCATGGAATTTAACGAACCTCTTTTGGGTGAAAACATTGATAATTTGCAAGCCAAAGAAGGAAGAAGAGAGCATAGTATTATATATGCCACTAAGAATGTCCCGGAGAGTTTGGTAGATTCTGAAGGAGATGAGATTTATTATATGGAATCGCATCCAATCCCATAGAATGATAAGGTTACCCCCATAAGAGAATCCCAAACCAATCCTACATAGAATCCCCTTGATCCTAAAATAACTATACCCTATGTAAAGTTACCCTCTCCCAAAGTAGTAAAGGTTAAATCCATTAATACCAACAATTGTCTTGACATGAACATAGATTCTGTCTCAAACTAGACTGATGACAAGTTGGATAATGAGGTTAAGGAGTTGACCCAAAGATTGGCTAGGATGGAAACACTAAAAAGAAAGGAGGAACTATTACTCAGATTGCAAAATATGAATAGACTAGGTATTTCTGAAGATAGTGGCATACTTGATACATCTGTAGTAACTAGATTACCTCAGAATGGCTCAAAACCCATTACCCAAATAGAGCCTCTGGTTTAGTTCCAGGAGAGTGATATCTCATTTTCCATACCTACTAATTGTTTTCAGATCCCTCCTCAAAACCCACATACTAGAATGACAGGGCAAGACTCTTGCCAAAAACCCCCTGTAATACCCAGAATAAATCCCTAGCCAAAACCTCATAACCTATACATACCTTTGCAGTCCAATTTGTTGAACCCACCAAATCCTCCAATAAACCTAGGAATTGACAGTGGGGGCCCTTTGATAAATCCTTTTTCCAGAAAAATGATGCAGTCGGCCTGGTATAGGTAGATTGATTTCTCTGGTATACAGGGATATCTAAATCCCATTGAAAACATAGTATGAAATACTATACCAAGGTTTACTAGAAATAATGCAATAACTGGCGAGGATCACTTGAAGGCGTTCACCAATGTGCTGGATGACTTTGAGGTGGAATGCGAAGAAGTAGCCATAAAATTGTTTATACAATCCTTGACAGAAGATGCAAGGGAATGGTATAAGAGTTTGCCAGAGGCTAGTATTGAGTCTTGGGTAGGATTCAAGAGGATTTTCAAAGAGCAATATGGAGATAACAATGATCCATGATTTATTGTGACTGATTTCACAAGTATTTAAAAGGGAATACATGAAACTGTCCATGATTTCAACGCAAGGTTCTTCAAAGTGAGTAATAAGATCCCACCTCACTTGAGACCAAATGGGGCCATGTGCTTGGTAGTTTACCAAAATGCTTATGATCCCAAGATGGGATATGAATTGAGAAATAGAGAGACTCAAACTCTCAGGGATGCTTTTAGAGCAGCTTTGCATATTGAAAATAATAGAAAAGTGTCTAGAAAGATTTCTAAAAGAAGTGATGTAAGAATTACCCCACAAGAAAGAGGACAGAGCAATAAGGTTCCTATCACTCCTGAATACAATAAGTTGTGGAAGGAAGTTAAAGAAATAAAGAGCTCCTTGGTGAGAAGTGATAAAAGAATTCCCAATGAAAGGCCTCCTTTCAACAGACAAGAGAAAATGCCAAGGTTGGATGACCAGCCCTATAACACAAATTAGTGAGATGGGAAGCTAGTCCTCCCTAATGATAGGGGAGGTGTGTTAAGGCACACCCCCAATCCTTTGAGGAAAGAAGTGCATGCCATAGATAAAGTACTATGGTGTCTGCAGTGCCAAGCTCCTCACTCCTCTGCTTCATTTGTTGTGGCTATATCTATGCATAACAATACAACCCCATATGAGGAATATGAGGAGAGTGACAACTATGAGGACCATAATGTAAACATGGTTTTTAAACATGGATGCATTGTAGAGGATTGTGATTCTTCTGACGGTGAGTACTTAGAAGATAAGATTATAATGGAAGGGTTGAGATCAATTGAACAACAACTCATCCTAAATGTGAATGAAGGTGATGATGGTGTTCTTCAGTTAAACACCAAAGGTGCCAATGTCCAATTAAGAAAACCTTCTACCGAGGAGATCAAAGCCTTGACTGCCTCCAAAATTGCTCAAGTTAAAAGTGATTATAACTTGAGAAGTAAGAAGAACCAGGAAGAAAGTAGTACAAAGGGGAATGCAGGAAGCATTTTCATAAAAGAAGAACATCATCTTCCTAACCCCAAGAAGGAGGTAGGATCTATAAAAGTACCTAAAGGAAGTGGGGACAAGTCTAACCCACATCCTCATCCACCCCCTGAAGCTAAAGTACTAGTAGAAAGAGAACTTACCAAGAAAATCCCTGTGGAACAAAGACCTGGTAAGGAAGACACATTTCCCATCCCTGCAGCCAATATTAATGATACGTGCACCAGCATAGTGCCCAAATATATTCCATTGGACATGGCCCATATATTTGGCCAAATAAGGGTAATTGTTCCTTTATTAGAGATGATCAGGATACTTGAACATAAGAGTAGGCTTGTGGCTGCAATAAATGACATAGATCCTAGTACATTTGAGATGGCACATGGACATGTCAAACCACTTGAGATAAAGAAGGTACAAGTTAGAGAAGTTAAGAAATATAGTGCCAAAATACTCGAGGTATATCTGGGCACTACTTTACAAAAGTGCCCTTCTCAAGTTGATCCATTCTTTTTCACTCTCATGATAAATGGAACATTCGTCAAGAATTGTATGATTGACTTAGGTGCTTCTACAAATATAATGCCTTTGGGCGTCATAGAGATTCTAGGCTTACAAGTAAATAAAACATATGGCAAATGCTTTGCCATGGACTCCAGGGAGGTCCCCATCATTGCAATCATCAAGGATATCAGCTTTAGACTTGTAGCCTTCCCTCATAAAGAGTATAAAATGAATATTATTGTGGTAGATATTCCTCCTATGTACAGGATGTTATTGTCAAGAAAGTGGGCCTCTACTATGGGTGGTAGCATCCAGATGGACTCTGCATATGCTATGATTCCCATGGACGATGAAGATGTGAGGCTAGATAGAGAAAAGAAATGTCCCCAAATAATAGATGGAATTAGTGAGGAAGGTGATCAGGGGTATTTCCTGGATGTAGCTATAGATAACTTCAGAATCAAGGATGATAGTGACACCTCACTAAATCATAAGCCTGTGTGAATCAATGATGAAGAAGGATTATGGTCTATGCATTTTGATGGGGCATGTTCTAAGGAAGGCTCTAGTGCAGGAGTCGTGCTTATGGCTCCTTTTGGAAAAGCATTCCGGTCTTCTTTTAGATTTGTCTTTGCTTGTACTAATAATGTTGTAGAATATGAGGCTTTACTTATAGGTCTGAAGATGGCCCCTAAGCATGACATTAAAAAGCTCAGGGTTCTGGGAGACTTTAAATTGGTGGTATCATAGATTAGATCCAGGTATTCTTTAAAAAATAAAAGGCTCAGACAATACATGAATGTAATATGGGACACTATTGAAGAATTTGATGCCTTTGGTATTATTGGATAGAGTGAACTAAGAATGTTATGGTTGATTTTTTGGTGAATATTGCAGTCAAAACTGAATGTATCACATTGACAGGAATTTCCAAGGTCAAAATATTGACAAGACCCTCTGTTCCTGATAATATTCATCACTGGCAAATCTTCCATGATGACCAAGATCTTTACAAATTCATGAATTGCATAGATGAATATCATGTACAGGAAATTCATTTTTTAGGAATTTGTGGAGATAGAAGTGTTGGCAAGAGACACTATATGGATTCATGGTTGTTGTCATTGATGGCAACAAAGGTCATCCCACATATCCGCAAGTCATGATGTGTCTCTACCGGAAGTCAGAATAAAGAATGTTGTGGTCCGGTGAAGAAGAACAGAGCATGTGGCAGGGTCCGACAGATTGGTCCGGATCTCTCAGAGGAAGTGTCTTGGTGCAGTGCGGATTTGGGGAAGTCAAGAGGACTACCTTGAGTGGTATATTCCAAGGATTTAGCCTCTGGTGATGGACAAAGAAAAAGATATGAATGGTTGAGTGCCGGATTCCTGAGAGACAGTGAAAACAGAGGATGAACTGACTGGCAGAGTATCAGACTGCTTTCCGGATGGGTTACTGTTGATGACAGAGGTTGTGAAGGCATGAATCATGTTTGGCTGACATGATTAATGATATCTACAAGTACATGCTTGATCCGCATTGCTTGGTGAGGAAGGATTCAGCCGACAGAATGAGAGTTTGTAAGAAACTAGACTGTTCCGGATGCCGACTAGAAAGGTGATGAAATTACTTGTGCGGATATATATAGAGGATGGATTTAGTTGTGGAGTGTGTGTTGTTGTGTAGATATATGCGAATAAGTCCAGATAAGAGCAGAGGTAGCAAAAAGGATCCGGTATGTGAAAGATAGCAAAATAAAGAACAGAGGAAAGATGAAGTGCAGCAGATCAGTGTACTGAGCCTAACCGGAACTGAACTCCAGCATATGCAGATGCTTTCAATCAGTTCAAGACTGTGATTCTCATCACTTTGTAGACAGTGTGTCTTCTTGTAGGCAGTGGGCCTCTTGTGAGCAGTGTGCTCGGGCAGTGAGCCCTAATTGGCAAGTGCCATTTTTGTAATTTCCTATTCTTCTAACAGAGAATAATTTTGGGTTAATCACCCCGTGGTTTTCTCCCTTAACAGGGTTTCCACGTCAAAAATACTGTGTCATGTGTTTCTTATTTCATGGTTAATGTTTTTGTGTTTGATTTTATGCTGCATCAATTAAAAGGAAAGTTCAATAAGGGAAATAATTAGGATAACTGATTCACCCCCCCCCCCTCTCAGTTATCAACAATTGGTATTAGAGCTAAGTTCCTCCTAATAGAGCCTAACAGCTTGAGGAAGATCTGGGATTTCAAATGGATGCATATGGTTTAAGGGAGCAACTCAAGACTGCTCTTGAGGATCTTGAACAGTCAAATTATGAAGTCAGTGAATTAAAGGAAAGACTCAAACAGGCTGATGAATTCATGAGAGAATTAAAAGACAAATTAAGTCTCTCTATGAAAAAGAGAAAGGAGCTGCTTCAATAGTTGGCAAGACAAAGTGAAGAAAGCAATACAAATGAAGAATTAACTGAGCAAACCAAGTTATGTGAAAAGTTATCAAAAGAAGTCATTATGTTAAGACATGAAATGGAATCAGGAACTATAAAGTTTACTCAAGAGATTGAAGAAAAAAGAAAGGCTGAAGACAATCTAAGACAATCTCTTAAAGAAAAATCAGAAGAATGCCACCAGATGGACAGGATTATCAGACATCTTGAATCTGATCTTGAAGATGCCAAAGATAATGAAGGAAAACTTGAGGATCAAATTACCTCTCTCAAAAGAGACCTTCAAACAGCAAATGAATATAAAGAGAAATTCAAGATAAGTTCTGCTCAACTTGAAGTTCTTCTTGGAAGTCAAAAGAGGACAGATGACAAGTATGGTTTGGGATATGAGAAAGGAGAAAGCTCCGGATCCGGTCAGAAGAATCTTGGATCAGAAAATCCAAGGAGCAGGCCTAGAAGACCTCCGGTAAGACAGCCAAATGCTCAAAGATATCCATCCTTCAATGGATACTGCCACAGCTGCAACCACTTTGGTCACAAAGCTGATCAGTGCAGAATGAGAATGAATCAGATTAATTCATCCTTCTCCGGACAGTGCTTCAACTGCAAAAGGTATGGACACAAATCCCATGAATGCAGAATTATGCAAGTAAACAAATCATTCAAAGGTAGATGCTTCACATGCAATAGAGTAGGTCATATGGCTAATCAATGCAGATCAAGAGGATATCAGTCAAATATGCAAAGAAATGTTATTTGCCAAATCTGCAATAGGTCCGGTCATAATGCTAAAGTCTGCAGAAACAAGAATCAGGACAAAAGAGGTCCGGTGTATAATCAGAATCAAGACAAGGGTAAACAAAAGATGAATGCGGATGAGGTTAGGAATCAGATGAGCAAGATTTGGGTGAAGAAAAGTTCAGAGAATGTAGAGGTTGGATCCGCACCAGACTCTGGTGCTGATATTTCTTCTGGAAATTAAAAAGTGAGCTCAGGCTCAGGGGGAGACTCAAAGAAAATCTTGTTCCCCCAACCAAACAAGTGGTGCCGGATGTGGCACAAGATACGGATCAAAGGGTTTGTAGATATGAGTCTTGAGATACTTCAGTCAAGTTTTCAGAGGTCCACATGGAGTTATGAAGAAGCTGTGATCGATCAAATAAGACCTGTTCAGGGAGATGCTCCGGTATGATAAAGGATTACAAAAAGGTCCGGAAAGATCCAGAAATGCACTATCTTGTTCTGCGGATTGGACAGAGTGTTTGGGATGTTCTTGTAATATGTTACCTCGATTTATTCATGATTGAAAGATCCGGATGATATCCACAGATCAGGACTAATCCGGGATACTCCAAGCTATCCAGACAAGGCAAACCAGAATGATGTAGGTGAAGCATTTATTGCAGACAGATATTAGGGTTCGCGGAGCAATTTAAGGGATTTCTCAAAGGTCATTTGCTCATTCTGCACTCGAGAAGAAGCGAAAAGTGGAGCTCTGCAACAAGGTTCATCAAGCACACCAAGGATCTCCTGCCGAAGTTATTGCATAAAGAAATCAATCCAACCACTCCGTGCAAACCGAAGGCGCATAAGGTATTCTCTGTTTTTCATTACCTCACTGCAAATCTTTGAAGAATGGCTACTCCAAACATAGTTAAGATCTCTGATAGACCTCGCCCCTCATTCAAGAAACATCCCTACAAATCATTGGAGGTAGATCCACTAGGAGCCTTCTCTAGTGTTCCTCACGGAGTTTTACATACCGAAGACATTAGGGTTTACATACATGCAAGCATTGAGGAATTTGGGGAATTCAAATTAAGAGACCTCTATCACAAGCAACTGATAGACAATGCTTTTGAGCTTAAACCAGAGTATAAGGATATCCAGAAGAAACAATTTGAGCAATTTATTCATTTCCCCTGCTTTGAAGAAGATGAATGGGTCCGGTATGTACTGAGCAGGATGCATGACAACTTTCTATGGCTAGATAGACCCTGCAAGATCACAAAAGAGGCAATTAGAGCAGTAACTGGTCTATACTCTTCCGGAGGGGTACCTATCCTCAAATCTGTCAAGAACAACATTGTAACTGAGGCCACCGGATCAAAATTTGATAAGAGGGCAATGACCATTGAAGATATTTCGGATCCGGATATCAAATATGCATCAATGATAATAGGATACAAGATCTATCACTCCAGCAGGGAGAATTCTGTATCCGGAACTGCAGTATACACTGCCTATGAAATGCTAAGAAAGAATGTAGATTATGATCTCTGTGAACTACTGCTAAGCCAATTAATGGAAAATATACAGAAAATCAAGAAGGATAAGAAGAATTCCTTTAAGTATGGTACTCTTATTGTATGTCTATTCTTCTACTTCATGAATGAGCTACCCGGAACAAGTGGATGGGTATGGCAGAATGACAAACCTGTTGCAGTCCAGATAAGAGACTATTTGCATGGACTTGGGGATGCAAAAGTGAGAAATACAGCTCTATGGGGATACTTCAAAAACTTTCAGAGCATGATGCAAGCAAGAGAGAGAATTCCCCAGTCTCTTGTTGAAAAATACAAAGACTCAGTGTGCTTTATGGTTGACACTGATCAGTGCCTAATGGAGGCAGTAGAACCAAGGACTGTCTGGATCATGCCCATGGGGTATGAAGTGGATGAACAGATAGTGGAGCTGCATGTTCAACACATGCTAAGTCAGCCCAAAGATCCTAAGGCAGAAAGGTTTGGAACCTTTGAGGAGCTGAGTGTAAAAATACATGTAGAACTCAGGGAACCTGAGATTAAAAGAAAGGTGAGAAAAGAAGTAGAGCACATTGCTCAAGGCCTAGGCATCTCAAAGGAGGCACTTGATGCCAGCCGGGAAAAGAGGAGGAAGGCTGAGGAAGAAGAGAAAAGTAAAGAAAGTGCTCCGGTTGAAGCTCCCACCCGGACCAGATCATCAAAGAGATCTGTACCTCCCACAACCAAAAGTTCAAAACCGGAAGTTCAGGCATCCGGTAAGAGATCCAAGACAAAAGCCACAAGGGCTTATGGAAGCCAAAAGGATGAAGAGGAAACAGAATCAGATGAGGGAGTAAGAGAAATAAAGAAACAGAAGAAGAAAGGATCCAGTAAGCCCTCCACAGGCCAAGACAAGGATGAAACGGCAGAGGTAACTGTTGAAAAGCCCACTCTGTCTCTAGAGAGCATAATCAAGTCGGTCATGGTGGATGGAAACCTTCAACCAATGACTGAATCCTATGATGACTTTAGTGAGGCCGACCAAAAGACTCTGCAGGAGGCCACAGTAAAATATCTTAACATATATAATAAGGTTTTCATTGAAATAATATCTCTTATTCCTAAAAGCCTAGAAAAGGAATTGGAAGTAAGAAAGAATAATGCTCATGCTAAAGATCTTGAGATCCGGGAGCAGATAGCTATTCAGCTATATCCTCAAATTGATCCCAAGACAATGAACATTATCTTCAAGGACTGCAAAGATGAGTTCAGAAGCAAAGCCAGGATGAATCAACTCATGCTTGGTGAGACTGACAAAGTGGCCCAAGAAACAGAAGAGATCCTCCGGAAGGCCTTCAAAAGGTTCAATCTTCCTGTTGTAGAGGATTTAGGTACAGAAACAGCTGAGGACTTGGGACCCTCTGCTCCAGAAGAAGTGGCCCATGAACAAGCTAGCATCTCTCCTCCGGTTTCCCCTATAGTCTCCGGATCCAAAGAAGAAGAGCAATTACAGGAGAAGGAAGCAGTGGTGAAAGACAAAGAGGTTGACAGTTCTAAGACTGCAGAAGAAAAGAAACATCTGTCTCCGGCAAGAGACACTGCACAAACTGTTCAACAATTTTTGAGCAAAGAAACTCTAGAGATTGATGAACCGGAGCTTCTAAAAGGCCCATTTGATTTTGACTCTCTCTCTCCGATACAAACAATGAAGATAGCTTCATTTGCAAATGCCAAGGCAAATGAAAAGCTCCTGAAGTCTCATATGGAAGACTGTGAGTTGATAGAGGCTGCTTCCGGAGTACTTGTAAAGATCATGCCATCAATCCAGATAGATCCGACAGCCTCCACTTCTGGTAATCTAAAAACCTTAGTCAGCAGTATTGATACACATTTTGATTCTCTAGAAAAATCAGCTGAAGAAAAGGTCTGGAAGGAATTTTTGGATAAGAGATTTTCAGAGATATTAGAATTAATCTCTAAAGATAGGAAGATTGTAAGCATTGGAATAAAGAGCTTAGAGAATGCTCTTAAGGATGGCGGTGACATCTATAAATTTTGTATATCCTGGTCAAAGGCAACAGCAGCATTTGACAAGAAAATAAAAGAGGAACAGGATAAGCTACAAAGCTTATCTCAAAGTTTTGATCCTCTCTCTTCCTCTATAATAAATCAAGAATGTCAGACTATTGCAGTCTTGAATGAAATAAAGAATCTTGAGAAGGAAAGAAAGAACATCACTAACCGGATGGGAGAACTTAGAAGGATTATAATCCCTAAGTTGGAAACTATGCATGAGGCCATCAGTGATGCTCAGACCACCGCCCAAACAAAAGATCTGACAGATCTCAAGCGGGCAGAAGCTTTTGCATTTTTGTTGAGTGGTCACATTTCAATTTTGGACAGAATGAAGCAAAGCTGGGCTACAGAAATGATCCAATTGCAGACATCCTTTGCAGACATTCTTCAATATATGTGAGTATGTAAATATGCGGCTAAGTATAAGAAATTTTTGAAAATTTTGATATGCGGACCCTACCCTTTGCCATTGATGTCAAAGGGGGAGTGAGGAGCAGTGAAAAATGAGGAATCCAACTAAGGGGGAGTTCCAGAAATTGTATATAAAGACAGAGCATCAGCAAAGGGGGAGCATAGTGAAAACACTTAGTCATTTTTCACTAAGTGTTGCCATCAATGCCAAAGGGGGAGATTGTTGGCAAGAGACACTATATGGATTCATGGTTGTTGTCATTGATGGCAACAAAGGTCATCCCACATATCCGCAAGTCATGATGTGTCTCTACCGGAAGTCAGAATAAAGAATGTTGTGGTCCGGTGAAGAAGAACAGAGCATGTGGCAGGGTCCGACAGATTGGTCCGGATCTCTCAGAGGAAGTGTCTTGGTGCAGTGCGGATTTGGGGAAGTCAAGAGGACTACCTTGAGTGGTATATTCCAAGGATTTAGCCTCTGGTGATGGACAAAGAAAAAGATATGAATGGTTGAGTGCCGGATTCCTGAGAGACAGTGAAAACAAAGGATGAACTGACTGGCAGAGTATCAGACTGCTTTCCAGATGGGTTACTGTTGATGACAGAGGTTGTGAAGGCATGAATCATGTTTGGCCGACATGATTAATGATATCTACAAGTACATGCTTGATCCGCATTGCTTGGTGAGGAAGGATTCAGCCGACAGAATGAGAGTTTGTAAGAAACTAGACTGTTCCGGATGCCGACTAGAAAGGTGATGAAATTACTTGTGCGGATATATATAGAGGATGGATTTAGTTGTGGAGTGTGTGTTGTTGTGTAGATATATGCGAATAAGTCCAGATAAGAGCAGAGGTAGCAAAAAGGATCCAGTATGTGAAAGATAGCAGAATAAAGAACAGAGGAAAGATGAAGTGCAGCAGATCAGTGTACTGAGCCTAACCGGAACTGAACTCCAGCATATGCAGATGCTTTCAATCAATTCAAGACTGTGATTCTCATCACTTTGTAGACAGTGTGTCTTCTTGTAGGCAGTGGGCCTCTTGTGAGCAGTGTGCTCGGGCAGTGAGCCCTAATTGGCAAGTGCCATTTTTGTAATTTCCTATTCTTCTAACAGAGAATAATTTTGGGTTAATCACCCCGTGGTTTTCTCCCTTAACAGGGTTTCCACGTCAAAAATACTGTGTCATGTGTTTCTTATTTCATGGTTAATGTTTTTGTGTTTGATTTTATGCTGCATCAATTAAAAGGAAAGTTCAATAAGGGAAATAATTAGGATAACTGATTCACCCCCCCCTCTCAGTTATCAACAAGAAGATGGTAAAAAAACAATATTTGGTAATGAGATCATCCAATTAAAGACTAATAGAATTTTAAGAGGGTTGGTGGCTCTAGAGAGGGTTTTTGATGGAAACAATAAGCAAACTGTAAGATCTACTCCAATGCACCCAAATGACCTTGAAGAAGTCAACCTAGGAACTGAGGCCCATCCAAAGCTAGTTTTTATAGGTAAGCGCCTGAACCCAAAGATTAAGGAAATTTTGATTTCTTTGCTCAAAAGACATAAAAAGGTTTTTGCATGGTCCTATGATAATTTGAAGGCACATAGAGAAGACTTGTTTTAGCATGAAATCCCCTTAAAACTAGATGTAAAACCTTTTAGGCAAAAGAAAAGACCTATTAATCCTACTCTAAGGCCAAAGATGCAACAAGAATTGGCTATGTTAAGTAAAGGGGGGATTATCAAGCCCATTAGACACTCCACTGGGCTTTCAAACCTAGTTCCTGTTAGGAAGAAAAATGGAGATATTAGACTCTGTGTTGATGTTAGATACTTGAATATGGCATCATTAAAGAATAATTATCCTTTACCAAATATGGAAGCAATGTTATGTAGAAGGTAACTGGCTGTGATCTTTTATCTATGATGGATGACTTTTCAGGATAAAACCAGGCGATGGTGAAGGAGTCTGAGCAACACAAAACCATATTCACTACTCCATGGGGCACTTATGTATATATTAGAATGCCTTTCAAGTTAACAAATGCTGGAGCTACTTTCCAATGAGCTATGGATGTGGCTTTTTTCGATCTCATAAATCTCATAATGGTGGTGTACTAGGATGATTTAATTGCATATTCAAAAAAGGAATAGGATCATTTCTCTCATTTGGATAAAAATTTTGAGAGATGCATGAAGTTTGGCATTTCTCTGAACCCTAAGAAATGTGTGTTTGGAGTAACAGAAGGAAAGCTCCTAGGCCACATAGTGTCTAAGGAAGGAATTAGGATTGATCTAGAAATAGTTGCTACTATTGAAAAAATCCCACTAGCTAAAACTATTAAGGGAATTCAGTCCTTCTTTTGACTGGTAAACTTCTTAAAGAGGTTTGTTACAAATTTTGCTAAAACCACTAGACTGATATCCAAGATGCTAAAGAAAGGAGAGGATATTGCTTGGAATGATGAACCAATAAGTGCTTTCAGGAGGATCAAAGGAGCCATTAAGGAGGCCCCTATGCTAAAACCCCCTGATCTTTCTAAACCATTCAAGCTATTTTCTTTTGCCTCCTTCCATACCATAGCTGCAGTTTTACTACAAAAAAATAATGAGGGTTATGAACAACCCATCTCATTTTTTAGTAAATCTCTTCAGGAAGCTGGGCTAAAATATGACATAACTGAAAAACATGCCTATGCTCTAGTAAAATCTATTAAGAATTTTAGGCCTTATCTTGTTGGGGCAACTATTGTTGCCTATGTACCAACAGCTACTGTCAAAGATGTTTTTACCTGGCAAGAGGTAATAGGAAGAAGGTGTAGATGGATGAATAAGATCTAGGAGTTCAATATTGACATCTAGATTACTAAGTTGGTAAGAGGACAAGGATTGACAAAGTTAATTGCTAAGTCAAATCTAGAGGCTAACCAAATCAACAATATTGAGATTCAGGGTGCAGTGATTGACTGCGACATGAGAGATTCTAAATGGTATAAGAATATTATTCACTATTTTCTGAAAATGTCTTGCCTAGATAGAATGTCTAAGAATTAGAAAAGAACATTAAGGTTATAGGCCATAAAGTATGTGATCATAGAGGGCGAACTTTGGTGGAGAAATTTTGAGGGTATCTTGCTCAAGTGCATAAACAATGATCAAGCTTCTGAAGTTTTGAAGGATATGCATCACGGTGTTTGTGGAGGTCATCATATGGCTAAAACAACAACTTACAAAGTCTTAAGGGCCAAATATTGGTGGCCTTCTATTTTCAAGGATGCTCATCAAATGGTCAGAAGTTGTGATGCATGTCAAAGATTCTCAGGTAAATTAAAATTCTCTAGAAATTTATCCCTTAGGCCTGTAACAGTGGAAGCTCCCTTTCAGCAATAGGGATTGGATTTCATAGGTGAGATAACTAAGAAGTCAAGTGGTGGACATAGTTGGATCCTAGTGGCCACTGACTATTTCACTAAATGGGTTAAGGCTATCCCCACTAAAAGGGTAACTAGCAGGGTTGTGGTTGATTTCCTGATGAACAATATTATAACTAGGTTTGGTATGCCCATAAAAATAATTTTAGACAATGTAATGTGTTTCAGGTCTGAGGAATTTATGAACTTTTGTAGCTAGTAGGATTTCAATCTCTTACTCATCCCCATATCATCCTCAGGGCAATGGATAGACGGAATCAAGCAATAAAAGCTTGATGAAGATTGTCAAAAGAATCATAGAGAAAAACAAGAAAGCTTAGGATACTAAACTAAGACTCATTGTCTAGGATGATAGAGTGATAGTGAAAAAGGATATTGGTAAGCCCTTTTTGACGTTGTGTATGGCCTGGAAGCAAGAATGTCCATAAATAATATGTTAACTATTTTCAAGTTTATCCAAGAACATGATGATGACATATCTAATGCCATGCAAAACAGGATATATCAGATAACTCAACTGGATGAGACTAGAAGATTATCCTAGCTAAGAAACCTAAAGTTGTAGCAGTAGGTTAAAAACTTGCATGACAAGAAATCGTCTGAAAGGAAGTTTCAGATAGGAGATATGGTGTTGCTATGGAATGCTAGGTCCTAAGACAAGGGGAAACATGGTAAATTTGATGCCCTTTGGCTTGGACCATATTTAATCAGCAACACCCACAAAGAAGACTCTTATTTCTTACAGAGTCTAGTTGGAGAATTACTTGAATTGTCAATGCATGGATGATTCTTGAAGTCATACTTTTCATAAGGTATGATTCTTTTCCATGCATAGTTTATTTTTAGTTTTAGGTAGTTTTGTGCTTTAGTTTGTTTCTTTTCTTCCTTTTTTGTGTTGTGGTCTGCTCCTCCAATGTTTTTCTGTGATCTCATCTTGTTCAAGGTGAATAGGCATCCCCAACTAGAGCCACTGATGGTACCATATAAAATTTTTCCATGGCTTTAGTCTTTGACAACTTATGTATAGGTTTTATGACTTAGGATTTTTATAAAAACAATGTAACTCCAAGAAAAAAGTCCTTAAAGGGACCTTAAGCCCTTATGTCGTGCTTACTAAGGGTCTTTTCCTTTTGTTTCGCAATTAGGGTTGACTGCTCGTCTCCTGTTATCAAGAGTTTAAGTTGCTTCCTTATGTTCCCCTGAACATTATTTGACACGCCCCTCACCATACAGCCACTGCCTCTAGCTTGTACTTACAAAGATGTTGATAACTGAGAGGGGGGGTGAATCAGTTATCCTAATTAATTCTTCTTTCTAAACTTTCTTATTAATCAATGCAACATTAATTCAAACAACCAAACAAAACCATGAAATGGAAATACACATTACACAATATTTTTGACATGGAAACCCTATTAAGGGAGAAAACCATGGGGTGATTAACCCAAGATTGTATTCTCTATTAGAAGAATAGAAAAACAAAATGGCACTTGCCAATTAGGGCTCATTGCCCGAGCACACTGCTCACAAGAGGCACATTGCCTACAAGAGACTCACTATCTACAAAAAGAATGTTATACAATACTTGAACTGATTGGGAGCATCTACAAATGCTTGAGTTCAGTTCTGGTTAAGCTTAGTACACTGATCTGCTGCACTTCATCTTTCCTCTTCTCTTTTGTTGCTTTCCTTTCACATACCAGACCTTCCTTACTACTTCTGGTTTGCTCTTCTGCTTTTATTCACACATCACTCACAACAACAACTCTCACAACTAAATCCATCGTGTATATATATCTGCACAAGTAATTTCATCACCTTTCTAGTCGACACCCAGAACAATCAATCTTTTCACTAATTCTGATCTGTCGGCTGAATCCTTGCACATCAAGTAATGCGGATCAAGTATATGCTTGTAGAAATCATTAATCATGTCGGCCAAACATGATTCATGCCTTCATAACCTTTACCACCATCAGTAACACATCCAGAAAGTAGTCTGATGTTCTGTCAGTCAGTTTTTCCTCTGTTCACACTATCACTCAAGAATCTGATACTCAACTATTCATATCTTTTTCCTCATCTATTACCAGAGGCTAAATCCTTGGAATATAACACTCAAGGTAGTCCTCTTGACTTCCCCAAATCCACACTTCACCAAGATACTTCCTCTGAGAGATCCGAACATGTCTGTCAGACCTTGCCACATGCTCTATTCTTGTTTACTGGACCACAACAATCTTCATTCTGACTTCCGGTAGAGACACACCATGTCCTGCGGATTTGTGGGATGAACTTTGTTGCCATCAATGACAACAATCATGAATCCATATAGTGTCTCTTGCCAACAATCTCCCCCTTTGGCATTGATGGCAACACTTAGTGAAAAAATGACTAAGTGTTTACACTATGCTCCCCCTTGGCTGATGCTCTGTCTTTATATACATTTTCCAGAGCTCCCCCTTAGTTGGATTCCTCATTTTTCACTGCTCCTCACTCCCCCTTTGATATCAATGGCAAAGGGTAGGGTCCACATACCAAAATTTTCAAAAATTTAACTATACTTAACCGCATAAGTATATATACAAGTTGTACTTACATATACTTAAGTATGTCTGAAAAAGTATTCTTCAACTGTACAACTTCTATCGCCCAACTCTGCTTCATCCTGTCCAAAATTGAGATGCGACCACTCAACAGGAATGCAAATGCTTCTGCCTTCTTAAGATCTGTCGGATCATTGGTCCGGGTTGTAATCTGAGCATCATTTATGGCCTCATGCATGGCCTCTAACTTAGGGATAATAATCCTTCTAAGTTCACCCATCTAGTTAATTATGTTCTTCCTTTCCTTCTCAGAATTCTTTATTGCATTTGCAATTGCAATAGTCTGACACTCTTGATTTACTATGGAGGATGAGAGAGGATCAAAACTTTGAGACAAGCTTAGTAGTTTGTCCTCTTGCTCTTTTATTTTCTTTTCAATCTCCACTGTTACTTTGGACTAGGAAATACAAAATTTGTATATTTCTCCGCCATCCTTAAGAGCATTTTCTAAGCTCTTTATCCCAATATTCATGTTTCTCCTATCATTAATGATCAAACCCTATACCTCGGAGAACCTTTTATCCAAAAACTCCTTCCGGACCTTTTCTTCAGCTGACTTTTCTAGAGAATCAAAATGTGTACTAACACTGCTGACTAGGGTTTTGAGATTATCGAAAGAGGAGGCTGTGGGATCCTTCTGAAAAGATGGCATGATCTTTTCCAGCACTCTAGATGCTACCTCCATAAGCTCACAATCTTCCATGTGAGATTTCAGTAGTTTCTCTTTGAACTTCTCATTTGCAAATGAGACTATTTTCATTGTTTGCACCGGTGACAGAGAGTCAAAATCTAATGGTCCTTTTAATAGGTCCGATTCATCAATTTCTATAGTTGCTTTTGTCAAGAAGTCCTTGACTGATTCTGCAGTGTCTCTTGCTAGAGATAGATTTTTCTTTATTTCTACATTCTTAGAGCTGTCTCTTGGAGCTTTCTCTCCTTCTACATTCTTACCACTAGTAGTTGTGGTCTTCTCTGTTGAAGTCTCCTCTTCTTCTACAACATTAGCAGTGTCATCTTCTTTTTGTTGATAACTGAGAGGGGGGGGGTGAATCAGTTATCCTAATTATTTCCCTTAGTGAACTTTCTTCTTAATTGATGCAGCATTGAATCAAACACAAAAACATTAACATGAAATAAGAAACATATGACACAGTATTTTTGACGTGGAAACCCTGTTAAGGGAGAAAACCATGGGGTGATTAACCCAAAATTATTCTCTGTTAGAAGAATAGGAAATTACAAAATGGCACTTGCCAATTAGGGCTCACTGCCCGAGCACACTGCTCACAAGAGGCCCACTGCCTACAAGAAGACACACTGTCTACAAAGTGATAAGAA
This sequence comes from Cunninghamia lanceolata, assembly GCA_027924645.1. Taxonomy (NCBI): domain Eukaryota; kingdom Viridiplantae; phylum Streptophyta; class Pinopsida; order Cupressales; family Cupressaceae; genus Cunninghamia; species Cunninghamia lanceolata. The sequence goes on from BSBN01000582.1 coordinate 5,270,634, forward strand.
TCACAGTCTTGAACTGATTGGAAGCATCTGCATATGCTGGAGTTCAGTTCCGGTTAGGCTCAGTACACTGATCTGCTGCACTTCATCTTTCCTCTATTCTTTATTCTGCTATCTTTCACATACCGGATCCTTTTTGCTACTTCTGCTCTGTTCTGGACTTATTCGCATATATATATTAATTCCTTCACCCTCTTCACAACTAAATCCATCCTCTATATATATCCGCACAAGTAATTTCATCACCTTTCTAGTCGGCATCCGGAACAGTCTAGTTTCTTACAAACTTTGTTCTGTCGGCTGAATCCTTGCTCACCAAGCAATGCGGATCAAGCATATACTAGTAGATATCATTAATCATGTCGGCCAAACATGATTCATGCCTTCACAACTTTTATCATCAACAGTAACACATCCGGAAAGTAGTCTGATACTCTGTCAGTCAGTTCTTCCTCTGTTTTGACTGTCTCAGGAATCTGGTACTCAACTATTCATATCTTTTTCCTTGTCCATCACCGGAGGCTAAATCCTTGGAATATACCGCTCAAGGTAGTCCTCTTGACTTCCCCAAATCCGCACTGCACCAAGACACTTCCTCTGAGAGATCTGGATCAATCTGTCGAACCTTGCCACATGCTCTGTTCTTGTTCACCGGACCACAACAATCTTTATTCTGACTTCCGGTAGAGACACATTATGACTTGCGGATATGTGAGATGACCTTTGTTGCCATCAATGACAACAACCATGAATCCATATAGTGTCTCTTGCCAACAATCTCCCCCTTTGGCATTGATGGCAACACTTAGTGAAAAATGACTAAGTGTTTTCACTATGCTCCCCCTTTGCTGATGCTCTGTCTTTATATACAATTTCTGGAACTCCCCCTTAGTTGGATTCCTCATTTTTCATTGCTCCTCACTCCCCCTTTGACATCAATGGCAAAGGGTAGGGTCCGTACACCAAAATTTTCAAAAATTTTCTATACATAGCCGCATATTTACATACTCACATATACTGAAGAATGTCTGCAAAGGTTGTCTGCAATTGGATCATTTCTGTAGCCCAACTTTGCTTCATTCTATCCAAAATTGAAATGTGACCACTCAACAAAAATGCAAAAGCTTCTGCTCGCTTGAGATCTGTCGGATCTTTTGTTTGGGCGGTGGTCTGAGCATCACTGATGGCCTCATGCATAGTTTCCAACTTAGGGATTATAATCCTTCTAAGTTCTCCCATCCGGTTAGTGATATTCTTCCTTTCCTTCTCAAGATTCTTTATTTCATTCAAGACTGCAATAGTCTGACATTCTTGATTTATTATGGAGGAAGAGAGAGGATCAAAACTTTGAGATAAGCTTTGTAGCTTGTCCTGTTCCTCTTTTATTTTCTTATCAATTGCTGCTGTTGCCTTTGGCCAGGATATACAAAATTTGTAAATGTCACCACCATCCTTAAGAGCATTCTCTAAGCTCTTTATTCCAATACTCACAATCTTCCTATCTTTAGAGATTAATTCTAATACTTCTGAAAATCTCTTATCCAAAAATTCCTTCCGGACCTTTTCTTCAGCAGATTTTTCTAGAGATTCAAAATGTGTACTAACACTGCTGACTAAGGTTTTGAGATTACCGGAAGAGGAGGCTGTGGGATCCTTTTGAAAGGATGGCATGATTTTTTCTAGCACTCCAGATGCTACCTCCATAAGCTCACAGTCTTCCATGTGAGATTTCAGCAGCTTCTCTTTGACTTTCTCATTTGCAAATGAGGCTATTTTCATTGTTTGCACCGGTGACAAAGAGTCAAAATCTAATGGTCCTTTGAGTAGGTCTGGTTCATCAATTTCTATAGTGGCTTTGCTCAAAAATTGTTGAACAGTTTGTGCAGTGTCTCTTGCCAGAGACAGATGTTTCTTTTCTTCTGCAGTCTGGGAACTGTCAACCACTTTATCTTTCACCCCTGCTTCCTTCTCCTGTAATTTCTCTTCTTCTTTGGATCCGGAGACTGTAGGGGAAACCGGAGGAGAGATGCTTGTCTGTTCAGGGCCCACTTCTTCCGGAACAGATGATTCTAAATCTGCAGCTATTTCTGCACCTAAGTCCTCTACAACAGGAAGATTGAACCTTTTGAAGGCCTTCCGGAGGATCTCTTCTGTCTCTTGGGCCACTTTGTCAGTCTCACCAAGCATGAGTTGATTCATCCTGGCTTTACTTCTGAACTCATCTTTGCAGTCCTTGAAGATTATGTTCATTGTCTTGGGATCAATTTGAGGATATAGCTGAATAGCTATCTGCTCCCAGATCTCAAGATCTTTTGCATGAGCATTGTTCTTTCTTACTTCTAATTCCTTTTCTAGGCTTTTAGGAATAAGAGATATGATCTCAATGAAAGCCTTATTGTATATGTTCAGATATTTGACTATGGCTTCCTGCAGAGTCTTTTGGTCCGCCTCACTGAAGTCATCATAAGATTCAGTCATTGGTTGAAGATTTCCATCCACCGTGACCGACTTGATTACATTCTCTAGAGACAGAGTGGACTTTTCAACAGATACCTCTACCATTTCTTCCTTGTCTTGTCCTGTGGAAGGTTTACCGGATCCTTTCTTCTTCTGCTTCTTTATTTCTTTTACTCCCTCATCTGACTCTGTTTCCTCTTCATCCTTTTGGCTTTCATAAGCCCTTGTTGCTTTTGTCTTGGATCTTTTACCGGATGCCTGGACTTCCGATTTTGAACTTTTGGTTGAGGGAGGTGCAGATCTTTTTGATGATCTAGTCCGGGTGGGAGTTTCAACCGGAACACTTTCTTTACTTTTCTCTTCTTCCTCAGCCTTCCTCCTTTTTTCCCGGCTGGCATCAAGTGCCTCTTTTGAGATGCCTAGGCCTTGAGCAATATGCTCAACTTCTTTTCTTACCTTCCTCTTTATCTCCGGTTCCCTGAGTTCTACATGTAACTTTACACTCAGTTCCTCAAAGGTTCCAAACCTTTCTGCCTTAGGATCTTTGGGTTGGCTTAGCATGTGTTGAACATGCAGCTCTACTATCTGTTCATCCACTTCATACCCCATAGGCATGATCCAGACAGTCCTTGGCTCCACTGCCTCCATCAGACACTGATCTGTTTCTACCATGAAGCATACTGTGTCTTTGTATTTTTCAACAAGGGATTGGGGTATTCTTTCTCTTGCATGCATCATGCTTTGGAAGTTCTTGAAGTAACCCCATAGAGCTGTATTTCTTGCTTTTGCATCCCCAAGTCCATGCAAATAGTTTCTAATTTGAATGGCAACCGGTCTGTCATTCTGCCATATCCATCCACTGGATCCGGGAAGCTCATTCATGTAGTAAAAGAAGAGACAAAGGATCAGATTGCCATATTTGAAGGAGTTTTTCTTGTCCTTCTTAATCTTCTGCAAATTTTCAAAGAGTTGGTTTACTAGAAGCTCGCACAAGTCATAGTCTGCATTTTCCTTTAACATCTGATAGGCTGTGTAGATTGCAGTTCCCGGTACTGAATTTTCCCTACTGGAGTGATAGATTTTGTAACCAATTATCATAGCTGCAAATTTGACATCCGGTTCAATGATGTCATCAACTGTCATAGCTCTCTTGTCAAACTTGGATCCGGTTGCATCACTGACTGTCTGATTTTTGACAGATTTGAGAACAGGTAATCCACCGGATGAGTGCAGACCGGTTACAGCCCTAATTGCGTCCTTGGTGATCTTGAAGGGCTTGTTCAACCATAGGAAGTTGTCATGTACTCTACTTAGTACATACCGGACCCATTCATCTTCTTCAAAATAGGGGAAATGAATGCACTGTGCAAAGTGTTTGTCCTGGATGGCTTTATACTGAGGTTTGATCTCAAAGGAGTCATTTATCAATTGTTTGTGATAGATATCCATCAATTTTGATTCTCCAAAGTCTTCAAGATTCGCATGGATGTAAACCCTAATATCTTCCGTATGCAATATACCATGAGGAACACTAGAGAAGGCTCCTAGTGGATCTACCTCCAATGATTTGTAAGGATGTTTCTTGAATGAGGGGCGAGGTCTATCAGAGATCTTAACTATATTTGGAGTAGCCATTCTTCAAAGATTTGCAGTGAGGTAATGAAAAATGGAGAATACCTTATGCGCCTTCGATTTGCACGGAGTGATTGGATTGATTTCTTTATGCAATGACTTCAGCAGGAGATCCTTGGTGTGCTTGATGAATCTTGATGCAGAGCTCCACTATTCACTTCTTCTTGAGTGCAGAATGAGCAAATGACTTTTGAGAAATCCCTTATATTGCTCCGCGAACCCTAATATCTGTCTGCAATAAATGCTTCACCTACATTATTCTGGTTTGCCTTTTCTGGATAGCTTGGAGTATCCCGGATTAGTCCTGATCTGTGAATATCATCCGGATCTTTCAATCATGAATAAATCGAGGTAACATATTACAAGAACATCCCAAACACTCTGTCCAATCCACAAAACAAGATAGTGCACTTCCGGATCTCTCCGGACCTTTTTGTAATCCTTTGTCATACCGGAGCATCTCCTTGAACAGGTCTTATTTGATCGATCACAGCTTCTTCATAACTCCATGCGGACCTCTGAAAACTTGACTGAAGCATCTCAAGACTCATATCTGCAAACCCTTTAATCCGCATCTTGTGCCACATCCGGCACCACTTGTTTGGCTGGGGGAACAGGATTTTCTTTGAGTCTCCCCCTGAGCCTGAGCTCACTTTTTAATTTCTGGAAGAAATATCAGCACCAGAGTCTGGTGCGGATCCAACCTCTACATTCTCTAAACTTTTCTTCACCCAAATCTTGCTCATCTGATTCCTAACTTCATCCGCATTCATCTTTTGTTTACCCTTGTCTTGATTCTGATTATACACCAGACCTCTTTTGTCCTGATTCTTGTTTCTGCAGATTTTAGCATTATGACCGGACCTATTGCAGATTTGGCAAATAACATTTCTTTGTATATTTGACTGATATCCTCTTGATCTGCATTGATTAGCCATATGACCTACTCTATTGCATGTAAAGCATCTACCTTTGAATGATTTGTTTACTTGCATAATTCTACATTCATGGGATTTGTGTCCATACCTTTTGCAGTTGAAGCACTGTCCGGAGAAGGATGAATTGATCTGATTCATTCTTATTCTGCACTGATTAGCTTTGTGACCAAAGTGGTTGCAGTTGTGGCAGTATCCATTGAAGGATGGATATCTTTGAGCATTTGGCTGTCTTACCGGAGGTCTTCTAGGCCTGCTTCTTGGATTTTCTGATCCAAGATTCTTCTGACCGGATCCGGAGCTTTCTGCTTTCTCATATCCCAAACCATACTTGTCATCTGTCCTCTTTTGACTTCCAAGAAGAACTTCAAGTTGAGCAGAACTTATCTTGAATTTCTCTTTATATTCATTTGCTGTTTGAAGGTCTCTTTTGAGAGAGGCAATTTGATCCTCAAGTTTTTCTTCATTATCTTTGGCATCTTCAAGATCAGATTCAAGATGTCTGATAATCCTGTCCATCTGGTGGCATTCTTCTGATTTTTCTTTAAGAGATTGTCTTAGATTGTCTTCAGCCTTTCTTTTTTCTTCAATCTCTTGAGTAAACTTTATAGTTCCTGATTCCATTTCATGTCTTAACATAATGACTTCTTTTGATAACTTTTCACATAACTTGGTTTGCTCAGTCAATTCTTCATTTGTATTGCTTTCTTCACTTTGTCTTGCCAACTGTTGGAGCAGCTCCTTTCTCTTTTTCATAGAGAGACTTAATTTGTCTTTTAATTCTCTCATGAATTCATCAGCCTGTTTGAGTCTTTCTTTTAATTCATTGACTTCAGAATTTGACTGTTCAAGATCCTCAAGGGCAGTCTTGAGTTGCTCCCTTAAACCATATGCATCCATTTGAGTTCCCAGATCTTCCTCAAGCTGTTAGGCTCTATTAGGAGGAACTTAGCTCTGATACCAATTGTTGATAACTGAGAGGGGGGGGGCGTGAATCAGTTATCCTAATTATTTCCCTTAGTGAACTTTCTTCTTAATTGATGCAGCATTGAATCAAACACAAAAACATTAACATGAAATAAGAAACATATGACACAGTATTTTTGACGTGGAAACCCTGTTAAGGGAGAAAACCACAGGGTGATTAACCCAAAATTATTCTCTATTAGAAGAATAGGAAATTACAAAATGGCACTTGCCAATTAGGGCTCACTGCCCGAGCACACTGCTCACAAGAGGCCCACTACCTACAAGAAGACACACTGTCTACAAAGTGATAAGAATCATAGTCTTGAACTGATTGGAAGCATCTGCATATGCTGGAGTTCAGTTCCGGTTAGGCTCAGTACACTGATCTGCTGCACTTCATCTTTCCTCTGTTCTTTATTCTGCTATCTTTCACATACCGGATCCTTTTTGCTACTTCTGCTCTGTTCTGGACTTATTCGCATATATATATTAATTCCTTCACCCTCTTCACAACTAAATCCATCCTCTATATATATCCGCACAAGTAATTTCATCACCTTTCTAGTCGGCATCTGGAACAGTCTAGTTTCTTACAAACTCTGTTCTGTCGGTTGAATCCTTGCTCACCAAGCAATGCGGATCAAGCATCTACTAGTAGATATCATTAATCATGTCGGCCAAACATGATTCATGCCTTCACAACTTTTATCATCAACAGTAACACATCCGGAAAGTAGTCTGATACTCTATCAGTCAGTTCTTCCTCTATTTTGATTGTGTCTCAGGAATCCGGTACTCAACTATTCATATCTTTTTCCTTGTCCATCACCGGAGGCTAAATCCTTGGAATATACCACTCAAGGTAGTCCTCTTGACTTCCCCAAATCCGCACTGCACCAAGACACTTCCTCTGAGAGATCCGGATCAATCTGTCGGACCTTGCCACATGCTCTGTTCTTGTTCACCGGACCACAACAATCTTTATTCTGACTTCCGGTAGAGACACATTATGACTTGTGGATATGTGAGATGACCTTTGTTGCCATCAATGACAACAACCATGAATCCATATAGTGTCTCTTGCCAACACTTTTTCCTTTACCTCTGCTTCTTTCTCCTGTAATCTTTCTTCTCCTTTAGATCTGGAGACTGTAGGTGAAACCGGAGGAGAAATGTTAGTTTGTTCAGGGCCCACCTCTTCTGTCATTTTCTCAGTAGTTTCTTCTGTAACATTTGTGGTCGAGGGGTCAGTACCTAAGTCCAGTATAGTAGGAAGATTAAATCTTTTGAAGGCCTTCCAGAGGATCTCTTTTGTGTCCTTGGCTACCTTGTCAGTCTCACCAAGCATAAGTTGATTCATCCTTGCTTTGCTTCTGAACTCATCCTTACAATCTTTGAATATCATATTCATTGTCTTGCAGTCGATTGAAGGATATAGCTGAATTGCTATATGTTCCCAGTTTTCTAGGTCTTTAGTTTGGGTAGTGTTCTTTCTTGTTTCTAGTTCCTTCTCCAAGCTTTTAGGGATCAGAGATATAATTTCAATAAATGCTTTGTTGTAGATATTTAGATACCTGGCTGTGGCATCTTGCAATATCTTCTGATCTGCTTCACCATAATCATCATAGAACTCAACCATTGGCAAAGATCTCCATCCACTGTGACTGATTTGATTATGTCATCAATGTGAAGAGTGGGTTTTTCAACATATTCCTCTATCTTTTCTTCTTCCTTTAGTTTGGGTAGTGTTCTTTCTTGTTTCTAGTTCCTTCTCCAAGCTTTTAGGGATCAGAGATATAATTTCAATAAATGCTTTGTTGTAGATATTTAGATACCTGGCTGTGGCATATTGCAATATCTTCTGATCTGATTCACCATAATCATCATAGAACTCAACCATTGTAAAAGATCTCCATCCACTGTGACTGATTTGATTATGTCATCAATGTGAAGAGTGGGTTTTTCAACATATTCCTCTATCTTTTCTTCTTCCTTCTATCTGGTAGAGGGTTGACCGGATGTTTTCTTCTTTTTCTTCATTTTCTTGATTTCTTCATCAGATTCAGTCTCCTCTTCATCCCTTTGACTTGCATAAGCCCTTGTGGCTTTTGTCTTTGACCTTTTCTCTCCTTTACTAGATGCTTGGACTTCTGGTTTTAAGCTTTTAACAGGGATAGGTGCTGATCTCTTTGATGATCTGGTCCAGGTGGAAGTTTCTACTGGAGCACTTTCCTCACTTTTCTTTTCTGTCTCTTTCTTCTCTTCCTCAGCCTTTTTCCTCTTTTTCCTGTTGGCATCAAGTGCCTCCTTTGAGATGCCTAGGCCTTTTGTAATTTCTTCAACTTCTTTTCTAACTTTCCTCTTCATTTCCGGTTTCCTGAGTTCCACATGAACCTTTATACTTAGCTCTTCAAAGGTTCCAAACCTCTCTGCCTTTGGATCCTTTGGCTGACTTAGCATGTGTTGAACATGCAACTCCACAATTTGTTCGTCAACTTCATACCCCATAGGCATGATCCACACAGTTCTTGGTTCTATTGCCTCCATTAGGCACTGATCTGTCTCTACCATAAAGCATACTGTGTCTTTGTATTTCTCAACAAGAAACTGGGGAATTATTTCTCTTGCTTGCATCATGCTCTGAAAGTTCTTGAAATATCCCCACAGGGCTATATTTCTTGGTTTAGCATCCCCAAGCCCATGCAAATAGTCTCTTATCTAAACTGCTACTGATTTGTCATTCTGCCATACCCATCCATTTGATCCAGGCAACTCATTCATGAAGTAGAAAAATAAACATAATATTAGTGCACCATATTTAAAAGAGTTTTTCTTGTCCTTTTTGATCTTTTATATGTTTTCCATTAATTGGCTCAAAAGAAGTTCATAGAGATCATATTCTACATTTTTTCTCAACATCTCATAGGCAGTATATATTGCAGTTTCGGATACTAAATTCTCCCTACTGGAGTGATATATCTTGTATCCTATTATCATAGATGCAAATTTGATGTTTGAGTCAGTAATATCTTCAATAGTCATTGCCCTCTTATCAAATTTTGATCCGGTGGCCTCAGTTACAATGTTGTTTTTGATTGATTTGAGGACAAGTATCCCTCCGGAGGAGTATAAACTAATTACTGCCCTAATTGCCTCCTTTGTGATCTTGCAAGGTTTGTTCAGCCATAGGAAGTTATCATGCACCCTACTCAACACATACCAAACCCATTCATCTTCTTCAAAGTAGGGGAAATGAATGAATTGATCAAAATGTTTCTCTTGGATACCCTTATATTCTGGTTGAAGCTCAAAGGCATCGTCTATCAGTTGTTTGTGATAGATATCTCTTAGTTTGAATTCTCCAAATGCTTCAATATTTGCATGTATATAAACCCTAATGTCTTCAGTGTGCAAAACACCATGCGGAACACTAGAGAAGGCTCCTAGGGGATCTACCTCCAAGGATTTGTATGGATGCTTCTTAAAAATAGGGCGAGGTCTATCAGAAATCTTTACTATATTCAGAGTAGCCATCATCAAGGATTTTTACTAAAAGATATAAAGAACGAAGAGTACCTTTTACACTGATTAGGGCAAACACGATGAAATCTGGATTGAGCTGTATGAAGAATCATCTTGATCTTTGGGGGAAGCAGTTGCAGAGCTCCTTTTCTTTCTTCTTCGCATGTGTAAATGTGTAAATGACAAACAGATGAGCTCTTTTATTCCAAAAAGCCCTAATTTACACCCTGCAATAAATGCGTAACCTAATTCATTCAGGTTTACCTTGTTTTCCTTGTTCAGGGAGGAAGAAACTCATTCGGATCATTATGATGCCTTTGTGATTGATGTTAATGATGAATCATAATGTCCACTTTTCCTTCTGATCATCTCATGTATCTACAGATCATGCTATTTCAATTTGGATCCATACCAGGCCAATCTTGTGAGAAACCTATTCTACTGAAAGACTTGTTTAACTAGACCAATTCTAAAGGAATTAAACTTTTTAAATTTTCTTGCTGATCTATCAAATCTTTACCTGACCTTCTTTAGATGTTTCTCTAGAAACCCTTTGATCCGCAGCACTTCTTGTGCCAGTTCCGGCACCAATTGACTGGCTAGGGGAAGAAGGTTTTCTTTGTGTCTCCTCCTGAGCTAGAGCTCACCTTTTAGTTTTCAGAAGGAATATCAGCACCAGAGTCTGGTGCGGATCCAACCTCTACATTCTCTATACTTTTCTTTACCCAAATCTTGTTCATCTCACTTTTAACTTCATCCGCATTCACTTTTTGTTTCCCCTTATCTTGATTCTGATTATGATATACTGGACCTCTTTTGTCTTGATTCTTGCTTCTACAGAATTTTGCAATATGACTAGATCTATTGCAAATTTGGCAAACAACATTTCTCTACATATTTGATTGATATCCTTTTGATCTGCATTGATTAGCCATATGACCTATTCTATTGCATGCAAAGCATCTACCATTGAATGATTTGTTCATTTGCATATTTCTGCATTCATGAGACTTGTGACCATACCTTTTGTAGTTAAAACACTGTCCAGAGAAGGATGAATTAGTTTGATTCATTCTATTTTTGCACTAATTAACTTTGTGACCAAAGTGATTGCAGCTGTGGCAGTATCCATTGAAGGATGGATATCTTTGACCATTGGGTTGTCTTACCAGAGGTCTTCTAGGCCTGTTCCTTGGATTTTTGGTCCAAAATTCTTCTGACCGGATCCGGAGCTTTCTCCTTTCTCATATCCCAAGCCACACTTGTCATCTACTTTCTTTTGACTTCCAAGACAAACTTCAAGTTGAGCAGAACTTATCTTGAATTTCTCTTTATATTCATTTGTTGTTTGAAGACCCCTTTTGAGAGAGACAATTTGATCCTTAAGTTTTTCTTCATTATCTTTAGTATCTTCAAGATTAGATTCAAGATGTCTGATAATTCTATCCATTTGGTGGCAATCTTTTGATTTCTCCTTGAGAGATTGTCTCAGATTATCCTCAGTTTTTCTTTTCTCTTCAATCTCTTGGGTAAACATTATAACTCCTGATTCCATTTCATGTCTTACCATAATGACTTCTTTTGATAACTTTTCACATAACTTAGTTTCCTCAGTCAGCTCTTCATTTGCATTATTTGTTTCACTTTGTCTTGCCAATTGCTGAAGCAGTTCCTTTCTCTTTTTCATAAAGAGACTTAATTTATCTTTTAGTTCTCTCATGAAATCATCAGCCTATTTGAGTCTTTCCTTTAATTCATTAACTTCAGAGTTTGACTGTTCAAGATCTTCAAGGGCAGTCTTGAGTTGCTCCCTTAAACCATATGCATCCATTTGGATTCCCAGATCTTCCTCGAGTTGTTAGACTCTGTTAGGAGGAACTTAGCTCTGATACCAATTGTTGATAACTGAGAGGGGGGGTGAATCAGTTATCCCAATTAATTCTTCTTTCTGAACTTTCTTATTAATCAATGCAACATTAATTCAAACAACCAAACACAACCATGAAATGGAAATACACATGACACAATATTTTTGACGTGGAAACCCTATTAAGGGAGAAAACCATGGGGTGATTAACCCAAGATTGTATTCTCTGTTAGAAGAATAGAAAAACAAAATGGCACTTGCCAATTAGGGCTCACTGCCCGAGCACACTGCTCACAAGAGGTACACTGCCTACAAGAGACTCACTGTCTACAAAAAGAATGTTATACAATACTTGAACTGATTGGGAGCATCTACAAATGCTTGAGTTCAGTTCTGGTTAAGCTCAGTACACTGATCTGCTACACTTCATCTTTCCTCTTCTCTTTTGCTGTATTCCTTTCACATACCGGACCTTCCTTACTGCTTCTACTTTGCTCTTCTGCTTTTATTTGCACATCACTCACAACAACAACAACTCTCACAACTAAATCCATCATGTATATATATATATCCGCACAAGTAATTTCATCACCTTTCTAGTCGGCACCCGAAACAGTCAATCTTTTCACTAATTCTGATCTGTTGGCTGAATCCTTGCACATCAAGTAATGCGGATCAAGTATATGCTTGTAGAAATCATTAATCATGTTGGCCAAACATGATTCATGCCTTCATAACCTTTACCACCATCAGTAACACATCCAGAAAGTAGTCTGATGTTCTGTCAGTCAGTTCTTCCTCTCTTCACACTGTCACTCAGGAATCTGGTACTCAACTATTCATATCTCTTTCCTCATCTACTACCAGAGGATAAATCCTTGGAATATAAAACTCAAGGTAGTCCTCTTGACTTCCCCAAATCTACACTTCACCAAGATACTTCCTCTAAGAAATCCAGACCTGTCTATCGAACCTTGTCACATGCTCTGTTCTTGTTTACCGGACCACAACAATCTTCATTCTGACTTCCAGTAGAGACACACCATGTCCTGTGGATGTGTGGGATGAACTTTGTTGCTATCAATTACAACAATCACGAATCCATATAGTGTCTCTTGCCAACAAAAGATACATTTTTGAATAACCAAGTGATTATGTATCCCTTTTGCATTCCTAACAAGGCATAAGTTATTTTTGAGAAAGTTCTATGCCAAGGGTCAGGTATTGCTAACCCCTTTGATAGGTAAAAGTAAGTTACACATTTCTGCTAATCTGCCAACATTCAAAACTAATCAAAGAGGATGGTCACAGAATTATAGAATAAGGTGCTAGCTGGTGAAGAACTGTTTCCTGTTATAGTAAACATGATGGTGGTGGGTCTTGTTCAAAATAAAAGTAATTTTAAATGTTTCTGCCATTTTTCCAAGCTCTATTCCAAAGCACCGGCTAGCATCCGTGGAAAGGCAGAAGTTTGACATGTGGCTACTGTGTATACAAGAAAAGATCCAGCTAGATAGGGGCATGTTTTGATGTTACGGTTTTCATTCCTTCGCCATTCCATTTGGTTATTAATCAGTGTGCCTCGCTAGATTACAGAACGACAAAAAATTACCATGCAACAAGAATGGCATAATATCTATGGCTTGTCCGTTCTAGCAATAAATTAGAAAATAATGAGAGGTAACTTCCTGATTGGTTTAAGTAAATTTTTTTTATGTGTCATGTATCATCAAGTTCTCTAGATTGATCGTAGCCATCAAATCTCTACCAATATCATAAAATCTGATGGTCAATATTCAAATTTCCCAAAGTGCATGATCTTGCATATCTAGTTCACCTGAGATGAAGTGAAGATGGATGTGACTAATTCTAGTCCTCGATAAATGGTATTAATGCAATTCATGTCTTAATTTCTTCTATACATGCTATTCCAAAAGACATTGAAGCGTTGGAATCATATATGGGACAAGCATGATCCCACTTATTACACTTTGTCTGTTCCTCTTATTACACTTTGCTTTTCCATTAGGGCTTTATCTATTTCCCTCTATTCGTAAGAAAATCTTCTGTGGTGTGAGTTGAGCCAACCCCTGAAAATCAAGAGATAAATCTCTCACTCTAAATTCAACATTTGAAAATAGCCCCACCTAAACACTAGGCTTCATCCATTTCCAAAAAACAAGCCTTGCATGAAGACCTTGTAAAATAACCCCCTAGCTCTGGTGCACAAAGGGTAAGAGTAATTGGCCTTGAAGGTAAAGAGGGGTTGGTTGACAAATTTGCTGACTGTAGAGATGCAGAAATACATGTTCATGGTTGGTCACTATTTTACCACTGGTGGGGCAAGATGAATGCTCACGTGCCATTATCTAATGTGTCAGAAAGTGATTTGGGAAAGCTGATAGTTACTAATGTATTTGAGGATATTGAGTAACCCCAAGCTGTGGCAGATCATTATGATGAAACATCTAAAACAATTAGAAGCATGAGAGGGGGAATTTTGGTGGAAATTAGTAGAGAACTATTGCCACGGTCTTTGGGCTGAACTTGGCTGCTTCTACAAAGATTCATACAAATAGATTCAAAGCCCTATATACAAAGGATAGGAGCAGTTACAGAACCATATATTTGCCTAGGTTAAGGGAAAGGGGACCAAATGGTAGATCAGTAAGAATTCCCCAAAGTGAGCAAGAGCCTTTTAAGTTAGGCACTTTTGAAGATTATTTTGCTAACACCTACTATGCCCTCTGTCATGTGTTAGGAGAGGACAAGGAAGAATGCATTCCCATTGATTTTACTTATATGGCCACTGATATCCAACATCCACCTTAGAATGTTCAATTTGATTTTTCTTCCTATTTGTCAAAATATATACATCAAGGGCTAGTAGACATTAAGAACAACAAGGAGCCAATTAAGTTCAAATGGTTTTCATGGCTTTGCCATATGTTCCTGTATTATGCAAGAACAAAGATGGTTTAGAATCCCAAATTAATGGTTAACCATGTTGATAATATGGGGAATGTGTTGCATGTCCAGTGTTGGACTCATATATGGGACAAGCATGATTCCAATTCCAGTTATAAATTCTTCAGAGATTATTTTGTGGTCACTGTATTAAGACATTTCCAGTTAGACATACCTAGGATTCCAGAACCATTATTGAATTTCCTTAGACCAGAAGTGAGGGTCCCTCCTTTAGAAATCAAGCACAATTGGGGTGACTTTATCCCCCATGAAGAGGGCACAATTTTTAGAATTTATGACACCCATGTTTGTCCTCACATTTTACCCAAGTATATGCCATTGAGGGTTGGTTTCTTGGAGGTAATTTGGCAATTGACTAAAACAAAAAAGGCTCACCTAGTAGGACAAAAGAAGGGATCTTTCTTTCCTTTCCTAATGGTGTTTTCTAAATTCAAGATAAATAAATAAGGATTTGCTAAGCTAAATATAAAGTTTTTGCCTTTTAAAATGAGACAGGAGAGGGCTAGGTTCTGTAATCCTGAAGGATACATCAACAACATTAGGAGAGGTATCAATAGGTCTTACATTCCCCATCAAGTTTTATTTCTTGAGGATGTTATCAGAAATTCTCCTAATGATAATGAGGTGAAAATAAAAAGAGCAAAATGAACAATATACATGAAATATGAAGAAGGAATGAGGAAGAAGAATCCTTCTTACAATGGACTTTTCTCAGAAGTTGATGACCCCATCAATAGGATAAAGAAGATTTTATCTCATATTGTTGAATTGGTTGATATACAAGATAGTGAATCTATTCAGGTTCCTATAGAAGATAGGCCTTCACACCAGCCCCCTGCTAGAAGTTTGATAAAGTATATTTTCAAAAGAAGAGCAAAAAATGAAGAAGTCAAGGGACAAGCTCCACAGGTGCTTCCACCAACTCAATTAACTCTATCTCTATTACCACCTCCACAATCATCCTCCCCTTCTATACCAATGATTAAATGCGATTCTCTTCACGAAGAGCCTTCTCTAGAAAGAAGAAAAGTTTAAATGAGTCCTCTAGTTGACTATCCCAATGATGAGGGAGAAATGGAAATAACTGAGGAAGAGATATAGTGTGAGATGCCATCCCCTAGCTGAGATATGCTTGAGGTACTACCTTTGAATAGAATTTTTTATATTTCCATAAAGGGTAATGATGTTTCAGATGACATTAGGACTATAACATGCAAGAATTTCATTAGTGATGATGATTTTTTCAATACTAAAGAGTTTTCTAATTTCTTATGGAAGAGAAGAAAGAATGAATATGAAAAAAGATTAGAAGAGAAAATGTCTCATTCTCCTCAAGAAGCACGTGAGTAGGTATCCATCAGGATACTCACACAAATGAAGGAGGATGTCAAGAACATTTCTCCAGATTAGGGTAGATGAATGATTAGAGATAGTGGACTCTTATTGCTCCCTGAGTGGGATATAGCTTCTGCTATTATTCTAGACACTATAAGAAGACAAGATAAACGGGTTCTCTCCAT
The DNA here is from genome assembly GCA_027924645.1 of Cunninghamia lanceolata. Classification (NCBI taxonomy): domain Eukaryota; kingdom Viridiplantae; phylum Streptophyta; class Pinopsida; order Cupressales; family Cupressaceae; genus Cunninghamia; species Cunninghamia lanceolata. The sequence goes on from BSBN01000582.1 coordinate 5,286,521, forward strand.
AGAAGAGGAGGCTGAGGATGCACTAACAGGTGCCAAATTTAACCCAAAGTGGGAGACCTTAGCCATATGGGCCTTGGCTCCTAACATTGCAAACCTCTGGTTGCAGAACCTGACAGAGATTTTAAGGGTGGCTTAATAATAAAAAGAGTCTCTGATACCCCCACTGAAAGAAGCATCTGAATTGGTAGTAAAAGTTGCAGTGTTCAGTAAAGAAACCACCAGTGCTCTCTAGAAAAGGTATGAAGATTTGTTAAAAGAACATATGGGCATGTTACCAAAATAGAACAGGTTGAAGGAAAAAGAAATACAATGGCAGCAATAGGCCTCAACATCATCCTTACCCTAGACATCATTGGTAGTCAGGGATTCAGGTTTCATTCTTTATGATCCTTATTCTTCATCAAGGTCTATTCTTGAAAAGGAGAATGAAGATCTAAGGCAACAAATTAATTCATTTGAAGACATTTTTACAAATGCTTTTGATAAACAACAGGAGGATAATTGGTCTATTTTCTTAGGTATTTTAGAATTTTTAATGAACAAGGTGCCAAGCCAAGCAGTTGGAATTCATAAATGTTATTATGACTTATCACAAGTCATTAGGAAAATTACAGATGATAAAGAGCAAATGGTGCCTCTGTTCGATAAACGGATCCCTAGGATTGTTTCTTTGGTAGGCATTTGTAAAGGAGCAAATCGTGATCCCAATGCTCCCAAGGATGTTAAGTAAGTTTATATGGCTGCAAAAGAAGTAGGAGACCCCCAAGCATTTATAAACCATCTTGCAAAAAAGGCATTAAAGTTAATTCAGGGTTTTGATAATGACAAGTTTGTTATAATTCCTACAATTAAAATTGAAAGTGGTGAAATCAAGCCATTCCAATCATGGATTCTCCAATTCAACAATATCATTCCTATTATCTCTTTCTTCATCTGTCAAAATAACAAGATAGATATTTCCCTATTCAGAACTAGCATCAACAAGCTATGGGATTCTTGTTAGTTAGCTACTAATTTTACAAGAGAAGCTGAGTCAGTTTTGGCCAAATACAATAATAGATATTTATCTTGTGTGGATAATCTCATCATTTTTTAGTGGCCCATCGAGGGGCAGTATCAAACCTAGGATAAAAGATATAATGAGCTACCTGATATTTAAAAGTATTAATGGTGGAATCTTCTTGTTCTCAAAATGCAGGTAAGAAGCAAAGGTCAACATAGTTTGTCACATTTTATTCAAAGGCAGAGCACCACTTATCCTGTAGACATACTTGTAACAACTTTTTCTCCTATGAAGATTATTTGAGTAAAATCAATTACCTCTGTCTCTAGACTAAATGCAAAATTTTGTCTAATAGGAGGATGACATTTGTTTCTAGGTCTGAGGCTTGTTTTTCTTCCTTGTTTCTATAAAAGGGAATTCAAGACCTAGTAACAAGTATCTTGGAGAATTTTTTTTAGCACTGTACAATATCCTAATAAGTAGTGTTTACTTCTAGGTGTGTTTTCAAATGGATAGAATCATTTGTACTTGCCATTATTGGTATAAAGTTGCGTTAAACTCAGCATTTTGGAATATATTGTTAAGATTTAGACCGTATTGTCTCCTAGAGTTGTGTCTTTTTCTATATTTTTGAATGAATTGATAAACTATCAATATTATTCATCTTCACAGTTTTTCCTGTTTAAGGATATCCATTCCAAAAGGCCTTTACTCAAAGAGTAAATTTAAATGCTTCAAGGAAGATATTAAATATAGTAGATGTATATAGGGATAACTAAGAATGAATGGTTTGATATGATTTCAATATGTGGTGATGTAATGCATCATTACAACATTCTTAATAGAGTTATACGTGCATCCTTAATACTAAGTTCATTTATATTCATTTCTTGACTCTGTGACACTAGATTTAGGCACTGATCTTTTGATGGTTATTGTCCTCATCTAAACCTCCCTGATCATTTCATATAAATCAAAGAAAAGTTTTAATTTTTGTATTTACATTTATGATATTTTTGTTTGCATGTTCCTCTGCAAAGAACATGACTAGCTGAAGAATCTAGCCCATCTCTTTACTTTATTAGACATTGTTTAAAGAATCTAGAAGGAACAATAGTGTTATTGAGCAAGTATCTTAGGGACCCCCCATCCATTTGAGTAGAACACTATTTTTCCTAAAAGTTAAAAATCCAAAATAGGAACACCCTCCTTGGTTTCACAAAGCCTAAAGTGTAGAGGAAAGAGGGATTGAAAACCGTAATTTCCTGTTCGTTGGCCAATCCCTCAAAGAAGATCAGTTATTGGAAATGGATATTCTATAGATTTGTTTTCCTTGAGATCAGGCTGGGAATTTGAAATAACCAACACACTGACCCTGATGGTTACCATAATCATCGATAGTTTTATAACTATCGATACAGTACGGTAATTGTTTGTTTGACATTTAATGTTTTGCATTAAGTCTCATTTTTGTCTTGCACTAATTAATTACAAGTCGGTGCTTTAAAATATGAAAAAACCTAACTGTGAAAACAAACACTAAGTTTTTAGCCATAGCAAATTGTTTAAAATGTAACTTCTAATCTTTTATATAGACCATCAACATTTATTTTAATCCATTGAAATTAGTTGTTACAATAGTTGTTGGATATTAAGTTTAGTGCTAAGGTGTTAGTAGAAATTGTTAGGGTTAATAGACATTGTTAATGTTAAATGCTAGTAATTACTTTTAATTCTAGAAGTTATCAGTTAGTAGACCTTAACAGTTGCATCAAAATTAACCTTTAGTAATCATAGTAATTTCTAAGGCTAAGCAATAGCTAACATTAAATAAACCTATTAGTATTTAACCTAACAACAACTACTAGGTAAACCACTCAGGACAAACTACAACATGTGCTCAAAATAGATTTAACCACTAGTGGATTATTTTAGTTGCTTGTTTTACCTTGATCGCTAGGGTTCAAACCATGCCATGTAACTAGGAGTCTCAAACTATCAATGATAGAGTTGATCATCAGGGCTTGCCCTATCCCATTTTGAGTTTTGAAAATCACTTTTTAGTCAAATAGGCCTAACTTTTTAATTTCTTATCAAATTTTCATAATTTTGTAGGTGTCGGAAAGAGGATTCAGAGCGTGGACCATTTTTCCATATTTGACCCATATTTTTAGCTATAATTACTTGAAATTACCCTTTCTTTCTAAACTTTGAATAGACATAACTTTCACATATGAACTTAGAATTTAGTGATTTTTTTAAAACTACATAGAAAATCACAAGAAATTTGTTGATGATATCAAATCTTCTATGTGATGACTTCTTTTTCTAGTTCTTTTTAGGATTTCTCATTTTATGCTAACACTTTTTCCTATATCTATAATCTTATCAAAGACCAAACTTTTTTGTAAATTACTCATGTATTTTTTGTAGCCCTGCCTATCATAGACAATGTTTACTTACTAATTTAGGAACATTTGATGGGAATTTACTTATGTTTTCCATGTTTGGGATCCTTTAGAGTGTGTATGCTCTATCCTAGCACTAAAACATGATCATGGAGATCAAATTAACTCTTTAAGTTCTATTTTGTTTTGTGTTATCACAAGTGTCTAAGTGTGTATGCTCTATTGTTAAGCTACAAAGAAATCCTAGAAATCAAAAGCACTTATATTTCTTTCCCTTTAGGAGGTCTACTGATGAGGAGTCAAAAAGAAAAAATATTCTTACTCTTTCAACTTAGGAGAGGATGGGTAAATATTTTATGTCTTTCATATAGTTCTATTAGAACTTCCTTCTTATTTCCATCGGCAATAGATTAGACTATCGGTGGCCTTTGGAACTATTTTTTTGAACACCAAGTCTATCTGATACCTCCTATTTGTGAGACTTCTTCTTCATTTGGGCCGATAGTTAGTTCAATAGTGACCAATCTCTCATTGCTACTCAAAAGAGTGCTTTCCCCATGCTATATTATTCCTCCGATGGGTGATGGCCCTCAATATCAGTGAGGCTTGACTTCTTTTCACCCCGATGTGACTAAGACAAATTAGCATTTGCCATCACGGTTTCGGCAAGACATACGCCTATCGGTGGAGCCAAATATTATCAACCTGATACTCTGATAACATCCTCTCTTTGCTATCGGCCAGAGTCCCTTATGTTGCCAAAACTTGTCTCTTCTTTGGCCTGATAGGGTTGTCAACTCTCACACAATCTGATCTACACTCTATGCCTAGCACATAGAGATGCTAGGACATGCTACTGTGCACACTCCTCAGTTTGGAACATGTACCCCACCAAACAGGTAAATGAAAAGAAAAACAAATAGAAATATGTACAGATTGATACCATTCCACTGATTTCTTTGGAAATCCACCAGTGGAATGGTTATCGACTCATCTTCAACAATTTAGACTAAACTATTTCAATTACAAAGAACATAAAGCTATTATGAATAGTTAGGAAATATTTACAACATAGATCAAACATAGAAAATGATGGACAAAAGTTATTATTGCTCAGATGATTTCCGAATCACAATCTTCGAATCTAGAGAACCCTCTTCTCGGTTGCTCCCCTGTACTTTTATTAAGCCAGAGTTGGAAGATCAATGGTTGCTCAATAGTTAGGGAAGGCAAACTGCCCTGAATCCCAACTGACTCCTATTGACCTTTTCAGATTCTATTAGATACAAAATGTGTCCATTATTTGCCAAATGGAATACAAAAACTTCTAGGTTTTTAGAAAATAAAACATGAACAAGATGACATGGCCAAATAGGCCTTATTTCAACATAGTAGATTTTACTATGGTGCCCCTGCACCATACTCCCCAGAAGAAAAATGTCTCAAGTCCTCTTAGAGACCAATTCTTGTACATCTCCGCCTTGCTTTAGAATGTCTTCCTCCAGCATCCATGTAGCTTCTAAATCTGGAAGCCCTTGCCACTTAACCAGATGTTCAAAGTATGTTTTGTGCCTTGTCTTCCTAGCTTCTCTGCTTTCCAAAATATACTCCATTTTTGGCAGCTCCCTAGAAGGTAAGTGCTTCAGCCACTCTTCATTTTCCTGGACAGGGTCTTCTACATTCTCCCCTATATTAGGACTTCTGTAAAATTTCAAATCAGCAATGTTGAATATGGGTGAAATGGCAATATCATCAGGAAGCTCAATCTTGTAAGCATTTGGACTGTACTTCTCCAGAATCTGACAGGGTCCAATCTTCCTCATCATCAGTTTGTTGTGGCCTCCTTTTGGCAACCTATTTTTATTCAGATGAACCATGACCAAGTCGCCTACCCGATACTGTACATCCCTCCTCCTTTCATCCATGTGAACCTTCATCTTCTGACTATTCTGGTGTAAAGTATCTCTGACCTATTGGTGTATTTCTTTCATGGCTTCTGCAAATGCATCAGCATGACCACTCCTTTTGTCCAACCCCTGGACGTCTCTCAATTCAAAAATACCCCTGGGGTGACTGCCATATACAATTTCAAAGGGACTTAGACCTGTGCTCCTATTTGTCAAGTCATTATAAGCATATTCTACTTGTGGGAGTATCACATCCCAACTGCTGCCATGTTCTTTTGTTAAGCATCTAAGGAGATTGCCCAAAGATCTATTGACCACCTTGGTTTGCCCATCAGTCTGAGGATGATAGGCTAAACTATTATTCCCAATCTTTTCCAAAAAGTCCTCCAAAAATGTTCTACAAATTTTCTATCCCTATTAGACATAATGCTCAAGGGTAGCCCATGAATCCTGATAATTTCTTTAAAGAACAAACCAGCAATGTAGCTAGCATCATTAGTGGTCCTGCAAGAAATGAAATGAGCCATCTTGTTGAATCGGTCAACCACTACAAACACACTATCACAACCTATCGTTGTCTTTGGTAACCCCATCACAAAATCCATACTCAAACATTCCCAAGGCCTATTGGGTATTGGCAAAGGTTGATACAATCCTGCATTGGTCAAGACTCCTTTTGCTCTTTGGCATACTGTGCAACTTTCAACAATTTTTTTAATGTTAGATTGCCTTCTTGGCTAGAAATAAAATCTCTTTACTAGATCTAAAGTCTTATTCAACCCAAAAATGTTCACCTAGTCCACCACTATGTTTTTCCTTCACAATATTATCCCTCATTGAGCATTTAGGGATACACAACTAACATCCTTTGAACAATAGTCCATTCTACAATGTAAAATATGAAAACTCACTATGAAAAGTATTAGCAAATTCATTGCATACCTTGTAGATTTCTCTAAAATCTTGATCTTCTTCATACAATTCCTTGAGTGACTCAATACCCATGCTTTGCAACTGCACTTCTTGGACTGTCAACACCCTCCTGTTGAGAGCATTTGCCACCTTGTTTGTGACTCCTTTCTTATGCTTAATGGTGAAAGTGTATGCTTGCAGACTTTCCACCCATTTCATATGTATGTGGTTGAGTTTGTCTCGCCCATTTAGAAAACTGAGAGCATGGTTATCTGTATACACAATAAATTCCTTGGGAAGCAGGTAATGTCTCCACTTTTTCAGAGCTTGTACCATAGCATACAACTCTAAGTCATAAGAGGAGTATTTCCTCTTGGCTTCATTTAACTTTTCACTAAAGGAAGCCACAGGTCTCCCTTCTTGGCTCAACATTGCTCCAATGGCCAGCCCACTTGCATCACATTCAATTGTGAAAACCTTATTGAAATCAGGTAACACTAAGACAGGGAATTTAGCAACTTTTTGTTTCATACTTTCAAAGCTCCTATCTGCTTCTCTCATCCACACAAACTTCACCTTGCAACCACCCTTGATGGTTTCCAACATAGGTGCATAGATGTCACTGTAGTTCTTAATGAATTTCCTATAGAATGTGGCCAAAGCATGGAAACTCCTTACCTCCCCTACTGTCTTAGGTGTGGGCCAATTTAGAATAGCCTCCACCTTTGAAGGATCCATCTTCAGATCACCTTTGGAAATGACAAAACCCAAGTAGATCAACTCTTGTTTCATGAAATCACATTTGTCCAAGTTTATCAATAGCTTCTGGTCTTTCAACCTCTTCAAGACTATCTCTATATGTTTCAAATGCTCTTCTTTACTTTTACTGATTATCAAAATGTCATCTAGGTATATTACCACAAACTTACCTATGAAATCCTGTAATACTTCATTCATTAGCCTCATGAAAGTACTAGGAGCATTAGACAGACCAAAAGGCAATACAAGCCATTCATATAACCCTTCATTGGTTTTGAATGTTGTTTTCCATTCATCACCTTCTCTTATCCTTATCTGATGATACCCACTCTTTAAGTCTATCTTAGAGAAATAGGTAGCACCCTCAAAATAGTCCATTAGGTCTTCAATTCTAGGAATAAGAAACCTATATCTAATGGTTATCCTATTTATTGCCTTGGAATCAGTACACAGTCTCTATTTCCCATCTTTCTTTGGTGCCCAAACAGTGGGGACTACACATGGACTCAAGCTCTTTCTTATTAAACCTTTGTCTAAAAGTTCTTGAATCTGATTTGCTATCTCTTCATTTTGCTGAGGGGTCATCTTATTAGGCTGCCTTGTTAGGAAGTAAAGCTCCCAGTATGAGATCAATCTGATGGATGATATCTCTAATAGGTGGTAGGGAGTCTAGTATATCTGCTGCAATTACTTCCATATAACTCTCAATTAGTTCTCTAACCTCCCTAGGTCCTACCTCTCTCCTATTTTCTCTTTTCTTCTCCTTAGGTTTCACAACCAGAGCAAAACCTACTCCACCTGATTCTTCTAGTGTTTCAAGGAATTCCTTCTTTCCTACCATCATTCTACTAGACCCTGCCTATTGTGGGTATTCCTTAATTAATGATTGTATCCTATAGGTTACTCCATCTTTCTTGAAAGAATAAGAATTTTTTTCTCCATCATGGTAAGCTTTGGTGTCAAGCTACCATGGTCTACCTAAAAATAGATGACAAGCATCCATTGGAAGGATGTCAAATAAGATTTTATCTATATACCCCCCAATACTGAATTCTACCCAAGATTGTTCATTGATGAGTATGTGCTACCCCTTATTCAACCAACTGACTTTATATGGACTGCTATGGGGTATCCTTTCTAACTTCAACTTATTCATTGCTTGCAAAGATATGATATTATCAATAGAACTAGAGTCAATAATAACTTTACAAACCTTACCTTGGATCTTTCAGTTGATTCTAAACAAATCCCTTCTTTGACGGTTCAATCTACACTGGTTACTTGAGCAGTGTCCTCTTGATCATCAGATTTTCTCCCATTTTTGATGCTAGATTCACTTCAAGAGATGTCACACTCCTTGCATCCTCTTGAATCAAAGTGGTTCTCTTCTCACCACCATGAGAAGTTGAGGCCTTCTCTGGACACTTGTATGTCGGGTGCCCTATCTGATTGTAGTTATAACATCTCATATTGTAGAACTTGGATACTCTACCTGATCCATTTGTCCCACCTCTTCCATTAGGCCTTCTTCCTCAGTAGCCTCCTCTACTACTTGAGTCTCCAACTTGCTCTTCTTGGCTAGACTCAGTACTAGGCCTCTGGTTAGGACTTCTTCCTCCAAAACTGCCTCTGCCTCTGAAACTTCTTCCTCCTCTACCTCTATTATTCTACTCACTCTTTCTCTTTATCTTCTCTTCATCCCTTAAGGCCATTTGGAAACACTTGTTCACTATTTCTGGTGCTAAGATGTTGATCTCATCTTGGATGTTCATCCTTAGGCCATTCAGATACTTGGCTACCTTCTCTGACTCTTCTTCTTGTCTCTTTGATCTAAGACTGAGTTTATGAAACTATTGTGTGTATGCATTCACATCAAGGTCTCTCTATCTAAGGTTTTGCAATTTCTTATACATCTGCACGTTATAGTCCAGAGGTAAGAATTGTGCCTCGATTTTGGCTTTCATCCTTTCCCAAGAGCTTATCATATTCTTCCCCTCCTTGACTCTCTCTCCTTGCTCATAATTCCACCATGCAAGAACAGACACCTTCAACCTTGCCTTTGCCAAATTAACCCTCATATCATCAGGGACTTCTTTGTATTCGAAATGATTGTTCAATGCCTCAATCTAGTCAATCACCTCTTCAGCTTCCATACTTCCACCATACATAGGTAACCCATCTATGGTGTCCCTACTGACTGACTTTAAAGCATCTACAAATGCCCTCTGGTTTGCTAGTATCTCCTCTATCCTCTTATTGGTTCCATCAATTTCTATATCTCCTTCATCGCTGTCACTTTCATCTTCCCTCTCCTTACCCTTGGTTCTTTTCAACTCCTCGAGCTTGGACTCAAACATCACTTCAATCAATTTCTTCAATGCATCTTGTGACATGCTTTTAGGAGGCATTGTGTCAGCCTCTACTTCACTTTCCTTATCTGACATACACCAAGACCACACTGCCCAAGTGATCTTCAAAACTCGCTCTAATACCAATAGGATGAGCCAAAAAGAAAAAAATATTCTTACTCTTTCAACTTAGGAGAGGATGGGTAAATATTTTATGTCTTTCATATAGTTCTATTAGAACTTCCTTCTTATTGCCATCAGCAATAGATTAGACTATCGGTGGCCTTTGGAACTGTTTTTCTAAACACCAAGTCTGTTTGATACATCCTATCAGCGAGACTTCTTTGTTTGGGCCGACGGTTAGTTCAACAGTGACCAATCTCTCATTACTACTTGGAAGAGTGCTTTCCCCATGGTATATTGTTCCTCTGACGGGCAATGGCCCTCAATATCGGTGAGGCTTGACTTCTTTTCACCCCGATGTGATTAAGACAAATTAGCATTTGCCGTCATGGTTTCAAAAAGACATACGCCTATCGGTGGAGCCAAATATTATCAACCTGATACTTTGATAACATCCTCTCTTTGCTAATGGCCAGAGTCCCTTATGTTGCCAGAACTTGTCTCTTCATTGGCCCGATAGGGTTGTCAACTCTCACACAGTCTAATCTACACTCTATGCCTAGCACATAGAGATGCTAGGACATGCTACTGTGCACACTCCTCAGTCTAGAACATCTACCCCACCAAACAAGTAAATGAAAATAAAAACAAATAGGAATATGTACAGATCGATGCCATTCCACTGATTTCTTTGGAAATCCACCAGTGGAATGGTTATCGACTCATCTTCGACAATTTAGACTAAACTATTTTAATTGCAAAGAACATAAACCTATTATGAATAGTTAGGAAATATTTACGACACAGATCAAACACAAAAAATGATGGACAAAAGTTATTATTGCTCAGATGATTTTCGAATCACAATCTTCGAATCTAGAGAACCGTCTTCTCAATTGCTCCCTTATGCTTTTATTAAGCCAGAGTTGGAAGATCAACGGTTGCTCAATAGTTAGGGAAGGCCAACTACCCTAAATCCCAACCGACTCCTATTGACCTTTTCAGATTCTATTAGATACAAAATGTGTCCATTATTTGCCAAATGGAATACAAAAACTTCTAGGTTCTTAGAAAACAAAACATGAACAAGATGACATGGCCAAATAGGCCTTATTTCAACATAGTAGATTTTACTATGGTGCCCCTGTACCATCTACCTAGGGATTTCATCACCCTAGGGGATGACCACAACCATGTGTTCCAGTGGAGTATACAAATGGGGCAAAGAAAAATTTGTACCTCAATAGTGGATCTATCATTTTTAGCCCACGTTGAGCCTATAGAACTCAAAAAAATGACTTGTCATACACCTTAGATATCACACTTGTTCATGGACTCAGGCCTCACTTACCAAGAGTATAACGAGGATATCCTTAGATGCTTATTTGAGCCTAGGTCAGGATCCTTCATCCATCTTTTTTATGATGCTCTATATACTAGTTAGGCCTAGGAAGTTACTCACACCATGTTTCAGCTCTTGTTGAGATAGAGATTGCTGTGTCCAAGGCTTCCTCCTTCATGATAAGGGGTCCATAGGTAGTACATGACCTTGCATTCCCTAGCTATCCACAACTTAGTAGACAACATACTTGTGGGCCCATAGAAACTGACATATCCACCTGATTAGTATAGGATATCAATGTGTTTGATGTGTCTTCTTATGTGAAACTAATAAATATCCTTGCATTTGCCACATAAACCAAAGTGTTTGCTTTGTCTTTGAATCCTCTTTCAATTACATCTTTGAATCAATCCTACAAACAAATCCTTGAAATATCCACACCTCAGACTTGTAATCAAACCAAACCATTTCATTTTGAAGAGACCATAATAACTCCCTCTTATAGAAGGTTAAAATTATCCTGAGTTTAACATCTTGAATCATAGTTTCATATTTGACATTCTCTTGAATCCATTATCCTAGTCTTTCCAAGTCCATTCCAAATCATACCAAGTCATTACCTCCTAAATCAAAACTTAAACTTGAAACCAAGACCTGAATCCTATCATCATCTTCTAGTCATAGCTTACTTAAGAACCTAGCCTATCTTAAGTCTAGCTTAATCCAACTTGATCTTGTCTTACTTAAGAACTTTCCTATCTTAAGTATAGATATCATATCCCATCCATCAATCAATCAGGGTCTTGAACTTTAGTTTTTGTTTTAGTCCCCTTGATCATGTTGATATGCATTGGACAACTGAGACGGGGGGTGAATTAGTTGTCACAAAAACTTAAACACTTTCTGCAATTAAACATTCATCACTTATCCATAATTATTATGATTTAACAATGAGTGCATGAAATTAGAAACTTAACCACAGATACAACATCACACACAAGAGACACCAGATTTATGTGGAAAACCCCAAGGTACGGAAAAACCACGGGGAGGATTAACTCTCAATATATATTACAATCTTGAAATAATGATGTTCAGGCTTGGTCACTCCACGGACCTAAACATACTGGCTTACTGCCATGAAGAACAACTAGGTCTAGTAGGCTTACTGCCTCAACCTAAACCTAGCAAGATTACAATAAGGGTTGTTAAACCCTGAGGGCTATTAAACCCTACTGGTGGCTTACTGCTAGACTCACTGCCACAATCAAAACCTTTCTATATTTGTGACTAAACTATAATAATTCACCTGCTTTGCTCTTCCTCTTCTGTGCTCTTCCTCTTCTTTCCTCTGCCTCTTCTTTGCTCTGCCTTTTGGACCTTTCTTAATATCTTTCCATTTCTACTCAAGGACAATTTTTCCATGACTCAACTACAAGTATTTATACACTACATCAACCTTGGAATGATCATCAAGGTCGGCATCACAATCATCAACCATTGGAACAATCTCCAAGGTTAGTATTACAAACATTTACAAAATAGGTCCTGACCTATTGCAACATTATGCAAAGGGAATGAAATGTAGATCATGTCATGCCTTAGCTAGGACTCAAACACAATCTTTCATGCCACAAAATGCTTCCACAATCTTCCAGAGATCTCCGCAATTGCTGGGATTAACCAGGTTGGCCAAGACTGGTTACACGGTACATTATCTGGGAACAATCTTCAAACACAATCTCAATTTCTTAAGCAAACCAAAGTTTAGATAGGAATATGATTAGGACACATCCACAAGAATGTTATAATTATCAGGAGCAACCACACGAACCTTAACCACTTTATCCATAGGAATCTTCTCACTGGAACACATGAACTTTACTGTCTTCAACTGTCATAAAAGAAAGATAGCTTACAAACCACCAAACCATGAACCATTGCAACTAAAGGCACTTATCATCATCCCAGACTTCCCTCTAGAACCATATAGCCAAATACTTTATTGCAGAGGAATGCAGAGAAAAATACTTTCTTCCTGTCCCAACTGAACTTACAGAAAAAATAGGTTTCACTCTGGTGAACACAACTCACTTAGATCTTCATGCAAAGGCTTCAAACCTAGAATACAACATCCTTAGTCATACCTCTAACTTAATTCCAATCCACGGACCATGAACTTCCAACAGAAGTAAATGCAGAGTAGTTTACTAGAATGTTCTTCAGTATACAACTCACTGTCTGTACTGTACTTCTCTGTAGCTTACTAGTTTCTTCTGGAGACGCTAATTTTCTCAATATCCTCAACATACAAGTCTTCTAAACAAGTAATAGAATAAGATATAGTTGACACCAATGACAAGAAGGATATGTTGACATCAATGACAACACCGATTAGGCGCATACTTGCAACAGATCCAAATCAATTTTTTATCCTCCATCAAATCACTTCATCCAATCTTATCCCCATCTTATCAACCTTAGCATTTAAACTCAATTCTTTTCAGATTCATCCTTTTGTCAAATCATAGTCTCATGCCATGCCTACCAAATCTGCATCCTAGCTCTTGGTTGCATCCAAACACCTTGTTATCCTTCATCATTTCACACCATGGACCCTTGGTTTGAGAACTTTATTATGCAAGATAAAAGCTTGTCCTACTATCATCCATGAAGCCAATATGAAGCAAAAAATTACTATCAAAGAAAGCCCCCCACCTATGCATTCATTAGATCAATTCTTTAATCAAAACCAAATCTACAATCCTTTTTTCATTGATGATGATAGTCTTGTGGATCAAGATAAATATATTGATAGAAATAGATTTGATGCTGATATTATTGATCACAAACTTGTCATTAATTTTCACCCTTCAGCCATGAATATGCAAGAACCTTACAATCAAAATCCCATTAACACTATCTATCATGCCACTTCCAAACTTTTATCTATTGATCATCCTAAGACTAGTTATAATGCCAATCCTAAATACTTGTCTAGTGATCCTCCTTTTCATATCTTCAACAAGGGAAATACCAACTTAGAGCAAGGTCTTAGTGTCCAATCCATGTTTCAAAACCCAACCTCATGTGAGAACTCCATATCTTCCACATCCTATGTAGATCCCTCATCTTCATCCTTACACTCTAGCTCATCACATCAACCCAACCATCCATCCATTCAAAGCATTAATCATCAATCCAAACCCACTACATACAAATCATCCATTTGAAATTTCCTCATATAACTATTACCAAAGGAAGAATATCAAACTAGAAATCCCCAAGCCAATGAGTGTACCTATTCCAAGCTTGTCCAAGAGTCATATGGTAGCATGCCTATCCAACAAATAGCACCATGTAAGAAAAATCCAAATAACACACCCATCCATTATATATATATATATATATATATATATATATATATATATATATATATATATATATATATATATATATATATATATATATATATATATATATATATAATTAATCTAAAAAATGTCTCGAATCAAGGAGCATGTGAAAAAAAAGTAGGAAGTATAGTATCACCCTCCCAAGGTGCTAACAGATGAAGCAGAGCATTTGAGATCAATTTAGTTGAGGAGATCGAGCTAAGGATTTGGAAGCTATTAAGAGGAAGGCGCTCATTTTCTAATTTTTAGGCTATAGAAAATCAAGGAAGGATATCAAAGACTAGGCTTCCTCAAATTGGAATTACCCCTTTGTCCTTAAATTCCTCCCGTTAGGTTTTTTCATAGCAATCTGTACCAGCAAGGAGGATTGTGATGCAAGAAGGTTTCCGGTGGATTAAAGAATTTCCCCCCTATATGTTCAAGAATGGTGCCCTAAGTTTGACCCATTGAAATGCAAAATTAGTGAGGAACCAATCTAGATAAAGCTCTACAATTTGTCACTAGAATTCTGGTCGGGGGATTGTTAAAGGAAAATTGGGAACTCTATTGGTGTGCTCATTTAATTGGATGAAGGGCTTGTTGGTTGTTTTAAATTCCCAACATAATCTCAAAAGAAGCAATCTATATAATATCCTATTCTAATAATGGATTTGCCTTGAGGGATTGGCCAACAAATGGGAAAATTAAATTTAATCCATTTCATCTGCACTTTAGGCTTTGCAAGACCTAGGTGGGTGTACCCTTGATAGTATTTTACATTAGATCTTTTAATATTTTCTCCAAAATATTGTTTCCTTAAACAAATATGCTCTCTTTTAAATATGCTAAAAGAATTAATGATATGATGAAGAAAATGGGCTAGATTATTAGGCTTTTAATATAACTCTCTTGTAGGAGAACATTGAAAAGCACCATTAACTTAATATAGAAATGAAATTGTACTTTGATTTTTAATATGAATGATCAGTTGAAGCTATATCAAACAACATTCTCAAAGAATCAGTGCCTAGATCCCAGGTTACAAGGTCAAATAGATATAAAGTGAGAACCTCTTATAATAAGTATTATCGTAGTTCACTGTGAACAGTACAATAATACATTACACTATTATACTTTAATCAATTTCTAGACTAACTCTACTTAGGAATCCTTGTAGACATTTACAACATTCAGTATTCTCTTACAACATTAAATTTACTACTTGCGTAAAAGCCATAAGATGAATATACATACACAAGAAAGACTATGATGATGAACAAAATGATACTTGATCAGATTTTATTCATAAATGAAATAAAGAGTACATGTAGGAGACAATATAGCCTCAAAATTTGAACAATATATTTATACCATGAATTGATACTGGTTTACAAATGATTCAATAGGTATATCAAGCTTTGTACTCAAAATAACACCTAAACTAGAAAACTAATTCTATTTCTATGTACTGTGATACAAAACCTCTCTAACCTCTTGTTTGATCCCCATACTTTAGACTCCATCTGGGAAGTATGTACTAGAACCAATGATTGTAATAGGCCCTAAGTTCCCTTTTATAAGAACAAGGGAGCAACAAGCTTCAAGCCTTGGTGACAAATGTCATATTTTCATTTGACAATTTGTTACAATAGTGGGATACAAATATAGTTACCCTAAATCAAATAGGCATTCCTTTTGTAACAACTCATTTTCTCCAATAGACAAGAACAATTGATTTGTCATGTATACATTTTCACTCATGTCGTGGAGGTAGGCCATGATGTTTGACGGTTAGCATCTTTTCCAAATACTCTTCTTCTTCTGCCACATTTGATTTCTATATACTTGTTTATAATACAAGCATCCTCAACTCTACCTCTCCAACCATGCACACAGAAGTGAGAAAACCTACAAGGAACAACTATATAAGGAGCCTCCAAAGACCAGAGCACCCTCATTATGCCCAGTTCCAAACACAGGGATGTGATCCCTCAACTTATGAGTAGTGGTTTCCAACCACCTCAACCACACAAAAACTAGAGGAAACAACATATAGATGAAATTGGCTATGCCATTATTCCAACTAGGAAGGCAATAATAGTAGTTGAAATTCCCTCTTTATCTCCCAATTGTTTCATCTAGGTGGGAAACACTTCCACCTTTAGAGTTGTTGCTCTGTTAGGACCATTAAACCTGGGGGAGGGGAAGAGAGAGCAATGATTCCTCTCTGACTAAGATCCTAATATGGAAACTCACAGAAAGAAGGAGCTATTAGAGTTCAGAGACTGGGATTCAAAGCCCTCATCTAGATGAAAACAAGGATAAAAGAAGGGTCTACAGGAATTTGATGCCTGCCACTACACTTCCCCCCATTTTATAAAAGAAAATCTTCTAATTCCTTAATTTTGTAGGAGCATAGCATCAACCACAAAAATAAAGAAGAAAATCCTACAGAACAAGGCAACATGAAAGGCATACTAAAAAAGTGAGTATCCATAATGTCTGTATAGAAATAATACTCTATGAAATATCATCAAAGGCACCTATTTATAGTGAATTAGCAATAATTCCTACACTCAGATATGTCCTTGATCAATTTATTCAACCCTTTCCATGACATATTGGTTATAAATGGAAATATTTTGATGATTTCCCAACTTTACTAGAAAAGGAAGAGATATGAAGTACTTCGCTCTCACATTGATGTCACATAACTTGACATAACTGTAAATGTCACTTCCTATAATGAGGCCATCAAATCAATTTCCTTGGTTTTAGTATTTAATTCCATTTTAAGCAATTTACCCTATCAAAACTCACTACAAAGAAAGTGAAAGATCCCTTCAAGCCTGAACAAAGATCCCCAAGAGTCGATTCAGTATCCTGTCAATTCTTAAGCATGTTTATCCACTTGCAGTGGTAGTGATGAAGACTCAATGCATGCTTGGCAAGCCCTTTCAACACTGGTGTATCTTTTATTATGTGCCATCACCTCATCTTTAGGATTGCAAAAATAGACCATTGATCACTATGACAGAGGATCAGAATTGACATTAAATTGTTGATGATGATATTACTCACAAACAAACATGAAATAAGAGTTACACAACAACCTTTATTTATCTTGAAAGATATGATGAATTCAAAGAATTCATAATCCAAAGTCTCCGTTGATTAGTTCATAATCTACTGACGTTACTTAGTGGTTGATGTGTGTTGTTGTTAATCATTCAGGAGCCTTACATATTTCAGTTATTTCTGCAAAGTTCATCAGTATTCCTCCAAATATCCTATTCTTTATGTCTGATCTGCATAAATTTCCAACAATTCGACCGCTACACTATGAATTTACTTAAATAATGTGCCTATAGGTTGATATTTGCATGATTTCTACCATTATTTGTAATTATTTGCATGATAGTTTCAACACTACATGCATTTAGCTCAAATATGCTAATGATATTCAGTTATCTACGGGATGTCAGCATATTTCCCTGTTCTTCTTATTATTTATCATGATTTGCAGTTATGGAAGTGATTTAATGAAATTAAGAAAAAGAAATGACAAAGATAAGGTTTAGAATGAGATTCCCAAAATTACTTGACTGAGATCACTGATCCACATATATGTTCCGATACAGCAATGAAGAGAAGAAAACTAGAATCATACTTCACCAGGACATTCCACAAATCTACATAATCTAGTACAAATCTTCAAAGGAAAAGTTGACAACAACATGCAATAAAATGAAAGTGCTTGTATTGAACACAACATTTACTATTACATATCCAGAAATCAACTCGAACATTACATAAAGTTTACAATCAGGATGTAATCTAAAGCTTCATCTCGATCCAGTATGCTTTAGAACAAGTGCATTTACAATGATCTAAAGAAAGAACCTTGACATTTCAACAATTCAGTCCTCATTAGTCTTAGTAATCTGATCTCTTATCAAGTCTACAGCCCTTTGGTCAGATATATAATGATACCTCTATTCATCTTCTTCTTTTATGATAAGTCATGGCCCCTTTTAATGGATAGAGGCCAGAAAATGGTTACAATGATCCAAGGATTAGGATCCTCTCAGAACAAATAATGGTTCAGATGAATAGCATGTGCTTGCCAGTTGGCAATTGCACAGCTGGGATAGAATATTCCATTATTTTGGACTTGATTCATTCTCTAGCTGGCAAACAATGTATTTGGCAATATCCTTCGGCTCTGGTTCATGTTGCCTCTATGTGCAACTCTGTAGTTTTATTTTTCTATGACATATAGCCTAGCTCCAAATAGTTCCAAGGTCCTGGAATAGGTAGACAAGAATTAAGCATCATCATCATTTAATAACTCACATGAAAAATAAATATTACACTATATGTGAAATGAGCCCTGAATAACCATTCGTATTCATGAGGACTAAATAGTCCCACATGCACCAGTTGACAAACACAGCAGTAGTATATATCCACGAACACGCGGTAAGTCTATCATCAGCGCTTTTGTGACCGACGACCCCAACCGGTCAATCAATGAACCATCAGAGTGACCAAGATCTTCAGTGTGACTTCATCCTTCTTCGCTGACAAAGTTCCTTCTGCCGATGCCAAATTCCATCGGACAAACCAAGCTCATCGGAACAAGATTTCCACCGAAAGCCGATAACGCTAGTCACGTCGATACCAAACCTCCATTGGTACCACACATAAGTTACGTCGAAGACCCCCATTTCACTGATAGAGAGATACTTTCCCCCTTGTATCTGTGATACAACAATACTTGCATCAAAAGCCTCCATATACAAGTATAGATACATACAAACGCCTTTGTATGTCCTTTCAGACTTCAACCTTTATGAACCACAGTTTATCTACTTTCAGATCCACGATGTACAAAGTGTAATGTATCATTTGATATACATTAAGGTATGATACATTGCTTTAACCAAATTTGAATCCCTCCTAAATTCTGCCTTGTATGTATCTCACAATGAATGTCCCAAAACATACATACAAGGCATGAAACATACAAGGATTATATCTCATTTCATAACTTTTCAGTTCCGCGGCATGCATATACCGTTGTACATTGCCTTGTATATTTCCTTGCACTAACATACAAACACAAAATGCATCTGATGGACTCAACTGACTATGCATTTAAACTTTTGAACCTTGTCGGGTCTGACTTGCATGTATAGATAGAACATGCATACAAGTATAACAAAGAATATAAACCCGATGACCTCCACATGACTCATACAAAGACCCGATATACAAACAACTTTGCATATGTATCATACAATGACACAACATACAAATGACCTTGTATATGCAACATACAAACCCTCTTTTTGTACATTTTACCAAAAACACATATATCTAGAAAAATATTGGGAATTTTAAAATGGTTCAAAAAGCAACCCTTACTCATTTTTGACAATGAATTCACCCATACTTAGCTCTGGTACTTAATACTATTTTTTCTTTATTTTCAACAAGGTTTGTACTTTTACTTCCTTTTCCTTTTACCACCAAGCATACCAACACACACACAAATAAAAGCAAAGCCACAGTAGGGGTCCTCATTTTTCTAACGAGTAAAATGGGGCATGTTATGAACCTCACAACAAATACGTAGTCTACAAGAGAAGAAAACCCCATCACCTATGCAAAAGGAGCATGGAGAAATGAGAACATGCCACCTGGGTAGCCATCTCAGCCATACTACTGAGAAGAAAAGTCAAATAATACCCACTAGGCCATTTTTCACGCTTCCATAGTGGTAAAATTTGGTGAGAGATGGAGATCTATAGAATTGTGGAAACTGTTAGATTTTGCCACGCGGCATGGGGCATACTATTAAAAAATAGCATGTGCACAATAGAAAACCTGCCACATAATTTGGGAGCTAACTCATACCTTCAACATTTCCTACTAGAGAACATGTCATTTACCCTGAGACACTCAGACTTCTGACATGTTACGGATGCTGGGTGTCACTCTTATGTGCTTCTGTGGGAGGCTGGTGGGTCATTTAGAAGAGTTTTGTGGAATGGTGGAAAGTCTATAAAGTCGCCATGTAGCCTTCAAGGGACCCACCAATGGGCCATGTTGTATAAATGGATCAGGGCTTGACACATGTCCTTCTCTCAATATTTCGCAGCCATTTCTTTACTCTTCAAAAAGCCCTCTATGAAATGGCAGAACCAATCAAAACGTGCCATGCAACTTGGCTTAGTGCTGACAGGCCAAAATAAAGCACATGCTTTAAACACATCATTCCTCAACTAGGGAAAAGGGGGCCATGAATTTCATTAATGGGTCAACTCAAAAGTTAGGTAAAATGGGTAAAAATTAAAACATGGGTAATAGGTGGTGGCAAAAAGGCATGGGGCTAGTAAAGAACATTTCCTAAGGCTTTAGTTTGTAATTTAAAAGGACCTGCTACAAGCTACAAGCAGTCAATGTAAAAATATAACAAAAATGGCCAATTCTGCTTGTATAGAGGACACTAGGGTTTAGGGTTTTAGACCCTTAGGAAAATTTTCAATACTTTGAACACAAACCATAGGCAACAGACCCTCAAATGAGGCACAAAAATTGGGCAAAATGTAGGAATCCTAGAAATTTTTATAGAGTTCTACCAATGGCTCTATTTGGGGATGTTTGTTCTACCAGAACAAAGTGAGAACATAGAAAATCTCTGGAGAAGCATACCACAAATCATAACCAAGAACAGTCCAAAACAAAACCTAATAACCACATGGTAGCCGTAGGCTACCATATTAGAAAGAAATAGGATCTGCCCCTATCAAATATCTTATTTTCCAATGACTTCAACCCCACAGATCTAAAATTCTTAACAAGATCCATGTTGTTGCTGATATGGATATTTATAAGAAAACTAAGTCCATCTTCAAAATACCTTGTGTTTCTCTGATCTCTATAATCAAATGACAACTAAAATACACCTCCATTGGATATAGGGGTAATGTATGGCTCTATCATATCAAGCCAACTATAATAATTTGTATGACCTCTATGTTGGTTCCCCTCAATCCTATCAGATAGGTTTGAGAAGTGAAAATATTTATATTATACTAGATAAATAGTATTGGTAGTACATTCTTTATCTGTTAAACTAGTATAAAACTTAAAACGCTCATACTTGATATCCTCTTGGACCTCTTCAATATGATGCTTTGATGGTTTGAAATCACATTTTAGCTTTATGTATGACAAATCAAACTAATAAAAAGTAAAGAATTGATATGTGTTAATATAACAAACATCTAAATTTTGTGCTTCCAATAAAGAATTCTTGTCCACAAATATCCTTTCATACTGAGTCAACTTTGGACTATGCCCCCTTAACTCTAATAGATCATCACTTTTATATGATAAAAGATACTCAACCTTGCTCTTGTATTTGTTAGTTTCTAGGGGGTCTTCTTCAAATTCTTCTAGTTGTGTACCTTCTTTTGGATTCTCTGCAAAGATTGGGTTATCTCTGCACCAATAAGGGTTAGCATTTCCTACCTTTGGTAGATTCAAATGTACATTATAAAGTGGATTATGCCTTATATTCATTTCTTCCATATATTTTTCTTTTTCACTATCCTGATGACTTATATCCTTATCAGACTCAGAGTTATCATAATCCTGAGAAGCACTTTTAGACAAATGACCATCACTTTCTATGTTGTTGGTAACAACTGGTTCAACTTCATATTCATGTTCATATATAGATGACTTATTAGGCAATGAAGTCTCATTATCTAAAAGAACATATATCCCTTCACCAATAGGAGGATCCATTATTATTTTCACAAAGCAATCCTGAGAATGAAAATTCCTTTCATCATTTATATAACTATCAAAACAAATAGATCCATCTATTGCGGGGGTATGATCTAATTCTTCACTTATCATTAGCACACATTACCCATATGTTTGAATATTATCTATTATATGGGTTGTATTATTAGGTTGGGAACTTGAACACCTCCATCCTTCCTGACTAGGGGGCTCAAAATAGGTAATGGTTTCATATAGGATTTTATTTCTATTATTATTCGCAATGTTGCTAGAAATACTTCTACATTCATTATTCAAATGTTTAATTTTGTTTCTTGGTTCATATCTAGCAACTAACTCATTGTTTTTTGAATGATCAAATAGGAGTTGAACTAAAAGATTTGGGTCTTGGCCATCCTAGAATATGGCAATATTATTGGGTCTATACATCACAACAAAATTCATAGTTGTAAATTCATATTCTCTTATCCTCATATGCTTTAAATTGTTATCAATATCCATAGCCATAGAATATGCTTGCCTCATAGTACTAGGATTCCTATCTCTCAAAAGATAGCTAACTTCTTCATTAAATGCACCTAGATATATAACTAAACCCATAGCATCATTTGGTCTAGTATTTTCAAGGATGTCCCTCATCATTTTGGCAAATCTTAGATTAAAAGCTAGAACTGATTCCTCCTCATCCTTTTTAGCATGAATAAGCCTATTAATCAAGAGGCTAACATCAATCCTTTCTCCAAACTGTTCTATAAAAGCCGTCTTGAGGTCTTGGCATGAAGATATGTAGTTGGTAGGTAAATCTATAAACCAATCTCTAACATCTTCTTTCAGGGACTAAACAAATAATTTCATGACCACATCCTCTATATCTACTTCATAATCTCCCATCAGATCACAAAAATCATGTAAATATTTGTCTGGTGATTTAAACTTGTCACTACTAAACTTTGGTATTTCATCTCTAAATTTATGTTGGATATGGTTTAGAAAACCACATATATTACTGAAATTAAAGGCTCTGTATCTTTCCATGACAAAGCTTTTTTGATAACATAAATGTGGATGTATATTACACATTGTTGTATTTGGATCCACATAGGGATGCATAAATTGATGAAACAATTTTCTTATGCATGTAGAAACCTTCTCTCATCAACTTTGTAATTACTCATGGTAATTTTGAAATTTCTTTTACAAGATTTTAAGTTGTTCTAATACACATCTACTATCTCTTTCTGCCCGAAATCTTGTACATGAATTTTTTCACAAAAAACATGCATATTTCACTTTCAAAAACACAAATTGTAGTATGCAATTTTATCACTGCCCTTTTTCCTCTCTCTTAGGGTTTAATCTTTACTGAGTTAAAGAATAGGAATATTTTCCACAAATAATCCCTTCAACATATATCCTTCATAGAGACAGAAACATGTAAAATACCTAGATGTTTGCTATAGTTGCTGCAAATTTATGAGTGTTGAAAAATTCTTCACACACTTTTATCAAGTTCTTCTTCACAGAGTCACCACCTCTTTTCATATAGGAGTGAACCTCAAATACCATGAAGATCTTTATAGCTTTTTTTCATTCTAGGTCTTCTCCACTAGTAGAGCCACATAGAACTTCTTCTTAGATCAACTGAGAAGGAGAACATCAGAGTTGCCACCCTTTTTTAGGGAATAATAATAACAATGCACTTATGGAAATTCTATATACCCATGACAAACTACTAAACTAATTCTAAAACTTTATAAACAAGTCCCTAGTAGAGACGCCAATAGATGTTGGTTGTTTTAAATTCCCAACCAGATCTCAAAAGAAGAAATCTATAGAATAGCCTATTCTAATAATGGATTTGCCTTAAGGGATTGGCCAATGAATAGGAAAATTGGATTTAATCCATTTCCTCTACACTTTAGGCTCTACAAGACCTAGGCAAGTGTACCCTTGATAGTATTTTACTTTAGATCTTTTAATATTTCCTTCAAAATATTGTTTCCTTAAACATATATGCTCTCTTTTAAATATACTGAAAGAATTAATGATATGCTGAAGCACATAGGCTAGATTCTTAGGCTTTTAACATAACTCTCTTGCAAGAGAACATTGAAAAACACCATTAACTTAATACAAAAATGAAATGGTTATTTGATTTTTAATATGAATGATCAGTTGAAGCTATAATAGACAACATTATCAAAGGATCAGTGCCTAGTTCCTAGGTTATAGAGTCAAATAGATATAAAGTGAGAACCTAACAATACAATAATGCATTATACTAATATACTTGAATCAATTTCTAGACTAACTGTACTTAGGAATCCTTGTAGACATTTACAACATTCAATACTCTCCTACAACATTGAATTTACTACCTAAGTAAAAGAGATAAGATAAATATACATAGACAAGAAAGACTGTGATAATTAAGAAAATGATACTTGATTAGATTTTATTCATCAATGAAATAAAGACTACTTGTAGGAGATGGTATATCCTGAAACTTTGAACAATAGATTTATGTTGTGAACTGATATCGGTTATAAATGATTCAACAATTATATCAATATTTTTAGTCAAAATAACATCTAAACAAGAAACTAATTCTATTTCTATGTACTGTGATACAAAACCTCTCCGACTTCTTGTTTGATCCGCATACTTCAGACTCCATCTCGAAAGTATATACTAGAACCAATGATTGTAATAGGTCCTAAGTTCCCTTTTATAAGAACAAGGGAGCAACAGGCTTCGGGCCTTGATGAAAATTTTCATATTTTTATTTGACAATTTGTTACAATAGTCTAGGATACAAATATAGTTGCCTAAATCAAACAGGCCTACCTTTTGTAACAACTCATTTTCTCCAATAGATAGGAATGTAATTGATTTTTCATGTATGCATCTTCACTCAAGTCGTGGAGGTAGGCCATGATGTTTGATGGTTGCCAAATGTTCTTCTTCTTCTGCCACCTTTGATTTCTAGATACTTGTCTATAATACAAGTATCCTCAACTCTGCCTCTCCAACCACACACATAGAAGTGAGAAAACCTGCAAGGAACAACTATATAAGGAGCCTCCAAAGACTAGAGTCCCCCTCATTATGCCCAATCCCAAGCACATGGATGTGATTCCTCAACTTATGAGTAGAGGTTTCCAACCACCTCAACCACATAGAAACCAGAGGAAACCACATATAGATGAAATTGGCTATGCCATTATTTTCACTAGGAAGGTAGTAGTAGCAGTTGTATTTCCCTGTTTATCTCCCAATTATTTCATCTGGGTGGGCAACACTCCCATAGTTAGAGTTGTTGCTTTGTTAGGACCATTAAACTTGGGTGAGGGGAAGAGAGAGCAATGATGCCTCTTTGCCTAAGATCCTAATCTAGAAACTCATAAAATAAAGAGCTACTAGAGTTTAGAGACTGGGATTCAAAGCCCGTATATGGATGAAAACAAGGAGAAAAGAATGGTCTATAGGAATTGGATGCCTGCCACTACAATTCCAGAATCTTTCCACTTCCCCCCATTCTATAAAAGAAAATATTCTAGTGCCTTAATTTTGTAGGAGCATAGCATCAACCACAAAAATAAAGAGGAAAATCCTACATAATAAGGTAGTAGGAAAGGTAAACTAGAATTGTGAGTATCCATAATGTCTGCATGGAAATAATAGTATATGAAATATCATCAAAGGCACCTATTTATAGTGAATTAGCAATAATTCCCACACTCGGATATGTCCTTGATCAATTTATTCAACCCTTTCCATGGCATATTGGTTATAAATGGAAATATTTTGATGATTTCCTAATTCTGTCAGAAAAGAAAGAGATACAAAGGACTTCGCCCTCACATTGATGTCACATAACTTGGCATAGCTATAAATGTCACTTCTTGTAATGAGGCCACCAAATTAGTTTCCTTGGTGTCAGTATTTAATTCCATTTTAAGCAATTCACCCTGTCAAAAATTGTTATAAAGCAAGTAGAAGATCCCTTCAACCCTGAACACAGATCCCCAGGAATTGATTCAGTATCTTGTCAATTCTCAGGCATGCTTTTCCCCTTGTAGTGGTGGTGATGAAGACTTAGTGCATGCTTGGGAAGACATTTCAGCACTGGTGTATCTTTTATTATGTGCCACCACCTCATCTTCAAGATTTGAAAATGGACCTTTGATCACTATGATAGAGGATCAGAATCGACAGTGAATACGTAGTCAATAAGAGAAGAAAACCCATCACCTATGCAAAAGGAGAATAGACAAATGAGAGCATACCACTTGGACAACCCTCTCAGCCATACTACTGAGAAGAAAAGTCAAATAATTCCCACTATGCCATTTTATGCGCTTCCGTAGTGGTAAGATTTGATGGGAGATGGATATTTGTAGAATGGTAAAAATTGCCAGATTTTGCCGCATGGCATAGGGCAAACTATTAAAAAATACCCTGCACAACATAGAAAACCTACCACGTAATTTGGGAGCTAACTCATACCTTCAACATTTCCTATTGGAAAACACACATCGTTTACCCGACGATACTTGAACTTATGACATGTTACGGATGTCGGGTGTCACTCTTCCGCACTTTTTTAGGCAGCTCGTGGGTCCTTTAAAAGAGTTCCACAAAATGGTAGAAAGTCTATAAAGTAGTCACGTAGCCTTCAAGAGACTCACCAATGGGCCCTGCTATATAAATGGATTGAGGCTTGACACATGTCCTCCCGTTATTCCGTGACTATTTCTTTACTCTTCAAAAAGCCCTCTATGTAATGGTGGAACCAATCAAATCGTGCCATGTAGCTTGGCTCAGTGCTGGTGGGCCAAAATAAAGCACATACATTTAAACACAACATTCATCAACTAGGGAAAAGGGGCCCATGAATTTCATTAAGAGGTTGACTCAAAAGTTAGGCAATATGAGAAAAAATTAAAACATGGGGAATAGGTGGTGGCAAAAAGGCATGGTGTTGGTAAAGAATGTCACTCAAGGCTTTAGTTTGTAACTTAAAAGGACCTACTATGAGCTACAAGTAGTAAATGTAAAAATATAACAAAAAGGGCCAACTCCACTTGTATAGAAAACACTAGGGTTTAGGATTTTAGATCCTTAGGAAAATTGTCAATACTTTAAACATAAAGCCTAGGCAACATACCCTCAGGTGAGGCACAAGACTTGGGCAAAATGCAGGAATCCTAGAAAATTTTATAAAGTTCTACTAGGGCTCATTGAGGAAAACTCATACTTGTATGCCAGATTTAAAATACTATCCATACACAAGGTTCCTAGACAAATCACCCTTGTCTCTGCGGCTAGTCTTTGGATCCAAGGTCTCGAAGTGTAAAATAAAAAATCCTATTGCTTGGAGTGTGGGAAGAGGGATCACTCAACAGACAAATTCCTTAAATCAAATGGAGAAATTTGGAGGAAAAAAGAGGTAGTCGTGGCCTTCGAAGGATATCAAGAACCATTCTTGGAGTTGACAATTCTTTATCAGGTTAATCCTCCCTTCAATGATGTTGCGATGCCTATCCTTTTTGACCCTGATCCTATGATTAATCCACTAATTAAGGATTTCGAAGAAGCCTTTCAAAACATTAAGGACTTAGAGTGGAAGAGAGTTGAAGGGTCAGAGGGAGAGGAATTCAGCTCAGTGGAAATTAGAACAATCAAACAAGTGACTTCTAAAATCTCCAAGTCCAATTTAAAATTAGGGAAAAAAGAGGTAGGAAATCAAATCAGAAGAAGAGGGAGGAAGTGACATACCAAAAGGATCAGGCATCCATCAACAATCTTTTTGAAACTAAGCTACGAGGCCCCTCCCATAGGAAGCAATGAAGGTCACTACCTAGAATGTTAGGAGCCTAAACGCCTCTAACAAGCAACACTTCATGAAGCACTAATTTGAGTTATTTAAAATAGATGTGATAATCCTTCAAGAAACTAAACTCAATTTTGAAGAAGCGAACAATTTCTTGTTCAAATAAAAGGATTGGAGAGGACAATTCTTGGCTTCAAGTGGGGCCTCTCAAGGAATTGGGGTGGTGTGGCACCCGAATAAAGTAACTATTTCTTTCTTGAGCTATTCATAAATTTGGATGGTAATGGAGATTTCCTACACCATCTCCAATCTTTCCTTTGGATTAATCAATGTGTATGGGGCAACAAGGAAATAGTATAAACTAAAATTGTGGAATGAAATTTGGTCCTTCTTTGATTATTCGAGACTCCTTCTCTATCTAATCTTGGGAGATTTTATTACTATTCTCTCATGCAAAGAAAAGAGAGAAGGAACAAACAATTTAACCAAGCAACAAAGGGATATTCAGAACTTTGTCAGAGATCTAGGAATGATTGATGTACAACCAAAGAATGGGACCCTTACATGGACTAACCATAGGTAGCTTCACTAACATAGTGAGCACCTTGACAGGGTTTTGATTTTCCCTAACTAGCTAAATACAAACTTTATGCAGAACTCTTAGATCTTTCCTTGCTCAAGGTCTGACCACTATCCAATTTCATTCTCAATGGAAGATGATAAATCACCTAACCGATGACCTTTCAAATTGGGGAAAATGTGTCTTAGACATGAATCTTTGCAAGAACTGATGAAAGAATGCTGGCATTTAGTGCAAGTCCAGCGAGGCATTGAGATGTTTTAGTTTGCTAAAAAGTTGATTTCAATCAAGAACAAACTAAGAAATTGGAATAAAGATGTATTCAAAAAAATCTTCAAAGAGAAGGAGAAAGTGGAAGAAGAACTTGAAATCCTTCACAATCGAATTCTTGAATTTGGGATGAGTGAGGAAGAATATCAGAAGGAAAAGGAGCTAATGAATGAATGTGATGAACTGCTGGTGAGAGAAGAGGTCTATTGGAAGTCCAAGTCAAGAGAGACATGGCTCAAAGAAAGAGATCTTAATACAAAATTCTTCCATAACTCAACCAAGTGTAAAAGACTACAAAATAGAATTGGTTCACTCAGAAGAGAAGATGGCTCAATTACTGAAGATAAAGAAGAGATTTGTGAGGAAAGTCTGTAGTTCTTTTAAGATCTTCTGGAAAACATGGAAGCCTCCAATCTTTTGAGCAAGAATTCTTTCTCAATCTCATTTCAAAGCTAATAAGTGAAGAAGACAATCAGATGTTGATTGCACTAATTACCAAGGAAGAATTAAAATGTGTGGTCTTCAACATTTACCCAGACAAGTCCCTTGGACCTAACGGCTTTCTGACATTCTTTTATTAAATTTTTTTGGCACATTCTAGAGGATGAGGTTTGGGGCCTGGTCAAAGATTTGAGGAGAATCCAAGGGGTCTGCAAAGACATCAATAACACACTTATTGCTTTAATCCCTAAGAAGCTAGAACTGAAAGTGTTGTTAGATTTCTTCCCTATCTCCTTATGTAAAACAATATACAAAGTCATTTCAAAGGTTATGGTGAATAGATTCAAGATATTACTGCCTAAAATCATTTCTAAAGAACAATCAGGGTTCACTCTAGGGAGAACAATTATAGATGGTATCATAGCAGCACATGAAATAGTACACTCCATCACCTTAGCTAACCAGAGCTGCATGGAACTCAAACTAGATGTTAGCAAGGCATATGACTAAGTGAATTGGAGATTTTACATGACCACATTGAAGGCATTCAGTTTTAGTAATGAGTGGATAAATAGGGTTTTCAGTTATATATCTACTGTCAGATATTTGATACTGGTTAATGGACGCCCTGTGAGCTTCTTTGAGCTAACTCAAGGTTTACACCAAGGTGACCCTCTTTCTCCATTCTTATTTGTAACCATGGCAGAAGTGATAGGTACAACTATCAAAAGACAAGCCAAAGTTGGGCTATAGCATGGTGTACATGTAGCAAATGAATTTCCAAGGGTAACCCATCAACAATTTGTAGATGATACAATCCTATATGGTATCATGGAGATGACAGAAGATAGAACAATCAAAGTTCTCCTATCAAAATACATCTGAGCCTTAGGTCAGGAGATCAATAAACATATGTCATGCATTTTTTTCTTTAATACTAAAAAGTGTGTAAGAAGAAGAATACTTCCATTACTCGAGTTTCAACCTACAGAATTACTAGGGACTTATTTGGGGGTCCACCTTTTCAAAGGAGTAGCTAGAACAAATTTTTGGGAAGAAACAATCAAGAAGTAAAATATTAAATCTGCCTCTTGGAAGGGGAAGTGGGTCACTCTATTAGGGAAAATTACTATGATTAAGGCTATCTTATCTACAATGCCTATCTATCTTCTCTCTAGCATAGAGATCACCAATAAAGTGGTTGGTAAAATCAAAGGAAACCTCAAAAAGTTCCTCTTGGAAGGATCTAGAGAGGTCAAAATAGTGCCTCTAGTCAACTGGGACATAATGTACAAAGGGAAATTAAAGGGAGGCACAGGTATCAGGAAAATCAAACAAAAAAACAAGGCTCTGGGGGCAAAGCTAATATGGAGAATGTATGAGAATCCAAATAATAGATGGTGAAAGATCTTGTAGAAGAAATATTTAGATTCTGAAGTTAGGGAAAGAATTTTAACAAAACTAAATCCCCGAAGGGGTTCCCACATTTGGAACTTTATGCTTAGTTGCAAACACATCATTACTAATCATATCTCCTAGAACATAAAAAATGGTGAGAGTGCCCATTTTTGGACCGATTCCTGGAACGGTTTGCCACCGTTGGATAGCAATAAGAGACTTCGTAACTATATGATAATTCTTTCAAAGGTATGGGGGAGACAAGTGAGAGATTATCTAGCACCTTGCAACACCAATGACTTGATGGGATGGAAATTGTTTGAAAATCTAAACATCTTAAAGGAAGAAACAAGCATTCTCAAACAAGAGTTGGAACGACAAAAATTTGTACCAAACATAGGGAATACCACAATCATCTAGACTGGTGCAAGATTCGGTAGGTACATGGTTAAGCTTGGTTATAGGTTATAGACCATAGTAGAACAAGAATCAAACTGGTTGTTGGAAATATGCTGGAGTAGCTGATGCTTGCTAAAGGTAGGTGCATTCGTGTGGACAGCCTATCAGAAGTGGATTCTTACAAATGAGAGGCTCAAATAGATGTGTATAAGTGGCCCATCAAGATGTGTCCTATGCAAGAATTTGGAGGGGGCATTAACCATCTACTTATCACCTACCCCTTCGTGGAGGGGATTTGGCAATGGTTCCTCAACAACTATGGTTGGAAAGGAGCACTACTCGAGGACATCTTATCCCTTTTCACAAGTTGGCCAATGATTAGGAATTCAGTGTGGGAAGGAATCTAGGTAACAAGCCCATACTTAATTGTCTGGCACATTTGGAGAGAACGAAATGCAAGAATATTAAAGGAATAGAAGCTTCTGCAGATGAAGTCTTGAAGAAGATAGAGGCAGCAATTTGTGAGATACTTATGTAATGGGTTCAACAGACACTTCACAGCTCAAAGCCATTCACAAAATGGGATGAGAGAATAATGAGGAAATGAAATTCATTGAAACTTCCTATGAAATTCCTAGCAAATGAGACTGTAGTCCAGAAGAAAAAGTGAAGAGTGATGGTAAAATGGGATCCTCCACCCACAGGTCGCCTAAAACTTAATTTTGATGGTGCTGGAAAGTGCAACTCGGGTATTTCTGGAGTTGGATGTGCAATCAAGAATGATAAGGGAGAGATCTATGGACTATCTCCAAGAAGCTTCTAGAAGGAACCAACAACGAGGTAGAATTCCAAGCTCTACTTGCTGGTTTAAGTCTATGCAAAAAAAGAGATTGGGGAGATTGAAGTGGAAGGAGACTCCATGATCTGTATTAATGCCTTGAAGACAAAGAAAGTGTTGAATTTGAAACTTTAGAATCTAGTGAATCTCATATGGGATTTAAAGGACAATCTACATGTTGTTTCTGTCTGGCATTATTTAAGAGAACCTAACCAATTGGCTGACCAACCAGCCAATAGAGCGTGCATTCAATAGGAAGAAGAAATTATATCAAACAATCCCAATTGCTAGGAAGGGTTCATCCCTTAATATGTTTTCCTAGACTTTTACTCATTATGATGTCATACTGGCAGCAAGCTCTCTCTCTCTCTCTCTCTCACACACACACACACACAATCAAATAGGCTAATTTGAGTAACTTAGAATAATTATGTGTTATGTGTAGATCTCTTTGTGAATTTAGACACATTAATGCTAACTAAAGTAATGATTAATTTATTTCTTAGGAGACAAATGTTTTAGTTAGATTTTGTTTAATTAAATAGCATTGAATATGGAATAGCTACTTAATTTATCCATAGTCTTATACCTAATTTAATTAATTAGATTTTTAAGGAAATTTTAGCCAAAGAATGTGTTTAATATTTATTTGAATGTGGTTGTATTAGATTTAAATTTTATTTTTAATTAGGGTATTGAGCAATATAATGTCATTAATTTGCGTATGAAATGATTAAATAGAGAATGGGTTTTATTTTATTTCAATTTGATAATTGTGTTTCAAAAATATCTCAGATAGAAATTCAGATGCATATTAACTCTTAGTAACCTCAAGGTTACCTAAAGATAATTTATTAAACGAGTAGTAAACAAAAATTATTTCAAGTTTATTTTGTTCACCTTCTACAACACATTACTTTCTTCAAGAGAAGATCTAGGTTGAAGACTATCTAAAGTTCTTATAAGTTTTACTTTCTTTGATTTTAAATGTTAAACTAGATATAAAATTGTTGGTTCCACATGTGTTTTCCCACTTGTATAGTTAACATATGAGTGGGCATTACAATGATCAACTACCATCATGTGAAAATCTTTTCAATATTAAGCCTATTAACCATGGACAAGAGCCTCCTAGCATCATGCCTATCCATCCAACATAATCATGCAATCTGATACCTATTCAATGCATCAAAGACTCTTCTAGTCCCATCATTGTCCAAAGTCAAATACTATCATGCAAACCAATGCCCCCTAAGCCTATCCAAGAGCCTCTTATCCCAAGATTATGTCAAAATCCATTATATAATCACATTATCAATGATCCAAAGCATATCAAGCCTATCTAAGAAATATCTACTTTCATCAAAACTAAAGAGCTAGGTTAAGAATTTAATCCAAATTACAATCAAACGGTTCCTCAATCAACTCAAGATCAAAGCATCTCAATTCATTCTCAATATCACATAATCTACATTAATCCTATCTATGACCAACATATTATATATCATTAAGGTCCTATCCATGAGAAATAAATCCAAATTCATCATATCCATAATTCGCTTAATCCTATCCAATATCAAACTAATCCTATCTATTATCCAACAACCATCACTTTCCATGATGAGACACTTGGTCCCCAGGAAAACATAAACAATCAAACAAATAACTTAGATCATATCATAGAGGATCATGATGAGTATTGTGATAATAAAGATCATAATCATATCAGGCATACGGAAAGTAAATCACAATGAATAACACTAAATATTCAAATGATCAAGGAACAGACAAATATAGATAATTATCAAGGTACAAAAATTGTACATAATGAGCCAACACAAGAATCTTATCAAATAGGGTCTACCAATTTCATAAAGGTGAAGTTACTCATAGAGGAAATAATAACAAATTTTGATTATTCTGAACACAATACTGATGAGTTATCATCATGTTTCAAAGGAGACAAATATCGTATCACAAAAATGATATGTAAATGCATGTCTAATCATGGAAAAGGATTGGGCCTTCATGAGTTAGGCATCCTAAAATCTATCCCCATCTACATCAGTCATCGTCAAAGCTTCAAAGAGAAATTATCTAGGAAATCTAATGGTGTTAGTGATGCTTCAACGATCACTAAGGCAACCTCATCTAGTAAGAGCATCAAAATATGGACCATTCATAGCCCCTACAATAAGCTTGTTGTTAATAATCCTTCAACTTCCACCATCTCTAAAAGAAAACTTTATCCTCCACATCTTCCACCCCTTAATCAGGACCAACAAAATCATAGAGAATACAAAGTAACATCTTCAAGTCAAATGTCAAAAGTGTATGAAGTCAAAACTCGAGGAGAGCAAATAAAAGCAATATGGGTTCTAAAACAAAATGGACCAAGAGAATCGAATGAATCAAATTATCCAAATACAAAAAGCAATCAAAATAAATAGAAGCACCTTGCATATAATAGGTGCCCACCACCTTACAATTTGTATAATAAAATTGGTTCTAATTGCCATCCTCGTCCCAAATCTACATTTTATAATCCACCATCTCAAGTTTGGTGAGTCAAAAATATGCCAAACCAATCTACATTGCCAACCTATTCAGCTAAACCAAATACATCACAATCACCTAATTTCACATCCAATACTCCCATAAAAATCCAACTCCCAAAAATGTCATGTTATGGAAGTAATGCTTCACCATAAGGGCTATGATGGTACTCTATCAAAATATAAACATTCATATAAGGCCAACCTAGTTATTGAAGAAGGTCATACAAACATAAAAGGATTCTATAAGGGTGCTTTAATCATGACAAAGCAATTACTTCAGGAAAGACATTATTTGCATGTTATGACAAACACTTCTACACTGACTATCTCTAGCAGCTAGGGACATGTGAATAACCTATTGAGTATCAGATTATCAATGTTATCTAATAAGCAGATCAAAAAAATTAGAAAATGAAAAGAAAAATTAAAATAGTAAACAAATATCATTTGCCTAATAGTGAAAACCATTTTATGGCACCTTGGATAAGTACCATGATGAAAACCCATTCACGGGTGTGATGCATAAACCAATTATTGATGATCTTTGCACTTGGGGGAAAGTTGTCTCATCTATCCCATTCTATTCCCCTTGTCATCCTAATCCTATCTAAAAGAAATCCAAACACAATAATCCCAATCTTGATCACAAAGTTGTTAATCCATTGCAATAAATCCTAAGCCATACATCTTTCCAAGCAATCCTAAGCCACACATGTTGCCAAACAATCTATATTATAATCCTAAATCATCCATCTATTTTGTTCCTAGCCTTTCTACAAATATTACTAAATTTAATCCAATCCATCATCATCATTAGGATATATCATTCGAAATCCTCGTGCTTTTCTCGAGATATATTGTTCCCACATCAACAATGCAATCCTTGTATTGTTTCCAGGATATATCATTCCCACAACAACAATGCTATCATCATCATCAATCAATAATAGATTTTTAGCTTGACTAAATGAAACATCATGTTTTCCTTTCTATCATTTGTACATGCTTTCTTTCTTGATTGTGTGTGTTATCATTTTATCTTGCATTTGTATTAGTCCTTGTAGCATACTTGGTACAATGACATCATGGTCTTTCATATTGGTGCAGGGGCACCAACACCATCAATTGCAATGTGATCATGTGGAGGTCTTGACAACATTCTCCATAATGGAGTCTAGGAAATATTTATGCCATTTGAGTCTTCTGTTCATACAAATAAGGTCTCTATAGGCCAATTTTCAATGTAATAAGGTCAAGATGACCATCTCATATGTTGAGTGGAGCAGCCTATATGGGGAAAGAGTATACATGGACTCTCCTAATTCTTTGAGTGATTTAAATGTGTTTGGTTAGTGGATTTAATCTTGTTAGATGCCTCTTCAAGCCTATGTGAAGGTTTGAACCCCTGAGTATTAGTTGGTGACTTGGAGGCTTAGTTCATTGAAGAGTCCTTGTATTGATTTTGTGAAAACCAAAACTAGAAATCAAGTGATTGCCACCTTGTAGTGTATCAAAGTGATATTAGAGCTTACATTCTGATTTTTTTTGGGAAAGGTTGATATTTGTTGCAGGTTGAAGGAGTCAAGATGCCTCCTAAGGGAAGTGCAGTTGCAAGAAAGATTGACAAGAAGGCCAAAGAGTTGGAAGCCTTGAAAAAAGAGATTGCTGCATTGAAGTCTACTACTGGAGTCAAAAAGGAAGAAAGTGACCAAGAGGAAGAAGCTTCTAGTGAAGAAGAAGAGTTAGATTGAGAGGATTTGATGATGACAAAGATTTTGAAGGCTGTGAGAAGTGATGGACATAGCAAGATGGATTTTCCTATGTATGGAGGCAAGTTGGATGGTGAAGAGATCTTGGATTGGATAGTAGCCATGGAGAACTACTTTGAAAGTGAAGAGATAGATGATTATCACAAAGTGAAGAAGGCTAAAGCCAAGTTGAAAGGACATGCTTTACTATGGTGGAACTTTGTACAAGAGGAAAGGCAAAAAGAGGGAAAGGCCAAGATTACTTCTTGGGAGAGAATGAAGACAAAGCTGAAAGCTAAGTTCCTTCTGAGTGATTATAATGTTCAATTTCTTAGAAAAATTCAAAATCCTAAGCAAAAGGACCTACATGTACATGCATACACTGAGGAGTTTTATAGGTTAAGCATAAGGACAACACACAAGGAAGATGAGGAAGGAAAAGTGGCAAGGTATCTTAATGGACTGGGGTATAATATCTAAAATGGGATGAGTATGACTACACCCAAAATAGTTGAAGAATGCTTTCAATTGGTTGTTAAGGCAGAAGAGAAACTAAAAAGGATATAAGAGAAATCAGTCAGAGGTAGAGGCAGTACTTCAAGAGGGAGAGGGACTTTTACTACACCAAAATAGTTCAATCAAGAACAAGAAGATGCTGGTAAAGGTAAGGAACAATTTTCTGAATCTAGAGGTGGATGGAGAGGTGGAAGAACAAGTTTTAGGGGTAGATATGCAAACCAAGGAAGAGGTTCTAATATTTTTTCTGGAAAGTGCTATACTTGTGGTGAGTTTGGTCATCCATCCTTCAAGTGCCCTGAAAAGTTTGGTGCCACTCTAAGTGGGGGTGAGAGAATAAGTGAAAAGAGAGTTCAAATTGTACAAGAGGATGAGGAGAGTGTGACGTCACCCATGGTGAATGTTACTTTAGAGGTAGCAGAAAGTTTGATGAGAAGGACATTGTTGTAAATACCTAAGGAATAAGACATGAGTCAAAGGAGGAGCTTATTTAGGATCACATGCAAATGTAGAGGTAAGGTATGCAAAGTTGTTATTGATTTAGGTTCACAAGATAACATGATATCTAGGGAGATGGTAGAGAAATTGAAATTACATACAGTGCCTAATGTAACACCATATAAAGCCTCTTGGGTAAATGATAGTCAGTCTCTTTTAGTGAATGAACAAGTATATGTGGATTTTTAGATTGGTGAATACAAAGATAGGGCCCAATGTGATTTCTTACCTATGGATTGTTGTCATTTTCTATTGGGGAGACCATGGCAATTTGATAGGAGGTCACTGCATGATGTTTGGGAGAACACTTATCTTATCAAGAAAGATGGAAAAACTTTTAAACTAACATCTTTGTAGGAGGATGAGAAAGGCAAAGGTCAAGCCAAGATAGTTATATTTGGAAAGAAAGAATATGTGAGTTTAGAGGAAGGTGCTGTAGTGTTGGGAGATAAAGAAGAGGTTAAGAATGATAACGTGATGATGTGTGAGAGAGAAGAACTTGCCCAAGTTGAGAAAAAGGATAAAGGAGTTGTAGTAGCAGATGTGAAAATTAAATTAGGATCAAAGGATGATATGATAGTGGATTGGCATACAAATATTGTGGTGGGGATAGTGATATGTCCATTGTTTGAAAATAGGGCAAAAGAACAAGATGGAACTACAAACACAGAGGTCAAGACTGCTGATAAGATAATGTTTTTGCTGACAGAGATAACAAGAGAAGTAGCACAACAGAGACAAAGTCATGGAAGTAGAAAGGATATATGGACAAAGAAGAGGAAAGTCACAAGTGTCAGAGAGGTTAGAGGATGTTCAGCCACTCCAGGGAAGCATTCTCAAGTTGTTCCTAAGAATGGTAAATTCAAAGATAGTTTTTAGACTTCACCAATGACTATATTTTCTGCAGGTCAAAGAAATAAAGTTTTCAAAGGAGGAACAATTACCATTTCACTTGAAAGAGACTTGGAACAATTTCATGGTGGGGTGTATGGTGCAGGAGCACCAACACCATCAATTGAAATGTCATCATTTGGGGGTCTTGATAACATGCTCCATAATGGAGTCTAGGAAGTTTTTATGCCATTTGTGTCTTTTGGTCATATAAATAAGGTCTCTATAGGCCAATTTTCAATGTAATAAGGTCAAGATGACCATATCATATGTTTTGGATTCATATTATATGTTTTTAAGTCATGCATTTGTTAATAAGGTACTAAGGTATAAGGGTTTATGATAGTTTTTGGAAATTTCAACAAAATAATGTATTGTTAAGGAGGGCAAACGACCATATAACTATGATTTCAGTTGTAAACCTTCCAAAAATAATTCAAAAATGTATAAATACCTCATCATATATCAAGGAGAGGGTGTAGAAAGAGCGGGAATGACAAAAACTAATAAAAATTCTAATTTTTCTATCATTTTTACTGTAATTCTACTGTTCATCTAAGTCGTACGACCCTATATGGATGTGTCAGGGCATGAGAATGGTTAGAAATGAAATAATGTCAAATCTATTTTCCAATTCATCTTGTTTCACTCAATTTCATGGAGGTATGAGTGAGTTAAGATCATTTAAAAAAAAAAACTATTTTTGACTGTCAAAACCCTGATTTAGGGTAACCAGAGGCATAGAAATTTGTATTTCTCCTAATTGATTAGTTAAAAATATTTGATATTTGGTGGAAATGATCTCAATAATATCTAATTTCATATTTATGTAGTCTTAAAAACCAAAGGTTAAGATTTATGGTGGAAAGTTAAAGTTTTTATGAGTGTAAGTCTATATACAGTCTGGTAAAATAGGGCTATGAAGTAAAAGCACTAGGGTTGGTGAAAAAATGTGTTTGGAAATGGACTTCTAATGGATCTAGAAGTTTTAGAAGGTCTAAAAAAATCTATTTTAAGGATTGGTTATGAGATTTTGGGGCTGGAGGTTGCCTAACCAATAAACCCCTATTGTGCCAGAGCCCAATTAGGCCTGAATTAGAACATTACAATCCTATTTTTGGACACTTCTTTACAAAGTAACATATATTGAATTTTGGATATGTTTGATAACCCTTAAATGGGTATCTAAATATGTTCTCATAGTATAAATTGGTGAAATACCTTGGAATATATGAATGATTGTACCTCATTGAAGGGCTACAAGGAGTGGAGTAGCCTGTATGGGGAAAGAGTATAGATGGAGTCTCCTGATTCTTTGAGTGATTTAAATGTGTTTGGTTAGTGGATTTAATCTTGTTAGATGCCTCTTCAAGTCTATGTGAAGGTCTAAACCCTTAAGTATTAGTTGGTGACTTGGAGGCTTAGTTCATTGAAGAGTCCTTGTATTGATTTTGTGAAAACCAAAACTAGAAGTCAAGTGATTACCACCTTGTAGTACATCACATATCATGGTGCCATAGGCATATGTTACTTGTGACTTCAATCCATTTTTCATTTGACACATCATCACCATGGTCATTATATCATTCTGCATAATGTCAAGTGCTATATCAAAGATCAAGTTGCTCACATCAACTCATCATGACTATCATTTCCTCCCTCATTTTCATCTAATCATGTAGCCTCATCTATCTTTTCTATCCATTTCAAGAGCCCACCTGTATCCTTCAAACCCACCTACCCTCTTGAGGAGGCATCATCCCATCCTCCTTTTTTATAAGTCCCAACATCCTCCCTTTTTATAAAACCCATCCTTTTCTTACTTCCATCTATATTTTATTCTTCTTTGAAATGGAATTGCTTCTCTTAGTCACAACATCATCTCAAAGAGGGGAAAAATATAGACACCTAAAAATGTACCTAGACCTATTTCACTCAAAATTGAGTCCTAATTCATTAAATCAACCAATTTATCCCTAAACCATCCTAATTATCCCATTTTCTAGACCTAATTCCATCATTATCCCATAACCATCTCCTAGAAATCCAAAAATTGTTAAATAAATCCCAATTATCCTACACCATTGATCTCCCAACCACTTATCCAACTCAATCTAAGTCATCCATCCATTATCAGATCCCCATCATTGATCAACCAACCTAGAACTCTATAAATGGACCCTTCATGAGCTCATTTTTAAGGAATCATCTCTATGAAATGTCATGATGTCAATTTGAGCAACCACATTCATCATTTGAGCATATCCACCCTCATGGTGCAACAAGAATCAAAATTTGGTAAGCTTTGTTGTTTATTCATTTATATTTTGGTTTCTTTCTTTACTAAGGTGATAGCTAGTATGAAATAAGGTTGTTTTTTCATTTTAGTTTAAATCTTTTTTAAGTTTCATATTTGTTGTTCACACATGTAAATAAAGAACCAAAAGAATATCACAAAGAAATATAAAAAGAAAGTAATTGAATTCAAGATAGATAAAGAAATATGGAAACCAAAGAAGAAAGTTTTGCTACAACCAAGATCTCTCAACATACAATCACAGAAAAAGTTAAGCAAACATTTGTAAAAAATGATGTTTTATTAATTGATAAAGTATTTGCAACAAGTATAAAGGTATATCAAGAGAAAATGTATCACTTCAAAATAGATAGCAATGAAGAGCATAAAAGGAAGAAAGAGAAAGATACATAAATGATGATCTATTTCTAGCTAGAGGATTATAATCTCATAAATGAGGAATAATAGTTGACCAAATGATGATCCCATAATTGTGTTACTATCATTCCTTTCAATTTTTTCTTTATCTTTATTTTTACTTTTATCATTTGATCCTAACATGCCTTATTTTCCCTAACTTGAGGGGCATGCTCAATTTTTTCTTATCACATATTGTCCATGATCCTTTTTTCCTTTCCTTTTTACATGATTTATCCATTGTTTTCATTATATTATTTAACTATTCTTTTTACTTATCATTTGGGTCATTTTGTCTTTCTTTTTAATCCTATATGTTTTGATACTTTTCCTTTTTTATCTACTTGTCTTATCATCTAATATTATCTTATCTTATGCACTTACAATCATTCTATCTTGCTACCATGAGAACTTTGTCTATGATCTGTTTCTTACATTGTCTCATCTAGGTATATTGTGAGCATTTATGATCCATTATTAATATATTGTGCTACTTTAGAGAATCTCTTACTCTATTATTATTTGATCTACATTGTTACATCTTACTATCATATCATTTTGTCTTGCATTATGATCTTATCTTGATATATCTTATGTCTATTATCTTAAACATTATATTATGGTTACATCTTTCCTCATAGAGCATACATATCTTGATCTTACATTGTCACATCTTACTTTGAGCATTTATCTTTATAAGTTCTTGTCCTAGAGGGCATCATGCCATTGAATTCCCCCTTTTCTTATTGCACTTACATTATCATATATTATGAGTGGTTCCATTATAGTAATCTTATATTGTCATATCACATCTTGATCCTATCATTAATTATAATTATGTATTATATCACATTTCTCCTATATTCATCCTACACAATAAAACTATATTATCACATCTTTATCATACTAATCCTACCTTTGGGGTATCAATCTTTCCCTCATTATCATATAGAAGTCTATTGTCATACTTTGTTATCTAACTCTATATCACCGGTCTTACTATTATACTTGATCTACTTTCTAACTAGCCCCCTTGTTGATCCTTGTGCCATTTACCTTTTCTATCCTATGAACCCTACTTATACTATCCATTTATCCTATCTATCCTATTGATCATACATATTGTTTTGATCATAACCTATGTTTACTTGTGCTCATGGATGCCACATTGAAACCCTTTTATTATACTTTCTTGGGTGTTTTTTTCCATTATGAGATGCATCAACAATATTTTTCGCATACTAGAGGTAATATACCTATCTTTTATTTTATCTTAGTCTTTTCCCATGCTTATTACAATGTATTTATTAGTTGTGATCACTATATTTTAACACTTGGTGCTTATATGTACTTACATGCTTATCAATCATAATTGATTCATCAAATAATTATGACTATCTAATGATGTAGTTTATTGTCATTCTATTCTTATACTATCATGTTTATTATTCATATATCTAGTAAGATCTTCCTTCAATCAATTACACCCTATGAGAAAATCAATTGAAGTGAGGTATTGTCATGCCCACCTATACATACATGTACAAATAGGCATAAACACAATGGAACTAACTTTTTTTGTTTACAACACTAGATACTAAGGGTTGAACTACTCAAATTAGTGAATTATGCACACTTTACATTATCACACATGTTACAGAATGAGAACATTCCACTCAAGTAAACTTCCATGAAAGTTATGAATGTGAGTGAATTGTTTGACAAAATATCTCATGAAATGTGTACCTACAATGGAGGTGTGCAAATTTTTCGACCAAATGTCTCAAATAAATTTCAAGTGTAAGGAGGCATAGGAATTGTTGGATGAAACACCATCAAGAATAGTGGTCATATCGAATGCCATGAAGGTGAGATAAACATGAAATGGATTTGTAGAAATGACTTTAGAAAACTTTCAAAATATCAAACAAAATTGAAGACTTCCAAGGACATTCCAATGGCGCAAACAAACTAGTCTCATCATGAAATTTGAGGTTGTACTCACATAATTACAACCTAGAATAAAATTATCATAACTTGATCAAACATAACATTTTTAAAAATTTAATATAAAAAAGAAAGAAGACTGAAATTTCTACAAAACCTAGAAATTGTATTACAACATCAAAAAGTAATATGAATTAAACAATCTCTACAAGTCTACATAAAAGTTTGTCACAAAACTATTATAAAATAGTTCTCCACAATTATTCATAGAGAATTATTTCCATATGATTGAGAGATACAATTTAAAAGATTTTTCTAATACTTAGTTTAGAACAACATATCAAAAATGTTATGCTAACCTAGTTGACCAATTAAAATTTATAGTTAACATTATTGTCCTTTATTTCAAACTGTGAACTGTTGTAAAACAGTCATATATATTTAATCATAGAGAATTATAGACATTGAATTAAGAAATAAAATTTAAAAGTATTTTCACATACCAATCTTAGAACAACCTATCCAAAAATTGGCCCAACCAGTTGACCAATTAAAAGTTATGTTCAAAAAACTACTGTCCTCTATCTCAAATAATAAACTATTATAAAATTGTCCTACGGATTCTGTCATAGAGAATGCTAGAAAAGAAAAATTGAGAAAAAATAATTTAAAGAATTTTTCAAATACTAAGCATAGAACTACATATGCAAAAGTTTGGCCAATCTAGTTGACCAATTAAAAGGTATCATTAAAACATTGTTGTCATCTATTACAATCATACAAGTTTAGAAATGTTGAAAGGAGAAATTTTATGCATTTCAAATCTTCACAATGAGTTTCCCATCAATAAATTACTTTAAACCTACAACATAAATATCCACAAAGTCTCTCATGACCAAGGCTAGCTCACCTCCCAATTGTAGGACTTGCAAGAAAGTCCATGTAGTGCCCCTCAACTTGTCATCTGTTAGATTGATGTTTGACATTATGACAGTATCTTAGATCATTTGATGATGGATTCCTTGTTATCTTGTTAATTGAATATGGACCTAATCGTGATGATAACAGTTGTTGATGTTGGATTTTGTTATTTTATGCTTTACAATTTGATAAATAAATTAGATGTTATAGATGCTTTGATTTTATTCACTATATTTGATTGTGAGATAATAGATTGTTTTATGTTGTTGATAAGTAACCAGAAATCTTGTTCAATGTAGTGATTTGTTTATACATGAACGTGAATGGAACAGTGTCATATTACTCATTCTCGAGTACCCTACCCCACTGCGATTTCCATTCACTATATGACTGCATGTGGATATATATCTTGTGATGTTTAACCATGTGGTTGCTATAGGATGCAAGTACTAGGCACCGACTCCACCTGATTTACCAGGTCTGAGCGTGCCTTTGCCAATGGAATAGTTGTTTGGAGTTAACGTGGGGTCCCTTGTTAGTGTTGTCTGGTTGTTAGTTTACCCTTGTGGTCATTATTTGTCGTTTGATCATGACTTGCAGACAGGTAATGTTATACCTTGAAGTCTAAGTAGGTCCGAAGGTGTCTAAGTGTGTAAGGTAAGTTGTGCATTAAATAGAATCATTATACGAAAAATATAATGTTGATAATTAAATATAT
The DNA here is from genome assembly GCA_027924645.1 of Cunninghamia lanceolata. Lineage (NCBI taxonomy): Eukaryota > Viridiplantae > Streptophyta > Pinopsida > Cupressales > Cupressaceae > Cunninghamia > Cunninghamia lanceolata. Next base: position 5,330,811 of record BSBN01000582.1, read on the forward strand.
TTGTAAAAGTGGATAATTGAGCATAACTGTAATGGTCGATAATTGAGTATACTTGGTGAAAATAAATTATAGTTTTATGGGAAGTAAAATTGTTAAATAAAAATTCTAAGAAACTTTGTATTGTTGAATGTAGTAATTAGTTGTAATGAATATTTAAATAAATAAATTAATTGTAAGTCATGTTGTAATTCGCAATTTACAATTTAATTGATAAAATAAATTATAATAGAGTTGTAAAAATTATAGATAGATGTAATGTTACAACTTTATTAATAAAAAAATAGTTGGTTGGTTATAAAAAAGATTAAATTTAGTTGGAATCATATATTTATATTAATAAAAATCATAAATTTTTATAATAATTAACTATTAGAATTAGTAAAATAATAAAAAAATATATTTTGAGGAAGGGAGAGGCATAGAATCGTGTGTCGTAACCTTAAAAGGTGGAAGGGTTTGTTTTATGAAAAGGGAATTTGCATAGACAAGGGGGGAATTTGCAAGGAAGAGGATTACAGGAGTAGAGCAGAGAAGTAGATCAGGAAAAAGCTTGGATTGCAGTGTTTGAAATGGAATTGTCGAATCGACATCGCAACCAGGTTCCACTGAATGCCTAATCTCTAAATCTTATTCTGAATCTACAAATGTTGTTGTTGGTTGTTTATTTTATTCTGAATGGTTACTTTAGATTGAATTTCTGCTTTACGATATACTCCAATCTGCAATCAATTTGTATTCTGAGTTTTTGCCACCGAATCTTTAACCGGGTGCTCATTTCTATAGATTGTTTTCTCTACGTTTAGACAGTACAACTCTTAGGGTTTTAAATCATTTTCTTCTCAAGGAATTTGTTGTTCAATTGTCTCCCTTCCACTCCATTTGCTGAATCATTCTGTCACTATTGCAATCATTTAGTTTCAATGGACTTCTTCATTTCATTGAGGGTGTATTCTACAAATTTCCTTATCCTCTCAGCTATTAAACTATTATGTCAAACAACATTTCAGACTGCAACCATATACAGTCTTTGTGCAAGCGACTTGGTAGGTTATAACAACTCCATATTCTATGGAGCACCCTTGGAGTGTCACAAACCATGCATCTGGATAAGAAACAAAAATAAACTATAAATGGCGTCTCCTATCTAGTTAGTTTTCTATTCATATATATATTTACAATTGTGTGTTCAAAAATAAGTAAACTAAAAGACTTTATTAGCTGATAGGCTTATCACGAGGGCATTCATGCCTGGAATTAAGTAGTTCTCACACCTGTTTTCTTTTGTAGTTGCCAGTTTTATTGGCATTCAAATAGGTGGTCGGAATTGAATATAAAAGACAGGTCTGTATAGTACCTCGTAACAGATTATTTTTTTTTGGGATTTCATGGATCACATTCATTGTTTTCATCAGTAAATAAAGTATTAAAAAATGTATTAATTAGACTAAGTAGGAATCAAATGGCACAAGCCATGTAGGATTTTCATAGGTTGTATGTACATTTACTGGCATTTGCTAAACTGGCATAATTTCTTGTCTAGCTATTGTACGAAACGGTGTACATGCAGTCCAAGTTGTATGGAATACGCTCCAGGATCTTTGGAATGAATCTGCACCTTACACATTTTGAAAATTAGCAACACTTTACGCAAATTCTATGTTGTTTTAATACAGCTCTCAAGCTTGGTCAATAATAATGCCAGATGAGAAGCTTCATTTTTCCTAATCTATTTGTACCATTCTTCCACGAAGCATGATTTCCATGTGACCACTTCAGTCCATGCAAACAAACAGGCAGGTTAAATTTAAATCATAAGTTTGGAGGTTTTATTCATTGCACCCACATTGGTTAAACCCTGCAATCATTTCCATTAGATCGTTGTTTTCAGCTAGTTGCCATTTTGTCTATAACCAGCAATTATGTCATATCGTTAGAGTTACCATACGATTGCATATCAAGTAGCTTCTTTGTAGAAATTAGTTTGGCAACCACATTACACCTTATGGAAAGTTCTTAAAGTCTTTGCAACAAATCCATTTTGTGTATATCCTACAATCAATCTATTTCTATAGATCGCTATTTTCACCTGGGCGCACTTCTAGAGAGGTTCCATTAGACAGATCACATCTTCACACTAGTTCAACAGACTACAAAACAGCCTACACAACCAACACAGACTTAACAGATATCTCATTGATAGAGTTTGGCACTTCCTCTGAAGGGCTAGCACTGCCAAGGGAAATTATTATGCACATACAGCAATCAGCTATTTGTAATTTGCAAAGAGTTTGCAATCTGATAATTTCTGTCAAAAATAAATATGAAATTCATCATTAATTCTGCATTCGTACCTTCTCTTTTGGAATCTGCACTATAGTAGGAGGTATTAACAAGTCACTGTGTACTCAGAGAACGCCCTTGGAAACCATAAAACGTCCTTCCTCAAACCTTTTTGTCTTTGTTTTCTGTGACCATCGCCTTCATGGGATATTTGGTTAGAGAGAAAACTGTTGAAGTGTTACCATCAATTATATCAATTGCAAGTTCTAAGGAGTTGGATAGGTGCTGCCAGAAGTCATTAGACTGATTAAATATCATCCACGTCAATGGTAAAATAGTCAATAACAATTTTACACCTCCTCTGCGATATATGTCAAACTATTTCTTATTCTATTTTTATGGGAATAGTTATGACTCTTTTACAATTTGATAGGTTAATGCTCGTGACAGTTGTAGTAGGAGCATTTACGTGAAAATGAGAATGCCTTGGAAACAAACGCAGATTATAGAACTACCAAATGATGATCGACCATACCGTTAGATCTAAATCATCGTGGATAAATTCATTTCCAAAGACGTTTATATCACGAGAACCGTCAGAATATTATTACTCATTCTACCGTTGGAAATGGTAATTTGGTTGGTAAAATAATTTGTTAGCATAATCGAGTGAAGTTTTACTAGTTAAATCGTTAGATTAATCTAAAGTCGGAAGAAATTCATTCGAGAGGGTCAGAAGACATACCATGTATCAGTTGTTAAACATGATAGGGAAAATAGTTGTAAACGTATATCTTGGATGAGGATAACACAAACTAAATAATGCAGTTCAGTCGAAAGATTCTCTTGGAATGGATTGTAAAAGCTTGTTTGGTTAAATCTTGTGATTTATTTTTAGAAACAATACGAAGAGTATTTAGATAATTTAAGTTGTAATGTATTAATATAATTGTTGCATTAAATTTAAAATCAATTGGTTCGGTTAAAAGAGTTAACGTAATTCACTATTGATTTTATGACAAAGTTATTTACAAGAAGGAATTTTAGTGTAACTCTAGAACTTGAATTGAATTGTATGAATTAAGAATTCTTGTTGTCATAATATGGTAAATTGTTAATGATCAAAATTCTAGAGGCATAGTATGTCGTGTTTTGAGTACAACCAACATGTGGATAGGTGTTCTAGTGTTGTGGTGTTTTAAACATGTGATTCTAATTGAGTATGAATTACAATTTATTACGAATGTAGAATTGTTGAAAGTTGTTAATGTATTTTGTGGATATAATATTCTCGGGATGAGATATTTAACCACTTGTGACTATTTTGTATCTGTTTTGTCCAAATTATCATATGGAGAGACTTGGAATCTATAAAAGAGTAAAGTGTTGTAATGTTATAAGCGATGGATAACAATTGGTGTTATGATTCTGTTTGTAATGCAAGAGAGTTTATGCCTTGTAGTGAACATGTATGTGTATTGTTATAATTCTTTGTATGATGGTTAAGGGTTACTAGGTGTTAGGAAGGAGAGTGGCTTTCAATGTGGGGCCAGTGCCCAAAGTGGCAGCCAGGGTAACCCATTGAAAGTAGATTAATCAAATGATAACCTAAAATGAACTAGGTGGTTATGGGTAGATTTCACATTAAACAAGATAAATGGATTCCTCTCCCATGGCCTGTAGTGCTCACTTAGACTAAGGATAGGTAGAGAAGGCCTAGTCAGCAAGATTGACTTCCTTGTCCTCACGAAAGGAAGGTCGATTCTACATGTGTCACCCTATGGGCCCAGAGTCTAGTGAGAGATTGCCAGGGTAACCATAGATGGGGGCCAGAGTCTAGTGAGAGACTGCCAGGGTAACCCATGCTAGGACCGTGCGATGACACTCTCCCTACTACAACCTAGCATTCCTTGTATGGTCTCTCCACTTATGTTATGTGTTGCCTTTGGAAGTTGTGTTGTGTTGTTTATGTTATTGCCATGTGTTGTATTAGAGTTTGGTCATCCTTCATTCTTATTAGTCTTTTGTCTACCTGACTATTGTTGTTTGGGACCTCATGTTAACTCCTAGCTCAGGGGGTGGACCTTAGGGTTCCACATGGTCGGGTGGAAGAGCTTTCTTATCCATTGGTTATTCCTTGTTGAAGTTCATGTGCAGAAGAGATTTATCTCAATTTTCAGACAATTGTTCTTGTACCAGTTGATGAAGATGTATGTGTATAATATTGTACCAAACTTGTGTATCAGATCATTCATAATGTATGTAATTTTGATGTAGTCAGAAGATGGCATTGTAAATGATGTAATGATGTACTTATGTGTAAGGAAAACATTATATTTGTGTATTCGATCATGTAGATTATATCATTTGATGACATGCAATGAATATGAATATGTTATTTAATTGTGCATTAGAGTTAGATTCAGTTGCTGATGTATGTTAAATTATGTTAGTTGAATTGTAAAGTAATGCAACTTTGAAACATTGGAGAACATGTCGTAAGTTTAAATGGTATAATTATGTATGTTAATATTATTTGTTATCTTAATCACTTTTTTTTAAAAAAGTTCCGGTTTCAAATAGCATAAATGTAAATTTCTCTAAGGTGTTTAGGGTGGGGCATTAAAGTCCAACCCTGAGCTAGGAAGCTCCCAAGAAATTGATTTTACAACACAAGTACACATAAATACACACAAATCTAAAAACTACACAATGGATTACACACAAATGGATCTTCTTAAGATCCATTAATAAGGGGGGTCAAGGGGACTCACTAACCTCTTGGGGAAGAATAAAAGTATTACACCAATCTCCATCTCCTTACAAATCAAAGATTCCCACAACTCTCCATTTCATCACAATACTGCATCATCCAAATCACATATCTATCACAATATAAATAACCCACAAAAGTATTCAAATCCTCTCCACAACCCAATCACCATACACAAGCACTCATGCCAAATTACCAAACAATATAATATTTCCCAAAAAGAGGGTCCACACCTCTCTCACCCTATTACATGGGTGGATCTTAACCCAAGTGGGCAGATCAGCATCCAACAAAACCCCATATCCTTGAAATAATCAATACACAAAAGGGTTTTCAACATACAAAAATAAGAGGATCCATAGAAAAATCAACACCCATATTTTTTTCATAATATTTACAAACAACACTACCACACTTTAAAAATGGCTCAAAAGCCTACCTCAATGCTCCAACCAAGTTAGGTGAAGCCTTGATCCAATTTCCTCATCTTCTCCAAGATCCCAAGCTTTCCCTTTCATCTTTCCTCTTCCAAAACCCTTGTTCTTCAAAATAGAAAATTTCTCAATACTTCAACCAAGTTAGGTGAAGCCTTGATCCAAATTCTTGATCTTCTCCAAGCTCCCAAGTTTTTCCTCTCTTCTCTCCTCTTCCAAAATCCTTGTTTTTCAAATTAAAAAAAATCTATAGTGGAAATGCCAACCTCACATAAAGCTTCAATAAGGGATTAAATAAAAGACAAGTGTCTAGATACAATGAACCTAGGGTTAAGTTTGATTTTGTAATTCAAATCAGATTTTACCTCCTACAACTCATCACTTACCTTCCAAAGCACTTTTCTAGGCTCTAGACATTTCAAAACACTTTCTAAATATTCAAATATGGGCCCCACTCATAGGATATCTCGATAGGGGTTTAATTTTACATAAGTAATAAAGAAAATAGTAATTTATGATCCTAAAATCTCCTATTTAAATTTAAATCATAAATTTGACATTTAAAGGAATTCAACCATACCTCACATTAGAAAATAAAAGAGAATTTATTAACACAATCACACTCACAACACTTTTATATAAAAAGACCTTAATCCTCTCTTACAATAAGAACTAGATATATTGGGAACACAATAGTGGTTTCTTGGAGAACTTGTACAATTTTTATATTGGTCATAGAATTTAACCTGCACACTTGCACATAAGCATTAATATATTTGAGACAATAACTGAAGTAACATTCATAATTAAATTAATGTGTCATAAATATTTCATAATTGACAATATTATTGTAATTAAATGAAAATCAAATACCAAGTTTAATTCATCATATTAATACAAAATCACATAAACAAATAACATTTAATTAAGTATAATTTAGATTTATCATTCACGATTATGTTCATTCTGAAATCAATCAATAGAGACAACTAATTATAATTTGTAACTCTAATCTAAAAAATATAATTGTTTACAATTAATCAACCAATTCATGTTTGCAACCATTAATCAAATACTATTCGAAATATAATATCAATTTCTATACTATCTATGATCAAAATAAGGTAAAATTGCACATCCCCAAGAGTTTTATACAAATAAGCTCATTAAAATAAGATGAGAATAAGAGGTGTGGGTGTGGGCCCCAAAGGTATGCATGATCATTAGTATTCTCATTTTTATATTCAAATTTTCTTATGAGTCAAAATGTAATAGAAACTTTTATTCGTTGTCTAGCTAAAATTCATGGGAGAATGTATCCAAAAGAAAAGAACATGGAAGGAGAATCCTCATCTTTTATGGACCACATGTTCATTTGTCTATTGTATTTTTACGCATGTTTGAAAATGCTACATACTTAGAGATTTGCATGCACCTAAAAGTGGGGGCATAATGAAATGGTGAAAAATACATTTTGATGGATTTCCCCATTTAGTTTTGTTCCTAGTTTTAGGCAATGCCTTCATACATTTATATAGATATAAATGGTGCATTTTTGTGTATATTTGGGCCCACTTACCTAGCCTTGGTTACACTTATCCCTATTCTCTTTGCATATCCCTATGTTTATGTGCACGTAATGCAAGTCTGATTGGCTTATCTATCTAATTCTAATCATTAGTCTAGTCTTGCCAAATACTAATCCAACTTGCCTATTTGATCTAGGCTTTGTCTATAGTTGTGTGGTTGTTCTAACAATCATAATCTCGATGCACTTAAAAACTAAACCAAAATAATTTCTATAATTTGGTTTTATATTCATGTATAAAAGAATTGTATTCATTTGAATATCTGTTACATAAGAAAATGTCCCCTTGGGGGCTTTTCCCTCTTAAGGTTTAGCTCCCAGGTCCTGTTTATGCATTTAGAGCATCTTTCATGATAATCTAACTTCCCAATGAGAAAACCCTAAAGTTCCATGGCTATTTGGACTCAGGGGATGCACTTATGACAAATCTTGCCTAAAATAGGGGATGGACTTGGGTGCCCGTGCCCTAGTCCTGCCGTATTTTAGGTCAGGAACAATTTTCAAAGTGTCAGTTTGTGACCGTTATTTAGGTCCTATGCCGACACGGTAAGTTTCAATTAAGAAATTCTTGGCTGGAATGTTTGTAGTTGCATATATAAGCATGTTTAGGCATTCATTTGTAAACTAGATGGCAATTTTGATTCATGAGCTTGTGTAGAAGTGATCCAAGGCATTCATTGTGTGTTGTAGAGCAAACTTTGTGTTGTTATTGTGTGTGTATTTGTAGATTTGGTAGCCATCTCCTCATGGCATGAAGAGCTTCCTCCTTCCATGAGATCTTCACTACAAGGTGATATCAATTATGTTTTCAATCAAATATCTTTTGGATTTTTCCTCTATCCCGTAGGGATACACAATCTTTCTCTAACAACGGTGTTCGGAAGACTTGAATGTCTCTTCGGGGCTTGACTAAGGCAAGCCTCTAAAGACCACAACCCCCAACCCATTTTTCCATGATTGGAGCTTACAAGTTGCAGGAGCAGAAAAAGTGGAGTTGTATGAGAGCATCGTAGACTATCAGAATTACAGATTTGAAGAGAAAATAGGGACCTTGACATAGGCGCCCGCTCATTAGTCCTCCAGATCCTGCAACTGAAGAATCTCTGGAATAGCAGGAACATGTTACAGAAAAGGTTTCTAGATCCGAAAGAAAATGGTGGCACTAGACTAGGGTGCTTACTCATTAGTCCTTGACTGTTTCACTTTCTAAACTTCAAAATCTGGTATGTATTTGATTATCATTTAGTAGCTCTGTGTGAGAGCATTTTCTGTGATTCATCTGTTTGCTTTCGAATTTGCATTATTAGGGTTTTGAGCACAATTGGGCATAATTGAACAATAAAATCACACAATTCCAATTTTCCCAACATTTCAAGTGACCTCAGGCCTGATAGTAGATTTCCTACTCGACCTAAAGTCCGTGAATGTTTAATGTGAAAGGAGGACTCAAATAAAACATCAAATCAAACCCTCTTACAAATTTTACCTTAAACATTTTGGTGAACCTATGTATTTAATGAATTTGGCATCTTGATGAGTGTTGTACTTCAAGTTTACATTCATTTCATTGATCATCTTATTGCATTTGAAAATTACAAAAAAATTGAAAAACTTGGAAAATTTTGAAAAAATTGACATCTTTAGCGTGCATTTTCATATAATTTGAATTAATTGGAATTTAATTTCAATAAATTTCTATCATTATCATCAGATCTGAGTAAAAATAGGGAAATTTTTCATCCATCATTCATTTAGATTGCATTTTCATGCTTAAATTGTTGAAAATTGTTTGAAATTGTGCATTTTTTTCATATAACCTAGTTTTGTATTAACTAGGGTTTGTAGTCAAAATCTTGTTTCAAATTTTACTCCCATTTTAAAACACTCATTAGGACTTATTTATAACTATAGTGTTGCATCATAGTGTGTTGCTTGCAAAATTGCATGCCTAGGGTTTGAAAACCTTGATGTTTCACTAGATTTGGCCTTATCATCTCTCTAGATTTCCATCCTAGGCGTGTTGTAAAAGATTTTTCTACACTAATTAGCTGTTATCAGGGTTATTATCTTCTACCCCTCCTAAAATTATTTACAACACCTTTTTATTGGCCTCTTACAATGGAAATTTGGTGAAAAATTGCATATTTTAGCTATATTATCCCTAGGGTTTGACCTTGAGTTGCACTACAAGTGTGTTGCAACAGCTTTTTTTGCATCAAGTGCCTGTTATTACTGTTATAATTTTCTTTCCATCATCATTTTCCTCACAACACCCTTTGTCATACTCTTTTGCATTGAAATTTGGTGAAAATTGTATATTTTGGCTATATTTGCCCTAGGGTTTGACCTAGATTTGCACTCCAAGCGTGTTGTGAAAAATTTTATGGCTTTAGGTGACTGATATTACTAATATAATATTTTGCACCTAATAAAATTATTTACAACACCCCTGTTGGCAAGAGACACTGTGTAGCTTCATGATTGTTGTCATTGATGGCAACAAAGTTCATCCCACCCATCCCCAGGACATGGTGTGCCTATACAGGAAGTTAGATTGAAGAGTGTTGTGGTCTGGTAAGCAAGAATAGAGTATGTGGCAAGGTTTGACAGTCAGGTCTAGATCTCTCAGAGAAAGTATCTTAGTAAAGTGTGGACTTGGGGAAGTCAAGAGGTGTACCTTGACTGATACATTGCAAGGATTGAGCCTCAGGTGATGGAAGAGTGAACAAATATGAGCACCTAAGTGTTGGGTTCTTGTTTGGCAGAGCTCACAGAGGAAGAACTGACTAGTAGAGCATCAGACCTTAATCTAGATCAGTTATTGATGCTGATCGAGCTTCCTGAGGTATCACTCATGATTGGCTGACATGATTGATGACTTCTATAAGCATCTCTTTGATACGCATCACTTGGTAAGCAAGGATTTAGTTGACAGATCAGAGTTTAGGAAAATATCGACTATTCTGGATGCTGACTAGAAAGGTGTTGAAATCATTGGTGCGGATATATATACCAGATGGATTTAGATGTGAAGGTGTGTGTTGTGTGTTGAAAAGTGCGAAGAAAAGTAGAAGATCAGTGTGAGGGCAGTAAGACTGGTCTGGAATGTGACAGGATAGTAGTAGCAAAGAAGAGGAAGAATGAAGTGCAGCAGATCAGTGTATTGAGCCTAATCGGAACTAAACCTCAGCATGCATGGATGCTTCTCATCAATTCAAGTATCTGGTCACCTTATACTTTGTAGATAGTGAGTCTCTTGTAGGCAGTGAGCCTCTTGTGAGCAGTGTGCTTAGGCAGTGAGCCCTAATTGGCAAGTGCCATTTTGTACTATCTTATTCTTTTAATAGAGAATACAATCTTGGGTTAATCACCCCATGGTTTTTCCCTTAATAGGGTTTTCCACATCAAAACCATTGTGTTGAATGTGTACTGATGTTATTTCTATTTCATTGTTATGTTTGCTTATATGATTTTATGCTGCATTAAAAGTAAATGAAGATCAGAAAGTTGAAGTAATTAAGATAACTGATTCACCCCCCTCTAAGTTATGAACAATTGGTATCAGAGCCAAGTTCCTCCAAACAGAGCCTAACAGCTTGAGGAAGATCTAGGAATTCAAATGGATGTGTATGGTATGAGGGAGCAACTTCAGTCTGCCCTAGATGATCTTGAGCAATCTAACTCCAAAGTCAATGAATTGAAGGAAAGACTCAAACAGGCTGATGACTTCATAAATGAACTAAAAGGGAAACTGAGTATCTCTATGAAAAAGAGAAAGGATCTACTTCAGCAATTGGCAAGTCAAGGTGAAGCAAATGATAGAAATGAAGACTTGAAGGAGAAGACCAAGCTATGTGAAAAGTTGTTAAAAGAGGTCATTATGGTAAGACATGAAATGGAATCAGGAGTTATGAAATTCACCCAAGAAATTGAAGAGAAAAGAAAACCTGAAGATGATCTAAGACAATCTCTCAAGGAGAAATTAGAAGACTGCCATAAAATCGATAGAATAATCAAACATCTAGAATTTGACCTTGAAGAAGCGAGAGATAATGAAGATCAACTTGAGAATCAGATTGACATAAAGAGAAATTTAAGATAAGCTCTGCTCAACTTGAAGTTCTTTTTCAAAGCCAAAAGAGGGTAGATGACAAGCAAGGCTTGGGGTATGAAAAAGGTGAAAGCTCCAGATCCGGTCAGAAGAACTCCAGATCTGAAAATCCAAGAAATAGGCCTAGAAGACCTCTGGTAAGGCAACCAAATGCTCAAAGATATCCATCTTTCAATGGATACTGCCACAACTGCAATAACTTTGGCCATAAAGCAAATCAGTGTAGAAGAAGAATGAATCAGACTAATACATCCTTCTCTGGACAGTGCTTCAATTGCAAAAGGTATGGTCACAAATCCCAGGAGTGTAGAAACATGCAAATGAACAATTCATTCAATGGTAGTTGTTTTGCATGCAATAGAATGGGACATTTGGCTAATCAATGTAGATCAAGAGGATATCAGTCAAATATGCAAAGAAATGTTGTTTTCTACAATTGCAATAGATCCGGTCATATTGCCAAATTCTGTAGAAGTAGGAATCAAGACAAAAGGGGTCCAAAACAACATAATCATAACCAAGACAAAGGAAAAGGAAAAGTGAATACGGATGAAATTCAAAGGGAGATGAATAAGATTTGGGTGAAATGAAGCATAGAGAATGTTGGGGATGGATCCGCACCAGAATTTGGTGCTGATAATCCTTCCAGAAATTGAATAGATGAGCTTTCGCTTAGGGTGAGTCACTAAGAAAAACTGATTTCCCCAGCCAGCCAATTGGTGCCTGAAATTGGCACATGGGAAGTTGAGGATTAAAGGATTCTTAGAGAAACATCTAAAGTAGGTTTGGTAAAGATATGAAAGATCCACAAGAAGGTTTGAAGAGTCTAATCTTCCAAGATAGATTCGGTTTGACTGACATCTGGTAAAAGCAGATTTCTCTCAATTAGATCTGGCTTGATTCAAAATTGAGGAATCTTGATCTGTGGATAGATCAAATGATTATGGAAAGGAAAATAGATTGTCATTATTCACCAAGAATAACTCCAAGTGTATCTCAGTGATCCGGAAAAGATCTCTCTCAGATTAAGAAGAACAAGGCAACCAGAATGACTTAAGTTGCGTATTTATTGCAATGTGGAATTAGGGTTTGCTCAAAAATAAAAGGGTTCATTTGCTCGACATTTGTACATTTGCATTCGAGAAGAAGAAGAAAAAGAGCTCTGCAAACAGATTGTCTCAAGTCTCGCAAAGATCAACCACAGAAGTCAACTCTTCCAACAATCCAATCGAGCTCATTCCATGAAACCTAGAAGTGTAAAAGGGTATTTTCTGCTCTTGATCAAACTCTCTCTGAATCGTTAAGATGTCTACTCTAAATGTTGTGAAGATTACTGATAGGCCGCACCCTAAATTCAAGAAACATCCCTACAAATCTTTAGAAATGGATCCCTTAGGGCATTTTCTAGCATTCTGCATGAGGTTTTACATGTTGAAGATGTTAGGGCATATGTTGATGCAAACATTAAGGAATTCAGAGACTCCAAACAAATGGATATTTACCACAAGAAACTGATAGATGACTCATTTGATCTCAAACCCCAATACAAGGTCATCAGGGATAAACATTTCAGTCAGTGCATTCATTTCCCCTGTTTTGCATAAGATGAATGGGTCTGGTATGTTCTAAGTAGAATGCATGATAACTTTATATGGTTGATGAGGCCATTTAAGATAACCAAGAATGCTATTAGGGCAGTTACTGGATTGCACTCATCCGGTGGGATTCTTATTCTCAAATCGGTTAAAAATCAAACTATGAGTGAGGCTATCGGATCAAAATTTGATGAAAGAGAAATGACAATAGAAGACATCACTGATCCGGATGTCAAGTTTGCCTCCATGATCATTAGTTATAAGATATATCACTCTAGCAGGGAAAATTTAGTACCCGAAACTGTAATTTACACTGCTTATGAAATGTTGAGAAAAAATGCAGATTATGATCTTTGTGAACTCCTTCTGAGCCAACTGATGGAAAACCTACGAAAGATCAAGAAGGACAAGAAGAACTCCTTCAAGTATGGTGGGCTGATACTATGTTTGTTCTTCTACTTCATGAATGAGCTTCCCAAATCTAGTGGTTGGGTATTGCAGAATGATAGACCAGTAGCCATCCAAATCAAAGATTATATACATGGGCTTGGTGATGCCAAGGCACAAAATACAGAACTCTGGGGCTATTCAAGAATTTTTAGAGCATGATGCAAGCAAGAGAGAGAATCCCCCATTCTTTAGTTGAAAAGTATAAAGATACAGTATGCTTTATGGTAGAAACTGATCAATGTCTAATGGAGGCAGTAGAGCCAAGAATAGTCTGGATCATGTCAATGGGGTATGAAGTAGATGAGAAAATTGTTGAGCTACATGTTCAACACATGCTTAGTCAACCCAAGGATCCTAAAGCAGAAAGGTTTGGAACCTTTGAGGAATTAAGTGTGAAGATCCATGTGGAACTAAGACAACTGGAAATAAAAAGAAAAGTGAGGAGGGAACTAGAAGATTTTGCCAAGAAGCATAGAATTTCAAAGGAGCCTCTTGATGCAAATAGAGAGAAGATAGAAAGGGCGGAGAAAGAGAAAGAAAAAATAGAGAAAGAAGGTGCTCTGGTAGAAGTCCCCTCCTGGACCAGATCCTCTAAGAGCTCTGCATCTACCACTGCTAAGAGCTCAAAGGCATCAAAATTGGAAGCAAAATCATCCGGTAAAGGAGAAAAGAGAACAAAGACAAAAGCAACAAGGTCTTACATTAGCCAGAAAGATGAAGAAGAGACAGAATCTGATGAAGAGATCAAGAAGATGATGAAGAAGAAGAAAGTATCTGGTGAAGACAAGGAGGCAGAGGCAGAAGAGTTTGTTGAAAGGCCCACTCTGTCCTTAGATGATGTAGTTAAAGTAGTTACTGTGGATGGGAACCTACAACCAATAACATAATTCTATGATGCATATAATGATACAGATAGAAAGATCTTGGAGGAAGCCATAGTTAAGTACTTGAACATATACAATAAAGCATTTATTGAAATAATTTCTCTAATTCTCAAAAGTTTAGAGAAAGAACTTGAAATGAGGAAGAACAATGCCCAAGCAAAAGATCTAGAAATGTGGGAGCAGATTGCTATTCAGCTCTATCCATCCATCACCCCAAAACAAATGAACATCATCTTCAAGGACTGCAAGGATGAGTTCCAGAGCAAAGCTAGAATGAATCAACTTATGCTTGGAGAAACTGACAAAGTTTCAAAGGAAACAAAAGATATCCTCTGGAATGCCTTTAAAAGATTCAACCTTCCTATTATAGAGGACTTAGGTGATGAACCCTCTGTCATGGATGACAAAGGAGAATCTACTGAGACAATGGCAGAAGAGGCAAAGGAGACAGGTGAAGAAAAAGCTAAGGACTTAGATTCCTTTGTTCCGGAAGAGAAAGTCTAAGAAGAAGTAAATATCTCTCATCCGGTTTCCCCTGCAGACTATGGATCCAAAGGAGAAGAAAGAGTAGAAGAGAAGATCAATCAAGAAGCAGAGGCGAAGGAAAAAGAAGATGAGAGTAGCAGGGCTGTAGAAGGAGAGAAAACTCCAACAGAGAAGGCCACAGATGATAGTGGTAAGGTTGTAGAAGGGGAGAAAATTTTTTCTCTGGCAAGAGACACAGCAGAAGCAGTCAAATATTTCTTGACCAAAGAGATGATGGAATTTGATAAACCAGAACTACTTCAAGGTCCATTCAATTTTAATTCCCTCTCCTTGGTTCAAACCATGAAACTAGCATCCTTCACTTAGGCAAAGGCAAAAGAAAAACTATTGAAGTCTCACACGGAAGACTACAAGCTCATAGAAGGATCCCTTAGCCTCTTCATCAGGTAATCT
Source organism: Cunninghamia lanceolata (assembly GCA_027924645.1). Taxonomy (NCBI): domain Eukaryota; kingdom Viridiplantae; phylum Streptophyta; class Pinopsida; order Cupressales; family Cupressaceae; genus Cunninghamia; species Cunninghamia lanceolata. The sequence goes on from BSBN01000582.1 coordinate 5,345,865, forward strand.
CAAATCTCTAGTTAATAGTGTTAGCACACATTTTGATTCCTTAGAAAAGTCAGCAGAAGATAAAGTCTGGAAGGAGTTTTTGGAAAAGAGATTCTCTGAAATACAAGGACTAATAACCAATGATAGGAGAAATATGGCTATAGGGATAAAAAGCTTAGAAAATGCTCTTAAAGATGGCGGGAAAATGTATAAATTTTGTCTATCATGGTCCAAAGTAACAGTGGAGATTGAGAAGAAAGTGAAAGAACATGAGGATAAACTAACAAGACTATCTTAGAATTTTGATCGTCTCACCACTTCCATAATGAATCAAGAATGTCAGACCATTGCAGTCTTGAATGAAATTAAGAATCTTGAGAAGGAGAAGAAAAATAGAATAAGTAGGTTGAGTGAACTTAGAGGGATAATTATCCCTAAGTTAGAGGCCATGCATGAAGCCCTAAATGATACTCAAACCACAACCCGGACCAATGATCCGACAGATCTGAAGAGGGTAGAAGCTTTTGCATTCCTATTGAGTGGTCACATCTCAATGTTGGATAGGATGAAGAAGAGTTGGGCGACAGAAATGGTACAGTTGAAGACCACTTTTGCAGATATAATTCAGTATATGTAAGTAAAACATGTATATACGTTTTATGGGGCCAAGTATAGATTATTTTTGGAAATTTTGGTGTGCGGACCCCATCCTTTGCCATTGATGTCAAAGGGGGAGTGAGGAGCAGTGAAAAATGTGGGATCCATCTAAGGGGGAGATCTGGTAATGTATATATTAGAACAGAGCATTAGCTAAGGGGGAGAGCAGTGTGATACTTAGTCATTTTTCACTAAGTGTTTCCATCAATGCCAAAGGGGGAGATTGTTGGCAAGACACACTGTGTAGCTTCATGATTGTTGTAATTGATGGCAATAAAGTTCATCCCACCCATCCGCAAGACATGGTGTGCCTATACCGGAAGTCAGATTGAAGAGTGTTGTGGTCCGGTAAGCAAGAACAGAGCATGTGGCAAGGTTTGACAATCAGGTCCGGATCTCTCAGAGAAAGTATCTTAGTAAAGTGAGGACTTGGTGAAGTCAAGAGGTGTACCTTGACTGATACATTTTAGGGATTGAGCCTCCGGTGATGGAAGAGTGAAGAGATATGAGCACCTAAGTGTTGGGTTCCTATTTGGCATAATTGATAGAGGAAGAACTGACCGACAGAGCATTAGACCTTAATCTGGATCAGTTATTGATGGTGATCAAGCTTCCTGAGGTATCACTCATGATTGGCTGACATTATTGATGACTTCTATAAGTATCTCCTTGATACACATCACTTGGTAAGCAAGGATTCAGCTGACAGATCAGAGTTTAGGAAAACATTGACTATTCTAGATGCTGACTAGAAAGGTGTCAAAATCATTGGTGCGGATATATATACCAGATGGATTTAGATGTGAAGGTGTGTGTTGTGTGTTGAAAAGTGTGAAGAAAAGTAAAAGAGTAGTGTGAGGGCAGTAAGACTAGTCCGGAATGTGACAGGATAGTAGCAGCAAAGAAGAGGAAGAATAAAGTGTAGCAGATCAGTGCATTGAGCCTAACCGGAACTGAACCTCAGCATGTGTGGATGCTTCTCATCAGTTCAAGTATCTTATCACCTTATACTTTGTAGATAGTGAGTCTCTTGTAGGCAATGAGCCCTAATTGGCAAGTTCCATTTTGTACTATCTTATTCTTTTAATAGAGAATACAATCTTGGGTTAATCACCCCGTGGTTTTTCCCTTAACAGAGTTTTCCATGTCAAAACCATTGTGTCATGTGTACTGATGTTATTTCTATTTCATGGTTATGTTTGCTTATATGATTTGATGCTGCATTAAAAGTAAATGAAGATCAGAAAGTTGAAGTAATTAAGATAACTGATTCACCCCCCCTCTCAGTTATCAACAACCCCTTTTGTTGGGTCTTTGCATTGAACATTTGTGGAAAATTGCATATTTTAGTGCATTTTCACTATGTTTTGACTTAGCATCATTCTAGTTTGGCATCAAAAGTGTGTTGTGAAGGATTTTATGACTGTATTGGACTAATATCAAACATATTATTTTCTTCCCCTGATCAATTTCCTTACAACACCTTTTCTTTCACTTATTTGCATTGAAAAAGGTCAAAAAATCAAGCATTTTGAATTTTAAACATATCCTTCTCTTAGGGTTTATTCTATTAGTTTGTGCATTAAGCGTTGCATGACTCTGTATGAGTATTATAACTCTCTACCCTAATAGAAATATCCCTTTAAGAAGAAGTATAAGACACGTGGGATCTAGTGCTCTTGAAGAAGTTGACATCCCTACCTCTGAAAATCCATTGAATACCTTCCTTACAAAAGGAGAGACAAAATTTGCAAGATATTATACCTCCTACAACCACTATGGAAGATCAAGTATTTCACAATGTTGATGACACTATTAAGGTAGTTGCATAAGTACCTAATGAGAAAATAAGCAAACTTGACAAAGATTTGGTTGAATTTCAAGCATTCGTGGAAATTGAGAGAATAGCGGAAGAAGTTGTACTTGTGATTCACCATGTAAGATAATTGATAATAAAGGGACAAGATGATATTGATGTTATCCGAGGTTTAACACATATTGTGCAAACTAATGTCATGCCGATGACTGAATGTGCAAAAGTTATTAACATGTCATCACCATCTCATACATAAGTATCAGCAACTATACCAACCACAGGAATATCTACATTCACATCGACAATTTTAACAACCAATGCAAATGCTTGTAGTGTTGCAAGGTGTAGCCCTTGATCTCCTTGTTCAGCACTGCACTGTGGTAGTTTGTAACAATGGCTTAACCACCTCCCGTGCTTGTTAAGTCAAGTGGTTGTATCGGGCATTAACATGTCAATCTTTTGGTGCAACGGTAGCTAACAATTGGTATCAGAGCCGAGGTCATGGGTTCAAACCTCGCGCTTGCGCTGGGGGGATTGTTGCAAGGTGTGGCCCTTGATCTCCTTGTTCAGCGCTGCACTGTGGTGGTTTGCGACAAGGGCTTAACTGCCTCTCGTGCTTGTTAATTCAAGTGGTTGTATCAAGCATTAACAGGTCAATCTATTGGTGCAACGACAGCTAACATGTAGTAATGCCACCACTGGTATTGGAGTATCTAATGGAATTGGTTCACAAAATTACAAAGCTCTGGGATTTAATTATCAGAATTTAGTTTCTAAGGGACCTCTTCTATGAATAATTGTTCTCAACCACCTATCCATTCTACTTATTCTCAACCACCTCCCACCTATCACTATAGCCAACCACCATTGACCTATTCATAGTACTAAGGTCAGCTGATAGAAGATATCAATTAAATGCAAATAAAGATTAAATAGAGGAATGAAAATACATAGAAATAATAACAACGAGAGACAATTTTTAACGTGGTTCACCCAAACTCAGGCCACATCCACCAACAGAGAGTCCAATACTATTATCCAATAAATCAAACCAATTACAACCAGCAATCCTTACAACTCAATATCGTTGTAAAATGCTACAATACATCAACAGAAACCCTAAAACTTAGCAGCTTTTATCAAGCCTTATGTTGGTTACAAAAATAGGGTTTTTTATGTCAGCCAATAGAAAAATGACTCCCACCGCCTTAATAAAATAATTAAAAATCATTGGAGGTTTCGGGGGCATTGCCCCTCGACCCTACCTTGTATTGCAACAAGAAGTGTACCAGGGGCATTGCCCCTAGACCCCGCAAGGGGCACTACCCCTTGACCCCATCTTGGGTGTGCTACCCCCAAATGCCTTCAAGGGGCACTACCCCTTAACCCCGTTAAATAATTTGGGGGGAAACTACACTGATAAAAGTGGGGTAAATTTAACCTCTGAGTCTGATTAGGCTCCATATAACAACACATAGCTTCCACCTATCACAACTCAGGCTCAATCACCTTCTCACTTTGGTTCTAATTCCTCGTAGAAAACCACATCTCCCAATGATGCCATATTAAACCAACTTCTGTAGGGCATGATTTCTTTACAACAAAAATTGAGAAATTTGACAAATTCCTCACAACCTAATATACCAACTTATCATGCCTGTAATCCACTATCCTATGAAATTTTGAGAACTCCTATGCCTGAGAGGTTTGAGACTCCTCGCTTTAAAAAATATGGTGGAAAAGGTGATCCTAATACTCATGTGGTAGCATTCACAGCTATGTGTAGTGATTTTTACTTTGAAGAGGACTTGCTAGCAAAACCTTTTCTGCAATCTCTCAAAGATACTACTTTCGAATGGTTTTTCTCTTTACCTCCGAATTTGATACACTCCTTTTCACAGTTGGTTGATCAATTTTTACAACATTTTCAACCAAATATTGGACCTCAAGTGTCTTTGATTGATTTAGTTCATTGCAGGCAAGGTGTGAAAGAGAAGTTAATTGAGTTTATCAGTTGGTATCAATCTCTTTATGCACAAATTCAATATCAGATGAAAGATGAGGATGTTCAGAAGGTATTTATTACAAATTTACAACCTAACATCCATGATAAGATTCTCTTAATGAAGTATAACTCCTTCCAACATTTATGCACCACCCTTCATGATTATCAACTTTCGTCTAGTCAGTATGAAAACCAAAACTCATCGGCTCAAGATGGTCAATCCATGGGTGGACCATCACAAAACAACTTTAAGAAGAACAATAATAGGAGTTTCATCAAGATTAATGGACTAAAGTTGAATAACTCTTCTCAAGTGTTTGCTATCACTAATCCGAAGAAGGCACTGTATCAACCACTACAACAAATCCCTATGATTAGCTCCCTTTTTTTCTCTATTTTTTGCTTCCATCCATTCTTTTAATGTATTTTTCTCCAATTTTTTGAAAACGTCAGTGCTATTTATCAGGATGGTGCTACTTTTGGTGTTTCTTGCACCTATCAGAACAAGTATGCATTGAATTAGGTGCAAATTAGCACCTAAATTAGCATCGACTTTAGCACCTAATTTACGGTTACTTGGGTTTAGGGGTATTATTTAGGGTTTACGGTTTATGATTTTGGGGTTAGGGGTTAAGGTTTAGGGTTTAGGGTTTAGAGAGAGATAGAGGATCAATAGGGAGATATAGAGGAGACCAAGGGGAGAGATAAGAAGATAGAGAGTGAGGGACATGGCCAGAGACATAGGGTGAGGGATTGAGAGGTAGAGGGATAAAGGCAATAGGGAGAGAGGGGAGAGATAGGGAGATAGAGGTTTAGGGTTACTTGGGTTTAGGGTTTAGGGTTTAGGGGTTTGGGGTTTGGGGATTAATGGTTTATGGTTTATTAGGTTTAGGGGTTAGGGGTTAAGGTTTAGGGGAATTATTTAGGGTTTAGGGTTTATTGTTTAGGGGTTTAGGGGTTAAGGTTTAGGGGTTTAGGGTTTAGGGTTTATAGAGAGAGAGGAATGATAGGGAGATATAGAGGAGACTATGGAGAGAGATAGGGAGATAGAGAGTGAGGCACATGGCCAAGGAGATAGGGAGAGAGATTGAGAGGTAGAGGGATGATAGAGATAGGGAGATAGGGGAGAGATAAGGAGATAGAGGTTTAGGGTTGCTCAGGTTTGGAGATAGCTAGATGGAGAGAGAGAGAGAGAGAGAGAGAGAGAGAGAGAGAGAGAGAGAGAGAGAGAGAGAGAGAGAGAGAGAGAGAGAGAGAGAGAGAGAGAGAGAGAGAGAGAGAGAGAGAGAGAGAGAGGAGACAGATAGGGAGAGATAGAGGAGATAGAGGGGAGAGATAGGGAGATAGAGAGTGAGTGAGATATCTAGAGAGATAGGGAGAAGGATTGAGAGGTAGAGGGATGATAGAGATAGGGAGATAGGGGTTTAGGGTTTAGGGGTTAGGGGTTAAGGTTTAGGAGAATTATTTAGGGTTTACAGTTTAGGGTTTAAAGGTTTAGGGTTTAGTGTTTAGAGAGAGAAGACCAATAGGGGGATATAGACAGTGAGGTACATGGCCAGAGACATAGGAAGAGATAGGGATTATATGGAGAGTGAGGGACATGGCTAGAGACATAGGGAGAGAGATTGAGAGGTAGAGGAATGATAGAGATAGGGAGATAGGGAGATAGAGGTTTAGGGTTGCTTGGGTTTAGTGTTTAGGATTTAGGGGTTTGGCATTTAAAATTTAGGGGTTTATGGTTTCTCAGGATTAGGGGTTAGGGCTTAGGGCTTAGGGGCATTATTTAGGGTTTATAGAGAGAGATGAATGATAGGGAGATATAGAGGAGACTAAGGAGAGAGATAGGGAGATAGAGAGAGATAGGGAGATAGAGAGTGAGGCACATGGCTAGGGACATAGGGAGAGAGATTTAGAGGTAGTGGGACAAAAGTGATAGGGAGATAGTGGAGAGATAGGGAGATATAGGTTTAGGGTTACTAGGGTTTAGTGTTTAGGGGTTTAGGGTTTCTCAAGTTTAGGGGCATTATTTAGGGTTTATTATTTAGTGGTTAAGGGTTCAAGTTTAGAGGTTTAGGGTTTAGGGTTTATAGAGAGAGATGAATGATTGGGAGATATAGAGGAGACTGAGGAGAGACATGGGGAGATAGAGAGTGAGGCACATGGATAGGGACATAGGGAGAGAGATTGAGAGGTATAGGGATGATAGAGATAGGGAGATAGGGGAGAGATATGGAGATAGAGGTTTAGAGTTGATTGGATTTAGAGTTTAGGGGTTTGGGGTTACTCAGGTTCGGAGATAGCTAGAGAGAGAGAGAGAGAGAGAGAGAGAGAGAGAGATGCTCAGGTTTATGGTTTACGGGCATTATTTAGGGTAGAGGGTTTAGGGTTTAGAGGACCAATAGGGAGATATAGAGAGTGAGGGATATGGCCAAAGACATATGGAGAGATATTGAGAGGTAGAGGAATGATAGAGATAGGGAGATAGGGAGATAGATGTTTAGGGTTGCCTGGGTTTAGTCTTTAGGGTTTAGGGGTTTAGGGTTTCTCAAGTTTAGGGTTTATGGGTTAGGGGTTAGGGATTAGGGGCATTATTTAGGGGGGTTAGGGATTAGGGGCATTATTTAGGGTTTATGGTTTAGCGGTTAGGGGTTAGGGTTTAGGGTTTAGGGGTATTATTCAGGGTTTACGGTTGCATGTCAAAAGAAGTCTCTAAATCCCTCAACCCTAAATAATGCCCCTAATCCCTAACCCATAACCCCTAAACCCTAAACCCAAGAAACCCTAAACCTTTATCTCTAGGTATCTCTCCCTTATATCCCTCTCTCTATCATCCCTCTACCTCTCAATCTCTCTCCCTATCTCTCTGGACATCTCACTCACTCTCTATCTCCCTATCTCTCCCAATCTATCTCCTCTCTCTCTACCTATCTCTCTCTCCCTATCTCTTGTCTCTCTCTCCCCTATCATTCCTATATCTCCCTATCTCTCCTCTCTATCTCCTCTATATCTCCCTATCTGTCTCCTCTCTATCTCTCTCTACCTAGCTATCTCTCCCTATCTCTCTCTCTCTCTCTTGCCTCTCTCCCCCTATCATTCTTATATCTCCCTATCTCTCCCCTCTATCTCTCCCTCTCCTTATCGATGAAGGAAATGAAAACAATAAAACTAGGAGTCTCTCTCTCTCTTAATCCTCTCTTTCTATCTCTACCCCTCTATATGTATATCTCTCCATCTCTCTGTAGATTAGATAAACATTCAAGGTAAAAACACAAAATAATATGCATAAAACACAAATAGTTATACCTCACAAATGCAAACCCAATCTCATCAAGGGAAGTAGGAGCATGCACCCAAGAACTCCTAAGACTAAGATAATCCCTAGACAATAGATTTGAATGTAAAATGCTACTCTAATTCGTAACTCACTATTCTAGCTCAAGAGAGATTTTGGCATTATAACTTTGCATGAAACTTGGATGTGAAAGTGGCTTGGGATAGGTTCTATTTATAGATTTTTGAAAGGGATTTTGATCCAAGGGTGGAGATTGATTTGGAAGATCAATGGTGGAGGATAAAAGTGATGTGGACGGCCTAGATTCAATCTTGAATGAATGGAGGGCTAGGAATAAAAGTGAATCTTTTATTCATTTCGGGAAAAGGAGTATTAAATGAGTATGGGTGAGGAAGGATTATTTTTGAATTAAAGATTCATATGGGGGAATGTAAATGAATTAAAAATTCATTTGGGGAAGAGAGGAAATAAATGAGTATGGGTGAGGTAAGGGGTTGTAAGGAGAATTAAATGTGATGTGAGATGTTTTTTAATAAAAAATTGACTTAGGTGGAATTAATTCAATTTTTTATTTGGAGGATGTGGGGAAGGGTGTTAAACTAGGTTTGACCACCCAAATGAAGGGGTTAGGATCAATTAAACATAGGTTTCATTTAATTAATCCTAGGGCTAGGATGAGGTAGGCTAGGGTAGGCAATTAAATAATATTTATTTAATTGCTTGGGGTAGGGATAGGTCAATTAGTAGGCTGGATTAATTAGTTAACATGGTTTTAACTAATTAATTGGATTTAGTTGAAAGGGGGAAATTGATTTAATAAATATTGCATATTTATTAAATCAATTGGCTAAGGTTTTGACTATTGAATTAATGAAATTAATTAAAATTTGAGGGTAAAATGATGGAAAAATGGGTGATGAATGGATAATTAATTAAATAAAAATTTAATTAATTGGTTAGAAGGGAAATTGATATGTTTAGGGATGTATTGAGTCAGTTTGATGGTAGAAGACATTTTTAGGTGTCTACATTTGCCCCTCTTTGACGTGGTGTCAGGTTGAAGAAAAATATGCCCCAGCTATCGGGAAGGTATGAGATGGATATGAGATGCCCCCTCAAGAGGTCAATGGGAAAATAAAAATTTTATGGGTGAGTTCTCGAAAAGGATGCGACGAGAGTGAAAATTGGATAGGGGATGGGAAAAGAGGATGATGGGAAGAAAAATAGAGAAAAAAGGCTGAGATCTGCACCCTGGAGGAAAAAAGAGGGGGTGGAAGAATGAAATGGCCCACTATATTAGGAAAAGTGGGCCCTTAGAGTGCCACATTTGCACATTTTGACTTTGGAGAAGAAAGAGCGAAGGAGAGATGGCCGACCGTAACCCCTAGTTTCTGTGACTTCAACACATTTCAGAGCAGTTCTGAGAGTTTGAGCGGGCATTGGAGGCTGGACCTCAGGTAGGTTCTAACCCTGACTTTGTAATTTTTTCATTTTACATGCATTTTTCTAGGGTTTGGGATTTGGTATTGGAGTGCGTAGCGCCAACAGTCAGGCAGATTAGCGCTATCCTCTAGATTGGTGCTATCTGCCAGGGTAGGGTTAGGGCGGTTTATCACCATTTGGTAGGTATTTTGGCGCTATCATCTAGTTTAATGTGATTTACTAGAAGAATAGGGTTTGAGTGCTATAGTGCCAAACTAGGGTTAGAGTAGCACGATTATCTAGACTGGTGCTATCCACATGAGTGGCGCTATGTTAGCACTTTTGGGGGAATTGGTGCTATTCATTGTAATAGCACCAAATAGTATTTCAATGCCATTTTGCAAAATGGTGCCAAAGGTATTGCACAGTAGCGCTATCTTGGGGTTTAGCATGAAATGGGTTACTCATTGGCTCTATTATCTGGAATAGCACTATGAAGAAGAAATCGTAGTGCCATTTTTGGAATAGCGCAAAAGACTACCTATTTTACCGCCAATTATTTTGGCTTTTAGAGAGTAAAAGAAAGGGTGTGATTTAGAAAAAGATGGGTTAATATCTGACCAGAAAGTTGTGGATGCAGGATATCCAATGATTTATACTTGCTTCATGAGAGCGATAGGTGCCATCTGTGCTGGCACTTTTTGATGGTTTTGATGATGCGACATGGGCTTGACTAGCTAGGTTGGGTCTTCTAACAGTGGCTTCGATGCCAGTTCTACGAGCTCATCGAGCTCTGATGATAGTAGTTGTGGAGCGGTACTGCTCAGAGACGTGCAGCTTTCTGTTGCGCACTGGAGAGATTACCATCACACTTGAGGATGTTTATCACATCCTCAAGCTACCTATCTGAGGCCAGTGTGGTAGATATGACACGAAGAGAGGACGAAGTGCATTAGTCAGGGTGTTTGGTGTGGCTCATATGGTTCTCCCAGCAGATGGGAGAGAGATGGACTATGAGGGGACACTAGCTGCGGGTGTAGATCCGTCTGCCTTATTCCTTTGTGCGTTGATTGGAGGCGTTCTGATGCCTAATAGGTGAGGCAGAGGTTTTCCAGTTGGCTGGGGGAGATGATAGAGGGGATGGCAAGGCATGAGACTATCTATGCCTGCGGCCCGACGATGCTAGGGAAGTTATACCATGAGATGCATACAATGGCCTATTTGCATGATAGAGCATTGTCAGCTGGAGTTACTCTGCTTCATGTATGGACTTGGGAGCACATCACTGTTACCTGACCAACATGTGGCTATTATCAGCAGCCGTTTGAGGCCTTTGTGTTTTTATATCAGGATGCAAAGTACACGTATACTAGACAGGTGTGGTATTGGAGGAGGATACTAGATGATGCTATTAGTGTGACTTGACAATCATATATCGGCGTAGAGCCATGGCCAAATGATGATATTCATCTCCCTTTTACATTTTAGTAGTGGTACCTTATGGGTCAAGGAGACCATACTATAGAGATGTATCTACCCTCGCGGATCATGTGGTAGTTTGGTTTGAGACAGGACACTCCTCAGCAGATGGCTATATTTGTGCAGACTCCTCAAGATGCGGCCTACTAGCTTGCAGCCATACAGCCACAGGTTGCCTTAGCTGATTTTGTAGCTCTACGACTAGTGCGGTGGGATTTGGGGAGCACAGTGAGAGATGCAGGCACTACTCCTGCATACGACATATGGTGGCAGATGTATCGGCCTAGTCAGTTGACAGACCCAGTGGAGGAGGCAGTCCCAACAGAGGAGGTAGCGGGGTTAGATGGTGATGATGATTCAGATGGGGATGACCATGTGGAGGAGGGGGAGGAGATCATTGAGGACATACTCATGGATGTTGGAGATGATGGAGAGGAGAGGTTGATTTCTAGGGATGGTCATCTGATAGATGTGCTAGTCGCTGTGGTAGCAGGACAGGGGCAGGTGGGGTAGCAGGTACCTGCGTAGCAGATTCCTATTGAGCAGGTGTGGGTTGGAGTAGGGCAACAGCCTAGAGGACTTCGGCGGCATGGAGGACATCTTGGGGTGGATAGGGGAGATCTACCTCCACCACAGGTAGAGCAGTAGCAGGCTATTGGGGTAGGGCAGCAGATAGGTCCCTCAAGGATAGCTGGAGAGGCCGAGGTTGAGAGGCTCACACCTCATCAGCGGCCATGGGATGAGGAGGAGATGGAGATGCTGAGAGCACAGGTGGTGAGCTAGTAGGAGGCATTGGAGAGCTGCGAGGCAGAGTTAGCACAGGCTCAGGGTGACATAGTCACTTTGACAGGGGAGCGAGATGCGACGCTTGCCAGGGCTCAGCAAGTAGAGACTACAGTGGGTAGTCTACAGGCGTTAGGGGCTGGACTAGCCCTGATTTTGACATTGATGCAAACACATTTGTCTTAGGTGTAGTCACAGTCATATCAGTTGCAAGGACAGTTGAGCAAGGTACAAGGGGAGTTGACAGAGAGCAGTAGGTGGATGGAGTACTATAGGGGCCTATATTATGGGCTATACCAGCAGAGCACCAAGCACCGAACTATAGCCAGGTCAGTGGATCGAGGGCATCAAGATCGCATAGATCAAGATCTATTCAGTCCGTTTCAGTAGACGATGTCTCCTCCCTTGCACGTGCCCCAACAGGTTCCACAAGTACTGGTATAGCCACAGCCACAGCTGCTGACAGGATGATAGCCTCGACCAGGGTCAGAGTCTCCCACTCCCTCGGAGAGAGGATCCTCCATGTGATAGTTATATCATGTTAGCCCTTAGAGGCATTGTATCAGGACACTATATTTTTTGATGATATGAGCAATGTACATTTTTTACGGTGATTTATATATGATACGATGCTTTTTTGATGGTTTATGATGTCCTATTATGATGATGCCTATATGATGGATGCAATATTCTTTATGGATTTATATGCTATGGATGTGTTATGTTTATGTCATTATGTTTTTGATTTTATGGATGCATTTATGATGGATTTATTGTGATATATGCATGGTGTTTGTGATTTTGTGGACTATATGATGTATAATGCAAATGAATGTGCAGACTAATAAACATTTATTATGGATACAACAATGTGATGTAATGGAAATGTATGGAAATATGTATATGCCACTAGATGATTTGCAATGATTATGATTGTGAGGATTTAATGTAACTAAATGTGTTATGCAATGTGATGATATAGATTTAAAATGCACCTATGTGATGACAAACTTAAATGGGTATGATATGATTTGCAATGTGTAATGTGCGACTAAATGATTCTAAAATGATTTTAAATGATGATGCAAATTAATAGCTTCTAAAATAAACCTAAATGATTATGCAAACTATCAGCTGTTAATGGTGAACCTAATGAAATGATATGCAATTTAACTTTAAATGATTTGGAATGACCCTAAGTGATAGGCAATTTAAACTGATTCTAAAATGAACCTAAATGATATGCAAATTAAATGATTCTAAAAATGAACCTACATGATATGCAAATTAAATGATTAAAATGAACCTATATGATATGCAATTTAAGAGATTCTAAAAAATGAACCTACATGATATGCAAATTAAATGATTCTAATGAATCTAAATGATATTCAAATTAAAGGATTAAAATGAATCTAAATGATTATGCAATTTTAACTGATTCTAAAATGAGGCTAATGCAACTTTAAATGATTCTAAAATGAATTTACATGATATGCAATTTAAAATGAATCTAAAATGAGTCTACATGATATGCAATTTAAGATGATTATGTAGCTAGATGATAGGTGAAGTTGAAACTATGTGATAGGTGAGATGCAAACTAGGTGATAGGTGAGATGATCAAATCCTGATACACATGATCTTCTATGTTTGACCCTGAGTGGTGAGGCTGTGGGAAAGGGGATCGAGTGGGGAGAGGATAGGGGAGTATGGATGGGGTATGGATAGGATTGGGAGCATCTACAGGATGGGGATGGGGAGACAAGAGGATTTGTTAGGTCATAAGACACCACGTCATTGAGGGGGGGTTGGTTTGGTGTAGGATGTGTGAAGTGGGAGAGTTGGATTAGTGAGGGGATTGGATGGGTTATCAAATCTAGGCCGAAATGAGTGATTAGGATGATGATTTTGAGCTAGTAACAGTAGTTGCAAAAGATTAATTGAAAGCATTTCTTAGTTTAATATAGCAATTTCGGATACAGTTCACAAAGGTATAAAATGACCTAGGTGATGATGTATATCCCACAATTGCATGGACTAGACCCACAAACAATAGGTTGATTTCATGCATGCCCAGGGTAGTATAATCTTGCCTAGCCTGGGAAGGGGACTCATAGTGATGAGTGCAAATAGTACATATAAGGTTTTGATGCCTATATATGCAAATGTGACACATCATGCTAGAACTGACCTAGTGTTCAAGATATGAATACTATTCCTGGAGTAATGAAACCAACCCACAAGCATAGCATACAGAAACAATGACCTTGTCTACTCTAGGTGTTTTCCTCTACTTACCATGGTATAATGAGATCAAGGTAGCTTTGGAGATGACCGAGAGCGAGACAAAAAGATAAAAATCAATAATAAAAAAAAGATACAAATAGCCTTCGTGTGCTCTTGCCAAGAGACGTGATGATAGAATGACAGATTTTTGTCCATTGTAGGAAAGATATATCCTAGGATGCAGATCAGTTGGTTTTGATTGGAAAATTTTGTGGAAGATGGGCAAAAGAACATTTTGGCCAAATGTAGGATTATGATTGGTGTGTTGATTGATGATTTTTGTGTTGGGGGACCTATTTGGAGTGTATACATAGCGTGTGTATCATTTATTAGATCTAGAAAGCTCAGTAATGGGGACCATCCAAATGGGTTGGATGGGTGCATCTTTGGTACCTGAGTACTGGAAACATCATTCGTATTCCAAACTGCCTACATACCCTATATCCATGGGATCAAGGTACTTTCAAGATGCGGGTGAAATGAATATGTAGTTCTGGCATGACTTGATGATGTGGGAATAGGTTGGGATGGTTGTGATGGTTGGGGATTGATGTATGTTTTGATGATTACAATTTTGCAGCGAGATTGATATGGGGTGATTGTTTTTATATTTTGTGTTTTTCTATTATTTTTGGGTTTTTTGATTTTGGACTATTTTTGGATTTTTTGATTTTGTATTGTTTTTTGATTTTTTGATTTTACGATGTTTTTTGGATTTTTGATTTTATGATGTTTTTGGATTTTTTGCTTTGGTATGTACAAGGGGAAGCTTACAAGGATCCTCGTTCCATGGGTTGGGCTTGGGTGAGATAGTGTGGGATGGGCGATGTGACTTGATGCTTCAGAATTCCAAGCCATGGGATGTGTGATATGGAGTGGTGTGTCAGAAAGAGGACTTATTAGATGGTAGGACCGGCCACTACACATGGCACCTGAAATAGGTTTTCACCATGGTACTTATCCAAGGCATCACCGAAGTGATTTTCACCATTGGAAGTTTTTATTGCACTCGGGTTTTTCTTGATTTTTTTGATTTTTTGCTTTTTTGATTTTTCTATTTTTTTGATTTTTTGACTTGGGGTAGCCAATGGGTTACGCATAAAATTTCTTGAGATGCAGAATGTTCATCGACTCATCCAGAGGCTGCCCCTCAGGTGTTGCAAGCTGATAGGCTCCCGATCCATAGTCGGCTGTGATGACATAAGGTCATAGCCAATTAGGTTCAAACTTTCCTTGCTTAGGATGCTCTTGCAAGTTCTTCTAATTTTCCATAAGGACAAGGTCACCTACTTCAAATTTTTAGGTTTTGATCCTCTTGTTGTAGCTTGTTCAAAGATGGTTTTGATATGCCTGCAGGTGGTTCAACACATTCAGGCATTTCTCATCCAGTAGTTCTAGTTGATGCAACCTTGCAACTCTATAGTCCTCATCAAAGATTATGTTTTGCAGGGATACTCGTAGTGATGGGAGCTTGACCTCAATAGGTAAAATGGCTTCAGATCTGAATACTAGGGAAAATGGGGTGGCTCCTGTGGGAGTGCGGATGCTTGTGCGGTAGGCCCATAGGGCAGAGTTGAGTTAGAGGTGCCAGTCGTAGCCAGCTTCATTGACTATCTTCTTTAGGATGCAGAGGATGGTTTTATTAGAAGCCTCTGCTTGACCATTTCCTCGTGGGTAATATGGGGTGGAGAAATGGTGTTTGATGTCAAACTTTTCACACAAGGTGTGAACTTCTTGGTTCTTGAATGGCTTTCCATTGTCGGTGACAATGGAATGAGGGATACTGTAGCGGCAAATGATGTAGTGAAGGATGATCTTGGAGATTTGGGTGCCAGTGGTGAAGGTAAGTGGAATTGCTTCCACCCACTTTGTGAAGTATTTGGTAGCAGTGATTATGAACTTATGGCCATTTGAGGATGGGGGATGTACTTTCCCTACAAGGTCGAGTCCCCACTATGAGAAAGGCCATGGCATTGTGATTGGTTGCAACTCTTGTGCTGGTGTGTGGATAAGATCACCATGTTGTTGACATGGGAGGCATTTCTTGATAAACCTGTAGGAATCTTGTTCCATTGTTGGCCAATAATAGCCATTCCTTAGGATCTTTTTAGAGAGAGCAGGTCCACTTGAATGCACCCCAAAAATACTTGCGTGTACCTCTTCCAAGGCTACCTCAGCTTCCCTAGAGTCTAAACATCATAGAAGTGTGCCATCAAGACTCCTTTTGTACAGGGTGTCACCTATAAGGATAAAGCGGGAGGCTCAACGAATGAATGATTTTCTCTATGATGTGGATAGGTTAGGGGGAAGGATATTATCATGAAGGTATATGTAGGTTTCCTGATACTAGGGGGATAAGGGACCAATGAATTCGCACACTAGTTCAGATTGAGGAACATCGTATGCTGGGATGGGGAGCTCTTCGATCAAGAATTTGCACCTCTTGCTGTCTTTCTTCATGTGAACTAGGGACCCGATGGTAGCCATGGCATCTGCAGCTTTGTTATTTAACCTTGGGATTTGCTCAAAGTGGATGTCATCAAAATAATCTTTGAAATCATCAACCATCTTCTTATAGGGAAGGAACTTATCATCCTTGGTTTTGTATTCATTATTTACCTGCTTGATGACCAGTTGAGAGTTGCCATACATAGTTAGCTTTTCAATTTTCCATTCGATGGCCATGCGGAGACCTGTGATGAGGGCCTCATATTCTGCCACATTATTGGTACATGGAAATGTGATCTTGAAGGATTTAGGGATTGTGTTGCCTTGAGGGGTAACAAACAAGACACCTGCCCCCGAGCCTCTGTGAGTGTATGATCCATCAAAATACATCTTCCATGTGTCTGTGGCTAGTGTGATTGTCAGGATGGCTTCGTCTAGAAACTCTACTATTGTAGGATGCTCTGCCAAAATGGGTGCTTCAGCCAACTAATTGGTGATGACCTATCCTTTAATCACCTTTCTCTCTGTTTATTCTATGTCAAATTCGGTGAGAATCATGACCTATTTTGCCATTCTCCCAGTAAGAGCGGCTCTGTTTAGTAGGTATTTCAGTGGGTCAATTTTAGCAATGAGCTTGGTCTTGTGATTGAGCATATAGTGTCTTAACTTTTGTGAAGTAAAGATGAGGGCTAGACATGCTCGTTCAATTTGTGTGTAGTTGAGCTCATATGAGATCAAGGTGCGGCTGATGTAGTAGATGGCTCTTTCCTTCCCATGCTCATCATGTTGTGCTAACAAGGCCCTGATAGCTATGTCTGTTGCTGAGATGTACAAGAGGAGGGGCTCTCCATGCCTTGGTGGAGTTAGAACAGGGGGATTAGCCAGGTATTCTTTTAGCTAATTGAAGGCACCCTGACACTAATTATTCCAGACAAAAACTGTATCTTTCTTGAGGAGATGTTGGAATGGTTGGCATTTGTCAGCAAGACGAGCAATGAACTAGTGAATGGACTATAGTTTCCCCTGTAGGCTTCTTAGTTGTTTTAATGTGGTTGGAGGAGGCATTTCAGTTATGGCCTTGACCTTTGCAGGATCTACCTCGATTCCTTGTCTAGAGACTATGTATCTCAAGAGTTTACCAGAAGTCACCCCGAAGACACACTTCTTTGGATTCAGATGGACATTGTATTGCTCCAACTGATCGAAGATCTTGGCCAATACATCTAGATGTTCTTCTCTTGTCTTTGATTTGCCTAGCAAATCATCCACATAGTCTTCCATGATATGGTGAAACAGGTCATGGAAAATGACAATAATGGCTCTCTGATATGTAGCTCCTGCATTTTTTAGGCCAAATGGCATTACGATCCAGCAGTATGTTCCCCATGGGCATATGAAGGCTATCTTATGCTGATCCTCTTTGGCAATTTTGATTTGGTTATATCTTGAGAAACCATCCATGAGGGATAACATTTCATGTCCAGCTGTGAGATCCACTATCATGTAGATGTTTGGTAGTGGGAGGTCATCTTTTGGGTAGGCTTTGTTGAGGTCCCTGAAGTCAGTGTAGCAGCAGATTTGGCCATCTGGTTTAGCAACTGGTACTAGGTTTGAAACCCATTCAGGATAATCAATTGGGTGAATGAAACCAACATCTAGTAACTTTTTTAGTTCTGCTTTGACTCAGAGAGCCACCTGAGGATTCATTTTTCTGAGCTTCTGCTTGACTGGTTTTGCATCAAGATGCACTGCAAGATGATGAACAACCAAGGCGGGATCTAGCCCTGGCATGATTGCATAGGTCCATGCAAAATTGCGATTTCTACATGTGAAGAAGGACAAGAAGTTCTCATGTTCCTGTATGCTGAGAGATTATGCTCTGTATGTGATTTTCAGCTCTTCCTTTGTCCCAAGATTCATTTCCTGAGCTGGTTCTACCAAGATGGGTGAACTGTCTGGATATACTTTGTCTATCTCAGGAAGGCCCATGCTTCCATCTCCTGGCACCTCGTGGAGGTTTTCACCAGGAGATACGTCTTTTGTTTTTACTTTTTTAGGATCTGACACTGCCGCAGAACAATTTTCACCATCAGATCCATTTTTTATTTTTATGTTTTGATGACTGGAAGTAGGGGTTGTCTCCCTGAAATAGGCATCTGGATTGAGTTCCATGATGTATCCTTCTCTATGATCTCCCAAAGGGAAGTGATCTCTTACCCCCATCATTTCAGCGATGGCCTCATCGTTAGGTGTGATGTCGAAAACAAGAGGTCCCTGTTGGCCCCAATCAATGAGGTCAGGGTAAACTAGTGGTAAGTCATTGGTTGGTGAGGAGAGAGTGGTGACTAAGTAGATGGTACATATGGATGAGTCGAAGAAGTTGGCAAAGTCACTAAAGGAGTCTTGAAGGCCCGTTTCGTTAACATTGTCGATGTCTAAGGAGACCGTAGTGACCTCAACTAAGATACATTCGCCGGTAGTGAGGATGTGTTGTGGTTGACCATACCCTAACCTTTGAGTATAGGGGTTTCTTGTTACTTGTAGTGGTTCTACCATTCCCTATTCATGAAGGCCTATACTACCTTGTCCTTTGTAACCCATGCTTTTGATAATTTCAGAGCCTTTGCCGTAGATTTCTGTTGGGATGGTGGGGACTTCTTGTTCAGGCTCTTCGTCCTTGTATAGCCAAGATGAGATATCTTCAAGTACATCCTGATCCAGAAGGTGTTTCTTCGCAAAGATGGGTGAGGGTTTACACTTGATGATGACTGTGTTGGCTGCCTCTATTTTTGGGATGCCAAATGTTTTAGGATTGGGTAATGTGCCCACACAAAAAGTACCATGTAGGTTGTATTTCCCACATCCCATGTCCGTGAGTTTGATCTTGACCTCAGGCGGTGGAGGTAGTTGGGATGAAGTGGTGGCGATGTTTGCGGGGTTCATATATGAGGTAGATGCTGTAGGATTGGTTTTGGTGGTGGCTTTATTATATGGGAAGAAGGTTTGGTTGTGGCCTTCCAGAAAACTGCAGTATTGGAAGGGGCGAGGGTTAGCATAGATAGTGACTTCTGTGCCATTGTGAGGGAATTTGAGGCATTGATGGAAGGTGGATGGGATGGCTTGCATGGCATGAATCCATGGTCTGCCAAGAAGAATATTGTAGGGGAGGTCAAGATCAAGAACCTGACATTTTGTTTCAAGGATATTCTGTCCCACTTGAATAGGGAGCTTTATGGTGCCTTCAGATAGCCTCTCGGTGTCATCATATCCTTTGATTGTGATGCACTCACTGGTGTCTACAACCACATCAGAGTACCCCAAGTGTTTTAGCATTTTTAGAGTGCATATGTTGAGGCTGGAGCCACCATTTATTAAGACTCTTTTAATGGTGTGTTTGTGAATGCGTACCTCGATGTGTAGGGCATCATTATGTATGTGTTTAGAGACGGGCAGGTCCTTTTCTAAGAAGGTGAGATGGTGAGGTGTGGCGATATGTCTTACAATGGCTTGGAATTGAGCTACATTCAAGTTGGTAGGGACTTGCGTTTCTAAGAGGGCTTTGTCAAGGATGTCTTTGTGAAGGGGTGATGTGCGGAGCAACTCGAAGATGGAGATTTGTGCGGGTGTCTTTCCTAGATGCTCTAGGAGGTTATGCTGATGGCTAGGTGATGGGCGTGTGGTTGGACGAGGGGGGACGGGGTATGATGTAGATGCAAGCATTTGTTCGGTGGTAGGGGCTGTGCAGATAGATACACGGCCTCGGTGGGTTGTCATGGTGCAATCAGGTGTTTGTGCTTCAATGGTGATTATGTTGACATGGTGGGATGATGGTTCTATTCGGCCTACAATGGAGTCATAGGATGCGGGTGGTGGGGTAACATTGTATGCTTGGTTGGATGAGAAGGCTTTACTATGGTTGGGGAGTGGATCCTTGTAAGCTTTGAGGTTGGCGTTTGGTGATGGTTGGGTAGTTTGATCAAGGTTGACTAGGTTTTGGTTGATAAGGTCTTGGATGCAATGCTTTAGTTGCATGCAGTTGGCTATTTTATGACCCATAATGCGGTGGTATTCGCAATAGTTATTTTCATTGTACCATGCTACTTTGAGCTCATTTTCTTGCTGTGGTCTAATGGGTGGGAGCATGATCAAACTTTGCTTGAGACATCTGTTGAGAATGTCCTCAATGGGCTCCCCTAAGGGTGTGAATTGCCTTTAAGGTTTGCATGGTTTATTTTGACCTCTCTGATTATTTACATTTGTTGCATATGTATGCACAGGTCATTGGTTCTGTACATGTTGAACAACTTTCACATCTATGACACCATCACTCAGATTGTTCTTGTTCTTCCCCCAATAGCGTGATTTGTCATTTGATTATGTGTTGGTGTTGTTGTTTGTATTGGGGGTGTTTTTATTGGATTTGTAGTTGTTGTTGTTGTTGGATTTGTAGTCGTACAGTTTGATGGAGCCCTTGCCAATGAGGGCTCGTTCGATAGTGGTACCTTTGTCGACGACTTCTTCAAATGTAGATGCACAAAGGATTTGTAAATGAAACCCTAATTCCTGGTTGAGGTTGGTCACAAACATGGTGACGAGTTGTTTTTCAGGAATGGGCCATGGGAGTTTGCTTGCTAAGCCTCTCCACCTTTGCAAGAAAGAAGTGAAGGCTTCTCCATTCTTTTGTTTGGTGTTGCAAAGGTCTGTCATGGACATTTCGTGCTCAAAGTTGTAGGAAAAATGGTTTACAAATTTCTCCACAAGCTCAGGAAAAGACCTAATACCTGGGGGTGCGAACCATTCTGTGGCTTGACCGCCAAGTGGTGCAGGAGCACCCCTACAAGATAGGATATAGGTTCATTGTCCATAGATATAGGTTCATTGTCCGCATGACAGGACATTAGTCTATTTTTAGCATGTTTGACTTCATGATGTAATAAGGTCCATTGGACCAATGCATATGTATTAGATCAGCCTAGGAGAGTGTGCAGGCAGTTAGAGTTTGTGATCAGGTAGTATGAGCTGTCTTCTCCCAGCCGCTTGGAAGCTCCCAGCCGCTGGGAATCGAGTTGGTAGTACTCATAGGATATTGCTATAAATAACTCAGATCAGTTAGGGTTTGCTATCATATCAAAGAGAAGAGAGTAGTAGTCATGTTATGTTGATTGAGTGAAATCTAGAGATCAGTCCAGACATTGTGAAACATTGTTGTAGAAACAGGACATTTGTGTTTCATCTAAATAAGATCTCATGAATTGCATTATCTGGTTTATCAGCTATTTATGTTTTGATTTCTATTCTGATTACAGGTTAATGGATTCTTTCAACCCTTCCACCGGTTGATTCTGTGAATCGGTGGAATGGTCACGCATGTTAGTTTAGGTTGTATTTTAGTTTTCTATTTATGCATTTCATTGTGTGGGAGATCAATTGGTAGCATGCTGTGAATCAACCTAGCATCTTCATGTGCTAGGATTTAGGAAGATAAACTGTTATGTTTTGATCTGAAGGTGATCCGGCCTGATCATCATGTTTTCTTTGTGAAATTGTGTGGTTCTGTGAGTTTGCATGCAGCTGACGGATATACAGGGATCTACATGTGCTTTTCCAGACGGAGTGAATCGTATCATCATCTACGAGTATATCGCTATCTAGATCGGGTTATGAAGCTGACGAAGACTGTATGTTTCAAGTGCATCAGGATGATATAGGTTGGATATATACTCAGTGTGTATATCATCATCAAGATCATCTTTTGTGT
This sequence comes from Cunninghamia lanceolata, assembly GCA_027924645.1. Taxonomy (NCBI): domain Eukaryota; kingdom Viridiplantae; phylum Streptophyta; class Pinopsida; order Cupressales; family Cupressaceae; genus Cunninghamia; species Cunninghamia lanceolata. Next base: position 5,367,793 of record BSBN01000582.1, read on the forward strand.
GTATCCATCGTCCGCATGTTGCTATCGCATGCAGAAGTGAAAGTTCACTTTTTGGCTAAGGACCGAAAAGGTCATCATCAGGATATCGCGAATATCACCCTATGCAAGTTTATCCTGCTGTCGCGAAGTGTTTTGGCATCGGCGTAAGTCATCGGCATAAGGTTGAGTATCATCATCAGGATGTTTCAATATGACCAGATAAGTCATATCCTGATGCTGTTTGTTTAAAGAAGGTCGATATCAGGGTGACGTAAGCATCGAAGAAAAGGTGCATAAGGAATATCGTCATTAGGATATATGAGAGGAACCGGATATTTCATATCCTACTGACGAAGGGTGATGATGATGCTAAACATCATGATGATGAAGATAGAGTTTGGCGGTAAGATGAACAGTGAACATCAGGAGGATGTTTGCGCTTGTTGAATGTGGTGATGCTGCTGACAGGCAAAAGGTGAAAGGCGATAAGGAAGTGAACAGTAGTTAGCAGGAGGATATTTCATGCCTCTTCGAAATATGATGATGCTGTCTGTGTTAGCAAGAAATATGATGATGCTGTTAAGCCGATAGGTATTACATACTGCATGTCCAGGATTTTAACATGCTGGTTGTGTTAATGACTCCTCCTTCCCATTTGTAAGCTTCTGTTGCGTTTCCTCTACATCATAGTGGTATCAGAGCAAAGGAAGGATCTTTTGGAAAAGATCAGGATATAGCAGGATGTCAGATGAAGAAGGAACATCTGAGATTCTGGCAAGGATGACCAATGTTGAGTTGGCAGTTCTGGTGAAGAAACAGATTGCAGAGAGTAAGGCTGTGAAGGCTCAGAATCAGGAATTGAAGGATGAGTTAGCAAAGTTGAGGAACAGCGTAGGTTCTGGTAGAGAAGAAGATAGGGAAGAAGAAGAGATCCCTAGTTGGAACGAGGAGGTCGTTCCTGCAGACCAGAGACCACTGTTGAACGCCCTCAAGGCCATGGAGAGGAGAATCATGGATGTGAAATTGGATTTGCCAATGTTTACAGGAAAGATGGAACCTGATTCAGTGATGGAGTGGATAGACTCCTTGAACAATATCTTTGAAACAGAGGAGATACCAGAACAACAGAGGGTGAAAATAGCCCAGTCAAAAATGAAAGAAGCTGCCTTGACATGGTGGAATTTCATCCAAGATGATAGAGTACAGGAAGGAAAGCATAGAGTCACTACATGGAAGAAAATGATGGCGTTAGTAAAGGAAGCTTATGTCCCATTGGATTACAGTATCCAATTACACAAGAGGAAGCAAAACCTGAAGCAGAAGGAGCTAGATGTCAGCTCATATACAGAAGAATTCATGAAACTTTGTATGAAAACAAAGGTAAAGGAAAGTGAAGAAGAGAAGGTAGCCAGATACCTTAATGGATTGAGGTTCAATATTCAGGAAGATTTAAGTCTGCATAATCCAGATACAGTTCAGAAATGCTTTCAGTTGGCATTGAAAGTGGAAGAGAAGTTAAAGAGAAAACAAGAACAACACAATAGAGGAAGAGGAAGACAACAAAGGGGTGGAAGAGGTCCTTTTAGAGGTAGAGGACATGGACATGGATATCAAGGAGAATCCAGTCATGACAATAGTAAGGGAAACAATAGTCAGAACCAGGGGGAAAATTATAGTCAGCAAGGAAACTTCAGAGGTAGAAGACCTTTCAGAGGAAGATCCCAGGGCAGAGGATCCATCAGATGTTATAACTGTAACAAGGAAGGCCATATAGCCAGCAGATGTCCAGAAAAGGCCACAAGCTCAACAGGAGAAAGGAGAACAAATCTGATCCAAGAACCTGATAATCAAAGTATGACAAGCTCTAATGCTTTTTAGAGTGTGAATGCTCTTGATAATTGTGGATACCCAGAAAGTGGAGAGTCCCTAATGATGAGAAGAACAGTGACTACCATGAAGGTACCTGACAAAGAATCCCCTCAAAGAAAGTCTCTTTTCAGGACTATTTGCAAAGCAGGAGGTAAGGCATGTAAAGTTTTGATTGATTATGGTTCTACTGAAAATTTTGTGTCTGAAGAAATGGTGACAAAGCTTAAGCTTAGGAGATTGCCTCACCCATCCCCATATAGAGCCTCATGGCTTACCCAAGGTCAGCAGACAATTGTAGAAGAGCAGGCTTGGGTAGAATTTCAGATTGGAGCATATAAGGATAAGTTGTTTGACATTACCACGATGGATGCTTGCAATCTTTTATTTGGTAGACCATGGCAGTATGATTTGAAGGCACAACATGATGGTGTTAGAAACACCTATACAATCACTAAAGATGGTAAGGTTATAAATTTACTACTATTGATGGAGAAGGAGGAGAAATCTAAAGGAAAAGAGGTGAAGGTAATGCTGATGGAAGGTAAACAGTTCATGAAAGAAGTAGCAGCAGAAGGTGCAGTTGCATATGCCCTAATCCCATGTATGAGGGTGAATAAAGAACAGCAGCAAGAAGTCAAGGAAGAGAAGAAGCAAAGGTTCATAGACCCAGCTATCCAAGAGCTATTGGATAAGTACAAAGGTATCATCTCAGAGGGAATGCCAAGATCCCTACCACCTGTCAGGGATATTAGTCACTGCATAGACTTAATTCCAGGGTCAACACTTCCAAACAAAGCAACCTATAAGCTAACTCCAGAACAGAATGCAGAAGTAGCCAGACAAATTGAAGAATTATTGGATTCAGGTCTGATTGGGAAAAGTTTAAGTCCATGTGCAGTACCAGCTGTACTAGCACCAAAGAAGGAAGGTACTTGGAGGCTTTGCACAGATTCCAGAGCTATTAACAAGATCACAATCAGGTATAGGTTTCCAATCCCTAGGATAGAGGATTTACTTGACTGTTTGGGAGGTGCTAGGTATTTTACAAAAATAGATTTGAAGAGTGGATATCATCAGATCAGGATTAGGCCAGGAGATGAATAGAAAACAGCATTCAAAACTAATGAAGGGTTATATGAGTGGAAGGTTATGCCTTTTGGTTTATCTAATGCACCTAGTACGTTTATGAGGTTGATGAATGAGGTTTTGAAAGAGTTCATTGGTAAGTTTGTCATAGTATATCTAGATGACATTCTGATTTTCAGCAACACAAAAGAAGAACATCTCAGACACATAGATTTGGTTCTTAAGAGGTTACATGAAGAGCAGCTGATGATAAATGATGCAGAGGTGTTAGGTCTCCAAAGATAATCTAACAAGATCAAAGGGTTTCAATAGTTTGCGGGCTTCAACCAATAAGACTTCTCTAGCCTTCCTCTTGTGGAACTTCTTCTCCACCATCTTCCTCTGACTCACTCTCACCTTCATCAACTCTCCTCCTCCTATCTCTGGCTTCCAATGCTGCAACTTGCTCTTTAAGGGCCTTCAACTCCCTAGCAATTGCTGATCCACCTTTTGGAGGCATCTTGCCTTCAACTATCCAAACTTTCTTCTCTCAACCTTCAAGAATCTACTCCCTTGCTCTGATACCACTATGATGCAGAGGTGTTAGGTCTCCAAAGATAATCTAACAAGATCAAAGGGTTTCAATAGTTTGCGGGCTTCAACCAATAAGACTTCTCTAGCCTTCCTCTTGTCCTAAACTCCACCAAAGGGCTCAAGTTTGGATTCCAACTTCTTAGATGAACTCTAGCATCTTCTAGGGTCTCAATCTACCCCAACCAACAAGGTTCCAAAGGTTTCACAAACCAATTGGATAGATTCTTGACAATTCCCTTTAAACAGGCCTAATCCTTGTAGTCTTGTTCAGCGACTAAACTGTACTTTTCTCCAAACTTTTCCAAAACACTCTTGAAACAAATGACTGATTTGGATACCCTCTATTGAGTTCTAAAATATATCTCAAACTCACCTACTGTTGTTTTGGACGAAATGCGACTGTCCTAACACCCTGCTGCCTTCCTACAAGGCCTAAATTGACCATTTTACAAAGGAACCCTATGACAAACTTGTCCCACACACTTCAAACCTAAAAACAGTCTTAGGAAAGGGTTCAAAACCAAGGATTTTCCAGGTCTTATCAGGAGGTTTGCACATTTAAGGTTTGCAATACAAAAATCTCATTTCTAGGCCTCAAAACCTAGGGCTTCCTAGATCTCCCACTTCCAATCACTTCCAGACCTCATTCAAAGGTCCAACACCATCTTATTGACCATATTAAACAACAGCAATCATAAAAATATCACCTTGTTAAGACGGATCTTCGGCTGCTATAACCATGCCACCATTCTCAATGCTCTTTTCACATGCAAACTTGACTCCAAACGGTGATCACCTCTCCCATTTACACTCCTCCTGCTTTTTCAGGGTTAGAAACATATGGTACATGTTAATAAGGACCTACTCCATGAGAATCAGAATCCTACATTCATGGAAAGGTCCAAAAATGCATTGCAAACCCTCAAAATCCCTGTTTTCACAGTCAAACAGGCAGTTCCAGAAAAACAGCGATAATTTCCTCTAGGAATGGAGTTAGGACCTCAAACCAGATGCATTGGAAAGGTTATTCAATCCTCTTTCCAACCATATATGGCTTGCCTCTGTATCTGTCCGTACAGAACCGTACCAACGCTGGAAACAGCAAATTTGCAGTCAAAAGTACAGAAAAACAAGGAAAAAAAGGCAAAAACGTGATTTTTATTCATCCAACCTTTCTCCTCGGGGTATGTGAGGGTATTTGTACATATGCAAGGTGGTTTTCAACTGTCCACAACTGTTTTTCAACTGTGGGGTCATTTTCCCCTCTTTACAACACATGTTTACATTGGTTTTACAAAATAACTCTTAGAAAACCTTGCATTGCATGACTTCCTTTGACTAGACATACTTCAAGGACCTTAACATGAATTCATTACATATGAGAGTGGTCACTTGGACCTTATTAAAAAACATGAGAAATGGTCTTTCAAGACCTTATTAACAACCATGGTCTCTTAGAACACAAAAACTTCAAAATGTGCCTTATGGGGGTTTGATGACACCTCAGGTGCTCCTGCACCAATAAATTTAGACAAGTGTTTGTTTATGCAAGAGGAGATCACATATTTGGGTTTTGTCATTTCACAAGGAAAGTTACAAATGGATAAGGAGAAGGTAAGTGCCATATTGTCTTGGCCAACCCCAAAGACTATGAATGATGTCAGAAGTTTCCATGGGTTAGCAACCTTCTACAGGAAGTTTATAAGAGGGTTTAGTCATATTTGTGCACCCATGCTTGATACCATCAAAGAAGGACAGAAGTGCAGATTTGTTTGGACTCAAAGAGCAGATGATTCTTTTGAAACATTGAAGAAGGTGGCACAGTAGCCAGTCCTTGCACTTCCAGACTTTAACAAAATCTTTCAGGTGGAATGTGATGCCAGTCACATGGCCATTGGAGCAGTACTCAGCCAAGAAGGTAGACCTATTGCATTTTTCAGTGAGAAGCTCAATGATGCTAAAAAGAGGTATTCCTCATATGATTTGGAAATGTATGCTTTAGTCTAGTCACTCAAGAAATGGAGGCATTACTTGATGCCAAAGGAATTCATAGTATTCACAGATAACCAGGCTCTGAGTTTCATAAACAGCCAGGAAAAGCTAAACAACAGACACATGAAATGGGTAGAAACCTTACAATCTTTTACTTTTACATTGAAGCATAAGAAAGGAGTCAAGAATAAAGTTGCAGATGCTTTGAGCAGGAGAGTTCTAACAGTCAACCAGATTCAGTTAGAAAGTGTTGGCATTGATTCACTAAAGACCATGTATGAGACTGATGAAGATTTTGGGGAGATATATCATGTATGTACTTCTTTTGGAGAGAAATATCATGCTGAATACTCTGAATTTTTGATTCAGGATGGATTGTTGTTCAAAGGTGGACAGTTATGTATTCCAAGGTGTTCTATGAGGTTAAACATCATTAAGGAGAAACATTGTGGAGCTATGGCAGGTCATTTTGGTCTAGATAAGACTCTTGATCTGGTCCGAAGACATTACTTTTGGCCTAAGTTACAAGCAGATGTCAGAAAGTTTGTAGAGACATGTGTGATATGTCAGAAAGCTAAAGGCAGGTCGACTAATGTAGGTTTATATCAGCCCTTACCCATTCCTTCCAGACCATGGGAAAGCATAAGTATGGATTTTGTCTTGGGTTTACCAAGGACAAGGAAAGGGTTTGACAGTGTTTTTGTTGTAGTGGATAGATTCAGCAAAATGGCACATTTCTTGCCATGCAAAACCACTGCTGATGCTTCATACATTGCAGATTTGTTTTTCAGGGAGATTGTCAGGATCCATGGATTGCCATTGAGCATAGTGTCAGATAGGGATGTGAAGTTTATTGGTCACTTCTGGAGAACTCTTTGGAAGAAACTTGGAACAAATTTGTCTTTTTCCTCTGCATATCATCCTCAAATGGATGGACAGACTGAAGTAGTGAACCGTTCCTTAGGAAATTTGCTTAGATGTTTGACAAAACAACATGGAGAAAAGTGGGATAATATTCTATCTCAAGCTAAATTTTCCTATAATGATACTGTCAATAGGAGCACAGGGAAATCACCTTTCCAGATAGTTTATGGTATGCATCCAAGAGGAATTTTGGAATTGAGAGATCTACCTACAGTAGACCCTATTAGTGCAGAAGGAGAAGCTTTTGCAGAAGCCATCAAAGAGGTTCATGATCAAGTCAAGACCCAACTACAACAAACCACCTTGAAGTATAAGGAATATGCTGATAACAAGAAGAAGGATGTACAGTTTGATGTTGGAGATTTGGTATGGGTTCATTTAAAGAAGGACAGACTTCCTAAGGGAAAATATACTAAACTCATGCAGAGAAAAGTTGGACCATGTCAGATCTTGCACAAGCATGGACCGAATGCTTATGAGATACAACTCCCCCTGATCTTGGTTTGTCCCCTATATTCAATGTATGTGATTTAACTCCATACAAGTCTTATCCAGATGTAGATCAGGATCTCCTATAGGATACAGTCCATGATAACATTCCCAAGCATGATCCTCCACAATTGCAGAAGGTTTTGGACACCAAAGTGGTCAAACAGACCCGGAACAAACAGTACTTGGAGTATCTAGTCTCTTGGAAGGGAAAACCTAATTCTGAAGCAGTCTGGATGACTGAAGAGCAGATCCAGAAACATGGTGCAGATCTTCATACTCTCATCTCAAGTGGACTTGAGATTTCTTCTTCTGGGGAGTATGGTGCAGGAGCAGCCCTACAAGACAGGATATAGGTTCATTGTCCGCAGGATATAGGTTCATTGTCCGCATGACAGGACATTAGTCTATTTTTAGCATGTTTGACTTCATGATGTAATAAGGTCCATTGGACCAATGCATATGTATTAGATCAGCCTAGGAGAGTGTGCAAGCAGTTAGAGTTCGTGATCAGGTAGTATGAGCTGTCTTCTCCCAGCCGCTTGGAAGCTCCCAGCCGCTGGGAATCGAGTTGGTAGTACTCGTAGGATATTGCTATAAATAACTCAGATCAGTTAGGGTTTGCTATCATATCAAAGAGAAGAGAGTAGTAGTCATGTTATGGTGATTGAGTGAGATCCAGAGATCAGTCCAGACATTGTGAAACATTGTTGTAGAAATAGGACATTTGTGTTTCATCTAAATAAGATCTCATGAATTGCATTATCTGGTTTATCAGCTATTTATGTTTTGATTTCTATTCTGATTACAGGTTAATGGTTTCTTTCAACCCTTCCACCGGTTGATTCTGTGAATCGGTGGAATGGTCATGCATGTTAGTTTAGGTTGTATTTTAGTTTTCTGTTTATGCATTTCATTGTGTGGGAGATCGATTGGTAGCATGCTGTGAATCAACCTAGCATCCTCATGTGCTAGGATTTAGGAAGATAAACTGTTAAGTTTTGATCTGAAGGTGATCCGGCCTGATCATCATGTTTTCTTTGTGAAATTGTGCGGTTCTGTGAGTTTGCATGCAGCTGACGGATATACAGGGATCTGCATGTGCTTTTCCAGACGGAGTGAATCGTATCGTCATCTACGAGTATATCACTATCCGGATCAGGTTATGAAGCTGACGAAGACTGTATGTTTCAATTACATCAGGATGATATAGGTTGGATATATACTCAGTGTGTATATCATCGTCAAGATCATCTTTCGTGTGTATCCATCGTCCGCATGTCACTATCGCATGCAGAAGTGAAAGTTCACTTTTTGGCTAAGGACCGGAAAGGTCATCATCAGGATATCGCGAATATCACCCTATGCAATTTTATCCTGCTGTCGCTAAGTGTTTTGGCATCGGCGTAAGTCATCAGCATAAGGTTGAGTATCATCATCAGGATGTTTCAATATGACCGGATAAGTCATATCCTGATGCTGTTTGTTTAAAGAAGGTCGATATCAGGGTGATGTAAGCATCGAAGAAAAGGTGCATAAGGAATATCGTCATCAGGATATATGAGAGGAACTGGATATTTCATATCCTACTGACGAAGGGTGATGATGTTGCTAAACATCATGATGATGAAGATAGAGTTTGGCGGTAAGATGAACAGTGAACATCAGGAGGATGTTTGCGCTTGTCGAATGTGATGATGCTGCTGACAGGCGAAAGGCGAAAGGCGATAAGGAAGTGAACAGTAGTTAGCAGGAGGATATTTCATGCCTCTTCGAAATATGATGATGCTGTCTGTGTTAGCAAGAAATATGATGATGCTATTAAGCTGATAGGTATTACATACTGCATGTCCAGGATTTTAACATGCTGGTTGTGTTAATGACTCCTCCTTCCCATTTGTAAGCTTCTGTTGCGTTTCCTCTGCATCACCAAGGCTTCCTGGGAATAGGCTCATTAGATAGGTATCATTGTTTGAGACTTCTAAGCAAGCGATGTAGAACTCCCTAAATGGTCCCTAGGGTCTCCCTTTCCCTTGTATTTGTCAAATTTTGGCATTTCAAAGTTCCTGGGGAAAGGGGGCATGTATAATGTGTGATCAAATGGGTAGGGGCAAATATCCTCAAAGGAATAGTGTTTGTGTTTGCCCCCAGTGTGTAGGTCATCTACCGTTTGGATCAAGCCTTGTACGATGGTTGTGAGATCTTGTGGTGGTTGTGGTTGCAGTGTGTATGTTTGTTGATTGGTGAGGTGTTGGAGATGAGGTGGGATTTGGTGTTGGAGATGCATTTGGTTGAGGTGTTGATACTGTGGGTTGGTGTTTTGATTGATTTGTGCTTGGTGTTGTTCATATGCGTGGAGTTGTTGGAGAATGTGTGGTGGTATTTGGGGATTGGTTTGATGTTGTGTTGATGTAGTTAGGGGGTTATGTGGATAGGTGAGATTGACATTGGGTAGGTGGATGTTGGATTGGTTGGACATGTTGTGAGGTGGTTGTGAGAATAGTTGTCATAGATATGCAAGGGTTTGAGGGTTGGGTGGAGGCACACTCATGGAGGTACTTGCCTGCATGATGTTCCCTTGTATGCCTAGGGTGATTTGTGGAACGGAAGGGTTTATGGTAGTTGTGGTAGTGGAGGTTGTTGGCAGTGAGCTGCCCCCTTGTCAGTGAGGCGTTCAATGCTAACCCTTGAGATTCATGACATGGCAGTGAGCCTCCTGTGGATCTGGGTTAAGTCTGGTGTTTGTAGCGAGCGTTGATAGCTCGAGCTTTTGGCGCAACGGCAAACGATTCCAACAATTGGTATCAGAGCCATGGGTCACGGGTTCGAATCCCTCAGGTTGTGTTGAGGGGGGATTGTTGGCAGTGAGCTACCCCCTTGTCAGTGAGGCGTTCAACGCTAACCCTTGAGATTCATGACATGGCAGTGAGCCTCCCATGGATCTGGGTTAAGTCTGGCATTTGTAGCGAGTGTTGATAGCTCAAGCTTTTGGCCCAATGGTAAACGATTCCAACAGAGGTGATGATGGGTTGGGAGATGGTAGGGATGGCGGTATTTGTGGGAATTGTAGAGGTGGTAGTGGTTGAGCTTGTGGAGGTGATAGATACGATAGGTGTTGATGTTTGAGAGGTGTTAGGTTGGGTATGTGATGTAGATGCTTGGGTATTTGATGGGGAAGGAACAATTGTAGAGGTAGATGGTTGTGATGATATCGTGATGGGGGGTAGTTGAGTACCAATTTTGAGAAGACGATCAAGATATCTACTTGGGTCTGACCTTAGGATTTTATCAAGTAGGTCCATGTTGTCGGTGTCTTGTGTAAATGATGCAGAGTGACACACAGTGGAAAGCCTTTTAATTCAATAATGAAATGCTTGTCAATTGCATCCTCAATTCGGCTTGTATGTACATTATCTGACCTTCTGTCGTAGGTAGCCCATTGTATCTCCAACCATTTTGACCGCTACAGTCAGTCCTCATTTGTACCTCACGAAATGTAGACTAATAATGTACATTCGCATATACAATCTTCAACATGTAAATGCGAGATAGACATGAATTGCTTTTTAGGTACAACTGTGATATACTTATTGCTTGTATATCCTCAATGTACATTCATGATGTACATTCTTCACATGCATTCCAAATATGCATTCAAAATGTACATTTGGTGGGGCCCTTGACCTCCACTTTACCATTGTATGTTCACCTTATACAACTAAATGTGTAATGCTGATACAAACAAATCTCACATGCAGAACATGACTTACTGTGCTAGTTCCTTCCACCATTATCACCGGTCATTCCTTGTATCCACACATAGAAGACCCTCCAACATCCATTCTAGTTACCACCCCGGCCGGTCACCTTTTGCATCTTGACCTGATGTATCTGGGGAATGTATATTTCAATATACATTCGAAAACATACAACTCTAACTTGCTTTCGAAACATGCATTTGCCTAATATGCCTTCAAGGGAAGTTAACCGCTAACCTCTTTGTATATAAACCCAATGTACATTTGTGATGTACATTTGCTACATGCAATAGCTATAGACAATTTTGAGATACACAGAAACATACAAAAGTGATATACACAGGAATTATATATCTGATACGTGTTAGCCTTGTATATTCATAACATGCATTTTTAACATGTTTTCACACCTGATATGTTTTGTGATATATACACAGACTATATATCTACCATGCAAATGCACTATATACACAAAATGTATATTTGAACACCACTGTCGAGCAACCATAACCTTAACCCAAAAAGACTTTTATACATACCATTCTTCCTAGCATATACATAGGATGATGCTCACACACAAATGCAATATACTCACACACTATTCCTGACATACAATTGATGGATATGCATAAAGTGTATATTGGAATCTCCTGCCGATAACTTTTGCTGCAATAGATTCTGCAACTTCTATTCTACCATGCCCCCGAACACAAGGAAAACAAAACAAAAAAAACTATTTTACAAGTCCATTCCACTGATTTCACAGAAATCCACCAGTGGAATGGATTTAATCGTCCATCTCAACAATAGAAAGATTTAATTGAATACCAAACAATTCTATACAAAATATACATAGAACAACTTGATGCACAGGGAATTTACATAGAATCCATAATTTGTAACACACTTGATAGAAATTACTATTTCTTCATTTCAACTTTTCTGAACATAGACTAATTACAAAGATCCATACAGTTTATATTTTTGAGGGTGGAAGAACTCTCCCTTCTTCGACCACATTCCTTGTTTGTTACCGACACTCCTATGTTTCTAAAATTTTGTTTTAACCAAGATTATCAGCAGAAACCCTAATTAATCACACGACATCTATTTTGCATAAGACAACAAAACACCTCCTAATACGACACCTTGGTTTAATCCTTTTCATAACTTGATGTCTATTGATGTCTAAATTCTCATGGTGGGGTCATGTTTACAAGCATGAAATGTTAACACAAATGCTACAGATAATAAAAAATGTATACAACATATTAAAGCCTTAATCTTCTCTCACTTGTGCATATTTATCTTGTTGAAGGGGTGCTCCTGCACCATACTCCCCAGGAGAAGAGATCTCAAGCCCCTTTGAGATCAGATTTTGAAGGTCTGCACCATATTTTGTAATCTAATCTTCAGTCATCCAAACTGTCTCTGAAACAGGTTGCCCATGCCAAGCTACCAAGTACTCCATGTACTCTTTGTCCCTTGTCTTCTTTGTCACTCTTGAGTCTAATATCTTCTTCAATTTTGGTGGATCATGCTTAGGAATATCATCCTTTGCTACATCCTGCAATGGCTCCTGTTCTACATCTGCATTGGGCTTGTATGTAGTTAAATCACATACATTAAAAATGGGTGACAATATAAGATCAGGAGGAAGTTGGATCTCATAAGCATTTTGCCCATATTTCTTCAAAATCTAACATGGTCCAATCTTCCTTTACATGAACTTGGTATATTTACCTTTTGGGAGCCTCTCCTTCAGATTAACCCACACCAAATCTCCAACATGAAATTGTACATCTCTCTTTTTCTTGTCAACATATGCTTTGTATTTCAATGTAGTCTATTGAAGTTGGTTCTTAACTTGATCATGCACTTCTTTGATAGATGAAGCAAAAGCTTCTCCATCTGCACTAGTAGGCTCTCCTATAGGAAGATCTCTTAGCTCCAAAATACCTCTTGGATGAATACCATATACCACCTGAAAAGGTGATTTCCCTGTACTCCTATTTGTTAGATCTAGGGCGCACAATTGAGAGGGGGGGTGAATCAGTTGTACAAAAACTTGCATCAACTTTAAACACTTGATTCTTCTTTGTTATTTAATAGCATATCAATTAACCATTCATGAAATCATAAGGCATAAACACTAGAGCAGATAATCATCAACACATTAGACACCATGATTTTGACGTGGAAAACCCGGTCAAGGGAAAAACCACGGGGTGATTAACCCAAGAATTATTCTCTGTTAGAAGAATAAGAAAAATAGATCGCACATGCCAATTAGGGCTCACTGCCCAAGCACACTGCTCACAAGGAGGCACACTGCCTACAAGAGACACATTGTCTACAAGATAACAAGTATTACAAACTTGAACTGGAGATTGACATCTTTACCATGTCTATATCAGTTCCATTTAAGCCTGAGACACTCCTGCTCTGCCTTTCACTCTTTCGCTATACCACACTCATCCGCTCCATCACACCCTTCGAAATGAATTCACAAACCTTTATTTGTACAAGGCATCGACTTAGGAACAATCATCTAAGTCGGTAATCATCCACAAGAACATTTGCAAGATGAATAACTCATCCGGTCGGCCAGCTTGAACAAGAACATCTTCATCTAGAAGTATATCTCAAATTCTAGGCTCTAACACTAATGCGGACTGACAACACAACCTCAACATGATCCAAGAACCTTCACAGGCTTGCCTGAATGACCAGGTACATACGCACTTCCTCCACTTACTAGAATTCTTTTCTTCTTCATCCAAAACTTCAAGAACACAGTCTATTGCCACTGTCATACTGAAAAAGGTGCTTCCAGACCTCCAAACTATGTACAAATCAAGATGACACATCACAAGGACATCCCAAACACTCCTTCCAATCTATAGAATAGGACAATGCACTTCCGGATCTCACCAGACCTTTTTGTAACACTCTGTCACTCTAGAGCATCTCTCAGAACCGGTTCTACTTGATCGATCACAACTTCTTCATATCTTCATGCGGACCTCTAAAATCTTAACTGGAACATCTCAAGACTCATATCTACAAATCCTTTAATCTGCATCCTCTTATCCTCAACCTATTGAGTACTTTTGCCGCCTTCTCATCACTGTTCTTCACTGTTCCTGATTGAGACTAATTTCCTCAATAACCTTAGCACATAGCTCATCCAATCCTTCTTATCAATGCAATATGAGTGTGTTGACATCAATGACAACATTGGTTAACCTCATACTTGCAACAATCTCTCCCTTTGTCATTGATGGCAACATATGATGTGAAAAACCATCAAGACAAGAACTTCTCCTTTCTGTCACAGCTCCCCCTATCAGCAACAACTCTTCACATGTCTTCTCTTCCTTTACTTCTCCCCCTTTGATCATCAACCACTTGTTTTTCACATGTCTTCTCTCCCCCTTTGACATCAATGGCAAAGGGCTCATACTTGCAATTCTAACACATCAGAATCATACCAACTGCTCCCCCTTAGTAGCAGCTCCCCATCATCAATCCAGATCACAAGATATGACTGTGATATCCACCAGACTGATGCACATCAGTGCATCCTAGTTCATCACCGGAGGGACAATGACCCCTAACTTCTCCCTGAGATACTCAAAAGAGTCCTTGAGAAGAGTTTTAGTAAAAATATCTACAATCTAATCCTTGGAGGATACATACTCCAATCTGACTTCATCCTTGGTCACTTGTTCTCTCAGAAAGTGAAACTGGATAGATATGTGCTTGGTCTTAGAATGAAATACCGGATTCTTAGAAATATATATTGCACTTGAATTATCACAAAAAATTGTGATAGGCTCGTCATATTCTACTTTAATGTCTCTTAGCTTCTACTTCATCCATAAGATTTGAGTGCAACTACCTGCTGCTACAATGTATTCTACTTTAGTTGTAGACAGAGATATTGCCTCTTGTTTCTTTAAACCAATTTTTTTCCCAAAAAGAAAGCTCCACCACTGGTGCTCTTCTAGTCATCCACATCTCTTGCCCAATCTACATCTGTATATGCATGAAGAGAGAAATCATGATCTCTAAGGTACTATAGACCATACTCAACTGTCCCCTTTAGATCTCTAAAAATCCTCTTGATTGCCATAACATGAGATTCTCTAGGATCAGCTTGGAATCTAGCAACAAGACCAACAGCCTGCATAATATCTTGTCTAGTTTGAGTGAGATACAACAGTCCTCCAATCATTGACCTATATTTTGTCTGATCCACCTTGGGAGAGTCATCATCTTTGCTCAACTTGCATCTGGTTGCCATGGGAGTATTCATTGGCTTTGAATCTTCCATCCCAAACTTCCTCAACAATTCTTTCACATATTTGGTTTGAGAAATGAAGATCCCTTTGTTTGTTTGAGTAATTTGCAGATCCAAGAAGAAATTCATTTCACCAAGCATGGACATATCAAACTCACTTTATATTTGATTTGAAAAGGTTTTACACATGCTATCTTTTCCTCCAAAGATGATATCATCAACAAATACTTCAACAATCAAAATGTTTTCATGATCAATTTTGAAATATAAGTTACTGTTAGCAGTACCTTTGTTGAAACCAATCTGCACAAGATGTTTATCCAACCTTTCATACCAAGCCCTTGGGGCTTGCTTTAATCCATACAGAGCTTTCTTCAACTTGCAGACCATATCACTATGATCAGATAATTGAAATCCATCCAGCTGCTCAATGTATACTTCTTCTTCCAAATCACCATTTAGGAAGGTAGACTTGACATCCATCTAATATACCTTGAAGTCTTTGAAGGAAACAAATGCAATAAATAATCTAACTGCTTCAATTCTTGCCACCGGAGCAAAGGTTTCTTCAAAATCAATTCCTTCTATTTGAGAGTAGCCTTTGCAGACCAATCTGGTTTTGTTTCTAATTACTTCACCAACTTCATTTAGTTTGTTCTGGAAAACCCATTTGGTTCCAATCACATTTTTTTTTTCTAGGTCTGGGAACAAGATCCCAAGTGTGATTTTTCTCAATTTCCATCAACTCTTCCTCCATTTCTTTGGTCCAATTTTCATCATTGCAGGCTTCACTTATTGTCTTAGGTTTAATCTTTGAAATTAGACAGTATTCATCTGAATTTTGAGCAATTTTCCTCCTTGTTTGTACCCCTTTGCTTTTGTCACCTATGATCTAATCTTCAGAGTGGTTTAGAGTTACATACCTTGGAACTTCAGGAGTTTCTTGCACTACTGTTTCTTGATCAGGCTCATTTAGACAAACCTCTTCTTCCTGATTTACCGGATCAGTCTGAATCTAACTTTCAGAGGAGGATTGAGCTCCTTACACTAGAGAACCATTCTAATCATCTTCATCATATTCATAAAACCTTGAGGGCTTCTCAATTCCTTCATCAACCTTCACATTTGTACTTTCTATCATCTTTCTCAGTCTCTTATTGTAACACTGGTATGCTTTGCTTTGAGTGGAGTAACCCAAGAAAATTCCTTCATCACTTCTAGCATCAAACTTTCCTAGATCTTCATCTCTTTTAATGTAACATTTGCTACCAAATACTCTGAAATATCTCATAGTAGGAGTTATACCAAACCAAAGTTCATAAGGAGTCTTACTGGTATTGCTTCAGATTTGAAGTTGATTGAGAGTATAGACTGCAGTGCTGACAGCTTCTCTCCAAAACATGTAAGGAACATTTGCTTCCATCATCATTGTCCTAGATGCTTCTTGGATAGTCCGGTTCTTTCTCTCAACTACTCCATTTTGTTGTGGAGTCCTAGGAGCAGACAACTATCTCTTTATACCATGCTTCTCACAAAAGTCTATGAATTCACCAGATGTGACTTCACCACCTCTATCAGACCTTAGACATTTCAGTTTCAATCCGGTTTGATTCTCTACCATAGCCTTGAAGATTTTGAACTTCTCAAAGGCTTCTGATTTCTCTTTTAGAAAGAT
Source organism: Cunninghamia lanceolata (assembly GCA_027924645.1). Taxonomy (NCBI): domain Eukaryota; kingdom Viridiplantae; phylum Streptophyta; class Pinopsida; order Cupressales; family Cupressaceae; genus Cunninghamia; species Cunninghamia lanceolata. The sequence continues at coordinate 5,384,444 of BSBN01000582.1, forward strand.
AACCCACATCATCCGGGAATGGTCATCAATCGGTAACATGAAATATCTATCACCTTGCATACTCTGGATTCTTGTCAGACCACATAGATCAGTATGAACTAAGTCCAATAATCTGGTCAAGGACTGATCCTTGCTTTTGAAAGAGACTCTGCTCTGTTTACCTATCTAACATTCTTTGCACAAACTATTTGTAGGTTTCACCAATTTTGGAAGATCTCTTACAGCCTGAGAATTACTTGATGATGTTATCAAAATTTACATGACACATCCTTCTATGCCATAACCAACTTTGATCAACTTGAACAAATAAACAACTTCTATTAGAACCAACTAGATGGAAGATATTACCTTTTGTTTGAGTACCAGATGCAATCTCAGTTTTGGAGCTTTCAAAGATCCTACATCTTCCATTTTTGAACCGGAGATCATAACCTTTGTCTACCAATTGTCCAACACTGTGAAGATTGTGCTTCAATCCTTCAACATATGGTATGTTACTAGTTTTACTCTTTCCATCACAAGAAATAGTTCCCCTACCTCTGATTATACTAGCAGAATTATCACCAAACTTTACTTTTCCAAGTCTAGGAACTTATTTTTGTCACCTGTCATATGGTGATAGCATCCACTGTCAATAACCCAATCATCCTTTTCTTTAACTTGGGCAACCAAAGCTCTTTCAACAACCTTATGATTGACAGATTCAGAGGATATTGGATCTTCTTCCTTGATGGCAATAAACACCCATTCATTTCTAGATTTGTTTCCTATTTCTGATTCATCATCTGTTACTCCTTCATTATCATCTTCTTCATGAACATAATAACAGTTCTTTTGGAACCTTTGTCTATTAGAATTTGACCTTGCAGATCTTTTCGGACATCTTGAAGCAAAATGACCAATCTTATTGCAGTTGAAACACTTAAAGGGTAATTTTCCTTCATACTTACCGGATCCTCTTGGTAGTCTCTTTGCAATGAGGGCTTCAAGTTGAGCTGTTTCTTCTTCTTCCTCTCCATGTCTTTCCTTGCTTGATTATACCATGACAGCTTCCTTGAAGAGTTTTCTCCTGGATCAAATCTTTGTTTGCCTTTCACATAGGCACTAGCTTTGAATGTAGTTTCAGTCTTGGGGGGATCATCTCCAAACTCGGTCATTTCAAATGCATCCAGTTTGCTAGCCAATTGTTCTCTTGTGACAGTTGTATGGGATCTAAATTCATCAATGGCAGCAACCTTGATTTTGTAGGCAGCAGGAAGGGATCTAAGAATTTTGCAAATAATCTCATTTTCATCCAGAATTGCACTAGCATTCCTAATTCCACACACCAGCTCATTTACTCTTGGCATAAAGGTAGTGATATTTTCATCATCTCTCTTTCAAATTTCCCTTTGAGACTTTGCAACCTTGCACTCTTAACAAACTCATCTCCTTCATGCAGAAGTTCCAGTTTAATCCAGATCTCATAGGCATTTGGTAGGTCAATAACATTTGAGAGCTCTGAGTCAGTTAATGCACTTAGAAGAGCTTCTTTTGTCCGCAGATTATTTTTAGTATCTGTGATTTCATTCAAAGTTGTCAGACCACCCTGTGGAGGTACATATGCTTTTGTGACCATGGACAAGTATGCTTTTCCCATACACTCCAAGTGACATTTCATGCAACCTTTCCAGAGAGAGAAGTTGGTTCCATCAAACTTTGGACTATCCTTCTTGTATGATGACATCCTGGATCTCCTCAAGCGGTTAAGCTCCTTTTAGAGGAACTTGGCTCTAATACCAATTGTTAGATCTAGGGCACACAACTGAGAGGGGGGTGAATCAGTTGTACAAAAACTTGCATCAACTTTAAACACTTGATTCTTCTTTGTTATTTAATAGCATATCAATTAACCATTCATGAAAGCATAAGGTATAAACACTGGAGTAGATAATCATCAACACATTAGACACCAAGATTTTGACATAGAAAACCTAGTCAAGGGAAAAACCATGGGGTGATTAATCCAAGAATTATTCTTTGTTAGGAGAATAAGAAAAATAGATGGCACATGCCAATTAAGGCTCATTGCCTGAGCACACTGCTCACAAGGAGGCACACTGCCTACAAGAGACACACTGTCTACAAGATAACAAGTATTACAAACTTGAACTGGAGATTGACATCTTTACCATGTTTGTATCAGTTCTATTTAAGCTCAAGACACTCCTACTCTGCCTTTCACTCTTTCGCTATACCACACTCATCCACTCCATCACACCCTTCGAAATGAATTCACAAACCTTTATTTATACAAGGCATTGACTTAGGAACAATCATCTAAGTCGGCAATCATCCACAAGAACATTCTCAAGATGAATAACTCATCCGATTGGCTAGCCTGAACAAGAACATCTTCATTTGGAAGTATATCTCTAATTCTGAGCTCTAACACTAATGCAGACTGACAACACAACCTCAACATGATCCAAGAACCTTCACATGCTTGCCTGAATGACCAGGTACATCTGCACTTCCTCCACTTACTAGAATTCTTTTCTTCTTCATCTGGAACTTCAAGAACACAGTCTATCACCACTGTCATACTGAAAAAGGTGCTTCCAGGCCTCCAAACTATGTACAAATTGAGATGACACATCACAAGGACATCCCAAACACTCCTTCCAATCTGCAGAATAGGACAATGCACTTCCAGATCTCACCAGACCTTTTTGTAACACTCTATCACTCTGGAGCATCTCCTGGAACCAGTTCTACTTGATTGATCACAGTTTCTTCATATCTTCATGTGGACCTCTAAAATCTTAACTGGAACATCTCAAGTCTCATATCTACAAACCCTTTAATCTGCATCCTCTGATCCTTGACCTATTGAGTAGTTTTACCTTCTTCTCATCATTGTTCCTGATTGAGACTAATTTCCTCAATAACCTTAGCACACAGCTCATCCAATCCTTCTTATCAATGCAATATGAGTATGTTGACATCAATGACAACACTGGTTAACCTCATACTTGCAACACTATTAATGGTGTCATTATGGGAAAATTCTGCTTGTGGTAGGATGTTATCCCACTTCTCTCCATGTTGCCTGGTCAAACACCTTAATAGATTTCCCAATGAACGGTTAACTACTTCAGTTTGTCCATCTATTTGAGGATGGTATGCTGATGAGAAGGATAATTGGTTCCAAGCTTCTTCCAAAGAGTCTGCCAAAAGTGGCCAATAAATTTTACATCTCTATCTGAGACTATACTCAAAGGCAATCCATGTATCATCACTACTTCCTTGAAAAATAGATCAGCAACATATGAAGCATCACAAGTGATTATACATGGCAAAAAGTGTGCCATTTTACTAAATCTATCTACTACAACAAAAACACTATCATATCCCTTCCTTGTCCTAGGTAAACCCAATACAAAGTCCATGCTTATGCTCTCCCATGGCCTAGAAGAAATGGGTAGTGGCTGGTACAAACCTGCATTAGTGGATCTCCCTTTTGCCTTCTGACATATCACACATGCCTTCATAGATTTTCTCACATCTGACTGTAACTTGGGCTAATAGTATGCCTCCTTACAAGATCAAGAGTCTTATCTAGACTAAAATGTCCTGCCATGGCCCCACAATGTTTCTCCTGAATGATATTTAGTCTCATAGAACACCTTGGAATACATAATTGTCCACCCTTGAAAAGTAATCCATCTTGGATCAGAAATTTAGAGAACTCAACATGATATTTGTCACCAAAAGAAGTACATACCTTTTATATCTCTCCAAATTCTTCATCATCATCATACATGGCCTTCAAAGAATCAATGCCAACACTTTCTAATTGGATCTGGTTGATGGTTAGAACCCTCCTACTCAAAGCATCTATCTACTTTGTTCTTGACCCCTTTCTTGTGCTTGAGTGTGAAGGTGAAAGCTTGCAAATTTTCCACCCACTTCATATGCCTATGGTTCAGCTTCTCTTGACTATTGATAAAACTAAGAGCTTGATTATCTATGTACACTATGAATTCTTTTGGCAACAAATAATGCCTCCACTTTTTAAGTGACTGGACAAGAGCATACATCTCCAAATCATATGATGAGTATCTCTTCTTTGCATCATTCAGTTTCTCACTAAAAAATGCAATGGGCCTACCTTCTTGACTGAGTACTACTCCAATTGCCATGTGATTGGCATCACATTCTACCTGAAAAATCTTGTTGAAGTCAGGAAGTGCAAGAACTGGTTGCTCTGCCACCTTCTTCTTCAATGTTTCAAATGCATCATCTGCGTCTTTTGTCCATGTGAATCTGCACTTTTGTCTTCCTTTTATGGTGTCAAGCATGGGTGCACAAACATGACTAAACCCTTTTATAAACTTCCTATCAAAGGTTGCTAACCCATGGAAACTTCTAACATCACTCAAGGTTTTAGGAGTTGGCCAAGACAATATGGCACTGACCTTTTCTTGATCCATTTTTTAGTTTGTTATGTGAGATGACAAATCCCAAGTAGATGATCTCTTCCTACATGAACAAACACTTTTCTATGTTGATCATTAGCTGCTCTTCATGCAACCTTTTTAGGACCAAGTCTATATGGTTGAGGTGTTCTTCCCTTGTATTACTGAAAATCAAGATGTCATCTAGATATACTATGACAAACTTACCTATAAATTCCCTCAAGACCTCATTCATCAATCTCATAAAGGTACTAGGGGCGTTGGACAAACCAAAAGGCATGACTTTCCACTCATATAAACCCTCATTGGTCTTGAATGCAATTTTCCATTCATCTCCTGGCCTAATCCTACTCTAGTGATATCCACTCTTTAAATCTATTTTTGAGAAATATTTAGCACCACCCAAACAATCAAGTAAATCTTCTATCCTAGGTATTGGGAACCTATACCTGATTGTGATCTTGTTGATAGCCCTTGAATCAGTACAAAGTCTCCAAGTGCCTTCTTTCTTTGGTGCTAGTACAGTCGGTACTGCACATGGGCTTAAACTTTTGCCAATTAGGCCTGTCTCCAACAATTCCTTAATCTACCTTGCGACTTCTGTATTCTGTTCTGGGGTAAGCTTGTATGTTGCTTTGTTTGGAAGTGTAGATCCTGGGATTAGATCTATGCAATGGCTGATGTCCCTTATAGGTGGTAGGGACCTTGGTATTCCATAAGAGATGATGCCTTGGTACTTGTCCAATTGCTCTTGGATGACAGGATCTATGAACCTTTGCCCCTTCTCTCCCTTGATTCCTTGCTGCTGTTCCTTGTTCACCTTTAGGCATGGAATTAGAGCATATTCAATTTCTCCTTCTACTAGCCCTTTCATGAATTGTTTGCCTTCTACCATCATCACCTTAACTTCTTTTCCTTTTAATTCCACCTCATTCTCCATTAATGGTAGCAGCTCTATCACCTTACCATTCTTGGTGATTGAATATGTGTTTCTAACTCCATCATGGTATGCTTTCAAGTCATACTACCATGGTCTTCCAAATCGGAGATTGCAAGCATCCATCTTGGCAATGTCAAACAGTAATCTATCCTTGTATGGTCCAATTTGAAGTTCTACCCAAGCCTGTTCTTCCACAATTGTTTGCTGACCTTGGGTGAGCCATGAAATTTTATATGGGCAAGGATGTGGCAGTCTCCTAAGCTTAAGCTTTTCTACCATCTCAATGGACAAAAAATTCTTAGTAGACCTAGAGTCAATCAGAACTTTACATACCTTTCCTCCTGCCTTGCAAGTAGTTCTAAAGAGAGACTTCCTTTGTGGAGGTTCTTTTCCAGGCACCTTCATGGTGGTCATTACTCTCCTAATAATCAAAGATTCTCCATTCTCAAGATACCCATAACTGTCAGGAGCATTCACACTTTGATTAGTGCTTGAGCTTGCTACACTTTGACAATCAGATTCTTGTATCAGATTGATCCTCCTTTCTCCTATTGAACTTGTTGCCTTTCCTAGACATCTGCTGGCTATGTGACCTTCTTGATCACAATGGTAACATCTGATAGGTCCTCTGCCCTAAGATCTTCCTCTAAATGGTGGTCTTCTGCCCCTGAAGTTTCCTCTTTGATTGTAGTTTCCCCCTTGGTTCTGACTGCTGTCTCCTTTGTTGTTCTCTTAATTGGATTCACCCTACTATCCAAATCCATTTCCTTTGCCTCTGAAAGGACTTCTTCCTCCCCTTTGCTATCTCCCTTTTCCTCTATTGTTCTTCTCATGCTTTCTTTTTAATTTCTCTTCCACTTTGCGTGCTAACTGGTAGCACTTTTGGACTGTATCTGGGTTATGCAGATTTAAATCTTCTTGGATGTTAAACCTTAATCCATTGAGGTACCTTGCTACCTTCTCTTCCTCACCCTCCTTTACCTTTGTTTTGACACATAGTTTCATTAACTCTTCTGTGTATGAGATGACATCTAGTTCCTTCTGCTTCATGTTTTGTTTCCTCTTATGTAATTGGATGTTGTAATCCAATGGAACATAGGCTTCCTTCACAAAAGCCATCATCTTCTTCCAAGTAGCAACTCTATTCTTTCCTTCTTACACCCTATCATCTTGGATGAAATTCCACCAAGTCAGTGCAGCCCCTTTCATTTTGGATTGAGCCATCTTCACCCTTTGGTGGTCTGGTATTTCCTCAGTCTCAAAGAAATTATTCAAGGAGTCTATCCACTCCATCACTGAATTAGGTTCCATTTTTCCTGCAAACACTGGCAGGTCTATTTTCATATCCATGGTCCTTCTCTCCATGGATTTGAGGGCATTGAGTAAGGGTCTCTGGTCTGCAGGAACCTCTATCTCTTCCTTCTTAGGGATCTCCTCTTCATCCCTGTCTTCTCGCTTACCAGAATCTTCTTTCCCTTTCTCTACTCTGTCCCTCAACTTCTCTACCTCTTCTTTCAAAGCCTGATTCTGAGCCTGAGCTGCTCTGCTCTTTGCCATTTACTTTCTCACTAAGGCCGCCAACTCAGCATTGGTCAACTTTGTTGGGTATTCTGATGATCCCTCTTTGTCTGACATTTGGTCTACTGCTTCTTCCGAAAAGATACTCCTTTGCTCTGATACCACTATGATGCAGAGTAACACACAGCGGAAATCCTTTTAATTCAACAATGAAATGCTTGTCAATTGTATCCTCAATTCAGCTTGTATGTACATTATTTGACCTTCTATTGCAGGTAGCCCATTATATCTCCAACCATTTTGACCACTACAGTCAGTCCTCATTTGCACCTCACAAAATGTACATTAACAATGTACATTCGCATATACAATCTTTAGCATGTAAATGCGAGATATACACGAATTGCTTTTTAGGTACAACTGTGATATACTCACTACTTGTATATGCTCAATGTACATTTGTGATGTACATTCTTCACATGCATTCCAAATATGCATTCGAAATGTACATTTGGTGGCGCCCTCAACCTCCACTTTACCATTGTATGTTCATCGCATACAACTAAATGTGCAATGCTGATACAAACAAATCTCACATGCAGAACATGACTTACTGTACCGGTTCCTTCCACCATTATCACCGGTCATTCCTTGTATCCACACACAGAAGTCCCTCCAACATCCATTCTAGTTACCACCCCGACCAGTCATCTTTTGCATCTTGACCTGATGTATCTGCGGAATGTATATTTCAATATACATTCGAAAACATACAACTCTAACTTGCTTTCAAAACATGCATTTGCCTAATATGCCTTCAGAATATGCCTTCAAGGGAAGTTGACCACTGACCTCTTTATATATAAACCCAATGTACATTTGCTACATGCGATAGCTATAGACAATTTTGAGATACACAGAAACATACAAAAGTGATATACACAGAAATTATATATCCAATATGTCTTAGCCATGTATATTCATAACATACATTTTTAACATGTTTTCACACCTAATATGTTTTGTGATATATACACAGACTATATATCTACCATGCAAATGCAGTATATACACAAAATGTATATTTGAACACCACTGTCGAGCAACCATAACCTTAACCCAAAAAAACTTTTATACATACCATTCCTCCCAGCATATACATAGGATGATGCTCACACACAAATGCAATATACTCACACACTGTTCCTGACATACAATTGACGGATATACATAAAGTGTATATTGGAATCTCCAGCCAATAACTTCTGCTGCAACAAATTCTGCAACTTCTATTCTACCATGCCCACAAACACAAGGAAAACAAAATAGAAAAAACTATTTTACAAGTCCATTCCATTGATTTCACAGAAATCCACCAGTGGAATGGCATTAATTGTCCATCTCAACAATAGAAAGATTTAATTGAATACCAAACAATTCTATACAAAATATACACAGAACAACTTGATGCACAGGGAATTTACACAGAATCCAGAATTTGTAACACACTTGATAGAAACTACTATTTCTTCATTTCATCTTTTCTGAACACAGACTAATTATAAAGATCCATACAGTTTATATTTCTGAGGGTGGAAGAACTCTCCCTTCTCGACCACCTTCCCTGTTTGTTACCGATGCTCCTCTATTTCCAGAATATTTTTTTTACCAAGATTATCAGCAGAAACCCTAATTAATCACATGACATTTGCTTTGCATAAGACAGTAAAACACCTCCTAATACGACACCTTGGTTTAATCCTTTTCATAACCCGATGTCTAATGATGTCTAAATTCTCATGGTGGGGTCATGTTTACAAACATGAAATGTTAACACAAATGCTACAGATAATAAAAAATGTATACAACATATTAAAGCCTTAATCTTCTCTCTCTTGTGCATATTTATCTTGTTGAAGGGGTGCTCCTGCACTAGTAAAGCTCAAGACATCTAGATCATCTTGGGAAATGGTGGGGACATTTTGTGTTGGTGGTGGTGGTGGTGGTGGTGGTTGTGTTTGTTGTAAGTAGTGAAAATGATTTTCATTGGGGCCATATGGGGGGATGTAAAAGTATGTAGGTGGGTTGTATGTTTGATAGATGGGTATGTTGCTGCTGTTGGTGTTAGGCATGCCAAATTGCCAATGTTCTACCATTTCTTGATTCTTTTTGTGTTGTGATCTCATGATGGGCATACGCGTATGGGTTTGATTTCTATAAGTAGAGTGGAATGGAGATGGAGACCTTAGAGAATCTGATTGATTATGTTGGACCCAAAGATGGACATGGTAATGAGATGGAGTAGAAAAGAGGGTGTGGTGGAAGATCGATATGTCTTTCTAAAGGTATGAGTGGATGATATTGATTTTTTTGCACAATTTTTGGACCAAAAGGTAGGTGATGGATGATGTTTGTTTTGAAGAGATTGTTGATGTTTGATTTTGATTGAAAGATTAGGGTGGTGTTTTTCAAAAAGGATTTGATGGTCAACAATTTTGAGCTTAGGTAAGATCTATATTTTGTGTTGGTACAAAGGGATGTTTTTCTTTGTTTGGGGTAGACTAATGACCTTACACAAAGAGGGGTGATTTGTTTTTCTTGAAAGGTAGACTAATGGCTTTTCAAGGAAAATGTGATGTTAATGATGAGATCTAGATCTAACTTTGGCTCAAAAGAATGACAAGTTTTGGTTGATGATTTGTTGATGGGTGTTTCGATTTGGGTTTTGGATTTTTTTTTTAAATGATTTGTTTTGGTCCAAGGAGATATGTAAAAAGATTGAAGAGGGATGGATAGATATGGATTTGGGCTGATTATGATGTAGCAAAGGGATCCAACAATGGTGGTGATTGATCCTCTAAGGTCAAAGGGAAGGTGTGATTTTGAAATTTTTTTGAAGAAAATGGATAGACTGTTGTCAGATTTTTGGAATGTGAATATGGATTATGGCTGAGCAGAGGGTGAAGATCACAACTGGATAGGTCTCAATTTCAGGCAAGTCAATCTAAAAATAGTACCAATACACAGGTGCAATGGTGCTGAATTCAGATAGAGATGGTGCTAAAATAAGATAGTGTTTGTCAAGGTCCTAAAAAGATAGATTTTTTATGGCAATTTTTGGATTTTCTTTGTTCGGAATGTGATCAAATGATTTGGTTTGTCTCATTGTTGCAAACAATTCAAGCACAATAATCACACAACAATCAAGATTTTGCTTTGTTTTGAAAAAATATATGTGATTTTATTTAACAAGCACTTTGAACAACCTAAGGCGAGGATGTGACAATATTTGTTGAATCCCTAGCTACGCCTATTCAAAGTAGGTAGCTCCAGGATCTTGGTAGCACTAGCTCCTCCTTACAATTGCACACACTTCTCACGCATACCAAGATCTAGGTTTCTTATAAGGCTTGTCCCTCACCAAACCTTTAGATTGTCCCTACTACCTCGGCTAAGAACCGCATGAATCGGGGCCGCTTCAAAGGTTTCCCTTCTGCATCAAGAAATAGAAGGATTTTGGCTTGCTAAACAATGGTTCGTAGTAAGGGCATCCGTTCAGGTGGTTATACGTGTGGCAGTGCTACTCTCTATTATGGAGTCTCCCAACCTCCAAGGGTTATGCCTTGGAGGGTTTTGGGGGAGGTTGGTTGTCGGTATAACACAACAACACCTGTTGCTTGAGACTTTCATCCCAAACACCTTATTTTAGATAGCAGCTTGGAAGAGCTTGGCTTTATCTTGATGCCACTTGGATCATTCCCACCTTTTGAAGTGAGGTGGCAGGCCCTCTAAGGATTACAAAAGCAATACAATCATAAAAATACTTTTGATCCCCAAGTTCATACAAAGATGCAAGGGGAGAGCATACATATTCTTTATGATTGCACCACACTAAACATGGTTCATTTGCAGATCTTTGGATTAAATTGGGTGTGATTAATGCAAGCTTTGTGAGAAGCTTTTGATTCCCAAGGTCACCAAAACGGTGCGAGGGAAGAGCATATACTTTTTCACACCACAAGCAAAAGATCACAAGACACTTCACACAATTAAAATGATTTTCTTGATTATATGCGTGAAAGATGCAAGTTGTTGTTCTTTTTAACCCAATGCTTTCAATTGATGCAATTTGTGGTTCTTTTTTAAAAGTTCAAATTGAAGTGCTTGGATTGTTGTTGTTGGCACACAATTTGTAAATTTTAGAACACCAAATTTTAAATGTTGGGCACACACACACACAAAGACTTGTTTGATTGTTCAATTTTATAGCACCAAATCAAAGTATTTGTCTAATCTAACATGCAAAGGGTTCTTTTTAAATTTGCAAATGAGATGTTTTCAATAAAGATGAAATAATCTTGCAAAAACTTGTTAGCATCCTCAAAATGATGTTGGTGACCTGCAAGCAAACTGTTAGTCCCTGCACAGAGAACAAAATTTAGTTTCCAAACATAGTGCTAATACAGATACCTAATGGCACCGCTGCAGACAGAAAATAGACAGAACCTGACCCTTATATAGATGATGCTAATTCATATGATAGCGTCAATACAAGACCATTAAGGCGCTAGAACAATACATAGTGCTAATATTAGACCCAAATAGCGCTAAACTAGGCAATAGCGCTAAAATAACTCTATGAATGCGCCACTGCGTAACTTGTCAAACAGTCTGTTTACACCTTAGGATAGCGCCAATCTGGGGGATAGTGTCGATATGGGGATGAATGTGTCCAACCTGCAAAAAAAATGGTTTTATAACAAAACTGGAGGGTCAGGCTACACACATAAGATGTCCCATTAGCCTTGTTAGTCTGAATGAATGAAAAATAAGACAAAAAATAAAGCCAAAGTGTATGTTTAGACTTTTATGAAAATTTGGACATAACTTCCCCTTGCATTTTCAATATCTCTGTGAAAACAGAGAGCACTTAAACACCAACACAGTAGGGAGATCATAAAAAAAGGACATGTGAGTGAGTTAGAAAAAGGAAACGTGCTGCGCAAAAATAGCGCAAAATAGGAAATGGCGCTGAAACAAGCCAGTGATGGTATCGCTGCGAATGTAGGATGGCGTCGTACTTGTAAACACACATCCCTTGCACAAAACTCACAAAAAACGGATTAGACTTGGACCTTGTGGGTCCCACTGGGCATGCCAATGTAGATTAGATAAACATTCAAGGTAAAAACACAAACTAATATGCATAAAACACAAATAGTTATACCTCACAAATGCAAACCCAATCTCATCAAGGGAAGTAGGAGCATGCACCCAAGAACTCCTAAGACTAAGCTAATCCCTAGACATGAGATTTGAATGTGAAATGCTACTCTAATTTGTAACTCACTATTCTAGCTCAAGAGAGATTTTGGCATTATAACTTTGCATGAAACTTGGATGTGAAAATGGCATGGGAGAGGTTCTATTTATAGATTTTTGAAAGGGATTTTGATCCAAGGGTGGAGATTGATTTGGAAGATCAATGGTGGAAGATAAAAGTGATGTGGAGGTCCTAGATTCAATCTTGAATGAATGGAGGGCTAGGAATAAAAGTGAATCTTTTATTCATTTTGGGAAAATGAGTATTAAATGAGTATGGGTGAGGAAGGATTATTTTTTAATTAAAGATTCATATGGGGAAATGTAAATGAATTAAAAATTTATTTGGGGAAGAGAGGAAATATATAAATATGGGTGAGGTAAGGGGTTGTAAGGAGAATTAAATGTGATGTGGGATGTTTTTAAATAAAAAATTGACTTAGATGGAATTAATTCAATTTTTTATTTGGAGGATGTGGGGAAGGGTGTTAAACTAGGTTTGACCACCCAAATGAAGGGGTTAGGATTAATTAAACATAGGTTTCATTTAATTAATCCTAGGGCTAGGATGAGGTAGGCTAGGGTAGGCAATTAAATAATATCTATTTAATTGCTTAGGGTAGGGATAGGTCAATTAGTAGGCTGAATTAATTAGTTAACATGGTTTTAACTAAATAATTGGATTTAGTTGAAAGGGGGAAATTGATTTAATAAATATTGCATATTTATTAAATCAATTGGCTAAGGTTTTGACTATTGAATTAGAGAAATTAATTCAAATTTGAGGGTAAAATGATGGAAAAATGGGTGATGAAGGGATAATTAATTAAATAAAAATTTAATTAATTGGTTAGAAGGGAAATTGGTATGTTTAGGGATGTATTGAGTTAGTTTGATGGTAGAAGACATTTTTAGGTGTCTACACTCTCTATCTCTATCTCTATCTCTATCTCTATCTCTATCTCTATCTCTACCTCTCTCCCTCTCTTTCTCTCTATTGTTATCTATTTAGGGGAAAATTGGATTTGTTAATGTTCTTGATTTTAGATGTTTAAATCTACCTCTCCACTATACATTCAAGGATCTAGGGTCGAGTGACAAGCACTATCATACCCTAGGTCACTTGCAGATGTAGGGAAACTTGGATTAGGAAATTTAATTATCAATTTTCCTTCTCTTATGCCCAATTGACCATGAAAAACCTTAATTGTACAAATACGACAACAAATTGAAGAATTAACAGAAAAAGCTCTTGTAGAGAGGAGTAAAATACCAAATCATAGAGTACCTATTTTGGGGGTTCTAAAGTAGAATAGTTGGGGACACTGGAGTAGGTGCCCAAGTCCAAGGTACTAATTTCTTTGCGGAATCCAGACCTCCTTTCGAGACTGATCAACCCTGTAACTTCTGTTTCCCAAAACTCAGATGCAGAGGATACTAGAGTGAGCACCCAAGTCCTAGAAGTGCTCCTATGTTTTGCTTTTCTTCAGATCTTGAATCCTTGATGCCTGTCAATCCTTCCTGCAACTCCATTTTTCCCAAATATGACACTTGTAACTTGCAATCACAAGACTTGGTTTGGGGGTTGTGGTGTTTAGAGGCTTGCCTCAGTCAATCCCTAGAGGACACTTAAGTCTCCGAACACCGTTATCAGTTAAAGAGTGCGTGCCCTTGTGAGGTAGAGGCAAAAACCAAAGGAATCAATGATGAAAACACAATGTTATGTCACATTGTAGTGAATCTCTCATGGGAGGAAGATGCTCTTCATTCCATGAGGAAATTGATGCTCAAATATGCAAATATCAACACACAAAACAAACAAGTATGCTCTTGCAACACAATGAAAGCATTGAATCACCTTGAGAACACCTGAACATCACAATTGCCATCTAATTGAAATCTTGTTTACAAATGAATGCCTAAACATGCGTTTATATGCAACTACAGGCACTCCCGCCAAGATTTTAAAAAATCAAAACTTACCGTGTTGGCAAAAGGACCAAATAATGGTCATAAAATGACACCTAGAAATTAGGGCTGCCCCAAAATAGGATAGGACTATGGTGCCTGCACCCAAGTCCTCCCCCTATTTTGGGCACGGTACAACTCAAGGGGTCCTCCTAGGTCCAATTTGTCATGGAACCTAGGTCTCACTCTATCAGGATGCCAAAATATGAACTAAAATGTCCTAAATGCATGCACAAAACCCAGGAGCTAAACCTTATGAGGGAAAAGCCCCCAAGGGGACATTTTCCAACGTTACATTTAGCCCCCACTTTAATGTATGTATAAATGCGAGGCCAATACATGCATTAAGTAAGGTCACAAACACAACAAACATGCCAAGCATGGAGAAGACACGCCGAGCACATAGAAGACAATAACAGGAATGCAAAACACAAAGAAGACAGTTACAGTGACGCAAAACATGGAGAAGATAGTCAATGCATTGAAGACACATTAGTGCATGGAAGACATAAATGCTATCTTTTCTTTTCTTTTTCTCATATATATGAAATGCAGATGCAAGTATTGGAAAATAAACAAACCTCCCATAATACATGATGCATTACCTTAAGGTGCAGGTCTTTGGATATATGAGGCAACACACACGCAAGACATGTAAAACCTCCCAAAATGTAGGAAGCACTACTCGAGGGTGCTGGTCTCTGTATATGGGGCAACAAACACGCCACACAAAACAAGCATGCCAAAACACACACACTTGAAGACACAGAGAAAACATGATAGACAAGCGATGGAGTGTACCTATTTCTAGATCCAACACCATCTTAGGTACATTAAAGGAACACACCGACGATTGGGCTTCACTACAACAATCACCAAAAACACGCTTAAGGGTTGAGTTAGTCATTGAACCACTCCCCACCTCTACAGAGGACTTTTGAAAATGACAGGATGATTTAATGTGGTCTGAGAAATACACCATCCCCGCCTCTGCAGAGGGCTTAAGAAAAAGGATATACGTGATATCCCGCCTTCGTAGAGGGCTTACATGATTGATTGATTGATTGCAAACAAACTTAGGATGCACAATGCACTACCCTAGGGTGCAAGTCTTTGCATCTAAGGTCAAACACATTGCTAACATCTATAACAGACAACTTACCTTATATATGCCCCCACCTTAAGGTGGTTGATATCAGTTATCGATATCAAGAACGTTAAGGTAGGAAGAAAACACAGAAGGGAACACAGACTTTTGCAAAGCCCATGCCCTTTGGAGGTGACATGTACTTTACGATCGCCAAATGTTCCCACAAACACATCACTGCAAGAAACATGTTAGTGTCTACAAGATCATGATAAACAACAATATCAATGCATATGATTAACCACACAAAGAGACAAGGTTATACAATGAATTTGGAGTTTGAGGATAACCGTGGGGCTATATCATGAAGCTCTTAGAATTGAGTATTGCTAAGGCCAGATTCAAAGGAAAACAAAGGTGCACAGAGCACCAGTATTGTTAAGGTTTTTAAATGTGATAGAAACATCGTAAAATTCACTATGTGGAAAGCATGAGTGCTTCCACTAACCAAGCGTCAGATAAGATATACAACCCCATCGTCATAATAGGAACTAAGTCCATTTTTTGATTGCTCTCGAAAGGGACACTAGGTCCGCATCAGTATAAATGTTTGTCGTCATTCGCCTGCTAGATGGAAACACTAGAGGAAGGGAAACAATAAATTAGAGAAGAGAAACAAGTGTCTTAGGGAGAGTCACGTAGGAGGGTACCCCCAGGTCACCAACCATGACACTATGTCTGTAAGACACAACACACAATAATGAAATCAGAGAGAGGCAATTTAGAAGAATGATGATACAAATAGAACAAGGTCACAACAGAGGCAGTCTCCTGGTATCCTGAACCTTACAGGAGAATCTGAGGTTATCCCAGGAGGCCTAAAAAACATATAACACATCATGGGGAAAGCACATCATGAGAGAGATAAAGGGTTGGAGATACTTACCTGTAGGGCCCCTTTTGGGCTAGAAGTTGTCTATAAGCAAACCATCGTCGTCATCTTCCCACTCCCTAATGTTGGAGGATAGTGGAACATATGGTACCATAGCCAAATTCATACCTTGTTCATCATGTTGTTCATCGTTATGATCATTATTATTTGTTTGAATGTTGGGATCAATGTTTTCTTGTTGAGAGGCAAGTTTTATAGCATAAGCTTGTCTTCTTTTTCTTCTTTCTCTTGTTTTTCTATTTCATTTTGTTTTACCACTTATCTCTTGTAAGATAGGGCCATCCTCTTTCATATGCTTGTGCAAATGAGAAGATGAAGCACCGGGATCAAACTTCATTTGTCGGGGTGGAACACTTTATTGTTGACAACAACCTCCCAATCCCTGTAAGGATTTTGGGGGAGGAACCTCAACATAAGGACCTTGTCCTTTTGTTCTAAAGTTATCTTCACATGCGAGTTGTTTATCTTTTGTCATTTCTTGTGTAGGAGGACTAGGTGTTGGATGTAACAATTTCTCGTTGTAATTTCTATAGCTCAAAAATGTAAAGTCTGTTCGTAGCTCTAATTTGTCATTATTTTTGTTGCAAAAGTAATCCAATGTGAAGTTTTGTTTTGTAGTTGAAGGTTTGTATGTATTTCGATGAATGACATGCACTTGTCCGTTCAATGGAAATTTAACACATTTATAAATAGTTGAAGGGACCACTTTCATAACCTTTAACTGAGGGTTTCCAAGTTTTATGTCAAAGGTGTCAATATCGGGGGTAAAATCAAACCATTGTTCAACATGTTTCTCAAATACAATTACTAACAATGCTATCTTACCCAATGGTTTCTTTAAGGTTCCCATATGTGTCTTAATCATCAAGTTTGAAGGGTTATAAGGACCTTGTATTAATTGATTTGAAAAGAGGAATTTTTCAATGGAAACATTGCCATTCAATTAGGATCAATAAGAGATCCATCCATGTTGTTTCCCATTATTTTCATGGTGATGTAAAGAGGTCCTTCAGAATCACTGATTGTTCTATCGTGAGGCGTGAAAATAATTTTAGTTCGGGAGCCTTTCTTTTCATGTAAGGTCTACGAGGGAACCTATTGTTTCTGTTATGATTAGAGGCCATGTTTTTGTGCTCAAACCAATTCCAAATCAGATTTTTAAATATTTTTAAAATTGGTGCAAGACAAGAGCAAAAAATTAGCCTAAAATGTTTGATTTTTCAATACATTTTCGATGTAAATGAATGAAACAAATGATGTTGTAATGATCTTGATCAATGGAAGAAAGTTATATGTCTAATATTAGTCCAAAACAACAAAATTATCCTTCTCAACACAATCTTGATATGATTTCAAGTTAATGCCAAGTCAAATATAGTGCAAATATGTCAAAATAGGCACTTTTTTCACCAAATTTCAATGTAAAAGAGCATAACAAAGGGTGTTGTGAGGAAAATGATGATGGAAATTAAATAATATCAATAATAAAATCTACTTGATGCAAAAATATACAACACAACATGCTTTTAGTGCCACTTAAGGTAAAACCGTAGTGAAAATATAGCAAAAATAGGCTATTTTTCACGGTTTTTCAACTCCAAGACCTAGAAAAGGAGGTGTTGTAATTAATTTCAGGAGGTAAAACAAATGATATCAATAATATTAGTCACCTCAATCCATAAAATTGATTACAACATGCTTGGAGTGCAAACTAGGTCAAATCCTAGGGCAAAAATAGCCAAAATGTGTAGTTTTTCACCAAAATTTCACTACAAGAGCCCGTTAAAAGGGTGTTGTGAAGATTTTTATGAAGGAAAGAAAATCATTACCCTGATAATAGAAAATTAGTGTGAAAATATCCTTCACAACATGCCTATGGTGCAAGTTTATAGAGTCGATAAGGCCAAATTTAGTGAAAATCATTGTTTTTGAAGCCCTAGGTTTGAGATCTTGGGACAAAATGCTATATGAATGTTTTGAAGTCTAATTTATGATGGAAATTAAATAATCTCAGATCTTAAAATTATTTTTAAGATTTCATATGCAAAATACCCATGCAAATTTAATGAAAATGCATCAAAATTGCTAGTTTTTGTTGAAATTTTCTATGCAAAATTGCAAATATTTTAAATATAAATGCAAATTTACACTAAAATGCAAGACTAAAGACAAATGAAAGTTTGAATGAGCCTCTAAAATCATTATAAAAATCTGAGAAAAAAGATTTTGCCTACTAACCCTAGATTTTGGAATTGCTAGGTTATATCAAAATTGTCAAAATTTCTACAAAATCCTAGCAATTAAATGATAAAAATGCAATGCAAATTTCTGAATTTTTGGATTTTTCTATAGTTTATATCAGATCTGATGCAAAAATTATGAATTAGGAAAATTTAGAAAGAATTGATGCAATTTAGTAAGCCAAACAATGCATTTTTTTTGTATTTTCCAAATTTTTCAATTTTTTTGAATTTTTCTCAATGCAATAAAATGAATGACTATATGAATGAATGAATGAAATCCAAATTTGAAGACACACACTCAAAAAGTTGAAATTTAATTTCAAAACATGGGTTCACCAAAATTTTTAGGGGAAAATTGGATTTGTTAATATTCTTGATTTTAGATGTTTAAATCCGTCTCTCCACTATACATTCAAGGATCTAGGGTCGAGTGATGAGCACTATCATACCCTAGGTCACTTGTAGATGTAGGGAAACTTGGATTAGGAAATTTAATTATCAATTTTACTTCTCTTATGCCCAATTGACCATTAAAAACCCTAATTATACAAGTACGGTAACAAATTGATGAATAATGAAAAAAGCTCTTATAGACAGGAATAAAATACCAAATCATAGAGTACCTATTTTTGTGGTTATGAAATGGAATAGTCCAATGTACCAATTTATTTGTGGAATTAGGACTTCCTTCTGACACTGATCAGTCCTATAACTTCTATTTTCTGAAACTCAGATGCGGAGGACACTAGAGCGAGCGCCTAATTCTTGGAAGTGCTCCTGTCCTACTTTTCTTCAGATCCTAAATCCTTGATGCTTGCCAATCCTTCCTAAAACTCTACTTTTCCCAAATACAACACCTGTAACTTGCAATCACAAGACTTGATTTGGGGGTTGTGGTGTTTAGAGGCTTGCCTCAGTCAAGCCCTAGAGGACACTTAAGCCTCTGAACACCGTTATCAGATAAAGAGTGCATACCCTTGTAAAGCAGAGGCAAAAACCAAAGGAATCAATGATGAAAACACAATGTTATGTCACCTTGTAGTGAAGCTCTCATGGGAGGAAGATGCTCTTCATTCCATGAGGAAATTGATGCTCAAATATGCAAATATCAACACACAAAACACACAAGTCTGCTCTTACAACACAATGAAAGCCTTGAATCACCTTGAGAACACTTGAGCATCACAATTACCATCTAATTGAAATCTAGTTTACAAATGAATGCCTAAATATGCTTTTATATGCAACTACAATCACTCCTGCCAAGATTTTAAAAAATCAAAACTTACCCTGTCGGCAAAAGGACCAAATAATGGTCATAAACTGACACCTAGAAATTAGGGTTACCCCAAAATAGGGTAGGACTAGGGCGTGAGAACCCAAGTCCTCCCCCCTATTTTGGGTAGGGTACAGCTCAAGGGTTCCTCCTAGGTCCAATTTGCCATGGAACCTAAGTCTCACTCCATCAGGATGCCAAAATATGAACTAAAATGTCCTAAATGCATGCACAAGACCTGAGAGCTAAACCTTATGAGGGAAAAGCCCCCAAGGGGACATTTTTTGACGTTACACCATGTATCTCTCTCTCTCTATCTTCCAATTTCTCTCTATCTCTCTCTTTCTATCAATATCTCTCAATATCCCTCCCCCTCTCTCTCTCTCTCCATGCACATACCCATTAGGTAGGCTATTTTTCATATGGTGGTCATATCCTTTAGGTCCAATCACCTCCAAACTTCACAAATACACATAGAGCATAATTCTAAGTATCTTTCATAAAGACCACTTCTCTACATAGGTGCAACTAATACCACTTTTTTATTTTTTCCACATTTAATACTAATTCTTTTCCATTTTCCAAGTCCTACATGTGTCCAATTTGTACTGTTTGTCAAGTTTTTGGTCTAATTGTTAGTCCTAGCTATCATGGTTATTAAAATATTAGAATAGTTAGATTTATCCTTAGGTAACATTAATTTACACATTGTTGCACAAACAAGCACACTAAAAAATAACCTTACCTAATTAAGGTTAACCTTTAAGGTTCTTTCATTTGGTGAGCCTAACAGATCCAACTAGTTCAATCTTCTTATAATCCATGCTTAGCCTTCCAAGAGAGTTCATGCCATGTTAACTTTGCCTTATGTCCTCACTTTCCTCTTGCTAGTTCTAGTACTCTTATTTCCTAATCCTATCCCTATATCTTACTATTGTTGTTGACTTTTCTTTCTATCTTCAGCATCATAGTCCTAGTTATCCTATTTTGAACCTACCATTTATCATGTCTTGTACTTCTTCTATTCATGTCAATTGTAATGACCGAGACAAATTTTCTATAAATTCTTCTCCACCAAACCCTAGACCCTCACCCAAATCCTTACTTTCCTAAGAAAAGCCCTTCCCCAAACATCATTTGATCATGTGGCTCCTTCCATCACTAGATAGGTGCCCCTAATTTCCATTATTCATCCAATACAATTCTAATGCCATAGCTCACATTCCCACACCTACATTCATGGACTCCATTCCCCCTATCAACAACATCATTGATAATCATTTAAAGGAGTATCCCTTGAATAATCATTAAACCATGGATTATCCCATATCCCCATCTTACACTTTACTCACCTTTGAACCCTTAGAAGATGACATTTAGCTATCCCCACCATTACCAATCGCACTTTCTAGCAATCCCATATAAGACACCTTACCCATCACTTCACCTAGGTGATCACCAAATAAATCACCTCATTACTCCATTCAACCATACCCATACCACCTCTTTCTCACTCCACAACTTGTATTAACAGATGATTCACCCCATGACATGCTACAGCTACCACAATACCAATTAACTCTACCATCATTCTTCATATTATCTTATGAATCACCATCCTTTCTTCCAATTCCTTAAGACATCATACCATGACACATATCCCTTCCTCCATTACATCCTCCCTAACCCTTTCCCAACATTAATAGACCACTACCCATGCCACCTCATTTTCATAACACATTTGACCATAACATTTCCACAACAATCATCACTCATCCCAACACCATCCTCCACCATGTGACATTTATCTAACACATATTTCAAATTATAATTATATCTACACAAAACTCAAGGTGTTGTAAGTACAATTAGAAGACTTTAACAATGTTTAAACAATGGGTGTTAAATTAGGCACAACTAGGCGCTAAATTAGGCGCACTTTGTGCTGCCTTTGACACCCCAAAGAGATTACTTTTAGGGTTGAAATTCGGTGCTAAAGTCGGTGTTAACTATGCCAACTATAGCGCCAACTAATGAATCAAAAATAAAAATAAAAAAAATTCCAGCCATAGTGCAGGGTGAAGACAATAGGCGACAAGTGCAGGAAGAGGAGGATCAGCATTGGGGCATCCCTTATGGGTAGCAAAAAGTGCAAGGCAGCAATAGGGGCATTCATGGCCCAAAGAGAGACAGTCGTGGTGGTGTCGGAGCTTATAGGAAGGGCTTCTCTGTTGGCCCTAGATCCCACTCAATTGTCCCATTATTTCATGTTGAGGAAAAAAATATTGTTTGGTGACATTCATGCTTGATTGACTGGTATTTTTGGGGCTTAAGTGTTGTATTTGTATTATATATTGTAGGTTTGAGCCATATCTGAGAAATGCATGCAAGAGATTTGTGATCCAGCATAGGCCTACTTATATAACAGATGATGATCCCAACAAGGATGTAAATCTCACATTCTACAATATTCCTACTTGGAGAAGGTAAATGATATTATTTTCAATTCTCTACAATATTTAGAAGAATGCATTGATTATGGTACTTAAACCCTAGTTCTATTTTTAAAATAAACATCTAGTCAACTATTAGTATGTTAGGACTACATCTTCAACAACAAAGTGGATTGAGGCTGAACCTCTAGATTAATAGATTGCTTGTTTCAATGCTCATCATTTTTTCTCATTTGAAGCCCATGGTATTCTAATTTACTCTAGATTTATTATTTCTTAGGTTGAGAGATATGACCACTACTGAAATTGGGAAACTAGTAGCTGTAAGTTGAGTTGTGACACAAACAAGTGAGGTGTGACCTGAGCTATTACAGGCTACTTTCAAGTGTCTGGATTGTGGAGGAGTGATCAAGAATGTTAAGCAACAATTTAAGTATAAACAAGTATCTGTTATGCTTTTGAGTGGTGGATTATCTGGTGTTATTTCCCTAATGCTTTTGAGTGGTGGATTATCTGGTGTTATTTCCCTAATGCTTTTGTTGGCAAGCATTTGCATTTGGCCCTGTTATTCCATATGTGCTTAATTTATATCTAATTTGGTTTTGATTTGGCTGTGTTTGTTTACCTGGTATAAATTGCTTAAATATATGTCTGAAGACCATTTCCTATGATTTTTTCTAAAGATCCACTTCTATAGAATATTCAGGATGTTATAAAATATATGTTACTGTAGAGAGAACTATTTTTATATTGAAGTTGCATGTCAAACATTGAAGAAACCATTGTTTGTCTTATTAAGAAATCCTTTAGACATGCAGTTTGATTATTATGACTTGATTTGCAGCCTGTTATCTATGTAAATACTACCTGTGTAAATCGAGACAGATGGTCCCTTCTTCGTCAAGAAAGCAAGTTTGTAGATTGGCAGAGAGTTCGAATGCAAGAAATGTCTAAAGAGATACCTGCAGGGTCTCATCCATGGTCCTTAGATGTCATTATTCATCATGATATTGTAGAGCGGGCAAGGGCTGGTGACAAGTAAGTTGTCTCTACTAGATGTGGTTTCTTAAAAGATTTTAAATACTTAATAAGGTTTTAATAAGATATTGATAGTCATTATCAGAAAGATCAATACTTGCAAATGGGCTTAACAATACTTGCAGATGGATGCTTTCTTTTAGTTGTCGTGCAATCATCTACTTTATTATCCCCTCTTTAATTTTAGGGGAGAAAAATGTGTTTTAACTTTATCTCTACTTGTTTGTAACTCCTGACCTTGTCTTTCTTTTTGTTTCAGGGTGATATTCACGGGCACAGTTGTTCTCATACCAGATGTATCAGCCTTGGCCTCTCCTAGTGATAGAGTAGTCTTGCAAAGAAGGTCCTCAAAACCAAAGTGCTTCTAGTGGGTATGAACGAGTTTGTGGGCTTAAAGCAGTTGGTGTGTGAGATCTTTCTTATTGTTTAACATTTATTGCCAATATAAAGTTTTGGACAAAGAACAAAAATGTTGTCAATGATGGAGTAGTTGATGCCAAAGTGGCAGCTCCCAAACAACAACCAATCTTCACTCTCAAAGGAGAAGCAAGCAATGCTAAACCAAACAAAACCTTCTCTCATGAGCCAAAGCCATGGTTCACCTCCAATCTTCAACAAAAATTCACACCACTAGGGGAGTCCCAAGAATCTGTGTTAAGAAAACTATTAGCCAACAATGAGATCATTCTTCCACCCACTAGCGACTACGAACCTCAAGTGAAACCTCATTACTAGAAAGATACAGATTTATGTGAATATCATAGGGGAAGATGCCATAAGACCAATGACTGTATCCATCTCAAGCACGTCATTCAAGACATACTTGACTAAAATTAGGTAGGCACTAAAGAACATACCTCTAACGAGACACATGTGGCATACAAGGATGTGTTCCTCAATCATGACAGGCCGTACAACAACAATAACAACAATAACAACTGCAACAGGTACAATCAAAACAATGGACACAACAATGCTAACTATGTGAGTGTACCATTTGATTATACCATCAACTGTATATCGGAGCACATCCCACAAGTCAATGTGGTCACATTCAACCAACAATCAAGACCCAACACAAATGATTTCAGCATCATCACCCATAGTGGTAAGGTCACGTTAAACATGCTTCCTCCAAGGTCATCACCTTCTCTGTCTAACTCCCATATGTACAGTGTCATAGACCAACTCCAGAAAACTCCTACCCACATATCTTTTTTAGATTTGTTGCATCTGTCTTCCTCCCACAAGGAAATTCTTGATAAATCCCTAGTGGAAACAACTATGCCCATGAACTTAGCCCAAGAAAAGTTTCAAGCCATGGTAGGAAATCTAACCTCTTCTAGCACCATATCGTTCACCGAACAGGATGACCTTTCAGTGTCTCAACCTTATAATACACCCTTGCACATCGTCGTCTTCATTCATAAACACCATATCAAAAGAGTTCTTATTGATGGGGGAGCTGGTTTAAATATTTGCATGCTCAAGCTAGTCCTTACATTGGGGTTCTCTAAAACTGCAGTGGATCCTAGGAAAAAGATCACTATCAAGGCCTATGATGAAGAGGAAAGAACTACTAAAGGAACAGTGGTGTTACCAATACAAGTTGGACCGGTAATAAAGGACATTGTTTGCCAAGTCCTCGATAGGGACCTAGCCTATAACATTCTCCTAGATAGACCTTGGATTCATGCCATGAAAGTTGTGCCTTCTACCTACCACCAATGCATCAAATTTCCTTATAACAACAAGCAGATCACCATCCAAGGTGATCCCAATCCTTTTCAGCATTGCAACACTATCCACTCAAATACTAGTTGCATCATTCCCAACAATAGAGTTTCTACATCCCCCACCTCACAGCATGATTCTACCTCTGAAGCTTCCTCATCTAGGCCCAAAGAGCAGAAAATCACAATCAAAGAAATAGGGGTAGGGGAATACTCCATCGAGCATAGCCTCAACTTAGCCAAAATGTCTCTATCTCCAAGATCCTTTGGGTGACCTACACCTAAGTACATTCCAAAACCTTTTACTTCTCCCAAACCTCCCACAACTCCCTTTGTAAAATGGGGGACCCTATTAGATGAGAGTGGGGAGAGAGATATCTTGCAATGGCTCTACAAAGAGGGAGATAATACACAACAAGAACCACCTAAGCTCCCAACAGAAATCTATAGGCGTGGTGAGTCTATTTTACACAGAATAGGTTATGAAGGACAAGATCCCATTGACCTAAGAATAGAAGGAATAATAGAACCCATTCAACCTTCCTCGTCCTCATTGGCAAGAAATACAAAAGGGCTAGGATATAAGGACAGGGGCAAAGCTAAGGCAAATGCTTGTCTTGTGGAAATGATCCATAACCTTCAAGAAGATAGTGACAGACTCTAATGAGTATGAGTGGGATGAACTCACAGAGCACTCCTACGAGGACAAAAGAATTGACACCATTCAAACCTATAGCCCCCATCGTGAGGGACAAATGTTAATGCATAGACCATTAGAGTCTGATTCACTAACTCCTGAGAGTACGAATTTCGAGGAAGGTCAGAGTTCCATCGCAATAAACAATCTTAAAGAAAGTACCATTCTAGATCCTATCCCTACCAATCTGAATCTTGACCATGTATCCATTCAAACTATTACACCCAACGAATCAGATCTATCTTCTGACCCTCTCCCCCTTGTACATCTTTAACTTATCGACTAGGATTTACAAGGAATTTCGTAACTAGACATGTTCCAAAATGATAATACCTATATTGACTACATGGAACTTAGGGACCACCTACCTACAGGAGGTCATAAAGCTGGCATCACCATTGAACTCAACACCATGGATCTAATGGTGAAAACTGCTCTATGGCAGTGTCAGATCCCAAAATACTAAAAAGAAAGGATGCATCGAATGGTGAAAACCTCTCTGAGGTGCTAGATGATGGAAGGCTTGATACTCTCCCCACTGACATGTATTAGGAGAAGTATCAGATTGTTGTGGAACCTACAAAACCTATCAACATTGGAACAGAGGATAATCCTAAGATCATTCACTTTGTAAAGTCTCTATCTCCACCAGAAAAGACCAAATTTGTACCATTCTTCAAGAGGAAGCAAGTCAATTTTCTTGGTCATACGCAGATATGCCCAGTTTAGACCTAGATTTGATCCTACACCATCTCCCACTAGGTCTAGGGGTCAAACTAGTCAAGCAAAAGCTCATGAAGATGCATCCACAAATTGCATTACTAGTAAAAGAGGAACTCAAGAAACTGCTGGATGTTAGGTTCATTAGGGCAATAGACTATCCAGAGTGGGTATCCAACATAGTGCCAGTATCAAAACCTGATGGTAGAGTCAGATTATGCAATGATTTCTGAGATCTAAACAAGGCTTGCCACAAGGATGACTTTCTGTTGCCTAATATTGATATCATAGTTGACTTGACAGCAAGACATACCATGTTATCTCTCATGGATGGCTTCTCTGGATATAATCAAATCAGGATAGTACCAGAAGACCAACATAAAATAGCTTTCACTTGTCCATGGGGTACCTTCTATTAGAATGTCATGCCATTCAGGTTAAAAAATGTAGGGGCAAAATATCAATGTGCTATGACCACTATCTTCCATGATATGATGCACGTCATAATGGAGGACTATGTAGATGACATCCTTCCAAAGTCACTCACCAGAGAATCCCACCTAGATGTGCTAGAGAAGGCCTTTCAGAGACTGGAACACTTCAAAGTCAGGTTGAACCCGAAGAAATGTGTGTTTGGAGTCACCTCCGGCAAGCTCTTAGGCTTCATTGTATCAACAAATGGGATCGAAGTGGATCCTACCAAAGTCAAGGCTATCATGGAAATGCCACTACCAAAGAACATCACTCAATGGCGGTCTCTAGAGGGCAAGTTACAAGCAATCCATCGGTTCATATCACAACTGGCAGACAAGTGTCAGCCTTTGTCTCACCTATTGCACAAAAACATACCATTTAGATGGGATGAAAAGTGTGAGGAAGGATTTTGCAAACTAAAGGAATACCTCATGAACCTTCCTTTTCTAATGTTGCTTATACAAGGCAAGCCACTATTACTTTACATATCTACTACACCAACAGCTCTCGGCACCCTATTAGCACAACAAGATTATGAAGGCAAAGAGAGAACTATCTACTACATCAGTCACACCTTGGTGGGCTACGAACTGCAATATTCCCAAATAGAAATATCATGTCTGGATGTAGTTTTTGCTTCCCAAAAACTATGACATTACATGCTAGCATATTCAATCAAGCTTATTGCAAAGATAGATCCACTGAAATACCTATTAAGCAAAGCAACTCTCACAGGTCACCTAGCCAAGTGGGTAATGCTCCTAAGAAATTATGACATTGAGTATGTAGAAAGGAAGGCTATCAAAGGTCAAATCATTGCAGATTAGTTAGTAGAAGCACCATTACAAGATACCACACCAATGACATTCAAGTTTCCAGATGAAGCCATATTCGGTATCACAACACACACATGGAAACTCTACTTTGATGGATCCTATACAAACCATGGATCGGGGGCAGGAATCTTGTTGGCCACTCCTCACGGTGGCACCATACCTAAGTCTTACTGTCTACTATTCCCATGCACAAACAATATAGTAGAGTATGAGGCCTTGGTCATTGGTCTCAAAATGGCAGCAGGATGGAAAATAAAAGAGCTACATGTCTATGGTGACTCACAACTAGTATTCAATCAAGTCAATGACGACTATCAGACCAAAGATAACAAGTTAATACCATACAAGCATATGGTTGATGACTTTAAAGAGTACTTTTTGATCATCTCCTTTGAGTAGATACCTCACATTGAAAACAAAGCAGCAGATGCCATGGCAACCATTGCCTCGCTCCTTGAGATCCTAGAGAATGAGTCACGATATGAGTTCTTAGTAGAGTCATTTATGCAACCAGCTTATGATCTTCCTAAAACACACTCCATATGCCTCTTATTCAGATATGATTCACCTTGGTATGGTAAGATTTACACTTACCTCAAGGATAACACCCTACCCCCTGACTTGTCCTCTAACCAACGCTGAACCTTCATTCACCAAACCTCCTGTTACACCATTATCACTGATACCCTATACCAATGAGGTTTGGATAGTACTTTACTCTAATGTTTAGAACATGAAGAATCTCAAACCACCTAATGAGACATGCATGGAGGGATTTGTAGAACAGACTCTAGCTGTCCTTCTTTAGCTAAGAAACTCATGCGTTTGGGATACTATTGGCCAAACATGGAAACTGATTCATATTTGTTTGTGAAGAAATGCAAGTAGTGCCAGATACATGGAAACCTCATACATGCACCAGCTCAAGAGCTCTGACCTTTAATGACACCTTGGCCCTTTTGTCAATGGGGACTCAACCTTGTGGGCACAATTCACCCTCCATCATCCAAAGGCCACAAGTTCATAATAACTGCCACTGAATATTTTACCAAGTGGATTGAAGTCATTCGACTCACCAATGTCACAGGCAAACAGATTGCCTCCTTCAACCTCAATTACCTCATGTATAGATATGGAATTCCCTCATCCATAGTCACAGATAACGGAAGACCTTTCAAGAACTAGGATGTCTAAGAGCTTTGTGATAAATTCAAAATCCAACACCGTTTCTCCACCCCCTACTATCCACAAGGCAATAGCCAAGTAGAAGCATCTAACAAAACAATCTTAAAAATCCTCAAGAAGACTATCAACAATGTTGGCCGTGATTGGCACATACAACTGAATCCTACTCTGTGGGCCTATCGAACAAGTATACGCACTACCATAGGTGATACCCCATATGTCCTACCCCATACGTCCTTGTCTATGGATCATAAGCCATTTTGCCCATCAAGGTCAAGTTACCATCTCTAAGGGTGTTGTTAAAAGGTCTCATTACTGATGAAGACTACAGAGTTTCCAGATTGCAAGAGTTAGAGTTGTTAGAACAGAGAAGGCAACAGGCCTTTAACCATCTCAAAGCATATCAATAGAGAATGTCATAGAGCTACAATCACTAGGTCCATCCAAGGGTCTTCAAAGTTGGTGATCTAGTACTTAATAAAAATCCCTGCAATCAGTAGGATCAGGAAAAGAAAGGTAAGTTTGAACCCAACTGGCTTGGTCCTTATGTCATCATTGCTGCCAATGGATCAGGGGCATATCAGTTAGCAACATCAGAGGGTCAGATATTCAATGACCCAATCAATAGTATGCATCTTTGCCAGTTCTATACCTAAGAGAACCCCAATGTAAGGGGGGTAAAAATTCAAAAAAATCAAAAAAATCAAAAAATAAAAAAAAATAAAAAAATGGAAAAACAACAAAAAAATTGTCCTCTGGTGAAAACCTGGCAAACAGGCACCTTGGATAGGTACCATGATGAAAACATGGAAAACAGGTATCATGTGTACTTTTACCTTTCATGCAAATAAAAACAAGTGGTGAAAACCCGGTAAACAGGCGTTACTTGTGATAAACCGCTTCCTCCATCTTTGGGAAACCAATCACTTTGTGTCCATTCTTCCTACCATCATTTCTCATCCGATCCATATTTATTCCATAATAAAACACCTTGTGTAACCTAACAATGACCTATCATGTCTTGATACTCGATCTCTTTTGTTGCCTTATCAACTAAGGTCTTATCCAGTATCCTATCCATAGTGTCAGCCTAGCATAGCGTCTATCATCGGTATCATAAGGTCAACCCTGAACTATGTTGCCTCTGAATTGTCACATAGGCAAAGCCGTTATCAATGCTCCCCTGAGGCTTCACATCCATCCCATATCTTGTCATCTATCCTCTAGTCCATCCATAGTCCAAGCCCCAAACTATGTTGCCTCTGCGTCGTCACGTAGGCAAGGCCATTTAGCAATGAGCCCCCAAGGCACTAGGTCAGTCCCTTAGGGTCTATTTTACTAGGCATGCATGCAAGAACAAGCAAAGCCTGCTTCTAAAGTAGAAATTTTGACGCAAGACATCAACCTATCCAAATAAAAG
Organism: Cunninghamia lanceolata; assembly: GCA_027924645.1. Lineage (NCBI taxonomy): Eukaryota > Viridiplantae > Streptophyta > Pinopsida > Cupressales > Cupressaceae > Cunninghamia > Cunninghamia lanceolata. The sequence goes on from BSBN01000582.1 coordinate 5,414,766, forward strand.
CAAACAAGTACCTAAAGCACTCTAAATGATTCTATCTAGATTATGGCAATAAAAACACATCTAAATGCAAGAATGTTTTATGGTTGTGATCAGGTTAGGTTACTACATCTCAATTTTGGTTGTCGTGTCTTTCTATGCTACTGAAGGATGCCAAAAGCTAGAGATGCTATGATAGGGGCATGATTATTTTGTTTGTTTGTTGTTTGTGGATCAAACTTTAGTAATGTGAAGCCTTGTCTAACGACATGATCAACAAAAGATCATCGAGGACATCAAAGGTCTCACATGAATGGGGGCAATTCTTGTCTATTGATATGCAAGAAATACTCAGGTCATCTCAGTTCAATTATACCTAGATGCTTGTATTTACTTACAACATTCAGGAAAAGTAACAAAATAATCGTCCAATGATGAAATAGGAACTTCAAAATACTTGCAATATCAAAGATGGAAAAACCATTCACATCCATATCATATCCATTTACATCCATAACCCATGCAATAAGGATCCAAAATGTAGAGTATCATTGTTTATAATAGCTTGTGAGTCCTTCTACCGAGTTAGTCTTCAGTCAGTCTTCTATCTATCATCCTGTCATTTCTGTGTCGATTGAGTACATTTGGACATTAAAAAAAAATAGCATAAGTTGCATATCATATCACATGAGATAGTTATTAAGCATGATTAAATCATTTTGCATACATAATAAGTGCATTAGATCATCCATGTCCATTTACATCAGCATAACATAGTGTCAAACAGAAAAATCAAAAACATAGACAAGTACATGTAGATCATCTCATAAACTACATAATCATATAGATAACATTCCCATTTGCATATCAAATCATCAAAAATCATCTAAGTCTGCATTAGATCATATCAACAATAGTAGTAATGTGCATCCAATAGAAACATCACATAGCATCATATAGACAAATTAAATGTGTGCATCATATATAGACATCGAAAGTAAATGCATCCATGACATATAGCATAAACAACTGCATATAGAGATCAAATAGCTGCATCATATAAATAAACATAAAACATGTCCAAATGTACAATATATCAAGTGTCTGTCATCTCTAAGCCAAGTCATATAAAGTGTATACATCACAAAAATAGTGATACATGTCTCGGTACAAAATGATACAAGTATATACATATCAGGCTATCTGAGCCATCAAAAAGTGTATACATAAAGCCAAAATCGGTACAAGTGTAATGACTAGCCCTACTGATGTGGGGCACTGCTCCTAGCACTACCCTCTCCACCTCTACCTCTACTAGCCCCTGATTGCTATGGGCCCATCATCGAAGCTCTAGATCATGAACCCCCTACCCTTTGAGATGTACCGGTTACTGACTGGCTCCTGAAGTTGGGTGCCCTCTAATCTGCTGGTATAGTCCCATGGTATAGACCCCTATAATACTGAGTTTGGGCTTGTGCCTTAGAAAGCTCCACCTGAATCTGCGCAAGCTACGCCTATGCCTACTACTCTTGTGTGACTAAGAAACTGGTAGGTCCATCGGTACCCAAGGCTACTAAAACTGAGTCTCTCTCTAGTCTGAGGGCTCGCACCCTTGCCAATGTTGTATCCCACTCTGTAGTGAGCCAAAAGATAATCCATGTGTCTACCTCCCTCCACGACTCTATCGCTCTAAGTTATACCCAGAGCTGTCTAACTTGACCCTGCAAAGTAGTAACAACTTGCTGTAATAGATTAGGCTGGGCGAGAACCTATGGAACCTACTGTTGGGGCACCTACTATGCCTGACCCTATCTCTACACCTACTGTGGTGCAGCCTGCTCCTAAACTACTTGTTGGGGCACCTGCTGTGGTGCAGCTTATTGCTGAACTACCTACTAGGGCACCTCCTGTGGTGTCAGCACCTATACCTGCTATGCAGCCTGTTGCTAGGAGGATCCTTCCCTAGCTCTCCTCCTCTATCTAACTCCATCTCCTCCACCTCCCCATCCATCTCCTCCATCACCTCCATCATCTCCATCTCCCCATCCTCCTCTCCCCCTCCTGTGTCTCCTCCTCCTCCTGCCTGCACCATCCTCATCATCTGAATCCTCCTCATCTAGGTGAGGAACCAACTCTCTTAGTCCTAAGTACCTTAGGAACAGGTGGGCAACAAGCCACTCCTCATAATCAGGAGTCATCTTGGCATCTATCACCTCCCTCCTCATCGACCAGGCCATGTAGGGAGCCTGTTGAAACTCTACTAGTGCCTCCTAAAAGGAAGCAATCGGGCCCCATCTGAACCGCTCTGCATGTGTCCATGCAAACCGGGCCTACCCCTATGGCATACCCTATATCCTTCCAAACTATCACCGAACCTTGCTAACAATCTGTCTCTCTAAAATGAATCGAGTCCTCCCAATGAGCCACCAAGTTTGAAAATAGTAAGGTAGCTCATCATCCTCATCATCCCAAGGCTCACACTCTAGATAGGGACACCAGACAACTCTATCCACATTGTCCAGCGCATGTCTCTAGTACTCAAGATTTCCCAGCTTGTGCTAGGAAATAACACCTGTATATCCATATATATACGACTCACCCCTCTACCTAGAAAAGATGCATATCGGCCGAGTAATCATAATATGCTCCCATAGCCAAAACTGAAGTAATGAAACACCTGCCGACAAGCTGGTACCCCTGTGGTATACCACCTGATGCATATCATGGTATAGATGCACCAAAACATAGACACCCCATGCAAATTAGGTGCCCTCTGTAACCATCCTCTCCATGGTCCTACCCCAACCAATAAGGAACCCATGCAACCTCCTATCGGGGCAGACAACACCCCCGATCAATTGAGCCACTATCCCTAGGAAGTAGTCATAGTAGTCACGAATATCCTACCAAGATATCACCTGACCCTTGAGCTCAGCATCATCAAAAACTCACCTGCACTCAGCCAATCTAGAATCCCACTGAGGATCATACTCTACAAGCTCACCCTATATTGGTAGATGCATAATCCTATAGACGTCGTCCAAGGTAATCACCATCTCACCAATAGGCAGGTGAAAGGTCCTGTCCTCACTATCAAATCACTCCACTATGGTAGTCAACAAGCTAAGGTTCGCACAAACCTCAGGCATGAAGCATACATAGTCTAGTCCCATAGCACCTAGCCCCTCTTGATCCATCTCTGTGAGCATGTACCGCTACAACAATGGCAAGCGAAACTGTTTCCATCACATAAGTACATCCCAGATGTCCTCCTGCAATCACGCAAAGCAATGCATCAACCAAAATGGCATAACTTCTCAAAACTATCTAAAGCATCATATCACTTAACATATCAAATTGATCAAAATAACATAAACATCTTGGTGCAGTCATGGTAGGAGGGTTCACAGAATGAACTGTCCAGACCGTGCAACAAGAGTAAACACAATGGAAACAACATAAGAATATAGAACAAATGCAGGTTTAGTCATTTAGTATAACAAAGAATTCAAATACAATATGGCTAGCAACATGCGGGCTTACAACTAGGGCTCACAGGCCTGATTACATACATGTGCAAGATAAATCTTTGAAGCTCTTTTGCACAAAGTCTAAACTATGATCAATCTAACAATCAACAACTATTTTCCTAAGGATCTATTACATCATTATATATCATTTCCAAACCAATAGATTCCTCCGCGTCGGCCCCAAGAGATCCAGAATCCTGATGAAGAGGTGTAACATGTGTTCTTGGAGAGGTCGGACCTATCGGCTTGAAAATCCTTCTCCAATGGATACGATGAAGTGCAGACCTATGAGGAAGGTCAGCGACGAACCAAGGAACATTGTAGGATGAATCACAAGGATCCACAAGTCAGCCAATGCTCCCAATCCTTCTCCTTCAGCTGATTACTCATGACTGTCAGAGAACTTTGCATTGAGAAAATAGAGGATCTTCTGATAGCGATAACTTTCCAGTAACTAATCCAAATGCTCTGAATTCTTGGTATGATGTAGATGAATGAATTGAGATGCTAAGTCTAGATCCACAAGGTGTGAAATGCTGAAACCAGACCACAAGCTGAGTTGCTTCTGATTGAACTACCTGAACTGAACTAGAAAATGAAAGAACTGAAATGCAAATAAACTGATATGCAAATGCAAATGTTTTTTGTTGATGCAAGATTGCTCTTGAACTAGGGATGGTCCTGTATCACATCTCTTGACTAGATTCTTGCAATCTTAGAGATTGCTTATCAATTGTCACATCAAGCAAGATGCCAATTGAGTCAATTCTGTTAAGTAAACTGGCTACCCTAGTGCAAATGCGCCGAAATAGGTCGCATATGCACCGACTCATAACAAATGCACAACTTCTCAATGAATGTGCTGAAACACTAAGCAAGTGCGCAGTTTCTTAACCAATGCGTAGCTTTCCATGCATGGGCAGCTAGACATCTTAAAAGCACAGTCTCATAAAATATGTGTCGTTCTATAACATATGCGTAGTTTTTCCTATCAAGTGCGTAGGTAGCATGCATGCACTATTTCATACCGTAAATGGGTTGCATCTAACCAAAAGCACAGTTTCGTGTAGCATATGCACCAAACTGTGAAACTGCGCATTCATTTACCTAAAATTTTCCTAGCATTTATTGCACTAATAAATGACCCTAGGTGAGTTTTTTTGAACTACATACCGGTGCTCCTGCATCAGCTAGCCAATCAAAGTATTGAACTCACTCAATGTGGTGCTCCTTGCATGGAATATCCATCTTTGTGTTGACTTCTCTATGCTCCTCAACTCTCCTAAGCTCTAAGTGACCTATCAACAAAAGCCAAGTGTGCAAATGACTAGATTTGTGGACCCAAGTCCTATATGTAGCAAAGTAAACCCTAACTGGCTGTGTGGTGACCGTGACTACTTCCCAAGGCCGTTTCTTCCTGTTTCTCTGAGCCATGACCTATTTTTTTAATCCTAACCTGTTTTTCACCTTCTTCTTCTTCATGAGATTGTCTGTCTCATGTCCTTCTAGCTTTCTTCCCGTCCAATCTCCTGAGGGGGCATCCTACCATCATAACATATACTAGGGGCAAACTGGGGCATGTATCATTTTTAGACAATCTATTCTTTGAAGCAACTTTGTAAACTACATTGCATCAAAGAGGGGCAAAATGTATACGCCTAAAAATGACATGACTCTGTCTGAATAAATATTCTTAATATTTATTCCATTTAACTCCTCTATCAATAAATAAATAAACAAATTTATTTATTCGATTCATATTCCTCTAAATTAATTAAATATTGAAATATTTAATTACCTTTGCTAAACTCAAAATTAAATAAAATCCTTTATTTAATTTAATTCTTCCAAACAATTAAATAATTCTTAATTATTTAATAGTCAAATCATTCTTCCAAATTTAAATAAATCAAATCAAATTTATTTAAATTCTCTTAATCTCTAAAAATAAAATACAATCAAATATTTTATTTATTCTTCCAAATCATGCACAAACAATTAAATAAATTTATTTATTTAATTTTCTTTCTTATCTTCAAAATTCCTTAAAAATCTTCCAAATCTTCTAAAAATAAATCTTCTTCTTCATGCACGCAAAATTAAATAATTTATTATTTAATTTCTCTCAAATCATTCAAAAGAAAATCTCATGTTGAGTTAACTGACTCAATCAACCTTGTTTTTATCAATATCTCTTAAATTAGAAAAAAAAGCATTCTAATTTATGAAATCAATTCTTATCTTTAAAAAGAAAGCTGTTAACTCAAACAAAACAGCTTTTGTGCGACACTTGTCTTCTTTCTATTCGTGCACATTCTCTCAAATCTTATATACCATTGATCTTCTCATTCTTTCTATACTGTTGATCTTCTTTCTCTCAAGTCTATAAATTGAACCATGTTCTTCCATTTCATTCATCCAAGTTTTTAGTATCATTACTCTGTAGAATTAACAGCACTCCTTTGGCACTCAAATCCATCCATAGCTTATGATCACCCTTTTATTGAATTGAAGCTTATCTTCATTACAAGTATCATAGCCATCTCTCCATCATCATCTTGAAAAAATAAAGAAAGGAATTATAGTTTCTGAGGGCTTCAATTCACATACAAAGATCAATTGAGACTAGGGGAAAAATGGAAGCAGCAAAGTAACAAGGTTTGCATGGTTTTTTCTTTGTTATTTGAATCTTTGTTACTTACAATTTCTATTGAGATTATTGGTTTACTGGTTGAGTTTAATAATTTTAACATTATTTCTGGTAATAGGAGTATTTATAGGAACATTGCTTGTTGATTTGGATCCTAAGAATGCTGCACAACTTATGTTCTTCTCTCAAACATCTATCCACAAGTGGGTAGGTGTGGTGAGTTAAGGAGATTGATGAAGGGTAGAGGAATTAAAAGAATCCCCCGATGCAGTTGGATTGAAGGGCATAAAATGGTACATGCTTTTTGTGTAGGAGACAGATCACATCCATAGACAAAGGAGACATATGCAAAGTTGGAGAAATTGGATTGGAAGATGAAGGCGGCAAGGTATTTTCTAGATTCAAGAATTTAATTAATGCTATGGAAGGATGGGAAAAGAATCATTTCTCTACCACCATGGTGAAAAGTTGGCAATTGCATTTGGTTTGTTAAACATGCCCCATGGAACAACTATTAGAGTTGTTAAGAACCTTTGAGTATGTGCTGATTTCCACACTGCAACAAAATTTATCTCCAAGATTGTCACAAGAGAAATTATTGTGAGATGTGAACCCTTTCCATCATTTTAAATAGGGACAATGTTCTTGTGGAGATTATTGATGATGCTAAATGAAACAATCTAAAAAAAGGGCTTACACTATAATAATGTGCACTGTGTCAGATTTCCTACTAGTAGGTATAAAGCCCAATTCCTCAACCTTTGCCAACATCATCCTTGCCTATGCACAAATTGAAGCTTTGGATGAGGATATGGACATCCATCAAAGCATAATTAGAAGTGGATTTTGTTAGATGTTTAGTTGCAAGTGCCACTTCTAATCCTAAAATCCTTCACAAAGACTTATGCACAAAATTCAAAAAAGAAGGATAGAATTTATGTACAAATTCTCTCGTGAATGATTTCAAATTGTAATCAATTTCTTTGTAGCTTAGAATGTGTAGATAAGATTTGACATTCCTTGTAGTTTTCTATGCCATTAATTAAAAGGAATCTAGATCTACACATTCATCTTAGATGCATTTGCATAGTTAAAGCCTGTTGTTTTAAATCCTTTACACATGTTTTCCATGGGCTAACCTATGATAACATGTCTCCTAGAAACATAACATCAATCCTCTCAAGGGGTTCTTAAATACCACCAATCTAGGTTAATTTATGCTAAGTTGTGTGCATAAAATAGATTACATCCCTCAAAGAAATGTGGTCTCATGGACTGCAACAATTGCACGATATGCACAAAATGGATTTGTTGATAAGGCATTAAAAACTTTCAAGCAAATGCAATTGAATACACATATACAGAGAGAGAGATGTATGTGGAAGCATAGATAAGGCATGTGAATTGTTTGAATTAATGTTGCATGTTTTACATCATTGGAATGACATATTAGCTATAACTTTTTTGAAATTTTCTTATGGTATGTACACTTTGATATGATGCAATATGATTATTGTTTCGTTTCATATGTTGTAATATTAGATATATAACAGAAAAATAAATTATTGCATGAAATAAATAATAACTTTTAATTTTAAATATTTTTTTGCAGAACACGGGTCTTCTAGAAGATCAAGATGATCCTCATGATATAGATCCAGATTATGTTGGTTCTGGTACAAATCACATGGCAGAGGATGATGATGACGCAGATACAGAAGACACCGAGGCTGATGACGATGATGATGACGACGATGATGATCATGATGATGATGATCACGATGGTGATGATGATGATGATGAGGTAGTTGCTCATAGTACAACCAATGACATTCATGATCATATATACTGCATCATAGATAATTGTTGATATATCATTATGATGCCTCTTTTCATGGTTACTATCATATGTATCATTTTCATAGCCTGCAATACCATATTATTGAGTTGTATCATTTTGACATGTATCATTTTTAATTATATCATTTGGAAATGTCTCATGTCTTGACTTGTATCATTTTGAGTTACATAATTTATCATTTTTATTTATATCATTTGTACATGTATCATTTTCACTTATGTCGACAGTTGGACATGTATCATTTTGACATGTTATTGATCTACATGCATATTTGACTTTCACTTGTTTTGGTTTATATATGATGATGATCTTATCAGTATTGACTTGTCAATTTATATATATTGAAAGTGGTTGATGATTTTTGGATGGATATTTATTGCGTATGATGACTTTAATTTACTGCTCAGGATGGATGTTATGAAATTCAATTAAATCATAGATATTTGACTCACTTGTTTTAATTATAGATGATGATCATCTTATAATAATTATCTTGTTATTTAATCATATGAGTTAAATAATTAAATTACTTACTCTATAATCATATGAGTTATTTAAGAGGTATGATATATTTAACTAATTAAATTGAAATAAAACATATTAAATTAATAAATGTAAGCAAAACAAGAAGCATTTTTAGAAACAAAAAAGGAAGCAAGAATGGAAGCCAAACTAGAAGCAAACCAGAAGTAATTTTGGAAGAAATAATTGGCATTATCTAGGAAGCAAAAACATAATCAATTCATGTAGCAAACAAAGAAGTAATAATGGAAGAAATTTTATAAGAAATAATAGAAGCCAAATTAGAAGCAACAAAAGATGTAAAAATGGAAGCAAACCTAGATGCAACAAGTGACGTTATATCGGAAGCAAAATTGGAAGCAAAATTAGAAGTAAAATAGGAAGCAAAAGTGGAAGCAAAATTGGAAGCAAAACCAGAAGCAAACATGGAAGCAACACAAGAAGCAAAACCAGAAGCAAAAGTAGAAGTAAAACTAGATGTAACAAAATCTGGCACTTAAGATAACGCTAAATTCGGCGCCAAAGTGAAATGTAGTTTGGCGCCAAGTTTTGCTCTGGCATTTGGCTCCAATTCATGAACTTAAATGCACTAAAATCCAACGCTATTTTACACACAAATTCCCTATAAATTGAACGACTTAAACAGTGAATTGTGATTTTGATTAAGATTGAAATGAAAGTGGTTTGAAAATATGTATATGTGAGCATCTATAAGTAAAATGATAATGCTCTCCACTTAGAGCTGTGCCTAAGCGGGACCACTAAACTAGCTTGAAAAGTCTCTCTCTCTCTAGGTCGCTCCTCAGTTGTTTATAGGCTAAGAGACCTTGATATGATATTTCACTTTCAATCACTGTCCATCAAATAGAAATGTAAGTGGTGGATTGTGAAATTAGATTTTACATAGCAGTAAGGCAACGTGGTTTGCTCATCTGGTGCAGGGTTCTTACTAAATTTTATTCTTCAATTTTCATTTAAATATTTATATTATATTATTTTTAGGTTATTATTATTATATGATTTTTTTGGGCTACTCTCAAAATTTTGGTGTTACAAAAATTATATTTTTGTTGAAAAAGATGGGAGTTATATTTTGTATATTTAATTAAACATTTCTTTCAATCTTCTTTTTCATCTATAGGCTTATTATTATATGAACTTGGAAACTCCCAAAATATTAGTGGTACAAATGTTATGTAAAAATAATTAGCAATATAATGAATATATATTTATTGATGAATAAATTGTATAAAAAAAAATAGGACATATTCACAAAAAAAGTGGATGGAAAAGTTATACCTTATTGGCAATTTACAAAGCCAACATTAGGACTTAATAGATTTAATTGAAAATATGAAAGGGTGGCTAGATTTATTCCCATTAAGTTGAGAATCTAATAGGGTTGCCTAATGGAGTCTAGTGATGGAAACTCATAAGGGCTCTAGAAGCTAATTCTTGCACAATTACTCTACCAGAGTATATAATAAGATAGAAGTAACCATAGGTAACCATAGGTATCAAAAAGCAATCTGGGGCAATATCACGTGTTTTGCAATACCTCCTAATAGTGGAAGACAAACAAGGAAGAGTCAAGGGATACATCCCTACATATGTATAAGATATATTAGTAATATAGTATATCACAAATGTAATAGTAGAGGAAGAGAGTAGAATAGAATAAAAAATAAAGAAGAATATGTAATTGAAAGATAAGAGTGGATCATCTAAGCATATGTCATGTTTATATCTATGTTAGAGGAGAGAGAGAGAGAGAGAGAGAGAGAGAGAGAGAGAGAGAGAGAGAGAGAGAGAGAGAGAGAGAGAGAGAGAGAGAGAGAGAGAGAGAGAGAGTTTTCAAGCTGGTTTAGTTGCATTTGGACTTGACAATTATTCACTTTTTGATCCTAGTGCCAATCTATTCTTATAGCACCATTCAGATTTTGGACAACTAAAATATCATGTGGATTTTCACCACATAACCCACATGTGGAATATTCCTCCTTTTTATTTCTTCACTTGTTAAAGCATAACATTCTAGTTTTCCATAGTTATAACATGATAGCCATTGGGTAATAGGTGTCTCACAAAGGTGAGTACACATTTCTTCACCACATGAGGTGAGACAAAAAGTTAAGAAGCCCAAAGTTTGACTTAAGCTTGTTGGATTTAGGGCACACAATTGAGAGGGGGGGTGAATCAGTTGTGCAAAAACTTGCTTCTACTTCAAACACTTGATTCTTCTTTGTTAGTTAATAGCATATAAATTAACCATTCATGAAAGAAGAAAGCATAAACACCGGAGCAGATAAACATCAACACATTAGACACCAAGATTTTTGATGTGGAAAACCCAGTTAAGGGAAAAACCATGGGGTGATTAACCCAAGGATTATTCTCTGTTAGAAGAATAAGAAAAACAAATGGCACATGCCAGTCAGGGCTCACTGCCTGAGCACACTACTCACAAAGAGGCACACTGCCTACAAAAGAGACACATTGTCTACAAGATCATAAGTATCACAACCTTGAACTAGAGAATGACATCTTCACCATGTCTGGATCAGTTCCATTTAAGCTTGAAACACACCTACTCTGCCCTTTCACTTTTTCTCTATATCATACTCATTTGCTTCAACACCCACTTTGAAATGAACTCACAAACCTTTATTTATACAAGACATCGACTTAGGAATAATCATCTAAGTCGGCAATCAACCATAAGAACATTCGCAGGATGAATAACACATCCGGTCGGCCACCACAAGAACATTTGCAAGATGAACAACTCATCCGGTCGGCTAGTTTCAACAAGAACTTCATCCAGAAGAATGTCTTCAATTCTGGGCTCTACCATCAATGCAGACCAACAACACAACCTCAACATGATCCAAGAACCTTCACTCACTTTCCTGAATGACCAGGTACATCCGCACTTCCTCTACTCACAGGAATCTCTTCTTTTCCTCATCCAGAACTTCAAGAACACAGTCTACCGCCACTGTCATACTAAAATATGTGCTTCCGGACCTCTAAATCATGAACAAATTGAGATGACACATCACAAGGACATCCCAAATACTCCATCCAATCCGCAAGATAGGATAATGCACTTCCAGATCCCACCGGACCTCTTTGTAGCACTCTGTCACTCTGGAGCACTTCCCAGAACCGGTTCTACTTGATCAATCACAACTTCTTCAAATCTGCATGCGGACCTCTAAAAACTTAACTGGATCATCTCAAGACTCATATCTACAAACCCTTTAATCCGCATCCTTTAGTCATCAACTTATGAGTACTTTTTCCTTCTTCTCATCACTGTTCTTTACTGTTCCTATTTGAGACTAATTTTCTCAATATCCTCAGCTCATAGTTCATCCAACCCTTCTTGTCAATGCAATATGAATATGTTGACATCAATGACAACACTGATTAACCTCATACTTGCAACAATCTCCCCCTTTGTCATTGATGGCAACATATGATGTGAAAAACCATCAAGACAAGATCTTCTTCATTCTGTCACAGCTCCCCCTATCAACAACCACTCTTCACATGTCTTTTCTTCCTTTACTACTCCCTCTTTGATCATCAACCACTTGTTTTTCACATGTCTTCTCTCCCCCTTTGACATCAATGGCAAAAGGGCTCATACTTGCAATTCTAACACATCAGAATCATACCAGCTGCTCCCCCTTAGTAGCAGCTCCCCATCATCAATCTGGATCATAAGATATGACTCTGATATCCACCGGACTGATGCACATCAGTGCATCCTAGTTCATCACTGGAGGGGCCATGACCCCTAACTTCTCCTGGAGATACTCAAAAGAGTCCTTGGGAAGAGGTTTAGTAAAAATATCTGCAATCTGATCCTTGGAGGGTACATACTCCAATCTGACTTCATCCTTGTTCACTTGCTCTCTCAAAAAGTGAAACTTGATAGATATGTGCTTAGTCTTAGAATGCAACACCGGATTCTTAGAAATATTTATTGCACTTGAATTATCACAGAAAATGGTGATAGGCTCCTCATATTCTACTTTAATGTCTCTTAACATCTACTTCATCCATAAGATTTGAGTGCAACTACCTGCTGCTGCAATGTATTCTGCTTCAGTTGTAGACAGAGATATTGCCTCTTGTTTCTTGCTTAGCCAAGAAACCAATCTTTTTCCCAAAAAGAGTGCTCCTCCACTTGTACTCTTCCGGTCATCCACATCTCCTGCCCAATCTGCATCTGTATATGCATGAAGAGAGAAATCATGATCTCTGGGATACCATAGATCATACTCAAATGTCCCATTTTGATATCTAAAAATCCTCTTGATTTCCATAACATGAGATTCTCTAGGATCAACCTGCATTATATTTGGTCTAGTCTGAGTGAGATACAATAGTCCTCCAATCATTGATCTAAACTTGGTCTGATCTGTCTTGGGAGAGTCATCATCTTTGCTCAACTTACGTCCGGTTGCCATAGGAGTGTTCATTGGCTTTGAATCTTCCATTTCGAATTTCCTCAACAATTCTTTTACATATTTGGTCTGAGAGATAAAGATGCCTTTCTTTGTCTGAGTAATTTGCAGACCCAAGAAGAAATTTATTTCAACAAGCATTGACATTTCAAACTCACTTTTCATTTGATTTGCAAAAGTTTTACACATACCGTCTTTTCCTCCAAAGATGATATCATCAACAAATACTTCAACAATCAAGATGTTTTCCTTATCTATTTGGAAATATAGATTACTGTCAGCCGTACCTTTGTTGAAGCCAATCTACACAAGATGCTTATCTAACCTTTCATACCATGCTCTTGGGGCTTGCTTTAATCCATACCGTGCTTTCTTCAACTTGCAGACCATATCATCATTATCAGACAATTGAAATCCATCCGGTTGTTCAATGTAAACTTCTTCTTCTAGATCACCATTTAGGAAGGCAGACTTGACATCCATCTAATATACCTTGAAGTCTTTGAAGGTAGAAAATGCAAGAAATAATCTGGCTGCTTCAATTCTTGCCACCGGAGCAAAGGTTTCTTCAAAATCAATTCCTTCTATTTGAGAGTAGCCTTTGCAGACCAATCTAGCTTTGTTTCTGATTACTTCACCAACTTCATTTAGTTTGTTTCAGAAGACCCATTTGGTTCCAATCACATTCTTGTTTCTAGGTCTGGGAACAAGATCCCAAGTATGATTTTTCTCAATTTGCATCAATTCTTCCTCCATTGCTTTGGTCCAATTTTCATCATTGCAAGCTTCTTTAACTGTCTTAAGTTCAATCTTTGAAATCAGACAGTATTCATTTGAATCTTGAGCAATTCTTCTCCTTGTTTGTACCCCTTTATTTTTGTCACCTATGATCTAATCTTCAGAATGATTTAGAGTTACATACCTTGGAACTTTGGGAGTTTCTTGCACTACTAATTCTTGATCAAGCTCATTCAGACAAACTTCTTCTTCCTGATTTACCAGATCAGTCTGGATCTGAATTTTAGAGGAGAATGGAGCTCCTTACACCAGAGAATCATTCTGATCATCTTCATCACATTCATAGAATCTTGAAGGCTTCTCAATTCCTTCATCAACCTTCACAATTGTACTTTCTATCATCTTTCTTGATCTCTTATTGTAACCCAAGAAAATTCCTTCATCACTTCTAACATCAAACTTTCCTAAATCTTCATCTCTTTTGATGTAACACTTGCTACCAAATACTCTAAAATATCTCACAGTGGGAGTTATGCCAAACCAAAGTTCATAAGGAGTCTTATCGATATTGCTTCTGATTTGAACTTGATTAAGGGTATAGACTGCAGTGATGACAGCTTCTCTCCAAAACATTTGAGGAACACTTGCTTCCATCATCATTGTCTTGGCTACTTCTTGGATGGTCCGATTCTTTCTCTCAACTACTCCATTCTGCTATGGAGTCCTAGGAGCCGACAACTATCTCTTTATACCATGCTTCTCACAAAATTCTACGAATTCACCGGATGTGAATTTACCACCTCTATTAGACCTCAGACATTTCAGCTTCAATCCAGTTTGATTCTCTACCATAGCTTTGAAGATTTTGAACTTCTCAAGGGCTTCTAATTTCTCTTTTAGGAAGGTAACCCACATCATTCGGGAATGATCATCAATTAGTAACATGAAATATCTATCACCTTGCATACTCTTGATTCTTGTCGGACCACATAGATCAGTATGGACTAATTCTAGTAATCTGGTAGTGGACTGATCTTTGCTTTTGAAAGAGACTCTGCTCTGTTTACCTAGCTGACACTCTTTGCACAAGCTATTTGTAGGTTTCACCAATTTAGGAAGATCTCTTATAGCCTGAGTATTGCTTATCTTGATGATGTTATAAAAATTCACATGACACATCCTTCTATGCCATAACCAACTCTGATCAACTTGAACAAACAAACAACTTTTATTAGAACCAACTAGATGGAAGATATTACTTTTTGTTTGAGTACTGGATGCAATCTCAGTTCCGGAGCTTCCAAAGATCTTGCATCTTCCATTCTTGAACTAGAGATCATAGCCCTTGTCCACCAACTGACCAACACTGTGAAGATTGTGCTTCAATCCTTCAACATATAGAACGTTACCAGTTTTTCTCTTTCCATAAAAAGAAATAGTTCCCCTACCTCTGATTCTGCCAGCAGAATTATCACCAAACTTTACCATTCCTCCTTCATACCTTTCCAAATCTAAGAACTTGTTCTTGTCACGTGTCATATGGTGAGAACATCCACTATCAATAACCCAATCATCCTTTTCTTCAACATGGGTAGCCAAATCTCTTTCAACAACCTTATGATTGACAGATTCAGAGGATATTGAGTCTGCTTCCTTGATGGCAATAAACACCCATTCATTTCTGGATTTGCTTCCTATTTCTGATTCATCATCTATTACTCCTTCATTATCATCTTCTTCATGAACATAATAGCAGTTCTTTTGAAACCTTGATCTGTTAGCATTTGACCTTGCAGATCTTTCCAGACATGTTGAAGCAAAATGACCAATCTTATTGCAGTTGAAGCACTTAAAGGGTAGTTTTCCTTCATACTTACTGGATCCTCTTGGTAGTCTCTTTGCAATGAGAGCTTCAAGTTGAGCTATTTCTGCTTCTTCCTCTTCCATGTCTTTCCTTGCTTGATCATACCATGATGACTTTCTTGAAGAGTTCTCTCTTGGATCAAATCTTTGTTTGCCTTTCACATAGGCACTGGCTTTGAATGCAGATTCAGTCTTGGGTTGATCATCTCCAAACTCAATCATTTCAAATGCAGCCAGTTTGCCCACTAATTGCTCTCTTGTGATAGTTGTATGGGCTCTGAATTCATCAATGGCAGCAACCTTGATTTTGTAGGTAGCAGGAAGGGATCTGAGAATTTTGCAAACAATTTCATTTTCATCTAGAACTCCACCAGCATTCCTAATTCCACACACCAGCTCATTTACTCTTGGCATAAAGGTAGTGATATTTTCATCATCTCTCATCTTCAATCTTTCAAACTTCCCTTTCAAACTTTGCAACCTTGCCAAACTCATCTCCTTCATACAGAAGTTCCAGTTTAGTCCAGATCTCATATGCAGTTGGTAGGTCAATAACATTTGAGAGATCTGAGTCATTCAATGCACTTAGAAGAGCTTCTTTGGTCCACAGATTGTTTTCAGCATCTGTGATTTCATTTAGAGTTGTCGGACCACCCTGTGGAGGTACATATGATTTTGTGACCATGGTCAAGTATGCTTTTCCCATACACTCCAAGGGACATTTCATGCGACCTTTCCAGAGAGTGAAGTTGGTTCCATCAAACTTAGGACTATCCTTCTTGTATGACGACATCCTGGATCTCCTCAAGCTGTTAAGCTCCTTTCAGAGGAACTTGGCTTTGATACCAATTGTTGGATTTAGGGCACACAACTGAGAGGGGGGGTGAATCAGTTGTGCAAAAACTTGCTTCTACTTCAAACACTTGATTCTTCTTTGTTAGTTAACAACATATAAATTAACCATTCATGAAAGCAGAAAGCATAAACACCGGAGTAGATAAACGTCAACACATTAGACACCAAGATTTTTGATGTGGAAAACCTAGTTAAGGGAAAAACCACGAGGTGATTAACCCAAGGATTATTCTCTATTAGAAGAATAAGAAAAATAAATGGCACATGCCAGTCAGGGCTCACTACCCGAGCACACTACTCACAAAGAGGCACACTGCCTACAAAAGAGACACACTGTCTACAAGATCATAAGTATCACAAACTTGAACTAGAGAATGATATCTTCACCATGTCTGGATCATTTCCATTTAAGCTCGAAACACACCTACTTTGCCCTTTCACTCTTTTGCTATATCACACTCATCCACTTCAACACACACTTTGAAGTGAACTCACAAACCTTTATTTATACAAGACATCAACTTAGGAACAATCATCTAAGTCAGCAATCAACCATAAGAACATTCGCAGGATGAATAACACATCCGGTCGGCCACCACAAGAACATTCGCAAGATGAACAACTCATCCGGTCGGCTAGTTTGAACAAGAACTTCATCCGGAAGAATGTCTTCAATTCCGGGCTCTACCATCAATGCGGACCAACAACACAACCTCAACATTATCCAAGAACCTTCACACGCTTGATTGAATGACCAGGTACATCCGCACTTCCTCTACTCACAGGAATCTCTTCTCTTCCTCATCTGGAACTTCAAGAACACAGTCTACTGCCACTGTCATACTGAAACATGTGCTTCCGGACCTCCAAATCATGAACAAATTGAGATGACATCACAAGGACATCCCAAATACTCCATCCAATCCGCAAGATAGGATAATGCACTTTCGGATCCCACCAGATCTCTTTGTAGCACTCTATCACTCCGAAGCACTTCCCAGAACCGGTTCTACTTGATCAATCACAACTTCTTCAAATCTACATGCGGACTTCTGAAAACTTAACTGGATCATCTCAAGACTCATATCTACAAACCCTTTAATCCGCATCCTTTGGTCATCAACTTATGAGTACTTTTGCCTTCTTCTCATCACTATTCTTTACTGTTCCTATTTGAGACTAATTTTCTCAATATCCTCAGCTCACAGTTCATCCAACCCTTCTTGTCAATGCAATATGAATATGTTGACATCAATGACAACACTGATTAACCTCATACTTGCAACAAAGCTAGTGTGAATAGAAGTCTCCTAGACATGCTAAAAGATAACTAGATAGATAATGTCACTTTTCACACTAACACCGCCCTTAAGTTCAACTTAAGGGTAGTGAAACAATGATGGGTTCTGAAAACTAAGCCATGTTAGGTACCCATATACAAATGCATCTCTCATAAGGTGGAGAAAGAAAGAAAACCCTATGGGAAAAACGTTTCTCCAAGAGAGAGAAAACGAGAAAGTGTACTAGACATTGTACAAAATACCCAAAGGTGATAATCCTGCTATGAAGAATCTCTAGAAGCCTTCTATGAAGCAACTATGAACTCTGATGTAGCAACATGTGATGATGGTAGTGATGTTAGGTTTTGGAATTAGGAATCCATGTTCTAGACTCAGAGACTGCATATGCAAAAAGAACATGGCCCTTAAATGTTTCCAGTGTTATATCTAGTTTCGATGATGGCTCTTGGTTAGATTCAAGATCCTTTATATTATTCATTTCAAGAAGATCGGTAAGATGATTGATCTTCTTGTTAAAAATTTCTGCTCACTATGCCCAGTTTTATTACAATATGTACACTTAGCTTTTTATTTTCCTTGATCTAAAAAACATTAAGTGTTTGATTTTGAGGATTCAACTTTCTTATCTATCTTGATTTTGAGGAAACCTACCTTAATCTTATTTGTTGGTGTCAAACACCTCCCAAGAGCACTTTCCGCATCAAACCACCTTCACAGATGAGAGAAAAATAAATATTTCACTAGAGAAAAATATATATTTGAGAGATATGAGATAATTTACATAATGTACAATAGTGCCTTATAAAGGCATGAAAATATGTGACGGCTGAGAAAACTACCCAACATGGGAAAAAACAACCCGAATAACTAAATGCATTATTATACCTAAGTAAACTTAAGTAGGTAAATGCAATTTACTATAACAGCCCCCCTTAAGTGCAACTTAGGGAGATTATTATGCAATATGAAGATGCAATATGGATACCAGCTACACAACAATGTTAGGTACCCTTTTACAATGCAAAAAAAAAAAATCTCTCACAAACGAAGAAAAGGAGAAAAACCCTGCGGGAAAAAAATACCTCTCCAAAAGAGAGAAAAGAAAAAAAATGATGCATGGATGAAGGATTCAATCACACCCCCCAAGAACTACATGCATCATGTGTTAGGGTTTGCCGGTAGAAGATATCAATTAAATGCAAATAAAGTTTAAACAGAGGAATGAAAATACACAAAAATAATAACAATGAGAGACAAGTTTTAATGTGGTTCACCCAAAATCAGGCTACATCCACCAATAGATAGTCTAATATGATTATCTAGTAAATCAAAATGATTACAACCAGTAATCCTTGCAAGTTAATACCACTGCAAAATACTACAATACATCAATGAAAACCCTAACCCTTAGCCTCTTTTATCAAGCCTTATGTCAGTTACAAAAATAGGGTTTTTTTTATGTCGTCCAATAGAAAAATAACTCTCGATGCCTTAATAAAATAATAAAAAATTGTTGGGTCCCCCGAGCCCCCATGGGGGTGCTGCCCCTTGACCCCACCCTGTATCGTGACAGGGAGTACACCAGAGGTGCTATCCCTGGACCCCACAAGGGGCGCTACCCCTTGACGCAGTCTTGGGGGCGCTGTCCCTAAGCCCCCACAACGGGCACTGCCCCTTGACCCTGTTAAATAATTTGGGGGGAAATTGCACTGATAAAAGTGGGGTAAATTTAACCTCTAAGTCTGATTGGGCTCCATATAACAATAATCTCCCACTTGGAGACTAATCAGACTCCACACCATATCATCTCCCACTTGGAGACTAATCCTAACACCGCTGACCCTGTAGCTCCCACTAGAAATAAGCACCCAGGATTCTGCTATTCTAATTTTTTTTGTTTTCAGTCTTAAAGACCAACTGAAGCTGAAGAGGAGCTCAGCTTCTCCCTTGTCACTTCCTTCGTAAACATATCTGTTAGATTTTTATTTGTATGTATCTTTTCCAGCCGTAATTATCCATCATCCAACACCGACCGAATGAAGTGATACCTCAACTATATGTGTTTGGTCTTTGAATACAAGGCAAAATTCTTTGCAAGATGTATGGCACTCTGGCTATCCATAAACAAATAACTGTTAGCCTATTGTTTGCCCAATTCTTCCATGAAAGATTGCAATCATATCATCTCATTGCTTGTCTCTATTGTAGCTACATACTCTACCTCCATGGTGGATAAAGCAACCATCTTTTGCAACCTAGAGATCCAACTCATCGTTGTCCCACCTACAGTAAAGACATAACCTGTAGTATTCCACCTGGTATCAATATCCCCTACCAAATCTGAGTCCACATAGCCTGCTAAATCAGTATTAGAGCCCCCAAAACATAAGTGTTTATTGGATGTACCTCTCAAATATCTGAGAATCTATTTTACCGCATTCCAATGCTCCAATCTGGGATGACTCATATACCTGCTTACGACTCCTGCAACATGTGCAATATTTGGTCTTGTGCATACCATGGCATACATTAAACTTCCTACAGCTAAAGCATATGGTACCTTAGACATTTTTTCTTCCTCCTCTTGTGTCTTTGGACACATCTCTTTAGTCAATTTCAAATGACTAGGCAACTGTGTACTAACAGCTTTTGTATTCTCCGTATGGAATCTCTGCAACACCTTTTCAACATAATCAGCCTGCAATAGAGTCAATTTTTTGTTCTTCCTATCTTTACAAATTTTCATACCAAGGATTTGTTTTGCTGCCTCCAAATCCTTCATAGCAAATGATTGTGCTAACTGTTGTTTTAACTCTCTTATGTGATCCATGTTAGACCCTGCTACAAGCATGTCATCAACATATAAACATAAAATAATATAACTGTCATTATCCAACCTCTTAAAATAAACACAAAGGTCAGAATTACATCGGCTGTAGCCTTGCTTAGCCATAAAACTATCTAATTTAAAATACCATTGCCAAGGTACTTGTTTCAGGCCATACAAACTCTTCTTCAATCTGCACACCTGTTTCTCCTTACCTTTGACCTCAAATCCTTATGGCTGTTCCATATATATCTCCTCCTCCAAATCACCATGGAGAAAGACAGTTTTCACATCTAGCTATTCCAAATGCAAATCTTTAGTAACCACAATACTTAAAATAGTATGAATAGAAATCATCTTAACAACCTAAGAAAAGATCCCATCAAAATCAATGCCCTTTTTCTGTGTAAATCTTTTTACAACTAACATGGCTTTAAATCTTTTCTTACCTTGATCTTCCTCTTTCAGCCTATAAACCCATTTGTTTGGTAAAGCCTTTTTACCTGTAGGCAACTTACATAATTCCTAAGTCTGATTTTTTAGCAAGGCATCTATTTCTTCTTTCATTACAAGCTCCCATTGAACATTTGTATCCACTTGCATAGCTTCATCATACCCTTTCGGTTCACCAGCATCTATTACCAAAATAAAATACAAAGAGGGAGAAAACCTTTCAGGAGGTCTACTTAGCCTTGTTGACTGTCTAACATTCACTAGAGTTTGTGGTATTTCTTGTTGCTATTGTGGAGCATGATGAACCACTGGAATATCATTATCTAGAGTATCATCCAACACCACTTAATCATTTTCTTTCTTCTCATTCTACTACAACTGATCTTTGTACAACACCTTCTCATTGAATACAACATCCCTGCTTCTCACAATTTTTTGATTTTCAAAATTCTAAAGCCTATAACCAAACTCATCAATGCCATATCCAATGAAGGTACACTTTTTTGATTTTGTATCCATCTTGGTTCTATTTTTAGAATCTACATGTGCAAATGCTTCACATTCAAAGGTTTTGAGAAAATAATAACTCACCTTCTTACCTATCCATGCTTCCTCTGGAATATCACAGCCCAAAGGAACTGAAGGACCTCTATTAATTAAATATACAATAGTGTCAACAGCCTCTGTCCACATGTTTAAAGGCAACCCAACATGTAATCTCATGGTCCTTGCACACTCCATTATTGTCCTATTCATGTGCTGAGTCACTCCATTCTCTTGTGGAGTACCTGGAACCGTTTTCTATCTATGAATTCTATTAAAGGAATAATAATCCTCAAATTCTTTGCTGCAATACTCACCACCATTATTAGATCTGAGACATTTAATTTTTTACTATCTCATTCTCAACCAGGCTTCTCCATTTCTTAAATATTTCAAATACATCTGATTTCTGCCTAAGAAAATAAATCTAAACCTTCCTAGTTGCATCATCTATGAATGTAATATAATACTGAGAGCCATCAAGAGAAGCTACCTAAGATGGTCCCCATACATCTATATGCACAAACTCTAGCTTTCCATCTTTCTTTTGCTTCCCATCCTTGAGAAAACTGACTCTCTTTTGTTTGTCATACACACAACTTTCACAGCAATCCATATTAATACATTTTGGACCTGTTAAAACTTTCTTGGAATAAAGTACTTTCATACCTTTTTCACTCATATGCCCAAGTCTGTTATGCCATAGTGTTGTCTCAAAACCTGCAGCAACTATTTTAGTCTCTTCCTGCAAACCTGCAGCAACTATTCCTAAACCTATTTATTTTTTCTCTGCAACAGCTAAAGTAGAAGGAACAGTATGACTTGTACAAAGATATAAGGTGTCTACTTTCACACCTTTTGCTACTATTAAGGAACCTCTTGTAACCTTCTAATTTTTATTAGTAAATGTAACAATGCAACCTTCAACAGCTAGCTGCCCTACTAAAATTAAATTCCTACTTAGCCTTGGAACATGCCTTACCTCTTGTAGTAGCCAATGATTCCCATTCTACAACTTAATCTTGATTTTTCCCTTTCCAAGAATCTGATAGGGTTTGTTATCTCCCAAATAAACCAACCCAAAATCTCCTTGGACATAATCAAGAAAATAACTTCTATGAGGTGTAGTATGAAATGAGGCCCCAGAATCTAAAACCCATGAATCATCAGCATTATTTAGAAAAAAAATTAAAGCATCATCTTTAGATTTACTGCTTCTCACATTTACCTCCTTACTCCCTTCTTGTTTGTCTCCTTTATTCTTTTAAGACTAGTAATCTTTCTTTAGATGACCTAGTTTCCCATAGTAGCAGCAATCCTTCTATTCTCTGGATTAGGATCTCTTGTCCTTTGATTTTCCTTGTGACTTCCCATGACCTCTACAACCTTTTCCTCTCTCCTTTGATCTACCCCTGCTTTCTGCATTCAAAACACTACCTGATGTGGACCCTCCTAAGCTTTTCCATCGCATTTCCTTGCTAAGGATAACACCAACAACATCATCAAATTTCAAAGTGTTTGAACTAGAGATAGAGTTACTTACAACCATTACCAAGCTATTCCAACTTTCTAGCAAAGAATATAAAATGAAGAGAGACCTCACCTATTCATCAAATTTTACTTTTATAGAAGTTAACTGACTGGTAATCATATTAAAGTCATTTAAATGATCTATCATAGATCCACCTTCAATCATTTTCAGATTAAACAAATGCTTCATGAGAAATATCTTATTTAAGGATGAGGGTTTTTCATACAATTTAGCCAAAGCTTTCATCAATTCACTTGTTGTCGTCACTTCTATTATATTAAACATGACAAATGGTGTTAGGCACAATCGAATGGTTTCTAGTACCTTTTTGTCCAGAAGATTGTAATCCTCATCAATCATTGTTGCTGGTTTGTTGGCTATTCCTTCCAACGGCCTCCATAAATCCTTCTGATAGAGATAATCCTCCATCTGCATCTTCCATAACTGATAGTTCTGCCCATTGAATTTATCTACCTTTAATTTACCCTCATCCGCCATTGCTCTCATGTAACCATGAGACTACCACTCAACCATGAGACCTTCCTGCAGATGATAATCAAACACAACCGACTCTGATACCACTTCTTAGGGTTAGCTGGCAAAAGATATCAATTAAATGCAAATAAAGATTAAATAGAGGAATGAAAATACACAAAAATAATAATAGTGAGAGACAAGCTTTAACATGGTTCACCCAAACTCAGGCTACATCCACCAACAGAGAGTCTAATATTATTATCCAGTAAATCAAACCGATTACAACCAGCAATCCTTGCAACTCAATATCATTGTAAAATGCTACAATACATCAATGGAAACCCTAACCCTTAGCCTCTTATATCAAGCCTTATGTCAGCTACAAAAATATGGTTTTTTTATGTCAGCCAATAGAAAAATAACTCCTGACACCTTAATAAAATAATAAAAAATCATTGAAGGTTTCGGGGGCACTGCCTCTCAACCCCGCCCTGTATCACAATAGGGAGTGCGCAAGGGGCACTGCCCCTTGACATTGTCTTGGGGGCGTTGGTCCCAAACCCACACAAGGGGCACTGCCCCTTGACCCTATTAAGTAATTTAGGGGGAAACTACACTGATAAAAGTGGGGTAAATTTAACCTCCAAGTTTAATTAGGCTCCATATAACAACATCATGTATATACAATCAGTGACCCCCACATAAGATGGAAAGAAAGAGACTATGTAGCCCCTCCACAATGTGTAATCTTATGCAAAACTGGTAAGTGTCTGAAGACAAAATATGATCCAATGTCGACAAACAACTTGTCTTCCTTTTGGAAGAAACAAAATCAGGTACAAATGCAGGTATGCTTCCCATTAAAAATTAGCAAGTGAAATCTAAATGTAGGATGAAAATGTCTCTGAAATCAACTCATGTGTCACCAAGACCTTGAAAGATGATGCCATGAACCAATCATGAACATGCCCAATCACAATAGAAGGTGACAAACAAGGTACCACTGGAAACTAATTATGAACATTCTCCAAAGATAGAGATGGAGTGATAGCAGTGTATATATTGTCATCGAAGAGAAGGGATATACCCTCAAATGTGTCTTCCAAGTTAGAAATATGAGATTCGACGAACAATGAACCAATATTTGGCAAATAAGAATCCCAATTATGAAGACAATATGAATCCTATTGATCAGGAAGGATGGAAGTACTCAATGAAGGTTGATCAACTATCTCTGACAATGAATCAAAAACCTTTGAAGCAACTGCAACCTCATCTGAAGTCTCAAAAACCTCCAAAGGATCACAAGCATGGTTTAACTTCTCTGAAGAATAATAAGGCACATTGGTATTGGAAGGAGGGTCATCGAGAGATGGTGGAGGATCATGGTCTCCATATGATTCTCGAATCTAAGTCCAAAGAGCATAAGGGCAATCAAAATGAATAAGAGATTCCAAAAGATCCTTGTCATTTATATGCTCAAAAATAACTCCAAAGACTCTAGCCATAAATCCTTTCCAAATTATATACCCACCAGGTGTGTTAGGAATAGGAACATCATTATAGAGATATGGCAATAGATGAATCTCACTAAGATAAGTAAGGATGTATTCACTCCACTACCTATAGTTTCCTTTCTCCAAAGAAAAACCCATTATAGCTTAATAATTCTTCAAAAAATAACAAAGATAGTACCTTCCATATGTAGAAACCTCCAAAATAGATGATTACAATTGTGTTGATCAATCACCAAACTGAGCCACTGATTATAGTGGCATCTAAGCAAGACTTATATGAGGCATGAATCCATAAGCCTCTCAACTACTTAATAAAAACTTTATATGAACAAAGCACATGTTGACATATAAAAAGTGTAAACAAACCAACTATGGAATCAATGTAGGATAAAAGACTCTAACCACTGCCTAAGAGATACCAAAAAAGCACTATAGGGATTGCGGGCCTACCTCCAACATACAAACCCTAAGAAAATATTTAGCACTTACTTTATAGATTTGTAAAGCCAACTCTAGATAAAAGAATGTTGGTATGAAAAATTAGCTAGAATGTTGTCATGCACTGGGCTGAAGGAAGGCACCTCTAGCAATGGATCTATGGACTCTCTAAATTGGAGTCTGCCCCTTGCACGTTTGGAAAAAATTTGCATCTTCCACACTTAGGAAAATGCACCTTGCAACCTCTGATCCCATGTGGGTAATGACCAAGGACTCCAAGCCTCTAAAATGTTTGTGCACTCTTACTTGGAGTGGGGCAATTAAAATGTTGGCAATGTCTTCATACCTACGCTCTTTAATCATTCCATTGATAACTCGTGCCACCATCGCTGGACAACCAATGTTATGGAAACCATGGCCACGGGCCTTTTTGGAATGTGTTCGAGCAACCTCTGCCAAAACAAATGCCTCTGGTGAGAGATTAGGCCTGTGTTACCCTTAATACACCTCTCCTATGCAAAAAATAACAACATTGGAATAAGAATCACGGCCTCCAATTTTGAATTGCACCCAAACATAACAGTAACCTCAATGTGATCTAACAGTGAAATTGATAAAGATGAACATTCTTCTGAATGTATTCAAACATCTCAAACCCAAAAACTGATGAAAAACTCTTAGACTTGGAAGGAGAGGCAGGAGAATGGCTCGGATACCATGTTGGTGTCAAACACCTCCCAAGAGCACTTCCTACATCAAACCACCTTCAAAGACAAGAGAAAAACAAATATTTCACCAGAGAGAAAAATATATTTGAGATATATGAGATAATTTACATAATGTACAATAGTGCCTTATAAGGGCTTGAAAATATGTGACGGGTGAGAAAACTACCCAACACGGGAAAAAACCACTGAATAACTAAATGCATTATTATGCCTAAATAAACTTAAGTAGATAAATGCAATTTACTCTAACATTATTAAATAATTAATAAAAAAATATTTGATAGAAAATTATAAAAAATAACCATCCCAACCCTAAATGTTAATTCCTTTTGTTCATAAAAGAATTTTGAAAAATAATTATATTTACGAGTCCTTAGGCTTTCCATGCATGCACATGTTTTTAACTCTATCAAAGTGGAAAAAGAAGTTCACTTTTGTACATTCTTTACTTAACTAACTTTTATCAATTGGGTGTTAGAATAAACTATAAATTTGAAAACTAAATATATAATTCTATATTTCATAATTTTACACCATGTCTATAAATCTTTGCCCTAATTATATCTAACTCTAGTTTTTAGGTGAAAAGATAGCCCTTTAGTTTCATTTTCATTCTTCATTAGTTTGCACTCACCTAATTGTATTAAATTACCATAGAAGTAGCATTCAAGGTTTGACACACTTAAGTGCATCAACCACTTGCTAACATAAAGGCCTTGATGAAGCAAGCACTAGGCAAAGTGGGCAATATCTGGTATATAACAATATCTCTCCAAATAGTTTTAAATCATTTGTTTTAAATGTGGCAACTTGGAAAAGTGATTGAAGAGACCATCTCTCACTCAACTTTTGAATCATAGTCAAATGCAGATAAATCCAATTATAACCTATACTAGGGGTGTACTTGCAAATTGTGGTTTCCACATATCACTTATAGTCTTTCCACTATGGTCATTTTGATTTCACGTCAATCATGCACTTGTGTTGGAAAATCACAACCACAGTAATTAACTCAAAGGAATCTTTGTCTACACTAATTGAATTGAATTTGGCCTTCACTTCAAACCATGAGAGCGAAGTAGAGATAGTTCTTGAATGTTAATCCTTTATAGTTCTAATGCATTTTTTGAAGTACTTGAGAGAGTGAATCCATGTAATTTATCCTAGTAGAATGTCTTTAATGATGATGGTAGGAAACCACCATAGAGACTACTAGTTGATAGAAATTACATTGTCAAACTTATTGCCATTTCAAAGAAGCCATGGCTTAATGGTTTGTCATGCACTCCATATTATTTTGGCCACAACAGTTTATGAATTTAACACCAACATGAGAAATAACCAATGAATAGAATATTGAACCTTTCCAAGTTGGTCATCCACAAGGAGACCTAAAGACATTGCATTTCTTTAAGAGGACTTTCCAAGGTTGATTTTCTTTAGTGACTTTCACAATGCATTTGGCACAAAATACAATTTCTTATCTATGCACCTTAGTTAGGCCTAAGCCAATAGAGTCTTTGGAAAGAGAACATAAGTTTCACATTACCCTATGGAAACCCTTTGTCCAGTCATAGTTAACCCAAAGAAAATCACAAGGCTTTCTTCATCACATAATAAGAAGTTTTAAAAGACACCCAACATGAAAAGTAATAAACTTAAGTGGCAATGAAAACTTTAGAGTAGATTTGAAACTTACTAGCCAATGAGAAAGGTTTAGTGATCCTATAGAACAATTTTATCTCCACTTTATCCACAACTTATACCAAAACATAGAAGTACAAACTTGAAAAGTAAAAGGAATCACTAGGTATTCAAAGATCTCCCCATGGTCCCACTTCTAACAAAAACCTTGAAGCCACTTTGGAGGTAGGGAAAAGTCTTGTGTAACATCCACGTTCTAAAAACATAGTAAAACTAGAAAGTTTACCATAGAGTAAATTAACAAGGTAAAAATGAGATAGACAAAAATTTTCTTCTATTCAACAAATAATCAAGTAACTTATAATTACAAGATTTTCTTTTTTTTACAAAATACAATAAACCATATTGTCTTTCCAATTTTCAATGTTTACAAATGTAATTCCATTACATATACATTTTTGGAATAAATACTGCTTCTGAATATCTGACATCTTTATCACAAGTCCTGGCATGTTTCCTGCTTGGAGAGAGAGCATCTTTTCGATGATTTACCTCCAACCACAGACCGGTGGTCTACCACACATCTTCCACATAGGAAGTGGCCATACCCTTCATGAGGAATATAGACCTTAGGTGACCAATGGTAATTTGCCTTTCTCAAGTACATAGTGTTGTATTCTACTCAACTCTATCAACCATACAACCCTAGATACCCTCTAGCTAAGTATGATTTCCAATAGGATGAGCAATCTGAATACAGTGAACTGACAATGCATGCAGAAAATAATGCATTACTTTGGCCAAAATTTTTAATAGTAATATCATTCATAATGAACGTAGTCATTGTGTTCGCACCCCTACTTGACTTGGATACAGTCACATTCTCGTACTTTTAAAACTCTTACCTATCCTAATCATGTATTAGTTTAATCCATGAGTCATAATAATAATACATTTAGACTTAAATAAGTCTATATGACATAACCATTCAATTGGTTGGTAATCGACTCTAGGGTTACCTTAATATCCTTTGTTAATATGATATAACAATATAACATATCTTTTATCTAGGAGTTCTAGATTCGCAAATAACTCTTGATTAACTTAACCAAGATTAAGAATACTATAGTTCTTAAATAGATAATGTCTCCTATACAAAGGAACGTAGAATAACTTTCATAATGTTTATAAACAAAACATACCCTATGTATAAATATCTTTACAAGGTCATTCTCTAGTATACTTAGCCTACTCCATTGCATTGGATCTCGTCATGAATAATAAAGAATAATAGTCTTAAATGGGATTCTCATAATAACCTTATTCCATCTTCCATAGTATCTCTAACTTACTATCATTCGACATGATATAGAAGTTTACTAACAATTCATATGAATCTAGTTCTCTTGGTAGATAACATTATCCATTATGCATATATATATAACATTTACAAGACATTATGTTAAAGTGATAAAACCTCAATACTATATGGTTCAAGTTGAGAATATGAAAACAAGGTTCATTCATTCGAGAGCCTAATGTTTGGTTAACTCACAATCATTCCATTGACTTGTTACAAACTTATTCAATTAGAGAACTATTTTCAAAGCTAATAACAGTTATGATAGACTCTTACTAAGATAGTCTCATGTCCTCTATTCAATGCATCGATATGATTATTGACTTATAAACGAAGTAGCAAATGGTCGATGTAGTATACTGTAACATACTACTCACTTGAATTACCAAGAATCAACCAAACGATTTGCATTTGTTGTCCTCATTGATCATGGAGATAGATCAACATAGTTTACTTAGAATGTTATGTGCATTTTCCTAATGTTGATACATTATAGTTTTTTACTATTACATCACAAATACAAAAGGTTTAACCTTATCGGACAACTCATATAATCACCCACAATACAGCGATGTTCAATCTAAAAGAACTATTCAATTTCCTCATAATTAAATGAACTAGGAAATACCTGACAAGGGATGAACTTGAGTTGGTAGAGATGTACAAACTAGACACAGGGTCGACACCTCTTGACTGCATATTCCCTCTCTAAAGTTCTTTACATACGTTCAATCCTCCTTACCCTATGCTCTATTCTCTCAAGTTTTAACTTTAATAACTAGACGTCTAGCTCAGCTAAGTCATCACTCATTATGACCTAGGAATGACTCCTAGAGAGTTGCCTTATTTCCAACCTCAACAACAATTTGGTTACAAACTTAATGACCTCTTAACAGTCCTTGGTGACTCACTCTTAAACTGAAATTGATTTTTAAACAAAAGTCCACATGCCGATTGTGGAAGGCCGCCATATGGTTCATTCAGTTGGGTAGTTCATAAACATAGTCATCCCTGTAAGGGTTAGGCCGACACTCTTAAAAATATAAAACTGATCTTTAAATGATCAAAACATGTGGTTTGATCCACCACTATCAATAATGAAAGCTCTGCTATATTTTAGCTTACGACTCTAATACCATCGACTCATTAAGAGGTATTATCCTCTTACGATGCTAATGCATTAATATACTTGTTTACATCAAATATACTTCTTATAACATTAGCACTATATTAGATAATCACAGTTTAATGAATAATAATATTTAAACAAGGAATTACATATAATGTGGTTGGTTTGAGCTTGTCTCCCCATCACAATCTATCAGCATAATCACGTATTCTTAACTCGACGAAAATGTCTTAACATTTAAGAATCATTTTTAACACCTCAAGGACTTAATAATAATATGATAACTATTTTACGACAATAATGTCGTAATATTTATGTTAAACGTAAATAGTCACAATCAAACTTGAACAATGTCATTAACGTTATTAACAACTAAGACGACTTAATATGACTTAGAAAGATTTGAAAACAATATCGACTACCTATTGATTAGGTTTAGAAGTAAACTTACAAGACAAGGCTTACCTCTTATGACACATTGGTTCACATTTTCGTTAAACACTTATAACTCAGTTTGGCAAATAAACCACTCATAACCCGAGCTCTATATCTCTCTCCTGGAAAGATCTCTCTCTCTCTCTCTCTCTCTCTCTCTCTCTCTCTCTCTCTCTCTCTCTATTTTCTCTAAGAGTCATATGAAAACCTGTAATGCTATTTCAACTTGTAACCAAACAATATATGATTAGTGCATCATTATTCAAATAATTCAAATAATAAATCAAATCTCATAATACGAATATTAAATTGATAATAACATAATCATTCCTATAATTTCAATAAATGACATTCAATGTAATCCATGTTTTTCCTTGTCATTAATCTAAACATCAAAATAAATTTACTTATGTCCAAGTAAATAGTAAAAGTATAGCAAGACAAAAATTGGGGTTGTAACATATCCTTCCCCTAAAGATTCATCGTCCTCGATGATATAAAGTATTAAAAAGTAACTAAAAAGCAAGTTCATCGTTTTCAACTAGTAACATTATTAAATAAGTGAGGAAACTTTTGATAAAATTCATGGTAATCCTCCCATGTAGCACTTTCCTTAGCATATTGGTCCCATTGGACCTTGCATTGTAAGACCTCTCTGTTACGCAAGCAGAGCTTCCGAATTTCTAACACCCTGAGTGGCTTGATCATGACCACCCCTGGGTCTTGCATCTATAAAGAATTCCAAGTCAAAATATGATTATTACCTACAACATATTTCTTCAAATAAGACACATGAAAAACATTGTGCATTCTAGATAAGACTGGTGGTAGAGGAATTCTATAGGCAATCGGATTGACTACTTGAGGCACTTTAAAGGGTCCCACATATCGAGGGGCTAGCTTTGAAGACTTCCCAAACTTAATAGAACTTTTCTGAGGTTTAACACTCAAAAGAACTTTTTCTCCAATGGAGAATTGCCTTGGAACACGTTTTGTATCTGCATAGCTCTTTTACCTATCATTGGCTTCTGCCAATCTTTTTTTGATCAGCTTAACTTTCTCTTCCATTTCAACTAGCATTTATGACCTGGTGCTAATCCTATCCTCTAGCTTATCCTAGCTTATAGGATTTTGACATCTTCTTCCATACAATGCTTTGAATGGCACCATCTTAATAGCGGAATGATAGGAATTGTTGTAAGAAAATTCCACAAGTGGTAAGTGTTCTTCCCACTTATATTGTTGATCCATGCAATATATTCGTAAAAAGTCTTCCAAGACTTGGTTAACTCTTGTAGTTTGCCCATCGGTTTCAGGATGGTAAGCTGTACTCACATGGAGTTTAGTCCCTAGCGCAGAAAGCAAAGTTTGCCAAAACCTTGACGTTACATGTGCATCTCTATCCGAGATAATCTTTTCAGGGAAGCCATGCAATGTAAACACCTCTTGCACAAATTTACGAGCTAACACAGGTGCTCCATCAGTTAAATTCCCTAGTATAAAATGTGCTACCTTTGTGAGTTTATCAACCACCACTAAAATGGCATCATGTCTATTCCTTGACATAGGAAGACCTTGAACAAAATCCATGCTAATAACTTGCCATTTCCACTCTGGTACATCATGTGGGTACAACAATATTGCAAGGTGTTGATGCTCTGATTTTACCCTTTGACATTCTAAACAACTTGCCACAAATCTTGCAACATCATTCTTCATTCCTTTCCAGAAATAAAGAGATTTAACATCCACTAGGATTTTAGTCACTCTTGGATGTCCCGAATATGGTGCAGTATGAATTTCTTTCCATACTAGATCCCTCAATCCAACTAAATCAAAAACATACATTCTAGCTTTATACCTCAATAGTTCATCTGAATTAAACAGAAAACTATCATACCTTGGATCTTTAGGATTATCTTTCAGAGCCTGCTTAACCTGCTCATAAAAACTCATCACCCAAAAAATTTTGCAATACCAAATGCTTGAAATTTCCACGAATAGAAATAATAGAATCTATATGTCTTCTATGACTCAAAGCATCAGCTACTCTATTCTCTTTTCCTTTGATGTAGTTTATCTCAAAGTCATAGTCAGATATCAATTCTAACCATCTCCTTTGTCAAGCATTCAAATGCGGTTGTGAGAAAATATACTTAAGACTTTGATGGTCTGATTTAAGTACAAAAGTCTTTCCCAACAAATAATGTCTCCACATCTGTAAGGCATGAGTTACTGCTACCAATTCTTGATCATGTGGCGCATAATTCTTCTCATAAGATTTCAATTTGCTTGACTCATATGCTATAACTCTTCCATCTTGCATAAGCACTTCTCCTAATCCTTCTTCCGAGGCATCTATAATTACCTCAAATTGTCCTTCGAGGTCAGGAACTTTCAAGATTGGAGCTGGAGTTAACTTTTCCTTTAAGTGATCAAATGCTTCCTGACATTTGTCTTTCCATTCAAATCTCTTTCCTTTCCTCTGTAGGGAAGTGATTGGACTAGCAATACTGGAGGAATTTAGAACAAATTTTCTATAATAGCCTGCTAGGTACATGAAACTATGCACCTCATGCACATTTGTTGGTATAGGCCAATCCAAAATAGCTATGATTTTTGTAGGATCAACAGATATTCCATTAGCTGATATAATATGCCCTAGGTATTGAATCTCCTTCTGGAAGAATGTGCACTTAGACAGTTTCCCATATAACTTATGATCTCTTAACCTTTACAAAACTATTTGTAGGTGTCGTTGACGTTCTTCCTCATTCTTAGAATAAATGAGTATACCATCTAGAAAGACTAAAACAAACATATCCAAACAATCTCTGAATATACTATTCATGAGATTCATGAATGCAGCAGGTGCATTTTTCAAACCAAATGGAAACACTGTGAACTCATAGTGTTCATATTTGGTTCTAAAAGTTGTCTTATGAGTATCTTCATCCTTCAGTCTTAACTGATGATATCCTGGTCGCAAATCAATCTTTGAAAACACAGTAGCTTCACGCATCTAATAAAAATGATCATCAATATGTGGCAAAGGATATTTGTTCTTTACCATTGCTTTATTAAGCATATGATAACCTATGCACAGACGAAGGGTTCCATCCTTCTTCTTAACAAAAATAACCGAAGCACCCCAAGGTGAAACACTGGATTTGATTAAACCTTTTACCAAAAATTCTTGTAATTATGCTTTCAATTCCATTAACTCCGTTGTTGTCATACGGTAGGGTGCTTTTGATATAGGCTCAGATCCTGGTTTAATGTCATTAGCAAAATCAAAAACCCTCTTGGGAGGCAATCCTAGAAGTTCTTCTAGAAACACATCCTAAAATTCCTGAAGAAACTGATACCTTTCCCCAAAAGATAAACTAGGGTTTTCTACCCCTTCCTCCACTTGTTCCATTTTGACTGCAAACAACTGACAACCTTTCCTTCTAGCCCTTTTTAATTGCATGGCAAAGATAGTTTTGATTTTACCTTCTCTTTGAATCCCTTAGAATTGGGTCAGATTTACCAAATCATCTAAGCATTCAACTATTTTTGAAAAATAGTCAACCTTAGCTCTATGTTTCCATAACCAACTCATTCCTAGGATTACATCATAGGAACCTAAGGGAGCTACATACAGATTTACTTCAGTTGAGAAACTAGGAAGATCAACTTTGGATTCAAACAAACATTGCTCTACCTGAACCTTAGATTGGTTAGCATATTGTACTGACCAAGGTTTGGACATGTAACCAGCTTTTCTAGAAAATTTATTCAAAACTCTAGGAGAAACAAAGTTTTCTATGGCTCCTATATCAATCAAAATAGATATAGGGACTCCAAAAAAAGTACCTGTCATCTCAATGGGTGTGATCTGATACTCTGCTTGACGATTGTCGAGAGATGCATGAATCCTTTGCTGGAATGCATCTTACTGAGTAGGTAGTGTAGTACCTCTTTGTTGACCATTTTGATTCTTTCTAGGGCAACAATTTGCATAGTGGTCACCCCCACAAGTAAAGCATCCTCCAATGGGTCCTTTCATATCTGAAGTCTTCCCATTGTTATACTCATTTCTTTTATAGTTGTCATTCTTCTTTTCATTACCAAATCCACCTTTGTTCTTCTGAGGTCTTTTATCTTTTCTCTTGTTATCGTAGCTCTTTTCATACCTTTTCTTGTAGGGTTGATTGTTAGGAGTTCCATTAAACCTCTTGCAGCTTCTATCATGATAAGCTGAGATGGATTTTAGCTTTTGCTCTTTCTTGATCGCCTTCTCGTACACTTGATCCATTGTCATGGGACCATGTACATCCACTTCACCACCAATCTGAGCTATTAAGCCCATGATGAATTTTCTGATCCTAAATCTCTCATCCTTTTGATACTATGGAACATATTTTAGGAGTCGAGTGAATTTTTCTCCATATTCTACCACTGTCATATATCCTTGTCGAAGATTCTAAAAGTTAGTCAGTTTCTTATTGAAATAGAGTTGTGGTAACCATCTCTTGCGAAAGAGTTCCACGAACTCATCCCAAGTTACCCTTAGAGAGCTCAAATTCAATTTTATCTTCTTATTCATCGACCAAGTGGATGCTTCTTCTACTAGTTGGAATGCTCCCCATACCGCCTTGGTCACCTCCAATTAATTTCTTATCTTGAAGTACTTTTCCATCTCTATTAACCAAGATTTTGCAGCATCTTCGGTTTCTGTTCCATCAAATTTTGGTGGAACAACCTTCTTCATATCCTTTGAGAGCTCCAAGGTTAATCTATCCCTTACCTCTTTATAAGGTTCAATGCTCTTACTTTGATCTTCATGATTTTCTCTGCTTTCACCATGATAGTTTTCACCTCCTCCCTCTGTATTCCCTTTGTCATCCACCTTCTTTTCCAAATCACCCAATCTTTTCTTGGTTTCCTCAAGCATGGTTATGATTTGGTCCAACTTATTATTTGGCAGGTGGTTTTTCTCTTCACTTTCTCCTTGGTTAGTTCTTGTCTACACCATGTTTATCAATTTCTCACACTTGAGAATATTGAGCTGTCCATTAGTTCAAGATTATAATGTAACCCATTAAATCTAAACATAATACTCAATTTAAACAATAGTTTGGCACAAAAACAACTCTTTTTATTTATTTTATTTCAAAAGTAAAGAGTTTTCTTCTTTTTACAAAAAAATAACTTTAAAAGTCTTTTCAAGAGGAGTATATCCCTCAGACTCTTTTTTAGATACATAATCTTGAGGTATATAACCCTCTAACTCACTATCGGACCTAACTTCTATGATCTCAACAGTTGGGGGTATACAGGGATCTCACTTGACCATAATTATTTCCTCATCTGACATATACTTTATGATTTTGGCAGTGATCTTAACTCTTTCTTTGTTTTCTCTCCTCGCTTGCTTGATTTGAGTTAAGGTGGTCGCCAGAGTTTCAGTATCACTTAACCAAATGTCACTCTCATCATTGGTTCTCTCAAAGGTTTTGATAATAGCCTCACATTCTCTTTTTTCTTAAAGGAAATGTTGACCCAAATTAACAGACTTTCTTGATGTCTTCTTAAAACGTACCATCCTGGCATAGAAATTTTTAAACATTCGCTAACCGCATAATGTTGACTATAGGCAAGCATAGTGGTCTCATAAGCCCTAGTGCTGAACTTGGTAGCTATGATACAATATTTACCATCCACATTCTAAAAACATAGTAAAAACAAAAAATTTACCGTAGAGTAAATTAACAAGGTAAAAATGAGATAGAGAAAATTTTTCTTCTATTCAACAAATAATCAAGTAGCTTATAATTACAAGATTTCTTTTTTTTTTTTACAAAATATAATAAACCATATTATCTTTCTCATTTTCAATGTTTACAAATGTAATTCCGATACATATACATTTTTTGAACAAATACTGCTTCTAAATATCTGACATTTTTATCACAAGTCCTGACATGTTTCCTACTTGGAGAGAGAACATCTTTCTAGTGATTTACCTCCAACCACAGACTGGGGGTCTCCCACACATCTTCCACATAGGAAGTAGCCCTACCGTTCACGAGGAATATACACCTTAGGTGACCAGTGGTAATTTTCCTTTCCCAAGTATAAAGTGTTGTATTCTACTCAACTCTATCAACCATACAACCCTAGATACCCTCTAGCTAAGTATGATTTCTGATAGGATGAGCAATCCGAATACAGGGAACTAATAATGCATGCAGAAAATAAATGCATTACTTTGGCCAAATTTTTTAATATTAATATCATTCATAATGAACGTAGTCATTGTGTTCACCCACCCCTACTCGACTTGGATAATGTCACATTCTCATAGTTTAAAACTCTTACCTATCCTAATCATGTATTAGTTTAATCCATGAGTCATAATAATAATACCTTTAGACTTAAATAAGTCTATATGACATAACCATTCAATTGGTTGGTAATCAACTCTAGGGTTACTGTAATATCCTTTGTTAATATTATATAACAATATAACATATCTTTTATCTAGGAGTTCTAGATTTGCAAATAACCCTTGATTAACTTAACCAAGGTTAGGAATACTATAGTTCTTAAATAGATAATGTCTCCCATACAAAGGAACATAGAATAACTTTCATAATGTTTATAAACAAAACATACCCTATGTATAAATATCTCTACAAGGTCATTCTCTAGTATACTTAGCCTACTCCATTGTATTGGATCTCGTCATGAATAATAAAGAAAAATAGTCTTAAATGGGATTCTCATAATAACCTTATTCCATCTTCCATAGTATCTCTAACTTACTACCATTCGACATGATATAGAAGTTTACTAACAATTCATATGAATCTAGTTCTCTTGGTAGATAACATTATTCATTATGCATATATATATAACCTATACAAGACATTATGTTAAATCGATAATACCTCAATACTATACAGTTCAAATTGAGAATATGAAAACAAGGTTCATTCATTCAAGAGCCTAATGTTTAGTTAACTCACAATCATTCCATTGACTTGTTACAAACTTATTCGATTAGAGAACTATTTTCAAAGCTAATAATAGTTATGACAGACTCTTACTCAGATAGTCTCTTGTCCTCTATTCAATGCATCGATAAGACTATTGATTTATAAATGAAGTAGGAAATGGTTGATGTAGTATACTGTAACATACTACTCACTTGAATTACTAAGAATCAACCAAACGATTTGCATTCGTTGTCCTCATCGATCACATAGATAGATCAACATAGTTTACTTACAATGTTATCTGCATTTTCCTAATGTTGATACATTATAGTTTTTTACTGTTACACCACAAATACAGAAGGTTTAACCTTACTGGCGAACTCATATAATTGACCACAATACATTGATGTTCAATCTAAAAGACCTATTTGATTTCCTCAAAACTAAATGAACTGAGAAATACCTGACAATGGACGAACTTGAGTTGGCAGAGATGTGCAAACTAGACATAGGGTCGACACCTCTTGACTTCGTATTCCCTCTCTAAACTTCTCTACATACGTTTGATCCTCCCTACCCTATGCTCTATTCTCTCAAGTTTTAACTTTAATAACTAGACGTCTGGCTCTGATGAGTCATTACTCATTATGTCCAAAGGCATGACTCCTAGAGAGTTACCTTATTTCGCACCTCAACAGCAATTCAGTTGCAAACTTAATGACCTCTTAAGAGTCCTTGGTGACTTAGTCTTAAACTGAAATTAATTTTTAAGCAAAAGTTCACATGTTGATTGTGGAAGGCCGCCATATGGTTCATTCGGTTGGGCAGTTCATAAACACAGTCATCCTTATAAGGATGAGGCCAACACTCCTAAAAATATAAAACTGATCTTTAAATGATCAAAACATGTGGTTCGATCCACCACTAACAATAATG
The DNA here is from genome assembly GCA_027924645.1 of Cunninghamia lanceolata. Taxonomy (NCBI): domain Eukaryota; kingdom Viridiplantae; phylum Streptophyta; class Pinopsida; order Cupressales; family Cupressaceae; genus Cunninghamia; species Cunninghamia lanceolata. The sequence continues at coordinate 5,453,544 of BSBN01000582.1, forward strand.
AAGGCTCTGCTATATTTTAGTTTACGGCTCCAATACCATCAACTCATTAAGAGGTATTATCCTCTTATGATGTTAAGGCATTAATATATTTGTTTACATCAAATATGCTTCTTAAAACATCGCCACTATATTAGATAATCATAGTTTAATCAATAATAATATTTAAACAAGGAATTACGGATAATGTGGTTGGGTTGAGCTTGTCTCCTCATCACAATCCGTCAGCATAATCACGTATTCTTAACTCAACGAAAATGTCTTAACGTTTAAGAATCATTTTTAACACCTCAAGGACTTAATAATAATAATATTATAACCATTTTACGACAATAACGTCATAATATTTACATTAAACTTAAATAGCCACAATCAAACTTAAACGACATCATTAACGTTATTAACGACTAAGACAACTTAATACGACTTAGAAAGACTTGAAAACAATATCAACTACCTGTCGATTAGGTTCAGAAGTAAACTAACAAGACAAGGCTTACCTCTTACGACACATTGGTTCACATTTTCGTTAAACACTTATAACTCGGTTTGGTAAATAAACCACTCATAACCCGAGGTCTATATCTCTCTCTTAGAAAGATACTCTCTCTTTTCTCTGAGAGTCATCTGAAAACCTATAAAACCTGTTTCAACTTGTAACCAAACAATATATGATTAGTGCATCATTATTCAAATAATTAAAATAAGAAATCAAATCTCATAATATGAATATTAAATCGATAATAACATAATCATTCCTATAATTTCAATAAATGACATTCAATGTAATCCATGTTTTTCCTTTCATTAATCTAAACATCAAAATAAATTTACTTATGTCCAAGTAAAAAGTAAAAGTATAGCAAGACAAAAATTGGGGATGTAACATCTTGCTTGTCACAGTAGATCGAGATCTGTTGAATACGAGATCCATCTCTATTGAATACTAGATCCATAAGTTAAGCAAAAAGTATCCACACTTAAAAGCCTGCTTGATATTATTCTCAACCTCGAGGAAGGAATCATCAACAAAGTGATCATTAACAAAGTGATCATTAAGGAGCTATTGTGAAATTGACTTTGAAAAGGCCCATGATGTGATTAAACAATCTTTCATTTTTGTCATGCTCCATATTTTTGGCACCAACTTTCTTCGATCAATAAATATGTTGTTCGGAGATACTCTACTCTTCTCACTATCAATAACATCTAATCTAAACAATTTGATCCTTTTAAATCAATTCGACAAGAATGTCCTCTTACACGGTCACTACATATGTTAGCTGCAGAAAGTTTTAGTTACCCGGTCCCCATCTATAAAAGGTACCCGAACTAACAAAATCAAAATAATCTTCAATTTCGATAAATATCTAAACCAAAAAGCAATTGTCATAAGATAAACCTTGCAATTACACGTTTTCACCTGCAGAAATTTGGAGAGGCTTATGTGTTCACCTTAAAATTGAAGAAGCAACGACAGCTTCACCCTTGCAATCCCCAAATGCCACCTTCAACCCATTCCTTTACAAACAAGTTAAACTAAAAACACGTATGGCCGAAGGTGGCAGCACGCCCTCATAGCAACTGTAATGACCATAATATGTAAATAAATTCAGAAAGGGATGCTTATGTGAGACTAAACGTGAAGACAGATAACATTACTCATGGCGAAAAGAGAAAGCGAGCTGAAGCGCTCACCAGAGACAGATGAAACGGTGAATGTAGCTTACAAGGCGGACACTCAACTGCAGGCAGGAAAGCTCTCTGAAATGGGTCAAGTTCAGCTCTTCAACGATGTCAATATCCGGAGAACCCAAGAAGGTGGCTTCGTTGATTTTGATGATCCCCATGCTCATGAATCTGGGGAATGGGTTAATCCCCATTATACTCAGCACACGCTTCCCATGACTCAAGAACACATTCCTCACAAACCATTCAGGTTAGATTGTTATTAATGTTTGTGCATATTTGTTTCAAGGTTCTATACTTGCATAGTCCTCTCAATGAAACCACCTCTTAAGGGAGATGTAAACTTTTTTGCATGTAGACTTTCTTCTTCAACTTTTGCTATGTTTGCAACCAGGTTGTAGGTGGTTGTTGGTTAATTCTTGATTTGATAAGCTGTTCTACATCCGGGAAATCTTGATATTTTTTAGGGTAACCCAATACATAATATCTGGCTATTTCTAAAGACAACCCAGATAGAGATATCAATGTGGACTAATCTCGTTATGAAGGAAACCAAAGATGTCCATGTGACTAATATTTTTTTAAGGTTTCTCATAATTCTTCACTTCATATTTGTAGTATACCTCTTATAGTCTACCAGTTCAATCAACTTCAAGCTGCCTCCTCAGTGTTTTACAGTTATATATGTATTGTTAGTTATTTAATATCTTTGATTCTCTATCCATATACAGAACTACTTTTATTATATGACAGTAAGCTTCTATAAGATAATATAATTTCTTAATAACAAATACTTAAACGTAACTGGGTAAAGCTTTTTCTTTTAATGTTTTGAGTACTCTTCTTCGGAGAATTATGATTTTCAAAGCTCGCGTAACAGATTTGTTCGATGGAGCTTGAAGCTTGAAATGGAGGATCACCTTGTTTTAGATGAACTCCTCCTTACACAACAAGAGAAGGGCTATTTAGCTGGGATTGGGTTCCATGTAGGTAACTGGAGCGTTGACTTCAATGCGTCAGCTTTTGACCACTCTACTTAATTATATTTTTCAAACGGTTAAACAACAATAGCAATTTTATATTTCATCCCTACTTCATATAGCAATTTTATATTGCTATCCCTACTTCATCTTTATTAAAAAATGGTAAATAGTTTATCTCTATTAAAAATGTTAGTTCATTTCTAAATAGTTGTCCAACTTTTATTTTTCATCCCTACTTCATTTCTATTAAATAGCAATTTTATATTTCTATCCCTAGTAGTGAAGTATATTTCTATCCCTAGTTGTGAATAGCCCTAGTGGATGATATTTAAGAATACCTTTTTAAACTTAACAATAACATATTTTAAAACTCAATAACATAATTTTTAAAATCTCTTATTCCAAGCTCCAAAGCCAAAAGTACTATTAAAACAAATCATAATAGACTCAAACATAGACTCAAACATGAGCCAAGTAGTATATAGTATATATTTAAATCATAAATGATTTCCAATACAATGGACTCAAACTCAAACCATGAGTTAAGTATTCAAGTATTCTATACATTTTTCTAAAGCTTCAAAAGCTTCAAGAGCTTCAACATTTTTCTAAAGCTTCAAAAGCTTCAAGACCTTCAAGAGTTACTCAAACCATGAGTTAAGTATTATTATCTCAAACCATGATTTAAGAATTCAATTATTCTATACTTAAGAGATACATTTTGAGTACTCAAACATGAGCCAAGTAGTATATAGTATATATTTAAATCATAAATGATTTCCAATACAATGGACTCAAACTCAAACCATGAGTTAAGTATTATTACCTCAAACCATGAGTTAAGTATTCAAGTATTCTATACATTTTTCTAAAGCTTCAAAAGCTTCCAGAGCTTCAACATTTTTCTAAAGCTTCAAGACCTTCAAGAGTTACTCAAACCATGAGTTATGTATTATTACCTCAAACCATGATTTAAGAATTCAATTATTCTATACTTAAGAGATAAGAATTCAATTATTCTATACTTAAGAGATACATTTTGAGTATTCAAGTATTTTATACGTAAGAGATACATTTTTCTAAAGCTTCAAGAGCTTCAAGAGAGATACATTTTTCTAAAGCTTCAAGAGCTTCAAGAGTTTTCTCGTGAATTTGAGTGTATCCAACTTCACTAGAGAACAACAATAGTTTTCTAAAGCTTCAAAAGCTTCAAGAGTTAAACCATGAGTTAAGTATTATTACCTCAAACCATGAGTTAAGTATTCAAGTATGCTATACGTAAGAGATACATTTTTCTAAAGCTTCAAGAGATTTCTCATGAATTTGAGTGTATCCAACTTCACTAGAGAACAATAATAATTAATAAAAGGATTTAAGGATATTTTCTTACACTTTTTACAATGGCATAGATGCAAAGATATGACACAATGGCATAGACGCTTCTAACCAAATTTCAAAGATATGATAATATTTAATTATAAAGAATGTTCCTCTTCACGTGGGATTTCCAAGTTCTTTCCCTAATTTTTGGAGTCACACGAAATAATAACCAACTATTAAAAATATATTAAGATTAGAGTACATAGTCCTATGATTGCGAGGTCAATATCTTCAATCCTAACATGTGATTTTGATTCTACTCCAGACAAAAACTGTAAGTAGTTGTCTTTTGCTTTTCACTCTGCCACACTAGTTTTTTTATGCTGGGCACGCAATAAGAGGGTTAGGGTCAAAATGTTGGACTTTATGTTTTCATATTTTATTTTTTTATCATGATGCTTGACTCATAATAGGCTTATAAAAATGACTTAGGTTTTTAAATATGACCAAATTAGGGCCTAAATTTGACGGTTGATCCTGACTGTTAAGCAAATTCACTTATAATTGTTTTTTGGGAGGGTTATTCATTTATAATTCTTCTTCAAATACTATGGGATATAGTCTTCTTAAAATTTTAGTTGTATTTTAAAATATAGCTATATGGCAATCAAATTTAGGCCCTCACCAGAATTGTATGGCATGGAAGGATATCATTTGTTTTTATATACATTTTCTTAGTATACTCTGTTTTATAGACCTTTTGAGTTCACGTTATAGATTTTTGAGTTTGCCTTAAAACACTATATCTTGTTTCATTGTATTTTTACAGTCCCATCGGCCAATTATTTTGACTTTTTATATGGCTAATTTTGTCCTTAGGCTAACATTAATATTAGTATCCGCTTTTATTTTTATTTTTATTTTTTTGTCATTGATGTTTTCATTAATTCTTTTCACTTTTATTTTTAATTAGAATACATAGAGGCCGTTTAGCTTAGGCTTTTTAAAACAGTTTAGATATTCCTATTTTTTATGACTATTATTAATTTTTTCACTTATTTTTTTATAAACATTATTAGTTAATAAAATTATCGTTACTGAATATTGTTATTATTATTATTAGTTGCCACCATTCAACAGAAGCTTTTCTTACGTAGTAATATCACATCTGATAGAAGCTTCAACTACTTAGTATAACATCTTTCATTAATCCAAATTGTATATATTATTTTTATTGTTGAGTGAAGAGAGGAAGAGGATCCAGAAGTGGTGGAGGGTATTCAGCAGATTGGTCGAGGTCCTGATGAAGTCCGAGACATTGCAGGAGAGCCAATAACTCCAGAAGATGCAAGAATGTATGGTATTTCACATGGAATCTGATATTACTTGTTCTAAGTAGGATATTCAAGACGCATTATTAATTAAATTATCGATCTGTGTAGAATTCAAAAATTGGAGGCAGAATGCGGTTACCCTACAGTGAAAGGAAGTTTATCTGCACGAGCACAGTCAGCAGCTGCAGCAAATGTGCGAGAACACATTGTAGACAGTGATGCAGGACTCTCAGCAGCACTTCGCTGATCTTCTAAATCATTTACATAATATTACTGTCTGTATTTCGGTATTTGAATGAATTAGAAGATGTTGTAATCGACACAGAATTAGTACGATAAGAGAATAGGTTTTATATCGATAAAGAAACTGTAATCTGCTTTTCTAATAGAATTAGTATTTTACAATCATAAATTTTATAATTTTCAAATTTTATAGTTAATACATAAATCCATTATCATTAGAAAAAGAATGAATACATAAATCCATATAATTAGGAAATAGAATGGACAAGTAGAATGACTTTGGAAAGTTGAAATGGTGAAAATTGCATATCCTTTCAATTTTCATGTTTATGACAGTTCTTAATGCAATAATTAGCTTTCAAAGTTATTTATGTGTAAATTTGATTTATTTTTTATTTTTAGTTTGCCAATTTTAAGGACCATCTACAAACTAATTAAGCATATTTAGATTTTAATTTTAAAATAAAATTAGTACATTATTGCAGGGCCACTGTATGTTTGCTTTGTTTGTCTTCAAATGTTCTTTTAGAGCTATAAAGCTGATTTATTTATCTGTTTGAGCAAAGAAAACTTAATTTTCATTATCTAACAAATGACACTTAAGGTATCACATAATGAAGCAAGTTGTAGACTATGTAAATTAAATCTGTCATTTATGGGGTCACATGTAAGCATGTGGAAATAGACTAAGCCGACAAATACTAAGTCATAAAAAAATTACAAAGCATTGCGATAAATTTCTTTATAGCATCTACCATAGTATTTCTAAGCTAAATATTATTTAATTTTTTTTTTTTTTCAATGAGGTAACAACAATTAGGTTTATTGTTTGCACTTAGTTAATGTATTGTTCGCACTTAGTTAACGACCTACATTTATGTGAAAGGAAGTTTATTCTTTCACATTTGAAAGGAAGTTTATTCTTTCACATTTATAATAGATAAGTGGTGTGTTGTACATCTTGTATAACATTGGTATTATTTTATTATATAAAATAAATATTTAATTGTGGTATCATGTGATGTGTTTAGCCACATTGGATAATTGGGAAAACTTAGTAGCAATAATCAAATGTAGAGTCAATGGTTTTGTAGACACGTGATTTTGGGGAAAATGATATTACAATAACACATGTTGTATTTATGTTGTATTTGTGTGATCTTATGTTTATAAAAGAAAACACAAAGGTAGTTGTAGAAGAGTAAAAGTGAAAGCTTATTGCTTTTGGCTAGGTTTGTAGCTTCTCTTGCAGGATGGTTGTGTGAGGGTTTGAAGTATAATATGGGATATATGGTTACATGCTTGTTCACATGGCATGGATTGTAGGTAGAGAGAGCTTGGTGTTTTAGAGGTGATCTCTACATATGTATTTGTTGTTTATTGTTGAATAATACCTGAGAGATGCATGCTTTTGGAGGTTGTATTTTTCTCTCTATGAGGGCTTTCTCAAGGTATATTTTGTGTTAGCATAGTGGTATGATTGTCTTTTTTTTTTGCATATGGATTTCTGGGTTTATTGCATATTAAATCTCTTATTAGGTTATGATGAATTTGTCTCTATGGTTGTATATTTTCAACAAATCTCACATGGGTAAAACACACAGTAAATCACCAAATTAATTATTGAATATGTAAACACTACCCTAAGCAATGCCACATGCACACACATATTATTTTCTAAGTTCCAGACATAAGTAAATGTGTCTCAATGAGAATGAGAAAGGTAAAATGAATTAAATGTGTTGCGAACATGAAACATCCTAAGCAGTGGAAGTATCCCAAGAGAGGAAGTAGTGTCATTGAGTGTGACACCTATAAGGGATATGCATATGAGATGGAAAATATGCCTCCAAGGTTTAATTTGAAATAATCTACCCTATTTAATTGCACATCCACAAGGGTGAAGTGAAATAAACTAACCTATCTAATTGTACATCCACAAGGGCGAAGTGAGGATCAATTAATACTATTCATGCTATATCAAGGTAATGATTATCACATAGAAAAAAAAGGGCAATTTTTGATGATTTAAATATTTCATTTACAATAACAAATCAACGAAATAACAAAGCATTTATTCAACTAACATTTTATAAAATTAACAATATCTAATTAGGCAATAGGATTATAATATTTAAATAATTTATCATATTTTTTTTTAAATGATGCACAAATTTAAAAACATCTACCTAATAATACAACCCAAAATAACTAAGCATTTATTCAACTAACATTTTATAATATCTAATTAGGCAATACAATATCTAGTTAGCCAATAGGATTATAATATTTAAAAAATTTATCATATTTTCATTTTAAATGAAGCACAAATTTAAAAACATCTACCTAATAACACTACCCAAAATAACAAAGCATTTATTAACTAATATTTTATAATATCTAGTTAACATTTTATAATATCTAGTTAGGCAATAAGATTATAATATTTAAATAATTTGTCATATTTTCATTTTAAATGATGTACAAATTTAAAAATGTCTACCTAATAACACAACCCAAAATAACAAAGCATTTATTCAACTAACATTTTATAAAATTAACAATATCTAGTTAGGCAATAGGATTATAATATTTAAATAATTTATCATATTTTCATTTTAAATGATACACAACTTTAAAAACATCTACCTAATAACACAACCTAAAATAAAAAAGCATTTATTCAACTAACATTTTATAAAACTAACAATATCTAGTTAGACAATAGGATTATAATATGTAAATAATTTATCATATTTTCATTTTAAGTGATGTACAAATTTAAAAACATCTACCTAACAACACAACCCAATTAATGTAACTTCTTATTCTTTCTATAATAGATTTAAATTTACATAATTGTACTTTAGATCAATTCAATGAGTTTAATTTCCATTCCACTAAATATAGTCACACATATAAATTATAATCTAATCCTTTTATATTTCTTGTTTAAATTTTTATAATAACTGTTACCACCTTAAATGTTATTTTAAAAATTTAAATTTATAGGATGAAACCTAATTTTAATAAAATGTTACCATTATTTCTTTATATCAAATATAATGTTACCATTTTTTATTTAGATCAAATAAAATTTATAGGATGAAACCCAATTTCAATGAAATGTTATCATTATTCATTTAGATCAAATATAAATTTATATTCTTAACCAAGCCCTAAAATTTCATATAATTTAATCCCATTAAAATAAAAACCATTTATTTAGACTAAATATAATTTTATATTCTTAACCAAGGCCTAACATTTCATATAATTTAATCTCATTAAAATAAAAACCAAGATTAAAGCATTTGTAATTCTTATTCAAACCATAACTATTTATTATTATTTTTTGGGTGTGTTTACATTGTAGGTTTGAGATAAAAGATATGGTAGTAGCTAGAGAGCAATGGAAGTTTACTTGTGCACAAGAGTGACTTCTTTGATTGTGCTAATGAATTAAATAAGCAATGGTAGTTTAAAGAAGAGGTTTGGTAGTTTTCTTAAGTGAAAGAATGTTATAAAAAAGGGAAATGGTAATTGTATAAGGGTAGGGAACCACAACCACCCTTTATGGGTCATGCCCTCTGCATTGGGGCCACAACCCTCGAGGTGGGTCATGCCAACTAGATTTCCATAGACAATAGGGTCACAACCAAATTTACTTTTCTCACCCAATAAGGTCACAACTAATTTCACATGTCATCACCAACATTAACAAGAGATATATTCTCTTTCAATACAAGCAAGTTAACATATACATGCATATATTTTTATTTTTTCTTTCAACTTACAACCATTCTAGATATTGTTAAGTCACTATTCTTATTCTAACAACTATGTAATCTAGCAACCAACATCGATTCTAGAATACAATTTATGCCTTCTATAAATATAGTGTATGGAATATTGTTTAACTCTAGCAATGGACCACATATAGCTCTAAAATTTAACAAATACACTTGACACTTTTGCAATGAATTTACATTTTTAGATTGTACAAATCTATTACACTAGATTAGTAGAAAATTTATAAGAATAGTTGAAATTCTACAAGTAATAAAATCTACAAGCCTTCACTAGCTTGAGTAGGCCAACAGAAGGTACTCACTACCTTGCTAAATGGAAAACATATTCACCATTGTATTGTATGGCTTCATTAATCTTATTATCTGTAATGTCATCCAACCCCCAAATCATGGAGTGACACTAGAACTAGAGTTAAAGACATGTTTTGAATCAAATTTTGTAGAGTATGATGTAGAAATCATAATGGTTAGGATGATCATAGTGAATCAATGTCATTGATTCATAAAAATGGGGGCTCAAGGGGAATTCTACTCTCATGGGAACCATAACATGGGTTCTTAAACTATAATTAACATAATTAGTTTTCGTAACATAGCTATAGTAACCAACATATACATAAATTTAATTTATCTCAACACACATTCACAATTTCAATCTCTAATATACCTTAGTGTACTTTATACAAAAACATATTCATACCTCTATCAATTTCAAAACAAGGAGGAGAAACAACAACACACCATATCAAAAAATTTACCAAATTTCTGTTATTAAAAAATTTCTCCTAAACCACTTAATATGAAAACCTGAAATTAACACAACATAAAAGTTGAGGAAGATCAACCTCAGATATAGCTTCCAAATTGAGGTAGATATGCTTCTCTATTATCTTCTCAACCCACCCTCCAACAACTCTCAAAATATTTGTAATGGTATAAAATCCCCAAGTTCTCCAAATATGCAATAGTTAAAAAAATTATGAAAAAGCTCGTCTTGAGGCCAAAATATGAGACTAAGCAAGAGGTGCCATGCCAATAGGATACATCACTTCCTTCTCAATCTTTTAGTGATGCAAGGAAACAATTGGCAATGGTTGATAGAGGGGTGACAAGGAAGAGTTGATCTTTAATCCTCTCCCTCCATGACATTGCATGCATATTTGACTTCTACATATGCCCCTAGGGGTACCTAACCTATAACTACTTATCCTAGGGTGTTATTTTCACCAAGATTTACCTAAATTATATTTAGACTTGTGCATTTTCACACCATTTTGAAAATTTTGTTCTGATAATATTTTTTTGAAATTATGGTTTTATATCCAATTGAATAGGTCTTCCATGCCACCTGATCAGTCTCTAATCAATGGTTTGTGTATTGTTAAAAGGTTTTTAGTATTTTTTTATCAAAAATTATGTGCTATAGGTGTAAATCAAAGTGATGTGGATATGGGGTCTAGTTTAAATATATAACACTCCTTATGACCACTCTCCCATTTTGCATTAACAGTTCTCCTACACCTTCTCCTGAGGCATCAATTATAATTGTGAAATGCCCATTAGGATCAGGTATGGTCAAAATAGGAGTTGTAGTGAGATTTTCCTTCATGACCTAGAAAGCTTGCTCACACTTTTCTATCCATTCAAACCTTTTCCCTTTCTTCTGAAGTGAGAATAATTTCCTATGTGTGTGCCTTTCTTTTGTCTGTTCTTCCTATTTTAATCTTTTTCTTCCTATATTATTGGCATCCTTATTTTTAAGAACATGGTCTTCTTTTCTTTTTTTATTTTATTGTCTTTAGTCCACTCTTCTTGTAAGGTGAGTGGCACTTCAAATTTTGCATGAAGATCCCTCTTTAATTTGCATGCATACATATATTTTTTTACAATTATAGTAAAATATCTTTAAATCATGCAAATATATATACACATAATAATAAATTAAAATACTTTAAGTTTTTAACTAAACTATTGTTTCAAGCATGATACTAATATACTAATATTTATTAATTTAAAACTATATATATATATATATATATATATATAACTCTTTAAATAATTACGAATAATTCACATTGAACTCAATTATAAAATTTTATTAAATCTAAGTCAAAAGAATGTATATTACTTGTCTAACTTTTGTATTTCATAAATACATTCCAAAGCAAGATAAATTACATAATTATTTACTCATCATACCCAAACACACAAACATTCCATGACATGAGCTCAATAGGATTACATTATAGATACTTTAATGAAACCAATCAAGAATGCAAAATGAAATAATACAATATGAACTGTGTGTGTGTGTGTGTGTGTGTGTAGGTATCAGGGTTTCATCTTGCTAATTCTTTCCAGTAGCTAGGGCATTTCTACCTTAGCCATGTTCTCATCTTTGATGTTTCTTGTATTTAGTTGAACTCAATTTTTCATCAATAGGTTAGTCCCGAAATCATAGCCTAAGCTTGAGAAAGATATATATATATATATATATATATATATATATATATATATATATATATATATATATATATATATATATATATATATATATATATATATATATATATATGAACTACATGTGTGTGTGTGCAGGTATAAAGGGTTTCATCTTGCTAATTCTTTCCAATAGCTAGGGCATTTCTACCTTAGCCATGTTCTCATCTTTGATGTTTCTTGCATTCAGTCGCACTCAATTTTTCATCAATAGGTTAGTTCCAAAATCATAGCCGAAGCTTGAGGAAGGTTAGGAGACATGTCACTAGGAAAAATTGTTGAGAGAAGCATAGTTCAAGTCTACATGGCCATGATTAGGACTTTTGTATCATCGACAGACTTCCATGTTGGCTTGTATACCTTTTCCATTCTTACAAGAACAAGGGTACTTTTTCATTTTACCCTACAAGTTGTGGACATTATGTAATTTCATATTCATGACCAAGCCCCGTATAATCAATATACACACTAACAGAGGCCCATCTTATGGTTTAAATTAGACCTAACAAGGGGCATCCAAATGATTTGAGGTGTCGATTCCTATGTTTTTTTGATCATGTAGCCAGATCAATTTGAAAATTGTGCCATCTCATTTAACCTGGGTGCATCATCAGCATCAATTGACTCCTAGGTTGTAATTTAGGTGTTGTAGGATGGGCCTCTCAGTGAGAAACAAGAATGTAGATTACAATTTCAGATTGGATTCACCATCTAACACAACTAGACTTACCCAATTCATGCATAGATTAAAAAACCATCATATTAAGGAACAACTCAAGGTGGGGATCATATCATTAGAACACAAACCTAACTGGATTCATCTAGTGGCAAAACATGTTATCAAGCTTAGGCCAAAACCCCACCAAACTATAACAAAAGCGTAGCTTGTCACTCATTGCATTCCTATCACGAGAATGCAAAATGGTAAACCTTAGATATTGGAATAGGAATACTAGGAGCAGCACAGTCATGATCGGAGTGCTTTGTCCTTTTTTAACTAGCTAGAACACCATCTATAGCTTCATAAACAATCAAAACTATAAAAAACTAGATCAATACATTTTTTATTTGAACAAGAATGAATCAATTTTCTTCAAGACCTTGAATAATCTATGTACATAGGCAAAAAGCTAAAATTATAAAGGTGTCTTTTTAATGAGGTCTGGTATAACCAGCCAGAACACCATCTGCAGCTACATAAACAATCAAAACTATAAAAATAGGTCTAAGTAATTTTTTTATTTGAAGAAGAATGAATGAATTTTCTTTAAAACCCTTAATAATCTACACACACAGGTAAGTAATTTTTTTATTTGAAGAAGAATGAATGAATTTTCTTTAAAACCCTTAATAATCTACACACACAGGCAAAAAGTTAAAATTGTAAAGGCGTAAAGATTATTTGTGAAGTTCTTTTATAAACTTGACTATTATCTACATTTTACACACGTCTACCAAAGTTGCTGATAATATTATTAATCCTTGATGCCTTGATGGACGTCCATACCTGATCCTAAGTTCCCTTTTTTGACACAGGCTGGAAGGATGCTAGCAAATGTTTGTGGGATCTGGTGTTACACCTACCCATCGCATTTGCCTAAAAGTTTTCTTAAAAATGGAAATATATAAATTTAGAAAGAAAAAGAAAGAAGGGCACATTTGAACATTGCCTCTATGCCCCTTTTAAGGAAAGGACTCAAATATGTAGGCATATATCATCACCCTAGCTTCATGGTTGTAATTCACATAATAATTCTGTATTGATACAATAACATCACCCTTGAATAGTATTGGCCCCACCGAACCAACCTCAATTATCATTGTAGAATTACAAACCAGACCATGCCATGGAGAAGACAAAGTTTACAACATAGAATATGTGAACTATGCAAAATAGCTTGCCCTAATAACAGGCATAAGTCATGATGATGGACAACCAATTAGGAAAAACAAGTAGACTTAATTGGGGTACAATAGACCAACTTTGCCTATGCCAGACTTCCCTATGTTAAATCCCTTAGAAAAATCATCCAGTTGATCTGCGGGTGGGAGAATCTATTCCATAGAGGTCTCTGCCAGCTATAGCAATGGTGTGTAATATAATAGGTCTACAAGAAGTAGGAACCCGCTCAAGGCCCAAACTATCATTAAAAAGTCAAAGTCTAAGAGTGATACAACACAGAGATACATTCTTCCTAACCCATTGTTTTGTATATCTTATAATCAAGGTCCCTCTTGTATTGCAGATTAATTGTAGCATGTACAATTGGTGTTGTTGATGTAACGTACACTATTTATTGCAGCCCAATCCTCAGCCTATGTAATGGTTATGACAACCACTACTCCCTCTCTTTTGCCATCGACTTCTGCATGTTATTTCTCATCCACAATGAGGCATGGTTGGAGGGTATTTAATGTATGTCTATTGTTAGACTGAGTGTGTAGTGAGTGGAACGAATATAGCTGTGGGAAGAAGCAAATAGAGATGTATTGTTAGCTATTGGATGAATATTGATAATGAGCTGCAGACATATATTATAAGAGAGTTTTATTCCTGAATTAATACAGAGAGTAATCCCCTGCTTGGTATCGATGCAGTCAATTGGTGAACCATGTTAAAAACTTGTCTTTTGTCTTTTGCATCTGTTCTTAGTTTATCTTTGTATTTGTTTGCATTTGTCTTTATCATTATTCTTCACTCGACAATTGGTATCAGAGCTTTGGTGAAGAAGCTTGGTGAAGCAGCTCAGTGTTTAAGCTAGTTGGGAATTGTGAAGAATTTCCAGAAGAATGGACAAAGAAGACAAATAGAAAATTGAAAATTTTTCGGGACAGAACTTCAGTTTATGGAAGCTCCAAATTCACGCTTTGCTGATTTAGAAGGATCTTGCCATTGCACTGCAAGGGAAGTCTAAGAAGCCAGAGAAGATGTCAGATGAAGACTGGGATATCTTAGACTAGAAAATAGTTGCAACCATCATTTTATCACTATCTAGCAATGTCCTTTTCAATGTTGCCACAGAGACAACAACTAAACAAATTTGGGACAAGCTATGTGATATGTGTGAAAGGGCTTCAACAATGAATTGAGTGTTCCTATTGAAGAAACTGGTAAACTTGAAAATGAAAGAAGGTAATAGCATATCGAATCATTTAAATAAATTTAATATTGTGTTCAGTCAATTACTTTCTATGGATGTTAACATTGAATAAGAAATGAGAGCCATGTTGCTGTTGTGCTCTCTTCCTGATAGCTGGGACAGTGTGATCATGACCATAAGCAATTCCGTATTTGGTAAAAGTAGATCTGAAGAAGGGGAGGATAAGAAAAAACAAACAATGTTGAGGTATGATGATGTAGCAGCCACTCTTCTCAATGAAAATATGAGAAGAGGGAAAAACAAAACAAATGGTGATGCCTTGAATGCTGTAAGTACTGACAATAGAGGAAGGGGTCAAGATAGAGGTAGAAATAACAATAGAGGAAGATTGAAGTCCAGAGGCAGAAATAGAGAATGTTGGCTTTGTGGCAAGAAAGGTCACATAAAAAAAAACTATTGGAACTACAAAATGTAGGTGTTCTTATTTTAACCAAAGAAGAAATTCCAACTACTGGTTGGGTCCTTAATTTAGGTTCATCATTTCATGTCACTCCATGCAAGGAGTATTTAAAAAATCTACAAATTGGTGAATTCGGTAAGGTTTTTTTGGTAACAATGAATCTTGTCATGCTGTTGGTAAAGGGGATATTTCATTAAAACTGAAAAATGGATATACTTGGTTGTTACGTGATGTTAGATATGTTCCCTAGCTCAAACAAAATGTAATCTTGGCTAGACAATTGGGTTCTCAAGGTTGTGAGATTAGTTTTGAATCCAATAGATGCAAGGTTAAAAAGGGGGCCTTGGTAAATGTAAGGGGTATTAAATTAGGCACCCTGTATGTAATAGAGAGTCATGTTGAAGTGAGAGTTGTTCATCCTAATTCACATTCATCATTGTGTGAAATATGGACTGCCTAGAAAAGTTTTTTGGATAAATTAGATTCTGAAACTAATTTTGTTATTAATGATTTTCTTAGTATGCTTGACAGTGAAAGTTTTGAGGATCAGTTAGATGATAGTGAGCAAGTTGATGCAAAAGAACCTGGGGCAGCTGAAATTGATGGTGACTCTCAATTGGGGCAGAGTACAGGTTGTGATACTTCAGATTCTTTGAATGTCATTGGATGAGGTCTGACGGATGCTTTGATGAAGATCGTAATGAGGGAGAAGTTCGAGTTTTGTAGGACTTCTCTTGGCATTGTCAAGTTGTGATAATAAGCCTGGAGTGGGGGATATCTCTATGCAGCTTTCGTGCAGTTTGAATTGGATTGCAAGTGGGAGATTGTTGGTGTAACGTACACCATTTATTGCAGCCCAATCCTTAGACTCTGTAATGGTTATGACAGCCACTACTCCCTCTCTTTTGCCATCGACCTCTACATGTTATTTCTCATCCATGATGAGGCATGGTTAGAGGTTATTTAATTTATATGTCTATTGTTAGATTGCGTGAGTAGTGAGTGTAACAAATATAGCTATAGGAAGAAGCAAATAGAGATGTCTTTGTATTTATTTGTATTTGTCTTTATCATTATTCTTCACTCAACAAGTATAACCCTTTTCTTTGTTTTAATTTTATGATAACTCTAGCCTTTTGTTGTTTTGGGTTAATGGTGCTATGGATGAGCATCTCAATCACAGTTTTACTTTTATGACACAGTCATCATTAGTGCTGGACTTGATTACATATTCACAATTTTGATGCTACACAAACCTCTTCGATTGATGTGAAAACATTTTCACATAGTACGAGGCTCTTCTTTGTCTTATTGGAATTTTCATAAGAGTCAGCAATATGTTGTTGTTGGACTGGTCTAAGATGTAACTTTCCACTATATCATTGTAATTCAATATGAATAAATCTCTAAAATAATATAGACAGAACTTCATAATCCTTTAGAGGTCCTGAAAATCTCACAATTACCACCAAAAAAAAACATAGAAGATGTGAAGGCACCAGTATCCCCGCTCTACTATTCATCCAAACATGGACTTGGGTACAGTTTTACAACATATTATATAATCTTTATATAGGTCCATGATGGCAGAATATATATGTTTGTGCAGCAGAATGTATGTTAGAAAAGTTATCTCTAATATAGTCACAATTGTCCCCATTTCCCACTACCTTCAAAGATCGTAGAGAATATATAGAATGCCCAGAAGCATCCATGAAGTTATCGACTCTTCTTGTGTCACCTTGAAAACAGTCATGCGAATGAGCCGTATGCGATCTGAAATGAGGTGTACGGGAAGAGGGCAGAGTGGCAATGAAAGATAAATATATTAACTTCAAAATTATATACCAAAAAACAACATAGATGTGAAGCCACTAGTATATCCTCTTGAGTAATATTTTGTTTTCTTTCATCCAAACATGGACTGGGGGACAATTTCACAGTACAGTATATAATCTTTATACAGCTCCATGATGGCAGAATATATGTTAGAATAGTTAGCACTTTATTATGGTTTCAATTGTCCCTGTTTCCCAGTACCTTCAAATATCATAGAGAATATACAGAATATCAAAAGCATTCATAATGTATATCAACTGGTTTTGCGTCACCTTGGAAGCATTTATGTGAATGAGCTATATGAGATCTTAAGATGAGGTGTAGGGGAACAGGGTAGAGTGACGATGAGGCAAGACCTTCTTGTAGAATTAATAAAGATTGAAATAGCAATGAAAAGAATGCATAAAACAATAAAAAAAAGCAGAGACGCACAACAGAGAAACTGCTACAGCAAAAATCAAACTGTATTAATTTTCTTGTATCTCAGCGGTTACAATATGCCTCTATAAATAGAGGATTTCCTTCATATGCAAAATATGAGATAACTAAACCTAACTTGCTCATGCAAAAGATAATTAAACTTAAACTGCTGAAATCAGGCTAAATTCATGCGATTTAACTGAGTATTATTAACCATGCAAATAACTATTAAACTAGAGTTTTATTAGCATTCTCCTCATGCGATGGGGAGAAATTACTGCAGTTCTAACACTCCCCCTTAATTTCTACCAGTAACTACTTCAACATTATTCTGAAGCTGTTCTTTGAAAAAAAATATTTTGGGACCAATAAAACTTATTCAAGCTGCTCCAGTAGTCTCCTAGTTGTAATCCAAGTTCCCAACATCATTGGACACCATTTGCACATGAAGTGTCTCATTACCCTCTTAAAGGTATGATGCTGAACTTCCAGATTTCCGGATCTCCCCTGAACTATTGGACATCAATCCTCACATGCATGTCTCATAACCCCAATGAGGTATAGTTTCTCCAATCCACAAGCATCTCGGACTATTGAACATCTGTCTATCTTCTACTGCATCCTTCCATCTTCAAAGTGTTGGCTTCTTCAAAATAGGACAATTGCCTCATCTTCAATGAAGGAATCATCACTCTTAATATCTGGTGGTTCTTCCATTTAAAAAAAAATGCAACAAATCTGCACCAGCAACAATCTACAGACTGCAAACAATTTGACTCTTCCTTCTTCAATCCACTGGTTGACTCTTCCTTCTTCAATCCAATGCTTAGACTTGGCTATGAAGATCTTTTTTCTCTAATACCATTTGTAGAATTAATAAAGATTGAAATAGCAATGAAAAGAATGCATAAAACAATAAAAAAAAGCAAAGACACACAACAGAGAAACTGCTACAGCAAAAATCAAACTATATTAATTTTCTTGTATCTCAGCGGTTACAATATGCCTCTGTAAATAGAGGATTTCCTTCATATGCAAAATATGAGATAACTAAACCTAACTTGCTCATGCAAAAGATAATTAAACTTAAACTACTGAAATCAGGCTAAATTCAT
This sequence comes from Cunninghamia lanceolata, assembly GCA_027924645.1. Taxonomy (NCBI): domain Eukaryota; kingdom Viridiplantae; phylum Streptophyta; class Pinopsida; order Cupressales; family Cupressaceae; genus Cunninghamia; species Cunninghamia lanceolata. The sequence continues at coordinate 5,472,356 of BSBN01000582.1, forward strand.
GCGATTTAACTGAGTATTATTAACCATGCAAACAACTATTAAACTAGAGTTTTATTAGCATTCTCCTCATGCGATGGGGAGAAATTACTGCAATTCTAACACTTCTGTACTTCTTCCTTTCACCTTCTTTTTGCCTCCAATGTATTTCCTTCCCCACCCTTTCTTCTACAATCCTCCACCCTCGATATATAACAATTGATTTCTTTAGGATGTTGGCCAAAAACATAGCATGCCCATTGCTCCTGTGAGAATAGGTCTTGACCCAAAAGTATAAACATTTCATTAGTAAAATTCCATTAGCCATGATGCTTGCTGAGACGCCAGGAGTTGTGTTCATGATATTGGTCATAAAGAGGTTCAATGCACTCCTGCCACTTGCGTTTGCTCAATTTTGTAGAATTAGTTTTTTCTAAAAAACCTTGGTGCCAAATCCACGAACCATTTTGGATCAACAATAGTTGTTTCGTGCATGTACTCTTTGCTAGAGATGACAAGTTCATGATAAATCACCCACTCAGGTTGGCATTGGAAAAGAGCACTGCTAGGATGAACATAGACCTGCTGATTTCCAACTATAGTTCGATTCCCCTCTTGAGGATCCTTCCTAGCTGCATGGAAGAAAAACCTTGCAGCAATTGCCTTCTAAATTTTCATAAAGTTCTTTCTAGCGCTCACAACTGAAAGAATTAACACACAAAAGAATGCTACAGCATTCAACTAAAACACATAATTCTATTAATTGATCAACTAATCAAAGATTAGAGACAATGAAAACATTACAATTTCCTCATTATATAGAGGTCTTAGAAACATTTAAAAACCTTATCATGCAACTCCATGCAAATTGCAAACTCTAAGAATAATCATAAAAAAAGCCTATATTTAACTTCATGCAAGAGAGCAGTTGTATCTTTACTTTCTCCTCATGTGATGCAGTTCTCCTCATGCAATGTGAGAAAAATTACCACATTCCAACAATCCCCCTTAATTTCAACCACTAATTGCATCAACAACAAACCAATTATCATTGTGATCTTCAGATCTCTAAGCAGCGTCTGTGGCTGGCATTTTCTTCTAAATTTTGTGGGCTTCTCTCCTACCATGGTGTGTGGCAATCTCCTTTTGAACTATGCTTTACTTGTGGCCTAGACACTTGTCTTATACGGCCTGTTTTTTTTTTTTCTTTTCATTGTGATTTCAATCACTCTTCAAAAACTGCGATCTCTCCAATCGGCTTCAATATTCCCTTCTGCGATTTGTCATAGACAATCTAGGTGTTGAGACATGGACCAACTAGGACTTGAACCTAGGACCTTCCATTCGCTGCTAGAGTGCTCTACCATTGAGCTACTGGCCTCTCTTGAACTAGTCCATCGTTAGTCCGGGTGTGGCTTATTTTTAACACCAACACCCCCCCTTAAGCCACACCTCTCATGTGCTTGGGGCTCCTAGCCTAGGTTTGGCTCTGATACCATGTTTAGACATGGACCAGCTAGGACTCAAACCTAGGACCTTCCATACACTGGTGGAGTGCTCTATCACTAAGCTACTAGCCCCTCTTGGACCAGTCCATCGTCAGTCCGGGTGTGGCTTATTTCCAACACCAACACTAGGATCTCAATTTTTCTTTCACTTCATGTGGTTGTGGCCACAATCTTCCACAATTTCTGGGAACACAATCAACCTGCAACTTGAGTAATATACAACATTTCAGTGATCCCTTCTATGATGGTGACTTGCTTTGTCTTCAAAATGCAACCAGCGATTTCTTCTTGTAGATAAACACAATGAATCTGAGATGCCTTAATGTCTTTAGACAACTTGAAAACCCTAGATCTTCAAACTATTCTCCCAGGATGATCTTCTACTCTGATACCAATTTAAAGAATTAACACACAAAAGAATGCTACAGCATCCAACTAAAACACATAATTCTATTAATTGATCAATTGACAAAAAATTAAGGGACAATGAAAACATTACAATTTCCTCATTATATAGAGGTCTTAGAAACATCTAAAAACCTTATCATGCAACTCCATGCAAATTACAAACTCTAAGAATAATCATTAAAAAAAACTATATTTAACTCCATGCAAGACAACAGTTGTATCATTACTTTCTCCTCATGTGATGTAGTTCTCCTCATGCAATGTGGGAGAAATTACCACATTCCAACAACATCCAGTTTATACTTGTCCATGATCATTAGCAGTTGCTTTATGACATCATGTGCCCTTCTTAAAGACCTAGATTGAAGAAAATTCCCAAAACACCAAGGAACTGAGAAGTTATTAGCCTTCCAAGACTTATACACTACCAATAAAGTCAAGTGGTCACCTTCTGCCTAGAAAAATTTTGCCCTCTTCTGGTCAGCTTGGGCCTGCATCTCTCAGGGCCTATAAAAAATGTTTTGAGTTTGAAGCATGGCTATTATGGTTAAAATCTCATCACTACAGCCAAGACCAACACTAGCAATGAGCATCTTTGACAGAGGAGGCTCCAAAGAGAATTCAGCCATCCTCTTGCCTAGCTTAGTTAGAAGACCCTCTTCATTGTTGGAATAGTATCCCAACTAATCGCTTCATTTAATGAAGATACAAATTCCTCTTGACTTCTTTCTACTTTCCCCTGCCACCGTGTTGTTTCAATTAATCTCTGCAGTGTTGATGTCATAGAGGCATGGCCTCCTTTCCTGGTGTATGGAGGAGTCAGTCCTGTCCATCTTAAATGTAGTCAAGTTATTTGTAGTGTAGTTCTGTTTTATTTAGTGGGTTCAACGTATCTAATAGGTGTGTGTGATGCTCTATTTTTCTTCTTCTAAGTTTGAAGAACAACAACTGTTTTAGATTGTAAAATTTACTCTATTTTTATGTGAAAGCACTGTCAATGTGTTGTTTTTATTATTCTAACCAGGCATATTAAAAGTAAAGAAAGAATGCTCTATTTTCTAAAGTTGTGGATATATGAACAATAGCTCTCCTTTATGCAGAAAATATCTCTGTTTTTGTGTGTGTGAAAATTGTCTACAGCAGCAATCTATATCATCTCTATTTCTTTTTCTGTTAAAAGATTTATGCATACATATAGAGTTGTAGCTCTCTGTTTTTCATGTATCCTCTGCCTTTTACTTCTCCTGGTATCAGAGCTGAAGGTTATTAAAGTTGGGTTGTCAAGCTAAAGTTTCTCAAGAAAGTTATTAAAGAAGTTAAAATTTATCACTGCCAACAATGGCATCTATATCAAGAACAAGTTTAACAAATCCTCAAATCCCACAGTTCAATGGGAAAAATTATGATTACTGGTCCATAACAATGATGGTACTCTTTTGTTCTCAAGACATATAGGATCTTGTAGAGAATGGCTTTCCAAAACCACCAGATGTAATAGCATACAATGCTCTATATCAAGCAGAGAAAGATTTGTTGAGGGATAACATGAAGGACTCCAAAGCTCTCTTTTACATCTTCCAAGCAGTGCATGAGAGCATTTTTCCAAGGATTTTAGTAGCAACAAAGTCCAAACAAGCATGGTATATACTCCAAACAGCCTATCAAGGAATGGCAAAGGTGAAAACAACAAAGCTACAAATGTTAAGAAGAGATTTTGAAACAATTTTCATGAAAGAATCAAATTCAATAGACACTTTCTTCACACAAGTGATGGGTTTAGTTAATCAAATTAGATCTCATGGTGAGACACTTGAAGATACAAGGATTGTTGGAAAGATTTTAAGGATTTTACCCACAAGGTTTGAATCCATAGTTGTGACTATAGAGGAAACAAAGAACCTCTCACAGTTTTCAGTTGATGATTTCCATGCATCTCTCATCTCACACGAGCATAGACTAAGCAGGTCAACAAATTCATCATTAGAGCATGCATTCAAGACACAAGCTTCAATCAGCCATGGTAGAGGTAGAGGAAGGACTTCTTATAGAGGTGGAAAAAGTAGCCCATCAAACTCAAGTGGAAGAGGCAGTAGCCAAAACTCAAGCCCAAACCCATCTCAAAATCAATCACATGGTCAAAGGTATGACAAATCTCAAATCCAATGTCATTATTGTAAGAAATATGGGCATTATTCAAATGAATGTAGGACAAAACAATCTGATTTCAACAGACAAAATGCAAACTTTACAAGAGAAAACCAAAATTAGAGCAATATGTTCATAACATGCAATGTAGCACAAGAAAATCAAAAGGATGTATGGTTTTTAGACTCAGGTTGCAACAATCATATGACAGGGAACTTAGAAATGTTCTCATGTTTATATGAAAGTGTAAAATCAGATGTCACATTGGGTAATGACAACAAAGTTTAAGTTATGGGCAAAGGAAATATCAACATTCTAACTAAACAGGGGGAGAAGAAGTATATTTTAGATGTGTATTTTGTGCCTAGTCTAAAACATAATCTAATGAGCATTGGGCTGCTTGTTCAAAAGGGGTATAGAGTCTTCTTCAAAAATACAGAATGCACTATTCTAGATAAATTTTTGAGTAATTAGCTTATTGCTAAAGTGCAAATGACAAACAATAGAATGTTTCCCCTAAAAATTAAGCCAGATTTGAATGTGGAATATGCTCAAGCACAACCTACATTGAACCCACAAGAGGATAAAGAAGAAGTTGCAGTAGTTACACAAACCCTCTTTCAAGCAAAAATAAAAGATGAAAATTGGTTATGGCATCTAAGATTTAGGCAAATCAACTTTGGAGGTCTAAATTTGCTTCATAGGAAGAGTATGGTAAAGGGTTGCCATTAATAGAGAAACCAGAAAGAGTATGTGAAGGATTTATCTTGGGAAAGCAACATAGAGAGACATTTCCAACTGGCAAGTCAATTAGAGCAAAGGCACCTTTAGAAATTGTGCATTTAGATTTGTGTGGACCTATGCAAACACCCTCAATTGGTGGAAGATTCTACTTTTTGACATTCATTGATGATTATTCAAGAAAAACATGGGTCTACTTCTTAAGACAAAAGAATGAAGTGTTTGATTACTTCCGTCAATTCAAGGCACTTGTTGAGAAGCAAAGTGGGCACTACATCAAAGCATTGAGAACAGATAGAGGTGGTGAATACATCTTAAATAAATTTCTACATTTTTGCAAAGACCATGGGATTCACAAGCAATTCACAACTAGGTACACACCTCAACAAAATGGGTTAGCTGAAAGGAAAAATAGAACAATCATGGAAATGGCAAGAAGCATGTTGAAAGAAAAGCATTTGTCAAATGAATATTGAGCTGAAGCTGTAGCTTGTGCAACATATATTATGAATAGGTGTCCAACCAAGAGTGTGAAGAATATGATTCCTAAAGAAGCATGGATAGGATGAAAACATAGTGTTGCTCACATGAGAGTATTTGGATGTGTGGCATATGCACATGTGCTGGATGAGTTGAGAAGAAAATTAGACAACAAGGGAGAAAAGTGTATATTTGTTGGTTATAGTGATAAATCCAAGGCATACAAACTATACAATCCAATAACCAAGAAAGTTATAATCAGCAAAGATGTGCAATTCATAGACGATGAAGCATGGGATGGAAGTTTGGAGAACACAATCAATATTGCAGCCAACTTACCTCAAGAAGATAGAGAAGATTTAACACCAGCAGGTACTCTATCAAATGTGACTCCTTCCACACCCATTCAAGCTCAACAAAGTGGTCATCAAATGACACCATCATCAAGTGTAAGGACAGCCCCATGCATTCAAGCATCCACTCCTTCAAATGTACAACAAACACCATCTACAAGTGACAATCAGGGTGCAGGACCATCAAGTCCACATTCCACAAGTCCAAGTTCAAGTGATATGTCAAATCCTACATTGGCAAGCTTGAGGAGACAAAAAATCAGAAGTTTGAGAGACATTTATGATCAAAATGAAGGTGAGAACAATGCTGGTCTGATTTCTCTCTTTGCATTTTACTCACAAATAGAAGATCCTATTCATTATGAAGATGCAATTAAGGATGAAAAATGGGTAAATGCAATGGATGATGAAATTGATGCAATAGAAAAGAATCAAACATGGGAGTTAGTGAGCCTTCCAAAAGGCAAGGATGTTATAGGAGTGAAGTGGGTTTACAAAACTAAATTAGATGCAAATGGTGATGTGCAAAAGCATAAAGTGAGACTAGTGGCAAAATGATATTCACAACAGCCTGGGGTTGATTACAGTGAGACATTTGCTCCAGTAGCTTGATTATACATTATGAGAACTATACTTGCAATACCAGCTCAAAACAAGTGGCCAGTTTACCAAATGGATGTAAAATTAGCCTTTTTGAATGGTTATCTTGAAGAAGAAGTTTGTGGAGAAGCCACCTGGGTATGAGATTTTGGGTCAAGAAGACAAAGTTTACAAACTGAAAAAGGCACTCTATGGACTCAAGCAAGCCCCAAGAGCTTGGTACGGTAGAATTGATTCATATCTTTTGCAAAATGACTTCAATAGGTGTAGTAGTGAGCCTACGTTGTATACCAAGATGAATGAGCAAGGTGAGATCATAATTGTTTGCTTGTATGTTGATGATTTGATATTCACGAGTGATTTGGCAATTAATTTGTTTAAAAGATCTATGAAAAAGGAATTTGAAATGATTGATTTGGGTCTCATGAAGTATTTTCTTGGCATTAAGGTGAATCAAAATGATAATGGTATTTTCATCTCCCAATCTAAATATGTAAATGACATTTTGAAAAGGTTTAACATGACAAATTGCAAATCAGCTCCAACACCAATTGCCACAGGACTGAAATTAAGCAAGGATGATAAAGGAGGCAACATTAATCTAACTTTGTATAAAAGTCTTGTTTAACAGCCTCAAGGCCTAACATAATGTATGCAGTTAGTCTCATTTCAAGGTTCATGGAGTCTCCAAAGGACTCTCATTGGCAAGCAGGAAAGAGAATTCTCAGACATGTGACTGGAACAAGGAACTATGGCATTTAGTATGCAAAGTCAAATGAGTTCAAGTTGATTGGATATACAGATAGTGATTATGCAGGAAGCATTGATGATAGGAAGAGTACTTCTGGTTATGTTTTTCATTTTGGAACAGGTGTAGTTTCATGGGCTTAAAAAGAAAAACCAATAGTTACGCTTTCATCAGCTGAAGCAGAGTATGTAGCAGCCACAGGTGCATCATGTCAAGCAATTTGGATGAGAAGAATGTTGAAATATCTCAGACAAGAACAAGAAGAGGCAAAAACGATCTTTTGTGACAATAACTCAGCCATAGAATTGTCAAAGAATCCAGTTTTTCACAAGAGAAGCAAACATATAGACACACAATATCATTTCATTAGAGAACTAATCAACAATGGAGAAATCTTTCTAGTTTTTTGTAGGTCTAAAGATCAGTGTGTAGATATTTTCACCAAGGCATTAGGGAAAGAAAGTTTTGTGTTTCAAAGAGATCATTTGGGTATCAAAGAAGGTAGTTGTGATTAAGGGGGAGTGTTGGAATAGTATCCCAACTACTCGCTTCATTTAATGAAGATAACAATTCCTCTTGACTTCTTTCTACTTTCCCCTGCCATCATGCTATTTCAATTAATCTCTGCAGTGTTGATGTCATAGAGGCATGGCCTCCTTTTCTGGCATATGGAGGAGTCAGTCCTATCCATCTTAAATGCAGTCAAGTCATTTTTAGTGTAGTTTTGTTTTATTTAGTGGGTTCAACGTATCTAACAGGTGTGCGTGATGCTCTGTTTTTCTTCTTCTGAGTTTGAAGAATAGTAGCTGTTTTAGACTGTAAAATTTGCTCTATTTTTATGTGAAAGCACTGTCAATGTGTTGTTTTTATTATTCTGAGCAGGCATATTAAAAGTAAAGAAAGAATGCTCTATTTTCTGAAGTTGTGGATATATGAGCAGTAGCTCTCCTTTATGCAAAAAATATCTCTGTTTTTGTGTGTGTGAAAATTGTCTACAGCAACAATCTATATCATCTCTGTTTCTTTTTCTGTTAAAAGACTTATGCATACATATAGAGCTGTAGCTCTCTGTTTTTCATGTATCCTCTACCTTTTACTTCATTCATCCAAAGCCTCTAAGCTATAGAGTTGTTCCATTGCAGCTATGAGGGCTTGAGGGGAAGGGAGATCCATAAAATTAAAAGAGATAAGGTCATTAATTCCTATGACCTTCATGTTCAGCGTTATTAGTCCAAGATTACTCCTCTGTATTTCTAGCACAGAGGTAGGCAACATCTCACTACGATATGAACTCTCTGTATAAAGGCGATAACACTTACCTGGACAAGTACGCCCAGCTCGTCCAGCACGTTGCTTGGCTGATGCTTGAGAAATAGGAGTAATAACCAGAGACTCTAATCTAAGCTTTGGGTTGTATACATTTTGCTTAGAAAATCAAGGATCCACGATATAATATATTCCTTCAATGGTGACTGAAGCTTCTGCAATATTCGTAGCCACAACCACTTTCCTTTTCCCAGTAGGAACAGGCTCAAAAATCCTCGATTGCATCTCACTAGGAAGAGCACTATATACTGGAAGTCTGGAAGTATGATTAGTTTAGGAACATTGCTCCCTAGTTCTTTCATTCGCTCATACAGAATCTGGCATGCAGTGTCAATTTCCTCTTGCCCTGTTAAGAAAACAAGAATGTCACCTTCGGGTTCATTCAGGTGAATTTGCAGAACCGTGAGCAATACAACATCCAGATAGTCGGTTTCTGGTAGTTTACTATAATATACTTCCACAGGAAAAGTTCTTCTCGGAATGGTGAAAATATTATACTTAAAGAAATATCCTAGAAGCTTCTCGGCATCTAGGGTCACCGAAGTGACAATTAACCGAATATCAGGTTTGTGTTTGATCAACTGCTTCAGAAGCCCAAAGAGCATGTCCGTGTGAATTGTCATCTCATGAGCCTCATCCAGCATGACTACAAAATACTGTGAAAGTTGATTGTCTACTAAAATCTCTCTGAGTAGTGTACCATCAGTCATATACTTGATCACAGTCTCTGGTCTAGTGCCGTCCTCAAATCGGATGTCATATCCAACTTCCTCTCCTAACCTACATCCAAATTCCTCTGCTACTCTTTTTGCTACAGACATAGCTGCCACTCTATGAGGTTGAGTACAACCAATCTTACCTGAGGTTGTGCAGCCTGCCTCTACCAAAAATTGGGTTATCTGGGTTGTCTTTCCAGACCCTGTCTCTCCAATAACAACTAAAACTTGGTTGTCATTTACTGCGTGGATCAATTCCTTTTTGAACTTGAAGATTGGAAGACTCTGTTGAGCAAAGAATAAACAATAAAGACAAGAGTAGATAAATAAATCAAAACAAATAAACATAGAATCGATGCAAAAAAGGAAATAACAAGTTTTTTAACATGGAGTTTTTTTAACATAGTTCACCAAATGACTACATCCACTTTGAGTAGGGGATTGCTCTCTATATTAAAATCTAGAATCAAATTCATACAACATATTTGCAGGTCATCATGTATATATTTTATCACACTGTTGTTCCTACAACTATACACAAAATAACTCCACTCCAAGAATAATAATAGACAATACATAAAAATATGCAAAAGACATTAACACCATTGTGGAAGAGATAGAATGCACTGGTCGATGCCCAAAAGAGGGAGTAGTGGAAAAGAATGCAGAACGTGAGGATTGGACTACATTAAATGTGACTGTTACACCAAAAAATGAAGAAACCCTTGCTCTCAGTATCTTTTGAGACTCTCTGAGTGTTATTATTATAATTATCGAAGAGAGTGCCATTTTCAAGCTTGCCAACGAGATTACCATTTTTGGGCTTTTCTTCTTCATCATCATCGTTGAAGGGGTTCTGATGGGCCGTAGAACCCCTATGGGATTTGATCTAGGGACATCTCAAAACTAGTTTTGAATTGCCTTCATGTTTGAATAGATTTTTATACTGCTTTTCTGCAGCAATCCTCTTATGGCCAGCTGGTCACCTATACTCCCTTTGCTTCACATGACTGGAAACCTTGTTAGAACACCTGCATCTTCTTGGTATGTTGTGTTGGCTTCGTTATTGGTCACCTTTTCTTGTGCCTTTTTGTAGTTCCGACAGTTCCTTTTTGTGTGACTTTGCTTGCCACAAAACCAACATTCTCCATTTCTGCTCTTGGACTTCGATCTTCCTCTGTCATTATTCCTACCTTTATCTTGACTCCTTCCTCTATTGTCAGTACTTACAACAGTCAAGGCATCACCAATTGTTCTATTTTGCCATCTTCTCATATCTTCATTGAGAAGAGTGGTTGCTACATCATCATACCTCAACATTGTTTATTTTTTCTTATCCTCCCCTTCTTTGGATCTACTTTTACCTGATACTGAATTGCTTATGGTCATTATGACACTGTCACAGCTATCAGGAAGAGAGCACAACAACAACATGGCTCTCATTTCTTCTTCAATGCTAACATCCATAGAAAGTAATTAATTGATAACAATATTAAATTCATTTAAATGATTCGACATGCTATTACCTTCTTTCATTTTCAAGTTTACCTATTTCTTCAACATGAATACTCAATTCGTTGCTGAAGCCCTTTCATACATATCACATAGTTTGTCCCAAATTTGTTTAGTTGTTGTCTCCATGACAACGTTGAAGAGGACGTTTCTAAACAGTGATAGAATGATGGTTGTAGCTAATTTTTGGTCTAAGATATTCTAGCCTTCATCTGACATCTTCTCTGGTTTCTTAGTCTTCCCTTGTAGCGCAATAGCGAGATCCTTTTGAATTAGCAAAGTGTGAATCTAGAGCTTCCACAAACTGAAGTTCTGTCGTGAAAACTTTTTGATTTTCCATTTGTCTGCTTCATCCATTCTTCTAGAAATTCTTCACGATTCCCAACCAACTTCACCACTGAGTTGCTTCACCAAGCTTCTTCACCAAAGATTTGATACCAATTGTTGAGCGAAGAATGAACAATAAAGACAAGAGCATATAAATAAATCAAAACACATAAACACAGAATCAATGCAAAAAAGGAAACAACAAATTTTTAAATGTAGTTCACCAAATGGATACATCCATTTTGAGCATGGGATTTCTCTCTATATTAAAATCTAAATAAAATTCTCTCATACAACATATCTACAGCTCATCATGTATATATTTCATCACACTACTGTTCCTACAGTTATACACAGAATAACTCCACTCTAAGAATAATAATAGACAATACATAAAAATACACAAAAGGCATTCACACCATCATGGAAGAGATAGCATGCAATGGTCGATGCCCAAAAGAGGGAGTAGTGGGAGAAAATGCAGAACGTGAGGATTAGACTGCATTAAATGTGACCGTTACACCGATAGACTCTACCTTTGGTCTTGAATTGAGATCTTTGAGCACTGTCCAAAAGTGGGTGCTTTTTCAAATGCACCCTTCTTCCACTCAGGCATGGTGTATGTTGATAGCCCCACACCTCTCAACTCCTATGGTAAATGCCCCTATCCTAGCTCTAGCATTGGATCCTCCCACAAACAATTCAAATCCTTGGGGATTGAATCCAACTTTACTCTCTACTGTTGTTATCCCAGTTCTCTTCTCTCTTTACACAGAGTTGATTATGTCATGGCTGATTGCTGAAGTGAATCATCTGGATTCTTCATAATCTTAATAGGGGACATATCCATGGAGTGGTAAGTTTGCCAAGCAAGAAAGGAGGCTCTTCCTCATTTAATTCAATTTCAATTTCAACATTCTCCTCCTCCTATTCATTTTCTAAAGAAATACCCATAGGCATCCACCCCACTGCAATCAATTGTTTTGCTTCCCATCTTTCAGGGGAGCTCATTTTCCTCCTCTTCAAAGGCTAAAGGTTCTCCTTTTATTTCTCCTTCTCCTCCACAATTGTGATTCCTAATAGTTAAGGGGGTGCCCTATAATTATTTAAACTGGTTAGGTTGGGATTGGATGTTAGAGGATGGGAGAAGGGTTTCTTCATGGGAAAAAGCCCTGCCCCATGTAAACCCCCAAAACTTGAGGCCCTACTGCTACTGCTGACTCTTTTTCAATTTTCTTCTCTATATCTGGCACAGTAAGCCTTGAAAGCTTAGATTTTCTTTTCTTGTTCATGCTCTTGCATTTGGAAGCAGGAACAAGAATTGCATGAATAATGGTAAACAAGGTATTTAGCAGGTCTTTCGAAAATTCTATATCATTCTCCCTCAGCTTAGAATCGAAATCCTCCACCACCTCATTGTTACGCTCAAGATCAGTTATAAACTTGGCTAAAACTTTATTTATAGACAACAAGTGGGCTTCAAGCTCTTCACACACCTTAGAAAGTAGAGATAAGTACTCTAGTATCTTCATTCCATTTTTTGTTTCCTCCTCCATCCTACAAATTAGAAATTAAAAACCCTATTTTATCACTGTTGTGTTCAAGTGCCTGATCAAGATGAAACCTTGGATAATGATTATTCTGCTAACCAAAATGAAACCCTAGTTTCTCACTATTCCACTTTTCTCTTCCCTAAAATCTATGAACAAAGATCCCTGAAACAACGAAAATAGGTGAGAACGAAGTCTTTTATATGCAATTATGTGTTTTCCTTTTCTGTTTGCTAGCAAAGGTTTCTTGATGACCAAAGTTATTAGTTCCTGTTTGACTCATTCAATGTAAAGAATATTTTTCCACTAAGCAATTAGCTATCTTAATTTTTTACATTGGCATTGTTTTAAACTAGCAATTGCAATTGATGTGCCATGGGCACACAGATGGGCACTTTCATTTAGTATAGTAGAAACTACAAAATTACAAGGAAACATAAATCTTTTATTTCTTTTTTAATTGTAGAACAAGGAGTTGAAGCATGTTGTTGGCATTATGATCTCATCGATTGGTTTGAAGGATCAATAAAAATCGGTGTAAAGTGCCATGTTTCTGACATCAACTACTTTGGACCTCTAGACTCAAGCTTCCCATCAAATGTGTGGCCTCTCACTAAACTTATTTGAAATAAAATTTTAGTCCATGGGCACCTCTAAACGTGAAACAAGCTTGCCACCATCAGCTTAAAACGACTAGTGAGCCAACTAATTAGGTAGTATATATTTTTAGTGGCTTGGTTCTATTGGAGAAAATGTAAGACATCATTGGATACAAAAAGCTTGATAAACTTCATTATTGCAAAGTTTGGGTCTACAAACATCTAATCCTTCTGTTAGAACCTATTATTTTTCTAGGGTTTTAGGTTATTTCCTCAAATCATAGAGCCCTAAAACCTAAGCTTGTGCTTTATTGTTATATTTTTGTGTTGACTTGCTAGTCCTAGTCCTCGATCTCTTAAGTCACAAATTAAGCCCTTGGGTGTCATGTTCTACCAGCCCCTTGAGCCTACTAACTGACTCGTCTTATCACCTTTGTTAGTTCCCCAAACTATACCCACTGATCTCTAAAAGGAGTTAAGCCTTTATGACTAAAATCAATGAAGTTTGGCCAACAAATGGGATATTTATTTCACACTTTTCTCCCCTACTCTTTAGGCTCTGCAACACCTAGGTGGATTTTTCTCTATGACATTGAATATGAACTAATCAGAATTGTAGTGTAGTGTCTAGCAGATAAGGGCTTCTTATACATTGACAAAGGTTTGTACATAATCACTCACTGGAGTATCTTAGTCTTTGTAATCCTTCAAGGCTTTGATATGAAGCTTGATAAATACTTATAAATAACTTGCTAATGATTTGAGATTTATCATTTAAGATTGGGATCCTAGAAATGGGGACTGTAAAGGTTGATCGATGCTTATCATAGGCTATAGAGTCACATTATTTAACAGTCATGTTAGCACCTAAACGTATTCATGATGGTCATTAAAATACTATCTCTTGGTAATAGTAGAAACTCCTAAAGCCTACAATGCATGCATACTTAGTGATCCATTTGAAATATTAATACTCTTGTACTTCTTAGGTAAGCATTTAAACTATTCTTTAAACATAAAGCAAACCAAGAGAAGAGCTCAGTATAGTAATTGTGCAAGACAACCTATATAATCGTTGATTATATAGATTAAAGAGCATTATATTTCAACAATAGAGACAACTACATAAGTAGTATGTATTCATATATGCAAATTTTGTATGATACTACAGTGCTAAAACAATGACTTATAAAACAAAGGTTTGATATCCTACAACAAACTTAACTAGTTTTTCCTTACAGAGCCCCTCTCTTTTGAAATTTTCGAGAAGGGTTCCCCAATCACTACAATATTGATATACTATAGTAATGCTTGTCAAATTGTGATCCTTTATACTTGAACAATGCCCTTCTACTTTAAAGGCCTTAACCAATACCAGAACATAGCTGATAATTTTGAAAACCAGACAAAACTTATCGTGCAACCGTTATTTTTCTACTAATGCCTGTGTACTCAACTAGGCCACCTGCAATAAGCAAGTCTTCAAATTTGAATGACTTTCCAATCTGTTGGTTCCCCACACTATACCCGATCTCTAAAGGGGGATCAACCTTTATGTTTAAAATCAGTGAAGTTTGGCTAATGAATGGGAGATTTCTTTTATACTTTTCTCCCCTCCTCTTTAGGCTCTGCAACACCTAGGTGGGTTTCCCTCTATCAAACTACATATGAACTAATCAGAATTCGAGCGTAGTGTCTAGCAGATAAGAGCTTCATATACATTGACAAAGGTTTGTGTAGTCACTCAAGTTGGAATACCTTAGTCTTTGTAATCCTTCAAGGCTTTGATATGAAACTTGATAAATACTTATAAATAACTTGCTAATGATTTGAGATTTGTCATTTAAGATTGGGATCTTGGAAATGGGGAGTGTAAATGCTGACCTGTGCTTATCATAGGCAACAGAGTCATAATATTTTCAATAGTAGAAATATGGAAAATAAATGACCAGGTGACTAAAACTTTTAGTCACGTGACCAATTTTTTTTGCAACACAGCTATAAATGAGTAAACAAATGACTAATTTGGTCATCGGTTGAAATGACTAAATAAATGAACAAATAAATGACTAAATAAATGACTGAATTGGTCATCAGGAAAAAAACACAACTAAATAATTGGTCAAATAAATAAAAATAACTAAATAAATGACTATTACTTCTCTATTTTTTTTCTTTCTAATTTGATCATAATCCATGAATTCAAAGACAATACAAGGCAAGGCAATAAATGTCCACTTAGACCAAAGGAATAAAGGGAGAGAAAGCTCAGATATTTCCCATGAGTGGAGCTAGATTATCTTGGCTCTTCAATCTATCTTAGCACACTAGCCATGACACAACATGCCCATTAATGATCTGCAGGCCTCGGGGAAGTGACTGTCTAGCCCCAACCTACCAAAAACATTGTTACTTACCACCTTGCCAACATCTACCGAGGCCTTCAATCACACTTTTCGACTATTAGAAAATAGAGCCGGCCCACATAAAATGTCTAGGGGCTATCTCTACCCCCTCCATGCGAGCTCTCGTGTCTGCCTAAAGATCTAGCCATTTATCGGACAATTATATAATATATATTATATTATAATATATATAATATAATATAATATAATATAATATAATATAATATAATATTATAATATTATATAATTATATATATATTCTTTTTTTAATGCGCTTGGTAAACTTTTTAACATGACAGGTGACGCTAGCGTGACATGCCCTCTAGCTCCACGCTAATGTTTTTGCCTGGAGGAATGAACTTGTGAGGCCACAACATGGGGGACCTCATCCCCTAGCAAGAACACTTCAAACCTGTGAGCTTGTTGGCCTAGCGAAGGTGTAAAGCCTGCGAGCTTGTTGGCCCAGTGGGTGTTTGAACTCTGGTGGCGGCCACTACAACCAAGTGACTTAACGACTAAACCACACCCTTATCAACATAATATTATATAATTATTATATTATAATATAATATAATATAATATTATAATATTATATATTAATATTATAATATTATATTATATTATAATATAATATAATATTATAAATATGTTATAATATTGATATAAGACTTCTTGAACACATTGAAAAATATATCGAGCAGACAGGGCATATTGGCATGACACCAAAATGTGTCACGCCAATCAAACAAGAAACAGCCAAAATCAAAATGTTAAGGATGGGGGCCAAAAGTAAAATGGTTAAAATTTAATTAAAATTTGGGCACCTATCTTGAAACCCTAATGCTTCATGTCCGTGAAAAGTTAACGGAGGTTCAGGCGAGAGGTGCAATAGAGCATATTACCAAGGGTCACTTCTAGTGGAGCTTCAAATCCACAACTCTTAGTTTTTCCTATTGTGGCATTGCTAGATTTTTTTTCACAGAATCCAACATAGGAAGGGCCACAATTGCAACAATTTCTTTTTGGCTAGAAAGAGTAGGAACTCCCATACTCCCATAGAGAGCATGGTTGGCAGAGTGGACCGGAGTGGAAGGTAAGGATTTTTATAAATCCTTTCTTAGGTAATGAAGCTTGTCAGTGTCTAAACAAATTCATCCACTTTTCCACTGATTAGTCATGCCATGTGTCTATCATAATATACATTCTCAACACATCTCATGGTTGTAATGAGGATTGCATTCCATTTATGCCTTTTTATTTCCAGATAAGTTAAAGCACATAAATGCCTTAAGAAATTATATTTCCTGTACTTAGTGGACATTAAAATCTAAAATTTAGTCAATTTAAATTAAATTACCTTTGTAAGTTTGAGCAGCCCCAGCCTTCCCATGTCCTGGTTGCATCCCCATTCACAAGTCATACTCGCTATCATTCCACAATCCCTTGTGTATGTAACCCATATTGTTATATTTACAGTAGGAAATGAATGTAAAGTATATCTCTATGGGCTATTTTTCACTTTCAATTGAATAACCTAATATAAAATGTTCAAAAATTAGATTTAACAACTCTAATAGTTGTTCCATGGGGCATGTTTAAGAAACCAAATGCAATTGCCAACTTTTCACCATGGTGGCTGAGAAATAATTATTTTCCCATCCTTCAACACCATTAAGTAAATTCTTAAATCTGGAAAATACCTTGCTTCCTTCATCTTCCAAGCCAATTTCTCAAACTTTGCATAGATCTCCTTTGTCTATGGATGTGATCTGTCTGCTACACAAAAAGCATGTACCATTTTATGTTGTTCAATCCAACTACATCTAGGGATCTTTTTAATTCCTCTATCTTTCATCAATCTCCTTACCAAATTTAAACCTCACCACACATGCCCACTTCTGGATAGATATTTGAGAGAAGAACAGAAGTTGTATAGCATTTTTAGGATCCAAATCAAAAAGAAGTGTTGTTGTAAATACTCCTAAGCCTATATATTCATATATGATCTACAGGCACCAAGAAAACACATCCATACAACCAGCATAGATTTAACAGGTATCTCAATGATAAAGTTTAGGGTGTCTTCAAGATAGCCAGCGTGGGCAAGGAGGTCAACCATGCACACATAATGATCAACATACAAATGTGATTGAAGTATGTACAGCTCTCATCCACTAAACCTGCATGGTTGCATGCACCTAGAATACAAGCAAAGCTTACAATGTTAGGATATGTTCTAGAGTGCTTATTTAATTGAAATATTTTGAGAGAGTCCTTGCAAAATCCATTTTGTGCATATCCTGCAATCATTGCATTCCATTAGATGACATCTCTTTGAGAAATTCTATCAAATAGTTCACATTTTTTTGTCTATGATTCCATATTTTGCATACATGTCTCTGAGAGAATTTCAAAGTATAATATCTCACAAGAATCCCCCTACCATTATGCTTTGAAGGATATCCATACCCTATTCCGAAGCTCCCATTTGGGTACAAGAAGGGAGGATGCTGGAAAAGGTTGTAGAATTTGGATTTACTGATGACAATTGCATTTGCTTGAAAGTTTCTAAAGCTTGTTCAACAAATCCACTTTGTGCAAGCCTGTAATCATTGCATTCCATGAGATGACATCTCTTTGAGGCATTTTGTCAAACAGTTTGTTTGCCTTGTTTGGGCTTCGACATTTTTCGTATATGTCTATTAAAGCATTTCCAACTATAATATCTGACAAAAATCTACCGTCTATTATGCCTTGATGGATGTCCATACCCTGTTCCAAAGCTTACAATTTTGATACAGGTAGAGAGGATGCTGGCAAAGGTTGTGGAAACTGGCTTTACACCTGTCAATTTCATTTGCATGAAATTTTCTAAAGGCTTTTCAACAAATCCATTATGTGCATATCATGCAATCATTGTAGTCTATTAGACCACATTTCTTTTAGGGATTTTGTCAAACAGTTCACATGCATTGTCTATGCTTCCACATACATCTCTCTCTCTGTATATGTAAATTTAATTACATTTGCTTGAAAGTTTTTAATGCCTTATCAACAAATCCATTTTGTGCATATCCTGCAATCATTGCAGTCCATGAGACCACATTTCTTTGAAGGATGTAATCTATTTTATGCACACAACTAAGCATAAATTAACCTAGATTGGTGGTAATTAAGAACCGTTTAAGAGGATTACCATTATGTTTCTAGGAGACATATCATAGGTTAACCCATGGAAAACTTGTGTAAAGGATTTAAAACAACAGGCTTCAACTATGCAAATTCATATAAGATGAATGTGTAGATCTAGATTCCTTTTAATTAATGGCATAGGAAACTACAAGGAATGTCACTTCAAGTATACACACATTATAAGCTACAAAGAAATTGATTACAATTTGAAATCGTTCACAAGAAAATTTGTGCATAAATTCTATTCTTCTTTATTGAATTTTGTGCATAAGTCATTGTGAAGGCTTTCATGATCAGAAGTGGCACTTGCAACTAAACATCTGACAAAAATCCACTTCCAATTATGCTTTGATGAATGTCCATATCCTCATCCAAAGATTCAATTTGCGCATAGGCAAGGATGATGCTAGCAAAGGTTGAGGAGTTGGGCTTTACACCTGGTAGTTGGAATTCTGACACGATGCACATTATTATAGTGTAAGCCTATTTTTCAGATTGCTTCATTTAGCATCATCAATAATCTCCACAAGAACATTGTCCCTGTTTTGAATGATGGAAAGGGTTCACATCTCACACCAATTTATCTTGTGACAATCTTGGAGATAAATTTTGTTGTAGTGTGGCAATCAACACATACTCGAAGGTTCTTAACAACTATAATAGTTGTTCCATGGGGCATGTTAAACAAACCAAATGCAATTGCCAACTTTTCACCATCGTGGCAGAGAAATAATTATTTTTCCCTACCTTTCCACATCATTAAACTGTAAATTCTTGAATCCAGAAAAAACCTTGCTGCCTTCATCTTCCAAGCCAATTTCTCCAACTTTGCATAGGTCTCCTTTGTCTATTGTTGTGATCTATCTCCTACACAAAAAGCATGTACCATTTTATGCCCTTCAATCCAACTGTATCCAAGGATTTTTTTAATTCGTCTATCTTTCATCAATCTCCTTACCTTACCACACCTGCTCACTTCTAGATACATGTTTGAGATAAGAACATAAGTTGTGTAGCATTTTTAAGATCCCAATCAAGAAGCAGTGTTGCTGTAAATACTCCTAAGCCTATATTCATATGTAATCTACAAGCACTAAGAAAGCACATCCATACAACTAGTATAGTTTTAATAGGTATCTCAATGATAATGTTTAGGGTGTCTTCAAGATAGCTAGCATGGTCAAGGAGGTCAACCATGCACACATAATGATCAAGTATAGGTGTAATGCAATAAGGGTTACAAATGTGATTGAAGTATGTACAACTCTCATCCACTAAACTTGCATGGCTGCATGCACCTAGAATACAAGCAAAGCATACAATGTTAGGATATGTTCTAGAGTGCTTAATTAATTCAAATATTTTGAGAGCATCCTTGCAAAATCCATTATGTACATATCCTACAATCATTGCATTCCATGACATGACTTCTTTTTGAGGAATTCTGTCAAACAATTCATGTTTTTTTGTCTATGATTCCATCTTTTGCATACATGTCTATGAGAGCACTTCAAACTATAATATCTCACAAGAATCCCCCTACCATTATTCTTTCAAAGATGTCCATACCCTATTCCAAAGCTCTCATTTGGGCATAGGCAAGGAGGATGCTAGCAAAGGTTACGGAATTTGGATTTATAGCTGACAATTGCATTTGCTTGAAAGTTTCTAAAGCCTGTTGAACAAATCCATTTTGTGTAATCCTACAATCATTACATTCCATGAGATGACATCTCTTTGAGGCATTTTGTCAAACAATTTGTGTGCCTTTTCTGTGCTTTGACATTTTTCTTATGTCTATTAGAGCATTTCCAGCTATTGTTAGTGTAGGTTTTTATTTCCTAGTGGGCTATTTATTTTTCCATTTATTCCCAGATTTTTCCTACACTTCTATTAATCTCGCTTAGGTTAATCAAGCATGTCTTATTAGGTGAGTGGTTACGAGGTGTCACCTTCCTACATGTGAGCATGTACTAGCTATCTTGGGAAGATACTTTACTCTCTTTAGTCCGATAGATGGTTTCTCCTAATTGTTTGGTGTTGCCACCACCTCCCTCTCCCTGGTCTATATAAGCATGCTACCTGGCTTGTATTTTGTATCTCTTGCTTTTGTATCCTCTTAATTCTATTTTTCTTCTACCATTTGCATTACTCTTTTAGAGACTAACTCTATGTTTCTATTTTGATTTCATATCATTTGCATTCATAGTTCAGATATCTATTCGTTTGCATTCTGGGTTAATAATCTTTTTAGATTCTAACATGGTATCAGAGCTATTCTATGTGCAAGAGTAGATTTTAGTTTCCATATTTGAGAGATTTGGGGGGGCTAATAAATCTTATTACATTTTTTTGAAAAACCCAGTATGCTCTTCTCTTTCATCTTCGGATGATCTTGAGAATAAAAAAAGTTTGACAGAAACTTATTTTAATCTCTGGGATTTGCACATGTATTTTTTGAAATCTGGGTGATTGCAACATTTCTAGTTGTACTGGTAACATTTTGGTTGTTCCAACACATCCAGAAGGCTTGAGAAAGTGATATTTGGCTTTTGTTTCATCGAAATCAGGGATCGTCATACACAGTTGCAGAACTGGGGTTTCAAGCTCAAATCTGACAACCAACTTGCATATTTGGTGTTTTCAATCAATATTGTAGGTTTTAGCATGCCTTTTCTTGTCTAAGGTAACTGATTCAGCCTTTGCATGCCAGTTTTTGGTTGCTGGGGTCTTTTTTGTTGTTAAAGTTGTTCTGTTTACATTAGAACTACATCTTGTGTACATTAGCAAGAAAAACACCTTCTGGGTTTTGTTCACATCATAGAAAAACCATTAGGTATGTTTTATTTTTTCTGTGCAGTCTATATATTTTGAATAAATGCACTCAGAAAGCTACAACAGGACCCCTCTCCATTGGCAGTTGCAATTTTGAAGGCAGTTTTCAAATGCTCCATTCTTGCTCATACGGACTCTGTTTCCTATGAATTTTTTATTTTATTTTTAGCTAATTTTTCATGTTCTATGCACTAGTATAGATGTCTTTTGATTTTGATTCAGAGATTGTTCGAAAACTACAAATTCTTAGTCGTGACACTACATAGTTCTCATTTTGGGAACTTCGGAGGATCATAACTTTTGCATATGACCTCATATCGAGGCGATTCTTTTTTTGAAAGTGCATGTTTTTTTTAGTAGATCACATTGGTGCTAATTCTTTTTCTAGGTATTGTGCCAAAGTTGTATTTTCAAAATATGCTCTTCATGAGGGTTTTATAATGTATTGAAATCAAGACCACTTAGTATTTCTTGCTAGTGGCAGTTGTAAACGCACTAATATAAAGTACCAAATCATATTTTCTTGTGGGGGTTCTTTGATTGAGTGAAAAAGGGGGGGTTGTCTTGGTTGGGTTCTCTTCTTTTCAACATTTCTTCTCTGCATTTCTTCATCATGGATCAAACAAATGTGCCCATCCTAACTCCATATAATTACTTTGAGTGGAAATCACGTATGACAATTCACTTAAGGAAAGCTAGATTAAATAGGATAACTATGGGACTTGAAACTAAACCTGCTAAAAATGAATATAAGCCTAAGTGGTTTAACAAATGTGATGAGGCATATGGAACATTGTGTTTGTCTGTTTCTCTTGATTTTCTCTTTCACATTGAGTCTTTGAATTCACCAAATGAAATCTGGACAAAGCTAGAAACACTATTTGGTACACAAGATTCAATGAGGGGTCATATGTTGAAAAATGAGCTAATTAGTTTAAGTCTAGGCAATTTCAACACAATCTAGGATTTCTTCACTAAATTGAAATCAGTAAGGCTATAGTTAAAACAATGTGGAATTGAAAAGAAAGATGAACAACTAATTCTTAGTATTCTCTCTAAGCTAAGTTCAGAATATTATGTGTTTGTTTCTACCTTCTATGCTACTAAGTGTGCACTTAGTACTCAATTCACCATGCCATCTTTAGATGATTTCGCTGTCAATCTCACTCGGGAATAGGACAAGCTAATCTAGATGGGCACTCTTGAGTCCTCTAAGTCACATGCCTTGGCTGCCAACCAAGGCACAAAAGAACAAAAAGGACAAAGTAGTAACAACAATAGTAAGGATAAGAAATAGAAGAATAGCAAGGAGAAGAAGGATTAGATACTGGTTGCTTCAAAAGCAACTAATGAGACCTAATCTTCCAAGGGTGACAAGCCTAAGAAAGAGAGGGTCTAATGTGCCTATTGTAAAAGACCCAGTCATGATGAACATAAATGTCTGAAGAAACAAATTGATCACTTGACACACATTCTTGAGAAGAATAATATCAGTGTTCCTTAGTCTATCAAATAGGGTTCTAATGAGTGGTCTAACAAGGCAAAAGCAAAAAACATGGGGAAAGGAAAGGGGAAAGGAAAGGGCAAGGCCCTTGTAGCAGTTGCTTCTTCACCATCCACTTGGGTTCTTGATTCAGGTGCTTCGCACCACATGGCTTCATCTAAGGAAGAACTTGCATCTTTGGAGCCATGTACTATGCCTTCTATTTTGATGGGTGATGACACTCCAGTTGAGGTATGTAGGAGAGGGTCTATTGATGTGGGGGATGGCACATTCCATGATGTTCTTTGTGTGCCCTCACTATCAACTAATCTCCTATCAGTATACCAGATCACTCACACAAGTTCAGGCAAGTGGGTTGAGTTTACTCCTGATTTAGTGGAGATTCATGAGTTGCATAGTGGTTCTACAGTTGCAGTTGGGAGAGCAGATCATCAGTCACAGTTCTATCTATTTTCTCACTTTGTTCCTGATCATCCTTTGACTATTTTTCTCACTCATTCTGATGATGTGAGTAGATTATGGCATGAGCAGTTTGGCCATCTTAACTTCCACTACTTGCAGCAGCTCAACTAGTGGAGCATGGTCACAGGGTTGCGTTCAGTGTAGTTTTCAGGTGGTGTTTGCCAAGGTTGTATTCTTGGTAAGCATCCTAAGGAAAATTTTGACAAAGGTAAGGCATGGAGAGATTCAAAAATACTAGAGTTAATTCACAACGATTTGGCTGGTCCATTTCAACATCCTTCTTTCAGCAGGGCTAGATATGTCCTCACATTCATTGATGACTTTTATCGATATAGTTGGGTGTACTTTCTTAAACAAAAGTCAGAGGTATTTGATCATTTTCAGGACTTCAAAAATTTTGTAGAGAAGCAATCCAGGAAAGCCATCAAAATTTTGTGCACTAACAATGGTGGTGAGTATGTCAACTATCGGTTTGAGAGGTTTTGCACTTCAGAGGGGATTGATTTGCAGCATTGAGTTCCAGACAATCCTCAACAGAATAGTGTTGTAGAACAGAAGAATAGGTCCTTGAAGGAAATGGCAAACTACATGATTCACTCCAGATCTCTTGCACCACAATATTGGGTAGAGGCCATTAACTATGCTTGTTTTATCCAGAACCGTGTTCCTCACTGAGCCTTGACGGGAGTCACTCCTTTTGAAGCTTGGAGCAATCAGAAACCATCAGTTAAGCACTTTCATGTTTTTGGTTCTTTGGCATGGGCCCACATTCTTGATTAGAAATGTAAGGCCTTGGATCCACAAAGCAGACCTTGCATATTTGTAGGTTATCCTGATGGTGTGAAGGGTTATCGATTGCTCCACACTACTACACATGAGTTGTTCATTGAGAGGAGTGTTTAGTTTGAGGAGGGCTCTTTGAGCTCACTTTGTATCACTTCTCCAACTCCTACTTTGGCATTGGAGTCACCTGGGATACATGACAGATCTTCTGATGAGTTAGATTCACCTGAGCAGTCTTCGACCTCCACTTCCAATGCAAAGAGTGATTTAGAGGAGTCACCTCCTTACTATCCTAGTCATTATTCAGAGGTTGATGATTCTCCTTCAGATTCTCCATCTTCTAGTCCACTTTGGGCTAGATAGACCTTCTAGTTTGCAGGTGATTGGGTTGGTGATCTATCAGACACCAGATAGACTTGTTCACGGTTCCAGGATGCTCCACATGTCTTCATTACTACTGCCTCAGATCCACAGTCTTGTCATGAGGCTTTTGGTATTCTTGAGTGGGATACAACTATGCAGGAGTATAGTTCCTTGATGGGGAACCACACTTGGGATCTTGTCACTCTTCCTAAGGGAAGAAAACTTGTTCGATGTAAGTAGAGCAGTTAGTTGACAAGCATAAGGCTCGCTTGGCTGCCAAAAGATTCTCCTAGGTTCATGGGATTGACTACTCTGAGACTTTTGTACTAGTTGCCTGAATGAATTCCATCCGACTTGTTCTTGCCATTGCTACAGCTAATCACTGGGAAGTACCCTAGATGGATGTGAAGAGTGCTTTTCTTCATGGTGACCTTTAGGAGGAGATCTACATGGAGTAGCCACAATGGTTCATTCAAGATTCTTCACTTGTGTGCCATCTTTGGAAGTCTCTCTATGGCCTCAAACAAGCTCCTCGGGCCTGGTATGCTAAGATGGATTCCTTCCTTCTATTAGTTGGGTTCACTCAGTGCCATTCTAATCCCAATGTCTACATTCTACAGCAGGATGATTCACTCCTATTTTTGGTTCTGTATGTTGATGACTTGCTGATCATAGGGAGTTCTTCGTCCACCATTGGGGCTGTCAAAACTACCCTTCATGACAGTTTTTTGATGACTAACTTGGGCTTGTTGCATTACTTTCTCAGGATTGAGATCTTTCAGTCTTCTTCTGGGATCACCATCACACAGTCCAAGTATGCTATAGATCTGCTCTTGAGGTTTTATATGGCTGATTGTAAGCCTACTCCAACTCCCTTCCTTTCTAGAGTCAAACTTGAGGCTTAGTGTTCTTCTCCACTTGTTGATGGCACTTTGTACTAATAGCTTGTTGGGAGTCTGATTTATCTAACTCATACGAGACCTGACATTTCATATTATGTAGGCATGGTCTCTCGATTCATGCAAGAGCCTCATGAGTTGAACTAGAAAGCAACCAAGTGGATCCTTCACTACATTCAGGGTACTCAGTTTTGGGATTCACTACGCAACAGGCATTGAGCTTGACTTGGTGGGCTACACAGATTTAAATTGGGCGGGTGATTCTCAGGATCACAAGTCTACTTCAGGTTACAGCTTCTCACTTGGTTCAAGTCCTATTTGTTGGTCAAGCAAGAAGCACTCTTCTATTGCTCTATCTTCTACTGAGGCCGAGTATCAGGGGGCTGTGAATGCCACCACTAAGGCCATTTGGCTTCAAAATCTTCTCACTGAGTTTGGTATCCAGATCAGACAGCCATCAATCATATTTTGTGACAACCAGAGTGCCATTCAGATCTCATGGAATCCGGTCCATCATCTGCTGACCAAACACATAGAGGTCCACATGTACTACATCTGGGAGCTCATCGATGGCCATTTCATCAACCTTCACTACTGTCTGACTTCCGAGCAGGTTGCTGATATCTTAACAAAACCCTTCACTGAGAGAAAGTTCCTTCATTTGCAAGCTTTGATAGGGGTGTGGGATGCTTCATCTTTTGGGGGGGCTTCTTCCACTCACCTGGAGTCCTGACTCTCTCTACTTTGGGGGGATCTCTTCTCTCTCTATTTGGGGGGGGGCCTTTTATTTCTCTTTGGGGGGGAATTTTATGTACATGGGTACCTCATCAGGTTCAATTTGGTGGGACCCATTTCTACATCCACCTAAGCTTCGCTTATGGGGGGTGTTAGTGTAGATTTTTATTTCCTAGTGGGTTATTTATTTTTCCATATATTCCTAGGTTTTTCCTACAATTCTATTAATCTTTCTTAGGTTATTAAAGCATGTCTTATTAGGTGAGTGGTTACGAAGTGTCACCTTCCTACATGTGAGCATCCATTAGCTATCTTGGGAAGATACTTCACTATCTTTTGTCAATTAGATGGTTGCTCCTGATTGTTCGGTGTTACCACCTCCTCCCTCTCCCTGGTCTATATAAGCATGCTACTTGGCTTGTATTTTGTATCTCTTGCTTTTGCATCCTCTTAATGCTATTTTTCTTCTAGTATTTGCATTACTCTCTTGGAGACTAACTCTCTGTTTCTATTTTGATTTCATATCATTTGCACTCATAGTTTAGATATCTATTCATTTGCACTAGTTTTCTAGGTTAATAATCTTTTCAGATTCTAACAATTATAATATCTAAAAATAATCTGCCTTCTATTATGCCTTGATGGATGTCCATACCCTGTTCCAAAGCTTACCATTTTGATACAGACAGAGAGGATGCTAGAAAAGCTTGTGGAATTTGGATTTACACCTTCCAATTTCATTTACATGAAAGTTTCAAAAGCCTTTTCAACAAATTTATTTTGTGCATATCATGCAATCATTGTAGTCTATTAGACCAGATTTCTTTTAGGGATTTTGTCAAATAGTTCACATGCCTTGTCTATGCTTCCACATACATCTCTCTCTATATATGTATATTCAATTGCATTTGCCTGAAAGTTTTTAAAGCCTTATCAACAAATCTATTTTGTCCAAATCCTACAATCGTTGTAGTCCATGAAACCATATTTCTTTGAGGGATGTAATCAATTTTATGCACACGACTTAGCCTAAATTAACCAAGATTGGTGGTATTTAAGAACCCTCTGAGAGGATTGTCATTATGTTGCTAGGAAACATGTTATCATAGGTTAACCCATGGAAAGCTTGTGTCAAGGATTTAAAACAACATGCTTCAACACTGTAAATGCATCTAAGATGAATGTATAGAGCTAGATTCCTTTTAATTAATGGCATCGGAAACTACAAGGAATGTCAATTCTTATCCAAACATTATAAGATACAAAGAAATTGATTACAATTTGAAATCATTCATGAGAGAATTTGTGCATAAATTCTATTCTTCTTTATTGAATTTTGTGCATAAGTCTTTGTGAAGGCTTTCATGATCGGAAGTGGCACTTGCAACTAAAAACCTAAAAAAAATCCACTTCCAATTATGCTTTGATGGATGTCCATATCCTTATCCAAAGCTTCAATTTGTGCATAGCCAAGGATGATGCTGGCAAAGGTTGAGGAGCTGGCCTTCACACCCGCTAGTTGGAAATCTGACATGGTGCACATTATTATAGTGTAATTGCTTCATTTAGCATCATCAATAATCTCCACAAGAACATTGTCCCTATTTAAAATGATGGAAAGGGTTCACATCTCACAACAATTTCTCTTGTGACAATCTTGGAGAAAAATTTTATTGTAGTGTGGCAATCAGCACATACTCGAAGGTTCTTAATAACTCTAATAGTTGTTCCATGGGGCATGTTTAACAAACCAATGTAATTGCCAACTTTTCACCATGGCGGCAGAGAAATAATTCATTTTCCCATCCTTCCACATCCTTAAGTAAATTCTTGAATCTGGAAAATACCTTGCTGCCTTCATCTTCCAAGCCAATTTCTCCAACTTTGCACACGTCTCCTTTGTTTATGGATGTGATTTGTCTCCTACACAAAAGCATGTACCATTTTATGCCCTTCAATCCAACTGCATCTGGGGATTTTTTTAAATACTCTATCTTTCATCAATATCTTGACCTCACCACATCTGCCCACTTCTGGATAGATGTTTTAGAGAAGAACTTAAGTTGTCCAATATTTTTAGGATCCCAATAAAAAAGCAGTATTGTTGTAAATACTCCTAAGCCTATATTCATATGTGATCTATAGGAACCAAGAAAACACATCCATACAAACATCACAGATTTAACAGGTATCTCAATTATAATGTTTAGGGTGTCTTCAAGATAGCCAGCATGGGCAAGGAGGTCAACCATGCGTACATAATGATCAACTTTAGGTGTAATGCAATAAGGGTTACAAATGTGATTGAAGTATGTACAACTCTCATCCACCAACCTACGTGGCTGCATGCACCTGGAATACAAGCAAAGATTACAATGTTAGGATATGTTCCAGAGTGCTTAATTAATTCAAATATTTTGAGAGTGTCGTTGCTAAATCCATTTTGTGCATATCCTATAATCATTACATTCCATGAGATGACATCTCTTTGAGGAATTATGTTAAAAAATTCACATTTTTTGTCTATGATTCCATATTTTGCATACATGTCTATGAGAGCATTTCAAACTATATTATCTCACAAGAATCCCCCTACTATTATGCTTTGAAGGATGTCCATACCCTATTAGAAAGCTCTCATTTGGGCACAGGCAAGGAGGAAGCTAGAAAAGGTTGAGAAATTTGGATTTATAGCTAATAATTGCATTTTCTTGAAAGTTTGTAAAGCCTGTTCAAAAAATCCATTTTGTGCAATCCCACAATCATTGCATTCAATGAGATGATATCTCTTTGAGGCATTCTATCAAACAGTTTGTGTGCCTTGACTGTGCTTCCACATTTTTCATATATGTCTATCACAACATTTCCAACTATAATATCTGACAAAAATCTGCCTTCTATTATGCCTTGATGGATGTTCATACCTTGTTCCAAAGCTTACCATTTTGATACATGTAGAGAGGATGCTGGAAAAGGTTGTGGAATCTAGCTTTAGACCTGCCAATTTTATTTCCATGAAAGTTTCTAAAGCCTTTTCAATAAATCCATTTTGTGCATATCATGCAATCATTGCAGTCTATTAGACCACATTTCTTTTAGGGATTTTGTCAAACAATTCGCATGCCTTTTCTATGCTTCCACATCTCTCTCTCTCTCTCTCTCTCTCTCTCTCTCTCTCTCTCTCTCTCTCTGTGTATATGTATATTCAATTTCATTTGCTTGATATTTTTTAATGCCTTATCAAAAAATCCATTTTGTGCATATCCTGCAAATGTTGTGCAGTCCATGTGACCACATTTCTTTGAGGGATGTAGTCTATTTTATGCACACAACTCAGCATAAATTAACCTAGATTGATGGTATTTAAGAACTCATTGAGAGGATTGTCGTTATGTTGCTAGGAGACATGTTATCATAGGTTAACCCATGGAAAACTTGTGTAAAGGATTTAAAACAATAGGCTTCAACTATGCAAATGCATCTAAGATGAATGTGTAGATCTAGATTCTTTTTAATTAATGGCATAGGAAACTACAAGGAATGTCAATTCTTATCCACACATTATAAGCTACAAAGAAATTGATTACAATTTGAAATTATTCACGAGAGAATTTGTGCATAAGTCTTTGTGAAGGGTTCCATGATCGGAAGTGGCACTTGCAACTAAACATCTAACAAAAATCCACTTCCAATTATGCTTTGTTGGATGTCCATACCCTCATCCAAAGCTTGAATTTGTGCACAGACAAGGATGATGCTAGCAAAGGTTGAGGAGTTGGGCTTTACACCCGCTAGTTAGAAATCTGACATGGTGCACATTATTATAGTGTAAGCCTATTTTTCAGACTGCTTCATTTAGCACCATCAATAATCTCCACAAGAACATTGTCCCTGTTTAAAATGAGGAAAAGGGTTCACATCTCAAAACAATTTCTCTTGTGACAATCTTGGAGATAAATTTTGTTGTAGTGTGACAATCAACACATATTCTAAGGTTCTTAACAACTCTAATAGTTATTCCATGGGGCATGTTTAACAAACCAAATACAATTGCAAACTTTACACCATGGTGGCAGAGAAATAATTCTTTTTCCCATCCTTCCACAACATTAAGTAAATTCTTGAATCTAGAAAATACCTTGCCGCCTTCATCTTCCAAGCCAATTTCTCCAACTTTGCATAGGTCTCATTTGTCTATCGATGTGATCTGTCTCCTACAAAACAATCATGTACCATTTTATGCCCTTCAATCCAACTGCATCTGGGGATTTTTTTAATTCCTCTATCTTTTATCAATATCCTTACCTCACTACACCTACCCACTTCTAGATAGATGTTTGATAGAAGAACATTAAGTTGTGTAGCATTTTTAGGATCCAAATCAAAAAGCAGTGTTGCTGTAAATACTCCTAAGCCTATATTCTTATGTGATCTATAGGCACCAAGAAAACACATCCATACGACCAGTGCACATTTAACATGTATCTCAATTATAAAGTTTAGGATGTCTTCAAGATAGGCAGAATGGGCAAGGAGGTCAACCATGCACACATAATGATCAACTATAGGTGTAATGCATTAAGGGTTACAAATGTGTTCGAAGTATGTACAACTCTCATCCACTAAACTTGCATGGCTGCATGCACCTAGAATACAAGCAAAGCTTATAGTGTTAGGATATGTTCCAAAGTGCTTAATTAATTCAAATATTTTGAGAGCATCCTTCCAAAATCCATTTTGTGAATATTTTTAATCATTGCATTCCATGAGATGAAATCTCTTTGAGGAATTTTGTCCAATAGTTTACATTTTTTGTCTATGATTCCATATTTTGCATACATGTCTATGAGAGCATTTCAAACTATAATATCTCACAAGAATGCCCCTACCATTATGCTTTGAAGGAGGTCCATACCCTGTTCCAAAGCTCCCATTTGGGCACAGGCAGGGAGGATGCTGGCAAAGGTTGTGGAGTTTGGATTTACAACTAACAATTGCATTTGCTTGAAAGTTTCTAAAGCCTGTTCAACAAATCCATTTTGTGCAATCCTGCAATCATTACATTCCATGAGATGATATCTTTTTGAGGCATTCTATCAAATAGTTTGTGTGCCTTGTCTGTGCTTCCACATT
Organism: Cunninghamia lanceolata; assembly: GCA_027924645.1. Classification (NCBI taxonomy): domain Eukaryota; kingdom Viridiplantae; phylum Streptophyta; class Pinopsida; order Cupressales; family Cupressaceae; genus Cunninghamia; species Cunninghamia lanceolata. The sequence continues at coordinate 5,503,656 of BSBN01000582.1, forward strand.
TTTCATATATGTCTATCAGAGCATGTACGGGGATTTTTTTAATTCATCTAACTTTCATCAATCTCCTTACCTCACCACACTTGCCCACTTATTGATAGATGTTTGAGAGAAGAACATAAGTTGTGCAGCATTTTTAGGATCCAAATCAAAAAGCAGTGTTGCTGTAAATACTCCTAAGCATATATTCATATGTGATCTACAGGCACCAAGAAAACACATCCATACAACCAGCACAGATTTAATAGGTATCTCATTGATAAAGTTTAGGGTGTCTTCAAGATAGCCAACATGGGCAAGGAGGTCAACCATGCACACATAATGATCAATTGTAGGTGTAATGCAATAAGGGTTACAAATGTGATTGAAGTATGTACAACTCTCGTAAACTAAACCTGCATGGCTGCATGCACCTAGAATACAAGCAAAGCTTACAATGTTAGGATATGTTCTAGAGTGCTTAATTAATTCAAATATTTTGAGAGCGTCCTTGCAAAATCCATTTTGTGCATATCCTGCAATCATTTCATTTCATGAGATGACATCTCTTTGAGGAATTCTGTCAAACAGTTTACGTTTTTGTCTATGATTCATATTTTGCATACATGTCTATCAGAGCATTTCAAACTATAATATATCTCACAAGAATCGGCCTACCCTTATGAATTACAAGGGTCTGAAACAATCAGAATTGGGCAAAATGGACAAAAATGTCAATTAAAAAAATACTTGGAATGTCAATTAAACATATACTCAGAATACACCCAATACCAATTTTTTTGGCTGTACCAACATACCCAAATAGGCCAAATCCCCATAACCTAATCCAAACCTGAACCAGTAACTTAGCTTATATTCAACGCTATTCACAGTTGTGAACTTAGTTGTCCAGTTTGCTCTTTATGAATTGTTAGAGCGACGTATCTGTGCATTTGCTGTTCTTGGTATTTTTAATGCCATGGGTTTTCTTTGATTGTTAAAAATGCTTTATCATGGTATATTTAGTACTGTGTGGTTTCTTTGATTGTGAAAAATGCTTTATCAATCACTCAGATTATCAATATTATTATTTGAGCTGGTAAAATAAATACTTTTTGGTTTCTAGGGACCTCAATATGTTTGCACAAACTTCTGGACATTTGCTTGCACAACCTGTAGTGGGATTCAGTGAGTATATATGTTGACCAACATTTATTGAAGGTATATCTAGCACGTATTTGTTTCTTTGTAGTGGAGTTTGGAGCTTTATCAAGACACATTGTAGTTCTAAATAAGTGTAGAATTAGTTTGTTATCATTTGCATGTGCTGAACTTTGTAGGCCACGTTTTCATGTCGGTGAGAGTTGGTGTTGACCAACTTTTTGAATATACATATATAGATCTTTAAATTTAGCAATTGGGTAAGTGAATGTAAACATATTTTATTCTTTGGCAGTCGGGAGTTTACACACCGAGTGAAATTAGTATCAATGGCAAAATTCACTTCACAAGAAGTGAGTTTTCTTCAACAAGGTGGCAATGAGGTATGCGTCGAGTGATTTGTAGAAAAAATTTCTTTGTCTAAGAAAATAGAAGAATGAATCTCTCCAAGCTACATAGAGTATTTAGTCTATGAGATTGAGAATATTATGTCTTTATTCACCCTTTGGTGAGGTTTTTGAACCTTCAAATCTTTTTTTAGAAGGAAAAAGAACTATATTTCAAAGAATTTGATCCACAACGTCATCAACTTCCAGACAACAGGGGACAAAACCTCCTTTCTTAAATGTAAAATGTGAAATGCAGTAATTTCAACTTTCAACCATTATTTCAAAAATTGGCGAGAACTCACAGGCCAAAAGGCCTTGGCAAGTTACTTGCTAAGTTTTACCAAGTTTCCAGTGGAAAATAGAAAAAATTTGTTGGCCATCTAGTTTCCGGTGAGTACTCGCTAGAAACTACACGACCAACAGTTTTTTTTCATTTTTTTTTTTCAAATTTTTTAATCCTATTTTTCAAATTTTTTTTTCTTGCTATAGATATAAACATTTTGCATGTTATTTACAATATGTTTTATGAATTTATATATATTTTTAATTTGCTGAGTAGTTCCAAGTGTCAAGTTAGGTACAAAGTTTTGGGCTGCAAAGTTTTTGCCTAGTCCAAATTTTAAACTATGGTTTTAACATGTGTCACATTCTAAGATTTGTTAGACAAAATTTGGCTGCAGCAATGTTGACAAGCTTCGAGACTTTATAAAGCATGTTCATGTGGAAAAGAGGTATGGTGCTGACAGGGGTGGTGATAAACCACCACGAGAAAAAAGGGTGGGTGCTCCTTAGTGGATATTGCTTGTGAAATTACTAGTCATTTCGGTGCTCCTTAATGGATATTGCTTATGGTTGCTCTAGTTATTTGCCTTAACAGTAATACCATCTGAAATGTATATTTAGTTCAATCTATTTATATATATCTTTAATAAAAAAAAAATTTATGTATTTAGACTTAGAATTTTTTTGTTTGATATTGAATGGTTGGTATGCATGTTTTAATAGGGTAATACAGATTATACCTAATGGTGTTATTGTTTTTTCAATTTTTTTTATTTGTAGGCTTTTGATGGTAGACAGAATGTATTAAATTCACAAAAGGATGAAGCTTGGAAGGTGAAAGGTGAATACCAGCAAGGAAGAGTTTGAATGTGAAATGATCTGATACAAATTCATTGTCTAATAGTGCATGAGATTAGACAATGTTTTTTTGAATAAGAAGAAACACATTTAATAAATGTTTAACAAATGATGTAAATGAGCTAAGATGAATGTTCAATAAATAATGTAAGATAATTAGTGAGACAAGTTGCCAATGATGCCTGTGAGGTTGAAATCAATGAGATTTTTGTTTAGCTAGTGAGGCTGTAACCAGTGAGGTTTTGCTTTGCCAGTGAGAGATTGAATGTAACCAATGAGACTTAATGAAATAAATTTTTAGAATATTTGTTCAAGTATTTTAGTCTTCATTTTATGGTGCTTCTCTCAACATTTGAATATCTATGATACTTGAAGTTTATATGCACAAATGTGTGAGGATTAATTAAGTTAGATTTGATTTGTAACTTGAATCACTGATTCACCCAACTAAATGACTAAATAAATGACTACCATGACTACAATAAATGACTACAAGGACTAAATAAATGACTACCATGATTAAAATAAATGACTACAATGACTAAATAAATGACTATAATGACTAAATATGCTACCAAATTGATGACTAAATATACTACCAAATTTATGACTAAATATACTACCAAATTAATGACTAAATATACTATCAAATTACCAAATATACTACTAAATTGATGACTAAATATGCTACCAAATTAATGACTAAATATACTACCAAATTAATGACTAAACTTTGTTTAGTCATAAATTTGGTCATGAGATAAATGACTAGCAATAAACTACCAATGGTTACATGACGAAACTACTGATCACATGACTAATTTTTGGTAGTTTTTTTAGTCATTTATTTCTATTTTTCTACTAGTGTTTATATTCATGGTAGCACTTAAACGTATTCATGATGGTCATTAAAATACTATTACCTGGTAATTGTAGAACATCCTAAAGCCTACAATGCAACCATACTTAGTGATCCATCTAAAATATTGATACTTCTGTACTTCTTAGGTAAGCATTTACACTATTCTTTAAATAGAAAGCAAACCAACTAGAGAAGAACTCAGTACATCAATTGTGCATGATAAGCTATATAATCCTTGATTGTATCAATTAAAGAGCATTATATTTCAACAATGGAGATAGTTACATAAGTAGTATGTACTCATATATGCATATTTTGCATGATACTATAGTGCTGAAATAGAGACTTACAAAACAAAGGTTTAAAATCCTACAACAAACTTAACTAGTTTTCTCCTTACAAAGCCCTTCTCTTTTAAAATGTTCTAGAATCCTTTAACCAATGAATGACACCCCTTTAATAACACAAGGGGAGTCTTACCCTCATCAATACTCCGTCTAGAAGATTTATAACAATATTTTGTTAGACCTGAAAACCTCCAGACAACTCAAGATAACTATCCTTTTTGTTTCAAAATGAGACTTAGAGCATGGACCGTTCAGTTGTCGACATGACTCCCCATCTTTCAATCTCCAGCAACCGAATGTCAGAGCCCTTGGGACCATTGAAGTACAACCACCATCATTTAGATTAGAAGGCACTCACAATTTCCATTTTTGGGAAGCTATTGCAGATGTCACCATCATTCAAGCACTCACTTCATTGACTCTGCTGACATAATCCTAAGTCCTCATCACCAACTGGGCCACTTAAGCATGATATCCTTCCTTTGATGCGTCTATATATTTGACGAGTGTCATCAAGCACAAGGAAGGGGAGAGAGAAAAATTATGCCTCTTTGCCTGAGTGTATGGGTCCTAAACTTGATCAAGGTTGTTGAAATTTCACCAAGTTTGTCTGCCTCAGCCGAACAGTTGTACTTAATTTGAGCCTCTAGATAACCTAGACTCTCCCTAAATAGAATGACAATACTCACCAGTGGGCACAAGGGAGGAGAAAGGATGCTAATTCCAAAGACTCGGTCCATTGTTTCTCGATCCTCCCATCTCCTAGTCAGCATTTACCCCTTCCCTAATTCAGAATGAGAAAACTAGCAACCAGGAGAACAGGGACATACTTCTTCAGGAAATAGAGGACAAAAGGGGCAAGACAGAAAAAAGAAGTAATCTGCATAATATCCATGGTGAAAGCTAATGCAAACTGTACATGAAAACACTTCTATTTATAGTAGAAATGGAAGGAAGCCCTTTACCCAAGCACTTTATACTTTCCAATAACCTCCATAATTTCATTCCAAGCACCTGTAGGCTTCACACACTTGAATCCATATCTAGAAATATTTGAAGATCACATCACGACTACCAAAGTAAGAAATGCAGGTGCAAGCTACTCATAGGTTACCAAAACCTGACTATGAACACATCCTATACAGACAACATGTTGCAAGTATGTGCTAATCGGTGTTGTCATTGATGTCAACATGCTTTTGTTGTCATTGGTGTCAACTGTCTTCTGATGAAGTTGTTGTTGTTTGATTAAGTTGTCTTGATAAAGGTGGTTCGGTTGTTGTGTTGAAGTGGTGAAGATGTTAAGGATGTGCTTCTAATATTGAGTTTCCAAGTGTTTTTAAGAAAATTTGATTAATACTGGAAACAATGTGTTGAAAAAGTCTTCTGACTTGCAGAGTGTTGTTCAAGTTTTTGCTCTGTATTTTTTTTCTGTTGGAGATCTAAGTGTGTAGCTTGGGTATTTTGTCAAGAAGTGTTTGAAGATGTTAAATCTAGAATTTGGTGCCTCGGATTACTGTGCAGTGAAAGTTATGTTTACTAGTTTGAGAATAGTATTTGATAGTGTTTCTGAGTTGTGCAGAGGTGTCTAGGAGAGAAAGTATTTTTCTTCGCATTCCTCCACCGAAAGGTTTCAAGTGCTGTGGTTGTAGATATGTGTTCATAAGGATCTTACCTATCTTCCATCCAAAAGGTTTGTGATTTGGTGCTCTAAAAAGAAAATTATTTTGTGGCAAAATTTGACAGTGTTGTGTTAAGGTGAAAGTTGTTGTGGCTGAATTTGTTTGTTTCTAGGCGACTTCAAGATGTTTATTGATGTTTCTAAATTATGTTGAAGCCTTGTGTATGGTATGTAAGTAATGGTTGTGATCGTGGAAGCATGTGATCAGGAATTCCTTATGTTTACGCTGTTTGGTTGACCTTGAATATTTGCACTGATTGAGGAGTTGATTTTGTGATTATGTGAGTGTTGTGTAGTATGCTAGGATAGATTTAGGTTCAAGCTAAGGCCTAAAGTGGCTTTCCTTCATTCCTTTGTGCTGTGGAATGTTTACATCCACATCTGATTCAAACATTGTGTGTTTGCTGAACTTGGAGATTGTTTCAAGGTTTGAAGATTGTGTTGCTAACCTTGAAGATTGTTTCAAGGGTAATGATGGTATAAATAAGTGTCAAGGATTCATGGATGAGTGTGATCATGAGGAGGATGATGTGAATGATGTAAAATTGATCAAGGAAGCAAGAGATTTCATATGTTAGGCTACTGCATGTAGTGAGAAGGTGTCTACAATTTTTGGTGATGCTGTGAAGGTGTTGTGTATGTTGTGGTGTATATTGAGCTTCATTGGAACTGAACTCCATTCATAGGTTAGAAGCAATTATATCAGTTCAAAGAATGGTAGTGAGCCATTCTTATCTCCTTTCTTTCTTTCTCAGTGGGTAGTGAGTCCACTTGGATAGTGATTCCCCTGCAGTGAGCATTCTCTCTATGGAAGTGAGCCTTTATAACTTGGTATTGCTACTACATTATATTGTGAGATAAGCCTCGCCATGGTCTTTCCCTTTTAGGGTTTTCCATGTAAAAATCTAGTGTTCTCTTGTGCATAGTGTTGATGTGTTTAAGTTTCTGTTATCTTCTTCTCCTATTTAAACTTCATAATAGATTACGTGTTTAAGTGAACTGATGTGGATGTGATTATGTTTATGAGGGTTTGACCTTTTTGATACAACTGATTCACCCCCCTCTTTTTTGTCTTGTGCCTTCAAAAATTAGTATCAGAGCAAGGTTCCTTGGAGGAAAGATTAACAGTTTGAGGTAGATCTGGGATGGCACATAAGAAGAATGTTCCCTTGTTTGATGGATCTTCAGAAGATAAATACATGTCTGTCAGTAGTGAAGAACTCAAGGTTGCTCTTGAAGACCTATAAAGGACTAAAGAAGAAAACAGAGATCTGAAGGAGACTATCAAAGAAGCAGATGGATGTATCAGAAAATTGAGAAAGTAAGTTAAGAAGTTTTAAGAAAGACATAAAGAAGTCAGTGAACAATTATCGTTAGCAAATAAATCCATGAATCATCTGAAAATGTAAATTGAAGGAAAGGAAAGAACTGAGGAATATCTAAACTCAATAGTGAAAGGAAAATCTGAAGAATGTATATGGCCTGAATAAGAAGTTGTGAAACTAAAATCAGAACTAGAGAAGACAAAGAGTTATGAAGAAAAATTCAAGATAAGTTTTGCAAGGCTTGATGTGATGATTGCAAGTTAGAAAAGCTCCAATGATAAAAATGGCTTAGGGTTTGAAAAAGGTGAAAGTTCAAAATCATATCAAACTTCAATTCAGAGGGACAATGTCAAGCAAATCTTGAATCAAAAGAATAAATCTAAAAGACCTCTGGTTAGACAACCAAATGCTCAAAGGTATTGATATTTCAATGGTTTTTGTCATTTATGTAATAAGTAATCAAAATGTTCCATCCTTCTCTTGTCAATGCTTCATATGCAATAAAGTTGGTCATAAAGCTATTGTATGTAGAAGTAAAGTGAGTCAAAACTCTATTAGGTGTTTTGCATGCAGTAAGATGGGACATAGGGCTAATGAGTTCAAAAGTCAATTGAGAAATGACTTTGGCAAGGATAGAATAGTTAAATCTTTCAATGGCTACTATTTTACATGCAATAGATTTGGGCACAAAGCTAACCAATGCAGATCTAGAATAAATGAAAGAAATTCTCATCAGAAGGATGTTGTGTACTACAATTGTAATATATTTGGACATACCTCTAAGTGCTGCAGAAGCAGAAGCATGAAGAAGGATGATTTGGTAGAGAAGAAGAAACTAGTACAAAAAGTTGATTCGATGGAAACTAAGAAGGAGATGAGTAAGATTTGGATAAAGAAGTGATAGAGGTTAATGGTGAATCTATATCAGCATCCAGTGCAGATGTTTCCTCCAAGAACTAAGATAAGAGCTTTGGCTTAGGGGGAGCTTTAATGGAAAAATTTTCTCCCCTGCCAAAGGAATGGTGCTAATGTCTCAACACGAAGGGTTAAGGTCAAGGATTGGTAACAAAGGTATAAGGTAGGACATAGACTATGATTGCAAAGGATAAAGATAGAGTTGTGCAAATTAGCCTAGTTGGTAATGTTGCAAGAGGATCTTTTCATCCAGAAGAAGTCTGTTGTGCAAGAGAATTAGGTCAGGTAAGAAGACATGTTATGAATTTTGACTAAGTATCTATTTGGTAAAATCAAGCTACAATGTTCCGGTAATTTGGTTCACATTGGTCCTCTATTGAAGATATTACTCTATGGTTCTAACATATGGTTATTGATCTTTGGATACATCTACATCCATAATTTTGTATGATTTTGATGATTGGATTGAAAGTAATGAGTAATAGAAGTTTGGGTTGACAGAACATAGTTGTTTTCAGTTCTCATGTTGATTGGTTGTGTTTGATGATCTATAGTTGAACTCAGAGGTGAATGGCTATGAACCAGATGAGTCTTCAAGAAGTAAAGAAGAAAAAGATAAAGAAAAGCAAGTGCAAGTTGAAGAAGATATGGAAAAGATTCCTAAGACCCCTAGGTTTGTGTAGAAAAATCACTTTGAAGATTAGATCATTGGTAATAAGAGGAAATGTATAATAACAAGAAGGAAAGTTGCCAAAGAATAGGTAAATCTATGTTTAATTTCTAAAGTTAAACCTAAAATAGTGGTGGAGGCATGTAAAGATGAGTATTGGGTCAAGGTTATGGATGAAGAACTAATGTAGATTACGAAGAATCAGACTTGGAAACTTTTCCCAAGATCGGAGAATAAGAATGTGATTGGAACTAAGTGGGTATTCAAGAACAAATTGAATGAGAATGGAGAAGTAGTAAGGAACAAAGAAATACTTGTGTGTAGAGGGTACTCACAAGTAGAAGGAATCTAGACCATGAGGAAATGTATGCTCTGGTGGCAAGGATGGAGGCTATTAGACTGATTGTGGCTTATGCAACACATAAAGACTTCAAAAGTGTATCAAATGGATGTGAAGTCTACTTTTCTAAATGGTGAGTTGGAAGAGGAATTATACATAGAGCAACCGGATGGATTTTATTTGTTAGACAAACCAGATATGGTATGCAAATTGAAGAAGGGATTGTATGGACTAGAGCAAGCTCCCAAAGCTTGGTATGCAAGGTTTGATAGGTATTTGTTGTAGAAGGGATTCAGTAAAGGGTCTACAGATAGTAATTTATACATCAAGGTAAGAAAAGATCAAATCCTGATTGTTGAGGTCTATGTGGATGACATAATCTTTGATTGAAATGAAGGTATGTGTAAGGACTTTGTAGATGAGATGCAAAGAATCTGAGATGTCAATGTGTGGAGAGTGTTGGTTATTTTTAAATCCCAACCTTATCTCATAAAATAGACTATGATTTAGCCAATATCAATGCTTAGCTATAATGAGGGGCTCGCCAACACATAGGTGAAAGTTGAAACAACTTTCCCTCTTCACTTTAGGCTCTACAAAACCTAGGAGGGTGATCCCCTAATAGTATTCAATAACCTCTTACACCACTTGATTTCAAATATTGTGAAAAGCATATTGGTTCTATGCAGATTTGCTTGAGGATTATAAAAATATGAAGACTTGGCTTAAATCAATCAAGCTTTTGTATTCCTCAAATCCATAGAATAGGGTACAACATAAAAATTAACAAATACTTGAAATGGATTTAAATGATTTTAAAGCGTTTGGGTGCTTGATTAGTTTTGGAGCACGAAACTAGACCTAGAAATGACAGACAAGTACCTAGTTCTTAAGTAACCGAGTCTCCTAGCTCTAGCATTAGATCCTCCCATGGTCGATTCAAATCCTTGGGGATTGAATCCAACTTTACCCTCTGTCATCATTCTCCCATTTCTCTTCTCTCTTTACATAGAGTTGATTGCATCATGGTTGCCTGCTGATGTGAACCATCTAGATTGTTCACAATCTTAACAGAGGACATATTCGTGGAGTGGCAAGTTTCGCCAAGCAAGAAAGCAGGCTCTTCCTCATTTAATTCAATTTTAATTTCAACATTTTTCTCCTCCTCTTCATTTTCTGAAGATGTACCCATAGGCATCCACCCCACTATAGTCAATTATTTTGCTTCCCATCTTTCAGGGGAGTTCATTTTCCTCCTCTCCAGAGGCTGAAGGTTCTCCTTTTCTTTCTCCTTCTCCTCCACAATAATGATTCCCAATAGTGAAGGGAGCACCCTATAATTATTTAAACTGGTTAGGTTGGGATTGGACCTTAGAGGATGGGAGAAGGATTTCTTCATGGGCAAAAAGCCTCACCCTGTGTAAACCCAAAAAACTTGAGGCCCTGCTACTACTGTTGACTCTTTTTCAAATTTCTTCTCTGTATCTGACATAGAAAGCCTCAAAATCATGGATTTTCTTTTCTTGTTCATGCTCTTGTGTTCAGAAGTTGGAATAAGAATTGCATGAATAATGGTAAACAAGGTATTTAGCAGGTCTTTTAGAAATTTTGCACTATTCTCCCTCAACTTAGAATCAAAATCCTCCACCACCTCACTATTATGCCCGAGATCAGTTATAAACTTAGCTAAAACATTATTTGTTGGTTCCCCAAACTGTACCCACTGATCTCTAAAAGGGGTTAAGTCTTTATTATTAAAATCATTGAAGTTTGGCCAATGAATGGAGATTTATTTCACACTTTTCTCCCCTACTCTTTAGGTTCTTCAACACCTAGGTCGATTTCCCTCTATGACACTAAATTTGAGCGTAGTGTCTAGTAGATAAGGGCTTCTTATAGATTGACAAAGGTTTGTACATAATCACTCACTGGAGTATCTTAGTCTTTGTAATCTTTCAAGGCTTTGATATAAAGCTTGTTAAATACTTATAAATAACTTACTAATGATTTGAGATTTATCATTTAAGATTAGGATCTTGGAAATGGGGATTGTAAAGGCTGACCGATGCTTATCATAGGCTATATAGTTACGATATTTTACACTCATGGTAGCACCTAAATGTACTCATGATGATCATTAAAATACTATCACCTAGTTATAGTAGAACCTCCTAAAGCCTACAATGCAAGTATACTTAGTGATCCATTTGAAATATTAATACTCTTGTACTTCTTAGGTAAGCATGTACACTATTCTTTAAACATAAAGCAAACCAAGAGAAGAGCACAGTATAGTAATTGTGGAAGGCAATCTATATAATCATTGATTATATAGATTAAAGAGCATTATATTTCAACAATAGAGACAACTACATAAGTAGTATGTATTCATATATGCAAATTTTGCATGATACTATAGTGCTAAAACAATGACTTATAAAAGAAAGGTCTGATATCCTACAACAAACATAACTAGTCTTTCCTTACAAAGCCCCTCTCTTTTAAAATTTTTGATAAGGGTTCTCAAATAGCTACAATACTGCTATACTATAGTACTACTTGTCAAATTGTGATCCTTTATGCTTGAATGATGCCCTTCTACTTCACAAGACCTAACCAATTGATACCAAAACATAGATGATAATTTTGAAAACTAGACAAAACTTATTGTGCAATAGTTGTTCTACTACTAATGCTCATGTACTCAACTAGGCCACCTATAATAAGCAAGTCTTCAAATTTGAATGATGTGCCAGTCTGTTGGTTCCCCAAACTATACCCATTGATCTCTAAAGGAGCATAAGCCTTTATGATTAAAATTAGTGAGATTTGGCCAATGAATGGGAGATTTATTTCACACTTTTCTTCCCTACTCTTTAGTCTCTACAACACCTAGGTGGGTTTCCCTCTATGACACTGAATATGAACTAATCAGAATTGGAGCATAGTGTCTAGCAGCTAAGGGCTTCATACAGATTGACAAAGATTTGTGTAGTCACTCACTTCAATACCTTATTCTTTATAATCCTCCAAGGCTTTGATATGAAGCTTGATAAATACTTATAAATAGCTTGCTAATGATTAAAGATTTTTTATTTAAGATTGGGATACTGGAAATGGGGACTGTAAAGGTTGACCGATGCTTATCATAGGCTACAAAGTCACAATATTTTATATTCATGGTAGCACTTAAACGTATTCATGATGGTCGTTAAAATACTATCACCTGGTAATATTAGAACCTCCTAAAGCCTACAATGCAACCATACTTATTGATCCATCTAAAATATTGGTACTCTTGTACTTCTTAGGTAAGTGTTTGCACTATTCTTTAAATAGAAAGAAAACCAAGAGAAGAACTCAGTACATCAATTATGCATGATAATCTATATAATCCTTAATTATTTCAATTAAGGAGCATTATATTTCAATAATGGAGACAATTACATAAGTAGTATGTATTCATATATGCATATTTTGCATGTTACTACAGTGCTGAAATAGAGAGTTATAAAATAAAGGTTTGACATCCTACAACAAACTTAACCATTTTTCTCCTTACAGAGCCCCTCTCTTTTAAAATTTTCTAGAACCCTTTAACCAATGAATGCCACCCCTTTTCTAACACAAGGGGAGTCTTACCTTCATCAGTACTCCCTCTAGAAGAATTATAATAATATTTTGTTAGACCTTAAAACCTCCAAACAACTCAAGATAACTACCCTTTTTGTTTCAAATTAAGACTCAGAGCATAGACCATTGGGTTGTCGACATGACTCCCCATCTTTTAATCTCTAGTCACTGAATGTTAGAGCCCTTGGGACCATTGAAGTAACTACCATTAGGATATGGTTTCAAGTGTTGTGGTTTTGGATATGTGTTCATAAGGATCTTACCTATCTTCCATCCAAAAGGTTTGTGATTTGGTTCACTGGAAAGTAATTTATAGTGTGGCAAAGTTTGACATTGTTGTTGTGTTCAGGTGAAAGTTGATGTGGCTGAATTTGTTTATTTCTAGGTGACTTCAAGATGTTCATGGATATTTATAGATTGTGTTATAGCCCTTTGTATTGTCTGCAAGTTATGGTAGTGATCATGGAAGCATGTGATCAAGAATTCCTTATGTTTACACTGTTTGGCCAACCTTGAATGTTTGTGTTGATTGTGGAGTTGATTTGGTGATTATGTGAGTGTTGTGTAGCGTGGTTGGACAAATTTAGGTCTGCGATAAGGCCTAAAGTGGGTTTCCTTCATTTCTTTGTGCTATGGAATGTTTAGGTCCAGATCTAATTCAAACATTGTGTGCTTGCTAAACTTGGAGATTGTTTCAAGGTTTGAAGATTGTGTTGCCAACCTTGAAGATTGTTTCGAGGGTAGTAATGGTATAAATAAGTGTCAAGGATTCGTGGATGAGTGTGAGCATGAGGGGGATGATGTGAATGATGCTAAAATGATCAAGGAAGCAAGAAATTTCATATGTTAGGCTACTACATGGAGTGAGAAGAAGGTGTCTACAATTTTTGGTGATGCTGTGAAGGTGTCGTGTATGTTGTGGTGTATATTGAGCTTCATTAGAACTTAACTCCATTCATAGGTTAGATGTAAATATGTTAGTTCAAAGCATGGCAGTGATCCATTCTTATCTTCTTTCTTTATTTCTCAGTGGGGCAGTGAGTCCACTTGGATAGTGAGTCCCTTGTAGTGAGCATTCTCTCAATGGTAGGGAGCCTTTGTAATTAGGTATTGAACATTACTACATTATATTGTGAGTTAATTGTCACTACGATTTTTCCCTTTTAGGGTTTTCCACGTAAAAATTTGGTGTTCTCCTGTGCATGGTGTTGATGTGTTTAAGTTTCCACTATCTACTTTTCATGTTTAAACTTCATAATAGATTACATGTTTAAGTGAACTGATGTGGATGTGATTTTGTTTAGGAGGGTTTGAAGTTTTTGATACAACTGATTCACCCCCTCCCCCTCTCAGTTGTCTTGTGCCTTCAACAATTGGTATTAGACCAAGGTTCCTTGGATGAAAGATTAACAGCTTGAGGTAGATCTAAGATGGTGCACGAGAAGAATGTCCCCTTATTTCATGGATCTTTAGAAGATGAATCCATGTCTATTAGTAGTGAAGAACTCAAGGTTACTCTTGAAGGCATTGAAAGTACTAAAAAAGAAAACAAAGATTTGAAGGAGAGTGTTAAAGAAGTAGATGGATGTATCAGAAAATTGAGAGAGCAAGTCAAGAAGTTTTAAGAAAGACATAAGGAAGTTAGTGAACAATTAAGGTTAGCAAATGAGTCGACGAATGGTCTAACAATGCAAATTGAAGAAAAGGCAAGAACTAAGGAATGTCTGAAATCAATAGTAAAAGGAAAATTTGAAGAATGTATAAGGCTTGAACAAGAAGTTGTGAAACTAAATTCAGATCTAGAGAAGACAAAGAGCTATGAAGAAAAAATCAAGATAAGTTATGCAAGGCTTGATGAGATTATTGCAAGTCAGAAAAGATATGATGATGAAGAGGGCTTAGGGTTTGAAAAAGGTGAAAGTTCAAAATCAGACCAAACTTCAATTCATAGGGACAATGGCCAGCAAATCTAGAATCAAAAGAATAAAGCTAAAAGACCTCCGGTCAAGCAACCAAATTCTCAAAGGTATCCATATTTTAATGGTTTCTGTCATTTATCCAATAAGTACAGACACAAAGCAATAGAATGTAGAAGTAAAGAGAATCAAAATGTTCCATCCTTCTCTAGTCAATGCTTCACATGCAATAATGTTGGTCATAAAGCTGATGTATGCAGAAGTAATGTGAGTCACAACTCCATTAGGTGTTTTTCATGCAATAAGATGGGACATAGGGTTAATGAGTGTAGAAGTCAGATGAGAGATGGCTATTGCAAGGATAGAATACTTAAATCTTTCAATGGCTACTATTTTACATGCAATAGTTTGGGAACAAAGCTAATCAATGCAAATCTAGAATGAATGAAACAAATATTGGTCAGAAGGATGTTGTGTGATACAATTGTAATAGATCTGGACATACCTCTAAGTTCTATAGAAGCAGAAGCATGAAGAAGGATGATCTGATAGAGAAGAACAAACTAGTACAAAAAGTTGATTTGGTAGAAACTAAGAAGGAGATGAGTAATATTTGGATAAAGAAGGAAGTGATAGAGGTTAATACTAAACCTGTATGGACATCCAGTGTAGATGTTTCCTCTAGGAACTAAGATAAGAGCTTTGGCTCAAGGGGAGCTTTAATGGAAATCTTTTCTCCCCTACAAAAGGAGTGGTGATGACGTCTCAACACGAAGGGTTAAGGTAAAGTATTAGAAAAAAAGGTATAAGTCAGGACAGAGACTGTGATTGTAAAGGATAAAGGTAGAGTAGTACAAATTATCCTAGTTGGTAATGCTACGAGAGGATCTTATCATCCACAAGAAGTCTACTGTGCAAGAAAATTTGATCAAGTAAGAAGAGATGTTATGAATTTTGACTAAGTATCTATTTGGCAAAATCAAGATACAATGTTGTAATTTGGTCTGCATTGGTGTGCTATTGAAGATATTACTCTATGGTTATAGCATATGGTTATTGATCTTTGGATACATCTACATCCACAATTTTGTATGATTTTGATGATTGTCTTGAAAGTAATGAATAATGGAAGTTTGGGTTGACAGAACACAGTTATTTTTAGTTCTCATCTTGATTGGTGGTATTTAAGGACTCTACCTTTGGTCTTGAATTGAGAGCTTTGAATGCTGTCCAAAAGTGAGTACTTTTCCAAATGCATCCTTCTTCCACTCAGGCATGGCGTATGTTGATTGCCCCACACCTCTCAACTCCTGTGCTAAATACTTTTCTCTTGGCTCTGGGATTGGATCCTCCCACAGTCGATTCAAATCCTTGGGGATTGAATCCAACTTTACCCTCTACCATCATTCTCCCATTTATTTTCTCTCTTTACACAAATTTGATTGCATCATGGCTGCCTAGTGAAGTGAACCATATCGATTCTTCACAATCTTAACACGGGACATATTCATGGAGTGGAAAGTTTCACCAAGGAAGAAAGCAGGCTTTTTCTCATTTAATTCAATTTCAATTTCAACATTCTCCTCCTCTTGATTTTTTGAACAAGTACTAGTAGGCATCCACCATGTTGCAGTTAATTGTTTTGCTTTCCATCTTTTAGGGGAGCTCATTTTCCTCCTCTTTAGAGGCCAAAGGTTCTCCTTTTCTTTCTCCTTCTCCTCCACAATTGTGATTCACGACAGTGTAGGGAGCACTGTATAATCATTTAAAATGGTTAGGTTGGGATTGGACCTTAGAGGATGGGAGAAGGGTTTCTTCATGGGCAAAAAGCCCCACCCCATGTAAACCCCAAAAACTTGAGACCCTGCTACTACTGTAGACTCTTTTTCATATTTCTTCTCAATATCCAAGATAGAAAGCCCCGAAAGGTTAGATTTTATTTTCTTGTTCATGCTCTTGCATTTGGAAGAAGGAACAAGAATTGCATGAATAATGGTAAACAAGGTATTTACCAGGTCTTTTAGAAATTTTCCGCCGTTCTCCCTCAACATAGAATTAAAATCCTCCACCACCTCGCTATTACACCTGAGATTGGTTATAAACTCAGCTAAAACTTTATCTGTAGACACCAAGTGGGCTTCAAGCTCTTTACAAACCTTAGAAAGTAGAGATAAGTATTCTAGTCTCTTCATTCCATTTTTTGTTTCCTCCTCCATCCTGCAAATTAGCAATTAAAAACCCTATTTTATCACTATTGTGTTCAACCATGAATACGTTTAAGTGCTACCATGAATATAAAATATTGTGACTCTATATCCTATGATAAGCATCGGTCGGCCTTTATAGTCTCCATTTCCAAGATCCCAATCTTAAATGACAAATCTTAAATCATTAGCAAGTTATTTATAAGTATTTATCAAGCTTCATATCAGAGCCTTGAAGGATTACAAAGAATAAGGTATTATAGTGAGTGACTACACAAACCTCTGTTAATCTATATGAAGCCCCTATCTTCTAGACACTATGCTCCAATTTTGATTAGTTCATATTCAGTGTCATAGATGGAATCCCACCTAGGTGTTGTAGAGCCTAAAGAGTAGGGGAAAAACATAAAATAAATCTCCCATTCATTGGCCAGACTTCAGTGATTTTAATCATAAAGGATTATCCCCCTTTAGAGATCAATGGGTATAGTTTGGGGAACCAATAGACTAGAAAGTCATTCAAATTTGAAGACTTTCTTACTGCAGGTGGCCTAGTTGAGTACACGTGCATTAGTAGTAGAACAATTGTTGCACGATAAGTTTTGTCTAATTTTCAAAATTATTAGCTATGTTCTGGTATTGGTTAGGGCCTATGATGTAGAAGGGCATCATTCAAGTATAAACAATCACAATTTGACAAGTAGTACTATAGTTAATCAGTATTGTAGTGATTTGGGTACCCTTCTTGAAAATTTCAAAAGAGAGGGGCTCTGTATGGAAAAACTAGTTAAGATTGTTGTTGGATATCAAACCTTTGTTTTATGCCATTGTTTCATCACTGTAGTATCATCAAAAAATTTGCATATATGAATACGTACTACTTATTTAGTTGTCTCTATTGTTGAAATATAATGTTCTTTAATCTATATAATCAACGATTATATAGATTGTCTTGCACAGTTATTGTACTGATCTCTTCTCTTGGTTTGCTTTCTATTTAAAGAATAGTGTAAATGCTTACCTAAGAAGTACAAGAGTATTAATGTTTCAAATGGATCACTAAGTATGATTGCATTGTAGGCTTTAGGAGGTTCTACTATTACCAGGTGATAGTATTTTAATGACCATCATGAATATGTTTAGGTGCTACCATGAGTGTAAAATATTGTGACTCTATAGCCTATGATAAGCACTGGTCAACCTTTATAGTCCTCATTTCTAGGATCCCAATCTTAAATGATAAATCTCAAATCATTAGCAAGTTATTTATAAGTATTTATCAGGCTTCATATCAAAGCCTTGAAGGATTACAAAGACTAAGATACTCCAGTGATTGATTATGTACAAACCTTTGTGAATATATAAGAGTGAAATCCACCTAGGTGTTGCAGAGTGTAAAGAGTAGGGGAGAAAAGTGTGGAATAAATCTCCCATTCATTGGCCAAACTTCATTGATTTTAATCATAAAGGCTTAACCCCTTTTAGAGATTAGTGGGTACAGTTTGGGGAACCAACAGAGCTGATAGGATGAGTAGGTTACTAGGCTCAAGGGGCCAGTAGGACATGACACCTAAGGGCTTAAGTTGTGACTTAAGAGATCGAGGACCGAGACTAGAAAGTCAATACAAAAATATAATAATAAAGTACAATCTTAAGTTTTAGGGCTCTATGCTTTGAGGAAATAACCTAAAACCCTAGAAATATAATAGGTTCTAACATAAGGATTAGATGTTTGTAGATCCAAACTTTGCAATATTGAAGTTTATCAAGATTTTTGTATCCAATGATGTCTTACATTTTCTCCAACAGAATGAAGCCACTAAAAATATATACTACCTAATTACATGGCTCATTGGTAGTTTCAAGTTCATGGTGGCAAGTTTATTTCACATTTGGAGGTGCCCATGGGACTAAAAATTTATTTCAAAGGAGTATAGTGAGGGGCAACACATTTAATAGGAAGCTTTAGTCCAGAGGGCCAAAGTAATTGATGTCAGACACATGGCACTTTAGACCAATTTTCATTGATCCTTCGAACCAATTGATGAGATTGTAATGCCAAGAACATGTTATTAGAGTACAAGACAACACTGAGATGGGGGGGTGAATCCATGTTGTATAAAATTCAACATTTCAAAACTTAACTCAAAAGATCATGTGCAAAGGAACTCATTGAAAATATAGTCATCATGATATGCAAACTAGAATACAAAACTTAAATACAAATGACCAAATAGGTTCAACATAATCGACCATAAAGAAAAGACATGACACTAATTTTGATGAGTGGGAAACCCTCATAGGGATAAAAAACCAATCTGAACATTTGCCTCATTGGCTTAATAGAATCTCACTGATTACAACAATTATCTCAGTGACATACATGCCTCACTGGCAACAAAAGGTCTCACTGACCATGCAAGCCTCACTAGCTACAATATACCTCACTAGAAAAATATGATCATAAGAAAGAAAAACTCAATTCAGGGGATTGCCCTGATTCTCTACAATACACCAAATGTCTTAACCCTCTTCATCACACATCCAATCATTCTAAGGATATATTGCATGCTTTCTGCATCAAAAGATAGACCTTCTCTTATATTAGAACCTTCTTTGCAATTCGTTGCATATTGTCCTCCTTATACTTGATTCACCCCTGTAAAAACATCTCATTCATCTCTCTCAATCACCTAAATCACCTGCATAATATCGCACAAAAACCCATATGCAATACACATTCATTTAATCTCATCAAAGAACCTACAATTTCTTTTCAAAAACCTCACACACATAATGTCTTCAATGCTGCATATTAGTCCTCAAAAAATCCCTTTCACAATGAACCTACAATGTCATTAAAAATAAGATGACTTTCATTTTCCTCTCTTCTTTGCATATTCCAACTTTCATTAAATCATCTCCATTTTCCATTCTCAAAAATAAAATCATAAAATATCCTCCACAACTTGCAAATAAAAATCTTCAATAATAGTTTCAATCAAACTGCCCTCTGTCAAAGAAAATAAAAAGACTCTTTTATTATCTTCAAATCCACTCTTTAAATCTCCTCTATATGAAGACCAAAAATTAGGAAAAATAAAATCATCTTAACACCACTCTAACAAAAATTATTTCTCCACTAAAATATTTACCTTCTTCATAAAAAATAAATAAATAAACTTCTCGTTTATGGTCTTGAAAGCTTCGAGAAAGGTCCCACTGGTGGAGTATAAAATTAGAAAAGATCTCTTAAAAATCAAGTCTTCATAAACCATTTCCATAAATGGCTCTGGTTATAGCAATAAAAGCATTAAAAACTACAAGTTAGTGATTTCTCCTTTTGCATGAAGAGAGAGGAAAAAAATAATCTACAACATGCTATTTTAAGTCTACAAAAAGCCAAGAAACAAGATTTACTCAGTCAAAGGTCAGGCTCAAGAGAGGAGTTTCGAGATTTAAATTAGAACCATTGATTATATTATTTGCGCCCAATCACCATTTAAATAAAAGACATTTATTTCGATTTGGCACCCGATGAACTAGTAGGTGATCAGTGCAGATGGTGGAGCTTGGTGGATGGGCCGGTTAGGCCATGAAGTTGATACCCATAAGTTGTAAGTAAAGTGCCCTTTGACCTATTATAGCGGATCAACAAAGAATTATAAGAAAAGTACAAATATCATATGGTAGGTAGTAAAGGGTTTAGTAAATAATAGGAGTTGGTTTTAGGATTTGGATCCCTAAAGAATTAATCTATTAAACCCTGACATAAATCAAATGGTGATCTTAATGATTTTTTCCACCTTAAAGTAGCCATAATCATAGTCAACTGATACATAGGTCCTCAAGGAATAAACAAAAGACAAGTCCACATACCCTTAGCATGGAGAAATATTATGGTGAAGAAATGATGACAAAGTTTCAATGGAGACTAACTAAAATTAACACAGATAAGATCAACTCATCAAAGCAAGAGTGCAATGGCTTTGCAGATACTTAAGGATATTAACATTTAGACAGAACTCTTTTAATTGACTTAAGACCACTTAAATGAAATAGAGAGCACAAAGAGTCAACGATGACTAACAAGGCATGACATAAAGAAGTCTTCTTACTGTAGCAACTCCAAAAGCTTCAACATGAACACCAAACATAAAGCTGCCACCTGTGAAAGATATCACAACACACATAACTCCTACACAACTTCTTGTTATTATGTCACCTTTTGATGATGACATGTTATAACTTTTACATGAAAACTTTATTCTCTGTATTGAATGATCTACAATACCATGAATGTAATCCCATCGACACCATGACATCAAACATATTACCAAACCATACATGATATCATAACATTAACATAAAAGTGGCATCAAACTTGGCAACAAACAACATCAAGTACCTTACCAAACCATACATTATCTCTACATTCTATATGAAACATATACATGAAGACTTCATACATACCAACTCTCCAAGTTTATGAATGCATGAACATGAAAAACACATTTTCTATTATCAATAAAGCATCACAAATGATATGACATGTAAGAACCTATCCAATCCTTTTGACTGAACCAAGATCTAAAAATCCAACACCTGGAAGTAATCAACCACTCATCATAACTCACTACAGCCTAATCTCACACAACATGAAGGCATACAATATCTCCTATGAAGCATCTTGTACATGATCAAAGAATAAGAAGACAATGCACGTGCACACCTTTTGACACCAATGACATAACTGAACACAACACCATCTTGTATCTCCTTTTGGCATCAACCACATCAACCCTCACTTCATGAAGGAATTACACACATAATACCATTCAATTGAAACCTCATTAACACCTTACTTTGACATCAATGACAAATCTCTACCAATGTCTCCCTTTGTCATTGATGGAAAAACCAGAGCAACTCCATTCACTAACTCCCCCTTTTTGTCATTCAATGACAAAGGATAAGAGTTCCCCCTTATAGCAACCTCTAAACTTCAACTCCTGAGCCAAGTTTCATGACAAGATAAACACCCATAGAATGAAGCATTATAACCATTCTCTCAAACAACAATGTCTAAAAATCTAACATAGAAGCTCTGCTACACCAAAGAAGGTCTGTTGCAACAACAAGGTCTTGTTTTGGATGCCATGCCTTGTTTTAAAGATTGTAAATTCTGAAAATACTCCTGTCCAACTGAAATTTCTAATTTTACCTCATGACAAATGTCAAATCAGAACTAATGACTTATGCTGCAATTAAAAAAAAGAGCCAAGTGCATACAAATACCACTGTCATATTAGGTCAATTACTTTTGAAGGCTATCTCTATCTCTTCTTACTCCTCATGTCTTTTGAAAGTCACTAATCATCATCTTCAATACAAACTAGCACTGTCATATGAACTTTCCATAATGCCATGACAACTGATAACAAACTCAAATGAAAATCTATAGATGAACTTGATGAACTAAATAACTTGATGAGATATAAGGCACCACCATCAATGGCATAAGCATCTCTAGATTTTCATAGCTTGAAGCACATACCTGATACTACCTTCATAACTAGAAGCACACAACTTGCACATGCCTTCCTGAAACCTATGAATGAAGAAGCCCATCAAAGAAACATGTCAAACTATCACTTTGTATCCTTACTTTGTATCCATTGAAAGCTAGAACCTTGCATACTAAGAAGAGCATTAGCACTAAAATGGCATACATATCGTTCAAGATGATACAAACAACAGCATAGAAAACTGTGAACTTGAATGAGATAAATCAGATATGAAGAAACATGTTAAGATCCAAATGA
Source organism: Cunninghamia lanceolata (assembly GCA_027924645.1). Taxonomy (NCBI): domain Eukaryota; kingdom Viridiplantae; phylum Streptophyta; class Pinopsida; order Cupressales; family Cupressaceae; genus Cunninghamia; species Cunninghamia lanceolata. The sequence goes on from BSBN01000582.1 coordinate 5,526,040, forward strand.
AATTGAAATCATTCAAACCAAAGCTTTGTATCATCACCACTGGCATGTCAAATTTGCTTTCAATGACCTCACAGACCATGTTCTCTCAAAAATTGACTTACAATTATTACACTACCCAAACAAATTCTATCACCAAACACTTGCTATCTCTGTCCAAAACCTTTGCAACAAGACCAATGTATGATATACTAGCCATTGTGCAAACAAATTTGTCACTGTCCCTATCATTAAGTACAGTATACAAATGAGAAAAGCATATCAACTTGGAAGATAAACTTCACCAACCACTTATAACTCTACACTGTCATTACACAAGTCAAATATCACTGCTATTGATTATTATGAATGTAAATGAAAGCATGAAAACATTATTGTTTCACTATCATATAAGATAAGAAATCATATTGATCTCTTTTGAGCCTTAAGACTGCCCCCCCTGTGAAAAAGAATATTGTCATCCTTGAATTATGAAACATTGTGATGGCAAATCATGTCAAACCAAGATTTCTTGTTGGTAAAGAATGCGTCATTGTGGTATTGAAACCCTTTACTTTGTTATCACTATCATAAAATACCCCGTAGACTACCTCATTTTCTTTATTTCATTGTATACACAATGCACTGATCTCCCATCTCTAAACACTGCATAATTACTTTCTTGCACACTTACTATCTTGAGTCTTTGTACCTCTGATCATGCTATACTTCTTAGACCTTTGTCAACTCCATGTCAATACAGTCCCTTTATAACCACAGCAACTTGTTCTTGGGGAGATTTTGAGTCATCCACTATACAAAGCCAAATGCAGAGTCATGTGCTATGAATTGACTTCTTTAATTTGCAATCTCTGTAGTCAACATATGCTAACATCTGATGTGAGCTCCTTGAGTACACCCTGTTATAAAACTTCTTGACATGAAACATTCTAGTAAACATTATTAGGGATGAATCCAATAGCATGATAAACAAAACAAGATCACCATATTGACAAGCACCAACTAATCTCCTCCTAAAACTTCTTAGGGGTAAGTGATAGGACATTGGACAACTTCCCCTATCCTCATGCTATATTTTATACAATTGATGATGTGACTTGTGCAAGATGGACATGTTTAGGATCTATCTTCTTTTGGCTTTGTTCCAATCTCCAAAATTTCATAGATCCTTTCTTCTTCGAAACTTTTTCAGCATCTTTCTTTTTCAAATTTTCAAGCCAAGTGATGCTTTACTACAGCTATATGCTTTGTGACCAAGAGAGTTGCACTTGAAACACACAAGATTAGCATTCCTTATTGAAGCAGATTGACTTCTTCTCCTACGATCAATTGCTTTGTGTCTAAAATGATTACAGGTATAACAATAACCAAAAAATGAGTAATTATACCTATACATATATGATTTTCTTGTTGGAGCAATTCTTCTAAGACTTCTCCTTTGGTTGTGCATTTTAATAAACTCATCTTTAGTTTTCACGTCATCTTCAATCTTCTTTTTGCCTTCAGGAGCAGTAGCATGATAACTTAGATTAATTTTCTTTCTAGGAGACTCTCTAACTTTAGAAGTCTACCCTTGTTCATATCCTAATCCTGTGGTGTCCTTATAGTGTTTTTGTTTTCTCAACATTTCATGTTACTTGCTTGTGCTCTCTTCAAATTTTAGATTCTTTTCCAACTGCTTCCTAATATCCTCAAGATCTTTCCTTAAAGAGACTTTTTCTCCTTCAAGATTTTGGCATTCAACTGTTTTAGCTTCCAAAACAGACTTTGTTACATCAACTATCCTCTTAGCTTCCTCAACCTCTATCTTCAGACTAATAATTAATTTGTCTAATTCATCAACTTGTATCCTTAAATTCGCAATATGATTTCTTGCCTCTTCAAGATTAGAAGATACTCTTTCAAGATCTAAAAGTACTTTGTACTTGGATTCTTTTTCTTGTTCTAGCCACAACTCTAATCTCTAGTTCTCCTTTTTGTATTTATTGATCTCACCCATAGCACATATGAGTTCTCCTTCTATATCAACTTCACACTTCTATTCATCATCACTCATAATGTGATCTCCTTCTTCTGAATCAAATTTGATCTTATCTCCTTCTTCTAAATTAGATTTGATCTCATCTCCTTCATGTGAATGTCTCCTTTCATTATCAGTTTCCTCATAGACCAAGCTATCCTCTCCTTCAAGTGCATCACCTTGATAGATTCTAATGAACTCCTTCCACACATCCTAAGCAATTTCACAATGCATAACTTCACAAGAAACTTCATTAGATAATCTAGACAAAATAGCCTTCTTTGCTATATGATTACATTCATAAGCTTCTTTGTTATTTGTAGTAATAGGTGATTGAGAGGAAATAAAATACCCATTCTCAACTGACATCCACACACCATACCCTAAAGAGGATAGATAGACTTGTTGCAAGTATGAGGTAAACCAGTGTTGTCATTGATGTCAACATACTCATATTGCTTTGACAAGAAGGATTCAATGAGCAGTGTGCTGAGGATATTGAGAAAATTAGCCTCAATCAGGAACAGTAAAGAACAGTGATGAGAAGAAGGCAAATGTACTATATAGGATGCGAACCGGAGGATGCGGATTAAAGGGTTTGTAGATATGGGTCTTGAGATGCTTCAGTTAAGATTTCAGAGGTCCGCATGAAGATCTGAAGGAGTTGTGGCTGTCGGTGTAGAACCGGTTCCGGCAAGTATTCAGAGGTGATAGAGGATCACAAAAAGGTCCGGTGAGGTCCGGAACTGTATAATCCTAATCTACGGATTGGAAGGAGTCTTTGGGATGTCCTTGTGATGTGCCATCTCGAGTTGTGTATAATTTGGAGGTCCGAAAGTACCTCCTGCATTATGACAGTGGCGACAGACAGTGTTCTTGAAGTTCCGGATAAGGAGGATAAGAGATTTTAGTAAGTAAAGGAAATGCGGACGTACCTAGTCATTCAGGCAGGCTTGTGAAGGTTCTTGGATCATGTTGAGGTTGTGTTGTTGGTCCGCATTGATAGTAGAGCCCAGAATTGAAGATATTCTTCCGGATGAAGTTCTTGCTCTGTTTAGCTGACCGGATGAGTTGTTCATCCTGCGAATGTTCTTGTGGTGGCCGACCGGATGTGTTATTCATCTTGCGGATACTCTTATGGTTGTTTGCCGACTTAGATGTTTGTTCCTAAGTCGATGTCTTGTATAAATAATGGTTTGTGAGTTCATTTCGAAGTGTGGATTGTGTGGATGAGTGTGGCATAGCGAAGAGAAGTGCGAAAGGTAGAGCAGAGGTTTTTGGGCTTAAATGGAACTGATCCAGACATGGTAGAGATGTCATTCTCTAGTTCAAGATTGTGATTCTTATCACTTTGTAGATAGTGTGTCTCCTTGTAGGTAGTGGGCCTCTTTGTGAGCAGTGTGCTCGGGCAGTGAGCCCTAATTGGCAAGTGCCATTCTTTTTCTTATTCTTCTAACAAATAATAATCCTTGGGTTAATCACCCTGTGGTTTTTCCCTTAACCGGGTTTTCCACGTCAAAATCTTGGTGTTCAATGTGTTGATGTTTATCTGCTCTTGTGTTTATGTATTATGCTTTCATGGATGATTAATTAATATGCTGTTAACTAACAACGAAGAATCAAGTGTTTGAAAGAACAAGAAGTTTTATACAACTGATTCACCCCCCCTCTCAGTTGTATGCCTTAAATCCAACAATTGGTATCAGAGCCAAGTTCCTCTGAAAGAAGCTTAACCGCTTGAGGAGATCTAGGAAGTCATCATACAAAAAGGATAGTCCGAAGTTCGATGGAACCAATTTTACTCTCTGGAAGGGTCGCATGAAATGTCACCTGGAATGTATGGGAAAAGCATACTTGGCCATGGTTTCAAAACCATATGTACCTCCACAAGGTGGTCCGACAACTCTGAATGAAATCACAGAAGCTGAAAATAATCTGCGGACCAAGGAAGCTCTTCTAAGCGCATTGAATGACTCAGATCTCTCAAATGTTATTGACCTACCAACTGCATATGAGATCCTGACTAAACTGGAACTTCTGTATGAAGGAGATGAGTTTGTCAAAAGTGCAAGGTTGCAAAGTCTGAAAGGGAAATTCGAAAGATTGAAGATGAGGGATGATGAAAACATCACTACTTTTATGCCAAGAGTGAATGAACTAGTGTGTGGAATTAGAAATGCTGGTGGAACTCTGGATGAAAATGAGATCGTTTGCAAAATCCTTAGATCCCTTCCTGCTGCCTACAAAATCAAGGTTGCTGCAATTGATGAATTCAGAGCCCACACAACTGTCACAAGAGAACAACTGGCTGGCAAACTAGCTGCATTTGAAATGATCGAGTTTGGAGATGATCCTCCCAAGACTGAATCTGCTTTCAAAGCCAGTACCTATGTGAAAGGCAAACAAAGATTTGATCCGGGAGAAAACTCATCAAGGAAGATGTCATGGTATGATCAAGCAAAAAGAGACATGGAAGAAGAAGAAGCAGAAACAGCTCAACTTGAAGCCCTCATTGCAAAGAGACTGCCAAGAGGATCCGGTAAGTATGAAGGAAAAATACCCTTTAAGTGTTTCAACTACAATAAGATTGGTCATTTTGCTTCAAGATGTCCGGAAAGATCTACAAGGTCTAATACTAACAGACAAAGGTTTCAAAAGAACTGCTATTATGTTCATGAAGAAGATGACAATGAAGGAGTAACAGATGATGAATCCGAACTAGGAAGCAAATCCGGAAATGAATGGGTGTTTATTGCCATCAAGGAAGAAGATTCAATATCCTCTGAATCTGTCAATCACAAGGTTGTGGAAAGAGCTTTGGCTGCTCAAGTGGAAGAAAAGGATGATTGGGTTATTGATAGTGGGTGTTCTCACCATATGACTGGTGACAAGAATAAGTTCTTAGATTTGGAAAGGTATGAAGGAGGAATGGTAAAGTTTGGTGACAATTCTGCTGGCAGAATCAGAGGTAGGGGAACTATTTCCTTTGATGGAAAGAGCAAAACAGGTAATGTACTATATGTTGAAGGATTGAAGCACAATCTTCTCAGTGTTGGTCAGTTAGTGGACAAAGGCTATGATCTCCGGTTCAAGAATAGAAAATGTAGAATCTTTACAAGCTCCGGAACTGAAATTGCATCCGGTGCTCAAACAAAAGGTAATATCTTTCATCTAGTTGGTTCAAACAAAAGTTGTCTGTTTGCTCAAGTTGATCAGAGTTGGTTATGGCATAGAAGAATGTGTCATGTGAATTTTGATAACATCATCAAGATAAGCAATATTCAGGCTATAAGAGACCTTCCAAAATTGGTGAAACCTACAAATAGTTTGTGCAAAGAATGTCAGCTAGGTAAACAGAGCAGAGTCTCTTTCAAAAGCAAAGATCAGTCCTCTACCGGATTGTTGGAATTAGTACATACTGATCTCTGTGGTCCGACAAGAATCAAGAGTCTGCAAGGTGATAGATATTTCATGTTGTTAATTGATGACCATTCCTGGATGATGTGGGTTACCTTCCTAAAAGAGAAATCAGAAGCCCTTGAAAAGTTCAAAATCTTCAAAGCTATGGTAGAGAATCAAACCGGATTGAAACTTAAATGTCTAAGGTCTGATAGAGGTGGTGAATTTACATCTGGTGAGTTCATTGACTTTTGTGAGAAGCAGGGTATAAGGAGACAATTGTCTGCTCCTAGGACTCCACAGCAGAATGGAGTAGTTGAAAGAAAGAACCGGACCATCCAGGAAGCTGCCAGGACAATGATGTTGGAAGCAAATGTTCCTCAGACGTTCTGGAAAGAAGCTATCAGCACTGCAGTCTACACTCTAAATCGAGTTCAAATCAGAAACAATACCGGTAAGACCCCCTACAAACTCTGGTTTGGCATCACTCCTACTGTGAAATATTTCAGAGTATTTGGTAGCAAGTGTTATATCAAAAGAGATGAAGATCTAGGAAAGTTTGATGCTAGAAGTGATGAAGGAATTTTCTTGGGTTACTCCACTCAAAGCAAAGCATACCGGTGTTACAATAAGAGACTGAGGAAGATGATAGAAAGCACTAATGTGAAAGTTGATGAAGGAATTGAGAAGCCCTCAAGATTTTATGAATTTGATGAAGATGACCAAGACGGTGTTCAGATTCAAGGAACTCAATCCTCTCCGGTAAGACAGAGTCATCCTGATCCGGTAAATCAAGAAGAGATAGGTTTGAATGAGCCTGATCAAGAAGCAGCAGTGCAGGATACTCCCAAAATTCCTAGGTATGTAACACTAAACCACTCTCAAGATCAGATCATAGGTGACAGAAGCAAAGGTGTGCAAACTAGAAGGAATGTTGCTCAAAATCAGGATGAATGTTGTCTGATTTCAAAGATTGAACCTAAAATAGTAAATGAAGCCTGCAATGATGAAAACTGGACTAAAGCAATGAAAGATGAATTAATGCAAATTGAGAAAAATCATACTTGGGATCTTGTTCCCAGACCTAGAGACAGGAATGTGATTGGAACCAAATGGGTCTTCCGGAACAAACTGAATGAAGCTGGTGAAGTTATCAGAAACAAAGCTAGATTGGTCTGCAAAGGCTACTCTCAAATAGAAGGAATTGATTTTGAAGAGACCTTTGCTCCGGTGGCAAGAATTGAAGCAGTCAGATTATTTCTTGCATTTGCTGCCTTCAAAGACTTCAAGGTATATCAGATGGATGTCAAGTCTGCTTTCCTAAATGGTGATCTGGAAGAAGAAGTTTACATTGAACAACCGGATGGATTTCAATTGTCTGATAATGATGATATGGTCTGCAAGTTGAAGAAAGCATTGTATGGACTAAAGCAAGCCCCAAGAGCATGGTATGAAAGGTTGGATAAGCATCTTGTGCAGATTGGATTCAACAAAGGTACTGCTGACAGTAACTTATATTTCAAAATTGTTCATGAAAACATTTTGATTGTTGAAGTGTTTGTGGATGATATCATTTTTGGAGGAAGAGATAGTATGTGCAAAACTTTTGCAAATCAGATGAAAAGTGAGTTTGAAATGTCCATGCTTGGTGAAATGAATTTCTTCTTGGGTCTGCAAATTACTCAAACAAAGAAAGGAATCTTCATCTCTCAGACCAAATATGTGATAGAATTGTTGAGGAAATTTGGTATGGAAGATGCAAAGCCAATGAACACTCCCATGGCAACCGGATGTAAGTTGAGCAAAGATGATGACTCCCCAAAGGTAGATCAGACAAAGTATAGATCAATGATTGGTGGATTGTTGTATCTCACTCAGACTAGACCAGATATAATGCAGGCTGTTGGTCTTGTGGCAAGATTCCAGGCTGATCCTAGAGAATCTCATGTTATGGCAATCAAAAGAATTTTTAGGTACCTGAAAGGAATAGTTGAGTATGGTCTATGGTACCCTAGAGATCCGGATTTCTCTCTTCATGCTTACACAGATGCAGATTGGGCAGGAGATGTGGATGACTGGAAGAGCACTAGTGGTGGAGCATTCTTTTTGGGGAAGAGATTGGTTTCTTGGCTAAGCAAGAAACAAGATGCAATATCTCTGTCTACAACTGAAGCAGAATACATTGCAGCAGCAGGTAGTTGCACTCAAATCTTATGGATGAAGCAGATGCTAAGAGACATTAAATTTGAATATGAGGAGCCTATCACAATTTTCTGTGATAATTCAAGTGCAATTAATATTTCTAAGAATCCGGTATTGCATTCTAAGACTAAGCACATATCTATCAAGTTTCACTTTTTGAGAGAACAAGTGAACAAGGAAGAAGTCAGATTGGAGTATGTTCCCTCAAAGGATCAGATTGCAGATATCTTTACTAAACCTCTTCCCAAGGACTCTTTTGAATATCTCCAGGAGAAGTTAGGGGTCATGGCCCCTCCGGTGATGAACTAGGATGCACTGATGTGCATCAGTCCGGTGGATATCATAGTCATATCTTGTGATCCGGATTGATGATGGGGAGCTGCTACTAAGGGGGAGCAGCTGGTATGATTCTGATGTGTTAAAATTGCAAGTATGAGCCCTTTGCCATTGATGTCAAAGGGGGAGAGAAGACATGTGAAAAACAAGTAGCTGATGATCAAAAGGGGAGTAGTAAATGAGGAGAAGACATGTTGCTGATAGGGGGAGAAGTGACAGAAAGGAGAAGTTTCTTGTCTTGATGGTTTTTCACATCATATGTTGCCATCAATGACAAAGGGGGAGATTGTTGCAAGTATGAGGTAAACCAGTGTTGTCATTGATGTCAACATACTCATATTGCTTTGACAAGAAGGATTCAATGAGCAGTGTGCTGAGGATATTGAGAAAATTAGCCTCAGTCAGGAACAGTAAAGAACAGTGATGAGAAGAAGGCAAATGTACTGTATAGGATGTGAACTGGAGGATGCGGATTAAAGGGTTTGTAGATATGAGTCTTGAGATGCTTCAGTTAAGATTTCAGAGGTCCGCATGAAGATCTGAAGGAGTTGTGGCTGTCGGTGTAGAACCGGTTCCGGCAAGTATTCAGAGGTGATAGAGGATCACAAAAAGGTCTGGTGAGGTTCGGAACTATATAATCCTAATCTGCGGATTGGAAGGAGTCTTTGGGATGTCCTTGTGATGTGCCATCTCAAGTTGTGTATAATTTGGAGGTCCGAAAGTACCTCCTGCATTATGACAGTGGCGACAAACAGTGTTCTTAAAGTTCCGGATAAGGAGGATAAGAGATTTCAGTAAGTAAAGGAAATGCGGACGTACCTGGTCATTCAGGCAGGCTTGTGAAGGTTCTTGGATCATGTTGAGGTTGTGTTGTTGGTCCGCATTGATAGTAGAGCCCATAATTGAAGATATTCTTCCGGATGAAGTTCTTGCTCTGTTTAGCCGACCGGATGAGTTGTTCATCCTGCAAATGTTCTTGTGGTGGCCGACCGGATGTGTTATTCATCTTGCGGATACTCTTATGGTTGTTTGCTGACTTAGATGTTTGTTCCTAAGTCGATGTCTTGTATAAATAACGGTTTGTAAGTTCATTTCGAAGTGTGGATTGTGTGGATGAGTGTGGCATAGCGAAGAGTAGTGCGAAAGGTAGAGCAGAGGTTTTTGGGCTTAAATGGAACTGATTCGGACATGGTAGAGATGTCATTCTCTAGTTCAAGATTGTGATTCTTATCACTTTGTAGACAGTGTGTCTCCTTGTAGGAAGTGGGCCTCTTTGTGAGCAGTGTGCTCGGGCAGTGAGCCCTAATTGGCAAGTGCCATTCTTTTTCTTATTCTTCTAACAGAGAATAATCCTTGGGTTAATCACCCCGTGGTTTTTCCCTTAACCGGGTTTTCCACGTCAAAATCTTGGTGTTCAATGTGTTGATGTTTATCTGCTCTTGTGTTTATGTATTATGCTTTCATGGATGATTAATTGATATGCTGTTAACTAACAACGAAGAATCAAGTGTTTGAAAGAACAAGAAGTTTTATACAACTGATTCACCCCCCCCCCCTCTCAGTTGTATGCCTTAAATCCAACAAGACTTGCATTCTAATATACCAAATAGAAAAATCTAAACCATCAAAGAAAGGAACTCTAGAAAACTCTTCCTGTAATTTAATACCTAACTCAACTTGTGAGACATTTCTATCACCCAATTGTGGATCAACATTTGAGTTTGGTATAGATGGTGTATTTTGACCAGTATGTGACTTAACATTTCTCTTGCCCTTATTTCTTCTACACTTTCCCATGGTACTCCACTATCAGGACCTACCCAAGTCTGTTAGACTTCTATATAGAACCTATGCTTTGATGCCACTTGTTGGAGTACAGGACAACACTAAGAGGGGGGGTGAATCAGTGTTGTATAGAATTTAACATTTCAAAACTTAACTCAAAGATCTTGTGCAAAGAAACTCATTGAAAACATAGTCATCATGATATGCAAACTAGAATACAAAACTTAAATATAGATGACCAAATAGGTTCTATTGATAACTGAGAGGGGGGGTGAATCAGTTATCTTGATTATTTCAACTTTTTGAAATTCTTTATTAATTAGTACAGTATCAAATCAAATAAGCAAACATAACCTTGAAAAGGAAATAACACTAGTACATATGACACAATGATTTTGACATGGAAAACCCTATTTGATGAAAAACAATGGGGTGATTAACCCAAGAATGTATTCTTTGTTAGAAGAATAAGATAGTACAAAATGGCACTTACCTATTAGGGCTCGCTGCCCGAGCACACTGCTCACAAGAGGCTCATTGCCTACAATATTTTATACAAGAAAACTAGTTACTTGAACTGATGAGAAGCATCCACATATGCTAAGATTCAGTTCAAGTTAAGCTCAATATACTAATCTGCTGCACTTCATTCTTACTCTCTTAGGTGCTACTGTCTTGTTACATTCCGGACCTGTCTTACTGTCTTCGCACTGCTCTACTGCTTTTATTTGCACAAATACAACACACCACACACCCCCTTCATACCGAAATCAATCTGGTATATATATATACACCAAGGATTTCATCCACTTTCTAGTCGGCATCTGGAGTAGTCAATATTTATCCAAATTTCAATCTGTTGGCTGAATCCTTATTTATCAAGTGATGTGTATCAAAGAGATACTTATAGAAGTCATCTAACAAGTTAGCCAATTTTGAATGATACCTTAATATTCTTGATCACCATCAAAATCTCATCCAGAATAGTGTCTGATGCTTTGCCAGTCAGTTCTTCCTCTGTCTGCTTTGCCAAACAGGATCCCAATACTTGAATGCTTATAACTCTTCACTCTTTCATCACTAGAGGCTCAAATCCTGGAATCTACCAGTCAAGGTATTCCTTTTGACTTCCCCAAGTCTGCACTTTCCAAAGATAGTTCCTCTTAGAGATCTAGACCTGACTGTCGGACCTTGCTAGAACACCTTGTTCTTGCTTACCAGACCACAACACTCTTCAATCTGACTTCCAGTATAGGTACATTATGTCCTATGGATGTGTGGGATGAACTTTGTTGCCATCAATGACAACAATCATGAAGCTCCAATGTGTCTCTTGCCAACAATCTCCCCCTTTGGCATTGATGGCAACACTTAGTGAGAAATGACTAAGTCTTATACTATACTCCCCCTTGGTTGATGCTCTTTTCTAATGTACATTTTTCTGGAGCTCCCCCTTAGCTAGATTCCACATTTTTCACTGTTCCTCGCTCCCCCTTTGACATCAATGGCAAAAATTGAACTATACTTAGTCGTATAAGTATATAAACAAGTTATACTTACATATATTGTAGTATGTCTGCAAAAGTTGTCTTCAATTGTACAACTTTTGTCACCCAACTCTGCTTCATTTTGTCCAAAATTGAGATGTGACCACTCAACAGGAATGCAAAAGCTTCTGCCCTCTTGAGATCTATTAGATCACTGGTCTGGGCTATGGTCTGAGAATTAGTTAGAGCCTCATGCATGGCCTCTAACTTAGGGATAATGATTCTTCTAAGTTCATTCAACCTACTTATTCTATTTTTCTTCTCCTTCTCAAGTTTCTTCATTTCATTTATGACTGCAATAGTCTGACACTCTTGATTTACTATGGAGGAGGATAGAGGATCAAAACTTTGAGATAAACTTAATAGTTTATCCTCTTGTTCTTTTACCTTCTTCTCAATGTCCTTGGTCACTTTAGGCCAGAATAAAAAAAATTTGTAAATATCACCACCATCTTTGAGAGCATTTTCTAAGCTCTTTAACCCAATATTCATAACTCTCCTATCATTGGTTATTAACCCTTGTACTTCTGATAATCTTTTTACCAAAAACTCTTTCCGGACCTTATCTTCTGCTAACTTCTCTAATGAATCAAATTGTGTGCTAACACTATTTACTAGAGATTTGAGATTACTAGATAAGGAGGCTGAGGGATCCTTTTGAAAAGATAGCATGATCTTTTCCAGTACACCGGATGCAATGTCTATGATCTTGCAATCCTCCATGTGAGACTTTAGGAGTTTTTCTTTTGCTTTTACCAAAGTAAAGGATGCTAGCTTTATGGTTTGAACTAGGGAGAGGGAGTCAAACTTGAGCGGTCCTTGAAGAAGTTCCAGTTCATCAAATTCCATCATCTTCTTGGTTAAGAATTCTTCTACTACTTTTGTTGTGTCTCTTGTCGATGACAGGGTTTTGTCCCCTTCTACAGCCTTACCACTATCATCTATGGCCTTAACTGTTGGAGTTTTCTCTTCTTTTGCAGCCTTACGACTGACATCTTATTTTTACTTCTCTTCCACTTCTTGACTGATTACTCTTTCTTCTCCTTAAGATCCAAAATCTGTAGGGGAAACTGGAGGAGAGATGTTTCCTTGTTCAAGGATCTCCTGTTCTGGAGCAGTGAATTCTAAGTCCTTATCCTTTTCCTTTACCTCTTCTGCTACCGTCTCAGTAGATTCTTCTTTGTTATCCATTCCCGAGGGATCATTACCTAAATCCTCTATAACATGAATATTTAATCTTTTGTAGGCATTCTGCAGGATTTCTTCTGTTTCTTTTGCCACTTTATTAGTTTCTCCAAGCATAAGCTGATTCATTCTAGCCTTACTCTGGAACTCATCCTTGCAATCTTTGAAGATCATAGCCATTTGTTTTGGAGTAATTGAAGGATAGAGCTAAATAGCTATCTGTTCTCTAATCTCTAAGTCCTTAGCCTTGGCATTTTCTTTTCTCATTTCAAGTTCCTTTTCTAAAATTTATGGAATTAGAGAAATTATTTCAATAAAAGATTTATTGTATATTCAAGTACTTAACAGTGGCTTCCTCCAAGATTTTTCTATCTGCATCATTATATGCATCATAAAATTTTGTTATTGGTTGCAGGTTCCCATCCATAGTAACTTCTTTGACTACATCATCTAAGGACAGAGTGGGCCTTTCAACAAACTCTTTTGTCTCTGCTTTCTTGTCTTCACCAGATACTTTCTTCTTCTTTTTCATCTTCTAAACCTCCTCATCTAACTCAGTCTCTTCATCATCCTTATGATTGATGTAAGACCTTGTGGCCTTTGTCTTAGTTCTTTTCTCTGCTTTACCGGATGATTTTGCTTTCGGTTTTGATGCCTTTGAGATTATAGCAGTTGTAGGAGCAGAGGTCTTAGAGGATCTAGTTTGAGAGGGGACTTCCACCAGAGCACCTTCTTTCTCTACTTTTTCTTTTTCTTTCTCTACCCTTTCTGTCTTTCTCTGTTTGTATCAAGTGCCTCCTTGGATATCCCAAATTTCTTAGCGACTTCTTCAACTTCCCTTCTTACTTTCCTCTTTGTCTCTAGTTGTCTAAGATCTACATGAATCTTTACACTCAACTCTTCAAAAGGTTCCAAACCTTTCTGCCTTGGAATCCTTGGGCTGACTTAGCATGTGTTGAACATGCAGCTCTATAATTTTCTCATCCACTTCATACCCCATAGGCATGCTCCACACTGTTCTTGGTTCCACTGCCTCCATTAGGCATTGATCAGTGTCAACCATGAAACATACTGTATCTTTGTACTTCTCAACCAATGATTGGGGAATTCTTTCTTTGGTTTGCATCATATTTTGAAAGTTCTTGAAGTAACCCCACAAAGATGTATTTCTAGCCTTAGCATCCCCAAGCCCATGCAAGTAATCTCTGATTTGAATTGCAATAGGTCTGTCATTCTACCATACCCAACCACTAGATTGAGGCAACTCATTCATAAAGTAGAAAAATAAACATAATATCATTCCACCATATGTAAAAGAGTTCTTTTTATCTCTCTTTATCCTTTGTAAGTTTTCCATTAGTTGGCTTAAAAGGAGTTCACAGAGATCATAATCTGCATTCTTTCTCAACATCTCATAAGCAGTATACACAGCAGTTCCAGATACTAAACTCTCCTTGCTGGAGTAATATATCTTGTAGCCAATTATCATATATACAAACTTGATATCTGGATCAGTGATATCTTCTATGGTCATTGCTCTCTTATCAATTTTTGATTCGGTGGCCTTAGTCATAGTTTGGTTTTTGACAGATTTGAGAATAGGTAACCCTCTGGAAGAGTGCAAACTGGTTACTACCTTAATTGTATCCTTGGTGATCTTGAATGGTCTATTCAACAATAAGAAGTTATCATGTACTCTGCTCAACACATACTGGACCCACTCATCTTCTTTAAAATAGGGGAAATGGATGTACTAACCGAAATGTTTTTCCTAGATGGTCTTATACTGAGGTTTTAGTTCAAATGAATCATCTATCAGTTCCTTGTGGTAGATGTCCATCATCTTGGATTCACCAAAGTCTTCAATGTTTGTATGAATGTAAACCCTAACGTCTTCTACATGCAAAACCCCATGTGGAATGCTAGAAAATGCTCCTAAGGGATCCACTTCTAGAGATTTGTAGGGATGTTTCTTAAATTTGGGGTGAGGTCTATCAGAGATCTTTACAACATTCAGAGTAGACATCATAAAGATTCAGAGAAAGTTTGATCAAGAGTGAAAAATACCTTTTTGCGCTTCTAGGTTTCACGAGATGATTTGGATCAGATTGCTTGAAGAATTATCTTCTGTGATTGATCTTTGAGAGACTTGAGACAATTTGTTTGCAGAGCTCTTTTTCTCTTCTTCTTGAGTGCGAATGTGTAAATGATGATCAAATGAACCCTTTTATCTCTGAGAAAACCCTAATTCCATATTGCAATAAATGTGCAACTTAAGTTATTTCTGTTGCTCTATTCTCCTTGTCCTAAAAAATTTTTCTAGATCACTAAAATGCACTTAAAGTTATTCTTGATGGATAATAACAAATTATCTTACTTTCCCCAAACACTTGATCTATCCATAGAACAAAAAGCCTTGAATTTGAATCATACCGGATTTAACTGTGATAATCCTGTTTTACCGGATGACTGTTAAACCAGATCAATCTTGGAAGATTAGACTCTTCAAATCTTCCTGTGGATCTTCCATATCTTTACCAAGATTTCTTTTAGATGTTTCTCTGAGAAGCCTTTTATTCTGCAACTTCCCATGTGCCAATTTCAGGCACCAATTAACTAGCTGGGGGAAAAAGTTTTTCCTTGTCTCCACCTGAGCCAGAGCTCACTTTTTAATTTACGGAAGGAATATCAGCACCAGATTCTACTGCGGATCCATCCCCTACATTATTTGTACTTCTCTTCACCCAAATCTTGTTCATCTCACTTTTAACTTCATTTGCATTCACTATTCCTTTTTCTTTGTTTTGATTCTGATTATAATGCACCAGACCCCTTTTGTCCCGTTTCTTGCTTCTACAGAATTTGGCAATATGACCGGATCTATTACAATTCTAGAAAGTAACATTTCTTTGCATAGTTGAATGATATCCTATTGATCTGCATGTATTAGCCATATGTCCCATTCTATTGCATGCAAAGCATCTACCATTGAATGAATTGTTCATTTGCATATTTTTGCATTCATGAGATTTGTGACCATACCTTTTGCAGTTGAAACACTATTTGGAGAAGGATGTATTTGTCTGGTTCATTCTCTTTTTACACTCATTAGCTTTATGACCAAAGTTATTGCAGTTGTGGTAGTATCCATTGAAGGATGGATATCTTTGAGCATTAGGTTGCCTTACCAGAGGTCTTCTAGGCTTGTTCCTTGGATTTCCTGATCCAAAATTCTTTTGACCAGATTTGGAGCTTTCACCTTTCTCATATCCCAAGCCACTCTTGTCATGTACCCTCTTTTCGCTTTCAAGAAGAACTTCATGTTGAGTAAAACTTATCTTGAATTTCTCTTTGTATTCATTTTCTATTTGAAGATCCTTTTTAAGAGTATTAATTTGATCCTCAAGTTTTTCTTCATTATCTCTAGCATCCTCAAGATCAGATTCTAGATGTCTAATTATCCTATCCATTTTGTGCCAGTCTTCTGACTTTTCCTTGAGAGATTGTCTTAGATCATCTTCAATTTTTCTTTTCTCTTCAATTTCTTGGTTGAATTTCATAACTCCTAATTCCATTTCATGTCTTACCATAATGACCTCTTTTGATAACTTTTCACATAACTTGGTTTTCTCCTTCAAATCTTCATTTGTACCATTATCTTCACTTTGAATTGCTAATTGCTAAAGTAGATATTTTCTCTTTTTCATAGAGATACTTAGTTTTCCTTTTAGTTCATTTATGAAATCATCAGCCTATTTGAGTCTTTCCTTCAATTCATTGACTTCAAAGTTTGATTGCTCAAGATCATCTAGGGTAGACTGAAGTTGTTGCCTCATACCATACACATCCATTTGAGTTCCCAGATCTTCCTCAAGTTGTCAGGCTTTGTTTCAAGGAACTTGGATTTGATACCAATTGTTGATAACTGAGAGGGGGGGTGAATCAGTTATCTTGATTATTTCAGCTTTCTGAAATTCTTTACTAATTAGTGCAGTATCAAATCAAATAAGCAAACATAAACTTGAAAAGGAAATAACACCAATACATATGACACAATGATTTTGACGTGGAAACCCATATTAGGGGAAAAGCCACAAGGTGATTAACCAAAGAATGTATTCTCCATTAGAAGAATAAGATAGTACAAAATGGCACTTCCCTATTAGGGCTCACTGCCTGAGCACACTGCTCACAAGAGGCTTGTTTCCTACAATATTTTATACAAGAAAACTAGTTACTTGAACTGATGAGAAGCATCCACATATGCTAAGATTAAGTTCTGGTTAAGCTCAATTGATCTACTGTACTTCTTTCTTACTCTCTTAGGTGCTACTGTCCTGTTACATTCTGGACCTGTCTTACTATCTTTGCACTACTCTACTTCTTTTATTCACACAAATACAACACACCACACACCCCCTTCATACTAAAATCAATCTGGTGTATATATCTACACCAAGGATTTCATCCACTTTCTAGTCGGCATCCGGAGTAGTCAATATTTATCCAAATTCTAATCTGTCGGTTGAATCCTTATTTATCAAGTGATGTGTATCAAAGAGATACTTATAGAAGTCATCTAACAAGTTGGCCAATTTTGAATGATACCTTAATATTCTTGATCACCATCAAAATCTCATCCGGAATAGTGTCTGATGCTATGCCAGTCAGTTCTTCCTCTGCCTGCTTTGCCAAACAGGATCCCAATACTTAAATGCTTATAGCTCTTCACTCTTTCATCATCAGAGGCTCAAATCCTAGAATCTACCAGTCAAGGTAGTCCTCTTGACTTCCCCAAGTCCATACTTTCCAAAGATACTTCCTCTTAGAGATCCAGACCTGACTGTCGGACCTTGCCACAACACCCTGTTCTTTCTTACCTGACCAAAACACTCTTCAATCTGACTTCTGGTATAGGTACATTATGTCCTGTGGATGTGTGGGATGAACTTTGTTGCCATCAATGACAACAATCATGAAGCTCCAATGTGTCTCTTGTGAATAGGTTCGACATAATCACTCATTAATAGAAGACATGAAATAGATTTTGATGAGTGGAAAACCCTCATAGGGATAAAAAACCACTCTAAAAATTTGCCTCACTAGCTTAATAGAATCTAACTAATTACATCAATTATCTCACTGACACACATGCCTCACTGGCAATAAAAGGTCTCACTAACCATGTAAGCCTCACTGGCTACAATATATCTCACTCGCAAAATATGATCATAAGGAAGAAAAACTCAATTTAGGGGATTGCCCTGATTCTCTACAATACACCAAATGTATTAACCCTCTTCATCACACATCTAATCTTTATGAGGATATATTGCATGCTTTCTACATCAAAAGATAGACCTTCTCTGCAATTGGTTGCATATTGTCTTCCTTGTATTTGATTCACCCCTACAAAAACATCTCATTCATCTCTCTCAATCGCCTAAATCAGCTATATAATATCATACAAAAACCCATATGCAATATACATTCGTTTAATCTCATCAAAACACCTACAATTTCTTTTCAAAAACCTCACACACATAATTTCTTCAATGTTGCATATTATTTCTCAAAAAATCCCTTTCACAATGAACCTGCAATGTCACTAAAAATAAGATGACCTTTCATTTTCTTCTCCTCTCTGCATATTCCATCTTTCATAAAATCATCTCCATTTCCCATTTTCAAAATAAAATCATAAAATATCCTCCACCACCAGAAAATAAAAATCTTCAATAATATTTTTAATCAAACTGCCCTTTGTCAGAGAAAATAAAAAGACTCTTTTATTATCTTCAGATCCACTCTTTAAATCTCTTCTGTATGAAGACCAAAAAATAGGACAAATAAAATCATCTTAACACCACTCTAACAAAAAATAATTCTCCACTAAAATATCTACCTTCTTCATAAAAATAAATAAGTAAACTCCTCCTTTATGGTCTTCAAAGCTTCGAGAAAGGCCCCGCTGGTGGAGTATGAAATTAGAAAAAATCTCTTAAAAATCAAGTCTTCATAAACCATTTCCATAAATGGATCCACCAAACATAAAAAGATAAACTCTTCAAAATCTACTATCCTATGTTATAGCAATAAAAGCATTAAAAACTACAAGTGAGTGATCTGTCTTTCTGCATCAAGAGAGAGAAAAAAAATAATCCACAACATGCTATTTTAAGTCTCCAAAAAGCCAAGAAACAAGCTTTACTTAGTCAAAGGTTTTCTTGATGGTCATATGCATGTCGAAGGTGAGGCTCAAGAGAGAAGTTTTGAGATTTAAATTAGAACCATTGTTTATATTATTTGTGCCCACTCAACATTTAAGTAAAAGCCATTGATTTTGATTTGGCGCCTGATGAACTAGTAGGTGACCGGTGTAGATGGTGGAGCTTGGTAGAGGGGTCGGTTAGGCCACGAAGCTGATGCCCATAAGTTGTAACTAAAGTTCCCTTTGACCTATTATAGTGGGTCAACAAAGAATTATAAGAAAAGTACAAACACCATATGATGAGAAGTAAAGGGTTTAGGAAACATTAGGAGTTAGTTTTGAGGATTTGGATCCCTAAAGAATAAATCTATCAAACCTTGACTTAAATCAAATGGTGATCTTAATGATTTTCTGCACCTTAAAGCAGCCATAATCATAGTCAACTGATACATAGGTCCTCAAGGAATAAATAAAATACATGCCCACATACCCTTAGCATGGAGAAAGAGAATGGTGAAGAAATGATGACAAAGTGTCAATGGACACTAACTAAAATGAACACACATAAGCTCAACTCATCAAAGAAAGAGTGTAATGGCTCTATAGATACTTCATGATATTAACATTTAGACAAAACTCTTTGAATTGACTTAAGAGCACTTAAATGAAATAGAGGGCACAAAGATTCAATGATGACTAACAAGGCATGAAAAAAAGAGGTCTTCTTATTGTAGTAACTCCAAAAACTTTGACATGAACACCAAACATAAAGTTGCCACATGTCAAAGATATTATAGCACATACAACTGCTACACAACATCTTGTCACTATATCACCTTTTGATTATGACATGTTAAAACTTTTAGATGAAAACTTTATTCTCTACATTGAATGATCTCCAACACCATGAATGTAATCCTATCAACACCATGACATCAAACATCTTACCAAACCATACATGATATCATAACATTGACATAAAAGTGGCATCAAACTTGGCAACAAAAAACATCAAGCACCTTACCAAACCATACATTGCCTCTGCATGCCATATGAAACATAGACATGAAGACTTCATACATACCAACTCTCCAAGTATATGAATGCATCAACATGAACAAGACATTTTCTATGATCAATAAAGCATCACAAATGATATGACATGTAAGAACCTATCCAATCCTTTTGACTGAACTAAGATCTAAAAATCCAACACCTAGAAGTAACCAACCACTCATCATAATTCACTGCAGCCTAAGCTCACACAACATGAAGGCATACAATATCTCTTGTGAAGCATCCTATACATGATCAAAGAATAAGAAGACAATGCACATGCACACCTTTGGACACCAATGACCTAACTGAACACAACACCATCTTGTATCTCCTTTTGACATCAACCACATCAATCCTAACTTCATGAAGGCATTACACACACAATACCATTCAACTAGAACCTCATCAATACCTCCTTACTTTGACATCAACGACAAATCTCTACCACATGCTTCAACTCCTTGTTCTACATTTAAAAAAGAAATAAAATATTTATGTTTCCTTATAATTTTGTAGTTGCTACTATACTAAATGAAAGTGCCCATCTACATGTCCATGGCACATCAAGTGCAATTGCTAGTTTAAAACATTGCCAATGTAAAAAATGAAGATAGTTGATTGGTTAGTGGAAAAATATTATTTACATTGAATGAGTCAACAAGGAACTAATAACTTTGGTCGCCAAGAAACCTTTATGAGTAGATAGAAAAGGAAAACACATAATTGCATATAAAAGACTTCATTCTCACCTGTGTTTGTTGTTTTAGGAATCCCTATTCATATATTTTAGGGAAAAGAAAAGTGGAATAGTGAGAAACTATGGTTTCATTTTGGTTAGCAGAATAGTCATTATCCAAGGTTTCATCTTGATCGGGTGGTTGAACACAACAGTGATAAAACATACGCCATGCCTAAGTGGATGAAGGTTACATTTGGAAATGTACCCACTTTTGGATAGTTCTCAAAGCTATCAATTCAAGAAAAAAGCCATAGTCTTCAAACACCACCAATGTCATAGACCTTGGGACCATTGAAGTAACCACCATCAGTTAGATCATAAGGCAATCACAATTGCCTTTTTTAGGAAGCTATTGCAGATGTCACCATCATTCAAGCACTTGGTTCACTGACTCTAACAATAAAATCCTAACTCCTCATCACCAACTGGGTCACCCAAGCGCGATATCCTTCCTTTGATGCATCTATACATTTGGCAAGTGTCATCAAGCACAAGGAAGGGGAGAGAGCAAAATTATGCCTCTTTGCCTAAGCATATGGGTAATAAACTTGGTCGAGGTTCAAATTTCACCAAGTTTGTCTACCTCAGCCGAGCAGTTGTAACCTCTAGATAACGTACTCTCCCTCACTAGAAAGACAATAATCACTAATGGGAACAAGGGAGGAGCAAGGATGCTAATGCCAAAGACTCAAACCATTCTTTCTAGATCCTCCCATCTCCTAGTCAACATTTACCCCTTCCTTAATTCAGAATGAGCAAACCTGTAACTAGGAGAATAGGGACATATGATTTCAAGAAATAGATGACAAAAGGGGAAAGACATAAAAAGAAAGAATAAACATAGTATCCATGGTGAAAGATGATGCAAACTGTACATGAAAATAGTTCTATTTATAGTAGAAATGGAAGGAAGCACTTTACCCAAGAACTTTATACTTTCCAATAACCTCCATAATTTCACTACAGGTGCCTATAGGTTTCACACACTTCAATCCATATCTAGAAATATTTGAATATCACATCATGACTACCAAAAAAGGAAATGGAGGCACAAGATACTCATATCTTACCAAAACCAGACTATGAACACTTCTTGCACAAATAACATGTTGCAAGTATGTGCTAATCAGTATTGTCATTGATGTCAACATGCTTTTGTTGTCATTGGTGTCAAATGTGTCTTCTTATGAAGTTGTTGTTGTTTCATTGTTGTGTTGAAGTGCTAAAAATGTTAAGGATGTGCTTCTAATATAGAGTTTCCAAGTTCTTTTGAGAAAATTTGATTAATATTGGAAACGGTGTGTTCAAGAAGTCTTCTAACTTATAGAGTGCAATTCAAGTTTTTTCTCTACATTTCTTCTATGTTGGAGATCTAAGTGTTCTCTTCAGGTATGTTGTTGGGAAGTGTTTAAAGATGCTAAATCTAGAATTTGGTGATCTAAATTACTATGTAGTAAAAGTTATGTTCGCCAATTTGAGAAGAATATTTGATAGTGTTTCTGAGTTGTACAAAGGTGTCTAGGAGAAAGTATTTTTCTTCGCATTCTTCTACGGAAAGGTTTCAAGTGTTCTAGTTTTGGATATGTTTACATAAGGATCTTACCTATCTTCCATCCAAAAGGTTTGTGATTTGGTGCTCTGGAAAGCAATTAATTGTGTGGCAAAGTTCGATAGTGTTGTTGTGTATAGGTGAAAGTTGTGTTCAAGTGAAAGTTGTGTTCAGGTGAAAGTTGTTGTGGCTGAATTTGTTCATTTCTAGGTGACTCCAATATGTTCTTAGAAGTTTCTAGATTATATTAAATCCCTGTGTATGGTACACAAGTTATGGTTGTGATCCTAGAAGCATGTGATCAATAATTCCTTATGTTTACACTATTTGGCCAACCTTGAATGTTTCTGCTAATTAAGGAGTTGATTTGGTGAATATGTGAGTTTGTGTAGCATGCTTGGATAGATTTAGGTCAAAGATAAGGTCTAAAGTTTTTTTCCTTCATTCCTTTATGCCATTGAATGTTTAGGTCCAAATATAATTCAAACATTGTGTGTTTTCTGAGCTTGGAGATTGTTTCAAGGTTTGAAGATTGTGTTGTTGACCTTGAAGATTGTTTCAAGGGTAATGATGGTATAAATAAGTGTCAAGGATTCATGGATGAGTTTGAGCATGATGGGCATTATGTGAATAATGCAAAATTGATCAACGAAGCAATAGCTTTCATATGTTAGGCTACTGCATGCAGTGAGAAGAAGGTGGTTACAATTTTTAGTGATGCTATGAAGGTGTTGTGTATGTTGTTGTGTATATTAAGATTCATTTGAATTGAACTCCATTCATAGGTTAGATGCAATTATATCAATTCAAAGCATGGTAGTGATCCATTCTTATCTTCTTTCTTTCTTTCTCAGTGGGTAGTGAGTCCACTTGGACAGTGAGTCCCCTACAATGAGCATTCTCTCTATGGCAGTGAGCCTTTATAATTTAATATTGTTACTACATTATATTGTGAGATAATCCTCACCATGGTCTTTCCCTTTTAGGGTTTTCCACGTAAAAATCTGGTGTTCTCTTACGCATGGTGTTGATGTGTTTAAGTTTTTGTTATATGTTTTTCACGTTTAAATTTCATAATATATTATGCATTTAAGTGAGCTGATGTGGATGTGATTATGTTTATGAGGGTTTGACATTTTTGATACAACTGATTCACCCCCTCTCTATTGTCTTGTGCCTTCAAAAATTGGTATCAGAGCAAGGTTGCTTGGAGGAAAGATTAACAACTTGAGGTAGATCTGGGATGGTGCACAAGATGAATGTTCCCTTGTTTAATGGATCTTCAGAAGATGAATGCATGTCTATTAGTTGTGAAGAACTCAAGGTTTCTCTTAAATACCTAGAAAGGACTAGAAAAGAAAACAAAGATCTGGAGGAGAGTGTCAAAGAATGAGATGGATGTATTAGAAAATTGAGAAACCAAGTCAAGAAGTTCTAAGAAAGAAATAAGTGAATGAACAATTGAGGTTAGAAAATGAATCCATGAATGGTCTAAAAATGCAAATTGAAGAAAATGCAAGAACTGAGGAATGTCTGAACTCAATAGAGAAAGCCAAATCTAAAGAATGTATAAGGCTTGAACAAGAAGTTGTGAAATTGAAATTAGATCTGGAGAAGACAAAGAGTTATGAAGAAAATATTAAGATAAGTTCTACAAGGTTTGATGAGATGATTGTAAGTAAGAAAAGATCCAATGATAAAGAGGGATTAGGGTTTGAAAAAGGTAAAAGTTCAAAATTAGATCAAACTTCAATTCAGAGGGACAATGGAAAGTAAATTTAGAATCAAAATAATAAAGCTAAGAGACCTCTGGTCAGACAACCAAATGCTCAAAGGTATCCATCTTTCAATGGTTTTTGTCATTTATGCAATAAGTATGGACACAAAGCAATAAAATGCAGAAGTAAAAAGAATGAAAATGGTCCATCCTTCTTTGGTCAATACTTCACATGCAATAAAGTTGGTCATAAATTTGTTGTATGTGGAAGTAAAGTGAGTCAGAACTCTATTAGGTGTTTTGCATGCAATAAGATGGGACATAGGGCTAATGAGTGTAGAAGTCAAATGAGAAATGGCTATGGCAAGGATAGAATTGTTAAATCTTTCGATGGCTACTATCTTACATGCAATAGATTTGGGCACAAAGCTAACCAATGCAGATCTAGAATGAATGAAATAAATACTAGTTAGAAGGATGTTGTGTACTACAATTGCAATAGATCTAGACATACTTCTATGTTTTACAGAAGCAGAAGCATGAAGAAGGATGATTTGATATAGAAGAACAAACTAGTACAAAAAGTTGATTTGGCAGTAGCGATAGAGGTTAATAGTGAACCTGTACCGACATCTAGTGCATATGTTTCCTCCAGGAACTAAGATAAGAGCTTCAGCTCAAGTGCAGCTTTAATGGAAATCTTTTCTCCCCTACCAAAGGAATGGTGCTAATGTCTCAGCATGAAGGGTGAAGGTAAAGAATTAGTAACAAAAGTATAAGTCAGGACATAGACTGATTGGAAAGGATAAAGGTAGAGTTGTGCAAATTATCCTAGTTGGTAATGTTGAAAGAGGATCTTATTATCCATAAGAAATTTGTTGTCCAACAAAATTTGATTAGGTAAGGAGACATCTTATAAGTTTTGACTAAGTATCTATTTGGTAAAATCAAACTACAATGTTATGGTAATTTGGTCTGCATTGGTCTACTATTGAAGATATTAGTCTATGGTTTTGGCATATGGTTATTGATCTTTGGATACATCTACATCAATAATTTTTTATAATTTTGATGATTGGCTTGAAAGTGATGAGTAATAGAAGTTTGGGTTAAAAAAACATAGTTGTTTTTAGTTCTCGTGTTGATTGGTGGTATTTGAGTTCCCTTATAACAAGGAGCAACAAGATTCAGGCCACCTACACTCTGACAGGTCCAATTAAGAAGCAATTCGACCTACTGACCAAAATCTTTGATGACATTTCCTAGAACTTAAATGTTCTAAGCAGATTGCATTTCCTGGCCTTAGTCATGCTATAACTCCATTAAATATAGAATGGAGGCTCATAGAAATGGTACTTATAGACAGCCACCCTAAAACCCAAAATTAGATCTACCACCATTTGGAACAATGACTGATGCTAACAAGGCACCACCTCATAACTTGCAATCTACCTGGAGTCTTTTAATGGCCTCCATAAAGGATAGGAGCCTCTACAAGACACCATCAGACTCCCTGGATTGTGACACAGACCATCAATCTAGCATACCATCTCTACTGATGTTTAAAATTATCACGGGGCCATGGGTTATAATTCATATCTTACCACAGGTGTAGGATATTCAAACTCCACCATTAATGTGGGCTTCATACAGTGATATTGACAGTCTAAAATTCACAACCAAGATTGAAAATTCAAGCCTCTTCATGGAAGGCAGCTGACCAATCAGGCTACTCCATCTCAACAAATCCTTTCGCTGACTTTTCCTCCTTTCCATCCTTCATGGCCACATATCATCCTATCACAGCCACATAGAGGGATGTGGACCATCATCTTTAGGGTTTACATGCTTGTACTAAGCCTCAACATGTCCCTCTGTCTCGTGGCCATCCTTCTCTTTCTTAGGAACGGGACACATCATGATCTCATGGTAGCACAAAGGATCTTTCCTCTTTCCAAGATTCTTCTACGAGTTAGTGCCACCATCAGATCCTTCAACCCCTATGGTCCCACATCCGTTGTTTGACTTCTTGATAGCTGACATAATCCTATTTGTCCATTTAAAATCCTCTATCTTGTGGCTGTAAGCCCAAGAATCCTTACCACGTGGCACAATTTTAGGGCTGATGCTAAAGCAAGCGAGCTATTGTCACATCTCAACTTTCCATAACTACTTGAGTTAGTTAAAAGCATATCACTGAACTTTAAATGAGGATAAATTAATAGATGTATATTATTGGTTTAAGATTTATTTGCATCAGCTATATTTTGGGACTAACCTATTGATTGTGGGATGAGTGTGAATATTTGCAGGTCTTGTCGAAGGAGAAGAACATGGCTCAGGTAGAGGGGTTCTAGCCTCTTGGCAACATGTGTTGGGTTCTATCTGGTGTCCTTATTACACACATTCACTTAGATTTCATGTGGTTTTGAGAAAATGTTTTCATTACTTGTTTTGTTTCGATGCATGTTTGATAAATTCACCTTGTTGGATAATGTTGAGTGTCTTGCTTTGACTTTTAATCAAGTTCAAAACTTGTTGAAATAAAGATGATAAGTTATTGATACTCATTTTACCTTAATCTAAAATGATAAATCAAATTACAAATATCACTATCTTGAAACATAGAATGCCTAATGTTTGCAATACTTGTTAAATTTATTATATCTTATTTTCATAAGTAAATATACTTATATCAAAGATCAAAATTTTATGAGTAGAATGTTATAAACATTTATAATAAGATATTCCTATTCTATTATATTTCAAATTAGGATAACGTTTAAATATATAAAACTAAATTATAAATAAATTAAAGTACTTTTTTTTAACTTATCCTTATTTTTGAAATATAAGAAAAAAAAACCACGTTAAAGCTATATATGAAGATATTTTTATTTATTTATATTTCTTTAAAAATAGATGACATATTTAAGTTCACGGGAGATCGATATAAAAGAAAAGAGGGATTATTGATGTTATTGTAGCGTCAGGAGATTTACTCAGGTCGACTCAATGAAAAGTCATATATAAAGAGACACCAAAATATATGAAGAGACACCAAAGCATACGAAGAATCGCCGACACATATGAAGAGTCCTCGACACATATGAAGAGTCACCTTGATTTGTATATATACTTCAATTCAATCACTTCATTTATATCTCTAGCAACAAATCATCATTTTCATTAGCAGTAGACTAATGTCAAGGAGAAACATATTCATTTGTATCTTTGCATTTAGGAGAGGTGCTATTATTCATTGTATCAAATTCAACCTTGTGTTGGGACTGAGTTGTAAGCAGATTTCTTTTCTTATTCCTTCAATATATAAGAGATATATTTGCTGGGTTTTTCTCCCTCGAGTAGGAAGGTTTTCCCAGGGTATCTACTATGTTCATTGCTCTATGTGTTGTTGTATTTCTACTTATTTCATTTCTGATCTTAAAACTAACATGGTATTAGAGCGAGTCTAAAAAAAAGATTAGATCAGATTTGTTTAAGCAGTGAAGTCTTCTTCTTATCTAGGGCAGTCTATCTAAGCATCGAAGATGGTGAACGAAGTCAAGTTCGACGCTTCAATTTCTAAAAGTTCCATGGTACATCATGTGGGGATAACATGGAAACTGCATAGATAGTGGGGATTGTCGTCCAGTTACGATGTAATGGATTGGAATAGCATATCTGCTTGCAAGGTATAAAAGCAAAGGATGGGATTCATTTTCATTGAAGTGCAGAGGCTCCAATAGCAACTCATAACTATACTTGTGTTGAAATTGCCCATGGCTGCAAAGATGTTAATCACTGCAGTTTGTATGGTGGCGTTGCTGAGTGCAAACGACGTGCTTGCAAAGAGACTGAAGAAGGTGAAGTGCCATGACAAGCTCTACAAGAAGACCTGTCATGGGAAGCATGTCTGTCCATACGAGTGTTAGCATACCTGCGTGATGTATTGCAAAAAAAAAAACTTGCAAGCTTGTTTGTCTGTGCAATAAGCCCAGAGGCATGTGCTAGGATCCTCGGTTCATTGAAGGAGATGGCATCATGTTCTATTTCCATGGCAAGAAAGACTAGAATTTCTGTTTGGTTTCAGACTCAGAGCTCCACATCAATGCTCACTTCATTGGAAAGAGAGGATGAGGACAAATTAGCTACTATCAGATATTCCAAAATTCTAGCACTCGTTGAGTTATCAAAACCTGTTGTTCATGTAGCGAAAGGGCTCGCAAACATGAGGAATGTTGATGTAAGCAGGATTCTGTCCAGGTACTGTGCATATTTACTGGTGTCCACAGCCAAGCTTCTTCCTCTCCATCCAAACATTGCAAATGTGAAGCACATGGATGTTCACAATGAGTTGGTTCATCTTCCTAGCCTTGGATACAATGCAATGAAGAACTATGAAGAGTATTCTACTTTGGGACACAACACAAAACTAGCTCGGGAGCTACAACAAAAGCCAAAACAGCTAAGGTTAAAAATAATCTTAGATTACTGAGGTGGAGTGATGATATTTTATTCTCTAAAAAACAAAGCTTCTATCCACGCAGAGTTTTTTGAAGAAGAGCCTCTCACAAACTTTGGTTTATTTCTATCTGCTGGCCGAAAGATTGGGCATTTCGTCAGAGGGTGTGGTTTATATCAACTGTAATGACGATGGAGCATTGGTCTTGCACAAGTCATGGCAGAGAACGTCAGTCCTGTTGTTCGTCACTTGTTTACTTTGAATGGTGCTGTCAATATCGACGAGCATTCTCAACCACTCTTAGTGGTTCAGCTGTGAAGGGTTGGTGCATTGTTTGTAGCTAGCATGGTTTTCTAGGCGAAGTAATTCCAGACGCTTGGAGCTGGGCATGGGAAATCTTTGATAACTGTTGGAGTTATTTCTTGGAGAATTTGGCACTTCTTAGACTTCTATCTCTCTTGGCCTTTGTAACTCTGATGGCTGCAAGAACAATGGAGGAAATTATCCGTCAAGTTACAAATGAAGATGCTGAGAGCCTAGGCAGTTTTGACACCCTGAATGCTCTATTAAATCCAGAGGTGCACTTTGTGAGCTTTGTGAAAAGATTTGGCAAGAAGTACTCAGGGCCAGAGGAGCACGCCCTTGGATTTGGCATCTTCAAGGCCAATCTTTTGAGGGCTTTGGAACACCAGAAGATGGATCCAAGCGCTGTCCATGGCATCACAAAGTTCTTAGATTTGACGGAGCATGAGTTCTGCCATCAATATTTGAAGTTTAGGGTGTCAACATCTGTCAGATCTGGCACTCACGATGCCCTGATTTTGCCTACTAATGATCTACTTGATGACTTTGATTGGAGAGAAAAAGGGGGCCATCCCAAAGGTTAAGGATCAGGGCACCTGTGGGTCGTGCTGGGCATTTAGCACGACGGGGGGCATTGGAGGGGTTGACTTATTAAGATAGGGAAGCTGGTGAGCATGAGCGAACATCAATTGGTTGACTGCGATCATGAGGCATCAATGCTGGAGATATTCAATGACACTAAAGTTAGCAAAGATAAGACACAGCTATAGGTCTAGCTCAATGGTGTACCAACAATAAAGAGATAAGTATTTTATGCTTGAATAATGTTCATGAATTTTATGTAGTTATTATTTCATGCAATAACATTGTGAATAGTGAATCATGTATGCTTCTAGCATTGGTCTGTACATTTCTCTTCAGGACCTAGTTTGATTCTATGAACTATTAGTAATCTCTCTAAAATGCTTCTAGGACAGATCAAGGAGCAAAAGGATGATGAGAGACTGCATAAGGAATTCAAAGGGAGGAAGAGCTTGAGGCATCCTGTGAGGAAGGCATGCCGACTGGAGAAATGAACAATCATGGAGTCATAGCTTGCAGCCATGGGACTAAGTTGGTGGCACATAACTTCACTGGAGACATCTCTCGAGGGCACAAGGTTGGTTCAGCCTTGGATGAGGAATTTGCATCAGCAAAGAAGATTGAGAAAGATGAAGACACTAAACAATGGAGAACCCTTTCAGTTTGTCATTATGATCAGCTACTTCGAAGAGAAGGAAATGACATTCAGATGGAGTTAAATTCTGAGAATTCAAGGAACGAGTTGAGAGCATGTCTGAGAAAATGACTAAGGCTTTGAGATCAATGGAAGGGAGTTCACTTCCAAAGGATTTCCTTGCAATCTCTGAGGCAGGGATCAAGAGGGAGTTCTATGACTCACTGAGAAGAAGTGAAGGTTGCAATGCGTGGAAGACCTCTTCAGCTGCTGAGAACAAAATTGAACAAGACTGTCAATCCGAATTTGACATTGGTAGCTCCACAAACCTACTCAGAATAGGGTGATGTGGGATGAGATCGAGGAGGACAGTCCAGAACTCTCATAAGTCAGTAGTGCCAGAGGCATGCGTTGAAAACCTTTCCTCTAAGGAAAGCATTGTAGGCAATCTTGGACAAGGAGGTCAGAAGGTTGATGCAAGTACTTGGAGCTTTAGAGGGAGTCACATCATCATGAAGATCTGTTGCAATGTATATTTCTCTGTGATGGAGAAGTATGAGGTGAAAGCCCTTGTAGTGTATATTTCTCTGTGATGGAGAAGTATAAGGTGAAAGCCCTTGTAGTGTATATTTCTCTGTGATGGAGAAGTATGAGGTGAAAGCCCTTGTAGTGTATATTTCTCTGTGACAGAGAAATATGAGGTGCAAGCCCTTGTCCATCTCTGAGACGGAGATGTGGTTCTTTCCACCCTCTAGGAGTAGCCATGGTGGACGTCATGTTGAGTGACTCCATGACGCTATATTTTTTCCACTAATGGGAGTAGCCATTGTGGACATTACGTTGAGAGACTCCGTGATGATTCTCTTGTACTTATGTTTATCCACCCTCTGGGAGTAGCCATGGTGGACATCATGTTGAGAGACTCCATGACGACATCACGTTGAGAGACTCCATGACGACATCACGTTGAGTGACTCTGTGATGGGCACTTGTACACATGTTTCTTTCGACCCTCTGGGAGTAGCTATGGTGGACGTCATGTTGAGAGACTCCATGACGGCATCACGTTGAGTGACTCCGTGATGGGCACTTGTGCACATGTTCCTTTCCACACATGGGAGTAGCCATGTGGACATCATGTTGAGTGACTCCATGATGATATCACGTTGAGAGACTCCGTGATAAATTCTTAATGGGTGTAGCCATTGTGGGTGTCATGTTGAGAGACTCCATGACATATCTGGAAAGATATCTCCTTAGCTAAGAGGGAGTGTTGATGTTATTGTAGCGTCAGGAGATTTACTCAGGTTGACTCAATGAAAAGTCATATATAAAGAGACACCAAAATATATGAAGAGACACCAAAGCATATGAAGAATCGCCGACACATATGAAGAGTCCCCGACACATATGAAGAGTCACCTCGATTTGTATATATACTTCAATTCAATCACTTCATTTATATCTCTAGCAACAGATCATCATTTTCATTAGCAACAGACTAATGTCAAAGAGAAACATATTCATTTGTATCTTTGCATTTAGGAGAGGTGCTATTATTCATTGTATCAAATTCAACCTTGTGTTGGGACTGAGTTGTAAGCAGATTCCTTTTCTTATTCCTTCAATATATAAGAGATATATTTGCTGGGTTTTTCTCCCTCGAGTAGGAAGGTTTTCCCAGGGTATCTACTATGTTCATTGCTCTATGTGTTGTTGTATTTCTACTTATTTCATTTCTGATCTTAAAACTAACATTAGGCACGCATTGTAGGCAATTTAAGAATTTGTTTTGGATGGATGTCATGCATTTTGGACTGCCCGTTACAGGAGGAGGCGATGGAAATAGAAGGGAATTAGGTTTTGAATGATGATAAAAAGAGAAAAATATCTTGTTTTAACAACACACCCAGAGAAAAGAATAGACTACAATGCCAAAAGGAAGAGGGATTAACAAGAGATAGCTTTAGGAATTTTGCTCTACTATTGATCACAGAAACAGGTTTTTCTCTTAGTATTTATTTTAGGAAACATCTTTAATGAAATGGTTGATGATTAGAATAAATACTAGATTATTTTCCTTCCCACTAAAGCAGCCTTCATGTCTTGAGAATGAACTCTCTTCTAGATCTATAAAAATTTCTTTTAGTTATTTTAAAATATTTAACCAACCACATACTCAGACCGACCTCTTGATAAATCGTATCAGCAAATTTATTTTGGTTCAATCTGCTCTTATTTGGATGTCTGCAACATTTAGGATAGGCTTGATCTCTATTGGTCAACTAGGGGGACTTACATCTTACATCTCTTACTTTCTTTTAATCGTTATATGTCGAATGACTTAAACATCATGGTATCCTAAAAATGAATCGCAGAATAGAATCTCCTTTTTCTTGAATAATCTTGTTTTTATCTTTCAATTGAATGACATTCTTGATGGCCAATTGTTCTTTTGATCTTTCTATACTAGTTTAGATTGTAGTTTAAATCTGTACTTTTCTTTGCTTCTACGAATCTTCCTCACCCCATATTTTTGATTCTTAGAATTGATCTCTTTGGATCATTTACCAGATCAATCAGCTTTTACTACAACCATATATCAATTATTGATAATAATTTACTTGTGATTCCTTCTATTTGTGATTTAAATTGCCTATCTCTGTCTTTGACCGATCTGGTTTTCCATGAGATTTTTCCATCCATTTTAAACACTACAGTGATCAACCTTTAATTATTAGCCTATCTTATGTAAATGCCCTCTCCTGTATTAGGCAACCTTAGAGGCGTACGGGTGTCTCTTTAAACACCAACCACACTAAGTTGACAGATTTTGGCTCGTTTAGGCATAGAATTTTTCTTAAGCCATTAATTCTAATTTGTTCAACCTTTTCAATTCAAATGGCATCCTTTATGGAAAATGTGCTTCTCTTTGTTTCTACCTTTTAACCGCCTAATTATAAGCTACAACATTCCTAAGTTGGTGGCCTTGATGATACTAAAATTAAACTATATTGTTTTTTTTAAAAAAGGGGCCTACCTTGATAGTGAACGTTGCAAAAACTTTATAAAAAATGACCCTGCGATCATATATGTGAACATATTTAAGCTCCTATTTAATTTTTCCACAAAGGAGAAATTATTGTGTAATTAAATAACCTTAAAGTAAAAATTCTATGTTACTCTTATATCGGACCACCCTATAGCTTACATAGATTCATGTAATTTTCCTTTACTTATGATTCAAACACTTCACATTTGACTTTACAACCTCTGAGAACAAAATAGAATCACAAAACTACACCAATGATAATGTTTAAAACTACTACAGTACATACGACATAAACTAAAAACATATGAAACAAGAACAAGTTGTATTCTCCTGAAATAAATATATTTCATGTTAGAATGAATGTAAGAAATGAGATTGCCTTCAGAATGATGTATAGCTATGCTTGGAGTGAGATTGTTTTTATTTTTCTTTCCTTCGTCTCTATGTTAATGCATTTGGAAAGATTGCCTTCCGAGATGGGTGTCAAGTATGGCTACATAAGGGAGTAGGGTTTCTTTTTCAAAACCTACACACCATTTAAATGGTTAAACACTTTGGCCAAAGTGAATGGAATGTTGAAATAGACATATGTACCATTGAAATAGATGGTTAATTGCCTAGTTCTATATATTTATATTTTCCTTGCCATATCCTATTGATGAGATGTTGCATTCATTATAGAAATCCATGTAGATCGATAGGCATACACCAGATTCCACCTTGCACTTGTTTACAGGTTGCTAGGCCCTTTGAGCAGGGTCGAGCATCCTTTAATTTGAAGGATACTAGGGAAGTGCAAGCTTCGTGGTCTGGCAGAAAAGTGCCTGAACCATGTTCTTGTCCTCTAACATAGTAGATGGACAGTTGGTCGATGGTGGTCGAGGACTATTTGTTGGACTCACTTGATATTGATGACAGTTGTACTCTTTATTGATCTCAAATGCTTTTTAACACATTATGCCAATATTTGAAACTTGTAATATTATTGAATTGATATACTCTCTAATCAACTTTAGATAGATGTATTGAAACTTGATTGGACATCAAACTTATGAATGAAAACTTGCATTAACATTATGAATTTTTGTTATCTCTTCTTCATAATGATGTTGTAGTTAATCTACTGTATTTTATTTACTCACTTGATGTTAATGTGAATTTTACTTCAATATTATTGTTGTGGAATTTTAGAGTACTTTACATTTGGTATCAGAGCAATGGTTCTACTCTAGGCCTTTTTTAACAATTATGCTAAAGTTGTAAACTCTTTGTAGATAGTTCATCATGAACACTAGAAACTCTAGATGTAGGACATCAACCCTAGGATCTGGCAACAACCTAGACACTGGAAACAATGAAGAAGGCAATGTTGGGGACAATGTTGGTGCTTATGTAGGAGGGGCTAATATTGGGAATAATGAGGGAAACAGAAATGAGACAAATAATAATAACAATGTTGGACAAAATAATGAAGGACAGAATAACCAACTAACTCAAATCTTATCTCTCTTAACTTGGCAAGGAACCCAAATAAACACTATGGAACAAGAAATCAGAGGAACAAGGGGAAACTAGGTTGAAGAATGAAGAGAAGAAGATGGAGGTCCTGAGGGTGAAGTAAATGGAAACAATAGAAATGAAATTACTAAGGAGTTAGGGAAGGATCTCAAAAAGGTTACACCTCCTAAGTTTGATTGTAAGACTATAGGTGACGGAGCTAAAGCATGGATTATTGATATGGAAAAATATTTTGATCTCCGTGACTTGTCTACTGAAACTAAAGCTATATGGGGATCCTACTAGCTTAGTGGGGAAGCAACGACTTGGTGGGATAATGAGAAGGCTAAAAAGAAACTGTTACCAGCATAAGTTACGTGGGACTGCTTCCTCAAGATATTCAAGAAGAGGTGGTTAGCACAACTCTATTTTGACAAGAAAATGATAGAATTCCAAAATCTCACTCAAGAAGGTATGACTATGAAGCAATATTAGGAGAAATTCTCACCTATTGAGGTATGTTCCACAGTATCAGCTTGATGAAAGGTTCAGAATTCGTAAGTTAATTTTGGGATTAAGACCACATATTGTGTCAGAGGTTGATAGTCATAATCCATTGACTAGGGATGAAGTGTTTGAAAAAGCTACTAAATAGGAATAGAAAATGTAGTAGATTGCCAACTACTGTAAGAGTCAGAATGTGAAGAATGGGAATAAAAGGTTTCAAAATGATAGTCGCAATCAAGGTAATAAGAGAAACCAAGGAAATAGTAAGCACCAGATAAGGAATATTAAAAGAGGTAATAACTACTAGGATAAGAACACTGGGAACCAAGGTGGAAATAACAATAAGAGAGGTAACTATGGCAACAATAATAATAATAATAGAAGGGACATGCCTGCTAGACATAGAGGACCCAGAGATGGATGTTACACTTTTGGAGGAGAGCACTATGCAAGTGCATGTCCTCATCGAATAGAGAATTAGAGAGATGGAAATTGACATGGAGCTCCTCCACACACAATTCATGCAACTGTAGATCATCAACGAGCAAATTTCCAAGCTACACCTATTTAGATGTCTGGTAAGCTATTTGGCCTTCTACTTTCTATTTTAATTGATACAAGACCTATGAAATGTTTTGTTGATTCTGAGATTGTAGCTAAGTTATCTATAAAACCTAGACACATGGAAAATTCTTGGATGGTGTAGTATGGTAACAATGCAGAGAAAAGAGTAGATTCATGTCTAGTATGCAGTGAATTAGATCTTCCTACTTTTGAATCACAAGTCAATTTTTATGTTGCACCTCTAGGATCTTATGATGTTATTCTTGGAATCAATTGGATGTCTGAACATAAGTCCTTAGTAGACTGTGAAGAGAAGATAGTGAAATGCCTTGATGATTTTTGTAATCGGGTAGAGATTCATGGGTCAAGAACACCCCTTAAGCTAAGACAAATATCAACTATGCAATTAAAAAGGATAAAAGAAAGGGTTATTCCATCTATGCAGTGAAGATAATAGCTCTAGATAATCAGGAACCATCTTTTGACAAATATCCTATTCTTAGAGAATTCAAAGATGTCTTCCCTGATGAATTGAATGAACTACCACCTAAAAGAGAATTTGATTTCTCTATAGATCTAATGCTAGGAACAAAACCATAGTCTAAAGCACCTTACCGAATGACAATGACAGAACTGTATAAACTTAAGGCATAATTAGAAGAATTGTTAAAACAGGGGTTTATTAGACCTAGTGTGTCACCTTGGGGAGCACCAGTCATCTTTGTAAAGAAGAAGGATGGAATGTTGAGGTTGTGCATTGATTATGGAATGCTCAACAAAGAAACTATTAAAAAGAAATATCTACTTCCAAGGATAGATGAGTTGTTTGACCAGATGAAAGGTGCAAAGGTATTCTCTAAAATAGACCTTAGATCCATTTACCATCAGTTATAGATTAAGGATGAGGATATCTCTAAAATGGAATTTAGAACTTGATATGGTCACTATGACTTCATAGTAGTACCATTCAGGTTAACTAATGCACCAACAACTTTTATGAACTTGACGAATACCGTGTTCAGGGATTGTCTAGATGAATTTGTGTTGGTCTTCCTAGATGGCATTTCGATTTACTTTAAATTAGTAGAGGAGCATGAAAGACACTTAAGGATAGTCTTGCAGCCTTTAAGGGAAAGAAAATATTTTGGCAAGTTATCTAAGTGCACATTCTACCAGAGTAAAGTTCACTATCTTGGCCATGTAATTTCAGAAGATGGGATTGCGGTAGATCTTGAAACGATCAAGGCAATAATGGAATGGCCCGCACCACAAACTATAACTGAGGTTTGAAGCTTAATGGGGCTAGCAGGATACTACAGAAAATTTGAAGAGGGATTCTCGATAATCGCAACACCCATAACCTGGTTGCAGAAGAAGGGTAAGAATTTTGATTGGATAGATAAATGTGAACAAGCTTTTCAGTTGCTGAAAGAAAAACTCACATCAGCACCTATTCTGACCATACCTTGTCCAAATGGTCATTTCACAGTGATTACAAATGCTTTTGGTGAAGGCATGGGAGGAGTGTTGATACAGAATGGGAAAGTGGTTGCATATGAATCAAGGAAACATAAATAGCATGAGTTAAAATTATGCACCTCATGATCTCGAATTGTTCACCATTGTTCATGCACTCCAAATGTGGAGGCACTATCTCTTGGGTAAGCCATTTGAGCTTAAGATAGATCATTTGGGGCTCAAATATATCTTCACCCAACCTAATCTTCATGCACGATAGAGAAGGTGGCTAGAATTCCTGAGCGAGTATGATTTTGGAATCAAATATATTAAAGGCAAAGTGAACAGGGTAGCATATGCTCTTCGCAGAAGATGAGATCTAGCTACTATGGTAACTACTAGAACCAATTTGAGATAGTAGGTAATACAAAACTTGCAAGGGGATGAGTACTATGAATGGGTTAAGCAAGCATTAGAAGCAAACTCCATTGATCATCAATTTGATGGGTATGTAATATAATTAGATGGGATTTTGAGATATCAAGGGAGACTGTATATTCCAGATTCAGGTGAGTTGAGGAAATTGATACTTGAATAGATCCAGAATGCACCATATTCTGGACACCGAGGAGTGACTAAGACAATGGAAGGATTGAGACCATTGTACTTTTGGCCTAAACTCAAGATGGACGTGACAGAGTTTGTCACTTGATGTTTAGAATGTCAATGCATCAAGGTAGAACATATCCATCTTGTAGGACTACTCTATCCACATAGTGTACCTTAGTACCAATGGCAGGTGATTAGCATGGACATTATTTAGGGATTGCCCATGTTAATGAGCAGGCATGATGTCATCTTAGTGGTAGTGGACAAACTAACGAAAGTGGCTCATTTCATTGCCGCAAATCTCTCAAATGGGTAACTGACTTTAGCCAAGAAGTTCATCCAAGAGATCTTTTGACTACATGGAGTGCCAGAGATGATTATTTTAGATTGTGACACTCACATGACCTCTAGGTTTTGGACCACACTTAATGTATCTTTGGGAACTAAGTTGAACTTTAGTACAAGTTATCATCCCAAAATAAATGGTCAGATAGAGAGAGTCAACCATGTAGTGGAGGATCTTCTGAGGATGTATTGTATGGATCAACAGTACAAATGGGACGAATATTTGCCATTGGTAGAGTTTGCGTATAATAATTCCTACCATGCATCCTAAGGTATGGCATCATTTGAGCCTCTTTATGGACACAAGTGTAGGACTCTAATCAATTGGGACATGATTGAAGATTGAATAGTAGTTGGACCAGACATGTTAAAGGAAATGGAAGATCAGATGAGGCTAATCAAAGAGAAATTGAAGCAAGCCTCAGATAGATAGAAATGTTATGCAGATAAGACCAGGAATTTTAGGCAATTCTCAGTGGGTGACAAGGTGGTTTTAAAGGTCAAGCCACATAAGAGTTTGATTTTATTTGGAAAAGCATCCAAACTAGCTCCAAGATTTGTAGGACCTTTTGATGTTCTTGAAATGATTATTCCAGTTTTATAAAGACTTGCACTAACGCCAACTCTCACCAAGATCCATAATATTCTTCATGTGTCATTATTGAAACCCTATCATCTTGATGTTTTGCATATTCTTTATTCGTGTGCTCTAAAGGTATAGGATCCAGGAGTGGTGCTAGTGGAGCCCATTCGAGTCTTATAGAGGCACAGTGTTAAGTTGCATAATCGAGACATAGTGCAGTATAAGGTCCAGT
Source organism: Cunninghamia lanceolata (assembly GCA_027924645.1). NCBI lineage: Eukaryota > Viridiplantae > Streptophyta > Pinopsida > Cupressales > Cupressaceae > Cunninghamia > Cunninghamia lanceolata. Next base: position 5,564,617 of record BSBN01000582.1, read on the forward strand.
GGAACCAATATTCAGTGGACAGTGCCACTTGGGATGATGCTTCTGATATTGATAGATCTTTTCTACATTCAAAATATTAGAATAGATGTTTTATTTACATACATAATAGAGATATTTGATACTTAGATGATGATACATAATTATTTGATACTTATTTGTTTTGGTTTGATATAATAAGACATCGAGACGATGTCTCTTCCAACTAGGGAAGGATGTCATGTCTCAGATTTTCATAACTACTTGAATTGGTCAAAAGCATATCACTGAACTTTAAATGAGGATAAATTGTTAGATGTATATTATTGGTTTAAGATTTAACTACTTTGGCTATATTTTGGGACTAACCTATTTATTGTGAGATGAGTGTGAATGTTTGCAGGTCTTGTTGAAGGACAAGAGCATGGCTCAGGTAGAGGGGTTCTAGCCCCTTGGGAACATATGTTGGGTTCTATCTGGTGTCCTTATTAGACACACTCACTTAGATTTAATGTGGTTTCGATAAATGTTTGCATTACTTGTTTTGTTTCGATGCATGTTTGATAAATTCGCCTTGTTGGATAATCTTGAGTGCCTTGCTTAGACTTTTAATCAAGTTTGAAACCTATTGAAATGAAGATGATAAGTTAGTGATACTAATTTCACCTTAATCTAAAATGATAAATCAAATTACAAATATCACTATCTCAAAACATAGAATGCCGAATATTTGCAATACTTGTTAAATTTATTATATCTTCTTTTCATAAGTAAATATACTCATATCAAAGATCAAAATTTTATGAGGAGTAGGATGTTATAAACAATTATAATAAGATATTCCTATTCTATTATATTTCAAATCAAGATAATCTTTAAATATATAAAACTACATTATAAATAATTAAAGTACTCTTTTACTTTTGAACTTATCCTTATTTATGAAATATAAGAAAAAAAAAACACATTAAAGCTATATATGAATATATATATTTTTTATTTATATTTCTTTAAAAATAGATGATATATTTCAATGCATGGGAGATCGATATAAAAGAAAAGGGGGATTAGGCATGTGTGGCAGGCAATTTAGGAAATTTTCTTTGCATGGATGACATGCATTTGGGACTTCCCGTTACAAGAGGAGGCGACAGAAATAGAAGGGAATTAGGTTTTGAATGATGATAAAAAGAGAAAAAAAAGATTGTTTTAACAACACATCTAGAGAAAAGAATAGAGTATGACAGCAAAAGGAAGAGGGATTAACAGGAGATGGCTTCAGGAATTTTGCTCTACTAGTGATCGGTGAAACATGTTTTTCTCTTAGTATTTATTTTAGGAAACATCTTTAATGAAATGGTTGATGATTAGAATAAATACTAGATTATTTTCCTTCCCACTGAAATGGCCTTCATGTCTAGTTAATGAACTCTCTTTTAAATCTCTAAAAAATTCTTTTACTTATTTTAAAATATTTAACTAGCCACATACTTAGATTGACCTCTTGACATATCATCTCAACAACTTTATTTTGGTTTGATATGCTCTTATTTGGATGTCTACAACATTTAGGATGGGCTTGAGTTCTTTTGGCTGGCTTAGGAAACTTACATCTCAGATCTCTTACTTTCTTTTAGTCCTTATATGTAGAACTACTTAAACATCAAGGTATCCTAAAAATAAATTGCATAATAGAATCTCTTTTTTCTTTAATAATCTAGTTTTTATCTTTCGATTAAATGACATTCACATCCAATTATTCTTTTGATCCTTCTATACTGGTTTGGATTTTAGTTTAAGTCTATACTTTTCTTTGCTTCTACGAATCTTCCTCATCCCATTTCTTTTACTCTTAGAATTGATCTCTTTGGATCATTTACCAGATCAACTAGCTTTTTCTACAACCCTGTATCAATTATTGATAATGATTTAGTTGTGATTCCTTCTGCCTGCAATTTAAATCACCTATCTCTATCTTTGACCGATCTAGTTTCGCATGAGCTCTTTCTATCCATTTTAAAGACTACAGTAATCGGCCTTTAATTATTAGCCTATCTTATGTAAATGCCCTCTCCTGTATTAGGCAACCTCAGAGGCATATGTGTGTCTCTTTAAACACCAACCACACTGAGTTGACATATTTTGGGCTCGTTTAGGAATAGAATTTTTCTTAAGCCATCAATTCTAATTTGTTCAACCTTTTCAATTCAGATGGCATCCTTTATGTAAAACATGCTTCTCTTTGTTTCTACCTTTTAACCACCTAATTATAAGCTGCAATATTCCTAAGTTGGCAGCCTTGATGATACTAAAATTGGTCTGTATTGTTTAAAAAAAAGGGGCCTACCTTGATAGTGAACGTTGCAAAAACTTTATAAAACATTGACCCCACGATTATATATGTGAACATATTTAAGCTCTTATTTAATTTTTCCACAAAGGAGAAATTATTGTGTGATTAAATATACCTTAAAGTAAAAAATATATGTTACTCTTATACCGGACCACCCTGTAGCTTACATAGACTCATGTAATTTTCATTTACTTATGGTTCAAACACTTTGCATTTGAATTTACAACCTCTGAGAACAAAATAGAATCATGAAACTACACCGATGATAATGTTTAAAACTACTGCAGTACATACCACATAAACTAAAAATGTATGAAACAAGCACAAGTTGTAATCTCCTAAAATAAGTATCTTTCATGTTAGAATGAATGTAAAAATTAAGATTGCCTTTAGAATGATGTATAGGTATGCTTGGAGTGAGATTGTTTTTTTTTAATTTCCTTCATATCTATGTTAATGCATTTGGAAAGATTGCCTTTCGGGACGGGTGTCGAGTATGGGTACACAAGGGGCTAGGTTTTCTTTTTCAAAACCTACACACTATTTAAACACTTAAATTGTTTGGGCAAAGAGAATGGAATGTTGAAACAAACATGCATCATTTAAATAGATAGTTAATTACCTCTAGTTCTATATATTTATATTTTCCCTACCATATCCTATTGATGAGATGCTGAATTCATGATAGAAATGCATGTAGATTAATAGGCACACACGAGATTCCACCCTGCACTTGTTTATAGGTTGCTAGGCCCTTCGAATAGGGTTGGGCATCCTTTAGTTTGAAGGTTATTGGGGAAGAGAAAGCTTCGTGGTTGGGCAAAAAAGCACCTAAACCATGTTCTTGTCCTCTGACGTAGCAAATGGCTAGTTGGTAGATGGCAGTCGAGGACTATTTGTTGGACTCACTTGATATTGATGACAGTTGTACTCTTTATTGATCTCAAATCCTTTGTAAGGCATTATGCCAATATTTGAAACTTGTAATATTATTGAATTGATATAATCTGTAATCAACTTCAGATAGATGTATTGAAACTTGATTGGACATCAAACTTATGAATGGAAACTTGCATTAACATTACAAATTTTTGTTATCTCTTCTTCATAATGATGTTGTAGTTAATCTACTTTACTTTACTTACTCACTTGATGTTAATGTGAATTTTACTTCAGTATTATTGTTGTGGAATTTTATAGTACTTTACAGCTATTTTCTTTTAGCTCTGTAGAAACTGGACATGCATCATGATCTCACCATCACATGGTGAATCTTTCATGCATTCAAGATTTCACTACACCTCTACACTACTATTGGATCTTCCTCAGATCCAGGTGAAACATGTGCACAAAAGGTTGTTCTAAAAATGGGGTCATGCTAGCAAAGTGACCATAGGGGGTCTTAAATTTTAACTTAAGTCGATGAGTCTAAAATATTTAAAGGGCACAAGCAACAGTCGATAACTAAGAAGTTGGGGCCAGTAAAGGGATGTAAATCCTAAGCTCAACTTCATGACTTAAAGGGTTTTCGCAGGTAATAGGAGGTCACCCCATAATTAATACAAAAGTGCCACAACTTCTTGGGTTTAGGGCTTTAGCTACTAGGAACATGGTTTTTCTCACTTAGAAATAGGGTTTTAACATTATTTTAGGCATTAGACCCTAAAATTGGATGTGCACACCATGAGAATTTAGGAAATTTAACATGGTCCTACTAGTGGCTCATGTTCGAGGATGCTTGTTTGGGAGAACAAGGTGAGAATCCAAAAAATATCTAGGTTGAGTAGACCAGGGCAACGAAAACATAGAGAGACAAAAAACCAAAAAGCCAAAAAGAAACGAATGCCCTATATACATATGATACAATGTACATGGAAAACAACACACTTCAAGAGAAGTCTGGCTTAAGGAATTATCCATGTATTGGTGATTCTAGAAGTTCGCTTGTCAAAGACTATAGAAAATATGAGTTCTCTCAATGAAAACTACTTATCAGGTAAGGGCCTAGACATAAGGCATCAAACTTTTCATGTTTTCCTTTGTTCCCAGCCTTGGCAATCCACATCAGAACCATGTTTCCATCTTCAAAATTCCTATGAGAAGACCTTTTCTCATATAATTTCTTGACCTATAGATGCAACATTTGATTTCTTTGATGTGCTTCCCTTCTAGTATCATCTAGCTCTATTAGAACATTGATCCTATGTTGCATATCATCTGTGATATTCTCATCCTATTTTTGAATGAATTTATATACCTGCAACAAGTTATTAGTTGGCATTCTAGCTTCTAAGCCATAAACCAAATTAAAAGGAGAATGTCTGGTTGCCTTCTTGATTGTCATCCTATCAATCCAAAGAGCTTACCTTAATTTTTAATCCCAAGCTCTCTTGTTTTTCTCTATCACCCTCTTTATAATCTTCATCAAACTTTTATTACCCATCGATTCCCTTGTGGATGATAAGGGGTTGAGTAGAAATTTTGTATCCCATATTTGTTATAAGAGTCTGAGAATTCTTCTGATCTAAAGCACATGGCATTATCATATACTATCTTCTCTGGGACATGAAATTTAATCAAAATATTACTCATTAGGAAATCAATCACTACCTTGCTGGTAGCACACTTTGTAGGGATAGCTTCAACCCATTTTGTAAAGTAATCAGTGGCTACTAAGATCCAGGAGTGTCCACCACTAGACTTTTCTGCAATTTCCCCTATAAAATCAATCCCCCATTGTTGAAAAGGTGCCTACACTATGACTTGTCTGAGAGGTAGATTTCCCAAGAACTTAACTTCCTTGAAAATATTTGACAAGCATCACATGATTTCACTAGTCTATTTGCATCCTTGAATAATGTGGGCCACCAAAATCCTACCCTTAAATCCTTATGGATAGTTCTTTTGGCCATATAGTGACCACCATGAACACCACTGTGCATTTCAGTCAAATTTTCCAAATCTTGATTTCAATTAATGCACTAAAACAATACTCCATCAATATTTCTCCACCATAACTTGTTTTCAATTATGACATACTTCACAACTTGCATCTTCAATGTTCTCTTTTGATTATTATTTGTTCCTTTAGGGAAAGACATATTTTGCAGGTAATATACCACATTTTTATACCATCCAATAGTTTGCATATGACAAATAGGAGCTACATCAATATATTCAACATTGTTTACCAGATTTGCCTCAAGATTTGCCTCTGTCATCAACTTGGCTAGTCCTTGTGCTCTGACCAACTTGGTGATCTACACATCAATGTTGAATTCTTGAATTCTATTTATCCATCTACACCTCATTCTAGTAATCTCAAGGCCGTGTAAAAATGTCTTTCACAACAACACTTTGGACAAAGGCAACAATATTTGCACTAATTAAGTATGGTTTGAAATTTTTTACTACCTTTACCAAAGCATATGCTTTCTTTTTAAATAGATCATACTTCATTTCAGCTTCTTGTAATGACTTGCTAAAGAAAGCAATAGGCTGCTCATAGCCTTCTTCATTCTTTTGTAATAGGACTGCAACAATTGTATGAAAAGAAGTAAAAGATAAATGTTGGAATTTCTTTGACAAATATGGGGACTTCAATATAGGAGCTTCCTTAATGGCCTGTGTTATACCTTTGAATGCTTTACATGGTTCCTCATTGCATGATATCACTTCTCCTTTTTTCAACATTTTAGAGATAGGCCTTCTAATCATAGCAAAGTTTGTTACAAATCTCCTCAAGAAATCAGTTTGTCCAAAGAATGACTAAATACCTTTGACATTTCTTGGTTGTGGTATTCTATCCATGGTAGCTACTGTCTCAGGGTCAATTCATACCCCTTCCTTGTATACAATATGTCCTAGTAACTTCCCTTTCAGTGACTCGAAAAGCACACTTCTTTAGATTGAGAGATATTCCATACTCTAAGGCTCTGACAAAGATCCTTTCAAGGTGCATACAATAATCCTCTTCTCTTTTAGAAAAAAATTGTTATGTTATCCTGATACACTACTATGATGACATCAATCAAATCAGAGAAAGCTACATCCATATCTCTCTGTAATGTAGCACCAACATTAGTCAGACCAAAAGGCATCATGACATAAATGTAGGTACCCCAAGGAGTTGTAAAGGCTTTCTTGAATTGCTTAGACTCCTTAACCTTCACCTAGTTGTAGCCTAAAAGCCATCCATCATAGATAATAATTCGCAACTAGTGACTTTCTATAGCATTGCCTCCATGTTTGGCAATGGATAATTGTCTTTTAATGATGATATATTCAAATTTTTGAAATCTACACACATTCTTATATCACCATTCTTCTTTCTATAAGACACAAGATTTGATATGCAATTTGAATGCCTGATTGGCTTTATGATCCCACCCTCTCTTAGCTTTGCTAGGTCTGCTTGCATTTTAGGTACCAGTGTTGGGTTTATGGACCTTTGCTTTTGTCTGAAAGGCTTTGCATCTAGATTGAGAGGTATCTCATGCTAGAACAAATCCTCTTTGTATGCCTTCAGGTCATCATAGGAAAAAGTAAACACATTCCTATATTTTCTTAACAATGAAATTAAAATTGCCCTAACCTAAGGTCTCATTCTCTCTCCTATATATACCTTCTTTGGAACATTCTTAGTTCCTAGATTTATCTCCTCTAAATCATCTAGATGTGTAGAACTTTGCTTAACAACACTTTTATCAGGGCGATCAAATACCCTCTCCAAAGCCACAAGACCTCTACGAATCTTAGTGGTCTTGAGTTGAATGACTTCACATCCAAACACCATTTCTTTTCCATCCTTTTCTTTTACAAAAGCTCCAAAATTTATCTCTTGACCCTCATATCTGTCTATACATTGCAAGAAATTCAATACATCTTGATCATCATCAAACACTTGCCAATTCCAAATATTGTCAGGGACAGAAAGCCTTGTTTGTGTCTCAATCTTGGAGATGCCTACAAAGGTTATATCATTAGGCCTCAATGCTATGTTAGCCAGCAAATCTGCCATGGCATTTTTGTTTCATTCTATCCATTCAATATTAAAAGTATCAGACATTTCTACTGTGTCCCAAACAACATTTCTATATTACTTTAGTCTGTTGTTCTTTGACATGAAAAATGACCTCACTTGAGACACAATTAATGCTAAGTCACCCATGAATCTTAACTTTCTTATTCTATGCTTGAGTGCTACTTTCAACCCAAGTAATAGAGCTTCATATTCAGCAATATTGTTTGTACAAACAAACATCAATGAAAATGAAAACTTAAAAGTTTTACCACTAGGAGAAATAAGAATAACACCTACACCAGATCCTTCTTTTGAACATGCACCAACAAAATACATATTCCAACATTCACCATTGGATGCATGTTCCTTTACTTCCTTTTCCTAGGGCACAGGTTTCCTGGCATTTTCTTCCTCTTCTAATTCTTCAACTCTGAAGTTATCAACATTTGTATCAACAAAGTGGATATATTCTTCAGGTTGATCTTCTATAATAGAAAATGGAGAAAGAGGCTCCCTATGAAGTTTGACATCCCTGCCATTAATGGGAATGGTGGTAAAAGACATGTCACATTGCATACTTCTACCAATGGCAGAAGACCACTTTCTAGACAAAAGCATCCCATAAGTTGGACGAATATCCACCATAGTTGTGCTCATGACAAAATCCTTGTTAGGATATGTAACCAAATTGTATGGTATTTCTCTTATAATCCCTATGACTGGGACTTCTCTATTATCCATTGCGTAATACTTTCCATAACCCTTTGTGACCTTTAAACTCAATTCTCGAATGATTTTGACTGGCATAATATTGGAGGATGCCCCTGAATCAATCATCCAGTTCTTCAAGGTCTTACCATTTATGATTAGAGATATATAAAAATGGTCTATTTTATTAGGGCATATAGTGAGTGTGGCTCCTAAAAATATCAGATGGTTATCAATGCTGCTCTCCTCAACATCCTTTACATTTGCTTTCACCCTACTCTCTTCTTACTAAGCATTACTCCCATTTTCATTGCATGATGTATTTATACTATTGATAAAAGCTATTATTTTATCTTTATGCTTCTTAATCCTCATCAGCTCTAGAAATGGAACTGACACCTTAATTTGCGTCAACAACTGAAACATGTCAACAGGGGCATATTTAGGCACATCATGTGCACTCACAAGATTATCTTGAGACTGTCTCCTATTTTCATCAGAAGTTTCTTCTTCTTTCTTTTCTTCCGCATTATTAGATTTATAAACCTTGTTCAAGGGTGATAAAGAGGTCAATGGTTTAGTAGTATACTTTTCACTAGGCTTTGTTCCACATACCTTAGTATTTATGACCTTAGACTCTTCCCCTTTCTTATCTATTTGGTTTTCCTTAATGAAAATACTGCCAACCTTGCCCTGATCATTGTTTATAGCTCTATTCCTTAAATGATAATTACTTTTGAACTGAGCAACATCAACAAAAATTTAATCTTTTAATCTCTTCATCTAATGGTCTTCTTAGAGTGACATCATGTTCTTCAATTTCAATGGCATGCACAGTACAACTATCTTCTTCATCTTCATCTAATAGTATTTGTTGTTGATATGCACTTGCTATATACCTCTGATTTTCAACATCAATTTCACTTGTTGTTGTTCATGAGACATGTCACAATCATCACATGTATTCTAATCTTCTTCTATAGCTTGTGCAAGTGAACACTAGTGTGGTTAGTGGGACAGTTTGCATGCTAAGCACCAAAGAGTATCATCTACAAAATTTACAGAAGCTTTCTTCACTGGATCAGGAGGATCCCTACTATGCTGATTCTTTTGATTGTTAAAAATAAGCTTACCATTATGCCTATTTGTATTGTATGGTTGATCATGGAATCTTGGTGGCTTATCATTTCTTTGGAAAATTGGTCTTTCATTTGCCAGACCCTTTTCTTGTCTAGCAGCCCTATAATTCAAATCCTTTATGGAACTCATAACCTTATCCATCTTATCTTCTTGTGCTAGCAACTTTTCTTGACCTCTAGTGTTCTTTAGAAGTATCACATATTTTATTTTTCCTACCTTGCCATTAGCTTTCCTATTGCTCTCAATATGTAAGGCAACTTTATAAGCATCTCCTAGAGTTCAAGGATTCTTGTCTCTAAGAAGGTATCCCACTTTAGGATCAAATGCATTACCATATGTGACCAAACACAAAAGTTCATTTGGTCTTAAATGATTTGGAATTCTATTCATGGCTTTCTAAAACCTTATATTGAAATTAGAAACCATCTCATTGTATCCTTTAGAGATGTTGTTAAACTCATTCAATATGAATCGAGGATATTTTTGGTCACCATACTGTTCTCTAAATAATCATGTGAACTCATCCCATGAACCAATACTAGCCTTAGGTAGTCCCCTGTACAAATATCTAGCATCCTTAGTGACTGACTGCATAAATAACTTCATCATGACATCTTCACCCTCCACCTCAAAGTCATCCATCATGTTTTTAAATGACCTTAGGTGATCTTCTCCACTTATAGCATTATTTCTAGAGAATCTGACTAACACATTCCTTATGTTATCTGGGAGAGGGTTTGGGTATCCAGGTATCCCATCAAAACATAGTTTTTTATATCTATTTGGTTGCATAAGTCTCCTAGCAGATTGATATCCCTGATTCATATTCTATCTAATCGTACCACTTCCCCATGCATCCAAACTTCCCTTCTATCCCACATTCTGACCTCTTGTCTGAGTATTTGTATGAGGATTGGAATTGGACTAGTTAGCAGGAACTGTAACATTTGTATCAATGGGTAAAGTAGTAGATGGGTTGTGGGAAATGGAGGCTACAGGGTAACCCATAGAAGTTTTCAAAAATTTAATCTTCCTCTGCATCTCAGCATTTGCAACTAGTATTTATATTCTTTCCAACTCCCTTTGCAACTATTCATTTTCCTTTTTTATTTTTAGATATAATGAGTCAGATTCCTTATAAGGAGGACCCTTTTGAGGAGGCTCAACCTTATTTATACTTATCCCCATTAAAGGTCCCTTCCCTTTATCACCATGTTGGAGAGAAGTCTTAGAAGGGACTGCAACATTGGTGGTAGCAGTAGAATTGGTCTAGGTACTTATAGGGACAATATTTAATGGGATAGACACATTATTTTGGGTAGGCATTTGAGAAACTTTTGGGCCATTGAGTGTAATAGATGTAAGTTCAAGTTCTTGTGGAGTTACTTACTTCAACCATTCTAAATTTATCTTTATTCTATCTCTCTCATCCATAGCATTTCTAATTCTCTCTTCTCTCTCCTTAGCCCTTATTGCATTCAGCTCCTTCACTCTCCAGTTTTCTATATGTAGCTCATTTATCTCCATTAATTCTTCTTCACTAGGCAATGTAGTGTGTGAATCAGAAGTTTCCAAGGTACTATCTTGGAGATTTGTAGTACTCATGTGAAAATCAGAGGTAGGAGACCTACTAACAGGATTGCCCAATAGGTCAAAATCTGTAAGACTATGAGGACTTGCCATTCTAGGGATTGACTATTTGTTATCTAGGACTCTTGAATGAGAATTTTAATTTTTAAGAAACTCTGTCAAAATAGAGTTATTCTCATTTATGCTTGCCAAATTCATATGATCTTTACAAATTATTAGCACTATTAGGAAAAGAACTTCTAGATCCTAGTGGAGGAGAGCAAATGTTAGACTTACCTGTGTTTGTATTCTTCTTTCTCCAGGATTGCCTAGTATTCTATGGCAATTCCCCCTCCATCTTTTGTTCAGGATGATTTAGGTCATGTGGCTTCTGGTTCCTTTCATCTCTTTGCCTTTTTCTTTTGAAGTAAACTTTTCACCAGTATAAAAGAGTCAGAGTCACCACCTAATTGAGGGAATTCAATATATTCGGTCTTTCAAGGAAAACCAGTAGAGATATAGGTGAAAATATAGAGGAGTCCTTTTTCAAACACAACTATTTCTTTTTTATGGTCAGAGTCACCACCGTTAGTAGGAAATAATACAACACTATAAAAATGTAAACTCTACACACCCCTGGCAGACTACTGGACTAATTTCTTGATAATTTATACACTAGTCCTGAGCAAAGTCACCATTTTTGTTGGTGACTCAGATGGGCAAACCTTTTTACAAGAGACTCCTAGGTAGGATTAGACAATATTTTCACCTTAAATTCCCCAGCGGAGTTGACATTTTTGTTGGTTGTTTTTAAATCCCAACCTTATGTCATGAAATAGCCAATGGTTTAGCCACTATCATTACTTAGCTATCATGAGGGGCTACCCAACACATAGACCTAAAAGTTGAAACAACTTTCCCTCTTCACTGTAGTCTCTTTGAAACCTAGGAGGGTGATCCCCTAACAATATTCAATAACCTCTTACACCACTTGATTTAAAATACTGTGAAAAGCAGATTGGTTCTATGCAGATTTGCTTGAGGATTAGGAAAATATGAAGACTTGGCTAAAATCAATCAAGCTTTTGCATTCCTCAAAGCCATAGAATAGGGTAAAACATAAAACTTAACAAATACTTGAAATGGATTTCAATGATTTTAAAGCATTTGGGTGCTTGATTTCTTTTGGAGCATGAAAACAAACCTAGAAATGAGAGACTGGTGCCTAGTTCTTGGGTAATAGAGTCAAACCAAATGTAGCTGAAACTTAACCTGAGCATCATAGAGCTTTATAACATTGTCCTACAACATTACACTCTATATTTATGAATTAGTCATGACTATGATATCCTCATATACATCCATACAAGTCTATATTTTTTCTAAAGCAATTTAACCTATTCCGTGAACAAGAACTTTAAATAGAAACATACATCCATAAATGATTTCATGGAGACAATATGAAGAATCTTCGATCTATTCATTCATAACTTGTACAAACCATACCTTAGGAGACAACTGGTTATAGAAATATATCAATACACTCATGCAGATGCTAGTACTGCCAAAATAAGTTTGCAAATACATAGAGTTCACACTCAAAAAACCTTAGACTAAACCAAAACTAACATTCTCTGTGTTCTATTACCAAACTCTTTCAGAAGATCAACCAAGCAAACCCATGCAAATGGCCCTAAATTCCCTTATAACAAGGAGCAACAAGCTTCATGCCACCTACACTCTGACAGGTCCAATTAAGCAATCAGACCTACTAACCAAAATCTTCGATGACATGTCCTGGAACTTAAATGTTCTGAGAAGATTGGATTTCCTAGCCTTGGTCATGCTGTAATTCCATTAAATGAAGAATGATGGCTTGCAGAAATGGCACTAACAAACAGTTGCCCCAAGACCCAAAATAAGATCTACCACTGCCTAGAACAATGACCCATGCTGACAAGGTGCCACCTCAGAATTTGCAATCTGCCTAGAGTCTTTTAATGGCCTCCATGGAGGATGGGAGCTCTACAAGACACCATCAGGCTTGCTAGATCATGACATAGACTGCCACGTCAAAATCAATCCAGCCTACCAACTATTGTGTAAAACTGTCATGGGGCCGTGGGCTATAATTCATATCTTACCACGGGCACAGGAGATTCAAACTCCATCGTTGATGCGAGCTTCATACCGTGATATCAATGGTCTAGAATTGACCAGCAAGTTTGAAAAATCAAGCTATTCATGGAAGCCAGCCAACCAATCGGGCTACTCCATCTCAAGAAATCATTTCACTAACTTTTCCTCTTTTCCATCCTTTGTGACCATGTGTCATCCTATCATAGCCACACGAAGGGCAGTTAGCCATCATCTTTAGGCTCTGCATGTTTTCTCTAAGCCTCCACATGTCCCTCTATCTCATGGCCTTCCTTCTCTTTCTCAAGAATGGGACACATGTCACAATCTTGTAACAGCACAAAGGATCTTTCCCTTTGCCAAGATTCTTATACAAGTTAGCGCCACCATTAGATCTTTCAACCCATGTAGTCCCACATCCTTTGTTTGACTTCTTCAAAGCTAGCAGTATCCTGTTCCTCCATTTGAAATCCTCGATCCAGTGGCTATAATCCCAAGCATCCCTGCCACATGGTGTAATTTTGGGGCCAGTGTAGAAGCAAACGAGCTATTTTCTTTTAGCTCTGTAGAAACTAGACATGTGTCATGATCTCACCATTGCGTAGTGAATCTTCCATGCAAGAAAGGTTCCACTGTGCCTCTATGCTTTTGCCAGATCTTCCTTTGATCTAGATGAAACATGTGCACAAAAGGTTGTTCTAAAATTGGGGCCATGCTAGGAAAATGACCATAGGGGGCTTAAATTTTAGCTTAAGTCAAAGGGTTTAAAATATTTTAAGGGCATGGGTGATAGGTGATAACTAAGAAGTTGGGGCCGGTAAAGTGATGTAAATCCTAGGCTCAACTTCATGACTTAAAGGGATTTCATGGGTAATTGGAGGTCACTGTAAAATTAAAACAAAAGTGCCACAACTTCTTGGGATTAGGGCTTTAGCTACTAGGAATAGGGTTTTTCTCACTCAGAAATAGGTTTTTAGCATTCTTTTAGGCATTACACTCTAAATTTGGATGTGCACACCATGAAAATTTAGGAAGTTTAATAGGGTCCTACCAGAGAGATGAACTTCTACCTTGGGCTACAAATTAATTAGATAGATACGAGCATTTTCATTTCATAATCAAAGTATGTCAAGGAACTATTGAAGAATTTTGGAATGGAAGATTCTAAACCAGTTTGTACCCCCATGACAACTAGTTGTAAGCCGATGAAGAATGATGAATCCCCTAAGGCTGATCAGAGCAAATATAGATCAATGATTGGAGGACTACTATAACTAACTGTTACCAGACTAGATATGATGCATGTAGTCTATCTTGTGGCAATATTTTAAGAAGATCCTAGAGAGTCACATGTCATGGCATTGAAGAGGATATTCAGGTATTTGAAGAGCTCTTAGAATCATTATTTGTGGTATCCTAAGAACAATGACTTTACCCTAAGAGACTACACAAATGTAGATTAGGCTGGATGTGTAGATGACAAGAAAAGTACACGTGGTGGTGCATTCTTTCTTGGAGATAGAGTTGTATCACATGGCTAAGCAAGAAACATGATTCAGTATCTTTATCTATTGTAGAGGTAGAGTACATTGCAACTACATCCTGTTGTACACAGGTGTTATGGATGACACAAACCTTAAAGGATATCAATGTTAAGTATGATGATCCAATTCCTATCTTTTGTGATAATACCAGTGCTATTAGCAGTTAAAAAAAATCCAGTGATGCATTCAAGAAAAAAACATATTTCAATTAGGTGTCACTTTTTGAGAGAGAAGGTTGTAGAGAATGAAGTGAAGCTAGAGTATGTGCCTACAAAGGATCATGATACTGACATATTCACTAAGGCTCTTCCTAAGGATATATTTGTCTATCTTTGAGAGAAGTTAGGGTTATTTCTCCTCCTTCCTTGAACTAGATGCATAAGGAAATGCATCACTCTAGTGGATTTCAGGATTCATTCTTTTTTGGATTGATGTTGGAAGCCACCTCTCAGGGGGAGCATGTAGTGGTATTGATTGATTGTTGCAGTCAGGGGGAGTATTCAAATTAGTTGAGAATAGTTCAAGTATGTTCAATATTATAATCATGGGGAGAGCTTGAAAAAGTGTGTCACCCTTTGCCATTGATGTCAAAGGGGGAGAGAGTTCATGTCAAAAACAAAGGGAGAGAAAGAGATGAAGATGTATAAAAGAAAGGGGGAGAGGGAGATTGGTATAAAGCTATGTCATGATGGTTTTTACCATCATATGTTTCCATCAATGACAAAGGGGGAGATTGTTGCAAGTATGTGCTAATCAGTGATATCATTGATGCCAACATGTTTTTGTTGTCATTGGTTTCAACTGTGTCTTCTAACGAAGTTGTTGTTGTTTCATAAAGCTATCTTGCTAAAGGTGGTTTGGTTGTTGTGTTGAAGTGCTAAATATTTTAAGTATATGCTTCTAATATTGAGTTTCCAAGTGCTTTTAAATGAGAAAATTTGATAAATACTTGAAACAATGTGTTGAAGAAGTCTTCTAACTTACAGAGTGTTGTTCGAGTTTTTTCTCTACATTTCTTCTATGTTGGAGATCTAAGTGTGTAGTTAAGGTATGTTCTTGAGAAGTGTTTGAAGATGCTAAATCCAAAATTTGGTGCTCTGGATTATTGTACAATGAAAGTTATGTTCAACAGTTTGAGGACAATATTTGACAATATTTCTGAGTTGTGCAGAGGTGTCTAAGAGAAAGTATTTTGCTCCACATTCCTTCATAGAAAGGTTTTAGGCATTACGGTTTTGGATATATGTTCGTAAGGATCTTACCTATCTTCCATCGAAAAGGTTAGTGATTTGGTGCTACAAAAAGCAATTTATTGTGTGGCAGAGTTCAACAATGTTGTGTTTAGGCGAAAGTTGTTGTGGCTAAATTTATTGGTTTCTAGGTGACTTCAAGATGTTTGTGGATGTTTGTAGATTGTGTTAAATCCATTTGTATGGTCTACAAGTTATGGTTGTGATTGTAGAAGCATGTGATCAAGAATTCCCTATGTTTACGCTCTTTGGGTGACCTTGAATATTTATGTTGATTGAGGAGTTGATTTGGTGATTATGTGAGTGTTGTGTAGCGTTCTTGGATAGATTTAGGTCCAAGCTAAGGAATAAAGTGGTTTTCTTTCATTCCTTTGTGCCATGGAATGTTTAGGTCTAGACCTAATTCAAACATTGTGTGTTTGTCGATCTTGGAGATTGTTTCAAGGATTGAAGATTGTGTTGCCGACCTTGAAGATTATTTCAAGGGTAGTGATGGTATAAAAAAGTGTCAAGGATTAGTGAATGAGTGTGAGTGTGAGGAGGATGATGAGAATGATGTGAAATTGATCAAGGTAGAAAGAGATTTCATATGTTAGGCTACTGGATGTAGTGAGAAGAACGTGTCTATAATTTTTGGTGATGTTGTGAAGGTGTTGTGTATGTTGTGGTGTATATTGAGCTTCATTGGAACTAACTCCATGCATAGGTTAGATGCAATTATATTAGTTCAAAGCATGGTAGTGAGCCATTCTTATCTTCTTTCTTTCTTTCTCAGTGGGTAGTGAGTCCACCACTTGGATAGTGAGTCCCCTCCAATGAACATTCTCTCTATTGTAGTGAGCCTTTGTAATTTAGTATTGTTACTACATTATATTGTGAGCTAATCCTCACTATGGTTTTTTCCTTTTAGGGTTTTCCACGTAAAAATCTGGTGTTCTCTTGTGCATGGTGTTGATGTGTTTAAGTATTTATTATCTAATTTTCATGTTTAAACTTCATAACAAATTAAGTTTTTAAGTGAACTAATGTGGATGTGATTATGTTTATGAGGGTTTGAAGTTTTTGATGCAATTGATTGCCCCCCCTCAATTGTCTTGTGCAATCAACACAACAAGCTTTGATCTACTTACCAAAGTCCAACTAAAGATCAGAATCCACTGGCAAGATGTAATACTTGTCAAATCATGATCCTTTGTACTTGAATGATGCCCTCCTACTTCGTAGGCCCTAGCCAATGCCAGAACATAGCTGATAATTTTGAAAATTAGGCAAAACTTGTTGTGCAACAATTGTGTTTACTACTAGTGTCTGTGTACTCAACCAGACTACCCACAATAGATGAAATTCAAGATTTAAATGTGGACCATCGGTGTGAGACGCATTAGAGAAAGATCAACAACTCGAGATACCCCGAGGGGAAAGAAAAATCTACTATAATCATTGAAAAGTCATCAGCCAATTAGATTTCACCATGTAGGATCAATATTCTTTGTCGATGGTTAGAGCTTGCCATGTGTCACTTCATCACAATAGCACATACCTAGAAGGGACACACACCACTACCCTAGTGCTCATGCACATAGCCTTAGAGCCGAGCTTACTCAGTTATGACCCACCATCTATGTGTCATGTTGTCACATCAATGCAAAGAATATCCTTAGAATATTTCTAGTGATGCACCCTTGTGATCCAATAAGGAGCGAGCATGTCTAGGAAAACCTTAAATCCATCTAACTTGATATTGATAGCCAGTGCATTATTATGGCTCTAACAAATCTGACATATCTGGAGCCCGCGATGCAGTGATAGCCATTAATCTTTCTTTAACGAACAAAGAATCAAATTTAGGAAACATTAAACTAACATGATGATTCAGTTACTAGGCTCAAGGGGCTAGTAGAACATGATACTTAAAGGCTTAAGTTGTGACTTAAGAGATCAAGGACCGCGACTAGCATGTCAACACAAAAAATATAACAATAAAGCACTTAAGACTTTAGAATTATGCTTTGAGGAAATAACCTAAGACCCTGGAAAAATAACAGGTTTTAACACATTCTTTGAATACTTCAAGTGCACATAGATGGATTTGTGTTAGGTCATAGGATTTGACCATAGAGTAAAGATACCATTGCATCTTATGATGTTGACTACTGACATCCAACATTGGGAAGTGAACAAACCTTTTCACTATGATTCGTATCTTGCAGAAAAGATACATGAGGATTTTAAGAGTTTGAAGGGGAATGCTCGAATATCCCTTATTTTAGATGGTACTCAATGTTGTGCCATATCCTTCTATATCAAGGAAATTAGAGATAGAATCCTACCCTTAGAAGGGCCTAAAAGAAACTATATGGTAAGCCAATGTCGATTCAAATTACAACTTACATATGAGATTTGCATTGTAAGACTTCTGATTATTAGATCTTTCAGATATACTTTGTGAGAAGAATATTGGATCTCCTAGGGTATGATATGTGGAGATTGTTTCCTACATTCATGAAGTTCCTAAAACATAAGGAAATCTAGAACTAGAGGGGAATTGGAATGACAATTTAGGAGACTATTTCTACCATGAAGATTATACAGTGATTAGAATCTATGGAGCTGAGGTACAACCTCATTTGTCACCTATCTTTGTACCTAACAAAATTACATTTATTGAGGTAATGTGGTAGATGAATGAAGTAGAGAAACTACACATGATGAATCACCAGAAAGCTTCATTCTTACCTTCCACAATCAATTTCTCAAGTTTTCTTGTTACTACCAAGGATGACCTTGATTTCGTTGGGATTAGGGTGTCTCAACCTTAGAGTCCTTTCTGGTGTTTCCTATTTTTTAGGAATTAAAAAAGCAATTTTTTTTTACTTTTTTAGAAATGGTATTTTTAGGCCATTCTAGGAAAAAGTTGTTTTGTGCTTTTTGCTTTTTGATTTTTCTAAAAAAATGTTTTTTTCTTTTTGTTGAGAAAAACAAGGAGTGCCACCTTGATTGATGTTGGGTTTTGTTTAGTAGGTTTCTATTGCAAGAAGTTATCATTTATGGAAAATCTTATCCTTATCTCTTTGAAGTGCCCATGAAGAGGATATTCTTTGTTTTTTGGAAATTTGATTTGGATAAGATTTTCAAGTTTGAAAATATTCCTCTTTGGGAAGTGGATGCCTAGGAAAGATAGGATAAGCTTTTCTGGCTTTAAAACATATTTGATAGTGAATGCTTTGTATGATTTTGCAAAGGAGTTGGTAGAGAAATATAAGGCAACTTTTTTGAGGGAGAATTGCTTTTGCAACTCTTGCATTATGTGTATTTTAGTGTGTTTGAAGATGTTATATTACAACTTGAAGCAATTTTGAAGAGCCAAAATACTGCCAGTTTGTTTCCAGGTTCTGCAATAGTGAAGACTCCTAAAGAAACACTTGTTCTAAGAGTTATATTGTAACCATAAAAAGTTTACAGTAATATAATTAAATTGCATGTTTGGATGTGAGGTTTTTTACCTGAAAAGGTTTTCCCCACATAAAAAATCACTGTGTTATTGTTTCTTGATTTTAAATCTTAATTAACTAAATGTATGTGAATCTTAATAACTATAATCATTGAAAGGTTTGAAAGAATTATTGACAACCCTCTCCTCATAAGGCTAGTTTTGGAAGTTATTTTTGCACCTTTTCTTCCTTTCAATTGGTATCAGAGCTTGATCAACTTAGTTTCTTTTTGTGGGTAGAAGGGTTTTTTTTGTCTAATCCTATTTTAGTGGAGTTTTATAGTTGTGATAATCCAGTAACTTGATTGCATGCAAAAGATGGCAAGCACATCCAATAGAATTGAAATGGATAAGTTCAATGGTGGCAACTTCAAACTATGAAAGTTGAAAATGGAAGATATGCTCATATACAGAGATCTGTGGGCTACAATATCTAGTACAAAACTAGCAAGCACCTCTCAATAAGATTGGGATCTGATGGATAGAAAATCCAAGGGTCTCTTAAGACTCTGTTTGGCTAATTCTATACTCCTAAATGTCCATGAAGAGAAGACTACGAATGATCTTTCGAAGAAGATTGGTGATGTTTATCAGGCTAAATCCCTGGTGAACAAATTATTCCTCTGAAATAAGTTATATTCTCTGAAGATGGAAGATGGAGGATCCATTGTTGATCACAGGGTGCTACCACAATAGTGTGTCCCGCTTATAGGATATCCTAATTCTTCTCTGAAATCACATGTTTTTTAGTAAAAAATAATGATTTAAGCCTTGAGGGGTTCCATCAAAAGGGTTTTAATTGAATGGGGTTAGATAAAACCCCCTTAGATTGAATCCCTTTGGAAAGAACCCCCTGGTCTTAAATCAAACCCTTTATGGAGTCTCCTTCACACCTATCAAAATGTTGACAAAAAACTAATTTGGCTTCACCTTTTGGAAGATCAAATAAAGTCATTTAGAAATTATATTTTGTAAATATGTATCCCTTAGTATAAGATTTCCGAAAAGTATGATCTTGAATATGTTTCATTTTATTTT
This sequence comes from Cunninghamia lanceolata, assembly GCA_027924645.1. Taxonomy (NCBI): domain Eukaryota; kingdom Viridiplantae; phylum Streptophyta; class Pinopsida; order Cupressales; family Cupressaceae; genus Cunninghamia; species Cunninghamia lanceolata. The sequence goes on from BSBN01000582.1 coordinate 5,584,844, forward strand.
ATATTTATTTTCTATTTTCTAGTGAATGTAGGTTTTTCACCAAACATCAAGGACTCTATTCCACACACATGGAAAAATAGAAAAATACAGAAAAAAATTCTAAAAAATATTTGTGCACTAGGTATTGATGTCCTTGTTTCAACAAAGAGAAGAAGTTAATTTGGATACATATAGAAAAATTTATGTTGTATTATATAACCTATGTCTAAATTATAATTAATCTCACTTCAAATATTAATTAAAAACAAATATGCAACAAAAAATTATGAAAAAATATCTATGCACTAGATATTGGTGTTAAAAATCTGTGATTAAAAAAACTTATAATTTTATCATTTCTATAAACAAGTTATGTTGTATGGTATGAACATCAATGTCTAAAAATGTTGTTAATTATAAAAAATAAGTTTTTGAAAGTTACGTAAAAAAATCACAAATTATTTCCTAATTTTTTTATAAAAATACATTTAGAATCTACATATGAAATCTCAAAAGTCACTAATTCACATCATCTTCAAATTATTAATGGTTTAGTTGTTATAGGTGTCAGAAAGTGGAAATTTGGTTTAAAATGTTGATTTTAATGTCCTACTTTGGCCAAAAAGTGGGACACATGAATGCATTTAATATACTTGTAGCATAATTTGGGTTAGCTGGTTATAAGATATCATATGACAATCACTGCATGCTTCTATTATGTTCTTTTCCAAACTCATTGGATCACTTGGTTATGGCTATTAGAAGTACTACCACTAGTTTCAAGATGGATCAGGTGGGAGCATCGCTTAATTGTTTGAAGAGATGCAAAGAAAACCTTCTCTAATGGCTAAGGAAGTCCTAGCCATATGCGACATAACAAAAGACAAAGGCAAGAAAAAGGACAAGAACTTTGAGGAGATTGAAATCTCTTGGAAAGTCTAAGGTGAAATGTTGGAATTGTGGCAAAATTGGTCACATCCGCAAAGATTTAAAGGAGGAGAAAAAAAAGAAAAACAAGAAGGATTTCTCCAACTCAGACTCTAAAAAATCCTCTCATTAAGATGTAGACACTTTTTGTTGTATCCTTGGTAACACATGCACCAGAAGATGTGTGGTTAATAGATTCAGGTGCTTCTTTCCACATGAACCAAGTTTAAATCTCTTGAAGTATGAAGAATATGATAGTGGAAAGGTGTATCTGTAAGAACCAAAATAATGCATAGCCTTCATGAGGACCCTGATGATGAATCACAATCCTTATCATATACATGTAAGCATTGAATAACACCCTTTCAAAAGTAATTCTCTTGGTAGCATATGGTTTAATCCTCCTTTTCTTGTTTCCTCTTTTTCGTTCTAACCATTTTCTCACTTTCAACAGTTTTCCACACTTGTCGATTTGCATTTCCTATGCTTACAACTTTGTCCCTAAGACTTGTATTCATCCATTTGTTTTGTTTTAACCTTTCCCTAGTGTTTTTCATCCATTCCCACCCCTAGGAGCCCTCTAGAGGACCTCCCAAGCCATCTCCAACTTTTAGTTTTAAGTTTCAGTCATCTAATACAAATCTCCCCCTATTATTTCCAGATCTCCCCTGGGAGATCCATCTTTTGCAAGTGGAGATTTAGTTTTTGGACCCCTATTTCACCTATTTTCGGAGGCAGTTCAGCTCCTTTTCCCCTCTTGGTTCATCTCCCATCCTACACTTTCACCCAAGACCCCTCCTCTAAGGGTTTCCCATGAGTTGCCCTCAGGTGACCCCAACTGGTGAAAGGGGCGACTAGGTAGCAACCTTGCCATCTTTCCCAACTACAATTCAACTCAAGTTTTTGGCCAAAAATACCTTCATTTTCACTCATTTTTTCTTTTGTTTGCATGCAATTTTGTCCTAAACTTGGAGTTAGCTATTTCATGCATTCAATCATGAATATTTAGTTCCTCTTTATCTTTATTTTTCAACCCATGCATTCTTTTAATTCCATCTCTTCTTGAGTGATAAGTTATATTGGTTGGATCACTCCATTTTTAGCCCACATCACTCTTGTGTCTTCTAAGTTAACTCATCAATTAAAAGGAGTTAACTCTTCATCCTCTCCACCTCTCATGCCTTATTCAAACCTATAAATACCCCCTCCCCCAAACCCAAAGGGATGCAATTTCATTTGTGCACACAATTCTTACAGGATTTTTCTCTCCAACTAGCATCCATATGGTCACACAAGACATCCGAGTCTTTTTCTTTTATTTTTGTCTCATCAAGCTTCACTAAAAATCCTCATATAGTGTCAACAGACCACCCACATCACAAGACATGGTGCTCACAAAACTCACATTGAGCTCTCATTCAAGCTTCTAAAAGTTTCCTTTTGCATCACTTTCTTATTGTTCCCAAGAGGATTTCCCTGCTGCTACAAGAGGATAAGAGGTTTCCATACAAGGATTTATGATGGTAGTGGAGGCCCACGTGTCTCTTTAGTCTAGGTTCCTTCATGTGTTTTAGTTCATAGTAATTAGTAAATCATGTTTTCTTTAGGAAATAGTAAATTCATGTTACTTTTTCCTTGATAGGCTAAATAGATCTGGCATTGTTAAAGTAGTTTACATTCAAAAGATCAAAGAATAGATTCATTTCAAAGCAATTTCCCTTTCCTAGAGTAATTGTCCCACAAATTTAGAAAAAAAAAACATAGATTGATTGCATTAGAAAACTACATAATATATTGCATACATTTTCTAATTCCTAGAATAGAAAAAAACATTTTCATTTCTATAAATAGAAAATAACACAAAAAATATTTTGCACTAATATAGGCTTGCATGCATCCAAAAATTGTAAAAAACAAAAACATTAGCATCATAGAATGTTCCCAAACCCTTGATTTCAACAAAAGGCCAACTTTGGTCAACATTTAGGCAAAACCCTTGATTTCAACACAAGGTCAAGACAAAGTCAAACCTTAGGTCAAAACAAACCCTAGGTCAAAACCCTAGCTCAAATTGAGGTTAGCTTTAACTATCTCTCTCTTGGTTTGGGCTCACACCCTTGGATTAGAGGCAAGTGGGTGAGGACAATCCTCGATAAGATAGAGGAGGTCCACCCTAGACCATAACAAGAGCAACACACAATTCAACAATAATAACAAAGGTTAAGGACATTCCAAATACATGCTATCTTCCAATAGTTCAAACAACAACTTGAAAGAAGTATCAAGGAACACAACAGTCAGCCTACACAATGTTGGAACCTTAAAAACCCAAATAGAATAATAGTGACTAGTGACCCAAGTCGGGTCATATAGTTATTTTAACAACAATGGTCACAAAACACTAAATTAGAATCAACGCACAAGGAAGGCCCCAAGCCTGACTAACCACTCTCTATGAAGTCTAGCTCTCAAGTGAGCTAGACCACCTTGTGTCTCTCTTCCTCTCAATTGGCTACTTCCACAAGAGCGAGAGTGACATGGAGGTTCACCATGTGACAAGGAGAGGGGTCCATGTGCATGTCGAAGCTGACTCGACTGCCCCAGGCTACTGAGCCATGTTTTTGAGTGCACATATTTTGGTGAACCTGGCGTGAAGAGAAAACATTTTTGTTGCACTTTTGTGTGTCTTTGTAGAGTCTAAGTCATTCTTTCTTTCACAATCATCCTTGTCTTCGCCACTTCCACTTTTGTAACCTTCACCTTTGCTCATTCCATTTATTTTGTGGTGTTTAAGACACCCCCATATATGACCAAACTAAACTTAAACTTAGGGAACATTCCCTCAAGTGATCCAAAACTCCCTCTTTCGATAGGTGTGTACCACCTGATCTAAATGTACCAGTTTCAAATTGCTATGACTATGAAGATTTAGATTATGAACAAGATAGAAGAGAACCTAGAATGTCTCTGTCATTCAACAATCCTGCATGGGAACATAACTCTATCATGCCAAAAACTCCTCACAAAGTAAAAAGAATACAAATGAGGTCTAAAGTCCATCACGTGGATCAACCCTCCACAACCCACTCGAGCACTCATCTTGACAATGATTTAAGAAGGCTCAAAAGGAACTTACAAGAAGAAAAAGATGCTCAAGAAGCCCTAAAAGTTGCTCTACGAGAAGATCAATGAGAAATTGCTATATGGGAAGAAATGTAAAATCATGACAACATTCACAATGATAACCCTAGGAATGAAGAAGTGCCTATAGGTCCTACACTTGTAGACCTTATTGCAATGCTAAAACAATGAATTAGAACTCTAGAGGGAGAACATGTCCTAGAAAGAAGACAAAAATTGTATGAACATATCATAATTGAACAAAACTAGGGGGCATCTCAAAATTCCCCTTACCTCAACTACTACTCCCAAAATGGGAGCAATGACACATTCCCAAATGGGAACCCTCCTATTCATAATAATCAAGCAATATAGGGAAAACAAGTGAATCAAATAATAGCATTGGGTTATCAATGATCACCCATTGGGCTAATGTTGTCAACTCCACAAGCACAGAGTGCCCTTTTATGCACATTCTTGGACTATTTAAAGGAGCCACTTGACATGGTCATAAGAAGTGTTCTATTACCTTGACCATTACCAGATCTCCCAAAGTTCAAAGGAGAAGGAGACCCTAACTCACACATTAAGTATTATACAACCGCAATAAAATAACTCCTCCCTTGGGATGGGCTTCTCACCAAATCTTCCCTAAGACACTCAAAGGAATAGCACTAGATTGGTATTATCACCAGCTAGAGGCCTCGATACACTCATTTAGGCAATTAATAGGAAATTTTTTCATGGCTTTCAACATGAACAAAATCGTGAAGATAGGGATCCAAGAATTCTTGACCATGAAAAATGAACCAAATGAATCGGTAGCCCATTGTGATCTCTTCTTGCATGCCTTGAACAGGGATACATGAGAAGAAGTCCAAAATTTTCCTTACAAGTCCTATGAAGAAGCCTTGGAAAGTGCCTTGCAGATTGACCAAGCAACCATTGATAGTGGCTGAAGGACTTGTGGGTCAAATGGAAAACTGATAAATGATGATACTAGAAACATTGTGCCTATCATAAAGATCCTCAACAAAAATAATAGGAACACAATGAAAGATGGGGTAACATAACAACTCCCAGTTAGGAAAGTGATGGATGATTACAATGGAAGAGATTACTATCCTAGAAACATCAACGTAATTGATCATCCTAGAAATAACACATATTACCCACGAGACAGCTATCAATCTTGGAATCGAAACGGAAATGGGAATTGAAGACGAGAGAAAGATTCAAAGGAAATAACACAACCCAATGCAAGAAAACACAAATTATATACCTTTGAAAGTCTCCCACTCCTTGATAAGGTTGAAGAGCTTGCACCCAAGAGCTCCTAGTTTTACCCAAGTTAATGTTGTGTGTATGCAGATTGCTCTATTGCATTTCAACACAATTGAGATTGATACTTGATTTGGCTATGGATTGAGATAAGATTGGCTAAGGATTGAGAGATGGATAAAGATGAGAGGACATGAATGAGATGAGGATGAGAGATTATTTTTGCATTTTGATGTTAGGATGAGAAGATTTTGTAGGGATTTTGGAATGGTTTTGATGCTATGAAGTTGTTTTTAAATGGCTTGGGTTGGCCTTGTATTTATAGGTCAATTGGAGAGGATTTGATTCCAATGGCTAGGATTCAAAGTTGAAATCAAGGGTTAAGATGGGAGGATGAGATCAATGGTTGAGATCCCATCAACAAAGATTAAGGGTGGTGAATAAAAGTGAATTTTAAATTCACCTTGGGAAGGATGAGGAGGATTAAAGATGAATTAAAAATTCAACTTAGGAAGAATTGGACAATGACATGTCAATGAATTAAAAATTGATTTCATGGGGGAGTGTTCAATTAAGAATTCAAATTTATTGATAGAAGAGACGACATGCGACACATGTGTTCTTTTGGGAGTCACATGTGTGAGATCTTTGCATAAAAAAGAGCTCTTACATGGAAATGGAAAGGTGAGTTGGAAGGGTCATGTGACCCATTTGATTAAAAGGTAATTTTTTATTTGTGGGAGGTGGGAGGTGTTAAGTGAGATTTGACCAAGTTAATCAAGGGATTAACTTAATTAATGAGCTGGAGAAAATTAGTTAGTGGGCTAATGGAGGTTTAAAATTAATTAAATAACAATTTATTTAATTAATTTTGGTCTATGGGTCATTTAGGCTAGGGTGGCTAATTAAATAATTGCTATTTAATCAGCTAGGCTAGGTTTAGGCTATATGATAGGGAAGATTAATTAAATAAACATGATTTATCTAATTAATCATGATTAGGAGATGGAAAAATTAACTAAATAAATATTGAAAATATTTATTTAATTAATGAAGGATACTTGTTGTAAGGTTTAGTGGTAAATTAGATGAATTAATTTATCACAAGTGGATGATTTGGGGTAAATGGCTAAGGGTAGATGATTATAGATTGTTTAGGATAGATTAATTAAATAAATTGAATTTATTTAATTAATTGGGAAAGGATAAGTTAGTGATGTGAGGATGTGGGAAAGCGGCTTGCGGGGCAAGTCAGTTTTAGGTGTCTATAAGAATGACGGAAGATATGAAAGGCCCCCTATGAGTATAATCAATTTTGTTCTTTTCATAGGACTAGGGGGCACAACACAAAGTCTTGTAGAAAATACAACAGGTTCATAGCAAGGTTGCCAGATGACCAACAATGACTATTCATAAAGCTGTTCCTAAATCCGCAAGAGTTCACACCAAATAACAAGGGGCCAAGGCAAACACAAGTGCCAATAGATCCACAAAATACATACATGAGAATCTATCAAAATCCATTTCCTGCACACAAACACATGGAGATGACTAATTAATACAACATTGTCCAAGGTACCAATGCAAATATCCCACCATAATTAGGGAAAAAAGGAGAATCTAGGATGTTGGGATTGGTTTAAATATTACATGATGAAGGAGAGATCAAAAAGGAGAAAGAAGAAATACATGAAAACACGGTCTTGGTGGTGGAACCAATACCAGCCCTGATTGGACCCTATGAACTCATCAAGTATTTAAAGAAAACATACACACATATTTCATTCATTGACATACTCAAAAAAACTCCCTCACATCACTCAAAACTGTTAAAATAGATAGGATTGAAGTATGTGGATCAAATCATACCTCTGCCTAGTGAACAAATCAATCATGTGGATTTTTATGTAAACCCGCCAAATATTAAACTTAAAGACTCAGTGTTCTTTGATTTAAAGAAAATGCCCTCTGAGGTAGAACTAACAAATAAAGGAGATCTCACACTATACTTGAAAGTGTGGATTTATGACACTTGCATCAAGAGAATGCTAATCAACGATGGGGCATCAATGAACATAGTTCCATTTTCTCTCTTAAAAAAAATGGGTTATGGGCACACCAACATTACCACATCTAAAGATACGTTAAGAAGATACAACAATTTGAAGTTTGCCACGATAGGGAAGATCATGTACTCCTAGTGACTTTAGGACCAAACATTGTCCCAACCATGTTCTATGTCATTGATAAAGACATATGATATAATCTACTTCTCGGAAGACCCTGGATACATAAAATGAAAGTTGTACTATCTACCTTGTTCCAAGAGGCTTGATTCCTACATCTTAGCAAGGTGTATGTGTAGAGTAAACTCTACATTTTATTTTAGATTTGTTTCTGTCTCAGTATATATATTTCTAGTTACTATTTCTGAATTTGTGGCTATATGTTTCTCGTGCGCGGATCGTGCCACATGCCTTGTGCCATTATGGAGCAACAATGTTTTATGAAGGTTGCCACATGTTTCTTCCATATGCTTCTTTTCTATGCCATTGCAGAGAGCACCACATATCCATGGCTGTGTTTCTTTTATTAAAGTTTCATTCTTACTCTGGAGTGTGCCACGTGTTGATACCGAAGATGATTACAAAAAGTTTATTTTGATAATGCGAGCTTGCCGGATGTGCTGAGTGTCCTTTTCTAAATATTGCAGAAGCTACCACGTGTATATCTTTTTCAAAAACCTTTGTTAGTACCAGCATATGTGATGGGCCCACAATTTTGAGACATGGTTTATAGCTATTACCGGAGTGTGCCACATGGTGAAAGTGGAGGGATGAACTACTTTCTTCTTGATGCTTTCAGGTGAAGACACGTATGTTTCTTTGTAATTTTCAATTGTTCTCGAAGCATGACAAGTGTCAATTTCCGTGGGTTTCTAAGGGACCATTTTTTATACTACCGAAAGGCACCACATTTCCAATTTTGCTTTATGCGTTAGGCACCATGTGTCATAGTATAGTTTATCTATAAAGGAATTAAAGAAGCATATGTGGCAGGGCCCATATAATAATGTCTCAGTTTCTAAATGTTGCAGAAAGTGCCCAATGTCATAGATACAAGTTACTCAAGGCATAAAGATAAAAGCTATAAGTGTTGCCAAATGATGATAGGTGTTTGAGTGTAACAGCAGGTGCCACCACGTATCATGTTTCAAAGTCTTGCGGATGGCGATGTGTGGCACTATTTTGTGTGCCTTGTTTCGAAGGGAAAAAAGTCAACTATTGCTATATGGTATTTTTGAAGCTTTTAGAGCCCGCGGGTTTTGCCACACATCTCAATCGAACTATAGTTGGTATGCCACATATTTTGTCTCTCAACCAATGAGCGTGAAAGGAAAAATGGTTACAGATTCAGAAGATCTCAGTGTCAGAGGAGTCCTAGTTAACTTCAGTTCTACTAATACCATTAGAGATTCAAAATAGTTACATGTGATCTTGACCCAAATTTTATGGCTATATATATAGGGAGATATTGTAATTCAGAGGATATAGAGAATTGATTAAAAAGTTTAATGATCTTGTTGTGAGAAAATTGTATCATTTTTCTTTAGTCTAGTTATTTCTGATAAGAAAGTTGATATACTTGTGCATGTCACTGTGCCTTTTGTATTTGCTTAACTATTAATGAAAGAAGCTCTATTCTATGACATTGTTGTTATTATATGTGTCTTTGCATAAATCTTATGAGTTTAGCCTTTGATCTTTTAGTTCATTTACAATATGTCTATATTAATCATGCAACATTTGCTCTTTAATATAGTTGAATCTGAAGAATATGTTCATTATGCTAGTTAAAGAAATACATTTTGTTCAGGTGCATCGCCATAGGTTTAAATTTTACTTATTGTATTTGTAATCTTGTTTCTTCCTCTACCCTTTACTCAAAACTTGATTAAAATAGGAAGAGCCAAATTCTTTAAAATTTAGAGGTTGTTTCAAGTAGCAAGTCCCACATTCTTAAAAGTTCCCATGTTGGTGTTAGAACCTGCAGAATTTTATGCATCAACAGTTTTTAGCATGCTCGGTGGGACCTTTCTTGAAAACTTGATCAAGATCATATGAAGTAAAGAGTGACGAGAAGTTAGAGCTATGGACCAATAATGAGATCTCAATCTGCTGCTAATCTGAGGATTTTATTGCAACCATTAGTTGCTACTCCAAGGTGAAGAGTGATTCAAGTTGCAATAGCATCATGAGTAAGCATGGGAGCACCTGTAGCCCCAAGGAACTATGCAAATTGGAACATTGGCAGTCCTCTCATTCTTCTAGTACCACCAGCTACTTGGGATCCAATTCTAGCTAATACTTTGAAAGTTTTACCCAAATTCAATGGAGAAGATTCCAAGACACCAGGGGAGCATCTTCAAGATGTATCAGATGTGTGTGTAGTACATGTAGTTAATGTACAAAATGTAGCAATCAGATTGTTGGCAGCTTCTTTCAAAGGGATGGCTCTAGACTAGTATAGATCTTTGACCCCGAATACAATCTCTACCTAGGATCAGCTTGGTGATGCTTTCTTTGCAAGATTCAAAGAGAAGGGTGACAAATATTCTCTACTGCAACAATTGATCACTATAAAGAGAGCACCACAAGAGGCTATAACAGACTTTAACACTAGGTTTCAAAATACTTGGGATAGAATCCCTGCCACAGCTAGACCACCATCAGGTAACGCTATTGTTTTCTATCTCAAAGCTTTCAGTTCTGATATATCTATAATGATTCACTCCCTAGGAGGTCAGGCCCTACCAGAAGCATATGAGTTGGTTGTAAAGGCTGAGAATAATCTAATAGCTACTAGAAAGTTGCCTCGAAGGCCACCCATGGCTATGTTCCTAGAAACTTCAGTTCCCTTGCCACAGGAAGTCCCTAATCCTACAACTACACCTATGTCTATGTACACCTTCCTAGCATCTCAACAACCTACTGTGTCAACATCATCTGTGCCTCCATCTGAAATGGATGATATGAAGAACATTCTTAGGACCTTTTCAAGCAAGATTATTAATATTTAAAGGCAATGGACCTCATACCCAGGGCCTCCTTATTAGGGTTTCCAAGGAAATAGACCCCCATATCAATCAAATCAGTATCAAGGTCCTCAAAGATCAAATAACACTCAACCTTCAAACCAATTGGTCATAGTTCCCACACCTTTACAGGTTGTCCCTCATAATCTAAATATAGAGATAGTCTCTAGGCAAAATAACTTAGCAGAAGATACCAATGCTTGGTGCTTTCCTTGCAACAATGCCCATATGCCCAGAGATTGTCCTAGAGGCAATTTACAACAAAAAAAAAGTGGAACAAAGAAGGGTAGAAGTTCAAGTTATGGTGTCTAATGTTTCCCCATACTAGTCACCCAGTGTCTAGAATGTAGTAATGGTGGCTCAGATGCAAGGAATGTCTATTCAGCAAGAAGAAAAAATTGCTCCTGAGCATACCTTATTTTCATGGATTGAGGATGAAGATTAAGTGTTCTTGAATGAAAAATCTACTTCCAAGAAGCCCTTAGTGTAGTCTGATTATTATAAAAAGTCAAAGAGAAGGATGATGGAGTAGCTTGAAGCCACAAACAATGAGACTGTTGGAGCTCCTCCTTTCTAGAATCATTATAATCTAGTTTCAAGGCAAGAAGTACCTTAGCTAGTTCAGAATCAAGCAACCTCTATCCAAATACTTGAAAGAACAAGGTATCTTTACTACCCATAGACACAGATACTAGGACCCGTGAATGTAGTGGAATAGTTGAAAAAAACCCTAGCACATGTGTCAATCTGGGATATGCTGGCCATCCCTGAGCAAAAGACATTGTTACAAGAAGCACTACGGATTCAGGTTGATCCTAAACCTGCCAGTACAAAAGGAGTTGCAAACAAAGAAAAGGCTCAAAGTAAAGACACCTCACCCTTGTAGACAGTAGCTCTATTGAATACTACACTAGAAGTAAGCAAATCTAAGCCAGATCTATTTTACTTGACTTTAATAGTGGGAAAGAAATTACTGCACAACTCAATGATAGATTTTGGAGCTAGTACTACAGTTATGCCAAATAAAATAGCAGATGCTTTAAAGATAAAATATGAGCCACTTACTAGAGGAGTCATGTAATTAGATGAGAAATATGTCCAAACTATAGGAAGGATTAAACAACTTTCATTGCAGCTGTATACCTGTCCTAATATAACTATCAAACAGGATGTAGTAGTCATAGATATACTCCCTATCTTTGGTTTATGCCTATCTATAGATTTCATGGCCAAGATAGGAGGATACATGTCAATGGATTGGTCACAACTAATTTTGAGAACCAAGTATGGAACAAAAATGAAAGTATTGTCTAAACCTTTGCCCAAAGATCATATCACTGATGAACCAACCTCAAGAATTGAAGCATCCCACACCATGATGAATAAAGAGGAGAGAGTCTTTGTTGAAGAATTAGGTCACTGGACTAAACATGATCAGCAAGAAGAAGAAAATAGCTAATTAATGACCATGATGCAAAGTGATCCTTATCGAAACTATGACTCTACCTATTTGGGCACTTATGTTATTTTTGAAGACGACCAAGATATACCAAATGTTATGAGAAAAGAAGTATCTGAAGAAGAAGAACTTGACAGATACTCAAAAATCTGGACCTTAAATTTTGATGGGGCTAGGAACAAAAATGGTGCTGGAGCAGGTATATGCCTCACTTCACCAAATGGTGAGAAAATTCTTAGAGCCATATGCTTTCAATTTGCTTGCACTAATAATGATGTTGACTATGAATCTTTAGTGCATGGTCTTATTTTGGTTAAGAAGAAGGGAATCAAGAATCTGGTAGTTAAGGGAGATTCAGAATTGGTGGTGAAACATATCAAAGAAAAAGTTGTGGCAAAGAATGTAAGAATGAGATCTTATCAATACAGAATTTGGGATTTGATAGATGGTTTTGATGCTTTCAATATTGAAGTTGTCCCCAGAACCAAAAACACTGAAGAGGATAGGATGGCACAAATTGGCTCCCAATTTGATCCAGCAAGTGACCTACTCATTAATAGTGAGGTAGTAAAAGTGATAGTGAGACCTGCAATCCCAAACAATGACCAGAATTGGCAAGTCTTTCATAATGATCTTCAGGTACTCTTGTTTTTGCAATAGTTACGAGAGTTTGCTGATCAATTACAACCCAATATTGAAGAACCTTATGGTGATCAAATTATCCAACTAAAGTCTAATAAGCTCCCAAAAGGACTAATCACACTAGAGAATCTATTTGACCATGGTGATGTAAGCCTGGACAAAAGGAAATTCAAGGCAAGTAAAGATGACTATTCTGAAATTCAAGTTAGTGAAGGAAGGAATCTAAAGATAGGCAATGGTACTGCCCAAGAGGAAAAGGACAAGTTAATTTATTTGTGTAATAAGTATGATAGAGTGATTGCTTGGACCTATGAAGATCTTCATGGCTATAATAGAGAAATCATTCAACATACCATAGAACTTGTTGAAGGATCAAAGCCAGTCTGTTAGAAACAACGATGAGTGAATCCTAGAATTAAGAATTTAATGGTAGATGAACTACAAAAGATTTTAGAATCTAAGATCATTTTTCCAATTAAACACTCAACCTGTGTATGTAATTTAGTGCATGTAAGGAAAAAGAATGGTGACATAAGACTTTATGTAGATTTTAGAAACCTGAATAAGGCATCATTGAAGGATCATTATCCCTTGCCTTCTATGGAACAGATTTTACAAACTGTAGAAAGGTCAGAGAGGTTTTCTTTGTTTGATGGTTTCTTAGGATATAATCAGATTTGGTTAGCACAGGAAGACCAACACAAGACATCATTCAGTACGAAGTGGGGAACATTTGCATATGACAAGATGCCTTTTGGCATTTCAAATACTAAAGCTACCTTTTAGCGTGCCATGGATGGAGCATTTGGGGACCTTATAAATAAGATTATTTTGATTGATTTAGATGATCTTACTATATTTACCAAAGATGCCAAAGATCACTTTGAGCACTTAGAAGCTGTTTTTCAGAAATCTCAGGAGTTTGGGATTTCCCTAAATCCTAAGAAGTGTATCTTTGTTGTGCCCCAAGGGAACTGTTGGGACACATTGTTTCAAAAGATGGGATCTCTATAAACCCATAGTGAGTCACAACCATAATGTATCTATCTTTGCCAATTAACAAGAACATAGTTTAGTTCTTTTTAGGAAAGATTAATTTTGCCAGCTACTTAATATTTGATTTTCTAGGGCTAGTTAGGCCCATAACTCTTTTGTTGAAGAAGGATTTATTTTTCAAATGGACAATTGAAGGGAGATAGGCTTTTGAAGAAATTAGGAAAGCCATTTCCAATGCACCTATACTAAGAAACCCAGATTTCTCTAGGCCTTTTATAATGTATGTATATGGAGGAGAACATAGTGTGGCAACTGTTTTGACCCAAAAAGGTGACAAAGAAGAAGGAGAACATCCAATAGCATTATTTTCTAGAACACTAAGGGAGTATGAATCAAGGTATAATTTTGTTGCAAAGAAAGATTATGCTATGGTAAAAGCTCTTAATAAATTTAGGCATTTAGTAACAAGGAATAAAATCTTGGTATTAGGAGCCCACCTTAGTGAAAGGGAATATATTATGGAAGGTGAGATTACTGAAAAGAGGGCCAATTGGATAACTAAGATTTTAGAATATGATGTAGAGGTAAGGTCTACCAAATTGGTTAGAGGCAAGGGACTATGCCAATATATGACTCAAGACATAGAAAAATCAACACCTGAAGAAATAGAAAATGAAAGTGTTAAGACTCTAGGAGATAGACCCAGATTGTTGGATAAGTAATAGAATATAGTTCATGAAAACTGGTGTGTTCTCAAATGAACTCTCCAGTAGTAAGAAAAGATATTATAGGCAACAAGGAGTTCATTTTGTATTAATTGATCATGTTTTATTTAGAAAGAATATTGATGGAATATTGTTAAGATGTGTAGAGAAGGATGAGACCCAAAAGGTATTACATAAGTTTCATCATGGAATCTCAGGGAGGCTTTTTTTTAGCAAGAACTACTACAATTAAAGTGACACAAGCTAGCTATTTCTGGCCTACACTATTTGTAGATTGCTATCAGATGGTCAAAGAGTGTCAAGCTTGCAAGTTCTATACTGGGAAGAGAAGAAATGCAACATTGCCTCTAAGTCCCATAATAGTGGATGAACCCTTTGCTTAGTGGGGTTTATATTTTATTGGCATGATCAATCCAATGTCAAATATGGGATACAAGTGGATCCTTACTGTAATATATTACTTTACAAGGTGGAGTGAAGCAGTGCCACTCAAGGAAGCTACTAAAAAGGTAATCTTAGAGTTTTTAGAAGGAATAACCACTCGGTTTGGTCCTCCTCGAACTATTATATCAGATAATGCTAAAGCATTCTTAGTGACTAGACTATCTGAGTTTGCCTTAAGAAATGGAATATATTTGATGACTTCTTCTAATTACTATCCACAAGGCAATGGTTTGGCAGAGTCTACTAATAAGAACCTGATTAGACTAATAAAAAGAATGGGAGCTAATCATTAGAGAGTGTGGCACAAGTCACTTAACACAACACTATGGGCTAATAGAATCATACCAAAGCAAGTGACTAAAATATCTCCTTATGAGTTGGTCTATGGAAAATAGGTAGTAATGCCACTCAGTATAGAGATTCCTACCTTACTGTTGTTGAAACAGTTGGAAATTGAGGAAAATGGCTCAATGCAAGTCAGACTTGCCGAGTTGCTAGAGGTTCAAGAAAACAGAGAAAAGGCACATGAATCAATAATGAAGCATCAGCAAATTGTTAAAAAATGGTTTGAAAGGAAGGCTTCTAATGTAAATTTTGAAGTTGCATCTCTGGTATGGAAATGGGATGAGAGAGCTACCAAGCTAGGCTGACATAGCAAGTTTGAATCATTATGGACAAGTCCTTTTAAGATCCGTTCTTGTAAACAACAAAATATATTTGAGCTTGAGACTATGGACAGAGAGCCTGAAGAGATTTTGATAAATGGGATCTTCTTGAAACATTGTACCTAAAGTCCTGAGACTCACCATGTATCATAGTTAATTAGGTGCTTTTACTTCTTTTCCTGCTTTTGTATTTTTTTCTTGCTTTTCCTTTTGAATAAGTGTTCCAAGAACACGTGTCTTCAACAAAGGTCCCTTTCATTAGTAGTTGCATTTATTAAAGGTCGTTTAATAGTTCCTTAAATTTTAGGAAAGTACCCATCTTTTCAGAAGATAGCCACTTTTAATATGGGTCTGACACTCCGTCCAATAAGGATTTCAAAGGATACACTATCTTTTGGAATTAATGCCATTAATAAGACAAGATGTGTCATTAATTGTTTCATTATGCCTCACTGAGCTAAGTTTGTAGTTCCTTTGAGCATCTCATTTGCCATTGTCATTCTGCATTTCTAGTTGTTGTTTGCGTCAAAGCTTCATTTCTCACTTGAATTTCTTGTTAAGTACAACTTCGCTTACAATTTTCTTATCTTCTATGTTAAGAGTTTCTAAGTTTTTCTTTACAAGAGATACAGAGATGTCAGAGTCACAATCGCCACAAGAGGGGCTAGGGCTTTTTGACCAAACTGATAAATTAATGAATAGCAAATCTTATGCTTCTACACCTGCACAACCAAGTAAAAGCTATCTGAGGACAAGGATCCCAGAAATAGGGGTGTGTACGGATCTGGCACAGGTAAAGGATTATGCTAATGGTGTTTTCAACACACATATGTAGAAGAATACAAAGAATCTTCAGGAAGCGGCTCATCAAAGGTGCGTCATCTGTGTTTCAAAGGGGTAGTGGGAAACTTTCAGTATGAGAGTATGGATGTCCCAATTGGCATAGTTCTTAGTTCCTAATGTTCACCTGTGCCCTGAATTGATCGACCTATGTGTAGAATTGTTTCATCATGCAACTCTTTCTATTGAATGTGGCTCCTTTATGGTTCAAATTACCCCTAAGGCAATTAGGGATATGTTGGCTTACAACATGATAGAGCAACCACATTTCCTATTATTTATAAGTTGCATGGTACATGGGCAAATGTCCATAGTAAGGTGAAGTTTCTAAATGCTAAGATGCATTTAGGTGAGGAGAATACCTAGTTGCCTACACTACCCACAGGCTGTGCTTAGTTCAATGCCGACGTTCAAGATGCTTTATCCATGCTAGTCTTTATTTTCGGCCAATATGCTGATTCTACAGTACATGATTGGCAGCTTATGTTAATTTTTAGATTGAAAATGGTGGACAAGTCACAGGAGTACCAACTTGACTTCACCAAACATATCTCTGCTACCATGGTGGATTAGCTTGCAAATTTTCAATAGAATCATGTTTTCAAGTAATCAGCATACCTATTCCTTTTGATACTATTTCAAAATTTTAGTCTTTTTCAACAATACATGTCTTTAAATATGTATGACCCTAAGTCTAGTAGTAACAGAAGCATCTTGGTATCTGCACGGACCCATGTTCTCTCAGAAACCTCAAACCCATATGAATTTGCAGAATGTTTTGTTGCACCCGCTTTCAGTCATTTGAGTCCTGAGCCTATAGAAAATAGGATGACACAGAGCCTTAGAGGTTTCTTGACCAATTTACAAATCCCTTGTGATTATTTCTTTAGGGCTTATTCTACTATAATCAGAGTCCATGGCTTTGCTGAAGAACTTGTTTTATCACCAAAGGTCTTAACCCCTAGGGTTACGTTTTTAGAAGTGGCTTGTCATGTGTATGTCATTGACAATAATTTTGGATGTAAGAAGAGGAAAACAAAGATGTATGATGTCTCTTGGATTAGGGAGAAAGTAACAATTGAGGTTAGAGGAACTGAGAATATTATATTGAGAAAGTTGGCTACCTATGGTTTTCTGATTGTTGAATATAAATGGAAATATGATCTGGATAGCTTCTTGGATTATCAGTAACAAGGTTGCTGCCAAATTTATTCATGAGGGACGCCCATTCTAGGAGGATAGAAATTCCCCGAAATAAGATTACCTTGCATTCTATGCTGAATTGAGTGATTTTCCATATGAGGGCCCTAGGTCCTAGGAAACATTTTATGTGAGGGAGCGAGAGTTTGACCCCAAGATTAAGATGACCACAGGCTTGAGGAAAACTTTGAAAAATAAGGAATGGAGTACAGAGAAAATTGAAGCTTATTGGAAATATAGACAATAAATTTCTAAGTTCACTCACACATTTGGGGATGTAGAGACTGATGAGACATGGGAATCAATTTGCGATGAATGGCATCCATCTCCAATTTCAAGCCCTGATACGAGCAGTTTTCCCAAAAGGTTCTCAATAAACTAAGAAAAGAACAAAGGAGGTCCAAGAAATTCAAGAGATAGGACAAGCATCATCTGCAGCACCTTGAACCCCATGGCCCCCATCTCTCAGTGCTTTAGAGAAACAAAAAGATATTTTCTCATTGCCATCTCGCAGGACCCATATAGCTTCGGCATCTGGGGGTCACTGAGTGGCACCTTTACTGCAAACATTAATTAATGTTGAATAAGAAGACCTAGAAGAGGTATCAGATAGGCCTCAGAAGATACATAGATTGATATTACTAGAAGAAGAAGAGGAAGAAGCATCAATTCCCTAGCAACAACAAGCTCCGATCATCTCATCGGTGGCTCAGGTAAGTACTTCTCTCTTTTCTCCTACCTCTGTTTCTTCTCATTTAGGAGTGGCAACCCAATTTATCCAAGTTTCCACATCTCCTGCCACTTCTATTGTGCCTTTACAAACTTTTTCCCCAGGTATTAGTTCACAAGCCATGTCTTCATATGCCATATCTTTACTATTATTTTCCCCATCCATGCCCTAGAGGGCTTTGCCACATTTTGATCCTTGTTAGCAGATGACTACCATCCCTTATGGTCTACCTCAAGGTCATCCATTTGCTAGAGGCTATATTACATCACCTCATACTTTCCAAGCCCAAGCTGATACAACTAGAAAAGCTAGAGAAGCTTGGTTGGAAAAGAAAAAGACAAAAGAGAATAAGAGGCTTGTTGTAGCCCACATAAAGTCCTTGTTTGATCCCATTCAATAGTTTTTGAATGTCACACATTTGACTCCCAATGTTATCAAACCTCATGAGAAAATGCAACCCCAGGACTATTTAATGAATGCAGTGGCTATGGATATGTCTCTTTTTAGGCCACAAGACTGAGTTAAGTTAATGACTTAAACTGCTTCAGCAGTTGCCACTGATTACTTGAAGGTGTTCAAAAGGATGCAGAAAGTTGAAGCTAACTTGGCACAAGAAAAGACTAATAGAAGTAACCTCACTTGGGAGATATAGGCCAAGGTTAAATAAATTGACACTTTAAATAAAGAGTTGCAGTCTACTATTTCTCTACAGATTCATCAAGCAGCACAGACTCAAATTGCAATCTTGAAGGTTGAGTTGGCACAGGAGAAAGTTGTTGTTGCTACATTAAGGAAAGAGAAGGCCACTATAAAGAAAAGGTATCAAGACAAGTAGCAAGAGGCATCACAATTGCAAAAGACACTTTTTAAGGAGCAGAACCTAAATAGTGCAGCTCAAGCATAGTTTATGGTAGAGCAACAAAAGACAAAACAACTCACAATTGAGTTAGCACAAAGGCCACATACTACAGGTGTTTTGAATTTGGTGAAAGAGATATATGCCTCTTTATGGAAAAGTATCTCTAAGGAGATTGTATAGCTTAAGCCATCCCTTACCTTTCTGCTTAATGCCCAACAACTGTGTGAGAAAGTCAAGTCTTCTGTGCAAGCAACTTTGTCTATAATTTCATTGAGGGTTTTAGATTATCAGCTTCTGTTGTAGAAATTGTATGACAAATCTGAGGAGACTCTATCTATAGTTGCTATAAGTGATAGGATGGTGGCTGCCAAATGGGTGAATGAAGTGCTAAGCTGTAACTCTGCTGCTATGAATTGTAAGGAACTTTTGGATGTGGTTAAAGAAGGACTCAGGAATATGAAGAAACATATTGAGGACTTAGTGCAATTGGGTCTACCTTCACCTTTTCCTGATAGTAATATAGTGTTAATGACTAATAAGATAAAGGCTTTCCTATTAACAAAAAAAATGATTAGACTATTTTTCAGGGTCTGAGTGATTCCTCTAGTGTAGGAGAAGTGGAACCTATATTGGTTCCAATGGCTCAACTTGAGTTTCAATTACATGATGTATTTCACATTTTGCAATCTTTTTACCACAAGGATATTATGAATTTGGATTTTGCTTTTTAGGATTTACAAAGAAAATAGGGGTTGTCCAATTCAGAATGGTCTGTGTACTAGGTCGTATTGCAAGATTTGTAATTAAGTTTACATTTGATAGTGGCATTACAATTTTGTTTTCTCTTCTTGGAGTTCTTTTTGAGTAGGACCAAAAGTCCTTATGGTAACCATGAACTATAGAGTAAACTCTAAATTTTGTTTCAGATTTATTTCTGTCTTAATATATATATATATATATATATATATATATATATATATATATATATTTCTAGTTGTTGTTTCTGTATCTGTGGCTATATGTTTCTCATGCACGGATCATGTGGATCACACCGTGTACCATGTGTCATTATGAAGCAATAGTGTTTTGTGGAGGCTGCCGTGTGTTTCTTCCATATGCTTCTTTTCTATGTCGTTGCCGAGAGCACCATGCATTCACATGGCTATGTTTCTTTTATTAAATTTTCATGCTTGCTCTAGAGTGTGCCACGTGTTGATGTTGGAGGCCATCAAAAAAGGTTTCTTTTGATACCGTGTGCTTGTGGGTTGTGCCAAGTGTCCTTTTCAAAATATTGTGAAAGCTGTCGCATGTATATATTTTTCATAAAGCTTTGTTAGTACTGGCATATGTGATGGGCCCACAATTTTGAGACACAGTTTATAGCTATTACAAGAGTGTGCCACATGCCGAAAGCAGAGGGATGAGCTACTTTCTTCTTGATGCTTTCAGGTGAAGATACATATGTTTCTTTGAAATTTTTAGTTGCTGCCAGAGCGTCATAAGTGTCAATTTTTGTTGTTTCTAAGGGATCCTTTTTGATATTATCGGAAGGCACCACATTTCCAATTTTCCTTTATGCAAGAGGCACCATGTGTCATAGTATAGCTTCTCTATGCAGGAATTAAAGAAGCATATGTGGCAAGGTCTGTAATGAAACAACTTGCACAATATCTGAATATAATAGTAAATATGCTGAAAATACTTGATAATAATATGCCACTTCGAGAAGGCAACCTCCTAATCCACTTCGAGGGGGATACCTCCAACAGTCTTCAATGAGAACACAATACTGAATATGATGATCTAATAAGACTCACTACCCCTATATATACCTATTTATGCCTAGGATATCACCCAGGCCAACTTAGATAGCCCTATAGAAGCCTTAGGCCGACCTAAACAACTAAATAACAATATAATAATGATAATATGACTTAATTAAGGGTTAAGATAGCCACAAGCCGACTATTCATAACCATATACACTATAGAAGTAAGGGCATAACATGCCCCCCACCTTTACAAAAGCGTTGTCCTCAACACTGATCAATTCTGGTAGTTTCTTCATATAATCTTCATCATCCCATGTGGCAACTTCAACTAGAAGATATGTCCTTGATGTCCTCAGCTTGTTCATGTGTGTCTGGAAAATTAACTTCAGCTCCAAGATGTGTCTTCCCTTTGCATCTAGCTCTTGATGGTGATGAATGTGTTCTTCCTTTACTTGAACCTTTTGATGTGCCATAGAGGAAGAGGTGAGGAATAGTACATGGTACCCTTGCATTGGTTGAATAGCTTGATCAGGAACTTCTTCTTCTTTCACTTCTTCTTCATCATCTTTTTCTTTTTCTTTTGTTTCTTCTTCTTCTTCCTCTTCTTCTTCTTCTTCTTCTGTCTCTTCTTTTGCTTCATCATCATCATCATCATCATCTTCTTCTTCTTCTTCTTCTTCTTCTTCCGCTTCTTCTGTTTCTTCTTCCGCTGCTTTTGCCGCTTCTTCCGCTTCTTCTGCTTCTTCTTTCGCTTCTTCTGCTGCGTCTTCCGCTTCTTCTTCTGCTTCTTCTGCTTCTTTTGCTTCTTCCACTTCTTCTGCTTCTTCCACTTCTTCTTCCACTTCTTCTTCCACTTCTTCCTCTTCTTTCGCTTCTTTCTCTTCTTCCGCTTCTTCCGCTACTTCTTCCGCTTCTTCTTTCGCTTCTTCTACTTCTTCCGCTTCTTCTTCCGCTTCTTCCTCTTCTTTCGCTTCTTCTTCCACTTCTTCTTCTTCTTCTTCTTCTGGTTCTTCTTCTTCTTCTTCTTCTTCAGGTTCTTCTTTTTCTTCTTCTTCTGGTTCTTCTTCTTCTTTGTCTACTGCTACTTCTTCTTCTTCTTCTTCTTCTTTGTTGCTTGAGACCTCCTTTCTTGGTTCCTTCATTAAGGCATTTAACATGCTTCGTATATATGATATATCTTCTCTTAGGTCACACATATCCCTCTTGTACTTACTTATTTCCTCATCCTTATCAGAGGATTTCCCCAGTGTGACAACATTCTTTTTGCCTCTTGTCGCAAGGCTCGTCATGATGGAAACCAATATTTTTAAAATAAATCACACAAATGAAATGTAAATTCTCCAAACTTTTTACTGTAACTTACTAAGGCCAAGATACCACTTACCTAGAAAAAAATCCAAAAAATTAGCAAATTTGCTGCCTTGAGAGCGAATTTGTTGGAAACCCTAATTTTGCAATAAATCACTTATTTTTGCTCCAATTCCTCTGAAATATAGACTGTATCTTATTTAATATTGTCTTCAAAAACCCTTTAAAAATCTTTAAAAAATTCACTAAAATCTGAAAGTTATGCTCTTCCCAAAATCGCCTCCAATGTTGAGAAAAAATCTTGCCTCTACGGTGCCAAGATCATGCTCTGATACCACTTGTAATGAAACAAATTGGACAATATCTGAATATAATAGTAAATATGATGAAAATACTTGATAATAATATGCCACTTCAAGGGGGCAACCTCCTAATCCACTTCGAGGGGGATACCTCCAATAGTCTTCAATGAGAACATAATACTGAATATGATGATCTAATAAGACTCACTACCCCTATATATACCTATTTATGCCTAGGATATCACCCAGGCCGACTTAGATAGCCCTATAGAAGCCTTAGGCCGACCTAAACAACTAAATAACAATATAATAATGATAATATGACTTAATTAAGGGTTAAGATAGCCACAAGCTGACTATTCATAACCATATACACTATAGAAGTAAGGGCATAACAAGGTCCATATAATAATGTCTCAGTTTCTAAATGTTGTGGAAAGTACCAAATGTCATAGATACAAGTTACTCAGGGCATAAAGATAAAAGCTATAAGTGTTTCCAGATGATGATAGGTGTCTCAGTAAAATAGTTGGTGCCGCCACATATCATGTTTCAAAGTCTTGTGGATGGTGAGGTGTGGCACTATTTTGTGTGCCTTTTTTTGAAGGGAAAAATGTTAAGGATTGTTGCATGGTATTTTTGAAGCTTTTAGAGCCTGCAGGTACTGCCACATGTCTCAATCAAACTGTAGTTGGTATGCCACATATTTTGTCTCTTAGCAAATGAGCATGAAAGGAAAAATGGTCGTAGATTCAGAAGATCTCAGTGTTAGAGGAGTCCCAGTTAACTTCAGTTCTATTAATACCGTTGGAGATTAAAAATAGTTATATGCGATCTTGAGCCAAATTTTATGGATATATATATAGGGAGATATTGTAATTTAGAGGATATAGAGAATTGATTAAAAAGTTTGGAGATCTTGTTCTGACCAGATTGTATCATTTTACCTTAGTCTAGCTATTTTTGATAAGAAAGTTAATATACCTATGCATGTCACTGTGCCTTTTGCATTTGTTGAACTATTAATGAAAGAAGCTTTGTTATGTGCCATTGCAGATATTATCTGTGTCTTTGCATAAATCTTATGAGTTTCGCCTTTGATCTTTTAGTTCATTTACAATTTGTCTATATTAATCATGGAACATTTGCTCTTTAATATAGTTAAATTTGAAGAATTTGTTCATTATGCTAGTTAAAGAAATACATTTCATTCAGGTGCATTGCCATAGGTTTAGATTTTACTTATTGTATCTATAATCTTGTTTTTTCCTCTACCTTTTACTCAAAACCCCATTAAAATAGGAAGAGCCAACTTTTTTAAAATATGAAGGTTGTTTCAAGTAGCAAGTTCCACATTCTTGAAACTTCCCATGTTGGTGTTAGAACCTGTACAATTTTATGCATCAATAGTATGTTGCCAAAGGGGATCCAAAGATTTTCAACATGATATAATCCAATACAACAGACAAAAAGATAGACTACAAACTTCCCACGAATAAGATTTTTGTTCGTAGTCTCACTCCATAGTTGATATGTATCAAAAGGAAAGAAATTCTAGAAAAGATAGTAAATAACGTAGAAATGAAGGCCTTGGAAAATGAGGCACCATCGAAACATAAAGAGTTTATCTCCAAGGAAAAGGCAATAAAAATCATGGTATGGATAGAAAAGGATGGACCTCTCTAGTTCCCTTTATTAATCCTCATGATCAATATGTAGCTAGCTTACAAAATCTTTCCTTGCATAGGGGAAAAACCTCATAGAACTGAAGGACTAATGTTTGAAACAACTACACTAGATTTGAGAAATGTAGATCCTCACACCTTCTCAGACCCCAGGTGACGAATAACGAATACCTAATAAAAAGTTATGCTCCTTTGTCACCACTAAGCGAGTCATGTATCCCGAAGACACTAGAAGAAAGTGAGTCATATGAACCACTCACGCCATTGGAAGATTCCTATAGACCAATGATGCCAATGGAAGAAGTAAATTCTATGGACAATGAATCAACCAATGTGATAGGAATTCTCCCAAAGATATTCATGGTCTCTCAACCTCACATGCAACCCACTACTTCCACTTGAGTACAATCAAATGAGTTGGGTGAATGGGAAGCACCCTTAGTACAAATCAAAATGGTTGAGAGACTCCTAGATGAAGATGAAGAAAGAGAAGGGACATTTAATAAAGAATGGAAAATGTGAGTGTTAGTAAGGATTGATGATCATGTCATCTTTGAGTTACTAGGAAGCTACATAAGATACTCCATGGATTTGAGACCTGAGCCTAACAAAAGGACAAGTATAAGCTTTGTTCCTCTTGATGAGAAAAGGGAACCTCAAGCTTCCTTTGAGTTATTCTAATTCCTTCTAAATATTCAAGATCAACAAGAGGTAAAGATTTACATGCAGGATCAATTCAATACACTTATGGAATTGGTAAGGTGTGATGGAGTCTTGTACTAGACTCCCTCCCATCAACAAGATTTTCAAGATTTACTCCATCTCACATTACCAAGATAGACCTTGGAGTTAGAAAGGTTAGCGCCAAATGATATCCTGAAACCTTACAGTATAGGAGAACTCATTTTAAGAAGATGTAGCACATAAAATAAGAAGAGAAGATGAAAGAGAAAATTCATTGAGGACTGGAAATGTCCCTACATGGTTAAAGATGTTGATAATGGTGCTTATCTCTTGTGCACGATGGAAGTTGAGGAGTTTGGTGAAATAGTCAATGCCTTTCAACTCCAGAAATATTATGTCTAAAAATCATAAAAATCATAAAACATAAAAACACAAAAAAATCAATATTCCAAAAATACAAAAAAAATACAAAATCAAAAATATCAAAAAGAATTTTGTATCTTGCATTTCAACATCATTCTATTGATCTTGAATTTCAGTGAATGACTCGCTCTTAATTATTTTCATTTCAGTAAGGATTCTAAGGTTTCCTAGGTATAAGTGATCCTTTTAGGTCTTGAGATTCCCCTATTTTAACAATCACCATTCTCCCTCTTCATTCCTGGTGATTCTAATCAAAGCATAGCTCTTAGCTTTACACTAATCCCAACCTTAATGAGACATGATGTTAGGTCTAAACAAAGTCAGTATTTAAACCTATAGTATTCAAAGGAAGCTTGCAAGTAGACCTTCCCAATTCCTCCCTAGTATAAAAGAAGTCAAATTGAATTATCAAACTTTTGGTGGTGCTCAGGCGCTTATCTTTCCTAGCCAAAAATGTCAGGAGGATCAAAACTCTAAAGGAAGCAATCTATAATATGAGTGAAAAAAATGAGTGATCAAAATAAGAGTGATAAGAAAGGTTAGAATTGAGAGATCAAATTATTGCATATCCAACTTAGTCCAAAAGAATTCATTTTCATAAAAGTAAAAAATCCAAAAAAAATGAGAAAATCAAGTGATACATTCCATAAAATACAAAAAAAAAGAGAGTTACAAAAAAAGAGTGATAGAGAGAAGATTACTGAATGTCTGTACCCTTGGGTGGAGATCAATCTAAGCTTGAAGCTTCAAGGGTGACATTCTATCAGAGAAAATAAAAGAGAAAGGTATAAAGCACACACATACAATAGTAGATCAAAGCCAAGAGTCTAATACTCTTTAAGATCATTTTCTATCTAGGGACCCTTGTTCTTTCCCATGTGTCCTTTACCTCAGGTTTATCTTGCTTTCAATCTATGATCTAAGTCTAGCAGAAATCAATAAAATTTGTTGGTTGTCTGAGTTAAAAACTTGTCAAATTGTCTTATCTAGATAAGGATCAATGTTTAGCCTTTAGAAAAGCCTAAAATTCAAAAGTACTTCATCTCCTTCCCACTCCCCATTTGAGTCTTAAATACCTATTTGACAAACTTGAATAGGTCTCTTATACCAGGATAACTTGTAGTCCCCTAGATTAAAAATCATATTAAAGTCTACTCATATTGTTGGTTCCATAATGCATTCATACCAAAATCAGAAAAAGGCTTCGAAAGCAATAAATGTCAATGTCATAACTCATGGCATTCCATAGAAGTAGAAGTTTTATTTCAACATCACTTGTGTTCTTGCATTTTGATATCATCCCCTACATATATATATATATATATATATATATATATATATATATATATATATATATATATATATATATATATATATATATATAATCAAAAAGTTCTAAAAACTTCCAAAGTGCACAAGAGATGAGTATTCATATGATAAGCAAATAACCATAAAGAGATAACTTTTCTTAGATAAATCAAAGGTTCAAGTTTTACAGGAGTACAAGAGCTAGGATAAAATGCTCTCAAAGGAAAGTAAGGATCCCCATGCAAGGGAGCATGATTTCAAAACAAATAGACAAAATCCTCAGTGATGACCCCCTCCAACAGAACCATCAGGACTCTTGCTCCTCTACCACTAAATAGCATTAGTATCTCCATGAGATCTATGGGAATGAGGAACCCTATTCTGAGTTTAGGAATGGGAAGGACCTGTTGTGCTAGATTCTAGATGTTAAATCCCAAGGTGGCCCATCTTACAAAGAATGACATTCTCATCCCTAAGGATGAGAACCTCTAATCTCAATGAAGCATTATCCTTGCACCCATGTTAGGCAGGAGCAAAAATGCCAGTGTGTCAACCAACTCTAGGAGGCACTCGAGGATCAACTAGAAGCTTCTCTCATGGTAAGACAATGAAGGGACTGATCAAATTGACTAAAATCTCATGAATAAAAGTTGTCCACTCCTCGACGCTACTTGGAAAGAAAAGATAAAAGGAATGACTATTCATAATTTTGAGTAAAGAAGCATAATGCCAAATTTGAAAACAAAAGTAAACTTATAGGGATCACCAAGTTTCTAGGATAGATCAAAGAGTTACATCTCCTCATCAGAATGAGGAGGTCTAGGCCCTAAAGAGGAAGCCTTTGGTATCTCCCCCTAATCAGAATCAATCTCCTGTGCATCTCCTGCTAACCCATTGTTTAACAAGTCATCTCTATCAATGATGTTGTCCTCATAAGTAGAGTCTGAGTCCTCCATGACAATAAGTCTATAGAAAAGATCTCTCTCCCTCCCCTCTATCAGAGAGGTGGACAGAGGAATCTTGTTCTGATATGGAATGATTTGCTCAAAGATCCAGGTCATGGTCAGAGAGGAGTGGAAAAATGGAAGAGCCCCACACTAAGAAATATAGTAGAAGTCTCTATAAACCATCACAAGAATGTCAAGACCCCATGTGAAAATGGTACCCTAATCAATGCCTTGAACAATGGGTGCCCAACACCAACACAGACGAGCTGAGGCCTTGTCTCTAGACAACCTCAAAGTAATCAATCCAGTTAGGAACTTCCTCAACAAATGAATGTGAAGTTGTGATACAGTAGTAAGATGAATGCAAATTTGGTCCTCAGGATGACTCATCCCCATAATCTAAGCCTAAGATGCCTTGTCCTTGAAGGATTCGCTAGAAGGTAAAACAAGTGGATGCCCTCTCACAGGAACCCCAAGAATGCGATAAACATCATATAAAGTAATGGTCCACTCCCCTAAAACTTGGGGAAATGTGAAAGTGTTCCTATTGGCATCCCAATACATCAAAATGTCATAGTAGGTGTATGAAATAGGATGAACAATTGGTACATGGAAAATCCTTGCCAAGCCTACCCTCTTCAGGACAACAAGATCATCAAATGTCAGTGAATCTACATCTCAGAGAGCCATGACTACTCGTGATTGGCATTCCAACGAATGTTCATATCTTGATAAATAGAAAAGAAGTTTTGATTAGATTCCATCAACTTACAAAATCCCTAAAAGTTATATAATCTGCAAAAATTCCACAAAAAAGCATATAAAACCTTCTAAATTACAATAAATTGACAAATTTAGTGTTCAAATTAGACCAAAATAGAGTGAAGTAAATCTTATTAAACATCAAATTTTGGTTAGAATCAATTTATCAGGGTCACCCCTTTCATCAGACCAGATCTCCCTTGGGTGACCCAAATGTTCAGTAGGATCTCCCTTGGGTGACCCTATTGCATAGGCAGACGTCCACTAGGTGATCCTATTGCACAACTAGATCTCCCCCAAGCAACCTAGACTAGTAAAAGGGGTGACCCTATTTGCCTACCCACATACTAAAAATACTCTAAAAACCTTAATTTTTGACTGATTTTGATAAAAGAAAAAGCAATTATACTCTAAATGACGAAACAAACACAATGTAACAGAGAAAACCAACAAAAACTAACAATTTCATGAAATTTATTAGAAAACAATAACTATGGCTTAAAGAAGGGTTTTTGACTAATTGTGTGCCTGACTCTCAGTGATAGAAGAAGAGGTGGCCATCTTTGCGATCCACTCGGAGATACTTTCCCAAAGACTGCTTGTGCGATCGATTTCATCAATGTTTCACTCTAATCTCACTAATTTCTTCACTCTTTTATTCTCTTAGTTTAGTTTACATTATACATTTTTAGAGTAGTTTTTGCTTTAATGCATCTCTCATGCTCTCAATTTGTGTGCTTTCATCCCTACAGTTCACTTCGACAAAGGCAAACAACTAGGTGAATTCACATGATCTATGGTATGTTTGTCATTTCAGTTTTTAATACTCATTTTGATATATTTAGATGTTAAACTAATACTAGTTATTACAAGTACTATTGCAAGAAAATTGAGAATAGGTAAGGCCTAGTTTGGGAACAATGCCTACCTTTCAAGTAGACTACCGACCTCAAGGGGCCAAATACCTAAGCACCAAAATAATGCACAACCTCCACGAGGACCCCGATGATGACTCACAATCCTTGTCATGCACATGTAAATGTGGAATAATTCCCTCTCAGTAGTGTTTCTCTTAGTAGTATGTGGTTTCTTCTTCCATTTGTTGTTTCCCCTTTGTCGTGCTAACCCTTTCCTCACATTTGACACTTTTCAACACTTATCGATTTGCATTTCCTGTCCTTGCAATTTTGTCCCTAAGCCTTGTATTTGTCTTTTTTTGTGTTTTAACCTTTCTCTAGTGTTTTTCATTGATTCCCACCCCTAGGAGTCCTCTAGAGGACCTCCCAATCCATCTCCAACTTTTGGTTTTCAGTTTCAGTGAACCAGTACAAATCTCCCCCTATTAGTTCCAACTCTCCCATGGGAGATCCATCTTTTTCAAGTGGAGATTTGGTTTTTGACCCTTGTTTGATTATTTTTTGGAGGCATTTCACCTCCTTTTTCCCTCTTGGTTCATCTCCTATCCTACACTCTCACCCACGACCCCTCCTCAGAGGGTCACGCATAGTTCACCCTTAATCAACGGGGATGACCCCAACTAGTGAAAGGGGTGACTAGGTGGTGAGCTTGTCATATTTCCCAGCCACGATTCAACTCAATTTTTTAGCCAAAAATAGCTTCGTTTTCATGTGTTTTTCTTTTGTTTGCACGGAATTTTTTCCTAAACTTGGAGTTAACTATTTCATGCATTTAACCATGAATATTTAGCTCCTTTTTATTTTTAGTTTTCAACCCATGCATTCTTTTAACTCCATATCTTCTTGAGTGATAATATATATTGGTTGGAGCACTTGAGTTTTAGCCTATATCACTATTGTGTCTTCTAAGTTAACTCATCAATCAAAGGGAGTTAACTATCCATCCTCTCCACCTCTCATGCCTTCTTCAAACCTATAAATACCCCCCTCCCCCAAACACAAAGTGAGGCAATTTCATTTGTGCACATAGTTCTTGTAGGTTTTTGCTCTCTAACTACCATCCATATGCTCACACATGACATTCGAGGCTTTTTCTTTTATTGTTGTCTCATCAAGCTTTGCTAAAAGATTCATATAGAATCGATAAACTACCCACATCACAAACCATGGTGCTCACAAAGCTCACATTGAGCTCTCATTCAAGCTTCCAAAAGCTTCTTTTTGCATCCCTTTCTTATTGTTGCCAAGAGGATTCCCCCACTGTCGTGAGAGGATAAGAGGTTGTCATACAAGGATTTATAAGGGTAGTGGAGGCTCACACATCTCCTTATTCTAGGTTCCTTCATGCTTTTTAGTTCATAGTAATTATAAAATCACATTTTATCTTGGAAATAGTAAGTTCATGTTGGTTTTTCCTTGATAGGCTAAATAAATCTTGCATTGTTAAAGCAGTTTACCTTCAAAAGATCATAGATTAGATTCATTTCAAAGCAATTTCTCTTTCCTAGAGTAATTGTTCCACATATTTAAAAAAGCAAAACAAAAACATAGATTAATTGAATTAGACAAATTCATATTAGATTGCATACATTTATCTAATTCCTAGAATAGAAAAAAGAACTTTCATTTCCATAAATAGAAAAAAAGCATAGAAAAACTATTTTGCACTCATATAGGCTTGCATGCAACCCGAAAATGAAAAGATCAAAAACATTAGCATCATAAGACATTACCAAACCCTTGATTCCAACACAAGGTCAACTTTGGTCAATATTTAGGTAAAACCCTTGATTTCAACACAATGTTAACATAAAGTCAAAGCTTCAATCAAAACAAACCCAAAGTCAAAACCCTAGGTCAAATCGAGGTTAGCTTTAACTATCTCTCTCTTGGTTTGGGCTCAGAAATGTGCCCTGGACCTAGAGCCGAGTGGGTGAGGGAAATCCTTGATGAGATAGAGGAGATCCACCCTAGACCACAACAAGACCAATGAACAATTCAGAAACAACAACAAAGGTTAAGGACATTCTAAATATAGGCTATCATCCAATAGTTCATACAACAATGCCAAATTGAAAGAAGTATCAATGAAGACAACAATCTGCCTAGACAACATTGGAACCTTAGGAACCTAGACATAAGAATAGTGACTAGTGACCATTCGGGTCATATAGTTATTTTAACAATAATGGTCATAGAACACAGAATTAGAATCAATGCACAAGAAAGGCCCTAGGACTAGCCAACCACTCTCCATGTAGTCTAGCTCTCAGGTTAACCAGTCTGCTCCCGTGTTTAACCTCCTCTCGACTAGCTACTTCCACAAGAGTGAGAGTGATTTGGAGGTTCTCCCCATGGCAAGGAGAGTGGTCCATGTTCACGCCAAAGCTAACTTGACTACTCTAGGCCACTGAGTCATGG
This sequence comes from Cunninghamia lanceolata, assembly GCA_027924645.1. NCBI lineage: Eukaryota > Viridiplantae > Streptophyta > Pinopsida > Cupressales > Cupressaceae > Cunninghamia > Cunninghamia lanceolata. The sequence continues at coordinate 5,616,334 of BSBN01000582.1, forward strand.
TTTTGAGTGTACAGTATTTGGGTGATGACTCTCACCTGAATATTGTTGGTCATGGAAGAGTCAAGATTAGATTCCTTGATAGTAGAGTGAAGGGTATTGATGGTGTGTTGCATGTCCTGACTTTGGCATGGAACCTACTCTCGGTGAGTAAACTTGGAGATTTAAGTGTGCAATTTGTTTTCTCGAACAAAGGATGCAATATTACAAGAGGATCTATGGTGCTTGTAAAGGGTGTTAGGATTGGCACCTTATACAAGTTGGATGTATTCACTGTATAATACAATAGTTCTTTTGTGAAACTGAAGAGTATACTTTTAGATTTTTCATTCTCACCATCAGATAGAGCAAAAAATGAGTATGTAGCATCTACATCTGATGGTCATACTTTTTGGGTACCGAAGAGTGCTTATTCCTTGGAAATGAAGCTTCTTGCTAAGAAAACAATGTTGTGGCACCAAAGACTTGGTCACATAGGTGAAAAGGATCTTAGAACCCTCAAATCGAAGATCCTTGTTGAAGGCCTTGATGATTGTAATCTTTAGTTCAACTTTTGTGAACATTGCATTTATGGAAAGAAAGACCATGTTTCATTTTACAAAAGTTCTCACAAGTCTTTTGGGTTATTGGACTATGTGTATACAGATGTATTTAGTCCTGTGAATGTTCCTTCATCAGCTAGATCTATGTATTTTGTCTCATTCATAGATTACTACAGTAGAAGGACATTTGTTTACTTTTTTAGAAGAAAATATGAAGTCTTTAGTCAGTTTAAGGATTCTAAAGCCTTTGTTAAAAATTAGACTTATAGAAGGATTAAGTGTTTGAGGGACGATAATGGTGGTGAGTTATGTTTGGTAGAATTTGACAAGTTTTGTAAGGACCATGGGATTGAAAGACACAAGACAACTCCATACACACCACAACAAAATGGAGTTCTAAAGAGGATGAACAGAATGTTTATGGAGAGGGCTAGGACTATGTTGAGTGGTTCTAGTCTTAAACATAAGTTTTGAGCTGAAGTAGTAGCCACTACAGGTTATTTAATTAACATATATCCTACATTAGCACTTGTTTAAAGACACCCATGGAGGTTTGGTCTAGTAAAAATCCTTCGATGAGACATCTTAGAGCATTTGCTTGTGAACCTTACGCTCATGTTCCTATTGAAAAGAGATCTAAGTTGGAAAATAAGGCCTAATGAAGTGTATCTTCATCGGTTATGGAATCAGTGTGAAGGGGTAAAAGCTTTGGGATTCAGTTACACAAAAGATTCTCTATAGTACAAGTGTTATATTTACAAAGATGAAACCTTCCTTGGTTGAGCTACAGTCAGAGAAAGATGAGAAAAAGAAGGAGCTAGTTCAGGTACCATATACTCCTACTAGAAATGAACTATAAACTCTTGCTAGACCTATTGATGAGGAGAGCTAAAGTAACTCTGAGATTTATGAAGAAGAAGAAGGAACTCCACCTTAGCAATTGAGGAGGTCTGCACGTGTTAGCCAGAAACTAGAAAGGTTTGATTATTCACCAGAAAGGTATGGATATTCTATGTTGGATTCCAGTTGTTGTTTTCTTTTATTGCTAACACTAATGAGCCTAGGACTATTACAGAAGCTATGGGTATGGATAATGCAGATTCATGGATGACAGCCATGGAAGAAGAGATGGTTATGTTAAAGAAAAAATAATAGTTGGGATCTAGTACCTTTAGTGAAGGGACAAAAGGCTATTGGATGTAAATGGTTGTTCAAGTTAAAATCTAGTCTAGAGGACAAAGTTGAGAAGTAGAAGGCATGGTTAGTTGCGAAGGGATATTCCCAAGTTGAGAGAATTGATTATGGGGAGAATTTCTCTCCTATGGTGAAGCTAAGATCTATATGGTTCTTTTTATCACTTACAACAGTGTATGATCTAGAAGTGGAACAAATGGATGTGAGGACAGTGTTCCTTCATGATGATTTAGAGGAAGAAATATATATGATGTAGCCAAAGTAGTTCGTTGTGAAAGGTAAAGAAGATTTGGTATTTAAGTTAAGAAAATCTCTATATGGTTTGAAATAATCTCCTAGGATGTGGTATCAAAAGTTTGACACCTATGTGTTGTCGATTAGATTTCTGAGATCTAAATTTGACCATTGTGTTTGTTATAAATATGAAAATAGTCACATTCTTATCATAATCCTGTATGTGGATGATATGTTGTTTATTGGGATGGTAGAAGTATGATTTCAGATTTGAAGTCTTAGTTGTCATCATAGTTCAAGATGAAAGATTTAGGTGCAATGAGATATATTCTTGGGATTGAGATCAGAAGAGATAGAGCTAACAAAAATCTTTGGTTAACTCAGAGAAAGTATGCGAACTTGGTGTTGGAGAGATTTAGCATGTTGACTTGTAGATATTTAGTTGTTCCAGTTATGGAGGGGATGCATAATTCTATTGAGGATTCTCCAAACTCTCCTACTGAGATAGAGGACATGAATAAAGTACCATATGTGAGTGTTGTTGGTAGTCTTATGTCTGCTATGGTTTGTACAAGGCCAAACATTGCCCAATTAGTGGGAGCCCTTAGTCGATTTATGGCTAATCCTGGATGGGTACATTGGGATGCCTAAAGAGGATTTTTAGATATTTGAGGGGTACTTCCAAGTATTCCTTATGCTTTCATGGTTATCCTAATGGACCTTTGCATTTAGTGAATATCTGAGGATATGTTGATTCAGATTAGGCAGATGATATTGACAGCAAAAGGTCCACCAGTGGATATGTTTTTTTGATGAATGGTGGTGCAATAAGTTGGATGAGTAAGAAACAAGATTTAGTTGCTTTGTCCAATACAAAAGTAGAGTACATGGCTGTAACTCATGCTTGTAAGTAAGCCATTTGTCTTAAGAGGTTATGTTCAGATATTAGTTTTGATGCAGGACAAATTATTATATGTTGTAACAGTCAAAGTGCCATATGTTTAGCAAAGAATCCTACTTTCCATACAAGGGAAAAGAACATTGATGTACAGTTTCACTTTGTTTGAGATATGGTGGAATATGGAAAGGTATAGTTGGAAAAAGTTGACAATTTTGTGAATGTTGTAGATGCACTAACAAAGTCAATGAGCACAGAGAAGTTTAGATGGTGTTCAAGTTCCATGGACCTTAAGGCTTGATCAACTAGCTGCTATAGACTCTTGATAGGTCTTCAACAAGTGGGAGAATGTCAGGATTAAGGCGTCTCAACCTTAGAGTCCTTTCTGGTGTTTCCTATTTTTTAGGAGGTGAAAAAGTAGTTTTTCTTTTTGCTTTTTTAGAAAAGGTGTTTTTAAGCAATTCTAGAAAAAAACTATTTTGTGCCTTTTGCTTTTTTTTCTCAAAAAGTTGTTTTTGGCTTTTTGTTGAGAAAAACAAGGAGTGCCACCTTAGTTGACCTTAGGTCTTGTTTAGTAGGTTTCTATTGTAGGAAGTTATCATTTATGGAAAATCTTATCCTTATCTCTTTGGAGTGCCCATGAAGAGGATATGATTTGTTTTGACTTGGATAAGATTTTCAAGTTGGAAAATATTTCTCTTTGGGAACTGGATGCCTAGGAAAGATCCTAGATAATCTTTTTTGGTGTTAAAACAAAATTTGAAAGTGGATACTTTGTATGCTTTTGTAGAGGAGTTGGTGGAGAAGGCTAATCCAACTTTTTGAGGGCAAATTGGTTTTTCAACTCTTGCATTATGTGTATTTTAGTGTGTTTGAATAAATTGTATTATAGGTTAGAGCAATTCTGAAGAACCAAAATGTTGTCAGTTTGTTTCCAGATTCTGTAGTAGTGAAGACTCCTAAAGAAAAACTTGTTCTGAGAGTTATATTGTAACTATAAAAATTTTACAGTAATATAATTGAACTATGTTTGGAGTGTGGGATTTTTTACCTGGAAAGTTTTTCCCCATGTAAAAAAACCATGGTGTTAATGTTTGTTGATTTTAAATCTTAATTAACTAAATGTATGTGAATCTTAATAAATTGTAATTGTTGAAAGGTTTGAAAGAATTAACTGCAACTCTCTCCTCATAAGACTAGTTTTGGAAGATATTTCCACACCTTTGCTTCCTTTCATATTTGTTAAGATCAAAATTGATTGGTTACAGGTTAAGATTGGGACTAAAAGGAAGATGTGAGTCTAAACATTGCAAATAAGATCACAAGGTAGATTAGGATATGTAAACTAGTTTAATATCCATGAGAATCTTATCAAAAACTGTACAACCCTAGGGTAAATCAAAATAAGAAAAGAAAAATGGAAGATGATTGATGAATGTGAAAATAGGAAGAACGAACTAGTTCCTTCATATAAAGGGGCATTCTCTTCTATTATAGATCCATTGATCAGAATGGAAATGATGATTGGCAATGCTAATATCTTAGGAGAAATACCTGAAGAAGATAAGGCAGAGGTAAATCTAATGATTCATCTAGCTCTAGTTTATCAAGTCCCACTTGCACAAGTTCCATCAATGAGTCTTGTTAAAAGTGAAAAAGAAACAAGCCTGGATAAAATTGAGGCACAGATAATGATTCCACCTCTAATGGAATATGATGTTACTAAGGGCACTAGAGAGGATAATGTTGAGTATCAAGAGATATTATAAATGGTCCTTCCCCTTCAAAGGATTGACGTGATGAGTCTTCCCTTGGGGAGATCATTATCAAATTTTGAAGAAGGTGACAAAGTTGTCCTGGATGTGAGAGCTTTGTCATGTGAAGAGTTCTTGGTTGATGATGATTTCATTAAAACAAATGCATTCATAATGTTTCTAATGAAGGGAAAAATGAGTGAAAACATACAAATGAAGAGAGATGTTTCCCAACAGGAAGAAGAAGACAGTGAATGAGAAGTTGTCCATTGCATCCAAAAGTAGATAGAGTTTGATCTATCAAACATAACACTAAAAGAGCGAAGAAGAATTGTCAGGGAAAGTGGATTCATGTTATTACTAAGATAGGACATAGCTTTTGTGATATCCTTGGATACTATAAGGAAGAAAGAAGTTAATGAGGACTTTATAGATGAAGATCAAGTATAATAACTCTATTTTAGGTCTAGTTTTAGTACTAGACATGAAAGTCTACCTATTTGGGTTGTGGCACCATTAGACAACAAACCTTAGGTTGTTAGTGATGTGAATGAGCTAAAAGAGAATCCAACTGTTAGAATACCGAGTGACACAATGGAACCTCAAGTCACTTCCTTAGCAGTTAGTACTACTTTATTTAGTGAAGCTACAACTAAGATACTACAAGTTGATGATGATAGGCTACTAGATGAGAATACAAAATCAATGCAAGAGTATAATAAGGTGAATTCATTGGTTGATCTTCCTAGGATCACCATGATAGAACATATAGTTTCACCTTCCTCTTCTACATTTGTTAGATCTCAACAAGATAAGGATATTCTCAAACTTAGAATTGAGAGTCTAAAGGAAAAATTGAGAAGTGAAGAACTAATAGAAATGGCAAGGGCCAAAGGGATACACGACGCTTCTAATTTGGTATGGAATTTGTTTGACCATAGAATGTCCTAGATTATAGGAAAAGTTGATAATGCACGGAATGTATTTGGCAAGTTGGAAAGGTTAAAGGATGCCCAACTCAGACCTGAGTCAACACTAAAGAAGATTCTAAGTGCATGGATTCCAAGATTGTCATTCTTAAGTGCAATTCAAAGCATTGTGAGATTTAACCTTGATGCTCCACATGATATCCTAAGCAATTATGAGGTGAAAAATATTTGAAGTGAGGTCATATCTTCCCAAGGTAGATTTGAGATGCTATTTAAAGATAAAATAAAATTATTAGACTTATGGAAATCAAAATCTGAAGGCATTGCCCCAATGCTTGTTACATCAGCTATTCATGAGGGTAAAATAGACCTAATTTTGTGTGATGCCAAATTAGACATCTTATTAAAATTGGAGTCTAGCCTAGATAGTTTGGTAAAAGGTCTGAAAGTACTATTGGATGTGAGATATCACACTCACATGAAGAAACTAAAAAAGGCTCTTGAATATCCTTGGCCATTGGATGAAATTTTCACTAGTTGGATGCTGAAGTATTCCTTGAGCTGTTTGACAACAAAGGGATACATTTAAGTGTGTCATTTTTATCTCCTTGTGTTTTGATAGATTTTATTAGATGCTTTGGTCGTTGAGTGATAAATATTGGGTTGTGTTAAGCAGGATAAGGATATTCCCAAACTTAGAATTGAGAGTCTAAAGGAAAAATTGAGAAGTGAAGAAGTAATAGAAATGGCAAGGGCCAAAGGGATACACGATGCTTCTAATTTGGTATGGAATTTGTTTGACCATAGAATGTCCTAGATTATAGGAAAAGTTGATAATGTATGGGATTTCTTTGGCAAGTTGGAAAGGTTAAAGGATGCCCAAGTCAGACCTGAGTCAACACTAAAGAAGATTCTAAGTGCATGGATTCCAAGATTGTCATTCTTAAGTGCAATTCATAGCATTTGTGAGATTTGACCTTGATGCTCCACATGATATCCTAAGCAATTATGAGGTGGAAAATATTTAAAGTGAGGTCATATCTTCCCAAGGTAGATTTGAGATGCTATTTAAAGATAAAATAAAATTATTAGACTTATGGAAATCAAAATTTGAAGGCATTGCCCCAACGCTTGTTACATCAGCTATTCATGAGGGTAAAGTAGACCTAATTTTGTGTAATGCCAAATTAAACATCTTATTAAAATTGGAGTCTAGCCTAGATAGTTTGGTAAAAGGTCTGAAAGTACTATTGGATGTGAGATATCACACTCACATGAAGAAACTGAAAAAGACTCTTGAATATCCTTGGCCATCGGATGAAGTTTTCACTAGTTGGATGCTCAAGTATTCCTTGAGCTTGATACCAAATGGCAGTTTGACAACGAAGGGATACATTTAAGTGTGTCATTTGTATCTCCTTGTGTTTTGATAGATTTTATTTGATGCTTTGGTGGTTGAGTGATAAATATTGGGTTGTGTTAAGCTAAATCATAGATAATTAGAAAGCCATTCATCATTGGTCTTAGTTATAAAAGGAAGAGTGAACAACATTCTACAACTAGTTATGGTTGTTAGTTTCTTTTGAAAATATTTTGAATTGGGATGAGGTTGTCATTTCTAAAGAAGGTGGTTGTGAGGTTTGGATAGTTAGGTTATTATAGATATCTTGAAGGACCTAGCTCTTGCAAAATGGAGAACAAGATTCCCATTTCCATAAGGTATGGGAAGGTTTGGAAAGATAACAACCTAGTCTCATATGAAGAAACCTCATTATAGATGATTTTTCTTAGTAGAAAGAGAAGGTAAGAGAAAAATCTATAGAATGATACTATCAAAAGGAGGGAGGAAAGCCTCCTTCTTTGAGACATAAAGAGGAATTGGAATAGTCACTTGAAAATGAATTATTGTTTGACGATGGCTTACAACTTCTCATTCCCAACTAACATAGTAGAGTATCAGGATATCGCCTCAAGTCTTTCTTGTAGTTCAATAGATACTAGTGCATCTATTTGATGGATTGGAGTTGGTGTTCTCTCCCAATCCACTCCTTACATCTTTATCAAGGTCCATCACACATGCTTGTTCTACGATGGAATCACCTTTTAGCATGTTGGAGGTAGCAAGAGGACACATTACTCCTTTCAGATGGATAATTTAAACTGCTTGTACCTTGTCAACTAGAAATGTAGGGGTGTAGGTTTTTCTTATCTCCCCAATAGGGCATAATGATCCACATTAACATATGGTTGGAAAATTTTCATTTCCTAGCCATCCACTCAGATAGCCTGTGATAGGGTGAAGTTCTCTTAGGTGACACCCATGTGTTGTGATTATATGAGGTGCAAAAGGTTGTTATGGTAAAATGTAAAAGGTTGTTTGTAAAGTTCTTGGAAATTGATAGATGTCACTCATCTAAAGAAGCTTTACATTGTAACATTTTACATAAGGGATGAAATCTTTATTATTGTAAAGTATGATAGTATGAGAAAAAACTCTTTGAGAATTGTCTTATTGGAAATATTTTATTTGTTCTGTATTGAGTCTGTATTTTGTAATCCTTATCTTGAAATGAAGTATATGAGAGAAATATCTTTAATTCATATTGTCTCCATTTGAGTATCTTTCATTTCCTTGAATAGAAGTTAGCTAAGGGTTGTTTTATTCTTTGAAAACATTTGTTATTTCAAACCATTGTCTCTGTTAGTTGTTGTTCAAAGAATGGTATAAATCTCAAAGATAATAGTGAGAAATTTAAGATACAAAAGAGATAACTAAGTAAAATGTCAAGTCATGGAGTCACCTACATGGGTTATGTTGCTATAAGGTAGTAACAATCCAAATAACCATAAGGAAGTTTTGTTGGTGTAGAAATATAGGAAAATACACAATGACTTTGTAAACCCATTAAGGAATCGATCCCTAAGTGAAAGTTCTCCCTATTCCACCAAGTTAAGAAAATGAGTATCCAAATACACAAATAATTTATCTCTATAAGTTATAATTCCCCTATTCATATCAAATTTTAAAGGATCTGAGGAACATAATCATAAAAGATTTGCAATCTCATACATCCTTACTATACTATATGAAGTATATGATTTGCTCCATACTGTCAATGAATAATTATTTTATCTTAAGCCAATATATCATAAAGGGAAACCCACCTTTGCCTTGCAAAACCTAAAGTGCAGGGGACTACAATTCTTTACCTCCCATTCATTAGCTAGCCCATCTACATTCTCAATCACTTAGAGACTACAACCTATTGGTTGGAGAACCAACATAATCCTATCCTTCTAGATCCACAAGTGTAAGGACCCTTATTGAACCAACAAAGAATATTGAAAGCTATTGCATTATCTCACAAATCCAAGCCCTGGTTGGGAGAGACCTTGGACTAATCATTTTCCATTTCTTTAGGATTTGATTCCTTTTAGGAGAAATTAGATACTTGGTATTTTATCTAATTTGTTGTATGAAAAAACACCAATCAACAAAATGCAATCACTTACTAATTTTCATAGAGTGTGATAGTAAATAAATTAACTATAAATTTACTTTATTCCAAACTTACTAAAATATATCCCAAAATTATTAAACTAAATCACACTTACCTAATTTACGGAATGTAGTTAAGGGGATGGCTTAAGGGGCCATGTAATCACTTACTGATGTTCTTAGGACATGATAATAAATAAATTAACTATAAATTTAATTTATCCAAAACTTACTAAACTATATCCCAAAGTTATCAAACTAAATCAAACTTACCTAATTTATGGAATATAGTTAGGGGATGGATTAATGGTGCATGCAAACACTTACTAATTTGATACTAGGCATCCTAGTAATTCAATTAAATATAAATTTTAAGATCCAAAAATTACTCAACTAAATTTAATTAACTATTACAAGGATTTTGAAGTAAAATATACAACTATATATTAGTAAAAGACTAAAGATCAAAAGTTTAGAATTTTCTTCATACCTGTAAACCATTTAAAAAATTTACTACATTGTACCATTTTCACCCTTTTTTTTGTAATGCATCTATAATTGCCTCATGCTTTTCCATAGAAAGTGTTCATAACTCTTTTGTAGTACCTATTTCCCCAAATATCTCACTAATTGTATATTTGTTGCCACAACCAAATGTGAGTAGTGCACAATATATTTATATGTTTTATAATCTAAAAATGCAAGTAAAAAATTCTTCCTTATCAAATATTTCCTTAGCCAATTTCTAAAAACCATAGAACTTGTTGGATACTCATAGTTATCATCATCTACTCTAGGTGGTGGTCACAGTAGGAGGGTTCACAGAATGAATTGTGCACATCGTGCAGCAAGAGTAAACACAATGGAAACAACTCAAAGATATGAAGGAAAAATAGATTCAGTCATTTAGTATATCATAGAATTCAAATACAATCTAGCTGGCATCATGCGGGCTTACAATTAGGGCTCAAAGGCCTGATTACAGAATATCAGAATATGCGCAAGATATGGCTTTGAAGTTCCTTTGTTCAAAATCTAACTATCAACTAACTATTACCCTTGAACTTGATAATGTCCTATCTACTTTCCTATGGATCTATTACATCAATATATATTGTCTCTGGTGCAAATGATTCCTTTGGGTCAGCCAAGGAAGAGTACAAACTCTAATGAAGAGCTGTAATGTATGTACACGGATAGGGCGGACCTAAGTGCATAGAGCACCTCTGCAAATGAATGGAATGATGTACGGATCTCGGGGAAGGTTAGCCACGAACCAAAGATCAATAAATGATGTGTCATTAGGCTCCATAAGTTGAGAAATACTCTGCAAGTCTTCTCCTTCAGTTGATGTGTCTGAGACTGTCAAGATGCTCTATTATGAGAAAACAACCAATCTTCTGATAGCGATAACTTTATGGTACTTGATCCAAATGCTCTAAATTTTGGATACAATGTAGATGAATGAATCTAGGTGCTAAGTCTAGCTCTGCAAGATCTAAAATGCAACTGCAGTAGAATGTGGACTAAACTACCTGAACTAAACTAGAAAATGAAAAGGAAACAAACTAAACTATAAACAAATTGAAATGCAAATGTTTTTGGTTGATGCAATATTGCTCTTGAACTCTGTATCAGACATCTGATGTTATTAAAAAATAGAGTCCCTCACTTTTCTGGTGCTAGAAGAAAACCAAGACAATCCACCTTAGATTGATAAATCCATGATGAATCTTCTTCCGGTCTACCTTTCCACTTAACAATATATTCTTTGTATTGTCTTCCTCTAGTGCTGTGTCCAACTCTACTATCCAAAATGTCTTCAATCTACTCTGGTGCTTGTTGTGGTAACTGTTTCTTTAAGTCTTCTTCCATGGTGTCACTAAACTCTACTTCATGATACTGATATAGGTCTATAATGTTGAAAATAGGTGAAATACCCAATGTCTCTAGTAACTCCACTTCATATGCATTTCTTGAGTCAAATTTTTTGAGTATCTTACAAGGTCCAAACTTCTTCATCTTCAACTTGTTATATGTTCCAACTGGAAATCTTTCTTTTCTCAAGTATACCATCACTTTATCTCCCACTGCAAATTCTCTGTGCCTTGTCTTCTCATCCACTTTCTCCTTATAATTGATGTTCATATCTTCCAAATGCTTCTTGACCGGATTATGCATTGTCTCCATGTGATCTGCAAATTCTTCTGCTTCTGCACTTCTCTTTTCTTCCAAACTATTATCTCTCAATTCTGTAACTCCTCTAGGATTTACTCTAGTAACAATCTCAAAAGGTGTTCTTCCAGTACTCCTATTGACTAAATGATTATATGCAAATTATTCTTGTGAAAGAATCAAGTCTCAACTTCCTACCTTTTCTCCAACCAAACATCTCAACAAGTTTCCCAAACTCCTATTCACTACTTTTGTCTATCCATCAATTTGTGGATGAAAAGTTCAATTGAAATTCAAATCTATCTTCATCTTCTTCCAAAGTGTCTTCCAGAAGTATCCAACAAACTTTGTGTCTCTATCTGAAATTATACTCTTAGGTTATCCATGCAATCTTACAATTTCTTTGAAAAATAGGTCAGCTACATGCACTGCATCGGTTGTCTTCTTATAAGGTATGAAATGAGCCATCTTTGAAAATTTGTCCACCACTACAAATATAGAATCATGTCTTCTATGTGTCTTAGGTAATCCCATCACAAAATTCATGCTTATGTCTTCCCAAGGTCTCTCTGGTACTATCAAAGGTTATACAATCCAGTGTTCTAACTACTCCCTTTTGTAACTTGACAAACTCTACAACTCTACACAAATTTCCTAACATCCTTATGTATCTAAGGCCAAAATTAGTCTTCAATTACCAAAGCCACTGTCTTGTCAATCCCAAAATGTCCTGCCAATCCACCACTGTGTTTCTCCTTGATCAAATTATCTCGCATTAAACTTCTAGGTATGCACAACTGACTTCCTTTAAACAACATATCTTTTTGAATGAAATAATCCAACCACTTACTCCTATCTATCACAATAGGTTCCTTACATACTTTCCATGGTTCTACAAAATCAGTGTCTCTCTCATACATGTTCTTCAATTCTTCAAAACCCAACACTACAAGTCTCATTTCTGTCAAGAAGTTTCTTCTTCTTCTACTCAAGGCGTCAGCAACTTTGTTTGATTTTCAAGTCCTATGCTTCAACAAAAATGTATAACTGCATAAACTCTACCCATCTCATGTGTCTTTGATTCAACTTACCTTGACTGTTCAAATATTGTAACTTGATGATCTGTATACAATACAAGTTCCTTAGGCAACAAATAATGTCCTCACTTTCTTAAGGCTTGAATTATGGTACAAAACTCTTGATCATAAACTGAATATCTTCTTCTTGCAGATCATTCAACTTCTCACTGAAATATGCTACAGGTCTACCTTCTTGACTTAATACTGCTCCAATTACATTTCCACTTGCATCACAATCAACTTGAAATACCTTATTGAAATCTGGTAATGCCAACATAGGTTGTTTTGTCACCTTCTGCTTCAACAGTTCAAAACTTTTATTTGCTCTAGATGTCCATTTGAAATCTTTTCTGTTACCTCTCATTGTCTCTATCATAGGGTTACAAAATGATCTAAAATTTCTGATAAACTTCAAGTAGAAACTAACCAATCCATGAAATGATCTAACCCCTCCAATGCTCTTTGGTGTAGGCCACTCAACAATTGCTCTTACCTTATAAAGATCCATCTTCAATCCTTCCGCAAAAATCACAAATCCCAAATATACCAATTCTTCCATCATGAAACTATAATTCTTGATGTTTATTAGCAAGTTCTCTTCTCTCAACCTCTACAAAACTTGTCTAATATACCACAAATGTTCTTCCTTTGTCTTACTAAAAATTAGAATGTCATCCAAGTACACAATAACAAACTTACCCAAGAATTTCTTCAGAACTTCATTCATCAATCTCATGAAAGTACTAGGTGCATTTGTCAATCCAAAAGGCATCACTAACCACTCATACAATCATTCATTTGTCTTAAAAGCATCACTAATCATGGTAGGAGGGTTCACAGAATGAATTGTCTAGGCCGCGCAACAAGAGTAAACGCAATCGAAACAACTCAAAGATATGAAGCAAATGTAGATTTAGTCATTTAGTATATCATAGAATTCAAATACAATCTGGCTGGCATCATGCGGGCTTACAATAAGGGCTCAAAGGCCTAATTATAGAATATCATAATATGCACAAGATATGGCTTTGAAGCCCCTTCATTCAAAATCTAACTATCAACTATCACTATTACCCTTAAACTTGATAACTTCCAATCTACTTTCCTAAGGATCTATTACATTAATATATATCATCTTCAGTACAAAAAATTCCTCCCTGTTGACCAAGCAAGATCACAAACTCTAATGAAGAGTTGTAATGTGTGTACACATATAGGTTGGACCTAAGTGCATAGAGCACCTCTGTAAATGAATGGAATGATGTGTGGATCTTAGGGAAGGTTGGCTATGAGCTAAATATCATTGAATGATGTGTCATTAGGCTCCACAAGTTGAGAAATGTTTTGCAAGTCTTCTCCTTTAGTTGATGTGTCTAAAACTATCAGGATGCTCTATTCTGAGAAAATAATCGATCTTCTGATAGTGATAACTTTCCAGTACTTGATCCAAATGCTCTGAATTCTAGATATGATGTAGATGAATGAATCCAGGTACTAAGTCCAGCTCTGCAAGATCTAAAATGCAACTGTAGTAGAATGCAGACTAAAATATAGAAACTGCTTCTGACTGGACTCCCTGAACTAAACTAGGAAATGAAAAGGAAACAAACTGAACTATAAACAAACTAAAATGCAAATGTTTTTGGTTGATGCAATATTTCTCTTGAACCATGGATGCTCCTATATCGCTAGGCTCTAATAACTTATGTTTTGTCTCAACACACCAAGCCAACCAATATTTTATTTTCGCTTCATTTCCCCTAGGTACAAAAAAACATATACATGTCATAAAAAACTCACAAATTCAATAAACTACATAAAATGATATAATTCACAAAAATTCATGCATGTATAGAATTATAGATTACAAAACAATCTAATGAAACTAGATCTTGAACTAATGTACCTTCATGTATAAGGACTAAACATGATCATAGTCGTCTAATGCTCACAATTGATTATCCACTTCAAACATTGTCTCATGTTGATTATGTGTTTGTATAGGTGTTAGGGATATATTTTCCTATTAGTTAAACCATTATATATTTTACCCTACTTCCCACTCACCTCAAATACAAAACTGACAAAAGAAAGCAAGATCCCTACTCCACATTGTACATGTTCTTGCATTTGGACTCCTAAATGAATGTCATTTTATCTATCTAGTAATTATCTCACAATCATGCTTGGGAAGAATATTTCTTTCAACTAACCAAACCAACTATCAGACTATTGGGTTCTCACTTGATCTTATAGACAATTTTTTACTACACCAATCTACAATTGCTCATCCATATTTAATGTTTTCTACATCTCTAAATCCTAGCTACTCCCTAGAAAGAGATCTTTTACACATGCTCCAGCCTTGTTAATACTCTCTTTTACCATGCCTGGCTTTAAAGAAACTCTACATATGTTCGACATTGTTTTCTTTATGGGCCCTACATAGCCAATAAAATATTCAAGTATGTTTGAACTATCTTGTACAATTATCTTACCATATAAGATATTGTGCTATCTAGATTGCTCTTTCCTTTAAATTCTCATAAAATACTTTGAAACAATGTTGCACAAACTCTGACGAATGTAATGAATTATCACTCAAATAGAAATGATAATCTCTCATGATTTTTCTACCATCTTTTGTACTATCATCTACATGTTTGTATATAATATGAAAAAAATGGCCACCTAAACTAAATTATAATATCAAGGCTAGATCGCTTCTTGTGGAGCAAGAGTGTAGTTTTTTTTCAAAGTCAACCACTAAAAGTATAGTTCCAACTAGAGATGTGTTTTTACATATGTGAAACTATTCATCAAACCAATAAACATATTGAGAGCATTTCACATATTTGTACACAAGCTTATTCTTGAATTCTATGATGAATACATGCACACTACTTTGATCTATGAGTAAGTCAGAACACTTTCCAATTTTTTCATATTTTAGTGGATATTGAACATTGTTGAACCTCTTCACATCCACTAAAATTTGTTGTCCAAAATCATGTGAAATATTTGTATGCAGCATTCTCATACAATGAAAGGTTACCGCATTTGTTGCATTATCTAGAAATATAGGCGTTTGAATAAAATAATCCCCCATTAGGTGTTTCACAAAACAAACTTTTTAGAAGCTCCTTAATTTTTGTCAGTGGCATATTAATACCACATTCCTACAAATTTTGGTTAGTATACAAAGTACAATGTATATGTCAAAAAACATAATAATAATAATGGAATTGCACATGAGTTTTGCAACAACAAGAGAATAATTGATAATTAATTTTGACATACATTTCTCAAATGATCTTTGACTTATGTTAAAATTTTCTATAATTGAATCATCTAAACTTTTTTATATGATTCTATTTGAGTCATATCTAATAGATGTTTTAGATGAGGATCATGATTTTTTGACCTCATTTTTTATTTCAAAACATCTCTAGTATTAGACAATACTCTTATAATATTATGCTGACATTTTTCAATTAAAGACAATAGTTCCATTATTTGATTTCATGTCAAACCTTGGGAGTCTACCACTAAAATCTCAACATTTGTTAATTAGATCATCTTCAATACTTACTCTTGTTGTCACCACTCTTCTTAAAGATTTAAAATTTACATTTTAAAAAATCACTTTTCTTACTTATTATTCTTTTTCTCAAAACTAATTTATTAAGTAAAAAAATTGTTATTACTCATTACACTGCATTCCTATCTTTAAGATGACTCTTTTTTCCAATACAATCAATAGAATTAGTAGAACTAGAGATAATTTGTTTCATTTATTCATCATTCTTTTGGGTTTTTATGAACATGCCTAATTTTATCATTACTTTTCACATTTTTGGTATTCTAATTTATTGCATTACTAGTTGACATTGAAATTCTAGTCCTTTTTTAAATTAAAAAATATTTTATACAATTTATTTGCATGGATTTGAATTGCTTTCCTAGATTTCTTACCAGGAAGATTATCCAATATATTTCTTTCAATTTAAAAAAAAATCACTCATACGATCAATATCATTTTCTATTGTGTTGTTTTTAATAATAGAATTTAATTCAACATTGGTATATCTAGCTTCCTTTAACATACTAATATCATCATCATTAAGTGTAATTGAAGACTTACCTAGAATCATCTCCATAATCACAATTTCCATATTCTTCTCTTCCACATTCACCCCATCTATATTGGTCTCTTCAATGTTCTCCTCTTCCACAGTCAACAAATTAGATGCTTCAACATTCTTCATTTGTCAAATCATTTCTCCTATCTCTTTATCATTTTTCCTCCTTTTCTCATTGTGCTTCCATTTCCTCAGGTGTGACGAACTCTCTTTTTATTTTGTAGTCATGATATTTCCACAGTCCATGATATCAGTATAATTTTCTAGCAAAAACTGTGTATTGCTTTTTTTCCATCGACATTTTGGATCACACTATGTGATCCATCATCAGGATGAGAAGAAGAGAATGAACATGAGATATCATTGCAGAGAAGGTTTAATAAAAAGGAGGAGAGAGGGGTTGGGAAAAAGTATCTGTTTGACCAGAGAGAGAAACAATTAAAAATAAGGAGGACTAGAAATATAGTAAACTAGAAAGAAGGGGGGAGAAGATAAAAAAATAAAAGTAAAAGTAAAGAGAGAGGAAAGAGGAGTTAGAGAGGATGGGAGAAAAGATCAATAAAAGAATAAAAACTAATAAAATCCATAAAAGAAACAAAGACTAATAATGTCAATAAATGCAAAAAAAGAAAAGAAAGAAGAACCTAAACAATGACCTAAAAATAACTAGGAAAAGGAGATGAGGGGTGAATAGAGAGGATAGATAAAGATGTGGAAGTAGAAACAAAAACTTAAAATTAAAACCACTAAAATGTGTAAAGAGAAGACAAAAATAAAATAAAATAAGAAAAAAGATGAAATAAAATAAAATAAAATAAAATAAATGAAATATGTTGAATATATAATAAGAAGAAAAAGAACTAAATTAAAAGAAAATGAGAAGGTATAGACAAAGTACATAGAAATAACAATAAAAACTAAAAATGACACTCAAAGTAAGAGAAGAAAAAGTGAGGACGACAACCAACAAGAGAAAAAAGAGAAAGAATAAAAAGTCAATAAATAAAAAATGAGAACGAGAACAATAAATGGAAAAGTCCTAAGAAGACCCAAGGAAATAATCAAGAGTATAAGGGAAGAAGAAAGTCTAGATCTAAAAGATAGATACGAAAAATAAATAGAAAAGAAATTGGACAAAAATTACAAACGAGGGGGGAGATTAAAATAATAACAAGAAGGAAAAAATACCAAAAATAAATAAAAACAAGGCTATATATATAAATAAAGTAGAAGGAGAAGAGATAAAATAGAAAAAAAAAATATAGATAGACATAAAGACAAAGAAAAGGTAAAAAGATGAGTAAGCAGAGAAGGGGAGGGAGAACAAAGAGATAAAGAGAAGACTATAATTAAAAAGAGAATTAATGAGAGAGAGAGAAAATAAAAGACAATAGAATAAATTAACGATAAACAAAAGAAATTAAAGATAAATAACAATGAGAAACACAAATTATGGAGAGAGCAAAGGAGCCTAAAGAAACAAAAATGGTACAAGGTATAAAGGCCCAAGAGAAAATAAAGTAAAAAAAAAACATGAAAGGAGACAAGTAAAAAGAAAGCTAACCTAAGAGAAGAAAGAGGACAAAAAAGAAAGAAACAAAAAAAAAAAGAGAGACCAAAGGCCACTGGGGGATACGAAAGAGAAAGAGCATGGTCACAATTGGGGAGGGGGAAGGACAAAAGAAAAAACGGGGGGGGCGGGGGGAGGGGGTAAGAGAGAAAAGTAAGGTGAGAAGATGCAAGGGGAGAGGATGAAAGGCAAGGGCAAGGGAGAAGAAGTGGGAGGAAAGGAAAGTTAAGAGGAAGTAGATAGAGGACAAGGGTGGCACAGAGAAAAGAAGGCCGTAAGGTCAGGTTGTGGAGAGGAGAGAAGAGAGGGAGAAGAGTGAGGGAAAGGAAAGAAGATGAGAAGAGAAGGGGAAATAGACTAGGGAAAGCTAACTAAGAGGTAAGGAGGAGGTAGGATCAAGGGGGGGGGAACTTTTGAGGGAATTTAAAAGAGGATTCCATGTGTGTCTTAAGTTCCACCCATATCATCCCTATTAAGGTTGGAAGGGTTAGTTTTGATGAAGATGTCTTCTTTAAGTTTTCTCTTAACAAAGTTATCTTCTTTGGAAAGGACAAGGGTATCCTCAAGCCAGATATGGTGCTTGGTGCTCGAGGAGTGCTCAGCTAGGGCTGATTTTGTGACCCTTTCCTATTTGATATCTGCAATATGTTCTTTGAGTCTAGTGTAGATGGACCTACTTGTCTCTCCAATGTAAGGGGTCCCACAAGAGTAATCAATTTTGTAGACTCCAAAGTTTGAAAGAATGTCACAAGGGTCTTTGGTGGAAGGGATAAGTTTTTTAATGGTGGAAAGAGGTTTGAAGGCACAGTTGATACCTTTCTTATGAAGGATTTTGGCAATCTTATTAGAGATGCCTTCAATAAAAGGGAGGGTGGTACTAAAAAAAGTCTCAGAGTTATTCTTGCTAGGTTTAGAGTGAAGGCGAGTTTGGCCTTGTTTGAAGGCTCTTTCGATGCAATTGTTGCGGTAACCATTGAGCTTGAAAACTTTGGAGACGTGGGACAACTCTTGGTTTAAGTGGTCATTGTCACAGATGCAGAAAGCTCTAGTGGCCAAAGTTTTGAGGACATTGGCTTTATGGGTAGGATGGTGGTGTGAGGGAGCCAGAAGATAGAGGTCTGTGTGAGTAGATTTCCAGAAAACCTGATAGCCAAGAGAACCATCAACTTTCTAATGAGAAGGATGTCCAGGAAGGGGAGTTCATTGTTCAATTCTAGGTCTTTGGTGAACTATATGCAAGGGGAAATGCTATTAAGGTGATTATGGAAAGTCTCAAGTTGTTCAGGGCCATGTGGCCAACATATGTTGGTGTCATCCACATAGCATTTCCACCAAGTAGGCTTAAGGGGGAAAGAGTTTTAGGCCAGCACTTCAAAATGCTCCATGTAAAGGTTGGCAATAATAGGGGAAAGAGGAGATCCCATGGCTACTCCATCGGATTGCTCGTAGACCACATTTTGGAAGGTGAAGAAAGTGGATTTTAAGAAAAGTTCAACCAGTGAAGTGATTTCTTCATTGGTCTTATGTTTGACAAGCACAATGGAGTCTTGAAGAGGAACTTTGGTGAAGAGGGAAACACCGTCAAAGCTAACAAGAATGTCATCCTTATTAACCTTTTTGTCTTTGATAAAGTCAACAAAATCAGTCGAGTCTTTGATGAAGGAGGAAGATTGAGCAATAAGGGGAGAAATTAACTTAGCTAGGTAGGCCACAAGTTTATAAGTGGGGGAATAGGTTGTATCAACAATCAGTCTCAGAGGAAAGTTGGGTTTGTGAATTTTAGGAACCCCATAGATGCGAGGTGTAATTTCCTTGTTGGGCAAGAGACTCTTTTTTGTATCATCATCAAAAGAAGAGAGGGAAATGGCATTTTTCACTAGTTTAAAGATTTTAGAGATAGGATTGTGGGAAAGGATTTTATAGCTACTGCGATTGTTAAGGTGGTCTAGCATTTTGGAGACATATTCCTGTTTGTCTAAGATAATGGTGGCATTCCCCTTATCCGCTTTAACAATGACAACATCTTGTTTAGTAAGTCTCTTGAAAGTGAGAAATTCATCCTTGGGGACATTCCACTTGGGGGGTTTGGCATGTCTGAGGGCTACAGTACGGTCTTGTCTAACTTCATCTGCCACGTGGTCAGGAAGAGAGTGGATAGCATGCTTGATTTCAATGAGAAAATCAACTTTGGGGATGTGGTTAGGGGTGATAGAAAAATTGAGGCCCCTTCTTAGAAACTGAAGGGCGAGGGGGTCAATGTTGAGGTTGGAAAGGTTGAAGAAAAGTTTATCTTCCCAATGGTGGATGAGAGTCTACGATTGAGGGATGGGGGGCATGCGAAATGAATAGTTGGCATCCATAATTGAAGATGAGGCGATGGCATTATGATTGCGCGAGGGAGACATCAGGTGGACAGGAAGAATTGCCCACTTAGGAAGACAAGGAGAGGAGTGCATGTTTGTGGCAGGGAGGTGGGATGGATTGGAGATGTGGTGTGGTAAAGCTGAGAGGGGAGAACACACGGTGGGCCCGCTAGATGAGGAAGGATTAGAATGGATGCTAGAGGGTGGGTTTTTGCACGGGTTCAAAACCCCTAGATGAGCTGGCATGAAAGAGAAAAGGTCATGATTATTAAGAATGCGAAGAGCTAGCATGGGTTGGTTGACAAGGTCTATGTCTGGGTGGGGAGAAGGCGTGCTCGAGATGGCCCCTTGTTCACTGATCAAGGGAATGGTAGGGTGAAGGCGAGAGGACTGCCAATTGGACAGAAGGGGAGAGATATTTAAATCTACCATAGGTTCATGTCTCAAGGGGTGGTAGGTAGAGATGGTGGGGATATCAGAATAGAAGAAAGATATGAAGAATCCAAACAATTAATGAATGAGCCATTTGAAATGCAAGTTGCAGACTTACCCAGATCTAGGGAGGAAGAACATTGGGGAATGCTGAGCTGGCCAGGAATTGCCACTAATGAGAGAAGACTGGAAGATCTTCTATGCTAAGAGCTAATAGGAGAGAGGTTGTTCTAGAGAGTAGCAGTCATGAAATCAACATTGTGAGAAGGAAAACAAGCTGCGGGATGAGCTTGGGTGATGGAGACGCTAGGAACTGAGATAGGAGGGTCGATTGAAGTGGGCACTATATAATGTGGCACTTGATGGGTATCAATCTTGAGTGTAGAAATGGCAAGAGCAGTCGTCAGCCAGAGAGAACTATAGTCAAGAGAGCACTGTGAGATGACATGGGAGAGGTCAGGCTTGAGAGTGGTCAGAGCGAAGTCTGAGCTGGAAGTGGACTGCAAGGGAGCCAATGGGTGAGCAAGCGTGACCAAGGTGCCCGAATGTGAGACAGGAGGTCTATGAGTGGTTGGGTAGAAATCTTGGAGAGCCTGATGGGAGTCAGTGTGGGTTCTTTAGACACGAGGAGCTAGGACGTCTGAAACACCATCAAATGAAATCAGAGGACCGATTGAAACATCAGCAAAAGGAACCTATGGATAGATTGAAACACTAGTAACTAAAACCTGAGGACCAAGAGATTTTATCTTTTCTTGGTGTGCAATGTGGTTCTCTTCGTGTTCCAAGCCTTCTCAATTTGCATGAAGGTCTGAGATGCCAAAAATTGACATAAGAGGACTATTTGAAGAAGACACCTGATCTCGCTGATCTTGATGGAGGTCAAGCTCCTCAGTGAGTTGACTATGGGAAGATGTGTTGGTCATGAAGGGACAGTGTATCTTAGTGTAGAGGTTGGAAAATTTTCTTTTCTGTCTGATGCTACAATCCAATTTCAGACCTTTTGCTCTCACTTGAGACGAGATATCAAAGAGGATCCAAATGTCAGGTCGTAGGGAAGAGGACAGCTACAAATGGAGAAAATAGAGACATAAGGAAAGGTGGTTGATAAAGGCTCTGGTTGGTTTAATAATAGATCTGAGGAGAGACATGCTTGCTTTGTGAAAGATGTGCTCTGTATTTGGGCTGAACAAAGTGTGAGAGACCTGCACAAAGGAAGGGATAAGCTGGGAATCTCTGCATCTTTTTAGAAAAGCCAAATCTGTAATTTTCTTTGAGACCTTGATTCTCAATTTTTAAAAAAGGTTACCTTTGAAACATATCTCCCTCCCATGAAGGGTGCATATTGTAGTCATGATATTTCCACAGTCCATGATATCAGTATAAGTTTCTGGCAAAAACTGTGTATTGCTTTTTTTGCATCGACGTTTCGGATCACACTCTGTGATCCATCATCAGGATGAGAAGAAGAGAATGAACATGAGATATCATTGTAGAGAAGGTTTAATAAAAAGGAGGAGAGAGGGGTTGGGCAAAAGTAGTTGTTTGACTAGAGAGAGAAATAATTAAAAATAAGGACAAGAAATATAGTAAACTAGAAAGAAGGGGGGAGAAGATAAGAAAATAAAAATACAAGTAAAGAGAGAGGAAAGAGGAGTTAGAGAGGATGGGAGAAAAGATCAATAAAAGAATAAAAACCAATAAAATCCATAAAAGAAACAAAGACTAATAATGTCAATAAATGCGAAAAAAGAAAAGAAAGAAGAACCTAAACAATGACCTAAAAAGAACCAGGAAAAGGAGATGAGGGGTGAAAAGAGAGGATAGATAAAGATGTGGAAGTAGAAACAAAGACTTAAAATTAAAACTACTAAAAAGTGTAAAGAGAAGCCAAAAATAAAATTAAATAAGAAAAAAGATGAAATAAAATAAAATAAATGAAATATATTGAATATATAATAAGAAGAAAAAGAACTAAATTAAAAGAAAATGAGAAGGTATAGACAAAGTACATAGAAATAACAATAAAAACTAAAAATGACACTCAAAGTAAGAGAAGAAAAAGTGAGGATGACAACCAAGAAGAGAAAAAAGAGAAAGAATGAAAAGTCAATAAATCAAAAATGAGAATGAGAACAATAAATGGAAAAGTCTTAAGAAGACCCAAGGAAATAATCAAGAGTATAAGGGAAGAAGAAAGTCTAGATCTAAAAGATAGATACGAAAAATAAATAGAAAAGAAATTGGACAAAAATTACAAATGAGGGGGGAGATTAAAATAATAACAAGAAGGAAAAAATACCAAAAATAAATAAAAACAAGGCTATATATATATAAATAAAGTAGAAGGAGAAGAGATAAAATAGAAAAAAAAAATATAGATAGAAATAATGACAAAGAAAAGGTAAAAAGACGAGTAAGAAGAGAAGGGGAGGGAGAAGAAAGAGATCAAGAGAATAATTAAAAAAAGAATTAATGAGAGAGAGAGAAAATAAAAGACAATAGAATAAATTAACGATAAACGAAAGAAATGATGAAAGAAAGTAAAGATAAATAACAATGAGAAACAAAAATTAAGGAGAGAGCAAAAGAGCCTAAAGAAGCGAGAATGGTACAAGGTATAAAGGCCTGAGAGAAAATAAAGTAAAAAAGAAAAGCATGAAAGGAGACAAGTGAAAAGGAAAGCTAACCTAAGAGAAGAAAGAGGACAAAAAAAAAGAAACGAACAAAAAAGAGAGACCAAAGGCCACCGGGGGATATGAAAGAGAAAGAGGATGGTCACAACCAGGGAGGGGGAAGGACAAAAGAAAGAAGCGGGGGGGGGGAGGGGGTAAGAGAGAAAAGCAAGGTGAGAAGATGAAAAGGGAGAGGATGAAAGGAAGGGTCAAGGGAGAAGAAGTGGGAGGAAAGGAGAGTTAAGAGGAAGTAGACAGAGGACAAGAGTGGCATGGAGAAAAGAAGACTGTAAGGTCGGATTGTGGAGAGGAGAGAAGAGAGGGAGAAGAGTGAGGGAAATGAAAGAAGATGAGAAGAGAAGGGGAAATAGACTAGGGAAAGCTAGCTGAGAGGTAAGGAGGAGGTAGGATCAAGGGGGGGGAACTTTTGAGGGAATTTAAAAGAGGATTCCATGTGTGGCTGAAGTTCCACCCATCATCCTTATTAAGGTTGGAAAGGTTAGTTTTTATGAAGATGGCTTCTTTAAGTTTTCTCTTAATGAAGTTATCTTCTTTGGCAAGGACGAGGGTATCCTCAAGACAGATATGGTGCTTGGTGCTCGAGGAGTGCTCAGCTAGGGCTGATTTTGTGACCCTTTTGTTTATGATGTCTGCACTATGTTCTGAGTCTGGTGTAGATGGACCTACCTGTCTCTCCAATGTAAGGGGTCCCACAAGAGCAATCAATTTTGTAGACTCTAGAGTTTGAAAGAATGTCACAAGGGTCTTTGGTGGAAGGGATAAGTTTTTTAATGGTGGAAAGTGGTTTGAAGGCATAGTTGATACCTTTCTTGCGAAGGATTTTGGCAATCTTATTAGAGATGCCCTCAATGAAAGGGTGGGTGGTACTAAAAATAGTCTCAGAGTTATCCTTGCTAGGTTTAGAGTGAAGGTGAGTTTGGGCTTGTTTGAAGGCTCTTTTAATGCAATTGTTGCGGTAACCGTTGAGCTTGAAAACTTTGGAGAGGTGGGACAACTCTTGGTTTAAGTGGTGATCGTCACAGATGCAGAAATCTGTAATTACCCTGTAATTACCAAATTATCTCAATAAAAATTAACAAGTGATCTTTAACTTATAGATGGATCACTCCTTGAGCTTTCTGAAGTACAAGTAGATGTAGATCCTTTGTTCAATATATCATCATGTGCTTGATTCCTCTCAAAAAAAGTTTATGTGCATGATTCCAATTGAAATGCTACCTACGATTAAATATATTTTAAAATTGAATAAGATATGGTTGAATAATGATGCTAAGAGATTGTAAGAGACACCTATGTACAAAAAAATTCTTCTACATTCACTGTCAATCTATAATTAGTAAAAGAAAAATTGCAATACTATTCTCATACTATATTTTACTAAAAGAGTGCCAACAACAAATATGTTATAAATAGGAACCTATTTATAAGTGGGTGCCCATTCATTTCTACAATGGATAGCTATTCATTCTTATAATAGGTACCTATTTCTAACTGGGTACTCCTTGTTTTTTAGAATCTACAAAATTCAAAGATTTACACTTTCACTTTTTCTTTGGTTTTAGGCTTGTAATAGACTTGGACAATGAACCCTAAGCCTTGGACCTACAAGTGCAATATCATGGTTGTAGCAAAAGTAAAAGATAACTTTAGAAAAATAGTTGATGACTTTTATTCTAGAGGTTTTGAATGAAATTAGAACTCATTATAGATGAAAATGTCTAGTTTTAAATATGTAATTTTTTTAGTGTTGAACATATTGTTGCATATGTGTTGTCATTGATGTCAATAGTGATATGGAGTGTTGATGAGTGATGATAAGTGATGTCAATAGAGATGCCAAAGGGAGATTGTTGCATAGTAGTGATCAATGAAGATAATAGAGTAATTGATCAAAAGTGTTATGAGGCACAAAGAAAAATGATGTGTAGAGAAGATAGAGGAGTGTTGATCAAAAGAGTTGTGAAGTGAAGGAGATGGATCAATATCATCTATATATAGTTGTGCTTTATCTACTGATGTTCATGGAAAGATGAAAGTTGTGTTAACATGAAGATTCTTGGTTTTGATGAAAACTGTTGTGATTATAGTCTCTGATGTGGTGAATATTGTATTCATTGTTTCTTGATGAAGTGCATCAAGCATAAGTTTTGAAAGAAAGTGTAAATGGTTTCAAACAGTCTAAGGAACAAGAATTTGCACTAAAGAAGCTTCAGAGAATGATCCACATTCCTCCGCATTTGAAGGTATGGCCTTGTGGTTTGGAAGTTAGACTGAGATAGGTGTGAAGCATGTATATTCCTGATTTTAGAGCATACTCTAAAGCTAGCAAAATAAAGACAACGGTTTAGAGTTGTTGCAAATAGAATGAGTTAGAGAAATGTTCTACATTTTTTCACATTTGAAGATGTAATATTGTGGTTTGGAGGATAGTTGGATATAGGTGTAAAGTATGTACGGTTCAAGTTTTAGCTGATAAGTTGTACCATAGAGGTTCTCTGGAGTCAACAAAGCAAAAACATATCATGTTGTTGATTAGGGTTGTCAAAAGGAGAAAGTAAAAGCCACCACATTTCATCACTTTACATTATTTGGATGTGTTGTTTGGAGATTGTGTTCAAATGGTTTGTATGTTTGTTCATTCCAAGGTTTAGGTGTTGAAGTGTACTGCAAGTCTATTTTCAATGTTCTATCTCTTGGTCATATGTGTTTAGAGTTGGCAAGAGGTATTGGGATCAGTGTTTGTTTGTTTGCGTCAGAAAGAACATGCATTTTTTAGATAAAGGAATATGTGAAAATGTTTTTACAAGTCATATAATGTATTTGAAGTGATCCACATGATGTTAATTGGTCTCTCTGGTATTGCTTTAGGTCTTGAGCTAATATATGGAAGGATAAGTGTTTGTGAAGCTGATTTGATGTGTTTTGGTGATTGCGCTAGATGTTTGGAAGTGTATGCCAGCCCGAAAGAGTGTGTTAAGGTAAAATAGGTTATGATTAACTCTTGGTTTGAACCTCATTGATTTATACATGTTTTTGGGTGCCAACTTGTTGTGGCCGTTGCATGTTACATGCTCCACATTTCATCTTGGCCAATGAAGGAGAAAGATTTTGAAGCTTGCAGAGGATATAACTGAAAGAACTTGTTTGATGTGAAAAGTATTAGAGTTTGAGAGTGTGCGAGGATGTTTGTGTGAGTGTAGATGCGAGTGTGTGTGTGTGTGTGTGTGTGTGTGGAAGTGTGTTGAAGGTAGCAGAGTTTGTTGAGAAGAGGAGTTGAAGATATATGTTAGAGTAAAGGATTGTGATGCTGCGAAGGCAATTGATCAATGGAATTTGTCAAGTGTGTTGTACATAGGTTGTAGCCTCTTTCTGTAGGTGTTGTAGCAATGTAGGGAGTTGTATCTTCCTTTCGGTTGTATCCCATAAATCTATTTTTAAATCTATTTTTATTATTTATTTGTGAGGCTACATTTGGATAGTATATCCAAGAAACTTGCTCACCATAGTTTTTCCCTTCTAAGGGTTTCCACATAAATCTGGTGTTATTGTTGTGTGATGAATGCTTGTGCTCTAAATTGCTTTATTATCTATTTAATAAATTAGATGACTTTGGTTGATAAAGTTGAATTGAATTAATTTTATGTATATATTGATTCACCCCCTCTC
Organism: Cunninghamia lanceolata; assembly: GCA_027924645.1. Taxonomy (NCBI): domain Eukaryota; kingdom Viridiplantae; phylum Streptophyta; class Pinopsida; order Cupressales; family Cupressaceae; genus Cunninghamia; species Cunninghamia lanceolata. Next base: position 5,643,504 of record BSBN01000582.1, read on the forward strand.
AATATATTAGTGTGTTCTAACACATATTTTTCTATTTATTAATTAATTTCTAAACAAAAAACATCATAAACTTGAAAATACATATATTACAATTTTTTAAAATTTTGAGTTTGAATTTACTTTTTTTTTAAACTATGTTTGACCAATCTAAACATCATTCTCTACATGATGAAAATAATCATGTTACAATTATTTTAGGTCAAGTTATGTAAGTTGTACATAATGGGTTTTAAAAAACACCTGAATCTAAGTACAAAAATTATTAAAAACATTTTACTAAAAAATTAGAAAAAATATCCAAACCATTTACTTTAACATCATACATACATCTTTGCACAAAAGGATTTTAAAAAATATTTGTTATCTACTACTTATTTTTTTGGCCATACACATGCATGTTTTGGCCTTCAACATACTTTTTGAAAAAGCTCATTTTTGTACATCCTATATAAAATTAACTTTTATTATCTAGGTATTAGAATAAGTTATATATTTGAAAACTAGAAACAAAATTTTACATTTCATATGTTTACACCATGTTGATATTTTATGTATAAGTGCTTCAAATTTTTACCCCTACTATGACAAACTTTAATTTTCAAAAAAGAAAAGTTGCCACATTTTGACCAAAAAATGGATCCATTATCTTGCACTTGCACATTATGCAAGTTACTTTATAACCATACATGGGCTTCTTCACAACCATATTTATCAATTTCTTATGATGGCTCCTTCACAATCACATTTATCATTCTTTTTATAACCATATATGGGCTTCTTCACAACCATATTTATCAATTTCTTATGATGGCTCCTTCACAATCACATTTATCATTCTTGTGTAGGTTCCTTGATAACCACATTTATCAACTTCTTGTGAGAGCTCCTTTGTGTTGGATATGTGTTGTATATTTTTAATAGATGGGATGGGATCAACCTCACAAGTGATCAAAAAAATGTGTTAGCATTTTTTAGAAAAAAAATTAGCTATTATTTTGGGTTTTTCTATTTTTACCAATGTTTTAAAGAACTCATATTTATCTTTTGCATAAATTCATGCAATGTGTAAAATCTAATTCGATGTTCCTATTTATATCCACACATGGTTAAGGGTGAAGTAAGAGAGATTTAATATTCTATTGGAGACTGATTAATTTTTTGCAATAGTGAATGATTTTACTATCCCAAGTTTTTATCCAAAATTATTTTCCCAAGTGAAGATATTGTGTATTATCTTTGCTTTCCATTATTTTATTTTTGCTTTAGATTGTATATGGACTACTTCTAGAATGTACAAGTTTATTGGCTTCCTTTTCTCTACACTTAGATATCAGTTTTTATTGTTAGCATCTTTACATCCATATCACTATTTTTTGTAGGATCCTTTGTAATTATCTCTCTTTTTACCTTTTTTTGTTTGATGGCATTGTCAAGTAGTTGTTCATGGTTCCTATTTCAAATTTTTGTTATATGCTAGTCATATAATTTTATGCTTGTAGGTAACAAGGTGGAGTGTGGATCTTTTTAAACATCTATATCATTTTTAGTTTTGCATAGTTTTTATATTCATGTTGACTATAGGTTTACTTTGACATGCATGATTAATAGTAGTTAAGATGAAAGTCAAAGTGGGAAAATGTAAGGGTGAAAATTTTATAGCTTGCACTATTCCCCTATGCTATGGACTGTCACTTTGATCCATTTGTCTCACATGCATTGAGTAATGTGAAATTCATATATTTCCATGTGACAATTAGTAAATGACTTGATCTTTGACTAAATTTTCACAATTCCAAGTGTCTGTACCAAATTTGCAAATTTCTCATTCTCTCACTTAGTTTGAATCTATAGTTATGACCCCTTAACCTTCAATTTAATTATGCGCCCAAGCCAACCCCTTTCCAACAAGTTGTTTCTTACTAACTTGAGCATAAAATGTATAAATTTATAAAAGGTATGGTGTTGTATAAAAGGATCAAACCAAAATCCATTTGAGATCATAATTTAGAGAATCAATGAATCATCTACTAACATCATGATTTAGCATTGCATCATTAGCCTATTAGCATCAACGATAGCAATAGATTAGCCATCTTGCATCATTGCTTGACTTGTCTTCAACATTGTTCAAAGTGTGGAATATATCCAAGGGGTTTAACTAAGGTGAAACTTATTCCACAACAAACTTTGGCAAAAGCATGTGTAAATACAATCATTTTTATATAGTAGAGGTGAATAGGTTATTAAAGCTCAACAACTTAAAACTCTAGCAAGGTCATTTGCATAGAACAAGTTCAAATTTGCAACAAAAATAAGTTATTCCCATATCTGGAGAATTTACGTTTCATAAATGTTGAGAACAATCCAATTCAAATTTTATCGTCATGCTTCCAACACATCCATGTTTATGTAATTTTAAACTATAATTCAAAACTTATATCAAAACAGTGGATAACTATTTATCAACCATTGAAATCAGTTAAGCCTCTCTCACTCTTCTTAATTTCCAAATTTCTAAATTCTCTATCAATTTTATTTGAAAGCTATAAATTAACTTAAATTGTATCGATTGTACAAACATTCATTTAACAAAAAAAAATTTAAAACTAAATTGTTTTATTTCTTTTACCCACCTTTGCTCAAAAAACCTCTATTTTCAAAAATTATCTGAACTTAAGATTGCAACTCTCTTACAAGTTAAAAGAGAAGGATCGTATTTAACATACAATTTATAGTAATCGAAATTCCTCCAATAAATTGTTTATCTCTACAGGCCAATATTATCACACAACTCCATCACGTTAATTGACATTCATTATAATTTAAGATTAAAACTTCGATAGAACGTTGTTTCTCGCGGTGGCGTATAGTAAGCCTGTGGAATCTGGGGGGAAAATCTATCCTAACAATGGGATGTTTCTCTGGCAAGTGTCGCAATTTATTAAGAATACGCAATTGTTGAGGGGTACCCGCGAAAAGTAGTACTCTGTCACGAATCAAAGCATTATCATGAAGATATCGTATGGGATCATCCATACCATCTCCATGGTTAGGAAAATCAAGCATACTCTGGAAAAGCTCATCGACGTATTCATCACTCAATTCTTCACCACTGGCTGGCATAAAGCATCGAAGTGGCAAAGGAAACTTTTGGTCACGAATTTCTTTATCGAGATCAATGTATCTAAACTTTAACTGATGAAGAATTTCTTCTATGGATGGTGCAGTTGGGATTTGCGCTGAAACGTCCTGGCCATTCTTTTTAGTTGCAGTCGTTATTGCGGAGCCAAATTCAGATTCTTCCTTTTTACACACCTCTTTGCCCCGCATTATTAATTTGTTTTTTAACTTACTGCAGGGAAGGGGAGCGCGGTGGTAGCGGTGGTGAGATTGTTCACAGGATGAAGAACTTTATAGAATTTTCTGATTTTACTTAATGGGAATCGGAAACGATTCGTCTTTCAGAAAAGATACATGATTTAAAAAAAAACCAAAGAATTGAAAACAAGAAAAGTCCCAGTTCAGGTTCACCTATTGGCCTTTTGGCTTCCCTCACAATGGTTTTCTTAGGGTTCCATGTTCGATGCGAGTTTTTACTCAACGTATAATCCCTCTCTACAAGGCATACAATTTGAGGATCTAAACCCTTTTCATATTAATAGATTCAATTTTTATAATCGAAATCTCATTTTCATAATTATAAAGAGATTTCGAAGACATTAAAACTACATAAATATACTTGTGTAATGGGGAAATTTGCATCCTCATGCCAATTCTCTTTTGGTCCAATTCTCTATTTAATTCTATTTTTTTATTTATTAATTTATACTTATTTTTATATGTTTGATTTTATGCTATCTTTATTTACACTTATTTCCGTCCACATTCATCATTATTAGTTAATTATTTCACCTACTATTACACACATGTCCAAACATTCAATCCCTATCTCAAGATATGTATTTCTTTATCCTTGTTCAATTATACAATATTTGGAATTTACCTAAAATTTAAATTTTTTAAATTTAAATTGCCAACTCATGCACTTTCTCACTAACCTTTGTGAATTGACTTGGTACATGTTTGGATTAGTTTTTTACTATGTTTTAGTATTTAATAACATTCATTTGAGGAACTCAACACATCTAACAATCTTTTGGAAATTTCAAGCAATAAGGAGAAATCATTCTAGAAACATTTTCAATTTGGAGCACTCAAAGAAACCCATCAGTATTTGCATCTAGGACACTTGCATGTTTAAGAATGTTGTCTTCAAATATTTTATAATAGTTATAGAGCTAGTCCAACAAGGGGCTTGACCATGGAGAACTTAACCCTTGCAATTTGGTAGCTTCCTTGAGGTACTTTTAAATACAATCTATCCTTGCACAAATTTAGATATCAAAGATCAAGACAAAGTAGTTTAAATAAGTCCATAATTAACCAAATTGATCCCACAAATTACAAGATGATCCCACACATTAAGTCATTCCTAAGGTGCTTATGTTTGACCCCAAGAAGTGTAGATTTGACCTAGAGGGCATTTTTTTTGTCTATAAGGAGATAAAGACATAGTAGATTGAGAACATTTATGGTTTTTTACCTAGATGACTAGATTCCACATGACATCAACATTTATTCTTTACCATAATTCCATATGCTAAGTACCTTATTCCTTTTCATTTAATTTTTGAATATTCATTTATTTGTACTTATCAAATCCTTGTTTCTAAAGTAAAAATCTAGGTTAATTTATGATTAATTGAAAGCATTTATTTCAATTAGCTTAGATTTATGTAAAATGGATTTTATTCCCCTCCATTTTGGTGAACCCATCTATACTTACACTTATTGGTGTTTTACGTAAGCATGTATTTGGATGATATTCTAGTGTTAGCAAGACTAGGGTGGAGCATCTTAAACTCCTATGTTATGTTTACCATATTTGCAAAATGAAAATCTATAAACCTAAAGAAGTGCAATCTTGTGCAAAATGATTTGCTATAATTAGGATTTGTGATATCTTAAGATGATTTTTCAATGGATCCAAAGAAAGTGAAAGAAATTAATGAGTGGTGGATACTAGAGAATGTGACAGAGATTAGAGGTTTCCATGGGTTGGCAATCTTCTACCAGAAGTTCATAAGGACCTTTAGTAAGATTTATGCACCAATAACACATTGCATATAGAAGGGTGGCTTTGAATGGATAGTTGTTGTAAACAAGTGTTTTGACCTACTAAAGAAGAAGGTGATGGAGAGGCCCTAGTTTTTGTGCTCCCAAATTTTGAGAAGGTTTACAAAGGGGATTGTGACACTAGCGGTAAGGCTATTAGTGTTTTCTTGAGCCAAGAGGGTAATCCCCATGCATACTTTAATGAGAAGTTGAATAAAAGAAAATAAAATTATTCAATTTATGTTGGGATAAGGTGCCATTAACCTTGTAAATCCCAATATTGTATTTATTCTATTTATTATATGTAATTTATAATTATCCATGAGGAGATGTACTAGTTTCACTAGCAAGGGTAATTTTAGAGTAACCGGAGGTAATTATGAAGTGACTTTTATTGTTGGCAAATGGAAAAACTCAAAGTAAATGAGGGTAGGCATGCTCCCTTGAGGAATCTACTATATTTGGCATGTATAACAATTGTCATACTATTTGGTAAGTGAATCTATGACAGTTGCAAGTTGTCATAAGATTATGAGATTCTATGATGCATATGACAGATATGTTAGTTGTATATTTGCTATATTTAGCCCAAGGTTCCTATCTTGGGAAGATACTCTTTTGTGGAATCTATGATGGTTATGACACATCATAAGATTCTGTAAGAGGCCAGATTTAGTCTTGGGCACCCAACCTTTGCATGGTTATTTTTAGACAAGTGTATGATGCTTGTAAGATGGTAATTAATGTTTACAGGTTGGAGAATCTTAGGAGAGAGAAGGTGAATGCCTAAGAGGAGTTGGAAAATTTTTTCATAAGTATTTTCCATGTATTTGTTGTTACAATACAGATTTTAGGTGCTCAGGTGCTGTAGGAATGTTGTCAGATTGAAGACTGAAGGAGAGATTGGTGGTGTTGTTGTATTGTACAATCTTTTGTAGATTAATACAAACATTGGGCCTCTTTACTACGTGGATTTTTTTACCTAAAAGGGTTTTCTCCACATTACACATTGTGTCATTGTGTCTTTTGTTGAGTTCTTAATGTTTAGCATTTTCTCTGTAGTGGGTTTTATGTTTTGATTACAATCTCCATTGTTAATGCACACTTAATGATTGCTGAAGATTATATTGAATTAGATTCCATTGAAGTAGTGTTGCTTTCATCTCTAACATTTGGTATCAGAGCCTGGCCAACTTTGACTCTTGGGTGGTAGTGTGGAAGTTATAGTTGCAGCAGGAGATTTGGTTGTGTTTATTTTGTAGATCCTGTGTTGTTATTATGGTTGCATCCACTGTTGCATCAACCTCTCATTTGGACATTGAGAAGTTCAATAGAATGGGGTATGAGTTGTGGAAGCTGAAAATAGAGGATTTGTTGGAAGAAAGAAACTAGTGGTTGGCTGTCCAAAAAGAGAAGAAACCTAATGATGTCTCTCTAGATGAGTGGGTAAAACTGGATCAAAAGGTACGGGGAACTATTCATTTGTGTCTTTCAGATTCTGTGCTACTAAATGTCGCAAAGGAAGAGACTGCACATAAATTATGGAATTGGTTGGGTGAGATCTACCAAGCCAAGAGTATGGTAAATAAACTTTATTTAAAAAGGAAGTTGTTTTCTTTGAAAATGAAAGAGGGTGAGTCGCTTGTAGAGCTTTTAAATTCATTTAATTTGCTGATGAGTCATCTTGCTTCAGTAGATGTTGAAGTTGATGAGGAAGATAAATGTATTTTGCTTCTTTGTTCTTTACTTGAATCATGGGAAATAGTCATTTTCACTATCACTGCTAACCTCATAGATCCGAAGTTGGATGCTCTTGTTGCAATTTTACTGGCATAGGAATTGAGGAAGAAGAGTTTGGATAGGTCAAGTGATGCTTTCAATATCAGCGGAAGGTCTAAGGAAAGGGGACCTAAAGGAGATCAGAAAGGGGCTAAAGACAAGTCCAAGGGCTGGTCTAAGACTCCTAGTAAAAAGAACATTAAGTGTTGGAACTACGGTAAAAGGGGGCATGTGAAGAAGGAGTGCAAAAAACCCAAAGAAATAGTGGGAGAGTCCTTCTGATAAGTCCTCAAATGCAGGTGAAGATGTTTTACTTTCTGCATGTAATGTTGTTACTAATGATCACTAGTTGGTTGACTCAAGATCCTCATTTCATATAACCCCGCATAAGAAATGGTTCTCCACATATGAAAAATATGATGGAAGCAATATATACCTTGGAGAGAACTCTTCATATCCGATTGTTGGGAAAGGCAAGGTATTGTTGTGTTTCAGTGATGGGAGGATTTGAAGTTGAATGATTTGGAAATGCATGTGACTTTTCACAAGCATGGCTGCAGATTAGTGAGAGGGAGCTTGGTGGTAGTGAAGGGGAAGAGATTTGAAAGCCTATTGAATCTTGAAGCCACTACAGTTTATAATGTGTCCTATGTATCTGAGGCTAATACTAAAAATGCATGTATGTTGTTGCACTGTAGATTGGGCTACACAAGCAATAATGTATTAATAACTATTAAGAATAAAAATTTGTTGGACGACTTCTCCTATTTTGATGAGCATTTTGATTTCTATGAGCATTGTGTGTTTGGTAAACAAAACAGAAAATCATTTCCTTCAGGAAGCAATAGAGAAATAAAGAAGTTAGAAATTATTCATACGGATGTGTTTGGGGGCATGTGGATAATGAATCTATAAGAAAATCTCATTATTTTGTTACATTCATTGATGACGTATCCAGATACACATGGATTTATTTTATGAAACATAAATATGAAGTTTTCACTAAATTTAAGGAATTCAAAGTATTAGAAGAGAACCAATTGGGTTTAAAGATAAAAAATTTAAGATTTGAAAATGGAGGAGAACATTTCTCTAAGGAATTTGATGTGTTTTGCAAGCATGCGGGTATTATTAGATAAAAGACAACTCCGTATACACCACAGCAGAATGGTGTTGCAGAAAGGATGAACCGAACAATTATGGAAAGAGCTAGAAGTATGCTTAGTGATGCATAGTTGGATAAATGCTTTTGGGTAGAGGCTATGTGTACTACTTGCTACTTTTTAAATAGATCTCCTTATAAGGCTCTTGATTTGATAGCTTATGAAGTGTGGACAAGTAAGAAACTTTTTGTTTCACATTTAAGGGTTTTTGGCTATGAGCCTTTTCTTCATGTACCAAAGGAAAAGATATCTAAGTTGGATCCAAAGGATGAAAAGTGTACATTCATTGGATATGGTGATAATGTCAAAGGTTATAAGCTTTGGAATCCACTAACCCACAAGATTATATTTTCTAGAGATATTATTTTTAGGGAACTTAGAGCTATTTCTGAACCTAAGAAGCCCAAAGAAAAAGAAGAAAAGGTAAAGAAGGTGCACTTTGATTTAGAGCAACAAGATGCACCTCAAAAAGAACATAATGATGGTTTGGGGGGTGAAGAGGAAGAAGAAGATTCGAGTAGTTTTGATGAAGATGAGTCTGTTGTTACAGAAGAATATGGTGCAGATGATCATGCAAAAGAATGAGTAGAGTCTCTTACTCCACCCTTGAGGAGATCCATAAGACAATGGAATCCAGTTGACAGGTATAGCCCACTAGATTTCCATTGTTCATATGGTTTATTGAGTACTGACGATAAACCTAGATCCTACAGGGAAGCTATTTCTACAGATGATAATGAGTCTTGGCAATTAGCCATGCAGGAGGAGATGATGTCTCTAGACTCTTGTAACACCTAGGATCTTGTTCTTTTTCCCAAAGGAAGAAAGGCCATAGGTTGTAAGTGGATCTTCAAGAAGAATTTTGGAGCACACGGGTCATTGGAGAAGTACAAGGCTAGATTGGTAGCCAAGGGCTACTCCTAAAGAGAGGGAGTTAATTTTGGTGAAATTTTCTCTCCTATTGCTAAATTAACTTCTATTAGATTTCTCTTATCCATTGCTATAGCTTATGATTGGGAGATTGAGCAAATGGATGTTAATACTACATTCTTGCATGGAGATCTTGAAGAAGAAATTTATATGCAATAGCCTATAAGTTTTGAGGTAAAAGGAAAAGAACATTGGGTTTGCAGGTTAAAGATGTCTCTTTATGGTCTAAAACAGTCCCCACAATGTGGTATCAAAAGTTTGACTCATTTTTTTTGAAATTGGGTTTTGTAAGAAGCAAGGAGGATCACTTTGTTTACATTTATTGTGTTGATGATTCTATACTAGTTATTGCATTATATGTTGATAACATGTTCTTTAGCATTACTAAGGGTATGATCAGTGAGATTAAAGCCCAACTTTCAGGTGCATTTGAGATGACGGATCTTGGTGTTGCAAGGTCTATTTTGGGAATGTAGATCAGGAGGGAGAGAGTTAACAGAAAGCTTTGGTTGTCACAAAGTATGTGAATACTATTTTACAAAGGTTTAGTTTGCAAGACTGTAACCCAATTAGAATTCCTTTACCCATTGGTACTAAGCTTTCATTAGATATGTGTCCAAAGACTAAGGATGATTTTGAGGATAAGTCTAATGTGTCATATGCTAGTGTTGTAGGGAGTTTTATGTTTGCAATGATTTGCACTAGGCCAGCTATTGCCCAAGTAGTAGGAGTTTTGAGTAGATTTATGTCTAACCCTAGTAGACAACATTGGAACTAGGGTGTTTAAATATCTTACAGGTACTCCTAATCACTATTTGGTTTATTTTGGTACTAATAGTGCTAACAAATCTTTAGACATATAGGGTTTTGTTGATGTAGATTGGGCGGGTGACTTGGATAGTCAAAGGTCCACTAGTGGCTATGTGTTTATTCTGTTTGGAGGTGCAATCAGTTGGATGAGTAAGAGGCAGCCAAAAGTTGCTTTATCCACCACAAAAAAAAAGTATATGGCTGCAACACATGTCTCTAAGGAGGTAGTTTGGTTGAGGAGACTGTATACAGGTATTGGATTTGATTGTAGGATCATTCAGATTGGTTGTGATAGCTAGAGTGCTATCTATTTGGCTAAGAATCCCATGTATCATGCTCAGACTAAGCATGTTGATGTTCAGTATCACTTTGTTCGAGAGTTGGTTGCAAATGGAGAGTTTGAGCTGAAGAAGATAGAAACTCAAGAAAATTTTGTAAATTTATTCATTGACTAAACATGTGAGCACAGAGAAGTTTGTGTGGTACAGAGAGGCAATGGGCCTTGTTTCTAGTGTTTGATTATTTTTTATATTTTTATTTCCTATGGGTTATTTTACAATGTATAATGTCGAGTGGGAGAATTTTGTGATAAGGTGCCATTGACCTTATAAATCCCAATATTATATTTATTCCATTTATTATATGTAATTTATAATTATCCATGAGGAGAAGTACTAGTTGTTGATAACTGAGAGGAGGGGGGGTGGGTGAATCAGTTATCTTAATTACTTTAACTTTCTGTTCTTCTTTAACAATTAGTGCAACATCAAATCATAAAAGCAAACATAACCATGAAATAAAAAATAACATCAATACACATGACACAATGATTTTGACGTGGAAAACCCTGTTAAGGGAAAAACCACAGGGTGATTAACCCAAGATTGTAATCTCTGTTAGAAGAATAGACAGAACAAAATGGCACTTGCCAATTAAGGCTCACTGCCCGAGTACACTTCTCACAAGAGGCTCACTACCTATAAGAGACTCACTGTCTACAAGGTACAAGAAATTAACAAGATACTTGAACTAATGAGAAGCATCCACATATGCTGAAGTTTAGTTCTAGTTTAGGCTCAATACACTGATCAGCTGCACTTCATTCTTCCTCTTTTTTAATGTTACTGTCCTGTCACATACTGGACTTGTATTACTGCTTCCACACTACTCTCTTCTTTTCTTCACACTTCACACCACACCAACACACCTTTTTGCATCCAAATCCATTTAGTATATATATCCTCACCAATGATTTCAACACCTTTCTAGTCAGCATCCGGAATAGTCAATATTTTCCCAAACTCTAGTCTATTGGCTAAATCCTTGCTTAATAAGTGATGTGTATCAAGGAGATGCTTATAGAAGTCATCAAACATGTCGGCCAGCCATGGATGATCCCTCAATAAACTTGATCACCATCAATAACTCATCTAGAAAAAGGTCTGATGCTCTACCGGTCAGTTCTTCCTTAGTCTACTATGCCAAACAGTTAGCCAACACTTAGGTGTTTATATCGTTCCACTCTTACATCAATAGAAGCTCAATCTCTAGAATATATTAGTCAAGGTACTCTACTTGACTTCCCCAAGTCTACGCTTTACTAAGATACTTACTCTGAGAGATCCAGACCTGACTGTCAGACCTTGTTGCATGCTCTATTCTTGCTCACTGGACCAAATTGTTCTCCAATCTGACTTCCTGTATAGACATACCATATCCTGTGGATGTGTGGGATGAACTTTGTTGCCATCAGTGACAACATTCATGAAGCCACACAGTGTCTCTTGCCAACAATCTCCCCCTTTGGCATTGATGGCAACACTTAGTGAAAAATGACTAAGTGTCACACTACACTCACCCTTAGCTAATGCTCTGTTCTTATGTACATTTTTTAGAGCTCCCCCTTATCTAGATTCCACATTTTTCAATGCTCCTCACTCCCCCTTTGACATCAATGGCAAAGGGTGGGGTCCTGTTGGTCATGATGTTAGTCATTCACAAACATAGAATAAAAGTTACACAACAACCTTTACTCATCTTGAAAGATACGATGAATTCAGAGAATTCATGATCCCAAGTCTCCATTGATTAGGTCTTAATCTACTAACATTACTCAGTGGTTGATGTGTGTTGCTGTTTTCTATTCATGGGCCTTACGTATTTCTGCAAAGTTTCATCATTATTTCTCCAAATATCCTACTCTATATATCTACTCTGCATAAATCTCCAATAATTCTACCTCTGCACTGTGAATTTAGTCAAATAATGTGCTTACAGGCTGATATTTGCATGATTTCTACCATTATTTGCAATCCTTTGCATGATATTTTCAATACTACATGCATTTAACTCAAATATGCTAATGATTTTCAGTTACCTACAGGATTTCAGCATACCTCTCTATTTCTGCTTATTATTTGTCATGACTTGCAGTTATGGTGATGAATTTATGAAATTAAAAAAAGGAAAAGGGTTAAAGAATGAGATTCCCAAAACTACTTGACTTAGATCACTGATCCACATACAAGCTCCCATACATGCAATGAAAAGAAGGAAACTAGAATCATACTTCACCAGGACATTCCACAAATCCGCATGATCTAGTGCAAATCTTCAAAGGAAAAGTTGACAACAACATGTAATGAAATGAAAGCGCTTCCAGTTGAACACAACATTCACCAGTACATATCCAGAAATCAACAGGAAGATTATGTAAAATTTACAATCAGGATGTAATCTGAAACTTCATATCCATTCAGTATGCTCAAGAACAGGTACATTTACAGTGATCTGAAGAAAGAACCTTGACATTTCAACAATTCTATCCTCATTAGTCTCAGTAATCCGATCTCCTAATTGATTCTACAGTAATTGGCCTTATTGCCAGATGTGTCTGTGTATCTCTTTCTCTCTCTCTAATGTCTTAGCCTTATTGCCAGATATATCTATCTATCTCCCTTATTTTTGACAAGCTCTGGCTCTTATATAGAGCAAATGCCAGAAAACAGTTACAATGATCCAAGGATCAGGATCCTCTCATAATAATCAACGGTCCAGATGAAAAGCACATGCTTCGCCAGTTGGTAAATGTACAGCTGGCACAGAATATTCCAGCATCTTTGATTTGATTCGGTCTCCAGCTGGCAAACAGCATATTTGACAATATCCTCCTCACTTCTGGTTCATGTTGCCTCCATGTGCAACTTTGTAATTATCAGCTTCAGCTCTAACAGCATCATGACTTCCTGCAAATAAACAGACAAACATTAAGTTCATCATCATGTGGATAAACAACAAGAATTTAAACGTTTTATTAAACAGGCTTCCAAAATGTGCAGCTAGAGACAAATCGAGCTTCAAATCTGTGAAAATTATGCACTAAATGCCTAAATAGCGTTAAAAAACACTCGGGTCAACCATTGTTGACTGGAAAATGCAATCGGGTCTTTAAATTTCCATCGCTTCATTTTCCCGCCCATTTTCATGTATATCGGGTTCAAAATAGTGCATATACATCACAACATATACGAGGAACCAATCGCTTTTAACAAATTATTTCAAATCCGGCTTTGCATGCTATCGGTGAGACCACTACTGTCGGGAAGAAAATTCAAAGCGCGGCCGATGGGGAAACTTAGAGCTTTCTACCTATCTGCAGGATATTGTGAATATGATGCTCCCCCTTCTCAAATGTCCTGATGACGTCACCGTCATGTTTCGCTTCTGTATATTGGGGAAAAGAATGACATCATCATCATCATCATGTCGAAGGAAAATAGGAGGATATGAAATATGATCCTGCTGCTGAGGAATGGAATATGATGGTGACGTCATCGTCATATCCGGGCTTCATTAAAATGCAAAAGATGACGTCACCGTCATGTTTAGTTAAGATCAGGGGGTAAATGTAATATCGGGTCACCTAAGGAACATGATCAGGTGGTGAATGTAATATGACCCCTTTGCGGCCAAGGTAACCCTCTCGAAAGATCAGGATGATGATGATGATCAGGATATCCGGGGCTTTTGTTAAACTTAGAACATGACGTCATCGTCATATTCGCGAACTGGATCATGTTTTGGAAAATATCCTGCCGAAGGGAAATGTGATGATGATGTCATCCTGATATTTGCTTCTTCGTTTATCAGATTGGGATGACGTCATCAGGATATTTGCATAAGGTCATATTTCTCGGCAGGAGGACATTACGAAATGTCAGGTAGACAAACAAGATCATGATGATCTTGACAACATGACAGGATAAAAATATGATGATCCTCCTCCTTGAATATCATGATGATGATGCACCTGACTCATTTTTACCAAACCGCCAGAAAGCAGACAACACAAGCCAAGCCAAAAGTTGGGTCCCTGTTTTGCCAAGTTAAAATGGGGCGTGTTGTGTAACCACACAACAGGTCCGTGCACCAAAATTTGCAAAATTCAATCTTTACTTAGCCGCATAAGTATATAAACAGGTTATACTTACATATACTTAAGTATATCTGCAAAAGTGTTCTCCAACTGTACAACTTCTGTCACCCAACTTAGCGTCATCCTATCCAAAATTGAGATGTGACCACTCAACAGGAATGCAAAAGCTTTTTCCCTCTTTAGATTTGTCAGATCACTGGTCGGGGTTGTGGTTTGAGCATCAGTTAGGGCCTCATGCATGGCCTCTAACTTAGGGATAATTATCCCTCTAAGTTCACTTGACCTGCTTATTCTATTTTTCTTTTCCTTCTCAAGCTTCTTTATTTCATTTATGATTGCAATGGTCTGACACTCTTGATTTAATATGGAAGAGGAGAAAGGATCAAAACTTTGAGATAAACTTAGCATTTTATCCTCTTGCTCTTTCACTTTCTTCTCAATATCCTTGGTCACTGTAGGCGAGGATAAACAAAATTTATATATATCTCCACCATCTTTAAGAGCATTTTCCAAGCTCTTTATCCCAATATCCATAACTCTCCTATCATTTGTTATTAGACCCTGCACTTCGAAGAATCTTTTTCCCAAAAACTCCTTTCAGACCTTTCCTCCAGCTGACTTCTCCAAAGAATCAAAATGTGTGCTAATTGAATTGACAAGAGATTTTAAGTTACCAAATGAGGAGGCTGAAGAATCCTTTTGGAAGGATGGCATGATTTTCTCTAATGCATCGGATGCAATCTCTATTAGCTCACAGTCTTCTATGTGAGACTTTAGAAGTTTTTTTTTGCCTTTACAGGGGCGAAGGATGCTATCTTCATAGTCTGAACCGGGGAGAGGGAATCAAAATTGAATGGTCCTTGAAGCAGTTCTGGTTCATCAATTTCCATGATCTCTTTGGTTAAGAAATCTTTGACAGTTTCTGCAGTGTCTCTTATCAGAGATAGAGTTTTTTTCCCTTCTATAGCCTTAGCACTGTCATCTGCGGTCTTCTTAGTTTGATCTTCTTTTCTTCCCTTTACTTGTTCTTCTTGATTGATGCTCTCTTCCTTTCTTTCTTCTCCTTCAATTCTAGAGTATGTAGGAGGATCCGGAAGAGAAGTGTCTTCTTCATCATGAACTTCCTCTTTTGGAGCATAGGAATCAAAGTCCTTAGCTTTCTCTTCACTTGTCTCCTTTGCCTCTTCTGCCACTGTCTCAGTAGATTCTTCTTTTTCATCCATGGCCATGGGATCATCACCTAAGTCCTCTATAACAGGAATATTGAATCTTTTGTATGCATTCTAGAGAATGTCTTCTAATTCTTTTGCCACTTTGTCAGTCTCTCCAAGCCTAAGTTGATTCATTCTAGCTTTGCTCTGAAACTCATCCTTGCAATCTTTGAAGATCAGATTCATTTGTTTCTAAGTGATTGAAGGATATAGCTGAATAGCTATCTGTTCCTGGATTTCTAGGACTTTTTCTTGGGTATTATTTTTCCTTATTTCAAGTTCCTTCTCTAAACTTTTTGGAATTAGAGAGATGATTTCAATAAATGCTTTATTGTATATGTTCAAGTACTTAACTGTGGCTTCCTCCAAGATCCTTTTAGCTGCATCATTATACTCATCATAGAATTATGTTATTGGTTGCAAGTTTCCATCCATAGTGACTGCTTTTACTACATCATCAATGGATAGAGTAAGATTTTCAACAAACTCTTCTATCTCTTCTTCCTTTTTGTGACCAGTAGAGGGTTCACCAGATGTTTTCTTTTTCTTCTTCATTTTCTTTACTTCCTCATCTGATTCTATCTCTTCATCATCCTTCTGGCTTGTATAAGACCTTGTTGCCTTTTTCTTGGTTCTCTTCTCTCCCTTTCTGGATGTCTGAGCTTCCAGTTTTGAGGCTTTTAGTTTCTTAGAAGTGGCAAGTGCAGAGCTTCTGGATGGTCGGGTCTGGGAGGAAGCTTGCACTGGGGCACTTTCTTTTTCTATCTCTTGCCTTTCTTTTTCTACCCTTTCCATCTTCTCTCTGTTGGCATCAAGTGCCTCCTTTGATATTCCATGCCTCTTGGTGAATTCTTCTACTTCTTTTCTCACTTTTCTTTTCATCTCGGGTTGTCTAAGCTCTACATGAATCCTTACACTTAACTCTTTAAAGGTTCCAAACCTTTCTGCCTTAGGATCCTTGGGTTGACTTAGCATATGTTGAACATGTAGCTCTACAATTTTCTCATCTACTTCATACCCCACTGGCATGATCTAGACTATCCTTGGTTCTACTGCCTCCATTAGGCATTGATTAGTGTCTACCATAAAGCACATTGTATCCTTGTATTTCTCAACCAATGATTTGGGGATTCTTTTTCTGGCTTGCATCATACTTTGAAAGTTCTTGAAATAGTGCCAGAGTGTTGTATTCTATGCCTTGGCATAACCAAGCACATGCATATAATCTCTGATTTGGATGGCTACTAGTCTATCATTTTGCCATACCCAACCACTAGATCCAGGAAGCTCATTCATAAAGTAAAAGAATAAACATAATATCATCCCACCATACTTGAATGAGTTCTTCTTATCCTTCTTGATCTTTTGTAGGTTCTCCAACAATTGGCTTAGAAGAAGCTCACAAAGATCGTAGTTTGCATTTTGTCTTAATATCTGATAAGCAGCATAAATAGCAATTATGGATACAGAATTCTCCCTGCTAGAGTGATATATCTTATAGCCAATTACCATAGATGCAAACTTGATATTCGGATCAGTGATATCTTTAATTGTCATTGCTCTCTTGTCAAATTTTGATCCAGTTGCCTCACTCACTGTCTGATTCTTAACTGATTTGAGAGAAGGTAGCCCACCAGATGAGTGCAATCTCGTAACTGCCCTAATAACATCTTTTGTGATTTTGAATGGCCTTAATAACCACACGAAGTTATCATGCACTCTACTCAAGACATACCAGACCCATTCATCTTCAACAAAAGAGGGGAAATGAATGCAATGTCTAAAATGCTTTTTCCCGGATAGCCTTGTACTGAGGTTTGAGTTCAAAAGAATCATCTATTAACTAGTCGTGGTAGATATCCATCATCTTGGATTCCCCAAATTCTTCAATGTTCACATGAATATATGCCCTAACATATTCAACATGTAAAACCCCATGTGGAATGCTAGAAAAGACACCTAAGGGGTCTACTTCTAAAGATTTATAAGGATGTTTCTTGAATTTAGGGTGTGGCCTATCATTGATCTTCACAACATTCAAAGTAGCCATCTTTAAAGATTCAGAGAGAGTTTAATCAAGAGTGAAAAATACCTTTTACGCTTCTAGGGTTCATGATATGAGCTGGTTCGGATTGTAGGATGAATCGACTTCTGCGGTTGATCTTTGAGATGTTTGAGACAATTTAGTTGTAGAGCTCCTTCTCTCTTCTTCTTGAATGCAAATGTACAAATGATGAACAAGAGAACTCTTTTTATTTCTACACAAACCTTAATTCCTTGTTGCAATAAATGCATAGCTTAAGTCATTCCGGTTGCTTCGTTTTTCCTTGTTCTAAGAGAGATCTTTCTGGATCATTGGGATGTATTTAGAGTGGTTCTTGATAGTACATGACAATCTGTCTTCCTTTCTCCAATCATTCCATCTAGCTGCAAATCCAAATATTTCAATCTTGAATTTCACCGAATCTAACTACGAATGTCCTGCTTTTGCCAGATGACTGTCAAACTGGAATAATCTTGGATGCTTAACCTTTTCAAAACTCATTGTGGATCTCTCATATCTTTACCAAGGGTTATTTAGATGTTTCTCTGAGAGTCCTTTGAATCCACAACTTTTTATGTGCCAGTTTCAGGCACTAATTGACTGGCTGGGGGAAATTGTTTTCTTTTGTGACTCCCCCTAAGCCAGAGCTCATCTATTCAATTTTCAGAAAGAATATCAGCACCCGATTATGGTGCAGATCCATTCCCAACATTTTCTGTACTTCTCTTTACCCAAATCTTGTTCATCTCCCTTTGAATTTCATCCACACTCACTTTTCTTTTTCCTTTGTCTTGGTTTTGATTGTGATGCACCGGACCCATTTTGTTCTGATTCTTACTTCTACAGAATTTTGTAGTATGTCTAGATCTATTGCAATTGTAGAAAACAACATTTCTTTGCATATTTGACTGATATCCTCTTGATCTACATTGATTAGCCATATGTCCCATTATATTGCATGCAAAGCATCTACCATTGAATGAATTGTTTGTTTGCAAATTTCTACATTCATGAGATTTGTGACCATACCTTTTGTAGTTGAAGCATTGTCCAGAGAAGGATGAATTAGTCTAATTCATTATTCTTCTGCACTGATTTTCTTTATGACCAAAGTTATTACAATTGAAGTAGTATCTATTGAAGGATGGATACCTTTGAGCATTTGGTTGCCTTACCGGAGGTCTTCTAGGCCTGTTCCTAGGATTTCCTGATCCAGAGTTCTTCTGACCGGATCCGGAACTTTCACCTTTGTCATACCCCAATCCTTGCTTGTCATCTACTCTCTTTTGGCTTTCAAGAAGAACTTCAAGTTGAGCAGAACTTATCTTGAATTTCTCTTTGTATTCATTTGTTGTTTGAAGATCCCTTTTAAGAGTGTCAATATGATTCTCAAGTTGTTCTTCATTATCTCTAGCTTCTTCAAAATCAGATTCTAGATGCTTGATTATTCTATCCATATTGTGGTATTCTTCTGACTTTTCCTTCAGAGATTGTCTTAGATTATCTTCAATTTTCCTTTTCTCTTCAATTTCTTGTGTGATTCATAACCCCTGATTCCATTTCATGTCTTACCATGATGACCTCTTTTGATAGCTTCTCGCATAACTTGTTCTTCTCATTCAGATCTTCATCAGTATTATTGGCTTCACTTTGACTTGATAATTGTTGAAGTAGTTCCTTTCTCCTTTTCATAAAGATACTTAGTTTCTCTTTTAGCTCATTTATGAAATCATCAGCTTGTTTGAGTCTTTCTTTAAAGTCATGGACTTCTGAGGGAGACTGCTCAAGATCATCTAAGGTAGACTGAAGTTATTCCCTCATACCATACATATCCATTGAGATTCCCAAATCTTCCTCAAGCTGTTAGGCTCTGTTTGGAGGAACTTAGCTCTAATACCAATTGTTGATAATTGAGGGGGGGGGGGCGGTGAATCAGTTATCCTAATTACTTTAACTTTCTGTTCTTCTTTAACAATTAGTGCAACATCAAATTATATAAGCAAACATAACCATGAAAGTAGAAATAACATCAATACACGTGACACAATGATTTTGACATGGAAAACCCTGTTAAGGGAAAAACCATGAGGTGATTAACCCAAGATTGTATTCTCTATTAGAACAATAGAAACAAAAAAATGGCACCTGCCAATTAGGGCTCACTGCACAAGCACACTGCTCACAAGAGGCTCACTGCCTACAAAAGACTCACTGTCTACAAGGTACAAGAAATTAACAAGATACTTGAACTGATGAGAAGCATCCACATATGCTGAAGTTCAGTTTTAGTTTAGGCTCAATACACTGATCTTCTGCACTTCATTCTTCCTCTTCTTTAATGCTGTTGTACTGTCACATACCAGACCTGTATTACTACTTCCACACTGCTCTCTTCTTTTCTTCACACTTCACACCACAACAACACACCTCTTTGCATCTAAATCCATTTAGTATATATATCTGCACCAATGATTTCAACACCTTTCTAGTCTGCATCCGGAATAGTCAATATTTTCCCAAACTCTGGTCTGTCCACTGAATCCTTGCTTATCAAGTGATGTGTATTAGGGAGATGCTTATAGAAGTCATCAAACATGTCAACCATCCATGGATGATCCCTCAAGAAACTTGATCACCATCAATAACTCTTCTAGAAAAAGGTTTGATTCTCTGCTGGTCAGTTCTTCCTTAGTCTACTCTGCCAAATAGGTACCCAACACTTAGGTGTTAATATCTTTCAACTCTTACATCACCAGAGGCTCAATCTCTAGAATATATTAGTCAATGTACTCTACTTGACTTCCTCTAGTCTACGCTTTACTAAGATACTTCCTCTGAGAGATCTAGACCTGACTATCAGACCTTGTTGCATGCTCTGTTCTTGCTCACCAGACCAAACTATTCTCTAATCTAACTTCCGGTATAGACATACCATATCTTGCGGATGTTTGGGATGAACTTTGTTGCCATCAATGGCAACATTCATGAAGCCACAGAGTGTCTCTTGTCAACACTAGTTTCACTAGCAGGGGTAATTTTAGAGTAACTAGAGGTAATTACAAAGTGACTTTTATTGTTGGCAAATGTAAAAACTCAAAGTAAATGAGGGTAAGCATGCTCCCTTAAGGAATCTACTATATTTGGCATGTATGACAACTGTCATAATGTTTAGTAAGTGAATCTATGACAGCGGCAAGTTGTCATAGGATTCTGAGATTCTATGATGGATATGACAGATATGTTAGTTGTATATTTGCTATATTTAGCCCAAGGTTCCTATCTTTGGAAGATACTCTTTTGTGGAATCTATGATGGTTATGATGCATCATAAGATGTTGTAAGAGGCTAGATTTAGTCTTGGGCACCCAACCTTTGCATGGCTATTTCTGGACAAGTGTAAGATGCTTGTAAGATCGTAATTAATGTTTACAGGTTGGAGAATCTTAGGAGAGAGAAGGTGAATGCCTAGGAGGAGTTGTAAAACATTTCTATAGGTATTTTCCATGCATTTGTTGCTGAAATATAGATTTTATGTACTCAGGTGCTGCAGGAATGCTGTTGGATTGAAGACTGAAGGAGAGATTGGTGGTGTTGTTGTATTGTACAATCTTTTGTAGATTAATACATATATTGGGCCACTTTCCTATGTGGATTTTTTTACCTACAAGGGTTTTCTCTACATTAAACACTATGTCATTGTGTCTTGTGTTGATTTCTTCATGTTTAGAATTTTCACTGTAGTGGGTTTTATGTTTTGATTACAATCTCCATTGTTAATGCACACTTAATGATTGTTGAATTTTTTTATTGAATTAGCTTCCATTGAAGTAGTGTTTCTTTCATCTCTAAAAATGTATGATCAAGAGTTTTATACAGTTATTTAGGCCTTGTTAAAGTGTAGGCACTATTTGTGTTCATACACTAGTCATAAGCGCATCGATGGTGTAACTAATAAGATTGTAGATGCCTTGAGTAGGAGGTCTAGACATTGTTGACTACCATGATGTGAGAGTTTCTTGGAATGGAGATGATTAATGATCTATATGCCACATCTAATTTTCACATATGCATGGAAGAGATTTTTGGAGTTCACTCTAGATTGGATGCAAGGTTTCCTTCAAGGATTACATTGTGCAAGAGGATACTTGTTTAAAAGGCAATTATTTGTACTATAGAGTTCCATGAGAGAGAATCTAATTAGAGAACTACATGACCTAGAGGATTACTAAAAAAACTTCTATGTAGATAAGACTTTAGCCTTTCTTGAGGAAATGTATTACTTACCATGCTTTCTATTAATCCCTGCATAACCACCCCCATCTTTTTGACATATTTGGACCCCCCTTTTTGTCATTTTCAATTATGTCTTAGCCTTGTGATAATCTTGGCATCATCTTTCATCTCTTACTTTGTTAAGAGGTCCTTCTATTTTTCTTAAAACCTATCTTTTAAGCTTTCTTGGTTAAGGCCTAGGAGTTCTTTCACTCCTGGACTTGCAGGTTCTCAGGTCTATTTTGGTTCTTGGGACTTAGTGTTAAAGTCCAATAAGGACCTCGGGCCTTGATTGGCTTTTTAGCCTTGGGGTTTTTGAGTATTGGGAATTAAGGTGTCTTAACCTTTAAAAATTCTGAGAATTTGATATTTGTTTATATATTTGTTTATTTGCCTATATTATATTTATGCTTGCACATCCTGTTTTGTCATTTAGTGTGAGGTGGCATGGTGACATGTCATCCTACTTGTAATATGACTTGGATTGTCAAGTCAACACATGAGAATGTAGGTGTCCCATTTGAGGTGGCACTAATATGCCATGTGTTAGCATATTGTGGTGTGTGTAAGGAGTTATTACATATGACAGAATCTATGACATGTAAGAGCCAAAATTAGAGATTCCTATGACAAGTGAAGATAAGTATTAGAAAGCATCTTTGCATATGAGGAAGGCATCTTTAGGTGCCCAAGTTTGACTATGACATGTTGTAAGAGGAATATGCTATTATTAGTCTTGTATGACGGATTATCTTACAATAGTAAATGTTGTTATGTATGGCAAATTCTATGACAACTGTAAGATGTGTAAGAGCATCTGTCATAGCCTATTCTTGGTTGGAGTGCTCCACATTGGGAATGTCAAACATGCATGTTATGACAATTGAATGGAGGTTGCTTGCATGGTTTACAAGTGTCCCAAGGTGTTGGATTTTGACCATGAGGCCAAGTTAGATGCCCACCTCTAGAAGCCTCCCAGGTTCGCCTTGTAAACTCTATAAATGCAGGTGCTTGGAGTTGGAGTTGCATGGTGGATTTATAGGTAATTGTTAGGAAAAGTGTCTCAACCTTGCAACTATGAAATGTTACTATTCTTCCAAGTTCTGTTCTTTCTAAATACCCTTTAACTTGAAGAATGCTTTACAAATTTTAAAGTTTCCAAAAGGGCTAAAAATGGAAGGACTTACTATTTTTAGTAACTCTACATTTGATCTTGGATTCACCTAAAAATTTTCCAAAAAGGTGTGGAACTACTAAGTAAACATATTGGGTGAGTTTCGACTCAAGATCATACCTGGATTGTGAGATATTAAAGTTTCTATTTTTTGAAACTGTTGAAAAAAGTTTTGAACTCAGTTTTGAGGCACTTAGAAGTCCCTAAACATCGCAAAAGTTGTCGTAATGGGAAAATCAAGTTATAGCTTGATAGACCTCTTCACAAGTGATGCAGGAGCATCCAATGGTGTTAGGGCAATTTTGCATCACCCAAAAAGAAGTTAATCCAAAATCATTGTAGTTATTTTCATTTGTTTCCATAATTAGTGTTTTTGGTTCCATAATATCCAAAATAATGATGTAAGACTTTCAATTTTTCCAAAACTACTAAAAATAACAACCTGCCTATTTTGGAAAGTGTACCTGCTATTTTAGGAAAGTTTGCATTTGGGCATAGTGTTGATAACTGAGAGGGGGGGGGTGAATCAGTTATCCTAATTATTTCCCTTATTAAACTTTCCTTTTAATTGAAGCAGCATAAAATCAAACACAAAACATAAACCATGAAATAAGAAACACATGACACAGTATTTTTGACGTGGAAACCCTGTTAAGGGAGAAAACCACGGGGTGATTAACCCAAGAATTATTCTCTGTTAGAAGAATAGGAAATTACAAAAATGGCACTTGCCAATTAGGGCTCACTGCCCGAGCACACTGCTCACAAGAGGCTCACTGCCTACAAGAAGACACACTGTCTTATAAAGTGATTAGAATCACAGTCTTGAACTGATTGGAAGCATCTGCATATGCTGGAGTTCAGTTCCGGTTAGGTTCAGTATACTGATCTGCTGCACTTCATCTTTCCTCTGTTCTTTAGTCTGCTGTCCTTTCACATACCGGATCTTTCTTGTTACTTCTGCTCTACTCTGGATTTGTTCGCATATCCTCACACACATTCACACCCTTTACCACTAAATCCATCCTCTATATATATCCGCACAAGTAATTTCATCATCTTTCTAGTCGGCATCCGGAACAGTCTAGTTTCTTACAAACTTAGATCTGTCGGCTGAATCCTTGCTCACCAAGCAATGCGGATCAAGCATATACTTGTAGATATCATCAATTATGTCGGCCAAACATGATTCATGCCTCCGCAACCTTTATCATCATCTGTAACACATCCGGAAAGTAGTTTGATACTCAGTCAGTCAGTTCTTCCTCTGTTTTCACTGTCTCTCAGGAATCCGGTACTCAACTATTCATATCTTTTTCCTTGTCCATCTCCGGAGGCTAAATCCTTGGAATATACTACTCAAGATAGTCCTCTTGACTTCCCCAGATCCGCACTGTGCCAAGACACTTCCTCTGAGAGATCCGGACCAATCTGTCGGACCTTGCCACATGCTCTGTTCTTGTTCACCGGACCACAACAATCTTCAATCTGACTTCCGGTAGAGATATATCATGACTTGCGGATATGTGGAATGACCTTTGTTGCCATCAATGACAACAACCATGAATCCATATAGTGTCTCTTGCCAACAATCTCCCCCTTTGGCATTGATGGCAACACTTAGTGAAAAATGACTAAGTGTTTACACTATGCTCCCCCTTTGCTGATGCTCTGTCTTTATATACAATTTCCGGAACTCCCCCTGAGTTGGATTCCTCATTTTTCACTGCTCCTCACTCCCCCTTTGACATCAATGGCAAAGGGTAGGGTCCGCACACCAAAATTTTCAAAAATTTTCTATATATAGCCGCATATTTACATACTCACATATACTGCAGAATGTCTGCAAAGGATGTCTGTAGTTGAACCATTTCAGTAGCCCAACTTAGCTTCATTCTGTCCAAGATTGAAATGTGACCACTCAACAAAAATGCAAAAGCTTCTGCCCGCCTGAGATCTGTCGGATCTTTTGTATGGGCGGTGGTCTGGGCATCACTGATGGCCTCATGCATAGTTTCCAACTTAGGGACTATAATCCTTCTAAGTTCTCCCATCCGGTTGGTAATGTTCTTCCTCTCCTTCTCAAGATTCTTTATTTCATTCAAGACTGCAATAGTCTGACATTCTTGATTTATTATAGAGGAAGAGAGAGGATCAAAACTTTGAGATAAGCTTTGAAGCTTGTCCTGTTCTTCTTTTATTTTCTTGTCAATTGCTGTTGTTGCCTTTGACCAAGATATACAAAATTTGTAGATGTCACCGCCATCCTTAAGAGCATTTTCTAAGCTCTTTATTCCAATGCTTACAATCTTCCTATCCTTAGAGATTAATTCTAATATTTCAGAAAATCTCTTATCCAAAAATTCCTTCCGGACCTTGTCTTCAGCTGATTTTTCTAGAGAATTAAAATGTGTATCAATACTGCTGACTAAGGTTTTTAGATTACCGGAAGTGGAGGCAGTCGGATCTATTTGGATTGATGGCATGATCTTTACAAGTACTCCGGAAGCAGCCTCTATCAACTCACAGTCTTCCATATGAGACTTCAGGAGCTTTTCATTTGCCTTGGCATTTGCAAATGAAGCTATCTTCATTGTTTGTACCGGAGAGAGAGAGTCAAAATCAAATGGACCTTTTAGAAGCTCCGGTTCATCAATCTCTAGAGTTTCTTTGCTCAAAAATTGTTGAACAGTTTGTGCAGTGTCTCTTGCCGGAGACAGATGTTTCTTTTCTTCTGCAGTCTTAGAACTGTCAACCTCTTTGTCTGTCACCACTGCTTCCTTCTCCTGCAATTGCTCTTCTTCTTTGGATCCGGAGACTGTAGGGGAAACCGGAGGAGAGATGCTTGCTTGTTCATGGGTCACTTCTTCTGGAGCAGAGGGTCCCAAGTCCTCACTTGTCTGTTCAGGGCTCACTTCTTCCGGAACAGAAGATTCCAAGTCAGCAGCTGTTTCTGCACCTAAGTCCTCTACAACAGGAAGATTGAACCTTTTGAAGGCCTTCCGGAGGATCTCTTCTGTCTCTTGTGCCACTTTGTCAGTCTCACCAAGCATGAGCTGATTCATCCTGGCTTTACTTCTGAACTCATCTTTGCAGTCCTTGAAGATCATGTTCATTGTCTTGGGATCAATTTGAGGATATAGCTGAATAGCTATCTGCTCCCGGATCTCAAGATCTTTAGCATGAGCATTATTTTTCCTCACTTCCATTTCCTTTTCTAGGCTTTTAGGAATAAGAGATATTATTTCAATGAAAGCCTTATTATATATGTTGAGATATTTCACTGTGGCCTCCTGCAGAGTCTTTTGGTCTGCCTCACTGAAGTCATCATAGGATTCAGTCATTGGTTGAAGGTTTCCATCCACCGTGACCGACTTGATTATGCTCTCTAGTGACAGAGTGGGCTTTTCAACAGTTACCTCTGCCATTTCATCCTTGTCTTGGCCTGTGGAGGGCTTACCGGATCCTTTCTTCTTCTGTTTCTTTACTTCTCTTACTTCCTTATCTGATTCTGTTTCCTCTTCATCCTTTTGGCTTTCATAAGCCCTTGATGCTTTTGTCTTGGATCTTTTACCGGATGCCTGGACTTCCGGTTTTGAGCTTTTGGTTGTGGAAGGTGCAGATCTCTTTGATGATCTGGTCCGGGTGGGGGTTTCAACCGGAGCACTTTCTGTGCTTTTCTCTTCTTCCTCAGCCTTTCTCCTCTTTTCCCGGCTGGCATCAAGTGCCTCTTTTGAGATGCCTAGGCCTTGAGCAATGTGCTCTACTTCTTTTCTCACTTTTCTCTTAATCTCAGGTTCCCTGAGTTCTACATGTAATTTCACGCTCAGCTCCTCAAAGGTTCCAAACCTTTCTGCCTTAGGATCTTTGGGCTGACTTAGCATGTGTTGAACATGCAGCTCTACTATCTGTTCATCAACTTCATACCCCATGGGCATGATCCAGACAGTCCTTGGCTCCACTGCCTCCATTAGGCACTGATCAGTGTCAACCATAAAACATACTGAGTCCTTGTATTTCTCAATGAGAGACTGGGGAATTCTCTCTCTTGCTTGCATCATGCTCTGAAAGTTTTTGAAGTATCCCCATAGAGCTGTATTTCTCGCTTTTGCATCCCCAAGTCCATGCAAATAGTCTCTTATCTGGACTGCAACAGGTTTGTCATTCTGCCATATCCATCCACTTGTTCCGGGTAGCTCATTCATGAAGTAAAAGAATAGACATACAATGAGAGTACCATACTTAAAGGAGTTCTTCTTGTCTTTCTTGATTTTCTGTACATTTTCCATCAATTGGCTTAGTAGTAGTTCACAAAGATCATAATCTGCATTCTTTCTTAGCATTTCATATGCTGTGTATATTGCAGTTCCGGATACAGAATTCTCCCTGCTGGAGTGATAGATCTTGTATCCTATTATCATTGATGCATATTTGATATCCGGATCCGAAATATCTTCAATGGTCATTGCCCTCTTATCATATTTTGATCCGGTGGCCTCAGTTACAACGTTGTTCTTGACAGATTTGAGGATAGGTACCCCCCCGGAAGAGTATAGACCAGTTACTGCTCTAATTGCTTCTTTTGTGATCTTACAGGGTCTATCTAGCCAAAGGAAGTTGTCATGCATCCTGCTCAGTACATACCGGACCCATTCATCTTCTTCAAAGCTAGGGAAATGAATGAATTGCTCAAATTGTTTCTTCTGGATACCCTTATACTCTGGTTTGAGCTCAAAAGCATTGTCTATCAGTTGCTTGTGATAGAGGTCTCTTAATTTGAATTCCCCAAATTCCTCAATGTTTGCGTGTATGTAAACCCTAATATCTTCAGTATGTAAGACTCCGTGGGGAACACTAGAGAAGGCTCCTAGTGGATCTACCTCCAATGATTTGTAGGGATGTTTCTTGAATGAGGGGCGAGGTCTATCAGAGATCTTAACTATGTTTGGAGTAGCCATTCTTCAAGGATTTGCAGTGAGGCAATGAAAAACGAAGAATACCTTAAGCGCCTTCGGTTTGCACGGAGTGGTTGGATTGATTTCTTTATGCAATAGCTTCGGCAGGAGATCCTTGGTGTGCTTGATGAACCTTGTTGCAGAGCTCCACTATTCGCTTCTTCTCAAGTGTAGAATGAGCAGATAACTTTTGAGAAATCCCTTATATTGCTCCGCAAACCCTAATATCTGTCTGCAATAAATGCTTCACCTGCATTATTCCGGTTTACCATGTCTGGACAGCTTGGAGTATCCCGGACAGCTTGGAGTATCCTTTTCCTCTTCTGATGTGGAAGACCCAGATCAGGTCAACTTTGCAAAAACAAAGTTGAAGGGCCATGCCAGTATTTGGTGGAAGGAGGTCCAGTTAGAGAGGAACAGAAGAGGAAAAGGAAAGATCACCAGATGGGATTGGATGGTGGAGAAACTGAAGAAGCAATTCATTCCTCTGAGATGGAGTTGCTGAAGAAGCTACAAGGATTGAAGCAAGGTAACAAGTCTGTTAAGGAGTATATAGAAGAGTTTTATAAGATTACTATTAGAACCAATCATGCAGAAGCCAATAAGGAGAAGGTAGCCCATTACATTAATGGTTTGAGGCCAAGTATCTAAGAAGAGTTGAGCCTAGTCAGAAAGACCACCATAGAGGATGCATATCAGTTTTCCCTAAAGGTGGAAGAGAGGCTGAATAAAAGATTTGGCAAAAAGCAAAGGGGAAGAGGTCAAGGTGAAAGGATAGGTGGAAGACCTTATGGAGGTTGAAATGAAGATCCAAAGAAGACTGAAGAAGTTGGCACTAGTTGAAATTAGAGGGGATATAATACCTACCACCCTCGTGACCAAAACAATGGTGAGCAAAGAGGAAGAGGAAGAGCCAGACTTGGGCAAGGACCTGGAAGAGGAGGTTTCAGAGGAACATGTTTCCAATGTGGAGAAGAAGGGAATTGAGCATATGAGTGTCTGCAACATCAAGGAAGGACAAATAGAAGACTTGAAGGTAATGCACGAGTTGTACATGTAGATGAAGATGCACAATCTAAGCATTTTGAAGTTGCTGAAAGGGGAGAAACCCTAGATGTTAGAAGAACTTTGCTGAACAAGGAGAAATAACCAAATCAGAGGAAGAGTTTATTCTGCACAAGGTGCAAATGTGAAGGTAAGTGTTGTGATATTATTATTGACAGTGGAAGCACTGATAATCTTTTTTCAGAGGAGATGGTTGACAAGTTGAAGCTGACAAGAAGAAAACATCCACATCCATATCAGATTGCATGGTTGTAGAAGGACCACAGAGCTTTGGTCAATGAGTAGTGTTTAGTGAAGTTCAAAATTGGGGACTACCATGATGAGGTGTTGTGTGATATCATACCGATGGATGCATGTCATATGTTGTTGGGGAGGCTATGGCAATATGATAGGAGAGCTGTCCATGATGGTCGTGCAAACACATATTCCCTAACAAAGGATGGAGTTCATCATAAGTTGAAGCCCTTGAAGGAGGTGGAAGAAAAGGTATGTAGTACTGCCATAATTTGCTTGGTAGATGGTAGGAAATTTTTGGAGGGTATGAAGCATGAGCATCATTGCTTTGTATTGATTCATAATATTAGTCAAGAGAAATGTGAAGATGTACTAGCAAAAGTTTTAGATATGTTGGAAGAATTTTAGGACATTATCTTTGATAATGTACTAGAAGGTTTACCACCAATGAGGAAGATAAGTCATCAAATGGACTTGATACCAGGAGCCAGTTTGCCAAATAAGGCAGCCCACAAAATGACTCCAGTAGAGAGTGAAGAGTTGAACATACAAGTTCAAGAGTTGTTGAGGAAGGGATTGATAAGAGAGAGCCTAAGTCCCTATGAGGTACCTAAAGTACTAGAACCAAAGAAAGACGGATAGTGGAGAATGTGTACAGACTCTTGAGCCATCAATAAGATCATGATCAAGTACAAATTTCCATTACCCAGAATGGATGACATAATGGATTGTTTGAGTGGAGCCAAGTACTTCAGGAAGATTGACCTGAAGAGTGGGTATCACCAAATCTATATCAGAGAGGGAGATGAGTGGAAGATAGCCTTCAAGACAAAGGAAGGTTTGTATGAGTGGTTAGTCATGCCATTTGGGCTAACCAATGCACCGAGCACATTCATGCGGCTCATGAACGAAGTATTGAAAGAATTTTTGGGAAGTTTTGTAATTGTTTATTTGGACGATATTTTGATTTTTAGTAAGACTTGGGATGAGCATCTAATGCATATTAGAAGAGTTTTCAAGAAGTTGAGGGAGGAGAAGTTATTGATTAATCTTAAGAAATGTAGTTTTGCAAAGAAGGAGTTGGTAAACCTGGGATTTGTTGTCTCAAAGGAAGGTCATAAGATGGACCCAAAGAAGGTGAGAGATATTCTTGAATGGTCTATGCCAAGGAGTGCCACAGAGGTAAGATCTTTTCATGGTTTGGCAAGTTTTTACAGAAAGTTTATCAGGAATTTTAGTCGCATTTGTACACCCCTAACTGAGACAACGAGAGGGGATAGAAAAGAGTTTAGATGGACTAAAGGAGTAGATAAAAGTTTTGATACATTGAAGTAGAAAGTCACAGAACAACCTATTTTCGCACTTCTAGATTTCAATAAGGTATTTCAAGTAGATTGTGATGCTAGTGGTAGTGTTATAGGAGCTATTTTGAGTCAAGAAGGTACGCCCATTGCCTATTTTAGTGAGAAGCTTAATGATGCCAAGAAAAAGTATTATGTTTATGATCAAGAGTTTTATGCAATAGTTCAGGCTTTTAAGAAATGGAGACATTATTTGTTGCCAAAGGAGTTTGTTTTATATACTGATCATCAGGCTTTGTAGTATCTTAATAGTCAAGGAAAGTTGAACCAAAGGCACTTAAAATGGGTTGAATTTTTGTAGAGTTATACTTTTATTTTGTAGCATAGGAGTGCGAAGTGCAATAGAGTTGTAGATGCCTTGAGCAGAAGGCAAAATTTGCTAATAGAAATGAAGATAGAGGTTGTTGGGTTTGATGAGCTCAAAAGTTTATATCCTGAAGATCTAGATTTTGCAGAGGCCTGGAAAGCTTGTTTGGAACATGTTACTTTGGACAGGACAAAATGGTTGGATTTCATAATCTAAGATGGCATGTTGTTTAGAGGAAGCTAGTTGTGCATTCCAAGGAGTTCCATGAGAGAGAACTTGATTAAGGAGAAGCAAAGTGGGGGATTGGCTGGACAGTTTGGTCGAGATAAGACCATTGTTATTGTTGGTGAAAATTATTATTGGCCATAGTTGAACAAGATGTGAAGAAATTTGTGCAGAGTTGTAGAGTGTGTCAAATGGCAAAAGGAACCAGTTAGAATATAGGGCTATATCAACCATTACCTGTACCAGAGAAGCCATGGGATGATATTAGTATAGATTTTTTTCTTGTTTTACCAAGGATACAAAGAGGACATGATTCTATTTTTGTGGTGGTGGACAGATTCTCAAAGATGGCACATTTTATTCCTTGCAAGAAGATTAATAGTGTTGTTCATATTGCAGAGTTATTTTTTAGGGAGGTGGTGAGATTACACAGTCTACCAAAGAGCATAGTTTCAGATCAAGATACCAAGTTTGTTGGTTATTTCTGGAGGCCATTATGGAAGAAGTTGAAGACAGGTTTGAAGTTTAGTTCTGCACACCATCCACAAACTGATGGATAGACGAAAGTGGTGAATAGGAGTTTGGGTAACCTGCTACGATGCGTAGTAGGAGATAAGCCCAAGGGCTAGGATTTGATTTTACTACAGGAAAAATTTGCTTACAACAATTCTATCAATAGGAGTACTAGTAAATCACCATTCTAGATTGTATATGGCAATAGCCTGAGAAATACTTCTGAGTTAAGGAAGCTATTCAAAGGAGAAAAGACAAGTGCTGAAGCCGAAGACTTTGCAGAACATCTGAAGAATTTAGATGAAGAGGTGAGAAAGCACATAAATAAGATGAATATTGAGTACAAGGCTAAGGTAGATCAAAAGAGGAGGTATAAGGAGTTCCAGGTAGGAGATGAAGTCATGGTTCACTTGAGAAAAGAAAGGTTCCCAATTGGAACATACAATAAGTTGGAAATGAAGAAATTTGGACCATGAAGAATCCTAAAGAAGTATGATTCAGGAAATGCATATGAGATAGAGCTACCAAGTGGGATAATATTTCCTGTCTTCAACATTGCTGATTTAACAGAATATCATGAGGGTGGTATAGAGGATGGAACAACCAGAGAATAGTGGAGTATTCTAGCATCTACTTCAATGGAGGAGATAGAAGAGATCTTGAATAGTTGTGTGGGAAGAAGTACTTGGAACAAGCAATATGAAGAATATCTAGTAAAATGGAAAGGAAGACCTGTTGAAGATTCTTCTTGGTTGTCTAAGGCAGAGGTTGACTATTTTAGTTTTCCTCATACAAACATCTGAGATGTGACAAGGCCACTTCTCAAATTACCCTAGGTGTCTAATGCAGGAGCATCCAGTGGTGTCAGGGCAATCTTGCATCACCCAAAAAGAAGTTAATTCAAAATCATTGTAGTTTTTTTTATTTCTTTCCATAATTAGTGTTTTTGGTTCCATAATATCCTGAATAATGATGTAGGACTTTTAGTATTTCCAAAACTGCTAAAAATAGCAACCTGCCTGTTTTGGAAAGTGTACCTGCTATTTTAGGAAAGATTGCATTTGGGCATGGATTGAAGAAAAAAATTATAGAAAGTTACATAATGGAAATATAAGACCTTTGGTGAA
Source organism: Cunninghamia lanceolata (assembly GCA_027924645.1). Lineage (NCBI taxonomy): Eukaryota > Viridiplantae > Streptophyta > Pinopsida > Cupressales > Cupressaceae > Cunninghamia > Cunninghamia lanceolata. Next base: position 5,676,284 of record BSBN01000582.1, read on the forward strand.
AGAATCAGGCAAAGCTCATTTGTGAGCTGAAAGATATTAAAGTTTTTGTTTTCTGAAAGCCCCTGAAAATTTTTGAAACAAGATATGAGGCACTAAAACATCCCATAATGTCCTAAAAAGTTGACAGAAATCTATTTACAAATTTTCAGCATGATAGTTCACATCACAAGCTTTTTGGTGCTTAAAACAGTTCGTCAATCAGACACCCAGATCAAAAGTTATGCTTCTCGGAAGTTGACCTACTTTTGGAGGGAGTTGCAAATTTCAAAATTTAGCTAGAGGCCACCAAAAACTACTATTTATGACTATTTTGGGAACCCTAGGTGGTAGTAGAGTTAAGGGGGCAAGTGTAGAGTCAAGAATAGGTGGGAAAATAGAAACCCTAGTTGATTTGGGGTTCTAGAAGGCTGAAGATTCTAGAGTCTTGAGGTTGGAAAAGTTGTAATGTGTTGCAGCTAGTAGACGATTCATCCTCTAAGTGTAATTGAGCTTTTGTAATGTAATGAGTTGCCCAGATCAATAAAAGAAAGTTCTATTTCTGTGTTCAATTTCTATTATTGTGTGTTTTGTGATTTACCCCCTTCATCAACAAGCTTTCTGATGCATTAAACAGTTCGTCAATTGGACACCCAAATCAAAAGTTATGACCTTCAGAAGTTGGACCTCCTCTTTTTGGTAAATGTAGAAACATGTTGGACACTTAAAAGAGCTATTGAGGGGAGAGTTACACATGTTGGTGTTTTATTTGGCACATCACAAGGCATCCTTGATTGGAGATAATTTGGGTGCCACTTTTGGGTGGTTTCCTAGCTCATGGTTTTGTAATTACCAGTGGCGGTTTACTATATTGTATCTCCTATATATCAGGAGCTTGAGATGGAGGTTGTGTGTAAGAGTATTATAGATGTTGAGTTACCTCTTGGATCTCTGGTTGGTGATACTCCTGTGAAAGTTTTCTCTGCAAGTATATTGTGATCTTCTTGATTCTTGAATAATATATTGGGTGACTTTAGAGTAGGGTTTTTTACTTGAAAGGGGTTTTCCCCATGTATATCTTGTGTTGTGAGTTTTGTATATGCATTTGGATGTTGTTATTACCTTTTTGTTAATATGCATCTATTAATCTATATATGTTAAAGATAAAATTTTCATAAATGTTTCCTCAGTAGATTAGTGTAGGAAGTGTTTCCACGTACCTTGCTTCCTTTCATTACTGGTATGTTGCCAAAATTGCTCCAAAACTGACATCTTGAAGACTCCTAAAAGAACTTGCATCACAAGAGTATTGTAATCACCATTAGATTTGATAATACATTATGCAAGTTTTGGAGTGTGGGGTTTTTTAACTGTAAGGGTTTTCCCCACATTTATCTTGTGTCATTTGCATGTACCTTTCTTCCTTTTAGTTGGTATCATAGCTTGATCACCTTTGATCCTAGTTGTTGGGTAGGAGTTTTTTTGTTCTAATCTTCGATTGAGTGGGAGCTTGTGTAGAGTATTTTGTGATCTCGTTCTAGGAGATGGCAGACACAACTTGAAGGATAGACTTGGAGAATTTTAATGGTAGTAATTTTGAGTAGTGGAAACTCAAAATGGAGGACATGCTTGTGGAGCAAGATCTATGGGAAGCTATATCTAGCACAAAACCAATAGCAATGTCTCAAGTAGACTGGGATCTTAAATATCAAAATGCTAAGGGCCTTGTGAGACTCTCTCTAGCTGACTCCATCTTGTTAAATGTTCATTCAAAGAGAAGACCACGAAAGACCTTTGGAAGAAGCTTGGAGATGTTTATCAAGATAAATCCCTGATAAACAAGCTATTCTTGTAGAAGAAGATGTATTCTCTAAGGATGGAAGATGGAGGATCTATTGCAGATCATTTGAATGCCTTTAATATGCTAGTTGCTTAGTTGAACTCTATTGGTGTGAAGATGGAGGAGGAGGATCATTGCATGATCTTGATTTGTTCTTTGCCAAACTCATGGGACCACCTTGTCATGGCCATTAGGAAGACTACTACCATGTTCAAGATGGATGAAGTTGTTTCTTTACTATTGTCTGAAGAGATGCAGAGAATTTCTTCTGAATCAGCTAATAAGGCTCTTACAATTTGTGGTAGATCCAAAGATAAAGGGAAGAAGAAGCACAATAAAGTAGAGAAGGGTAGATCCAAATCCTATGGGAGATTTAAGTCTCCTTGAAAGTCCAAGGCACTGTGTTGGAACTTCAACAAATCTGGGAACTTCTGAAAAGAGTGTAAGGAGGAGAAGAAGAAAAAGAAGAACTTCTCTAATTCTGATTCTGACAAATCTCAAGATGATGGTGATCCTTTTGTTGTTGCCTTGGCCACCCATGCATCAGAAGATGTGTGCTTGATAGACTCTAGTGCTTATTTCCACATGACCTCACATCAAGGTTGGTTTACCAAGTATGAAGAATTCAATGGTGGGAAGGTGTACCTAGGTGATAACTCTCACCTACAGATCATTGGTTGTGGAAGAGTCTTCACTTGATTTTGTGACGGACGAGTAAAAGGGATCAATGGCATTCTGTATATCCCTACTTTAGCATGGAACCTTCTTTCTATATGTAAGTTGAATGATGCAAGTGTGCAAGTTCTCTTCTTGAGTGGAGTCCACACAAGATGACAAGAGGAGCTATGGTGCTTGTTAAGGCTACTCGGAGAGGTACTCTATTTCAGCTAGATGCATGCACTGTTTAGTGCAATAGTTCATCTATTTCGAAGAAAAGAGCTTTAGATTCTTCATCTTTACCATTGGAACCAATAGCGAAGAAGTGTGTTGCATCAACTTCTGATGGTCATGCTTTCTGGGTACCTAAGGGTGCTAATGCTTTGGAAATGAAATTTCCTACCAAGAAGACAATGTTGTGGCAAGAGAGACTTGGTCACATTGGTGAGAAGGGTCTTTGAGCCCTAAAAAGAAAACCTCATTGAGGGGTTAAATTATTGTAACCTTGAGTTTGATTTTTGTGAACATTGTGTATATGGAAAATAAAATTGTGTTTAATTTTACTCTAGTTCTCACAAGTCTTCTGGGGTGTTGGATCTGATTCATTCTGATGTGTTTGGTCCTATGAATGTTCCTTTGATTTCTAAATCTTTATATTTTGTATCATTCATTGATGATTATAGTAGAAGGACATGGATTTATTTTCTCAAAAGCAAATTTGACTTCTTTAGTTGGTTCAAAGAGTTTAAAGTTTTTGTAGAGAACCAAACTAGTAAAAAGATTAAGTGTTTCAGAACTGACAATAGTGGTTAGTTTTAATTAGTAGATTTTGAGAATTTCTCTAAATAACATAGGATTGAAATACATAATATAACTCCATACACCCCTCATCAAAATGGAGTTATAGAGAGGATGAACAGGATGTTGATGAAGAGGGCTAGGAGTATGCTTAGTGGAGCTAGCCTCAAATAGAATTTTTGGGTTGAAGTTGTAGCCATTGCCTACTACCTAGTTAATAGGTCTCCTACTTCAACACTTGTTGGAAAGACACCCATGGAGGTATTGTGTGGTAAGAATCCTTCTTTGAGACATCTTCGTGTTTTGGTTGTGAGGCATATGCACGTGTCTAAAGAGAAGAGGTCAAAATTAGAGAACAAGGTAGTTAAGTGTATCTTCATTGGCTATGGTGTCGGTATGAAAGGGTACAAGATTTGGGATCCTATGGCTAAGAAAGTATTGTGTAGAAGAAGTCTTATTTTCATAGAGGTAACTCCTTTTCCAATTGTTCTATAGCCAGAAGAAAAAGAAAAGAAAGAGAACGTGGTTCAGTTTCCTACTACTCCTAAGAAGAATGAACCAAAAGATCCTATTAGACTTCATGATGAGGAGAGCTCTAGCAGCTCTAAAAGCTTAGAAGAAGAAGAACCTCAACCTCAACTTTTGAGGAGGTCTACATGGATTAGGAGGCAACCTCAGAGGTTTGGTTATTCACTGCTTGATTCTAACTGTGATTTTGCCTTGATTTCTAACACTAAGGAGCCTAGAACTATGGATGAGGCTATGGGTATGAAAGATACAAGTTCTTGGAAGGAGGCCATGGAAGAGGAGATGGCTTCTTTGGAAAAGAATAAAACTTGGAAGTTGGTACCTTTACCTAAAGCACAAAAACCTACTAGCTGCAAATGGGTGTTCAAAAAAAAATTTGGTGTAGATGGCAGTGTTGAGAAATTGTGAGGCCTACACTTTTTCATTTCCGTACATGTGACTATTTAGCTTACTGTTGTTGGTATTTTTATATTTATGGGACTGTTGTTCCCAGATTTTCAAACTATTAAACCTTATTATGTTAAAGAAAAACTAATTGGGTGATTTTAGATAGAAAATTGTTATGTGATTTCATTATGTTTATAAGAACTATGGTATGCTTTAGAAATGCATGTATTAAATTTGGTTCGGCTATAATATTTATAGGTGGAATTAACTTTGAAATTGAGTGTGCAGGTATTTCTAACAAAACCACAAATACAGGAGATCATTCCACTCCCTATGTTGTATCCCTTGTGAAGCCGATCTAGTTCCACAAGGAACTAAGATCAACTCTGTGTATGGTGAAATGTTGTAATGTTGTAATGTTGCATGAGGTCAAGGGAATTAGGTCTACCCTATTGTAAAAGTGAATTATGATATGTGTTGTAAGATTTGTTGTTTGGAATTTTATTTTTTTTAATTTTAAATTTTTGAGACCCTTTTACTTGTGCTTTAACTTGACCCTGGGAGTCCTAACTAGGTTAAAATCAACCCTGGGTTATACCCCATGGGTCTAGGATCACTTTTGACTTGGGTAGCCCTTGGTTAACCTCAGTATGGTCACCTTAACTTCACAGTGAAGTTAAGTGACGAATTTGGAGGCATGAGAAGGATAGGATAATGGGGATATTTTATTAACTCCACTTGGGATAGTGGGGATATTTTATTATTTCCACTTGGGATAGTGGAGATATTTTTTAATTCCACTTGGGATAGTGGGCATATTTTATTAACTCCACTTGGGATAGTGGGGATATTTTATTACTTCCACTTGGGATAGTGGGGATATTTTATTAATTACACTTGGGATAGTGGGGATATTTTATTACTTCCACTTGGGATAGTGGGGATATTTTTCAATTCCACTTGGGATAGTGGGAATATTTTATTAATTCCACTTGGGATAGTGGGGATATTTTTTAATTCCACTTGGGATAGTGGGGATATTTTATTAATTCCACTTGAGATAGTGGGGATATTTTATTAATTCCACTTGAGATAGTGGGGATATTTTTATATTACAATCTTTAAAAAAATTCATAAATATTACAATCTTTAATTCATTTTTGTCCTCACATGTGAATTTAGAATTCACAAATAATGTGAGCCCTTGATCTCAACTCTTGATCCTCACCTTCCATTCCCTTTTTAGAAAATTTATAAATGAGACCCTTCTCTAAGCAATTAGGAACACAGGATTTTTGCAGGGGAACTTGATTCTTGTAGGGGAACTTTATTCTTGCAAAGGGGACTTCTTTCTTTCATTCTTATCATGCCTAATTTCCTCTAGGAAATCTTCTTCTGGCATCCTCATAACGCCCAATTCCTTCTCTATTCTTCTCTTCATAGCCTCATAATGCCAAAATTATTCTAGCCATCCTATATCCTCCATTCATTATCCCTTGCTTGTGATTATAGAGAGATTATTTTTGGGGTTGGATTATTGTGGAAAAAAGGAGAATTTTGGAGAAGGAGGCTAGAGTGGAGCTCTTCATCAACTTTCATTCCATAATTGGGCTTTGGAAGGTTGGTGAATCAAGTCTACTCTCTTGTGTATCTGTTGTTTTATATGTATGTTTGTTTCTTGCTTGTTGAATGAGTTTGCAAATATCTTCTATGAGTATTCTATTATTGTTTTAGGGTTTTGTGTTGGGTGTAGAAAGAGCTCCTTCCAGTTGGAAGGCAATGCTCATCTTGTATAGGGAAGGGGAGGTGTGACCCTCCTCAGGTATCATCTTGGTTCTTGTTATAAGAAATGCCTTGAGGGCATGTTGGTATTTTTTTAGCCTAGAGGGCTTATGGCTTTGAGATCCTATTAGGAAATCCCAGGTAATTTAATTAATTGGAAGGCTTGAGGCCTTGTGGAAAGATAAATTGTTGGCTTGAGGCCTTGTGATAAAATTTGATAAAATGTGTAAAGGATGACACCTAGAGGTAGAGATTGTCTACTCCCCTACCCTCCTGAACTCACCTAAGTTGGTTTATTGTATTGTGAGTATACTATGGGTGTGTGTGTGTGTGTTATTTAATTTGTTGTTCAATGCTGTGATGTGTTTGGCATAATGTACCCTGGGTATGTGGATGGTCTCCCTAGCTTGGGGGTGACCCTCTTGCGGGTCTATGGTAGGGAGGAGAGCTAGTTGGTTGTTATTTTCTTCCTTGTTGTTATGCAGGTTTCTCTTGAAGCTTATTGTGAGGATTGGATGAGTTTTATTGTTTAGGGAAATGTATCTCTTCTTTTCTTGTAAAGAGAGCTTGTTTCTTCAAGTTTTATCCTTGTTGAATTTTCTAGAGGAGAGATTTTCTCCCTCTGAGTTGTAAAAATTGTAATTAGGAGAAGAGAGTAATTCCTCCCTTAATGTGTTGTTAGATATGATTTTATAGTTTATTCATTTTATCATTGTGGGAAAAGAAAGAAAGAAAATTGTTTATCTTTAAAAGGACATTAGAATTGTTTACATTTCTTGTATTCCTAATCTGTAAAGTTGAGAGTTAGTTGCTGATTTAAATAGATTTGTATTAATTAAATTCATTTCACTATTGACTATTCACTTTCACTATTCACTTTTACTATTCACTTTTTCACTATTTACTATTCATTTTTCACTAATCACTATTCATTTTTACTATTCACTATTTACTTTTACTATTCACTTTTCACTATTCATTTGAAGGCAAACTATATGTAGTTTAAAACATTTGACTTGAGATAGAAATTTTAATCAAAGAAAGTGGGATTTATTTATGCATAATGTATAATATGAATTGAATAGATGTTTAAACTTAGAGTTGCAATTCAGAAATACATTGTTTATACAATTACAATTTAAAAAGAGCATAGGGAAATATATTTTAATTTTAAGGAAGAGTTTCTCGGAAGTTTTAACAATTATCCCAAATTAAATGACAGGAAAATGAAGAGGAAAGTATGATCCCTTCTTTTACAAAGGACACTAAAAATAAACACAAACAAGCCATCACAGGCATTCCATGAGTGGCCATTTTAAACTCAACTGTAGATTTAGAGAATAAATGTCCAATTAAAAGAAAAGAGACAGAGAAAGAACAGCTAACCTTGGAAAACAAAGAGGAGAAAATACACGACATTTTCGAATAGGACTAAGAGAACTAAGTAAGTTTAACCTACCGTTAATCCTGTTTAGGAACAGGTTGATTATTAAAATTAATTCAAACGTTGAACTAAAACCTAGAACGGAACCCTAGGGGAAGTTAGCCAACCCTGTGTAAGTGATCTAGTTTACCAAGAAATTAGGAATAATGTAAAGGATGTAGTGTTATTGTTGTTCGATAAAGAACATGAAGAAAAAAATAGGATAACTTAAGAAGATCTTGCACAATAGGAAGGGAAATGAGATAGAAATACAATCAAAATTAAATTTCAGAGAAACAGTAAAATGAACGTGATAGAAATACAATCAAAATTAAATTCCAAGAAAAGAAAGAGAGGGCAAATGAACGGGCTTGGTTGAAAATGCTAAGTCTGAAGGAAAATTTTTAGATAGTTCGTATCATGACCACATGACGCATGTGGACATGACATGTGTGATGCGTGTTGTGACCGCATGGGAAATGTGGGCATGACAGAAATATAAGGCCAGATCGGTTGTGAAGGGGTATTCTCAAAGGAAGGGAATTGATTATGGTGAGATTTTCTCTCCCATTGTGGAGATGACATCTATTTGGTTCTTGTTATCTCTTGCAATAGCATATGATTTAGAAGTGGAATAGATAGACATGAAGATAGCATTCCTTCATAGTGACATGGATCAGGAAATCTATATGTCATAGCTTCTAGAGCACTATGTGCTGAAAGGTAAAGAAAATCCAGTTTGCAAGTTAAAAAAGTCTTTGTACGGTTTGTAATAGTCTCTTAGGATGCAGTACTAGAAGTTTGATGCCTTTGTGTTGAGTATTAGATTTATAAGAACGAAATCAGATCATTGTAATTATTTCAAAGTTGACAATGATCACATTCTCATTAGTGCACTATATGCTAATGATACATTGTTAATTGGGAATGGTAAAAGTTTGATTTCTAATTTGAAGTCTCAGTTGTCAGTACAGTTTGAAATGAAAAATATAGGGGTAGCCATGTACATTCTGGGGATGGAGATTAAAAGAGACAAAATAAATAAAAAACTTTGGTTAGGACAGAGTAAGTATGTTAACAGTATGTTGGAGAGATTAAGCATGGTAAATTGTAGACCTTTGACTGTTCATGTTATGATGTGGACAAAGTTATATGTTATAGATTGTCCAAAGTCTCCTTTTGAGATGGAGGATATGAGCAGAGTACCTTATGCTAGTGTGGTTGGTAGTTTGATGTATTCTATGGTTTATACAAGACCAAACATTGCCTAAGCAATAGGAGTCCTTAGTCGATTTATGGCTAATCCTGGACAGGTTCATTGGGATACAATGAAGAGAGTGTTCAGATATTTGCAGGGTACTTCCAAGTGTATACACCTAAAAATGGCTCAAGTAAGTTTAAATAAATATTTTAATATTTATTTTATTCCTTTTCCTCTATCAAATAGATGAATATCTTAATTTATTTATCTAGTTCACATTCATCATATTCTTCTAATAATTAAATAACCTAATTCCGCTAAGGTCATATCTAATTAAATAATCATCATTATTTAATTATTTACTCTAATACAAAGTCCTATGTCCAAATCCACATCAATCCATCCTTGTCATCTTCCACATCATTGGACACCTCACCATGTTGCTCCAATATTTAAATATTCCTAATATTTAATTAGTCATTTATCCCCTCAACATGTGCCCTATTTCTTCGCAACCATCAAACATGGTCAAAGACACTTGTCTCCTAAATCCTATATTCCCTCTCACATTCTAACAACCAAGGACTCCTTCCTCCATGTTCTTCTCATGGTCTTCCACCTTTGTCTCAATGGTCCTTGTGAGTATCATGACATGTGGCTTATGGTTCCATGTATTCCTCTACATTGTCATCATAGTAGGAACATCTTCCACCTTTATCTCCCTCATCCCAACCAATTTGATCTTGACCGTACATGTGACAAGACTTATTCTCCACCATGGATCTTTTGAAAATTGGATTAGACCTCTCCTTGGCCTATAAAAGGAAGCTGCTCGCCTCCATTTTAACAATCACAAGAGCTATATTACTTACATGCTACAGAAATTCCATCAAGCAATCAAACATGCCTTTGGCCCCCCATTTGCATTAGTATCATAATCCTCTCTAGCTACATATTATCATGTAGTTGTAAAATCATTATCCTCATTATCAACATCATGGCAATATTAAAATAATTATCGTTATCTTAACTTTGCATTGTAGGCTTATCACATTGCATTTGAATCCACAAAATCCATTCTTCTCATTGTCATCTTGGAAAACAAAGAAGTACACTTCTGAGAGCAATATCATCATCAAAATGATCATTGAGAAGATAGGAAACAATGGAATGCATGGGATAAATCAGTTTGCAAGGTATAATCTATGTTTATTGTGTTTTTCTTAGTGTCATTGATGTATTGAATTTGAGTAGGAATTATAGAGTATTTGTGGTATCTTAGTAGGTTCTTACATTAGTTTCAAATTATCAATCACATTTTGTTACCCACCATGGGGCCTTGCCACATTTTTAACTTCCAAATTTGAGTTTTTGGTGTAGTTATAGTCGTAATAGGTCATTTTTGTGCATTCAAGTTCCAGTCCTACGTGTTTGTGAAGAAAATCACAGTCCTACACATATGATCATTCTTGCTACACATATGACTAATTCTATTGCACATCCTTTCTTCTCATACATTTAATGCATCCTACTATGCATATGACACATTCTGTTGTGCATTTTTCTTTCTGCGCATATAACCCATTTTTTTGTGCATCTATTGTCTGTTTTTGTGCATTTGAAATTTATCAGTTTTAGTATGCCTTTTTGATGATTTTTTTATGCTAACTCTTGTGGTAGCTATCATCGATTGTCGAAGAAGTGTATTCAAACTACTGACAATTGGTTTTGCAGGTTTAGGGCTTTGTTTAGACGTCATTTAATCATACTTTGTTAATCTAGTGACACCTAGTTTAAAATAGGAGTAATCATATCATTTTGCATTACAATCTTGCATACAAATCATCACCTAGTTTAAAATAGGAGTAAATATATCTTGCATACAAATCATCACATAGTTTAAAATAGGAGTAACTCTATCTTGCATACAAATCATCACCTAGTTTAAAAAAGAAGTAACTCAATCTTGCATACAAATCTTCACATGGTCTAAATTAGGAGGTAAATTAGACAATCTTGCACATAATCTTGTATACAATCCAAATGTAGCATAAATAGGGGGAAGTAATTTCATCTTCATGCAATCATCACATAGTTTAATTAAGAGGCTAAAATTGACTATCTTTCCTTTTATGCTATCATGCAAAAATGGAAATATGTGTTGTTAGATTAGTCACACTTAGCTTAATCTAGGTAGTCAATAAACAAGTGTTTGGTGTGCTTGCAAAGGTGATAGGCATATGCTCTCCCCTTGCAACATCTTGGGTGATAAAAAAGATAGACTCATCTACCCATTTCTTGCTTACCCTTATAAAGGCCTACTCTTGGATTGTGATTCATCCAAGAGAGACGACCTTAAGCGAAGCTTTCCTTCGACCTGCTATATAAATGGGATAAGGCAAAAGCCAAGTCCTAACCAGTGTCAGCATTGCGTTTTGGTGCCAAATCGAAAAGAGGTGTACTAGCATTTTGTGGAAATGTTTTTTGTATTGTGTAAAGTATTTAAAATTCTTAGTAGGATTGGTTAAATCTTTTAGTAGCTTGCCACATACTTACAATGCCTTGGTCCCTCAAAGTTACTAAGAACCATTGTTTTAGAGACCAAAATCTCTTTACGTGTTGACGCAGGAGGTCGAACCTCCAAAGCCACAGAATATTTTCACTAATCATGTGTAGAGAGAGAAATTCACTCTTTTGGGGAATGAAAATTGGTGTGCCTAAGAAGTGTGTGTCGTGTAATCGGGAGCCAGTGCTACCAAGTTTCTAGTTGTCTGACTTGATTTAAGTGGCTGGAGAAATCCAAGTTGGGATTCAACAAGTAGTATCCTTTCTTCCCTAGGATTGTACATGTCTACAATTTTTTGTTATACACTAAATGTCACCAATAAACATCAAATTGTACTGTTTGTTGTGTTTTCTTGCCTAAGAACAAAGAAAATCATCATAAGAAAAAAATTAGTTTATCTTGAAAAATGTGCCAAAAACACTTAAATTTCAAGAAGGTAGTGAGATGGACTCTAATGAATGGGAATGGGATAGTCTTTCTGAGTTATCTTGTGAAGATAAAGGTATTGATGTGGTTCAAACATATAGCTCAAAAAATACATACCATGAGGGTCAAAGCTCAAGGCCTAGACCACTAGAGTTTGATTCACAAAATACTGAGAGTGAGTCTCAAGAGGAAGGTCAGATGTCACACTTGACAAATAATACTGAGGACAATATTGTTTTAGTCCTTATAAATACCCCACAAACCTAGACAACTCCTCCATCCTAACCATCCTTTGCCTTGAGTTAGACTGACCCAATGATCCTCTACCATTAGTACATCCTGAGCTTATAGATTGGGAATTGCAGGAGGCCTCCAAACTAGACACCTTTCAAAATGACAATGCTATTATGGACTATTTAGAACTAAGGGATCACTTACAATCAGGGGACCATAAATCTGGATTCACTATAGAACTCAATGAAAATGCTTATTTTGGAGAGAGTGCCAAGCCTTTTAGTTCCAAAAATGTAAAAATAAAAAATAGATCTAATGGTGAAAACCGCTCTGTGACAGTGTTAGATTGCGAAAAAAGTAAAATAATAAAAGATGAATCTAATGGTGAAAACCTCTCTAACATGCCAAAGGATGAAAGGCTTGACACTCTCCCCAACCTTACACATTAGGAGAGATCATCAATTTTGATAGAACCAGTAGAACATGTTAGCATTGGCATAGAAGGCAATCCAAAGATAATCCATCTTGTAGAATCTTTATCTAAGAAAGAAAGGCCAGAATTAATCCAATTCTTCAAACAGAGATAGATAGATTTTGCTTGGTCCTATACAAAGATGCTTGGACTTGATCCAAATCTCATAATGCATCACTTATCACTCGCTCCAGGAGTTAAACCAGTAAAACAAAAGCTACGGAAGATGCACCCGCATATAGCATTGTTAGTGAAGGATGAATTGAAGAAGCTGTTGGATGTTGGGTTTATCAAACCAATTGACTATCTGAAATGGATTTCCAATATTGTTCCTATCTCAAAACTAGATGGAAGAGTCAAAATTTGCAATTATTTTGGGGATTTGAATAAAGCTTGCCCCAAGGATGACTTTCCTTTGCCTAATATCGACATCATTGTGGATCTTATAGTGGGGCATACTATGCTATCTCTCATGGATGGGTTTTCTGGCTACAATCAGATCAAAATAACACTAGAAGACCAACACAAGACCACTTTTACATTTCTATGGGGTACATATTGCTGGTGTGTGATGCCATTTGGACTTAAAAATGTAGGAGCAACATACCAAAGAGCAATGACAACAATTTTCTATTATATGTTACACAACATTATGGAAGATTATGTGGATGATATTTTAGCCAAATCACTCACAAGAGAAACCTACTTGTAGGTATTAGACAAAATATTTTACAGACTAGAGAAATTCAACATCCGGTTGAATCCAAAAAAGTGTGTGTTTGGAGTCACATCCGACAAAATTTTAGGGTATATAGTTTTAGCCAAGGGAATCGAGGTGGATCTAGCCAAAGTGAAAGCAATAATGGACATGCCACCACCTTGAAATATCAGTCAACTAAGGTCATTGCAAGGAGACTTACAATCTATCCATTGGTTTATCTCACAATTAGCCAACAAATGTCATCCATTTACCCATCTCCTACACAAGGACATTCCTTTCAACTGGGATGAGATGTGTGAGAAAGCCTTTCAACTCCTAAAAAAGTATCTGATGAATCCTCCAATCTTGATGTCACCAATTCAAGGAAAACCACTTTTTCTTTATATTTCAGCTACACCAACTGCTCTAGGAGCTCTACTGGCACATCATGACTATGAAGGAAAGGAATGGGCTTTTTACTACATCAGTCAAACACTGGTGGACTATGAGTTACAATACACACCTATTGAACGAGCATGTCTTTCCATAGTTTTTACATCCCAAAAATTAAGACATTATATGCTCACACATTCCATCAAGTTGGTAGCAAAGATATATCCATTAAAGTATTTGCTCAATAAGGCTACTCTGACAGCTAGACTATCAAAGTGGGTATTGATTCTCAACAAGTTTGGCATTGAATATGTGGACAGAAGAGAAATGAAAGGCCAAGTGATTGTAGATTAGTTAGCAGATGCACCATTACATGATGACAATCCATTAAGCTTCGAGTTTCTAGATGAAGCTATCTTCAACATAACAACTCAAGCATGGAAACTCTATTTTGATGGATCATATACACAACATGGGTCGAGAGTAGGCATTTTGTTGATCACATCTCAAGGGGATACAATCTCAAAGTCATATAGACTACTCTTCCCTTGTACCAATAACGTGATAGAATATGAGGCATTGGTCATTGGTCTTAAAATGGTTGTAGAATGGAAAGTCAGAGAGGTTCATGTGTATGGAGATTCACAACTAGTCATAAATCAGGCAAATGATGACTATCAAACTAAGGATGAGAAGTTAATAACCTACAAGCATATGGTAGATGACTTTAAAGAATATTTTGTTGTGATTTCCTTTGAACAAATACCAAGACTCGAGAACAAAGCTGCATACACCATGGCAACTATTGTATCACTCGTAGACATACCAAAAAATTAGTCACGTTATGAGTTCTTAGTGGAGCTAGTGTCTCATCCAGCTTACGATATCTCTGAAATAAGAATCATGTCACATAGTAGGATCTAATTCTCCCTTGTATGGAAATATCTATACCTATCTGAAAGAGAACACGTTACCACCTGGTTTATCCAATAATCAATGAAGAATCTTCATTTGTCAATCCACTCGCTATACCATAATTCTTGATACCCTTTATTTATGAGGTCTTGATGGTACTCTCCTTAGGTGTCTTGAAAGTGAGGAATATCAAACTGCCTTGAGGTAAGTTCATAAAGAGATTTGTTGGATGTACTCTAGTGGTCCTACCTTGGCTAAGAAACTTATGCATATGGGGTACTATTGGCCAAGCATGGAAACTGACACTTATCATTTTGTGAAAAGGTGCGAGAAGTGTCAAATTCATGGGAATCTAATACATGCACCAGCACAAGAGCTGTAGCCCTTGACTACTCCATGGCCTTTTTGTCAGTGGGGACTTCACCTGGTGGGCAAGATCCATCCCGCATCATCTAACAGTCATAAATTCATAATAACCACCACTAAGTACTTTACTAAGTGGATCGAAGCTGTACCCCTGGCCAATGTCATAGGCAAGCAAATTGTCTCATTCATCGTGAATTATATCATTTGCCACTATGGAATTCCCCTATCCATTATCACTGATAATGGAAGACCTTTTAAAAACTAGGATGTCAAAGAACACTATGACAAATTCCATATCCAACACCATTTCTCCACCCCATATTATCCCCAAGGAAATGGTCAAAGTAGAGGTGTCTAATAAAACCATCTTGAAAATCTTGAAGAATACTATCAATGATGCTATTAGTGATTAGCATATCCAACTAAATCCTACTCTATGGGCCAACAATACCAGCATCTGCACACCCACATGTGCAACACCCTATGCCCTAGTTTATGGCTCGGAAGCCATCTTACCCATCAAAGTCGATCTACCATCCTTATGAGTATCATTGAAGGGACTAATAATTGATGAGGAGTATCAAGTTTCCATACTTCAAAAGTTAGAGTTGTTAGAGGAATGAAGACAAAATGACTTTAATCATCTAAAAGCCAATCAACAAAGGATGTCAAGAAGCTACAACCATAGAGTAAAACCTAGAGTCTTTCAAGTCAGTGACCTAGTTCTCAAGGAAAATCCCAGAAATCAGTAGGACAGGGAAAAGAAAGGCAAGTTTGAACCCAATTAGCTTGGTCCTTATGTAATCATTTCTACCTATGGATCAGGAGCCTATCAGTTAGCCACATCAAAAGGTGAGATGTTTGATGATCCCATCAACACCATGCATCTTTGCAAGTTTTATCCCTCAAAACCCCAATGCAAGGGAATAAAAAAAAATCTTGCAATAAAAGAAAGTGGTGAAAACCTAGAAATAGGAACTATTTTTGATAAACCTCTTCCTCCATTTTGTAGGATTTTAGTTTTTATCTATCCTTTCTTCCACATCCATCAAAATGCATACCGATTATTATCATGGCTTATTACTCACTCATCTTTTACCGCCTTCTCAAATAAGGTTATCCATCCAATCCTTCATCCATCTTGTCATCTATCACCACTCCATCATCAGTGTCATTGTCAAACTATGTCTCCTCAGAACTATCATGTAGGCAAGGCCATCATTGATGATCCCCCAAGGCTTCCCATCCATCCATACCTCGTCTTACCATTAGTTGTTACATTCCATCCATTCATCCATCACTAGTGTCAAGCTTCGTGGTTGAACTATGTCACCTCTGAGCTATCATGCAGGCAAGCCCATCATTGATGAGCACCTGAGGCTTCCCACCCTGTAGGTCTTAGGTCCACATGGTCCACATCAATGATCCATGTTGCCTCTATGTTGTCACGTAGGCAAGGGCATCATCGATGAGCCCCTGAGGCACTAGGTCAATCCCTTAGGGCCCATCACATCGAGTCTCTCATCAATTCATTTATATGTTCCATCCATAATAAATCGATTCTTTACGTGATTAGGGGAAAAATCCTCAACCTAGTTTTGGAATTGGATTCTTGAGTGTCACAATCTGAGAGCATAACAAACCAGATCACAATACTATCTCCAGACAACATGCAGCACAACAACAAACCTTTTCAACAAAAAATTGACACAAGACATTATCCTATATCAGACAACAAGGTGCCTAAAGTATCAGGATGGTTATATCTATTATATGGCAAGAAAACATATCTATGGCAAGAAAATTTGATGGTTGTTATGAGTTTACATCTTAGGTCTTGATTTTCATTATCATGTTTCTTATGCTACTCCAAGATATCCAAGACTAGAGAAGCTATGATGGTGCATGATTATTTTCATTTGTTTTTTGTTTGTGGATTAATCTTTAGTAATGTGACGACTTGTCTAATGCCATGATCACCAAAAGATCATCGAGGACGTTATGGGTCTTAGAATAAAAGAGCACAATCCTTGTCTATTGATACATGCAAGAAATACTTAGGTCATCTTGGTTCAATTATACTTAGGTACTTGTATTAACTTGCTAAATCAAAATCCATGTAAGAGATAGTCAAGTCATCATGGTTTAATTATACCTAGATGCTTGTATTTTCTTACAACATTTTAAAATCTCAATGATGAAAAAAGTACTTCAAATATTTGTATGCAAGATGACTAAATCTCATTTGTACATATTAGGGTTGCATTTAATTTATAAGCATTACATAATCATCATTTACCAAGTGGCATAGGATCCAAGTCATTTCTTTCATTCATCCACATTATCCATTTATCCAAATCTTTTCTTTTATCCAAATTATTCTTCTAAGTTATTTACCATATCCTAATCATTAGTCTAATTATTCTAAAGTGATCTTTCATTCATGATTGAGTATACTTGACATAACAAAAACAAATCATAGGCATGCCCATCATAATTTCATATAATTTAAAGTTCATTAGTTACATTAAGCATTTAGATCATGATAGTGATGTCATTTATCCGCATAGGTCTAAGGCATAACATTTATAATCAAAAAAATCAAAAACATAGATAACATTGTCATAATTAGATCATCATATGTAGAAAATTAAAACACCATGTATTATATTTAGGAAGTCATCAAACATATGCATTAGGTCATCATAAACTATAAGCATGTAGAATCATTGCACATAGATATATGCCATCATGTGAACCATAGAAGCATCATATCATATGTATCATATGCATCATAGAATCAACATGTTAGAATCATCAAATAGATAGCATCCATCATATATAGATAACATCCATCAAATAGATAACATCCATCATATACATATAACATCCATCAAATAGATAACATTCATCAAATAGATAACATCAATCATATAGATAACATCCATCATATACGGATAAAATCCATAAGTACACATGTATATAGTCCATCAAACTCATATAAATCATCATCAAAAAAATAATAATGTCCAAGTATACAATGATATCATAAATGTGTATCTCAAGCTGTCAAAAAATAGTGTGTCTACAAAAATTATATAAACGGATACATGTCTCAAAAATGCCCAAGAGGTACTACATCCAAAAGGTGTTGGTTGTTGCGGCCGAGGCTGAGGACCTGTAGGACCTATCCCTGGTGGCCCACAAAGAGGTGATGGCCCCACAACTCCTCCACTCTCAGACAGTATCCTCCTAGATCTACTACATGAGCTCAGATGAAAGCTACCTGCTCTCTACTTCGGGGGCACTACATTCTCATATAGAGATCTCTAATAGAAAATCTCCTAACCAGTTTGGACCATCTCTAAAACTGCCTACCTAGTAGGACCCTGTGCTGCGGTCTGCTATACCTACTAAAGTAGGGCATCTACCCTATTGTATCTTTGTATGGCTATATCCCACTCTAATATCACAGTCCTCACATCCCTCTATAGCTAGGTAATCTTCTGGTGCATCTGTCCAACCTGACCTTGAAGCTAAGTGACCTAGGCTACAAATGCTACCATCACCCCATCATCTTGAGCATGTGCCTGTACTAATGCATGTACTTGTGTTGATCCTACACCTGAGGTAGGGGTTGCACCTATGGTACCCCCTTGTACTCTCTGTCTCACTCTCCTCTGTTCCCCATCATCTCCATCATCTCCATCATCACCTCCACCACCTCTACCTCCATCATCACCTCCACCACCTCTGCCACCTCTGCCACCATCATCACCTCCACCACCTCTGCCACCATCATCCCCTCCACTTCAAACACCCCTCCCACCTCACCTTCACCTCCTCCTCTTCCATGGAGCACTTTCATCACCCTCATCTCCATCCTCCTGTCTAGGAGTCTGCTCCCTAGGTCCATAGTATCTCAGAAAAGGATGAGCTATGAAGTATGTTACATAATTAGTCATCATACCTGCATCCACAATGTGCCACTGTAAATCCCATGCCTAGTATGGAATCTGTATAAATTTAGCTCTCACTGTCTCATAGGATGCAAGAGGACCCCACCATGGACGCTCCCTGTGCATCCGAGAAAATATAGCAGTACCCTGGGGCATCCCCTGGACCCTACTAAACTATTGGAGCACACGAGAAATGATATGTTGCTCAAGGATATAGGGGGTCCTACCTATCAACCACCACGTCTAAAAACAATATGGAAGCTCTATTGCATCCTCCTCCCATGCCTCACAATCCAAGTACAACCACCAATCAACCGTATCTACATTATCCAATGCATGTCTCCAGTACTCAAGCTTTCCCAGCTTGGTCTAGGAAAGGTTCTTCTGAAACATGTAGGAGTAGGTTCTATCTCTGCCTCTAACTCCCATCCCAATTGGTCATGTGATAGATATGTGGCACCATGCCCAAATTTGCAATAAAGGCATTGCAGCTAATAGACTAGCAGCTCCATCATAAACAAACTGATGAAGATCATGATACAAATGCACAAGTATGCAAACACCCCAGGTGAAGTGTGTCCCCTCAGATATCATCCTCTCTAGAGTCCTCCCCCATCCAACCAGAAATCCTTGTGAGCTCTTGTCCGAGTAAACCACACCTCCAACCAATCCTGTTAGTATGGCTGGTAAGGGCTCAAAGTAATCCACCATATCGTCCCAGTTGATCTCTGTGCCCTTAATATCTGCATCATCAAACAATCATCTGCAGTCATCCAATCTAGCTCCCGCCTGTGACTCATACTCCACTAGCTCTCCCTATATCTGAATCCATAGAATCAGATGCACATCCTCCAGTGTCACTGCAATCTCTCTAGTCGGCGGTGGAATGTGCCTGTCTCACTGTGAAACTTCTCCCCCAGCATAGTCAAGAACCCTAGATACACCTGAATCTTGGGCATAAAACAAACATACCATACTCCAACTGATCCCAGAACCAAGTGATCATCCTTTTGCCAAATCTAACCCAACCAATCTCTCAAGGAGGCATCCTACTATCATCAAACCTATACCAAGGGCAAACTAGGGCATGTATCATACGCAAAAAAAAATTATTCTCTAAAACAATGTGATAAAACACATTGTCTCAAAGAGGGGCAAAATGTATATACCTAAAATGGCTCAAGTTGAATTAAATAAATATTTTAATATTTATTTTACTCCTTTTCCTCTATCAATAGATAAATATCCTAATTTATTTATCTGGTTCACATTCATCATATTCTTCTAATAATTAAATATACTAATTCCTCTAAGGTCATATCTAAATAAATAATCATCATTATTTGATTATTTACTCTAAGACAAAGTCCTATGTCTAAAATTCACATCATACCATCCTTGTCATCTTCCACATCATTTGACACCTCACCATGTTGCTCCAATAATTAAAAACTCTTAATATTTAATTAGTCATTTATCCCCTCAACATGTGCCCTATTTCTTCTCAACCATCAAACATGGTCAAAGACACTTGTCTCCTAAATCCTATATTCCATCTCACATTCTAACAACCAAGGACTCCTTCCTCCATGTTCTTCTCATGATCTTCCACCTTTGTCTCAATGGTCCTTTTGAGCATCATGCCATGTGGCTTATGGTTCCACATATTCCTCTACATTGTCATCGTAGTAGGAACATCTTCCTCCTTTATCTCCCTCATCCAAACCAATTTGATCTTGACCGTACACATGACAATACTTATTCTCCACCGTGAATCTTTTGACACTTGGATTGGACCTCTCCTTGGCCTAAAAAAGGAAGCTCCTCACCTCCATTTTAACAATCACAAGAGCTATAGTACTTACATGATGTAGAAATTCCATCAAGCAATCAAGTGTGCCTTTGGCCCCCCATTTGCATTAGTATCATAATCCTCTATAGCTGCATATTATCATCTCGTTGCACAATCATTATTCTCATTATCAACATCATGGCAATATCAAAATCATTATCATTATCTTAGCTTTGCATTGTATGCTTATCACATTGCATTTGAATCCATGAAATCCATTCTTTTCCTTGTCATATTAGAAAGCAAAGAAGTACACTTTTGAGAGCAATATCATCATCAACAAGATCATTGAGAAGATAGGAAACAATGGAATGCATGATATAAATCAGTTTTCAAGGTATAATCTATGTTTACTATGCTTTTCTTAGTTTCATTGATGTATTGAATTTGACTAGGAATTCTAGAGTATTTGTGGTATCTTAGTTGGTTTTTATAGTACTTTCAAATTATCAATCACACCAAGTATTCCTTATGTTAGCATGGTTGTCCTATAGGACCTCAGCATTCTGTGAGTATTCGTGGATATGTGGATTCTGATTGGGCATGTGACATTGACAACAGGAGATCCACCGTGCTTACGTGTTCACTTTATTTGGTGGGGCTAGTAATTGGATAATTAAGTGACAACCTATGGTCACTTTGTCCATAACAGAAGCATAGTACATGGCAGTTATTCATGCTTGCAAGGAATCCATTTGGCTTAAGAGATTATGTTCAGATATTGGTTTTGATACAAGATAGATTACTATCTATTGCGACAGCCACAATGCCATTTGCTTAGCAAAGCACAAAACATATTGATGTTTAGTTTCATTTTGTTCATGATATGGTAGAAGATGGGAAGGTGATATTGGAGAAGGTTGACACTTTAAAGAATGTTGTAGATGCACTAATGAAACCTATGGGCATAGATAAGTTTAGATGGTGTTAAGAGTCTATGGGCCTCTTCGCCCCTAGAAATTAAATCTTGTCATTCTATAGCCTCTTGCAAGGTGTTTGACAAGTGGGAGAATTAAGGTGTCTCAACCTTTGCAAATTCCTAGCATTTGATATTTGTTTGTATATTTATTTATTGGCTTATATTGTATTAATGCTTGCATATCCTATTTTGTCATTTAGTTTGAAGTGGAATGGTGACATGTCATCCTACTTATAATATGACTTGGATGGTCAAGTCAACACATGAGAATGTTGGTGTCCCATTTGAGGCTGCACTAATATGCCATGTGTCAGCATCTTGTGGTGTGTGTAAGGAATTATTACATATGACAAAATCTATGACATGTAAGAGCTAGAATTAGAGCCTCCTATGACAAGTGAAGACAAGTATCAGAGAGCATCTTTGCATGTGAGGAAGGAATCTTCACGCACCCAAGTTTGACTATGACATGTTGTAAGAGGAATATGCTATTATCAATCTCGTATGACGGATTATCTTACACTAGTAAATGTTGTTATGTAAAGAAGATTCTATGACAACTGTAAGATTTGTAAGATCATCTGTCATAGCCTATTCTTGGTTAGAGTGCTCCACATTGGGAAAGTCAAACTTGCATGTTATGACAGTTGAATGGAGGTTTCTTGCATGTTGTACAAGTTTCCCAAGGCATTGGATTTTGACCATGAGGCCATGTTGGATGCCCACCTCTAGAAGCTTCCCATGTTGGCCTTGTAAACTCTATAAATGGAGGTGCTTGGAGTTGGAGTTGCATGGTTGATTTATAGGTACTGTTATGCTACTAGATTTCTCCATAACTAATAAGATTTTTGAAAGAACTTGCATTGCCAGTTTATTGTAATCACCATTAGATTTGATAATACATTGTGCAATTTTTGGATTGTGGGGTTTTTTACCTGTAAAGGTTTTCCCCACGTATATCTTGTGTCATTTGCATTCTACTTGTTCTAATATGTTGTTTAATCTCTCTGTTATGTGTTCACATATCTATAACTGTAAAGGATCTAAAACTTTGCATAACATTCTTCTCATTAGTTTGGTGTAGGAAGCATTTCCGCATACCTTTCTTCCTTTCACTGAGGTTCATTCAACCTTTTGGTCTTTTTTTCTTCTTTTCCTCCCTACTCCTAACAAGTCCTCTTGGGGTCACGGGGCTCATTTAGTTTTCTTACCTTTGTACGTAGGACTAAAAATTTGATTTTTTGTCCTACACCCCACCCCAACAAATACTTTAATTGTAGTACATGCATCATACTGTGTAAGCTATATAAGGCTTTCTAAGCCTTTCGTCCGTCATTTCTACCTTTTCTTTTTCTCTCCTACCTATTTTGTGATCCCAAAAAACACATTGAATGATTTGTGAGCTTTGGAATGTTAATTCGAAGGTTCTTGAGGTCATTTGCACATGTGTAGATGAGGGTTTGGTGAAATTCCTATGTTCTTTACATTCCCCACCTCCTCTTCTTCTGGATTCTATATGCCAAGTAGGGTTTGCTTTATCATTATTTTCCATTGTTTTGTTGTTTTCTTCTTTGTTGTTTGTTCTTAATTTCTTTCTACCATTTGTGTTGTTTTGGTGTAGGGTTTTTAGCTCTTAATTAGGGTTTTGATATACTTTCTAGTTTAGTCTAATTTTCCTACATTTTGAGCTTTCCTAGGGTTTACGGTAGTTTAGAATTAGTCAATAATTAGACAAATTTCAAACAATCAAATTTGAATTCTTTGAAAACATTTGAAACCTTGTTCAAATTTTGTAGTGATCCCTTTTGGGCCTCGAGCCCCATTTTTGATAAAGCAATTAGGATTTTTGCTGAGCACAGTGGGTCCAATTGGGACCTCAGGTCCCAATTGGCCCATTGCCCTTAGACTTTCCAGAAGTGTCAAAATTGTTCTTCCTCCTTCTCCCACCAGTATCTTTAGAAAAGTGCTAAGTATACGAGTTCCTTCAGGACTTTGGGTCCCAAAGGGTTTTCCAGCCCAAAATCTAGATGTTCTAAAAGGGTGCTACCACAATAATGGGTTACACTTTCTGGGACATCCTAATTTTTGTTGAAATCACATATTTTTAGAAAATATAATGATTTAAGCCTTGAAAGGTTCCATTTAAAGGATTTTAATTGAAAAGGGTTTGATCAAACCCCCTTGGATAGAACCGCGCTAGTTTTAAACCATACCTATAATGGAGTCTCCTCTACACATATCAAAATGCTGATAAAAAACCACTTTTGATTTACCTTTTGGGGGATCAAATGAATACATTTAAAACTTATGTTTTGAAAGTATGTAGTCCTTATTATAAGCTTCCCAAAAAGTATAATTTTAAATATATTTAATTTGATTCTTATATTTATTTTTATTTCTTGTGAATATAGATTTTTCAATGAACATCAAGGTCTTTGTTTCACACATATGAAAAAATAGGAAAATAGAGAAAAAAAATTCTAAAAAATACATGTCCTCTAGGTATTGATGTCCCTATTTAAAAAAAAAATTGAATTTTGATACATACAAAAAAGTTATGTTGGACAGAATACACCTGTCTAATTTATAATTGGTTTGACTTCAAAACTTAATTAAAACAATATTCAACAAAACATTATGAAGTGAAATGCATCCTCTATATATCAGTGTTACCAATCTAAATTCAAAAGAATCAGAATTTTATCCTTTGTAGAAAAAAAGTTGTGTGACAGAATACACATCAGTTTAAAAAAATGTTGTTTACTATTAAAAACAAGTTATCAAAGGAGACACAAAATTATTTACAATTTAACTCCAAAATTTTTTAAAAATATATATTTAGAATCCATAGACAAAATCTCACAAATCACTAGTTTGCATCATCTTCAAATTCCTAATGGTTTAGCAGCTATAGGTGTTAGAAAGTGAAGATTTAGTTCAAAATATTGATTTCAATATCAAGTTTAGCAAAAAAGTGTAACCCATTATTGTGGGATGACCCAAAACTATCTTTTGACCCACTCTTCGTAGGTCCAGGTTGATAAATATTCTGATCTCTCTAGGGCCTTGAGCCCCAGAAGGCCATTTGAACTTAACATACCATAAACACTTTTAATGGGGCAAATCCATCTTTCACCCCCGCACTTGACAAAGACTTAAGAGAAAAACATTAAGACTCGGTTCCTTTTTGGGCTTCGGGCCCTAAAAGGCTTTTTGGCCTCCAAACTTCCAAAGTGCAAAAACCAATTTTCATCCTACTTCCCATAAGGAAAAAGAAACTATCAAAAGCACTTAAATTTATTTTAGGACCTCGGGCCCTAAAAGGTCCATTGACCTTAAAAACTATTAGAAGTGCCAAATCCATTTTTTTCCCCATGACCCACCAAATGTTCAGAAGATCCATTTCTAGACTTCAAGATCATGGAGCACTTTTGACTCAAAGGTTAAAAGCTAACAAAATCAAAAGTTCCAAGTGCCAAGTTACTCCCGCTGACTTGTGACCTACTAGTAAAGCACTGTAAATGCATTATCCTTGTCAAGATTTCGAGCTCGGAGTAGATTTTTGATCCCTTTAACAATTTTAGCCCAAATACTTAATTCTTTCACTATTTTTGGACCCGATTGGGATGGTGGACCCACAGTTCAAATTTGGACCATGATCCAAATTTATAATTTAGGCCCACAAATGTGCCAAAGCATAAAAGCCCTCTAAAATCTTAGAATTAAGTGTTTTCTTTGTATTTTCTAGTCTTTTTATGTATCCCTTTTCCCCTGCAAGTTATATAAATGTCTAAGGAAGAGACCTATGCCCATTAAAGTGAGGAAACACTTTCTAATTCCAATTCATTAGAGGAGATTAAGCAAGAAGCATGGAAAGTAGAAGAACAATCATCCAAGAAATAGACCAAATAGAAAAGGAAGAAGAAACTACCTCTCATAGTGAAATAAAAATTTTAGGGAGTTCCAAAGGATTCTAAGTTCAAGAATGAACTTGTGAATATCATAGATACTGAATTAGGCCACATAGACCTAGGAGTGTTTATACATGACACATTTAGGGATAATGTCACCATCAAAGTTAATAAGATAGATCAATCAAGATTAGGGCATATAGCCAACTTTCCACCAACAACTCAATGCCTTGAGCTGATTCTTACTTTTTCCCACTATTATAACCCAGAGGAGAGGAAATGATTTAATTCTAGTGGGAATCTCCTACTAGATATCACTCTTCAAATTATTAGAATGGTTTTTGATTTACCAGCATATCCACATGCCAGTTTATTGACAGTTGCTGAACCAACAAGGTATTATAATTAGGATGTTACTGGCAACAAAGAATATCTGAACCAACATTTGTTGGAAAAGAAGAAGAAATTTTCTTCCAAAGTACCTGCCAAATTGACTAGGGAAAATTTGCAAGGAGAGGTCTCTGATGTGATCACTTCGTTGAGCAGAGCTTTTACGAGAGAAGAATCAAGAACCCATGAAACTTGGATGTTTCAATTCATTTTTTGCACTATGAAAGGATAAATTAAGTTTGATTGGGCTAAAATTGTGTTAGATAATATACATGCTTAGCTTATGTCAGTAGTACAAGTCAAAAAGTTCTACATGTCTTCATACATTATGCGGTTAGCTACAAGAGTAGGGAATTTTCCTAGTTTGACAACTGTGGGAGTCAGAGGAGAATCCCCTAGACAAAGAAAAATATAGTAATTTTATCTCTAGTTAGAACTCAAAGAAGCAGAGAAACATTTTAAGAGAGTTAATGACACATTTTTGTATGCCATTATTTTACAATTGATTGGTGATCTCAGTTGGAGGATGTTTGAGAAGGAAATAGACGTCATCAAGCCATGGGGACAATGGTTTATCCAATTCCCCAAATCCACATATATCATAACAATAGGCTTTAAGAGGGCCCCAT
Organism: Cunninghamia lanceolata; assembly: GCA_027924645.1. Classification (NCBI taxonomy): domain Eukaryota; kingdom Viridiplantae; phylum Streptophyta; class Pinopsida; order Cupressales; family Cupressaceae; genus Cunninghamia; species Cunninghamia lanceolata. The sequence continues at coordinate 5,702,608 of BSBN01000582.1, forward strand.
TTTTGCTCCCTAGGCACTACAGTGACAAAATCATTCTTATGGATTTTTCCCACCAAATCAGCGAAGTGTATCTAAAATTGTTAGATGAACATAAATCTAGGGTGAAGTATCCTTTCATATTAGGTTTTTATGAATGTTTGTCTATTGTAGAGTTGCAAGTTTGTTAGAGGCATGGGCTCTGTACCAGTTTACAGGGGATTCCTAAGAAAAATTTAATAAAATCATGGGCTATCCTATGCAATTAACTAGCTTTCATTGCTCCCGTTGCACAATCTAAGATTGTTATAAATATTTCAAATTGAATTGTATTACAATTAGTTTTTTCTAGGTCGTCATGCTAGGCAAATTTTTGTTACATCTAGACCAAGTGTAATACACTGATAGAACAACTATATTTGATGCATTGTGCTCATTTTTGTGCCTTTAATGTCTCTAGTCCATTGTTCAACTATGAACATGTATGTGATTATTTTGTGTCTATTGCTCTGTAATAGGTTATTTACTCTTTCTAATGGTCATTTGACCTTCATGATCAATACATCTCTAATATTTTACCTCTCTTGCACCTTGTCTTTGTGTTTCCTTTGAAGTTGTGATCTATTTTGTGAACAAAATAGTTCCTTCATAGATTATAGTCTTCTATTCAAAGCCTCTATCAAGGTTTCAGGTCTATGTGAGTTCTTTTAAGGGATTGAGATCATTGTTGTGTTGATTAAGTTTAGCTAATATACCTTATAACTCTAGTGCATCACCTTTTCTTTTATGTATTCCTTCTATCCATTTTCCCCTGGTAAGTGTGGCATTAGAGTTTAATAGTTTTCTCTGAGCCTTAAGCTCATAAAGAGGAACCAACCTTCTCTGGGGTTCTGATCCCATCAACAAGGTCCTGCAACTTAGGATCAGTCCCATTGTGTCATTAGATCATTTGAACCGGCTTCAAACAAGGTGCAATTTCACATGACAATAATTAACATGCCTTTCATCAAGTAATTTCAATTACTATAAACATTGTCATAAATGTGTTATCATTAATAATAACTTGCAAGGATAATCACAATGAAGATACCTCCAAATAAATAGGCATGATAGTCTCAACACCATATAATAGTCAATAAAGGGCATGTCATGTAGAAATATGAAAGCTTTTATAGTAAGCACATAAGGCATGTGTCAGTTAGGTATCCCTAATTCTTCTAATTTTTACCCATAAATTTTTGCAATATTTTCTCAATCAATTTATTTATGGTCATATTTCTTGACTAGTAGTTTTTTCATAGTAAGAAGAAGAGAAGCATAGTTGGCTATCAAACTTATCAAGGAAGTTTTTCAATTCTTGAATTTTGATAATGTAGGTCATTGTTGCTAGAAATTATAGAAGGTTAATATAGTTATAGTGCTTTCCATAGGAAATTTGTAGATGTTAAACGTTGTAGTTGATTCTAAAAGGGAAGCCTCAACACATTTTGTATTATAGTGAGTAGGATGGTAATGATAAACATTTTGACATCATTTGAAGTAAGGCTATCTTACTTAACAAATCAAATCCCATATGAAGAAAGGCCAAGGGGAGGAGTGGGATTGAAATTCTTGATCTCTAATATGTGTGTTATGATGCTATGTCTTTGACTAGTGGAGAATTTTTTAACATAATCATGAGAATAATTTTCCATTTTTTCGAATAAGAATACATGCATAGCAATTTTGGAATTAGAATTTTACCACTAAAGTGGCAACCACAAACATTTGCATGGGAATCATGACATGTAAATGGATTTTTTGTTGTCATTTAAGAATCTAAGTAAGAAACCATTGCACCTACAAAGTAAAGCACACTAGTAATGACTAAATATAAGATGTTATTTCTGAATGCATATGCATGAGTTCTTGGAGAAATTTGGAAGAAATTCCCCCTTATCAAGGTAATTATAAATATCTATAAATCATTCTTTACATACTAGTGTTGTGTATCCATGATCACTAGTGTCTTGGATAGTCAATATTTTTAACATATGAATGATAAAAGTGAAATGATCATTGTGGACATTAACTCTCATTAGTAAAGAAGATATATCCATGGCATACAATGATAGTTGTATTTATAGGAAATTCTATCAATAATGTAGTAATTAAATTAAGGTAATAATAGCAATGATACATCATGGCATTGTGAATGTTTAGTTTCCTCATCATGATATGTACTAGTGATTTCATGTACTTACTATGGTGAAATATTTAGTACCTAATGAGAAAACAACGCACAACCCAATGATTAAAAATTCATACTCAACAATATTATATTTTCATGTAAATTAAATTCTATAGGACAAATTTATAAGATTGATCATGGATGGGATGAGAATAAACCTAATACCTATGATGGTCATACATCTTGAACCATTGAAGAACATAGTCCATGTATCTAAAGGATAGGCTTGTAATATGTGCTCATCTTGAAAAGATGTATAAAAAGTAGCATGAACAAGATAGTGCATTTTATAAATGGTAAAATAGTGTCCTAGCTTTTCATATATTTTGGTAAATGTACATGAGATAAAACTAGATTAAAATCATTATACATTTAGTGGAATGACATAAAAGATGAGAATTTGGTAGTATGTATTTCAAGGGGCCAACCTTAACAATCACAAATGTTTTAGAATTTAACTTATAATGTTGTAACTTTTGAGAAGCATATGCTACTCCTAATTACATTTTTTAATAAGAGAACAAATTTAATTATAATTTAATGTTTAACTTATATATAACATATTGTGTGTGTTGGCAATAGGGTCAAGAGACACTGCTTATATGGTGAATACTTGATGTTGTCATTGATGGCAAAACCCAGGTCATGGGTGCTGCCACAATAATGGGTTACACTTTCTGGGACATCTTGATTTTTACTGAAATAACATATTTTTAGAAAATATAATGTTTTAAGCCTTGAAAGGTTCCATTTAAAGGACTTTAATTTAAGAGGGTTTGATCAAACCCCCTTAGATTCAAACCCCCTTGGATAGAACCCCACTAGTTTTAAACCATACCTATAATGGAGTCTCCTCTACACCTATCAAAATGTTGACAAAAACCCACTTTTGATTTACCTTTTGGGAGATCAAATAAATTCATTTAAAATTTATGTTTTGAAAGTATGTAGTCCTTATTATAAGCTTCCCAAAAAGTATAATGTTAAATATATTTGATTTGATTATTATATTTATTTTTAATTTCTTGTGAATGTAGATTTTTCAATGAACATCAAGGTCTTTGTTTCACACATACAAAAAAATAGGAAAATAGAGAAAAGAAATTCTAAAAAATATCTATGCCCTAGGTATTGATGTCCTTGTTTCAACCAAAAAATAAAATTGAATTTCAATACATACAAAAAAAGTTATGTATTATGGAATATGCCTATGTCTAAATTATAATTGGTTTGACTTCAAAATTTAATTAAAAAAAATATTCAACAAAACATTATGAAACCAAATGCATGCCCTAGATATCAGTGTTTCCCATATAAATTTAAAAGAATCAGAATTTTATCCTTTGTAGAAAAAAAGTTATGTGCTACATAATACACATCACTTTAAAAAAATGTTGTTTACTATTAAAAACTAGTTATCAAACGAGACACAAAAAATATGACAATTTAACACCAATTTATTTTTTAAATATATATTTAGAATCTGATCATCATCATTTTTATCAAACTCCCCAATGTCTAGAATGGAGGAATCAATTCCATTATTAGTTTCTTCTTCTTGACCTTCCTTGTCCTCAACCTCTTCTGCTTTCTACTCCTTATTCTTCTAAGAATCACCTTTAGTAGGATAATTTATTTCCATATTCATTTTGACATTTTCCTCACAAGATTGGTCTGGACAAATTTGAGTATCTTTTGTACCATCAATATTAACTTCCTTTACCATCTCTTCATCTTTTTTATTTGATATTTCATTTTTCAAAATAGAGAAGTCATCTACCTCAACTTGCTGCTCATTTTCCTTCAACTCTTCTTCATTTGGAAGGGATGTATCATTAGCATCAAGTTCCTCAGTGACCACATAAAACTTATTCTTGTCTAGGGCTTTCCTTAGAATTTGTTCTATTTCTTTGACCACTTCATCAATGTCTTCAAGAATTAGTTTATTCATCCGGATTTTGCTTCTAAATTCATCTTTAAATTCTTTGAAGATTTTATTGGCTTCCTTCTTAGAGATTACCGAACATAAACTGGACAACACATGTTCTCTTACTTCCAAATCCTTTGCTTTGGCAGCTTCTTTTCTTATCTCCAGAATGTCACTTAGACTCTTCAGGATTTCAATTAAAATTTCCACAAGTTCTTTGTTGAATGTGTTCAAGTACTTAACAGTAGGATCCTCCAAATTCCTTTGTTGGATTTATCAAAGTTGTCATAATATTTTGTTATGGGCTTCAAGTTCCCATGAATAGTTATTGCATTCACAATATCTTTAATTGACAAGGTAGATTTTTTAGTCTTTAGTCTTTTTCTTACCCTTACACTTTCGAAGGGCTTGTCTTGGGCAACCCTTGATGCTTCTGCTTTCTTTAACTTTGTGCTTCTAGAGGACTTATCCTTAGATACTTTAATAGCCTTAGTGCCTTAGGCCTTCAACTCTTTAACCTCACCATCTGAATCAGTATTTTCTTCATCCTCCTTCTCCACACTAACATATGACCTTTTGGCCATTATCTTTTTTCTTTTCCCTTCCTTACCAATAGGTTTTTATTTGAATTTATCTGTAATAGGAGAAGATGATGTATCAGAAGTTGTATTAGAACTCCTAGTAGTCATTGCTTTAGAAGTGGATTCCATCGAAACACTTCCCTGTTCTCTATCCTGCTTCTCCTTCTCATCTTTCTCTATCCTTTCCTTGTTTTTTCTAATAGCTTCTTTTGTTATGCCAATGCTTTCTACATACATTTCAACTTGTCTTTGAATCTTCCTCTTAGACTCAGGTTTTCGGAGCTCTACATGCAGTTTTACATTGAGTTCACTATATGTACTTAATCTCTCAACTGAAGTATCTTTTGGTTTACTCAGAAGGTGTTGAGCATACATCTCTAGTATTTGTCCATCAACTTCATACCCCATGCGCATGATCCATACAGTCCTTGGTTCAACTGCTTCCATCAAGCATTGATCTGTTTCCACCATGAAACAAATTGTATCCTTGTCCTTTTCTACCACAGAAGTAGGGATTCTTTCCCTTGATTGCATCATGCTCTAAAAATTCTTGAAATATCCCCAAAGAGCAGTCCTTTGGGCATTGTAGTCACCAATATTGTTCAAGTACTCTCTTATTTGTATGGCAATAGGCTTATCACTGGTCCAATACATGCTTTTCTTGTCGGGTAACTCATTCATCAAATAGAAGAACAAACACAATACCAATGTACCATACTTGAATGTACTCTTCTTGTCCTTTTTGATCTTGTTTAGGTTCTCCATTAATAGGTTTTGCAGCAACTCACATAGGTCATAGTTAGCATTCTCTCTTAACATCTGATAGGTAGCATAAATAGCTATGTCAGATATAGAGTTTTCCTTGTTGGAGTATTATATCTTATACCCAATCACCATAGAGGCAAATTTGACATCCAGATTAGCTATATCATTTATTGTCATTACCCTCTTATCAAAACTTGATTTGGTAGCTTCAGTCACAGTCTGATTCTTCACTAATTTTAACACCGGTAGTCCACTAGATGAGTTCAATCCTGTTACGACCTAGATAGAATCCTTGGTGATCTTATAGGGTTTCATCAACCACATGAATTCAACATGCATCCAAATCAGTACATACCGGACCCACTCATCTTCACCGATAGACGGGAACCCAATAACCTGTATGAAATGTTTAACTTGTAGTGCCTTATACTCAGGTTTAAGACCATGAATCTCATCCTTAGATGATTCTTGTCTACTAAATTTGAATCCCCAAACTCATCTATGCTAGCATGTATATAAGCCCTAATATCTTCAACATGCGACACACCATGTGGAATATTTGAAAAGGCACCTAGTGGATCAACCTCTACAGATTTGTGTGGATGTCTTTTGAATTCAGGTTGGGGTCTTTTGATGATGTCAACAACCAATGGAGTAGCCATATCCAAAGATTGCAAATTCAGAGAGTTTCACAGAGAATACCTTGTTTCGTCAATTAGGGTTAGTTGTCGAATTCACTTTTTGCACTTCAAATCTTTTAAATCTCAACTCAAGCGCTCTTCTCCTTGTTCTCTTCAAATACAAAGTGATTCAGATGTTGAGTAAATGACCTTTTATGCTCTGCAAAACCTAATTTTCCATTGTAATAAATGATTTTCCCTAATACATCTGGTTACATTGTTTCTTACATAGTCAATCTTCAATTGCTTCACAATCAATCACATTAGCTTCTTTTCTTCTAGAATTTGATTCAATATATTTACAATAGGCTTATTTATCTTCATTCATCATGCTAGATTTAGGCACCCACTTGCTGGCAGGGGGAATTAGATTTTCAGTGTAGCTCCCCCTGAGCCAGAGCTCCTGTTTCAATTCTCGGAGGGATTCTCAGCACTAGATTCTGGTGTGGATCCATCACTGTCATTAATTAGATTTTTCTTTACCCATGTTTTGTTCATTTCATTTTGGATCTCATTCACATCTACTTTGTCGTTGCCTTTGTCCAACTTCTACTCTATTTTTCCTTTACTTGCCTATGAGTTCTCCGTTTTGCTTCTACTAAATTTAGCAATATGTTCGGATTTATTGCAGTTGAAACACACAATCTTATTTTTCAGACAATTACATGTTGGAGCAAGTTTAGATCTGCATTAGATTGCAATATGCCCAAACTTATTGCAAGTAAAACATCTTCCATTGAACACTTGTTTATTCTTAGGAGGATTCCTTGATTGACTTCTACATTCCTTAGCCTTATGACCTATCTTTTTGTAATTAAAGCATTGATCAGAGAAAGATGATGCATTTTGATTCACTTTACTTCTACATTGGTTAGTTCTATGACCATACTTATTGCATTTGAAACAATTACCATTGAAAGATGGATACCTTTGAGCATTAGGTTATCTTAATGGAGGTCTTCAAGGATTCCTTCTTTGATTTGTTACTTCAAGATTTCTTTAACCAGATCTAGAGCTTTCATATTTTTCAAATCCCAAACCATGCTTATCATCTACCTTATTTTTACTATCAAGCAACAACTCAAGTTTAGCTGAGCTTATCTTGAACTTCTCTTTAGATTCATTTCCAACTTCTAGGTCATGTTTGAGAATGACAATCTATCTTTCAAGTTGTTCCTCATTATCCCTAGTTTCTTGTAGATTAGATTCTAGATGGCTAATTATTCTATCCAATATGTAGCACTCTTCTATTCTTTCTTTCAGAGATTGATTTAGTTTTTCCTCAGTCTTCTTCCTTTCCTCAATTTCCTTGATTAGCCTCATCACCCCGAATTCCATCTCATGTTTTAGGACAACAACTTCTTTTTCTAGCTTCTCACAATCCTTTGTCTTCTCCTTCAAGGCCTCATCCATGTCATTTTCTTCATTCTAATTTGCTAGCTGATGAAGTAGCTCCTTCCTCTTTTCATTTGATTTTCTCAGTTGTCCTTTTATGGTCTCAATGAAATCTTCAACATCTTTAAGGTTTTCTTACAAATCTCTAGTTTTTGCTCTAGACAGGTCAAGATCTTCTAAGGCTACTTGAAGTTGTTGATTGATACCATCAGAATGCTTGAATGAACCCATTGAAAACACCTTCCCAAATCTTTCTTAAGATATTAAACTTCCTCTTAGGAACCTTGCTCTGATACCAATTGTTGGAATTAGGGTAGACAACTAAGAAGGGGGGTGAATCAGTTATCTCAAAACTTTATCTTTTTCTGCATTTAACCTTCTTTACAACTTATTAATAGATTAATGATATAACCATGAAAGCATAAATCAACAACACATGAGCATAAACATAATCAACACATGTAACACCAAGATTTTTTACATGGAAACCTGGTTAAGGGAAAAACCATGGTGGGGGTTAACCCACAAGATTTTATACTCTATTAAAAGTATTACAAATTGGGAAGGCACATGCCTTCAAGCACACTGCCTAGAGCTCACTTCTCAAAGGAGGCTCACTGCCTACAAGATTAATTACAAGAGTTCACTGAAGTACTTGAATTGAAGAATAGCATCTAACAATGCAAGATTACAGTTTCGATTAGGCTCAATATACCGACTTCACACACTTCATCTCTCACTGCCCTGTTTCACTATTTTGGCATAATCTAAGGATTAGATCTCTGCTTCACACTTCTCACTTCATATTCACACATCCATATCTCAAAATGTTCACACCAATCGATCATATATATCCACAACATGAAATTATCCCAATTGTAGTCAGCCTCAAGAAAACTTAAAACTTTTTCAAGATCACTATTTTGTCAGCTAAATCCATGCATAAACATCAATCCAAACCACATATTATGAATTCAAGTCACCACACATGTTGGAAAATACCACTAGATCTCATAAATAACCCAACCAACTACTTCTCTTAATCGGCATAAGGATCAAACACCAAGTCAGCCTATTCTTCATTGGACTGAACTGTCTAACCAAAACCCGATACTCAGATACCTGTAAGTTTCACTCCCTTTATCAATGGAGGCTAAATATTTGGATTTAGGTAGCTTTGATATCCCATAACATACACTCAAATCTGCAGCACAATATGGTTACCTGTGGAGAAATGTGGACCAAAAAGCTAGACCCTGTCATATGCTATGTTCCTGTCATCCAGACTTAGAGAAATCTACAATCTAACTTTAGATATGATCAAATGATACAATGTAGATGTGTAAGATAGACGTAATCGCCATCAATGACAACACCTAACATGCCTAGCAGTGTCTTTTTCCAATAGTCTTCTAGGTCTGCTTATCTAATTCTGGAACTGATTGCTTTTGTTTTTCTTCATCTTAGTGTTTGCTTGACCTGATTTAGAACTTTCTTCTCTTTCAAATCCCAAGCCTTTCTTGTCATCTAGATTTTTTTGACTACCAAGCAACTCATCAAGCTTTACAGAGCTTATTTTGAGTTTTTCTTTGTAACTATTTTCTACCTCCAAATCAAACTTCAAAAGCACATCTTTTGCCAAGTTTTCACATTCTTCAGACTTCTCTTTCAAAACTTGATTCAAATGTTCCTTAGCCTTTTATTTCTCTTCAACCATCATTGATAGATCATTTAGGGTTTCATTTTCTACAAACAACTATTCACTTAGCTCTCTGCTCCTATCCTTTGATCTCTTGACTTTATTTCTTAGCTTCAAGATGCATTCATTAGCTTCTTTGATATTCTCCTTCAAATCCTAGATATTTTCTTCATACATATCAAGATCTTCAAGAGAAATTTTTTATTGTTAATTATTGACATATGTGCAATCATCAATTGTGACACTACCTGGAGCACGATACCTTCTAGCTACCATGTGCATACTTTCCTAGATCTTCCTCAAGCTACTAAAATTCTTCCAAGGAACCTTTCTCTGATACCAACTGTTGAACACAAAGAATACTGAGAGGGGAGGGTAAATCAGTATTCTGTAAAACATTTCTTTCACATATCCATTAATCCATTTACCAAATTCAATAACATGAAAGAGAAGTAAACATAAGAAGAGCAACCATAAGGTCATAACACATAGACACTAGAATTTTTGTGGAAAACCCTAAAAGGGAAAAACCATAGTGAGTGTTAGCTCACAATATATTATGATATAAAAACCAAATTTCATGAAGGCTCACTGCCTTAGGGATCACTGCCCAAGGACTTAGTGTCCAGAGAAGTGCTCACTGCAATAGGCTCACTGCCAAGAAAAGAGAAGAGAAGATAAAAGAAAGATTGGCTCACTGCCAAGAGATGAATGCTACAAATGAATCTATAGAATGCTGAAATGCAGTTCCAATAATAGCTTAATACACATATTCAAAAGTTTTCATTATATTTGCCCTGCTTTTCTGCTCTACTTCACATATACTCTATTCTTCTACCCTTACTACTTCTTTCTTATCATAAAATTGCCTTAGTTTGCATACACATTGAATTCACACTATATTCACATAATATCTTTCCTCCAATACCGAAATCTATCGAATATATATATCCGCATTTAGATCTAACCCAAAATCTAGTCAGCTTGCCAGTGATGAAACTTGTACATAAAAAGCTCATACTCTGTTGGCTTGAATTCTTTATATGAAGTTATGTGAGCCAATGAAAATCTTCAAGGATCTTAATATAGGTATGGATCTATTTAGATCTACTTAGAATAATGATTTAAGCAATATATCTTTACCGTAGAATGATCTAACTAAGTGTCGGTCTATCCCAAAAAATAGACTTAAACCTTATTGTCTGTCATATAATAACTTTTAATGTGGACCATATGAAACCTCAAAATTCACATCAAGCATTCATTAGACATCATCAATGATACCTTCAGAACTGAAGGTCATAATATTCTTGTATGGCAATATGCAGATTTCAAAATTGTTACCTTTGTCTTAGTTAAACACTGTCAAACTCTCTATCGAAGCTTGGAAGCTTGTAGATGATCTTCCGGTGGACTTTAGCTACTATAAATCTAGAATTAGATAGCTATCATATGTGTTTACAACACCTTCAAATCTCACATCGAGATAACCAATAGTGGAGGAATGCAGAGTGATTTACTCAAATGTTATGCACTATTCCTTGCCGTACTCTTCTTACTGGACTTAGTTAAATCATAATCTATCTTCTAGAGATTATCAAAACATGAAAACTAGAACATAACATTATAAAAGGATTTTGTACAACCTACTAGAACCACTTAACATGATCTTCAACTGCTAAGGAGTACCAACTAAATCACTATCAATGTCTTCATAAACTAGCAACACTTAGTCTATTTTGGCTAAGTTAGTCTTTCTGGACCATAAAGTTATAGATAACTTTGTTTAAGGAATAGTTCCAAATCATGTCTAGGTCATCCCACAATAATGGGTTACACTTTTTGGCCAAACTTGACATTGAAATCAACATTTTGAACTAAATCTTCACTTTCTAACACCTATAGCCACTAAACTGTTAGGAATTTGAAGATGATGTGAGCTAGTGATTTGTGAGATTTTGTCTTCAATGTTATTGTTGAGGATACAAAAAATATGATGAAAAAGAATGCAGAAGACATTGTTGATGATGCAAAGAGAGTAGAAGTAGAGAAAATGAATGAAAATGATAAGCATGACAATGTGGTTGACTCCAGAAAGGGAGAAGATATAGGCCCTAATGAGCACAAAACTGAAACATCATATTGGGCAAGAGACACTACAAAAGCAGTGAAAGAAATTTTGGAGAAAGTTAAACAAGTTGCAAACTAGATATAATACAAGGTCCAATCAATTTTGACGCTCTGTCACCTGTACAAAAGATGAAGTTGGCCTCTTTTGAACAAGCTTAGACCAGAGAAGAAATTTTGAAGTTTCATATAGAAGATAGTGAGTTGCTTGATCTTGCATTCAGCATTTTGGAGAAAATCATGCCTACATTTCAAAAGGATTCATCAGCATCCCCCTCCGGTCAGTTGAAAAGTCTAATAAACTCTATAAGTACTCACTTTGAGTCTTTTGAAAAGTCAATAGAAGTCAAAGTCTAGAATGAATTTAATGATAAATGATTTAGTGAACTAGAAAGAATAATTGCCAGTGATAGAATTATATTGGATACTAGTGTAAAGAGTATTCAAAATGCCCTCACTAAAAGAGGAGATGTGTACAAATTCTATCTATCTTGATCAAAAGTTGTAGAAGGCTTTGAGAAGAAAATAAACAAGTGCGAGCAAAAATTGTCAAATGTATCTCAATCCTTTAATCCTTTGACAGTATCTACAGCAAGTCAAGAATGTCAAGTAGTTAACTTGATTGATGAAATAAAGACATTTGTGAAGGAAGAAGAAAACATTGTGGGAAGGATGTGTGAACTCTGGGGACTGATTCTCCCTAAGTTAGAAACAATGTTCAATGCATTGACAGAAGCTCAAGGTGTTGCTCTAACAACTGATCACACTGATCTGCAAAAGGTAGAGTCATAGGCATTCTTATTTAGTGGTCATATTTTAGTTTTGGATGGCATGAAGAAAAGTTGGGACATTGAGTTGGAATAGTTGAAGAACATGTTTGGTGACATGTTTAAGTTTATGTAGAGAAAACATAAGGATTATTTGTACATATGCAGAAGTATGTATAGAGTTTTCTGTGAGTTTTTTGATCCAAACCTTGACCTTTTCCAGTGATGTCAAAGGGGGGGTGAAAAGTAGTGAAAAATGAGGAATTCAGCTAAGGGGGAGCATTGGAAATCACAAGTGTACATAGTAAGGGGGAGCCGTTCTAACATTTACTCATTTTCACTAAGTGTTGCCATCAATACCAAAGGGGGAGATTGTTGGAAAGAGAAACTTCTAGGAATGTCAAGTGTTGTCATTGATGGCAACTAAATCTATTTTACACATCTACATTGTATCGTTTGATCATACCGGAAGTTAGATTGCAGATTTGTCTAAGTCTCAATAGACAAGAATAGAGCATATGACAGGGTCTAGCTTTTTGGTCCACATTTCTCCATAGGTAACCATATTGTGCTATGGATCTGAGGGTATGTTAAGAGATGTTAGGGCTACCTAAATCCAAAGATTTAATTTCTAGTGATGAAGGGAGTGAAAGTTGCAGGCATCTGAGTATCAGGTTTTGGTTAGACAGTTCAGTCCGGTGAAGAATAGGCCAACTTGGTGTTTGATCCTTATGCGGATTAAGAGAAGTGGTTGGTTGAGTTATTTATGACATCTAGTGGTATTGGCGAACATGTGTGGTGACATGAATTCATAACCTGTTGTGGTCCACATTGATGTTTATGTATGGATTCACCCGATAGAATAGTGATCTTGAAAAAGTTTTAAGTTTTCTTGAGGGTAACTGCAATTGGGTTAATTTCATGTTGTAGATATATATGATCAATGGGTGTGAGCATTTTGAGGTATGGATGTGTGAATATGAAGTGAGAAGTGTGAAGGGTGGAAGTATCAAGTGTGAAGTAGAGATCTGATCCTTAAATTATGGTAGAATAGTGAAACAGGGCAGTGAGAGATGAAGTGTGTGAAGTTAGTATATTGAGCCTAACTAGAAATGTAATCTTGCATTGTTAGATGTTATTCTTCAGTTCAAGTGCTTCAGTGAACTCTTGTAATTAATCTTGTAGGGAATGAGCCTCTTTTGAGCAGTGAGCTCTAGGTAGTGTACCCGAAGGCATGTGCCTTCCCAATTTGTAATACTTTTAACATAGTATAAAATCTTGTCGGTTAAACCCCACCATGGTTTTTCCCTTAACTGGCTTTCCACATAAAAAATATTTGTCTTATGTGTGTTGATTATGTTTCTGCTCATGTGTTGTTGATTCATGCTTTCATGGTTATATCATTAATCTATTAATAAGTTGTAAAGAAGATTAAATATAAAAAAAGATAAAGTTTTGAGACAACTGATTCACCCCCCTCTTAGTTGTCTGTCCTAATTTCAACAATTGGTATCAGAGTAAGGTTCCTTAGAAGAAATTTAATAGCTTGAGGAAGTTTTGGGAAGGTGTTTTCAATGGGTTCATTGAATCATTGTGATGTTATCAATCAACAACTTCAAGTAGGATTAGAAGATCTTGACCTATCCAGAGTAGAAATTAGAGATCTGCAAGAAAACGTTAAGGATACTGAAGATTTCATTAAGACCTTAAAAGGACAATTGCACAAATCTAATGAAAAGAGGAAGGATCTACTTCATCAGCTAGCAAATCCAAATGAAGACAATGACATGGGTGAGGCCCTGAAGGAGAAGACAAAGGATAGTGAGAAGCTAGAAAAAGAAGTTGTCCTAAAACATGAGATGGAATCTGGGGTGATGAGGCTAACCAAGGAAATTGAGGAAAAGAAGAAGATTAAGGAAAAAATGAATTAATCTCTGAAAGAAAGAATAGAAGAGTACTGCAGATTGGATAGAATGATTGGCCATCTAGAATCTGATCTACAAGAAACTAGGGATAATGAGGAACAACTTGAAAGACAGATTGTCATTCTCAAACATGACCTAGAAGTTGCAAATGAATATAAAGAGAAGTTCAAGATAAGCTTAGCTAAACTTGAGGTGCTACTTGACAATCAAAAGAAGGCAGATGATAAGCATGGTCTAGGATTTTAAAAAGGTGAAAGCTCTAGATTCGGTCAAAGAAATCCTGAAGCAAGAAATCAAAGAAGGAATCCTAGAAGACCTCCAATAAGACCACCTAATGTTTAAAGGTATCCATCTTTCAATGGTAATTGTTTCAAATGTAATAAGTATGGTCATAGAGCTAATCAATGTAGAAGTAAAGTGAATCAAAATGTATCATTTTTCTTCGGTCAATGCTTTAATTGCAAAAAGATAGGTCATAAGGTTGAAGTATGCAGAAGTGGATCAAGGAATCCTCCTAAGAGTAAACAAGTGTTCAATGGAAGATGTTTTACTTAAAATAAGTTTGGGCATATTACAATGCAATGCAAATCTAAACTTGCTCCAACATGTAATTGTCAGAAAAATATGATTGTGTGTTTGAACTGTAATAAATTTAGACATATTGCTAAATTTTCCAGAAGCAAAAAGGAGAACTCACAGGCAGGTAAAGGAAAAATAGAGCAGAAGTTGGACAAAGACAAGGGTAAAGTAGATGTGAATGAGATCTAGAATGAAATGAACAAAACATGGGTAAAGAAAAGTCTAATGAATGACAGTGATGGATTTGCACCAGAATCTGTTGTTGATAATCACTCCGAGAATTGAAACATGAGCTCTAGCTCAGGGGGAGCTACATTGAAAATCTAATTCCCCCTACTAGTAAGTGGGTGCCTAAATTTGGCATGATGAAGGAAGATAAAGAAGCCTATTGTAAATTTGTTGAAGCAAATTTTGGTAGAAAAGAAGCTAATGTGATTGATTGCGGAGCAATTAAAGATTAACAGTGTACAGAGATAGTGTAATCAGATGTATTGCAATGGTGAATTAGGTTTTGTGGAGTATAAAAGGTCATTTATGCAACATCTGAATCACTTTGCATTTGAAGAGAACAAGGAGAAGAGTGCTTGAGCTGAGATTTCAAAGATTTGAAGTGCAAAAAGTGAATTCGACAGCTAACCCTAACTGACGAAACAAGGTATTCTCTGTGAAACTCTCTAAATTTGCAATCTTTGGATATGGCTGCTCTGTTCGTTGTTCACATCACCAAAATGCCCTGACCTAAATTCAAAAAACATCCACACAAATCTGTAGAGGTCGATCCACTAGGTGCCTTTTCAAATATTCCAAATGGTGTGTCGTATGTTGAAGATATTATGGCTTATATACATGCTAGCATAGATGAGTTTGGTGATTCAAAGTTAGTATATTTGTTCAAGAATCATCTGAGGGATGAGATTCATGGTCTTAAACCTAATTATAAGATGCTGCAAGTCAAACATTTCATACAGGTTATTGGGTTCCTGTCCTTCAGCAAAGATGAGTGGGTCCGGTATGTACTGAGTCAGATTCATGTTGAATTCATCTATTTGATGAAGCCATTTAAGATCACTAAGGATGCTATCTAGGCCATAATAGGATTGAACTCATCTGGTGGACTGCCAATGTTAAAATTAGTGAAGAATCAGACTGTGACTGAAGCTACCAAATCAAAATTTGATAAGAGGACAATGACAATAAATGATATAACTAGTCTAGATGTCAAATTTGCCTCTATGGTGATTCGGTATAAGATATACCACTCTAGCAAGGAAAACTCTATATCTGGCACAACCATTTATACTACCTATCAGATGTTAAGAGAGAATGCTAACTATGACTTGTGTGAGCTACTGCAAAACTAGTTAATGGAGAACCTGAATAAGATCAAAAAGGGCAAGAAGAGTACATTCAAGTATGGTACACTAGTATTGTGTCTTTTCTTCTATTTCATGAATGAGTTATTGACAAGAAAAGCATGTGTTGGACCAGTGATAATCTTGTTTCCATAAAAATAAGAGAGCACTTGAACAATATTGGTGACTCCAATGCCCAATGGACTGCTCTTTGGGGATATTTCAAGAATTCTTAGAGCATGATGCAAACAAGGGAAAGAATCCCTACTTCTATGGTAGAAAAGTACAAGGATACAATTTGTTCCATGGTGGAAATAGATCAATGCTTGATGGAAGCAGTTGAACCAAGGACTGTATGGATCATGCCCATGGGGTATGAAGTTGATGGACAAATACTGGAGATGTATGCTCAACACCTTCTAAGAAAACCAAAAGATACTTCAGTTGAGGGATTCGGTAGATATATTGAATTCAGTGTAAAACTACATGTTGAGATTTGAAAACCTGAGTCTAAGAGGAAGATTCAAATATAAGTTGAAATGTATGTAGAAAGCATTGGCATAACAAAAGAAGTTGTGAGCCAAAACAAGGAAAGGATAGAGAAAGCTAACAAGGAGAAGCAAGACAGAGAACAGTGAAGTGTTTTGATGGAATCCACTTCTAAAGCAAGGACTACTAGGAGTTCTAGTACAACTTCCAATACATCACCTTCTCCTATTGCAGTGAAATTCAAAGAAAAACCTACCAGTAAGGAAGGAAAAAGAACAAAGGTAATGGCCAAAAGGTCATATGTTAGTGTGGAGAAGGAGGATGAAGAAAAGATTGATTTAGATGATGAGGTAAAGAGTTGAATGCCTCAGGCACTAAGGTTGTTAAAGTTTCTATGGAGAAGCCCTCTAGAAGCACAAAGTTAGATAAAGAAGAAGCATCAAGGATTGCCCAAGACAAGCCCTCTAGAAGTGTAAGGATAAGCAAAAGACTAAAGACTAAAATATTATGATGACTTTGATAAATCCAACAATGGAATTTTGGAGGATGCTATTGTTAAGTACTTGAACACATTCAATAGAGCACTTGTGGAAATTTTATCTGAAATCTCGAAGAGCCTAAGTGACATTCTAGAGATGAGAAAAGAAGCTGCCAAAGCAAAGGATTTGGAAGTAACAGAACATGTGTTGTCCAATTTATGTTCGGTAATCTCTAAGAAGGAAGCCAATAAAATATTCAAAGTTAAAGATGAATTTAGAAGCAAAATTAGGATGAATTAACTAATGGTTGGAGACATTGATGAAGTGGTCAAAGAAATAGAGCAAATTCTGAGGAAAGCCCTAGACAAGTGGTGCAGGAGCACCCCTTCAAAATAGAGCATAAGTCTAATTATAGTATGTTTTGACTTTGTGATGTAATAAGGTCCATTGGACCAATGCGTATGTTTTAGGTCGATCTAGGGGGATCTGTAGGTTAGTTAGAAGTTTGTTGTGCCAGTTGTCTTAGTTGTCTCCTCCCAGCTGCTTGGAAGTCTCCCAGCCACTGGGAATCGAGTGTAGTACTCGTGAAACATGGCTATTTATTCCCTAGGTTAGTTTGTTTTAGGGGGACAGTGGAGAATTGATAGTTTGGTGAGTTTTTAGCATAGCAGAAGTAGTGACATTTGTGATACAGTGAGACTGTGAATCTTGTATGCATCTCCGTTATTGAAAATAAGAGGATCCCGTTGGTTTCATTTGTCTGGTTTGCAAGCTTTCTATATATTGATTCTTTTTTGGTTACAGGTGAATGGATTCATCCACCCATTCCACCAGTTGATTCTCTGAATCGGTGGAATGGACATGTACAGTAGTTTAGTTTGCATTTCTATGTTTCTGTTTATGCATTTCATGTTTAGGGGATCGATTTATAGTAGGCTATGATTTATCCTAGCATCCTCATGTGCTAGCGTTTAAAAGTTAAATTCTAAGTTAAAGTTGCCCAGGAAATGGTTCAGCCCGATCGCAGTATTTTCTGTGTGAAATTTGTAAGGTTTTGAGGGTTTTGTCAAAATGTACATTTGACAGATATACAGTGTTCATATGCGGCATACAATCTGTGTGTATATCGCTTTTGCATCCAAGGGTCATTATGTGTGTATCCATCATTTGCATATCGGGTTTGTAACTTGTGGATTTGGTAAGGTGTCGATATACAAAGTTTGTGTATATCACAATTGTATGTCAGGTCATACAAGTTCTATGTATACACCCTTTGTATGCATTCTATGAGTATATTGCATTTGCATGTTTTTGGGTATACGCCAAATGCATTTTGGGGTTTGTATGTAGTGAATGTATATTTCAAATATACATTCGGGTGATACAAGGAAAGGTCAATGGTTAGCGGACTGTAGAAGGAATATTCTGAAGAATATTTGATAAATACATATTCAGTGTTGTATATTTGAATGGATGTCCGAACATACATTCTGAAGATACAAAGAAGTCAACGCCGGGTCAAATATACATTGAGGGCATCTCTGGGGGAATATTCAAAATTTGTATGTTTAGTGCTTGTATATTGGAAATATACATCGCGCTTATACAGTGTCATGTGATACATTAGACGACCGATAGTGGAGGTGTTAGGGACCGGCAATCACAGGTTGAAGTTTGTATGTATCTCTGTGACCACGGTCATCTGAGTAGATCAAAGTGGAGAACCGATAGGCATTATCTTGCCGATAAGCACATAAACGAAACATCCATCGGCATGAGGTGAAGTTTGGTGAGACAATTTTCCTAGGTACAGATAGTTGTTGTTTGGCCGATAAGTGTATATCAGGGAGACATTATGGTAGATCTTGCTAATGGAGTGAGAACAGTTAAATCCCACCAAGTTTGAATGCTTATGCTAGCCAACTCTGTATCATAGTTGTATCAGAGCAAAGGAAGGATCTTTGGGGAAAGATAAGAAGACAACAAAGATGTTAGATGGGGAAGGATCATTAGAAATTTTGTCAAGGATGACCAACGCTGAGTTGGCAGTTCTAGTAAAGAAGTAGATTGCAGAGAGCATTGCTATGAAGGCTTAGAATCAGGCATTGAAAGATGAGTTGGAGAAGTTGAGGGACAGAGTAGGTTCTGGTAAAGAAGAAGATAGGGAAGAAGAAGAGATCCCTAGGTGGAACGAGGAAGATGTTCCTGCAGACCAGAGACCCTTGATTAATGCCCTCAAATCCATGGAGAGGAGAACCATGGATGTGAAACTAGATTTGCCAGTGTTTACAAGAAAGATGGATCTTGATTCAGTGATGGAGTGGATAGACTCCTTAAACAATTTCTTTGAGACAGAGGAGATACTAGAACACCAGAGAGTAAAGATAGCCCAATCAAAAATGAAAGAGGCTGCATTAACTTGGTGGAATTTTGTCCAAGATGATAGAGTACAAGAAGGAAAGCACAGAGTCGCTACATGGAAGAAGATGATGGCTTTAGTGAAGGAAGCCTATGTTCCATTGGATTACAGTATCCAATTATACAAGAGGAAGCAAAACCTGAAGCAGAAGGAGCTAGATGTTAGCTCATATACAAAGGAATTCATGAAGCTTTGTGTCAAGACAAAGGTAAAAGAGAGTGAGGAAGAAAAGGTAGCTAGATACCTTAATGGATTGAGGTTCAACATTCAGGAAGATTTGAATTTGCATAACCCAGATACAGTTTAGAAATGTTTTTAGTTGGCATTAAAGGTGGAAGAGAATTTAAAGAGGAGACAAGAGCAAAACAATAGAGGAAGAGGTAAACAACAAAGAGGTGGAAGAGGTCCTTTCAGAGGCAGAGGACATGGTTATGGATATTAGGGAGAATCCAGTCATGATAATAGTAAAGGGGATAACAATCAAAACCAAAAAGGAAGCTATGGTTAGCAAGGAAACTTCAGAGGCAAAAGACCATTTAGAGGAAGATCTTAGGGTAGAGGATCTATCAGATGTTATAACTATAATAAAGAAGGCCATATAGCCAGCAGATGTTTAGAAAAGGCAACAATTTCAATAGGAGAAAGGAGAACAAATCTGATCCAAGAACCTGATAGTCAAAGTGTAATAGGCTCTAATGCTTTTTAGAGTGTGAATGCTCCTGATAATTATGGACATCCTGAGAGTGGAGAATCTCTAATCATGAGGAGAACAATGACTACCATGAAGGTACCTAACAAAGAACCCCCACAAAGAAAGTCTCTTTTCAGAATCGTTTGCAAAGCAGGAGGTAAGGCATGCAAAGTTTTAATTGATTCAAGTTCTACTAAAAATTTTGTATCTGATGAAATGGTAAAAAAGTTTAATCTTAGAAGATTACCTCACCCATCCCCATATAAGATCTCATGGCTTACCCAAGGTCAGCAAACAGTTGTAGAAGAACAGGCTTGGGTAGAATTTCATATTGGAGCATATAAAGACAGGTTGTTGTTTGACATTACCAAGATGGATGCTTGCAATCTTTTATTTGGTAGACCATGGTAGTATGACTTGAAGGCACGCCATGATGGTGTAAGAAACACCTCTACAATCACCAAGGATGGTAAGGTGACAGAGTTACTACCATTGACAGAGAAAGAGGAGAAATCAAAAAGAAAAGAGGTGAAGGTAATGCTAATGGAAGGAAAACAATTCATAAAAGAAGTAGCAGTAGAAGGTGCAGTTGCATATGCACTCATTCCATGTCTCACAGTGAACAAAGAACAGCAGCAAGAAGTTAAAAAGAGAAGAAGTAGAGGTTCACAGACCTAGCTGTCCAAGAGCTATTGGATAAATATAAAGGCATCATTTCTGATGGAATGCCAAGATCCCTACCACCTGTAAGGGATATCAGCCATTGCATAGATCTAATCCTAGGATCTACACTTCCAAACAAAGCAGCATATAAACTTACTCTAGAATAGAATGCAGAAGTAGCAAGGCAAATTGAGGAATTGTTAGACATAGGTGTTATTGGTAAAAGTTTAAGCCCATGTACAGTACCAGCTATACTAGCACCAAAGAAAGAAGGCACTTGGAGGCTTTGCATAGATTCCAGGGCTATTAATAAGATCACAATCAGGTATAGGTTTCTAATACCTAGGATAGAGGATTTACTTGACTGTTTGGGAGGTGGTAAGTATTTTACAAAAATAGTTTTGAAGAGTGGTTATCATCAGATCAGAATTAGGCCAGGAGATGAATGGAAAACAACATTCAAAACCAATGAAGGGTTGTGTGAGTGGAAAGTTATGCCTTTTGGTTTGTCTAATGCACCTAGTACTTTTATGAGATTGATGAATGAGGTTTTGAGAGAATTCATGGGAAAGTTTGTCATAGTATATCTAGATGACATTCTGATTTTTAGTAACACAAGGGAAGAGCATCTCAAACATATATATTTGGTCCTCAAGAGGTTACATGAAGAACAACTAATGATAAATTTGGACAAGTGTTTGTTCATGTAGGAAGAGATCACATATTTAGGTTTTGTCATTTCACAAGGCAAGCTGCAAATGGATAAGGAGAAGGTAAGTGCTATATTGTCTTGGCCAACTCCTAGAACTATGAATGATGTCAGAAGTTTCCATGGGTTAGCAACCTTCTACAGAAAGTTTATAAGAGGGTTTAGTCATATTTGTGCACCCATGCTTGATACCATAAAAGGAGGATAGAAGTGCAGATTTGGTTGGACTCAGGAAGCAGATGATTCCTTTGAAACATTGAAGAAGAGAGTGGCCCAGCAGCCAGTCCTTGCACTTCTAGATTTTAACAAGATTTTTCAGGTAGAATGTGATGCAAGTCACATGGCAATTCGAGCAGTACTTAGCCAAGAAGATAGCCCAATTGCAATTTTTTAGTGAGAAGCTCAATGATGCTAAAAAGAAGTATTCCTCATATGACTTAGAGATCTATGCTTTGGTTCAGTCACTCAAGAAATGGAGGCATTACTTGATGCCAAAGGAATTCATAGTATTCACAGATAATCAGGCTTTAAGTTTTATCAACAGCCAAGAAAAGCTGAACCACAGACACATGAAATGGGTAGAAACTTTGCAAGCTTTTACTTTTACATTGAAGCACACAAAAGGAGTTAAGAATAAGGTAGCAGATTCTTTGAGCAGGAGAGCTCTAATAGTCAACCAGATTAAGTTGGAAAGTGTTGGCATTGATTCATTGAAGACCATGTATAATGCTGATGAAGATTTTGTGGAGATATATCAGGTATGTACTTCTTTTGGAGATAAATATCATGCTGAATTCTCTGAATTCCTGATCCAGGATGGATTGCTATTCAAAGGTGGACAGTTGTGTATTCCAAGGTGTTCCATGAGGTTGAACATCATAAAAGAGAAACATTGTGGAGCTATGGCAGGACATTTTGGTTTGGATAAGACTCTTGATCTTGTTAGAAGACATTATTATTGGCCTAAGTTACAATCAGATGTTAGAAAATTTGTAGAGACATGTGTGATATGTTAGAAAGCAAAAGGGAGGTCAACTAATGTAGGTTTATATCAGCCATTATCCATCCCTTCTAGACCATGGGAAAGTATCAGTATGGATTTTGTTGTAGTGGACAGATTTAGCAAAATGGCACATTTCTTGCCATGCAAAACCACTGCTGATGCTTCATATATTGCAGATTTGTTTTTCAAAGAAATAGTTAGAATACATGGATTGCCATTGAGCATAGTGTGAGATAGAGATGTGAAATTCATTGGTCATTTTTGGAGGACCCTTTGGAAGAAACTTGGAACAAATTTATCTTTCTCATCCATATATCATCCTCAAACGGATGGACAAACTGAAGTGGTAAATTGTTCCTTAGGGAATTTGCTTAGATGTTTGACAAGATAGCATGGGGACAAGTGGGATAATATCCTATCTCAGGAAAAATTTTCCTATAATGATACTATCAATAGAAGCACAGGGAAATCACCTTTTCAGATAGTCTATGGTATGCATCCACGAGGTATTTTGGAGTTAAGAAACTTGCCTACAAAAGATTATGTTAGTGCAGATGGAGAAGCTATTGCAGAAGCCATAAAAGAGGTACATGATCAGGTCAAGAACCAACTTCAACAAACTACTTTGAAGTATAAGGAGTATACTGATAAAAAGAAGAAAGATGTATAGTTTGATGTTGGAGATTTGGTATGGGTTCATTTGAAAAAGGAAAGACTTCCTAAAGGTAAATATACCAAACTCATGCAAAGGAAGATTGGACCATGTCAAATTTTGAAAAAACATGGCCAAAATGCTTTTGAGATCCAACTCCCTTCAGATCTTGGATTATCACCTATATTCAATGTATGTGATTTAACCCCATACAAGCATAATCTAGATGTAGAACAGGAACTCCTACAGGATACAGCAGCTGATGATGTTCCAACACATGATCCACCACAGTTGCAGAAGATTTTGGACACAAGAGTGATCAAGCAGACCAGGAACAACGAATATCTAGAATAGTTGGTGGCTTGGCAGGGAAAACCTAATTCAGAAGTAGTGTGGATGACTGAAGAACAGATTAACCATTATGGTTCTGACATACATACTCTCATCTCAAGTGGACTTGAGATTTCTTCTTCTGGGGAGTATGGTGCAGGAGCACCCCTTCAAAATAGAGCATAAGTCTAATTATAGTATGTTTTGACTTTGTGATGTAATAAGGTCCATTGGACCAATGCGTATGTTTTAGGTCGATCGAGGGGGATGTGCAGGTTAGTTAGAAATTTGTTGTGCCAGTTGTCTTAGTTGTCTCTTCCTAGCCACTTGGAAGCCTCCCAGCCACTGGGAATCGAGTGTAGTACTCGTGAAGCATGGCTATTTATTCCCTAGGTTAGTTTGTTTTAGGGGGACAGTGGAGAATTGATAGTTTGGTGAGTTTTTAGCATAGCAGAAGCAGCAACATTTGTGATATAGTGAGACTGTGAATCTTGTATGCATCTCCATTATTGAAAATAAGAGGATCCCATTGGTTTCATTTGTCTGGTTTGCAAGCTTTCTATATATTGATTATTTTTTGGTTACAGGCGAATGGATTCATCCACCCATTCCACCGGTTGATTCTCTGAATCGGTGGAATGGACATGTACAGTAGTTTAGTTTGCATTTCTGTGTTTCTATTTATGCATTTCATGTTTAGGGGATCAATTTATAGTATGCTATGATTTATCCTAGCATCCTCATGTGCTAGGGTTTAAAAGTTAAATTCTAAGTTAAAGTTGCCCAGGAAATGGTTCGGCCCAATCGCAGTATTTTCTGTGTGAAATTTGTAAGGTTTTGAGGGTTTTGTCAAAATGTACATTTGACGGATATACAGTGTTCATATGCGACATACAATCTGTGTGTATATTGCTTGTGCATCCAAGGGTCATTTTGTGTGTATCCATCATTTGCATATTAGGTTTGTAAGTTGTGGATTTGGTAAGGTGTCGATATACAAAGTTTGTGTATATCGCAATTGTATGTCAGGTCATACAAGTTCTGTGTATACACCCTTTGTATGCATTCTATGAGTATACTGCATTTGCATGTTTCTGGGTATATGCCAAACGTATTTTGGGGTTTGTATGTACTGAATGTATATTTCAAATATACATTCGGGTGATACAAGGAAAGGTCAATGGTCAGCGGATTGTAGAAGGAATATTTTGAAGAATATTCGATGAATGCATATTCAATGTTGTATAATTGAATGGATGTCTGAACATACATTCTGAAGATACAAAGAAGTCAACGCCAGGTCAAATATACATTGAGAGCATCTCCAGGGGAATATTCTAAATTTGTATGTTTAGCGCTTGTATATTGGAAATATACATCGCGCTTATACAGTGTTGGGTGATACATCAGACAACTGGTAGTGGAGGTGATAGGGACCATCGATCACAGGTTGAAGTTTGTAAGTATCGCCATGACCACGGTCATCAGAGTAGATCAAAGTGGAGAACCAATAGGCATTATCTTGCCGAAAGGCACATAAACAAAACATCCATCGGCGTGAGGTGAAGTTTGGTGAGACAATTTTCCTAGGTACCAATAGCTGTTGTTTGGCCGATAAGTGTATATCAGGGAGACATTATGGTAGATCTTGCCGATGGAGTGAGAACAGTTAAATCCCACCAAGTTTGAATGCTTGTGCTAGCCAACTCTGCATCAACAAGAATAAGTTTTATGTGGTCATTGAGGAACTTGATGCTGATGATGTTGTAAATAGGACAGACAACTGAGAGGGGGGGTGAATCAATTGTCTCAAAACTTTGTATCTTTTTATAGTTAATTCTTCCTTTTGCTACTTAATAACAATTCAATAATTTAATCATGAATACAATCAATCATAAGAGTAAGAGCAGCAACATAATAACGCATTTGACACCAAGATTTTTGACGTGGAAACCTGGTTAAGGGAAAAACCACGATGGGGTTTAACCCACAAAAATTAATACCCTGTTAAAAGTATTTTACAAATGGGAATGCACATGCATTTGAGCTCACTACCCAGAGCTTACTACTTAAATGGAGGCTCACTGCCTATGGAATTATTACAATAGAATAACAAAGATTTGAAATGATTAATAACATCTACCTATGCAAAAGTTTCAGTTCCGGTTAAGTATAAAAATTGATCTTACATATTTCATCTTTGCTCTGCTCTTCTTATTGTTCTTCCTTCATTCACACTTTGGATTTCTACTCTTCTTACATACACATTCTTCACATACACCACACTACTAAATCATCTAATTCCATTAGCTATATATACTACAACATGGTCTACAATCATCTTATCAGTTGGCTTCAACAACACTTAGAACTTTTATGAATGCTCTGCTCTATCGGCTAGATCAATGCATAGCTTAAGGTGCAGACCAAAACTTTCTCTTGAAAACCATCACTCATGTTGGCTACTATCACTAATCATCACCATTTGTCTAACAAACAACTTGCATACATCCAAAATCAAGATCTTTTGCAAGGTTAGCCTGTTCTTCTTCTATCTACTCTGACAAACTGGAACCTAGTACTTAGAGGCTAATATATTTTGAATCATTCATCATCGGAGGACAAAAATATGGATTTAGACTATCTTAACAATGCATATAACTCCCCTAGATCCATAGCTAATCATGAATTTCCACCGGAGAGATCTAGACCAAAATATCGGACCCTGTCACCTGTTCTGTTTCTGACTGCTTAGACTTATACACATTCTAAATCTAACTTCCGATATGAACAGATTGTGTTATGTGGATGATTAGGATGATCTTAGTTGCCATCAATGACAACTTCTATCATGCCTAGTAGTGTCTCTTGCCAGCAATCTTCCCCTTTGGCATTGATGACAACACTTAGTGGAAAATGACTAAGTGTCTTGTGCAACTCCCCCTTGTCTGTACATTCATGCACTTCACTTGTTTCATTGCTCCCCCTTTGCTAAATACCTCATTTTTCACTTCCCTTCACTCCCCCTTTGACATCAATGGAAAAGGGTGGGGTCCGCAAGCCAAAACTCTCCAAAAATTCTATATAGATTGCCGCATATGTACAAATAATCATTGAGTCTTAATTACATGAACTTGAGAATGTTTACAAAACTGGCTTTTATTTGCACAAGTTCGGAGGCCAAAGTACTCTTCATCCCATCCAAAATTGAGATGTTCCCACTCAACAAAAATGCATAAGCTTCTATCTTTGCTAGATCTAGAGGATCACTTGTCTAAAGTGCATTCTAGGTTTCGGATAAGGCATTATGCATGGATTCCAACTTGGGAGTAATCAATCCACGGAGTTCACACATCCTCTTCATTGTATTGCCTTTTTCTTTTACTAGTCCCTTTATTTCATCTATCAAGCTAATAACCTAACATTCCTGGCTTATAGGAGAGGTAGTTAGAGGATCAAAATTTTGAGATAGAACTGATATTTTATATTCTTGTTCTTTTTTCTTCTTCTCAATATCCTTATTGACCTTAGACCATGATAGGCAAAACTTATATATATCTCCTCCATCTCTTAGAGCATTCTGAATGCTCTTTATGCTAATCCCTAGTATCAACCTATCACTCCTTATCAAATTCTTAACTTGACTAAATTTCTTGTTCAAGAACTCTTTCTAAAATTTTGCCTCTGCAGACTTTTCAAAAGACTCAAAATGTGAGTTTACTGAACTTACAAGATTTTTTAGATGTTCGGAGGGGGAATCATTTTGATTCTTCTGATAGGTTGGCATTAATTTCTCTAGAATTTCGGTTGCAAGCCCCAGTAGCTCATTGTCCTCCATGTGGGACATTAACATCTTTTCTCTAGCCTTTAGTTGGGTGAATGATGCTATTTTCATCAATTGAATTGGAGAGAGAGCATATGGATTGGCTAGACCTTGGAGTAGCTAGGGCTCATCAAGTTTAATCATTTCTTTTTCAAGAAGACCTTTTACTACATCTACAATGTTTCTTGCAACCATTTTAGAACCATCCTTTTCTTCATCTGATTTCTCAACATTTGCTTTAGGTGCTTCAATATTTGCACCATCTTTTTTTGCCCTATCTTCCTTTCCTTTTTCTTCCTCTTTCTCTATTTTACTCTTCTCTGTGTTCTCCCCTAAGCGACTCTTTCCTATTTTCTCACCAGTTGCTACCTGATCTGGAGGGCTCTATGTGGTAGTAATATCCTCTTCTTTTCTAGAGTGATCAGGTGATGTAGTAACCCTTGCATCAACTATTCTATCTACGATATCTATGTCCTCCTGATTGACTTGTTCCTCTTCTCAAACTTCTCCAATATTTGGATTTGATGAATCAAGTCCACAATTGGTCTCCTCATGGATTAGTTTCAGAGGATCTAGAGTAGTACTTTGGTTATTAATTCTCTTTTTATTTTCTCTTCAAGAGCTTCTTGTTATGGAGCAAGAGGATTGTCTTCTTCCACTTGTTTTTCTAAAACAATGTAGTATTTATTTTTGTCTAAAGCCTTTCTGGTGCAGGAGCACCTCAAAACCTAAAGAATTTGGAAGATTCCTTGCATTTTATGTTATGTCCAAAATGTCATATTGTAAGGCCTTCATGCCATATGGAGTCATAGCTGGCCGAATAACAGCATAATATTGAAAGATTGTATATGTGTCAAGAAAGATTTAAAAAGATTGTAACCAAACGAAGTGGTTGTAATTGGTCAGCAATGGTGGTTCACCTTCCATCGTGTGTAACTGCCAAATCGAGTCTTTAGATAGTTGCGTCTATGTTTGTTAGACAAAGTAGAATAGACAAAGAGAGAGGATTTGTATGCATATTTTCTAAGAAGAAGGAAATAAAGAATTTCTGTTGTCTTGGTGTAATTTTAGGGATGTAGTACAGAAGCATTCCACTGGTTGAGGTTTCTTTGAAACTAGTGGAATGACTTCCTTAGAGTAGATTGTTTTTTTGTTCTATAGATTTAGTGTTTCTATGCATAGTTGTTCGGTTACAAAGTGCGAAGATAGTTAATGGTGAGAATTCTGTGTTGTATCATTGAACATGCATTTTATGAGTATATTGCATTTGTATGTCAGGATCATTTTATGAGTATCCCATAGATGTATGTGAAGAGAGATTTTCTATGTATATTGCTAAATTATATCGAGTATACAATTTGTGTATATCCTATAATTGTATGTTGAAGATAATCTGTTGTGTATATCACAGTTGTATGCGAGTGACATTCTGTGAGTATACTGCATTTGCATATCGGGGGGTTGTATGTTACAAATGGATGCTTCAAATGTGCATTGTGTTAGGTGCAAGTAATGACTAGTAATAGCAGGTAAAATGGGAGGAGATACAACAGGCGACCGGTGATAACAGGTCAGGAAATGTATATACAAGCACAATGCATCAAAGTAATGAGAGTTATCAGAGAAGACATTGGGATTCATAGCAAACGGTAGAGTGTCACTGATAGAAAGCATATCAGAGAGAGTTGGCGCATCGATGGAAGAATGTTTGGAGTGGTCGATAGTGTATTATCCAGCTGATCTTGAGAAAGAATGTATTTTGGTATGATTTGGAACTTGCGAAGGGGTTTTGAAAGTTATTTGAGTTTTATACTATCGGTATTGTGGGTTAATGGGTATTTGCACCCTATTTTAAGTGTTTCTATTGCATTCTCTGCATCAAATTACAATTGTGATATACACACACATTGTTCTCAACATACAATTGTAGTATATACACAAAATGCATATTTAGTGATAGAATCACGAATCTTAAACTGATAACCTCCTCTGCAGCATTTGTAACTGAACAACACACAAAAACTACAAATTCCTATAGAACAGAAATAAATCTACTCCTAAGGAAGACATTCCACTGGTTTCAAAGAAACCTCAACCAGTGGAATGCTTTCGACTTACATTCTTGCGATTACACCCAAACATAAATTCTTTATTTCCTTCTTCTTAGAAAATATACATACAAATCCTCTCTTTGTCTATTCTACTCTGTCTAACAAACACAAACCCAACTATTTAAAGACTTGATTTGGTAGTTACACATAGTGGAAGGTGAACCACCATTGCCGACCAATTACAACCACTTCATTTGGTTACAATCTTTTTAAATCATTCTTGACACATATACAATCTTTCAATATTATGTCGTTATTTTGCTAGCTATGACTCCATATGGTGTGAAGGCCTTACAATATGACATTTTGGACATAACATAAAATGCAAGGAATCTTCCTGATTCTTTAGGTTTTGAGGTGCTCCTACAACACTTTCTTAGAATTTCCTCTATTTCCTTTGCAATTTCCTCAGTCTCACCAATCATTAGATCATTCATCCAAACCTTGCTTCTAAATTTATCTTCTTCTTTTCTAGTCATTACAGGGCACAAAGAGGAGAGAACATACTCTCTGAGTTCTATGTCTTTATCCTTAGCTACTTCTTTCCTCATTTCCATAACTTTCCTGAAACTTTTAGGAAGTTCTTGTAAGATTTCCAACAAGGCTCTATTGAATTTATTCAGATATATGATAATGGCATCTTCTAAAATTTTCTTATTCGCTTGATCAAGGTTATCATAGTAAACTCTAATAGGTTTTTAATTTCCATGAATAGTGATTTTTTACAAATTCATCCATAGACATAGAGACCTTACTAGTTGCTTGCTTTTTAGTGGCTTTATTGCTTCTGGAAGGCTGGTCTTTAGAAGTTTTTGAAGTTCTAATTTTCTTGGATCTTATCTCTTTTATTTCTTCATCTGTCTCTATCTCCTCATCATCTTTTGTGCTTAAGTGGAATCTTGTGGCCTTGGTCTTCTTCCTTTTGCCTCCATCACTAGATGGAGTCACTTTCAACTTTTTAGTGGAAGTGGACTTGAGTTGTTCAGTAGGAGTTACAGAACTCCTTGTCTTCCTTGAAGAACTTGGTGGAATTTTTAGAGTGACTGCCAGCTGATTTTCTACTTTTTCTTCTGTAGTCTATTTAGTGCTCTTGTTCATCTTTTCAATTCTTTCTATATTCTACTTTACTACCTCCTTGGTTAGGCCAATACTCTCAGCATACCTTTCAACTTGTCTTTGCACGTTCCTCTTGGTCTCAGGTTGTCTAAGCTTCACATGTAGTTTTAGATTTAATTCCTTGTAGGTTCCAAACCTTTCCATAGAGGTATCTTTAGGTGTGCTCAAAAGATGCTGAGCATACATATCCAACACTCTTCCATCCACCTCATAACCCATAGGCATTATCCAAACTATCATTAGTTTTACAGCTTCCATCAAGCATTGATCTGTGTCAACCATGAAACATATGTCTTTTTCATACTTCTCCACAATTGTTTTAGGGATTCTTTCCCTTTCTTGCATTAAACTCTGGAATTTTTTGAAGTAACCCCAAATGGAAGTCATTTGGGCTTGGGAATCACCAAGACTGAGAAGCTGATCTCTTATTTGCCATGCTACTAGTCTGTCAGATGTCCAATGCACACTTTGAATTCCAGGTACTTAATTCATAAAATAGAAGAACTAGCATATAATCAATGAACCATATTTGAAGGAATTTTTCTTATCTTTCTTTATCTTGCTCAAATTCTCAATCAATTGATTTTGTAGTAGTTCACAAAGATCATAATTAGCATTTTCTTCTAACATTTGATAGGCTACATAAATTACAGTTCCGAAGACAGAGTTTTCTCTACTGGAGTGGTAGATTTTGTACCCAATCACCATGGAGGCAAATTTGACATCCGGTTCTATAATATCATTGAAGGTCATTGCCCTTCTATCAAACTTGGCACCGGTAGCATCAGTCACTATCTATTTTTTACGGCTTTTGGTATGGGTAATCTACCGGAGAAGTTTAACCTAGTTACAATCTTGATAACATCCTTTGTAATCTTGAATGGCTTCAATAGCCATATGAAATCATCATCTATTCAGCTTAAGATATATCAAACCCATTCATTTTCATCAAATATCAGAAACCTAATGACTTGCAGAAAATGTTTGCTTTCTAGGGATTTGTATTCTTGTTTCAATTTGTGGGTATCATCCGTTAAGTAGTTGTTAAGAAAATCTAAGATTTTCATGTTTCCAAATTCATCCATGTTACAGTGGATGTATGCCCTAATATCCTCAACATGCAGTACACCATGTGGAACCTCAGAAAATGCACCCAATGGTTCAACTTCAACTAATTTGTGTGCATGCTTCTTAAAAATTGATCGAGGTCTTTCAGTTACATCAACAACTAGAGGTGTAGCCATTTGCGTAAATTGAGAGCTCAAGAGATTTTGCAGAAAATAGAAAATACCTTGTTACGCAGATTAGGATTTTTGCTTGGAAATCCTTTTCTTGCTTCCAAATCTTGAGAATTCTCATCTCTAAGTTCATCCACTTCTTTCTTCTTGTTTTCTCTTGATGCAAAGTGTTTCAAATGAGGAATGAATGACCCTTTTAATCTTCACATCACCCAATTTTCCTTTGTAGTAAATGCTCTATCCTAGCACATCTGGTAGCTCTGTTTTTTAATAGTCTTTCATGTATCACTCTGTAATTTTCCATAATCACTTCCTTTCTTCTAGATATCCTTCCAAATGTTATGAGTCAATTCAAGGTAACTTTTCCCATTGTGCTAGAACTGGGCAGTCAACTACTAGTTGGGGGAATTTGATTTATAATGTTGCTCCCCTGAGCCAAGGTTCCCAAATCAATTCCCAGAGGAATTTTCAACACCGAATTCTAATGTGGATCCATTATTGTCATTCATAATTGTTTTCTTGACCCATATCTTGTTTGATTCATTCTGAGTCTTGTTAATATCAAATTTTCCTTTTCCTTTGTCTTGTCTCTACTCATCTAGTTTTCTATTTACCGGACCTCTTCTTCCATTGTTTCTACTTCTATTGAATCTTGCAATATGACTAGATTTATTGCAGTTAAAGCACACAACATTTCTTTTCTTGTAAACCTAATTTTCTCTTTGTCTGCACTGATTAGCGCTATGTCCAAATCCATTGCAAACAAAGCAGTAACCATTGAAAGAATTGCTAATTCTTCTATTGTTAGCATTATTCATTTTCATACTTCTACATTCATTTGATCTATGACCATACCTCTTAAACTTGAAGCATTGACCAGAGAAGGATGGACCATTCTGATTTACTCTGCTTCTGCACTGAGTAGCTCTATGACCAAATTTGTTGCAGTTGTAACAATTTCCATTGAATGATGAATATCTTTGAGCATTAGGTTGTCTTACCGGAGGTTTTTTAGTTCTATTTCTTCCATTCCTAGGTTCAAAATTTCTTTGTCCAGATCCAGAGCTTTCACCTTTCTCATATCCAAGACCATGCTTGTCATCAACCCTTTTATGTCCTTCGAGCAGTTCTTCAAGTTTTGCTAAGCTTATCTTGAATTTCTCCTTATATTCATTTGCAACATCTAGATCACATCTCAAAATGATAATTTGCCTTTCAAGTTCTCCCTCATTGTCTCTACTTTCTTATAGGTTAGACTCTAGATGGCCACTATTCCATCCAATTTGCAACATTCTTTAGTTGCTCCATTTAGTTTTTGATTCAGATCTTCTTCAATTTTCTTCCTATCTTCACTTTCTTTGGTTTGCCTCATCACCCCAGATTCCATTTCAATTTTCAGAATAGCAACTTCTTTTGATAGCTTTTCACATTCCTATTGATGATTGTTTTTACAAATTCATAACAAAAGTTAAAATTCACAAAAGGAACCTAAATTGTCTTGAAAGATATGAAGAAATCGATGAAGATTTCTTAATCCCAAGTTTCTGTATGGTCAGATCTTGACCTTGTGGACAATTCAGTAGGTTAATGTGAAACTATAATATGCAAGGGGCCTTACTTGATTTAAGGTTATCTATGACTCACTGGACTTGAATTATGCAATTTGTTGTAAATATCAACAAATTATCCATTTCTTTGCCTAAATTTACTATTATATCATAAAAGATTTGTATGATTTAAAATGAAACAAGATTTTCTCTTCCAATTAATATGAAAATTGTCAAATATTAACACAATTGTTCATGCTTCCTTCAAATGTAAGACAATTTCCTTTAAATCTTTGCCTTTAAGCTAATTATTTCAAATATTTGGGGAAAAGTTAGAGAAATTCAAATTGAATATCATTTTACTATAGGATCTAAATGCTCTATTATTCACGTTGTAAGAAATATATCTCTTGATCAAATCAACAGACTAAATCATTAAATGTGAAGCCTTGAGTATTTTCATGAACACACATTTAAGATTGCAAGCTTTCAAAGAGGTCTTATTTCAAATACAAGTAAGAGCCAGAAAACACTCTGAAAGTAGATGCAGAATTCCAGATTTATTTGTATTCAAAATACACAGTCATATATGATTTACAATGTATGAATGACTCTTTTCTTCATTAATCAACTTAACAGAAAACTTACAAATGTCTTACAGATACAATAAGGAAGCTAGATACTCCATGCATTCCTTAGTGCAGACACAGGTGACCTCCTCTTCTAAACTAAAATACTCTTCTAATCAAAGTGTTCAAACAAATTACAATTGCTAGCTATCTTTCAAAAATCCCTGTGTAAATAAAGTACAAGTAGCAAAGCTTCTTATATAGAATTTGAAGCTTCCCACTGCTATGGCTACAAAGCTTAATCCACGGTCAAGATCCATCTATTTTTAATCAATGGTGCATATTAATCTCTAACCGTTTCTCAAAATATCTGAATTATCTCTTTTCCCTCTCAAAGGATGCTATTGGAATCTTTTCTAAAAATAAGATTCCCTCTTTTCTTTGACTTCTGCCTGTAGATACTCTTTTCTTGAGTTTTTCAAAACCGCTGCTCCCTCTACAATTTCTATTCCTTCAAATATGATTTGAAATTATTAATTTTTTCTTCTATAAAGGTACGGTCTCCTCCTAGACTCTTTGTCCATACATACTCCCACATTATAACCCCCTCTTTTAGTTTCTTTTCTCTATTCTATGAACCTTCACTTATTTTCTTGTATTTCTTCACTTTTGCACTTTCTTCCATCAATGAGTCAATCATCTATTTACTCATATATGCTTCAAGACTTTCCATGCATGGTGGGGTATCCATACATTCATGATCTAATAACATTTTACTATTCTTTTATGTATTCTGATCATGTCTTCTACCTTTTCTTCTAAATCCTAGACAACTGTCATGCACTTTCTAATATTATCTTCTTCAAATTTTAGTTCTAACCTCACCTGTGGAACTTGATTTGCCATTGAAGAGGTAATTACTCCTTCATTTATTAATTCTTCTATTCTTTCCTCAATTTTTATTAACTGTTCCAATTCAAATATATATTCCTCTCTTCTGAATTGGCAATTATCTACAAGTATACTGCATTTGTTCTTTTCTTTTGCATCTAATTCCCACCCTTTTAATGCTTGTTTTATTACATGTTCTCCTTCTTGTAGGAAATCCTTGAACCATTCTTCAAAAATATTGACCTTAAGACTTTTATTTTCCATGTCTTTTATTTCATCCTTGGATACAACTACTCTTTCATTAGGCAATTCTGGCACTATTGTATTGGGAACAAATATTCCCTTAATAAATTGTTACAATTGGACAATGTGTCCTTTCAAATATTCTTGTTTGTCTTTATCTTTTCTCAACATTTCTATAGTTACCTGGTGCATGTCTTCCCATTCAGTTATATGTTGTTCCCTTATTGTATGTCCCAGGTCAAAATTTAGTATTTTATATTCATCTAAGGTTATTTCTTCATTAGTCTTCTCCTTTTGAGGTATGGCCAGGTTCAGCATCCTAGATCCATCTGGACCTCTTTGAATAGCTAACATTTTTCTAGCCTTTCTCTTTTCCTTCCTTGGCATGGTATCACCCAATAAACTTTTGATATCAATAGGTACCAATTGTACCTCCTTCTATTCTTTCCTTATCTCTGCTCCTAACTAGGCAAGAACTTCTTTTGTGCCTTCAGCAGTTTTTTCTTCATTTATTACCTCTTCATGAGGCTTTTCCACTTCTCCCTGTTCCTGTGGTTGTTGTTGTTCCTGTTGTTGTGGAGGTTGCTATTGAGGGGCTTCCTATTGTACCATGGGATTATCCTGCTATTTGGACTCACCCTCATTTTCTTCTTCTTCAATTTCTGTGTCCCCTCCAGCTTCATCTTCTTCCTCAGGACCCTCTCCCTTTGATGATTCTTTTTCTTGATCCTCTTCCTCATGTGCTTGCTCTATATTTGTCATGTCTATGTCTTTTACTTGTTCTTTAGTTTTACTTTCACCAACATTCTCTGTATGTCCTTCACCCTTAGGTTCCCTAGTTGCATCTTCTATATTTTCACCTTCCCTTTGTTCTTTTTCAGCCCTGCTAATTTTCTCTGTATGTGCATGGGATCTTACCATTGTATCATCTTCCTTTTCTTCTTTTTCCTATTCTTGCCTACTTTCTATGTTCTTTTCTTCTTCACTCTATTCACCATACATATTAAGAATATTTAGTACATCTACACCTAATGTACCAACTCTTGTTTCCTCTTTCACTTGAGCAGGCTTTTCCTTGATTATTCGTCAGGTGCATCCTTTTTTTTAGCCTCTTCAATTTTATGTGCTTCCTCTTTCACATCCTTGATTATTTCAGGAGACACTAAGATATCAAATGGATCTACTATCCCTGATTCTTCCTGCACCTTTTCCTTTTTAGACTCTAAGCCTTGTTCAACTTCCATCTCTGCTTGAGTACTTTGTTCATCTTCCTCACTTAAGAATTCATTAGATTCTTCTATTTCAATTTATTTTCTTGCATACATTCCTCTTTCTTCACTTTCACTACTGTCACTTCCAATATGAACAGTCTCATTGGTTTCTTTGGCTTCATATGCTTTTAACCCTTGCAGCATTTCTCCAGACAACTCTATCTTCACTTGAGCATATACTTGTCTCTTTTCTGTTGGGGTGGATGTACTAGGTATATCACTCAACTTTATACCTACCTGTTGTGTTCCTATGACTTCACTTGTTTTTGAAGTTTCCCCCTTTCATATACTTATTGGTATTGCCCTTCTAACTTGATGCCCTATTACTTCCTTGGAAGTATGTGCTTCTTCTGCACTAATCTCATGGCTGAATGATTTTTCCTCTACAAATATATCAGATGATACTGCTACTATTATTCCCAATGCATAGGGATCCATCAAAGTAGCATTCTTATCCTTCTTTACAATTTTTTCTTCTACAATCTTTCTCTTCTTCTCATAGAAACATTGGGGATCATCACTAGGCTTTCTTATTCTCTTCTTCCCTTTCTTTGGATATGTGATTTCCCTCCCTTCATCTTTGAGTTCTTCAATCATGTCTTTTAACCATGTCTTTCAAAACAAAATAACCAGTTTGGACAATACATCCAAAGAAGTGTTCCATGATTGTGACCAATCAAGCTCTGTAATAAGAGCAAGCCTGGCCTCTGCATAATTGTGATGCGGGAATTTGTCATCTTCTTTAACCTCTAGAGGAACATCTATATCTCCCATAGTTTTCATTTTCTCAACTATTAGTCTTTTATGAGCCCTCTTCCTTACCTCCTTATCATTTTTTCAATTTGACCAAAAATCCTCAATATGTATTTGATGCTTAAACTTTTTATCAATTGTATTTTGAATCCTATGGAAAGGATCAAACCTTCTAGCTAAATCAAACTCCTCAAATCCATAATATCTTAATTCTTGTTCTAAATAACTAGCAACTTCCTCATTGTAGCATGAGTTTCTACCAATTGACTAAGGTAGCCTGAGGTTTCCTCTGCTAAATTTCTTCTTGTACATCCTAAAGGGATTCAGATTTTGCCTTGAAAACTGCAGAACAATTAATTTGTTGGAAGGATACCTGGGTAACATGAAAGGTTTTCCCTCAAATCCTTTAGTCCTAATGTAAGTGAAGTGTTCAAATTGAATATACCAAGAACTACGTAGCCTAATTGTATCTTCTGCATCTTTAGATATCCTCTTATCAGGTTCTTCCTTCAAAATTCTTACCATGTAAGTATAGAATACATCATTAAACAGAGCATACTTCATCATTGCATTTTCCTCCTATAGATCAAGGTAATGCTCATATACCAGTTTTTGACCTAGACCACTTCCCAAGGTTCCAACAGTTTCTATTCCATGTATGAATGGTCTAACTTCTGTTGCACATGAATACAATACGTATGAAGACAAATAGGAAGGCAACAACTTTTGCTTCCTTAGCATGCCCAATTTCCTTATAGTTGTGCTTATGGCTATGCCAATATCTACCATTTTCTCATTGATCTCTGGGTCAAATGTCCTTGCAATACCCTCTGTGGATAAATCTTTAATGAGTTTGTCATGAAACATTATTTTCCTAGTTGATAAGTCATACAAAATTAAGCAGTCTAAACACAAATCCCTGGCTTCCATAGCCAACAGAAAACCCGAAGCTCTATACAATCTGCTCTCCCATATACACCTCATGTCAGGTGTAGCATTTGCTACTGTGATCTTCTGTAAGACATCATTTGCATCATAATTCCCAATGTTTGTATCTGTCCCTACTCTAGTGTAACTAATCAATGACCGATATCCTCTGTGCAGTGGCAACCCTTCTTTCTCTATTTCTTTGTGAGGTTTCCTCTCCCTTTTAACTTCACCCCCTATATCTACCTTTTTCTACTTCAGGGCCATCCTATGGAAAAATGTATCCTTTTAACTTTTTATTTTACCTTTTACCTAGGGTTTTACTATGAATTTTCTATTTTTTACCATTTTATCGTAACCCCCATTTGTCTTTTCCATTTTGACTTACACATTTGTTTAACTCTACCCTGTTAGTTAATAGTTAAACCAGTAATTTAACAAGTGTTTATATTTTAAAATGAAATTACTAAAATTTGTTTTGCATTTTTTACCATTTGAAATGTAACGGTGTTTTAAGATAAATACCTATATTTCTTGACCACTTAAATTTCTGTTGTTGACTCACTTTACCATCTTTTACTCCATCCAACTTATGTAATTCTGTCACTTCGATGAATTCTATTCACTTTTCTGTAACAATTCTTCTTTCTGCAGTTTTAATTCTTGATAATGTCAATCTGAAAGCAAAATGACTTTAAATTTACCCCAACCCTTTGAATTTTACTCTTTTTTGAGTGTTAGCCTGGCATTAATTACAACAGTTAATGTACCTGAAGCTTCGGCTCTCTATTTCAGCATTTAAGTTTTAAACTTTTTTATCCATTAGTTCATTTCTACATACATCTCTTTTCCTTGTATATTTGCTTGTATGTTAATTCCCTTTTCCTTTTTATCCATACTTGTATCTTTGCTTTGTATATCGCTCTTTGTATGTTTCATTAGATACAAGTGCATATATAAATAACCCATACAAACCTCCTTTTACCTTTATCTCCCACGATGTCTTTTATTTCATTGTATATTAAATATGTATATTGTTAACGTACAACTGCCTCAAACATACAAAGATTTTCATTTATTTAACTTCCTTTCGAACCCGTCTTGCATATTTGTTTGTATCCTTTCTTGGATATCAGCTTGTATATCAGAGATATACATTGTTATCATACAAGCCCAAAGCATACAAACGGTGGGACACACTTAACTTCAACTTTATATCCCAATGATACAACCGTACTTGTATCTTCTCCTAGTTACAAGCCTCGATACATACAAACTCCTTTTTATCTTTATTCCGGACCTCTCATTTTTATAAACCACAATACATAACCTTTCAGCTCCAACATGTATATAAAGTGAAATGCATCTTTCAATATACATTAAGGTACAATGCATCACTTATACTAAACTTTAATTTTCCCTGAGTTTCGTGTTGTATGTATATAAAAAATATACAACCTGAAGCATACAACATACAAACATGCGAAACATACCACAATAAAAATAAATTTAATATTTTCCTTGGGTCTAGGACATGTATATCGTGTTGTATATCACCTTGTATTTTTCTTTTCACCAAACATACAAACCTGATATACATCTAGCGGACTTAACCAATTATTCATTTTAATTTTGAATTATGTCGGGTTCAACTTGTATGTAAAGCATAACATGTTAGTAATATGCATACAAATACCAAGATATAATAAACCTGACCACTTTATATGACTAACACAACAACTCCACATACAAACGACTTTGTATATGCAATATACAAACCCTTCTATAATGAATTTTACTAAAACATGCATTTCTTTGCAAAATATTAGGAATTTTGGACTAGTTCAAAAAGCAACCCCTATTTATTTTTGACAAAGAATTCACCTCTATTCTACTCTGGTACTTAATGCTATTTTTCTTTATTTTCAACAAGGTTTATAACTTTCACTTCCTTTTCCCTTTTACCACCAAGCAAACGCACACACAAGCAAAAAAAAACCATAGCCATAGTAGGGGTACTCAGTTTGTTAAGAAGTAAAATGGGGCGTGTTGTGAGCACCACAACAACTAGCAACCAAACAAAATAATTAAATTAAAACTATTAAAGAAAACTAAATGAAATAAATTCATAACTTCCAACTCCCTTTTCTGCAGATCATTATTTAACTTGAGACCTAATGTATTTAATAAGGTGCATGAATTTCCCCATTTAGTTTAAGTGGGTGCATGTGATTAATAATCCTCATCTTGAAAATAAGTTGAACAAACTAGTGATTTATATTAAACTACATAGTTGATGTCATTCCCTCATAGCCAACCAGACAGAGCCTTGCTGCCAGTAGGCATCTATAGCCCTGACAAGGTTATCGTTACAATTCTCCTAAGTAGAGCCCCACTGCCAGCAAGTGTCTATAGCCTCGGTAGAGTTACTTAGATGGCCTAATCTAGATTTTCAGTAAAATCCATTTTATTTATTTATTTATTTATTTTATATTTTGTGTAAGATAGAGACTTTATAAGATATTACATTTGTAACTTCATGATGCAAGGAGTGATCACTTGCTGAAATTAAGCTGAGAATTGTAATGATAGCAAGGGTGACCTCTAATTTTTCACCTAATATCTACACTAGTATGTTCAACAAACCCAAGGATTTTAGGTGTGTCATTGTGAGAAACTTCCCTTGAATACTCAACCCACAATTATTGAATACAAAATTTTAGAAGCCAAACCATTTTCTACATTCATGACAGTTACAACAAATTATGCATGAATTTCAAATAATTAACCCGAATATTCTTTATTTTCTATTGTTTTCAGTGGTTGTTAGTCTGCTCCTATATGCCTCAAAACAAAACAAACATTCCTACCAAGGCAACACAACACACAAACCCACACAACAAAACAAAACAAGACAAGACCCAACAAAACTGTACATTATTTACACTATGATACACAGCAAACCAACTACCCTCACTTCAAGCCTAAAAGTAATGTTTCAAATGTTGGCCATTAACCGGAAATGGCACATCTTACCTAGTCAAGGTCTTGAGCCTAAAAGTATTATCTCCTATTATTTCTACGACCTGTAATGGACCTAACCATAATTTGTCAAATTTTTTATGATTTCCTTTCTTTTCATGTGCTTTATCCCAACACAACACTAAGTCTAATATTCTAAATGTTTTGACTCTTTCTTTTTTGTCAAACCATCTTTTGACCACTGCTTGATGTTTGGCAAATTTTTCAATGGCTTGATCTTTTTTCTCATCCAATTGTAACATTTAGATTATCCTAGCATCTATGTGATCATCAAATCCTAAGTACTCATTAGCAAACTTCCAGACAGGTATTCTTAAATTCATTGGAAGTATGGGATCAGTCCCATAAACTAGGTGATAAGGTGCATTGCTTAAGGCTAACTTAACCTTAGTCCCATCCACCCACAGTGCATATTTTAACAATGTATTCCATTCTCTAGGATTCTTTATGATTATCTTCTTGATTATATCCAATAAAATCTTGTTTGTGGACTCAACTAAACCATTCCCCTAAGGATAATAATTTGAAGAAAATTTTAAAACTATCCCATATTCAAATGCCCATTTAGAAAATTTTAGAGAAGAAAATGCAAGGCCATTATCACATACCAGCAAATATGGAGCTCCAAAAATGGTTATGATGTTTTCTTCAAGAAATTTGATAACCACCTCAGTAGTAGAAAACTTGCAACATGTGGCTTCAGTCCACCTTGTACAATAGTCAGTTACTGTCAATATAAACTTATGTCCTCCAGATGATGGAGGATTTATAACTCCAATGAAATCTAAGCCACATTGTCTGAATGGCCTAGACTTAATGACTGGTTGTCATGGATTAGCCTGATTCCTTCCTTTGTCTGCTGTAGTTTGACATATATGAAAAATTTGAATATGACTCTCTGAATCTTTAAACATTGTTGGCCAATAATATCCCACTCTTAGTATCTTATGCATAAGAGCTAAATGAGAACTATGGGAAGTTCCATACTTGTCATGCAACTTTGACAATACCTTAACTACTTCAACTCTATTTAAACATCTTAAATATATACCCTCATGGTTCTTCTTGAATAGAAGACCTCCTTGTACCATGTACCTCTATGCTTTAATCTTTAAAGCTCTCCTCTAAGAAGACTTCATCTTACTTGGATATTTGCCTGATATCAAAAAGGTATTCAAATCATCATACCACCCTAATGCATCATTATAATTTAATACATACTACTGCTTCACCAAATCTGGATCTATGTTTGCTATGGTCTACACTAATGCTTGTCCTCTAACCAGCTTCATTGGAATAATCTCCATATAAAACTCTTGCAATATTGTAATCCACTTGGCCCTTTTTTTTCCAAGCTCATTTTGCATCAGCAACATTTTCACTACTACATCTGGTACTATGGCCTTAACTTGACTTTGTAAGATGTAATGTCTATATACTTTTTAACTACCCTTACTAGTGTAAATGCATGTCTTTCTATGTCAAGATACTTTAGTTGTGCATCTTTCAGAGGTGCACTCATAAAAGCTATGGGTTTTTCTTCGTTATCTTCTCCTTTTTGTGTCAAAATAACTGCAACTGAATGTGAAGATACAAATGAATATATGTAAAATGGCTTTGTATAATTTGGACTTGCTAACACAGCAGCATCAGAAATGGCCTCCTTGATATCCTCAAATGTAGATTTGGCTATGGGTGTCCATTCTATCTTTGCATCCTTTTTAAGCATGGCGTTTAATGGTTGCACAATTTCTGCAAATCCTATAATGAACTTCTTGACAAAGTTAATCTTACCAAAAAAGGACTATAGTTCCTTCTTACTATTAGGTAATTGCAATTTTCTTATTCCTTCTACTCTGTTAGGATCAATGGATATCCCATTTTCAGAAATGACATGTCCTAACAATTTTCCTTTAGTTACACCAAATGAACACTTCTTTGGGTAGAGAGAATTCCTGTACCTTTCACATCTTTTAAGTACTCTTCTAAAATCTTCAACATGAGTGGATGCATCTTTGGAGTAAATAGTTAAATCATATATATAAATAACAATGCATTTACTTGATAATCCATGAAATGCAATGTCCATAGCTCATTGAAAAGTGGCACCTACATTAATTAAACCAAAAGGCATTCTCCTATATGCATAATTACCCCACTTGCAAGTAAAAGTAGTCTTCAACCTATCTTCTTTATCCACTAAGACTTGGTTATATCCTGAGAATCCATCTAAGAAAGACATCCTCTTAGCCCCATTTACTACTTGCAGTACTTCATCTATTGGAGGCAGGGGATAGTTATCTTTTTCAGAGGATTTGTTCAAATTTCTAAAGTCTACACATAACCTAATGTCTCCACTTTTCTTTCTCACAGGTACTAAATTAGCTACCCAGGTTGAATGTCTTCCTGGGAAGATTATCTTGGCAAACAACAATTTTTTCACTTCTTCAAAGATTAGAAGTTCTAAAATAGCATTCATAGGCCTTTGTTTTTGCCTAAATGGTTTAACATCTAGTTTCAAGGGTATCACATGAGTTATGATGGACGTATCATATGTCTTCAAATCTTCATATGTCCATGCTATTACATGTTTGTATTCTTTCAAAACATCTACAATTTCTTTTCTTAACTCCTCAGAGCAAGCTTTTCCAATCAATACATTCTGTGGATTTTTCTTTGTTCCTAGGTTATAGGGATCACATTTACCTCCTTCAGTTTTGGGCAAATCTTTCTGTCTTACTACCCCATCAAAGTCAAAGATCTTTTCCAACTCAATTATTCCCTTAGGTAAGAAATTTCTTTTCAAGTTTATTATGTCTTCTTCATCCCAAGACACATCAGGCCTTTCCTATTTATCAATGATTTGAGCTTCAAACACCTCATTACAAGTTAGAAAATCCACAATTTGCTGATCCCCTTCAAATACTTGAAAATAAGTAACATTATCTGGTATGCTTGGAACATTTACTAATTCAACAACAAATCATTTTAAACTTGACAATGTTAAGGGTTCCAAAGTGCTAGCAGCAACTACTAATGCATCTGGTCTATGATTCAATTCTCTGGGGATATGTTCTATGTTAAAGGCATCAAATGAATCAATTAAATCCCACACCCTATGCTTATAAAAAACCATCTTCTTATAATTACATGCATATGACTTTCTTACTTGTCTGACCACTAACTCAGAATCTGAGAG
Source organism: Cunninghamia lanceolata (assembly GCA_027924645.1). Lineage (NCBI taxonomy): Eukaryota > Viridiplantae > Streptophyta > Pinopsida > Cupressales > Cupressaceae > Cunninghamia > Cunninghamia lanceolata. The sequence goes on from BSBN01000582.1 coordinate 5,746,776, forward strand.
CACCCTGATCATTTTCACCCTTTTCTTGATAGCCATAACAAGTCCATAAATCAAAGCTTCATATTCTGCTACATTATTAGTACAAGGAAATTGTAACCTATATGCTGCTAGAAATGACTTACCATTAGAATCTATAAGTTCCACACCTGCACCTGCACCTTATTTAGATTTAGATCCATCACATTTTAGTGTCCACATGCCCTCTTTATTCTTTTGACCTTTTATTTTGGCATGTTTTTCCTTTTCTATTACATGTGTGGTACTATCTTGTTTCTTCACGAGTAATTCATTTTGACATACTTGCATACTTATACTTTCAGTTTGTAAATCAGAAGGACATACACTCTTGTCTTTTGTTTCATTTTCTAAATCTGGAATTAGTACATCCATGTTGTCCTGAAAATATATCTCTAGTTTTTCAGGATTAATCTTTCCTTCTTGCATTGTCATCCCCTTTGTGCACCTTATGTATTGGTATTCTATAATGTCTTTGTACAATCCACAATTCTCTTTAGAATGTGGCTTATTGTGAACTTTGCACATGTTCTTATACAACTTACATTGAATTGGAATCTTTTGTTCAATGCACATTTCTATCTCCTAGCTAATGATCTGACCAAAACTATTTATTGCATTGTCTTCTTCATCAGAAGAATTTTCATTAGACTCAATGAACACTACTATTTCTTTACTGATAGGTTTTACTTTAAAATTTAGCATCACCATTTCTTCAATGTGCACTCCCTTGTTAGTGACTCTATAAACACTAGGTCAATAGAAGCATATAGTATTTAATTAGTCCTGTTGTATTCTATAATCATGTGTTTCATTCTAGGTTCAACTTCTATCCTCATCTAATTTGGAACACCTCTCCAAGGTAACCACATGTGTGAAAAATCAGTGGCCATATATCCATTCAATGTTTTTGACCAGTCTCTACTCAACAATATCCCATAATTCACAAGTATATCTACTATCTAAATGTCAATAAACTGACTCACCCTAAGATTTGAGGCTAACTGTATTTGAATATGCATCAGTTCTCCTATCATGTTGATCTCAGTTTTATCCAATTGTGTAACAACCTTAGTAGATTTAGTAGGAGTTTGCCCTAAAGTTTTACATATCCCTAAAGGCATTACATTAGCTAATGCACCAGAATCTACCATGCAATTACGCATGTTCTTTCCAAACATCCTAATGGTTAACAAGAAAGGAGGGGCTTCCCTCTTATCTACATACATGACCACATTAGCATTGGAAGGCTGTTCAGTTTTCTTACTCTTTTCCTTGGGCTATGAATCCTTACTAGGAACATTCATATCAATAGAAACCTCACTTGTCACAGATGTATCCAAGGATTTTATGAAAGCATTCCTGACCCCTAGACTTTTTAATAATTCACATAAAGATATGTTGACCTTAATTTTATTTATCTCTTCAAACAGGTAACTCATTAACCTCATTATTTCCATTGTCTCTATTTTCCCTATTTGGACTTTTGGTGCTACTATTCCACTATTCATATGATGATTGGCCTTTAGTATAGCAGGATTATTACTAGCATTTTGATCTAGTGGAGTATTGAAATTGTTAGGAGGAGTGGAAGTAGTGAAAGGAGCTCCTGGCCTAGTGTTATTTCTCAAATTATATGTATGATTTTTGTTTAACTGTTGAAAATCCTGTACCTCCTCTGTTTCATATAACACTTCATTTTCAGCTTCAAAGGGGAACTAAAAAGCATTCAATACTAAAGCTGATTTAGGATATAGGTTCTCACAAAAGTAAGGTTCATCTTCTAACAATTGATCTTCGTCTTCCTTAGTTACAAAGGTAAAAGTCTCCAATACTAAAGCAATATCAAATCTTGAGGGTACTATTTCATTATCTTTGGGAATGAGGAACTCAGAGGTGGGAGCCTGTACATCTACATTAAAAATACTTGCTGCCAGATGAAACTGAGGGCAATCTAGTTTAGCATGTGCACTAGTATTATGAATCCTACACCAATTCTTTAATGCTACATTAGCCATTTGAATTCTAGTTGTTTGTTTTGTCTCCTGATTATCTAAATTCTTAAATGGAGAAGCTAGAGTGCCATTATTTGGCCCTATGTTCCATGTCCGAGGTGGCCTTGGCTGATTCTGATTTCTATTGTCATTACCCCACATTTTATTATCTACAGCAGGTCCTTTGTTTTGCATTTCTTGTCCCTAATTATGATTTTGGCTCTGACTATAATTCTGACCTTGATTAGAACCCTAACCTTGATTATAATTCTAGTTATGATTCTTGTTATGGTTCTGACTGTATCCTTGATTATTTCTACCATAAAAAATTTCATTTCTTAGTTGTGTTATTTCAGTAGTCAATCTTCTCAAGTGTATAGTTTTTTCTTTGATTTCTTCCCTATCCTCTTGTGCCTTTGCCACAAATGTATCCTGAGGAGGTTGGAAGAAAGACTGACCATTACTCTGATTATTATTGGTACAGTTACTAGTATAAGGGACTATAGCCTGGATTGGGGCAGGATTATACACAGGTGTATATGTAGGGACTGGATTCAATAATGGAGTATTGTGTATAGGGGCTCCATTCCATGATTGTGCTTTACTTTTCATCCTAGGGTTTCATCCATTAAGAAATGGATTGTAAGTTATTTGTCTCATTTCCTAGTTTACTGAGGCTGCCTCCTTATAAGCCTTGGATATTGTATCTATATCAACCTTTCTTTTGACAAACATAGTAGTTAGTGGATTGAGAGTGACATAATACATGGCTAATAATGCATTTGCAGTTACTGTGTAAGGAGCCACTAACCTAGAATAAGTTTTTTGAAACCTATAATTAAAGTTATCAATCAGCTCTCCTTCACCTCTCTTAGTTGTAGCCAATTTATAATATAAAGTGGAAGGATCAACTGGTCCTCTAAACCTAGATAGAAATGTCTCCTCCATAAGTGCCCAAGAAGAAATATACCCATTAGGAAAGTTAACATACTAGTTAGAAGCCTTCTCATTAAAGGTGTAAGGAAACAATCTACATACAACATCTTCATATTCTAACCTAGCTCTAAAGCATGCCTCCTTGAATATCCTAATGTGATCCTCTAGATCTTGATGCAATTGATATTTAGGACATATCGTTTCAGGATTTTTTGGCATCTCATGATAATCAGCGAATGTTATAGGAGAATTAACATTAAAATAAGCCATTGTAGGTCCTTGTGCCTGGCCTAGACCTTTGGGAGTACCTAGATTTCTAGGTGGACTAGGACCTCTAGGAGTACTTGGATTTCTAGGTGGACTAGGACCTTTGGGAGGACTTGGACCTCTAGGAGGACTTATACCAAGATTCAAAGTTCTAAATAAAGAACTATCAGGACTCACAATGTTATGGATGTTAAAAGGTGATCCAGGAGGTGTTCTAGATGAATCTCTTGTGTTTGATATTCTAGGATTCCAAATCAAAGGACCTTTACTCTACCTTCTATCAGGTAATTGCACAAATATATCTTATGAACTAGATCTAGACCTGGTCAATCTACCACTGTTATGAGCCAGCTTTAGTCAAATTTGACCTTAACTCCAATCAGGCCCTCCTTCTAGCACCAAAAACTATTGATGATTGTTTTTACACATTCATAACAAAAGTTAAAATTCACAAAAGGAACCTAAACTGTCTTGAAAGATATGAAGAAATTGATAAAGATTTCTTAATCCCAAGTTTCTGTATGGTCAGGTCTTGACCTTGTGGACAATTCAGTAGGTTAATGTGAAACTGTAATATGCAAGGGGCCTTACTTGATTTAAGGTTATCTATGACTTACTGGACTCAAATTATGCAAGTTGTTTCAAATATCAACAAATTATCCATTTCTTTGCCTAAATTTACTATTATATGACAAAAGCTTTGTATGATTTAAAATGAAACAAGCTTTTCTCTTCCAATTAATATTAAAATTCTCAAATATTAACACAATTGTTCATGCTTCCTTCAAATGTAAGACAATTTCCTTTAAATCTCTGCATTTAAGCTAATTATTTCAAATATTTGGGGAAAAGTTAGAGAAATTCAAATTGAATATCATTCTACTGTAGGATATAAATGCTCTTTTATTCATGTTGTAAGAAATATATCACTTGATCAAATCAACAGAATAAATCATTAAATGTGAAGCCCTGAGTATTTTCATGAACACACATTTAAGATTGCAAGCTTTTAAAGAGGTATTATTTCAAATACAAGTAAGAGCTAGAAAATACTCTGAAAGTAGATGTAGAATTCCAGATTTATTTGTATTCCAAATACATAGTCATATATGATTTACAATCTATGAATGACTCTTTGCTTCATTAATCAACTTAACAGAAAACTTACAAACATCTTACGTATACAATAAGGAAGCTAGATACTGTTGATGATTGTTTTTACACATTCATAACAAAAGTTAAAATTCACAAAAATGAACCTAACTATCTTGAAATATATGAAGAAGTCAATTAAGATTAATTAATCCAAAGTTTTTGTATGGTCAAGTCTTAACCTTGTGGATAATTCAGTAGGTTAATGTGAAACTGTAATATGCAAGGGGCCTTACTTGATTTAAGGTGATTGATGAGTTACTGGACTTGAATTATGCAAAATTGTTACAAATATCAACAAATTATCCATCTCTTTGCTTAAATTTGTTACTGTATCACTAAGCTTTGTATGATTTATATTAAAACAAGCTTTTCTTTTCAAATATTATGAAGATTGCCAAATATTAACTTAATTGTTCTTGTTTCTTTCAAAAGTCAGACAATCTCCTTTAAATTTCTGCATTAAAGCTAAGTATTTCAAATGTTTGGGAAAAAGATAGAGAAAATTCAAATTAAACACCATTTTGCTACAGGATTTAAATGTTCTATTATCCACATGGTAAGAAGTATAGCAAATTTGATCAAATCAACAAACTAAATCATTAAATGTGAATGTCCTGAGTATTTTCAAGAACATACATTCAAGATTGCAAGCTTTAAAAGATATTATTTCAAATACAAAGAAGAGCCAGAAAACACTCTGAATATAGATGCAAAATTCTAGATTTATTTGTATTCAAAACACATAGTCATATATGATTTACAATGTATGAATGACTCTTTGCTTCATTAATCAACTTCACAGAAAACTTACAATGCTTTACAGATACAATAAAAAAGCTGGACATTCCACGCATTCCTTAGTGTAGACACAGGTGACCTCCTCTAAATACTTGCTCCTCTACTCAAAATGTTAAACAACTACAATTATTAGCTATCTTCTACAAATCACTGTGTAAGTAATGTACAAGTAGCAAAGTTCCTTATATAGATTTTGAAACTTTACATTGCTATGGCTATAAACTTCAATGTTTGGTTGAGATCCTTCTATTATTAATCAATGGTACACATTCATCTCTAACCATTTGTCAAAATATCTAAATGGCATCTTTTCCTCCTCTCAAAGGATGTTGTTGGAATCTTTCAAATATAAGATTCCTCTTTTTATCTTTGACTTCTTCTCGTTGATACTCTTTACTTGACTGTGCCAAAACCACTGCCCTTCTTTACAATTTCTATTCTTTCAAATATGTTTTGAAATTACCAATTACACCTTCTACAAAGGTGTGGTCCCCTCCTAGATTCTTTGCCCATATATACTCTTGCATCACAACTCCTTCTCTCAATTTCTTTTCTCTGTTTTCTGAGCCTTCTCTTCTTTTCTTATACTTCTTCATTTTAGTGCTTTCTTCCACTAATGAATCCATCATTTGTTTGCTCATGTATGCTTCAAGATTTTCTATGCATGGTGTAAAAATGGAATTAAACTATGTTAAGGCCCTTTCCTCTCCATATACTGGTATGTCCATGCATTCATGCTCTAAAAATTTCTTTACAATCTTCTTGTGCATTCTAATCATTTCATCTGCTTTCTCTTCTAAATCTTGGGCAACTGTTATACATTTTTTGAGGTTATCTTCCTCAAATTTAAGTTCTAATCTTGTCTGTGGAACTTGATTTGCCATTGAAGGGGTAATTACTCCTTCATTAATCAACTCTTTTGTTCTTTCCTCAATTTCTGTCAATTGCTTCAGCTCTAATTTGCATTCTTCCCTTCTAAATTGACAATTATGCACAAGTATGCTGCATTTACTCTTTTCTCTAGCAACTACTTCCCAACTTTTCAAAGCCTGTTTTATTACTTGCTCATCTTCTTGCATAAAATCTTTAAAACATTCATCAAATAAATTGGCCTTGAGCATTTTATTTTCCATGTCCCTTATTTATTATTTAGATACCATTGCTATGTCACTGGGCAGTTCTGGGATTGTTATATTGGGATAAAATATCCCTTTAATGAATTATTGTAGTTGGACAATGTGTCCTTTCAAATATTTCTTCTTATCTTTTTCTTTTCTTAGCATCTCTACTGTCACTTGGTGCATATCCCCCCACTCAATGATGTGTTGCTCCTGTGTAGTATGCCCAAGACCAAAATTTAGTATCTTATACTCCTCCAAGGTTATTTCCCCTTTTGCTTTTTCTTTCTGTGGTATTGCCAAGTTCAACATTCTAGATCCATCTGGACCTCTCTGTATAGCTGACATTGTTCTATCTTTTCTTCTTTCTTTCCTTGGAGTATTACCACCTAGTAAACTTTTAATATCAATTGGTACCAATTGTACCTCTTTCTTCTCCTTTCTTATTTCCTCTCCTAACCAGGTAGGAATTTCCTTGGTGCCTTTTGTAGTTTTGACTTCATCAATTACTTCCTCTTGAAGTCTCTCTATTTCTACCTCTTCTTGTTGTTGTTGTTCCTGCTGTTGTTCTTGTTGTTTTTGTTGTTCTTGTTGTTGTTGTTGTTCTTGTTGTTGCTGTGGAATTTGACGTTGAGGTGGAGGCTCTTGTTCCATGGGATCATCATACTATTCTTTTGATTCACCCTCATTTTCCTCCTCTTCTATTTCAGTGTCCCCTCCATCTTCAGCCTCCTCTTTACGACATTCCTCTTTTGATGGCTCTTTTTCTTGATCTTATTCTGTATGTATTTGCTCTACATTTGGCATGTTGATATCGTCTATTCGATCTTCCACTTTATTTTCATCAACCTTTTCTGTTTCCTCCATACCTTCAAACCTCTTGGCCTCATCTTCTGTAATCTTGTCTCTTGTATCTTCACTTTCCTTCTTTATTTGCCTTATATGTGTAGGGGATTCTACCATTGTATCTTCTTCTACTTCTTTTTCTTGTTCACCATACATATTCAATATATTCAAGACATCTACTGTTGAAATTCTTGTTCCTATTTCTCCTTCTAGTTGAGGCTGCTTTTCTATAATTATCTCCTCAGGTATACCTTCTTTCTTAGCTTCTTCAATTTTATGCGCCTCCCCTTACACATCTTTGATGGTTTCAGGAGGAACCAAGGTACCAAATGGGTCCACTACTCCTACTTCTTCCTGTACCTTTTCCTCTTCATGTTCTGGGCTCTATTCAATCTCCATTTCAGCCTGAGTGCTTTGTTCTTCCTCTTCACTTAGGAAATCACTAGATTCTTCTGCTATGTTAATCTCTTCTCTAGTATACATTCCTCTTTCTTCACTATCAATACTGTCAATGTGAATAGTTTCAATAGTTTGTTTGGCTTTGTGTGTTTCTATCTCTTGTAGCATTTCCCTAGCCAATTTTGTCTTTACTTGAACATATGTTTGTCTCATTTGTAATGAATTGGAGGCACTAGGTATACTACTCAATTTTTTACCTACTTTTTGTGCTCCAATTACTTCACTTGTTTTAGAAGTCTCACCCTTTGACAAACTTATTGGTATTGCCTTTCTAATTTGTTGTCCTATTATTTCCTTGGCACTCTGTGCCTCTTCTACACTAATTTCATGATTTAGTGATTTTGGATCTACAAAAGTATCTAATGACATTGCTATTGTTATTCCAAATGCATATGGATCCATTAGAGTAGCATTCTTATCCTTTTCAACAATCTTAGCCTCTACAATATTCCTCTTCTTCTCATAGAAGTACTGAAGATCCTCACTAGGTTCTATCATTCTCTTCCTCCCCTTCTTGGGGTATGTGATTTGTCTTCCCTTAGCCTTGAGTTCTTCAATCCTGTCTTTTAACCATGTCTTGGAAAACAAAATAACGAGTTTAGACTATATGTCTAGAGATGTGTTCCAAGGTTGTGACCAATCAAGTTCTGTAATAGGAGCCAACCTTGCCTCTGCATAACTATGATGTTGTAATTTTCCATCTTCTTGAACCTTTGGAGGAACATATATGTCACCCATGATTTTCATCTACTCAATTGTCAACCTTCTGTGAGTCCTTTTCCTCACTTCCTTATCATTCTTGCAATCAGACCAAAAATCTTCAATATGTACCTGATGCTTATACTTTTTGTCAATTGTACTCTATCTCCTATGAAAAGGATCAAATCTCCTGGCTAAATCAAATTCCTAAAAACCCTAATATCTTAATTCTTGCTATCGATATCCAACAACTTCTTCACTGTAACAAGAGTACCTTCTAATGGCCTAAGGTAACTTAAGATTACCTCTACTAAATTTATTCTTGTACAATTTGAAAGCATTTAGATTTTACCTTCAAAACTTCAACACAATCAATTTGTCAGAAGGATACCGGGGTAACATGAAATGCTTTCCTTCAAATCCTTTAGTTTTGATACAAGTAAAATGTGGAAATTGAATATACCACAAACTGTGTAACCCAATTGCATCTTCTGCATCCTTAGACAATCTTTTATCAGGTTCTTCTCTCAAAATTCTCACCATATATGTATAAAATACATCATTAACCAAAGCATATTTCTTCATTCCATTTTCTTCTTATAGGTCCAAGTAATGTTCGTATACTAACTTCTGATCAGGACCATTCCCTACGATTCAAACCGTTTATATTCCATGTATGTAAGGTCTAACTTCTATTGCACAAGAATATAACAAATATGAAGATAAATAAAATGGCATCATTTTTTGTTTTCTCAGCATAGCTTGTTTCCATATGGTTGTACTTATCACCTTGACCCAATGGATCTATCCCTTTTCTTTTCCTCCTTCCCTTATGAACTCAATAATAGTAAACATCCATGGGTGACATTTGGTGCCATCTCTCAGTCCAACCAATCTACTCAGCATTGTGATCATCAAATAGATATCTTCCTTGAAGTATATTCTCATCAGGTTCTTGTGTACTCTAGCTACAGCCTTGGGTTTATTTTTTTGGGCTATACCAGCTATAGAATATTTTTTCTCTGCAACTCCTCTCATTTCTCTGATAATCTTCATTTTATTGATCTATATCAATATCTCTCATTTCCTCATTGATTTCTAATCCAAAAGTCCTTGCAATACCCTCTACAAATAAATCAGCAATTAATCTATCATAAAACATGATTTTTCTGGTACTTGGATAATACAGGTATATACAGTCCAGACATAAATCTCTGGCCTCCATAGCCAATGGAAAACCTGCTTCCCTATATAACTTGCTCTCCCATATACATTTCATATCTGGTGAAGCATCTGCAGCAATGATTTTTTGTAAAACATCCTCTGCATCATAATTTCCTATGTTTGTAGCTATGCCTACCCCACTCGTACTAATTAGAGATGGATATTCCCTGTTCAAGGGAAACTCTTCTTTCTCTATCTCCTTTCATGGTTTTCTCTCCTTTTTCACCTCGCCCCCTATATCCTTTTTCTGCTTTAGGGCCATCCTGCGGAAACATGCACCTTTTAACTTTTCATTTACCTTTCTCGTAGGGTTTTACTATGAATTTTTGCCTTTTTTACCATTTTATCCTAACCCAGTTTGTCCTTTCTATTTGACTTTCACATATGCTAATCTCTTTTACCTAGCTAATTAATAGTTTTAAGAGTGATTTAACAAATGCCTACATTTTATAATGAAATTATTGAAATTCAAATGCATTTTACCATTTGAAATGTAACGGCATTTTGGGATAAATACATGTATTTCATGATCGTTTAACTATTGTCGTTGACTTACTTTTACCTTTTTTCTTTTGTCCAACTACTATAACTCCATCGCCTTAGTGAATTCTGCTCAATTTCTATAGCAATTTTCTTTCTCTGCAATTTTTAATTCTTAGCAATGTCAATTTGAAAGCAAATAACGTTAAATTTACCCTAACTCTTGTTGGAATTATACTCTTTTTTTTAGTGTTAGATTGACATTAATTACAGCAATTAATGTGCCAAAAGTTTCGGCCTTCTATTTTAGTATTTAAGTTTTGAATCTTTTATCCATTAGTTTACTTATGCATACATCTCGTTTTCCTTGTATGTTATCATTTGTATGTTAGCATTGTATCTTTTATACATACAAACATATTTGCAAACAACCATGACTAACACTTTTCTCTTTCCCCTTTGTCTGTACTTGTATCATTGTCTTGTATATCACTGCTTGTATGTTTTCTTGTATAAGTGCATATATAGACAACCTTATGCGAACCTCCTTTCTACCTTGTATCTCCCGTGATGTCTTTCATTCCTTTATATATCGGGTATGTATATCATAAACATACACTTCATCCCAAACATACAAGGACTTTTCAGTATTTAATTTCTTTTTCACATCCAGTTTGTATCTCATATTTGCATCCTTTCTTTGTATATCGACTTGTATGTCGAAGATATAAATTGTAATTATACAAACCCGATATGCTAATGGTGGGACCCACTTTACTTTTCTGATTGTATCTTCTGAGATACAACAATACTTGTATCCAACCTTTAGATACAAAGCCCTATACATACAAACATATTTGTATCTCTCTTTTCGGACTTCTCATTTCATGAACTATAGTATATAACCTTTTCGGCTCTGACTTGTATATACCGTGAAATGCATCTTTTAGTATACATTAAGTCCTGATGCATCATTTTGACCCGATTTTACCTTCCCTTGAGTTTTGCATTGTATGTATATCAAAATGTATGTATTTAAAGCATACATACAAAGCATGAAACATACCTTGATAAAACTACATTTCATACTTCCTCGGGTCCGTGACATGCATATACTGTTGTATATCACTTTGTATGTTTCCCTTTTACCAAACATACAAACTTAAAATACATCTGATGGATCAACTGATTATTCATTTAAACTTTGAACTCTGATGGGCCCGACTTGTATGTAAGAATAAAAGCATTAGTCAAATGCATACAAGTATAATGATGTAATAAACCCGACAACTCCCTTATGCGACTCATACAACGAATTGATATACAAACAACTTTGTATATGCAACATACAAACCCTCCCATATTACATTTTACCAAAAACACACATATCTTGCAAAATATTGGGAATTCTAAAATAATTCAAAAAGCAACCCTTACTCATTTTTGACAAGGAATTCACCTCTATTTTGCTTTGGTACTTGATGTATTTTTCTTTATTTTCAACAAGGTTTGTAAAATTCACTTCATTTTCCCTTTTACCACCAAGCAGACCCACACACAAGCAAAACCACACAGCCACAACAGGGATCCTCATTTTGCTAAGAAGTAATATGGGGTGTGTTCTGAGCATCACAACAACTAGCAACCAAATAGAACAATTAAATTAAAACCATTAAAGAAAACTAAATGAAATAAATTCATAACTCCCAACTATCTTTTCTGCAAATCATTATCCAACTTAAGACATAATGTATTCAATAAGGTGCATGAATTTTCCCATTTAGTTTAAGTGGGTGCACGTGATTAATAATCCTCATCTTGAAAATCAGTTGAACAAACCAGTGACTAATATTAATGTACATAGTTGATGTCATTCCCTCATAGCCAACCAGATAGAGCCTTCCTGCCAGCAAGCATCTATAGACCTGACAAGGTTATCATTACAATTCTCCTAAGTAGAGCCCCATTGCCAGCAAACATTTATAGCCCAGGTAGAGTTACCTAGATGACTTAATCTAGATCTTCATTAAAATCCATTTTATTTATTTATTTATTTTATATTTTTGTATTTGATAGAGATTTCATAAGATATTACAATTGTAACTTCATGATGCAAGGAGTGATCACTTGCTAAAATTAAGCTGAGAATTGTAATGGTAGGAAGGCTGACCTCTGATTTTTCACCTAATATCTACACTGGTATGTTGAACAAACCCAAGGATTTTAGTTGTGTCATTGTGAGAAACTTCCCTTAAATAATCAACCCACAGTAATTGAATACAAAATTTCACAAGCCAACTAACTTTCTACATTCATGATAATCACAACAAGTTATGCATAAATTTCAAATAACTAACCTAAATGTTCTAAATTTTCTATTGTTTTCAGTGGTTGTTAGTCTGCTCCTATATACTTCAAAATAAAACAAACATTCATACCAAGGCAACACAACACACACAACAAAACAAAACAAAACAAACAGAACAAACAAACAAAACTATACACTATTTACACTAAGATGCAAAACATCCTAAACACTCTCACCTCAAGCCTAAAAGTAATGTTTCAAATGTTGGCCATTAACTGATAATGGAATATCTTTGTCAGTTAAGGTCTTGAGCCTGAATGTATTGTCTCCTATTATCTTTGAGCCCTGTAATGAACCTAACCATAATTTGTCAAATTTTCCATGATTTCCTTTCTTTTCATGTGCTTTATCCCAGCATAACACTAAGTCTAATATTCTAAATGTTTTGACTCTTCCTCTTTTGTCAAACCATCGTTTTACTACTGCTTGATGTTTGGCAAATTTTTCAATAGCTTGATCTCTTTTCTCATCCAATTGTAACATTGTATTATTCTAGCCTCTCTGTGATCATCAAAGCCTAAATATTCATTAGCAAACTTCCAGACAGGTATTCTTAAATTCACTGGAAGTATGGGGTCAGTCCCATAAATTAAGTGATAAGGTGCATTTCCTAAGGCTGACTTAACCTTAGTCCTATCTACCCACAGTGCATACTTTAGCAATGTGTTCCATTCTCTAGGATTCTTTTCAATTAGCTTCTTGATTATATCCAATAAAATCTGATTTGTAGACTTAGCTAACCCATTCCCCTGAGGATAATAGTTTGAAGAAAAATTTAAAACTATCCCATATTCAAATGCCCATTTAGAAAATTTCAAAGAAGAAAAAGAGGGGCCATTATCACATACCCGCGAATATGGAGCTCCAAACCTTGTTATGATGTTTTCTTCAAGGAATTTGATAACCACCTCAGTAGTAGAGAACTTGAAACATGTAGCTTCAGTCCACCTTGTATAGGAGCCAGTTAATGTCAGTATAAACTTGTGTCTTGTAGATGATGGAGGATTAATAACTCCAATGAAATCCAAGCTTGACTGTGCAAACAGCCTAGACTCAATGACTGGCTGTAATGGATTAGCCTAGTTCCTTCCCATGTCTGTTGTAGTTTGACAAGTGTGACAACTTCTAATATGACTCTCTATATCTTTAAACATTATAGGCCAATAGTATCCTTCTCTCAATATCTTATGCGTAGTGGCTAAATGGGAACCATGAGCAGTTCCATACTTATCATGCAACTCTGACAATACCTTATCTGCTTTGGCTCTATTTAAACATCTTAAATGCATTCCTTCATGGTTCTTCCTGAATAGAAGACCTCCTTGTACCATGTACTTCTATTCTTTGATCTTTAAAGCTCTCCTCTGAGAGGATTTCATCTTACTTGTGTATTTCCCTGATATCAGAAAAGTATTCAAATCATCATACCACCTTGATGCCTCATTAGTATTCAACACATATTGTTATTTCACTAAATTTGGATCTGTGTTTGCTATGGTCTACACTAATGCTTGTCCTCTGACTAGCTTCATTGGAATAATTTCCATATCAAACTCTTACAATGTTGTAATCCATTTGACTCTTTTCTCTCAAGGCTCATTCTGCATTAGCAGCATCTTCACGGCTGCATCTAGTACTATGGCCTTAACTTGACTTTGCAAGATATAATGTCTAAACTTTTTCACCCCTCTTACTAGTTTAAATGTCTGTCTTTCTGTATCAAGATATTTCAATTGTGCATCTTTCATAGGTGCACTCATAAAAGCTATGGGCTTCTCTTCATTATCTTCCCCTTTTTGTGTCAAAGTAGCTGCAACTGAATGTGAAGATGCAAAAGAATATATGTAAAATGGCTTTGTATAATCTGGACTGGTTAACACAGGAGCATCAGAAATAGCTTCCTTGATATCTTCAAATGTAGCTTTAGCTACTGGTGTCCACTCTATTTTTGCATCCTTCTTAAGCATGGCGTTCAATGGTTGCACAATTTTTGCAAAGCCTATAATAAACTTCTAGACAAAGTTAAATTTACCAAAAAAATGACTTTAGTTCCTTCTTACTATTTGGTAATTGCAATTTCTTTATTCCTTCCATTCTATCAGGATCAATAGATATCCCATTTTTAGAAATGACATGTCCTAATAATTTTCCTTCAGTTACACCAAAAGAACATTTATTTGGGTTGAGAGAAATCCCATACCTTTTACATCTTTTAAGTACTCTTCTCAGATCCTCAACATGAGTGGATACATCTTTGGAATAAATCTTTAAATCATCCATATAAATTACAATGCATTTACCTGACAATCCACGGAATGCAATATCCATGGCTCACTGAAAAGTGGCACCTACATTGATTAGACCAAAAGGCATTCTTCTGTATGCATAATTACCCCATTTACAAGTAAAAGTGGTTTTCAACCTATCTTCTTTATCAACTAAGACTTGGTTATATCCTAAAAATCCATCTACAAAAGACATCATCTTAGTTCCATTTACTACTTGGAGCACTTCATCTATTGGAGGTAAAGAATAATTATCTTTTTCAGATGCCTTGTTCAAATTTCTAAAATCTACACATAACCTAATGTCTCCACTTTTCTTTCTCACAGGTACTAAATTAGCTACCCAAGTTGAATGTCTGACTAGGAAAATTATTCTAGAAGACAACAATTTTTTTACTTCTTCAAAGATTAAAGACTCTAATATGGCATTCAAAGGCCTTTGTTTCTACCAAAATGGTTTAACATCTAGTTTTAAGGGTATCACATGAGTTATGATGGATGTATCATATGTTTTCAAATCTTCATATGTCCATGCTATTACATGTTTGTACTCTTTCAGAACATCCACAATTTCCTTTCTTAATTCCTCAAAGCAAGCCTTTCCAATCAGTACATTTTGTGGACTCTTCTCTATTCCAATGTTATATGGATCACACTTACCTCCCTCAGTTTTGGGCAAATCTTTTTGTCTTATTACCCCGTCAAAGTCAAAAATCTGTTCCAACTCAATTACTCCCTTAGGTAAGAAATTGCTTTTCAAGTTGATTAGGTCTTCTTCATCCCCAGACACATCAGGCCATTCCTATTCATCAACGATCTAAGCTTCAAATACCTCATTACAGGTTAAATAATCTACAATTTGCTGATCTCCCTCAAATACTTGAAAATGAGTAACATTATCTGGTACACTAGGAACATTTACTAATTCAACAACAAATATTTTTAATCCTGACAATGTTAAGGGTTCCAAAGTGCTGGTAGCAACTGCTAATGCATTTGGTCTATGATTCAATTCTCTAGGGATATGTTCTATGTTAAAGGCATAAAATGAATCTATCAAATCCCACACCCTATGCCTATAACATACCATCTTTTTATAATTGCATGCATTCATCTTTCTTACCTATCTAACCACTAACTCAGAATCTAAAAACACTCTGATCTTTTTTACCTTTTTCTTAATAGCCATAACAAGTCCATAAATCAAAGCTTCATATTCTGCTACATTGTTAGTACAAGAAAATTGTAGCGTATATATAGCTAAATATGACTTACCATTAGGATCTATAAGTTCCACACCTACACCTGCACCCTGTTTAGATTTAGATCTATCACATTTCAGTGTCCATATGCCATCTTTATTCTTTGGACTCTTTACTTTGGCATGTTTTGTCTTTTCTACTACATGTGAGGTGTTATCTTGTTTCTTCATAGGCAGTTCATTTTGGCTTACTTGTACATTTATCATTTTAGTTTGTAAATCAGAATGACAGACACTTTTGTCTTTTGTTTCTTTTACTACATCCATATTATTCTAAAAGTTTCTCTCTGGTTGACTAGAATTAACTTTCCCTTCTTTCATTTCTATCCCCTTTGTGCACTTTATGTATTGATACTCTATAGTATCTTTGTACATACCACAATTCTCTTTAGGATGAGGCTTATTATGGACCCTACACATACCTTTACATAACCTTCACTGTACTAGAATATTTTGTTCAATGCACCTTTCCATTTCTTGTCTAATGGTATGACCAAAACTATTTATTGCATTGTCTTCCTCATTAGAAGAATTTCTATCAGACTTAATGAATAATATTGTTTCTTTACTGACATGTTTTTCTCTAAATTTTAACATCAGGATTTCTTCGATCTGCACTCCCCTATTAGTGATTCTATAAACACCAGGTTAAACAAAAGCATACAATATCTCATTAGTCCTATTGTATTCTTTAATCATGTGTTTCATCCTGGTTTCAACTTCTATCCTGATCTGATTTGAAACACCTCTCCATGTTGTTAGGGTTAGCCAGCAAAAGATATCAATTAAATGCAAATAAAGATTAAACAAAGGAATGGAAATACATAGAAATAATAACAGCGAGAGACAAGTTTTAACATGGTTCACCCAAACTCGGGCTACATCCACCAAATAGAGAGTCCAATATTATTATCCAATAAATCAAACCGATTACAATCAGCAATCCCTGCAACTCAATATTGCTGCAAAATGCTACAATACAATATCAAAACCCTAACCCTTAGCCACTTTTTATCAAGCTTTTTGTTAGTTACTAAAAATAGGGTTTTCTTATGTCGGTCAATGAAAAATAACTCTTGGTGCCTTTATAAAATAATAAAAAACCATGTGAGGTTTTAGGGGCACTGCCCCTTGACCTCACCCTGTATCACAATAGGGGACGCACTAGGGGCGCTGCCCCTTGACCCCGTCTTGGGGGTGCTGCCCCCAAACCCCCGCAAGGGGCGCTATCCCTTGACCCGGTAGGAATTTGGGGGGAAACTGTGCTGATAAAAGTGGGGTAAATTTAACCTCCAAGTCTGATTAGGCTCCATATAACAACACAAGGTAACCACATGTGTGAAAAATCATTGGCCATATATACATTCAATGTTTTAGACCAGTCTCTACTCAACAACATCCCATAATTCATAGGTATATCTACTACCTAAATGTCAATAAACTGACTTACCCTAGGATCTGAGGCTAACTACATTTGAATATGCATTAGTTCTCCTATCACATTAACCTCAATTTTATCCAACTGTGTAACAACCTTGGCAGATTTGGTAGGGGTCAGCCCTAAAGTTTTGCATATCCCTAAAGGCATTACATTCGCTGATGCACCAGAATCTACCATGCAATTATGTATGTTCTTTCCAAACATTCTAATGGTTAACAAGAAAGGAGGGGATTCTTTCTTATTTGCATACTTGACTACATTAGTGTTAGAAGGCTATTCAGTTTTCTGACTCTTTTCTTTAGGTTGTGAATCCCTACTAGGAACATTCACATCAGCAGAAACCTCAGCTATCACAGATCTATCCAAGGATTTTATGAAAGCATTTATGATCCCTAGACTTTTCAATAACTCACATAAAGGTATACTGACCTTAATTTTTTTTATCTCTTCTAA
Organism: Cunninghamia lanceolata; assembly: GCA_027924645.1. Lineage (NCBI taxonomy): Eukaryota > Viridiplantae > Streptophyta > Pinopsida > Cupressales > Cupressaceae > Cunninghamia > Cunninghamia lanceolata. The sequence goes on from BSBN01000582.1 coordinate 5,764,575, forward strand.
CAAGTAACTCATCAACCTCATTGTTTCTACTATCTCTGTTTTCCATATTTGCACTTTTTATGCTACTGGTCCATTATTCACATGGTGATTGGCCTTTAGTATAGCAGGATTATTACTAGCATTTTGGTTTGGGGGAGTATTGAAATTGTTAGGAGTGGAAGTAGTGAAAGGACCTCCTATCCTAGTGTTATTTCTCAGATTGTAGGTATGATTTTTATTAGACTGTTGAAAAGCCTACACTTCCTTTGTTTCATACAACACTTCATTTTTAGTTTCAAAGGGAAATTGAAATGCATTTAGTACTAAGGTTGTTTCAGGATATAAGTTCTCACCAAAATAAGGTTCATCTTCCAACAATTGATCTTCTTCTTCTCTAGTTGCCAAGGTAAAAGTCTCTAAGACCAAAGCAGTCTCATATCCTGAGAGCACTATTTCATTACCTTTGGGAATGAGAAACTTAGAAGTAGGAGCTTGTACATCTACATTGAAAATATTTTCTGCCAAATGAAACTAAGGGCAATCTAATTCAGCATGGGCACTGGTATTTTCTGTATCCTGGTTATCCAAATTCTCAAATGGAGAAGCTAGAGGGCCATTATTTGGCCCTGTGTTCTATGTTTTAGGTGCCCTTGGTTGATTCTAATTCCTACTGTTATTACCCTAGCCTCTATTATCTATAGCAGGTCCTCTATTTTGCATCGATTGTCCTAGATTATGATTTTGATTCTGACTGTAATTCTAGTTTTGATTTGAACCTTGACCCTGGTCATAATTCTGATTATGATTCTGGTTATGGTTTTGGTTATGGTTCTGGTTATAGTTTTGGTTTTGGCTCTGGTTATAATTCTGACTATATCCTTGGTTATTTCTACCATAGAAATTTCCATTTCTCAGTTGTGTCATTTCAGTAGTTAATCTTTTCAAGTGTGCAATAATTTCTTTGATTTCTTTCCTATCCTCTTGTGCCTTTGCCACAAATGTATACTAAGGAGGTTGGAATAAAGACTGACCATTACTCTAATGATTATTGGTAGTGTTACTAGTATAAGGGACTATAGCCTGGATTGGGGCAGGATCATACATAGGCGTGTATGTAGGGACTGAATTCAACAGTGGAGTGTTATGTGTAGGAACTCCATTCCAAGGTTGTGCTTGACTTTGCATCCCAAGATTTCCTGCATTAAGAAATGGATTATAAGTTGTTTGTCTCATCTCCTAGTTTACTGAGGCTACCTCCTTATAAGCTTTAGATATTGTATCTATATCAACCTTTCTTTTGACAAACATAGCTATTAAAGGATCTAAGGCAACATAATACATGGCTAATAATGCATCAGCAATTACTATATAAGGAGCTACTAACCTAGAATAAGCTTTTTGAAACCTATCATTGAAATTGTCAATCAGCTCCCCTTCACCTCTTTTAATTGCAGCTAATTTATGATATAAGGTGGAAGGATCTATTGGTCCTCTAAATTTTGACAAAATTGTTTCCTCCATAAGTGCCCAAGAAGAAATGTAACCGTTAGGCAAGTTAACATACCAGTTAGAAGCCTACTCATTAAAGGTGTAAGGAAATAACCTACATACAACATCTTGATATTCTAACCTGGCTCTAAATCATGCCTCCTTGAATATCCTAATAACATCTTCTGGATCCTAATGCAACTGATATTTAGGACATATCTTTTTAGGATTCTTTGGCATCTCATGATAAATAGGGAATGTTATAGGCGAATTGACATTAAAGTAAGCCATTGCAGTTACTTGTGCTTGACCTAGACCTCTGGGGATACCTAGATTTCTAGGTGGACTTGGATTTCTGGGAGGACTATGACCCCTAGGAGGACTAGGACCTCTAGGAGGACCTGAACCAAGATTTAAAGATCTGAATGAGGAACTGTCAGGACTCACAATGTTATGGATGTTAAAAGGTGATCCAAGAGGCATTCCAGATGAGCCTCCTGTGTGTGATATTCTAGAATTCCAAATTAAAGGACCCTTACTTTGCCTTTTATCAGGTAATTGTATGAAGATATCTTTGAAACTAGATCTAGACCTGGTCACCCTACCACTATTATGAGCCAGCTTTACTCAAATTCAACCTTAACTCCAATCGGCCCTCCTTCTAGAGCCAAAAACTATTCATGATTGTTTTTACACATTCATAACAAAAGTTAAAATTCACAAAAGTGAACCTAACTATCTTGAAAGATATGAAGAAGTCAATTAAGATTACTTAATCCCAAGTTTCTGTATGGTTAGGTCTTAACCTTGTGGATAATTCAGTAGGTTAATGTGAATTTGTAATAAGCAAGGGGCCTTACTTGATTTAAGGTGATTGATGAGTTACTAGACTTGAATTATGCAAAATGGTTACAAATATCGACAAATTATCTATCACTTTGCATAAATTTGTTACTGTATCACTAAGCTTTGTATGATTTATATTAAAACAAGCTTTTCTTTTCAAATATTTTGAAGATTACCAAATATTAACTCAATTGTTCCTATTTCTTTCAAATGTCAAACAATCTCCTTTAAATTTCTGGGTTAAAGCTAAGTATTTCAAATGTTTGGGAAAACGTTAAAGAAAATTCAAATTGAACATCATTTTGCTACATGATTTAAATGTTTTGTTATCCATGTGGTAAGAAGTAAAACAAATTTAATCAAATCAACAAACTAAATCATTAAATGTTAGTCCTGAGTATTTTCATGAACATACATTCAAGATTGCGCGCTTTAAGAGATATTATTCAAATACAAAGAAGAGCCAGAAAACACTCTAAATATAGATGCAGAATTCTAGATTTATTTGTATTCAAAACACATAGTCATATATGATTTACAATGTATGAATGACTCTTTGCTTCATTAATCAACATCATAGAAAACTTACAACTCTTTACAGATAGAATAAGAAAGCTGGACATTCCATGCATTCCTTAGTGTAGACATAGGTGACCTCCTCTAAATACTTTCTCCTCTACTTAAAATGTTTAAACAACTACAATTATCAGCTATCTTCTACAAGGGTAAGTGTAGGAAGCTGGGTCCACATAGAGGGGAAGTCACAGGCAAAATAAAATCCTGATAGAAATGGGTACCCATTTTAAAAGAAATGGGTACCCGTTTTAAAAGAAACATGGACCTATTTAAGAGCGAGTGCCCGAGCCTAAATGGGTACCCTCTTAGGAATGGGTACCCATTTAGGAGTAGGTGCCCGATCCTAAATGGGTACCCGTTTAGGAACGGGTGCCCGATCCTAAATGGGTACCCATTTCTATATTGATGTTTAAATTTGAAAAAAAACATGCGCACTTTTTTTTCCCACACAAAAGGAACAGGTACCCATTTTAAAATGGATACCCATTCATAACGCGTACCCATTTTAGAACGGGTACTCATTCCTAAAAGCTTAGGCTTGGGAAAGGTATGGTAAGCCAACCCCGTGCCTTGGACCTACAAGTTTTTTTCTGAGTATAGAACAAGAGAAAATACTAAGTTTGCCTATATGGCTGACGGCATTTTTTTATGAAATTAAAACCCATTACAAATGACAGTGTCTAGTTTTCAAATATGTATTTTTTTTAATTCAACTTATTTTTCTATTTATTGTTTAATTTATGAGCAAACTGGTCCAAAAACATGAAATGATAGGTGTTTGTATTTTTTTAATAACTTTTATTTTTTAAAGCTTTTTGAAAAAAAATTATGTCATCAATATACACATCATTCTCTACACAATGAATTTTTTTTCATTTTATGGTTAGTTTTGCTCAAATTATGTTGGCCGTACACGAGGGTTTTTGAAAACAACAGTTAGGGCAAATAAAAAATGAATTAAAAATTTTTTTGGAAAAAAGATATAAAAAAATATCCTCACCAAACTTCACTGTACTACACATATTTCCTCAAAAGGATTTAGAAAAATACTTTTATTTAGGTCAAATTATGTTGGTTGTACACGTGCATGGTATGGTAAACAAAAGTGACTTTTAAATAGTGGATTTTAGAAATGCCTATTCAAAATCAATTTGTATCATCTGGGTATTAAAATAAATTACATATTTGGAAACTAGACTTTGAGTACTATATTTTATATTACTAACTTTTTCTAAGATTCAATCTTTAAGTGCCTCAAATATTTAAGTCAAATGTGACAAATTTTAAAAATCAGGGAAAACACTTCCACTTTTTGGCCAAAAAGTGGACCCAACTTCTTGCACTGACCCACAAATCCTTGTGTAAGTAATGTACAAATAGAAAAGTTCCTTATATAGAGTTTGAAACTTTCCATTGCTACGGCTATAAACTTCAATCTACGGTTGAGATCCTTCTATTATTAATCAATGGTACACATTCATCTCTAACCATTTGTCAAAATATCTAAATGGCATCTTTTCCTCCTCTCAAAGGATGCTGTTGGAATCTTTCAAAAATAAGATTCCCCTTTTTCTCTTTGACTTCTGCTTGTGGATACTCTTTACTTGACTTTTCCAAAACCGTTACCCTTCTTTACAATTTCTATTCTTTCAAATATGTTTTGAAATTACCAATTACACCTTCTACAAAGGTGCGGTCCCCTCCTGGACTCTTTGTCCGTAAATACTATTGCATCACAACTCCTTGCCTCAATTTCTTTTCTCTGTTTTCTGAGCCTTCTCTTCTTTTCTTATACTTCTTCATTTTAGCACTTTCTTCCACTAATGAATCCATCATTTGTTTTCTCATGTATGCTTCAAGATTTTCTATGCATGGTGTAAAAATGGCATTAAAGTCTATTAAGGCCCCTTCCTCTCGATATGTTGGTATGTCCATGCATTCATGCTCTAAAAGTTTCTCTACTATCTTCTTGAGCATTCTAATCATTTCATCTACTTTCTCTTCTAAATCTTGGGCAACTATTATACATTTTCTGAGGTTATCTTCCTCAAATTTAAGTTCTAATCTTGTCTATGGCACTTGATTTGCTAGTGAAGCGGTAATTACTCCTTCATTAATCAAATCTTCTATTTTTTCCTCAATTTCTGTCAATTGCTTCAGCTCTGATTTGCATTCTTCCTTTCTGAATTGACAATTATGCACAAGTATGTTGTATTTACTCTTTTCTCTAGCAACTACTTCCCAACTTTTCATAGCCTATTTTTTTACTTGCTCACCTTCTTGCATAAAATATTTAAACCATTCATCAAATACATTGGCCTCAAGCCTTTTATTTTCCATGTCCCTTATTTCTTCTTTAGATACCACTGCTATGTTACTGGGCAGTTCTGGGACTGTTGTATTGGGATCAAATATCCCTTTAATGAATTGTTTCAATTGGACAATGTGTCCTTTCAAATATTCCTACTTATCTGTGTCTTTTCTTAGCATCTCTACTGTCACTTGGTGCATATCCTCCCACTCAGTGATGTTTTGCTCCTATGTAGTATGCCCAAGGTCAAAATTTAGTATCTTATACTCCTCCAAGGTTATTTCCCCTTTTGCTTTTTCTTTCTATGGTATTACCAGGTTTAGCATTCTAGATCCATCTAGACCTCTCTGTATAGTTGACATTGTTTTGGTTTTTCTTCTTTCTTTCCTTGGAGTAGTACCAACTAGCAAACTTTTAATATCAATTGGTACCAATTGTACCTCTTTCTTCTCCTTTCTTATTTCCTCTCCTGACCAGGTAGGAATTTAATTGGTGCCTTCTGCAGTTTTGACTTCATCAATTACTTCCTCTTGAAGTCTCTTTATTTCTACCTCTTGTTGTTGTTGTTGTTCCTGCTGTTGTTCTTGTTGTTGTTTCTATTCGTGTTGTTGTTCTTGTTCTTGTTGGTGTTGTGGAATTTTCTATTCAAGTGGAGCCTCTTATTCCATGGGATCATCTTGCTATTCTTTTGATTCACCCTAATTTTCCTTGTCTTCTATTTCAATGTCCCCTCCATCTTCAGCCTCCTCTTCAGGACCTTCCTCTTTTGATGGCTCTTTTTCTTGATCTTCTTCTATATGTATTCGCTCTACATTTGGCATGTTGATATCCTCTGTTCGTTCTTCCACTTTATTTTCATCAACCTTTTCTATTTCCTCCTTACCTTCAGGTCTCTTAGCCTCATCTTCTAAAATCTAATCTCTTGTATCTTCACTTTCCTTCTGTATTTGTTTTATATGTGTAGGGGATTCTACCATTGTATCTTCTTCTTCTTTTTCTTGTTCACCATACATATTCAATATGTTCAAGACATCTACGCCTGAAATGCTTGTTCCTATTTCTCCTTCTGGTTGAGGCTTCTTTTCTGTAATTATCTCCTCAGGTATACCTTCTTTCTCAGCTTCTTCAATTTTATGTGCCTCCTCTTGTACATCTTTGATGATTTTAGGAGGAACCAAGGTACCAAATGGGTCCACTACTCCTGCTTCTTCCTGTACATTTTCCTCTTCACGTTCTGGGCTCTCTTCAATCTCCATTTCAGCTTGAGTGCTTTGTTCTTCCTCTTCACTTAGGAAATCACTAGATTCTTCCTCTATGTTAATCTCTTTTCTAGTATACATTCCTCTTTCTTCACTATCACTACTGTCAATGTGAACAGTCTCAATAGTTTTTTTGGCTTTGTGTGTTTCTGACTCTTGTAGCATTTCCCCATCCAATTTTGTCTTTACTTGAATATATGTTTGTCTCATTTCTGATGAAGTGGATGCACTAGGTATACTACTTAATTTTTTACCTACTTGTTGTCCTCCAATTACTTCACTTGTTTTAGAAGTCTCACCCTTTGACAAACTTATTTGTATTGCCTTTCTAATTTGTTGTCCTATTGCTTCCTTGGTAGTTTGTGCCTCTTCTGCACTAATTTCATGACTTAGTGATTTTGGATCTACAAACGTATCCGATGACACTGCTACTATTATTCCTAATGCATATGGATCCATTAGAGTAGCATTCTTATCATTTTCAACAATCTTAGCTTGTACAATCTTCCTCTTCTTCTCATAGAAGCACTGAAGATCCTCACTAGGTTCTATCATTCTCTTCCTCCCCTTCTTAGGGTATGTGATTTGTCTTCCCTCAGCCTTGAGTTCTTCAATCCTGTCTTTTAACCATGTCTTGGAAAAAAAATAATGGGTTTAGACAATATGTCCAGAGATGTGTTCCATGGTTGTGACCAATTAGGCTCTGTAATAGGAGCCAACCTTGCCTCTGCATAACTATGATGCACTAATTGGCCATCTTCTTGAACCTCTAGAGGAACATATATGTCACCCATGGTTTTCATCTGCTCAATTGTCAACCTTTTGTAAGCCCTTTTCCTCACTTCCTTATCATTCTTGCAATCGAACCAAAAATCTTCAATATGTATCTGATGCTTATACTTTTTGCCAATTGTACTCTAGATCCTATGAATAGGAGGAAATCTCCTGGCTAAACCAAATTCTTGAAAACCATAATATCTTAATTCTTGCTTTGAATATCCGGCAACTTCTTCTCTATAACAAGAGTACCTTCCAATGGCCCAAGATAACTTAAGATTACCTCTACTAAATTTCTTCTTGTACATTTTGAAAGAATTCAAATTTTGCCTTGAAAACTCCAACACAATCAATTTGTCAGAAGGATACCGGGGTAACATGAAAGGGTTTCCTTCAAATCCTTTAGTTCTGATACAAGTGAAATGTGGAAATTGAATGTACCACGAACTGTGTAACCCAATTGCATCTTCTGCATCCTTAGACAATCTTTTATCAGGTTCTTCTCTCAAAATTCTCACCATATATGTATAAAATACATCATAAACCAAATCATATTTCTTCATTACATTTTCTTCTTGTAGGTCCGGGTAATGTTCGTATACTAACTTTTGATCAGGACCATTCCATAGGGTTCCAACCCTTTCTATTCCATGTATGTAAGGTCTAAGTTCTATTGTACAGGAATATAACAAATATGAAGATAAATAAAATGGCATCATCTTTTGTTTTCTCAACATAGCTTGTTTCCATATGGTTGTACTTATTGCCTTGGCCTAGTGGATCTGTCCCTTTTCTTTGCCTCCTTCCCTTATGAACTCAATAACAGTAAACATCCATGGGTCACATTTGGTGCTATCTCTCAGTCCAACCAATCTACTCAGCATTGTGATCATCAAATAGATTTCTTCCTTGAAGTATATTCTCATTAGGTTCTTGTGTACTGTAGCTACAGCCTTGGGTTTATTTTCTGGGCTGTACCAGCTATAGAATATTTTTTCTCTGCAACTCCTCTCATTGCTCTGATAATCTTCATTATATTGATCTATATCAATATCTCTCATTTCCTCATTAGTTTCTAATCCAAAAGTCCTTGCAATACCCTCTGTGGATAAATCAACAGTTAATCTGTTATAAAACATGATTTTTTTGGTACTTGGATCATACAAGTATATGCAGTCCAGACATAAATCTCTAGCCTACATAGCCAATGGAAAACCTGCTGGCCTATATAACCTGCTCTCCCATATACATTTCATATCCAATGAAGCATCTGTAGTAGTTATTTTTTGTAAAACATCCTCTGCATCATAATGCCCTATGTTTGTATCTTTGCCTACCCCACTCGTACTGATTAGGGACGGATATCCCATGTTCAAGGGCAACTCTTCTTTCTCTATCTCCTTTCGTGGTTTTCTCTCCTTTTTCACCTCACCCCCTATATCCTTTTTTTGCTTCAGGGCCTTCCTGTTGAAACATGCACCTTTTAACTTTTTATTTTACCTTTCTCTTAGGGTTTTACTATGAATTTTTTCCTTTTTTACCATTTTATCCTAGCCCAGTTTGTTCTTTTTGTTTGACTTTCACATTTGCTAAGCTCTTTTACCTAGCTAATTAATAGTTTTAATAGTGATTTAACAAATTCCTACATTTTATAATGAAATTATTGAAATTCAAATGCATTTTACCATTTGAAATGTAATGGCATTTTGGGATAAATACCTATATTTCTTGACTATTTAACCATTATCTTTGACTTACTTTTACCTTTTTGCTTTCGTCTAGCTACTGTAACTCCGTCACCTCGGTGAATTCTTCTCAATTTCTGTAGCAATTTTCTTTCTCTATAATTTCTAATTCTTAGCAATGTCAATCTGAAAGAAAATAACATTAAATTTACCCTAACTCTCGTTAAATTTTACTCTTTTTTTTAGTGTTAGATTGGCATTAATTACAACAATTAATGCACCAAAAGTTTCGGCCTTCTATTTCAATATTTGAGTTTTGAATCTTTTATCCGTTCGTTTACTTATACATACATCCTATTTTCCTTGTATGTTATCATTTGTATGTTAGCATTGTATCTTTTATACATACAAACATATATGCAAACAACCATGACTAATGCTTTTCTCTTGGCCTCATCTTTTGTAATCTAATCTCTTGTATCTTCACTTTCCTTCTGTAATAACGGTGGAACGCACTTTACTTTTCTAATTGTATCTTCCGAGATGCAACAATACTTGTATCCAACCTTTAGATACAAAGCCTTATACATACAAACATATTTGTATCTCTCTTTTTGGACTTCTCATTTCATAAACTGCAGTATATAACCTTTTTGGCTCCGAATTGTATATACCATGAAATGCATCTTTTAATATACATTAAGTCTTGATGCATCATTTTAACCTAATTTTACCTTCCCTTGAGTTTCACATTGTATGTATATCGAAATGTATGTATTTAAAGCATACATACAAAGCATGAAACATACCACTGATAAAACTGCATTTCATACTTCCTCGGGTCCGCGACATGCATATACTATTGTATATCACTTTGTATGTTTCCTTTTTACCAAACATACAAACTTAAAATACATTCGGCGGACTCAACCAATTATTCATTTAAACTTTGAACTTTGTCGGGCCTAACTTGTATGTAAGAATAAAAGCATTAGCAAAATGCATGCAAGTATAATGATGTAATAAACTCAACAACTCCCTTATGCAACTCATACAATGACTCGATATACAAACAACTTTGTATATGCAACATACAAACCCTCCCATATTACATTTCACCAAAAACACACATATCTTGGAAAATATTGGGAATTCTAAAATGATTCAAAAAGCAACTCTTACTCATTTTTGACAAAGAATTCGCCTCTATTTTTCTCTAGTACTTGATGTCATTTTTCCTTATTTTCAACAAGGTTTGTAATATTCACTTCCTTTTCCCTTTTACCACGAAGCAGACCCACACACAAGCAAAAACACATGGCCACAGCAGGGGTCCTCATTTTGCTAAGAAGTAAAATGGGGCATGTTGTGAGCATCACAATAGATACTCCATGCATTCCTTAGTGCAGACATAGGTGACCTCCTCTTCTAAACTAAAATACTCTTCTAATCAAACTGTTCAAACAAAATACAATTGCCAGCTATCTTTCAAAAATCCCTGTGTAAATAAAGTACAAGTATCAGAGCTTCTTATATAGAATTTGAAGCTTCCCACTGCTACGACTACAAAGCTTAATCCATGGTCAAGATCCATCTATTATTAATCAGTGGTGCATATTCATCTGTAACTATTTCTCAAAATATCTAAATGGTATATTTTCCCTCTCAAAGGATGCTATTGGAATCTTTTCAAAAAATAAGATTCCCCCTTTTCTTTGCCCGCAGATACTCTTTACTTGACTTTTTCAAAACTGCTGTTCCCTTTACAATTTTTATTCCTTCAAATATGATTTGAAATTATTAATTATACCTTCTATAAAGGTGCGGTCTCCTCCTAGACTCTTTGTCCATACATACTCCTACATTATAACCCCCTCTTTTAGTTTCTTTTCTCTGTTCTCTGAACCTTCACTTCTTTTCTTGTATTTCTTCATTTTTGCACTTTCTTCCATCAATGAGTCAATCATCTATTTACTCATATATGCTTCAGGACTTTCCATGCATGGTGTAAAAATAGCATTAAATTTTGTCAAAGCCCTTTCCATCTCATATGCTGGGGTATCCATGCATTCATGATCTAATAACTTTTCTACTATTCTTTTATGTATTCTGATCATGTCTTCTACCTTTTCTTCTAAATCCTAGACAACTATCATGCACTTTTTGAGATTATCTTCTTCAAATTCAAATCCGCATTCCTCTCTTTTGAATTAGCAATTATGTACAAGTATACTACATTTGTTCTTTTCTTTTGGAGACAATTCCCACCCTTTTACTACTTGTCTAATTACATACTCTCCTTCTTGTAGGAAATCCTTGAACCATTGTTAAAAAATATTAGCCTTAAGCCTTTTATTTTCCATGTCTTTTATTTCATCCTTGGATACAACTGCTATTTCATTAGGCAATTTTGGTACTGTTGTATTGGGATCAAATATTCCCTTAAAAAATTGTTGCAATTGGATAATGTGTCCTTTCAAATATTCTTGTTTGTCTTTATCTTTTCTCAACATTTCTATAGTTACTTGGTGCATGTCTTCCCATTCAGTTATATGTTGTTCCCTTGTTGTATGTCCTAGGTCAAAATTTATTATTTTATATTCATCCAAGGTTATTTCTCTGTTAGTCTTCTCCTTTTGAGATATGGCTAGATTCAACATCCTAGATCCATCTGGACCTCTTTGAATAGTTGACATTGTTCTAGCCTTTCTCTTTTCCTTCCTTGGCATGGTATCACGTAATAAACTTTTGATATCAATAGGTACCAATTGTACCTCCTTTTCTTTCCTTATCTCTGCTCCTAACCAGGCAAGAACTTCTTTTGTGCATTTAGCAATTTTTTGTTCATTTATTACCTCTTCCTAAGGCTTTTCCACTTCTCCCTATTCCTGTGGTTGTTGTTGTTCCTGTTGTTGTGGAGGTTGCTATTGAGGGGCTTCCTCTTGTACCATGGGATTATCCTGCTATTTGGACTCATCCTCATTTTCTTCTTCTTCAATTTTTGTGTTCCCTCCAGCTTCATCTTCTTCCTCAGGACCCTCTCCCTTTGACGATTCTTTTTCTTGATCCTCTTCCTCATGTGCTTGCTCTATATTTGTCATGTCTATGTCTTTTGCTTGTTCTTCAGTTTTACTTTCACCAACATTCTCTGTATGTCCTTCACCCTTAGGTTCCTTGGTTGCATCTTCTGTATTTTCACCTTCCCTTTATTCTTTTTTGGCCCTGCTAATTTGCTCTATATGTGTAGGGGATCTTACCATTGTATCATCTTCCTTTGCTTCTTTTTCCTATTCTTGCCTACTTTGTATGTTCTTTTCTTCTTCACTCTGTTCACCATACATATTAGGAATATTTAGTACATCTACACCTGATGTACCAACTCCTGTTTCCTCTTTTGTTTGAGTAGGCTTTTCTATGATTGTTTCCTCAGGTGCATCCTCTTTTTTAGCCTCTTCAATTTTATGTGCTTCCTCTTGCACATCCTTGATTATTTTAGGAGACACTAAGATACCAAATGGATCTATTATCCCTGATTCTTCCTGAACCTTTTCCTTTTCAGACTCTAAGCCTTGTTCAACTTCCATCTCCACCTAAGTACTTTGCTCATCTTCCTTAATTAATAATTCACTAGATTCTTCTATTTCAATTTATTTTCCTACATATAGTTCTCTCTCTTCACTTTCACGACTGTCACTTCCAATATGAACAGTCTCAGTGGTTTGTTTGGCTTCATATGCTTTTGACCCTTGCAGTATTTCTCTAGACAACTCTATCTTCACTTGAGCATATACTTGTCTCTTTTCTGTTGGGGTGGATGCACTAGGTATATCACTCAACTTTATACCTACTTGATGTGTTCCTATGACTTCACTTGTTTTTGAAGTTTCCCCCTTTGATATACTTATTGGTATTGCCCTTCTAACTTGCTACCCTCTTACTTCCTTGAAAGTCTGTGCTTCTTTTGTACTAATCTCATAGCTCAATGATTTTTCCTCTACAAATGCATCAGATGATACTACTACTGTTATTCCCAATGCATAGGGATCCATCAAAGTAGCATTCTTATCCTTCTCTACAATTTTAGCTTCTACAATCTTTCTCTTCTTCTCATAGAAACATTGGGGATCATCACTAGGCTCTCTTACTCTCTTCTTCCCTTTCTTTGGATATGTGTTTTCCCTCCCTTCAGCTTTGAGTTCTTCAATCCTATCTTTGAAAACAAAATAACTAGTTTGGACAGTACGTCCAAAGAAGTGTTCCACGGTTGTGACCAATCAGGCTCTGTAATAGGAGCAAGCCTAGCCTCTGCATAACTATGATACATCAATTTATCATCTTCTTTAACCTCTGGAAGAACATATATAGCTCCCATAGTTTTCATTTTCTCAACTGTTAGTCTTTTATGAGCCCTCTTCCTTACCTCCTTATCATTTTTGCAATATGACCAAAAATCCTCAATATATATTTGATGCTTAAACTTTTTATCAATTGTATTTTAAATCCTATGGAAAGGATCAAACCTTCTGGCTAAATCAAACTCCTCAAATCCATGATATCTTAATTCCTGTTCTGAATAACTAGCAACTTCCTCACTGTAGCATGCGTTTCTGCCAATCGACCAAGGTAGCCTAAGGTTTCCTCTGCTAAACTTCTTCTTGTACATCCTAAAGGCATTCAGATTTTGCCTTGAAAACTCTAGAACAATTAATTTGATGGAAGGATACCTGGGTAACATGAAAGGTTTTCCCTCAAATCTTTTAGGCCTAATGTAAGTGAAGTGTTCAAATTGAATATACCAAGAACTATGTAGCCCAATTGTATCTTCTGCATCTTTAGATATCCTCTTATCAAGTTCTTCCCTCAAAATTCTTACCATGTAAGTATAGAATACATCATTAACCACAACATACTTCTTCATTGCATTTTCCTCCTATAGATTAGGGTAATGCTCATATACTAGTTTTTGACCTGGACCACTTCCCAAGGTTCCAACCCTTTCTATTCCATGTATGAATGGTCTAACTTCTACTGCACATGAATACAATACATATGAAGACAAATAGAAAGGCAACAACTTTTTCTTCCTTAGCATGCCCTATTTCCATATAGCTATGCTTATGGCTTTTGCCTAGTGAATCTGTCCTTGTTCCTTTCCTACTTCTCTCATGAACTCAATGATGGTAAACATCTAGGGCTCACATTTAGTGCCCACTCTCAATCCCACCAATCTACTCAGCATTGTAATCATCAAGTATATTTCCTCTTTGATGTATATTCTCAGCAGATTTTTGTGTACTCTTGCCACAGCCTTGCGTTTATTTTCTGGGCTATACCAACTGCACAATATCTTAGCTATACAATCCCTTTCATTGGTATGAAAATCCTCATTGTATTGATCTATGTCAATATCTACCGTTTTCTCATTGATCTCCAGACCAAATGTCCTTGCAATACCCTCGGTAGATAAATCTACAATGAGTCTGTCATGAAACATTATTTTCCTGGTTGATAAGTCATACAAAATTAAGCAATCTAAACACAAATCCCTGGCTTCCATAGCCAATGGAAAACCCGCAGCTCTGTATAATCCGCTCTCCCATATACACCTCATGTCAGGTGTAGTATTTGCTGCTGTGATCTTCTGTAATCATTTGCATCATAATTCCCAATGTTTGTATCTGTCCCTACTCCATTGTAACTAATCAATGATGGATATCCTCTATGTAGTGGAAACTCTTCTTTCTATATTTCTTTGTGAGGTTTCCTCTCCTTTTAAACTTCTCCCCCTGTATCTACCTTTTTCTACTTTGGGGCCATCCTCTGGAAAAATGCATCCTTTTAACTTTTCATTTTACCTTTTACCTAGGGTTTTACTATGAATTTTCCATTTTGTACCATTTTATCGTAACCCCCATTTATCTTTCCCATTTTGACTTACACATTTGTTTAACTCTACCCCGCTAGTTAACAATTAAACCAGTAATTTAACAAGTGTTTATATTTTAAAATGAAATTACCAAAATCTGTTTTGCATTTTTTACCATTTGAAATGTAACGGTGTTTTAAGATAAATACCTATATTTCTTGACCACTTAACTTTTTGTCCTTGACTCACTTTATTGTCTTTCACTCCATCTAGCTTCTGTAATTCTGTCACTTTGATGAATTTTGTTCACTTTTCTATAACAATTCTTCTTTCTACAGTTTTAATTCTTGATAATGTAAATCTGAAAGCAAAATGACTTTAAATTTACCCTAACCCTTTGAATTTTACTCTTTTTTGAGTGTTATCTCGGCATCAACTACAGTAGTTAATGCACCTAAATCTTTGGATTTCTATTTTAGCATTCAAGCTTTAAACTTTTTTATCCGTTAGTTAATTTCTGCATACATCTCTTTTCCTTGTATATTTCCTTGTATGTTATTCTTTGTATGTTAGCATTGTAACTTTTAAAAATACAAACAAATATGCAATGAACCATAACTAATGTTATTCCCCTTTTCCTTTTTATCGATACTTGTATCTTTTCTTTGTATATCACTCTTTGTATGTTTCATTAGATACATATACAAATAACCCATACAAACCTTGTTTTACCTTTATCTCCTGTGATGTCTTTAATTTCCTTGTATATCAGATATGTCTATCGTTAACATACAACTGCCTCAAACATACAAAGATTTTCATTTCTTTAACTTCCTTTCGAATCCATCTTGCATATTGATTTGTATCCTTTCTTGGATATCAGATTGTATATTGGAGATATACATTGTTATCATACAAGCCCGAAGCATACAAATGGTGGGACCCACTTAACTTTCACTTTGTATCCCAATGATATAACCATGCTTGTATCTTCTCTTAGATACAAGCCCTGATACATAAAAATTCATTTTTATCTTTATTCTAGACCTCTCATTTTTATAAACCACAATACATAACCTTTCAGCTCCAACATGTATATAAAGTGAAATGCATCTTTCAATATACGTTAAGGTACAATGCATCACTTATACTAAACTTTAATTTTCCCTGAGTTCCACATTGTATGTATATAAAAACAAAACAACCCGAAGCATACAACATACAAACATGCGAAACATACCAGGATAAAACTAAATTTAATATTTTACTTGGGTCCAGGACATGTATATCTTATTGTATATCACCTTGTATGTTTCTTTTCACCAAACATACAAACCTGATATACATCTGGTGGACTTAACCAGTTATTCATTTTAATTCTAAATTCTGTTAGGTCTAACTTGTTTGTAAAGCATAACACATTAGCAATATGCATACAAATACCAAGATATAATAAACCTGACTGTTTTATACGACTAACACAATG
This sequence comes from Cunninghamia lanceolata, assembly GCA_027924645.1. NCBI lineage: Eukaryota > Viridiplantae > Streptophyta > Pinopsida > Cupressales > Cupressaceae > Cunninghamia > Cunninghamia lanceolata. Next base: position 5,780,848 of record BSBN01000582.1, read on the forward strand.
ACTCCACATACAAACAACTTTGTATATGCAATATACAAACCCTTCTATAATGTATTTTACTAAAACATGCATATCTTTGCAAAATATTAGGAATTTTGGACTAGTACAAAAAGCAACCCCTATTCATTTTTGACAAAGAATTCACCTCTATTCTTCTCTAGTACTTAATGCTATTTTTCTTTATTTTCAACAAGGTTTATAACTTTCACTTCCTTTTCCCTTTTACCAACAAGCAAACCCACGCACAAGCAAAAAAAAACCACAGCGACAATAGGGGTCCTCATTTTGCTAAGAAGTAAAATGGGGCGTGTTGTGAGGAGCACAACAATTCCTTTGTCTTTTCTTCTAAAGCTTCATTCATGCTATTTTCTTTAGGTAATCTGGATAGCTGTAGAAGTAGCTCCTTTTTCCTTTCCATAGATTGAACTTTAATTTATCTTTTAACATTTCAATGGTATCATCAGCATCTTTAAGTTCACCTCTCAAATTATTGATTTTGTTTTAGACTAAACAAGCTCTTCTAGGGCCAATTGAAGTTGATCTTTGAGTGATCCCATTTAAAACTTCTTCCAAGATCTTTTCCTCAAGTTATTAGGCTTCTCCAAGGAACCTTGCTCTGATACCAATTGTTGGAAATAGGATAGACAACTGAGAGGGGGGATGAATCAGTTGTCTCAAAACTTTGTATCTTTTTGTAGTTAATTCTTCCTTTTGCTACTTAATAACAATTCTATAATTTAATCATTAAAATAATCAATCATAAGAGTAAGAGAAGAAACATAATAACACACTTGACACCAAGATTTTTGACGTGGAAACCCAGTTAAGGGAAAAACCATGGTGGGGGTTAACCCACAAAAATTAATACCCCGTTAAAAGTATTTTACAAATGGGAATGCACATGCATTCGGGCTCACTACCTAGAGCTTACTGCTCAAATGGAGGCTCACTGCCTATGGAATTATTACAATAGAATAACATAGATCTGAACTAATTAATAGTATCTACCTATGCAAAAGTTTCATTTTTGGTTAAGTACAAAAACCGATCTTACACATTTCATCTTTGCTCTTCTCTTCTTACTATTTTTCCTTCATTTGCACTTTGGATTTCTTCTCTTCTTACATACACCTTATTGACATATGCCACACTACTAAATCATTCAATTCCATCAGCTATATATATCTGCAAACAATCATCTTATCAGTCAGCTTCAACAACACTTGGAACATTTATGAATGTTCTGCTCTGTTGGCTAGATCGATGCATAGCTTAAGGTGTGGACCAAAACTTGCTCTTGAAAATCATCACTCATGTTGGATACTATCACTAATCATCACCATTTGTCCAACAAACAACTTCCATACATTTGAAATTAAGATCTCCAAGGTCGACATGTTCTTCTTCTATCTGCTCTGAAAAACTAGAACCCGGTACTTAGAGGCTAATATCTTTTGAATCCTTCATCATTGGAGGACAAAAATATAGATTTAGTCTATCTTGACAATGCATATAACTCCCCTAGATCTGCAGCTAATCATGACTTTCCACCGGAGAGATCCAGACCAAAATACTAGACCCTATCACCTGTTCTGTTCCTAACTACTCAGACTTAGACACATTCTGAATCTGAGTTTTGGTATGCAAATATTGTGTTATAAGGATGATTAGGATGATCCTAGTTGCCATCAATGACAACCTCTATCATGCCTAGTAATGTCTCTTGCCAACAGATAATACATCCCTTCCAAATGAAGAAGAGTTGAAGCAAAATGAGTAGCAAGTTGAGGTAGATGATTTCTCTGTTCCGGAAAAGGAAGTATCAAATAAAGAAGATGAAGAGATGGTAAAGGAAGTTAATGTTGATGGTACAAAAGATACTCAAATTTGTCTAGATGAATCCTGTGAGGTAAATTTAGAAATGAATGTGGAAATAAATGATCCTACTGAAGGTGATTTTGAGAAGAATAAGGAGCAGAAAGTAGATGAGGTTGAGGACAAGGAAGGTCAAGAAGAAGAAACTAATAATGGAATTGATTCCTCCATTCAAGACATTGAGGAGTTTGATAAAACTAATGATGATGCTACTACTGAGGATACACAAAATCCTATAGAAAAGAATGCAGAAGACATTGCTGATGATGCAAAGAGAGCAGAAGTAGAGAAAAAGAATGAAAATGATAAGCAAGATAATGTGGTTGACTCCAGAAAGGGAGAGGATACAAGCCCTAATGAGCACAAAACTAAAACATCATATTAGGCAAGAGACACTCCAGAAGTAGTGAAAGAAATTTTGTAGGAAGATAAACAAGTTGCAGAAGATCTAGATATAATACAAGGTCCAATCAATTTTGATGGTCTATCACTAGTACAAAAGATGAAGTTGGCCTCTTTTGCACAAGCCAAGGCCACAGAAGAAATTTTGAATTTTCATATAGAAGATAGTGAGTTGATTGATCTTGCATCCAGCATTTTGGAGAAAATCATGCCTACATTTCAGAAGGATTCATCAGCATCCCCCTCCGATCAATTGAAAACTCTGTAAGTACTCACTTTGAGTCCTTTGAAAAGTCAGCAGAAGTCAAAGTCCAGAATGAATTTAATGATAAATGATTTAGTGAACTAAAAAGAATAATTGCCAATGATAGAACTATGTTGGATACTAGTGTAAAGAGTATTTAGAATGCCCTCACTAAAGGAGGAGATGTGTACAAATTATGTCTATCTTGATCAAAAGTTGTAGAAGACATTGAGAAGAAAATAAAGGAGTCTAAGTAAAAATTGTCAAATGTATCTCAATCCTTTAATCCTTTGAAAGTATCTGTAGCAAGTCAAGAATGTCAAGTAGTTAACTTGATTGATGAAATAAAGAAATTTGTGAAGGAAAAAGAAAACATTGTGGCAAGGATGTGTGAACATCGAGGACTGATTCTCCCTAAGTTAGAAACAATGTTCAATGCATTGACATAAGCTCAAGTTGTTGCTCTAACAAGTGATCCCATTGATCTATGAAAGGTAGAGTCACATGCATTCTTATTCAGTGGTCATATTTCAATTTTGGATGGCATGAAGAAAAGTTGGGATAGTGAGTTGGTACAGTTGAAGAACATTTTTGGTGATGTGTTCAAGTTTATGTAGATAAAACATAAGGATTATTTCTACATATGCAGAAGTATGTATAGAGTTTTGTGTGAATTTTTGGATCCAAACGTCGACCTTTTCCATTGACGTCAAAGGGGGAGTGAAAAGAAGTGAAAAATGAGGAATTTAGCTAAGGGGGAGCATTGAAAATCACAAGTGTACATAGTAAGGGGGAGTTGTTCTAACACTTAGTCATTTTTCACTAAGTGTTGCCATCAATGCCAAAGGGGGAGATTGTTGGCAAGAGACATTGCTAGGCATGTCAGGTGTTGTCATTGATGGTAACTGAATCTGAATTGATGGTAATTGAATCTATCTTACACATCAGCATTATATCATTTGATCATACCAGAAGTCAGATTGCAAATTTGTCTAAGTCTGGATAGATAGTAACAGAGCATATGAAAGGGTCTAGCTTTTTGGTCCACATTTCTCCATACGTAACCATATTGTGCTATGGATCTGAGGTTATGTTAATGGATTTCAGGACTACCTAAATCCAAATATTTAGCTTCTAGTGAAGGGAGTGAAAGTTCTAGGCATCTCAATATCAGGTTTTGGTTAGACAGTTCAGTCTAGTGAAGAACAGGCCAACTTGGTGTTTGATCCTTATGTAGATTAAGAGAACTGGTTGGTTGAGTTATTTAAGAGATCCAGTGGTATTGGCTGAGATGTGTGGTGACTTGAATTCATAAGCTGTGGTCCGCATTGATTTTTATGCATGGATTCAGCTGACAGAATAGTGATCATGAAAAAGTTTTAAGTTTTCTTGAGGACGACTGCAGTTGGGGTAATTTCATGTTGTGGATATATATGATCGATGGGTACAAGAACTTTGAGGTATGGATGTGTGAATATGAAGTGAGAAGTATGAAGGGTGGCAGTATCAAGTGTGAAGTAGAGATCTGATCCTTAAATTATGGCAGAATAGTGAAACAAGGCAGTGAGAGATGAAGTGTGTGAAGTCAGTATATTGAGCCTAACCAGAACTATAATATTGCATTGTTAGATGCTATTCTTCAGTTCAAGTGCTTCAGTGAACTCTTGTAATTAATCTTGTAGGCAATGAGCCTCCTTTGAGTAGTGAGCTCTGGGTAGTGTGCCTGAAGGCATGTGCCTTCCCAATTTGTAATACTTTTAACAAAGTATAAAATCTTGTCGGTTAAACCCCACCATGGTTTTTCCCTTAACTGGGTTTCCACATAAAAAATCCTTGTGTTATGTGTCTTGATTATGTTTCTGCTCATGTGTTGTTGATTCATGCTTTCATGGTTATATCATTAATCTGCTAATAAGTTGTAAGGAAGATGAAATATAGAAAAAGATAAAGTTTTGAGACAACTGATTCCCCCCCCCTTTTAGTTATTTGCCCTAATTTCAACAATTAGTATCAGAGAAAGGTTCCTTAGAAGAAGTTTAATATCTCGAGGAAGATTTGGGAAGGTGTTTTCAATGGGTTCATTCAATCATTCTGATGGTGTCAATCAACAACTTCAAGTAGCCTTAGAACATCTTGACCTGTCCAGAGCAGAAATTAGAGATTTGCAAGAAAACCTTAAAGATGTTGAAGATTTTATTGAGACCTTAAAAGGACAACTAAGCAAATCTAATGAAAAGAGGAAGGAGCTACTTCATCAGCTAGCAAATCAGAATGAAGACAATGACATGGATGAGGCCCTGAAGGAGAAGACAAAGGATTGTGAGAAGCTGGCCAAAGAAGTTGTTGTCCTAAAACATGAGATGGAATCTAGGGTGATGAGGATAACCAAGGAAATTGAGGAAAGGAAGAATACTGAGGAAAAACTGAATCAATCTCTAAAGGAAATAATAGAAGAGTGTTGTAGATTGGACATAATAATTAGCTATTTAGAATTTGATCTACAAGAAACTAGCGATAATGAGGAACAACTTGAAAGATAGATTGTCATTCTCAAACATGACCTAGAAGTTGCAAATGAATATAAAGAGAAGTTTAAGATTAGCTCAGCTAAACTTGAGGTGTTTCTTGACAGTCAAAAGAAGGCAAATGATAAGCATGGTCTGGGATTTGCAAAAGGTGAAAGCTCTGGATCCGGTCAAAGAAATCCTGAGGCAAGAAATCAAAGAAGGAATCCTAGAAGACCTCTGGTAAGACAACCTAATGCTCAAAGGTATCCATCTTTCAATGGGAATTGTTTCAAATGCAATAAGTATGGTCATAGAGCTAATCAATGCAGAAGTAAAGTGAATCAAAATGCATCATCTTTCTCTGGTCAATGCTTTAATTGCAAAAAGATAGGTCATAAGGCTGAGGAATACAGAAGTGGATCAAGGAATCCTCCTAAGAATAATCAAGTGTTCAATGGAAGACGTTTTAATTGAAATAAGTTTGGGCATATTGCAATGCAATGTAGATCTAAACTTGCTCCAACATGTAATTGTCAAAAAAATAAGATTGTGTTTTTCAACTACAATAAATCCAGACATATTGCTAAATTTTGCAGAAGCAAAAAGGAGAACTCATAGGCAGGTAAAGGAAAAATAGAGTAGAAGTTGGAGAAAGGCAAGGGCAAAGTATATGTGAATGAGATCCATAATGAAATGAACAAAACATGGGTAAAGAAAAGTGTAATGAATGATAGTGATGGATTTGCACCAAAATCTAGTGTTGATAATCCCTCTGAAAATTGAAACATGAGCTCTAGGTCAGGGGGAGCTGCATTGAAAATCTAATTCCCCTTGCCAATAAGTGGGTACCTGAATCTGGCATGATGAATGAAGATAAAGAAGCCTATTGCAAATCTGTTGAAGCAAATTCTAGAAGAAAAGAAGCTAATGTGATTGATTGTGGAGCAATTAAAGATTGACTGTGTACAAAAATAGTGTAATCAGATGTATTAGGGAAAAGCATTTATTACAATGGCAAATTAGGTTTTGTGGAGCATAAAAGGTCATTTAATCAACATTTGAATCACTTTACATTTGAAGAGAACAAGGAGAAGAGCACTTGAGCTGAGATTTCAAATATTTGAAGTGCAAATAGTGAATTTGATAGCTAACCCTAACTGACAAAACAAGGTATTCTCTGTGAAACCCTCTGAGTTTACAATATTTGGATATGGCTACTCCATTGGTTGTTGACATCACCGAAAGGCCTTGACCTAAATTCATAAAACATCCACACAAATCTATAGAGGTTGATCCATTAGGTGCCTTTTCAAATATTCCACATGGTGTGTTGCACAATGAAGATATTAGGGCTTATATACATGCTAGCATAGATGAGTTTGGGTATTCAAAGTTAGTATATTTTTTCAAGAATCATATGAGGGATGATATTCATGGTCTTAAACCTAAGTATAAGGCTCTACAAGTCAAACATTTCATACAGGTGATTGGGTTCCCATCCTTTAGTGAAGATGAGTGGGTCTTGTATGTATTGAGTCAGATGCATGCTGAATTCATGTGGTTGATGAAACCCTTTAAGATTACCAAGGATACTATCCAGGCCGTAACAAGACTGAACTCATCTAGTGGACTACCAATGTTAAAATTAGTGAAGAATCAGACTGTGACTGAAGCTACTGGATCAAAATTTGATAAGAGGGCAATGATAATAAATGATATAATTGATCTAGATGTCAAATTTGCCTCTATGATGATTGGGTATAAGATATACCACTCCAGCAAGGAAAACTCTATATCCAACACAACCATTTATGCTACCTATTAGATGTTAAGAGAGAATGTTGACTATGACCTGTGTGTGATGCTGCAAAACTAGTTAATGGAGAACCTAAACAAGATCAAAAAGGACACGAAGAGTACATTCAAGTATGGTACATTAGTGTTGTGTTTGTTCTTTTATTTCATGAATGAGTTACCCAAAAAGAAAAGCATGTGTTGGACTAGTGATAAGCCTATTTCCATACAAAAAAGAGAGCACCTGAACAATATTGGTGACTCCAATGCCCAAAGGACTAATATTTGGGGTTGTTTCAAGAATTTTTAGAGCATGATGCAATCAAGGGAAAGAATCCCTACTTTTGTGGTAGAAAAGTACAAGGATACAATTTGTTTCATGGTGGAAATAGATCAATGCTTGATGGAAGCAGTTGAACCAAGGACTGTATGGATCATGCCCATGGGGTATGAAGTTGATGGACAAATATTGGAGATGTCTGCTCAACACCTTCTGAGGAAACCAAAAGATACTTCAGTTGAGAGATTCAGTACATATATTGAACTCAGTGTAAAACTACATGTTGAGCTCCAGAAACTTGAGTTTAAGAGGAAGATTCAAAGACAAGTTAAAATGTATGTAGAAAGCATTGGCATAACAAAAGAAGCTATGAGACAAAATAGGGAAAGGATAGAGAAAGCTGAGAAGGAGAAGCACGATAGAGAACAGGGAAGTGTTTCAATGGAATCCACTTCTAAAGCAAGGACTACTAGGAGTTCTAGTACAACTTTCGGTACATCACCTTCTCCTATTGTAGAGAATTTCAAAGAAAAACCTACTAGTAAGGAAGGAAAAAGAACAAAGGTAATGGGTAAAAGGTCATATGTTAGTGTGGAGAAGGAGGGTGAAGAAAAGACTGATTTAGATGATGAGATTAAAGAGTTGAAGGCCTCAGACACTAAGGTTGTTAAAGTATCTAAGGAGAATCCCTCTAGAAGCACAAAGTAAAAGAAATTAGAAGCATCAAGCGTTGCCCAAGACAAGCCCTCTGGAAGTGTAAGGGTAAGCAAAAGACTAAAGACAAAAATCTACCCCGTCAGTTGAAAATATTGTGAATGCAATAACTATTCATGAGAATTTGAATCCCATAACAAAATATTATGACAACTTTGATAAAGCCAACAAGAGAATTTTGGAGGATGCTACTATTAAGTACTTGAACACATTCAACATAGCACTTCTGGAAATTTTATCTAAAATCCTGAAGGGTCCAAGTGACATTCTGGAGATGAGAAAAGAAGCTGCCAAAGCAAAAGATTTGGAAGTAAGAGAACATGTGTTGTCCAGTTTATGTCTGGTAATCTATAAGAAGGAAGCCAATAAAATCTTCAAAGAAGTTAAAGATGAATTTAGAAGCAAAAGCATGATGAATAAACTAATGCTTGGAGACATTGATGAAGTAGTCAAAGAAATAGAGAAAATTCTGAGGAAAGCCCTAGACAAGAATAAGTTTTATGTGGTCACTGAGGAACCTAATGCTAATGATACATCCCTTCCAAATGAAGAAGAGTTGAAGGAAAATGAGCAGCAAGTTGAGGTAGGTGACTTCTCTATTCTAGAAAAGGAAATATCAAATAAAGAAGATGAAGAGATGGTAAAGGGAGTTGATGTTGATGGTACAAACAATACTCAAATTTGTCTGGAGCAATCCTATGAGGCAAATGTAGAAATGAATATGGAAATAAATGATCCTACTGAAGGTGATTTTGAGAAGAATAAGGAGCAAAAAGTAGAAGAGGTTGAGGACAATGAAGGTCAAGAAGAAGAAACTAATAATGGAATTGATTCCTCCATTCTGAACGTTGAGGAGTTTGATAAAAATGATGATGATGCTAGTGTTGAAGATACACAAAATCTTGTGGAAAAGAATGCAGAAGACATTGCTGATTATTCAAAAAGAGCAGAAGTAGAGAAAAAGAATGAAAATGATAAGAAAGACAATGTGGTTGACTCTGAAAAGGGAGAAGATACAGGCCCTAATGAGCACAAAACTAAAATATCATATTGGGCAAGAGACATTGTAGAAGTAGTGAAAGAAATTTTGGAGAAAGATAAACAAGTTGCAAAAGATCTAGATATAATGCAATGTCCAATCAATTTTGATGCTATGTCATCGGTACAGGAGATGAAGTTGGCCTCTTTTGCACAAGCCAAGGCTAGAGAAGAAATTTTGAAGTTTCATATAGAAGATGGTGAGTTGCTTGATCTTACATTTGGCATTTTGGAGAAAATCATGCCTACATTTCAGAAGGATTCATCAACATCCCCTCTGATTAGTTGAAAATTCTAATGAACTCTCTAAGTACTCACTTTGAGTCTTTTGAAAAGTTAGCAGAAGTCAAAGACCGAAATGAATTTAATAATAAATAGTTTATTGAACTTAAAAGAATAATTCCCAATGATAGAATTATGTTGGATACTAGTGTAAAGAGTATTCAAAATGCCCTCACTAAAGGAGGAGATGTGTACAAATTATGTTTATCTTGATCAAAAGTTGTAGAAGACATTGAGAAGAGAATAAAGGAGTCTGACAAAAAATTGTCAAATGTATCTCAATCCTTTAATCCTTTGACAGTATTTACAGCAATTCAAGAATGTCAAGTAGTTAACTTGATTAATGAAATAAACAAATTTTTGAAGGAAAAAGAAAACATTGTGGCAAGGATGTGTGAACTTCGAGGACTGATTCTCCCTAAGTTAGAAACAATGTTCAATGCATTGACAGAAGCTCAAGGTATTGCTTTGACAAGTGATCCCACTGATCTGCAAAATGGAAAGTCATAGGCATTCTTATTCAATTGTCATATTTTAGTTTTAGATGCCATGAAGAAAAGTTGGGACAGTGAGTTGGCACAGTTGAGGAACATTTTTGGTGATGTGTTTAAGTTTATGTAGATATTTAACATAAGTATTATTTATACATATGTAGAAGTATCTATAGAGTTTTGAGTGAATTTTTGGATCCAGACCTTGACCTTTGCCATTAATGTCAAAGGGAGAGTGAAAAGTAGTGAAAAATGAGGAATTCAACTAAGGGGGAGCATTGGAAATCAAAAGTGTACATAGTAAGGGGGAGCTATTATAACACGTAGTCATTTTTTACTAAGTGCTACCATCAATGCCAAAGGGGGAGATTGTTGGCAAGAGACACTACTAGGCATGTTACATGTTGTCATTGATGCCAACTAAATCTATCTTACACATCCACATTGTATCATTTGATCATAATAGAAGTCAGATTATAAATTTGTCTAAGTCTGGATAGAGAGGAATAGAGCATATGATAGGGTCCAACTTTTTGGTCTGCATTTCTCCATAGGTAACCATATTATGTTGCAGATCTGAGCATATGTTAAGGGATGTTAGGGCTACCTAAGTCCAAAGATTTATCCTCCAATGATGAAGGGAGTGAAAGTTATAGGCATCTGAGTATCTTTTGAAGAGCAGGCCAACTTGGTGTTTCATCCTTATGCAGATTAAGAGAAGTGGTTGGTCAAGTTATTTGTGAGATTTAGTGGTATTGGCTGACATGTGTGGTGACTTGAATTCATAAGCTATGGTCCACATTGATGTCTATGGATGGATTCAACCAACATAATAATGATCTTGAAAAAGTTTTAAGCTTTCTTGAGGTTGACTGTAGTTGGGGTAATTTCATGTTGTTGATATATATGATCGATGGGTGTGAGCATTTTGAGGTAGGGATGTGTGAATATGAAGAGAGAAGTGTGAAGGGTAGTAGTATCAAGTGTGAAGTAGAGATCTAATCCTCAGATTATGGTAGAACAGTGAAACAGGGCAGTGAGAGATGAAGTGTGTGAAGTCAGTATATTGAGCCTAATCAGAACTGTAATCTTGCATTGTTAGATTCTATTCTTTAGTTCAAGTACATTAGTGAACTCTTGTAATTAATCTTGTAGGCAGTGAGCCTCCTTTGAGCAGTGAGCTCTGGGTAGTGCGCCTAAAGGCATGTGCCTTCCCAATTTGTAATACGTTTAATAGAGTATAAAATCTTGTGGGTTAACCCCCACCATGTTTTTTCTCTTAACCAAGTTTCCACATAAAAAATCCTTGTGTTATGTGTGTTGATTATGTTTCTTCTCATGTGTTGTTGATTCATGCTTTCATGGTTATATCATTAATCAGTTAATAAGTTGTAAAGAAGATTAAATATAGAAAAAGATAAAGTTTTGAGACAACTGATTCACCCCCCCTCTCAGTTGTCTGCCCTAATTTCAACAAAGACCTCTAGTTAGGCAGCCAAATGCTCAAAGGTACCCATCGTTTAATGGCTATTATTTTAAATGCAATAAGTATGGTCATAAGGCTACTCAGTGTAGGAGTAGAATGAATCAAAATGTTTCATCTTTTTCTAGTCAATGTTTTAATTGCAAGAAAATTTGTTATAAAGCAAATGAGTGTAGAAGTATGATACGGAATAGTCCCAACAATGCAAGAAATACTCAATCCTTCAATGGAAAGTGCTTTTCTTGCAATAGATTTGGACATATGGCTAACCAATGTAGATCAAGAATAAATCAAACAAATGGAAGGAATCAAGGATAGAGGAATGTGGTATGCTACAATTGTGATAGGCTTGGACATGTTGCAAGAGTTTGCAAAAGAAAGAATGAGAAAAGAGACTATCCTGCAAAGAAGAGGAAAATATAGAGAGAAGATAAAGGTAAGAACAAGGTTGATCCAGTAGAAATCAAGAAAGAAATGAGAAAGGTATGGATTAAGAAGGATGTAAATGAGGTCAAGGATGGATCTGCACCAGCTTCTAGTGTAGACACTTCCTCTGGGAAGTAAATTGGGAGCTCTGGCTCAAGGAGAGATTTTAATGAACATTTTGATCCCTTAGCCAGATAGTGGGTGCTGAGATCTAGCACTAAGGTATGAGCTAAAGAAGTATTGGATGGATCATTTGGAGGAGAAACTGATAGAAAAAGACCTGATGCAACACATTGTGAAGCAATCTTAATAAATTGTGTCTAATAGCGAAGTGTTTGACAGTATTTTGAGAACATCATCTATGACAACTAGGTTTTTGTGTAAGAAAGGTTTAAAAGGGTATCATTTGAAAGACAAATCACTTTACATTCAAGATATCAAGTGTTCAAGGAGAGCTGAAGTAGAATTCCAAGTGACCTCAATGATTTCTAGATCTAAAGAAACTCAGAACGATTTCAAGTGAAGAAAAACCTAATTCAAAAAAAGAGGTATTTAGCGTTTGAAACCCTACTGTGAAGTTTGAATTTTTGTGGAGATGGAAACACCACAAGTTATTGATGTCACTGAGAGAGCACAACCAAAATTCAAGAAACACCCTTTCAAATCAACGAAAGTCGATCCAAATGGTGCATTTTCAGGAGTGCCCTATGGTGTGATGCATGTAGAGGATATTAGGGCTTACATCCATGTTGCCCTGGAAGAACATGGTGATAGCCAATTTATAGATTTGTATCTAAAACATATAAGTAGTGATTATTTTGATCTGAAGGAAGAATATACTTGGCATTGGAAGAGAAGAAATTCATTCATTATATAGATTTTCTATCTTTTACAGAGGATGAATGGGTCTGGTATGTGCTAAGCAGAATTCATGATGAGTTTATGTGGCTTAACACTCCATTCATGATCACAAAAAAAGCCATAAGGGTGGTTATAGGGTTAAACTCTACTGGTGCAATGCCTATATTGAAGGCTGTGAAAAATAGTATAGTGATAGAGGCCACCAAAACCAAATTCGATAAAAGGGCGTTGACAATCAACAACATTGAGGATCATGTAGTTAGGTTTACATCCATGGTGATTGGCTACAAAATCTATTTCAAAAACTGAGAGAACTCTATCTCCGATACTACCATATATACAACATATGTGATGGTAAAGAAAAATGTAGATTATGACCTCTGTGAGTTGCTTCAAAAACAATTAATGGAGAACCTAAAGAAGACAAAGGAATCAAAATATCTATTCAAGTATGGTATGTTAATTATCTGCCTATTCTTCTATTTTATGCAAGAGTTTCTGGGAATGAAGAACTTGTTTTGGTTTGACAACAAACCTATTGCCATACAAATTAGGAATCACTTAAATAGCATAGGAAGCCATGATGCACAGAATACACCCCTATGGGGCTATTTCAAGAATTTTCAAAAGATCATGCAATTGAGGGAAAGGATCCCTAGGTCAATTGTTGAAAAATATAAAAATGATATATGTTTCATTGTTAACAAAGATCGATGCATGATGGAGGCTATTAAGCCTAGGACAGTCTGGGTCCTTCCAATGGGCTATGAAGTGGCAGAAAACATATTGGATGGTTATGCAAACCTTATGTTGAAGAAGCCAAGGGACACCAATGAGCCAAGATTTGGTACCTATGAGGAGTTATTTGTGAAAATGCGTGTTGAACTGAGAAATCCAAAAACTCATAAAAAGATGAAGAAATTGGTAGAGGATTATGCCCAGAGCATAGGACTTACTAAAGAAGAGATTGTTAAAACAAGAGCAAGGGTTGAAGTAGCTAGGGAAGTTGAAAGAATGAAGGAAGGTGAGCTTGAAAAGTCTCTAGAACAGTCTGAGAGGAAAGAGAAGGAGCCTATAGTAACAAAGAAAAGAACAAAAGCATCAATTTCACAAACTATATCTCCATCCTTTAGTTCCACACCCTTTGTGGAAGTATGTACAAAGAAACCTGCTGACAAAAGACACAAAAGAATGAAAACCAAAGCCACAAGGATGAATGTGAGCATAGGTGTTGATGATGAGGAAATTGAGACAAATGAATAAGTAAAGAAAATGAAAGCTAAGGATACTAAAGCCTTTGGGAGAAAAAAGGAGAAGCCATCTGGTAAGGGTAGAATTAAGAAAAAGACAAAGCAAGATGAGACTAAGAAAGGGAAGCAATAATAAATCTGGATGTTGTCTTGAAGGCTATAACAGTTGATGGAAATCTAAAACCTATAGCTCAATTGTATGATGATTATGATGATGCAGATAAAGACATCATTGATACTGCAGTAATCAAATATTTGGAAATGTGCAATAGAGCTCTTATTGAAATAATTGTAGATATCCTTGACACCCTTGCAAGCATAATGTTTACCAAGAAGGAAGAAGAAATGGTAAAAGACTTGGAGACGAGAAAATACATTGTTGAAACTATGTCCAGATGTGACTCCTGAGAAGAGATCTAAAGTCTTCAAGATACTTGGAGATAAATTTAAGATAAAGAAGAGGATCAACACTCTAATGTCTGAGGATACAAAAAAATTTGTGAAGGATATTGAACAAGAAATAATTGATATCCTAAGAGATCTCAATATCCCAAACATTTATGATAAAGAAGATACTAGTGTTGGAGATGACACATTTGTTCAAGAAGTTAGCTTGAAGAAAGGTTTAGACAAAACTAATGAAGAGATAAAGGAGAAATAATATGATCAAACCCCTACATCTGATCAAGCCCCTATTACTGATGGTTAACACAAAGCTAACAAGGACCAAACAGGGACAAGTCCTCCTCCTAATTAGCAAACTGATGATCAAGAAAACAAGGAGAAGACTATTGAGAAAAATAAAGATAATGATCAAGAAAATGAACAAGCTGAGAAGAGCCCTCCACCAAAACAAAACATTGGTGAAAAAGAGGCTATGGACCTAGAACCACCAGAGAAGAATCAAGAAGTGTCTGATATGGCAAGAGACACTGCTACCACACATGATCTGATTAATTCAGTTAAGGAATTTTTGGAGAAGCAAGTGTTGGATGCACCTGAGCTTTGACAAGGAGCAATAAACTTGGACTCAATGTCTCCTTTGCAGAAATTCAAACTAGTATCAATTGTGCAAGACAAGGCTCAAGAAGAAATACTAAGGTCTCACATCCAGGGTAGTGAACTCATCAAAGAAGCATATGCTATTTTGGAGAAGCTGATGCCTACATACCAAAAGGATACATCATTGTCATCAACTGATCAGCTCAAAGGCTTGATAAACTCAGTAAATACTCATTTAAAATCTTTTGAGAAGTCTACTGATATAAATGTTAGAAAGGAATTTGATGACAAAAGATTATGAGAGTTGAAGACTAAGCTAGACAGTGATAAAATTGTGTTAGATAATAGCATCAAGAACATAGAATATGCTATTAAGAAAGCTTATGACATATACAAATTTTTCTTATCATGACCTGAGACCACTAAGGAAGTGGATGATAAGATCAAAGCTATGGAACTTCAACTAGTGAATATTTCTAAGTCTTATTATACAATAGTTGATTCCATGAACAGTCAGGAAATGCAAGTTGTAAATATTTATAATAGTATAAGTAGTCTGCTGAGCAAAAAGGAAGCAATGAAAAATAAGATGTGCCAATGGAGAGGGTTAATAAGCCCCAAAATTGATTCAATGTCAAGTCTATCTGCTAAAGCCTTAAGGGTTAAGGCAATAACATATATGCCTACAAATGTGCAGAAGGTAGAAGACTTAGTTTTTCAGAATAATGGTAACATTCAAATTTTGAACAGTGCTAAGAGTAGGTGGGATGGAGAACTAGCACAATTAAAGATTGTTTACAATTATATCATGTCATCCACAACTAACTAAATTGATAGATTCCACTTGTACATATGCAGACAAGTAGAACATTTTTGCAGTTTTGACACCATTTTGTTACCTATATATACACCTTTTCCATTGATGTCAAAGGGGGCAAAGAATATCGAGTGAAAAATGGCCAAAAATATTAAGGGAAGAAGAAAAATAGAGTGTACATAGTAAGGGGGAACAGATAAGTATTTTTCACTAAGTGTTGCCATCAACAACAAAGGGGGAGATTGTTGGCAATAGGCTCAATAGACACTACTGATATGGTGAAGACTTGATGTTGTCATTGATGGAAATAACCAGAAATGATTTGGAACTATTCCTATGACAAAGTTGTGTGTACCTTTATGGTCTAGAGAGAATATGTGAGGACCGCCCTTTTTACTTCTGTTGTTATGACTATTTACATTTCGGTTATTGTTACTTTTTATATTTGTCAGATAGCAGTTCCCGAAATTGTCAAACTATTAAACTTTATTATGATTTCGAAAAAACTAATTGGGTGATGTTTGGATAAGTTTACATTTCAGAAAAGTTAATTAGGTGATGATGGAAAATTGTAATATGATTTCATTTATGTTAATTAGAACTATGTCATGATAATGCATGTTTTTAATTTGCTTCGGCTATGATGATTATATGTGGATACTGATCTTGTAATTTAGTGTGCAGGATTTACTAATCGAACCACAGATTTCGGAGATCATTCCACACCTTGTTATTGTTATCCCCTGTTAAGCCGATCTGGTTCCACGAGGAACCAAGATCTTTCTGTGTTTGATGTGATGTCGTAATGTGGTCTTTCGTATGGTCGAGTGGGTTTGGTTACCCTCTTGTAACAATATTTTATGATTTGTGTTGTAAAAAGTTTGAATTTGAATTTCTTTATTTTATTTAAATCTTTGAGGCCTTTTCATGTGCTTTACCTTGACCATGGGTGTCCTGGATGGGTTAAAGTTGACCCTGGGTTATACCCCATGGGTCCAGGGGCCCATTTGGCATGGGTAACCCTTGAGTAACCTCCATCTAGTCATCTTAACTTCCCCCTGAAGTTAAGTGGCGAAAATTGGAGGTATGGAGGGGACATGATGGGTTGTACCAACACCCAACCCATCCCTCTTCAATCCCCAAGGTAAGAGATGACTACAAACCTATCCATTATTGAAGGATTGACTTGAAGTCACCTTCTCCATTAGTGAGATTCCCCCATGTGTTGTGGGGCCATCCATGTGAAGGAGGGAAGAAGAGGCATGGGTCACTTGTCTTTTCCTCCTTTAACTCCTTTTATTTCTCCCATGCGTAAGAGAAATGACATGAGGAGAGGGATAAGGAGTACTCTAGGGATGGGTGAGTGACATAAGCCACCAGGACAGAATAGTGGTTTTGGGGGAGAGTGAGGTGGTGACAAGTGTCACCTCCCCATTCCTCTAAACTGAAAAGAATTTGGGTTATTTGTTTTTTAATTTTGGGATGAGAGGGAGTTAGTGGAATTTTGGGAGAGTTTTATGATTATTGCCAAAAAAAAAGGAAAGTTAGCTTGAGAGGAGAGGAAAAGAGAGAGGAGTTGTTGGCTAAGGTTGGAAGAGAACTCAGTGGAGCTCTGCAACAGTTTCATTCCAGGAGGGCTTTGTAAGGTTGGTTTGATTTTTACCTTTCTTTCGTATATCTGAATGTGTATGTAAAGTGTGTGAAAGATGATTATTTGTTTGTGTTTTAGATGTGCTTTCTGTGGGGTTTGTTGTCGGGTTGTTTGACAGAGCTTCTCCCACTTGGGAGAAATGCTCATCAAGTTTGGGGTAGGGGAGGAGAGATCCTCCTCGGGTGCATACCTGTTTCTTTCTTTTGGGATGTTGAAAGCCTTGAGGGCATGTATCTGTGATTGTATCTTTGACTTGAGAGTCAAATACAGATTTCTAAAAAAATTTGTGATCAAACTTGGTTTGAGGCCAAGAGAAATTGTGTTGGTTAAAATATCTGTAAGGGTGACACTCTGGAGTCGAGTGTGTCCACTCTCTTGCCCCTTATGAAACTCACTGAAGTTGAGTTTCCGTGTTGTGTAATTTACCCACGGGTGTTTGTGTGCTTTGGGTTTGTTGTTGTCCCTGTTGTGAAGTGGAGTGCTTGAGTTACCCAGGTGTGAGTATGGTCTCCCTAGCTCAGGGGTGACCCTCTTGCGGGTCTACGGAAGGGAGGAGAGCTAGATGAGTGGTGTTTTCTTCTTTGTTTGTCTTTGATACGCAGGTTTCCCCTTGGAGCTTATGGTTGGATTTGGAGGAGTGTTGTTCATAGGGAGATTGTATTTAATCCTTGCTATAAGGAGAATTTTATTCTTTGAGCTACATCTTGTTTAAGTTCGTTATGGAGGGATTCTCTTCCTCTGAAGTTGTATAAATTATTGTTGGGGAAAGAGAGAAATTCTTCCCTTCATTAGTGTTTGCTGGTTATGAATTTTTGACAATTATGTATATTTTGAGTAACTGTTGTTAAGTGGTGAAATTGAATGTTGATCTTGACAAAAGTGTTAAAGTTAGATTATGAATTTTGTTAACTTTTAGATATTGTAGTTGTCAGTAGTTGTGAGCCAATGCAATGGTAATGATTTTGTTTCATTCTCTATTTAAAATTATTATGTACTAAATTGAAATTTTGCAAATGTGAAGTAAGGAAAGAAAATATACATATGTGTAATTATTGATTTTATTAAACTCCTCGTTTATCATTAATTATATGAAGTCTAATATCCGTATTTGATTATATAATTCATAATTAAAGTGTAAATGGCAGTTTAAGAAATTTACGTTTATTTTCTGGTATTTACATTGCTAAGTATTAGTTGATATTAAATGAACTGGAATCGAACATGACAGATAAATAGAGTTTTAAGTCATTCTTTGCTCTTAAAATTTTCAATTATTAAAGAATCTGTAATTGTAAATCACATTTGAAAGAATTATTGTTTATTCTCTACATTGGAAATGTTTAATTAATTATATGAGGATGTGATTTTTAAGATAACTTAGTTTTCTTTGTTTTCATTTCTCTGTATTCGTAAAGTTACTCGTGAAAGAAATATTATTATGAGATTGTTAAAAAGAGTTATATTTAATAGCCTTACTTATATAAATCTCTGGATTTCTTTTAAATTTTTCAAAAAAATATATATATATGATGTTTGTAAATTGTGGGTTAAATAAATATATATATATATATATATATATTTACCCAAATGTGATATTATAAAATAGAAGTAAATTACAATGGATCACTGATTAGGTCGCTGTGTAATACACATCACATAATAAAGATGCAATGAAATGCTGTTGGGTCGCTGTGAATGCACAGCACATATTAAAAATACAGTGATGTGGTGGTGGGAAGGGTTGGAACCTTCCCACCACCCCCGTCGGCGTATATCGTGTGTGGGGAGGGGCGGAGCCCCCACCCACACCCCACGTAGTGGGATGTGGGTGGGGGCTCCGCCCCTCCCCACACCCCCTCTGTAACATTAACACAGTCCGCGGCCTGGTGACCGCGGACTCCCTACAACCCAACACCCCCGTTAATGTATAATCCACGGCCACCGCCATCCGCATACTCCCCTTTCCCCACGACAGTGCCTCCGCCTTTTAGTTCACGCGGCCCCAGCGTGGCTTCGGCCACCTCCATACCTCCGCCTCACCAAATAAAAAAAAATGTTTCCCCCTCACAGGCCGACCCTCCTCCATGGCACGACCTTCCACCTCTGTCCCTCTGCCTTGGTCGCCGCCGCCATTTCCATTCCCCTGCCTTCACAAAGGAAACAATAAAAAAAGGGGGAATTAGGGTTTGCCATATGGCAAATGATTTAACCAAATGAAATAAGACATATTTTCATGGGTTGGCTTTTATTTTATAAAGTGGAGAACCTCTTATTAATAACAACTATGGTATATACTTGTATATGTAAATATATATATATATATATATATATAATTATATTATATAAAAAAAAAAACAAATAGAAGATTAATACTAGTTTAATAGAAAGGTAACTTATTAAGATAACTTAATAATTGCAATATTAGTAATTATAATAAACAACAGTAATTATAACAACAGTAATTTTAAATAGGAGAAATGTAATTGAGTATATGTATGTGTATATATATACGATCTTATATATATATATATATACATATAAATATATCGTTACATATTTATAATTTTTTTTAAATGATTACGACTTTCAAAGAGGCCGTTTTCTCTTAACGTTAATAAGAGAAAATAAAATTATAATTTAACGAGAGCATAAAGTAATATACTGTAATACTCCAGGAAGAGTTTCTCGGAAGTTTCAACTATCAACGCAAGTCAATAACCGGGAAAATGAAGAGGAAAATTACACGTCACTTGCTTAAAAGATCACTGGAAATAAACTTAAGAAGCCATCACAGACATTCCATGTGAGGCCATTTTAATCTCAACTGTAGTAAACATCTAGATAAGTAAACCTGTAAGAGAGTAAAAAGAAGAAAAAGTAACATTGGAAAACATAGAGGAGAAAATGCGCAACATTTCCCACATGGGATAAGAGAACTAAGTTGATAGACCCTTCCACAAAATTTGCTTAGGAACAAGTTTAATTAATACAAACGTGGAGGAGAAACCTAGAACAGAGATAACCAGGAGTCTGAGTCCAGCGAAGTTGTATACCAGCCTATGTGACCTGGACCATCTGGAAGTTAGGTTTAATGTCAACAATAGATACAGTGATAACCCTGATTGATGTCAAATATGAAGAAAGGACCAGATAAACATAAAGAAAGCATAGAAAATGAAAGAGAGAGAGACCGAAATATAAACAAACTAAATTATCAGAGAAATAGTTAAGGTGGGCATGATAAAAATACAATCAAAATTAAGACCCAGAGAAAAGGGAAGAGAGAGCAAACGAACCGCCTTGTTGAGAATGCTAAGTCGAAGGAGGAGTATCAGGAAGCAAGAGAGGAGACAGACAACCGTGCCTTGTTGAAAAATGATTAAATAGGGAGATCACGAGTCGGTTTAGTCAGAACAAGGCGTCATGGGAAGTTGTTAATCTATCAATGAACCACGTGTGTAAAATAGTGTTGAGTAATTCCCACTTACGCCGTAAGGCGTTATGCTGCCAGAATTTGCCGAGATTTAGATTTAGGAACCTTGATAAGATAACCCTTGTAGTGACGTTAACGGCATCGTAGAGACCCCCTTGTTGGTCTACTTGCGTCTGGTTGCACGCAATTGTACTTGTACCCCACCGACGACTGTAGTGTTTTCGCCTTGAGCGAACACCACCGAGCATGCTTACGCATGCGAGGGGGTTTCTAGGGGAAACGTGAGAAAATTTTTGATATTTCGTGTCATAACCACATGACAGATGTGGCTATGACACGTGTGTTGTGTGTTGTGACCACATGGAAAATGTGGGCATGACAGAATAACTTAGCCAAAATAGACTAAGTGTTGGTAGTTTATCAAGACATCGATAGTGATTCAGTTGGTACTCCTCTATAGTTGAAGATCATGTTAAGCAATTCTAGTATGTTGTACACAATCCTTTGATAATATTATGTTTCATTTTTCAAGTCTTGATAATCTTCAGAAGATACATTATGATTTGACTAAGTCCGTACCTAAGAAGAGTACAGTGAGGAACAGTGCAGAATAATTGAGTAAATCACTCCGCATTCCTCTGCTATTGATTATCTCGATGCCAGATGTGAAGGTATTGTAAACACATATGATAGCTATCTAATTTTAGATTTATAGTATTTGAAGTCCACTAGAAGATCATCTACAAGCTTCCATGCTTCGACAGACAATTTGACAGTTTTTAACTAAGACAAAGGTAATAGTTCTGAAATCTGCATATTGCCATATAGGAATATTATGACCTGCAGTTTTGAAGGTATCATTGATGATGTCTAATAAATTCTTGATGTGAATTTTGAAGTTTCATATGGTCCACATTAAAATTTATGATATGTTTAGATCCTTCTGCGGTAAAGATATATTGCTTAAATCATTATTCTAAGTGGATCTAAATAGGTCCATACCTATATGAAGATCCTTGAAGGTTTTCATTCATTCACATAACTTCATATACATAATTCAAGCTGAGAGAGTATGAGATTTTTGTGTACATGTTTCATCATTGGCAAGCCAACTAGATTTTGGGTTAGATCTAATTGCAGATATATATATTTGATATATTTCAGTATTGGAGGAAAGAGATTATGTGAATATAGTGCGAATTTGATGTGTATGCAATCTAAGGAAATTTTGTGATAAGAAAGAACCAGTAAGGGAAGAAGAACAAAGTATATGTGAAGCAGAGTAGAAAAGTAGGGCATATATATTGAAGACTTTTGAATCTGTGTATTAAGCTATTAATGGAACTACATTTTAAAATTTTGTAGATGCATTTGTAGTAGTCCTGTCTTGGTAGTGAGCCAATCTTTCATCTATCTTCTCTTCTCTTTTCTTGGTAGTGAGCCTATTGTAGTGAGCACTTCTTTGGATAGTGAGTCCTTGGGTAGTGAGCCCTAAGGTAGTGAGCCTTCATGTAATTTGGTTTTGATATCATAATATATTGTGTGCTAACACTCACTGTGGTTTTTCCCTTTTAGGGTTTTCCACATGAAAATCTTGGTGTCTATGTGTTATGACTTTATGGCTGCTCTTCTTATGTTTGCTTTGCTCTCATGTTATTAAATTTGGTAAATGGATTAATGGATATGTGAAAGAAAGTTTTTACAAAATACTAATTCACCACACCTCTCAGTATTCTTTGGGTTCAATAGTGTGTTCTTAATACCACGCTTATTTTGTTGTGCTAAAAGGACATGTTTATATTTATGGTTATACACTAATTATAATCATTCACTCATATAGATATTGATGCCATCATAGACAAAGGATCCAATGAAGGATTGTTCAACCATGTAGTGAAATTCAAATACACAACAATCACAATAAAACCCAATGAAATAGTAACATGATCTTAATTGATTTCACAATCTTACAGGATTGCAATCTGTTGCAATCAGCTTCCTACATCTTAGGCCATATCCATTTGATTATTATACATGGAAGTTTCTACATTCGAAGGAAACTCAATACACTCCAATATTTTATGGTATCTACATCCTTATTCTCATACTCCATCTTGGATTTGTGTTGTTTAGAATATGACTTAGACACAAAGTGGGTGATTCAAAATATGATGCAACACATGAACCATATCCTTGTAGAGGTGACCTCTCAATCACTCCTACTCTCATGGCAAGAGCTAATAAAGTGGAAATGATATTGAGGGGGTGTCTTATTCTCAAGAGACTAGAATGTCACAAATCATGGTTGGGTTGATCACGTTTATGTTTTGAACGTTTTGATTGTTGTTGTTATGATCATTTTTTTTAATTGTTGGTGTTAAATTAATTGAATAGGGGTGTTTGATGTGATTCTAATGTGACCTATAGGGTCATTTTTCATGATTTTTTGTGGCTAATATTCACCAATTAGCTAATAGTTGAAATTGGGGATTCAAAATTTGGCTAATAGTACAAGCTGTAATGCGACGTGAATCACCACATTTTTAGAAAATTTTATTTTAGTCCTAGCTAAATCGTTAGAATATTTATGTTATTAAACTTTTAGATGCAAAGACTCACCAAAATATTTGATACCTTATTAGATTAGATTAGCCTAAATTTTATAAGTTATAGTAGAAAATGAAATTAATTTGCCAATAAAATTATTTAATTATTGGTTACTTTAGGGCCATATCTCCAATTTTTAAGCACCACCATTGATTTTATTTATAATCTAATGATTGGGGTTGTATTCCATGGGTTAAAATGTACCCACGGAGCTCCAATGCCCATTGAGCCCAAAATTGTATTTTAGACGTTGATCTCAATTTATAATTTAATGGCTGGGGTTAAATTCTGTGGATCAAAATGTACCTATAGAGCTCCAATGACCATGGGCTCGAAATTACATTTAGACCATTGATCTCCATTGAGATCAATGACCTAAATGCAATTTTAGGCCCCATGGGAATTGGAGCTCCATAGGTACATTTTGGCCCACTGAATAGAACCCAAACCATTAGATTATAAATAAAATCAAGGGTGGTGAAAATAATTTAGGACTAATTTAAAATAATTCAATGTTTGATTTAAAATATTAACAAATTGAATAATTATAGACACGAGCACAACACCTTAATCTAGTCAATCACTGTCGCCTTCATGCACTTACTTTTCCTATTGAGATCAACGACCTAAATGCAATTTTAGGCCCCATGGGAATTGGAGCTCCATAGGTACATTTTGGCCCACTAAATAGAACCCAAACCATTAGATTATAAATAAAATCAAGGGTGGTGAAAATAATTTAGGACTAATTTAAAATAATTCAATGTTTGATTTAAAATACTAACGAATTGAAGAATTATAGACACGAGCACAACACCTTAATCTAGTCAATCACTATTGCCTTCATGCACTTACTTTTCCATAGGAATTTATTATTTTTAAAGGAAGGATTTGCCATGGTAATCAATGCATTTTCCTATTTCATCAAGATTCACCAAGATTTTCTACAAATTTCTAGTGACTTTTTTTATTGGTAAGAGAGATTGTATTTTATTATCAAAAAATAAATTTACAGTTTGTTACCTCTCAAGAAAATTCCTTTGTATTGTTTCTACTAACCCATTCAATTAACTAATACATCCTATACAAATCACCCCAAAATGTTCAAAATGACCATGCAAGATCTACAAAAACAGAACCAAAATTGCCATGCAGGGCTATCTTTCACAGTTTTTTAAAAATTACTTATCATCCTACTGACCCAAACCCCTACAAACTTTTCAGAACCGACCCCTAACCCATGTAAGTATACTATTAATATTCGAACAAAATACCAAAAAACAAGTAGCTATTTACCATGTCAAATTTCACCCTACTCATAAAGGAAATCCATGAATTCTAAAACCCATGCAAATCCCTGCACCGCAATCATCTACATCATTTTCATTAGGATCTTGCATCTCTTATGAGCTTTGATCCTGTGGATGAATAGGTCACCTCCCCTTAAGTCCAACAAGAAGGGGAAGTATTTCACCACCTCCTTGGGCTTATTGATTTCACAGCCTCAGTAGTCCTGCACCATACACTGCTAGCTCCAACACCTCATCTAGCCCTTCAAGAAGCTCTACCTTGATTAGGTTACACATCAAAGTTCTTATCTCCTCCTTAGGCATGTTCACATCGAACAAAGAAGCAACAAACCATGAGGTGATATTTGAATCAACTCTGTATTGCTCCCCATCCTCAACAAAAGCCCTCCCCAGGATGACCTTGGTGGCTCTAATCGTAAAGGCATCTTTCTGCAATAAAACCCTCCTCAAATGTTGATATGTGACTTTTCCCAAGAAAGCCACATGTCTTAACTGCCTGGTTAAATAGATAGGCATGTCCATTCTGCCACATACCAGGTTCTCTATCATCAGGTGGAACACCAAATTGGGAGCTTCTGCCATTTTATTCCTAATTTTATAAACTTTGTCACAGGAAATCCTGACCTTCCTATAGTACTTATTTCTTTTTTGTCTCTTGCTTATTATTTAGTATGATACGTTTGAATTCCTCACAAATCTTAACCACCTCAGTTCCAACTATTCATACTTAATCTGGCAAATATTAGTAAAACTGATGGCTAGCGGTTTCCTTTCTTGCAAATGATTAATGGTAGTCCTATTGAAAAACCCTTCACTCTTTGAAATAAATTTTTGGTGTCCGAGGCATCTTTTCTATCTTACCAGCCATCTTCAGAAATCCACATTCATACATCTCACCTTCAGCCTTTGTAGGAAAATCATTATAGCTAGTGTTGACTTGAGGTTCAACCATACTCCCATGATGAGAAGGCATCAAAATCTTGAGTCCTGTTATCACCATGCAATTTTTTACGTGGCTTCCACCTCACCAAACCCCATCGATTCAGCCACTCCACACATGAAATTGTGGAGTGGCACTCACCCAGCCACTCACTACAAATTTCTAGCTATTTTAAATACTTTGCAAATAAAATTAATATTTTTTAGAAAGTAGGAAAGATTCACCAATAGAAATTAATATTTTTTTCCAAAAAAATGAATGATTCACCAGGATTTTATATATTTTTCAGGGGGGATTTCTTAAAGTTATCACTGGTCATTTTCTCTTATTATATTCAGTTCATTAAATCTATAAGGTGAAAAAAGTATTGAGCCTCCTTTATTCATGATCAATCAATTCTTTGAGGAGTTTGAGCTCTTGGTTGCATTGCTCCTCTCTTTGCCTTTGTTTATTTTCCTGTTGAATTAGCCTCAATATTTATTCATGTTCGTGGGTTGTCTCTTTGTTTGGTTTGGTTGTTTGGGGAGGTTTTTTCTGATTTCCTCCAAGATTGATTCAATCCAATCTTCCCTCAAACCATGGCAGACTGAGTGCTTAGAAAAGAAGATGGGTGTTTGACTTGCATGTTTTAACTTGAAAATTTTGATTTGCTACCTCAGGATGAAACTAAGGCTTTTCCTTGTCTTTTTATTTTCTATTTTGAATGAGTTTCTAATGCAAATTAGTACTAAATGTGTGCAAGCTATTTGCATTTTTAAAAAAATTAAAATGTGATTTAATTTCTATATGGAATTTTGATACAAACCTATATGGATCTTTTCCTAATGATTTGACTATATGTTTGTTTTTTTTTAGATTAATTTTGAAATGAAAATATTCTAAGAAATAAGATTTACAATAAAAATGAATAATGCAATAAATTTAATCTAGACAAAGCAATAAAAACTAACAGAAAAATAAAACAAGTTTTATTTCCTCAAGGGAAAGATTGCTTTCTAATTACTACTTCTAATCTAGAAAAATAATAAAGAACTTGTCATCTATCATGAAGCCACCATTGCTAGGTACACGTCCTCAAAGATGTAACTTTGTGGTAACCTTCTCTACAACAATTGGGATGTCTAGTTGATGACAAGAAGGGATGGGGATGTGTAGATATTTGCAAATAGGAAAGAAACTCAAAGGATTGACAAGCATAAAGTAAACGAATCAAAATTCTTGGGGAGAACATATGGATATGCTAGTTAAGAATATAAAATATATCCTAAGGGGAAATCTTATGAGCTTTGGAAACTAAATCTAAAGTTAATTGAAAAGGCTCATGAAGTCATGTGCGAAGCTTGCTTGAGATGAAGCTTGTAATTGAATTGTATATTTCGTCTATAAATGTGAGATGAAGATGTTCAACAATGAAGAATGAATGGATATTTATAGGTAGAAGTGAGATGGAAGGGATGAAGAGATAAGAATGAAAGAATGAGTTAACTTAAGAAAAATGAGAAAGCTTACTAAGAATAAGAGAAAGGACAAGAAGAAAACTAAAGAAAACAAAAAAAAACAAGAGAATATTTGGAAAATATTTTGAGATAATATTTTGGAATGGAAAGAATATGAGAAAGGGATGAGTTAGCATGGAAAAATGTGAGGAAAAATGAGCTAAAAATCAAGAATAAAAGCCTGAATTTAAAGTACTTTCACATATTCAAAGACAATACGGTTGCCCCTTTCAAGAACAAGGTCACTTATTTTTCTAGGGCTAGTCACTCAAGTGATCCAATATCTTAACGATGGGTCACAACAACAACTTGGAAGGTCAAATGGGTGACCCTCCACAAGAGGATCTGAAAGGTTAGACAAGAGAGCTGTAAGGTTTAGAAAGCTATCCTAGAGGTTAAAAAATGTGGATTAGGGGCTAAAGAGGTTGGTGTTTGCATAATCAAGCCTAATATTGTTGAGAGAAGTATGATTCACACCTTTGAGGGTCATGAGATAGATTGCCAAATCATCATCAAATTGCCATGTAGACCCATGTGTCATTTTAGTGCTAATATATTTGCCCCTTGGGGACATTAGTCTAAATGATTTAGCTATGTACCATTTCTAAAGCATATATCTTATGTTTTTCCATTGTCTCACATCTAGACTTGATATACAATTCAAGTGTGAGTCCAATATATGATCAAAAAAGTAAGTACTTAAATGTGTTGGAGTATAGGACCACTAAGATGGGGGGTGAATCAGTGGTCTATTGAACAATCAAACTTTTTCACCTATTAATACATTTGCCTGATAATGCAGAGAGAACTAAGACACTTCAAACAATTAGACATTGAATGTTGAATGCATTAGCATAATAAGTACATTTGAATATAAGATTATGAACAAAGATGATCAAACATAAGACACAACATCAAGAAGAGAGATGACATAAGTGATTTGAGTGGAAAACCCTAGAAGGTTACAAAACCACTATGAAGATAGAATTTACTAGGCTTCACTAGCCAATCCTCACTAGGATACAATTTGTGTGCCTCATTGGCAAATGAGCCTCACTGGCAATTAGATGTCTCATTGACAACAAGAAATGTCTCACTGCCAAAAAATTGTCTTGCTGATAGATAAGTTCATACAAATTTAGATGAAAGATAAAAAAATAGAGGATCACTCTGTTTCACTGCAGTACAATACTCCTTATGTCTCCCTTTCGAGGACCACCATATACTTCAACATCAAAGGACATTACAATGAATACAATACATGAACTTTTGATCATAAAGATATCATGAAACAATATGAGAACATCTATAATCTACGTACATTCAAGAACATTCTTCTTTTCTTGAATCATCACTTTTCTATCACATAATTCTTCCATCAAATTCAAAGCACTCAAAGAATGTATAAATTCATCATAGAGAAATCATCAACAAGGAGTTTATGAACATTACCATACTCTACACAAGTCATTATACCCTGCAATCATATTCTCCCATCACAATACCCTGCCACTATCTTTATACTTTGCAACACACATCTTCATCAAACACTTGGATGACTCAGTTTTCTCCTTCTAAATTATAAAGAATTCTGCTAACATTCTGCCTTTAAAAACTAGTGCAAACCTCTACATCACATACATGAACCCTAGCTGATAAAGATCATTCACAATCACTTATTCATTCTCTGCAACTTAATATCTCAGAAATGTGTATAACTACAAAAAAAATCTTTACTTTGCATTTTTATACCTAGTAGACTATACAATGATAATAATCTTCTGCATAGACTCTCTAAAAGTCACACAACCCTAACACACAAGTATAGAAAATACTCTAAGAAAAAATTAGTTTACAAACTATTGAAAATCTTACATTATAATAATTGTTCATTACACAGTTATCTTTCAACCGCCCGTCACACTTTACATCGAGGAGGAGCCATTGGAATTTTAAATAAGTTTGAATATTAACCTTTGATCAAGGTCTTCATGCCTCAGCAAGTATTAATAAAGACCTTTGATCTCTATTTATCTTAATGAGCCGGTTTTGTTAGGTAAAGAGGTCAGTTAGGCCATGACTTAGTACCCTTTAGTAAGTCACCTTTAGTTCTTGTGACTTGTGATTACAAGTTAGCATCAAAACATAACATAAAGCAACTTTTAGACTTGACGGGCTGGGTCTTAGGTTTCAATGACATAGTTTACAGTTTAAGGAAAATCTTAGGGTTTTAGGTAATGTAGGTTTTAGATCTAAAAACAAACAAAAGCCTATATTTTATTATAATCCACTGACAAGTAATCACAAACCCTATGTTATTAAACCAAGACAAATTCTTCTATAGAGCAAGTTTTCAAGGATATATAGCATTAGGCCATTAAAGCAAAATCTCTAGGGTTTAAGGGCATAGTGATTTAGGAATGCTTAGGGTTTTAGGAGAAATAGGAATTTGGATATTTAGACACCTCAAATCTGAATTAACTTGATCCTAAGCACAAAGACTGCTTACAACAAAATAGAAAATAGGGAAAAGACATTTTAAGATTCCTTAGAACTGACCTTAGGGTTTTGAGAATTTATTGTCCATAGACATCACTAGTAACCATTAGTCTAATGGACATCACTAACAATTTGAAAAATATCAATCAACCTATAATACAACCCTATGAATAATCAATATGAGTGTCTTCATCACCAATGATACAAAGCTTCGTGAATGAAAACCCTATCAAAAACAAACTTGAATCATGACTTGTGAAAACCATGTCAAACATCATCAACTCAAGACATCAACACCATTAGCATGATCATCAATAGTTTGACAAAAAGCAATGAAGATCCTAGCATAATGAACCATGTGAACTCCTGAACCAACATCGAAACAAGTATGTGACATGTGAACTCCTATGAACTTTGTAAAATGTGACAGATGCCTTCATCTCACTAACATCATTAAGCATTGCCTTTGTCTCACTAACATCTTGATGTAGTCCTAGTCATGAACAACAATGTGAACTCAAACATCAATGAAAAATGACACTTTGAAATGAATGACAAATATCTCAACAAAATAAAGATAAGAGAATGTACCATAGATGCCAAGTTACTTGAATTGTCTCACCTTGTCATGGCAACCTACAATAATGATGAGAGAAACAAGATTCCAAATGAGGACAAAGGAAAAGATTAAGAGAGATAAACTCCTCAAAATAAGCATAACATCTATAAGCTAAGAGAAGTGAAGAAAAGGAAGAGAGAAAATGATGAAACATAGATAAAACTTTATATGGAAGCTATCAATGGAAATTTTGCAATGAGGAGATTGTGATTATGATTGTAGCTTAGCTTCCCATGGACCCTCAAGTATGAGAAATGACGAATGTTCTACTTGAAACCTTATATTCTTTTTTCTTTGATATTCATAGAATTGTATGTTATATTCAAAACTTTGTATTGCACTCAACTAGTTTTTTAGATTTCCTCTATTTTTAATTTCATTTTCCCTATTTTCACTTGATTTTTCTAATTTATAAGCCCATAGGTGCACTTTTAGGAATGGCACTGGTTTGCACCTTTTGTTACAATACACTTATAGGGTCAGAACCTTAACATGGAGATAAATATTCTACTCCTTTAGAGGAAATCTAATAGAATAATACTAAAATGAAAACTTCTCACCTCTCCCCTTGTGAAAGCTCCAACATACAAATAAGGGAATCTAGCAAACCATAAATGGTTTCCTAAAATATTAGTTGAAACCATGAGATAATTAGTCAATATGGAAAAATACCTCATTACATGTGTCTAATAGTTATAAGAATATTTCTATAAGATTCAAGACCTATCTCATGAACTTGGGCGTCTAACTTCACTAGAGGAGAAAAATAACCCACTAGAGAAAAAAATAACCTCCCATGTCAAAAAAGTACAACCAACTTATTACACATCATTAGATATTATTTCTTACACCTCTTGCAATGTCTGCGTCTTACAGATCATAATGATGGTCAAGATTCCTAATCCATTTTGTAACTCCCTATAATCATGCTCTTACATGCATTGTAAAATCCATCATAAGTATCTCCCACATCTTACAATGTCATAATGACATTAGATGATCTTGCAAATTATTGCACACTACATCCAAGGGTACAAACATGGAATAACATGGTAAAAGCTAATATTTATACTTGACGTACCTATGGGCATACCTATAGCATACCATTGGATCATAAAAATGAGTGTTCCATACTAGATGTACCTTCTATCATAAATCAACATACCTAAAGCCCACTATTTAAGGGATGGTGAGTCTCATAAATGTTAATCACTATATTTGGAAGCATCATTGCCCATACAACATAGTTGGTTGATGTGTGCACTAATAAATTATAGTTCACTAGTTTGAATCATGACAATTTACATAATCGTGTGTTTAAAAAGACATTATGTTTGTAAAAAAGTTTGCAAATATCATAGTGTGCCTTTCAAAAAGTTTGTTGAATTTCAATTGTTCAATGTGCTGACTATATCTTGAAAAATTGTGACTAAAAGTGTTGATGGTATGTTGAAATGCCCATGCATGTGAGGCATCTAAAAGCATGTAAAATAGATGTCTTAGGCACGCCCATAGGTACGCTTAATATGGAGCTTACCTGATATAATGGCCAAGTCATAATAGGGATGTCCCATTTCCCAAATGAGATAAATAATAAATAAATACAATAAAATAATTAATCCAAAGATTAGGACTAGTAAGGTGTATGACACACCTAATCCCAACATTTTCCCACTTTTCATATACCTTGCAAGAGCCAAGGGAAACTCCAACAAATTCATGAACCACCAAGGTCACTACCATTCTATCCCAACTAAACTCCACTATGTTCGCAAGTTTCACAAAAGCATCTACATCTTTAATGCCCTAGCTTTTACACCAGGACATTAGCGGGCAAAAAATGATGAACAAAATTTTTGTGATGTAATTGTGACATGTTGATGTAGGAGCATCATTTCCCTTTCAATTTTGGTGTTTGTTGTTTTGCTTTTGGTTATTTGTGCAATCTGTGAGTCCTTGTATCTAGATTTTGGCTTAAATATGGAGTTTAGGGATTCCTTGTATGTTGTGTTAGCCTTTGTGGTTTGTAGGTAGATTTTCCACTAACACAAAGGTTGCACATAATCAAGAAATAGTCATAACTTTTGTGTGGTCGAGTGCCTTTCCATGGAATAAAGAAGAAAATAGTTTTGAAAACAAAATAGTTATTGGGGAAAGCTCAGGCATTATCCCATGGCAATAGAGTGGGAAAAAAGAAATAGTTGAAGACATAATTTAGGAGTTTGATATGTGTATGACCATCTAAACAAAAGGATCTCCATTGGGAAATTGATAGAAAGAGTGATGACTAAGCATTGACCACATTGTAGAGCATGACAATGGTTTCATTGTTGGGAATAAAGTAGAAATAAATCATGGAGCATAACTTGATTTAATTAAATATTTGAAGAATTATCATATGTACTAAGTGGAGTGGTGTGTGTGAGCTTTTAGAAGGCAAAATGTGAAGGTTGATAATGAGGTGCTTCCCCAAACATGGTCTTTAAATCTCTATAAAGTTATCTACCTTCATCTTAAGAGGAATCTTTGGGGTATCAAGGTGAGACACAACCTTAGGTAGACATAAAAAG
Source organism: Cunninghamia lanceolata (assembly GCA_027924645.1). Taxonomy (NCBI): domain Eukaryota; kingdom Viridiplantae; phylum Streptophyta; class Pinopsida; order Cupressales; family Cupressaceae; genus Cunninghamia; species Cunninghamia lanceolata. The sequence goes on from BSBN01000582.1 coordinate 5,813,439, forward strand.
ATTGAAGTATTTTAAATAAAGGAGTAGTTTTATATGGTGTTTATCTTTCTGTAGTGAAGACATTAAATGTTTACCATTGTGTCAGACTTTGTAAAGTGTGAAAGGAAGCAAGGTATGGGGAAATGCTTCTTACATTGATCTATTGAGGAAAGACTTATGCAAATTTTTACTTTTATAGTTACAGATTAAGATGCACATTAATAGAAAGATAATAACAACTTCCAAATGCAAACAAAAAATTCACAACACAAGATATACATGGGGAAAACCCTTTTAGGTAAAAAATGCCACACTCCAAAGCCACCCAATGTATTATTTAGAAATCACAAAGATTACAATATACTTGCAGAGCAAGCTTTTACAAGAGTATATCCAACCAAAGATCCTAGAGGTAATTTGGCATCTAAAATATTCTTACACACAACCTCTATCTCTAGCTCCTGATATATAAGAGATGCAATATAGTAAATTGTTACTGGTAATTACAAAACCATGAGCTAAAATTGATGCAGGAGCATCCCTGGTTCAAGAGCAATCTCGAGTCAACCAAAAATATTTACAACTCGGTCTGTTTGCAGTTCAGTTTGTTTATTTTCATTTCCCTATTTAGTTTAGGCAATTCAGTCAGTAGCAGTTTCTATATTTTAGTCTGCATTCTACTACAGTCACATTTCATATCTCATAGAGCTAGACTTAGCATCTAGATTCATTCATCCACATCATTTTTGATTTGTAGAGCATTTGGATCACTTACCGAAAAGATATCACTATCAGAAGATTGACTATTTTCTTAGAATAGAGCATCCTGATAGTCTCAGACAATCAGCTAAACAAGAGGACTTGTGGAGCATTTCATTGACGTGTGAAGCCCAATTGCACATCATTCAATGATCTATGGCCCATGGCCAACCTTCCCTGAGATTCATACATCATTCCATGCATTTGCGGAGGTGTTCTACATGATTAGGTCTGACCTATCTATGTACACATGTTACAACTCTTCATTAGAGTTTGTGATCTTCCTTGGCCGACGTAGAGGAATATTTTGATCCGAAGATGATATATAAGGATGTAATAGATCCCTAGGAAGGTAGATTTTTGGATAGTTATTGATTGATTCATAATCCTTAGTTTAGAATTTGAGCGAAGGGACTTCAAAGATATATCTTGTGCATATTTTGATATTCTGCAATAAGGCATGTGAGCCCATTGTAAGCCCGCATGTTGCCAGCCAATCTGTATTTGAATTCTATGATATATTGAATGATTAAATTTGCATTTGTTTCATATCTTTGAGTTGTTTCCATTGTGTTTACTCTTGTTGCACGGTTTGGACAATTCACTCTGTGAACCCTCCTACCGTGACTACACCAAGTGGTATCAGAGTGAATGCTCAAATCCTTGGGAGCAAATTGAGTGAAGTTGGTGAAGGAATTCTATAAGATCTTGCTATGGATAGATTGGTGAATTGAGGTAGGTTACTTGTGTTGCAACCAATCACCAATTGTGAGGTAGTTGTCACCTTGTATCTCAATCACTGAACTTGACGTAGTTTGCACTTGATCCTAGGAAAAATGCTACCGAGGAGAGTTGTTGGATGGTAGAATGGATTAGATGATGGAAATGATGAAAACAATGAGAATTTTATTGGATGTTGTTGAAGAAGATAGGTGAAGAGGATTGACATCGATATCTAATGTTGAAAGTGATGATGAAGAACAATTTCAATCAGTTGAACAAGTTGGAGAAACCCTAGGAGGTGATGAAGAAGAAGAATCAAATCAAGTCAAGATGTTGTGAGATATTTCAAAGATAGGAAAATGATCTAGAGTGGATGTACCTAATTATATTGGTAATTTGAACCTTGAAGAATTGATTGACTGGATAAATGATATGGAAGAATACTTTGAGTATGAAGAAGTAGAAGATCTAGAGAAGGTAAAATTTGCAAAGACAAAGTTCAAAGGACATGCTACTATATGGTGGAAGGAAGTTCAATTAGATAGGAATAGAAGAGGAAAAGAAAAGATCACAAATTGGGATAGAATGGTGACAAAATTGAAGAATCAGTTTATACCTGCTGACAATGAGTTAGAGTTGTTGAAGACATTGCAGAACCTAAGACAAAAAGAGAAATCCATGAAAGATTATATTAAATAATTTCATAAGATGATCATAAGGACAAGACATAGTGAAGAAAACAAAGAGAAAGTGGCTAGATACATTGATGAACTGAGATTGAACATTCAAGAAGAGCTAAGTTTGGTGAGGATGACATCTTTGGAGGAAGCATATTAGTTTGCCCTAAAGTTGAAGAGAAGTTGGATAAGAGGCATGATCAGAGATAGAGAAGCAAAGGAGGTAAATTTCAAAAAGGTAGAACATTTTTTGGAGGTGAAAGATCATTTGCGGAGTAGAACAAATAAGAGAACACATTCAAGGAGGACATAGATAATAATGCATATAGGAGAGATGACAAAAACTTTTACTGGAGAGGAAACCCTAGTGCATACCGGAATGGACATAGAAGAGAAGGAAGAGGATTTGATAAGAGAACATTCAGAGGAACTTGTTTCAAGTGTGGAGGTGAAGGATATAGAGAATTTGAGTGTAATCAAGGGAGTACAAGCAAGAGAATAGAGAATAGTGGAAGAGAAGCTTATGTTGAAGAAGAACCTGTTGGATCACCCAATTTAGTTGGTAAACCAGAGAAAGGAGAATCATTGGTGATGAGGAGAGAATTATTTCAAGCAGAGACAAATGAGGAACCATCGTAAAGGAAGAGTTTATTCAGAACCAAATGCAAATTAGGAGGCAAATGTTGTAAAGTTGTAATTGATAGTGGTCGTTCTGACAACCTAGTTTTAGAGGAGATGGTGACTAAGTTGAAGTTGGAAAGATTAAAACACCCTAAGCCCTATCAAATAGCATGGATTCAGGATGATCATAAGGCATTGGTGAGTGAGCAATGATTGGTGAAATTTCATAGTGGGTCTTATCATGATGAACTCTTGTGTGATATTATGCCTATGGATGTGTGTCATATCTTGTTGGGTAGACCTTGGTAGTATGATAGAAAAGCTATACATGATGGGAGAAAGAATACATACACTATAACATCAAATGGGAAGAGAATTACCTTGATTCCTTTGGAGGATGATCCTAAGAGTGAAGTATGTGTGAATGCTAGAATCTTTTTGGTAGATGGAAATTTTTTTTTGGATGGTTTGATACATGAGAATATGTATTATTCTTTGATTCCTAAGAAGCCTGAGACATTGAAGGAGACTGAAGAATCACAACTGGAGCAAATAATAGTGTTGCTGATAGAGTATGAAAACATCATATTAGATAATGTACATGAAGGATTGCCACCAATAAGGAGTATCAGTCATCACATGGATCTTATACTGGGAGCTAGTCTGCCTAATAAAGCAGCACATAGAAGGACATCGATAGATAATGAAGAATTGAATAGACAGATACAAGAATTGTTGAGGAAAGGATTGATTAGATAAAGTTTGAGTTCTTGTACAGTACCTGTAGTGTTAGCACCTAAGGAGGATGGAGAATGGAGAATGTGTACTGACTCTAGAGCAATAAACAAGATCACAGTTAAGTATAGATTTCCTTTACCTAGGATGGATGATATCATGGATTGTTTGAGTGGAGAAAGATATTTCACAAAGAAAGATTTGAAAAGTGGATACCATCATATCAAAATTAGAGAAGGAAATGAATAGAAGATTGCTTTTAAATCAAATGAAGGATTGTATGAATGGTTAATGATGCCTTTTGGATTGACAAATGCACCTAGTACTTTTTTGAGATTGATGAATGAAGTCTTCAAGAAATTCTTGGGTAACTTTGATATTGTGTATTTGGATGACATTCTGATTTTTAGTAAGACAAAATAGGAACATTTGCATCACTTTAGATAAGTATTGCAAAGACAGAGAGAGGAGAAATTGTTAATAAACATCAAGAAGTGTAGTTTCATGAAAGAAAAATTAGTGTACTTGGGATCTGTGATTTCTATGGAAGGATTGAAGATGGACCCTGATAAAGTAAGAGAAATTGTTGAATGGCCTACCCCGGAAAGCATTGGAGAGGTTAGATCATTTCATAGATTGGCTAGTTTCTACTAGAAGTTCATCAGAAATTTTAGTTCAGTTTGTAACCCTATGATAGAGACAATGAGAGGTGACAGAAAATATTTCAAGTGGACATTAGGAGTAGATAAAAGTTTTCAACTATTGAAGCAAAAGGTGACAGAGCAGCCTATTTTAGCATTATCAGATTTCAATAAGATATTTCAAGTAGATTGTGTTGCACGTGGAAATGCAATTGGAGCAATATTGAGTCAAGAAGGTAGACCTGTACCATATTCTAGTGATAAGTTGAATGATGCAAGAAGAATATATTTAGTTTACAATCAAGAGTTCTATGCTATAATTCAAGCCTTGAAGAAGAGGAGACATTATTTGTTGCCTAAGGAATTTGTGTTGTCTACAAATCATCAAACTTTATAGTATTTAAGGAGTCAAGGTAAGTTGAATTAGAGAAACATCAGGTGGGTAGAGTTCAAGTAGAGTTATACATTTGTATTGAAGCATAGGAGTGGTAAATCAAATGAAGTTACTGATGCATTGACTAGGAGAAGCAACTTGTTTGTAGAGATGAGAATTGAATTGATAGGCTTTGATGAATTGAAAAACATGTATGAGGGAGATACTAATTTTACAGAACCTTGGAAATCATTTAGGGAACTTGTTGTGACAGATAGGATTAGGTGGTTAGACAATTTCATTCAGGAAGATATGTTGTTCAAAGGAAGTCAGTTATGCATACCTAGAAGTTCAATGAAAGATAATTTGATTAAGGGGAAACACAGTGGTGGATTGGTAGGACATTTTAGTATTGATAAAATAGTAGCTTTGGTGAGTGAAAATTAATTTTGGCCTTAGATACGTAAGAATGTTAGGAAGTTTGTGCAGAGTTGTAGAGTTTTTCAAGTTGCAAAAGAGAGTAGTCAAAATATTGGATTGTATAAACCTTTGATAGTACCAAAGAGACCTTGGGAAGACATACGCATGAATTTTGTGATGGGAATGCCTAAAACATAGAGAGGACATGATTCAATATTTATAGTGGTAGATAAATTTTCAAATATGGCATATTTCATACCTTGTAAGGAGATAACTAATGTAGTGCATGTAGCTGACCTATTTTTCAAGGAGATTGTGAGATTGCATGGATTACCTAAGAGTATAATTTTAGATAGAGATGCTAGATTCCTTGGATATTTTTGGAAGACACTTTGGAAGAAGATGAAGATGGATTTGAAGTTCAGTTCAGCATTTCATCCACATACTAATGGACATACAGAGGTAGTGAATAGGACTTTGGGAAACTTGTTGAGATGTTTGGTTGGAGAGAAGACAGGAAGTTGGGACTTGATTCTTTCACAAGTAGAGTTTGCATACAATAATTTAGTAAAGAGGAGTACCGGAAAAACACTTTTTGAGATTGTTACTGGAGTGAATCCTAGAGGAGTTACAGAATTGAAAGATATGGGTATGACAAAAAAGAGAAGTGCAGAAGCAGAAGAATTTTTAGATCACATGGAGACAGTCCATAATCAGGTAAAGAAGCATTTGGAAGATATGAACAACAAATATAAGGAGAAAGAAGATGAGAAGAGAAGACATAGGAATTTACAGTTGGAGATGAAGTGATGGTATACTTGAGAAAAGAAAGATTTCTAGTTGGGACATATAAGAAGTTGAAGATGAAGAAGTTTGGAACTTGTAGTATACTCAAGAAATTTGATTCAAGAAATGCATATGAAGTGGAGTTATTAGAGACATTGGGAATATCACCTATTTTCAATATTATAGACCTATACCTGTATCATGAAGTAGAGTTCAGTGATAAAGCAACAGAGGACTTGAAGAAGTAGTTACCACAACAAGCACTGAAGCATATTGAAGACATTTTGGACAACAAAGTTGGACATGGCACCAGAGGAAGACAATACAAAGAATACCTTGTGAATTGGAAAGGTAGACCAGAAGAAGATTCATCATGGGTTTCTCAGGCTAAGGTGGACCATCTTGGTTTTCCTCTAGCCCCAGCAAAGTGTAGGACTCACTTTTTCAATAACCCCGGATGTCTAATTTAGGAGCATCCCTAGTTCAAGAGCAATCTTGCATCAACCAAAAGCATTTACAATTTAGTTTGTTTGCAGTTCAGTTTGTTTCTTTTCATTTTCTTGTTCAGTTCAGGTGGTTCAGTCAGTAGTAGTTTCTGTATTTTGGTCCACATTCTACCACAATTGCATTTCAAATCTCATGGACCTGGACTTAGCATCTAGATTCATTGATCTACATAATATCTAATTTGTAGAGCATTTGGATTAGTCACCAAAAGGATGCCACTATCAAAAGATCAATTTTTTTCTCAGAAATGAGCATCCTGATAGTCTCAGACAATCAGTTAAATGAGAAGACTTGTGGAGAATTTTCTTGACTTGTGAAGCATAATTGCACATCATTGAATGATCTATGGTCTGTGGCTAACCTTCACCAAGATCTGCACATCATTCCATGCATTTGCAGAGGTGTTCTACATGATTAGGTCATGTTGATGATTGTTTTTACACATTCATAACAAAAGTTAAAATTCACAAAATGAACCTAACTGTCTTGAAAGATATAAAGAAATCAATTAAGATTTCTTAATCCCAAGTTTCTGTATGGTTAGGTCTTGACTTGGTGGACAATTCAGTAGGTTAATGTGAAAATGTAATATTCAAGGGGCCTTACTTGATTTAAGGGCATTTATGACTCACTAGACTCAAATTATGCAAATTGTTACAAATATCAACAAATTATCCATCTCTTTGCATAAATTTGCTACTGTATTACAAAGCTTTGTATGATTTAAATGAAACAAGCTTTCCTTTTCCGATTGCTATGAAAATTGTCAAATATTAATACAATTGTTCATGCTTTCTTCAAATGTAAGACAATTTCCTTTAAATCTCTATGTTTAAGCTAATTATTTCAAATGTTTGGGGAAAAGTTAGAGAATTCAAATTGAATATCATTCTTCTACAGGATCTAAATGCTCTTTTACTCATGTTGTAATAAATACAACAAACTTGATTAAATCAACAGACTAAATCATTAAATGTGAAGCCTTGAGTATTTTCATGAACACACATCCAAGATTGCTAGCTTTTAAAGAGGTATTATTTCAAATACAAGTAAGAGCCAGAAAACACTCTAAAAATAGACACAGAATTCCACATTTATTTGTATTCAAAATACACAGTCATATATGACTTATAATGTATGACTGACTCTTTGCTTCATTAATCAACTTAACAAAAAACTTACCAACATCTTATGGATACAATAAGGAAGCTAGATACTCCACACATTCCTTATTGTAGACACAGGTGACCTCCTCTAAACTAAAATGCTCTTCTAATAAAAATGTTCAAACAACTATAATTGCCAGCTATCTTTCAAAATCTCTGTATAACTAATGTACAAGTAGTAGAGTTTCTTATATAGATTTTGAAACTTCTTACTGCTACGGCTCCAAAGCTTAATCTACCATTAAGATCCCTCTATTATTGATCAATGGTGTACATTCATCCCTAACCGTTTCTCAAAATATTTGAATGGTATCTTTTCCCTCTCAAAGGATGTTGTTGGAATCTGTTCAAAAAAACAAGATTCCCCTTTCATTAACTTCTACCTTATTGTAGACTTTCCCTGTAGATACCTCTTTATTTGATCTCTTTCCCAAAACTGCTGCTCCTTTTACAATTGCTACTCCTTCAAATATGATTTTAAATTATCTATTATACCTTCTACAAAAGTATGATCTCCTCCTTGACTTTTAGTCCATAAATACTCCTGCAGTGTGATTCCCTCTTTTAGTTTCTTTTCTCTGTTCTCTGAACCTTCACTTTTCTTCTTATATTTCTTCATTTTAGCACTTTCCTCCATCAATGAATCAATCATTTGCTTGCTCATATATGCCTTAGGATTTTCCATACATGGTGTAAAATGGCATTGAATTATGTCAAAGCCCTTTCCATCTCATATGCTGGTGTATCCATGCATTCATGATCTAATAACTTTTCTACTATTCTTTTATGTGTTCTGATCATATCTTCTACTTTTTCTTCTAAGTCTTGAACAACTGTTATGCATCTTCTGAGGTTATCCTCCTCAAATTTGAGTTCTAGTCTTACCTATGGAACTCGATTTGCCATTGAAGGGGTAATTACTCCTTCATTGATTAACTCTTCTACTCTTTCCTCAATTTCTATTAACTGTTCCAATTCTAATTTACAATCTTCACTTCTAAACTGGCAATTATGTAAAAGTATATTGCATTTGTTTTTTTCTCTTGCAACCACCTCCCAACTTTTAATCACTTGTTTTATTACCTGTTCGCCCTCTTGCACAAAAGCTTTGAACCATTTGTCAAAAATATTGGCCTTAAGCCTTTTATTTTCCATGTCCTTTATTTCATCCCTGGATACAACTACTATGTCACTGGGCAATTCTGGCACTATTGTATTGGAATTAAATATCCCCTTAATAAATTGTTAGAATTGGACAATGTGTCCTTTCAAATATTCTTTTTTGTCTTTATCTTTTCTCAACATTTCTACTGTCACCTGGTGCATGTCTTCCCACTCAGTTATGTGTTACTCCCGTGTAGTATGCCCAAGGTCAAAATTTAGTATTTTATATTCATCTAAGGTTATTTCACCTTTTGCCTTTTCTTTTTAGGGTATAGCCAAGTTCAACATTCTAGATCCATCTGGACCTCTTTGTATGGCTAAGATTGTTTTGGCATTTCTTCTTTCCTTCCTTGGCATGGTATCACCTAATAAACTTTTAATGTCAATAGTACCAATTGTACCTCCTTCTTTTCCTTCCTTATCTCCTCTCCTTACCAGGCATGAATCTTTTTTGTGCCTTCAGTGGCTTTAACTTCATCAATGACTTCTTCACGAGGTCTCTATGTTTCCACTTCTCCTTGTTGATGTTGTTGTTATTGGTGGTGGTGTTGTTGTTGTTATTGTTGTTGTTGTTGTTTTTATTGTTGTTGTTGTTCTTGCTGTTGTTCTTGTTGTTGTGGAGGATGCTATTGTTGAAGGGCTGGCTCTTGTTCCATGAGATTACTCTATTGTTTGGATTCACCTTTATTTTCTTCCTCTTCAATTTATGTGTCCCCTTCACCTTCATCTTCTTCCTCAAGGCCCTCTCCCTTTGATGATTCTTTTTCTTGGTCCTCCTATGTATGTGTTTGCTCTATATTTGACATGTTTATATCTTTTGCTTGTTCTTTAGCTTTACTTTCATCAATATTTTTTGTTTCCTCTTTACTTTTAGGTTTCTTTTGCTACTATATTACAAAGCTTTGTATGATTTATAATGAAACAAGCTTTTCTTTTCTGATTGATATGAAAATTGTCAAATATTAATACAATTGTTCATGCTTTCTTCAAATGTAAGATAATTTCCTTTAAATCTCTATGTTTAAGCTAATTATTTTGAATGTTCGGGGAAACGTTAGAGAAATTCAAATTGAATATCATTCTACTACAAGATCTAAATGCTCTGTTACTCACGTTGTAAGAAATACAGCAAACATGATTAAATCAACAGACTAAATCTTTAAATGTGAAGCCCTAAGTATTTTTATGAACACACATCCAAGATTGCAAGCTTTTAAAGACGTATTATTTCAAATACAAGTAAGAGCTAGAAAACACTCTAAAAATAGACGTAGAATTCCATATATATTTGTATTCAAAATACACAGTCATATATGATTTACAATGTATGACTAACTCTTTGATTCATTTATCAACTTAACAGAAAACTTACAAACATTTTATAGATACAATAAGGAAACTAGATGCTCCATGCATTCCTTAATGCAGACACAGGTGACCTCCTTTAAACTAAAATGCTCTTCTAATCAAAATGTTCAAACAACTATAATTGCCAACTATCTTTCAAAATCCCTATGTAACTAATGTACAAGTACCAACGTTTCTTATATACATTTTGAAACTTCTTACTGCTACGGCTACAAAGCTTAATCTACAGTTAAGATCCCTCTATTATTGATCAATGGTGCACATTCATCCCTAACCGTTTCTCAAAATATCTGAATGGTATCTTTTCCCTCTCAAAGGATGCTGTAAGAATCTTTTGAAAAAAAATAAGATTCCCCTTTCTTTGACTTCTGCCTTCTTGTAGACTTTCCCTATAGATACCTCTTTATTTGATCTCTTTCCCAAAACCGTTGTTCCTTTTACAATTTCTACTCCTTCAAATATGATTTTAAATTATCTATTATACCTTCTACAAAAGTGCGATCTCCTCCTTGACTTTTTGTCCATATATGCTCCTACAGTGTGACTCCCTCTTTTAGTTTCTTTTCTCTGTTCTCTGAACCTTCACTTTCTTCTTGTATTTCTTCATCCATTAGTGAATCAATCATTTGCTTGCTCATATATGCCTTAGGATTTTCCATGCATGGTGTAAAAATGGCATTGAATTATGTCAAAGCCCTTTCCATCTCATATGTTGGTGTATCCATGCATTCATGATCTAATAACTTTTCTACTATTCTTTTATGTATTATGATCATGTCTTCTACTTTTTCTTCTAAGTCTTGAACAACTGTTATGCATCTTCTGAGGTTATCCTACTCAAATTTGAGTTCTAGTCTTACCTGTGGCACTTGATTTGCCATTGAAGGGGTGATTACTCCTTCATTGATTAACTCTTCTACTCTTTCCTCAATTTCTATTAACTATTCCAATTCTAATTTACATTCTTCTCTTCTAAACTGGCAATTATGTACAAGTATACTGCATTTATTTTTTTCTCTTACAACCACCTCCCAACTTTTTACCACTTGTTTTATTACCTGTTCACCCTTTTGCATAAAATATTGGAACCGTTCGTCAAAAATATTGATCTTAAGCCTTTTATTTTCCATGTCCTTTATTTCATCCCTAGATACAACTACTATGTCATTGGGCAATTCTAGCACTATTGTATTGGGATCAAATATCCCCTTAATAAATTGTTTCAATTGGACAATGTGTCCTTTCAAATATTCTTGTTTGTCTTTATCTTTTCTCAACATTTCTGCTATCACCTAGTGCATGTCTTCCCACTCAGTTATGTGTTTCTCCTAGGTAGTATGCCCAAGGTCAAAATTTAGTATTTTATATTCATTGAAGTTTATTGCACCTTTTGCCTTTTCTTTTTGGGGTATAGGCAAGTTCAGCATTCTAGATCCATCTGGACCTCTTTGTATGGATGACATTGTTCTAGCCTTTCTTCTTTCATTCCTTGGCGTGGTATCACCTAATAAACTTTTAATGTCAATAGGTACCAATTGTACCTCCTTTTCCTTCCTTGGCTCCTCTCCTAACCAGGCAAGAATGTCTTTTGTGCCTTTAACAACTTTAACTTCATCAATGACTTCTTCATGAGGTTTCTCTGTTTCCACTTCTCCTTTTTGTTGTTGTTCCTGTTGTTGTTCTTGTTGTTGTTCTTGTTGTTGTTCTTGTTGCTATGGAGGATGTTGTTGTTGAAGGGTTAGGTCTTGTTCCATGAGATCACTCTGTTGTTTGGATTCACCTTCATTTTCTTCCTCAAGGCCCTCTCCCTTTGATGATTCTTTTTCTTGGTCCTCCTTTGTATGTGTTTGCTCTATATTTGAGATGTTTATATCTTCTACTTGTTATTTAGCTTTAATTTCATCAATATTTTTGGTTTCCTCTTTACTTTCAGGTTTATTGGCTTCATCTTCTATAGTTTCATCTTCTTTCTGTACTTGCTCTATATGTACAGGTGAACTTACCCTTGTATCAGTTTCTTTTACTTCTTTTTCCTATTCTTTTGTGTTTTCTATGTTCTTTTCTTCTTCACTCTATTCACCACACATATTCAAAATATTCAATACATCTACCCCTAAGGTGCCAACTTCTGTTTCATCTTTTGCTGGACTAGGTTCTTCTGTGATTGTCTCCTCAGGTGCATCTTCTTTTTCAGCCTCTTCAATTTTATGTGCCTCTTCTTGCACATCTTTGATTATTTCAGGAGACACTAGGGTACCAAATGGATCTACAGTTCCTGATTCTTCATGTACCCTCTCCTTTTCATACTCTGGGCCTTGTTCAATTTCCATTTTGGCCAGAGTGTTTTGCTCATCTTCCTTGCTTAAGAATTCACTAGATTCTTCTTTTTCAATTTATTTTCTTGCATACATTCCTCTTGTTGGGAATTGAGGTACCTCAACCTTGATAATTCTATGCATTTGTATTATTTGTATTTATTATTTAATTGCATATGTTGTAAATATTTGGATATTCCATATTGTCATGTTGTGGGATGTAGCACGGTGATGTGTCAATCCTACATGGAATATGACAACTTGTTATTTTGTCCTCACATTAGGATATAGGCATCCCACTTAGTGGTAGGAATATTCTACCATGTGTCAACATCCTCCATGTTGTGTAAGGAATGTTTGACCGAAATGGTTATGACATATTCCTATGATGAATCTATGACATGTAAGAGTCAGAAATAGAAGGTTGTAAGACAGGTGATGACATGTGTCATGAAGCATCTTTGGATAAGGCACATTTGGGTGCCCCAAGGTGGAATATGACATGTTGTAAGAGAATATGCTATTTATAACATATGTATGATAGATTCTCTTACAGTTGTAAGTTGTAACCGCTATGACAGATTCTATGACGGTCGTAACTGTCGTAAGAGCATCTGTCATAGCCCATTTTGGAAATAGGAAACCTCTTTGGGATGGGAGATATGGACAAGTGTCAGGAACATTCTACAATATTGACCAAGTGTCCTTGGGTGTGGGTTTTGGTCCATGAAGCCATGTTAGACGTCCATTCCAAGAAAGGTCCAATATTGCCTTGTATTTCCTATTTAAACAGGTGCTTGGAGATGGAGTTTGTATCACAAGTTTATAGGTACTATTATGCTACCAGATTGACTCCAGACATGAGTTTTGAAGACCATTTAAGCTTACATTGCAAGTGTATTGTACAAATTCTTTTAGATTTGTTAATACATTGTGTAGGTTTCTGAGTGTGGGGTTTTTTACTAGATAAGGGTTTTCCCCATCGTAAATCTTTGTCTCTCTTCTTCTGTCTACTTTATGGCTCTTGTGTTTTGCTGTAATATCTCATGTTAATGGTTTAACATTGCTGTAATAGTTAGGATAAATTTGAATTTGTATAGCCCTCTCCTCAATAGATTAGTGTAGGAAGCGATTTCCACACACCTAGCTTTCTTTCAATTGGTATCAGAGCTTGATCACCTTTGGTCCTAGTTATTGGGTAGGGGTTTTTTGAGCTAATCTTAGGTTGAGTGGGAGTCTGTGTAGAGAATTCTATATCTTATTGCAGCAAGGAGATGGCAGGCACATCAAGAAGGTTTGAAGTAGAGAAGTTCAATGGCAGTAATTTTGAGCTGTGGAAGCTCAAGATGGAAGACATGTTAGTTGACCGAGACCTTTGGGATAGTGTGAACAGAACTAAACTAGCTGCAATGTCACAAGATGATTGGAATCTCAAGGATCAGAAGGCTAAGGGTCTCATAAGACTTAGTCTTGTCAATTCTATGTTGTTAAATGTCCATGAGGAGACTACTGCAAAACTCCTTTGGAAGAAGTTGGGGGATGTGTATCAAGACAAATCTGTAGTTAATAACTTTTTCTGAGAAAGAAGTTGTAATTTTTTCGAATGGAGGATGGAGGATCTGTTGCTGAACATATGAATGCTTTCAACATGCTAGTTGCACAATTAACATCTATTGGTGTAAAGATGGAGGAGGAGGATCAGTGTATGACCCTGCTTTGTTCTCTACTAGACTCATGGGATCATCTTGTCATGGCAATCAGAAGCACCACATCCACAGTCAAAATGGAAGAGGTGGTTTCTTCATTGTTGTCTAAAGAGATGCAGAGAAAGTCTTCTAAGGCAGCCAAAGAGGCCCTTGCAGTTCATGGAAGACCCAAGGAGAAAGGGAAGAAGGACAAGAAAGATGAGAAGGGTAGATCCAAATCCCATGGGAGATCCAAATCTCTTGGAAAGTCCAAGGCTCTTTGTTGGAACTGTGACAAGACCGGGCATTTCCAAAAGGAATGCAAAGAGGAGAAGAAGAAAAAGAAGAAAGCTCCTAATTTAGATTTTGACAAATCACAAGATGACGGTGATGCTTTCATTGCAGCCCTGGCAACCCATGCATCTAATGATGTGTGGCTAATCAACTCTGGTGCATCATTCCACATGACCTCACATCGTGACTGGTTCACTAAGTATGCGGAATTCAATGGTGGAAAGGTGTATCTGGGTGACAACTCTCATCTAAAGATCCTTGGTCATGGAAGAGTCTCTATCCGATTCCCTGATGGTCGAGTGAAGGGGATCTCTGGGGTTATGCACATCCCAGGCTTAGCACAGAACCTGCTTTCTATAAGTAGTTTGAATGATGCAGGTGTGCAGGTTGTCTTTTCGAAAGAAGGATGCAAGATGACTAGAGGATCTATGGTGCTTGCTAAGGGTACTCGGAGAGGTACTCTATTTTAACTGGAGGTATGCATTTCACAATGCAATAGTTCTTCTGACTCAAGGAAGAGGGCAGTAATCACTTCATCCCCACCATCTGAATGAGTAGTGAAGAAATCTATTGTTTCTAGTCTTAATGGTTGTAATTGTGCATTAGAAGTTAAAATTCCTATAGAAAATACAATGTTTTGGCATAAGAGATTTGGCGACAATGGTGAGAAGGGTCTACGTACCCTAATAAATAAGAACCCTGTTGAGGGGTTAGATGATTGTAATCTTGAATTCAACTTTTGTGAACATTGCATTCATGCAAAACAAAACCATGTTTAGTTTTACTCAAGTTCTCATAAGTCTTCTAGTGTGTTGGACCTTATTCATTCTGATGTGTTTGGTCTTGTAATAGTGGAGATTGAGAAGAAAGTGAAAGAATAGGAGGATAAACTAACAAAACTATCTAAGAATTTTGATCCTCTTACCATCCATAATAAATCAAGAATGTCAGACTATTGCAGTCTTGAATGATATTAAGAAGCTTGACAAGGAGAAGAAAAACAAAATAAGTAGGTTGAATGAACTTAGAGGAATAATTATCCCTAAGTTAGAGGCCATGCATGAGGCCCTAATTGATGCTCAAACCACAGCCCGAACTAGTGATCTGACATATCTGAAGAGGGAAGAAGCTTTTGCATTCCTATTGAGTGGTCACATCTCAATTTTGGACAGGATGAAGCTGAGTTGGGCAACAAAAGTTGTACAATTGAAGAATACTTTTGTAGATATACTAAAGTATATGTAACGTATAACCGGATAATTTACTTATGTGACTAAGTATAGATTGAGTTTTGAAAATTTTGATGTGCGGACCCCACCCTTTGCCATTGATGTCAAAGGGGGAGTGAGGAGCAGTGAAAAATGAGGAATCTAGCTAAGGGGGAGCTCCAGAAAATGTACATAAGGATAGAGCATCAGCCAAGGAAGAGTATAGTGTGACACTTAGTCATTTTTCACTAAGTGTTGCCATCAATGCCAAAGGGGGAGATTGTTGGCAAGAGACACTATATGACTTCATGAATGTTGTCATTGACGGAAACAAAGTTCATTCCACACATCTGCAGGATATGGTATGTCTATACTGGAAGACAGATTGAAGAATAGTATGGTCTGGTGAGCAAGAACAGAGCATGTGGCAAGGTCCAACAGTCAGGTCTGGATCTCTCAGAAGAAGTATCTCAGTAAAGTGTGGACTTGGGGTAGTTAAGAGGAGTATCTTGAGTGATAGATTCTAGGGATTGAGCCTCCGGTGAAGAAAGAGTGAAGATATATGAGCACTTAAGTTTTGGGTTCCTGATTGGCTGAGTAGATAGAGGAAAAGGTGACCGGTAGAGCATCAGACCTAAATCCAGATGAGATATTGATGGTGATCAAGCTTCCTAAGGTATCATTCATGATTGGCCAACATGATTGATAACTTCTATAAGTATCTCCTTAATACACATCACTTGGTAAGCAAGGATTCAGCTGACAGAATAAAAGTTTGGGAAAATTTTGACTATTCCAGATGCTGACTAGAAAGGTTTTGAAATCACTTTTGTGGATATATATACTAGATGGATTTAGATGTGAAGGTGTGAGTGTGTGGGTTGCAATTGTGCAAAGAAAAGTAGAAGAGCAGTGCAAAGGCAGTAAGATAGGTCTGGAATGTGATTGGACAGTAGCACCTAAGGAGAGTAAGAATGAAGTGCAGTAGATCAGTATATTGGGCTTAACCAGAACTGAACCTCAGCATGTGTGGATGCTTCTCATTAGTTCAAGTATCTTATTACCTTCTTTTCTTGTAGACAGTGAGTCTCTTGGAGGTAGTGAGCCTCTTGTGAGCAGTGTGCTCTAACAGTGAGCCCAATTGGCAAGTGACATTTTGTTCTTTCTATTCTTCTAACAGAGAATACAATCTTGGGTTAGTCACCCCATTATTTTTCCCTTAACTAGGGTTTCCACATTAAATATTGGTGTCTCATGTGTTGATGTGTTTTCTTCTCTTGATTAAATACATTATGTTTCATGTTTGATTTATTGTTATACTGCTAAGTGAATGCAAGTGTTTAAAAAGAGGAAAGTTTTGGACAACTAATTCACCCCCCCTCTCAGTTATCTACCCTAAATCTAACATAATGTTCCTTCATTATCAAAATCTATATACTTTGTATCTTTTATAGATGATTATAGTAGAAGGACATGGATTTATTTTCTCAGAAGCAAATCTGAAGTCTATAGTAAGTTTAAGGAGTTTAAAGCCTTTACTAAAAATCAAACTGGTAAAAAGATTAAATGTTTGAGAACTAACAATGGTGGTGAGTTCTGTTCTACAAAATTTGATAAGTATTGCAAGGAACTTGGGATTGAAATGAACAAGACAACTCCATACACCCCGCAGCAAAATGGAGTTGCAAAGAGGATGAATAGGACACTAATGGAGAAGGCTAGGAGTATGCTTAGTGGAGCTGGTCTAGAACAAAAGTTTTGGGATGAAGCTGTTACCACTGCTTGCTATCTGGTAAATAAATCTCCTACATCAGCTCTTATTGGAAAGACACCCATGGAGGTGTGGTCTGGTAGAAATCTTTCAGTAAGGCATCTTCATGTTTTTGGTTGTGAGGCATATGCACATGTGCCTAGGGAGAAGTGATCAAAGTTGGAGAACAAAGTTGTTAAGTGTATCTTCATTGGCTATGGTGTTGGTGTGAAAGGATACAAGCTTTGGGACCCCGTGGCTGAAAAAGTGTTGTATAGCAGAAGTGTTATCTTCAAAGAGCTTACACCTTCCACTATTTTGTAGCTTGAAGAAAAAGAAAAGAAAGAGGATGTTGTTCAATTTCCTCTCACCCCTAAGAAGACTGAACAGAAAGACAATGTTGGACCTGATGATGAGGAGAGATCTAGCAACTCTGAAAGCTCAAATGAAGAAGCTGAACCTCAACCTCAGTTCTTGAGGAGGTCTACACAAATAAGAAAGAAACCTAAAAGATTTGGTTTTACATTGCTTGATTCTAGTTGTGCTTATGCTTTGCTTACTAATAGTGATGAACCTAGAACTATATCAGAGGCTTCGGATATGAAGGATGCAGGTTCCTGGAAGGACATGGAGGAAGAAATGGCTTCTTTGGAAAAGAATCAAACTTGGGACGTGGTGCCTTTGCCTCTTGGATGGAAACACGTTGGATGCAAATGGGTGTTCAAGAATAAAATTGGTGCAGATGATAGTGTTGAGAAGTATAAGGCTAGATTGGTTGCGAAGGGGTATTCACAAGTGGAGGGTATATAATATGGTGAGATCTTCTCTCCCATTGCAAAACTGACATCCATTTGATTCCTGTTGTCACTTGTAGTAGCTTATGACTTGGAGGTAGAATAGATGGATGTGAAGATAGCATTCCTTCATGGTGACTTGGAGGAAGAAATCTACATGTTACAGCCAGAGCATTACATGGTGAAAGGTAAATAAAATTTGGTTTGTAAACTTAAAAAGTCTTTGTATGGTTTGAAGCAATCCCCTAGCAGATGGTACATGAAGTTTGATGCCATTGTGTTATCAATTAGATTTGGAGATCGAAATCGGATCACTATGTGTATTATAAACTTGATGGTAATCGTATTCTCATTGTTGCATTGTATGTTGACGACATGTTTCTCATTAGCAAGGGTAAGAATATGATTTTTGATTTTAAATCTTAGTTGTCAGCATAGTTTGAAATGAAATATTTAGGGGAAGCCAAGCACATTCTAGGAATGGAAATTAGAAGAGACAGAATCAACAGAAAACTTTGGTTAAGCTAGAGTAAGTATGTGAAGACCGTGTTGGACAGATTCGGCATGGCAGATTGTAGACCATTGTGTGTTCCCATTTCTTTGGGGATAAAGTTGTCTGTTGAGGATTGTCCAAAATCTCCTAGTGAGGTGGAGGACATGAGCAGAGTACCTTATGCTAGTGTTGTTGGTAGTTTGATGTATGCTATGGTCTACACAAGACCAGACATTGCCCAAGTAGTGGGAGTCCTTAGTCAATTTATGGCTAATCTTGGATGGGTTCATTGGGATGCAGTTAAGCGAGTGTTCAGATATTTGAGGGGTACTTCCAAGTATTCCATTTGCTATGGTAATGTTTCAATACCTTCACATTCTATTGATATTCATGGATTTGTGGATTCAGATTGGGCAGGTGACATTGACAACAGGAGATCCACCAGTGCTTATGTTTTTACACTGTTTGGTGGTGCTATTAGTTGGATGAGTAAGTGACAACCTATTGTTGCTTTGTCCACGACAAAAGCTGAGTACATGGAAGAAACTCATTCTTGTTAGGAAGCCATTTGCCTTAAGAGATTGTGTTCTGATATTGGTGTTGATGCATGTCAGATCACGATCAGTTGTGACAGTTAGAGTGCAATTTGCCTTGCAAAGAATCTAACTTTCCATGCTAGAACCAAGCACATTGATGTTCAGTTTCACTTCGTGAGAGACATGGTTGAGGATTGAAAGGTAAATTTGGAGAAGATAGATACTTTGAAGAATGTTGCAGATGCATTGACAAAACTGGTGAGCACAGAGAAGTTCAAATGGTGTTTGGAGTCTATAGGCCTCTCGGCCTATAGCAGTTAAATCTTGTTTTTCTATTGGCTCTTACAAGGTGTTCGACAAGTGGGAGAATGTTGGGAATTAAGGTGTCTCAACCTTGATAATTCTCTACATTTGTAATGTTTGTATTTATTATTTAATTGCCTATGTTGTAAATATTTGGAAATTCCATATTGTCATGTTGTGGGATGTGCCACTATGATGTATCAATCCTACATGGAATATGACAACTTGTTATTTTGTCCTCACATGAGGAGATAGGCATCCCACTTAGTGGTAGGAATATTTTTCCATGTGTTGGCATCCTCCATGTTGTGTAAGGAACGTTTGACCAAAATGGTGATGATGGATTCCTATGATGAATCTATGACATGTAAGAGTCAGCAATAAAAGGTTGTAAGATAGGTGATGACATGTGTCATGAAACATCTTTAAATAAGGCATATTTGGGTGCCCCAAGGTGGAATATGACATGTTGTAAGAGAATATGCTATTTATAGCATGTGTATGATAGATTCTCTTACAGTTGTAAGTTGTAACCACTATGACAGATTCTATGACGGTTGTAAGTGTCATAAGAGCATCTGTCATAGCCCATTTTGGAATTAGGTGACCTCTTTGCGATGGAAGCTGTGGACAAGTGTCAGGCACATTCTACAATGTTGACCAAGTGTCCTTGGGCTTGGGTTTTTGTCCATGAAGCCATGTTGGACGCCCATTCTAAGAAAGTTTCAATATTACCTTGTATTTCCTATTTAAATAGGTGCTTGGAGATGGAGTTTGTATCATAGGTTTATAGGTACTATTATGCTACTAGATTGACTCTAGACATGAGTGTCAAAGACCATTAAAGCTTGCATTGCAAGTGTATTGTAAATATTCTTTCAGATTTGTTAATACATTGTCCAGTTTTCTAAGTGTGGGGTTTTTCAACTGATAAGGGTTTTCCCCACCGTAAATCTTTGTCTCTCTTCTTCTGTCTACTTTCTAGCTCTTGTGTTTTGCTAAAATATCTCATGTTAATGGTTTAACATTGCTATAATAGTTAGGATAAATTTGAATTTGCATAGCCCTCTTGTCAATAGATTAGTGTAGGAAGCAATTTTTGTACACCTAGCTTCCTTTCACCTCTTTCCTCACTTTCACTACTGTCACTTCTAATATGAATAGTCTCAGTGGTTTGTTTGGCTTCATGTGCTTGTGACCCTTGCAGCATTTCCCCAGCCAACTTTGTCTTCACCTGAACATATGCCTGTCTCTTTTCTGTTGTAGTGGATGCACTCAGTATATTACTCAACTTCACACCTACCTATTGTGCTCCATTGACTTCACTTATTTTAGAAGTCTCCCCTTTGGATATGCTTATTGGTATTGCTCTTCTAACTTGATATCCTGCTACTTCCTTGGAAGTCTATGTCTCTTCTACACTAATCTCATGGCTTAATGATTTTGGATCTACAAATGTATCAGATGATACCGCTACTGTTATTCGTGATGCATAGGGATCCATTGGAGTAGTATTCTTATCTTTCTCAACAATTTTAGCTTCCACAACTCTTCTTTTCTTCTCGTAGAAACATTAGAGATCATCACTAGTTTCTCTTGCACTCTTTCTCCCTTTCTTTGGATATGTGATTTCTCTCCCTTAAGCTTTGAGTTCTTCAATCCTATCCTTTAACCATGTTTTTGAAAATAATATAACTGGTTTGGACAATATGTCCAAAGATGTGTTCCAAGGGTGTGACCAATCAGGCTCTATAATAGGAGCAAGCCTGGCCTTTGCATAACTGTGATACAACAATTTATCATCCTCTTGAACCTCTGGAGGAACATATATATCCCCCATTGATTTCATTTGATCAACTATTAGCCATTTATGAGCCCTTTTTCTTACCTCTTTGTCATTTTTATAGTCTGACCAAAAATCTTCAATATGAATTCGATGTTTAAACTTCTTATCAATTGTATTTTGGATCCTATGGAAAGGATCAAACCTTCTAGCTAAATCAAACTCTTGAAATCCATAATATCTTAATTCCTACTCTGAATATCCAGCAACCTCCTCACTATAATAGGAGTATCTATCAATAGCCCAAGGTAGTTTAAGATTGCCTCTATTAAAGTTCCTCTTATACAGTCTAAAGGCATTCAAATTCTACCTTGAAAACTCCAGAATAATCAATTTATCAAAATGATATCGGGGTAACATAAAGGGTTTTCCTTCAAATCCTTTAGTCCTGATGTAAGTTAAATGTTCAAATTGAATATACCAAGAACTGTGCAGCCCAATTGCATCTTCTGCACTTTTAGACAACCTTGTATCAAGTTCCTCCCTTAAAATTCTCACCATGTATGTGTAGAACACATCATTAACCAAAGCATACTTCCTCATTCCATTTTCCTCTTGTAGGTCAGGGTAATGCACATTTACCAAATTCTAACCAGGACCATTCCCTAAGGTTCCAACCCTTTCTATTCCATGTATGTATAGTCTAACCTCTGCTATACATGAATATACTAGGTATGAAGACAAATAATAAGGCATCATCTTTTACTTTCTTAACATGGCCTGTTTCCATATAGCTTTGCTTATGGCCTTGGCCCAGTGAATCTAACCTTGCTCTTTTCCTTCTTCTCTCATGAACTCAATGATAGTAAACATCCATGGCTCACACCTTGTGCAATCTCTCAATCCCACCAGTTTAGTTAACATTGTGATCATCAGGTAGATTTCCTCTTTGAAGTATATTCTCATCAGATTCATGTGTACTCTAGCTACAACCTTAGGCTTCTTTTTTGGGCTATACCAATTGTAGAATATCTTACCTTTGCAATCCCTCTCATTGGTATGAAAATCTTCATTATATTGATCTATATCAATATCTATGATTTTCTCATTGATTTCCAAACCAAATGTCCTTGCAATCCCTTTTGTGGATAAATATGCAATGAGTTTGTCATAAAACATAATTTTCCTAGTAACTAGATCATACATGTATATGCAATCTAGACACAAATCTCTAGCCTCCATAGCTAATGGAAAACCTGTAGCCTTGTACAATCCACTCTCCCATATACATTTCATATCAGGTGTAGCATCCGCTACTGTGATTTTCTATAAAACATCATTCGCATCATAGTTTCCTATATTTATGTGTGTTCCCACTCCACTCGTACTAATTAGTGACGGATACCCTCTGTGTAATGGCAACTCTTCCTTTTCTACCTCCTTGCACGGATTTCTTTCTTTTTTAACTCCTCCACCTATATCTACCTTTTTGTGCTTCAGAGCCATCCTATAGAAAATGGATCTTTTAACTTTTTGTTTTACTTTCCTATCTATGGTTTTACTACGAATTTTCTATTTTTTACCATTTTACCCTAACCCAATTTGTCTTTTCTATTTTGACTTTCACATTTATTAAGCTCTACCTAACTAATTAATAGTTAAACCAGTAATTTTACAAATATCTACATTTTATAATGAAATTACTGAATTTTACATTCATTTTACCAACTAAATTGTAATGGTGTTTTAAGATAAATACCTGTATTTCTTGACAACTCAATTTTCTATCGTTGACGTACTTTACCATTTTTCTTTCACCCAGCTGCTATAATTCTGTCACCCTGATGAATTCTGTCCTATTTCTATAGCAATTCTTTCTTTTGTAGTCTTTACTCTTGATAATGTAAATCTGAAAGACAATGCATTTAAATTTACCCTAACGCCTTTGAATTTTACTCTTTTTGGGTGTTAGCTCAACATTAATTACATAAATTAATGCGCCTAAGGCTTCGACTTTCTATTTCAGTGTTTAAGTTTTAAAGTTTTTATCTGTTAGTTCATTTTTGCATACATATCATTTTCCTTGTATCTTTCTTTGTATGTTATCCTTTGTATGTTCCCCTTTGTATATTTTCAATATACAAACATATATGCAAAAACTCATAACTAATGTTCTTTCCCTTTTCCTTTTATCCGTACTTGTATCCTTTATTGGTATATCACTCTTTGTATGTTTCATAGATACAAGCACATATGCAACAACCCATACAAACCGCTTTTTACCTTTTACCCTCTGCGATGTCGTTTTATTCGTTTGTATATCAGATATGTATACTGTTAACATACAATCGTCCCATATATACAAAGACTTTCCCTTATTTAACTTCCTTTTCGAATCCGTTTTGTTTATTCATTTCTATCCTTTTCTTGTACATCAGCTTGTATATCGAAGATATACATTGTTATCATACAAGCCCAAGATACAATCAGCAGGGCCCACTTTACTTTGTACTTGCATTGCCGTGATACAACAATATTTGTATCCATGCTTCAATACAAGCCCCGATACATGCAAACTCATTTGTATCTTTCCTTCAGACTTTTCATCTTTTATAAACCATAGTTCATAACTCCTTCAGCTCTGTAATTGTATATAACATGAAATGCATCTTTCGATATGCATTAAGACACGATGCATTACTTTAATAGATTTTAATTTTCTCTAAGTTCTGTGTTGTATGTATATCGAAATGTACAACCTGATGCATATAACATACAAGTAGTGAAACATACCTCGATAAAACCAAATTTAATATTCTTTTTGGGTCCATGACATGTATATCATGTTGTATATCGCCTTGTATGTTTCTTTTCACCAAACATACAAACCCAATATATAATTTGTGGACCCTCTCAATTATCCATTTCACCTCTAAATTCTGTTAGGTCCACCTTGTATGTAAAGCATAACACGTTACAAAATGCATAAACTACAATGATGCAATAAACCTGACAACTCTTTTATGTGACTAACATAATGACACAACATACAAATGACCTTGTATATGCAACATACAAACCCTTCCATAGTACATTTTACCGAAAACACACATATCTTGCAAAATATTGAGAATTTTAAAATGGTTCAAAAAGCAACCCTTACTCATTTTTGACAAGGAATTCACCCCTATTTTGCTCTTGTACTTAATGTGATTTTTTTTCTTTATTTTCAAAAAGGTTTGTAACTTTCACTTCATTTTCCCTTTTACCACCAAGCAGACCCACACACAAGCAAAAAGCCAGAGCCACAATAGGGGTCCTCATTTTACTACGAAATAAAATGGGGCGTGTTGTGAGCATCACAATAGGTCCAACCTATCTATGTACACACATTACAACTCTTCATTGGAGTTTGTGATCTTCCTTGGCCAATGTGGAGGAATCTTGTGATCTAAAGATGATATATAAGGATGTAATATATCCCTAGGAAGGTAGATCTTTATGGATAGTTAGCGATTGATTTATAATCCTTAGTCTAGAATTTGAGCAAAGGGACTTCAAAGCTATATCTTGTGCATACTCTAATATTCCATAATTAGGCCTTTGAGCCCATTGTAAGCCCACATGTTGCCGGCCAATCTGTATTTGAATTCTATGATATACTGAATGACTGAATCTACATTTGTTTCATATCTTTGAGTTGTTTCCATTGTGTTTACTCTTGCTACATGGTCTAGATAGTTCACTTTTTGAACCCTCCAACCGTGACTACACACAACCTCCATCTCCATCTCCTGATATATAGAAGATGCAATACAGTAAACCATTACCAATAGTTACAAAACCATGAGCCAAAACCACCTATAAAGTGGCACCCAAATTATCTCCAATCAAATATGCCTTGTGATGTGCCAAACCACACACCAACACATGTAACTCTCCCCTTTATAGCTCTTTTATGTGTCCAACACGTTTTAACATTTTTGAAAAATAGAAGGTCCAACTTCTGAAGGCCATAACTTTTGATCCGGGTGTCTAATTGATGAACCATTTGATATGTTGGAAAGCCCATGAAGAGATCTATCACCCTATATCCTTCTATGCTACTTATGACATTTTTGGGACATTTAAATAAGTTTTGATTCTACTAATTGAGTTCAAATCTTTTTTCTGGCAGTTTCAGAAAACAAAAACTTTAATATCTCGTGATCTAGATACGATCTTGAGATGAAACTCACCCGAGATGTTCACTTAGTTGTTTTGAACCTTCTAGGAAAAGTTTTAGGTCAATTCGAGCTCAATCGAAGGACTTACTAAAAATAGTAAGTCTCTCTATTTTTAGCTCTTTTGGAAACTATTGGAAACTTTGAAAGTTCTAGACCATTCTTTAAGATAAAAGGGTATTCAAAAAGACCAAAATTGGGAAAAATAGTAACCTTTCAAGGTTGCAAGGTTGAGACACTTTTCCTAATATTATCCCACTTGTCAAACACCTTGCAAGAGCAAAGGGAGTATCAACACCATGATTTAATTGCTAGGGGCCATGAGGCCCATAGACTCTGAACACCATATGAACTTCTCTATGCTCATAGGTTTTGTCAAGGAATCTACCACATTCATCAAAGTTTCAACTTTTTCCAAGTTTACCTTCCCATTGTTGGCAAGAGACACTAGGTGGCTTCATGAATGTTGTCATTGGTGGAAACAAAGTCCATCCCACACATCCACAGGACATGGTGTGTCTTTATCAAAAGTCAGATTGAAGAAGGGTTGTGGTCTGGTAAGCAAGAACAGAGCAGGCAGCAAGGTCCGACAGTCAGGTCCGAATCTCTTAGAGGAGGTATCTCAAGAAAGTACAGATTTGGGGAAGTCAAGAGGAGTACCCTGACTAATAGATTCCAAGGATTTAACCTCTGGTGATATCAGAGTGAAGAGATATGAGCACTTGGGTATTGGGTTCCTATTTAATAGAATAGACAGAGGAAGAACTGACCGGTAGAGCATTAGACCTAAATTCGGATGAGATATTGATAGCAATTAAGTTTCTTGAGGTATCATTCATGGTTGGCCGACATGATTGATGACTTCTATAAGCATCTCCTTGATCCGCATCACTTGGTATGCAAGGATTCAGCCGATAGACCAAATTTTGGGAAAATATTGACTATTCCAGATGCTGACTAGAAAAGTGTTGAAATCACTTGTGTGGATATATATACTAGATGGATTTAGATGTGAATGTGTGTGTTGTGTTGGAATTGTATGAAGAAAAGAAAAAGAAAAGTGTGAAGGTAGTAAGACAGGTCCAGAATGTAACAGGACTGTAGCACCTAAAGAGAGTAAGAATGAAGTGTAGGAGATCAGTGTATTGCACCTAACTGAAACTAAACCTCTATATACATAGATGCTTTTCATCAGTTCAAGAATTATGTTATCTTCTTGTATCTTGTAGACAGTGAGTCTCTTGTAGGCAGTGAGCCTCTTGTGAGCAGTGTGCTCGGGTAGTGAGCCCTAATTGGCAAGTGTCATTTATATTATCCTATTCTTTTAACAGAGAATACAATCTTGGGTTAGTCACCCCGTGGTTTTTCCCTTAACAGGGTTTTCCATGTCAAAATCATTATGTCATGTGTATGAATGTTATTTCCATTTCATGGTTATGATTTCTTATTTGATTTAATAATGTAGTAATTGTTAAGAAAGATCAAGAAGCTTAAATAATAAAGATAACTAATTCACCCCACCCCTCTTAGTTATCAACAATTTGTATCAGAGCCAAGTTCCTTCAAACAGAGCCTAAAAACTTGAGGAAGATCTGGGAATCTCGATGGACATGTATGGTATGAGTGAACAGCTTTGGTCTGCCTTAGATGATCTTGAATAGTCTCATTCTAAAGTCCATGACCTAAAAGAAAGACTTAGACAAGCTGTTGATTTCATCAAGGAACTAAAAGAGAAACTGAGCATCTCTATGAAAAAGAGAAAGGATCTACTTCAACAATTAGCAAGTCAAAGTGAAGCCAATAACACTGATGATGATCTAAATGAGAAGAACAAGTTATGCGAGAAGCCATCAAAAGAAGTCATTATGGTAAGACATGAAATGGAATTAGGAGTTATGAAATTCACCCAAGAAATTGAAGAGAAAAGAAAAATTGAGGATAACCTAAGACAATCTCTCAAGGAGTAGTCTGAATACTACCACAATATGGAAAAAATAATTAGGCATCTAGAATCTGATCTTGAAGAAGCTAAAGAAAATGAAGAACAACTTGAGAATCAGATTGACACTCTCAAAAGGGATCTTCAAAAAACAAATGAATATAAAGAGAAATTCAAGATAGGCTCTCCTCAACTTGAAGTTCTTCTAGCAAGCCAAAAGAGGGTAGATGACAAACAAGGCTTGGGGTATGAAAAGGGTGAAAACTCTAGATCTGGTCAGAAGAACTCCAGATTAGAAAATCTAAGAAACAGGCCTAGAAGACCTCCAGTAAGGCAACCAAATGCTCAAAGATATCCATCTTTCAATGGATACTGCCACAACTGCAAGAACTTTGGTCATAAAGCAAATCAGTGTAGAAGAAGAATGAATTAGACTAATACATCCTTCTCTGGACAGTGCTTCAACTGTAAAAGGTATGGTCACAAATCTCATGAATGCAGAAATATAAAAATAAACAATTCATTCAATGGTAGATGCTTTGCATGCAATAGAATGGGACATATGGCCAATCAATCCAAATCAAGAGGATATCATTCAAATATGCAAAGAAATGTTGTTTGCCACAATTGCAATAGATCCAGTCATATTGCCAAATTCTATAGAAGCAAGAATCAGGACAAAAGGGGTCCGATGCATCATAATCAGAATCAAGACAAAGGAAAAGGAAAGGTGAACGTGGATGAAATTCAAAGGGAGATGAATAAGATTTGGGTGAAGAAAAGCATAGAGAATGTTGGGGATGGATCCGCACCAGAATCTGGTGCTGTTATTCCTTCCAAAAATTGAATAGATGAGCTCTGGCTCAGGGGGAGTAACAAAAGAAAAACTAATTCCCCCAGCTAGTCAATTGGTGCCTAAAATTGGCACATGAAAGGTTACAGATTAAAGGGTTTTTAGAGAAACATCTAAATAAGCTATGGTAAAGATTTGGAAGATCCACAAGAAGATTTGAAGAGTCTAATCCTTCCAGATTGATCCGGTTTAATAGTCTTCTAGGAAAAGTAGGGTTTTCACAATTTGGTCTGGTATGATTCTAAATTAAAACATCTTGATCTGCAGACAAATGGGACGATCTGAGGAAAAGGTAGTCATTATGATTCCTCTCTAACATCAATCTAAAGTGCATCACAATGATCCAGATAAGTTTCTTCCTCTCTGAACAAGGAAAACAAGGCATCCAGAATAACCTAAGTTACACATTTATTACAATGAAGAATTAGGGTTTGCATAGAAATATAAGGGTTCTCCTATTGAACATTTGCTCATTCTACACTCAAGAAGAAAAGGAAAAGAGCTCTGCAAACAAGTTTGCATCATCTCTCTCAAGGATCAATCACAGAATTCAAGTCGATCGGTGATCTTTTCAACTCATTCTGTGAACCCTAAAGGCGTAAGAGGTATTTTCTATTCTTGAAATCTATTTCTAAATCCTTTGTAAGATGGCCACACCAAATGCTATAAATATTTCTGATAGGTCGCGCCCTAAATTTAAAAAGAATCCCTACAAATCCTTAGAAGTGGATCCGTTAGGAGCATTCTCTAGTATTCCACATGGGGTTTTACATGTAGAAGATGTTAGGGCATATATTCATGCGAGCATTGAAGAATTTGGGGAATCAAAGATGATGGATATTTACCTCAAACAGTTGTTAGATGATTCTTTTGAACTCAAACCTCAGTACAAGGCCATCTGGGACAAGCATTTTGCACAATGCATCCATTTCCCCTGTTTTGCTGAAAATGAATGGGTCCGGTATGTCTTGAGCAGAATGCATGACAGCTTCATGTGGTTGAACAAGCTATTTAAGATCACCAAGGATGCCATTAGGGTAGTAACTGGATTACACTCAACCGGAGGAATGCCTACTCTCAAATCTGTCAAAAACCAAATTGTGAGTGAGGCTGCCAGATAAAAATTTGATAAAAGAGCCATGACAATTAAGGATATAACAGATCCGGATATCAAGTTTACATCAATGATAATTGGCTATAAGATATATCACTCCAGCAGGGAGAACTTAGTATCTGGAACTGCTGTATATACTGCCTATGAAATGTTAAGAAAGAATGCTGACTATGATATTTGTGAGCTTCTTCTGAACCAACTTCTGGAAAATCTGCAGAAGATAAAGAAAGACAAGAAGAACTCCTTCAAATACGGTGGCTTGATACTCTGTTTATTCTTCTATTATGTGAATGAGCTACCCAGATCTAGTGGCTGGATATGGCAAAATGATATACCGGTTGCCATACAAATCAGGGATTATTTGCATGGACTTGGTGATGCTAAGGCACAAAAGATAGCACTCTGGGGCTATTTCAAGAACTTTCAGAGTATGATGCAAGCAAGAGAGAGAATCCCCCAAGCTCTAGTTGAAAAGTATAAGGATACAGTTTGCTTCATGGTAGAAACTGATCAGTGCCTTATGGAGGCAGTAGAACCAAGAACAATGTGGATCATGCCAATGGGGTATGAAGTTGATGAGAAAATTGTAGAGCTGCATGTTCAACACATGCTAAGTCAGCCAAAAGATCCTAAAGCGGAAAGGTTTGGAACCTTTGAAGAATTAAGTGTAAAGATCCATGTGGAACTAAGACAACCGGAAATAAAAAGAAAAGTGAGGAGGGAAGTAGAAGAGTTTGCCAAGAAGCATGGAATTTCAAAGGAGGCTCTTGATGCAAATAAAGAAAAGATAGAAAGGGCAAAGAAAGAGAAAGAAAAAGCAGAGAAAGAAGATGCTCTGGTGGAAGTCCCCTCCTAGACTAGATCCTCTAAGACCTCTGCACCTACCACTACTAAGAGCTCAAAGGCACCAAAACTAGAAGAAAAATCATTTGGTAAAGGAGAGAAGAGAACTAAGACAAAGGCCACAAGATCTTATGTCAGTCAAAAAGATGATGAAGAGACTGAATCTGATGAAGAGGTCAAGAAAATGAAGAAGAAGAAGAAAACATCTTGTGAACCCTCTACCGGTCTAGACAAGGAAGAAGAAAAGATAGCTAAAAGTGTTGAGAAACCTACTCTTGACAACATCATCAAGGCCATTACTATGGATAGTAACTTGAAACCATTAATAGAATTCTATGATGAATGCAGTGAAGCTGACCAGAAGATCCTGTAGGATGCCACAGTTAAGTATCTGAATATCTACAACAAAGCTTTCATTGAGATCATATCTTTAATTCCTAAAAGCCTTGAGAAGGAACTTGAAATGAGAAAGAATAATACCAAAGAAAAGGATATGGAGATCTGAGAATAGATAGCCATTCAGCTCTATCCCTCCATCACTCCTAAGCAGAAGAATATGATCTTCAAAGATTGTAAGGATGAGTTCTGGAGCAAAGCTAGAATGAATCAGCTTATGCTCGGAGAAACTAACAAAGTAGCAAAAGAGATAGAAGAGATCCTCTGGAATGCATACAAAAGATTCAACATTCCTATTATAGAGGACTTAGGTGATGATCATTCAGCTATAGATGTTGAAGAAGAATCTACTGAGATAGTGGCAAAAGAGGTAAAGGACACTAGTGAAGAAAACGATAAGGACTTAGAATCCTCTACACTAGAAGAGGATGCCCATGAACAAGAAAACATCACTCCTCTGGTTTCCCTTGCAAGCTCTGGATCCAAAGAAGAAGACAAAGCAGAAGAGAAGATCAATCAAGGAACCGAGGAGAAGGAAAAAG
Organism: Cunninghamia lanceolata; assembly: GCA_027924645.1. Lineage (NCBI taxonomy): Eukaryota > Viridiplantae > Streptophyta > Pinopsida > Cupressales > Cupressaceae > Cunninghamia > Cunninghamia lanceolata. The sequence continues at coordinate 5,844,429 of BSBN01000582.1, forward strand.
AAGATGATAGTGGCAAGGCTACAGAAGGAGAGAAAACACCAACAAAGAAGGCCGCATATGACAGTGCCAAGGGTGTAGATGTAACTCTATCTCTGGCAAGAGACACAACAGAAGTAGTAAAAGATTTCTTGACTAAAGAGATGATGGAATTTGATGAACTGGAACATCTTCAAGGTCCATTCAATTTTGATTCCCTCTCCCCGGTTCAGACCATGAAGCTAGCTTCCTTCACTCAAGCAAAGGCCAAAGAAAAACTCTTGAAGTCTCACATGGAAGACTGTGAGCTTATAGAAGCTACATCTAGTGTGCTTGAAAAGACCATGCCATCCTTTCAAAAGGATTCCTTAGCTTCTTCATCTGGTAATCTCAAGTCTCTTGTTAGCTCTATCAGCACTCATTTTGAATCTTTAGAGAAATCAGTTGAGGAGAAGGTCCGGAAAGAGTTTCTAGTAAAAAGATTATCAAAAGTACTGGGGCTAATAATCAATGATAGGAGGGTTATGGATATAGGAATAAAGAGCGTAGAAAATGATCTCAAAGATGGCGGAGATATATATAAATTTTGTTTATCTTGGTCTACAGTAACCAAGGATATTGAGAAGAAAATAAAAGAGAAAGACGATAAAGTGATAAGTTTGTCTCAAAATTTTGATACTCTGTCCTCTTCCATAGTAAATCAAGAGTGTCAGACCATTGTAGTGATAAATACAATAAAGAAACTTGAGAATGAAAGGAAGAACATAATAAGCCAAATGGGTGAACTCAGAGGGATCATTATCCCTAAGGTAGAGGCCATGCATGAAGCCCTAACTGATGCTCAGGCCTTGGCCTGGACCAGTGATCCGACAGATCTCAAGAAGGCAGAAGCTTTTGCATTCCTATTGAGTGGTCACATCTCAATTTTGGACAGGATGAAACTAAGTTGGGCAACAGAACTTGTACAATTGAAAAGCTCTTTTGTAGATATACTTAAGTATATGTAAGTATAACCTACTTATACACTTATGCGGCTAAGTACAGATTATTTTTTGCAAATTTTGGTGTGTGGACCCCACCCTTTGCCATTGATGTCAAAGGGGGAGCGAGGACCAATGAAAAAAGAGGAATCCAACAAAGGGGGAGCTCCGAAAAATGTACATAAAAATAGAGCATCAGCCAAGGGGAAGTATAGTAAGACATTTAGTCATTTTTCACTAAGTGTTGCCATCAATGCCAAAGGGGGAGATTGTTGGCAAGAGACACTGGGTGGCTTCATGAATATTGTCATTGATGGCAACAAAGTCCATCCCCCACATCCACATGACATGGTGTGTCTTTACTAGAAGTCAAATTGAAGAAGGGTTGTGGTCCGGTAAGCAAGAACAGAGCAGGCAGCAAGGTCTGATAGTCAGGTCTGGATCTCTCAGAGGAGGTATCTCAGCAAAGTACAGATTTGGGGAAGTCAAGAGGAGCACCCTGACTGATAGATTCCAAGGATTTAACCTCCGGTGATATCAGAGTGAAGAGATATGAGCACTTGGGTATTGGGTCCCTGTTTCATAGAGTAGACAGAGGAAGAACTGACTGGTAGAGCACCAGACCTAAATCTGGATGAGATATTGATGGTAATTAAGTTTCTTGAGGTATCATTCATGATTGGCTAACATGATTGACGACTTCTATAAGCATCTCCTTGATCTGCATCACTTGGTATGCAGGGATTCAGCCGACAAACCAGAGTTTGGGAAAATATTGACTATTCCAGATGCCGACTAGAAAAGTGTTGAAATCACTTGTGCAGATATATATACCAGATGGATTTAGATGTTAATGTGTGTGTTGTGTTGGAATTGTGTGAAGAAAAGCAAAAGAAAAGTGTGAAGGTAGTAAGACAGGTTCAGAATGTAACAGGACAACAGCACCTAAAGAGAGTAAGAATGAAGTGTAGCAGATCAGTGTATTGAGCCTAACCGGAACTGAACCTCTGCATATATAGATGCTTTTCATCAGTTCAAGAATTGTGTTATATTGTTGTATCTTGTAGACAGTGAGTCTCTTGTAGGTAGTGAGCCTCTTGTGAGTAGTGTGCTCGGGCAGTGAGCCCTAATTGGCAAGTGCCATTTGTATCATCCTATTCTTTTAATAGAGAATACAATCTTGGGTTAGTCACACCATGGTTTTTCCCTTAATAGGGTTTTCCACATCAAAATCATTGTGTCATGTGTATGAATGTTATTTCCATTTCATGGTTATGATTGCTTATTTGATTTAATGTTGCAGTAATTTTTAAGAAAGATCAGGAAGCTGAAATAATAAAGATAATTGATTCACCCCCCCTCTTAGTTATCAACACCCATCCTCTACCATGTCATGAATAAAATGGTACTATACATCAATATGCTTAGTCCTTGCATGGAAAGTATGATTCTTCACAAAAGATATGGCACTCTGACTATCACAACAAATAGTAATCTTCCCTACATCAAACCCAACATTAGAACACAATCTCTTAAGCCAAATGGCTTCTATACAAGCATGAGTTGCTACCATGTACTTAGCTTCTATAGTGGACAAAGAGACCATAGGTTGCCGCTTACTCATCCAACTAATAGCACCACCAAACATAGTGAACACATAAGCACTAGTGGATCTCCTATTGTCAATGTCACCCACTCAATCTGAATCCACAAATCCACAAGTACAAAGTGAATGCCGAGGTTCTGTAGGATAACCATGATAAGATAAGGAATACTCAGAAGTACTCTGCAAATATCTAAACATTCACTACATCCCAATGTACCTATCCAAGATTAGCCATAAATTGTCCAAGGACTCCCACTGCTTGGGCAATGTCTAGTCTTATGCAGACCATTGCATACATCAAAATGCCAACCACACTAGCATAAGGAACTCTACTCATATCCTCTATCTCAAAAGGAGACTTTGGAAAATCTTCAATAGATAACTTTGTCCCCATTATAACAGGAATAGTCAAAGGTCTACAATCCATCATGCTAAATCTCTCCGACATAGTTTTAACATACTTTAGCCTAACCAAAGTTTTCTATTTGTTCTATCTCTTCTAATTTCTATTCCTAGAATGTACCAAGCTGCCCCTAGATTTTTCATCTAAAACTGTGCTGACAACTGAGACTTCAAATCAAAAATTAAACTTTTGCCATTTCCAATGAGTAACATATCATCGACATACAATGCAATAATGAGAATGCGATCATTGTCAAACTTGTAGTAAACACAATGATCTGATTTCAATCTTTGAAATCCAATACTCAACACAAAGGCATCAAACTTTTGGTACCACATCCTAGGAGATTGTTTCAAACCATACAAAGACTTTTTCAACTTGCAAACTAGATTTTCTTTACCTTTCACCATGTAGTTCTCTAGAGCTGTGACATATAGATTTCCTCCTCCAAGTCACCGTGAAGGAATGTTGTCTTCACATCCATCTATTCTACTTCTAGATGACATGTTGCTGTGAGAGATAATAGGAACCAAATAGATGTCAGATTTACAATGGGAGATAAAATCTCACCATAGTCAATTCCCTCCACCTGAGAATACCCCTTTGCAACCAATCTAGCCTTATATTTCTCAACACTACCATCTACACCAAATTTATTTTTGAACACCCATTTGCATCCAACAGGTTTTTATCCTTCAAGAAAAGGCACCAAGTCCCAAGTATTATTATTTTCCAAAGAATCTATCTCCTCTTCCATGGCCTCCTTCCAAGAACCTGCATCTTTCATACCCATAGCCTATTTGATAGTTCTAGGCTCATCAGTGTTAGAAATCAAAGCAAAAATACAACTAGAATCATGCAATGAATAACCAAACCTATCAAGTTGCTACCTTATTCATGTGGACCTCCTCAAAGGCTGAGGTTGAGGTTCTTCATCTTCTTCTCAACTTTTAGAGCTACTAGTGCTCTCATCATTATTAGGTCCAATAGATGTTTTTTGTTCAACTTTCTCAAGGGTGGAAGGAAGCTGAACCACATCATCTTTTTTCTCTTCTTTCTCTAGCTACAAGACAACCGAAGGAGGATTGAGCTCTCTAGAGATCATGCTTCTGGTATACAGAACTCTCTTAGCTACTAGATCCCAAAGCTTTTACCCTTTAATATCGATGCCATAACCGATGAAGATACACTTTACAACCTTGTTCTGTAACTTAGACCTCTTCTCCTTAGGCATATGTGCATATGCCTCACAACCAAATACTTGAATGTGTCTTAATGAAGGATTTTTACAGACCATACCTCCATAGGTGTATTATCAACAAGCACTAATGTAGGAGACCTATTAAGCAAGTAACAAGTGGTAGCAATAGCTTCAACCCAAAAATTTTGCTCAAGACCAGCTCCACTTCGCATACTCCTTTACCTCTCCATCAACGTTCTATTCATCCTCTCTGCAACTCTAGTCTACTAAGCAGTATACAGAGTTGTCTTGTGCCTCTCAATTCCCTGTTCTTTATAGAACTTGTCAAAATCTACTGAACATAACTCACCACCATTGTCAGTCCTCAAACACTTAATCTTTCTATCCTTTTGATTCTCTACAAGAGCTTTGAACTCTTTGTATCTATTAAAGACTTCAGATTTACTTCTAAGGAAATACACCCATGTCCTTCTACTATAATCATGAATGAAAGAAACAAAGTAAATAGATTTTAAAATTGAAGGAACATTAACAAGACCAAACACATTAGAATGAATCTGATGCAGAGGCATCCACACTAAAACCTTAACACACAGCATGGATGTCCGCAACCCTCATCATCATCATCATGTTTTCCTTAACACTGTCAGCATCATCACATTTACTCTACCGACCGATATCCTCCTGCAGTCATCATATTTGACTATCGGCACCATCATCATATTCGGCCAGCGCGAACATCCTCCTGACGTTCACTGTTTTCCTTACCAACAACCTCTACCTTCACTATCTTCAGCATCATGATGTTCAACATCATGTTCATCAGCAGGATAAAGAACATCCGGTTCCTCCCATATATCCTGATGATGACCCTCAACTCCACGCACCTTCCCCTCGATGCTTACGTCACCCCGATATCCTGATGACAATTATCCTGATGACGATGACGTCACATGCAGCTCCTCAATATCCTGCTGCCTCGCAATATCCGGATGACGTATATCCTGATGATGATGACGTCATATGCAACTCCTCCTGCTGTCGGCCAAACTTAAACTTTTTCGGCCCACGATCAACCTGATCTTCTACCTTATTCCGATACGCTCCTCCTCGGCAACTCCTGATGATGATCACCCTAACGCACACTCACTTCATGCAACCGACTGCATCATGCTCATCTCCATCTACCTGAATTGCGATGCCCGAAGCGACTGCAGGATATACGTAGAAATATCTTGATGATGCCGTTTTAACAAATTTTTGAACCTTAGCGAATTTCGATCCGCCGTACCTCCTGGGATGACCCGATCTACTTCCAGGGTGATCTTCCACACTTTAACAGTTAACACGACCTAGCATATACCCATGCTAGGGTCCTCAACATCTCTCGACGGCAATCCTGCACACCTGCATACGAACAAACAAACTAACTCCTAACCTACTATACATAACCATTCCACCGATTCGACGAATCAACCGGTGGAATGGATCAGTGAATCCATGTAACCACCAAAATAGCAAATCGATCACACAGTGGAATTCAAACAGAAAAGGAACACAACAAGATCTCTATTGATTTCAAAAGATGCAGTTACAGTGATCAGTCTCTCTCTCTCTGTCTCACTCTGTTCAACCTAGCTCGATGCAATACTATATCTAAAATCAACCGATCCTCAAGCATATATAGGATCTCTGGCGAGTACTACTGACCCGACTCCAAGCGGCTGGGAAATCTCTCCAGGCGGCTGGGAGATCCAACCGGACCTACAGCATACAGCTGTCCTAACAAACTAACTAAAAATAGTAAAGCATGGTCAGCATGATCTTAGTATGGTCAGCATGACCTTATTACATGCATTGGTCTTATCAGACCTTCTTGGAAAACATTAACAAGACTCAAACTAACTAACTGCCTCATGGAGGCCAGCTGTCAGGTAGGTGCTCCTGCACCATACTCCCCAACAGAAAAGAACTCATGTCCCATGAGTTTAGTATGTGGAAGTCCTCCACCTGTACACTTTATCATGTCAGTATCCTGACCTGTTCCAGCTTTATCCTCTGCTGTCTCTTGGCCGCTCCAAGACTTCTGAACTGTAACTTGCCTTCTTGCAAGTAAATCCTCATGCCTGTCAATGTAGGCCTTTCTCTCACATACCTTGGGCTTGTCAGGTTGTCTGACCAGAACCTCTGTCTGAACTGCCTCTTGAACTTCTGCAATGTTCAACTCTGTCTTTCTTTCAACCTTTATAGGACAAACAATAGTCCCAACTATGACAACATCCTTGTCATTCCTCTCAACTGGTTGTTGTTTGTAAACCTGTTTCTGCACCTGCTGCTGACCTCTGTCAGTCAAAACTAAAACTTTCTTCAACCTGTTGTCCTTAACAACTTCTTTCCCTGCAGTGTCCTCAACTGCCTTTATGCCTGCTCCTCTAGGCATCTGCACAAATTCCTTCTTTCCCATTAAAATGATTTTGGCTGCCCCCTGTGATGCAGCATCTGCCTGCAATGGCATCAACATAATAGTCTTCCCATCTTTCTTGATGGTGTAGGTATTAGCATACCCATCATACAGTACCCTTCTATCAAATTGCCATGGTCTACCCAACAGTAGGTGACAACATTCCATGGGCAAAATGTCACACAAAACTCTATCATGATATGCTCCAATCTGAAAATCCACATATGCCTGTTCATAGACAAAAAGTGATTGACTATCACTCACCCAAGATGCCTTGTAAGGGTGATGGTGTGGAATCCTTTCCAAATTCAGTTTATCCACCATTTCCTGAGATACCATGTTGTCTGTTGAACCAGTATCAATGACAACCTTACATACTTTACCTTTGCTCTGACATGTGGTTTTGAAAAGAGCTCTTCTTTGCATCATATCCTTTGATGCCTGCAAACTAATTCTCCTTAGCATCAATGCTTCTCCCTCCTCAGGATATGCATAATATTCAGGCTCCCTATCTCTTTGATAAGTGTTTGAACTCTGCACACTTGGCTCTACTTTCTCTTCTTGCACAAGTTGTACTCTCTTGTCATTTGTTCTATCATTTCTGGATGATGAACCCTTGTTTTCTGAACATTTGAAAGATGGATGACCAAACTCACCACAGGTGTAACATTTTCCTGAAAATGTAGTAGAACCTCTACCACCTCCAAATCTACCTTTATTACCTTTCCATCCACCTCTGAAATCAGACTGTCCCTATCCTTTACCAGTGTCTTCTTGACCCTCATTGGTTTGCCTTTGTGTAGGGGCTGCTCCTCTTCCCCTCATATTGTTTCCTCTTCCTCTCATGGACTTATCTTGTCCCCTATTTATCTTTTCTTCAATCCTGATTGCCATTTGGTAACAATCCTCCACATTCTTAGGGTTAGCTAAAACTAACTCATCCTGTATGTTCAATCTCAAACCAGCCAAGTACCTAGCCACCTTTTCTACCTCATTCTCATGATGACCAGATCTCATACTCAACTTATAAAACTCCTCAGTATAGGCCTTCACATCCATTTCTTTCTGCCTTAAAAATTGCAGCTTCTTAAACATCTGAATCTCATAATCCCTTGGCAAGAATTTACCTTTGATCCTTGCTACCATCTTATCCCATGAAGTGATCTTTGACTTCCCTTGTTTCCTTCTCTCAGATTGTACATAATCCCACCATACCAAAGCATGACCTCCTAACTTGGTCTTTGCAATCTTTACCTTCTGATCCTCAACAACATCTTCACATTCAAAGTGATTATCAAGTGCAGCAATCCATTCCAGTAACTCATCTTCCTTCAAACTTCCATTATACTTGGAAACATCAACCTTTACCTTAGGTTTATCACTCTGCACTGCCTTTAATAGTTTTGCCAATCTCTGGTCTTCAGCATCCAGATCTTCAGCTACCTCTTCATACTCTTCAACAACATCTTCATCTTCTTCAGACTCACTGTCTTCCACTTCCCTCTTTTTGTTCTTTTCAAGGGCTACAAGCCTGGCTTGAAGTGCTTCAGCAAGCTCCTTCATCTTCCTCATCTCTCTGGCATGTTTTTCCTTCATCTCCTGCAATTCCCTTGCAGTACCACTACCTTTCGGAGGCATTTTGTCAACCTCTCACTTTTCTACCTCTGTCCTTTTGGTGACAGAATCAACACACAACAGCCCAGACCTTTTGCTGAGCTCTAATACCACTATGATGCAGAGGCATCCACACTAAAACCTTAACACATAGCATGGATGTCCGCAACCCTCATCATCATCATCATGTTTTCCTTTACACTGTCAGCATCATCACATTTACTCTGCCGACCGATATCCTCCTGCAGGCATCATATTTGACTATCGGCAGCATCATCATATTCGACCAACGCGAACATCCTCCTGACGTTCACTGTTCGCCTTACCGACAACCTCTACCTTCACTATCTTCAGCATCATGATGTTCAACATCATGTTCATCAGTAGGATAAAGAACATCCGGTTCCTCCCATATATCCTGATGATGACCCTCAACTCCACGCACCTTCCCCTCGATGCTTACGTCACCCCGATATCCTGATGACGATTATCCTGATGACGATGACATCACATGCAGCTCCTCAATATCCTGCTGCCCCGCAATATCCGGATGACGTATATCCTGATGATGATGACGTCATATGCAACTCCTCCTGCTGTCGGCCAAACTTAAACTTTTTCGGCCCACGATCAACCCGATCTTCTACCTTATGCCGATACGCTCCTCCTCGGCAACTCCTGATGATGATCACCCCGACGCACACTCACTTCATGCAACTGACTGCATCATGCTCATCTCCATCTACCCGGATTGCGATGCCCGAAGCGACTGCAGGATATATGCAGAAATATTTTGATGATGCCTTTTTAACGAATTTTCAAACCTTAGCGAATTTTGATCCGCCGTACCTCCTGGGATGACCCGATCTACTTCCAGGGTGATCTTCCACACTTTAACAGTTAACACGACCTAGCATATACCCATGCTAGGGTCCTCAACATCTCTCGATGGTGATCCTGCACACCTGCATACGAACAAACAAACTAACTCCTAACCTACTGTACATAACCATTCCACTGATTCGACGAATCAACTGGTGGAATGGATCAGTGAATCCATGTAACCACCAAAACAGCAAATCGATCACACAGTGGAATTCAAACAGAAAAGGAACACAACAAGATCTCTATTGATTTCAAAAGATGTAGTTACAGTGATCAGTCTCTCTCTCTCTGTCTCACTCTGTTCAACCTAGCTCGATGCAATACTATATCTAAAATCAACCGATCCTCAAGCATATATAGGATCTCTGGCGAGTACTACTAACCCGACTCCAAGTGGCTGGGAAATCTCTCCAGGTGGCGGGGAGATCCAACCGGACCTACAGCATACAGTTGTCCTAACAAACTAACTAAAAATAGTAAAGCATGGTCAGCATGATCTTAGTATGGTCAGCATGACCTTATTACATGCATTGGTCTTATCAGACCTTCTTGGAAAACATTAACAAGACTCAAACTAACTAACTGCGTCATGGAGGCCAGCTGTCAGGTAGGTGCTCCTGCACCAGAATCAAGTCCAACACCTTAGAAGATTTGTGAGAACTAGAATCAAAATGAACATGGTTTTGTTTTCCATAAATGCAATGTTCACAAAAATCAAAGTCAAGGTTACAATCATTCATACCCTCAACAAGATTTTTATTCTTCAAGGTCCTCAAACCCTTTTCACCAATGTGACAAAGCCTTTGGTGCCATAACATTGTACTCTCAACTGGAAGTTTCATCTCCATAGAATGAGCACCTTTAGGTACCTAGAAAGCATGACCATCAGAAGTAGATGCAATAGTCTTCTTCGCTACTAGTTCCAATGGTGAGGATGAAGACTCTGAAGCTCTCTTCTTTGAAATAGAGACACTATTGCACTGAAATCCACAACCATAAAGCTGAAAGAAAGTGCCAATCTAAATACCCTTAGCCAACACCATAGATCTTCTAGTCATTTTGCATCCTCCATTCAAGAAAACAACTTGTACACCCACATCATTCAATTTACTTACAAAAAGAAGGTTCCATGTCAAACAAAGGATATGTAGAACACCATTGATTCCCTTTACTCGTCCATCAATGAATCAAATCAAGACTCTTCCATGGCTAGCAATATCCAGGTGAGAATCATCACCCAAGTACACCTTTCCACCATCATATTCTTCATACTTCAAAAACTAGCCCCAATGCGAGGTCATGTGAAAAGATGCACCAAAGTTAATAAGCCACACATTCTTAGATGCATGCATTGCCAAGGTAGTGACAAATGTTTCCCCTTCATCCTAAGAGGACTTGTTAGAATCTAAATCATAATTCTTCTTCTTTTTCTTTTTCTCCTCCTTGCACTCCTTTTAGAAGTGACCAGGTTTGCCGCAGTTCCAACACAAGGCCTTGGACTTTCCAAGAGACATAGATCTCCCCTAGGATTTGGATCTTCCTTTTTCTTCCTTCTTCTTATCCTTTTTCTTTCCCTTCTCTTTAGATCTTCCACGAACTGCAAGAGCCTCCTTAGCTAATTCAAAAGACTTTCTGCACATCTCTTCAGAAAATAGTGAAGAAACCACTTCATCCATCTTGAAGGTGGTAGTGGTACTCCCAATGGCCATAACAAGGTGGTTCCATGAATCTAGTAAGCAACACAGTAATGCCATACATTGATCCTCTTCATCCATCTTCACAACAACAAAAGTTATCTAGGCAACAAGCATATTGAATGTATTCAAGTGATCCACAACAGATCCTCCATCTTCCATTCTCAAAGAATACAATTTGTTTTGCAAGAATAACTTGTTCACTAGGGATTTAGCATGATAAACATCTCCAAGCTTCTTCTAAAGTTCCTTTGCAGTCTTCTCTTCATGGATATTTAGGAGCACTGAATCAACCAAACAAAGTCTTATCAAACCCCTATCTTTTCGATCTTTAAGATCCCAGTCTTCTTGAGACATTAACATTGGTTTTGTACCAGATATGGCTTCCCATAAATCTTGATCTACAAGCATGTCCTCCATTTTGAGTTTCCAAACCTCAAAATTATTGCCATTAAACTTCTCTATCTCAAACCTCCTAGATGTGCTCACAATCTCTTACCTACACAAAGATTTTGAAATCCTCTACACAAGCTCCCACTCAAATGAAGATCATCTCAAAAACCCCTCTACCCAACAACTAGAACCAAAGGTGATCAGGCTCTGATACCAACTAAAAGGAAGCAAGGTATGTGAAAATGCTTCCTACACTGATCTATTGAGGAAAGACTTATGCAAATTTTTACTTTTACAATTAGAGATTGAGATTCACATTAACAGAAAGATAATAATGACTTCCAAATGCAAACACAAAACTCACAACACAAGATATACATGGGGAAAACCCTTTTAGGTAAAAAACCCCACACTCCAAAGCTACCCAATATATTATTCACAAATCACGAAGATTAAAAAAATACTTGCAGAGAAAGATTTTACAAGAGTATATCCAACCAGAGATCTAGGAGGTAATTCAACATCTATAAGATTCTTACACATAACCTCCATCTCCAACTCCTGATATATAGTAGATGCAATACAGTAAACTATTACCGGTAATTACAAAACCATAAGTCAAAACCATCCATAAAGTGGTGCCCAAATTATCTCCAATCAAAGATGCCTTGTGATGTACCATACCACATACCAACATGTGTAACTCTCCCCTTTATAGTTCTTTTATGTGTCCAACATGTTTTTACATTTCCTAAAAACAAAAGGTCCAACTTCCGAAGGCCATAACTTTTGATCCAAATGTCTGATTGACAAACCATTTGATGCGTAGGAAAGCTTATGAAGAGATCTATCACCCTATAACCTGCTACACTAGTTATGACAATTTTTGAGATGTTTAGAGAAGTTTTGATTTTGGTAATCGAGTTCAAAACTATTTTTTGACAGTTTCAAAAAATAGAAACTTTAATATCTCACGATCTAGCTATGATCTTGAGACAAAACTCACCTGAGATGTTCACTTAGCTGTTCCACACCTTCTGGGAAAATTTTAGGTCAATCCGAGCTCAATCAAAGGACTTACTGAAAATAGTAAGTCTCACTATTTTTAGCTCTTTTGGAAACTTTCAGAAACTTTGAAAGTTTTAGACCATTCTCCAAGATAAAGGGTATTCAAAAAGACCAAAACTGGAAAGAATAGTAACCTTTCAAGGTTGCAAGGTTTAAACACTTTTCCTAACAAAATTATGTGTGTCTTCATTCTGAAGGAGTTCTTTGTATATAACCTCTGATGGAACTAGTATTACTATAGAAGGAAGCCACGTTTGGCAGAAAAACATCAATAAAACTATTTTTCTTGGGTAGAAAGGACTTGAGGTTGGAGAGAATTGGGTCAGAACCCAATGAGGGCTTAAAAGATGTAGACTATAATTTTATTTGTTTGATATGATAAACTCTATGTAGCTTTTATAAAAGTGTATTAAACTTATGTTTCTCACTATTTAGTATGTATGCTATATATATTTAGAATATCGATAGAAGAGTTGTCTTAGTTCCAAGACCTTACAAACCACAACAATGTGCTGTCCTATGTTATGGGAAAGAGGTAGTCTTAAAGCAATCTATCCCTGAGTAAAGAGATAATGTTGTTAAAGGTCTCAAAGTATTAGATCTGTGCTTATCTGTCTACTGCCTAAACCATAACTGCATGAGATAGCTATTGTTTTAGCGTTTGTTAGGCCACTATTACCATAGGACAATTAGGATATTATTAGAATTTGGAACTAAAGTGGAGGACAGATTTGGTTTTGTTGTTCATGTGTGGTGATTGCCACCATTTTTGGTCTCAAAGCCAGAAAGATCTGGAGGTGGAAGTTGTTATTGTTAACAAAATTTTATAAAGCACGTGTGTTGAAATTTTGATAGGTTAACTCCTGAGAAGAAGCCTAAGGTGAGATGGCAAGAAAACTAGAATAGAAGGTGACATATATTTGTTAGTAGGCTAAGCGAAGATATTGAGAATAGAGAAAGATAGAAAGATGTAACAGTATGTTGAGGAAGATAGCCCCAAGAAGAGAGACAATGTCAAGACAAATATAAGAAAGCAAGATTCAGAGATGGATAGAGAGATGAATGAGTTGAGAAGGGATCTAGAGAGGATTAAGCTCTTAGTGAAGCTATGGCTAGAGGAAAGAAGCCAAAAGAGTGGTTGGCAATTGAAAAAGAGATTGAAGTGGCCTATATAAAGCTACTGGTCAAGAGAAGAAGGCAAAGGATGGATACCTTGAGAAGAGAACAGAATGACATGGGAAAAGCCCATAGAGGTTTGAAAAGCAAAGAGTTTCCAAGTGAGCAGCATGAAAGGGAAGTGGAGTTGCCAAGTGAGCAACATGCATATGAAGTGGTGAAAGGAATTCTCATTATGGAGAACATGAAAAAAAAAAAAAGAATGGAGTGAGGAACAAGTGCAAAAAGAAGCACTTGAAAAAGAGATTAAAGAAGAGAGGAGAGTGTCTAGGAAGGAGGCACTTATAGAGACATTTTGGTCTCTTATTTTATTATCTAATATTGTGTTTGAGTGTGTGCATGCAAGTATGAGAAATCTTATAAGGAAGGTCAAGAATAAGACCTTGAAGTTGACAAGAGATGGGGAAAGTAGAGCACCCATGCACAAAGCAGAAGGTGAGAGAAGGAAGAATCAATTTGCAGCAGTCCACCAAGAAGAGATACATTGCATAGTGCCTAAAGAAGAAGATGATGAAGGTGTTGAAGTCTTCCAACATGATAATGAAGGTGTTGCAGATGCACTAGAGCCTCATGATGCCTTAGAGAATGTTGTAAAAGAAGGAAAGGAAGCTCACAAGAAGGAGGAGCTTGTAAGCAATGAAGTCAAGGAAGAAAGAAAATCCATACATCAGGCCATCGAATAGTTAAATGGAAGCAAAAATATTGGTTTTGATCATATATGTGGAAATAAGAATCTAGTTATAAAGGTTGATAGGGAGAAGAGCAAATTTGAACACTCAACCCTTGTGAGTAATCATGGATACAAGGTACCAAGTTGGGTTAATAAAGTAGTTATTGAGGTGAGACATACAAAGTTCAAACAAGAAATTGCTTATGATGGAAGTACTAGCAAGAAACATGTACAAAGCATGAAGGACATGATGGAGTTCAAGGGGAACCAAAACCATAGGGAAAGTTGTCAAGAATGGAAGCATAAGGAGGTGTTCTAAATCAGCAATCAGTTTATGGAATAAGAAGAACAAGTACAACAATGAGTTCAATAATCAACACAAAGCTATGAGAAACAAAGTGTGGTTGGTCAAGAGTAGAAAAGACGTAGAAGGAAGTGGTGTTTCAAGACTTAGTGATGAGGAAACACTTCAAGAGAGCATAAGAAGTGATGGAAAGATCAAGTCCAATGAACGAGAGATCATGATTAAACTAGCCAATGATGGAAAGATGATATTGAAATAGAATAGCCCAAGACAACAAGCTGAAAATTGTGAAGAAGAGCCTAATAAGAGTGAAATATTTCCAAGGAAAACTTGGAAGAAGCTTGAGGAGAACACAAGCAAGGTGATAGGTGTTGTCATGAGGATTGCACCCTTGTCAAGCATGAAGTACAACAATCCTATGAAACATGTGATCACCTTTAGGTTGTGGGTTGCCTATGGCAAAGATAAACCTCCAGAAGAGTTGGTTCCCTTGAAATACCTCCTAGAATCTCCTAATTTGGTAGGAAAAAGGATAGAATAAATGAAACAAAAATGAAATGAACCTAGGAGGTGATGCACCAAAGATAAAATGACTTGTACCTACTACTTTAGATCCACAACAACTCTAATAAACAACTTTGTTTCACACAAATCAGTCCAAACAATGTTTATACATAAGTGTTTCATAGGGAGGTTTGTGATTTCATCTTTTATTGAATGAAAACTAGGGATTTTCACAACTACAGTTGCTGAAATTAAATAAACTCAACGTATGACCTATAAAAATGAACGTTTCCTTTTTTTTTCTTACTAGAATGAGACAAATTTAGAGGATTGGTTTAAAATCACAGAATATTCATCAAGATCATTCAAAATAAATTAAAAGAAAACACATATGATTGAAAGGTAAATTACTACTTTTTATTGAAAATATAGGAGTTTGTTGCTGTTACAAGCCTAAAGATGCTTCTAAAATTACGTAAATTTGATTCTCTACATGAAAATATCTCTCAAAAAATGAGTTACAATCTCTTCTCTTGCATAAGGAAAAAAGAAGAAAAGAAAGAACTAACTTTGAAAAGAGTTGAAAACTTGGCCTTTTGGAAAGCCACCTCCAGATAACTAAACGAACCTTGTGGAAGATGTTGAGATTGCATGAATATGGAACTCCCTCTAAACTGGAAGAAGAAACATGCCAAGTCCTGGTGATAAGTGAGTTGACTTCAAATGTAAGCTTTTGACCTCTGGATGATCCTTGAAGCACGCCCCCAACTGAACCTAAACTAACATTGTTGAAGAAGCATGAAGATTGATTGAAAGCTATCCTTTAAATGCCTTGCATGAAGTTTTCAACTTGTTGGGCATACAAGGAAAAAAAGCCACTATTTTAGGACCTAAAATTGCCCCAAAATGTATGATTATAGCCTCAGCCTCTACTCAACTCCAACCTTTACCATGTGGGCTTCTTAATCAAGCCTAAACTAACTGAAAGCATCACTAAAATGAATTTTTAACTCCACTTAACTTTGAGAAACTCATGATTGATGATATGTCACTTGGGAGTTGTTTTCCTAGTTAAGTGTTATGATGACTTGAGTTGCATATGACTATGTGCTCTTCCTTTCTGACCTGATCTACACCTTAAAGACATGACTGTCCTTAGCATGAGCTAGGTTTACAAGGCTTTCTCTGTGTTCATTGTCATTATCTCCTTGCATTTTGCTAATTGTTATGTGATTGTTGTCCCTCTTTTATCTCCTTTGGGATAGTCAACAATAACTATCTTACCCTTCACTACATTCACAATGAGAGGGGGTGTGAATCATTTGTATCAAAAACTTTAAACCCTCACAAAAATAATCACATCCACATTAGTTCACTTAAACCCTTAGTCTGTTATGAATAATAAACATGAAAAATAGATAATAGAAACTTAAAAACATCAACACCATACACAAGGCAACACCAGATTTTTACATGGAAAATCCTAAAAGGGAAAAACCATGGTGAGGATTAGCTCACAATATAAAGTAGTAGCAATACCAAATTACAAGGGGCTTAATGCCAAAGGGCTCATTGCCCAAAAAAGGAAAGGCTCACTACCAAGGACTCACTATCCAAAACAAGAAGAAAGAAGAAGAGGCTCTCTTCCAAGAGTGAATTGATATAATTGCATTTGACACATGCATGGTTTAGTTCCAATGAAGTACAAAAAACATCACCTTCGCATCTCTAACGAAAGATACTATGCACCTTCTGGTCACTACATCTGGTTGTCTAACACATGAAAGCCCTTATTACCTTTTATCACACTCACATCACAAAAATCATGTCCTCCATGCATCCACACTTAATTCATGAATCCTTGACACTTATTTATATCATCATTAACCTTGAAACAATATTCAAGTTTGGCAACACAATCTTCAATCCTTGAAACAATCTCCAAGGTCAAAAAACACATAATATTTGAATTAGGTCTAGACCTAAACATTCTACAACACAAAGGAATAAAGGAAAACCAATTTATGCCTTAGCTCAAACCTAAATCTATCTAAGCACATTACATAATACTCACATAATCACCAAATCAACTCCTCAATCAACGTAAACATTCAAGGTTGGCTAAATAGTGTAAACATAAGGAATTCCTTTTATAGGCTTCCACAATCACAACCATAATTTGTGGATCACACACAAGGATTTAAAACAATTTGGAAACATCCATGAACAACATGAAGTCACCTAAAAACCAACAAATGCAACCACAACAAATTTCACTTGAAGATAGTTCACAGACTACTTACACACAATACTGTTGAACTCTACTACACAACAAAATTACTTTCTATAGCACTAAATCACAAACCTTCTAGAATGAGGATAGATGATGACCTTATGAACACATATCAAAAAGCACAGCACCTAAAAGCTTTCTACAAAGGGATCTAAAGTAAAATGCTTTCTCCCAGACACACTGCAAACATTGATAGACATTGTCTTCAAACTAGTGTGCATAGCTTCTACTTCACAACAACCCAAAGCACTAAATTCTAGAATTAGCATCTTCAAACACTTCTCAAAAACATATCCAAACTACACACTCAAATATCCTACATAGAACAACTATGGAGAAAAAACTCAAACAATATTTTGTAAGAAAGAAGACATCTTCAACACACTATTTTCAATGTTAATCAAATTTTCTCAAAAGAACTTGGAGACCCAGTAACAAGATCAATATAGTGACATCATCAGCACCTATACAAGGCATTCAAATCAATTTAACACAAAAACTCAATAAAACAACAAAAACAACATCAGAAGACACATTTGACACCAATGACAACACAAACATCTTGACATCAATGACAACATCGATTAGCACATACTTGCCACAATCTCCCTCTTTGTCATTAATAGAAACATATGATGTGAAAAACCATCATGACACAACTTTGCACCAATATTACTCTTCCCCTTTGTTTTATACATCTTACACTCTTTCTCTCCCTTTGCTTTTCACATGAACTCTCTCCCCCTTTGACATCAATGACAAAGGGGGATACAACTTTTTCAATCTCTCTCCCCCTGATTACGATACTTCACATACTTTCACTATTCTCAATTGCTTTGAATACTCCCCCTTAGGAGTACACACAAACCTATACCAACTCTTACTGGATACCTCACTACAACAATCATCAATGCCACTACCTGCTCCCCCTGAGAGTTAGCCTCCATCATCAGTCCAGAGAAGAATAAATCTTGAATCACACTGGACTGATGCATCTCCTTATGCATCTAGTTCAAAGAAGGAGGGGCAATAACCCCTAACTTCTCCTAGAGATACTCAAATGTATCCTTAGGAAGAGCTTTAGTGAATATGCCAACAACCTTGTCCTTTGTAGGCACATACTCAAGCTTATCTTCATTCTCTACAACCTTCTCTCTTAGAAAGTGATACATAATAGAAATATGATTTGCCCTTGAATGCATAACTAGATTCTTTGAAATGTTAATAGCACTTGTATTATCACATAAAATAGAGATGTACCTATCATACACAAATTTAATATCCTTCAGGGTTTGTTTCTTCCATAAAATTTTTGTTCAACATGATACTGCAGCAATATATTCCTCCCCTGTAGTAGATAAAGATATTGAATACTGCTTCTTTCTTAAGCAAGATACAACTCTATTTCCAAGAAATAATGTAGCACCACTTGTACTTTTCCTATCATCAACACATCCAACCCAACCTACATCTATGTAGGCACTTAGGGTAAAGTCATTGTTCTTAGAATACCACAAACCATGATGTGGAGTGCCCTTCAAATATCTGAATATCCTCTTCAATGCCATGACATGTGAATCTCTAGGATCTTCTTGAAATCTTACCACAAGATAAACTACATGCATAATATTTGGTTTGGTAGTAGTTAGGTATAGTAGTCCTCCAATCATTGATCTATATTTACTCTGATTAGCCTTAGGAGATTCATCATTCTTGCTCAGTTTGCAACTAGTTGTCATGGGGGTACAAACTTCTTTAGAGATTTCCATTCCAAACTTCTTTAACAATTCCTTGACACACTTTGATTGTGAAATAAAAATGCCCTTATTAGTCTGATTAATTTGCAACCCAAGGAAGAAGTTCATTTCTCCACACATTGACATCTCAAATTCTTTTTTCATCTCATCTACAAAGTCCTTACACATACCTCCATTTCCACCAAAGATTATGTCATCCACATAGACCTCAAAAATCAAGATTTTATTTTTGCCTACCTTGATATATAATGTACTATCTGTAGACCCTTTACTGAATCCCTGTTGCAACAAATACATGTCTAACCTTGCATACCAAGCTCTAAGTGCTTGCTTTAGTCCATACAATGCCTTCTGTAATCTATATACCATATCTAGTTTGTTTGACAACTGAAATCCATCAGGTTTCTCTATGTATACTTCCTCTTCCAACTCACCATTTAGAAAAGCAAACTTCATATCCATTTGATATACTTTGAAATCTTTATGTGCTGCATAAGCTAGAAACAACCTAATAGCCTCCATTCTTGCCACTGGGGCAAAAGTTTCCTCATAGTCTATTCCTTCCACTTGTGATTACCATTTACACACAAGTCTTTCTTTATTCCTTACCACTTCTCCATTCTCATTTAACTTGTTCTTGTATACCCACATAGTTCCAATCACATTCTTATTCTCTAGTCTTGGGACAAGTTCCCAAGTCTAATTCTTCTCAATCTACATTAGTTCTTCTTCCATAGCCTTAATCTAATACTCATCCTTGCATGCCTCAACCATTGTTTTAGGTTCAACTTTGGAAAGCAAACATAAATTTACACGTTCTTCAATAGTTCTGCTTCTTGTCAATACACCTTTGTTGTTATTGTTATCAATCACATATGCACCCTATGCTAAGCTTATGGAAGACTTAGGTATCTATTGACACATGGAAACACTCTCAGATTGTGGCTGATCTATGTTGAGAGTGGATCTCTAGAGTGAGCTGGTTATCCTTATGATTTTTTCTAATCTAATTGAATGCAAGGGAAAAGGGAGAGAGAATAACTGAAACACAAAACTAACTCTAAGATTTAATCGAAATAAATATCTTCACTCACAAACAACCCTGCAAACTTAAACTTTCACAACCCCACCTCTGAGATTTGATCCCAAAATAATTTGTAATAAAGTTCAAATGGAACACAAATTACAACCAGGGCCTAAAACAAATTTTGCAATAAGAGACATAACAAAGGACATGAAACTACCACAATGAGACATCAAATCAAAACTGCAAAAAAAGACAAATAGATGGAATAGGAAAATCTGTTGTATTGAACTAGAAGGCATACAATGCAAAAACAAACTGAGTCAATTGCCTATATACAACTCTATACCTATCCTCAAGAGAGAAGAAAATGGTATGAACTAACCCTAGAAAAAACTAAGTTTTTCTCCTATAAATGCCCTACCAAGAGATCTCTCCAAAATAGCTCCTAAAAATAGAGGTAGAAATCCATTTTTGAGCTCCTCAGAAAAGACAAAAATAAAGCCCTCAATCTACCACCAAACTAAAAAATAAAAGCTGCCAAGGTGCTGCCCCCAAGTGGTTCCACCAAAATCTACTTTCTTTACCCATAAAAAGTCAATTTTTGTGTCTCTTCCGTCTAAAAAAAAAGCAAATCTGAAAAACAATTTGACTTTGCTTTATCTGCATATGATGACAAAATATTAAAGCAATTCATAAACAATATTTCTTTAATATTCACCTTACAATAGATCCTGTAGCTTTTCTTTTGATTTGCCTAATCTTACCTCTTTTGATTTTCTTTTACAAAACAATAATACAAGGCTTATTTTTTGTCTATTTTTCCAAGTATTTACAACTCTTGATTTTTTTTTTTAAGATCATAAAAATAATATGATCTCCATATATCCTCTTTGCAAAAAAAGAAATAAAGCCTAAAAGGCTTACTCTCTATATACCTTTGTAAAAAAAAATACCCTATGAGTATGTGGTATATCCTCTATTTTCAAATGATTTGCGAGGAATATTAAGGAAAATTTTTTATTTATCTTCACAAGGGTCAAAGGTCTCCATAGAACAAGGCATTTGTAATATTAAGGCATAAGGGTTATGTTAAAGGCATAAGGATTTAAAATATCTAAAAGGGAACCCTAAACCTTCTATGACCATGACCCCTCATAAGTCCTATAGACTTAGGCAAAAAAGGTGGTCGATCTACCATGTTATGACCTGAATGGCATTTGTTTGGGCAAGTAAAGGTTTTCAAATGTGATCAAAATACCATAATTTGAACTAGGGCAAGGAAAACCCTAAAACAAAGAGGAAAATTAACTTTTTTCGGGCTCACTTTGCACTTTCAACTTTGAGAAATTATGCTTTGCTCATCTGTGGCCATTGCTAGGGTTCGAAGCACAATTTGGGCATTTCTAGTGTTTCTAACTAATTTCCTGCAAGATTTATGTAGGGAATGAAATGGTAAGCCATTCTTTGTCTTTAATCTAGACATTGCTCTATATTTTGTGGCATCATTTGGGCCTTCTTCGCCATAGATTGACTATATTTTATTTGATGAATCTTCCAATCTCTGGCTTCTCTTTACCTCTGCTGGGTGAGGCTGTGATCTGTGGTTCTCCAAGCTTGAACTTTTCTAAGCCAAATACAAAAACACACCCACAACTTCATGTATCTTTTTCCCTTCTAAAACAAAGGTGAATTTCTCCTTCGATCTGTTCATACATCTTTTTGCATATATATTTCTCTTTGAAACCCCAAATGGGTTATGCTATCTCTGATGCGACTCTATACTAATGCATTTGTTTTCTTTTTGCTTCACCATCATTCACCCTTTCCCTATGTTGGATGCTGTCAAGAACTGAATCGTACCCACTATAAAAAAAACAAAGATTCATGGTCTTCATGTAGTATAAACTTATTTAGAACAAAAGGTAAGCCTTCATCTTCTGGTCTTTATATCACTTTTGTGTTTCTCCACTGATGTAAAAGGTCTAAATTGGCATTGGAAGGTTGTGGCCATATTTTCTAGTAGATTCTTTCTAAGCATGAGTGCGAGATGTTTATGTTTTCCTTTTGATTTCATGATGCACAAACTCTAAGTGGGTTCGACTCAGCTGGGCCGTGAACTTCACCGGTGTTACATTGGTTCTTTTCTATTTATCTTCTTCTATAGATAAATGGTATCATTGTGATCTGCAAGTAATGATATTTGACAAAAATAGTCATGAAACAAGGGTTTTAAGCTCAAGATTTTCTTGTTATTTCAATAGCAACTGTTACATTCTTGTGACTGCAACTGTAAAGGAGAAATTGTCAATATTTGTGTTTGGGGCTATGGCTATAATAGCATAAAATGAGTTGCATTTTATCATTTCCTATAAGCTGGAAAGTCCTCTTTTATCTTTCCTATGTTTCTCCTGGACAAATGAGCTTCCCATCTTGTATATAGAAGATGTGAGTTTTGACCTCTTGCAAAGAAAATGTGTTCATTTTTACATGCCTTTCCTTTGTAGAAATGACAAAACTTGCCATCGTAGATCAGAGATTTGACTGTTGGAGATCCTCATAATGTATTTTGGCAAATGATGATCACACATTGTATAGATTTGTAGAGGTAATGCTTATTAATTTGAACTACTAACCACAGATCTCTGACAATACAAAGTTAATAACACTCACATATTCATTCATGATGTCTTAAAATATCCATACCTCTGGTAAACAAGCATGATATAGTTGTACCCCCTTTTAGATGTTTTACTGCAGACCTTGGAGATTGGACTTGTAGGTGCATTTCAACACTGGCAATTAATTCATCATTTTGCATTGTTAAAGAGTATACCAATACTCTCACTCATACAGTTATACATTTTATGCTTCATTTGAACTTTGCGATGAAAATATCCACATGGATCTCTTGTTACTGTGTAAGAACATTAAGATACTGCCCCCTTGATAGCTATTATTATGACCTTTGAGGATTGTCATCTATGGATAGAAGATACTTAACTTTTCATTGTGTTTTGTTGTTCCATAGCATTTGTTATTTGTATTCATATGATACCTAGATGTCCTTTATGCATTCAATAACGATTTTTCTTTTGTGGCAACAATGGTATCAATGAGGTTTACATCCTCATGAACATTGCAACTTTCTAAACACCTGATGGTCACTGTTCACCCTTCTTGACAATGACTTGCAAGCAATCTACGACTATCACACTCTAAGATTGCTCTTGGTTGACCATCATAGTGACTACTATGACTGCTCGCACCAGAGATATCGTTGTTTATGCATTCAATAGCAACTATGTACTTTAATAACAACCAATGTGATGAATACCTATCATATTCCTGTCCTTTTATCTCCTCCAAATGAGATGCCTTTCATTATGATTATGCCTCATATGATGCTTTTCCTAGCTATTTTTGAAAAGCTCAATGCTCCTTCATGTCTTTCACTTCTTCCCAATTGAATTGAAGGTCATGAATGGGCAATGATGCACTTAGAGAATGTAATACTCCTTAGTTGAATGACCAATATGAATATGCATTTCAAATCTACTCCTCAAGTGGTTCAGGGGCAGTATGCGGGGCTCAACCCTCGTGAGAGCCCATTTTTCACCATAGGCATGTATTCAGATTAGTATAATGATGTATCCTATACCTACACATGAGACAACCACATTAGTCTAAAAACATTGATACTCAGTGATGTTTATTCCTCTTCCCTTCGAAAGAGGGATGTTGATACTTCTTCTGATCCTGCATATCATATACAATGTATTATGCATCCTATTTTAATTGATGCAATGCATGAATAAGACCATGTCATGAGCTTGAACCCTCCTTTCTCTTCTCCAATACAGGCTCAGGTTTCTTTGGAGCTCAGAAACAAGGGAGCAACTATAGCACAATCAACCCAACTCTAAACTCAAGCAATGATTGACATCCTTTTATCCATATTCTTTGTTAGTTTATTCCTTTCACAATTGCATAGTATATTGTATTTGATATTCTAGTTTAGCTACTCCCACGGCTAGTGTGGGACAAATAATTGCTCTCTCCTATTCTTTATTCAATGCAATGTGATTCCATCTTATGTATCTCATATGATGCTATGAATAAAACATTGCAATGTATTATGAGACATCTTTTAATCAATGATAAGCACTGAAATAAGTAATGAATGTTAACTAATTTGTACTTTCTTTTGCATAACAATAGCTGATAAAACTAAACCAATTTGTTATGATAACTTATACAACTAATACCACCAACAATGATATGAATTTTCACTTTTAAAATAATGAACTGTAATGCATTAGCTCTGCCAATTTGAGCTAGGAGTGAAAATTGGTAACATTTTTGGTGACCTCTGTGATATGCTTGCCTGCTAACTGTGAGGACCAGTTGCCTTAAATATCCATTGGGCATGGAGTCATGCTCTACTCATCTTAGACTTAGAAAAAACTAAAACTCAACACTAAAACAACCCAAATAACAATAGGAAACAAAACAAACTGAACTGAAAAAACAAACTAGATGGCCCTGGTGGCTAGAAAAACTATGCAGCAACACTTAGGGAAACACAATAACTGAAAGTAAATGTGCATAAGTACTTATTAGCTACAAGACTACTCTACTCTATCCTACTCTAACTAGCCAAGGAAGCTGGTGAAACAAACCCATTCACTGATTGGGTGAAATAACTCCCTTTCCTAACCAATTGAGGATGCTTCTCCTACTTGCAAACTAACAATAAGGAGTGAAAAACAAGAACACACCTTATAAATTGCTATATTGTAACCTCAAGAGTACAACCAAGGGTTTGAATCCCTTGATTCTATTCAAACATTCCTCTAGTTTGCCATGAATGATCAAGTTGGATCAGCTACTCCTCGACTACAATCTCATTCTTGGGGGCATTAAAAATCCCTAGAAGCTTAATGGTTACATCATTGGCCAAATCTCTAATAGGGCATCCTCTTGACAGGATGTGGCCTGAACTTTTACTAGTTTCACCCTTATCGGTTGCCTCCTTAAACACAACTACTTCTTGCTTTGGCTGAAACATGACTTCAACCTTGTGATCCTCCACAACCAAGTTGTCCTCACTTATTTGCTCATGAATCAGTCCTTCATCTGAATGGTGTTTATCATTCTGCTACTCAAAACTTGATAACTTTGTTAGTTCATCTGCATTTCCTTTATCAATACTAACAATCAAAGGAAGATCAACAAATAAAGAAGTCAAAACCTGAGTTCTAGCTCTCTCTTTTATCTCTTTATCCTATTGTTCCACACATTCCCCCTCAAAAGATGATCGTTTGACATCTAAACTTGAAAAAAAAAGTTCAAGATCATCCCAAAACATATCTTCTTCACATTTCTCTTAGATTTTTGATGAAAGAGGACTAGTTTTTACCTCATGGTAGTCTTCAATTGGTTGAGTAATTTGCATTATAGGATTACTTTCAAGCTCCTCTACGTGATCCAAAACCTCTATACAAGATTGCTTAGTTTCAATCAGAAGCTCACTAGATGATTGAGGATCCTCATGCTGCTCCAAAACTACTACCTTTGGTATGAGCATGCCTTCTTCATCCGGCTCCACAAAATTAGGTAACTGGTTGAAAAAAGTTACTAAAATTTCCTCATTCATTGGTACCTTCTCTAATGAAACTTGGGCATTCTATCTTTGCAATTGAAGGCCTTCACCTTGTGACTTCTGCACCCTTCTTTCATGCATCTTATGAACAACATCATAAAAAATTTCAAATGAATCAAAATGCAAAGGGTTTAGTGTTAGATTTGAATCAACTTGCCCTACACAAATGACAGCCACCTTTCCATGTGAATCAGCCTCTTGCACTACATGATTTTCTAAAAAAAATTATCATCTTTTAAAAAACAAGGAGGATCATTAATGAAAACATCAAAAGGTTCATCAGGAGGAGTCTTGTCTAGTTTGATCTTCCGCTGCTCTAACCAATATTGCTCCATAGCTACATGTAGTAGATTTACTCTCCTAGTCTCGAATGCTAACAGGCTCCTCAGCAAAATTAGAACCTCTGAAACTTGGGATTTTGGTTTTCTGGGGAGTCTATTTGCATTCAAAACTACTTTCTTGGAAGGAAAAGGATTCTTCAAGTGGTTGGTCTGCAACTACACTAGGATAAACATGAGCATTTTCCTCAATTTGAAAGGGATGAAGGATTCTGAAACTTGGGATTTCAAGCTTAAGAGGCTGTCTTGAAAAATCAAGGACTTTATTCTGCTTAAAACTTGAAATCCCAGCATTAAGAGGCTCTTTTTGTCTAAAAATTGGAAATTTATACTTACGCACCCCTTCTTGAGTCAGTTGTTCTAGAACGATAGGAGTTGCTAGGGCTTGAGCAAGAAAAAGTTTTGTTTGGGCAGCTACCTCCCTCTCAAGATTCTCTTCGAACTATCTCCTTTGTGTCTCCTAACTAAAGGTCTCACAGGGTGGCTGCTCTGGCTATTGAAGGTAAACTTCATGATCTAACTCTTACTTCCACAAATTAAACTCTTCATGTGGCCTTCCTTGATATTTCTCTCCTTGTTGATACTGATAACCCTTTATGCTTGCAATCTCTTGCTCATACTATGCTCTTTGTGCCTCTAACTCCTGGTCATGAAGATAGGCTTGATAAGCCATATCCTCCTGGTGCTAATTATACTCAAGTTCCCTCTTAATCTCCTCCCTCTACTTGTTGATGTCTAACACAAGGTCCTTCATCATGTCTTTAAGCTCTTTAATTTTAAACTATTTTATATGGTGAGAAGGCTAACTAGGAGGTTGGGTAGGAATGGGCATGCGGTAAGCATCCCAAGTATTTGGACTAAAAGCATCATTATGGCCGCTTGTGTGTGGTTGGTAAGGAGGCTGAGCAGGGGTGGGTGCGTGGCAATCATACTATGCATGCTAATTTTGAAGGGCCATGGGATTGGAAACAACAACATAATTAGCTTGATATGGCTAATAAGGGGCCCTATGGACAACATTTTCATAGTATGGTGGTGGATATTCATACTGCCTATGAAATTCAAACATTTCTACTCATACAAACTAGAAAATAAAATGAAAAGGTGATTTTTATAACATACTAGCACTTGATCATACTTAAACTAGTAGATTCAAATTCGGAGTCACCAGATGTGTTTTATTTTTTGCCTCGAAAGGCTAAGATCACTGATAAACCAAATATTAGTGATAGATGAGCATGCTATTAGACTACAACAATCCAACCTATCCCGATCTTGTTTTCACAAGCTGAATGTACTAGTTCTGCATGCAAGACCAAAAGATTGAGTCACCAAATATACTTGTAAAAAGCCTCCAAAGGTTGGAATGCTGCTACATATACCAAAACAAGAGCCCTGAGGATTGAAAAACTTCTTTGAAATCACTTTCAGAGTCCCACCAGGGTGTGTCAAAAATTGTTATCAATTAGATATGCACCCTATGCTAAGCTTATGGAAGACTTAGCTATTTGTTGACACATGAAAACACTCTGAGATTATAGGTGATCTATGTTGAGAGTGAATCTTTAGAGTGAGCTAGTTCACCTTATGATTTTTTCTAATTTAATTGACTTTTAAGGGAAAAGGGAGAGAGAATAATTGAAACACAAAACTAACTCTAAGATTTAATCTAAATGAATATCTCCATTCACAAACAATCCTCCAAACTTAAACTTTAACAACCCCATCTCTAAGATTTGATCCCAAAATAATTTATAATAAGGTTCAAATGGAACACAAATTACAACCAGGACCAAAAGCAAATTTTGCAATAAGAGACATAAGAAAGGACATGAAACTTCCACAATGAGACATCAAATCAAAATTGTAAGAAAAAGACAAATAGATGGAATAGGAAAATCTGTTGTATTGAAGAGGAAGGAGTACAATGCAAAAACAAAATGAGTCAACTACCTATATACAACTCTCTGCCTATGCTAAAGAGAGAAGAAAATGGTATGAACTGACCCTAGAAAAAACTAAGTTTTTCTCCTATAAATGCCCTGCCAAGAGATCTCTCCAAAAAAGCTCCTAAAAATAGTGATAGAAATCCATTTTCGAGCTCCTCACAAAAGACAAAAATAAAGCCCTCAATCTGCAACCAAATTGAAAAATAAAAGATGCCAAGGTGCCCCCCAAGTGGTCCCACCAAAATATGCTTTCTTTGCCCATAAAAAGTCAATTTTTGTGTCTCTTCTATCCAAAAATAAAGAAACTCTGAAAAACAATTTGACTTTTCTTTATCTGCATATGATGACAAAATATTAAAGCAATTTACAAACAATATTGCTTTAATATTCACCTAACAAAAGATCCTGCAACTTTTCTTCTAATTTACCTAATCTTACCTCTTTTGATTTTCTTTTACAAAACAATAATACAAGGCTTATTTTTTGTCTATTTTGCCAAGTATTTACAACTCTTGATTTTTTTTTTAAATCAGAAAAATAATATGATCTCCATATATCCTCTTCACAAAAAAAGAAATATAGCCTAAAAGGCTTACTCTCTATATACCTTGGTAAAAAAAAAAACCCTATGAGTATGTGGTATATCCTCTATTTTCAAATGATCTACAAGGAATATTAAGCAAATTTTTTATTTATCTTCACAAGGGTCAAAGGGCTCCATAGCACAAGGCATTTACAATATTAAGGCATAAGGGTTATGTCAAAGGCATAAGGATTTAAAATATCTAAAAGGGAACCCTAAACCTTCTATGACCATAACCCCTCATAAGTCCTATAGACTTTGGCAAAAAAGGTGGTCGATCTACCATGTTATGAACCCAATGGTATTTGTTTGGACAAGAAATTTTTTTCAAATGTGATCAAAATACCATACTTCAAACTAGGGCAAGGAAAACCCTAAAACAAAGAGAAAACCTAACTTCTTTTGGGCTCACTTTGCACTTTCAACTTTGAGAAATTATGCTCTACTTAGCCATGGCCATTGCTAGGGTTTGAAGCACAATTTGGGTATTTCTAGTGTTTCCAACTGATTTCCTACAAGATTGATGTAGAGAACGAAAGGGTAAGCCATTCTTTGTCTTTGATCTGGACATTGCTCTATATTTTGCAGCATCATTTGGGCCTTCTTGGCCATAGCTTGACTATATTTTATTTGATGAATCTTTCAATCTCTGGCTTCTCTTTACCTCTGTTGGGTGAGGCCATGATCTGTGGTTCTCCAAGCTTGAACTTTTCTGAGCCAAATACGAAAACAAACCCACAGCTTCATGTATCTTTCTCCCTTCTAAAACAAAGGTGAATTTCTCCTTTGAGCTATTCATACATCTTTTTGCATCTATATTTCTCTTTGAAACAACAAATGGGTTATGCTAAATCTTCTGTGACTCTATAGTAATGCATTTGTTTTCTTTTTGCTTCACCGCCATTCACCCTTTCCCTGTGTTGGATGTCATCAAGAATTGAATCGAACCCATTGTAAAACAATAAAGATTCATGGTCTTCATGTTGTAAAAACTTATTCAGAACAAAAGGTAAGCCTTCATCTTATGGTCTCTGTATCACTTTTGTGTTTCTCCATTAATGTAAAAGGTCTAAAATGGCATTGGAAGCCCATGGCCATATTTTCTAGTAGATATCTTTCTAATAATGAGTTCAAGATGTTTATGTTTTCCTTTTGATTTCATGATACACAAACTCTAAGTGGGTTCGACTCAGTTGGGTTGTGAACTTCACTGGTGTTACATTGGTTCTTTTCTATTTATCTTCTTCTATAGCTAAATAGTATCATTGTGATCTACAAGTAATGATATTTGACAAAAACAATCATGAAAAAATGGTTATAAGCTCAAGCTTTTCTTGTCATTTCAGTAGAAACTATTACAATCTTGTGACTACAACCGTAAAGGGGAAATTGCCAACATTTGTGTGTGGGACTATGGCTATAATAGCGTAAAATGGGTTGCATTTTACATTTCCTATAAGCTAGAAAGTCCTCTGTTATCTTTCCTATGTTTCTCCTGGACAAATGAGCTTTCCATCCTATATATAGAAGATGTGAGTTTTGACCTCTTGCAAAGAAAATGTGTTCATTTTTACATGTCTTTCCTTTGTAGAAATGACAAAACTTGATGTCCTGGATTAGAGATTTGACTATTGGAGATCCTCATAATCTATTTTGGCAAATGATGATCACACATTGCACAGATTTGTAGAGCTAATGCTTATTAATTTCAACTGCTGACCACATATATTTGACAATACAAAGTTAATAACACTCACATATTCATTCATGATGTCTTAAAATATCCATACCTCTAGTAAACAAGCATGATATAGTTGTACACCCTTTTAGATCTTTTACTGTGGACCTTGGAGACTGGACCTATAGGTGTATTTGAACATTGACAATTTATTCATCCTTTTCCATTGGTAAAGAGTATACCAATACTCTCACTCATATAGTTATACATTTTATGCTTCATTTGAACTTTGTGATGAAAATACCGACATCAATCTCTTGTTATTGTGTAAGAACATTGAGATGTTGCCCCCTTGATAGCTATTATTATGACCTTCGAGGATTGTCATCTATGGATAGAAGAGACTTAACTTTTCGTTGTGTTTTGTTGTTCCATAGCATTTATTATTTGCATTCGTATGAAATATGGATCTCCTTTATGCATTCATTAATGATTTTTTCTTTTGTGGAAATAGTGGTATCAATGAGGTTTACATCCTCATGAACATTGCAACTTGTTGAGTACCCGATGGTCATTGTCCCCCCTTCTTGACAATGACTTGCAAGCAAGCTATGGATGTCACAATCTGAGATTGCTCTTGGTTGACCATCGTAGTGACTACTATGAATGCTCCCACCAGAGATAGGGTTGTTTATGCATTCAATAGCAAATATTTACTTTAATAATAGCCAATGTGATGAATACCTATCCTATTGGTGTCCTTTTATCTCCTCTGAATGGGATGCCTTTCATTGTGATTATGCCTCATATGATGCTTTTCTTAGCCATTTTCAAAAATCTCAATGCTCCTTCATGGATTTCACTTCTTCCCAATTGAATTGAAGGTCATGAATGGGCAATGACACACTCAGAGAATGTAATACTCCTTAACTAAATGAGCAATATGAATATGCATTTCAAATCTACTCCCTAAGTGGTTCAGGGGTAGCATGCTGGGCTCAACCGACGTGGGAGCCCATTTTTCATCACATGCATGTATTTAGATTAGTAAGATGACTTATCCTATACTTGCACATGAGACAACCACATTAGTCTAAAAACATTGATACTTAGTGATGTTTATTCCTCTTTCCTTCTGAAGAGGGATGTTGATACTTCTTCTGATCCTACATATCATAGACAGTTTATTATGCATCCTATTTTAACCAATTCAGCATATGAATAAGACCATGTCATGAGCTCTAACCCCCCTCTCTCTTCTCCAATGTAGGCTCATGTTTCTTTAGAGCTCGGCAATAAAGGAGCAGCTACAACGCGATCAACCTAGCTTCGAACTTAGGCAATGATTGAATCCTTTTATCCATATGCTTTGTTAGTTTATTCCTTTCACAGTTGCATAGTATATTGTATTTGATAATCTGGTTTGGCTACTCCCATGGCTTGTGTGGGACAATAATTGCTCTCTCTTATTCTTTATTCAATGCAATGTGATTCCATCGTATGTATCTCATCTGATGATATGATTAAAACACTGCAATATATTACGAGACATCTTTTAATCAATGATAGGCATTGAAACAAGCAATGAATGTTAACTAATTTGTACTTTATTTTGCATAACAATAGCTGATAAAACTAAACCAATTTGTTATGATAACTTATACAACTGATGCCACCAACAATTATATGAATTTTCACTTTTAAAATCATGAACTATAATGGATCAGCTCTACCAATTTGAGTTGGGAGTGAAAATTGCTAACAATTATCACCAATGATCTGATTTTCAGTGTGATGTCTTTGCACATATTTGTGAGTTTTAGGAACTCTTTCTAAAGCTTCTTATTCTTTAATTTGTACTTCTCTTTCTGGAGTTTCTTGAACTTCAAATTGTACTTCCTTCTCTTGTGTCTTTTCTTCTTCTCCATAAGAAGTCTCATCTGATTCAGATCCATTAATCTCTAAAAGCTTTTGTATATCTTCATCAACCTTAATATTAGCACTTTCAACAATCTTTCTTAGCCTCTATTATAGCACCAATAAGCTTTTCTTTTGTTAGAGTATCCAAGGAAAATACTTTCATCACATCTTGCATCAAATTTTCCTAGCTCTTCATCTCTTCTAATATAACATTTGCTTCCAAAAACTTTGAAATATTTAGAAGTAGGAATCCTTTCAGACCATAGCTCATCTAGGGAGTTTTAGTATCATTTTCTTTCACCTGTGCTCTATTCAATATGTAGACAGTAGTATGAATTGCTTCTGTCTAGTAGACATTTGGTAGGTTTTCTTCTTTTATCATTATCCTTGCAGCTTCTTGAACAATCATGTTCTTCCTTTCAACCACTTCATTCTGCTAAGGGGTTCTAGGAGTAGATAGATGCCTCTTTATCCCATTATTCTCACAAAACATGTTAAACTCATTAGAAGTAAACTATTCACCTATGTCATACCTTAAGAATTTGATTTTCAAATCCAATTCATTTTCAACTAGTGCTTTCAAGGCTTTAAACTTATCTAAGGCTTCTAATTTTTCTTTAAGAAAAGTGACCCAAGTCATTCTAGAGAAATCATAAATAAATAACATGAAATACATGTCTCCTTGAAAACTCCTTACTCCAGTAGGACCACATAGGTCTATATGCACCAATTCCAATAGTCCAATAGATGACTAATCCTTTCTATTGAAGCATCTTCTTGTTTTCTTTCGAAACTAACATTCCTTCTAGACAATAGTAATAGGCTTTGTTAACTTTAGTAGATCTCTCACAACTTGAATTGAACTTACCCTTACCAGGCTATCAAAATTGATGTGACACAATCTCCTATGCCATAGCCAACTTTCACTGATCTGAATCATAAGACAATAACTAACACCACCTTTGAGATGATAGACATTTCCACCTATCTTCTTTCTAGCAGAAATTACTATACCAAAGCTTTTTCTGATCTCACATCCGTCATCCTAAAACATAAGATTGCAACCCTTGCTACACATTTTCCCAACACTCAAGAGATTATGCTTTAAGCCTTTGACATAAAGAACATCATCAGTGTTATGATTTCCATCAAAACTGATTGAACCTTTTCCACAAATCTTAGCAGCTTCATCACCACCAAACCTAACTATTCCACCATCAAAATTTTCATGTTTAATAAACTTACTCTTATCACCTATCATATGATTTGAGCATCCACTGTCAATGACCCAATCATCCCTTTCACTCTTAGCATGAAGAGTAGATATTATAGTGCCTTTAGGGTTAGTACATGCTTCCAAACTCCTTTCCTTCACATAGCTTCCATAGTTAGAAGAACTAGTTTCATCAAAGTCTTATGAATTTGAATAAACAATCTTCTTTGCTTTACTAGCTTTAAAAGTAGTCTCATCCTTTGCAGTTCTACTAGTTGTGCCAAACTCTCTTATTTCAAAAGAAGTTAGGGTGCCAAGCAATTGATCTTTTGTATATTTATTCAAGTTTTGTAATTCCTCAATAGAAGAAACCTTATAATTGTAAGCTTTAGGACTTGAGTTATAAGTACCTTCAATACCACTTCTTGATCGTCTATATTTCTGCCAAGTCCTTTGATGCCATTGACAACTTCATCCACCTTCTAAGTAACTTGTAATATTTTCATCTTTAGACATATGCATGGTCTCATAAGTGAGCTTCAAATTCTACATTTTATCTTTTTTAACCTTCTCATCTCCTTCATAAACACTTTCCAACCTTTTCCAAATTTCATTACCAGTCTTCAAATTTACAACTTTTACCAACTCAAAATTAGTAAGTCCACTTAAGAGAGAATGTTTTGCCTTACCATCTAATTCAACATCTTTGATTTCATCTTTAGTATTCATACCATTCTTAGGTATAGTGTAATTAGACTTGACATATTTCCAAACCTCTTAGAAAGGCTTCCAGCCTTACCTTCCAGATAACATAGTTTGATCCATCAAATAAGAGAATATCCTTCTTGTGCGCCATCCCAGATCTACCTCAAGCTGTTAAGCTTCCTTCAAAAGAGCCTCACTATGATACCAATTATTGAAGGCATAAGACAACCGAAAGGGGGGGTGAATCAGTTGTATCAAAAGATTCAAACCCTCATAAACACAATCACATCCATATTAGTTTCCTTAAACCCTTAATCTATTATGAAGATTAAACATGAAAAGTAGATAACATAAACTTAAACACATCAACACCATGCACAAGAGAACACTAGATTTTTATGTGGAAAACCCTAAAAGGAAAAAACCATTGTGAATATTAGCTCAAAATATAAAGTAGTAGAAATATTGAATTACAAGGGGCTCACTACCCAGGAAAAGAAAGGTTCACTGCCGAGGACTCATTGTCTAGAAGAAGAAGAAAGAAGAAGAGGCTCACTACCAAGAGTGAACTGATATAATTGCATTTGACACATGCATGGGTTTAGTTCCAATAAAGCACAAGAAACATCACCTCCATATCTCTATTGAAAGAGAGTAGGCACCTTCTTCTCACTGCATCTAGTTGCCTAACACATGGAAGCCCTAACTTTCTTTTATAACATTCATATCACAAACATCATATCCTCCATGAATTCACATTTAATTCATGAATCCTTGACACTTATTTATACCATCATTAACCTTGAAACAATCTTCAAGGTCGGCAACACATTCTTCAATCCTTGAAACAATCTCCAAGATCGACAAACACATAATATTTGAATTAGGTTTGGACCTAAACCTTCCACTACCATCTACTTCTCACATCTTTGTTTGTGACAAGGGATACATCCTACCATTGTTAGACAATGGTTTCATACTCCTTTGTTTTTAGATCTCACACATTCTCTATACACTAGGAGTAGCATAATCTTCTACAATATGTCTTAGACCTCCATGCTACCTCTTTCCTTGTTTCAAAATGACTTATATTTGTTCTATTTTGGATAGGATTTCAATTATTATCATGGCCTCTTAGATAGCCATTTAATATGATTTCTCCTCATGCTAAGATAGTCATCTTGATTGTATGACAGTCATTTGATAGTCCCTCCTTCATGACTATCAAGATGACTATTTTGCATAGTCAAGGACCCTTATTTATGACAGTCAAGGATTATTTTTCTTCAGCATGGTAAAGATGAATTCTTCTTCATATGCTGTGATAGTCAAAATGATTGCCCTCTGTCCCTTTTCACTATCACCCTACCACCTACAATGCAGGCCCTCTAGGGTTTGTCCATGGTTGTTATTTCTCACTGTGACACTACCATTATCATTCATTTAAACACCTTTACCACTTGCCTTACCTATGTATTGTCATTACAATGTATTCTTCATGGGTTCTTTTCTTTTCAACCCGCTGTCACTCAAAGGAAACAACATTTGTCCTACAACCCACACCATTGTCTTGGAACTATCTAGCTTGACTTGCAACTTTGGTCACTGTGGAATATGTTTTCATAGACTAACAGTTGTCTTAGGCATCCATAAGGTCTCTCTAATTATCACACATTCTCTATAACCTTCCAATGAACCATGGACTCATAGGGTTTCTATTTAAGGTCACCAATGTGACTCATGAGACTAAAATCATATTTTGAGGCTTAACAAAGGCTAAGAATGTGCATACCTCCTTATCTCATCATTGTATGGGTCTTCAAAATCCTATTTTAGGGGTTTCTTTCCACTATCTATTGTCTTCTTCATGGCATCTCCATATACCATGCATTGCATGTAGATCTCACTAAAACTTTCTCCATTGTGAGTATTTTCACTTGCATGACTTTGCATGGTTGTAATAGAGATTATACAAGGTATACAATCTCTGTCTTCACTGACCTAGTATACTCTTTTATGGATGTGTAGGTTTATGTATACTACCAATTGTGATGTCACACCTTACACTATATTTTGGTAACTTGAATGCTCTAAATATTTCTATAAATTGTTTACAAGACCTTAATAGTTGTAAATGTAGTCTCAGATCTCCATGTTATTTCCACAATCTTTCTAGGGATCTCCTAAAGTTTGACAACATGTATTTCAAGGTTTCCAAATCCATGTTCTATCACAGCCATCGTGAAAGCATCTCTTCTTTGAAAGTATAGAGTTTCTTTAGGACCTCCATCTCTTGGCATAACCTTTCCTCGAGCTAAGAAGCCTAAAAATAAGAAGAAAACCTTAACAAAACCACTTCATTCCCCAAAAAGAAACCTAAACACAATTGAAAACCCTAAAGACATTACTCTCTTTCAAAAGGAAACTCCCTCCTTTAGATGTGTACGTGGATTCTTTTGACAAGATTGAGGTATTTCTTGAAGCACTTTGACTTAATAAACCTTTGACACAGACAAGATGCCCATTTGTACAAATCTTATAACATTAAAAAAAGTATTTGGTTATACTTTGCATGTAGAGGACTTTGTATACCTTTAAAAGACCCTTAAAGACCAAGTCTTAAAAATATAAGACCTATAAGGCTATAACATTACGAAGAAACCTCTAAAGGCTATTTGAGCTTGAAAAGTACAAGATGTAAGCAATAGGAAAGCAAGTTGATTTGGATGTTTTATATAATGATGCTTTTGAGTCATTGAATGATAACTTTGAAACAAGACATAAGGCATGGAAGCAAGTAGTTCTAGTAACTAATATTAAGCAAAGAGAGGTGTCTAACTTGACATATGAAGATGGGGATCTTCAAGAGATATCAACACATAATGAAGAGAGAATGAAAGAAGATTTTAGACCTATAACAATGCTTAGTGGATGAAAACATGGAGTAACTCAAGTAAGCAGCATGCTAGGTGTGACATAAGGGGATAATTTGAAGGAAGATCTCATTAATTTCAAAGGCCTAAGATCAGTTCATACACTTGAGGAAGTGCAGCCTAGGACCAAGGAAGACAATGGAAAGGAAATAGAACAAATATCCCCTAGTATTGAGGAAGAAAGTGGGGATGATATAGACACTAATACAAAGATGAATCTAATGGAGATGAAGGCAACAACGATAAATCAAGCACAAAAAAGAGAGAATGAGGACATGGACAATATTAATGACACATATGAATAGACAGAGTTTTGGAGTCTTTCCAGTTAGAAAGAGATAAGGAGAAGATACACGAAGAAAAAGGAAAATAGAAGAATACAAAATAAGAAACTAATTTGGAGAACAAATACAAGTAGGTAGAGGATGAAGAACTAAGAATCAAAACAATTGGAAGAAGAGGAAGAAAAAGACAATAGAGGACATGCATATTTTAGGTACTTGGACCTCATGAGCAAGAGATCAAGATTTTGTTTTGTCTCTGGGGGAGCTTGATGTAGGAGCATCATTTCCATTTCAATTTGGTGTTTGTTTCTTTTCTTTTGGTTCTTTGTGTGATTTTTGTTTAACACCCAAAATACCGAGAGGAGGGCGAATCAATATTCTCCTAAACCATTTGCACATCAAACATTTAATTCATTTAACATATTTAACTTCAGTGAAGGAAATTAAGCATAAAGAAAGCAACCATAACTCATAACACATGAACAAATCCCAAGAAGGGAAAAACCATGGTGAGGATTAGCTTAGAATATAAAGTACTAACAACACAAAATTACAAAAGGCTCACTATCAAAGGGATCACTGCCTAGAAGAACGGCTCACTACCAAAGGGATCATTGCCCAATGACTCATTGTCCTAAAAGAAAGAGATAGAAGTTGAAATGTTATAATTGCATCTAACTTATGCAAGGAGTATAGTTCCAATGAAGCTCAAAGTATTGAACCAGAATTTAGCACAACACCAACATCACCTCCATAGCATCACTAAAGAATTGTAGACACCTTCTGCTCACTCCATCTAGTAGTCTAACACATGAAGGCTTGTACTGCACCTCACATTCACCATAGTGTTACTCACATCATACTCATTGCACACCCACTTTCATGAATCCTTGACACTTATTTATACCATTATCAACCTTGAAATCATTCTACAAGGTTGACACAATACTTTGCTTATGCAAATTCAAATTAGGTTGACACCAAAACATTCATATGTTGGAACGGAATGAATGTGGACCTAAATCCACACATACATGCTTCACCATGCTTTTACAATCACCAAAGTAGTTCTGCAATTAGTGTAAACACCGAAGATCGGCCAAACCAGTGTTAACACAATGAACTTCAAAATACATGCTTCCTCAAGTCCAAATAGAAATTGTGAACCACACATAAAGCTTGAACATACTCTAGAATCTTCCACAACCATCTTGACACAACTTGAGAATTAACAAACTCCTCCACAACAACTTTTACTCAAAGAAGGTTCACACTGGAGCATTCTAACAACTCTGCCATACACTGCAACTTAAGAAACCAACTTACGGACCACAAGACCATGAACAAATTCAACTATAGAAAGATATGAACCTTATAAGAAAATTCCAAAACCACAAGACCTAAAACTTCTTTGTAGAGAAATGCATAGCAATGACATTTCTCCTAGATTCTTGTACAACACTCAGAAGCATAGTTCACATAGTAGTAAATACAACTTTCTCTGCACAATGAATTGGAGCAGAAAACTTGGAATATAACATTTTTTAGCGTCCCTAAACAACATATCCAATTAACTGCAAAGGCACATATTTCACATAGAGGAAATGTGGAGCAAAATCAAAATACTACTTTGTAAGCCAAAGTGCCACTTTAACACACTGTTTCCTTTATTAATCAAATTTTCTCAAAAGCACTTGGAAGACAACCAACAAAACTATTCTCAACATCTTCAGTACCTCTTCAAAGCAAGTAAAGAAAAGTAACTCAACCAACCATCTCATGCCATTGCAACAACCTCAATCTCATCTCTTCTCAACCAAACAACTCACCATCAGAGACAATATCCACTCAATACTAACTACTCATACTCTTGCACCATTTCTTATTCACACAGATGACACAATTGAAACCAATGACAACACTGACTGCACATACTTGCAACAAACTCCCCCTTTGTCATTGATGGTAACAAATAATGTTAAAGAACATAAAAATAACAACATCCTCAATACTATGCTCCATACCAACTCTTTCCTTTTTGTTTCTCTCCCCCTCAACTTGCTACTCTGAGTAGGTTTTAGCATCCTACTCTGCCTAGGTAATTATCGATATGTAGACCCTTGTAACTTCTCATGCTGAATGAATGAGAGGATGAAACCTTAGATATATAATGTCACTTCATATGATAAGCAACCATTATAACTGCATGGCCAAATATGCAACTATGGAGGAATGCAGAGCATTCCATCACTATGTTGTGAATACCTTTAATAAACCAACACTGTCTACAAGATTATTAATAGAAAAGCAACCTTTTGGTGATCAAATCCTCATGAAACTTGGAGTATACATAATGTGACACTTTCTAAAGCTATGACCCAAACTGTAGTAACTAAACATTAGTATGATGGAAATGCAGAGCAATATTTTAGATAGTCTTCAAAAAAGTAGTCATCCTGAAAAAGAGACAAACACCAACTTCTAGAATAACATATCTTATCTTCTCAACAATTAAAACTTAACTCTACACTGATCATGGAACGACATCCAACCATGAACTTTCCTTCTTTAGGAACATACCATCTCATCTCTTATCAACCTTCATGATAGCCTCATCATCCTTACTCACCTTGTGATGATGTTTGACATCAAAACATACAATGTTGATATTAAAAGCAACACATATGGTCACCAATATCCCCCTTAGACTAACACTCATCTATTTGCAACCTTTATCTTGTAGGCTCCCCCTATCATTACTCACCACTACCTTCTCCCCTTGAGAGGTAGCCAATATTAGTCAAGGTTAAAAATGTGGCATGAACTCCCCTAGACATATGCATCACTATGCATCTTTAGCAATTACCCCTAGCCTCTTCTAGAGATCCTTAAGATCTTTTGTGAAAATATTTACAATTCGATCCTTGGTTGGAACATATTCCAACTTCACTTCCTTATCCAAAACCTTGATATCCTTCAAAATTTGCTTTATCCACAATATTTGTGTACAACAGAAGGTTGTTGCAATATATTCTACTTCTGCAATTGATAGGGACACTGAATTTTGCTTCTTGTTATACTTGGCCTTCACTTTGGTACTTATAGAGACCTTTTTGTTTGTTACAGTCTAGGAAAACAGTGTCTGTTAGGGCCTTTGATTAACTGAATGGAAAGATTTTTAAGTCTTGTTCCTTTTTCTTCTATTTTTGTTATTGTCACTTTCATTCTCTGAGTTAGACGTCATAGGCCTTTTCTTTCTTCTTCATACTTTGAATTGTTTTTCTTTCTTGTTCATTCCTTCCTGCTGTAGTTTATTGGTTTCCAGCAGAATCTTTTCCCAAGAAGATCATAATAACGAAGGTGTGTTCTCACTTGATTGCAACACTCTAATAGAATGATGCATAACTCCATCTTTTGACCAAGTTCAAGCATGATCGTTAGTAGCTTATGATCAGCTTCCTCAAAAGCAACACTTGACATAATTGTGAAGTAAATTGTGTGCCCCAAATTAACCAAGTTCATCTCTATCTCATCCTATATTCTTAGTGCATTCTCAACTTTCTTTTCTTCATCATCATCATCTGAATCATTTCCCCCTTCTACTTCATTAGCTTCTTGATCAAGTTCATCTTCTAGTAAAACCTTAGATCTTCTTCCTCTATAAGGTCTAATTTTGCATGCACAACTAGATGACCCTTGAACTTAGCTTTGTGAATTGCAAAAAGACCTTCAATAAAAAACTATACTCATTTTTTAATTTATCCATCATGGAGAATACCTCTAAATCATTCAAAAATACCTTAGAGATCTTTTGGTGAAAGATTTTGCAACAATGACACACATTCTTTCACAAACCTAACAACAACCTCTACACTATCATTTGTAGGATTCTTTAGTAAAAGGGTGAGAAGTTCCAAGGTAGTGATCTCATGCGCAAGTTGTTGATTCACTAAATGAGCTATGAATTATGTCTGCTGCTATCAACATGTGCTTATCATTGTATTTGTATGTCCTTTTGAGCTACAAAATAATTCTTTGCAAAAGTAGATTGCCAACTTCAGGAGACTTTGTATTTACCACAGCAACCAAGGCAATAGAAACATCTATAAATCTAGGGAATGCCATTTGGGATTCTATACTAGACCTTGTTCACTAATCCATTGAAATTCTATTTGAAGGGCATTTCAAGTCATGTGTTCAGATTCCACATTGCTCTTGTTTTGCACATTAGACACCCTCACTTCTTCCAACACCCTTGTCAATCCCTCTAACAACACCTTCATCATTCCCATTATGTGATGAACTAGAAATATTCACTTCCACTTCTTCTCAGTCCTTCTTGTTTCCTAAAACCCCCTTTTTCACTCATTTCATTCTCATGTATGTCATTTGCCTCTTTGTTAGACTAGGA
Source organism: Cunninghamia lanceolata (assembly GCA_027924645.1). NCBI lineage: Eukaryota > Viridiplantae > Streptophyta > Pinopsida > Cupressales > Cupressaceae > Cunninghamia > Cunninghamia lanceolata. The sequence goes on from BSBN01000582.1 coordinate 5,886,117, forward strand.
TTTCTTAGATCCTTCAAATAATTTGGACATTGTTAAGATCATCTACATGTTGTGTACTTTAATCATAATGAAGAATTGATTATGATTTTTTTTAGAAATGACTCCCCCTGAGCTAATGAAACTTCTCTTGTTACTAGGAACCCTAAAGTCCTTTTAATTTGTGTCTCCTCTTCCAAGACAAGGGACTCTCTTTCCTTCCAAACTAGTGTGGGTCCTTCTTCTTCTTCCTCTTCATCAAGAAACACAAACTTTTTGTTGCAAGAATGTGCTAATCGGTGGTGTCATTGATGTCAACAAGCTTGTGTTGTCATTGGTGTCAAATGTGTCTTCTTATGAGGTTGTTGCTTGATTTAGTTTCTTTGTTATAGGTTATTTGGTTACCTTGTAGAGATGCTGAAGATGTTGAGATTATGCCTCTATTGTTACATTTCCATGTGCTTTTGAGAAAATTTGATTAATAATAACAGTGTGTTGAAGAAGTCTTCTGGCTTATAGTGTGTTGTACAAGTTTTTGCTCCACATTTCTTCTATGTTGGATATCTAAGTGTGCAATTTGGATATGTCCTTTAGAAGTGTTTGAAATTGTTAAATCTAGAATTTGGTGCTTCAGAACATTGTACAGTGAAAGTTGTGTTCACCAGCTTGAGAACAGTGTCTAACAGTGTTTGTAGTGTGTCTGGGAGAAAGTGTTTTGCTCTGCATTTCTCCGCAGAGTGGTTTTAGGTGTTGTGGTTTTGGATGTATTCTTATAAGGTCCTTATCCATCTTAAATCTAGAGCATTTGTGATTTGATTCTCTAGAATATGACTTCTTGTGTAGCAGAGTTCAACAATGTTATTTGTAAGCAGATTGTGAATTTTCTTCGGGTGAAAGTTGTTCTGATTGAATTTGTTAGATTTCAGGTGACTTCAAGATGTTTGTGGATGATTCTAGATTGTGTTAAATATTTGTGTAATATCTACATGTCATCTTTTGGTTTTGAGCAAGCATGTAATTAAAAAGGTTCATAGTGTTAACAGGGTTTGACTGACCTGGTTGTTTACAAATATTATAGTTGTGCTTCATTGATTGTGAAAGTGTGTTGAAGCATGTGAGAATGGATTTAGGTCCATGCTAAGGCATGTTGTGGTCTTCATCCATTTCCTTCCTTTGTAGGAATGTTTAGGTCTAGACCTAATTTGAATTTCATGGGTTAAGTTGTGTTATCGACCTTGGAGAATGTTTTCAAGGTTAAAGATGGTATAAATAAGTGTCAAGGATTTGTAACTATAGGGGTACATGAGGGATATGATGTCTTGAGATGTGAAATTTGATTAGGGCAGCAAGACCTTTCATGTGTTAGGCTATCGAATGTAGTGAGCGGAAGGTGTCTACTATTTTCAGTGATGCTGCGAAGATGTTGTTGGTGTTGTGATGGATATAGAGCTTCATTGGGACTAAACTCCATGCATAGGTTAGATGCAACTATATCAATTGAAAGTTTGGTAGTGAGCTATTCTTCTCTTCTTTCTTTCTTTCTCAAATGGGTAGTGAGTCCACTTGGACAGTAAGTCCAACTATAGTGGGCATTCTCCCTTTTCGTAGTGAGCCTTCTAGCAGTGAGCCTTTGCAATTCAATATTGCTACTACATTATATTGTGAGGTGATTCTCACCATGGTTTTTCCCTTTTAGGGTTTTGCATAAAAAATTTGGTGTTCTCTTGTTTATGTTGTTCTTATGATTCTATTTTAGTTATTTTCTTTTCATGCTTAATCATCATAATATGCTTAAAGGTTAAAATGGATCTAAATGTTTAAGAGGGTTTGAAATTTTGATACAATTGATTCCCCCCCTTTGCCCTCTTAATTGTCTTTTGCATTCAACAATTGGTATCAGAGCCAAGTTCCTTAGAAGAGAGCTTAACAACTTGAGGTAGATCTGGGATGGCGCACAAGAAGGATGATATTGTTATAGCTGACCCTGAAGGATGTGTGGAAGAAAATGCTCTAGGGGTAGTCTTGATAATGAAGATACTCTTTATAACAAACAAGAAAAGAACTATTGGGTTATTGACAATAGTTTCTCAAATAATATGACCAATGATAAAAGCAAGTTTGTTAAATTTGAGAAATATGATGGAGGACTAGTTATTTTTGGTGATGATTGTACTTCTGAGATATGTGGAAGAGGCCCAATTAGTCTTGATGGAAAGCATAATAATGATGATGTTCTTTATGTCAAAGGCTTAAATCAAAATCTCTTGAGTGTCAAACAATTGTGTAGCGAAGGATACAATCTCATGTTTTAGGATGATGGCTTTGAGATCAGAAAGAAATCCAAAACTATAATAGTTGCTGGAAAAAGGACATATGGAAATATTTATCATCTCAAAGAAGGTGATGGTTATTGATTTATGACTCAAATCAATGAAAGTTGGCTATGGCATAGAAGGATGTGTCACATTAATTTTAATAGTCTAGTGAAGATAAGTTTAGTTCAAGCTGTGAGAGACTTACTGGAAATCATCAAACTTGCTAGTGCTATCTGCAAGGAATGTCAAGTTAGAAAGTAAGTGAAGAGAAGTTTCAAAGTCAAAGAATAATCTTCTACTAGAATGTTGGAATTAGTGCATACAAATCTCTGTGGCCCCACTAGATAAGGAGTTTTCAAGGTGATTGGTATTTCACAATGCTAATTGATGACTATTCCAGAATGACATGGTTTATCTTTCTTATAGAAAAATCAGAAGCCCTAGATAAGTTCAAGACTTTTAAAACTATGGTTGAGAATGGAATAGACATCAAAATCAAATACTTGAGTTCTAATAAATATGGAGAATTTACTTCAAATGAGTTTAACATCTTTTGTGAGGATCATGGGATAAAGAGGCAATTATCTACTCCTATGACCTCTCAGTAGAATGGAGTGGTTGAAAGGAAGAACAAGATCATTTAAGAAGCTGCAAGGACTACGTTAAAAGAAGAAAACCTATCAAAAGTCTACTGGAGAGAAGCAATTTAGATTGTTTTCTACATATAGAACAAAGTACAAGTAATAGAAAATGATACAAAGACTCCTTATGAGCTATGGTGTGGAAGGATTCCTACTATTAAATATTTCAAAGTTTTTGGAAGCAAATGTTATATCAGAAGAGATGAAGATCTAAGAAAATTTGATGCAAGGCATGATGAAGTTATTTTTCTTGGGTACTCTAACAAAAGCAAAGCTTACCAGTGCGATAACAAAAGGCTAAGAAAGATTGCTGAGAGTGCAAATGTCAAGGTTGATGAAGACAAATAGAAAATTTTAGAAGTTAATAGATATGTATTAGATTCATATGAATCCTCTTGTAGAGAAGAAAATGTTGTTGAAAGGGAAGCACAAACTAGAGAAAGAAGAAGAAACTAAAGAAAAATAAGTGCAGGTTGAAGAACAAGAAGCTTCGGAAAGAATTCTTGAAACTCCCAAGTATGTGCAGAGAAATCAAACTAAAGACCAGATCATTGGTGATAAGAGCAAAGGTTTATTAACAAGAAGGAAAGCTGATGAAGAATAGGTAAATCTGTGTTTAATTTCTAAAGTAGAACCTAAAATAGTGATTGAGTCATGCAAGGATGAGCATTGGATCAAGGTAATAAAAGAAGAAATTCCTACTGTAGAATTTTTAGAGGGTGAAATCATGTCTGTCAATAGTGAAGAACTTAAGGTTGCTCTTGAAGACCTATAGAGAACTGAAGAAGAAAATAAATATTTGAAAGAGAATGTCAAAGAATCAGATGGATGTATCAAAAAATTGAAAGTGCAAGTCAATAAATTCAAAGAAAGACATAAGGAGGTTAGTAAACAATTGAGGCTAGCAAATGAGTTAGTGAATGGTCTCAAGTACAAGTTGAAGAAAAGGCAATAATTGAGGAATATCTGAATTCAATGGTGAAAGGCAAATCTAAAGAATGTAAAAATATTGAACAAGAATTTGTGAAACTAAAATCAAATCTCGAGAAGGAAAAGAGTTATGAATACAAATTCAAGATAAGTTCAGCAAGGCTTGATGAAATGATTTCAATCCAGAAAGATCCCAATGATAGAGAAGGTTTAGGGTTTGAAAAGGGTGAAAATTCTAAGTTAGGACAAGCATCAAAAGCTGAAGACAAGAAAAATAATGAAAAGTAGGTTTGGAATTAGAAGAAATGAGCTAGAAGACCACCAGTTAGACAAGCTAATTCTTAAAGGTACTCATCTTTCAATGGTTACTATTATTCTTGCAATAAGTTTGGACATAAGGCTACACAATGTAGGAGTAGAATGAACCAAATTGTTTCATCTTTCTCTAGTCAATGTTTTACATGCAAGAAAGTTGGTCATAAAGCTAATGAGTGCAGAAGTAAAAGGATGAATGACTATAACAATGGTAGAATGATTCAATCTTTTAATGAAAATTGTTATGCATGCAATAGATTTGGGAACAAAGCTAATCAATGCAGACCTAGAATGAATGAAAGGAATGTTGTGTGCTACAATTGCAATAATCATGGACACATTTCTAAGTTTTGTAGAAGAAAAAGAATGAAAAAGGATATTCTAATAGAAAAGAACATACTAGTACAAAGAATTGATCTAGTAGAGACTAAGAAGGAGATGAGTAAGATTTGGATTAAGAAGGATGTAATAGAGGCTAAGAATGTATCAGTACCAACCTCTAGTGCAGACGTTTCTTTTGAAAACTAAGTTGGAGGCTACCTCTCAGGGGGAGTAGGTAGTGGTTATGATGATTGTTGTAGTCAGGGGGAGTATTCAGAGGAGTGAAAGAAAAAGATGTTGTAGAGAAGTAGTGAACAATGAAAGTATGTGCAGTCACCTGCCATTAATGTCAAAGGGGGAGAGAGTCTATGTGAAAAACAAAGGGGGAGCAGTGATCAAATAGAGAGAAAGTAAGATGTGTAAAAGAAAGGAGGAGAGTATGAAAGAAAAAAAGATTGGTGCATAGATGTGTCTTGATGGTTTTTCACATCATATGTTACCATCAATGACAAAGGGGGAGATTGTTGCAAGTATATGCTAATAAGTGTTGTCATTAATGTCAACAAGCTTGTGTTGTCATTGGTGTCAACTGTGTATTCTGATGAGGTTGTTGTTGCTTTATTCAGTTGCTTTTTTATAGGTGATTTGGTTACCTTGTAAAGACGTTGAAGATGTTGATATTATGATTGTGTTGTTATGTTTCCAAGTGCTTTTGAGAAAATTTGATTAATAATGGAAACATTGTGTTGAAAAAGTCTTCTGGCTTGTAGTGTGTTGTTCAAGTTTTTTTTCTACATTTCTTTTGTATTGGAGATCTGAGTGTGCTATTTTGATATGTGGTTTAGAAGTGTTTGAAGTTTCTAAATCCAAATTTTGGTTCTCCAAAATGTTCTACAGTGAAAGTTGTGTTCACCATCTTGAGAACAACGTCTGATAGTATTTGTAGTGTGTTTGGGAGAAAGTGTTTTGCCCTGCATTTCTCCACAGAGTGGTTTTAGGTGTTGTAGTATTGGATGTGTGCTTATAAGGTCCTTATCTATCTTTAGTCGAAAGGGTTCATGATTTTATTGTTTGGAATGTGACTTCTTGTGTAGTAGAGTTTGATAATGTTATTTGTAATTAGATTGTGAACTTTCTTTAGGTGAAAGTTGTGATTGAATTTGCTAGATTTCTAGTTACTTCAAGATGTTTGTGAATGTTTCTAGATCATGTTAAAGCTTTGTGTAAGATCTACATGTTATCTTTTGGTTTTGAGGAAGCGTGTAATTAAAAAGTCTTATAATGTTAACATGGTTTGGCTGACCTGGTTGTTTACACTTATTGTGGTTGTGCTTCGTTGATTGTGAAAGTGTGTTGAAGAATGTGAGAGTGGATTTAGGTCCATGCTAAGGCATGTTGTGGTTTGCATTCATTCCCTTCCTCCGCAGGAATGTTTAGGTCCAGACCTAATTTCAATTTCATGGGTTAAGTTGCATTATCGACCTTGAAGAATGTTTTCAAGGTTAAAGATGGTATAAATAATTGTCAAGGATTCATGACTATAGGGGTATGTGAGGGATATGATGTCTTGAGATGCAAATTTGATTAGGGAAGCAATAGATTTCATGTGTTAGGCTACCGAATGTAGTGAGCATAAGGTGTCTACTATTTTCAGTGATGCTATGAAGATGTTGTTGATGTTGTGATGGATATTGACCTTCATTGGAACTAAAATCCATGCATAGGTTAGATGCAATTATATCAGTTCAAAGCCTGGCAGTGAGCCATTCTTCTCTTCTTTTTTTCTTTCTTAAGTAGGTAGTGAGTGCACTTGGATAGTGAGTCTACCTGCAGTGAGCATTCTCCTTTTTGGCAGTGAGCCTTCTGGCAGTGAGCCATTGTAATTCAGTATTGCTACTACATTATATTGTGAGCTAATCCTTACCATAATTTTTCCCTTTTAGGGTTTTCCACATAAAATCTAGTGTTCTCTTGTGTACGGTGTTGTTATGATTCAGTTTCAGTAAATTGCTTTTCATGCTTAATCATCATAACATGCTTAAAGGTTAAAATGGATCTGAATGTTTATGAGGGTTTGAAACTTTGATACAACTAATTCACCCCCCCTCTTAGTTGTCTTGTGCATTCAAAACTTTTCTTATTGTTTTTCCCTTTACACATTTTTTCTCTACAGATAGATGTTGCATATAAGCGTTGGCTACTTCATTCTCCTCATGACTGGCTACATGCATGACTCCAGAGACATTATGTGTAACACAAAAGTAGTTAGAGGTCCTTGTTGACCTTCTGATTCTTGATGATTCCCTTTTAGGTTCAGATGTACCCTTGGATTTCTCTGTAGGGCCCTTTTGTGCTATCATATCTTCAACTTTAGACTTCATTTCTTCAACATTCTTCTTAATTTATTTCTCTTTGTGCTTTTTCTTCATAGGTTCCAAGCCTTTCTTCAGAAGTGTCTTTGGGCTCTTCTTCACTTTCACCAAACTAGCATTTGGATGCGATAAACTCTGAATCACCTTGATCTCTTTTTGTGCACCACTCAGCTCTTGATCTTTCTCTGTATACATAGTTACCTTCAATTTCCCTATAAATTTCTGCATTAGAAGATTTTCCATGGCAATCTTCACTGATGGATCAAGCATGTCAATATTCAACTTATATCTTCATAGTGAGGCATCAACACCATTTCTTTTGTAGGGAAGAAAATGATTTTCATTGAAAAATCCCCACTGAGACAAAGCTTTCATTTTAGTTTCTGGAGGAAATATTGGCACAAGGTGTCAATATAGGCTCATCTTTAACCTCTGATGCATTCTCCTTTATCCAAATCTTATTCATTTCCTTCTTGGTTGTTTCCAGATCAACCTTGTGTACTGGTTTATTCTTCTCTACCAGATTATCCTTCTTCATGTTTATGCTTCTGCAAAACTTAGAAATGTGTCTAGGTTTATTGTAATTGTAGCACACAACATTCCAATGATTAGTATTTCTTCCATTCATTCTGGATTTGCATTGATTCACTTTATGCCCAAATCTATTTGATGTATAACAATAGCCATTGAAAGATTGAACCATTATATCATTATTATAGACATTCCTCATTTGACTTCTACACTCACTAGTTTTGTGTCCCATCTTATTCCATGCATAACATCTAATAGAGTTCTGACTCACTTTACTTCTACATTTAGTAGCCCTATGACCAACTTTATTGCATGTAAAGCACTGACCAAGGAAATATGGAATATTTTGATGTTTTCTACTTCTACATCCTATTGCTTTATGTTCATAATTATTTCTATTGAGAATTAAGGTGTCTAAACCTTAGTAATTCCTTGTATTATTTCATTGTATTTATGTATTTATTGCCTATTATTGTAATAAGGATGCAAATCCTTATTGTTATCTTGTGGGAGTTGGCACGGTGATGTGTCATCCTACGTGGAATATGACCACATGTAAATTTGTCCTCACATGAGGAGATAGGTGTCCCACATAGTGGTAGGAATATTTTTCCATGTGTTAGTATCTTGGATAGTGTGTAAGGGAATATTGATCGAAACGGTTATGACAGATTCCTATGACAAATTTATGACGCGTAAGAGTTGTAAATGGAAGATTCTATGATAGGTGAAGACATGTGTCACAAGGCATCTTGGAAAAAGGCATCTTTGGGTTCCCTAAGGAGGGTTATGACATGTTGTAAGAGAATATGCTAGTTTTAGCCTATGTATGATGGATTCTCTTATAGCTATAAGCTATGACAGTTATGATGGATTCTATGACAGTCATAAGAGTTGTAAGAGTATCTATCATTGCCCAACTTGGGAATAGGTGAGTTCTTTAAGATGGGGTGATATGACAAGTGTCATGAACACCCTGTAGTGTTGGACAAGTGTCCTTAGGTATGGGTTTTGGGCCATGAGGCCATGTTGGACACCCATCTCAAGATAGACTCATTTTGCCTTGTAACTTCTTAATAAATAGGTGCTTTGAGAGATGTATTATGTGATTGATAGGTACTATTATGCTATCAGATTGTCTCCAGATATGAGTGTCAAAGACTCCTAAGAACTTGCATTGCAAGTGTATTGTAAACCATTACAGTTTTAATAATACATTGTGTAGGTTTTGGAGTGTGGGGTTTTTCACCCGATGAGGGTTTTCCCCACATTATATCTTGTCTCTCTCTTCTTCTATCTTACCTTCTTGTTTTGTGTATTGCTACAATATCTACATTTTTGTGTTAAACATTCAATACTTGTAAAGGTTAAAAAGAATTTGCACTCATCTCTCCTAATTAAATTAGTGTAGGAAGCCATTCTCGCACACCTAGCTTCCTTTCAGTTGGTATCAAAGCTTGATCACCTTTGGTCCTAGTTGTTCGGTAGGAGTTTTTTGATGTAATCTTAGGTTGAGTGGGAGATCTATGTAGAGTATTCTATAATTTGGTTGCAGGAAGGAGATGGCAAGCACATCTAGAATATTAGAGGTGGAGAAATTCAATGGCACAAATTTTAAGTTATGGAAACTTAAGATGGAAGACATGCTTGTTGATCAAGACCTATGGGAAACTATATCTAGTGTAAAACCAACTGCAAGGGCACAAACTGATTGGGATCTCAAAGATTAGAAGGCTAAGGGTCTCATAAGACTATATCTAGCTAATTATGTGCTGTTAAATATCCATGAGGAGAAGACCACGAAATATCTTTGGAAGTAGTTGGGTAATGTTTATCAGGCCAAATCCTTGGTGAAAAAGCTTTTTCTGAGAAAGAAGTTGTATTCTCTGAGGATGGAGGATGGAGGATCTATTGCAGATCACCTAAATGCTTTCAACATGTTAGTTGCACAATTGACATCTATTGGTGTGAAGATGGAGGAGGAGGATCATTGTATGACCTTGCTTTTTTCTTTATCAAACTTGTGGGATCATCTTGTTATGGCTATTGGGAGCACCACATCCACATTCAAAATGGATGAAGTGGTATCTTCATTGTTATCTAAAGAGATGTAGAGAAAGTATTCTGAGGTAGCCAATGAGGCTCTTGTGGTTTGTGGAAGACCCAAGGATAAAGGGAAAAAGAAGGACAAGAAAGTTGAGAAGGTAGATCCAAATCCCATGGGAGATATAAATCTCCTAGAAAGTCCAAGGCTCTCTAGTGGAACTATGGCAAAATTGGGCATTTTCAAAAGGAATGCAAAGAGGAAAAGAAAAAGAAGAAGAAGAATGCCCTAGATTCATATTCTAACAAGTCACAAGATGATGGTGATGCCTTCATCCAGCCCTGGCCACCCATGCATCTTATGATGTATGGTTGATAGATTCTGGTGCATCATTCCACATGACCTGGCATCGAAGCTAGTTCACTAAGTATGAAGAGTTTGATGGTGGAAGAGTGTACCTAGGTGACGATTCTCATCTAAAGATTATTGGTCGTCGAAGAGTTTCAATCTAATTCCTTGATGGACGAGTGAAGGGGATCACTGGGGTTATGCACATCCTAGGCTTGGCACAAAACCTACTTTCTATAAGTATGTTGAATGATACAGGTGTGCAAGTTGTCTTTTCCAAGGATGGATGCAAGATGACTAGAGGATCTATGGTGCTTGCGAAGGGTACTCGAAGAGGTACTCTATTTTAGCTAGAGGCATGCACTTCACAGTGCAATAGTTCTTCTGACTCAAAGAAAAGAGATATAGTCACTTCATCCTCACCATTTGAACAAGCAGTGGGAAATCTATTGTAACAAATTCTGATGGTAGTGCATCTTGTGTACCCAAGGGTGCTCATGCTTTGGAAGTTAAGCTTCCTATTGAAAAGACTATGTTATGGCATATGAGATTTGGCCACATTGGTGAGAAGGGTCTTAGAACCCTAGAAAATAAAAACCTCATTAAGGAGTTAAATGATTGTAATCTCAAGTTTGACTTTTGCAAACATTATATATATGTAAAGCAAAACCATGTTTAGTTTTACTCTAGTTCTCACAAGTCTTCTCGTGTGTTGAACTTTATACATTCTAATTTGTTTGGTCATGTTAGTGTTCCTTCAATTTCCAAATCTATATATTTTGTATCTTTTATAGATGATTATAGTAGAAGGAAATGGATTTATTTTCTCGAAAGTAAAACTGAAGTCTTTAGTCAGTTCAAAGAGTTTAAAGCTTTTGTTGAGAATTAGACTAGTAAAAAGATTTAGTGTTTGAGAACTGATAACAGTGGTGAGTTTTGTTCGACAGAGTTTGATAAGTTCTGTAAAGAGCAAGGGATTGAAAGACATAAGACAACTCCATACGCCCCACAACAAAATGGATTTCTAGAGAGGATGAACAGGACACTGATGGAGAGGGCTAGGAGTATTCTTAGTGGAGCAAGCCTCGAACAAAAGTTTTGGGCTGAAGTTGTAGCCACTACTACTACTTGGTAAATAGGTCTCCTACATCAGCTCTTGTTGGAAAGACACCTATGGAGGTGTGGTTTGGTAAGAAGCCTTCAGTTAGACATCTTCATGTTTTTCGTTGTGAGACATATGCACATTTGCCTAGGGAGAAACGGTCTAAATTGGAGAACAAGGTTGTTAAGTGTATTTTCATTGGCTATGGAGTTGGTGTGAAAGGATACAAGCTTTGGGATCCTGTGGATGAAAAAGTGTTGTATAGAAGAAGTGTTATCTTTAGAGAGCTAACACCTTCTTCCATTGTTCCATAGCTAGAAGAAATAGAAAAGAAAGGGGATGTGGTTCAGTTTCCTTCTACCCCTGAGAAGACTGAACTAACAAACCCTATGAGACCTGATGAAGAGGAGAGCTCTAGCAGCTCTAAAAGCTTAGAAGAAGAAGCAGAACCTCAACCTTAGCCGTTAAGGAGGTCTACATGAACAAGGAAGCAACCTCATAGGTTTGGTTATTCATTCCTTGATTCTAGTTGTGCTTTTACCTTGCTTACTAACACTGATGAGCCTAGAACTATGACAGAGGCTATGAGCATGAAAGATGTAGGTTCCTGGAAGGAGGCCATGGAAGTTGAGATGGCTTCTTTGGAAAATAATAAAACATGGGACTTGGTACCTTTGCCTGAGGGATGGAAACCTGTTGGGTGTAAATGGGTCTTCAAGAAGAAATTCGGTGCAGATGGTAGTGTTGAAAAGTACAAGGCCAGATTGGTTGCGAAGGGGTACTCACAAGTGGAGGGAATTGATTATGGTGAAATTTTCTCTCCCGTTGCAAAGCTGACATCTATTTGGTTCCTGTTATATCTTACAACAACTTATGACTTAGAAGTGGAGCAGATGGATATGAAGACAACATTCCTTCATGGTGATTTGGAGGAAGAGATTTACATTTCACAGCTAGAGCATTACATAGAGAAAGGTAAACAAAATTTGGTTTGCAAGTTGAAAAAGTCTTTCTATGGTTTGAACCAGTCTCCTAGGATGTGGTACTTGAAGTTTGATGCCTTTGTGTTGTCGCTTGGATTTCTAAGATTGAAATTAGATCATTGTGTGTATTTCAAATTTGATAATGATCACATTCTCATTATTGCATTGTATGTTGATTATATGTTTTTAATTGGGAATGGTAAGAATATGATTTTTGATTTGAAGTCTCAGTTGTCAGCACAGTTTGAGATGAAAAATCTAGGGGCAGCCATGTACATTTTGGGAATGAAAATTAGAAGAGATAGGGCTAACAGAAAACTTTGGTTAAGCTAGAGTAAGTATGTGAAGATTGTGTTAGATATATTTAGCATGGTAGATTGTAGACCATTGTGTGTTCTTGTTTCTTCAGGGACAAAGTTATTGTCTATTAATGATTGTCTAAAATCTCCTAGTGAGGTGGAGGACATGAGTAGAGTACCTTATGCTAGTGTTGTTGGTAGTTTGATGTATGCTATGGTCTACACAAGACCATACATTGCCCAAGTAGTGGGAGTACTTAGTCAATTTATGGCTAATCCTAGATAGGTACATTGGGATACAGTTAAAAGAGCATTTAGATATTAGAGGGGTACTTCTGAGTATTCCATATGCTATCATGGTAATCCTATAGGACCTCTACATTAGTTTGTATTCATGGATTTGTGGATTTTGATTGGGCGGGTGACATTGACAGCAGGAGATCCACAAGTGCCTATGTGTTCACTATGTTCAGTGGTACAATTGAAAGGAAGCTAGTTGTACAGAAATTGCTTCCTACACTAATCTAATGAGGGGAGAGCTATGCAAATTCAATTTAATCTTTACAATTACAACAACATGAAATATATAATAGAGATATTGAAGTAATACACATAGAACTAGAAATAGGATAGAAGAAGAGAGACAAGATATATCATGGGGAAAACCCTTATCAGGTGAAAAACCCCACACTCGAAAACCCGCACAATGTAATATCAAAACTGAATATGGTTTACAATAAACCTACAATACAAGCTCTCAATAGTCTTCGACACTCATGTCTAGAGTCAACTTGGTAGCATAACAGTACCTATCAATCACATAATACAACTCCTCAAAGCACTTGTTTATATAGAAAATACAAGGCAAATTTGCCTCTATCTTGGAATGGGTGTCCAACTTGGCCTCATCACCCAAAACCCACACCTATGGACACTTGGTCAACATTGTAATATGTATCTGACACTTGTCCACACACCCCATCCCAAAGAGGTCACCTATTTCCAAAATGGGCTATGACAGATACTCTTACAACTCTTAAAACTGTCATAGAATCTATCATAGCTGTCATAACTTACATCTATAAAAGAATCTATCCTACACATGATATAAATAGAATATGCTCTTACAACATGTCATAGTCCACCTTGGGGTGCCCAAAGATGCCTTTTTTAAAGATGCTTCTCGACCCATGTCTTCACTTGTCTTACAAGCTTCTATTTCTAACTCTTACATGTCATAACTTCATCATAGGAATCTGTCATGACCGTTACGGTCAACATTCCCTTACACAACATCCAAGATGCTGACACATGGAAAAATATTCCTACAACTAAGTCGAGCGCCTATCTCTTCATGTGAGGACAAAATTACATGTGGTCATATGCCATGTAGGATGACACATCACCGTGCTAACTCCCACAATATGACAACATAGGATTTGCATCCAAATTACACAATAGGCAATAAATAAACAAATAGAATGAAATAATACAAGGAATTACCAAGGTTGAAACACATTAATTCCCAACATTCTCCCACTTGTCGAACACCTTGTAAGATCCAATAGAATAACATGATTTAACTGCTATAGGCCAAGAGGCTGATATACTCCAAACATCACATGAACTTCTCTGTGCCCAATGGCTTCGTCAATGCATCTGCAACATTCTTCAAAATATCTACCTTCTCTAAATTTACCTTCCCATCCTCTACCATGTCTCATATGAAATGAAACTATACATCAATATGCTATGTTCTAGCATGGAAAGTTGGATTCTTTGCAAGGCAAATCGCACTCTGACTGTCACAACAAATTGTAATATGTCCTACATCAACAACAATATATAAACACAATCTCTTAAGCCAAATAGATTCCTTACAAGCATGAGTTTCTACCATATACTCAGCTTCTATTGTGGACAAAGCAACCACATGTTGTCTCTTACTCATCCAACTAATAGCACCACCAAACAATGTAAACACATAAGCACTATTGGATCTCCTACAATCAATGTCACCTACCCAATCTGAATCCACAAATCTATGAATATCAACAGAATGTGGAGGTCCTGTAACATTACCATGATAGCATATGGAATACTCAAAAGTACCCATCAAATATCTAAACGCTTGCTTAACTGCATCCCAATGTACCCATTGAGGATTAGCCATAAATAAACTAAGGACTCCCACTGCTTGGGCAATGTCTGGTCTTGTACAGACCATGGCATACATCAAACCAAAAACAAAACTAGCATAAGGTACTCTGCTCATGTCCTCTACCTCACTAGGAGATTTTGGACAATCATTAACAGAAAAATTTATCCCCAAAGAAACAGGAACACACAATGCTCTACAATCTGCCATGCTGAACCTATCCAACATAGTCTTCACATACTTACTCTAGCTTCTAATTTCCATTCCTAGAATGTAATTGGCTACCCCTAAATCTTTCATTTCAAACTATACTGCCAACTGAGACTTAAAATTAGAAATCATATTCTTACCCTTCCCAATGAGCAACATATCATCAACATATAATGCAACAATGAGAATACGATCACCATCATACTTATAATACACACAGTGATCCAATTTTGATCTCACAAATCTAATTGACAACACAAAGGCATCAAACTTCAAGTACCACATCCTAGGAGACTACTTCAATCCATACAAAGACTTCTTTAACTTGCAAAACAAATTTTCTTTACCTTTCACCATTTAATGCTCTGGCTATGACATGTAAATATCTTCCTCCAAATCACCATGAAGGAAAGTTGTCTTTACATCCATTTGTTTGACCTCTAAGTCATAAGATGCTGTAAGAGATAACAGGAATTGAATGGATGTTAGTATTGTAATGGGAGAGAAGATCTCACCACAATCTATACCCTCCACTTGTGAATACCCCTTTGCAACCAATTTAGCCTTATACTTATCAACACTACCATATGCACCAAATTTCTTTTTGAACACCCATTTGCATCCAATGGGTTTCTGTCCAAGAGGCAAAGACACCAAGTCCCAAGTTTGATTCTTTTCCAAAGAAGACATCTCATCCTCCATGGCCTCCTTCCAGGAACCTGCATCTTTCATATCCATAGCCTCTGACACAATTCTAGGCTCATCACTATTAGTAAGCAAAGCAAAAGCACAACTAGAATCATGCAATGTATAACCAAACCTCTCAGGTTGTTTCCTGATTTGTGTGGACCTCCTAAAAGGTTAAGGTGGAGGTTCTACTTCATCTTCTTAACTTTCAGAGCTGCTAGAGCTCTGCTCATTTCTAGGTCCAACATTGTCTTTCTATTTAGTCTTCTCAGGGATAGAAGGAAATTGAACAACATCCTCTTTCTTTTCTTTTTCTTCTGGCTTTAAATAGTGGAAGAAGGTGTTAGCTCTCTAAAGATGACACTTCTACTATACAACACTTTTTTAGCCACAGGATCCCAAAGCTTGTATCCTTTCACACTGACACCATAGCTAATGAAGATACACTTAACATCCTTGTTCTCTAATTTTGACTGCTTCTCCCTAGGCACATGTGCATATGCCTCACAACCAAAAACATGAAGATGCCTTATTGAAGGATTTCTACCATACCACACCTCCATGGGTGTCTTACCAAAAAGAGCTAATGTACAAGATCTATTTACCAGATAGCAAGCAGTGGTAATAGCTTCAGCCCAAAACATTTGTTCTAGGCTAGCTCCACTAAGTATATTCCTAGCCTTCTCCATCAGTGTCCAGTTCATCCTCTCTGCAACTCCATTTTGCTATGGGGTGTATGGAGTTGTCTTATGTCTTTCAATCCCAAGTTCCTTGCAATATTTATCAAAAACTGTAGAACAGAACTCACTACTGTTGTCAGTTCTCAAACATTTCATCCTTTTACTAGTCTAATTTTAAGCAAAGGCTTTAAACTCCTTAAACTTACTATAGACTTCAAATTTGCTTCTGAGAAAATAAATCCATGTCCTTCTATTGTAGTCATCTATGAAAGATACAAAATATACAGATTTTGATAACGAAGGAACATTAACAGGACCAAATACATCAGAATGAACAAGGTCCAACACACTAGAAGACTTATGAGAACTTCGATAAAATTAAACATAGTTTTTTTCTATATATGCAATGTTCGCAAAAGTCAAACTCAAGATTACAATCCTCTAACTCCTCAATGAGGTTTTTATTTTTTAGGGTTCTAAGACCCTTCTCAATAATGTGGCCAAATCTCTTATGCCAGAACATTGTCTTTTCAATAGGAAACTTAACTTCCAAAGCACGAATACAACCATCAGGACTAGATACAACAAATTTCTTCACTGTCGGTTTAGATGGTGGGCATGAAGTGACTGCTGCCCTCTTCCTTGAGTCAAAAGAACTATTGCATTATTAAATGCATGCATCTAGCTAAAACGAAGCACCTCTCTAAGTACCCTTAGTAAGCACCATAGATCCTCTAGTCATCTTGCATCTTTCTTTTGAAAAGACAACCTGCACACCTGCATCATTCAACATACTTACAGAAAGCAAGTTCTGTGCTAAGCCTTGGATGTGCATAACCCCAGAGCTCCCCTTCACTCATCCATTAGGGAATCAGATAGAGACCCTTCCATGACCAATAATCTTCAAACGAGAGTCATCACCTAGGTACACCCTTCCACCATCAAACTTCTCATACTTAGTAAACCAATATCAATGCGAGGTCATGTGGAATGATGCACTAGAATCAATCAGCCACACATCATTAGATACATGGGTTGCCAGGGCTATGATAAAAGCATCACCATCATCTTGTGACTTTTCATAATTTGAATCTGTGTTCTTCTTCTTTTTTTTCTTTTCCTCTTTGCATTCCTTTTGGAAATGTCCAGTTTTTCCACAGTTTGAATAGAGATCCTTGGACTTTCTAGAAGATTTGAATCTCCCATGATATTTAAATCTAGTCTTCTCATCTTTCTTGTCCTTCTTTTTTCCTTTCTCCTTGGGTTTTCCATGAACTGCAAGAGCCTCTTTGGCTACCTCAGAAGACTTTCTCCACATCTCTTCAGATAACAACAAAGAAACCACTTCATCCATTTTGAATATGGATGTGGTGCTTCCAATAGCCATGAGAAGATGATCCCACGAGTCTAGCAAATAACAAAGCAAGGTCATACAGTGATCCTCCTCCTCCATCTCCACACCAACGAATGTCAGTTGTGCAACCAACATGTTGAAATAATTCATATGATCTACAATAGATCCTCTATCCTCCATTCGAAGGGAATAAAACTTCTTTCTCAGAAAAAGTTTGTTAACTAGGGATTTGGCTTGATACACATCTCCCAACTTCTTCCAAAGCAAGTTTGCAGTTTTCTCCTCATGGACATTTAACATGACAGAATTAGCAAGACTAAGTCCTATGAGACCCTTAGGCTTCTGATCTTTGAGATCCAAATCAGCTTGTGACATTGCCATAGGTTTTGTGCCAACAACAGTTTCCCATAGGTCTCGATCAATAAGCATGTCTTCCATCTTGAGCTTCCACAACTCGAAATTAGTGCCATTGAATTTCTCCACCTCTATCCTTCCAGATGTGCTTGCAATATCCTTACTATAATAAGATTTAGAATACTCTGCATAGACTCCCATTGAACTTAAGATCAGCTCAAAAAACCCCTACCCAACAACTAGGACCAAAGGTGATCAAGCTTTGATATCAATTGAAAGGGAGCTAGATGTGCATAAATCACTTCCTACACTAATCTAATGAGGGGAGAGCTATGCAAATTCAATTTAATCTTTACAATTATAGAAACATGAAACATATAACAGAGATATTGCAGCAATACACATAGAAGCAGAAATAAGATAGAAGAAGAGAGACAAGATATATCGTGGGGAAAACCCTTATTGGGTGAAAAACCCCACACTCAAAAACTTGCACAATGTATTATCAAAACTGAATATGGTTTACAATACACTTGCAATACAAGCTCTCAATAGTCTTCAACACTTGTGTCTAGAGTCAATATAGCAGCATAACAGTACCTGTCAATCACATAATACACCTCCTCAAAGCACTTGTTTATATAGAAAATACAAGGTAAAATTGCCTCTACCTTGGAATGGGCTTCCAACTTGGCCTCATCACCCAAAACCCATGCCTATGGACACTTGGTCAACATTGTAATATGTATCTAACACTTGTCCACACATCCCATCCCAAAGAGGTCACCTATTTCCAAAATGGTCTATGATAGATGCTCTTACGACTCTTACGACCATCATAGACTCTATGATAGCTTCATAACTTACAGCTGTAAGAAAATCTGTCATACATAGGCTATAAATAACATATTCTCTTACAACAGGTCATAGTCCACCTTGGGGTGTCCAAAGATGCATTTTTCAAACATGCTTCTCGACACATGTCTTCACCTATCTTACAAGCTTCTAATTCTAACTCTTACATGTCATAACTTTGTCATAGGAATCTTTCATGACCATTATGGTCAACATTCCCTTACACAACATCCAAGATGCTGACACATGGAAAAATATTCCTACCACTAAGTGGGATGCCTATCTCCTCATGTGAGGACAAAATTACATGTGGTCATATGCCATGTAGGATGACACATCATCATGCCAACTCCCATAATATGATGACATAGGATTTACATCCAAATTATACAATAGGCAATCAATAAATAAATACAATGAAATAATACAAGGAATTACCAAGGTTGAGACACCTTAATTCCCAACAACAATTAGTTGGATGAGTAAGCGACAACCTATGGTTCTTTGTCCATGATAGAAGCTAAGTATATGGCAGCAACTCATGCTTGTAAGGAAGCCATTTGGCTTAAGAGATTATGTTCAGATATTGGTGTTGATGCATGACATATTATGATTTGTTGTGACAGTTAGAGTGTGATTTGTCTAGCAAAGAATCTAACTTTCCATGCCAGAATAAAGAATATTGATGTATAGTTTCATTCCATGTGAGACATGGTAGAGGATGGGAAGGTGAATTTGGAGAAGGTAGACACTTTGAAGAATGTTGCGGATGCATTGACGAAACCGTAGAAAAGTTAAGATGGTGTTTGGAGTTTATGGGCCTCTCGGCCTATAGTAGTTAAATCCTATTATTTTGACTGGCTCTTACAAGGTGTTCAACAGGTGGGAGAATGTTGGGAATTAAGGTGTCTCAACCTTGGTAGTTCCTTGTATTATTTCATTGTATTAATTTATTACCTATTATTGTAATTAGGATGCAAATCCTTATTGTCATCTTGTCGGAGTTGGCACGGTGATGTGTCATCCTACATGGAAGGTGACCACATGTAAATTTGTCCTCACATGAGGAGATAGGAGTCCCACTTAGTGGTAGGAATATTTTTCCATGTGTTGGCATCTTGGATAGTGTGTAAGGGAATATTCACTGAAACGGTTATGAAAAATTCCTATGACAAATCTCTGATGCGTAAGAGTCATAAATGGAAGATTCTATGATAGGTGAAGACATGTGTCACAAGGCATCTTGGAAGAAGGTATCTTTGGGCACCCCAAGGAGGGTTATGACAAGTTGTAAGAGAATATGCTATTTTTAGCCTATGTATGACAGATTCTCTTACAGTTATAAGATATGACAGTTATGATGGATTCTATGAAAGTTGTAAGAGTATCTGTCATTGTCCAACTTGGGAATAGGTGACTTATTTTGGATGGGGTGATATGACAAGTGTCATGAACACCCTATAGTGTTCGACAAGTGTCCTTAGGCATGGGTTTTGGGCCATGAGGCCATGTTGGATGCCCATCTCAAGATAGACTCATTTTTGCCTTATAACTTCTTAATAAACAGGTGCTTTGAGAGGAGATGTATTATGTGATTGATAGGTACTGTTACACTACCAAATTGTTTCTAGATACAAGTGTTGAAGACTCCTGATAACTTGCATTGTATGTGCATTATAAACCATTACAGTTTAGATAATACATTGTGTAGGTTTTGGAGTGTGGGTTTTTTCACCCGATAAGGGTTTTACCCACATTATATCTTGTCTCTCTCTTTTTCTATCTTACATTCTTGTGTTGTGTATTGCTGCAATATCTCCATTGTTGTGTTAAACATTCTCTAATTGTGAAGGTTAAAAAGAATTTGCACTCATCTCTACTCATTAGATTAGTGTAGGAAGTGATTTCCACACACCTAGCTTCCTTTCAATTGTAAAAATGACAAAAACTATTGAAACATGGGTACCTCTGAGCATTTGGTTGTCTGACCGGAGGTCTTCTAGTTTTATTATTTTGATTCTGAATCTCTTTTCCATTGTACCTCTAATTCAAAGTCTAATATGATTTTGAACTTTCACCTTTTTCAAATCTTAAACCCTCTTTTATCATTTGGACTTTTCTGATTTGCAATCATTTCATCAAGCTTTACAGAGCTTGTCTTGAATTTGTCTTCATGAATCCTTTCCTTCTCTATATATGATTTTAGAGTCACAACTTCTTGTTCAAGTTTTGAACATTCTATTGATTTTGTTGAGTACATGTGTCTCAGATTTACAATGATCGGCAAGAGTCTCAGCAATCTCGTTGTTCATAGTGGGTTGTTCTTTGTATCAGCAAGACGTGAACTATCGGTGTGATTTGAGAGACTATCATCGATGGTGTGTGTTAGTCTAATGGTGGTTGGTGTCAGTGAGAGTCATTCTGATAGAGTGAGTCATCGGTATGGAAATCACTATCGGCCCAGTTTTGAAGTGTTGTTCTGATATGTTGAGTCACTCCGATGGAGGTTTTGGCAATCGGCATGATAAGTGACATTGGCGTGGTTGGAAGAAGTCTCTCTGGTACTTTGTGTTACACCAATGAAGGTCTTGGCATTAGTGTGAGAAGCATTGTCAATTTGAGTTTTGGAAATCCTTCTGATGGTAAGTGTCTCTCTGATGAAGGTTGGTGTCGACAAGGTCTCTTTGATCGATGCAGTGTTGAGATGTCACTCTGATGAGCTTGGTCTGTCTGATGGTATTTGGCATCAGCAGGAGGCACTGTGTCAGTGAAGAAGTATGAAGTCTAACCAAAGGTCTTGGTCACTTCGATGGTTCGTTAATGTTTGACTGGCTGGGGTCATCAACAGCAAAAGCACTGATGATAGACTTACCGTGTGTTCGTGCATATATGTTGTTGCTATATCTATGAATTGATGCTTGTGGGACTATTTAGTCCCCATGAATACAAATGGTTTAAAATGGTTAAAAATGAATTGTCGACCTTTTGAAGTTGTAACTATCTAATCCATTATGGTAGTTGAACCAAATGTCTTCTTCTGTAATGTGACATGTAAAACAAATTGTAACAGTTTTGGATAAAAAAGAGTTCAATTTGAGAGTTCAATCTGGTAATCTAGGTATTCTTCTTTGGAGATGTCCTATGCTGTATGTTGTATGCAGCATGATAACAGTATGTGAAAGGACTTAACTGAGAAAAGGAGAAACAGAGGTCGAGAGAGAGCAAGGCAGATCTTGCCTTGTTGCTATTTGAGATTCTTTAGATGAAGAACAAGATGTAAAACTCTGTGAAGGCTTGAGAGTCTAATATTGTATTGTAACTAATAATTTTGTTGTTGATTAATACAATGATCTCTGGCTTTTGGAGTGTGGGTTTTTTTACCTGAAAGGGTTTTCCCCACATAAATCTATGTGTTCTTATTATTGTTCTTTCATGACTGTGATTCTGTAAGTTGAATCTATTGTCTGTTGTTGAAATTGTAAAGTTGCATTAGTCTTTTCTGTGAAGGTTGAATGATGGGGAAATAAACTATGTCTATTTCTACCTTGTGGCATAGTTGTGTGTGTTTTCTTAAGCGATTGAAAGAATTTTAAATCTGTCAAAGACACCACTATTCTTAGAAATACGTTCAGAGATGCTCTCATTTCCTTACAAGTGGGATCAGAGCTTTCTTCCAGGATTGGTTTGGTTCTGGTGTTGTAGGTTCTATATTCTTTCTGTGAAGATTTCTTAGTCTTGGAAGCCTGAGGAAATTTGAAGGAATCATCTGATGTTTGATCCTTTGGTGAGTAAAAGTGTTTGCTTCTTTTGTTTCAGTTCCAAGTGACAACATGTAGCATGAAGGATGATGAAGATGGATAAGAAGGAGTTGATCATGTTGAAATGATGTGGTTTGAGGCTCTTTTGTCAATAGTAAGATGTTCCTATTGCATGGGGTAGAATTTTGCTTTGCGGTTGTGTTGCTGCAGTAACTTTCACATTAGGTGTCTGTGTGAGAGGCTCTCTAATGATATGAAGTTTGTGTTGTTGCTCATCCATGGAGTATTATGCTTATGCTGGGATTTGTTCCTGGTATTGGAAGGTGGCGATTATATGATGCCCTGGTTGCATTTTGGTTATGGAGTTGATCCTTTTGAGGTCTAGAAGCTTCTGATATAACTTGACTTTCTCTCTTAGATGCTTGTACATGATGGTGGTCTTGGAATTGGTCTGAATTAGGCCTGCAGTTCCTAGATTTTCTTAATCCTTGTGGTTGTTTCGTACTTGCATCGGAAGGTTTTAATAGATTTTCCTTAAAATCTATGATGCTCATCTATGTTAATCTTTTTCTAGTTTAAACTATTCTGGTGTTTTGGTTTTTGACTATAGAATCTACTAGATGTGAAGAAGATATGGATGTGCATGAAAAGTTTTGTAGGTTTTACATGGTCAAGAGAAAAACTTGTGGTTTTGTGAAGCTACAGTTAAGCTATTTCTAGACCCTAGCTTTTGGGGTGTTACTGAATGATATAGTTGCAGTTTTGCATGCATGCTTCATGCATGGTGTGAGGAGGTGAAATACTTTCTCTGCATGGGAATACTGGTATGTGATATGTCACTCAATATTTCTATGGAAATGCTTGTGGGTTTTCTACACTGTGGTGCTTAGGTTGTGGACATGTTTGGCGAATCAGATTTGTAAGTAATCTGATTCTTGAGTCATGTTGTCTAAATTGTTATCTATTCCTTGAGATCTTAGTTTTGTAATTTCTAGTGTGATAGTGAGTTTGCATGATACATTGGTTGGATCTATGAGTTATGTAGTTTTGTGGACTGATCGCCTATTAAGCTACAGTGAGATGACTCAGATGTGGACTGTCTTTATCCACTAGATTGTTTCAGTGTTAATGTAGATTTGTTAGCTAGCCTGGGCTGTGGTCACTTATGCATTGGTGTGACTACTTTAGGATGAGAGGATGGATGTTGTAAAGTACCTGAATAGTTGGTTAAGGAGACATGTAGCATGTGTATCATAATGTCATGTATAGCTTGGATACACAGTTTAGTGTAAGCTTTTGATAGTGATGTTGTATTTTATTGGTTTGGAGATCTTGGTGCCATTTGTTTTTTATTGATGTGATAATATGTGGACCTAGAAGATTTTCAAATTAGGAGATGTTTGGTCATGATGCTTGAAAAGCTCAGTTGTTATAGTTTAGTGGGAGCTTTAGCAATGACTGCAGATTCATCACTTAGTGGTGAATGATCTTTAGTGTTGCAAATGTTACTAGGAGGAGCTCTTAGATCCTGTTGCTGCAGAAGAGTTCTTTCGCATTTGCAAGGGCACTATTTGAGGATGTGTAACATCTTGGAGTCATGAAGGATTCATGAAATCCTTGGCTAAGGTGTTGGTGCTTGATAGGTGATGTTGGTTTAGAGTTTGGTTTGTTTCATGTCATGATATTTTCTTAATTTCTATTTTTTGAGTTTTGGCATGATACATTGCTCTTTGAAACCATGGTTATGTTCACTTGGAGCATGTAATCTCCTAAGGGGGATGGTAAGATAATCATGTCATGATAAGTTCCTGATTCAGATGATTGGAGCTTTGACAATGGTCTGGTAATTCTCTGTGTGTTGGGTGCATTGATCTTTTGCTTGATTACTTCATGTTGGTGCAGTGATGCAATTGGAGTTTAGCATGATATGATTATTTGCAAATGCCCATGGGTACATGGAGAATAAGGTGAGGCTGTAATTCTCTTGAGATGAGAGAAGTGTTGTTGATGGTTACTCTTGATGAAGATTTCAGCAAAAAGTCGGAGAAGCCTACACCTTGGTTGGACGTGAGTTCAATAGAGACCTATGAGGAGATTGCTCTTGGAGGAGTCATGATGGCTTGTATATCTTGGAGGAGCATTCTTATCCCTGCTCATGGTCTACTCGGTAGTTTATTACTTGAGAGATATTGCCCATTGTTTCTCTCAGGTATTTTATGCTTTCTTTCATAGACATGGATCTTGAATTGCTCATAGATGGTTCTAGAGGATTCATTGTGAGAAATGGATAGCATGTTTTATCTCCTTATGCATTTGAGTTTAAGATATCATTCATAAGGATTGTTAGGAGATGTTTTTATGGGCTGATTTCCTGAAATGGGAAATGGAATAATTTGATCTTGTAAGAGAAGCTTACATTCATATTTTATAATTACATGATATATATGTTGTATTTGATCTTGTAGATTGAATGGTTGGGTGTTGTTATGCTATTCTCTTTGGGGTGTTTTGAAGGAGATCATACTTGACATAGTTGGCATTTAGAGGTGTATGTAGAAGGATTGTCTATAGGTATATGATGTGTAGAGTTACTCTCTATGGTCTTGGTAATCTTCCTGGATGGTTTGTTTCACACTACATTTGTTTGAGGTTTGATTAGAGCTGAGGTGATCACTAGTTTGTGGTCATGTGTTTTCATTTATGTTCTTGAGTGATGACATGGAAGTTCTATTATCTTTTTCCTTTGTTGGGTGTGGAGAACTTGGGAGAGTTCTGGACTGGTGGTGAGAAGTTGTTATTTTCATTGCGTACTATTGTGGATGTTTCCTTGGTACTACATGATGATTACATTTTCTATGTAATGCTATTGGTGGACTTTGTATGCCATGATCCTTTTTTTTATCTGCATTATCCATGTAGTGGGAGTTCTTGGATGTGTTTGGTCTTTTTTGACTGGTTGACACATGGAGCCTGTATTTGTAGCTGATGGGTGTATATGTAGGTGGCATGAGTCTACTGATGTTAATACCTTCAAGGTATGAGTGATTGGATGTTTTAGTATTGGCTGTGTGTGCTATTTTTAGTCAAGTGGGTTTTTTGTTCAGTTGGATGGAAGCAGTAAGCTTTCTGATTGTTGTTCTAGCTGATGTTCTATCTTGTTTCTGGAGGATGATTTAATAGCTATGTTTTGGAAGCTTTGAAGTTTGTTATGTTGGAGATTCTGTGTAGCTTGTGAGCACAGCAGAGTGAAGGTAGTATCAGCTTTGGTTCTATGACTTGGAGCATTGATGGATTCCTGTAAATCCTTCATCAAGTGGGAGAATGTTGAGTACATGTGTCTCAGATTTATAGTGATCGGCAAGAGTCTCAGTGATCTCATTGTTCATAGAAGGTTGTTCTTTGTATCAGCAAGACATGAACTATCAGTGTGATCTGAGAGACTATCATCAATGGTGTGTGTTATTTTGATGGTGGTTGGTGTCGGTGAGAGTCATTCCGATAGAGAGAGTCATTAGTATGGAAATCACTATCGGCCCAGTTTTGAAGTGTCGTTGTAATATGTTGAGTCACTCTGATGGAGGTTTGGGCAATCAGCGTGATAAGTGACATCGGTGTGGTTGGAAGAAGTCTCTTTGGTACTTTGTGTTACACTGACAAAGGTCTTCGCATCAGCGTGAGAAGCATTGTCAGTCTAAGTTTTGGAAATCCTTCTAATGGTAAGTGTCTCTCTAATGAAGGTTGGTGTCAACAAGATCTCTTCGATTAGTGTAGTGTTGAGATGTCACTTTGATGAGCCTGGTCTGTCTGATGGTGTTTGGCATCAGCAGGAGGAATTGTGTCAGCAAAGAAGTATGAAGTCTAACTGAAGGTCTTGGTCATTCTGATGGTTCATTAATGTTTGACTGACTGGGGTCATTGGTGGCAAAAGTGCTGACAATAGATTTACTGTGTGTTTGTGCATATATGTTGTTGCTGTATTTGTCAACTGATGCATGTGGGACTATTTAATCCTCATGAATACGAATGGTTTAAAATGGTTAAAAATGAACTGTCGATCTTTTGAAGTTGTAACTGTCCAATCTGTTATGGTAGTTGAAGTGAATGTCTTCTTCTATAATGTGACATGTAAAATGAATTGTAACAGTCTTGGATCAAAAAGAGTTCAATTTGAGAGTTCAATCTGTTAATATCTGTATTCTTGTTTGGAGAAGTCCTATGTTGTATGTTGTACGTAGCATGATAATAGTATGTGAAAGGATTGAACCAAGAAAATGAGAAACAGAGGTTGAGAGAGAGCGAGGCTGATCTTTCCATGTTGTTGTTTGAGATTCTCTAGATGAAGAACAAGATGTAAAACTCTGTGAAGGCTTGAGAGTCTGATATTGTATTATAACAGTGTATTTTTGTTGCTGATTAATACAATGACCTATGGTTTTTGGAGTGTGGCATTTTTTACCCAAAAGGGTTTTCCCCACGTAAATCTATGTGTTATTATTATTGTTCTTTCATGGTTGTGATTTTGTAAGTTGAATCTGTTGTCTATTGTTGAAACTGTAAAGTTACATTAGTCTTTTCTTTGAAGGTTCAATGATGGGGAAATAAACTGTCTATTTCTACCTTGTGGCATAGTTGTGCGTGTTTTCTAAAGCGATTGAAAGAATTTTAAATCTATCAAAGACACCACTGTTCTTAGAAATACATTCAGAGATGCTCTCATTTCCTTACAGATTTGCCTTTCATTATCAAAGTATGAAATTCCTCAATTCTTGTCTTCTCCTCAACTTCCAGTTTTAGACCACTGATAGATTCATTTTCTTGCTTCAGTTGTTCACTGACTTCCTTATTCCTTTCTTTAAATGTTTTGACTTGCTCTCAATTTTTTGATGCATTTATTTACTTCTCTAACATTTTCCTTCAGGTCTTTGATTTCACTTTTAGTCCTTTCAAAATCTTCAAGAGCAGCATCAAGTTCTCCAGTTTTGTCAAGTATGTAGTCTTGTTCAATGAGATTAACAACAGGAATCTCTTTTGGAGGAATAGGTAATCTTCTAGCACCCATGTGTTTAATTCCCAAGATCTTCCTTAAGTGGTTAGGCTTCTTCCAAAGGACTTGGATTTGATACTAATTGTTGAACACCTAGAATACTGAGAGGGGGGATTAATTGGTATTCTCCTAAACCATTTGCACATCAAACATTTAATCCATTTAACATATTTAATTGCAGTGAAGAAAATTAAGCATAAAGAAAACAACCATAACTAATAACACATGAACACTAGATTTATGTGGAAAACCCAAGAAGGGAAAAACCACAGTGAGGATTAGCTCACAATATAAAGTAGTAACAACACTGACTTACAAAAGGCTCACTACCAAAGGGCTCACTACCCAAGGACTCACTATCCTAAAAGAAAGATATAGAAGAGGTAGCTCACTGACAAAGTTGAACTATTATAATTGAATCTAAATTATGCAAGGAGTATAGTTCCAATAAAGCTCAAAGTACTGAACCAAAATTTACCACAACACCAACATCACCTCCACAACATCACCAAAGAATTATAGACACCTTCTTCTCACTGCATCTAGTAGTCTAACAAATGAAGGTGTGTATTGTAGCTCACATTCACCACACTGTTATTCACATCATACTCATTGCACACCCACTTTCATGAATCCTTTACACTTATTAATACCATCATCAACCTCAAAATCATTGTCCAAGGTTAGCACAATACTTTGCTTATGCAAATTCAAATTAGGTTGACACCAAAACATTCCCATGATGGAAAGGAATGAATGAAAACCACACCACACCTTAGCTTGGACCATAATGAACACATATACATTTCACCATACTTTTACAATCACCAAAGTAGCTCCACAATTAGTGTAAACACCTAAGGTCATCCAAACCTGTGTTAACATAATGAACATCTAAATACATGATTCCTAAAGACCAAACACAACTCATGGACCACACATCAAGCTTAAACATACTCTAGAATATTCAACAACCATCTTGAAATAACTTAAGAATTAACAAACTCCCCAGCAACAAATTTTACTCAAAGAAGGTTCACATTAGAGTATTCTAACAACTCTACCATACACTACAACTCAAGAAACCAACTTGAGGACCACAAGTCCATGGATAACTTCAACTAGATAAATATATGAACCTTATAAGCACAATTCTAGAACTACAAGACCTAAAATCTATTTGCAGAGAAATGCGGTGCAAGGACATTTCTCCCAAATCCCTCTACAACACTCAGAAACATAGTTGACACATTAGTGAACACAACTTCCTCTACACAATGAACCAGAGCACAAAACTTGGAATATAACATCTCTAAACTTCCTTGAACAACAGATCCAGACTGCAAGGACACATCTTTCACATAGAGGAAATGTGGAGAAAAATCAAAACACTGCTCTGTAAGCCAAAGTGCCACTTCAACACACTATTTCCTTTATTAATCAAATTTTCTCAAAAGCACTTGGAAGCCAACCAATAGAAACATATTCTCAAAATCTTCAATACCTCTTCAAAGTAACCAAAGCAAAGTAACTCAACCAACTAGCTCATGACATTGCAACAACCTCAACCTCATCTCTGCTCAACTAAACAACTCAGCATTAGGGATAAAATACACTCAATACTAAATACTCATACTCTTGCACCATTTCTTACTCACACAGATGACATAGTTGATACCAATGACAACACAAGCTTGTTGACATCAATGACAACACCGACTGCACATACTTGCAATAGTTTGCAGGTCCTCGTACCTAGATTTTGGCTTGAAATATGGAGTTTAGGGATTCCTTGTATGTTGTGTTAGCCTTTATCATTTGTAGGCAAATTTTCCACTAACACAAAGGTTACACATAATCAAAAAACAGTTATACCTTTTGTGCGGTCGGGTGCCCTTACACAAAATAAAGAAGAAAATAGTTTTGAAAACAAAATGGTTCTTGGGGCAAGCTCAGGCATTATCCTGTGGCGATAGAGTGGGAGAAAATAAATAGTTGAAGACATAATTTAGGGGTTTGATTTATGTGGGACCATCTAACCAGAAGGATCTCCATCAGGAAATTAATATAAAGAGTGATGACTAAGCATTAACCATATTGTAGAGCATGAAAAAGATTTCATTGTTGGGAATGAAGTAGAAAGAAATCATGGAGCGTAACTTGATTTTATTTAATCTTTGAAGACTTATCATATGTGCTAATGGGAGTGGGGTGCATGAGGATTTAGAAGGCAAAACATGAAGCTTGAGAATGAGGAGCTACCTCAAAAATGGTCTATAAACCTCTATAAAGTTAGTTGCCTCCATCTTAAGAGGAGTATTAGGGGTATCAAGGTGAGATGTAGCCTTGGGTAGACATAAAAAGATTGAAGTATTTTAAATAAAGGAGTAGTTTTATATGGCATTTATCTTTGTGTAGTGAAGACATTAAATGTTTACCATTGTATTAGACTTTGTAAACTGATGTGTGTCTTCATTTTGAAGGAGTTCTTTGTATATAACCTCTGATGCAACTAGTACTATTGCAGAAGGAAGCCACGTTTCGAAGAAAACTATCAACAAAACTATTTTTCATGGGCAAAAAGGACTCGAGGTTGGAGAGAATTGGGTTAGAACCCCACAAGGGCATACAATATGCTGACTACATAACTTTATTCGTTTGATATGATAAAATTGTAGTTAGGGAAAATCAGATTTAGTGTTAAAAACAACAAACTAACTAAACCCTAACCATGCACCATGAAGGACAAACTAGCATGAAAATAAAAACAAAGAAAATCAAATGCAAACCAAATCCATGCCAGACTTGATTGATCTCCATGGCTCTTCTCGATCTTGCATGAGAATGCATGATGGCTAAGGGTTGTTGATTTCTCATAGTTGCAGCATAACGATAAGATGAAGATGATAGAGGAAAAAAGATAGATAAATGAGAGGATTGAAAGAATTTTGGAAGAGTGAGGATAGTAGAAGAAGATCCATCCAAATGGCCTATGTGAGGCTAGATTTATAGGCAAGAGCTGATATGATTCGATGGTTAAGATTAAAATTCAATTGTGTCATGTGTACGGCTACGATTAAAAGTTGATTTTAGTGCCTATGATGCACATTAAGTGGGTTATGACATGAGGCTAAAAATAGGATGAGAGGAAATAAGTTGGATTCTTTTATTTATTTTGAATAGAAAATGCCTTATGATGCACAAATAAGTGGGGCTAAAAATAGGATGTGAGTGGGAATCTCAAAATTTAAATAATAAAATTATTTAAATTATTTGTGCATGAGAAGAGTAGTAGTCATGTGACACATTTCATAATGGGGGATTTGATTTAATATTTAATTTAAATTGTTTGTGGGACATGTGAAGAGGGATTAATTAAATAAAGAGGTTTATTTAATTAATTGGAAAGGTGATCAAGTGGGATAATGTAAGTGGGATAAATGGTATAATGTAATGACCTAGGGTAAAATGTGTTGTTGCAAGGCATGGACAATTTTAAGTGTTTACATTTTACCCCTCTTTGAGATTATGTTTGAGATGATGATATTTATGTCAAGTAACATCATTTCAAAGAAGCTAAGGTATGTAAAGAAGAAAAAAGATAGGATGATCATGGAAAGATAGGGTGATGATGCCCCCTCAAGAGGATAGGTAGGTTGGACAAACACGGGTAGGCTCTCAAAATGAAAGGGATTGGTCAAGAAAGATAAGGGAAGGATGCGTTATGTTGCAATAAAGGTGATCAACCATGATATTTGATATAGCACTAGACATCATGCACCAAGGTATAATGACCAAGGTGAGGATGTGTCTTATGCCCCAACATAATACAACCTTGTCCAGATACAAGATATGAATATTAGATGGGAGTGATACAAATGCAACCAAAGAATGATAACACACACAAGCAAGCAAGCAAGCATACACAAATTATTCAAAAACAAACAAGGTATTGCCCCTATCAAGTTGTAAACCAATGATTAAGTGATTGATTGATTGATGATGATTGATAGAGTTGTTGATGTGGGAATGATTTATCCTAAGAATAACGTGAGGATTGTGTTGTTGATATGGGAATGATATATCCTTAGAACAACACTAGGATTGGGAATGATAAATCCCATTGATGATGATGATGATGATTGATCGATTGATTTGGTTGACAGCAAGATTAAAACAAGACCAAGGATGCAATTGGATAATTTAGCATGATTGATTGACTTGATTGGTATGGATTAAAAATGATTTTCATTTAAGTTTCTTGCTTGGAATGATTGGATGATTGGATTGAGTTGATTAGAAGAAGTGATTGGATTGGAGGAATTTGATTGAATGATTTGATTTTGATGAAAATTGATTGGAAGCATTGATTAATATGTCTTGAAGGAATGATTTGAATGATGGTGATTAGATTTGAATGAATTGGAAGAATTTGTTTGAATGTTGATTTGATGATTGATTTTATTGCTTGGATTTTTGTTGAATATTTGATTTTTTTTGGATTTTGAAATATTTTGGATTTTTGGAAACATTTTGATTTTTTTTTGGATTTTTGAAAATGTTTTGATTTTTTTGGATTTTTGAAAATGTTTTGGTTTTTTTTTTGTATTTTTTAAATATTTGATTTTTTTAGATTTTTGAAAACATTTTGATTTTTTTGGATTTTTGAAATTTTTTTATTTTTTTGGATTTTTGGGAATGTTTTGATTTTTTTAGGTTTTTGGAATGTTTTGATTTGTTTGGATTTTGGCATGTTTTGACTTTTTTGGATTTTGAAAATGTTTTGATTTTTTATTTATTTTAAAAATATTTTGAAATGCATTGGATGACAATTTTGATAGCCTTTATGCTAGATACCAACGACAAGGGAAAACCAAGTCTAGGTGCAAGGATAATGTAGGATTGGATGAATGGATAAAAGGGTGGGAGAAAGCTCATAATAAGGGGATGGATATTTGGAAAAGTAATAGTGAATGGGGTAGGTGCATCATAAAGGAGCAAGGATGTGATCTCCAAAGACTATGTTGCATAGGAACAACATGCCCCATTATAGGTGCAATACATAGGATTTTTCATGACAAAGCTTATGACAATAGAATAATGATAGGCTTGTTTGGAGAAGGTAAAAAAATGGGTAATGACAAGAAGGTAATGATAGGATTTATCTGGAAAAGACAAGGTATGTCAAGAGATATCCAAAACATTTGTCAACATTGTGCCCCCATATCTTAGTCAAGATCAAAAGGAGGAAGGGAAAATGAATAGATTCAATAAGACAATTATATGTAGGTGTAATGGATAAGGATGGTAGGATAGTAAGGTAGGATATGGTGGAGAATGATAGAAAGTGATATGATAGGATAGATAGTGTGGATGAGACAAGGTGCCCCCAAGTATAAGTGACATAGAAGATCAACCTACACATGATGCTTGTTTGCTAGGATTTCATCATGGTACTTATCCAGGGTGCTTGTTTACCAGGTTTTCACCATTGGATGAAGGGATTTCTCTTTACTATTTTTTTTTGACTTTTTGATTTTTTGATTTTTTTTGACATTTTTGGATAGGAGAAGGATAGGAGGGACTCAAGTGTCTAGTTCCATGAAACGTGATAGTCGCTCTAGATGGATGTCATCGCATGGACCATGTCAAATGTCATTATGCTCATAGATGTTGGTAAGGGATGACATGAAAGTGGTAGATGGAGTAGGTAGATAATGGATTATGATGTGGATTATAGATGAAAATAGTGGATTATGAGGTGGATTATGGATGACTTATGCAAAGATGGATGAAAGACTTATACAAAAGCATGGACCATAGGGATAGGATGTGGAAGATATGTAGGATAGTAGTTGAAAGATGGGGTGATTGAGGTATGTGGAAATGTTGTGGAATGGAAGGGAACCATGACCAACGGTTGCACACACCATGATAAACATTGAAGATTTTGATGTGGAGGTGGTGTAGGAAGCAATGGAGATGTTTTCTTAGGATATGGATGATGTAAACATTTAGGTACCCACATAGACTTAGTATTTTTGTGATTTTTTCTTTTGATGTGGGATGAAGGAATGTGATAGTTTTGAATGGAATGGATAGGAGTGGATGGTTGAGATTTTTGAGAGGTTGATGCCTCATTTGACTTGTCTTCTTTTTGTTTAGGTACCCGTACCATTTTAGTTTTAGACTTTGATTGGGAAGGTATGGGCTTGGGTAACCTTTTAGATGGATTTTTGAAAGTACTTTGCTTTGACTTTTTGAATTGATACAGTAAGGCATTAGGATCTTTAGGATTTTTGACTTTATGGAATGAGGCATCCATTTTTTAATTTTTGAATCCCATGGGATAGGTGGAATGAGTGGCAGCTTCATGTTTAGACAATATGTGCATTTGCTGGTCAGGATTGGGAATGTAAGGGGTTTTGTAGATGATAGGGATATTAGGTGTTGGAAGCAATGGTGGTAGAGTGGATGGAGATATATTAGGAGTTGGAAGTAGTGGAGGTAAATTGGATGGTGGAAGGTGTATGGTCACATGCTTTTGACATTTGTAAGATGATGGAGGTGGAATGGCAATGTATGTTTTAGTGGTATGATAAAATTTGTGATGGAAAGTGGTGGACTTAGGATGAATGGAGGAAGTACCAACATCTTTAAATTGTTTATCTTGGGGTGTATATCCAAGGCCATGTGAGCGTGGAGGGACTTTGACATGGGTGGGCTCCAAAACACCTTGTTCATGAAGGCCTAAGCCTTTGCCTTGATAGTTCATGTTTTGGAGTATGCAGTGGACTATGGGAGTAGGTGTAGTTTGAACATTAGACACAAGTTCCTTATTGGGTGGAGAAAGTGAAGTGGTAGACAATGGTTGATGTGTTACTAGGGAGAAACATTCATGAATGAAGGTGGATAGACCAATAGGATGTGATGGTGGATTTGGAATATGGTCGATAACAGATGTGGAATGATCATTAGAAACTTGATCATGCTCATTAAGATCGAAGGTATTTGTTTGATCTTCTATGCTTATGTGTTCTTGGGAGGTATGTGTCTCATCATGACAAGTAGATATTGGTGGATCATGGATAGGACTAGGTGGAGCTGTATTTTGGATATCTTTCTCATGGATAGCTATAGGATCAAGTTTCTCTTGGATAGCTTCTTCATAGGTAATATCTTGATCATAGAAAATATATAGGTCATGGATAGGTTGGATGAAAGTGATTTGATCTTGAGTAGGACTAGGGCTTGATGTTTCCACATGCTTAGGATTAAACTCTTGATATAGCTCTTGGTTTTCTTGAATAGAAGTGGATGACTCTTGGATAGGTTCTTAGCCAACAACATGAGGGCATGATTGACTCATAGGAGGAAAATTTTTAATAGACTCCAGGGATTGTGGACCACATGATGGGGTTGAAGAAGTGGACATGGCATTCAAAGGTTCTTTGGTAGGCTCATAAATGGGTGTTTGACATGGAGGCAAGTTGATCCTAGCTAGTAACCCTTGGATCGCATCCTTTGGAAGTGAATGGGTGATGGAAGCTAAAGGCACATGATTGGGATTAGGTGGAAGGCCAATTGGATTAGGTGGATTAGGACTAGGAGTAGTTAGATACCATGGTGGAAGGACAAGAAGGATATTGGATGGATTAGACTTAGGGCTTGGACTTTGATTAAATGGAGGGCTAGAGTGATTAAATGGATTGGTGGATTTGGATAACTCCATAGCTTTTCTTTTGCTTTTAGATTTTGTAAAAAGGATTTTGAGAAAATCATTTGAGGATTTGTTGGTTGATGGATTAGAGCTTGAAAGGTTTGGTGATGATGTTGATGTAGGACTAGTAGGCTTTGATATAGGCATTCTCTTGGATGATGATGGAGGGCTAGTAGATGGAGTGGTGTATGATTCCAAACTTAAGGTGGTATTTCCCTTGTCAAGAGTATCATTAGAGCTTGATGACATTTGATCTTTTTTGAAGGAGTGGCTTAGGTTCACATGTTCTTTTTGTGATGTAGATGGATATGAATATTGGTTGGCATGGAAAGAAGTGGTATAGGTTGATGTGGCATTGACTTGATAGGTGGGTGGATTTGGTTGGATTTGACAAGTAGCTATGAATTGTTGGGCTTGGGCTATGAGGTGTTGTATTTGAGGTGATTCAATTTGTTGAAATTTTTAAATGATGGCTTGGAATATTTGTATGGTTTGTTGGTCCATGGGTTGGGGTACCTCGTGAAGTGTTTGAATGAGGTCTTGAAGTCCTCGTGCTGTGATCTTTTGCTCTTGTGTTGGAATGGAGTTATACATAGATTGAAGTTTTTGGATTTTGGTTTATTCCTCCAGGTATGCCTCAAAATCTAAAAGATTCTCATCATCACTAGGATCTACAAAGTTCTCATCATCACTAGAAACAAACTTTGGGTCACCTCAGAACATATATGGTTTTGGATTATCGTCATTATTAGGAGGAGGGGCTCCTTAAAGTGTGACCTTGGGCCTTGGATTAGGAAATTAGGCTTGCTTAGGATTATCACCATTTTGACAAGTGTTGACTAGGATCAAGATGATGATCTAGAATGATGGGATGATTAGGATGTGATTGCTTGAATGACTAGGATGATTTAGTTTGGAAAGATTGGATGATGTGGCAATTGTTTATTGAAAATTTTACTTGGGCAATATCAAAAACAAAATTTCACATGTAAATGCATGAACACACACATCAGACACAATGATAAATTTTACTTTCAAGATTTAATGTTATGATTATGAAAACACTTGAAGACACATCAACAAGCCCTAATGATTAGTCAAGTGTGGTGTGCCCAATTAGGTCTTAAGCTAGGTTACACAAGGTTGACTAGGGAAATGGATTGAAAGTGAAATCCTACCACACATCTAGGAGAAAGGGCTAATCCACCCTTCACCTTCACTTTCCAAAAGTATAAAGTTCTTTGGGGCTTAGCCAAGAGTGACAAGATTTACAACTCCCAATGAGGGTGTCTTTCGATTCAACCTCGGTTGAGGTCATCCCTTGGAGTGGTGTGTCTCCAAGAAGGCCTCCTAAGATAGGGTAAACAAAAGCAAACCAAATGAGCTATCACTTGATTCACACTCGCAATTGTTAATTGACCCTTAGAAAATGAGAATGTCTGTAAGCAAACAATTCAAGCACTTGTTCTTTTTTTGATCCAATGCCAAATGTGTAGGAAGACACTTGTTTGTTTTAACTCAAATTTTGATGTGAGATGAAAACAATGACTCATTTTAGAGCCCAAATTGAAGTGTGTTTGCAAACAATGATTAAGAGATGAAAGATGAAATGAGTGCACTTGATTATTTTCACTTTCCAAGTTGTTGTTATGACTAATCCAAACATTGCTCTAGCTCCTTTGATTCACCTACAAGATTAGAAAATGATATTATAATCCAGCCATTAAAAAAATAAGCTCATTAGAAAATTGCAATTTCAGATACATGTTTTTAACATAGATGAATTAGATTTGATTATTTGAAGACATTTTCAATCTGGAAAATAAAAAATCAAAGAAGAGACCCCTACAAATTTTTTGAGGGCTTTCCAGAAATGTAAAGAAGTTAGAAAAATTCCTTGTTTTGCATCCAAAAATGTGGATTTATGAAAAACCTATAGTGGACAAAGACATGATTGTTTCACACATTATATGAACTTAAAATTAAAAATGTGAAGAATAGACCCCAATTAGAATTTTAGGAGGTTTCCATAAATGCAAAAATTTCTAAAAATTCTCTGACTTGCACCTAGAAACGTGATTTTATGAAAAAAAAAATTAAAATCATGATAACTCCTACAAAAAAGGCGATAAACATGTAATTTTTCTACTATAGCCTCCTAAGATGATTGACAAGCTGCTATGAAAATATTGTGCATCCGTTTGGAAGATATGAAGAAATTTGTAAAACCTAGGGTTTTGTCTAAAAATGACATAAACCTGCAACAAAAAGTTAATGAAACCTTCAAAAAGCAAGCTAGATCAAGGGATTCACATTGGGTTCACCAAAATGTAGTTAGGGAAAATTAGATTTAGTGTTAAAAACAACAAACAAACTAAACCCTAACTATGCCCCATGAAGGACAAACTAGCATGAAAATAAAAACAAAGAAAATTAAATGTAAACTGAATCCACGCTAGACTTGATTGATCTCCATGGCTCTTCTTGATCTTGCATGAGAATGCATGATGTTGAAGGGTTGCTGATTTCTCATAGTTGTAGCATAATGATAAGATGAAGGTGATAGAGGAAAATAGATAGATAAATGAGAGGATTGAAAGGATTTGGCAGAGTAAGGATACTAGAAGAAGATCCATCCAAATGTCCTATGTGAGGCTAGATTTATAGGCAAGAGCTGATATGATTTGATGGCTAAGATTAAAATTCAATTGTGTGATGTGTATGGCTAGGATTACAAGTTTATTTTAGTGCCTATGAAGCACATTAAGTGGGTTATGACATGAGGCTAAAAATAGGCTAAGAAGAAATCAGTGGGATTCTTTTATTTATTTTGAATAGAAAATGCCTTATGACACACAAATAAGTAGGGCTAAAAATAGGATGTGAGTGGGAATCTCATAATTAAAATAATAAAATTATTTAAATTATTTGTACATGAGAAGAGTTGTAGTCATGTGACACATGTCATAATGAGGGATTTGATTTAATATTTAATTTAAATTGTTTGTGGCACATGTGAAGAGGAATTAATTAAATAAAGAGGTTTATTTAATTAATTAGAAAGTTGATCAAGTGGGATAATGTAATGACCTAGGGTAAAATGTGTTGTTGTAAGGCATGGACAATTTTAAGTGTCTACATTTATGTAGCTCTGATAAAAGTCTATTAAACTTATGTTTCTCACTATTTGGTATGTATGATACATATATATCTGGAATGTTGATAGAAGAGTTTCCTTAGTTCCAAGACCTTACAAACCAGAACAACATGGTGTCCTCTATTATGGGATAAAGGTAGTCTTGTAGTAGTTTGGTCCTGAATAAATAGATAATGTTATTAATGGTCTCAAAGCATTGGATCTATGCTTGCCTGTCTATTGCCCAAACCATAACTATACTAGATAGCTACTATTTTAGCTTTGTTAGGACACTATTACCATAAGGTAATCAAGATATTGTTTGAATTTGGAACTAAAGTGGAGGATAGATTTGGGTTTGTTGTTCTTGTGTGGTGATGGCCACCACATTTGCATGTCCCAATTACATAATAATGCACTAGAAACATCACAGTGTCCCATGAGATGAGAAACAACCAAGGTGAGCACTCAGGGTCGAAACAGAACAACCAAACACAAGTGGAAGACTAACCAATTGTGTGACAAGGTCACCATGATAAACCTATGAGAGAAGGGAATTCACTACATGACAAAGGTTGGATGTCAATCCACAATGTCACACTCTCACAACCACATGGAATATGATGAGGGTGATGATCACCTCAAATCCATTCCAACATGATAGAACACAATATCCAAGCACACCAAACAACCTACTTGTGAAGGAGTTCCACTAGGGGGATCACAACCACCAAAAATAATGACATCTAGATGACACTATGTGAAGCACACCTCCTAAGAAAAATAGCCATAATTCCCAAAATACATTATGTCCAATCAAGATAAAATCATGGGTGGACTTAGGGGACCAAGAGGAACAACTTCTGTATACAATTTTTTCTCAAAACAATGTCAGGGAAATAATTATTGTCCAAAGGCTCAAGGACCATAGTGTGAAACAAGATGACAACATGTTTTCTAGGCCTCTAGCATTTTTTGGGACCCTAGTGCTTAGGTGTAGTGTCCCACCTAGGAAATAATTTCCTTCCTAGATGTTAGTGTCCTCTTGGTTTTCTAGAATCCTTCTTAGGTGTTGGAGTCCACCTGGGGCGCTAGTGTTCCAGAACATTGTCCAAACAAAATTTTTCAAAATGACACAAGTTTTGAAACAACTCTCATGTGTTTCCATGGCTAATACAAACTAAAGAAACACTTAAGAACCCCTTACAAACACTTTGAAGGAAAAAAAGAAATCCAAAGCCACTCAATATTGACAACATACATGCATGTCAAAAATGCTCTCCAACAAGGATGGAGATCAATAAGCAAGGAAAATGCCAACACTAAGGAACTAGGGAGAAGGTGACAACTAAG
Organism: Cunninghamia lanceolata; assembly: GCA_027924645.1. NCBI lineage: Eukaryota > Viridiplantae > Streptophyta > Pinopsida > Cupressales > Cupressaceae > Cunninghamia > Cunninghamia lanceolata. The sequence continues at coordinate 5,925,603 of BSBN01000582.1, forward strand.
GACACACCTCTCTCAACAAAAAAAAAGGAATCTAAAGAAACCAACTCAATGTTGACATATGACCAACATGCTAAGCAACATCGACAATTGACCTACAAGCCGCTTGGAGGGTGGAGCATGACACCTCACCAAAATGACACATCCACAAGCATTCAAATTACAAGGAATCTACTAATAAACCATAAACAACATGCCATATAATCTTAAATCATGATAACCAATCATATAAAGAAATATAACATTTCTAGAGCTTATTAACATACATGCCAAATATGATAAGTTCCAAATAGAATGCCATGCTCATTTCACACCAATGTCGAATAGAGGCAAAATGAAACATGGAAATCTCAATCATAATGTGGGCACATGAAAAACCAAACCATAAACATGGAATAACGTAAGTAAAACATATAAAATGAAGGACTTCAAAATCCTCAATTAACCATTTTGATCACATAAGATAATGTTACAAAATGATAATTTCCATCTAGAAGATGATTCATTTTCCAACCAAATGATATCATAAAATAATATGACGAAGGATACTTCCCAAGCATGGAAGGATTGCACTCCAATAAATGAATAATACAAAGAATGAATATACGTCAATATTAAATTGCCACCCAAGTGCCCCAATAGGTACATTGTACAACATAGTCAAAATGTCTTGAAATCAACAAAGAACCATCCAACACCTAACATATCATCTCGATAGAGTTAATGGGGAAATCTTACCCACCATCCTACCATATTACTATCATCGAGAGCAATAGATATCTATGCCACTCTAGGAAACCCCTAAACTACAAAGAATACAATCATGGAAAACTTGCTATCAAGGCCATATCACACCAATATAAGGAATACATAGAACAATCTATCACGTACAAGAGTCTCAAACACATAACTCACACAAGAGTCACAAGATGGAATCATACCACAAGTATAACAAGGTAACACTCGTATCACTAGTACTCACAACACACATGTGACTACTCACACCACAGAGAGCATAAATGCAACATATGTCACACACACCAATCAGTGCACAAGAAAGGATAACACACATGCATGAGTCTCAAGAAGGAAACTAACACTCAGAGCCAAAAGAAAGATGACACCACTCATATAGTAGCCTTTGGACATCACATCACCAATCTCATGTTAGTCACAAGATGGATGCAATGACTCACACTTAGAGCCTCAATAAATACACCAATCACTCACACATGGGAGTATGAGGAAACACTAAATCACTCACATATGAATCACAATATGTACATCATTCACTCACACATAGGAGTCACAAGATGGACATCAATCACTCACACATAGGAGTCACAAGATGAACATCAATCACTCACACACATAGCATTGGGAGAGACGACATCACTCTTATCCACAAACTAATAATGTGAAGAGAAATATTCTTGCATACCCCTTGCATCCAATAGTATCCAAAAATTTGGGAACAATAAAAAACACACAAACAAGGGCATCCCCTTTTAAGGAACCTGAAAATAGAAAAGTGAGTGGTTTTCCCCTGAAAATAGGCTTCCCAATGCAATTATAAAAATAAATCTATAGAACAATACATTATTGAATGAGTCGGTAGTGGACTCAAGACAGTCTAGGATCACCTGCAACCAAAACAACCTTCCACAACAAGAGATAAAAGTAAAAAAAATGCTTTATTTTTCTAAGAATAATGATACATAAAATATACAAGATGCAAATCTTGACTTGATACACACTACACTGTATGAAATGTACAATGAGATACATTCCTTATATAGGCAAGGTTGAGATGTAGGACTAACTAGGATGATGAAAAGTGTCTTAATCCTATGACATGAGACACCAACATTTAAAGTGTGTAACAAATATTAAATGTCCTAACTACCTAAGTAAACTTAACATGTGAATAGGTCTTAATATAGAACTAGTTAGGTAATATACCCCATTCACACCAACACCCCCCTCGTTACGTGCAACCTAGGGAGAAGTACACAAATGCAAAGATGCAAGGATGGGTCCTGGATAGAAGCCCATGTTAAGTACCCATGAACAAAATATCTCAAATGGAGTAAAGGAGAAAACCTCATGGGAAAAATGCCTCCCCAAAAGTGAGAATGCATACAATTAAGTATGGACAAATAATGGAGTGACAAAAGAAGGAATCAACACAACCCCTAAAAAACAAATCCATCATGAATATGTTGGTTTATAGATTTTTCATCCAACTCTATATTCTATCACCCAAACAATGACAAATGTTACCACAGTTGAGCTAGTTACAATAGTATTGTATAACTAACTCTCTACTTATTTTACAAGGTGGCAGCTGCCTTCAAATGATACACAATGAATTAAACTATGTGTTGCTTTTAACCAGAAAGCTTTACAAGAGACTTCATACATCTATAATGTAGAAATTTGAAGAACCTCAAAGACTTTGAACTATAATCAACAAGGAAAGAATTCAAATTCTCATTACCATAGCATATTCACTCAATGATAAACATTCACAACAATGAGGGAACTAAACATTTGATTCTCCAATATAAACAGAAATAACCAATGACAATGCATTCTATTGCAAGTATGGGCCTAACCAGTGTTGTAATTGATGTCAACATACTCCTATTGCATTAATGATAAGGATTGGATGAGCTGTGTGGTGAGGATATTGAGAAAATTAGTCTCAATCAGGAACAGTGAAGAACAGTAATGACAACAAGGTAAAAGTCCAAGATAGGTTGAGGATTAGAGGATGTGGTTTAAAGGGTTTGTAGATATGTGTCTCAAGGAGGTCCAGACAATATGTTAGAGGTCCACATGAAGATCTAAAGAAGTTGTGGTCGCTCAAGTAAAACCAGTTCTGGTAGGTGTTTAGAGGTGACAGAGTATTACAGAAAGGTTTGGTGAGATCCAGAAATGTATTGCCCTGTTCTACGGATTTGAAGGAGTGTTGGGGAAGTCATTATGATGTGTCAACTTGATTGATTCATGGTTTGAAGGTTCACAAGCATCTATTCCTTTGTGACAGTAATGACAGACTGTGTTTTTGAGGTTCTGGATGAAGGGGAGAACGATTTCAGTAAGCAGATGAAGTGTGGATGTTCTTGGTGATTCAGGCAAGCTTGTGGAGGTCTTTGGATCATGTCTAGTTTGTGTTGGTGGTTTGCATTGGAGTTAGAGCTTAGAATTAAATAATAAATTTTGGATGATAGCGTTCTTTCTAAGACTGGCCAACCAGATGAGTTACACATCTTGCAGATGTTTGTATTGATGTTTTCTGACTTAGATGATCATTCCTAAGTTGATGTCTTATATAAATAAGGGATTGCGAAGTCATTTCAAAAGTTTCCTTGTGAAGATGTGAGTGTGGTAGTGAGGAGAAGAGTGAAATCCAAAGCAAAAGTATTGGGCTTAAATGGAACTGATTCAAGCATGGTGAAGATGCTACTTTCTAGTTCAAGTAGGTGATACATATTTCCTTGTAGATAGTGTGTCTCCTGTAGGTAGTGAGCCTCTTGTGAGAAGTGTGCTCAGGCAGTGATCCCTAATTGGCATGTGCCATTTTGTTCTTTCTATTCTTCTAACAAAGAATACATTCTTGGATTAATCACCCCGTGGTTTTTCCCTTAACCAGGTTTTCCACATCAAAATATTGGTGTCTCATGTGTTGATGTGTTTCCGCTCTTGATTTGTTGCATTGTGCTTTCATGATTGATTTACTATTATGCTGCTAATTAACAATGTGGAGTTAAGTGTTTAAATTGGAAGAAAGTTTTGTACAACTGATTCACCCCCCCTCTCAGTTGTCTACCCTAAATCTAACAATTGGTATCAGAGCCAAGTTCCTCTAAAAGGAGCTTAACTGCTTGAGGTGATCTATAATGTCATCTTACAAGAAGGATAGTCTGAAGTTTGATGGAACCAATTTTAATCTTTAGAAAGGTCGCATTAAATGTCACCTGCAATGTATGGGAATGGCATACCGGACCATGGCTACAACACAGTATGTACCTCCACAGGGTGGTCCGAAAACCCAAACTAAAATCACATATGCTGAAAACAATCTACGGACTATAGAGGCTCTTCTAAGAGCATTATCTGATATAGAGCTCTCGAATGTTATTGACCTACCAACAGCTTATGAAATTTGGCAAAAACTAGAACTTTTGCATCAAAGAGACAAGTATGTTAAATGTGCAAGGCTACAGAGTCTAAAAGGGAAATTTGAAAATATGAAGATGAGAGAAGATGAAAATATCACATCTTTTATGCCAAGAGTAAATGAGATTATTTGTGGAATTAGAAATGCTGGTGGAGTCTTGAATGAAGATGAGACTGTTGGCAAAATTCTCAGATCCCTTCCTGCTTCTTATAAAATCAAGGCTGCTACAATTGAAGAATTCAGAGCTCACACAACCATCACAAGAGATCAACTGGTTAGTAAATTGGCTGCATTTGAAATGGCTGAGTTTGGAGATGAAACCCCAAAGACTAAATTTGCATTCAAAGCCAGTGCATCTGTAAAAGGTAAACAAAGGGTTGATTCGGGAGAGAACTCCTCAAGGAAACTTTCATGGTATGAAAAAGTAAGAAAAGAACTGGAAGAAGAAGAAGCTGAAACTACTCACCTTGAAGCTCTTATTGCAAAAAGACTACCAAGAGGATCCAGTAAGTATGAAGGGAAATTGCCTTTTAAGTGTTTTAACTGCAATAAGATTGGTCATTTTACCTCAAGGTGTCCGAAAAGATTTTCAAGGCCAAATTCTAATAGATCAAGATTCTAAAAGAATTGTTACTATTCTCATGAAGGAGATGATGAAGGAGTAACAGATGATGAATCAAAGATAGGAGACAAATCCAGAAATGACTGGGTGTTCATTGCCATCAAGAAAGAAGATCCAATGCCCTTTGAATCTGTCAATCATAAAGTTGTAGAAAGAGCTCTGGCTGCCCAAGATGAAGAAAAGGATGATTGGGTCATTGACAATGGATGCTCTCACCATATGACAAGTGACAAAAATAAGTTCATAGATTTGGAAAGGTATGAAGGAGTGGTAAAGTTTGGTGATAATTCTGCTGGTAGAATCAGAGGTAGAGGAACTATTTCTTTTGATGGAAAGAACAAAACTGGTAATGTACTATATGTTGAAGGATTGAAGCACAATCTTCTCAGTGTTGGACAATTGGTGGACAAAGGCTATGCTCTCAGATTTAAGAATGGAAAATGCAGGATCTTTGAGAGTTTCGGAACAGAGATTGCATCCGGTACCCAAATAAAAGGTAATATCTTCCATTTAGCTGGTACTGGTAAAAGTTGTCTATTTGTACAAGTTGATCAGAGTTGGTTATGGCATAAGATAATGTGTCATGTGAATTTTGATAATATTATCAAGATAAGTAATACTCATGTTGTAAGAGATCTTCCAAAACTAGTGAAACATACAAATAGTTTATACAAAGAATGTCAGTTGGGAAAACAAAGCAGAGTCTCATTTAAAAGCAAGGAACAATCTTCTACCAGATTATTGGATTTAGTTTATACTAATCTTTGGGATCCGTCAAGAGTTAGGAGTGTACAAGGAGATAGATAATTCATGTTACTATTTGATGACTATTCCTGGATGATGTGGGTAACTTTTCTGAAAGAGAAGTCAGAAGCACTTGAGAAATTCAAAATATTCAAGGCTATGGTAGAGAATGAAACTAGATTAAAATTGAAATGTCTGAGGTCTGATAGAGGTGGAGAATTCACATCTGGTGAGTTCATAGATTTCTGTGAGAAACATGGAATAAAGAGACAACTGTCTACTCCTAGGACTCCATAACAGAATGGAATAGTTGAGAGAAAGAACTAGACCATCCAGGAAGCATCTAGGACCATGATGATGGAAGAAAATATTCCTCAGATCTATTGGAGAGAAGTTGTAAGCACTGCAGTCTATACTCTCAATCGAGTTCAAACCAGAAGCAATACCGGTAAGACTCCTTATGAACTTTGGTTTGGTATTACACCTACTATAAGGTATTTTATTTTTTTGGTAGTCAATGTTACATTAAGAGAGATGAAGATCTAGGCAAGTTTGATGCTAGAAGTGATGAAGGAATATTTTTGGGCTATTCTACTCAAAGAAAAGCATACTGGTGTTATAATAAGAGATTGAGAAAGATTATAGAAAGTACTAATGTGAAGGTTGATGAAGGAATTGAAAAACTCTCAAGGTTTTATGAATATGATGAAGATGATCAGAATGGTGTTTTGACTCAAGGAGCCCAAGTCTCTTCTAAAATTTAGACTCAAACCAATCTAGCAAACCAGGAAGATGAGATGAGTTTCAATGAGCCTGATCAAGAATCAGAATGCAAGAAACTCCCAAAGTTCCTAGGTATGTAAGATTGAACCACTCTGAAGATCAGATCATAGGTGATAAAAGCAAAGGGGTGCAAACAAGAAGGAGAATTGCTCAAGATTCAGAAGAGTATTGTCTGATTTCAAAGATTGAACGTAAGACAGTGAATGAAGCTTGCAATGATGAAAACTGGACTAAAGCAATGGAGGAAGAACTGATTCAAATTGAGAAAAATCACACCTGGGATCTTGTTCCCAGACCTAGAAACAAGAATGTGATTGGAACCAAATGGGTCTTCCAAAACAAACCGAATGAAGTTGGGGAACTAATCAAAAATAAAGCAAGATTGGTTTGCAAGGGCTGCTCTCAAATAGGAGTTGACTACGAAGAAACTTTTGCTCTGGTGGCAAGTATTGAAGCAGTCAGATTATTTCTTGCTTTTGCTACCTTGAAGGATTTCAAAGTATATCAGATGGATGTCAAGTCTGCCTTTTTGAATGGTGACTTGGAAGAAGAAGTATACATTGAGCAACCGGATGGATTTCAATTGTCTAATCATGGTAATATGGTTTGTAAGTTAACTAAAGCACTGTATGGGCTCAAGCAAGCCCCAAGAGCCTGGTACGAAAGACTAGATAAGCATCTTTTGAAGATTGGTTTCAACAAAGGCACTGCTGACAGCAATTTATATTTCAAAATTGACCATGAAAATTCCTTAATAGTTGAAGTGTTTATTGATGATATTATTTTTGGAGGAAGAGATAGTTTGTGCAAAACTTTTGCAAGTCAAATAAAAAGTTAATTTGAAATGTCCATGCTTGGAGAAATGAATTTCTTCTTGGGTCTACAAATCACTCAAACAAAGAAAGGTATCTTCATTTCTCAAACCAAATATGCAAAAGAATTGTTGAAGAAATTTGGGATGGAAGATTGAAAGCCAATGAATACTCCCATGGCAACTGGATGTAAGTTGAACAAAGATGATGACTCTCCTAAGGCAGATCAGACAAAGTATAGGTCAATGATTGGAGGATTGTTGTATCTCAATCAAACTAGACCAGACATTATGCAAGTTGTTGGTCTTGTTGCTAGATTCCAAGCTGATCCTAGTGAATCTCATGTCATGGCAATCAAGAGGACATTTAGATATCTAAAAGGGATAGTTGAATATGGTCTTTGGTATCCTAGAGATCATGATTTCTCTCTTCATCCATATACAGATGCTGATTGGGTAGGAGATGTGGATGACCAGAAGAGTACTAGTGGTGGAGCATTCTTTTTGGGAAGAGATTGGTTTCTTGGCTGAGCAAGAAACAAGAGGCAATATCTCTATCCACTACAAAAGAAGAATATATTGTAGCAGAAGGTAGTTGCACTCAAGTTTTGTGGATGAAGCAGATGCTAAGAGGTATCAAAGTGGAGTATGAGGAACCTATCACAATCCTTTGTGATAATTCAAGTGAAATAAATATATCTAAGAATCTGGTGTTGCATTCAAAGACCAAACACATATCCATCAAGTTTCACTTTTTGAGAGAGCAAGTGAACAAGAATGAAGTTAGATTGGAGTTTGTGCCTTCCAAGGATCATTTTGTAGACATCTTTTGAAGTTACATATCCTACGGATGTTCTTGTTGATGTTTTCTGACTTAGATGATCATTCCTAAGTTGATGTCTTGTATAAATAAGGGATTGTGAAGTAATTTCAAAAGTGTCCTTGTGAAGATGTGAGTGTGGGAGTGAGGAGGAGAGCGAAAGGCAGAGCAGAAGTATTGGGCTTAAAAGGAACTGATTCAAGCATGGTGAAGATGCTACTTTCCAGTTCAAGTAGGTGATACATATTTCCTTGTAGACAGTGTGTCTCCTTTAGGCAGTGAGCCTCTTGTGAGCAGTGTGCTTAGGTAGTGAACCCTAATTGGCATGTGCCATTTTGTTCTTTCTATTCTTCTAACAGAGAATACGTTCTTGGGTTAATCACCCCGTGGTTTTTCCCTTAACTAGGTTTTCCACATCAAAATCTTGGTGTCTCATGTGTTGATGTGTTTCTACTCTTGATTTGTTGCGTTGTGCTTTCATGATTGATTTACTATTATGCTGCTAATTAACAATGTGGAGTTAAGTGTTTAAATTGGAAGAAAGTTTTGTACAACTGATTCACCCCCCCTCTCAGTTATCTGCTCTAAATCTAACACATTCAACATAGGAAGAATGATAATTAAAACACCACAGCACAATGACTATATTTGTTTGAATATCCACAACATATTTCTCTCTATATTGAAGAAAAATGAAAAGAAAACATATATCAAAGATAACTAACTTAATGAAAAAATCAAAGTTTTGCCCAAAAAGAAGATCTGTACTATGTCCCTTACAACATATTTATAATGTCCACATCATAACTATCTTTTGAAATAGAATGGTTTCTTGAAGACAACTATTTTTAAAATAATAGTAAAGTTTTAGAAATGTCTTTGAGCCAAATATTAAGAAATGCATAAACGAAATGAAAGTTAATTCACCATCCCTTCGTCTTCCTTTGGGTCTTCAATGCTTTCCCTGCTTTGATCTTCTACCATCATCCTCAACTTGTATTCTCAATACTTAGTTATAACAGCAATGATGCCTTTGCTTCCTGAAGTTGTAATTTGTAGCTTGGTTATGAATCTCGCCATAGTCTTACCTATTTCTGCCATATCTTCTTGAAAATCATCACCTCTTTTTAAAACCATTGAGGTAGACTTGCATAAGGCCCATTTTTCCAAGTGACTCACTAGTGATACTGTCAAGATCTGAGAGTTCTTTGTATATCATATCTTTAGCTTCTTTTGTGATTTCCTTAGGATCCTAAAAATTCTCCTCAAAATCATCTAAAATCATTATATCGAGATACTTATGCAGTGCTTTGTTGATTTGTTCAATGAGATTATCATACATACTTAATTTCCATTCCAGTGAATCAACCCATAATGGATCAATCTCACATGGATCATTAGCCAGTTTTTCTTTTAGGAGGGTTAGAGAATCCATGGCAACTAATTCAGAAATCTCCTTTGAGAGTACATAAGTACTACCCTGCTCTTTTTTTATCTGTTGCAGTTCATTGACCAATTCTTTCCTCTTGTTGAGCACCTAAGTATAACACTGAGTCACCTTTGTTAGGAAGAACAACATTTCACAAGACAATTTCTCCACCCACTCAGTAATGGCTTTAGCAAAATTTAGTTTCTTTTTAATTTGTTGTATAGTATTTGCATCCACTCCTACAACTTCTGAACTTAGAGCATCTCCAAAGGTGGGTGCCACTATACACTGGATGAATTTGCTCAAAGACAAAACCTAAGATTGGAGCTTAATATTTTATTATCTCTCCTCCTTAGCTCTTTTAATCAAATCTTTCACAAAAAAATTTACATGATAAGAATCCCCTTCCAGAGTAGGAGGACCTAAATCTATATGACTTATTTTGTAGTCATCCTCAGTTATTTCATCTTCATTTAGGTCTTTCATGGGATCTATAATTTCTAGCATCCGATGCCCAGAGTTGGGATCATTCACCATTCTTGACATTCTTTTATCTTTTTTAGGTTTGGAGGTAGTTTGCAGTATTTCAACTGCAATAGTAGGCACATATTTCCTTTTCTTGTCCACAACTTTCTTCAACGACACTGGTGAAGATGACACTGTACTAGTATCAACATTGTTGAAAATAGTTTTAACTTGATTATCAACTGAAACTGAAATAGACACCTCATTAGTAGTAAGAGAAGAAGGGATTTCCATAAACAGGGGGAATGAACCATCATCAACAATATGTTGAAAAATACAATCAGAAACCAAAGGTGCAGGTTTAGCTTGCAATTTTTTCTTTTTTGAAGCGGGAAATGGAAGACTATCCAATTCGCAGACTGATTTCAATTTCAAAGTTTCCTTCGGTCTTTCCCATTCTCCTCTAGATTGTGAATTGGAAGTAGATGGTAATGGATCTTGTCTCCCTATAAAAAGTGTGCACACCAGAACTCTATAGAGGCCTCTGTTCATTGGCCTTAGAATTTCCTTGCTCTTGTGGGTAACCTGCACACCCACGCCATCTTTTAGCTAACCAATCTTCAGTTCTCTTTATCACATTGGCAGAATGAATTTTTAGGTCCACAACCTCCTTCTCTGACCAGTTAATTTAGGGAAGGGGTTTTGAAATTAGGGTTTTATATTCTTCATCAATGATCTCAAAATTTTCCTTGGCACTATCTAGAATATAAATAGAAAGAACAAATACTTGAATTTGACTCAATGTGAGTCTAATACAATTCCTTCTTTGAATGTCTCAGTTATCTATACAATCCTCCCAAAAATCTTCCAGATTTGGGTGATGCTCGTAGGAACCAGAGCCATGAAAATTTGGTTTCACATAATTCTTGGCATCAAAACTAAACTTCATTGATAAGGAATGCAAATTAAACTAAGCTAAAACATGCTTTGCCCCTCTAGCAACATCATTAGTTTTGTAGGTATATATTGATAGTTTCAAAGGGAAATTGTATCATTTCTTCCTCATATTTTAGTATTTGACATTAATTGTAGACATTTATTTACAAACCTCTAGAAAGATGATAAAATTACTGGGGTACCTTGGTAATTTTGTTGGGGCATTTTCATAACCCCCCACTCTTTGATAGGTGAACCTATCAAATTGTATGTAAAAACTTCCAAATTGCATGATTAAAGAGGCATATTCAGGCGAAATTCTCAACTTAAAATTATCATCCAATTTCTTCACTAGAAACATTAAAAAGGCATCATTTACATGGTGGTAGCCTTTCATTTCTACATCTTTCTTTGGCTGAGGAAAATCACAATACATAGGTGTTCTTGGGGTTAAAGACCCATGTGGCCTCAACCCATCCCAAACAACCCCTTGAATAGCTAAAAGGTATACCAAATATGAGCACATGTGAAAGGTTAAAGTCTCTTGAAATTTAACTAGTTACTCATTTAGATGAAAACTAATGATTTCAGTCCAATAGATAAATTTATCTTCACTGCATAAAAATAAAATGAAATGACACATCCAGTCTTCAAAAGAGTCTATATTTTCACTTCCTACCACATGATGCAATAATGTGATAACATCTAAAATTTCATCTTTGAAATGGGCTCTTCTTAGTTTTTGAGGCAACTGAGACTTACCTCTATTTTCAGACTTTAACCAATTTCACATGATAGAGTTCTTACACCAGTCCTCATTTGCTCGAAAGAAATCAATCCCAATAGCCCTGGACATATCTTCAAACTCTTGCCTTTCTAGAATCCTTAACATGCGAGTGATATTTTCTAGATCAATTTTTCCCACCACTGCCCCATCCTTGGCTCTAATTTAAAAAGTGTCAGGGACATATCTTCTTGCACAAGCTGCAACTAAATCTTCACTCTGCACAGAGATAGGGAATCCACCTACATGTGCTAGACCACTATGCAATATCTTATTCATAATGGGTGATTTATCTTCTTGTTGCAGACAAGACTAGAACTCCTCCAAATCAATATGGCTAAGCTTGGTATCACTTATGTCAGACTAGCTATTCTCAATTCTAGAATTATGGGGAGCTCCCTGATATTTGAATTTCATTATCATTGCTAGCTGTAAAGTGATAGATAGATAAGTACTAAGAGACTAAAAGCATAGTACAAGAGAAATGGTAGTTGTATTACTTGATAAAAATCCATAGTTGATAGAGGAAATATGTACGTTGAAGGAGCTCTACAATATGTTTTAAATTCTAAATTAACGTGTCATTAAATGCATGTCTTAAGAGCATAACCTTAAGATTTTCCCACTTCCTGTAAATTTTGAAAAGAGATTCTCTTCATATGTCATACCCATCATTTAATGGTCATTATGATCCTTGGGAACCGGCCTACCACCTTCTATGTCGTAGAGTTACTAGTTGTTGAAACTTTAGAATTTCAAGTTGGGGGTTTCGAAGTTTTGAAAACCTCTGACTCAGTGACTGCAATGGGAATGAATGGGAGAAAAAACATAGCAAACTTAGCGCATGGTCAGGAGGTCAGTAAGTTTGATAACTTCAGAACTATGTGACAAAGGTTGCAAACTTTAAAAGATCAGGGACTAGGTTAGGAAAACCTTAGTATTAATTACTCTTAAGAGTTTTCAAAGGCACAAAAGAGAAACACGGGACTTAGGGACTTAGACAAAGAATTGATAAGATATGGGAATGAATTGTGAAAAGTACAAGACCCAAAAGCAAAAATAAGGGGTAACAATTGGATCTGAATGGGGACAAGGACCAAAAGGGATGCAATGAATCCAAAAAACCATGGCATGAATCCTTAATCATTGGGTAAATACAGGGAAAAACAACATAAAGAATAGAAAATAGGGAGAAACTATAATACAAAGGCAGAAAGACCCAAGACTATTACCGCTTCAACATTTTCAAATCTTGCCCATTATAGGCAAGAGGTAAGGGAGTACCATCTGGATAAACCAGCAGAAAAGAATTGTTACCAATAATTTGTTTGATAAGAAGAGCACCCTTCGGTTCTTGCCTCATGTCCTAGAGAAGTACAGTATCTCCAACACTGAAGTTTCTTTGTCTTTCTCTTTTATCAAAGACCTTATTAACCATCTACTAATGTTTGGCTATTCTATTTCCAACAACTTCCCTCTCTTCTTCCAACTTGTTCAATTACATGATCCTCTTTTCCAATGTTGACTAAAATTCATCATTTTCTATAGCCCTTTGTAAATCCAATGTTGAGAGCTCCAAAGAGATGGGAATAGTAATATCAACCCCATACACTATTTGGAAAGGTATCATACCAATGGCTCTTTTATAAGTAATCCTATCTACCCACAGGGCATCATATAACTTCTTATGCCAACCTTTATGGTTCTCATCTACCAGTTTTTTGACAATGGAAACCAAATTTTTGTTGCTAGATTCGGCTTGCCCATTTCCCTGAGGATAATAGTCAAATGATGCCCCAAACTGATACCATACTCATGGTAGAATAGAGTAATTTCAAAAGATGAAAAAGATCTAGCATTATCAGTAACTATCTTCTTTGGAATACCAAATCTCACTATGATGTTTTCTTTCACTTGAAATCACACATGACTTGTGAGGTAGTCTGTTTCACTAGAATAGATTCTACCCACTTGGTAAAGTAGTCAGTGGTAGTGAGAATATGTGTGTGTCTAGCACTTGAGTTGGGATTAACAGGGCCAATAAAATCTAGTCCCCACTATTGGAAAGGTTCGTCAATCACCACAAGCTTCAAAGGTAAAGCTATAAGATGAGGTCTGCCATCAAACTTTAAACATTTTTCACACTTAGAAACCCACTCATGAGCATCTCTAAACATGCTAGACCAATAAAAGCATTCACATAGGATCTTAAAGGCTATTATAGAGGCTAAAAAATGCCCACCACAAGCTTCATCATGAAAAGCTTTTAACAGTCTCCTTTGCTGCTCTTTATCTACACACATGAGGAATGTTTTGTCTACCCCTTTCTTGTATAATTTTCCTTCCCAAAGAATGTACTTACTTTCCTTAAGTTTTATATTTCTCCTCTCTTTTTCTAACAAGTGTGAAGGACAATCACCATAAGTCAAGAAATATGCAACATCTGAGAACCATTCATCAGTTGTTCTGGTAAAGAGAACTTGAGGTAGATTTTCTTCTTCGATAACTTTGTTTTCTACAATCAACTTACATAAACCTTTTCCCCTAACTAGATTAGTAGGTCTAATATCTACATCATATTCTTGTACCTTTTCTATCCAAGACCCTCATTTGTTACATCCAACCTCTTGCTAAGTAAGGATACTTTTGACAACAGTGTCAGGCACAAAAATAATTGTATAGGAGTGCAAAATATAGAACCTAAATCTTCTTAAAGCCTTTACGATAGCATAAGCATGTTTTTCAAGTGGGGAGTATTTGAGCTCATAATTTTTGAGAGGGGTACTCATGAAAGAATCATGAGCTTCTATGCCTTGTTCATTTTTTTGCATCAGAATAGCTGATAATGTATGTTCGGATGCATAATAATACATAATGAAATTTTTATTGAAATTAGGACATACCAAGGTTAGTGCATTAGCAATGGTGACCTTTATATCTTCAAAGGATTTCTTTCCTTCATTGCTCCACTTGAAAACAGGTTGATTCTTCATCATATCAGCTATGGGTTTTGTTAATTCAACAAACTCAGGTACAAACCACCTCAGGAAATTCACCTAGCCAAAGAAGGATCTAGTACCATTTTATTTGCAAGCAACCCTAATTGCATGATAGCTTTTACTCTCTCAGGGTCAATTTTGATGTCATCTTTTGAGACAATGTATCCCAAAAGTTTCCCTTCTGCATCACAGCAAAAATAGATTTCTTGGAATTCAAAGAGATCCCCTATTCTCTGGAACATTGTAACACAATCTCCAGGTCATGAACATGGTTGGCTCTTTTTTTTGAGAACACTGTCAGATTATCTAAATACACTACAATGATTTTGTTCTTCATGTCTTCGAATGAAAGATCCATGGCCCTTTGGAAAGTCACACCTGCATTTATGAGACCAAATGGCATTCTGTTATAAGAAAATACACCAATGGGAGTGGTGAATGTCATCTTATACTAGTCTTCTAGAGCTACTTCAATCTAATTATAGCCTGAAAAACCATCTAACATTGACATCACCTCAAAACTAGCAACAAATTGTAAAACATGATCCATGATAGTTAATGGGTAGTTATCCTTTAATGAAGCCGAATTCAAGTTCTTGAAATCAACACAAATTCTTATTTCTCCAATTTTCTTTCTGAGAAGAACTATATTTGCTACCCATGTAGAATGACGAATGGGATAGATGATTTTTTCCTTTAGCATCTTATCTATCTCTTTGAAAATTGTCTTTTTTATCTTTGGGTTGTACGTTCGTTGTTTCTACCTATAAGGTGCAACACCAAATTTCAAAGGGATTTTATGTTGCAATTCTCCATTCTTGAACTTCTTCAAATCAACATAGCACCATGCAAAACATCTTTGTAGCGTATTAATAAAGAAATCATCCTTTCCTTTTCTTGAGGGGAGTAGCATTTCCCTATACATGCAATCTTAGGATCCTCGTTTGTGCTGATATTGATACGATCATAATCAACAGATGACTCAAAGTTGACTTTGTTCTATCGTTTCAGATACTAGTCATGTTTGTTGAATAAATCTTCTAGAGAAACCAAACCCTTGGGTATCTTATTGCCTTTCAAAAGAATAACTTCAGGATTATCATCATCAGGGGTATTGATATGACCTAAAACATCATTGCTCACATCATCACTACCTTCAAAGAAGATATTAGAAAAAGCTTCCATCTTTTCTAGGAACACAATAACCTATTTATCATTGTTGAATACTTGCTAGTGATTGACATTGTCAGGAACACTAGGATGGTATACCACTTCAATTCTATAAGGCTTATCTTTAAAGTCTAGGTGAGGTAACAACAAAGATGCAGATGTTGCTAATGAATCTACCCTATCATTAAGATCCCTAGCCATTGCTTCTATGAAAAAGGCATCAAAATCTTTCAATGCAATCCCAAACTCTATTTCTATAATGCCTCAATCTGTCATTCTTTGCAATGTATTGTTTCCTGACCTACTTGACAATTAATTTTGCATCACCTCTAGCTCTCAATTTTTTTATACCTCTTTCTTTGGCTAGGGTTAGGCCAAGTAGAAGAGCTTCATACTCCACAATATTGTTGGTGTTTTCAAATTCTAGTTTGTAAGCATAGGGAAATTTATAACCATCTGGAGAAATCAAAACAAATCCTGCACCAGATCCAACACTAGAACTTCTATCAAACTCGAGTGTCCATAACTCATTCACCAAATTAGGACTGATAAGGCTTGAACACTCTTCCTCTGAGGAGGTACACATGCAAGTACCTAGTCTAGTTTCTACAAACAAAATATCTACCCTTGGATCTCCAGACTTCAATACTGTGAACTTGGCTTTGGACTCTAGATTGAGACGTACTTCCTTTCCATCTAGTGGTATTAAAGCATGAGACTAATCCATTTGTATTTCCCCACCCAAGTCTCTACAGAAACTCCTACTTAAAAGCATGCCATAACTAGCAAGAATATCAGCAACAAGGATAGTTAATTTTAGTCTCTTCTTTGGGAAATTGACTAAAGCAACTTGAGCATCCTTTATTTGACCTAGGATTGGAACCTGTGAACCATCCATAGATAAGCATTTGCCATGGGAGGAAGTGTAAGACAATCCTAAGGCCTAGCCACTTGGGCTGGCATTACATTATCAGAAGCACCAGAGTCAATAACACAATTGCTCAGCCTAAAGCCAGCTATATAAAGAGACACATAGAATGGTTTTGGCTTAATAAAAGGATTTTGCTGACTTAAGTCTTTATCATGGGTTTCAATGTTACTGGATACTTGGGCATTACTTTGAGATGGAGAAGGTTCTTGTTTAATATATCTCACTAACCAATCTAATTCAAATGGATCGAGTCTATGGTACTCGGCTTGGGAGATCTAGATCTTGGTATTCTCGCATGACTCAACTATATCAAATGAACTAGTAACAATAGCATCAGAAGAGGGAATAGATGTTACCTTAGTAGACATGTTCTTCAGTATGGCATTCTTAAGCTTCTTGGAACTGGAGGCAGCTTGCCTAGACAAAATATACTTTGGAGTAAAAGGTGAACCATTTGTTTGTCCTTTAGAATCTGAACTTTTTTGAGCTTGTTGTCCCCTTGTAAAGACTACACAATTAGGATCAATTTATGTGTACATATCTTCCCTTGTATCATTTTTTGACTTGTATTCAAAGAAATTTACATTGGCATCATGAGATGAGTTGAGTTCTTCCACATATGGTGCTTCAACATGTTCATTAGTGGAGAGCATCTGCATGAACTAGACCATTTCTAGACAGGTAGATCCATCATGATTAGAAGTCAAATGGAAATTACACATCATATTACCTTTACTGGTAGAGGATCCATTTTCAATAGCCACCTTTGAGTAGGGCCAGTCAAAGGCAAAGTTTTGTTATAACCATCCAGTGTGCCAAAATCTTTCCTAGGCATGTCTTGATATGGTGACTGAAAGTGTCCCTTTGGCATTTGCCTTTTCAAAGTGATTATATCATTAGCCAGCCTATGTATGATTGGATTAGTGGAATTTACAGCCGAGGGCTTACTAGTCTGTAGTTCCTTTTTCCATTTTCCCGTAATGATCAAGTCATCCTCTATTGATGTGGCTCTTTCTTGAGCTGGATCCAAATTATCTGCCCCTTCTCTTTTAATAGTAAAACTAACATCTGGGGAAAGAGTATTGATGAAGAAACATTTCAATAAGTCATCTACAAGCCTCATATTATCAAGTATTGTATTGTATAACTTAATGAATTTAGCTACAAAATCTCTCATTGGTTCATGTATTTCCTTCTTCATAGTAGCCAATTGAGTGACAAGAGCTTGCTCATTTTCCACAAACTTGAACCTACTCTCAAATTTGGTTTTTAGAGTATCCCAGTTGTTAATGGAACCATTTGGAAGATGGTGAAACCAATTAGTGGTAGCATCAGCTAAAGATTCTATAAAGAGCCTAATAGCAACATCTTCATGTTGGACAACAAGGATGGAGGAAGTAGCAAAAAAGGCTTGCATGTGTTCTTTTGGGGTGACTTTTCCATCTCCTCTGAATTTGGGTATGATTTTTCCTGAGCCCTTGGGTAAATCATACAGTTGGGCCCCTAATTTAAGTGGAACTATTGTGGCCCCCCATGGAATAGGTGGAGGCTGAGCCATGATAAGAGGATTATGGACATGGAAGTTTACTTGTAAAGGGGGAAATCTTGTGTAAAAGATGAGCTTGACAAGATGCGGCTGAAGTATTTGTAGAGCTTTGACTAGGAGGAGGAGACAAAGGTCTACTAACAGACTTAACCTTTCGGTTAAGTGGGAAGGAAGAGAAGTTAACAACTTCTGATAATGCAAAATCTTTGTACCAAATCCCTTTCTTTCTATCTCCTCTAGTATATCTTTTGGAAGCTAGATTTGAACAATTAAATTTTTAAGCTATAGAGTCACCAACTTCACTTAGTAATTAGCTCATGGAAGATTTTGTTGGTTGTTCAACTGGTTCCTTTGGTTAATCACTTGATCTCTACATCTGTTGTTGGGAAGTGTTTGAATAGGAAAGACTCTTTCTATTCGCAGCATAGATACTATAGCTTCAATGAAGACAATTTCTTGGGCATCTCCAAAATGCCTGACATTATCTCTTATGATTTTGCCAAGTTCCTCTTCTTCTTTAAGTACTTTATGAACTTGGTTATATTGTAAGTTGGTTCTCCTATGTTGCCAAGCAAAATCTTAAGCCAGTAATGATATCTTCCTAATCACCTACAAGCCAATCCACGTTAGGATGAAGGATTGGAGCATTACATCTTTGAAGAACCATTAAAGAAACTCACAACACATATCTGACAAATATCCCTAGTAGAGTCACCAAATATCTATTGGTTTACAGATTTGTCATCCAACTCTATATTCTCTCACCTAAACAATGATAAATGTAACCATAGTTGAGCTAGTTACAATAGTATTTTATGACTAACTCTCTACTTATTTTACAAGGTGGCAGCTACCTTCAAATGATACACAATGAGTTAAACTATGTGTTGCTTTTAACCAGAAAGTAAGGGAAAGGTAATGCTTTTAACCAGAAAGCTTTGAAAGGAGACTTCATACATCTATAATGAAGAAATCTGAAGAAGGTCAAAGACTTCGAATGATAATCAACAAGGAAAGAATTCAAATTCTCATTACCAAGGTATATTCACTCAAAGATAAACATTCAAGGCAATGAGGAAACCAAACATTCAATTCTCCAATATAAACAGAGATAACCAATGACAACGCATTCAACATAGGAATAATGATAATTCAAACACCACAACACAAAGACTATATTTGCTCGAACATCCATAGTATATTTCTCTCTATATTGAAGAAAATTGAAAATAGAACATATATCAGAGATAACTAACTTAATGAAAAAATCAAAGTTTTGCCCAAAAAGAAGATCCATACTATGTCCCTTACAACATATTTATAATGTCCACATCATAACTATCTTTTGAAATAGAACGATTTCTTAAAGACAACCATTTTTAAAATAATAATAAAGTTTTAGAAAAGTCTTTCAGCCAAATATTAAGAAATGCATAAAAGAAATGAAAGTTAATTCGCCATCCCTTTGTCTTCCTTCAGGTCTTCAACGTTTTCCCCGCCTTGATCTTTTGCCATCTTTTCTCGCACCTTCATCCTCAACTTGTATTCTTGATACTTAGTTATAATAGCAGTGATGCCTTTGCTTACTGAAGTTGTAGTAATTTGTAGCATGGTTTTGAATCTCACCACAGTCTTACCTATTTTTGCCATATCTTCCTGAAAATCATCACCTCTCATTTTAAAACCATTGAGGTAGACTTGCATAAGGCCCATTTTTCCAAGTGACTCACCAGTGATACTACCAGGATCTAAGAGTTATTTGTATAGCATATCTTTAGCTTCTTTTGTGATTTCCTCAGGATCCCACAAATTCTCCCCAAAATTATTTAAAATGTTTACATCTAGTACACTACAATCATTCTAAATACCAATCTTTATATCGAGATACTTATATAGGGCTCTGTTGATTTGTTCAATGAGATTATCATACATACTTAATTTCCATTCTAGTGAATTAGCCCATGAGGAATCAATCTCACAAGGATCATTAGCCAGTTTTTCTTTTAGGAGGGTTAAAGAATCCATAGCAACTAATTCAAAAATCTCCTTTGAGAGTACATAATACCCTATTCTTCTCTTATCTGCTGCAATTTATTGACCAACTCTTTCCTCCTATTTAGCACCTAAGTATAACACTGAGTCACCTTTGTTAGGAAGAACAACATTTCATAAGACAATTTCTCCACCCACTCAGTAAGAACTTTAGCAAAATTTAGATTCTTTTTAATTTGTTGCATAATATTTGCATCCACTCCTACAACTTCTTAACTTGGAGCATCTCTAACGGTGGGTGCCACTATAGACTAGATGAATTTGCTCAAAGACAAAACCTAAGATTGGAGCTTTATATTTTCTTTTCTCTCTCCATTAGCTCTTTTAATCAAAGCATTCACAAAAAATTTGCATGATAAGAATCCCCTTCCAGAGTAGGAGGACCTAAATCTATATGACTTATTTTGTAGTCAGTCTCAGTTATTTCATCTTCATTTAGGTCTTTCATGGGATCTACAATTTCTAGCATCTAACTCCCAGAGGTGGGATCATTCACCATTCTTGACATTCTTCTATCTTTTTTAGGTTTGGAGGTGGTTTGTAGTAATTTAGCAACTGTATCTATTTCAGCTACAATGGTAGGCACAGATTTCCTTTTCCTGTCCACAACTTTCTTCAACCACATTTGTGAATATGACACTATACCAGTATCAAAATTACTTGAAACAGTTTTAACTTGATTATCAACTGAAACAGAAATAGACACCTCATCAGCAGTAGCCAAAGAAGAAAGGATTTCCATAAATGGGGAGAATGAACCATCATCAACAATATGTTAAAAAATAGAATCAGAAGCCAAAGGTGCTGGTTTAGCTTGGACAATTTTTCTTTTTTGAAGCGAGCAATGGAAGACTATCCAATTCGCAGACTGATTTCAATTTTAGAGTTTCCTCTAGTCTTTCCCTATCTCCTCTAGATTGTGAATTGGAAGTAGATGGTAATTTCTCTTGTCTCCCTACAAAAGTGCACACACCAGAACTTTGTATAGGCCTTTGTTCATTTCCCTTAGAATTTCCTTGCTCTTGTGGGGAACAAGCACACCCACACCATCTTTCAGCTAACCAATCTTCAGTTCTCTTTATCACATTGGTAGAACAAGTTTTTAGGTCTACAACCTCCTTCTCTGACCAGTTAATTCAGGGAAGGGGTTTTGAAATTAGGGTTTTATATTCTTCATCAACGATCTCAGAATTTTCCTTGAAGCACTATCTGGAATATAAATACAAGGACCAAATAATTAAATTTGACTCAATCTGAGTCTCATACAATTCCTTCTTTGAACCTCTTGGTCATCTATACAATCCTCCCAAAAATCTTCTAGATTTGGGTGATGCTCGTGAGAACTAGAGCCATGAAAATTCTGTTTCACATAATTCTTGCTATGGAAACTAAGCCTCATTGACAAGGAATGCAAATTAAACAAATCTAAAACATGCTCTGCCCCTCTAGAAATATCATTAGTTTTACAAGAATATATAGGCAATTTCAAAGGGAAATCGTACCCTTTCTTCCTCATATTTTGGTATTTGACATTAACTGCAGACATTTGTTTACATACCTCTAGAAAGATGACAAAATCACTATGGTACCTAGGTAATTTTGTTGGGGTATTTTCACAACCCTCCACTCTCAGATAGGTGAACCTATCAAATTGTATGTAAAAACTTCTAAACTCCATGATTAAAGAGGCAGCCTCAGGTGAAATTCTTAGCTCAAAATTATCGTCCAATTTCTTCACTAGAAACATTAAAAAGGCATCATTTACATGGTGGTAGTCTTTCATTCCCACATCTTTCTTTAGTTGAGGAAAATAACAATACATAGGTGTGCTTGGGGTTAAAGACCCATGTGGCCTCAACCCAACCCAAACAACCTCTTGACTAGCTAAAAGGTATACCAGATATGAGCACATGTGAAATGTTAAAGTCTCTTGAAATTTAACTAGTTGCTCATTTAGATGAAAACTAATGATTTCAACCCAATTGATAAATTTATCTTCACTACATATCAATAAGATGAAATGACACATCCAGTCCTCAAAAGAGTTTGTGTTTTCACTTCCTACCTCATGATGCAATAATGTAATAACTTCTAAAATTTCATCTTTGAAATGGGCTTTTCTTAGTTTTTGAGGCAACTGAGACTTACCTCTGTTTTTAGACTTTAACCAATTTCACGTGATAGAGTTCTTGCACCAGTCCTCATTTGCTCAAAAGAAATCCATCCCAATAGCCATGGACATATCTTTGAACTCTTGCCTTTCTAGAATCCTTAACGTGCAAGTGATATTTTCTAGATCAATTTTTCCCACCACCGTCCCCTCCTTGGCTCTAATTTCAAAAGTGTTGGGGACATATCTTCTTGCACAAGCCATGACTAAATCTTTTCTCTACATAGAGATAGGATATCCCCCTGCATGCACTAGACCACTTTGTAATATCTTCTATGCAATGGGTGATTTATCTTCTTGTTGTAGATGAGACCAGAACTCCTCCAAATCAATATGGCCAAGCTTGGTTTCACTTATGCTAGACCAACTGTTCTCAATTCCAAAATTATGGGGAGCTCCCTGATATTTGAATTTCATCACCGTTGCTGGGTACAAAGAAAGAGATAGCTAAGTACTAAGAGACTAACAATATAGTATAGGAGAAATGGTAGCTACATTACATGAGAAAAAACTGCAGTTGAGAGAGGAAATATGTATGCCAGAGGAGCTCTATAATATGTTTTAAATTTTGAATTGACATGTCATTAAATGTGCGCCTTGAGAACATAACCTTAAGATTTTCCCACTTCCCAAAAATTCTAAAAAGACATTCTCTTCGTATGTTGTACCCATCATTTAATGGTCATTACAAGCCTTGGGAACTAGCCCACCACCTTCTATGTCAGAGAGTCGCGAGTTGTTGAAACTTTAGAACTTCAAGTTGGGGGTTTCAAAGTTTCAAAAACCTCCGACTCAGCGAATACAAAGGGAATGAATGGGAGAAAAGACTTAGCAAACTTAGCGCATGGTCAGGAAGTTGATAAGTTTGATAACTTCAGAACTATGCAACAAAGGTTTCAAACTTCAAAATATTAGCGACTAGGTTAAGAAAAGCTTAGTATGCGTGAATATTAAGAGTTTTCAAAGGCAGAAAAAAGAAACATAAGACTTAGGGACTTAGACAAATAATTGATAAGACATATGAATGAATTGTGAAATGTACAAGACCTGAAAGCAAAAATAAGGGGTAACAGAATATACAATCAATTACTCCCCCATAAGAGGGAAAGAATGAGACAAGATGTGCCCGCCATAATGAAGTAGCTCTTGTGCCAATGGTGCATGTATGAATACAAAACATGATCCAACACCTGCAACCAACATTTCTCCCCTTGGAAAAGAAAAATCCACTAGTATATGTAGAAGAAATGCCAACTCCAAAACAAGAGATGAGGGAAAAAGTCTCATAAAGTATGTCTCTAAAAACTACTCAAATGTCCACATGTCACTACTGAAAGATTCCACAATTGAATGAGGAGTACTAGGCCTCCTTGAAGAATGTGACAATCTAGGACAATAGGAAAACTCAAGATCATCAAACTCCAAATACAAAGATGGCGTTATAACATTTGTGCCATTATTGTCATCAAGAGGAGAGACTCCACAAACAAAAATGATATGTGTGATAAATAGGAATCCCAAGGAGGAAGATTGAAATGATCCTACTACAAATAATCATTGGAAGCCATAGATGAAACAACACTAGATTTAGATAGAGCAATAGGTGATGATGGAGTAGATGAGATCTCAACGCATGTCATCAAACTACATTGTTCATCCCCAAATTACCTATCCACAGAAGATGGCTTAGGATGAACATGTGAAATAGATGCTAATGTTGGATTGTATGAAGTCTCTAAAGGAGGAGTATCAAGAGAAGTCTCTATGTTATCTAGACATTCAAGTTCTTCCCATTCATTAAGTTTCATAGTTCTTTGAAAACCATATGGTAGAAAAATAGCAAGAGGTTTTAAACAATCTGTAACAGGATCCTTAAGAAATGGAGACTCATCCAAGTCACCATACATCTCCCAAAGTTTGGTCCAATGAGTATGAGGGGAAGAAATCCATGTCAATGTACTCATTGTGTCAAATATGACATTGAAACCAATAAATTCTTCTACATAACCATGTTTTTCATACCATACCATACCTTTATCTAATGATTCAGGTTGAGGAACAAGTTCATAGAGATAGGGCAAAAGATTTGGCCATCTAAAATGTGTCAGCATGCCATCTCACCAAGACTTACAATTCCCTCTTTTTAATTCAATTACAAATGGACGATTTGTAATACCCATGATTACTCCTTAAATTTAGTCACCCACAAGAGCAATTAAGAGATTGAATCCAACAAAAACCACAACACCAAGAGAACCCCCCTACAAACTATAATCATGGCACTTTATACTTAGTGCAATTATAATTGTCAAAAGTCAAAATAGAAAAGTGGTCTTTGATCTTGGTACTATGCAAATGCCAAAATTAAACTATAACTAAAAGTACAATTTCTAAGCAAAAATAGATCAAATAGATGATAGATCTAAGAAGTACTCAAAAAATTATGCACTTTAAAAAAATTCACCAAAAAATAGTATTGTATGAGCCCAAACGAAGCCTTGGAAGTTTTGAAAATAGGAGCTACACAATAATAGTGATGAAAATCTACAATTTCTAGAAAAACTAGGAACCAAAACTAAAATCTAGTTGCACCACTATGAAGCCAGCAAAATTTTGGCCAAAATAAAAAATAAACTGCTTGAAAAATGAAGCAAATATGAGCAAGTTAGAGGCCTAAAAATTTTGATTGCCAAAGTGAAAATTGCAATGAGAGGGGACGGGTTGGAAGGGACCAATACCTGATGACATCATGTTGACATCAACAAGGTGAAAATGGAATATGCTATATATTTCCAAAATATTCGCTAGATACCAAAACCAATCACTATTTTCTACAAAACCACCCAAAAACAAAAAACCATCATTTCAATTGTCTAAGACTACCCTTTGATTGTACCAAACCACTTACTGCTCATTTAGGCTAGTTTATAGGTTGTGTGAAAGAATATTCTATTGAGAAGTAGGCATATTATCTTGCTGGTGGTTGATCATTGAATTTCTTTCAACCATTTGTCCAATGTGTAGCCGAGGGTCTGCACCATGAAAATGTCCTAGAAAGTGCCATGTGGAACTTTGGGACTAGAGCAACCTTCCTACCTACACCTGCAGGTACTCTTCCCTGCATAGGTTGTGTACCCTACTTACGCAGGAAGAAGAAAATCTATATAGATTAAACTTAACTAGCAAAA
Organism: Cunninghamia lanceolata; assembly: GCA_027924645.1. NCBI lineage: Eukaryota > Viridiplantae > Streptophyta > Pinopsida > Cupressales > Cupressaceae > Cunninghamia > Cunninghamia lanceolata. The sequence continues at coordinate 5,951,236 of BSBN01000582.1, forward strand.
CAATTGAATCAACTGAAGAATAAAATTATTACCCAATAGACAATGTGATGCACCTGACATTATGTAGAGGATTTTGATGATAAAAATTTAGCAAACCCTTGAAAATGGTTGAAAATCAACTGTGGCCAAAACAACAAGTGTTATATGTGAAGAAAACTTGAAATAGGCCATTCAGATACAATTGCGTAGTCCATTTTGCACCAAGGTGTGCCAGAAAAAACTCTTAGTTGAATCTCTTGAAAAAGAGGGAAGGAGATCATAGATCTGAGAGTCCTGATACCATGAAAGATTCATCAATAGACTCAAGACATCCCAGGATCATCTGTAACTAAAACAACCTTCCACAACAAGAGAGAAAAGAAATAACAATTGTTTATATTGCTAAAAATAATGATGTAGAAAATATACAAGTTACAAAGCTTGACTTGATACACACTACATTGCATAAAATGTACAATGAAATACCTTTTTTATAGAGGGAAAGTTGAGAGGTAGAACTAACTAGGAAGATGACAAGTGTCTTAATCCTAAGACATAATACACAAACATTTAAAGTATATCAGATATATTAAATGTCCTAACTACTAAGTAAAATTAACATGTCAGTAGGTCCTAATATAGAACTAGTTAGGTAATATACCCCATTCACACCAACAATTATTCCTCATAACATGCATCATTCATAATTTCCAAAAATTTCATAAAATAAAATAAAATAATTTTAGGAATGTCCAAGGTCCGTCATTGGTCCAGATCTTGGAGAATCCTTCCTCAATTTTGACACGAAATACTCATTGTTTGCCATTCAATGAAATTTAAAATTCTAAGAATACCATCTTGATCTAAAATACCCCAACAATACATTTTTCTCATCATATAAAATGTTCAACCAAAATAGGTAGGGAAAAATAGGAAAAATCATATAATTTTCACATTTTTCAAGGAATCCAAATTTAAAAAATGAAAGCATACCCTTTTGTGCCTAATCTACCCAACAAGATACTTTTCAAACAAAAAAAACATTTCTGAAAATTTTGTCATGACCTTTGTTGAAAATTTAGTTTTAAAAAATAAAGCATTCCTTCAACTCAAAAAATGAAATAAAAATTCAAATTCAAACTTAAACCAACAAAGGATTACCTCAATGTATGTAGATTGTAATTTCAAACAATATCCCTTCAATCATCTTTCAGTCTAAGGCAATTCCAAGCATGCAAAATTTAGATTCTTTAAAGAGGGTTTGAAAATGGGTATTTTCTTTCAATTTTGCTCTCCCAAAATTTTAACTATACATAATCAAATGAAATACAAAGCCATTTTATCCTTATAAGGTATTAATTAGGATTAGGCTAAAATGACAACTAACTTGAACTAAAGCTAATTTACTAACACAATAACCCAAAACTATATTAATCCCTTTCAAATGGAATTTAATCTATTTCAAATACCAAGCAATTATTAAAATGTTTTTTGAAATTAAATATTTTCCAAACACCTAATAAATCATTTAAATGCTTTTCTCCTATAGTAGGGAATGATAACATAAAATGATGATTTCTAAGGCATCATACATCATTTCACACACATCAAGCACATGCAAAATCACACAAGCGATAAATCAAACACACCCAATAAGACATTCACAAGTTTATCACAAAGGGAATCCAGAATCGCTATAGAACTGGATGAGGTTTTCACTGGTTTTAACAATACAAGGATGATGAGGTGAGAGACCAAGCATCCCATGTCATTTACTTCACATTTCACTCATTGGTCAATAGTTATAATATCATGCACACTCAATGTAAATATTATGCACATGTTTTCCCAAGACATAACAATAGACGAAGCAATGATAGAAATATTGTAAACAAATATTAATCATTTAAAATGCTCATTTTAATTAAATCAAGTATTCTAAAAATAAGATCAATATGTAATTAATCATTGAAACTAATCATACTAAAGGAAATCATATCCATTTACCTAGCATGTTATTTAAATGAAAACACTGAAGCTGAAACTCCCATAAAATATAACACACACCTATATATATATATATAAGTTTCATTAGTCCAAATATACACATCGAGAGTCCAAATGAAGCATTGGTATTGACTAGCAATCACCAATCTACAATACAAAATATCAAAAAGAAAAATCATAGAACAATAACATGCCAAAGGTGATGAAGAGAAAGGCATAAATGTTTGTGGGCATTTCAACATCTTCCAAGTGATCACTATCCTCACAATAACTATCTCATTCTCCATATGCCCAAGTAGGAAAGATAAGAACCCAAACCCAAGATGACATAGTAAATGTCACACAGACACACCGATGTATCTAGCCTTAACCCATTACCATAACCCAAATATAGAAGTTGAATCTCCTCCGGAACAAGATTGCTTGTATGCACCACATACTAGAAACTAGCACAAAAAATGACCATAGTCATTTTCTCACATCCAACTAACTCCAAACACTAATAGACCTTCTACTCATTACATATCTAACGCACACTATAACTCTCATCCCAGTATAATCCACTATCTTTCTTAAGGTTATCGTCTCCCATGGTAATAAATAGACCAATGTGTATAAAACCTAAAGATCCTTGATATTGTAGTCTAATGAAACTTATCCCATGAGGACACATACCTCCTAGGAATCCCATTACACAAGTTATGTCTAGTATTGTGCCAACCAAAGTAGCTCAATGTCTAGTAATCAATACTCACACAAAGGGTGTCACTCATGTGATCAAAACTTGTATCAAAGAGCACACACCATGATTTGCAAACTACAACCTACCTACTACAAAATAGAGCATACTTCCTCAAGTAGTTTTCTACTCACTCTTTTACCTTTGATCTCCTTGAGCTCTCCCAAGTTCTCCATGTCACAAAAGATAGAGATTAAAGAGCCCACATATTTTTTTCTAAAAAAATCAAGTAGAACAATAGTAAGTGACCATAAGAACTATTAGATTTAGGGCAGACAACTAAGGGGGGGTGAATCAGTTGTCCAAACTTTCTTATCTTTTCAACACTTGCATTATAACAGTAAATCAATCATGAAAACTTAATGCAATTAACCAAGAGCAAAAACACATCAACACATGAGACACCAAGATTTTGACGTGGAAAACCCAGTTAAGGGAAAAACCACGGGGCGACTAACCCAAGATAATATTCTCTGTTAGAAGAATAGAAAGAATAAGATGGCACATGCCAGTTAGGGGTCACTGCTCGAGCACACTACTCACAAGAGGCTCACTGCCTACAAGAGACACACTGTCTACAATAGATAAGTATTACATACTTGAACTGGTAAATAGCATCTTTACCATGCTTGAGTCAGTTCCATTTAAGCCGAAACCTTCTGCTTTGTCTTTCACTCTTCTTCTTGCTACCACACACACATCTCCACAAGTCGCTCCTTGAAATGACTTCTCAATCCCTTATTTATACATGACATCAACTTAGGAACAAACATCTAAGTTAGCACACATCCACAAGAACATCCGTAAGATGAATAACTCATCCGGTCGGCCAGCCTAAATAAGAACACCTTCATTCGGAAGTATTTCTTCAATTCCAATCTCCAACTCTAATGCGGACTAGAAACATAACCTCAACATTATCCAAGAACCTTCACAAGCTTGCCTGATTGACTGGGTACGTCCGCACTTCTTCTACTTACTCAAATCTCTTGTCTCTTGCATCTGATGCCTCAAGAACATAGTCTGTCATGACTGTCACAATGGAGTAGATTCTTCTGGACCTCCAAATCATGAACAGATAGAGATGACACATCACAAGGACTCCCCCAACACTCCTTTCAATCCGCAGAACAGTACAATGTACTTCCAGATCTCACCAGACCTTTCTGTAATACTCTTTCACTCATGAGCATCTCCCGTAACCAGTTCTACTTGATCGATCACAACTTCTTCATATCTTTATGCGGACCTCTGAAATCTTAACTAGAACCTCCTAAGACTCATGTCCACAAACCCTTTAATCTGCATCGTCTGATCCTCAACCTGTCTTGAGCTATTTCCTTACTGTCATCACTGTTCTTCACTGTTCTTGACTGAGACTGACTTTCTCAGTATCCTCAACAAATAACTCATCCAATCCATATCACTGATGTAACAGAAGTATGTTGACATCAATGACAACACCGGTTAAATCCATACTTGCAACAATCTCCCCCTTTGTCATTGATGGCAACATATGATGTGAAAAACTATCAAGACAAGAACTTCTCCTTACTGTCACAACTCCCCCTATCAACAACAACTTATTCACATGTCTTCTCTTCCTGCACTGCTCCCCCTTTGGTCGTCAGCCACTTGTTTTTCACATGTATTCTCTCCCCCTTTGACATCAATGGCAAAGGGCACATACTTGCAACTTCAGAATCACACCTACTGCTTCGCCTGAGTAGCAACTCACCATCATCAATCCGGATCACAAGGTTATGATTGTGATAACCACCAGATTGAAGCACATTAGTGCATCTTAGTTCACCACTGGAGAGGCAATAACCCCTAACTTCTCCCTGAGATATTCAAAAGAATCTTTGGGACGAGGTTTAGTAAAGATATCTGCAATCTGATCCTTGGAGGGCACATACTCTAGTCTGACTTCATCCTTGTTCACTTGCTCTCTCAGAAAGTGAAACTTGATAGATATGTGCTTGGTCTTGGAATGCAACACCAAATTCTTAGAAATATTTATTGCACTTGAATTATCACAGAAAATTGTGATGGGCTCCTCATACTCTACTTTAATATCTCTTAGCATCTGCTTCATCCATAATATTTGAGTGCAACTACCTGCTGCTGCAATGTATTCTGCTTCAGTTGTAGATAGAGATATTGCCTCTTGTTTCTTGCTTAGCCAAGAAACCAACCTTTTTCCCAAAAAGAATGCTCCACCACTGTACTCTTCTGGTCATCCACATCTCCTGCCCAATCTGCATCTGTATATGCATGAAGAGAGAAATCATGATCTCTAGGATACCATAGACCATACTCAACTGTCCCCTTTAGATATCTAAAAATCCTCTTGATTGCCATAACATGAGATTCTCTAGGATCAGCTTGGAATCTAGCAACAAGACCAACAGCCTGCATACTGTCTGGTCTAGTTTGAGTGAGATACAACAATCCTCCAATCATTGACCTATACTTTATCTGATCAATCTTGGGAGAGTCATCATCTTTGCTCAACTTGCATCCAGTTGCCATTGGAGTGTTCATTGGCTTTGAATCTTCCATCCCAAATTTCCTCAACAATTTTTTCACATATTTTGACTGAGAAATGAAGATTCCTTTCTTTGTTTGAGTAATTTGTAGACCCAAAAAGAAATTCATTTCTCCAAGCATGGACATCTCAAACTCACTTTTCATTTGACTTACAAAAGTTTTACACATGCTGTCTCTTCCTCCAAAAATGATATCATCAACAAATACTTCAATAATTAAGATATTTTCATGATCAATTTTGAAATAGAAATTACTATCAGCAGTACCTTATTGGAACCAATCTTCAAGAGATGCTTATCCAATCTTTCATACCAGGCTCTTGGGGCTTGCTTCAGTCCATATAGTGCCTTTTTTAATTTGCAGACCATGTCACTATGATCAGACAATTGAAATCCATCCAGTTGCTCAATATACACTTCTTCCAAATTACCATTTAGGAAGGCAAATTTGACATCCATCTGATACACCTTGAAATCCTTGAAGGAAGCAAATGCAAGAAATAATCTGACTGCTTCAATTTTTGCCACCGGAGCAAAAGTCTCTTCAAAATCAACTCCTTCAATATGGGAGTAACCCTTGCAGACCAATCTAGTCTTATTTCTGATTACTTCACCAACTTCATTCAGTTTGTTTCGGAAGACCCATTTGGTCCCAATTACATTCTTGTTTCTAGATCTAGGAACAAGATCCCAAGTGTGATTTTTCTCAATTTGCATCAGTTCTTCTTCCATTGCTTTTGACCAATTTTCATCATTGCAAGCTTCATTCACTATCTTAGGTTCAACTTTAGAAATTAGACAATACTCATCTAAATTTTGAGCAATTCTCCTCCTTGTTTGCACTCCTTTGCTTTTGTCACCTATGATCTGATCCTCAGAATGGTTCAGAGTTACATACCTTAGAACTTTGGGAGTCTCTTGCACCACTAACTCTTGATCAGTCTCATTGGGAATTGTCTCTTCTTCCTAATTTATCAGATCAACTTGACTTTGTTTCTCAGAAGAGACTTGGATACTTTGAATCTAAACATCATTCTGATTGTCTTCATCATATTCATAAATTCTTGAGGGTCTTTCAACTTCTTCATCCACCTTCACATTTACACTTTCTACAATCTTTCTCAGTCTCTTTTTGTAACATCGGTATGCTTTACTTTGAGTAGAGTAACCCAAGAATATTCCTTCATCACTTCTTGCATCAAACTTTCCTAGATCTTCATCCCTTTTAATGTAACATATGCTACCAAAAACTCTGAAATATCTCACAGTGGGAGTAATGCCAAACCAAAGTTCATAAGGAGTCTTACCGATATTGTTTCTGATTTGAACTCAATTGAGAGTGTAGACTGCAGTGCTGACAGCTTTTCTCCAATAGATCTGAGGAACATTAGCTTCCATCATCATGGTCCTGGATGCTTCCTAGATGGTCCGGTTCTTCCTCTCAACTACTCCATTATGCTGTGGAGTTCTAGGGGCAGACAATTGTCTCTTTATTCCATGTTTTTCACAGAAGTCAATGAACTCACCGGATGTGAATTCTCCACCTCTATCAGACCTCAGACATTTCAATTTTAATCTGGTTTCATTCTCCACCATGGCGTTGAATATTTTGAATTTCTCAAGTGCTTCTGATTTTTCCTTTAGAAAGGTTACCTACATCATCTGGGAATGGTCATCAGTTAGCAACATAAAGTATCTATCACCTTGTATAATCCTAACTCTTGCTGGACCACAGAGATCAGTATGAACTAGGTCCAATAATCCAGTAGAAGATAGTTCCTTACTTTTGAATGTGACTCTGCTCATCTTACCCAACTAAAATTCTTTGCACAAGCTATTACTAGGTTTTACTAATTTTGGAAGATCTCTTACAGCCTGAGTAATGCTTATCTTGATGATATTATCAATATTCACATGACACATCCTCCTATGCCATGACCAACTTTGATCAATTTGAGCAAACAAGCAACTTGTACCAGTAGCAACCAAGTGAAAGATATTACCTTTAGTTTGAGTACCGGATGCAATTTCTGTTCCAAAACTTTCAAGGATCTTGCATTTTCCATTCTTGAATATGAGATCATAGCCTTTGTCCACCAATTGACCAACACTGAGAAGATTGTGCTTTAAGCCTTCAACATACAGTACATTACCCATTTTTTTCTTTCCATCAAAAGAAATAGTTCCTCTACCTCTGATTCTACTTGCAGAGTTATCACCAAACTTTACCACTCCTCCTTCATACCTTTCCAAATCTATAAACTTGTTTTTGTCACCTGTCACGTGGTGAGAGCAGCCACTATCAATGACCCAATCATCCTTTTCTTCAACTTTGGTAGCCAAGGCTTTATGATTTGCAGATTCAAAGGGTATTGGATCCTCTTCCTTGATAGCAATGAACACCCAGTCACTTTTATCTCCTTTCTCTGATTCATCATCTGTTACTCCTTCATCATCTCCTTCATGAGCATAGTAACAATTCTTTTGGAATCTTGGTCTATTATTGTTTGGCCTAGAAAATCTTTCTGGACACCTTGATGTAAAATGACCAATCTTATTGCAGTTAAAACACTTAAAAGGCAATTTTCCTTCATACTTACTTGATCCTCTTGGTAGTCTTTTTGCAATAAGAGCTTCAAGATGAACAGTTTCAGCTTCTTCTTCTTCCAAATCTTTTCTTGCATTTTCATACCATGATAGTTTTCTTGAAGATTTTTCTCCCAGATGAAACCTTTGTTTTCCTTTTACCAAGGCACTTACTTTGAATGTAGATTCAATTTTTGGAGGATCATCATCTACAAATTTGACCATTTCAAAATCAACTAGCTTACCAACCAATTAATCCCTTGTGACTGTTGTGTGAGCCCTGAATTTATCAATTGCAAAGGCTTTCATTTTATAAGAATCAGGAAGGGATTTGAAAATTTTGCCAACAATCTCATCTTCACTCAGGGTTCCACGGACATTTCTGATTCCACAAACCAGCTCATTTACTCTTGGCATGAAGGTGGTAATATTTTCATCATTTCTCATCTTTAATTTTTCAAATTTCCCTTTTAGACTTTGTAACCTTGCACATTTGACAAACTGGTCTCCTTCATGCAAAACCTCCAGTTTATTCCAGATCTCAAAGGTAGTTGGTAGATCAATAACATTTAAGAGTTCTAAATCAGATAGCACACCTAACAGAGCCTCTTTGGTTCATAGATTGTTTTCAACATCCGTAATTTCATTTAGGGGTTGTCGGACCACCCTGTGGAGGTACATAGGCTTTTTTAACCATAGACCAATATGCAAATCCCATACACTGCAAGTGACATTCCATGCGACCTTTCCAAAGAGCAAAGTTAGTTCTGTCAAACTTTGAACTATCATTCTTGTAGGACGACATCCCAGATCTCCTCAAGCGGTTAAGCTCCTTTTAGAGGAACTCGGCTCTGATACCAATTGTTAGATTTAGGGAAGACAACTGAGATGGGGGGGGTGAATCAGTTGTCCAAACTTTCTTATCTTTTCAACACTTGCATTATAACAATAAATCAATCATGAAAACTTAATGCAATTAACCAAGAGCTGAAACACATCAACACATGAGACACTAAGATTTTGACGTGGAAAACCCGGTTAAGGGAAAAACCACGAGGTGACTAACCCAAGATAATATTCTTTGTTAGAAGAATAGAAAGAATAAGATGGCACATGCCAATTAGGGCTCACTGCCCGAGCACACTACTCACAAGAGGCTCACTGCCTACAAGAGACACACTGTCTACAATAGATAAGTATTACATACTTGAACTGATAAATAGCATCTTTACCATGCTTGATTCAGTTCCATTTAAGCCCAAACCTTTTGCTCTGTCTTTCACTCTTCTTCTTGCTACCACACACACATCTCCACAAGTTGCTCCTTGAAATGACTTCTCAATCCCTTATTTATACATGACATCAACTCAAGAACAAACATCTAAGTCGGCACACATCCACAAGAACATCCGCAAGATGAATAACTCATCCAGTCAGCTAGCCTAAGTAAGAACACCTTTATCCGAAAGTATTTCTTCAATTCTGAGCTCCAACTCTAATGCGGACTGGAAACACAACCTCAACATGATCCAAGAACCTTCACAAGCTTGCCTGATTGACTAGGTACGTCTGTACTTCTTCTACTTACTCAAATCTCTTCTCTCCTGCAACTGGTGCCTCAAGAACACAGTCTATCATGACTGTCACAATGGAGTAGATTCTTCCAGACCTCCAAATCATGAACAGATAGAGATGACACATCACAAGGACTCCCCCAACACTCCTTTCAATCTACAGAATAGTACAATGTACTTCCAGATCTCACCGGACCTTTCTGTAATACTCTGTCACTCCTGAGCATCTCCCAGAACCGGTTCTACTTGATAGATCACAACTTCTTCATATCTTTATGTGGAACTCTAAAATCTTAACTGGAACCTCCTAAGACTCATGTCCACAAACCCTTTAATCCGCATCATCTGATCCTCAACCTGTCTTGAGCTATTTCCTTACTGTCATCACTGTTCTTCATTGTTCCTGACTGAGACTAACTTTCTCAATATCCTCAACAAATAACTCATCCAATACTTATCACTGATGTAATAGAAGTATGTTGACATCAATGACAACACTGGTTAAATCCATACTTGCAACAGGAACAATGTTCATAATAGCTCCACACAAACTTCAAATCTAATGTCATATGAAAATGAACCTCAAGGAGGAAACATAAGACCATAGAGAGAAAATACAAACAATGCCACATAATAGTCATTCTACCAATAGCACCAAGTGTTAAAGCTATGACAAGTAAGATCCTCACTTCAAAAATCCTAAACATGAATGCCTTACTAACATCTAATAGTTTAAGCCCAAGGTCATACATAAGATCAATAAACCAATAAACTAACAAGGATGTAGGCTTCTCAAATGAAGGACTTGATCAAACCAAAAACCATTCCCATTACTAAGGAATATGCCTAAAACCATCCCATGCACTCCTCAAAAAATGTCCTCCTAAATAAACCTATGCATATGAGAAGTCAAAGGAAAACTACACCATGCCATGTACACATCAAATAAGTCCTCCAAAACTAAATCCATAGCTCAAAACTTATATGAATGAGTAAACAAAAGACGTAAAACATAGTACATATTAGTAAAAATTGGGAAATATCTCTCAAATAATTCTTCACTAAGCGTACTTAGAGTGGGGAATGAGATTGCTCCTCATAAGATGCATTGAGCCACATAGACTCTCTCCATGAATAATCTCCTCATTAGTTCCATTCTAAAATCATGCCTAGCTATAGGTGAAGGCTCCTTGATCTTTCTATTGAAACCTCATCAAAGACTTATTATTCCAACACATGATCCCCATAAAAAATAGATCTCCATCCTCACCCAAATCTAATTAGTAGCAATAGGGACACAACTAATCATCTCATGCTAAACTCCAACTACAAAACAAGCTCCAAAACTATCCAAGGAAAATGATCATGGCCAACTAGTAGATTACAACAAAATGCTACCAAATCTCCTTCTACATGATTAGTACAAAATCCAGGCACTCTCTAGGACATCATGATTTACATCTTCCTCATAGAAGATCATATTCCTCCAACTAACATATCTACTCCTAAGAGCACCTATATCATGCCAAGACTATACAAAGGAAATATATAACATCCTCCATCGCACAATATCACATAATTATCAAATATCCCACTGTAAGTGATCTCATGAGCTACCCATGGCATCGTGATGAACATCTCCTAACTTAAGATCATCTATGGCCCCCACATAATTAAAGAAGTCAACTACAACATCAGGAGCTCCTAAAGAGAAAAGTAAAACCATGATTTCAAAAAGAAGATAAGTACTATAGGTTCCTAAAAGATACAACTACCAGTGACCAAATTTAATTTTACAAGAATATTGCAAATATTCTAAAGCACTACAACATAGATCACAAATACTCCATCCATCCATCTCACTATCTCTTTGCTACCCTATACCAATGCATCATGATGGACAAATGACCACAAAAACTAAAATATGCAAATCCATGGCATATGAATAGTGGGTAACAAACCCCATAGAAACCAAATACAATTTAACACATGAGAGATCCATGGGTGTAAAAACCCACAAGTCTCCCATGCAAAATGCATGTATAGATAACCCACATAACTAGGATACAAAAGGCATCCATAGGTGAAAAAAAAGATGGCCAATGCTTTGACTAAAAACAAGGAGACCACAAAACTCACAGAACTTGAGATAGTGTATAACATGGATCCAAAGACCCAAAGACAAGTGAACTCAACACCACATTAGTAAAAATAAAATTATAGACATCAAAAGATAAAAATGTACATTCTTCCATGACATTTACATTAGATCTAAAATCAAAAACCAAAATGTCAAAAATCCACCATTGGAGACAACATCAACTTAGGAACCCAATAAGAAGCCACTACAAAAACACTAAGTGAATGATCACATACCAACACTTCCACACCAATAAAACTACAAGAAACCTCCTTCCACCATGCACTAATCATTCATGCAAATATGCAACTATAAAACCTTGGATCCAGAAACATCCCCATGGGATTTACAATTTGAAAAATAGTCTCTCCATAGATTGGAAAAGCCATAGATTTTGGTTAAACATGCAAAATTTGTAAAACCATCCATGTAAGGAACATGCAAGTAAATCTAAATCCACTTATCATATATAATACCCACAAGTATAAATGCAACAAAGTTGTTAAATAGGAAAAAGACTTAACATAAATAAGCAAAACTATAGATCTTGAACGAGAAATGTACAAAACCCACAAATTAAGTCAACACGAATTTGAAACAAGAAAGTACTACATCATATAGGAAGAAGCGATTGTCCAAGAACTCTAGGCCACCAAAAAGGACAACTCCATAACCACCACCATATACAAGCATACAAAAGAACTAGGCTATTCTAGAATCTTCCAAGTCATCTAATTACCAAATCCACATCCTACATGCATTTGAGGGATAGTAAACTAGTGCTCTCTAATACCATGAGCTAAAACCAAGCACCCAACTTAATACACCAAACTCTAGTCTAGAAAACCAATACTCTCCCATATCACATCTAGAGAGCCAAAACCAAGAACCCAATCTAAGCATTCTATTAAACACAACAACAAAATGAAAACACTTAGTCACCATGAAAGAGGGTTGTTCCATAGTATCAAATAGGATCTCCAAGTTAACACCATGCTACATGCATCCACATGACCAAGTCCCTAATGCTCCACTTTATCCATTATTCAAATGCCTACAATATTGTACCCTAAGAAACAAGATCAACTACAAGACTTCCACTCATACAAGGATTAATAGTCATCCAATACATTACCACAAATTCCCTCCATCTTCTTAAGCTAATAAATAGAAAATAAAGGAATACCTAGAACCAAATCACCATGGATCCATCACATGCAACAAAATGTAAGCACACACAATGATATTCAAGCACATGCAAAGAACATGCAAGTCCATGAAAATAACATGCAAGTACACACAACTCAAATCCAAGAACATGCAACCACATACAAATCATGGAACCACCTTCGCTCCAATACCAGATGAAAGGAAGAAATACCTAGTATGCACCTCTAGTACAGAAAGATTTACTAAGAAAAATTCCTAATGTGTAAGTACACACAACTATGCCCTTAAAGTGGAATTAGGACAAAAAAATATTTCCTATATTAAGCCACAAAGGAAAGTAATGCAAATCTTAGATATAATTAAATTTCAGCAACATAATGACATGAAAATTTACACTTGTAAGAAAGAGAGAGAAGAATAGAAGAAATATAGATAGAAGAGATGAAACACCAATATACATGGGGAAAGCCCTTTTGGGTAGAAAGAACCCCACCTCAAAAACACCATACGAATGTATTATTTATCAACAATAAAAAATTTACAACACACTTGTAGGCTTAGCACCTTAACATGGTGATCAACATCTTACTCCTTTGGAGGAAATCTAAATATGCATAACCCTACATTGAAAACTCCTCACCTCTCCCCTTACCAAAGCTCCAATATATCGGCAAAGGAATCTAGCAAACTATAAATGGTTTCCCAAAACCATTATCTAAAACCATGAGGTAAGTATTCAATAAGGAAAGAGACGTCATGACATGTGTCCAAGAGTTACAAGCATATTTCTAGAAGCTTCAATACATTTCTTATGAACTTGGGCATCCAACTTCACTAGAGGATAAAAACAACCTACTAGAGGATAAAATAACAACTTCCTAAGTCGAAAAAGGACAACCAACTTCCTTCACATCATCAAAGATACTTTCTTACACCCCTAAGAATGACATAGATTCTTCTTATACATCATAATAATGGTCAAGATTCATATTTCACTTTGTAATTCCATATAATCATGATGTTACATGCATCATAGAATCTATCATGAGTAACTCCCACATCTTACAATGTCATAATGACATTAGATGCTCTTACAACTTCTTACACATGTTATACAAAGCAATACACATGGCATAATGGCCAAGTCATTAGTGGGACATGCCATTTCCCAAATGAGACACAAAAATAATTAAACTAAACATTAGGACTTTGAAGGTGTATGCCACATCAAATCCGAACAAGTGGACCCTACTACATTGAACATAATTATAATCTCTTACCTTGCTTATTTAGTTATTGTTGTAGAACAAGTTTAGTAGTTCAGATCCTGTCATTTTAAATTCTTAATAGATGGTACACATTGTATTTGTTTTCAATTTTTTGGGTTCTTAAGATGGAGCACTTAGGGTAAGGTGAGTATGCACAATAAACATCCATATCTATATCCTCTGAGTTTCTAAAATATTTAATTTCTATGTTGACTACTTGGGGTGATCCCACAATACCATGTCCCACTTTTTAGCCTATGTGAGACATTGAAATAAGGATTTTTAGCTAAATTTTTAGTTTCTATCACTTATGGCATGCAAACTATTAAGAATATGAAGATGGTGTGAACGAGTGATTGTTGAGATTTTGTGTGTAGATTCTGAGTATACTTTTAGAAATTAAAAAATAAATTTTACCATTTTCAAAGAATTTCTTAATATTTTATTTTTTATAATTTATAATATTTTTAATGAGTGAGATTTATTCCATAAAGCATAACTTTTATTATAAATGAGAAAAATTTATAGTTTCTTAAATATTGATCATTAACACTAATATCTAGGGCATACATGTTCTTTTATAATTTTTTATTGCATATTTTATTTATTATATATTTTTTATTAATTCACATTAATTATAATTTAGAGTAATTTTATTTCATAATGCATAACCTTGTTTGTATATCTAAATTATTATTTTTTGTTGAAACAACATCAATATAAAGATTTCTACATGTTGGGGTGCAATGATGGTGGAGAAAAGCGAGGGAAGGAGCGGAGGTTCATAGTTTGAATCTACATAGGGTGGGAGTTCTATGGATGATGATGGAGGTGAATCTGATGATGAGGATGACATGGTGTATGAATCAGACAATGTAGGAGATGTTGGTGGCTAGTTTGGTTCTTCCTATGAAAAGGAGGATGTGCATATTCTTGACCTATGGCTTGAGGCCTGTCAGAGCATGGGTTCTGCTGCTTCCAAGAAGATCAAAGTCACCTCCACTTGGGGTTCTAATGCTTTGTAGGATTCAAAGAAGGCGTTCACTGGGGGCTATGAGGGTCTCCACAAAAGGGTTTCTACTTCCTTCTCATGCTCGGGTGAATGGTGGGTATGAAGGGGCTTCTAGCCCTATGGATAATATAAGTAAAGGTTCTGGTAAGGGGTAATTCCTTGTGCTCCCTGCTCGAAGGTGGTTGAGCCTTGTGAGTCTATGGGCTTGTCTTTCCCTGACTTGAATGTGCCTTCCCATGTTTTTGCTGAAGGAGTGGATGTAGTAGCTTCTATCCTCAATCTGATTGATGCTATGGATGGAGGGAGTTTTTCTTTCCTTTAGGGCCAGGGTGTGTCTTCTATGCCACATCCTTTTCCTGGGTCTGCAGTTGCTTCTGGGGCTCTCTAGATCTATGTTCCTGACACTGTTGTTTATAGATCTGTGGCTTGGCTCTGAAGTTCTCCACTTGGGTGATTCTTTGGTAACCATCCCAATATAGATGTGATCTGAATATGGGTGCTTCGAAAGTGGAAGGTTAATGGTCAAGTTGAGGTAATAGTTTTGCCAAATAACTTCTTCCTTTTCTCATTTTCTTACCTAGGAGATAGTTCTTCGATTCTTTGGCGTGGTCCCTAGTTCCTAGGATAGAATGGTCTATCTTTAAAAAGTTGGTCCCCTAGCTTCAACCCAGAGGAAGATTTCACCATCAAGTTTTTGATTTGGATTCGGCTCCCTGAACTCCCTTTAGAATACTGGGATGAGGAGGTTTTTATGGGCATTTCTATGCCTTTGGATAGTACATTGTAGTAGATGCTATTACTAAATTCAAGAGACGTTTGTTTTTCGCTAGATTTGGTCTTTTTGTGGAGACAGGTATGGTAATCCCTTCTCAGATTTCTATACTCTCTAATTTTGGTAAACATGGGTTCAAAATATTGATTTTGAAAACTCCTCTACCATATGTGATCTTTCCTGCAAAGTGGGTCATGTTGTTGATAGTTGCCAGAGCAACTCTAACCATCTAGTGTGGAGGAAAAAGACACAAACAATTGATAGTGCTTGCAATGCTACTAAAGAGGTTGTGTCAAAGGAGACAAGTAGGGAGAAGGAGGAAGATTTGTTGAGGACTCCTTCGACAATGGTCCAACAGCAGAAGGATGTCAGTTCTATGGAAAAGATGAATGATAATGGGACCTCAAGTGGACCTTTGGATTTTTTTAGTTCTCCTAAGAAGATAAGATCTACCCACAAGGAATTCAAGTACAAGATGCAAAGCTCCTTGGAACAATTTGGTTTTAAACCATCTTGACTTTAGGTCAGTTTTTGCTTTGGGTCCTAGACCCTATGACTGACTTTCTATTTGTTTTGCTCCTACTGTGCTGTTTGTTTGTTGATGTTTCTTGGTTCTCTTGTTGGGGCTTAGTGTAATATCTATTTTTTGTACAAGTGCTTAGGCCCTTTCAAAATCCTTGTGTACCGTTATCAAAAACAACATCAATATGGAGTACGCACATTCTCTAGAATTTTTTCTACTTGTTTTGATTTTTTTATGTACATCGAATAGACCTAAAAACCTATGTTCACTATAAAAATAGAAAAAAGGTATTATAAATAAATAAAGTATATTACAAATTATTCTTTTCAAAAAACTTACTCTAAGGCCTATGATGAGTAAGTGCAAGAAGATGTGTCCACTTTTAGTGGAAGAAATCTAAGGCAAAAAAAATTCAGAAGGAACAAATTTGGCAATATGGCTAAGACTTTTTTTCCAAAATATTTGGAAGAAATTAGAACTCATTACAAATAATAATGTCTATTTTTAAAATATGTAATTTTTGTAAATTTTGAACATATTTTTCTATTTATTAGTTAATTTTTAAACAAAAACAACTTTGATTTTTAGAAGGAATGGATTGGATTTTGGCAATATGGCTGACAAATTTCTTTTTAGAAATTTTGGATGACATTGAAAACCATTATACAAGACAATGTCTACTTTTCAAATATGTAATGTTTTATAGTGTTTAACACATTTTTTTATTATTTAATTAATTTTTAGAAAAAAATCCTCATAAATTTGAAATGACATATATTACTATTTTTAATAACTTTTGATTTTGACTATTTTTTGAAAAACAATTTATGTGTAATCAATCTAGACACCATTCTCTATAATTATTATGTCATGGTGACTCCATTTGATGTCCAATTATTGGTTCAAAATAAAAAATTTCTTCACAAACTTTGTGAGTAGCAATGGGTTGGTATCCTTAAAACCTTTGAATTAATGTACCTTTGGATGAAGGAAGGAACATCATTTGAAGGTTTTTGCCATGAAGGATTTTGGATGTGAAACTTTAAAAAATGAAAAAAATGGCTTGCATTCAAAGGTACTTGCCTTATTTCAATCCCTTTTCATTGAAATGCATGAAATATATAAAAATTAAAAAATACCTTCACTAAAATGTGTTTTGCAATCTTTGGCACATTGGTCTCACTTTTTTGCCTCATCCCACAATTGGGGCACACTTTTGTGGGATTACCACTTGATTTAATTTGACATGCATCCTCAAAGCAATTCTCATGCAAGTCAATGGAATGTAAAATGTAATGATGAAAATCACATATCCAAGTAATAATTCTTTATATTTTGGACCCACAGTTAAAAAGTCATCCTTTATACATTGACTAGTGTGTATGTTAGCATATTTTTCATGGAAGTTGGAAAATAACCTTATCCTACCCTATCTCCATCACCATTTATCCCAAGGTTCATAATCCAACTCTACATCTAGTAGTTCACCATCTTATTATAAATTGACAAATGCTAAATTATTTGTTTATTTACTATAATGGCGCCCAACCCCAACTATGTAGGAACTAGGATTTAACCATATATCAATATAACAACTCTTGATTGAATAGAATTGTTTCTTAGTTCTCTGTGATTAATTACCCACTAAAATTTTAGCTATACTCACACTATTTTGAAAGGTAGGTCAGCTTTTATAAGGCCAAGATAAGGCATTATTCTTTTGTTTCCTTCAAAACTTAAATAGACCTTAACTACTAGAAGCCACCCTAAACATGGTAATGCAACTATTGATATTTATCACCACAACCATATCTATAACCTTTATAATGACTTTAAACATGGTAATGCAACTATTGATATTTATCACCACAACCATATCTATAACCTTTATAATGACTCTGTGCATAGCACATGCCATTGTATTCTTATATTATTGAGTGGTTTTCACATTGCAAATTTATCAAAACTCAAATAGTCAAATGCTACAAGAAAATTTAAGGAATTTTACCCTCAATAATCATTTAATGCTCTTAATTCCCTCTAAGTTATCTAGGGCCTCCTCATTATACAAATTTTCTCTACAACACAACTTTATCCACAAATCTATAATTATAGAACCTCTCTCTACAACACAATCTTTTCCACAAACCATCTGATTTGCATTGGCATCCGATAATAATTTGACCTTCTCTTATATTTCTTTATAGAAAAACAACATTGTGTAGAGACTTCTTCCTTCCTCTTTTTCTCTCCTTAAATTAGAAACAGTTGTGGACACAATACTCAAAACTTTCTGCAAATTATGAATAATAATTTTACAAGCAACTAGTAGTTAGGAAGGTGAACCTATCAAATGGAAAACATGTTAGTTGATCCTAGGTCAAGTCATAGGTCTCCTAAGTAGCTGGTATGGAACCTTCTTACAGTCCATTATTCTCTCAACAACTCCCATATTTGTCAAAGTTTGCCAGCCAGCTTGTTACCGTTCCCCATTATATGAAACAGACTAGCATGGGGAAAATGATCTAACAATAAAATGGGTCTATTCCATGAGGAATAACAAAGAGCAAAAGACTACACGACAAAATCATGTTGGAATATGGAATAAAATACTACACGACGCGAATGGAATATTTTAGAGGATTCATAATGAAAGTAAGTTCTGATGAAAAGAAAAAAAAAGATTGGCGACCTTAATCAAATCCTCAACTAGGGTGAGAAATTTGAAAAATAAACATTATAGAAAATGATAACGTCTGAGGCACGATGAACAGTGGCCAACAGCGGCAGTTTCGGTGATGATAAAAGCGTTGATCAGTTCCAGTAGAAACCTTGGGCTTCCAGGCGTTGCCATGCTATTGGCGACCTACCTACTCACTCTGACTTTGTCTCTTAATACACAACAAATTTATTGTCCTGGCTGACTTGACTTGAAATAAGCGCAAAATTTGACTCAGGAGGAATGACTGTACATAAATAAGCCATTCCTTTTAAGATTTTGACAAGTGAGAAATAACAATGGCAGGAATGTCAAATATGTTTAAACTAGCCTTGCTTTTAGCTGTTATTTTTGTGATAACATGGGCTTCTAGTGCTACGGTTGTTCATAAAAAATTCACTGTGAGTTTAATTCCAGTACCTCACCAAATCCAAAGGATTCTATTAACTGGATGTTGATTATGATGCCGTTTTCATATTATTTTGCAGATTGGAACGCAAAAAGTGACTCGACTATGCAAGGAGCAAGAAATTGTCACAGTGAATGGGCAGTTTCCAGGCCCTACATTGTACGCTCATGAAGGCGACAATGTTGTAGTCCTAGTGCAGAACAATGGACCCTATAATGTTACCATACATTGGTATGTGAGATTCAATCATTTTAATGTGATAGTGGAATTGTAGAGAAGATTTTTTCTTTAACTTTTGAAATTGGTATGTGAGATTCAATCATTTTAATGTGATAGTGGAGATTATTTCTTGACTTCTGCATTAATGGTTTCTATTTAAATATCAAACAATTCAACAGTTAATTAGTAATAAATGCTTGTCTTATTTTTATTGGTAGGCACGGCGTCCGACAATTGAGATCTTGCTGGGCTGACGGACCAGCCTACATTACCCAGTGTCCCATTACTCCAGGGAATGCTTTCACCTACAATTTCAGGATTACAGACCAGGAAGGGACTCTGTGGTGGCACGCTCATATCTCATTTCTAAGAGCTACAGTTCATGGAGCTTTAGTCATTTATCCCCGCTTTGGAAAGCCATATCCTTTTCCTAAACCAGCTGCTGAGTTTCCTGTCATTTTAGGTAGATGTCTTGTACTCAATTCAAAATTTGTTTTCATTGTTTTTGTTAATTTTTTTTAATGTTTGATCATTCTTAAAATTTATATTGTGTATCTTGTGGTCTGTTTTAGGTGAATGGTGGAACACAAATGTGGAAGATGTGATAGCTGATGCAATTCGAAGAGGTACAGCACCGTTAGAATCGGATGCATACACCATCAACGGCCAGCCAGGAGACTTGTTTGCATGCTCTGCGAATGGTTTGTCTCCTGACCTCTCAAATATTCTCCAAGAAAGAAAAAAAATTAGGAAACACGATATTAATCAAGGGAGAGATTCTTCAAAACTCGGGTAATATAAAACCCTAAAAAGAAAAAAAGAATGTTTTGAGAATTTTTAATCAACTTAATATATCACATTTAAAAAAAAAAAACATAAAGTGTAATTGCACGTGTTGATTACAGAATTGGATTAAAATGTTAAATTGATTAACAAGTGTGATTCTAAATATTGATTAGATATTTTTTATTATAATATAGGTTAATAAGTGTGATTAATATATTTTGGTTTTAAGCCACTTTGTACAAGTTGATCTTTGTTTCATTTTGGGGTTTAGTCTTTGGTTTAACTTTTTTGTTAAGTCTTTTGAGTTGCTGTAAATTTGTTGTTGGGTTACAGCTTAAGTGCTATTTGGTTCTTTCTGTAGTATGGCTGTTGTTATGGTAAAAAAATTTAGATCCTTTCAAAACCTTACTTTTAATCTTTTGTGAAAAAAATAAGTGTGATTCACAATAATAATTATAATTATAATAATATTTTTTAAGTTAATTTATCTATTCCAAAGTTGGTCACACTTTATTTTAATGACCCATCAATAAAAAAAAGTTGACTGACACATTTTAATCATGAAGATAAATCATTAAGTGTTATAAATAAATTTAAGATATTTTTAAAAAATTTAATTATAAATTATAAACTGTATTGAAGTGTAATCCAAAAACATAATCAAACATTCTTTATATAAAATAAGTTCACACTTTCAGAAACATTGATCACACTTTTTATGCTGTAATAGAATATCATAGAATATGGCCAGAAAGGTTGATCACACTAATGATGAGCCATTGAATGTGATAAGAAAGGTTGATCACAAGTTTTTAGCCTTATCATTGATCAGCAACTGTCATCGGATAAGTCAATCACATTTTTTTCATGACCATGGATTGCAGACTGTTATCTGAAACGTTGATTAAAAAATCTCTCAAACAATTAAGTTTTTGGCATAATCATTCTCTTCATTATAATAATGGACACTAAAAATATGTAGGGTCTAATCCATAATCATATTCTTCATTATAATAATGGACATTAAAATATGTAGGGTCTAATCCATAATCATTCTCTTCATTATAATAATGGACACTAAAATATGTAGGGTTTTAGTGATCCATATTTTTATAGAAGGGATGCAATCAAAACATGGAGGGATGCAATTAAAATATGGAAGGAATGCAATAAATTTAAATATTACTGCATTTGTGATATATGATTATTTGCAATTAAACATTGCAATTTGAGATTAATTGATAGAAGTTGGGAAGCACTTTATTTAAACATTGTTTATTTTAATAATTAAAGAGTGAATAACAAATTTATATCTCATTCATAACAAAAAGTGATATATTTGTCTTATTTTTATTAACCAATGAAATAAAGTGGATGATGTTTAAGAATAACCGTGTTGATCCAGGTACCTCGCGTATTTTAGTTAAGAGGGGGAGAACCTATCTGATGAGGATGGTGAACGCTGCTATGAATCATGCATTCTTCTTCAAAATTGGAGAACACAAGCTCACAGTTGTGGCAGTGGATGCCTTGTATACAAAGCCATATACAACTGACCTAGTGCTCATACAGCCGGGTCAAACAATGGATGTACTTCTAACCACTTCTAAACTCTCAGGGCTCTTCTACATGGCCATCCGCGTATACAGCAGCCAACCTCGAGGTGGTCGTTTCATAAGCACTACAACAACTGCTATATTACAATACATTGGCAGCATCAATTCTGTTCCTCTCATGCCCACCCTGCCTCCATTTAATGATACCCAGTTTGCATTCAAATTCAGTAGCGACCAAAAGAGCCTTCGGTCGTCAGTTCCGCAGAGCGTAGACATAGAAATGGTGATAACAGAGGGATTTGGACTTGTGACCTGCCCAAACTCCTGCGAGGGCTACAATGGTGGAAGAGCGGTTGGAAGCTTCAACAATATTTCATTTCTCAGACCAGAAATTGATATCTTGCAGCCTTACTATTATGGTATTGATGGTGTCTTTACCAGAGATTTCCCAGACAATCCCCCCTTGATATTCAATTACACTCAGCAAAATCCACCGCTGCCGCTGAGTATTTGGGAGCCGGAGCTCGGAACAAAAGTAAAAGTTCTGAAATTCAACAGTAATGTACAAATTGTGTTTCAGAACACAGGCATTCTTACAGTAGAGAACCATCCTCTGCATCTTCACGGCCATGATTTTTATGTTGTTGGACAAGGATTTGGTAACTATAATCATCGAACAGATCCTGCTCACTTCAACCTGATAGATCCTCAGAGGTTGAACACTGTGGGAGTTCCTACTGGTGGGTGGGCAGCCATTAGATTTACAGCCAACAATCCAGGTAAACTAGTTTCTATTTCTCTATATTTTCTTTGACTGACATGGACTATTACTTCTTTAAAGTTAAATCGTAGTTTGTTCAGTTCTTCCTTATGTAAATAACCTGTATCTGCTCAAAAAATTGAGCAACTTGTATATGCGCTCATAAATATTTTACTGTTGATCAAATTCATTTAAACTGAATTTATACTAACAACGTATCGACTACTTAAACTCTTTCGTTTGATTCGTTGCAGGTGTTTGGTTGATGCATTGCCATTTTGAATCTCATACAGCACTTGGTTTTGAGATGGTATTTATTGTGGAGAACGGGTCCGGTTTGTTGAATTCTCTTCCTCCTCCTCCGCTTGGTCTGCCCAACTGTTAGATGCGTACATTTATCCATCTCATTACTCTTGTTCCACATTTGATTTGTCAGCCCAAATGATCTTGCAAGGGGAAGTTCAGTGACCAATAAGATGAGCATTCTACAAGCCAACAATAAAATCAATTTCATGCAAAATGTGTAGTACTCCTATTCGTACGCGCACAATTTATAGTACTCCCAATACTACTTCCACTGCCAAATCTTCCTTCAGCAGTAGACGCATCGCTGCTAGCACTATCTATATTACTACCACTACAAATTCCACTACCGACGGTAGCACTACCATTAGTAGCCACGCCATTATCAGTGTATCTCTCGCCACTAAGCATTATTGTTATTGCTTGATGAGTCTATGGTCTTTAGGAACCTAATATTGCACTATATCTTATAGCTATTATCCTTCCATGTGGCTCACTTTATGTAATAATTCACTACTATTAAATCTGCATATTATTTAGAAACATAATGCCTCACAATTTCTGACCTAGTGGCACTTCTTCCAACAATGTAGTGGCTCACTATATTAATTATTATTGGCTCTAACAAATGTTTGGTTCATTTACAAAATCTTTCTTTAACCAATTGAATGCTTAAATTTACTAAGCTAATGGAATGTATTAATTACATGAAATAAGCTTTGACTATTAATGTTTAATTAATTTTTATGCAATAATTATCTAAGTGAGCTTGGTCTTCAATCTTTCACGTTAAATTAATGTTTATGCAGTTTATAGGGGGGCTACTGGATTCTTCCCATCTTAAACAAAAAAAAAGAAACCCTTCACTTAAGAATATTTAGTTAATTGTTTTAAACATGATCAATTTTCTTCGACTTTTTTTTGTTGGTGTAAAGTTAGTAAATGTTTACTTTACAATCTCTATCTTATAATTCTACATGAATTATTGCTAGGACCATATTGAGAGAGCTTTGAATATTAATCTTAAATTGATGTTTATGCGATAATTATCTAAGTGAGCTTGGTCTTCAATCCTTCACTTTAAGAGTATTTTAGTTAATTGTTTTAAACATGATCAATTTTGATAGACATCAAATTTTTAGAGTTCATTATGATTATACATTAGTATTTCAGGATTAAAATGTGTGTGTGTTTTTTTCTCAATGTTTCAAACCATACTCCATGATCCATCATCAGGAGAAAATAGAGCAAAAGAAGTGCATAAGTAATGTAATTTGTAGACCCAATAGACTAAATAGAGGAGGGGTTAGCATGGAAAATGAAAGACTAAAAAGAGGAAAAGAATGAAAGACCATAAACCTACAAAAGAAGGCAACAAGAAACTGATAAAAATAAGATAGATAAAAAAATAGAAAAGACTAATGAATCTAAGAGTGTATATATATATATATACACACGCACAAAGTAAAAACTATTCAAATAAATAAACAAATAAACATACCAAAAATTATGATAAAAATACATAAAACAAGGCCAAACAAGACAAGAATAACCATTCAAAGACAAAACTATAAACAAACAAAAAATAAAAATAAAACAAGGAGAACAAACAAGACATAAACATGAATAAGTGTATGATAAAAAGTATATATATATAGGATAAATAAAAAGGTTGTGAGATAAATATGAATGTAGGTTAATGCACAAAGTAAAAACCAATCAAAAATAAAAGTAAGAACTTACCAAAACTAAGATATATATATATATATATATATATATATATATATATATATATATATATATATATATATATATATATGAATAATGTACGAAGTAAAAACCATACAAAAATGAAAAAAGAACTTACCATGCCTAAGCTAAATAACCACGTAGATAAATATATAGGTTGAGAGATAAAAATAAATATAGGATAACGTGTAAAGAAGAAACCATTAAAAAAAAAAACTAGAAATGAAGAAGGGAAAATTAAACCCACAAGAGCGAGACTAGGACCAAAATATATAGACCACTAAGGACAAAGACTAGAAGAAAGAAAGAAGAAGGAGCTGAAGAGGGGAAGAACAAGGTTAGTAGAAAAAGGAAAGAGAGGAGGACAAAGAGGATCATAGAGGGACACGCCAAGAAAAGGACCAGGGGTTGAAAAAGGAAGGGAATGCGGGGGAGAAAGAAGACAGAGAAAGTAGGGGAAAAGTAGTAAACTGATACAGAATTGAGGGGGAAAAGGGAAGAGCAAGGAAAGAGGGTAGGGGAAAGGTGGAAATGATGATAGAGGGGAATGAACGATAGATGGAGGGATAAAGGAATAAGGAAGGATGTCAAGAGGGGGGGGTGGGAATGATTTCTAATGAGAGTAAGGGATTCCTAATGAAACTTAAATTCCATCCATCATCACAGTTGAGATTAGATGGGTGGTTGCTAATCTCAATGGCTTATTTATGTTTCCTCTTGAAGAAGTTGTCTTCCCTGACCAAAATTTGGGTGTCCTCTAAACAAATGTGGTGTTTGGTTAAGGATGAGTGTTCTGCAGGGGTAGATTTATGGATTCGTTCAAGTCTGAGGTCTGCATTGTGCTCTTTGATCTTGGTGCTAAAGGAGCATCCAGTCTCACCAATATAGGGGGTGCTGCATGAACACACAATATTGTAGACTCCTGAGTTGAGCCAAAGGTCTCTCAGGTCTTTTGGTTAGGGAATCCAATTTCTAAGAGTAGAGAAGGGTCTCAAGGTACATTGGAGGGATTTCCTAAGTAGAATCTTAGAGATTTTGTTCGAAAGGCCTTCAATGTAGGGAAAAGTAGCAATAGGGAGGTTAGAGGGGTTGGCATCTATAGGCTTGGGGCTTAGGCAATACCTAGCTTATTTAAATGCTTTCAAGATATGTTTTCTCTTGTAACCATTTAACTCAAACACTTTGGTCAAGTGGGAAAGCTTGAGGTCTAAGTTATCCTTATCACAATTATGAAAAGCCCTAGTGGATAGAGTTTTAAGGATACCATCTTTTTGGGCCGAGTGGTGGTGTGAAGAAAAATGGAGGTAAAGATCAGTATGGGTGGATTTACGAAACACACGGTGGTCCAAGGAGCTATCTAGTTTTTTTATTGGTTTCAAGCTCTTTGGTGAAGGAGATGCACTTAGCTACACGGTTTAGGTGTGAGTGGAATTCTTCAAGATTTTTAGGGTGATGAGGCCAATAGATGTTGGTATCATCTACGTAGCATTTCCACCATTTAGGTTTGAGGGGAAAGGGGTTGAGGGTGACATATTCGAAGTGTTCCATGTAAAGGTTGGCAACAATTGGGGAAAGAGGGGAACCCATGGAAACTCCATCTAACTGTTCATAGACAACTCCTTATTCTGTTGACCTTGTTCTTCCCCTCTTCAGCCCCTTCTTCTTTCTTTCTTCTAGTCTTTGTCCTTAGTGGTCTGTATATTTTGGTCCCAGTCTAGCCCTTGTGGTTTTGATTTGCCATTCTTCATTCTTGGTTTTTGTTTTTGAATGGTTTATTCTTCGTGCATTATCATATATTTATTTTTATCTCTCAACCTATATATTTATCTACGTGATTATTTATCTTAGTTGTGGTAAGTTCCTTTTTTCATTTTAGTATGGTTTTTACATCGTGCATTATTCATTGCTATCATATATATATATATATATATATATATATATATATATATATATATATATATATATATATATATATATATATATATATATATATATATATATATATATATATATATATATATATATATATAGTTTTGGTAAGTTCTTACTTTTGTTTTTGATTGGTTTTTACTTTGTACATTAATCTACATTCATCTTTATCTCACAACCTTTTTATTTATCCTATATATATAGACTTGTTATCATACACTTATTCATTTTTATGTCTTGTTTGTTCTCGTCTATTTTTTTTTTTTTTTGGTTTGTTTATAGTTTTGTTTTTGAATGGTTATTCTTGTCTTGTTTGGTCTTGTCTTATGTGTTTTTATCATAGTTTTTGGTATGTTTATTTGTTTATTTATTTGAATAGTTTTTACTTTGTGTGTTTTTATTTGTATATATATATATATATAAACTCTTTTTTTTTTCTTTCCAAAGATAATTCGCCTGGTAAACTTTTTAACGTGACCGGCGATGCTGGTGCGACACGCCCTCCGGCTCCACGCGAATGCTTTTGCCCGGAGCAATGAACCGGTGAGGCCACAACTGGGGGACCTCATCCCCTAGGAAGAACACTTCAAACCCGCGAGCTCATTGGCCTAGCGAAGGCGTAAAGCCTTGCGAGTGCGTTGTCCCAGTGGGGGTTTGAACTCTGGTGGCTGCCACTACAACCGAGCGACTTAACCACCGAACCATGCCATCATCGGCATATATATATATATATATATATATATATATATATAAACTCTTAGATTCATTAGTCTTTTCTAATTTTTTATCTATCTTATTTTTATAGGTTTCTTGTTGCCTTCTTTTGTAGGTTTATGGTCTTTCATTCTTTTTGTTTTTTTAGTCTTTCATTTTCCATGCTAACCCCTCCTCTATTTAGTCTACTGGGTCTGCAACTTGCATTACTTTTGCACTTATCTTGCTCTATTTTCTCTTGATGATGGATCATGGAGTATGATCTGAAACGCTGAAGAAAAAACACACACACAATTTAATCCTGAAATACTAATCTATAATGATCAATTTTCTTTGAGTTTTTTTGTTTTTGTAAAGTTAGTAAATGTTTACTTAGAAATATCTATCTTATATATCTACACTCATTTTAGTAACCATTTCACTAGTGTGGTTTAGGTTCATTTTCATTTGATTTTGGCTATTCTTGTAATAACTAAAGTTCTTGCAACTACCTCAAGCCTTACAAACCTATCTCTTAACTTAGAAATTTTGTCATGCAAAGACCCTTGTGCCCCACAACACATGTGTCTAAATCACCTATGCCCTAATAGAGGACTCCAAGTTTGAAAACTGAAATTTAATGTTTCTCACCCTTTCATGCCTAAAAATCTTACTATATTTTCAAGTCACTTAGTCCAAAACATTGTAAGGGTTTGTTTATAAGCATGTTTTCCCTCCAATCACTCATAACTTACAATTGTGAAAACATAGTATCATTGTACTCTCTCCAACACATAGGTGATTTGCAATGTTCAAGCCATTACAGAGCAAGGATAGTGAGCTAAAAGTTGAGAACTAGATATTATGTACCCCTCCTTGAGTATTGAGGCCATGGAATCCCTATAGTTTTCCTTCCCTCTTGTATTTTCATATCCATTTCTCTATATTCCCCCTTTGTGAGCCATTAGAAACCCTTTTCTATCTCCATAGTCATTCCCAAATCTACAGATTCCCTTTATCCTCACCATAAGTTTTTTTGGGACACTTTGTTTCTCATGCACATACCCTTGTGATCATTTTTCAAATCCTTTATATTCTATCATCACTTTACACATACCATTTATGATAGTTTCACCCCTAGGGTTTGTCTTGTGTCCACCATTGTTGCACACACCAACATCACATTTTCACTAAATCACACATACTACTATTTTTCTCAATCTAGTGCTATTGTGGAGGTTGAAATCTACCTAATAGGGGATTGACTAAGGTAGTCTCACATACAACACACCATTTCTCCCATGTCACCCAAAATTCAAATAAACTACTAGTGATCTTTGAAACAAACATTGTCATTTTTAAAATGAAAATAGGGCAAGAAGCAAATGCAAACAAGTGTCAAAATTTGTATATCTCATAGAGTCAAATTTATGTGTTTTTGGGAAGGCCAAGAGCACTTAATAGCAGTAGTGACACCCTAGAATAGAGAAACAGTGTCATGATGTAGTAACATCGCCCAATTTTTTAGTATTTCATTCAATAGAGCATGATTTGATTCTAGACTTGTATTCCAACCTTCAAAGTCCATTATTGGCTTAATTTTTGCTAATTTTAAGGTACACATGCTCTCATTTCTAGTTTTCCTTACAATAAGATTTTTAATTTGTATGTTTCCATTTGCCAACTCTTATACTTAGTTTCATAGATCAAATTAGAGTAATTTTAGTGACTTAGTAATGATGTTTTATATCTAATTCATAGTTACTGGGTACAAAGAAAGAATCTAGCTAACACTTAGGTGAATATTACACATCTAGGTGGTAGGGGTTAGTTTTTGTTCCTTCATTTGGCTAGCCCACCCCTCTACACAACTATTTTTTGATATTTTTGAGTGTATAACAACAACATAACCATTTCCTTTTTATTTTCCTTTCATTGTCTTTCTACACTTTTCGTTTTGTATCACTTGTGGTTACTACTAATCTCACCCTAGGTAACATACATCATCACTTTATTTTTATTTTTAGTCATTAGATCACATTTATCTTCTCTTCTAGCCCTAGTAACATAAATCATCATTTTATTTCTATTTTAATCTCTAGAATAGATTTGTCCTACTTTTGTTACCTCCCCATACTACTTTCCTATCTCATCCATCACCTTATTTCCATCTCCCAATCTTCATATATTTGTGTCCCTTGCCTCATCCCCTATCCCACAACCTTTCCTTGACCCTAGGTTTGCTTAACATCACTTCCCCTTTCCCAATACCTAGTTATACCACACCTCATCCTAGATTATCATTCACTATAGATTTTAATTCCCACCAAGCCTTTAGAACACCTCTTTATCTCACACCAACACCTTCATCTATGTTCCCTACACATTACCCACTAATCTCATTAGATTTCCTTAGTATTCACTTTCACTTCCACCTAGTATTACTCCATTCCATAGCTTCTTTGTCATCCTTTGGCATATCTTTAGCTTCCCCACCTTACTCTAAGGTTACTATCCATTTTCATAATTTATCTTCCACTTTTGTCTCCCTTTTCCTTAGATCTTGATATCCTCCCCCTACCCATCCTTAGTTATCTTCCACCAGGTATCCTTAGGTTCCCATCTCTTTACTCCTAGTCACTTTACATTCCAAGTCATCCTACTTAACTCTTTATCTATAGTTTCTTTTACCTTTCTAGTTGTTATGGAGTAAAAAGTGGACACATGTCTTTTTACCTCATTATTTATCTCCTAGGTCCCTGTGATAACATTATACATTCTAAATATTCATCCTAATGCAAAATTCCCTAAAACAAATGCAAATTGGGAACAAGGGGCCCATATTCTATCAAGTACCCCTGACCAAAAAGGTGCCTTGGGTGCCCAAGTCCTCCCTAACTAGTTAGGCAAAATTTAATTACATGTCAGTATAAGACCTTTAAAAGGGGTGCTCCTTGTTGGCTATTTTAGTTAATTTCATGAATGTTAGCAAGAAAGTATATATATGTGTGTTTTTGAATCCATTATGAACCTAGATATAGATAGCCAACTTGAAGCATTAGAGTACAGAATTCAAAGAATTCATTGTGATATTAGATCATATTTGTATTGTCATTGTGTGTGTTGTTGTTGGTTTGAAGTTATCATCTATCTCTCCTTATGAGTTGAAGAGCATTCAATCTCCTAAGGGTTTCATCACATAGGTTGTATCATTGTTGTTCATCATCATTTGATTTCATTATATCAATTTGTGTTTATCCTCTGCCCTATAAGGGCATGCTTTCTTTATCTATCAACAGTCTTGGGAAGGTTGAATGTTATCCCATGATTTGATTGAGGCAAGTCCCTAAACACCATAACCCCCAAACCCATTTTCTTCTTGTGTGTAGGTTATAGGTGCGAGATACGGAAAGGTGAAGACATAGGAAGAATGAGAAAGGATTAGGGTTTTGGAATTCGATAATATTTTAGGAATATTCCACCTTTTAGGATGTGGGTGCTCCTAAAATAGTCCTTCTATCTTAACCAACTTCAGATCTGCATCATGGTAGTTTTAGTAACATTTCTCCAGTTTATAGTTTCTAAAGATTCCACCTTTTAGGACATGGCTACTCCTGAAATCATCCTCCGACATTCCTTCTTCTGGGACATAGGTTCTAACATCTTCTTGATCATTCCTATGCAATTGGTTTCTAATTATCTACTATACATATTATGTTATGATTAGATCTTTGTAGAACTAGGGTTTTGTATACCATTGACATAGGGTTTGGTAAAAAGGCTTGATTAAATCAGATCTTTCCATAGCACCCTTGAGTACAAGATCTATAGCAAAGTCCGCCTCCATTTGGTAGTGATTTAGCTCAGTCTTGTCCTTGAATGTTATTGTTGAAGAGGGTTTGATCTAGTGTGCATGCTAGTCTTCTTTATTCTCTTTTTCATACATAACATTTTGGTGAACTCATAGTATCTTACACTTTAGCATCCTTCTTGCATCAGATCTAAGCTATTTTCTGCCCTAGATCATGCCCACATTAAAGTAAGGGCTAAATGTTATGGAGTAAAATGTGGACACGTCTTTTATCTCCTTGTTTAGCTCCTAGGTCCCCATGATAATGTTATACATTCTAAATATTCATCTCGATGCAAAATCCCTTGAAACCAATTCAAATTGGGAACAAGGGGCCCATATTCTATCTTACCCTAGACCAAAAAGGTTTTTTGGGACCTGGGCGCCCATGCCAAAGTCAGCATAAGACCTTTAAGGAGGCGCTCCTTGTTGTCTCTTTCGGTTAATTTCATGAATGTTAGCGAGACAACATATATAAATATGTTTTTGAATCCATTATGAACCTAGATAGAGATATCCAACTTGAAGCATTGGAGTAAAGAGCATTCAAAGTATTCATTGTGATTTTGGAGCAGATTTGTATTGTCATTGTGTGTGTTGTTGTAGGTTTGAAGTTATCATCTATCTCTCCTTATGAGTTGAAGAGCATTCATCCTCCTAAGGGTTTCATCACATAGGTGGTATCATTATTGTTCATCATCATTTGATTTCATCATATCAATTTGTGTTTAGCCTCTGTCGTGTAATGGTACCCTCTCTTTATCTATTGATGGTGTTGGGAAGCTTGAATGCTATCCTGAGATTTGACTCAGGCAAGTCCCTAACCACCATAACCCCCAAACCCCTTCTTGTGTGCAGGTTACATGTGTGAGATCTAGAAATGTGAAGACATATGAAGACTAAGCAAGGATTAGGGTTTCTGGATCAGATAGTATTTTAAGAATATTTCACATTTCAGGATGTGGGTGCTCCCAAAATAGTCCTTCTATCTTAACCAACTTCAGATCTAGCATCAAGGTAGTTTTAGTAACATTTCTCCAGTTTATAGTTCCTTAAGATTCCACTTTCAGAACGTGGCTACTCCTAAAATCGTCCTATGATATTCCTACTTCTACGATTGTAACATGTCATCTCATATTACCTGTTTTAACATTCCCAATTTACTATCAAGTAAATAATCATGATCATCATAGTCATATTTTTTTAACAATAATAATTTGCATAATCATTAAATAAAAAGTATATATTTTCTGAATATTTTTAAACTAAAAATTTACAACATATTCAAGGATAGCATGCCAGTGAGTTCCTTCACTTTACAATCATAATGTTTTGCTCATGGAAATAATGATAAATTTACATAGAATTTGACTGTCAAGTCATATAAATAGAATATATTGCATCTAGGGTTTTGATATTTGTCTTCATGAGTCTTGGCTTGTCATCTGCTTGGGAAGGAGAGCACAACCTGAGTGCTTTTCCTCTAACTATAGACTGGTGGTCCCTTGCAGAACTTCCTTCCTAGAAGTGGCCCTACCCTTCTTGAAGGAAATAGATATAAAGAACCAATAGGTTTTCCATCTAAGTTTCTAGTGTTGTGTCCTACATAACTCATCGCCATCATACAACTATAGATCCACTCTAACTATGCATGGCACTACTGGATGCTTATACCATCTAGAACACAGTGAACTAACTAATACATGTATAGATAGATGGATTACTTTGGCCAAAGATTTAATATACATAGATGTTTCGCAATGAATGTAGTCGAATGTCCACACACTTCTAACTTGAATTAGAAGCTATCTCATCCTACATTGAATTTAGTTTGGCCAATTCTAGCCATGCGTGTCCAGAATAATTCTCACCCATTGTCTTCCTGACTTAGATTTTTATCTCTAGTTTTAGAGTATAATACCCACTAGGGTTCATAGTGAGGTCTGCTGGAGTATAGGACCACTAAAAAGGGGGTGAAACAATGGTCTAGAAACCTTAAAAACTTTTTGCACCTTTTAACACACTGAATAGAAAAGGAGATAGACACCAAAGAATCATACAAGTATAATGATGAGTAGAATGTACAAGACCTTAATCAACCACACAAACACATAGAGGCAAACATGAACCATAACACATGTTTTGATGAGTAGAAAACCCTCATAGGGATAAAAAACCACTCAAGAAAATTACCTCACTAGCTTAATAAAATCCCATTGTTTACAGAGCCTCACTGGCTATTTTTTGTTCCTCCCTGGCAAAGCCTCACTAGCTACACAATAAGCCTCACTGGAAAATGAACCTCACTGGTTACAAGTATGTGTCACTAGCAAATACAGCTGCCTCACTAGCTACACAATAAGCCTCACTAGAAAAGGAACCTCACTGGTTACAAGTATGTGTCACTGGCAAATACAACTACCTCACTGGCAAATACAACTTTCGCATCAATATGATTTTGTGAATAAAAAGATAGAGTATAATCTCTATTTCACTGTAAATCAAGGCATGTAGTTGGATTCTACAACTCCACTTCTCAATCTCTCACTTTGTGAACATAAACATGAGACTGAGTACAATATTGTCCTGATATCATCATTATATCAATAGGATTGATACAAACATACTTACTGACTTATCACTCTCTATCTTTCCTCTTATTCAAAATAATACATCATCATGAGTTGAACTAATATGAACAGGACTTTCACTTTTACAAGATATGCATCTAAGGCACAATCACATTAGTACAACATAAATGATTCCTTAGGTCTCCTAAACAAGCTTGACCACACTTTCTTTACAAGATATGAATGTAGATGCAACAAACTAATGATGACAACTATGATCTCTGTCTCATCAAGTTATCTTGGATTGTCTTCAAATACTACTCCATAACATGTTTTGCCTCATATAATTCAATCAAACCCTAAGCTTCCTTATTGAAGATCCTTAATGCAAGCACTGTAAATAAGACATCTTTTTCTGAAAACTTTTATACTATATAGTATATCTCAATGCAAGAATTCATAATACTAGTGGATAAGCTGAGAAAAAACTTCTCTAAATTCAACTCTTCAACTTCCTAAGTCCATAGCTCAAAATCCTTATAAATAGCAATTGAGAAAGCATATATTTGGTGACAGTTAGAGATGTTGAAATTAGGGAATACAACTGAGAGGGCAGGGAGGGTGAATCAGTTGTCACAAAAACTTTTATCCTTTGCTGTAATTAAACTTTTTTACCACTTAATAACAGATGAATGATATAACCATGAAAGCATGAATCAACAACACATGAGCAGAAACAAAATCAACACACATAACCCTAGGATTTTTAAAACCTGGTTAAGGGAAAAACAACGGTGGGGGTTAACCCACAAGGTTTATTCTCTATTAAAAGAATAGAAAATGGGGAAGGCACATGCCTTTAGGGCACACTGCCCAGAGCTCACTGCCTACAGAAATATTTATAAGTTTATCACAAAAAGATTGAACTAGAAAACAACATCTTCTTCATGCCAAGATCAGTTCCATTGATGTGCATAAAACTTATGCTCTATCCCTCAAACACTTCTTTGCTATCTCCTCATCCTTTACTATTCTTCCTCTTTTGCTCTTCCTTTCTTCCTTTCTTATGATCTTGTCAATTTCACACAAGGATGCATTTCCACAACAATGACAACACCGATTAGACACATATTTGCAACAATCCCCCCCTTTGTCATTGATGACAACATATGATGTGAAAACCTGTTTCAACCATCAATACAAGAACTTCTCCCCCTTTCTCTTATCACACATGCAACCATTTTCTTTACTGCTTACCCTTTCATCATCAACTACTTACTTCCAAGTTTTTCACATGAGTTGTCTCCCCCTTTTGCATCAATGGTAAAGGGCACATATTTGTAATCATCTCTTCCTCTTTTTGTTTCTTAATCTATAATTAGCATACTGACTACTCGCCCTAAGTAGCAACTCCTTAACACCAATCTGGATCACAAGATATGACTGTGACTTCCACAAGACTGATGTACCTCAGTGCACCTTAGTTCTAAATAGGAGGGGTAATAACCCCTAGCATCACTCTGAGATACTCAAAAGTATCCTTAGGTAGAGGCTTAGTGAAGATCTGTAATCTGATCTTTTGATGAAACAAACTCCAATTTGACTTCATTCTCATTTACCTTCTCTCTCAAAAAGTAAAACTTGATGCATATGTGCTTTGTCTTTGAATGCAACACTGGATTCTTTGAAATTTTTATTGCACTTGAGTTATCACAGAAGATTGTAACAGGTTCTTCAAACACAACTCTGATATCCTTCAACATTTGTTTCATCCACAAAACTTGAGTACAATTACTTATTGTTGCTATGTACTCTGCCTCTATAGTAGATAGAGATATTGTCTTCTACTTTTTCTTCAACCAAAAAACTAATCTCTTTCCCAAGAAAAATGCACCTCCACTAGTACTCTTCCTATCATCCACATCTCCTGCCCAATTAACATCTGTATATGCATGAAGAGTGAAATCATCACCCTTAGGATACCATAAGCCATAGTCAGATGTTCCCTTTAGATATCTAAAAATTCTTTTGACTGGTACAACATGAGATTCTCTAGGATTAGCTTGAAATCTAGCAACAAGGCCAACTGCATTCATAATATCAGGTCAGGTATGAGTCAGATAAAGCAGTTCTCCAATCATTGATCTATACCTTTTATAATCTACCTTAGGGGAATTATCATCTTTACTCAACTTGCATCTAGTTACCATAGGAGTACCTACTAGATTTAAATCATCCATTCCAAACTTTTTCAACAACTCTTTCACATACTTAGACTGAGATATGAAGATCCCTTTTTCTGAGTAAATGATTTATAGACCTAAGAAGAAATTCATTTCACCAATTATGGACATCTCAAATTCACTTTGCATCTAATCAGCAAAATTTTTTACACATACTTTCATTTCCACCAAAGATGATGTCATCAACAAATACATCAACAATCAAGATGTGTTCATGATCAATTTTGAAATAAAGATGTGTTCAGGTCTAGGAACAAGATCCCAAGTATGATTCTTTTCAATTTGTATTAATTCTTCTTCCATTGCCTTTACCCAACTTTCATCATTACAAGCTTCATTCATTCACTGATTTTGGTTCAATCTTTGAAATCAAACAATACTCCTCTTATCCTTCAGCAATTCTTCTAGTTTCAACACCTTTATTTTTATCTCCTATGATCTAATTTTTAGAATTATTCAATCTTACATACTTGGGAGTTTTGGGGTTTTCTTCAACTTCTGATTCTTGAACTTGTTCCTCAATGTCAGCATTAACTTCTTGAGTTATTAGATTCTCCAAAGTAGACTAAACTTGCTTTCCTTCATTTGGGCTTTCATTTTGATCATCTGATTCATTACCACAAAACCTTGAGGGTCTCTCCTTGCTTTCATCAACCTTGACATTAGCACTTTTCACAATCTTTTTCAATCTCTTGTTAAAGCACTAGTATGCCTCCCTTTGATTACAATAACCCATACATATTCCTTAATCATATCTTGCGTCAAACTTGCTTAGATCTTCATATCTTTTGATATAGCATTTACTACCAAAAACTCTAAAATATTTCAAAGAAGGAGCATTACCAAACCATAGTTCATAAGGTGTTTTACCAGAATTACCTTTGATCTGCACCTGGTTAAGAATGTAGACAACAGTACTTACAACTTCTCTCCAATAGACATGTGGAACATTTTCTTCCATCATCATGGTTCTACCAACCTCTTGAATAGTCTAGTTCTTCCTTTCCACAACTCCATTCTGCTAAGCAGTCCTAGGAGCATACAACTATCTTCTTATTCCATGCTTTTCACAAAATGCATTAAACTCTTTGTAGATAAATTCTCCACCTCTATCAGATCTTAGACATTTTATCTTCACACCAATCTCATTCTCCACCCTAGCCTTAAACACTTTGAGCCTGTCAAGAGCCTCTGATTTCTCTCTCAAGAAAGTGACCCACATCATCTGGGAGTGATCATCAATGAGCAACATAAAGTATCTATCTCCTTGTAGACTCCTAACCCTCACAGGACCACATAAATCAATGCGTACAAGTTCCAACAATCCACTTGAAGATTGTTCTTTGCTCTTGAATGTAGTTATGCTCTGCTTTCTCAATTGACATTCCTTACACATGCTATTGGTAGGTTTCATAAGATTTGGAAGATCTCTTACATCCTGAGTGGCACTTATCTTGACAATGTTCTCAAAGTTTATATGACACATTCTCCTATGCCATAGCCAACTCTGATCAATCTGAGAAATCAAACAACTTTTACCAGTACCACTTAAATGAAAGATGTTACCTCTGGTCTATGTACCAGATGCAATCTCAGTTCTAGATCTTTCCAACATTCTACATCTTACATCCTTGAATCAGAGATCATATCCCTTGTCAACCAATTGTCCAACACTGAGAAGATTATGCTTCAACCCTTCTACATACAAAACATCATTAGTGTTATTCTTACCATCAAGAGAGATGGATCTTCTACCATAGATTCTACTAGATGAATTGTCTCCAAACATCACAATTCCACCTTTACACCTTTCCATACTTACAAACTTAGTCTTATCACCTGTCATATGATGAGAGCATCCACTGTCAAAAACCTATTCATCATTTTCTTCAACCTGAGCAACTAAGGGTCTTTCCACATTCACACAACTAGTAGATTCAATAGGCACTGAATCTTCTTCTTTGATAGCAATGAACACCCATTCATTTCCTGAGGGTACTTCCCTTATCAGATTCATCATCACTAACTCCTTCAGTAGCTTCTTAGACATAGTAGCATTTCTTTTGAACCCTAGGTCTGTTAGGGTTTGGCTTTGAAACCCTCTCCAGACATCTTGAGGCAAAGTAACCAATCTTATTGCAAGCAGAACATTTGAAAGGCAACTTTCCTTCATACTTACCAGATCCTCTTGGTAATCTTTTGGCAAACAGGGCTTCAAGTTCTTCAAACTTTGAGTCATCTTCTTCAAGTTCCTTCCTCACCTTCTCAAATCTAGTTAGTCTTCTTGAAGAGATTTCACCTAGATCAAATCTTTGCTTTCCATAAACACTGGCCTTAAATGCAGATTTAGATTTAGGAAGAGAATCACCAAATTCACTCATTTCAAATGCTGAGAGCTTGCCAACCAACTGATCCCTTGTAATAGTTGTCACAATCCTGATTTCCTGAATAGCAACAACTCTATGCTTGTATGAAGCAGGTAAGGATCTAAGCACTTCTCTGATTCTTGTAGTGTTCCACCAGCACATCTGATACTATACACAAGTTCATTCACTTTCTGCATGTAGGAAGTGATGTTTTCATCTTCACTCATTCTCAAATTTTCATATCTACCCTTCAATCTTTGCAACTTAGAACATTTGACATATTCATCACCTTCATATAGAGTTTCCAACTTCTTCCAGATTTCATGAGCAGTTTTTAATTCTAGGACATTTGTCATTTCTATATCAGTCAGGGCACTTAGCAGTGCTTCTTTAGCTTGAATGTTGCATTCAGCATCTTTGAGTTCATCTGGAGTTGAAGGACCTTTCTCTAGAGGTATATACTCATCCTTTGTTATCAACTAGTAAGCATCACCCATGCATTGCAAATGACACTCCATGTGATTCTTCCAAAGAGAGTAATTTGTTCCATCAAATCTCAGACTATCCTTCTTGTAAGTCGACATCCTCGATCTTCTCAAGTGGTCAAGCTTCTTTCAGAGGAACTGGCTCTGATACCAATTGTTAAAATTAGAACAAACAACTGAGAGGGGGGTGAATTAGTTATCAAAAAAACTTTTATCATTTGCTGTAACTAAACTTCTTTACCACTTAATAAGAGATGAATGATATAACCATGAAAGCATGAATCAACAACACATGAGTAGAAACAAAATCAACACACATAACACCAAGATTTTTACGTGGAAACCTGGTTAAAGTAAAAACCATGGTGAGGGTTAACCCACAATATTCATTCTCTGTTCAAAGAATAGAAAATGAGGAAGGCACATGCCTTTAGGGTGCACTGCCCAGAGCTCACTGCTCAAGGAGGCTCACTACCTACAAAAATATTTATAAGTTTATCATAGAAAGATTGAACTGGAAAACAACATCTTCTTCATGCCAAGATCAGTTCCATTGATGTGCATAACACTAATGCTCTATCCCTCAAACACTTCTTTTCTATCTCCTCATCCTTTACTACTCTTCCTCTTCTACTCTTCCTTTTCTCTACTCTGCCTTTCTTCCCTTTTTATGATCTTGTCATTTTTGCACAAGGATGCATTTCCACAACTCAACCACATATATTTATATGCTTCATCAACCTTGGAATAATCATCAACTTTGGCACTACAAACATCTGACTTAATTTGAATCACTATACTGTCAGCCAAACATATCTGGGTTCCAAATCTTCCTCAAACAACACGCGACACTTCATAGAATCTCTCTTAGATCATCTGTAATATGCACAAAGCATACGGTTGGCCAAGACTAGAAAGAACAACAGCACTGAAGGACAAATCTTCAATCACGAGCTCAATCC
The DNA here is from genome assembly GCA_027924645.1 of Cunninghamia lanceolata. NCBI lineage: Eukaryota > Viridiplantae > Streptophyta > Pinopsida > Cupressales > Cupressaceae > Cunninghamia > Cunninghamia lanceolata. The sequence continues at coordinate 5,991,157 of BSBN01000582.1, forward strand.
TTAATGCAGACAACCAACACAATAGCTACACAATCTAGAGACCGCCACAAGCACAACAAAATCAACAAGAATAACCACACCACCTCAGATCACAAGAAACACTTGCACCTTCATCCAGGAACTCAAGAACACAAACTGTTATGACTGTCATACTAGAAGGATTGCTTGCAGACCTCCAAACCATGAACCATTTGATTTGAGGATACACACCGACCTCCGAAACACTCCTCTATATCCGTAGATCATAATATTTCAATGTGGATCAATCTAGACCAAATTCCTTTCACCTTGTCACCTCTAAACAACTACAAAACCTGGTTCTACTTAGATGGCCATAACTTCACAAAATCTTCATGTAGATACCTTAAATATTAATTGGAGCAACTTCAGACAATCCTTTACAACACCCTTTGGTCCATAGACTCTAATCTTCATCTTACTAGGAATGCAGAGAAATCTACTTCACTAAACTATACTGACTTCACTATCTCTTATAAAGAGATATGTAACTCACTTGTTTCTTCTAGAGTGGCTAATTTTCTTAATATCCTCAACATACAAGCCTTTTAGAATGGGATACAATTGACACTAATGGCAACAAGGATGTGTTGACATTAATGACAACAACAATTAGACACATATTTACAACAAGAGAGGCAAACAGAGGGCAGTTAGGGCAATGCCTGTCAATTTTGTTCCTTCAATGTGGTGATTTTAAGTTAAGACTCTTTTAAATCTAAACCTTTGTTTTAAGGTTTCACTCCTTAGAAGAATCCAATAAGCACCGTAGATGGTGATTCACTACTCGAGCTCTATTGTGGTATCGGGTATCACCGATTCCTTAGGAAAGAGGGGCTAGTGACCTGATGAGTTTGATCCCTCAAGTGTTCACTTAAGTGAACATGCAACTAGTGATTATAAGTCACCTTTAAATTAAAACCAAAAGTAAACTGTCATAATACTTGAGTGTTGACACTTAGGGTTTAGTCTCTAGGTCATTAGGGTTTAGACTTAAACTTGTCTTTTGCTCTTGAACATAAAATTTGAGATCTGGTCTGCAACATGTAATATGATGAATATGATTCAAAACCTTGTAGAAAATTGCCTCAAGTATTTAAGGCTTTATCATAACATCCTAATGACGATAATGAAGACAAAGCAATTACCTTTTGCAACATGATACAAGACTAATTCAAATGAGCTCATGCCACAAAATCACAAAATCATACTAAGATCCTGATGATCTATTCATGAGGAATGATGAATCCTCCAACTTTGATACTACCACACATCAATCTTGATGAAGCCATAGATAGAAGCATCAATATCCTTAGAAACAACATCACTGATATATATATATATATATATATCAACTTATTAACCTCGCTATTACATCAACCATCTTCAATTACCTCACATGTCAATTGCCTCAAGTCATCAAGATACATATCAAGGTAACTTTTGCTTTGTCCATACTTCACTGTCCTTTTGTCATCCACTGTCCTTTGTCATCAACCTTTTGCCATCAAGGACAAACAACACAACAAACTCCCCCTTTGTCCATGAATGGTAAAACAAAACCACTCCCCCTTTGAGTTTATCGACAAAGTACTAAAAGATGTGAACAATGGATAGCATTTCAAGAGAAGGTGTTAACTTGTACACCCACAACAAAGTGACACCAGGAAAGAGGTGAGAAGTTGTAAACAACAGTCAGTGAAGTTATCCAAAGAAAGCCACAAAGTGCATATATAGATTGCAGATAAGGTAAGCAAAGAATGGACACCCTACAACAACATGACCACTGGGAGAAATGCCATACCCTGGGCCAAGAGCTAATAAACACAAACCATTACCTGTAACCTCTAGGCCTGTCTGCCTATAACCAAAGCATGTGGCACTGAGTCATACAAACAAGTATGGACCTGTCACTAACAATCATTTGTACCACCATCAAGAAGACACTACTTTCACTATCAAACTAAACATAAAGACACTACTTTCACTATCCATACAAAGGTAACTATACTATTCACTGTATAGCTCTACGCCACTAGCCATTTCCACTATCCTCTACACCTATTTTTGAAACAAGATTGACTTTACATAGTTGATTGAGGAGAATACAATTCTCTCATACTCTGTCTTAGACTCATCTTTTGATGTCACACTTACACAAGTCAACTGCTAAGATCATGATAGTACCATGAAGACTATCATCCTCTGTCCATTCAGATAAAATGATTGAACATGACGATTGCAATATGCAAGGTAAATTAACAATACTGTCTTGTCAGTAACAACACCCCACATATCTAAACACTGGTCAAAAACATTGAACTTAAATTTGTCTCATATCATGAGGAAGCAACAAGCACTGTCAAATTATTATCAAAAAAACATTGATTACAATATCATGAATACTAGATCAAATTATCATTTTTCCATATATTGATAAATGTTTTCCTTGCACTTTCAACATAAATACATGTCCTCAACACTGTCCTGCATTCTTGTCCTAACACCACTATCACAATTTCAATATTGCAAACATTAAAATATGTAGACCAATTCTATAAGAAGCAAACTGCCATAATGAACACTGTCAAAATAATCATAGTTGACACTCAACACTGAGCATGAGGATATACTATCATGAAAATTCAGTGAAAGAGAAAATACTATCAAAAAATTGTCATGAAGATGCAATCACTGCTCATTAATGCTCATGGAAATAATGTACACATAAAAGTCACTATCACTAATTCATTCATAGTTGAAAATTGTTCACTTGAATCAAAGTACTGCCCTCACTGTCACAACATCACAAAAGTAGAAAACACCACAAAAATACTGTCATAGGAACCTTACAGTCTTATTTGTCTCTTCTTTATTTGCAAACATGTTTTTTAGAGATACTTGCAACTACAACAAATAACATAGATTCCATACCATGTTCTTGCATCAACAAATGAAGGATTATACCTATCTCCATGTCATTGTAGTCAGAAACATCAACACTGTCACTACAGTCATAACACCACTAAGCACCACTAAATCATTATAGAGAAACAATAAAAACATCTCCATCTACTGCTGACTATTCCATTATCATGAAACTCATGAACAACCTGCTATGAAATAACCAATCACAATCAACTAAACACTGTGATATCAACCTTGTTATGACATGAATGAATGAACAAGATTGTTATGAAGATCTTGAAGCAACATAATGATCTTGAAGTATACTAAACCTCAGCCATGCAACATGTCAATCCTCAACCATCACTTTGATCAAACTTATTTTTCTTTCCTTTAGTCAATTAAACACTAACAGTTATGTCAACTATGTGTAACAACATTGTTATGACATAGAACATGAATGACTATCCCCTAGTGGTTTGCAAGCCATCCTATGATCCTATGGTCAACAAGACCAACATCAAATAAGATGAACAATAACACTGCAAAACTAAAGAACAAAGAACCTTGTTGCTTTTGAATAGACGTCAACACTGTCATACCTACTATTGAAGCAAGAACACTAAAGACAATAACAACCATTCAAATATCAAAACATCCCATGAATGTCTCTTGATATAGTGGACTATGAGTAAACCATCACCAATCTTTGAATAAGCACAAAAGAAACACCTTGCAATGAACACCATGAGAACAAATGACTCTTTAAGACTGTCACCTTGGGAACAAATGGCATTGTATGCTCTTGACTTGAAATGATCAAGATAACTAGCACCCAAAGCATAGAGCCATATATTATCCATTGTCCATTGTGAGGACAAAACTATCTTAAGTACATATGGTGGAAATACTGTGAGTACAAGCTATCTTCAACATAAAAACCTTCCAATGAAATTAATCCTTAAGACACTCACAAATATAAAATAGTTGAAGTTAAGGGTGTCAACAAGGTTCTAACCATTTTCAACACAATCAAAGACTACAGTCCAAATGAATGCCACAGTCACAATGACTATCTAAGTGATGTCAAAGACTGTAAAGTAAATATGCAATATGCACTGTCAACAAAATGTGCAAGCCATCAAGTAGAAGATATAATTACTCTGCCATATTGAGTAGAAAGAATACAATCCACAAGGCATGAAGAATATCACTATGCATCAAATCAAAACACCAACCTCACTGTTCACATTTAGACAAATGTTTAAACATAGTCTAACATTTATAATGCATGAAACTCCTCAATGAGTTATGTATCAAATCAACTGATCATTAGTACAAAATCATTCTTGAACATCATTAAAGCACTGTTTGCATGCAGAGCATTCATGTTCATTATTTTTGATTATATAAGGCGGCTAAACAAGGGGCCGAACCCTTAACAAAAATAGAAAGGCCTGAAGACAAAACAGAGCCTTACACCAGAAACAACATATACCACCAGTACATAATGCCAGCAGAACCAGCAAAACTAGCTGCTAAAACTAAAGCCAAAAAATAGAGTAACAGAGTATCAGTAGTAAAATAACAAAGACAGAGGAGACCATAGCTCTCCTTACTAGACCATAGAGTTAATAATAACATCCACTTTTTCAACCAAATCATCACTATCAGTATTGACAGTAACCCCCAAATTCTTCAGCATAGAGAGGTTGAGGAGAATAGAGGTCCTGAGCACAATGGAGAGAACCCATTCCAACTTCGCAATGCGGACCCGCAGACCAGCAAGATCAGCCCCCAGACCATCATCAGTCTCCATAGCATCCTCGACTTCTTCCACAAACATATTGCCCGCTTTGTCAGCATGGCCAATAGAGTCAGCAGTTTCCTCCCTTGTATCATGCGTTTCCTGCTTGTCTTCATCATCACCTAAAATATCCTGAATCTCCACATCCCTATCATCCTCCCCCCTGGTGGATTCATCCGAGCCGCTCTCAGAATAGTCAATGAACTTGGTAGAGGGAGCCGGCCTGCCAGCAATACGTCCAGACCACCGAACTACAGAAGAAAACCCCTCCCCACACGCCTTCTTCACAGAGGAATCCCTTCGCTGTCCCACCGGGGTCCTACCAAGGGTTTTAGGGGTCCCAACCACTGTCTTCCCAATATCCATTTCACCAATAATCTTTTGCTTTTTACTCTTCTTAGAAATAGTCAGGCCCGGGGAATCGACAGGATTTGCCACAGGAGTGCAATCTGTAGTTGTTTTGATAGGAATAGGGGAGGGCCCAGGTTCATCAACATCAGGAATATCCTTAAGATTAGAGGAGGGCTCGCCGTCCCCACTAGTGGCAAGAATGGATTTAGAGGGCACGAGGGCAAGATGATGATTATACAAATAGAGAATAAGGCCTTGGTGGAGAGGGATAGGCTTCAGAGCAGGGTTTTTAGCCAGTTTCGCCCGAACCCTAAGGACAAAAAACTCCAAGGAAGAAAGCAAATAAAACGGAAAACTAATTTTAGCATTGCAACAAAAATGATTTAACAGGGGGAGATGGTAATTATAAAACCTGGTAAAGCGGCCCTCGAGGGTAAAGTATTTCATGAGGATGAAACAAATAGCATCCCATGGCTCTAGCAGCTTGGCTCTGTCAAAACTACCCTGGTAAGGGACCAATTCTTCACCATCTCTGAGAAACAGTTGCTGGCTGGAGAGGTCCGCAATTTTAGTTTTGCATTGTAGCTTCAAGCCCTGGGTAAACATACCGATAGCCATAGCTATTACGCTTTCAGAAACTTCAAATCTGATGCCACCCACCGAAACCCATCGATTCTGCCAAGACTGCGCAAACTGTTTAGAAAGAGCTTCATTATAACCATTAAGCCTCTCCAAATAGGGGCTAATCCCACCCTCCTTGCAGTAATGCCAAGCAACCAAATTGTCCCTAAATTCACAGCACGAGACAGGTTCCATTCTAATTCTATCGCTCCCCATAGCGGTATGACAGCGCATTCCACAGAAACCCCCAAACTCCTTAGTAGTCTTAACAGGAGAATTACAATCATTAACAAGGTAGATAATGTGGGTAATAACATCACACACAATCTCATAATAATGGGAGGCCTTACAGACATCAATCCCATGCTTAACCATAATTACGCGACACAAGCCATGATGATCCGGCCATCCACTCACCTTATGAGAAAGAGGAGCAAATTTGACAGTAGGAAAAGTACAAAAGGATGCGTACTTCAAGGGACACGTCAGCCCCTTCCCAAGAAACTGATAGTATGAGCTATCTTTCAAACACATCAGCCTCCTCAAGACCCAGCCACGTCTTTAAGAATAATATTCTTAATATTCAAAGGAACATAATCAAATTGACGCCAAACCCTCCAATTTGAATAACGCTGTCCGAGTTCAGCACAAGCGTCTACCACGCCATTGCCCTCACGGTAAATATGTGAGATATTCACATTTATAAACTTCTGCAAGAGAAACTAAATATCTCTGATAATGTCTTTCAACTGAATACCAACATTCAATTTATTAGTTATGGCATCAATGACCATTTTAGAATCTCCCTGAATCTCCAAACTCTGAATACGAAGGGATATGGCCAATTTAAGCCCCCAAAGAAGAGCCATAGCCTCAGCATAGTTATTGCTATGACAACCCAGACCTCCAGCATAGACAACAAACATCCACCCTCTATCATCACGGATGATCCCTCCCCCACTAGCTGTACCATTAAGCTTAGAGGCCCCATCAAAATTGAGCTTCATCCAATTAGAAATCAGAGGCTGCCATTTAGTGTGAAGTCTCTGCAACAGTTTAGTATTGTTATAAGCCAGAATATGGTTGAGAACCTTCCAGTTTACTGCAATTTGTTCTTCCTCCGGAGTCAGAGGTTTCTCCGCAGTGCGGATATGGGCCGAAGTAACACTCTCCACAAGAGTCTTCATAAAAGTATGAGAGACCTAAGAGACCTCTCGCGCAGTATCCCTAAAGATTCAATGGTTGCACTCTTTCTACAAAGTCCAACTCAAACACGGCAGAGTCTGATTCCATAACTCAACGAGCTAGGGATGGGAGAAGGGAGGATACCAATTGTTAATAACTTCCAGGATATTAGAGTTGCAAGCCCACTGAATACCAAAATTGCTGAGGATAAGGCTCCAAATATCCTTAGCAAAGTTACAATGAAAAAACAAATGAGAAACCGTTTCCTCCTTTTCACAGCATAGACATCATTTGTTGACCCAGGTGAAACCTCTCTTCTGCAAATTATCTTGGGTCAGAATTTTGTTATGAACAGAGGCCCACCAGAACATGTTAATTTTTGGGATCAGTTTGTGATTCCAGACTTTTCTCCATATATCCTTTCGATAGAGCTCAGGGACCAATAAGTGATAGGCAGACTTAATAGAGAATCGGCCATTCTTATCTGGCCACCAAAATTGCTCATCTTCATGAGGGAAGATGGGAATTCTAACTTCATGAATCAACTTTTGAACCAACTGAGCTTTAGAAGCAAGGTCGGGGCGATGGGGACAGCAATCCAACAAATTCCTCCAGCTCCTGTGACCATTATTGTTGGATATATAATCACTGACCTTATGGCCAAAAAACTGAGTAGCAATGCCAGCAATCGCACCCATATCTCTCTGAGAGATGAGAGCCTTGTCTTTTAGCCAAATATCAGTCCAAAACTTGATACCCATGCCATTTCCCAGCTTCCATCGGAGCCCTTGCATGAGTAGATTTCTAGATTGCAACATTTTGTTCCAAATGACCGATCCCTTAGGAAGACCTTCTTGTTGGAGGAAGTTAGACCAATCAGTGACATGCAAATATTTGGCTTGTATGATTTATGCCCAATCTTTCTGATGGTGGATCAAATTCCAGTTAATTTTGGAGAGCAGGGCTTTGTTCATATTCCGTATGTTGCAGATATTGAGACCTCCATGGGATTTGGAAGACAAACTTTATCCCAGCTGACCAGGGACATCCGTTGTTTATCTTCAGCTCCCGTCCATAAAAATTTTCTTTGAATCTGTTCCAACTTAGTAGCAAAAGAAGTAGGAATTTTGAAAAGAGAAAGGAAATAGGTGGGAATACCTTGCAAGGAAGCCCGAAGAAGCTGCAACTTACCAGCACTGCTGAGGACTTTCCCCTTCCAACCAATCAATTTCCATTGGGTTCGTTCCAAAAGGCTATTCCATAAATTTGGGGAAACTTCTTTAACCATAAAGGGAAGACCTAGATAGATAGCAGGAAGAACATCTTCAGCACAATCAAGGATATGGATAATTTTTTGATGAAGAGAAGTGTGAGTATTAAAAAAATACACATTACTCTTTTGGAAATTAATTCTTTGCCCAGATGCAAGGGCATAGAGGTTTAAAATATTCTTCCATCTCCGAGCTTCAATCACCGAAGAGATGCCAAAGAGAAGGGTATCATCAACAAATTGCTGCACAGACATAGGGGCAAGGGAGGAAGCAGGTTTAATGCCCACAAGGTGTTTAGAGACCACGTTATATTGAATGAATCTCCCAAGAGCCTCAGCCATCATGATAAACAAGTAAGGAGAAAGGGGATCCCCCTGCCGGAGACCGTGCGAGGAGGAGAAAAAACCCCAAGGAATCCCATTAATCAATATAGAAAATTTGATGGAAGAGACAGCCGTCTAGATGAGGAGATGAATTTTGTCATTAAACCCAAATTTTCTAAGAACTTGAAATAGAAAATCCCAAGAGACTCTATCATAGGCTTTAGAGATATCCAACCTAAGGGCCATACTCGGCAGTCTGCTCTTCTCCATGGAATGAATAGTTTCATGGGTGGAGATCACAGCATCCAAAATTTGGCGCCTAGGAATGAAGCCTTTTTGGGAAGGAGAGATGATTTTGTCAAGAAAAGGTTGAAGTCTCATGACAAGGACTTTGGTACAAAGCTTATAGATAGTATTACACAAGCTGATAGGGTGAAAATTAGAAAGATTGGTAGGTTTCAACTTTTTAGGGACAAGGACAAGAAAGGTGTTATTGAGCTGCTTTGAAAGCTTACCAGTTTTAAAGAAATCCCGAACCGCCGCAGTGAGATCAGTCCCCACAATATCCCAGTACTCCTGAAAAAAGATAGGAGGGAAGCCATCTAGACCCGGAGCTTTAAAAGAACCCATAGAGAATAAAACATCACGAACCTCCTCCTCAGAAATAGGCCTCAGTATTTCCCTATTATCTTCCTCAGTTATAAGAGAGGGTATATTGTCAATAAACTACTTAGTAGCCCTGTCATTATCAACACCAGTGGCCGGTTCAGTCAATAAGTTCTGAAAAAATAACACAGCTTGTTCCCCAATCTCATTGTCCTCAGTGATAACATCCCCATTGTCTAGACACAGTTTAGTGATGGAGTTAGCCTTCCTATGTTTCATGGCAGAAATATGGAAAAAGGCAGTATTGCGATCTCCCTCCTTAAGCCACTGAACCTGGGATTTTTGCTTCCAAAAGACCTCTTCACGGCCCATAAGACTCTTCCATTCTGAAATTAGGTCATGTTCTTGCTGAGAAGTATCTTTGAACACATCCCCTTGAGCAATCCACTGCTGAATATCCTCAAGTTTTCCAGCTAAAGATTTCTTCTGCCAAAACACATGACCAAAATTGTGTCTATTCCATCCCCGAACCTCCTGTTTAATATCCAGCAGCTTCTTAGCTAATCTGAACATAGGAGTACCCTAAATAGGAATTTGCCACCATTGGGTCACCAGTTGCCTGAAATCCTTATGCTTAATCCACATGGCTTCAAATCTGAAAGGGAAAGGACCCCGATGACATGAATCATGCCAATGGAGGAAAATAGGGCAATGATCAGATATGGTTCGCGAAAAAGCCTGCAATTGCATCTTATGATGAGTGTCCCAGTTACTCGAGAGAAGAACCCTGTCTAATTTAACCTGGATCAAATGGTCCCCACGTCTCTTGTTGGACCAGGTAAAAATCTGATTTTGAACTCCACATCAAGTAGTCCCCAATCATTAATAAACTCAGCAAAATCAAACATGCTGTCAGAGTAATCAAGGTTCCCACCATATTTCTCAGAAGGATACAAAGGAGTATTGAAGTCACCAGCCAACATCCATTTAGAACGCGGAGCCTTGGTCAGGGTATTACTCAAATCCATCCATAAAGACTGTCTCTGAGCTCTGGTGTTAGGACCATAAATATTGATGAGATACCAGTTGAAAGATGGTAAGGAGAAATTGGTAACCAGGAAATGCTTGTCAGAAGCCACAAGGGAGCCCTGAAATTTCATACCGTTCCACATAGTAACAATCTCGCCAGACGCCCCAATAGCAGGACTAATAGAAAACTCGGCCTTAGGCCATATGTAATCAGCAATTTTCTTAAAGTTTTCCTCAGTCATCTTGACCTCCTGCAGAAGCAAAATGTCTAACTTATTATCCAAAATACAGTTTTTGACCTTGAACTATTTTGAAGGGCTATTGAAACCCCTCAGATTCTAGGATAAGATCCTCATTTTAAAGGTTTGAGGGAGGAGACCTCTAGAGTTTTCTGCTTACCAGAAGCAATTTCCTTAGCAATCTCTCGTTGCCGAGTTTCTCGAAGGGTTGGTCGCCCTTGTTTTGAGTCAGTGCCCACATCAGCAGTCTTCTTTCCTTTATGAGTCTTCCTCTTAGGGGTAATCCAACCTTCAGGATCATTCCCACTACCACTGGGGCCAATGTCAACTGTCAAGGCAGGATCAGCATCATCAACTTCCCGCACAGGGTTCCTGGTTGACTCAAGGACATTAGCATCTAGGGGAACAGCAGAGGAAGCCTGTAGATTAAGGGCTTTATCATCTTCAACAACCTCATTGATCAAACGATCCTATATTTCACCCTCCTCACATCCAGAAGAATTCTGTCGGTCTGTCTGACTAACAGTGTCAAAAGCCTCATTCTGACCACCTATTTCCAGAAGTTGTTCAGCATTCTCCTCCAACAAAGTAGTATCCTTATGGGTTGCAGCCGTTGGGCTTGTCTTGTCCTTAGCCTATTCAGGATGGTCTTCTAGGAAAGCATTTTCCACATTACCCCCCATTACCTAATGGTCAGGGGTAACAGTTGTTTGAGAGTGGGCCTCAACCTCAATATGGGATTCAGTCTGCCCACTCGTGGGCTTAGTTTTACATTAAGTCATTATGTGGCCCTTCTTCTTGCATATTTGACAAAAGGTGGTGGCATTTTCGTAAAGGATTGGCTGAGTCCATACCCCATATTTGGAATTTAATGCAATGGACATAGGAAGGGTTCAGTTTATCTCCACATTGACACAAAAACGAGCAAAAACACAGCGGGATTGATTACGGGTAGTATGGTCCATAGTAACAAACTGGCCAAAAGAGTTACCAATAGCAGAAAAAATCTTTTCATCCCAGAATTCTAAGGGAAACCTAGGTAAACAAACCCAAAATAGGAGCAGATTTATTGAGATCCGAGCTAGGGTCGAACCTAGGTTTCCATTGGCATAAAGCAAGCGAGTGCGACCCATAAAGCTAGGGTCCCCCAGCAAGAGAAGCAATCATATCCTCCCTACTGGTAAATTTAAATAGGAATACTCCTCTTGCCATAGCAATGACCGAAACACTACCCTTAACTCTCCACCGAGAGGAAACCCATTTATGGACCATCTCAATATTGGGATGAAAGGAAAAGAATTTACCTACCAGAGCCAGATCCATGTTTGCCACAATTTCTTCAACCAGACCATCCGGAAAAACCAGAGCCGTGCCATCTGCAGAAACTTTCTGGACAGGCATACCCGCCATGCATTTAGAAGACCCCAGCAGTTCCCCTGTTACCACTTGTTTCCATCCGTTAGACAGGGCGTCCGCCATCATAGCCCCAGAGGTGCTACCCAAGGTAGCCACCTCCATTGACACTGAGAACAGTCAAAGCTAAAACCCTAGAAAACCCTAAGCAACCATAGAAAGCAGTCTTCACACCTATTTTTTCTTTTACTACTAACAAATTGTTTTATTCATGTTCATTGTTACCAAAGATCAAGCAAGATAGTAGTCTTCAAAAACTAGAACTATTACCAACATCAGAACACCAAAACACTACAAAGACACAAGTTATTTGCTACTTACTATAGGGTTTGTATGATAAAACTATAAGCACCCTCGCCTATCCTCATGCTCCTTTTTATGCACTTACAGATGTCACTTATGTAGTATGCACAAGCTTAGACTCATCCTTCTTCTAATTTTGCTTTCTTCCCCAAACCTTTTGAATGCTTCTCTTCTTGGGATGACTAATTGATTTCTTTAAAGCACTCATACAATATTGTGTAATATGTCCAATATTATGACATCTATAGCATAAAATATTGCATTCTTGATGAAAGGAAAGATAGTTTCTTCTAGGCATTCTATGAGACCTTTTATTGACATTCCTTACATGATCATATCTTTCATAAAACTGACAATTTCTTGCTAGGTGATCAACATTATTATAGTTATAACAAACACTATTATAGCCCTAATTTGGGAAAATATAAGAATTCTTATCCTTATTCCATCCAAATCTATTTCTTGAATCAGTTTTACAGTCTCTAGTTCTATGACCATAAACTTGGCATGAATAGAAATAACCATGAAACTGAGAATAGTTATACCTTATTGAATGGTACTTCCTAACAGGTAGAGGTCTTGAGGTTCTACTTTTCCTTCTACCTTCATCAAAACATTTATCTTCTTTCTTATCTATAGGAGCAACAACATGATGATGCAAATCTATCTTCTTCCTTGGTGTATTCTTGATTTTAGAAGTCTGCCCTTCTCCATATCTTAGGCCAGTAGTGTCCTTGTGATTCTTTTGCTTGCTTAACATTTCATTTAAGCATTCAGTACTCTTTTCCAATTGTAGATTCTTGTACAACTGAGAAGATGACTTTTCCAATTCCTTTCTCAAAGAAACTATTTCTAACTCTAGTTTTAGGTATTCATTAGTTTTGACTTCAAGATTAGATTTTGTAAAATCAACTATCCTTTTGTCTTCTTCTATTTCTATCTTTAGGTTGATAATAAGTTTGTTAGACTCTTTAAGATCTAAAGAAACTTTTGTAAAATCTGAACATACCTTGTCCTTGGAATCGTTTCTTGTTGAAGTTGGTCTTTTATTCTCTAATTCTATTTTTTGAGTTGCTTGATTGTATCCAGAGCACACAAGAGTTCACCTTCTATATCAACCTCATACTCATATTCACCACACTCTTGTTCATAGTCACCTTCACCCACAAAGAGATCTCCTTCTTCATCATTAATCTCAACAACAAAATCATCTTTTCTGTCATCAAAACTATCAACTGCAACACCATGCTATTTATCACACTTTGTATCAACATTCAGGGTTGACTCATGCAACAACTCATTACTTGACTTGACTGGGGCTTATTTTACAACCTTTTGCTTGGCATCTTTCTTTTCTCTATTTCTTTTACACTTTTCCATGGTACTCCACTATCAAGACCTACCCAATCCTATTATAATTGTACAGGGAACCTATGCTGTGATACCACTTATTGGAGTACATAACCACTAAGAGGGGGGTGGTGAATCAGTGGTCTAGAAACCTTAAAAACTTTCTACACCTTTTAACACACTGAATAGAAAATGAGATAGACACCAAAGAATCATACAAGTATAATGATGAGTAGAATGTACAAGACCTTAATCAACGACACAAACATGAACCATAACACATGTTTTGATGAGTGGAAAACCCTCATAGGGATAAAAAAACACTTGGGAAAATTGCCTCACTGGCTTAATAAAATCCGACTGATTATAGAGCCTCACTGGTTATTTTTTGTGGCTCATTGGTAATGCCTCACTGGCTACACAATAAGCCTCACTCGCAAAGGAACCTCACTGGTTACAAGTATATGCGTTACTAGAAAATATAGTTGCCTCACTGGCAAATACAACTTTCACATCAATTTGATTCTCTGAATAAAAAGACAGAGTATAATCTATGTTTAACTACAAATCAAGGGTTGTAGATGGATTCTACAACTCCACTACTCAATCTTTATCACTTTGTGAATATAAACATGAGACTGATTACAATACTGTCCTAATATCATCATTATATCAACAGGACTGATACAAACATACTTACTGACTTATCACTCCCTATCTTTCCTCTTATTCAACATAATGCATCATCATGACTTGAACTAATATGAATAGGACATTCACCTTTACAAGATCTGCATCTAAGGCATAGTCACATTAGTACAACATAAATGATTCCTTATGTCTCCTAAATAAGATTTACCACACTTTCTTTGCAAGATATGAATGTAGATACAACAAACTAACAATGACAATTATGATCTCTGTCTCATCAAGTTATCTTGGATTGTCTTCAAACACTGCTCCATAACATGTTGTTCCTGATATAATTTAATCAAACCATAAGCTTATTTGTTAAAGATCCTTAATGCAAGCACTGCAAATAAGGCACCTTTTTTGCAACCTTTTATACTATATAGGATATCTCTTTGCAAGAATTCATAATACCAATGGATAAGCTGAGCAAAAGCTTCTCTAAATTCAACCATTCAACTTCTCGAGACCATACATCAAAATGCTTATAAATAGCAATTGAAAAAGCACATCTTCGGTGACAGTTACAGAGGCAAATAGAGGGAAGTTAGGGCAATGCCTGTCATTTTTGTTCATTCAAAGTGGCCATTTTAATTTACAACTCTTTTTAATGTAAACCTTTGATTTAAGGTTTCACGCCTGAGAAGAATCTAATAAGCACAATGGATTGTGATTCTTAGCCCAACCTCTATTGTGGTATCGGGTATCACGGGTCCCTTAGGAAAGAGGGGCCAGTTGCTCGATGAGTTTGATCCCTCAAATGTTCACTTAAGTGAACATGTATCCGATGATTATAAGTCACCTTTAAATTAAAACCAAAAGTAAACTTTCATAATACTTGAGCATTGACACTTAGGGTGTAGTCTCTAGGTCATTAGGGTTTAGACTTAAACTTGTCTTTTACTCTTGAACATAAAATTTGAGATCTGGTCTGCAACATGTAATATGATGAATATGATTCAAAACCTTGTAGAAAATTGCCTTAGGTATTTAAGGCTTTATCATAACATCTTTATGAAGTCAATGAAGACAAAGCAATTACCGTTTGTAAGATGATACAAGACTGATTGAAATAAACACATGCCACAAAATCACAAAATCATACTAAGATCTTAATGATCTATTCATGAGGAATGATGAATCCGCCAAGTCTGATACTACCACACATCAATCTTGATGAAGCCATATATATATATATATATATATATATATATATATATATATATATATATATATATATATATATATATATAACATCAATTCCAACTCAACAACTAATGTATCTCAACTTATTAACCTTGTTATTGCATCAACCATCTTCAATTACCTCACATGTCAATTTCCTAAAGCCATCAAGATACATATCAAGGTAACGTTTGCTTTGTCCATACTTCACTATCCTTTTTTCATCCACTATCCTTTGTCATCAACCTTTTTCCATAAAGGACAAAAAACAAGATAAGGTCTTGATCCTTCAAAGGCCTCTCATTGCAACTGCAAGCTAGAATTTCATGACTTCCTATCACTCTGTTCCTTCATCTAATAGTTTAAATATGTATATATTTTCTTGTCTCAAGTGTCTAGTACCAACACGGATAATAGTTTTAATAGAACATTTTAAGTTTGTCCAAGATATTTAACTTGGTTCATGGATTCACATCTAATCAAAATCAATAATTTAATGTCTGATAAAAGTCAATCATATTCTTGTAAAAAAATTGTATGTTCATTATGCATGGATGTGAGATCCTTAGAAGTTATCTTTTCTAATCACAAATCATATAAAGGTGAGTAATTAAGAATCCTTATCATTAATGGTTTCATGACATACTTCTTAAAAATGAACTTTAAGGCTAAACTTTCAATCAGTACGGTAGACACTTAAAAATGTCCTCAATCTACAAATGCCAATTTCACACCAATTTCTTTCACATTCTATTATTAATGAAATAATTTTTAATTATTTAATTAATTCATCAATCATTTGCCTATTTTCCCTAATTTTCCTCTATCATTAAATAATTAATTTTAATTAATTAGTTATTTAATTATTCACTCAACATCCACTTTCCCCCTTTGATTTAAATAATTAAACATCTATTTAAATTATAGGCCTTGTGCTAATTAAATAGGTCCCAATTATTTATTTAATCCTCTCACATTATTCCCCTTCTCAAATACATTAAATAAATGAACCCAATTTATTTAATTTAAAAACATTCTCCACCTCATCATTTCTTCTAATTTAAAATTATCTCTTCCTCTAGTGGAGGGAAACCCTAATCAACCTCCACCCTTAATTTTGCTCCAAAGTCAACTTTGAATCTGCACCCTCCATTCAAACATGTTCTTCTATAAAACAACTTCTCTAGCTCATTTTCATCTCTCTTAGACATCTCCTAGACTCTCTGAAGCTCAAAACCTAACCCTAATCTACCATACATTCTCCAAAATATTCCTAATCACTCATTTGAGCTTCTCTAGATTGTTGCAAAACCTACAAAATATGAGAACATAATTGTGAGATTGAGGAGGATAATGGAGATTAGTCAATAGCTAGCTTAGAATCATAGTTTATTTGATGTTTATTTGATTGATTTTTTAGCTAGTTTGCAATCCATTGGGAGCTAGGGTTTGTTGTCATTGTTTTCTACCCATTTGATAGCTTTTTCCCTATCTCATTCTAGTGAACCTGACGTGAATCTAAGTGTTTATTGTCAACTTCTAAAAAACAATTTCTATAGGTTGCTCCCAAGCCTCAAACAGACCTCACCATTGAGTTTAGGAGGCCTTCCAAATGAAGATTGACATAAAACTTGCTAGGTTTTGGTCACTATAAATTTTTTGAATCTTTTGATTTTTTTTCTAGGGCACAGTCCATACAGGACAGATCTATATGGATCCATATTGTATGGATCCATACCATACGGACCCATCATATAGTTTGCAATACCATCCACACTATGTTCTGTTTGGTTTATGGTTGATGGATATTGAAGGTTTAACATTTTTTGTTGTAGGTAGTATTTTATGTTGCAGGTTTTACTTTATTGCAAGGTCGACTATTAATGACTAGTTTTTGATCACCATAGACCAGTCACCTTCACTCCTGTACACCTAGTCAACCACCATTCAAAACCCTAACTTCAGTCACAAGCTTTGCCTCTACAAATAATGCTCGTCACCACCATGGAACCTTCTATCTGTCACCACCATTGTAGTCAAGCAAAAATATTTAGAGTTTGTTGTTTGTTCCCTTGTCACTACCTAGATCTAACCATCCACAGATGTTGGTTCACTACATTGCTGAGCCATTCACAGTTTACCAGCCGAACCCATTTCACAGTTCGTGGATCTTAAATTTTAATGTTATTGCTTTTTGTTATTGTTTAGTATTCACGGTTACCACTAACATCTTTCATAAGGTTATAGAGCATTTATTTCAAAATTGTCCACCAAATTGGAACTAAGGCTAATTGCCCACCAGGAGCTTGACGTAGCCACCATGGATGACTTACCCAAGCTGCTACTTAGCCACGGGTGGAGTCACAGGTGAATGTGAACACATTGTAGTCAATTGTGGGGTTCAAAAGTTTATTGTTAGAGTCTAATCATGATCCCTTAGTAGCTCGTTGGTCACTCTGAGTCTTATGTCAAAATAGTTAAGGTGACTTGTCTTTACTTCTACATTTAATAATGCATTTTATCAATTAGTGGATCTCCCTTTTTTGCCAAAGCCCAGCATGCCTTGTCATTTCTAATAGCCCATGGTCACTGTTGTAACCAACAAGGAGAGAGGGGGCCTTATATTTGCTTTTTCATTTTTAATTTTTTACCTCCTCTCGGTCCCTGGTCATATGGATGACCAAGAGCACTGCTAGCTCCTAATTGTTGAGTTAATTGCCATAAGATAACTATTACATGTGATCAAGAAGGAGAAAACTACTAATAGTTAGTTTGAACAGTCACATTCCCCTTTCCCTCTTACATGCCCTAATAGGGAAGCTTTTTCTTTTGACCATAACTTGGGCATATGACATAAACAATTGGCAAACAAGGGCTCATCATAAAGCTGATTCTACCAACTACGGAATGGTATAAGTTTTTTCAGGTAATGGTGTTGTTTCATCAAGTATTTTTGTAGTCAAAGTTAGCATTCATTATAAACTTCAAATGCTTACAACTTCTGCAAATTTGATCTGATTTTTGCAATTTTTTTTAAAACAGCTTAGAATTTTGTCTACTTTTTGATGCTGCTATTATTTTTGAACTATAATTGATAAAAAAAATTAGATATTTTCAAGATTCACTTTCTTGAGCTTTTCAACTTGGTGGCTTTCAAAGGGGGTAGTTTACTTGATGATTTATGTTTTGCACACTTTGATAGGAGATTTTCTTCTACTAATTTCTGATTTGTAGCTTGTGGCACTCATTGGGAGAAGACTCTTGATTGAAACTAGTAATGAATTTGATGTAGGGTTCCTTTCATTCTTATGTGTGTGATTTACTATCATAAGAACATTTCAATTTGGTGCATTAAAAAGAACATTGGCTTTTTGTTTTTACACTTATTTTGGGGCTTAAAAAGAATTATTTGTCTTCTTTGCTTGATGTTTTTTTATGTTGTGAAGAAGTGTATGCTCTTCCCTCACACCCTTGGTGATCTTGGGAATCAAAATCTCTTCACAACATTTGCATAAATTACACCACACATTTAAATTCTAAAGGTCAATGAACTTTGTCTAGTGTGGCCAACTCAAATACGTATGCTCTCTCCTTGCATCATCGTATGAACTTAGAGATCAAAAGTATTTGCACTTGTGTCTTTTTTATTACCCTTTTAGAGAGGCTTGCCTTGGTGGGAAAAGAGGTACTCGCCCCAGGGGAACAACCTTGAGTAGTACTTTCATTCAACCTGCTATACGAAATAGGATAAGGTGAAAGCCAAGTCTTAACTAGTATCAACACTTACCGTACAGTGCTAGTTCAAAAGGAGGTGTACCTTGTGTATATGAGACTCCTAGTAGGACTAGTTAAAGCTTTAAGTAGCTTGTTGGATGCTTGTACCATGTTGGTCCCCCAAACATTGACTAGACACCTTCAGATTAGAGGCCTACCCTTTTGACCTTTGGTGTCTTGTTCGATGCAAGGGAAATTGATATAAACCCCCAAGATTACCCACCATATGGCTCCCTAGAGATGAAATGGTCATCCTTGGCTTAGCATAATCTACACATAGCTTTCTGAGGAAAGGGTGATTGGGTCATCCTTCTAGTTCTGGAGGCCCCTAGCCATCCTCTCTCATAAAGACAAGATAATGCGCACACTCACAAAGGGTGTGAACACATTTGAGTCAGAGATTCCAAGTTGTGGGCTTAAACAAGCTATCGACAACCATTGACCTTAGGAAAGGAATTGTCCTAATATATGTGTATGAATTGTTCTCAAATTGTGATAAGACCCTTGGAAATATGGGGTTGGAAAGCCCTTGAACATACACAAATGATCATAAATCCAAGAGTCACAACCAAATTGATTGCCAAGTGTCTTCTATGCTTGATGTGTCTTTTTCAAGTGCTTTCTTAATCATCACCCTAAACATTCTTATCCACACATTCATCCCAAAGTCATCATATCTTGATCAGACTCTTATCATATCTTCATCATTCAACCTTCATATCCTAATCACCCTCCTAAGCCAGCCCATTTGATCGCATACATTTGAATCATATCCTAATCACCTTTCCTAATCACACCATCGAATCATCCACATCTTAATCATCCTACTTGTCATATCCTAATCACATTCCTACTCATATCTTCATCATTCAACCCTAACATGCTAATCACCCTTTCTAATCACATCATTTAATCAAATTCATCCTAATCACCTCACCCCTAATCATATCGTAATCATTCGTAATCATTCTACAAAGTCATCCTATTTCTAATCCAATTAACATCATTCTTATCATTGGCCTACTCATTATCCTAATCCATCCGAGTCATCATATCCTAATCACAACCCTAACCATACCCTAATAATCACTAATCATCCATCTAATCATCCAACCAATCTCATACTCTATGACATTCCTAGTCATTCCACCTTATCATTACCCTAATCATAGTCAAGCACTTGTCAACATGGTCCTAATCCCACAAGATGATATAAATGATATGAAGACATGTGTCATTCCATGCCCATACTAGATAACAAGGTTCTAGCACCCCAAGTCTATTCACAAGATTATCCAAGTCCACCTTGGCAACAAGACAAATTGCCTCTAAATTCTCATTCTACCTTTGACAAGGGGAACATAAGTCTACTACATCCATCCTATAAGTACATTCTACCCCTGCACTCTAATCCTACATAAACTCCATGTCATAAGTTCAAACACTACAAAAGCAAACCCAAATCCACCAATCCCTTTAACCTTTCATCCTATCAAAGTCAAGATATGAAGCCAACACCTTCCATCCCTTTTATTCCACCACCATGGGAACTTTGCACTCCACCTAATTCAAAATATGAGTCCACATCATCTACCTTAATTATCCATCCACTATATTGTCCGTCCACACATCCACTTGCAAAGGATGTGATCCAATGGATACTAGCAAGGAACAACTTATCCCCATGTCAAACACCTATCTTGGCACCTAGAAACAAGCCTTCAAATGTCATTCTTATTCGTCCAACTCCATCATGTAGTCCACACACCATGGAACTATTGAAAAACCTTCAAACCCATCATGTAGCCTACTAACCATCAAGCATCTCCAAGAGCCTCCCCCCATCAGTCCTAGTCAAGACCCATCACAACCTTATGTCATTAACCATCAAGAACATATCAAACCTATCCAAGAGTCATCTTCTTCAACTCAAAGTTAAAATCTATGTCAAGAGCATAATCCTAAGCATGAGGAAAGATTACCCCCTCATTCAATTCAAGATCAAACCCCCTCCATTGATCCCATCCATAACACACCTAATCCTATCTATGATCAAGCTCCCACATATGATCATGATCCCCTCTATGATCAAGAAGGCCATGATGATCCTCTTGTAGGAGTCAATGTGACTCAGCAAGCCAGGATCACCTGCAATCAAGATAACCTTCCACACAAAGATAACATAGAAGAAATGCTAAAACAATGGAGCAAAGAATCTAGACAAAGATCATATGAAGCTATATGAAATACAATGAGTGAGCCTTGCTTATAAAGGCAAGGTGAGAGCTAGAAGGGTGGAGTGAAAGGTGGAGATGTTCCTACAACATGTGTCAATTAGAGGATGATAACTAATTGCACATGTGGAGGATAAGACAACTCACTCCACTATCAACAACTCAACACACAACTAGACTCAATGAGACATCTAAAAGACTCACTAAGTCAACTTAACATGTGTGAATTATGTGTTCACACCAACACCCCCCCTTAAGTGCAACTTAGGGAGCAGTTGACTAAAACAAAAATGCAATGATGGATGGGTCCCGTCTACTAGGCCATGTTACGTACCCATGTACAACAAATCTCAAGTGGAGAAAAGGAGAAAACCTCATGGGACAAAACTCCTGTCCAAAAGTGAGAATGTAGAAAGCAAATGAAAGTGAAAGAAGTGATAGTAGGAGGACTCAACATGAGCTCCCAAGGACAACTTCTATCACATATATACAATCAATTACCCCCCCCCCCCATAGGAGAGCAAGTGTGAGACTATAGGTCCCCCCCATAATGAAGTAGCCCCTGTGCCGATGGTGAATGCCTAAAGCTGAACACTCGAAAGTGTCATGTACCTGCAAACAACATTCCTCCCTTTAGGAAGAAACAAGTCCAAAGGCTGATGTCGAAGAAGCTCCATCTCAAGGTATGAGGGAAAAATCCTCATGATGTATGTTGTCTTTGAGAATGGCTCAAGTGTCCACATGTCACAACCAAAATATGCCACATGATTAGGTGTTGCATGCCTAATCAAAGAATGTGACAATCCAAGACAAGATGAAAACTCAAGATCATCAATCTCCAAAGACAAAGAATCCTCCGAATGATGCTCAAGATACTCCAACTCAATGCCAAACTGTGACAAATGAAGAGGAGAAGGTGCCTACTCATCCAAAGTAGAAGATTCAACTCCTTCAAAGAAGAGATGAATATCATCAATGATGTCCTCCAAGTCATCAAGATAGGACTCACAAAACAAGTTTGCAATACCTATCAAGTGCTCATCCTAGAAACTTGTATCTAGAAGACAAAGAATACCCTGCTCAACTAAAGTGGATGAAGCTACGTCAATGCCAATGTCTGAAGAAGCAGGAGAAGGAGGAAGCTCAAAACTAGTCTCAGGAACCGAAGTAGATGCAAGAACATCGAGGTTCAAGTGACCAAACTTCTCCTTGGAAACATGATTCACACTTGATGCATGAGTGTGAATATCAAACAATGGATCTACATCATCATCAGAAACAAAATGGGATAAAGAGTACAAGAGAGATGCATGATTAGTCATCCCAACAGCAATGATATCTCTACTCTCCAAGTCTTGTATGATCACAGAATTAGGAGTGAATTCAACTATCTTCCCTACACCACAATGAGTAATCTGGTATATGGAAAGGAGATTGGTTGTCAAGGTACACACAACACATTGTTAAATGTATTCTGACCAACATCAATATCTCCTTTGCTAGTTGCATGCATGCATGTGTTGTTACCCATCAAAATAGGTGACGAAGTACATGACTGAAATGAAGAGAACATCCCCTGTGAAGATGCCATATGATGAGAAGCTCCAGAATCAAGAAGCCATCTCTCTGACTGTAGACTTGTTGAAGCAAAGGGTGCTTTTCCTTTTCCTTTGTATGACCTATTAGCAATGTCTGTTGTTCCTGTAGATGTAGATGATGATGGTGGCAAAGAAGAAGACTTGGGTAAAATAGTTGCTGATGAAGAATACTCAATGCTATGTTTTTGAAGAAGTTGTGACATCTCTTCAAACTTTTTCTCATAACATTTAGTCTCATCATGACCCAATTTCTTACAATAAGAACATTTTGGCTTCTTCTTCTTATTAGACTCCTCTTTGGAAGAAGAGTTGGGGGTTTTCTTTGATTATTTCTCTTGTCCATTAGACTTTGAATCCTTTTGTTTCTTTCCCTTATTATGTGAAGCCTTAGGATCTTTTGTGCTTTGTGTTGCAACTAGAGCCTATTTTCTAGTAGACTTCAATATGCCCATGTGTAGTATCTTGGCTTGTTCTCTTGTGAGGTGTGCATCAAACTCCTCAAGTGAAGGCATAGTAAACTTACTACCAAAGGCATCCATTGTAGCATAAAAGGTAGAAACATAAACTTAATATGCAAGACCCAATTTTGCAAGAAGAGATAGAATGAATTGTTCATCTTCTTTTTCAAGACCACTTTGTTTGAGTTGCAACCTGAGAGACTTAAACTTGGTGAAGAAGTCTTTGATTTGATCAAAATCTTGAGGATTAAGTGTAATTAGCTCATTCTCCAATTTGAACCTTCTTATTTTATCTTGCTTGGAAAAGAGATTGTCTAGTGTTGTCTATATCTCATTTGGTGTTGTAGAAGACTCAACATGAAATCTCAAATCTAGAGAAATAGCAAGATAAAGTGTGCCAAAAGCCTTATCTCTTCTATCTAACCATTTTCTTCTCTCAGCAGCACCTGTGGGTTCAGGATCTATGCCTAAAGTTATTCTATGTAACTTTTGTTTATACAACACATACACGATGTTTTTATTCCATTCAAGATAATTATATGGAGTTAAAAGCAGCAATTGAGGCACATCCATGATGAAAAAGAAAGACAACAACACAACAACATCCCTTTACTATGTAAGAGAAGCCCCCCAATTTGTTGTGGCACTTTATACTTAGTGCGATTTACAATTGTCCTCAAGGGACCAAAATTGGGAAAATAATCAAAATCTCTTTAAAAAGAGATCAGAGTGAAAAAATTGACAAATTGAATAAAATGCACCTGGAGTAGAATTTGAGAAAAGTGCATGGATGGCTTGAAAGAGCTCCTGAATACCTTTCTGATGCCACTTGAATCGTGAAAATCAGAGATCGTGGAAAAACATTATGAGCTCGGGAGCTAAAAAGGAAGATTTGTCTTCAACCTACAATAAATGCTATCAAATAGAAAAATATGTGAAAATAACTGATACCACTGCAAAGTACTCTCTATTAGCTTTCCAATGATATCTTGTTTGCCCAATTTTGACACCATGGGCAAAAATTGTGCAAAAAAGAAAAAAAGCCCTACTTTAGGACTTTGAGGGCAAAACAAGCCCTCTTAACAGAATATTCTCTGTCTAGGCTAGAATATTCTCCAGTCACAAAACCACTAGCAGAAAACAAAAAACTACTATTTGAGGGGAAAAACTGCCTGTTTGCAAAAAAATAGTTGTTGCACTGGCAAAAACCACCGAATCCACCTTCAGTACTGGAAAACCACCATTCATGGGGTTGACCTCAATATAGGCTGGCAGGGCCCAAGCCAAAGGCTCCCGCCTAAACCACTAATGACAAATGAAGCAACTACAAACATTCACCACTGATTGAGTGGTTTTTAACCAAGGAATATTCTGATAGGTAGAAATTTGGATGTCGACCGTCAGAGATCAAAATGGTCGATGATTTGGTCGCTAGAGTATACGCTAGTCGTTGTCAGGGTTATGGATCAACTGTTGAATGCCTATGAAAAATGCTTCCAAATGATCTATAAATGCCAACAGGATCAGCCGATGGGTATGGAAAATCTTCCTTAGACAGATGTCGATTGTGAGTAAAGACCGCCTTAGAGGAAGTCAAAACCACCAGAAACAATAAATTGATGGTCTAATAAGCATAATGCCTATAGACTAAGAGATGACCGCCGACGACAAGATCTACTCACAATAATATTGTTTGGTCTATTTGTTCAGATCTGCAGATAATAAACAAGCTGCCAAGGTTTTTGAACTCCCACGACTGCTGTAAGGATTATAAAAGGGATATGCTGATCAAAATAATCGATGAGTTAGAATTAATTGTCGAAGATCAAGTGCCCTAAAGACTATGGAATGTGATGTGTATTAAACACCACCAAAAAAGGCCTGCCAAGATATTGTTAAATGCTGACTGATGTTTAAACCATCGGAGGTTATGAGATCTGCCTTGAAAAGATTTAAAACTTGCAAATTTTAAATGCCATGAGGGTGAATGACATAGGGATCAGGGGCTGAAGGTCACACCCCACAATCCAGGCCTAGTCTAGGCTCGCCTATAATGGCAGCACAGGAATGTTCATCAGAGTGAGAAGATGCTAAAAATTGGATGCTGCAGATGAAATTCTCAGCAGATTAAGATCAAAAGATCTTAGAATATATGTGAAGCCCGTCGTGTTTAAAACTGGCACTGGACATGACTTTGAGGCCAAAGCCTATTAAGTAACCCAAGGACCGAGGCTAAATACCCTGACCATGTAGGCCTACCTACGGGTACAATAGGTCTAACCCTGCTAGTATGGGGGTACCTTGTACTCTAATGATGCTTAGACTTGGACCATCAAACAAAGTTTACCCTGTTGAATGTCATAGACCAACGATGCTCAAATCTGAATGCAAGTCAATGATGAAGCTAATGCAGATCCGAGTACAACACTGACGCAGGTCTAACGCGCAGAGAAGTACAATTATACGGATTTTTCGCTACAAGGCTAACCAGCAGCAAATTTTTTTTGCCAAACTTTGCCTGATGATGAAATTCAGTGAATGAACAACTGATCTATATAGATTTGGGCCTCCTGATCGCAATGGTGATGTTCGTTTCGCTCTAGGATGCTCCTAACACACTGCTCCTAGAAAAACCTCTACAATGAGGGAAGGAAACAGTAGATCAGGCTCTAATACCATGTAAGAATCAATGTGACTCAACAAGCCAGGATCACTTGCAATCAAGACAACCTTCCACAAAAAGATAATAGAGAAGAAATGCTAAAACAATGGAGCAAAGAATCTATACAAAGATCATATGAAGTTGTATGAAATACAATGAGTGAGCCTTGCTTATAAAGGCAAGGTGAGAGCTAGAAGGGTGGAGTGAAAGGTGGAGATATTCCTACAACATGTGTCAATTAGAGGATGATAACTAATTGCACATGTGGAGGATAACACAACTCACTCCAACTATCAACAACTCAACACACAACTAGACTCAACTAGACATTTAGAAGACTCACTTAGCCAACTTAACATGTATGAATTATGTGTTCACACCAACACCTCTTAGCCAACTCTATGCATTCCATGGTCAAGAGCTTTCTACTCCACCCATCCATGATCCCACAACTTCCACTTCCCATGATGAGACACATGCCTCCCAAGAAAACATAGAAGAACAAACCAATAACTTGGATCCTAATGAGCATAATCAAGATCCTAATGATCCTTCCATATCCACTATCAATCCTATTTCAATTCCACCATCATATCCACTTGGCCTATCCACTTTCATTCATGAGTGTTCCTCCTTGGGACAACAACAACCATTATCCACTTCTCCTTCTCTATTGAATAATGAACTCAAATCTAGTTCTCGAAATACACCTAGTCCCATAATCCATCACATATTCCAAAACATGAACTATCATGGTAAAGGCTTAGGCCTTCATGAACAAGCAGTTTTTGAGCCTATCCATGTCAAAATCCCTCCACACTCATATGGCCTTGGATAGACACCCCAAGGTAAGCAATATAAAGATGTTGGTAATTCCTCCATGCATCCTAAATCACCACTTTCCATTACAAACCCTATCATATATCCCAAACATGTGTTTTTATTCCACATCCATCATCCTAGAAATGTCAAAATGATGTGACCATACACCTTCCACCATCTAATCTACCTCCACTTATTCCAAATCCTAACAACCCTCCATCTAATTTACTGCCATTGCTTCCAACACTTAATATCCCTATCATCCATCAAACCCCTTACATCCCCAATCACGACCAACAAATGCACACATTGTCTAAACATGAAGCTTCCACTCATTCCACCCATCCCATGGGATTCAAAAGTAAACACTTGGATGTCTCCACTCATAAAGCCAAAAATCCTGAGGGTCCTAATGCATTAGGGTACAAATGCAAAGAATCAAAGCAAGGTACATTCAAAATTCATCCAAGCCCATACCTCCAAAAGAAAAGTCAAAAACTAAAACAGTATGCGTACCTAAGAAAAAAGAAAACAAGTCAAATAAGGCATCCACCTCTCAAAAATCCCAACCATCCTCTTCCATCCAAAATAGCCATTCCATTCCAAAGTCTCAAATTCATTCATCCCACATCAAAAGCAAAAGTCATAAAAATACTAAGTCTATGTGGGTACCCAAATTCTTACATCATCCATCCACTAAGTAAACATTGCCATTGCTTCCTATACCACCTTCCCATCAAAAGGTTCCATGTTTATCATGGTGTGTGCAACTATTGGTCATGATTCTTTTCCATATGTCCATCTCCCCATCATTCAACTATTATCCTACATATTTCACCCATCCTATCCCTATGGTCCATGCTTTTAAATAAGTCACTCATCCACCCTTACATGAACCTTCCATAATCCACATCATAATTTGCTATCTTTCCTACATAATCCACATCATAATCTACTATCATTCCCCCATAATCCACTATCTACCTTATCCATCTCACTTCCATGCAATCCCCTTACCAATATATATGAGCATAATGACATTTGGCATGGTCCATGTGACATTCCTTTCTAATGGGACATTATCAACTTCATGGAACTAGACACTTGAGTCCCTCTTGTCCATATTCACCTTCTCCCCTCCAAAAAAGTCCAAAAAAAAAAAAGAAATCTCTTCATCCAACGGTAAAAACCACCCTTGGTGGTGCCTTGGATAAGTACCATGATGAAAACCTGGCAAACATGCATCATGTGTAGGTTGATCTTCTATGTCACTTACACTTGGGGGCACATTATCTCATCTTGACCTATCAATTTCCATTCTATCATATCCTATCATACTTATCCATTATACCCACATTCCTATCTATCCATCCTCCCTTTCTCCTTTTCATCTTGACAAAGATTGGAGGCAAAATGTTGAAACATGCTTTGGATGTTTCTTCGCATACATTATCCTTTCCATCATCCTATCATCATCCTATCGTCATAAGCCTTGTCATGAAAAATCCTAAGTATTGTACCTAGAATGGGGCATGTTATTCTTATGCGACATAGTCCTTGGAAATCACATCCTTGCCCTCTTACGTGTACATCCATTCCATCCATTATCGCCTATCCTTTTATCCATTATTCCAATCCTACATTCATCCTTACACCTAGACTTAGTTTTCCCCTTGTCATTGGTATCTAGCATAAAGGCTATCTAAATTGTCATCCAATGCCTTCCCAACACATTTCAAAAATCCAAAATAATCAAAACATGTCAAAATCTAAAAAAATCAAATATTCAAAATCCAGAAAAAATAAAAACATGTCAAAAAAAAAATCAAAACATGTCAAAAAAAAATCAAAACATTCCCAAAAATACACAAAAATCAAATATCCAAGAAAATTCCAAGCAATAAAACCTAATCACTCTAGTTCATCAAATCACCTAATTCTTCAATCAATCAATTCTCAAATCAAATCACTTAAATTCAATCCAATCTAATTTATCCAATCATTCAAATTCAAATTAATCAATTCAATCAAAATCAATATCAATCTAATCCAATCAATTCATCCAATCAATAAATCAATTCCAAGCAATGATCCAAATGCAAGTCAATCATCAATCCATATCAATAAAGTCAATCAATCTTGTCAAATTATTCAATTCCATCAATGGTTTGGATCCTAATATTGATGTAAACCAAATCAATCAATCAATCATTAATCAAATCCTGGTGTTGATTCGCATGGCCAACAACACTAGTGATAATCAATCAATCAATCAATTATCTTAGACAAGATGTTGCATCATCGAAGCTAGACAAGACATCTTAGATGACATGTTTCATTTCCTGAAACTAGACACACTTACCAATCAATCAATAATTAATCACTTAATCATTGGTTTACAACTTGACATGGGCAATACCTTGTTGTTTTTGCATCATTTGTGCATGCTTGCTTTCTTGCGTGTGTTATCATTTATATCTTGCATTTGTATCAAATTTGAATCATCATATAAATGCTACCCAAAAGTACAATCCAATGCCACCCCAAAACATCAAAAAACAAAAAAAATCAAATATTCTTAAAAATCCAAAAACATCAAAAACATGCAAGAAAATCACGAAAAAATCACATAATCAACCAAAAATTCCCAAACAATAAACCGTTTCAAAGCCACATGGTTGAACTACATTGCCTCTAAGCTTTCACATAGGCAAGGCCATCTTTGATGAGCCCCTAAGGTATTCCACTCTTAGGTCTTAGGTCACCCGAAGTCCACCCGGTCGAACTACGATGCCTCTGAAATTTCACGTAGGCAAGGCCATCTTCAATGACCCCTCAAGGCATTAGGTTAGTCCCTTAGGGCCCATCGATTCAACTATCATAATAAGTTGTCCTTTAACAAGATGGACACTTTGATCATATTAAAGCAATCAGCCTCGTTGTCATGGAGGATTGTGCCCCAAATTCTAAGTGTGAAACTCAGCAATCCTATGCGACATGGGATCAAATGCAGGCTATGAGTGACCTATGTGAGATTGAACCTCCAGATTATGGGCTGGTTCCCCTTTTGATATCCTATAAAACTAATGGTATCTTGATGAAAAAGGTGAAGAGGATAACTTGTTTGAAAATAACAACTATTTCTATAAGGTGATACATCAAATGATTTAAAAAAGACAACTTGATTCACAACTATCTTTTCAATAAATCTATTCTACACAACTCAGGAAAGAGGACAATTTGATCACATTAATAATTTAGAGGAAGGCTTGATTATAAGTCTTTTCAAAGAAACTATGTTTCACAACTTTGAAGGAAAAATATATAAAAGCACAACCTAGGACCTGTGATAGGAATTGTTTCTTACATGTATACAACAATGAATGAGATAGGAATTAAAGGTTCTGATTTGTTTTAAAACACATTAATTCTATCAAAATTATTCATGAAGACACCCACATGGATCTGAGAAGGTAAATATTAATATTTTTAACAATAGAAGGAAAATACTGTAAAAAATGACCAAGATATAACCTGTAAACTTACTGTTGTATATAAATGTGTCATAAAAGAATGAGTTACAAAACTATATGGCTTTTCTGCAATGTGCAAGAAAAAGAATAGAATCAAAAAGTGGACGAAAAAAACTAAGTTTTTCCTCTATAACACAAAAAATCACCTCCAAGGGACTCTCTTGAGTCAACTGCAGTCAACTCCACTCCAAAATATCTCTCTCATAAGTACAACAGAAAATCCATAAAAAGAAGGGTCTTAATTGCTCCAAAACAAGATAAAATAGCTCCAAATTGTCTCTCAATCTATTTAACCAAGTAGAACTCCAAAACCACTTCAGTTTGACCGTAAATCAAGGAAAAACACTCCATAACTCCTTTGCATAAGTTTTCATTTTTCAGTTTAACTCCCTCTCTATTTTGCATGATTGAGAGGCAAGAATTAACTAAAATTAAAAATTATTAAATACAATCAACATGATTGATTTAATAATTGTTGTGTGATGCATGATTTTCACTATGTTTATTACATAAAAATCATTAAAGCAATTTATAGTTCAATGAATTTAATAATTATTATTTTTTACAATTTGCCTATCAATGTGCAAACATAGCCCGGATTTGAGTTAAATTTGAAACATGAATGACACTTAGAGGTAAAAGAAACAAAACCTCACCACTCTCACAACAAAAAGGTCCTCAAAATGCCTCAAATTCTTAAACCAAGAATTAAAGTCAAAAGACTTTTGTTGCCTTCACTACATCTTCAATATTAATCATATTACTTGTTTTGCCCCAAAGGTCAAAAGAAACCTTAGACTCTAAAAAAATGTCATGTTTTCTCCTTAGGACTCCCACAGCCTCCATCATTATTTGCTAGGTTTCCATCACTTCTCATGATCTGACCACATGCGCACTTTATTTTTATTGATTTTATTTTAAAGATCAGTCAAAACAACAAGATGGTCATTACAGCACTTTGAGACAAGAGCCACTCAAACCCTAAAACTTTCACTCTTCTCATTCATCACCTTTTTGCTTTAGGTGCACCACCACCATGATGTTTCTCTCTGTGAGGGTTTGAGGGTTTGGAGGTGTTCATGATGCTACTGAAGAGATCTCATTACTGATACAGGGTTATTGTGTCATCTTCTCACTTAGGTAAGTTTTCTTTCTACATGCTACTATATTTTTTGCAAGAAAAGAGTGAGAAAGCATTCTTTGTTTGTTGGTTTCCCTTTGAAAAGTTGAGAAAAGTATCTCTATATCTTTGTGTTCTTCCTTTTGGCTTTAGTTCTGACAATATATTGATGTGAACCCTATCTTTGTGACTGCCTCTTGTAGGCTACGATTTCTAGGATAGTCTTCTCTTTAGGGTTTCCATTTGAAAGTTTGCTACCCACTGTACCTACTGACAAGGCTTATCGTATGCTCATTTTCCTTAAAACTTGAAATGGCATCATGGATATTGAGATAGCATTGTGGCTATCCATTTTTATCTATGTACAAAAGTTGACTTAAACTCTTGTCCTCCTTGTGGATTGCATGAGGATGACTCCTTCCACCATGGACTATTGCTCCCTCTCCTATCATAGTTCTTTGGTTGTCTCTTCAATACTGTGTTGATTGTTGCTTTGGAACTTGACAAGACTTTGTGATAGTCTTTTAGTGCTATCAACAGTCATATGACTATTCCCTGGTCAATAAAACTATCTTCTTTCCTTACATGGCTGCTCTTTCCACATTGTACCTTTGAGAATAGCATACACCATGGTTTTACTATCCTATCTTAGTGATTGCTTCAAGTTCAAACCTCTGCCATCTCCCTCCATGATTTAACTGAACCCTATACTTTTCTCTTACGATTAGTATCTTTAAAGGCCTTAGCAGACCTCTCTTTTTCCTGTCTATACTAAAGTTTTCATGGAAGTATTTCAGATATAGATGTGTTGTGTCCTTACTTGTCATGCATTGAGACTGTACTCTATAGCTAACTATCATTATGCTCATTCCTAGACTGTCCCATACCCTTAGCTAGGTTTTCCTTTATGATTGTTACATCCTTGATGATATTGGCATAAGGCTTCAACATCTAGCAAGTCTTCATAACCCTTGTATGGTTTTTTGCTTGGTGCTTTGGGATCTCTTTAGGCACATAGCATTTGCCTTGGTAGTTTCATTATATACTTTACACATGCATGCCTCAGAGGTGACTATTTTCCCTTTTGTTTGTACTGACTGTCGCAACTATCAAACTGTTACCAGCTTCTACATGGTATATTGACAAGGCATTATTTTTACAGTAGACAGTTACGTCTGGATTGGCTGCTCCATGTTTTTGATGAACTTTTCCTTGCTCTAGTAGCTTTCTACTATCATTGTTTGCATTATTTTGATAGCACTCATGTTAAAGGTTAGAACTACCCTTGCAATGTTATACAAAACCCTATTCACTAGACTGGCCCACAATGAAGCGTGTCTTAAAATATATGGAGAGAACTTCTTTCATTGCATACACACTATGACTATTGACTGTCAATCCTTTATTGACTACCTTTGTTGGTTTTGTTCATGACAATAGAGTGATATGGTGACTGCCCTATACCATTTAGGGGCCTATATCTTGATTGTCCTATACTCTTGTCATGCTTACTATGGTGATTGTTCATGACTGTACATTGTATTAACGACTATTGTCCTTTTGATGTTATGACTGTATTTTAACATGTATGTTGCCTGTCTTGAATGTACTCTTTTTATTACTAAAATGAGGATAGCATGCTAGGTTCAACCCTTGTGGGAGCCACATTTACTCCACATGCTATAATTTTCATATGTTATTACATTAACCTGTTCCTGTACATTCAACAAACATGTTAGAATACAAAACATACCTTGATTTACAGGGCATGATGCTTCTCTTTCTTGATTTATCTTCTGATATGGTATCTGTATCTCTCATTTAGCCATTCATTCTACTTTTCTTTTATATTTGTAATGACTGAATATCTGAATTTGATGCTTCATAAAAGTAGACTATATATCTATTGCTAGTATGTGAAAAGAATTGGAACCCTGAGCTCTAACACCATCTCCAACAAGTATTTCTGGAGCTTACTAGATGGAGGGAGCTGAAGATGCATGTGATCAACTTTGGAATTTGTCATTCACAGGCAATGACGGGTCCCTATTCTCTTCATATGCTCCTTTCTTACTTCAGATGTATAATTTAGTTTTATGTTGCATCTTTCTGTCATTCCCACGGCTTGTGTGGGACACCTTAAACATTTCTTTTGAATATAATCAGCTATTTCATATTATGTAATGAATTATGTGTTATTTTCTTTATGAATTAATTACATAACATCCAGAACAACTAAACCTTATTTGAAATACATGTTTATATCATGAAGAATTTATAGTTTATAAATACCTCTTTTTTGAACTACACTATCTTGCACTAAATCAACAGCCATAACATACTTGAAACATAAACTACAGAGAATAGTGTAGCTTCAAAACATGATATCCTTTGAATGGTTGATTTTTTAATGAAGCCTATTTTATAGATTTATCTGGATTATACAATAGCTCAACTCAAATTGTTACATGACCCCAATAAATCAATACTAAAAATCCTTCATCAAGACAGCCGATGTTGATTGGATTGCTCATGTATCAAAAAAAATTCTTTACCCCTTTTTAACAACTGCTTGTTAAAGCCTTACTAAATTGAGCTATAAGAAAAATTAGTAACATTTTTGGCAACCTCTTAGGGGTGTTTACCTTCTAAAAGAATAGGATCGGTAGCCTTCTATATCCATTGGGCATATGAGTCTTTTCTTACCTAAAACACATAGAAAACCCTCTGTAACTCAGCTACTAGAATTCAAGTAGCATAAAAAAAAACTAAAAGAAAATAAGCTAGCTCTGAACAGGGCCAACAAACTATGCAACAACACTTCTTGAAGGATGTAAATGATGTGCAATCAACTTTTATTAACTGGG
The DNA here is from genome assembly GCA_027924645.1 of Cunninghamia lanceolata. Lineage (NCBI taxonomy): Eukaryota > Viridiplantae > Streptophyta > Pinopsida > Cupressales > Cupressaceae > Cunninghamia > Cunninghamia lanceolata. Next base: position 6,025,523 of record BSBN01000582.1, read on the forward strand.
AAGAAAATTTACCCTAACCTATACTAACCAACAATGGTTATTGTCAAACAAAACCATTAACTAGTATTGGGAAAAAACTTCCCTTTCTGATTAAGAAAGGGTGCTCTGCAAGGTGACTTATTACTAATAAGATATGATTCATAAGAATATACCCTATAGAATGTTGTAAAACTCTCTGAACAACAAAAACAAACCCACTCACCATCTAAACTTGATTATAGATACTACTGTTATGGGGTGAATAGGTGATCTAGTTCTACTATTCTAAGGCTGCAATTTCCTCTTTGGGTACAACAGTAACACATATCTCCTTATTAATCTCTCTTCCAGCTAAATCCATGATTGGGCATCCTCTTGCAAGGATGAACCTTTGGCTAATACTCCTAGTTTCTTGATTGAGATCTATTGTTACATCCTCTATCACAATTCCAACCTGATCTGAAGGAGATGTTGATCTATCATCAAGTAATGATGAAATTACTACTTCTTTCACCTGAATAGGATGATCACATATTGCTGGTTCACATGGTAACAAATTATAATCAATGTTAGAGTAAAAATCTTCTATGTTACTAGAGAAAATGTTCTCATCAAACTCATAATCTTGTACTAAATCTAGATGAGTTTCATCACTCTATTGCTCATAACTAGGCACTGATTCTAGTATGCATGTGTTATCTTGATTCTCATCTACAAATTCAAGAAGTTCATCAAACAAATTAGCTGGATGTTGAGATTCAACCTCTATTTCTTTCACAAAGATATGTTCAACCTAATTTTGTTTTCCATCTAAGTTTGATACAAAGGACTCAAGATCGTTCCAAAATGAATCTTCATCACATTCTTCTTGGATTTTTGATAAAAGAGGATTGTTTTTTACCTCATGGAAGCTCTCATCAAACCTTCTAGACACCACAAAAGGTTCACCTTTATAGTCCTCTACTTGATCCAATGCTCCATTATCACATTGATTATCTTCAATCAATAATTCATCAGATCGTTTAACATCTTCTAGCTGCTCCAAAACTGCTAATGGTGAGAGCAAACTCACACTTTCTTCACAATTTTCCACAAAAGAAGGTAATTCATTAAACCAAGATATAGAGTGCTCCTCTTGATCTGCCTCCTTTACTTTTTCATCCTGCTGTTTTGGCTGATTTTCTGAGACAAGAGTTACAACATTATCATCTTCAATAGAACAAAGAAGCTCATTAGTTAAAACATACAAAGATTCGTCTTGAGAGATCTTTTCTTGTTTAATCTTCTTCTATTCTAACTGATACTACTCCATAGTTGTATGCATTAAATTTATATTCCTAGCTTCCTTCATGGTGCGTGGGCTATCTTGAAATACAACAAGTCCACCCTTATAAAGGCAAATAGTGATAGCATAATCAGATTCATCTGATAGGGAAACTTGGGGATTTTCTTGAGTTTCCTAGATGAAAAAAGGCTCTTGAAGTAGTTCATCTTGAGGAATAACAAATTTAGACTATACCAACATATGCTTTTGCAATGATAAAGGATCTCTAAAACTTGGAATCTTGACCTTGGGAGGGTTAAGAGGCCCACTTTGCTTGAAGCTTGGAAACTTATGCTTACAAACCTCTTCTTGAATAGGATGATCTAAATTGAATGGAGCTGTTTGGACCTCATACTTTTGTGTTTGAGAAAACAATAGCTTCATTTGCTCCTCTTTTGAAAGCATCTCCCTCATAAATTGTATCCTTTGCGCCTTTTGTGCCTACTCCTGAAGATAGGCTTGATAAGCCAACTCTTGCTGCTGCAAATCATATTCTTGATCTCCTTCATACCATTGATTTTCTTTAATCTCACTCAACTACCTTTCAAAGTACAATCTTATATCCCTGAAACTCATATCTTGAAAGTTTGGAGTTAGATCAAGCTAATAGCCATACTGGTTTGCAAAATGGGTTTCTTGGGGCTTATTTTGAACAAATATAGGCTGATATGGAATTTTAGCAAGGGTGGCCAGGTGGTAATCATATTGAGCATGCTAGTTTACTTGAAAAGTCATGAAATTTGGATTAAAACCAGCAGTATGATTGATTTGATATGGCTGATAAGAGGGTTGAATTAACAATATTTTCATGATAAGATGGATGATATGGCATTTTCTCATGAAACATAAACATGCTTACTCATTCAAAAGCTGGAAAACAAGCCGAAACAAGAATTATTTGAAATAAAACAGCACCTAATCATATTGAAACCAGTAGAAATGCCATTTAGAGCCACCGGGTATGTTGATTTCTTGCCTCCAAAGGATGACATCACTGACACAAACACTAAATATCAATGATATATGAACACACTTTTAGATTGACACGGTCCAATTTGTCCCACTGGGCATGCCAAAAACTGTTGTCACAGATGATTGCATCCCAAAATCTAAGTGTGAAACTTAGCAATCCTATGCAACATGGGATCAAACTCAGGCTGTGGGTGACCTATGTAAGATTGAACCTCTAGATTATGGGCTAGTTCCCCTTTTGATATCCTATAAAACTAATGGTATCTTAATGAAAAGGGTGAAGAGGATAACTTGTTTGAAAATAACAACTACTTTTGTAAGGTGATACACCAAATGATTTCAAAAGGATAGCTTAATTCACAACTATCCTTTCAATAAATATGTTCTACACAGCTCAGAAAAAAGGACAATTTGATCACATTAATAATTTAGAGGAAGGCTTGATTATAAATCTTTTGAAGGAAACTATGTTTCACAACTTTGAAGGCAAAATAAATAAAAGTACAACCTAAGACCTATGATAAGAATTGTTTCTTGCATATATACAACATTGAATGATACAAGAATTAAAGGTTCTAATTTGTTTTAAAACACATTAATTCTACCAAAATCAATCATGAAGACACCCACATGGACCTAAGAAGGTAAGTATTAATATTTTGAACAATAGAAGGAAAATACTGTAAAAAATGACAAAGATATAACCTGTAAACCTGTTGTTCTGTATAAATCTTTCATAAAAGAATGAGTTACAAAATTGTATGGCTTTTCTGCAATGTGTAAGAAAAAGAATAAAATCAAGAAGTGAGGGGAAAAAAACTATGTTTTTCCTCTATAATATTGAAAAGCACCTCCAAGGGACTTTCCTAAGTCAACTGTAGTCAGCTCCACTCCAAAATATCTCTCTCACGAGCACAACAAAAAATCCCTAAAAAGAAGGGTCTCAATTACTCCAAAACAAGTTAAAATAGCTCGAAACCATCCCTCTCAATCTATTTAACCAAGGAGAACTCCAAAACCACCTCATTTTGACCATAAATCAAGGAAAAACACTCCATAACTCCTTTGCATGAGTTTTCATTTTTCAGTTTAATTCCCTCTCTATTTTTGCATGATTGAAAGGCAAGAGTTAACTAAAAATAAAAATTATTAAATACAATCAACATGATTGATTTAATAATTGTTGTGTGATGCATGATTTCCCCTATGTTTATTACATAAAAATCATTAAAGCAATTTATAGTTCATTGCATTTAATAATTGTTATTTTTTACAATTTATCTATCAATAGTGCAAACATAGGGATTTGAGTTAAATTTGAAATATGAATGACACTTAGAGGTAAAATAAACAAAACCTCACCACTCTTACTGCCAAAAGGTTCTCAAAATGCCTCAAATTCTTAAAGCAAAAATTAAAGTCAAAAGACTTTTGTTGCCTTCACTACATATTCAACCTTAATCATATTACTTGTTTTGCCCCAAAGGTCAAAAAAAACCTTAGACTCTAAAAAAAATGTCATGTTTTCTCCTTAGGACTCCCATGGCCTCCATCATTATTTGCTAGGTTTCCATCACTTCTCATGTTCTGACCATGGGTACAATTTATTTTTAGTGATTTTCTTTTAAAGATAAGTCAAAAAGACTAGATGGTTGTTAGGGCACTTTGAGCCAAAAGCCACTCAAACCCTAAAACTTTCACTCTTCTCATTCTTCACTTTTCCTTCCTATGTGCCACCACCATGTTGTTTCTCTCTGTGAGGGTTTGAGGGTTTGGAGGTGTTCATGATGCTACTGAAGAGATATCACTACTGCTATAGGGTTATTTTATCATCTTGTCACTTAGGTAAGTTTTCATTCTACATGCTACTGCATTTTTTGCAAGGAAAGGGTGAGAAAGCATTCTTTGTTTACTGGTTTCCTTATGAAAAGTTGAGAAAAGTATCTCTATTTCTATGTGTTCTTCCTTTTGGCTTTGGTTTTGACAATATATTCTCTGTGTATGAAATACTGGCAAGAAAGTTGTTGTGGCATGATAGAAAAATATGAAGAAAGTAAAGCACCTTATTTACATGCCTTGAAGAATTGATGTGAACCCTATCTTTGTGACTGCCTCCTATAGGCTATGATTTTTTGGATAGTCTTCTCTGTAGGGTTTTTATTTGAATGCTTGTTGTCCATTGTACCTATTGACAAGGATTATCGTATGCTCATTTTCCTTGAAACTTGGAATATCATCATGGCTACTGAGATAGCATTATCGATGCCCATTTTTCCCTACGTACAAAAGTTAACTTAAACTATTGTCCTCCTTGTGGATTGCATGAGATGAATATTTCCACTGTGGACTATTGCTCCCTCTCCTATCATAGTTCTTTGGCTGTCTCTTCAATACTTTGTTGATTGTTTCTTTCGAACTTGACAAGACTTTGTGATAGTCTTTTATTGCTATCAACAGTCATATGACTATTCCCTGGTCAATAAAATTGTCTTCTTTCCTTAAGTATGGCCACTCTTTCCACATTGTACCTTTGAGCATAGCATACACCATGGTTTTACTGTCCTGTCTTGGTGATTGCTTCAAGTTCAAACCCTTGCCATCTCCCTCCATTTAACTTCCCTATATTTTTCTCTTATGACTAGTATCTTTAAAGGCCTTAGCAAACCTCTTTTTTGCTGACTGTACTAAATTTTTCATGGAAGTATTTCATATATAGTTGTGTTGTGTCCTTACCTGTCATGAGTTGAGATCGTACTCTATAGCTAATTGTCATTATGCTAATTCCTAGACTGTCCCATAACCTGAGCTAGGTTTTCCTCTATGATTTTTACATCCTTGATGATATTGGCATAAGGCTTCAACAACTAGCAAGTTTGTAGGGTGTCCATGTCCAAGCTTTAGAATCTTCATAACCCTTGTACGGTTATTTGCCTGGTTCTTTGGGATCTCTTTAGGTACATAGCATTTTCCTTGGTAGTTTCACTATATACTTTACACTTGCATGCTTCAGAGGTGACTATTTTCCCTTTTGTTTGTACTGACTGTCCCAACTATCAAACTGTTACTAGCTTCTACATGGTATATTGACAAGGCATTATTTTTACAGTAGATAGTTACCTCTGCATTGGCTGCTCCAAGTTTTTGATGAACTTTTCCTTGCTCTATTAGTTGTCTACTATCATTGTTTGCATTCTTTTGATAGCACTCATGTTAAAGGTTAGAACTACCCTTGCAATGTCATACAAAACCCTATTCACTAAACTGTCCCACAATGAACTGTGTCATAAAATATATGGAGAAATCTTCTTTCATTGTATACACACTATGACTATTGACTGCCAATCCTTTTTTGACTTCCCTTGTTGGTTTTGTTCATGACTGTAGAGTGATCTGGTTACTACCCTATACCATTTAGGGGTCTATATCTTGACTATCGTGTACTCTTGTGATGCTTACTGTGGTGATTGTTCATGACTGTACATTGCATTAATGACTATTGTCCTTTTGATGTTATGACTATATTTTAACATGTATGTTGCTTGTCTGGAATGTACTCTTTATATTACTAATAAGAGGACAGCATACTAGTCTCAACTCATGTGTGAGCCACATTTACTCCACATGTTGTAATTTTCATATGTTATTACATCAACCTGTTCCTCCACATTCAACAAACATGTTAGAATACAAAACATACCTTGATTTATAAGACATGATGCTTCATTTTCTTGATTTATTTTCTAATCTGGTATCTTTATCTCTCATTCAGCCATTCATTCTACTTTTCTTGTATGTTTGTAATGACTGAACATCTGAATTTGATGCTTCATAAAAGTAAACTATATATCCGTTTCTATTGTATGTGAAAATAATTAGAACCCCAAGCTCTAACACCATCTCATACAGGTATTTCTAGAGATTACTAGATGGAGGGATCTGAAAATGCACCTGATCAACCTTGGGATTTGTCATACACAGGCGATGACGGATCCCTATTCTTTTCATATGCTCTTTTCTTTCTTTAGATATATAATTTAGTTTGATGTTGTATGTTTCAGTCATTCCCATGGCTTGTGTGGGACACCTTAAACATTTCTTTTGAATATAATCAACTATTTCATATTATGTAATGACTTGTGTGTTCTTTTCTTTATGAATTAATTACATAACATGGAACAGCTGAACCTTATTTGAAACATATGTTTATATCATGAAGAATTTATAGTTTATAAATACATCTGTTCTGCACTGCACTGTCTTGCACTAAATTAATAGCAATAACATACTTGAAACATAAACTGTAGAGATTAGTTTAGCTTCAAAACCTGATATCCTTTGAATGTCTTCTTTCTTAATGAAGCCTATTTTATTGATTTATCTAGATTATGCAACAGCTCAACTCTAACTATTACATGACCCAATAAATCAATAATGAAAATCCTTCATTAAGACAACTGATGTTGATTGAATTGGTCATGTATCAAAAAAAATTCTTTAACCCTTTTTAACAACTACTCATTAAAGCCTTACTAAATTGACCCGCAAGCAAAATTTAGTAACAAGCCTTTCACAGGAAAACAACATCGCACATCAACAAGACAGCTCATAAATAAATAGCCAAGCTTTTATATCTTATAGTTTGCTTAGTAGTAATTGCACATCACTAAGGACAAACTTCTTGGACAACTGCATGGACCATAGTTGAAACTAGGCTTTATGCCTTAGATGACATGTTTCATCCTTCAAATATTCACAATCATCACATACCAAGATTCTTCACAACTTGTGGTATTCCTGAAACTAGACCACATGTCTTATACAGGATATCACAATCATATCACTTGCCTTAGACAGGTAGAGGCATTATCGAAACTAGACTAGGTGTCTTATATGACATACTTCCCATCCTGAAACCAGGCATCATTCAACCTAGCACAACCAAATCACAACAAAACAAATGCACACTCAACAAACAATCCAAATGGTAGTTGACTCTGCTAAGTCTAGTCTATCTTATTTTCTTTGCAGTCTCATTCTTATGCTTCTCAAGGTAGTCCCTAAGGGATGAAGAGAAGAGAAGATAGAGAAAGACCTTTTCTTTGATTGTTGTTTGTGGTTTGTCTTGGCAAAATAACTAGGGCAACTAGGTTGCTTGTGTGTGATCAGGATTCCATTGGGTATAACTCAAAGACATCCTATGCATAAGAAAGACTAAATGCTTCCTTGCATCAGGACTTGCATACCTCAGGGTTATCTCATCACATGTTCTGACAAGGTACCATGGTTACTAGTTTGAGTCAGTCATTCCTTGTCTATCATATATGCCTATTTCATAAGTCACATTTTCACGCTTTGGCCTCTGTCGCGCCATTGTGTCTATTGTCCCTTGACATAATAAGTTCTATGATGATAAGTAGAAAATGCAAGTGAGAAGCTCAAAAATCTATCAAAGCAAGATCTCATTTCCCTTCTTCTAGCCAATCTTCATTCCTCACCATCTCTCTCTTGCATCTTCATTTCTTCTATTCATTCCACCATGATGGCATACTTTTTAAAAAATTTCCCAAATTTTTTGAAAATTTATAGGGAATTTGAAAACTTTCCTGAGGGGGCATAAGGCTATCCCATGTCATCTGGGGCACATTGGGGTATTTCCAGGGCATACTCTCAAATTTTTCTTTAACACAACATCAGAATTGAAAATGTATCAAAGAGGGGCAAAATGTAGACACTTAAAAATGTCCTCAATCTGCAAATGCCAATTTCACACCAATTTCTTTCACATTCTACTATTAATTAAATAATTTTTAATTATTTAATTAATTCATCAATCATTTGCCTACTTTCCCTAATTTTCATCTATGATTAAATAATTAATTTTAACTAGTTAGTTATTTAATTATTCACTCAACATCCACTTTCCTGCTTTGATTTAAATAAATAAACATCTATTTAAATTATAGGCCTTGTCCTAATTAAATAGGTCCCATTTATTTAATTAATCCTCTCACATTATTCCCCTTCTCAAATAAATTAAATAAATGAACCCAATTTATTTAATTTAAAAACATTCTCCACCTCATCATTTCTTCCAATTTAAAATTATCTCTTGTCATGTAGTGGAGGGAAACCCTAATGAACCTCCACCATTGATTTTGCTCCAAAGTCAACTTTGAATCTAGACCCTTCATTCAAACATGTTCTTCTATAAAACAACCTCTCCAGCTCATTTTCAGCTCTCTTAGACATCTCTTAGACTCTCTGAAGATCAGAACCTAACCCTAATCTGTTGTACACTCTCCAAAATCTTGCTAATTACTCATTTGAGATTCTCTAGATTGTTGTAAAACCTACAAAATTTGAGAACATAATGGTGAGATTGAGGAGGACAATGGAGATTAGTCAATAGTGAGCTTAGAATCATAGTTTATTTCATGTTTATTTGATTGATTTGGTAGCTAGTTTGCAGTCCATTGGGAGATATGGTTTGTTGTCATTGTTTTCTGCAAGTTTAATAGCTTTTTCACTATCAAAGCAAGATCCCATTTCCCTTCTTCTAGCCAATCTTCATTCCTCACCATCTCTCTCTCGCATCCTCATTTCTTCTATTCCTTCCACCATGATGGCATACGTATTAGGAAATTTCCCAAATTTTTAAAAAATTTCTAGGGAATTTGAAAAATTTCCCGAGGTAGCATAGGGCTATCCTGCCTCATCTGGGGCACATTGGGGCAATTCCAGGGCATACTCTTGAAGTTTTGTTTGACACGACATGAGAATTGATCATGTATCAAAGAGGGGCAAAATGTAGACACTTAAAAATGTCCCCAATCTACAAACACCAATTTCACACCAATTTCTTCCACATTCTACTATTAATTAAATAATTTTTAATTATTTAATTAATTCATCAATCATTTGCCTATTTTCCCTAATTTTCCTCTGATTAAATAATTAATTAGTTATTTAATTATTCACTCAACATCCACTTTCCCCCTTTGATTTAAATAAATAAACATCTATTCAAATTATAGGCCTTGTCCTAATTAAATAGGTCCCACTTATTTAATTAATCGTCTCAAATTATTCCCCTTCTCAAATAAATTAAATAAATGAACCTAATTTATTTAATTTTAAAAAAATTCTCCACCTCATCATTTCTTCCAATTTAAAATTATCTCTTGTCTTGTAGTGGAGGGAAACCCTAAAAAACCTCCACCCTTGATTTTGCTCCAAAGTCAACTTTGAATCAGGACCCTCCATTCAAACATGTTCTTCTATAAAACAACCTCTCCAGCTTATTTTCATCTCTCTTAGACATCTCTTAGACTCTCTAAAGCTTAGAACCTAACCTTAATCTACTGTACACTCTCTAAAATCATGCTAATCACTCATTTGAGCTTCTGTAGATTGTTGAAAAACCTGCAAAATCTAAGAACATAATGGTCAGAGTGAGTAGGACAATAGAGATTAATCAATAGATATCTTAGAATCATGGTTTATTTCATGTTTATTTGATTGACTTTGTAGCTAGTTTGCACTCCATTGTTTTCTGTAAGTTTGATAGATTTTTCCATCTCTCAAGTACACAAGTTACCATTTTATAGCCAAGAGGTTAACATCGAATGGCATATTTGAAATCTATAGTGGACCAAAAGATTCTGCCAATCACAATATTGTTAAATATATCAAGATAATTATTAGTCATTAGTAAACAATATAAGTTTTGTTGGGGCTCAAAGACCATCCACTTAATACCTAGGCTCGGGTATCTAAACCCCGACTCTGCCCAACTATCTAAGAATGATTTAGTTCTAGTAACATCCAATTCCTCTTAATAATAATATAACTTCAAGCTTGCAACTTCTATTTGTGCCCTTAACTAATCTTAGAAAAAGATTGTTATATTCGATTGGTTTCCTTTACTCTGGAACTGTCTAAGGTTATGTATGCAAGAAAGGTTTCTTCTAAACTCTAGATTGGTAATGACTTGTTATCAAATCCAAATAATAATAACTATTAAGAAGAGGCTTCCACAACCATAAAGAACTAACAGTGATCTCATTGAAGCCAAGTTCTTTGAAGTATCAACTTGCACTATAGCTATCAAATCAGTTAGTAGCAGACAATTTAAAATGATTGTTAAGATTCTTAACTATAGTTTTTAGCTATGCAAGAATAAGAATATTTATATTAAGGCCAATGACCTATTAACCTATAAAGTATACAATATAGTATACATAGACCAAACTATTATTGGCCTACTATGCCATAAAGCAACTGTGGTGAGATAATATGTGTGGTATTGGCTTATCCAACCATTCACTAACATGAGGAAGTATTCAATAAAAGAAGGATACTATGTATCCATTTATCATAGCTTTGGCCATAGATAAGATATTAACTACTTAAAGTTTGAAACAGTCCTCTTCTTAGGCTTTGAGACCCGCTCTCAACTTGGTTTATTTCCTGTAAGTTCTCGGCTCGAGCTCCCACTTTTCTTTTTTTTACCCCCAAGCACAGTCCACACTAATCAATAGTGAATAATGATCAATAATGATCTCTTTCTCCACATGGCCCATGTGTGTCTACACCATGGAAGGGATAGAGCTCCCTAAGAAAGATTAGAAAAAGAGCATGCAACCCACTAATTGCTATCTTCTTTCCCAAAAGATAGCTCCACCATGGAGGATAATTCCCACTCTTTCCACTATAAGTAGAAATATAAGGTATGTTCGCCACCTTATGGTACCACCTCATGGTCAAGTGCTTATCAAAACCATCGAAAAACTTATCTCAAGTAAATAACTGTTTAAATCACAAAAAAAGACATAATATATTAATGTTATTAAAATATATAATTAAATAAATACAAGATATCAACTTTAATGGTAGCAAAACCATTTCTAAGGATGTTGATAATAATCATTTTGCAAGTTGTGATAATGGGGTTGATGTCTTCTCCCCCTTCACAACCTCTTACTGATGTTAGCATCAGTCATCAAGCAAAACAAAGAAATATAGCCAAAAATTTCCCGACGAGAAGAATGGTTAAACTCTAACCTCTAAATACTTATATCTCTTGACCAAATCAAATGGAGTTTGACGTAAAAAATGTTTCCAAAATGATTAATCGACGTTGTTCGAATTGAGTTTAACTCAATAACGGAAAACAACTAAAACATACCCAGTCTCGTGAAGGTTCACGTAATGTACATCTTGGAACTCAAATGGAAAACTTGACTTTTTGAAAACATCTATTTCCTTCTCTTGATTGATACTCTCCTTCCATTTTTGGAGGTGGAATTCTTCTCCTAGTTACACTCATAGTCATACAAACTATGAACAATGTATCATCAATAAATCATTATACATCATGCTTAAATAATCTCAATAATATATAATCTCATTTCTAATTCTAAGAATTAATCATAATCCATATAATCAATGATTTATACTGAGATTTTCCTAAACGTCAAATAATTAATGTATGATTACTTATTCATTTAATCACATGAAAGTAAAAGTTAACATAGTCAAAGTTTGGGGATGTAACATATCTCCCCCCATAAGAATCATTGTCCTTGATGATTTAATGTATCCAAAATTTATAACATAAAAATATTTTTTTTCATCATAAATAAAAGCTTAAAAGTGATGAGGGAATATTTGATAGATATCATCATATTCTCCCAGGTGGCATTCTCTTCTGCATATTTGTCCCACTAGACCTTCCATTGAGTAATTTATTTATTATGCAAGCGTATCTTACATATTTTGAGTACCTTGATGGGCTTGATCACTACCACCCCTAGGTCCTTCACCTATATGGCATTCCAATAAAGAATAGGAATATGATTATCTCCCATAACATATTTTTTTAAATAAGAAACATGGAAAACATTATATATCATGGCAAGAGCTGGTCGTAGAGCAATCATATATGCAACTGGGTTGACCTCCTCGAGAACTTCGAAGGGACCCACATACCTAGGAGCTAGTTTGGATGTCTTTCCAAACTTAATAGAAGTCTTTTGTTGTTTAAATATTAAGAGGACTTTCTCTCCTACTAAGAAATTTCTTGAGATGCACTTAGCATTCACATAGCATTTCTGCCTATCGTTCACTTCCGCTAGCCTTTTCTTAATCAGATGGGCCTATTCATCCATTTTTTATAACATTTCTGGACCAAGGCTAATCCTATCTTCTAGCTTATCCCATCTTATAGGAGTTTAGCACTTTCTTCTATATAATGCTTCAAATGGAGCTATCATGATAGTGGAATGATAGGAATTATTATAAGCAAATTCCATAAGAGGAAGGTAATTTTCCCACTTGTACTGTTGGTCCATCCAATACATTCTCAATAGATCTTCCAACACTTGGTTTACTCTTTCAGTTTGGCCATCTGCCTCAGGATGATAACTTGAGTTTATGTTTAACTGATTTCAAAGTGAGGAAAATAAGGTTTTCCAAAACCTTGATGTCATACGGGCATCCCTATCTAAGATAATCTTCTCAGGAATGCTGTGTAATTTGAATACTTCTTGCACAAATTTGTGGGCTATGACTAGTTCTCCATCTATCAAATTCTTGGGTATGAAATATGCTACATTGGTGAGTCTATCCACCACTACCAAAATAGCATTGTGTCTATTTCTAGACATAGGAACTCCTTCCACAAAATCTATGCTAATGATCTATCATTTCTTTTCTAGAATCTCATGAGGGTATAGAATCCTTGTTGGGTGATGGTGTTCTACCTTCACCCTCTGGCACTCTAGACATCTGTCTACAAACATTGCAGCATCCCTATTCATCTGTTTCCAAAAATATAATGGTTTTACATTAGCTAGCAATTTCATCACTCCAAGATGTCTTGAATAGGGCATGGAATGAACCTCCTTCCACACGATATTCCTTAACTCCTTAGAGTTTGGAATGTACATTCTTCTTTTAAACCTTAATAGTTCATCTGGTTCAAAGTGGAATCCTTCATACCTATAATCATCAGAATTATCCATAAGGGCTTGTTTTACTTGTTCATAGAACTTATTCATCTCCCTTAGACTTTTGTAACCCCTGATTCCTAAAATTAGAATGTATGGAGATCATTGAGGAGATATGTCTCCTCCTACTTAAGGCATCCACCACTTGGTTTTCCTTTCCCTGTATGTATTTAATCTCAAAATTATAATTAGATATTAATTCTAACCATCTTCTCTACCAAGAATTTAGATGTGGTTGAGTAAACAAATATTTGATTCCTTGATGGTCTATTTTTAATTCAAAAGGTTTCCTAAGTAATGTCTCCACATTTGCAGTGCATGAACCACTGATGACATTTCAAGATCATGAGGACCATAATTCTTCTCATAAGATTTTAATTTTTTGGATTCATATGCAATAACTTGCCCATCCTTGACAAGTACACCACCTAATCCTTCTCTTGAGGCATCAATGATGACTACAAAATGACCATCTAGGTCAGGTACCTTAAAAATAGGTGTTGTAGTCAACTTTTCTTTTAGTTGGTCGAATGCCTCTTGGTATTTCTCTGACCAATCAAATATTTTGCCTTTCCTTTGTAAAAAAGTAATAGGATAGGCAATTTTTGAAAAATTAGCCTCAAATTTTCTGTAATATCCCACTAGGCCCATGAAACTACAAACCTCATGCACATTTCTCGGTGCTGGCCATTACAAAATGGCTCTAATCTTTGTTGGGTCCACAACAATTCCCTTAGCTGAAATTATATGACCCAGATATTGTACTTCTTTTTGAAAGAAAGAACACTTTGAGAGATTTCCATATAGTTTATGCTCTCTCAATTGTTGGAGGACAATTCGTAAATGTTGGAAGTGTTCCTCCTCATTTTTGAGTAAATCAAAATATCATAAAAAAATAAGGACAAACTTGTCCAAACAATCTCTGAACACACTATTCATTAAGTTTATGAATGTTGTAGGTGCATTTATTAATCCAAAGAGTAGGACCATAAACTCATAATGTCCATACCTCATTCTAAATGTTGTCTTATGAATATCCGCATCCTTTAGTCTCAATTGATGGTATCCTGATCTAAGATTGATCTTTGAAAACATAGTTGCCCCTCGCATTTGATCAAAGAGATCATCAATGTGGGGTAATGGATACTTGTTCTTTATCATTGCCTTATTTAGCATATGATAATCTATGCAACACAATGTGCCATCTTTCTTTTCAACAAAAATTACTAGTGCTCCCAAGGGTGAAACAAAGGGTCTTATCAATCCCTTTTTTAGAAATTCCTACAACTAAGCCTTTAGCTCCATCTACTGTATTGTGGTCATTCTATAAGGAGCTTTAGATATAGGTTTCGATCCTGGGATTATATCTATCAAAAAATCAAAGGGTTTTTTAGAAGGTAATCCCGATAATTCATCTAGGAACACATCCTCAAAATCTTGAAGAAAGGGGTACCTAGCCATATCTAATCTCTCTTGATCTATGGATTCTCTTTCTTCAACTCCTTGGAATTTTTGAGATTCATAATAGATCAAATCATCTTGGAAAATGGATTCTTTGTGATTATTTATTTTCTTCATTTTAATAGCAAAGAGTTGACATCTTTTTCTCTGGGCTCTTTTCATCTGTAGGGTAGATATTTGCCTCAGTTTGACCTCTCTAGCAATGCCTTGCAAAATAACTTTATTCCCAAAGTCATCTAGGCATTCTATTATTTTAGAAAAACAATCCACTTTAGCTCTATGTATCCATAACCAATTTATTCTAAGGATGACATCATATTAGCCTAATGGGGCTACATAAAGATTCACTTCAGTGGCAAAACTCAGAAGTTCAACCTTAGCCTCAAACAAACATTGCTCTACTTGAGACCTTGTCTGATTAGCTTATTTGACTGACCAGGTATTTGCCCTGTAACCAACTTTTCTAGTAATTTTGTTTTAAAATTTTGGAGAAATAAAACATTTTGTAGCACCAGTATAAATCAAAACTAAAATTGGAATACCAGATAAAATACATGTGGTTTCAATTAGAGTAATTTGATACACTGCTTGCCAGTTATCCAAGGCTACATGTATTCATTGTTGGAAGGCTACCGATTGTGAGGGTAAAGGATTTCCTCGTGGATGAGTCCTTTGTGTCTTATTGGGACACTGATTGGCATAATGGTCTCTATCACATGAATAACACCCTCCCATGCGTTGTTGCCTTTCACAATGCTTTCATGAATTATCTCCATTTTTCCTAGAGTTATTATTATTTTTCTTTTCACCCTTATAATCATTTTGATTATCCTTGAATCCTTTATCACCTTTCTTTTTGAAATTCTTCTTATTTCCTTTTGTCTTAAATGATTGGGAGGATTGGGACCAACTAAACTTTTTATAGTTGTTTTCCCAGTATGTAGATATGGCTTTCAACTTTTGTTCCTATTTAATAGCCTTCTCATAAACTTGGTCCATTGTAGTGGGATCATGCACATCTACTTCACCTCCAATTTTGGGTATTCAAGCCCATGATGAACTTTCAGATGCAAAATCTCTCATCCTGTTGATATTGGAGAACATATTTAAGTAGACGAGTGAATTTCTCCTAGTACTCATTCACAGATGAGTCACCCTGTCTTAGATTTTAAAAATCTATAAGCTTCTGGTCAAAATATAACTATGGAAACCATCTTTGCCTAAAGAGTTCCACAAACCTTCCCTAGGTTAGACTCAAGGAGTTCAGTCTTAGCTCCATCTTTTTGTTCATCCACCAAGTGGATGCTTCACCTAACAATCAGTATGCTCCCCATACCGCTTTGGTTATTTTAGAATAGTTTCTTATTTCAAAGTATTTCTCCATTTCTATAAGCCATTCCTTTGTAGTATCTCCACTTATAGTCCCATCAAACTTGGGAGGTGTAATCTTTTTCATATCTTTGGATAACTCTAGAGCCAAGTGGTTCCTTTTATCCTCATCTTGTCTCATTTCAGAGTTATTCTCTCCACATCCACTTTGGGTGGTGTTTTCATGACATTCCTTGTCTTTTCACCCTCGTGGTAGGCTTCCTTCTTGGGTCCATTCTGACCCCTGACCTCCTAGTCTAAAGTTCCAATTCTTGCCCTATCTCATGGAGAATAGCAAGGATCTAGTCAAGTTTTTAATTGAAGTGGCTAGAAGGTTGCCCTTCCTCTTAGCTACCCCCTAGTGTTGGTTCCTGTCTGAACCATGCTAGAATCTACTTCTCCTAAATTTTTCATATTAAGTATTCAATTAGTTTTTCATAATATTGAATCCTTTCATAAACATAAATCCATTCTCATTTATGCAATCTTAAACAAGAAAGGAAAAACTTTGCCAAATTTTCAAAATTGAATTATAATATCCATGGATGACATAATATCCATCATTTATTACAAATTTTCACATCTTACAAATGCAAGTCACTTTTCAGAAAGGGAGATATTCCAAGTTTATCCTCATCCTTGAGGTTTATCAAATTAGACTTGGGAGCTAGATGTACTCATAGATACTCATTCATGACCTCCCAAGTGATAATAGGAGCATTAGGACCACTTCCAACTGGTAAGTCCTTAGGCACATAGGGTTTACTTGATTCATTCTCAAAGATAGGAACACCAACTTTAATTGCTTTTTCCTTCTTTTCCTTCTCCTACTTGATGTGTTTAATAGCATCAGCGAAGGTTTTAGTATTAGATAACCGTGCACCTTCTAGGTAACCAGTTTGGACTAGGCTTTTCATTTTTTGAGGCTCGCTCCCTCATAGCCTTTAGGTAATGTCCATTTCTTGTTACCTTCTTTCTTGGTGTCATTCTTGTTCTTACCATTTTGGTAAAAGAACATCCAAACATTGGCAACTATTAATGTTTGAGGAAGATTTCATACAATGAGCTCATAGGTCCATGTATTGAACCTAGTAGCTCTAATACTATATGTAACATGCAATCTAATATTACCTGGATTAACATTCCCAATTTACTATCAAGTAAATAATCATGATCATCATAATCATATTTTATAACAATAATCATTTGCATAATCATTATATAAAAAGCATATCTTTTCTAAATATTTTCAAACTGAATATTTACAACATATTCAAAGATAGCATGCTAGTGAGTTCCTTTAGTTTACAATCATAATGTTTTACTCATGGAAATAATGATAAATTTACATAGAATTTAACTGTCAAGTCATATAAATAGAATATACTTCACCTGGAGTTTTGATATTTGTCTTCATAAGTCTTTCCTTGTCATCTACTTTGGAAGGAGAGCATCACCTGAGTGCTTTTCTTCCAACCACAAACCAGTAGTCCCCCGCACAACTTCCTTCCTAGAAGTGGCCCTACCCTTCACGAAGGGAATAGATATAAAGAACCAATGGGTTTTCCATTTGACTTTCTAGTGTTGTGTCCTACATAAATCATCACAGTCATACAACTATAGATCCACTCTAACTATGTATGACACTACTAGATGGTTATGCCATCTAGAACACAGTGAACTGACTAATGCATGCAAATACAGATGCATTACTTTGGTGAAATATTTAATATACATAGATGTTTCATAATGAATGTAGTTGAATGTCCACACACTTCTAACTCAACTTAGAAGCTATCTCATCCTACACTAAATTTAGTTTGGCCACTTCTAGCTATTGGCATCTAGAATAATTCACACCCATTGTCTTTGGGGGATTAGATTTTTATCTCTAGTTTTGGAGTATAATGCCCACCAAGGTTCATAGTGAAGTCTTGATCCTTCAAATGCCTCTCATTGCAACTGCAACCTAGAATTTCATGACTTCCTGCCACTCTATTCCTTGATCCAAAAGTTTAAATATGTATATATTTTCTTGTCTCAGGTGTCTAGTACCAACGCATATAATAGTTTTGACAGTTCACATCTTAAGTTTGTCCAAGATATTTAACTTGGTTCATTGATTCACATCTAATCCAAATCGATAATTTAATGTCTAATAAAATTTAATCATATTCTTGCAAGAAGTTGTGCATGTTCATTATGCATGCATGCGAGATCCTTAGAAGTTATCTTTTCTAATCCCAAATCACATAAAAGTGAGTAATTAAGAACCCTTATCATAAATGGTTTCTTGACATACTTCTTAAAAATGAACTTTAAGGCTAAACTTTCAATCAGTACACTTACCATTTTACAACCAAGAGGATAACATCAAATGACATATTTCAAATCTATAGTGGCCCAAAAGATTTTGCCAATCACAATATTGCTAAATATATCAAGATAATCATTAGTCATCAGTAAATAGTATAGGTAGTGTTGGGGCTCAAAAACCATCCACTTAATACATGGGCTCCAGTATCTAAACCCTGACTGTCTAAGAATAATTTAGTTCCAGTACCATCTAATTCCTCTCAATAATACTATAACTTTGGGCTTGCAATTACAGTTTGCACCCTTAACTAATCTTAGAAAAACATTGTTATATTCGACTAGTTTCCTTTACTCTGGAATAGTCTAAGGTTATCCATTCAAGAAAGGTTTATTCTAAACTCCATGCTAGTAATGACTTGTTATTAAAGCTAATTAATAATAACTATTAAGAATAGGCTTCTATAGCCATATAGAACTGACAATGATCTCATTGAAGCTGAGTTCTTCGAAGTATCAACTTGCATAGTGGCTACCAAATTAATTAATAGCATACAATCAAGAATGACTGTTAAGTTTCTTAACTATAGTTTTTAGCTATGTAAGAATAAGAATATTTATATTAAGGCTAGCGGCATGTTTAGCTATATAGTATATGATACAATATACATAGACCAAACTTTTATCGGCCTACTATGCCATCAAGCAACTGTGGTGAGATAATATGTGTGATATCAGCTTATCCAACCATTCATTAACACAAGGAAGTATTCAATAAAACAAGGATACTACATATCTATTTATCATAGATTTCGCCATAGATAAGAGATTACCTACTTAAAGTTTAAAGCAGTCCTCCTCTTGGACTTTGAGACCTGCTCTCAAGTTGCTTTCTTTCATGTAAGTTCTTGCCTTGAGTTCCCTCTTTTCTTGTTTTTCTCCCCCAAGCACAGTCCACACTAATCAATAGTGACTAATGATCAATAATGATCTCCACCTTCATGCGTCTATGTGTCTACACCATGGAAAAGATAGAGGTCTCTAAGAAAGCTCAAAAAAAGAGCATGTAACCCACCAACTGCTATCTTCTTTCCCAAAAGATAGCTCCACCACCAAGGATAATTCTCACTCTTTCCACTTTACATGGAAATATAAACTACGTGCGCCACCTTGTGGCACCACCTCATGGTCAAGTAGTTATCAAAGCCATAAAAAACCTTATCTCAAGTAGATAAGTGTTTAAAACACAAAAAAAAATAATATAGTAACATTATTAAAATATATAAATAAATAAATACAAGATATCAACTTTAATGGTAGCAGCACCATTTCTAAGGATGTTGATAATAATCATTTTACAAGTTACGACAAAGGGGTTGAGGTCTCCTCCCCCTTTGCAACTTCTTGCTGACGTTAGCATCAGTCATCAGGAAAAACAAATAAATATGGCCGAAAACTTCCTGACGAGAAGAATGGCTAAAATCTAACCTCTAAATACTTATATCTCTTGACTAACTCAAATGGAGTTTAACGTCAAAATTTTTTCCAAAATGATTAATCGACATTGGTCGAATTGAGTTTAACTCAACAAGGGAAAACAACTAAAACATGCCCAGTCTCATGAAGGTTCATGTAATGTACATCTTGGAACTCAAATGGTAAACCTAACTATTTCAAAACATCTATTTCCTTCTCCTGGGTGATACTCTCCTTCCATTCTTGGAAGTGGAAATATTCTCCTGGTTACACTCATAGTCATATGAACTATGATCAGTGTATCATAAGTAAATCATTATACATCATGTTTAAATAATCTTAATAACATATAATCTCATTTCTAATTCTAAGAATTAATCATAATCCATAGAATCAATGATTTATCCTGATGTTTTCCTAAACATAAAATCATTAATCTATGATTACTTATCTATTTAATCACATGAAAGTAAAAGTTAAACATAGTCAAAGTTTGGGGATCATGTAATAGGGACACAGGTTTTGACATCTTCTTGATCACTCCTTTGCAATTGGTTTCTAATTATCTACTGTATATCTTCCATTATGATCAAATCTTTGTAGAATTAGGGTTTTGTATATTATTGACCTAGGGTTTGGTAAAAAGGATTGATTAACTCAAATCTTTCCATAGCACTCTTGAGTACAAGATATGTAGGTAAGTCCACCTCCATTTGGTAGTTATTTGTCTTGGTCTTGTCCTTGAATGTTATTGTGGAAGAGGGTTTGATCTAGTGTGCATGCTAGTCTTCTTCATTCTCTTTTTCATACATAACACTACTTTTATTGTGACTTATTATTACACAACCTTTTCTCAACATATGTCCCAAGCCCAATATCCAACTACCTGAGTGGATTCAAAAGGATGATAATAGAACTGGAGGTAGTGCTTGGATGCTAAAATTCTTTGACACCCAAGCCTTAATACCTAAGAGAGATATATTTTGTAGAGGTTCAAAAACCAAGCCTATCTAGATATCTAGTAGCACTAGACATCCATTCACAATAGGCTAGATATTCATTCTTGATGGACCAAATAATTGGTTAGTACCAAAAGGTTCACTTTGATCAATATGGTTGATGACTTTATATTGCTATTTTTTAACAAAATTGATGGGTTTTGTAGAGGAATATTTATAGTTATCAAATATCACTGTTTATACCTTAAAACTAATTTGCAATTTTTTTATGGTTTGCCATGTGCAATGTTTAACAAATGTGAAAAGGAGTACCTCCTTGTCCTTTTATAAATTTTTTTTCCAAATCAATATTTTTGAAAAAATTATATGACCCTAAGATAACATTATGCTCTAAACATTCAAAAGATAATAATTAATATTATTATTTTAGGTCAAATTAAGGTGACAATACATAAGGGGTTTTAGTTTTGTACCTTAATCCTATTAACTAGAATTAAATACAAAATTTATATTTAATAAAAAAATTTAAAAATATCTATCACACGAACCCTTAACATTAATTTCATTTGTTTGCAAAAGTATTTTGGAAAATATCTATATTTACTAGTGCTTAGGCAATCCATACATGCATATGTTCTTACATTGATCAAAGTTAAAAAAATTCATTTTTATATTTTTGTAAATCCTTTACATAAAAAACTTTTATCATGTGGGTATTAGTATAATTACATATTTAAAAACTAGAAACTTCAATATCTAGATTTCATATTTTTACACTATGCTCATACTGTATCTAGAGGTTCTTTGAATTATTACCCCAAGTACAAAAAATTCTAATTTTAAGGAAAAATGTTACCTGTTTTGTGTCATTTTGAGGTCTTGTTAGCTTTCACTCACCCACATGTCCTCTCTGTCATAGAACATGCCTTAATCTCACATTGGCTCACATTTAGAATCTTTTGACCACCTCTAAAGAAATTTTAACTTATTTAATCCTAATGAAAATTGTGACCACGAGGCCCATCTCAGTCATCTTGACATGCAATAGAAGCTTAAAACTTTTGTCCAATTTCAAGATGTTAGGAATGTTATCAATATTGATGACAACCCTAATCCCTCTAGGATTTTAGATGTGTTGGTAACCTATTTTTAACTAATCCCACTAGCATAATAATTTTCCAAAACATTAGGCATAGTGTGCATGTAAATGTACCTTCTTCACATATTCTATGTTCTTCTTTTGATCCACAAGGAGCATCCACTTCGATAGTATCCTTAGAACCTCCATCCATTGATTTATATGTTGACCCATCCACAACTTCATAGAACTCCTTTGTTTCTAACACTTCCATTTATGTCCATACTTTTCATAGTCACAACATTAGTTTCCTCCACTCTCACAACCATAAACTCATATCCCTGCTTTAGTAAAATTGTAGGTCTGTCCACCCTTTCCTTTCCCTTCATGACTCCCATTTGTTGACACCCCTATCTTGTCCTATCAATTTAATCTTTTATCCCAATTTAGAATTTGTGCACATTCCCTCTTACACTAACATTTCTATGTCTACATCATTTTCCCATTCTACCACCTCTATATATCAATCTCTTTCCACCCTATCTATATCATATATATCTTTATAGCCATGTCCCAAATTCCCTATGACCACTTCTCCTTCATCCTCTTTCTCTTTACCACTCTCGATGTGTATTTTCACTCCTACCCATAAATTGTACCTTTCTACCACAACCCCCTCCCTTCACACACATCTACCATGGATTTGACTATGTCTCATGTTCTTCACCACCTTTGTTAGATGCAATAGAAGTTCCATGTTCTTTTGTAATGGCCTAGGGAGGTCACCATGGACCTTCATCTGAATCCACTTTCCTGTGACATCTTGTCTCATCCTTTTCCTTTAGCAATCGTACCCCCTGATTCTCTCTATGAATGTAAAGACAAATCTATACTACATGTCTAGCTATTCAACACCATTTGTATTGATTATGTTTATGATAACCACATCCTTACCAAACTATTTCCTATTAAACTTAAGGATCATTCCCTTAAGTGGCTTTAATCTCTATAGTAAGAATATATTAGATCCTTTGATATTCATTCTCTAGCATTTGTTAGCCATTTTCAAGTCCAAATTATCCTAGACAAGAATTTCATGGGACTCATTCATTGCAAGAAAGAACCTAATTATAGAGTAAGTGATTTCATTTTACATTTTTAGTTGATACTTGATAAGATCCACTATCATTTACTTGACATAGATATTAAGCAAGTCTGCATAGAGAAACTATCACCATCCATCATGGAAAGACTTGAGTTCTAAAAGTACACTAGTTATGTTGATTTGTGCACTAAAATTCATGATTACAAAAAAATGGAAAAAGTACAATATGTGTCTAATGAGTTAGCTATTGTACATGGTTATGCTTCTTCGCAAAAGTTTTCTATACCTTTTAAGGAAACTTTTGTCAATTACAATATGATACAACAAAAGGACTATCTAGGTTCCCAATAGAATATTCTCCATCTT
Source organism: Cunninghamia lanceolata (assembly GCA_027924645.1). Classification (NCBI taxonomy): domain Eukaryota; kingdom Viridiplantae; phylum Streptophyta; class Pinopsida; order Cupressales; family Cupressaceae; genus Cunninghamia; species Cunninghamia lanceolata. Next base: position 6,048,933 of record BSBN01000582.1, read on the forward strand.
GTTTTTTTCTTGATGTTTCTCCTCCTCCTCTATTATCTAATAATATTTATTTTCATTCAAGAACCACTTGACAATTCACAAAAATGAGAGATACATGTATACTTTTTCATGATGCAAAAAATAGTTACTCCCAATATTCTTGTGCTTCTTTCCCATAATCCTCTTGACACTTCTCTTCCTCTTGCTTCAGGGTGTGATTCTAAACCCTTTTTTGAATACCACATGGTTTCTAGCGTTAACACTAAAAGAATATGGTTTTAAAACATAATATCCAACATGTTATTGACTCAAATCACAAACAAGTCAAAGGGGTGAACAATAATGGCAGCCCCTTAGTTGCTCCTCTAGACCAAAATATGAAAATTTATACAAATCCTCTCCTAAAATAGATTTAGGGAAATAATAAAGATCATATCCCCTAGCTTTCAATTTATGGAAATAATTGTTTATCTTCTTTCAAATGTTGTCTCATGTTTATCATATGTTTGTATAGGTGTTACGGATCTATGTTGCCATCCTTGAACCCATTCTGTATTTTCACATGCTTCCCACTCACCTCCAATACAAAACTAACAAAAATAGGCAAGCTCCCAGTCCATATAGTCCATGTGCTTGCATTTGAACTCTTAAATGAATACCATGTTGTTGATCCACTAATTGTCTCACAATCATATCAGGAAATATTTTTTTCTTCTTCAACTAACCAAAAGAACCATCAGACTTTGGAGTTTCTACTTGATCTTGTAGACAATTTTTCATTACACCAATGCACAATTGCATGTTCATCTTTAAACTTTGTTACATCAACAAATTTTAATTTCTCCCTAGTACTTGAACTCTTTTCACATATGCTCCATCTCCATCATGCTCCCGTTTACCATGCCCAACTTCAAAGAAACTCCACATATGTTGGACATTGGATATTGTTTTCTTTATGGGTCTCACATAGCCAATAAAACATTTGAGTATGTTTTAATTATCCTATACAATTGTCTGATCATATGAGATGTTCCATCTAGATTTATCTTTCTTTTAAATTGTCATAAAATACTTTGAAACAATATTGTACAAACTCTAATGATTGTAACCAGTTATCACTCAAATGGAAATGGTACTCCCTAAAAAAAATTGTCATCTTTACAATCATCTGCATGTCTATATACAATATGAACAAATATTATCACTCAAATCAATTAAAGTATAGTTCCAAATAGAAATTTTTTTTACATATATGAAATTGTTCATCAAGCCACCAAGCATATTGAGAGTGTTTCACATATTTGTACACAATCTTATTCTTGAATTCTATGATGAATGTATGCACACTACCTTATTTGGTGACTAACACACAACACGTTCCAATTTTTCCATCCTTTAATGGATATTGAACATTGTTGAACCTCTTGACATCCACTAATTGCTGTCCAAAATCATGTAAACTAATTTCATGCATGTATTCTTCTCACAATGAAAGATTGCCGCATCTATTGTATTGTCTAGAAATACACACTTTTGAATAAACTAATTGTCTGCCAAGTGTTTTAGAAAGTAAGCTTGTTATGAACAACTTAATTGTTGTAGGTGGCATATTAATACCGCATTCCTGCATATATTTGGTTAGCATTTAAAGTACATTATATATATTGAAAAACATCATAATAAGAATGTAACTGCACATGAGTTTTACAACAACAAGAGATTTGTTGTTTACTAATGTTGACATACCAAGGTTAACATTTCTCAAATGATCTTCGACTTATGCTAAAATCTTCTATAATTGAATCATCTAGAAATTTTTTATATAAATCTATTTAAGCCATGTCTAATAGATCTTTTGGATGAGGCTCATGATTTTTTGACTCCACTCTTAGTTTCAAAACATCTCATACATTAGACAATACCCTTGCACTATCATGACAATATTTTTTAATTAAAGACATGATTTCATTAGTTAATTTCATGTCAGACCTTGGGAGTCTGCCACTGAAAGCCCAACATTGGTTAATTGGATGATCTTCAATACTTAATCTTCTCTTTATCACTCTTCTCGAATTTTTAGCATTACATTTAAAAGTCCACTTGTCTTACTTATCATTCTTTTGCTCACAAGTCATTTATTAACTAAATAAGTTGTTATTGTTCATCGTGTTGCATTCCTACTCTTTTTTCCAATAGAATCAATTTAGCATTAGTAACATTGGACATAACTTGAAGAATAGGATTTTGAACTCAATCTAGACTCCTTGTTTGTATCTTAGTAGTGTTTCATCTCTTGTTTCACATGGTGGATCAAAGAACAATGATGATAGTGAGTTTAAAGATGTTATCTCAAGATTTGGGAAAAAAGAGAGTTTTGATGATGTGCATTTTGATGCAAAAGATCCTAAAGCATCATATCAAAATCATTATCAAAGAATTTTGAGTATGTGTAAAAAGAGGTTCCAAACCATCATTGGGAGCACAATCAATATCATGCCAAATCTTAGCATTTCCTCAAGCCATGAAGATCATGACAATCACGAGGTAAATAAAATCAATATCATGAAGTCACCCATGCTTGATTACAAACAAGAGTATGCTTCTCATCAGAATATCATGGTTTCTCCACTTAATCAGAATGAGGAAGGGGAACTCACATCAAAAGAAATGGCAAGATAGATCAAAGAGATAAATTCCAAAGCTCTGAGAGGTAAAGAAGTATTAGCTTCTTCTATTTTAATTTTTGCAGTTTGTTTGGTCTATCATAGCTTCAAAGATAATTGTATGGAATGAGATCATCAATTTGGGAAGCTATTTTGCAATCCCAGTGAATGGGCGTTCCAATGATTTTTCTTGCATCTATTAACTTTGATTTTAGTGGTTACAGAATAAGTTGTAGTGCAACACTAGTTTTCAATTTGGGGTTTGTTTTGAATAAGCATAGTGGCACTATTGTTGTTATGATGCAAAGTTTAGTGTTTGTCATTTTAAGGGTAGTTTGCAAAGTGTGTCAATGATTGTGTAGGGTTTTAGTTTCAGAGGCTATGCTTGGCAGTTTGTATCAGTTTACTTTTAGTGTATGAGGATTTAATTATAGATGTTTTCAAATTTAGTGGCAATATTCATTGTCACTTGGTTTCATTATTTTTGGTATTGAGCTTTATGCTCAATGTGCTCAATTTATTCTTCATTTCTAGAATTTTTTACTCTGAGACTTAATGGAGTGAAAGCATGAGATCTAGGATTCGACGTGTGCAAGTACACTTCCCCCAAGTCACATAAATATAGTGTGTTAATTTTTTCACTCCATTTAATTTGATTTGGGGATCTAAGTTATTTTACTAGCCATGGTTGAAGGGAAGAGGTAGAGGAAAAACATAAAAACACAGAGCTACTACTCTTTACATTTTTCAGAAATCTTTTTACACCAAAAACAAAAAGCCAAGATTATATATATATATATATCTTTAGTAAAAGAGAGCTGCTGCTCTTACATTACCAAAAAAGAAACCAGAGAAATTTAGCATTACAAAGCTGCTGCTCTTAACATCTAGTAATATTTTTTAAAGCACTCTATTTTTCTCTTTTTTTTAGACATATTTCAACCCAATAATGATAACAGCATACATTTTAACACAGAAATAGACTTGCTGTCATATTAGCACATTGATAAAGGCTTGATACGCCGAAATATATCAGACAAAACTTGCCTTTTACTATATGTTGGAGAGGGTAGCCATACTCCCAAGTCAACATCTCTGCAGAGAAATTATGAGAAATAGGACGAAGGCAGGGGAAATAGGAGAAAGTAGAAATGACAGTCAAAACAAAAGTCTTGTTCAATAAATGAGGTGGTTCGGATTAATATTCCAACACTCCCCCTTAATCACAACTACCGCCTTCTTTGATACCCAAACAATCTCTTAGATACTCAAAGTTTTCTTTTGGTAATGGCTTGGTGAAGATATCTGCATATTGATCTTGAGACCTGCAAAAAACCAGAAAGATTTCTCCATTGTTGATTAGTTCTCTAATGAAATGATACCTCGTGTCAAAATGTTTAATTCTCTTGTGAAAAACTGGATTCTTTGACAATGCTATAGCTGAGTTATTGTCACAGTAGATCCTTGTTCCCTCTTCTTGTTCTTGCCTGAGATCTTTCAAAACTCTTCTCATCCAAACTGCTTGACATGATGCACTTGTGGCTGCTACATACTCTGCTTTAGCTGATGAAAGTGTAACTATTGGTTGTTTTTTTGAAGCCCATGAAACTACACCTGTTCCAAAATGAAAAACATAACCAGAAGTGCTCTTCCTATCATCAATGCTTCCTGCACAATCACTATCTATATATCCAATTAGGTTGAACTCACTTGACTTTGCATATTGAATGCCATAGTTCCTTGTTCCACTCACATATCTGAGAATTCTCTTTCCTGATTGCCAATGAGAGTCCTTTGGAGACTCCATGAACCTTGAAATGAGACTAATTGCATACATTATGTCAGGCCTTGTGGCTATTAAATACATGAGGCTACCAACAAGCCTTTTATACAAAGTTGGATTAATGTTGCCTCCTTTATCATCCTTGCTTAATTTCAGTCCTGTGGCAATTGGTGTTGGAACTGATTTACAATTTGTCATGTTAAACCTTTTCAAAATGTCATTTGCATATTTAGATTGGGAGATGAAAATACCATTATCATTTTGATTCACCTCAATGCCAAGAAAATACTTCATGAGACCCAAATCAGTCATTTCAAATTCCTTTTTCATAGATCCTTTGAACAAATCAATTGCCAAATCACCCGTGAATATCAAATCATCAACATACAAGCAAACAATTATGATCTCACCTTGCTCATTCATTTTGGTGTACAATGTAGGCTCACTGCGGCACCTATTGAAGCCATTTTGCAAAAGATAAGAGTCAATTCTACTGTACCAAGCTCTTGGGGCTTGCTTGAGTCCATAGAGTGCCTTTTTCAGTTTGTAGATTTTGTCTTCTTGACCCAAAATCTCATACCTAGGTGGCTACTCCACATAAACTTCTTTTTCAAGATAACCATTCAAAAAGGCTGATTTCACATCCATTTGGTAAACTGGCCATTTATTTTGAGCTGCTATTGCAAGTATAGTTATCATGGTGTCTAAACGTGCTACTGGAGCAAATGTCTCATTGTAATCAACCCCAGGCTATTGTGAATATCCTTTTGCCACTACTCTTGCTTTATGCTTTTGTACATCACCATTTGCATCTAATTTGGTTTTGTAAACCCACTTCACTCCTATGACATCCTTGTCTTTGGAAGACTCACTAACTCCCATGTTTGATTCTTTTCTATTGCATCAATTTCATCATCCATTACATTTACCCATTTGTCATCCTTAATTGCATCTTCATAATGAATTGGATCTTCTACTTGTGAATAAAATGCAAAGAGAGAAATCAGGCCAGCATTATTCTCACCTTCATTTTCATCATAAATGTCTCTCAAACTTCTGATTTTTTGTCTCCTCAAGCTTGCCAATGTAGGATTTGATATATCACTTGAACTTGGACTTGTGAAATGTGGACTTGATGGTCCTGCACCTTGATCGCCACTTGTAGATGGTGTTTGTTGTACATTTGAAGGAGTGGATGCTTGAATACGTGGGGTTGTCCTTACACTTGATGATTGTGTCATTTGATGACCACTTTGTTGAGCTTGAATAGGTGTGGAAGGAGTCACATTTGATGGAGTACCTGCTGGTGTAAAATCTTCTCTATCTTCTTGAGGTAAGTTGGCTGCAATATTGATTCTCTTCTCCAAACTTCCATCCCATGCTTCATCTTCTATGAATTGCACATCTCTGCTGAGTATAACTTTCTTGGTTATTGGATTGTATAGTTTGTATGCCTTGGATTCATCACTATAACCAACAAATATACACTTTTCTCCCTTGTTGTCTAATTTTCTTCTCAACTCATTTGGCACATGTGCATATGCCACACATCCAAATACTCTCATGTGAGCAACACTATGTTTTCTTCCTGTCCATGCTTCTTCAAGAATCATATTCTTCACACTTTTGGTTGGACATCTATTCATAATGTATGTTGTATAAGCTACAGTTTCAGCCCAATATTCATTTGACAAATGCTTTGCTTTCAACATACTTCTTGCCATTTCCATGATTGTTCTATTTTTCCTTTCAGCTACCCCATTTTGTTGAGGTGTGTACCTGGTTGTGAATTGCTTGTGAATTCCATGGTCTTGACAAAAATTTAGAAACTCATTTGAGATGTATTCACCACCTCTATCTATACTCAATGCTTTGATGTAGTACCCACTTTGCTTCTCAACAACTGCCTTGAATTGACAGAAGAAATCAAACACTTCATTCTTTTGGCTTAGAAAGTAGACCCATGTTTTTCTTGAATAGTCATCAATGAAAGTCAAAAAGTAGAATCTTCCACCAATTGATGGTGTTTGGATTGGCCCACATAAATCTGAATGAACAATTTCTAAAGGTGCCTTTGCTCTAATTGACTTGCTAGTTGGAAATGTCTCTCTATGTTGCTTTCCCAAGATACATCCTTCAGATACTCTTTCCATTTTCTCTATTAATGGAAAACCCTTTACCATACTCTTTCTATGAAGCAAATTTAGACCTCCAAAGTTGAGATGCGCAAATCTTAGATGCCATAACCAATTTTCATCTTTTATTTGTGCTTGAAAGATGGTTTGTGTAATTGCTGCAACTTTTTCTTTATCCTCTTGTGGGTTCATTGTGGGCTGTGCTTGAGCATATTCCACATTCAAATCTGGCTTAATCTTTAGGGGAACATTCTATTGTTTGTCATTTGTACTTTAGCAGTAAGCTGATTACTTCAAAATTTATCTAAAATAGTGCATTCTTTGTTTTTGAAGAAGACTCTATACCCCTTTTGAACAAGCTACCCAATGCTCATTAAATTATGTTTTAGACCAGGCACAAAATACACATATAAAATATACTTCTTCTCCCCCTGTTTAGTTAGAATGTTGATATTTCCTTTGCCCATAACTGAAACTTTGTTGTCATTACCCAATGTGACATTTGATTTTACACTTTCATCTAAACTTGAGAACATTTCTAAGTTCCCTGTCATATGATTGCTACAACCTAAGTCTAAAAACCATACATCCTTCTAATTTTCTTGTGCTACATTACATGCTATGAACATATTGCTCTAATTTTGGTTTTCTCTTGTAAAGTTTGCATTTTGTCTGCTGAAATCAAATTGTTTTTTCTACATTCATTTGAATAATGCCCATATTTCTTACAATAATGACATTGGATTTGAGATTTGTCATACCTTTGACAATGTGGTTGATTTTGAGATGGGTTTGGGCTTGAGTTTTGGCTACTGCCTCTTCCACTTGAGTTTGATGGGCTGCTTCTTCCACCTCTATAAGAATTCCTTCCTCTACCTCTGAAATTCGATCTTCCTTTGCCTCTACCATGACTGATTGAAGCTTGTGTCTTGAATGCATGCTCTAATGATGAATTTGTTGATATGCTTAGTCTATGCTCATGTGAGATGAGGGATGCATGAAGCTCATCAACTGAAAATTGTGAAAGGTTCTTTGTTTCCTCTGGTCACAACTATGGATTCAAACCTTGTGGGTAAACTCCTTAAAATCTTTTCAACAATCCTTGTATCTTCAAGTGTCTCACTATGAGATCTAATTTGATTAACTAAACCCATCACTTGTGTGAAGAAAGTGTCTATTGAATCTGAATCCTTTATGAAAATTATTTCAAAACCCCTTCTTAGCATTTCCAACTTAGCTGTTTTCACCTTTGCCATTCCTTGATAGGCTATTTGAAGTGTATCCCATGCGTGTTTGGACTTAGTTGCTGCTGCAATCCTTGGAAAAATACTCTCATGCACAGCTTGGAAGATGTAAAAGAGAGCTTTGGAGTCCTTCTTCCTGTTATCCCTCAACAAATCTTTCTCTGCTTGTGTCAATGCATTGTATGCTGTTGCATCAGCTGGCTCTGGAAATCCATTCTCAACAAGCTCTCAAATATCTTGAGAACAAAACAAAGCTTTCATGGTGATTGCCCAGTAGTCATAATTCTATCCATTAAACTGTGGAATTTGTGGGTTTGTCAAGCTTGTGCTTGCTGCCATTGTTGACTGTAAAAAGCCTTTGTCTTTTTGAAAAAATTTGCTTGAAATGCCCTTGCTTGAAACCTTTAGCTCATGACTATGGTTCTGATACCAGATGAAGGGAAGAGGTAGAGGAAAAACATAAAAACACAAAGCTACTGCTCTTTACATTTTTCAGAAATCTTTTTACACAAAAAACAAAAAGCCAAGATTATATATATATCTTCAATAAAAGAGAGCTGCTGCTCTTACATTACCAAAAAAGAAACCAGATAAATTTAGCATTACAGAGCTGCTGCTCTTAACATCTAGTAATATTTTTTAAAGCACTCTATTTTTCTCTGTTTTTTTAGACATATTTCAACCCAATAATGATAACAGCATACATTTTAACACACAGAAATAGAGCTGCTGTCATATCAGCACATTGATAAAGGCTTGATACACAGGAAGATATTAGACAAAACTTGCTTTTTACCATACGTTGGAGAGGGCAGCCATACTCCCAAGTCAACATCTTTGCAGAGAAATTATGAGAAATAGGACGAAGGCAAGGGAAACAGGAGAAAGTAGAAATGATAGTCAAAACAAAAGTCTTGTTCAATAAATGAGGTGGTTGGGATTAATATTCCAACAATGGTTATGAGAATCTATTAACATTTTAGAGAAAGCTCATGTGATTGAGAAGGTAGCATGAATGTGTGGTATGTTTGAATGAATTTCCATCCAGAAATTGGTCCAACTTTGCAAGCTAGGCAAAACCATAAGAGATGGTGCAGAACTAAAAGTTTAATGCTTACATATATGGCGCAACATTAGAAGTTCAATTATCCAAATCCCCAGCATAATATCTTCAAATGAGGCGCAATCATCTACAAGTACAACACAGCCAAAGAAGTAACCAAAACATTTCATAAAGTCTCCATTTTTCAGCGCCCAAGCATTTAGAAATTCCAACGCCACTTCAAGCATTAGCACAGGCATTTCAAAATCCAATGCACAGGTTTGAATTAGTGAGCAGGAGTCACAAATCTCAGTGCCCATCTTCTAATTCCAGCGCAGTCCATCCAAAAGGAGGCGTAGGTCATCAATCTTCAACGCAACGATAAAATTGCAGCTCCAACTCAGCATCTAGACAACGTGTGGTGCATCACTTTGATGATTTTTACTTTGCTTTAATTTCAAAGATGCGCCATTGTTTCAAGTTTTGCTTATGTGGCCACGTGGGGCCCACAGGAATGAAATATAAGTTTCTGAATTTTCTTTTCCAGCTCCCGTAAGATTAAAATGATTTTATTTAAATCATTGCAAATGTGTTTATTAAGACATTAATAGGAAAATAGAAGAAGGGGCATTGGAAATTAAAGTGGGCCTGAGATTGAGATTTTCTTTAGATATTAAAAATCAAATTATTTTAAGATCTTTTAATAATAAAGCTCAGTTACAGGAATAAAATAATAAAGCGAAAACTTTATTATTATTTATGGAGAAAAAGAGAAGAAAGCAAACTAAATTTAGAAAAAATTATGGGAAAGAAAAGAAAACAAAGGCAAAAGACAAAGTGACGATTATGTAGATGTGTTCTTCAGGTAAGGAATTAAATTAAATTGGGATTTTTATATGTTAAATGTTTCCTTAATTTCTTGAAGTTTTATCTTCTTCTCTCATTTTCTTCTATTTATATGTAGTTCATATAAACAAAGGAGAAATTTTTTATTGGCGAATTATGGACTTGGGTCTTTAAGGTAAAATATTTTGTAAGATTTCTTATTCTTCCATATGCAACCTTGATTCGCATCTATGAAACTATCAAACCTCTTGCAAATTAATGATTGTGCAATTTTGTTTTTCATTATTGCATTTGTGTTATTTTGATTTTTGATTGTGGATCCTATGTAAATTAAGTCATATACAAATAGGAGGGTTTCATTTGGTGTTTCACCTTCTAGATAGGTTTCAATTTCAGCTTCCTTCTTTCTCTTTTCCTCAAAAGTGTGAAGCAAATTCATTGAACACCTTATGAAGAACCAGCTTCTAAAATCTTAGAGGTGATCTCACAAGTTGTGTCCCACATTTGCAAGATTTTTCATGTTGATGCAAGTTTACATTAGGGTGCAAATAGGAGCATCAATAGTTTGTACAAGGCTAAACATTGAATAAGTAGTGGAAGTTCTAAGTAGATTCATATCAAAACATAATATAAAACATTGGACTTAGTTTAGAAATGCTTTCAAGCACTTGAAAGGTATTTTTGATTATTATTTCTATTATCATTGTTTTAATGATATTGGAAAAGTATTAAACATATATGGGTTTGTTGATTGTAATTGGTATAGAGATCTAGATAATATAGCTCTCAGTTAAAGGTTATGTCTTTACTTTATGGGTGGAGCATAGGGTTGGATGAATAAGGCGAAACAAATCATTGCTTTGTCCACAACTAGGATAGAGTACATGGCAAGTACACATGCTTGCAAAAAAGTACTCTCAAATTGCGACATTAGTGGCCTAGGGTTGTCAAGTTTGATTTTGGCACACACATGGACCTTTCCCTCCTTGCCATGGGTCAAACCGCCACATCACTCTCGCTCTCATGGAAGTAGCTAGTCGAGAGGATGCAAGACACGTGGGGGGGGGGGGGGTCTAGCTCATTGGAGAGCCAGACTTTGCTGAGAGGGGTCGGTACATTCTGGGGCCTATGTTGTTGTGCGCTTGTGTAGATGTGTTGTTCAATGATCATGGTTTTAAAGATAACCGTATGACCCAAAGGGTCACTAGTCACTGTTCTTCTGTTAGGGTTTCTAATATTCCACCTTTGTGTGGGTAAGCTAATGTTCTCATTGATTGTCTATTCACATTGGCATTGTCTTTCAACCTATTGTATGGTTGTTTGTTGTACTAAGAGTTGTCTAAAAGCTTCTTCTTGTTGGATAAATAGTGGGTCATGTTGAATTCTTGGGTGCATTCAAGAGATAGGCGATTATGAACTAACCTTGACTTGACCTAGGGTTTGACTTAGGGTTTGTTGACCTAATGTTTAATTGTACATCTAACTTCGTTTGACCTTGTAATGGAATCAAGGGTTCTGACCAATGTTTGACTACGGTTGACCTTGTGATGGAATCAAGGGTTTGCAAATTTTCTAAGTCTAATGTTTTTGTTCTTTCTTTAGATTTTAATGAATGAAAGACTAAATGAATGAAAAATGTCTTTTTGTGCTTTTTTAATATTTTTTTTTCTAATCTAGGAAATGAAAGACATATGCAAGCTATAATAAATTTACCTAATGCAATGTAAACTATCTTTTTGGGATTTTCTGAATATTTGGAATGAATTAATTTAAGAAAAGGGAAATTTCTTTTAAATGAATTAATCTAAGAATTTTGAAGGCAAATTACTCTAAGAATGCAATATCTAGCTATCCTATCAAGGAAAAAGCAACAAGATTAGAGAAAATTTAGTTACCTAATTACTACGAATTGAAAGAAAGCATAAAGGAACCTGGATACGCGTAAGCCTCCACTACCCTAAAAAATCCTTGAGATGGCAACCATGTATCCTCTTGTATTAGTAGAGAATTCTCTTGGTGACAATACCACAATGGAAGGAAAATAAGCTTTTGAATTTTTTTAAAGAGAGCTCAATGAGAGCTTTGATGAGCACAATAGTTTGATATGTGCATTGTATGGATGCATGATGAGCTTTATATGAAAGTTAGATGAAGCAATGAATGAAACAAAAAGCTCCTATGTCCTATATGAGCATGAGAATGCTGAATGTGGAGAGCAATAACTTGCAAGACCTATGTGCACAAATAAAATTGCCTCCTCTAGAAATGCCTTGAAGCTATGCAACAATGAAATCTTTAAAGTTTTGGAGAACTAAAGAAAGAAATGAAGAAAGAGGCTCAAAGGCCTATGAAGAAGCTTGAAAAAGATTGTGAAGATGAGAAGAGTAATCTCCAACTTGCTCAACTTGAAAAACAATGAAGAGGTGAGGGGTATTTAGAGGTTTGAAGAAGGGATGTGAGGGGAAGAAGAAGAAGAGTTAACTCAATTTGATTAGAGAGTTAAAACAAAGGATTCGGGAGTGATCTGGGTTAAAATTCGAGTGATCTGCCAAGTAAAAGTTTATCACTCAAGAGGAAATGAAGAAGGAGTGCATGGGAATGCATGAGCTATTAATTTAAGATAGAATAGAGATAATCATTCGTGTGTACCTGTGCATAAAATAGTTAACTCTATATTTGGCATGAAAATCTAGAAAACAGGAAGAAAAATGGGTGAAAATGAAGCTTTTTCGAGTTAGAAACTCAAGTTTTTTCTGCGGGTGAAAACATGACAGGGTCGCCCAGGGGTCATCCCTTTCACAAGTCATGTCACCCAAGGGGAGATTCAGATTTTCAGTAGGATCCACCAAGGGAGATCCTAAAAGGAAGGGGTCTGGGTGAAAATGCATCATGGGAGATGGGAGATGGTAGAGGAGATGAAAAGGAGGGGATTTGCCTCTAGAAACAGGTCAATCATGTGTGAAAATCCAAATCTCCACTTGTAAAAGTATGATCTCTTAGGGGGAGATCTGGAAATAATAGGGGGAGATTTGGATTGGTTGACCAAAACTAAAAATTGAAAGTTGGAGAGTGATTTTGGAGGGATAAAGAAGGTACAAGGCTCTACAAACAAGTCGAAATGATGCAAATGATGTGGGTCACCCCTTTCATCAATCCAAGTCACCCGAGGGTGACCCTAAAATAGTTTTTTCTAAATTGGTCATAGAACTTCTAGGGGCTCATTCGGGCACATACGGACTCCTTTTTGGGTGTTGTTTTTTGAAAGTGCATGATTTTTCAAGAGCTACACAATGGTGTCATTAGGTTTTATTGAAAGTGTCACAAAATCATACTTTCAGACCATTTTTCTCATGGTATCTTGTCAGTCTCTCAAGCCCTAAAAAGTTTGGTAGCCAATTGGAAGGTGAGTTGGATGGGTGAGGAAGAAAGTATGGATGGAAAAGGTCAATTACTACAAATAGATGAATACAAGGCTTAGAGACTAAGTCGCAAGCACAGGAAATAAGAATTGACAAGTGTCAAAAAGTGTTAAAAGTGGGGAGAGAGAGAAAACAACAAAGGGGAACCAACACAAGGAAGAAGAAAAGACACATCAACAAGAGAATTGATATTGAGAGGATGTTAATTCATGCTTACATGTACGTGACAAGGATTATAACTCATCATAGGCATCCTCATGGAGGTTGTGCGTGATTTTTGTGCTTACATATTTGCCTCATTGGGGATAGTAATCTACATGAAAGGTAGGTACCATTCTCAAACTAGGCCATACATGTCAAAATGAATAATGAAAACTGAAACAATGAACTTACCATAGATCATGAGAATTCCACTAGTTGTTTGCCTTTTGTCAGTGAGACCTGTAGAAATGAATGCATGCAAAATGAATGCATGAAAGATGCATAAAAGAAATAGATGACATTATAATCTAGAGAGGAGAACAATTTCTCCTTTTATTGAAAATTTTGAATAAAATATTTGATTTTTTGTAATTTTTTATGTTTTACAATTTTTTAGGATTTTTCAAAATTTCCAATTTTTATGGTTTTTCCGGAGATTTTGCAAAGGTTTGATTTGACACTCCTTGAGGTCCTTTGAAGACCTATATTTTTTTAAGGGATCTCTACCCTTTCCCCCCTTGCATGGGGAGACTTGTGTACTTGATTACATAATTTTTCTCTTTTGACTTGTTGGAGGAGTGACTTGTGCTCAAACATTTTTTACACTTACTATTACAAGACTTGATTTGATGAGATCCATACATAGATTTAGTCGACATCTTGTACTTCACTTTCCCTCTTCTTCATATCATTAGCTAGGGCATTTATTTTTCTTAGGAGAATGCATACCTAAGATGATCGCATATGGATGATGCAATTTATTTCTTTTCTTTTTTGAAATGTATATGAATGCAAGTGATGACATGCAGATACAAGAACACAAGCAATGCTGAAATGAAACTTTTACTTGTATCAAATGCCATGAGTTATGATATTGAATTTATTGCTTTAGAACTCCTTTTCTAATTTTGGTATGAATGCGTTATGGAACAAACAATATGACTACTCTTTAATATGATTTTTGATCTAGTGGATTGCAAGTTGTCCTAATATAAGAGATCTAATCAAGGATGTGAGATAGGGTTTTTAGAACTCAAGTGGGGAGTGTGAGTGAAAAATGGAGTGTTTCTATTTTTGGGCTTTACTAAAGGCTAAACACTGATCCTTATCTAGATAAGACAGTCTAACAAGCTTTCAACTTAGATAAGTAACAAATTTTATTGATGTTTGCTAGACTTAGATTATAGATGGCAAGCAAGATAGACTCACGATAAAGGATAAATGGGAAAGAACAATGGTCCTAAAGACAACCAGATTCTTGGTTTTGCTCAGCTAGTGAGTGTGTGTGATTTGTACCTTTATTTCCTTTGTTAGAATGTCACCCTCAAAGCTTCGATCTTAGATTGATCTCCACCCAAGAGTATGGAAATTTAGCAATCTTCTCTATTTCACTCTTCTTTTATATTTTCTAGAATGCCTCACTTGATTTTCTCTTTTTTTTTTTTGGATTTTTGACTTTTATGAAATGAATGCCTTTGGAACATTGGTTATGCAATAGCCTAGTCTCTCAATTTTCTTTCTCAACACTCTTATTTTGATCACTCATTTTTTTATTCACTCAGATTTTAGATTGTTTCCTTCAAAGTTTTGATCCTCCTGACATTTTTGGCCAGGAAAGATAAGGGGTTGAGCACCACCTAAAGTTTTTGTAATCCAGTTGGACTTCTCTTCTACTAGGGAAGAATTGGGAAGGTCTACTTGCAAGCTTCCTTTGAACATTGTAGGTTTGAACACTGACTTTGTTTAGATCTAACATATTGTCTCATTAAGATTGGGATCTATGTAGAGCTAAGAGCCAGGATTTGATTAGAATCACTAGGTATGAAGGGGGACATGGTGATTGTGAAAATAGGGAATCTCCATAACTTGAAAGGATCACCTATACCTAGGAAACCTTAGACTCCTTACTAAAATTAAAATAATACAAGAGAGAGTCATTCAATGTAAGACAAGATGAATAGAATGATACTAAAATGCAAGAAACAAATTCTCTTTTCACATTTTGATTTTTACGATTTTTTTTGTATTTTTTTCAAATATTTGATTTGTTTGTGTTTTATGATTTTATGTTGGATACTAAGCTCTTCTCCTTCCATAATGCATAAGAGGTAGCATCTTTTTTTTTTTTTTTTTACGTCTTCCTTAACTACTTTTGGACCTATCCGATTTGGTCCAAACACTTGAAAGTCTTTGCAAGGACACTCGAAGAGTTGGTGTAAAATTGTCTTTGTATTCAGTGAGGAGTTTTGTGAACTCACATGTTTCATTTCTTGATGATTTGCACCCTCGATTTACCATTTTATATTCTTGTATAGTTTCATTTCTTGTTTTGAAATTTTGAGGAGCAATTGGAGTTGGTGTTGACTCTCCTAGTTTATGTATGGATTTTGGTTCTTCTTCTTTAGTTATGTTCTCAATCATAGGAATTTTTATGTCTCGTTCGATTGGAAAGGCTACTAAGTTGAATGGAGTATAAGACTTTGTTGAGTGGGGATCAAAGGGGAATTCTCCCTTTGCCCCCTTTCCTATACATTTTGAGGTCTTGGCTATGTTTGCAACTTGTTTTGATGTCTCTCCTTTTTCAAAAGTGTTGATTTTTTGGTGCAGGGGCACCTAGTTCCAAGACAAATTTTTATTTTTTTTGGTTTCTATATGAGAGAATAGGTGGAGTTTAGCCATGATCACTTATGGTTTTGTATGGTTCTAGATTTCCAAGAGGAAGGGATCCAAGGTGGCCTTGATGGTCTGCAAGTTGGAGTTACAATTGGGTCTTCATTTGTGCATCTTTCCTCTCTTGTTGAGCATGCTTATGAAGGGGACAATCAGCCCATTTAGGATAGTCAACATAGCAATTGAAATTCAAAACTTGTGGATGTTTTGGAGTGTCTCCCCTACCTCTGCATCAAATTGGTATCAGAGCATAGTTAGTAGATCTGTTGTGGTTGAGGAGTGGTAGGTTGAGAAAAGAGACGTGGTAAGTTGAAGAGGTAGTTTGTCAAGATGCCTCTAAGAGGGAAAAACATGGCTCAAGAGATGAGTGAGCTGAAAGAGAAACATGCTAGAGAGTTGAAAGAATTGAAGGAAAGATTGGCTACTCTACAAAAAAATTAGAAAAGAGGAATGGCTCTAGGTGATGAGAATGAATCTGAGGAAGAAGAGGAAACAAAGTATGAAGATGTGGAAGAAGAGTTAGACTCTAAGGATCAGAGGATGGAAAAGTTGCTGAGAGTAGTAAAAGAAGACAAACACAAGATGAAGTTAGATGTGCCAAAGTATGGAGGAAGACTTAATGATGATGAGTTGCTAGATTGGATTATAGCATTGGACAACCACTTTGAGTGTGATGAAGTTCCTGAGGAGTAGAAAGTGAAGAAAGCAAAGACCAAGCTGATAGGTCATGCTTTATTATGGTGGGATTATCAACAATCAGAGAGAAGAAAGCAAGGAAAGACAAAGATTGCTTCATGGGACAAGATGGTAGCTAAGATCAAAGGTAAGTTCTTACGTAAATATTATAAGTTCAAATGTTTAAAAAGCTTCAAGGTTTAAGACAAAAGGATATGGATGTTAGGTCATACACTGAATAGTTTTATAAGTTAAGTATAAGGTTTGGTCACAATGAAAGTGAAGTACAAAAAATTTCTAGGTATATTGGTGGTTTGAGGTTTAACATGCAGGATGAACTAGTGTTGGCAAATCCAAGGAGTGTTGAAGACTATTATCAAATGGTAGTTAGAGTGAAAGAAAAACTAAAAAGGAGACAGGATAAGACAGCTAGAGGCAGAGGTAGCACCTCTAGAGGAAGATCTTTTACAAATACAAAACAAGTCAATGAGAGTCAAGAAGAGATGAGCAAGGCACAAGGACAAGGTGCAGATTTTAAACAAGGACAAAGTGTAGATTTTAGAGGTAGAGGTTCTAGAGGCAGATTTGGTGGTGGAAGAAGTGCAAACACCTTTGTAGGTAAGTGTAACAATGGCCAAGAGTTTGGGCACCCAACATACAAGTGTCTTGAGAGGCAAGGTTTTACAAGTGATGGTGAAAGGAAGAATGAGAGGAGGACTCAATTAGTCCAAGAAGAAGAATGTGTTGGTTCTACTCCCACTAGTTGTGTTGGTGAGATAGGAGAAACATTGATGCTAAGAAAAAGAGCACTATTGAAGACCTCTAAGGAGAAGGAGCTAATTCAGAGGAGAGCAATGTTTAGGACAACTTGCAAATGCAAAGACAACGTATGTAAAGTGATAGTAAACTCAGGTTATACTGATAACATGGTATCTAGTGAAATGGTAGACAAACTAAAATTGGAGAGAGTACCTAGGGACACACCTTACAAAGTCTCTTGGGTAAATGATAATCAATCCATTCTAGTGACTGAACAAGCATTATTTGAGTTTAAGATTGGAGGATATGAGGACAAGGTCCTATGTGACATTTTCCCTATGGGTTATTATCATTTGATACTTGGAAGACCTTGGCAGTTTGATAGGTCTACAATTTATGATGGGAGAGATAACACCTACACCATTAGGAAGGATAAGAAGACTTTTGTGCTAATTCCATTGCAGAAAAAAGTCAAGGAGCAAACAAAGGGTAAAAGCACAAAGTTGTGTCACACTTTTAGCTAACTTATCAGCACAAGTGAATTTAAGGATTTCTAACTAAAAATTAATTTTGGTCAAACATATGATCTTGTAAGATTCATTCTAGCTAAGTTAGATATGTCCACAACTTTTCTTAACTAAAATTGTTGTCTAAATACATATGTAACACCACTATGAGGCCAATTTACCAAATAAATAAAATTATTTGAAAAACTTGATATTTCAACAACTTCTAGTCATGTAAATAATATTTTTTAAAAATTATAAAATTACCCTTTTATAGATCTATAAGTTTAGTTTTCAAATATATATATATATATATATATATATATATATATATATATATATATATATATATATATATAGTTTAATTATTATTTATATTTTCCTTTCTATTTTTACTAAAAGTAGGCTATCACCACAAAACATTAGGTCGATTACCATGTCAAGGAAAAATGGTAAAACTTATTAAAAAATATTAAAAAAAATATGATGCACTAGATAAAAGAATCTAAATCAAGATGGTATAATATTTTTTTCTATTTTAGATAAATAGTTAATATGGAAGTTGGCATCGAATGGAAACAACTACATTTTAATACACACACATTTTATTATTTATTTAAAAATATTTATTTATCAAAATTAGAAAAAATATATATCCATGCACTAAAGTTTTAAGTTATAAATACACACAAAAAATTGAAAAAAAAATTTACTATATAAAGTTCAACGTCTCATGTAACTTCATTTTTCAGCATTTAATTAGCAACTAAATTATAGTGTCAATTTAGTTAAAACTATATTCAAATAATTTTTAAATTTTTTTAAAAAAATACAAACATAAAATATACTAAAAAATAAATATTTTATTAGTTTAGGTCATTTCAAAATTCAAAACATATATGTCACTTTTTAGTGATTGAAGTTTAAAAGTTGGATCAGCATTGGCCATTTCCTTTATAAAAGTGGGACATAACTTTGTGCTTTTACCCCAAAGGTAGCTAAGAGTATCATGTTTGGTAAGAGGGAGCCTATGAGGCTTGAGGAGAATATAACCAAGGGATGTGCAACCATTACAAGGCATAAGAATGCTGAGACAATAGATGGGAGGAAGGAGGAACATAGGAGGATAGTTGATCTAAGGAATAGTCTAATTTTTTAGAGCAAAGAAGACAAGGAGATGACTAGAATAGTCCAAGAGGAAATGAAGACTATGTTGTTTGAGAAGACACAAATTTGGCATGACCATATCATGGTTGGGACAATTCTATGTCCACTAAGAACATTAAGATTGAAGGGACAGTCTGAGAGTGTGAAGAAGGAAGGATTTAGAACTGATAAGACAAAGATGAGGACAATTAGTATAGTGGAAGCAAAGACAAGTGATCTACAGAACGTAATGGAGGCAGCAAATGCAGTAGTAGACAAAAGTTTGCAACATAGCTTGACAAAGTTTAAGTAAGAAATCAAGATGGAAAAAAGGCTGAGTGCAATGACAACTGAACAAGGCAAACATATAGCTGCTAGGATAGCTACAACACCAACTCATGAAAGTGACAAAGTCAAGAGACAAGGAGTAGGACAATTTACAAGAAGATATGAAGATCAAGACACAAGCAAGTACACCAAGCAAGGTATGAAGCATGAAGAAAACCATTGGACCCCATGGAGGAGATTTCAAGTCCAAGAACATGTCAAAGACAAGGAGGAGCTGAGAAGAGCATGGAGCAGGCACTCATTAGACATGATTTCTTTTTAGACCGATTGTATGGTGTAGTGGCACCTAGCCCCAAGATAATTTTTTTTTTTTTTTGGTTTCTATATGAGAGCATAGGTGGAGTTTTGTTTTAAATTATGTAATAAATGCAACTAAAGGCATTTTAATTCCACTAAATGCATATCCAAGTAGTGGTAGTGGTGGAAGTTTGATTTTGCCTTGTTTTTAGGCATGTCTTTTTGGGTTGCAGTCATGTTAGGCTAATTTTAGCCATCTTTATGCTTTTTCCCCACGATGGAAATGAGAGGTGTAAGGAGTTTTTATGTTTGAAAATGAATTATTGATGTATAGAAATGGGAATGTATTAAGGAGAATGTTGGCGAGAAAAGAAATAAGAAAAAAGGTTCACTATTTTATGACTGTTGCAGTAGCTAGTACGGAGCCGTATAGTCTTGGCATTATTTCTAATGACCAAAATTTGTTATATCATTGAATAACCTTTCATTATCAAGTGGTAGGAGGAGTTTTCATCACTGTTGAAGCATTTTATCACCATTTTTGAAAAAATAGTCCTAAAACCCCTATTTTTGAGGGTTTAAGAGTTTTGATGGGTTTGGACCCATTCCTTCTTATACATTGACACAAAATGGATAGAATGGGTCTTTTTTGGCTTATTTGCAACTAGGTTTCATGGTGGAGGTAGGGGATAGTGTTTTAGTAGCCATTTGCACAAATTAGGCCTAATATCTTCATGTATTAGGCATGTTTGCATAACTAGAGTATAGGATTGATGCATGAGAGTTGCATGGTAGCCCAAGAACCCTAAAATCAGTGTTATCCACCTATTTTAAACTTTTTTGAGTCATTAGATCAGATTGGGAGAGTTGGGAAGGTGTATTTTTCATTGTAGTTTCACAAAGGAGGCCTAATTAGGCCTAGGACAGCAAGGTGCAGTCAATTTTAGGCCCATTTGTTCCAAATAAATCTTAGGTGAATGTACAATATGTTGTAAATGGGATAAATGGGTATAAAAAAAGCTAATTTTTTTAGGGTTTGGGTTAGTAGTTTGTGAGTTATGCTTGAAAAATCACTTTCCAAGGGCTACAAGCGCATAGGGCTAATTTTGAGCAAAAGCATAGGTGGATGTTTAGCCATGATCTCTTATGGTTTTGTATGGTTCTAGATTTCTAAGTGGAAGGGATCCAAGGTGACCTTGATGGTCTATAAGTTGGAGTTACAATTGGGTCTTCATTTGTGCATTTTTCCTCTCTTGTTCAGCATGCCTATGAAGGGGATAGTCAGCCCATTTAGGATAGTCAACATAGCAATTAAAATTCAAACCTTGTAGATGTTTGGGAGTGTCTCCCCTACCTCTTCATCATTTTTTGGTAACTAGTGGTTTCCATGGTCTTTCTCTTCTTTATGACTTGTTCAACTCTATAAAGATGAAAGGATCAGGATCTCCTTTGATGACATGGGTTTGTCCCATATGTGTGAAGTGTATTTCTTGAAATAGTGTTGAGGGAATGGCCCTCATCTTATGAATCCAAGGCCTTCCTAGGATCATTTTGTAAGTAGTTTCTTCATTTATGATATAAAATTCAATTGGGAGGGTTTTGGGACCCAGTGTGATTTGAAGATTGACCTTACCCATGGTTTGAATGTTTGGATCTGTTGATAATTGAGAGGGGGGGGTGAATCAGTTATCCTAATTATTTCCCTTATTGAACTTTCTTTTTAATTGATGCAGCATAGAATCAAACACAAAAACATTAATCATGAAATAAGAAACACATGACACAGTATTTTTGATGTGGAAACCCTGTTAAGGGAGAAAACCACGGGGTGATTAACCCAAAATTATTCTCTGTTAGAAGAATAGGAAATTACAAAATGGCACTTGCCAATTAGGGCTCACTGCCCGAGCACACTGCTCACAAGAGGCCCACTGCCTACAAGAAGACACACTATCTACAAAGTGATAAGAATCACAGTCTTGAACTGATTGGAAGCATCTGCATATGTTGGAGTTCAGTTCCGGTTAGGCTCAGTACACTGATCTGCTGCACTTCATCTTTCCTCTGTTCTTTATTCTGCTATCTTTCACATACTGGATCCTTTTTGCTACCTCTGCTCTGTTCTGGACTTATCCGCATATCATTTTCACACCATACATTCCTTCACAACTAAATCCATCCTCTATATATATCCGCACAAGTAATTTCATCACCTTTCTAGTCGGCATCCGGAACAGTCTAGTTTCTTACAAACTTTTGTTCTGTCGGCTGAATCCTTCCTCACCAAGCAATGCGGATCAAGCATATACTTGTAGATATCATTAATCATGTCGGCCAAACATGATTCATGCCTTCACAACTTCTATCATCAACAGTAACACATCCGGAAAGTAGTCTGATACTCTGTCAGTCAGTTCTTCCTCTGTTTTCACTGTCTCTCAGGAATCCGGTACTCAACTGTTCATATCTTTTTCCTTGTTCATCACCGGAGGCTAAATCCTTGGAATATACCACTCAAGGTAGTCCTATTGACTTCCCCAAATCCGTACTGCACCAAGACACTTCCTCTGAGAGATCCGGACCAATCTGTCGGACCTTGCCACATGCTCTGTTCTTCTTCACTGGACCACAACATTCTTTATTCTGACTTCCGGTAGAGACACATCATGACTTGCGGATATGTGGGATGACCTTTGTTGCCATCAATGACAACAACCATGAATCCATATAGTGTCTCTTGCCAACAATCTCCCCCTTTGGCATTGATGGCAACACTTAGTGAAAAATGACTAAGTGTTTTTCACTAAGCTCCCCCTTTGCTGATGCTCTGTCTTTATATACAATTTCCGGAACTCCCCCTTAGTTGGATTCCTCATTTTTCACTGCTCCTCACTCCCCCTTTGACATCAATGGCAAAGGGTAGGGTCCGCACACCAAAATTTTCAAAAATTTTCTATATATAGCCACATATTTACATACTCACATGTACTGAAGAATGTCTGCAAAGGATGTCTGCAATTGGATCATTTCTGTAGCCCAACTTTGCTTCATTCTATCCAAAATTGAAATGTGGCCACTTAACAAAAATGCAAAAGCTTCTGCCCGCTTGAGATCTGTCGGATCTTTTGTTTGGGCGGTGGTCTGAGCATCACTGATGGCCTCATGCATAGTTTCCAACTTAGGGATTATAATCCTTCTAAGTTCTCCCATCCGGTTAGTGATGTTCTTCCTTTCCTTCTCAAGATTCTTTATTTCATTCAAGACTGCAATAGTCTGACATTCTTGATTTATTATAGAGGAAGAGAGAGGATCAAAACTTTGAGATAAGCTTTGTAGCTTATCCTGTTCCTCTTTTATTTTCTTGTCAAATGCTGCTGTTGCCTTTGACCAGGATATACAAAATTTGTAGATGTCACCGCCATCCTTAAGAGCATTCTCTAAGCTCTTTATTCCAATGCTTACAATCTTCCTATCTTTAGAGATTAATTCTAATATTTCTGAAAATCTCTTATCCAAAAATTCCTTCCGGACCTTTTCTTCAGCTGATTTTTCTAGAGAATCAAAATGTGTATCAACACTGCTGACTAAGGTTTTTAGATTACCGGAAGTGGAGGCTGTCGGATCTATCTAGATTGATGGCATAATCTTTACAAGTACTCCGGAAGCAGCCTCTATCAACTCACAGTCTTCCATATGAGACTTCAGGAGTTTTTCATTTGCCTTGGCATTTGCAAATGAAGCTATCTTCATTGTTTGTACCGGAGAGAGAGATTCAAAGTCGAATGGGCCTTTTAGAAGCTCCGGTTCATCAATCTCTAAAGTTTCTTTGCTCAAAAATTGTTGAACAGTTTGTGCAGTGTCTCTTGCCGGAGACAAATGTTTCTTTTCTTCTGCAGTCTTGGAACTGTCAACCTCTTTGTCTTTCACCACTGCTTCCTTCTCCTGTAATTGCTCTTCTTCTTTGGATCCGGAGACTGTAGGGGAAACCGGAGGAGAGATGCTAGCTTGTCCATGGGCCACTTCTTCTGGAGCAGAGGGTCCCAAGTCCTCAGCTGTTTCTGTACCTAAGTCCTCTACAACAGGAAGATTGAACCTTTTGAAGGCCTTTCGGAGGATCTCTTCTGTTTCTTGGGCCACTTTGTCAGTCTCACCAAGCATGAGTTGATTCATCCTGGCTTTGCTTCTGAACTCATCTTTGCAGTCCTTGAAGATAATGTTCATTGTCTTGGGGTCAATTTGAGGATATAGCTGAATAGCTATCTGCTCCCGGATCTCAAGATCTTTAGCATGAGCATTATTCTTTCTTACTTCCAATTCCTTTTCTAGGCTTTTAGGAATAAGAGATATGATCTCAATGAAAGCCTTATTATATTTGTTAAGATATTTGACTGTGGCTTCTTGCAGAGTCTTTTGGTCAGCCTCACTGAAGTCATCATAAGATTCAGTCATTGGTTGAAGGTTTCCATCCACCGTGACCGACTTGATTACTTTCTCTAGAGACAGAGTGGGCTTTTCAACAGATACCTCCGCCATTTCATCCTTGTCTTGGCCTGTGGAGGGTTTACCGGATCCTTTCTTCTTCTGTTTCTTTATTTCTCTTACTCCCTCATCTGACTCTGTTTCCTCTTCATCCTTTTGGCTTCCATAAGCCCTTGTGGCTTTTGTCTTGGATCTCTTACCGGATGCCTGGACTTCCGGTTTAGAACTTTTGGTTGTGGGAGGTGCAGATCTCTTTGATGATCTGGTCCGGGTGGGAGCTTCAACCGGAGCACTTTCTTTACTTTTCTCTTCTTCCTCAGCCTTCCTCCTCTTTTCTCGGCTGGCATCAAGTGCCTCTTTTGAGA
Source organism: Cunninghamia lanceolata (assembly GCA_027924645.1). Lineage (NCBI taxonomy): Eukaryota > Viridiplantae > Streptophyta > Pinopsida > Cupressales > Cupressaceae > Cunninghamia > Cunninghamia lanceolata. The sequence continues at coordinate 6,073,430 of BSBN01000582.1, forward strand.
TGCCTAGGCCTTGAGCAATGTGCTCTACTTCTTTTCTCACCTTTCTTTTAATCTCAGGTTCCCTGAGTTCTACATGTATTTTTACACTCAGCTCCTCAAAGGTTCCAAACCTTTCTGCCTTAGGATCTTTAGGCTAACTTAGCATGTGTTGAACATGCAGCTCCACTATCTGTTCATCCACTTCATACCCCATGGGCATGATCCAGACAGTCCTTGGCTCCACTGCCTCCATTAGGCACTGATCAGTGTCAACCATAAAGCACACTGAGTCTTTGTATTTTTCAACAAGAGACTGGGGAATTCTCTCTCTTGCTTGCATCATGCTCTGAAAGTTTTTGAAGTATCCCCATAGAGCTGTATTTCTCGCTTTTGCATCCCCAAGTCCATGCAAATAGTCTCTTATCTGGACTGCAACAGGTTTGTCATTCTGCCATACCCATCCACTTGATCCGGGTAGCTCATTCATGAAGTAGAAGAATAGACATACAATAAGAGTACCATACTTAAAGGAATTCTTCTTATCCTTCTTGATTTTCTGTATATTTTCCATTAATTAGCTTAGCAGTAGTTCGCAGAGATCATATTCTGTATTCTTTCTTAGCATTTCATAGGCAGTGTATATTGCAGTTCCGGATACAGAATTCTCCCTGATGGAGTGATAGATCTTGTATCCTATTATCATGGATGCATATTTGATATCCGGATCCGAAATATCTTCAATGGTCATTGCCCTCTTATCAAATTTTGATCCGGTGGCCTTAGTTACAATGTTGTTCTTGATAGATTTGAGGATAGGTATCCCTCCGGAAGAGTATAGACCAGTTACTGCTCTAATTGCCTCTTTTGTGATCTTGCAGGGTCTATCTAGCCATAGAAAGTTGTCATGCATCCTGCTCAGTACATACCGGACCCATTCATCTTCTTCAAAGCAGGGGAAATGAATAAATTGCTCAAATTGTTTCTTCTGGATATCCTTATACTCTGGTTTAAGCTCAAAAGCATTGTCTATCAGTTGCTTGTGATAGAGGTCTCTTAATTTGAATTCCCCAAATTCCTCAATGCTTGCATGTATGTAAACCCTAATGTCTTCAGTATGTAAAACTCCGTGAGGAACACTAGAGAAGGCTCCTAGTGGATCTACCTCCAATGATTTGTAGGGATGTTTCTTGAATGAGGGGCGAGGTCTATCAGAGATCTTAACTATGTTTGGAGTAGCCATTCTTCAAAGATTTACAGTGAGGTAATGAAAAACAGAGAATACCTTATGCGCCTTCGACTTGCACGGAGTGATTGGATTGATTTCTTTATGCAATGACTTCGGCAGGAGATCCTTGGTATGCTTGATGAACCTTGTTGCAGAGCTCCACTTTTCGCTTCTTCTCGAGTGCAGAATGAGCAAATGACTTTTGAGAAATCCCTTAAATTGCTCCGCGAACCCTAATATCTGTCTGCAATAAATGCTTCACCTACATCATTCCAGTTTGCCTTGTCTGGATAGCTTGGAGTATCCCGGATTAGTCCTGATCTGTGGATATCATCCGGATCTTTCAATCATGAATAAATCGAGGTAACGTATTACAAGAACATCCCAAACACTCTGTCCAATCCGCAGAACAAGATAGTGCATTTCCGGATTTTTCCAGACCTTTTTGTAATCCTTTATCATACCGGAGCATCTCCCTGAACAGGTTTTATTTGATCGATCACAGCTTCTTCATAACTCCATGCAGACCTCTGAAAACTTGACTGAAGTATCTCAAGACTCATATCTACAAACCCTTTGATCCGCATCTTGTGCCACATCCGGCACCACTTGTTTGGCTGGGGGAACAAGATTTTCTTTGAGTCTCCCCCTGAGCCTGAGCTCACTTTTTAATTTCCGGAAGAAATATCAGCACCAGAGTCTGGTGCGGATCCAACCTCTACATTCTCTGAACTTTTCTTCACCCAAATCTTGCTCATCTGATTCCTAACCTCATCCACATTCATCTTTTGTTTACCCTTGTCTTGATTCTGATTATACATCGGACCTCTTTTGTCCTGATTCTTGTTTCTGCAGACTTTAGCATTATGACCGGACCTATTGCAGATTTGGCAAATAACATTTCTTTGCATATTTGACTGATATCCTCTTGATCTGCATTGATTAGCCATATGACCTACTCTATTGCATGTGAAGCATCTACCTTTGAATGATTTGTTTACTTGCATAATTCTGCATTCATGGGATTTGTGTCCATACCTTTTGCAATTGAAGCACTGTCCGGAGAAGGATGAATTAATCTGATTCATTCTCATTCTGCACTGATTAGCTTTGTGACCAAAGTGGTTGCAGTTGTGGCAGTATCCATTGAAGGATGGATATCTTTGAGCATTTGGCTGTCTTACCGGAGGTCTTCTAGGCCTGCTCCTTGGATTTTCTGATCCAAGATTCTTCTGACCGGATCCGGAGCTTTCTCCTTTCTCATATCCTAAACCATACTTGTCATCTGTCCTCTTTTGACTTCCAAGGAGAACTTCAAGTTGAGCAGAACTTATCTTGAATTTCTCTTTATATTCATTTGCTGTTTGAAGGTCTCTTTTGAGAGAGGCAATTTGATCCTCAAGTTTTTCTTCATTATCTTTGGCATCTTCAAGATCAGATTCAAGATGTCTGATAATCCTGTCCATCTGGTGGCATTCTTCTGATTTTTCTTTAAGAGATTGTCTTAGATTGTCTTCAGCCTTTCTTTTTTCTTCAATCTCTTGAGTAAACTTTATAGTTCCTGATTCCATTTCATGTCTTAACATAATGACTTCTTTTGATAACTTTTCACATAACTTGGTTTGCTCAGTCAATTCTTCATTTGTATTGCTTTCTTCACTTTGTCTTGCCAACTGTTGGAGCAGCTCCTTTCTCTTTTTCATAGAGAGACTTAATTTGTCTTTTAATTCTCTCATGAATTCATCAGCCTGTTTGAGTCTTTCCTTTAATTCACTGACTTCAGAATTTGACTGTTCAAGATCCTCAAGAGCAGTCTTGAGTTGCTCCCTTAAACCATATGCATCCATTTGAAATCCCAGATCTTCCTCAAGCTGTTAGGCTCTATTAGGAGGAACTTAGCTCTGATACCAATTGTTGATAACTGAGAGGGGGGGGTGAATCAGTTATCCTAATTATTTCCCTTATTGAACTTTCTTTTTAATTGATGCAGCATAGAATCAAACACAAAAACATTAATCATGAAATAAGAAACACATGACACAGTATTTTTGACGTGGAAACCCTGTTAAGGGAGAAAACCACGGGGTGATTAACCCAAAATTATTCTCTGTTAGAAGAATAGGAAATTACAAAATGGCACTTGCCAATTAGGGCTCACTGCCCGAGCACACTGCTCACAAGAGGCCCACTGCCTACAAGAAGACACACTGTCTACAAAGTGATAAGAATCACAGTCTTGAACTGATTGGAAGCATCTGCATATGCTGGAGTTCAGTTCCGGTTAGGCTCAGTACACTGATCTGCTGCACTTCATCTTTCCTCTGTTCTTTATTCTGCTATCTTTCACATACTGGATCCTTTTTGCTACCTCTGCTCTGTTCTGGACTTATTCGCATATCATTTTCACACCATACATTCCTTCACAACTAAATCCATCCTCTATATATATCCGCACAAGTAATTTCATCACCTTTCTAGTCGGCATCCGGAACAGTCTAGTTTCTTACAAACTTTTGTTCTGTCGGCTGAATCCTTCCTCACCAAGCAATGCGGATCAAGCATATACTTGTAGATATCATTAATCATGTCGGCCAAACATGATTCATGCCTTCACAACTTCTATCATCAACAGTAACACATCCGGAAAGTAGTCTGATACTCTGTCAGTCAATTCTTCCTCTGTTTTCACTGTCTCTCAGGAATCCGGTACTCAACTGTTCATATCTTTTTCCTTGTTCATCACCGGAGGCTAAATCCTTGGAATATACCACTCAAGGTAGTCCTCTTGACTTCCCCAAATCCGCACTGCACCAAGACACTTCCTCTGAGAGATCCGGACCAATCTGTTGGACCTTGCCACATGCTCTGTTCTTCTTCACCGGACCACAACATTCTTTATTCTGACTTCCGGTAGAGACACATCATGACTTGCGGATATGTGGGATGACCTTTGTTGCCATCAATGACAACAACCATGAATCCATATAGTGTCTCTTGCCAACAGGATCATCATGGATTCTAAGGATGGAAGTTTTTTTTGTGATTTAAGTTTTGTCATAAACCATTCTTTGAAGAAGAGAGAAAGAGACCATGTTGATTGCAAACCCATCATCGATCATTGCACATTTAATGGAATAGTCTTGAACTTGGACTATCATATGGAAGGGAAGATCATGTTATTTATCTATGTCATTATCTGAGGGTAAATTTCAAAATCAAATGTTGAAGAACACTTCTCACTTGGAGTGTTTTGAACTAGATGGCCTAGATCTAAGGCTTTGAGGAGAGAATTCTTGTGTGTAGGAGAATTCTTGATAAGCTCTAGCATCTGATAAAAATTTGAATTGTTGGAAGTGTCATTTGGTTATTCTGGTCTTTGGGTGACACAAATTTCTTGATATTTATTTAATTCCACAATGCCCAAGGTGTTTTGATCAAAGGTGTTTTGATGGATTTTGGGACTAAGTTCTTCAACTTGTTAGAATGTGTCCATGAATGATATTTGTTGACATTTTGGGAGGTTTGATATGAAGAGATGGTACATCTGACATGACTTGATATCTTGCCCCCTTCTCTTGTGAAATGAGCAATATTTATCATGATTGTGATCTTGAGGTTTATGTCAATTGTTGTAAGACTTCTTGTTGATTCTCAAGGGATAGTTGTTGGCATTTTCACTTCCCAAATTTGTATGACTATTGTAGTCATGATTGTCATTCCTTGATGGTGAAGTGTTTGTTGACCCATCTATGTCTTGATCATTTTTTGAGGATATTTTATTTCTATCGTAGCTTATCAACCTTCCATTGAAATCATACTCCCTTCTTTCGCTATCAATAACAGCTTGGTCAATTGTAAGGGCACTTTTGAGTGCTTCTTCATATGATTTGTAAGGGAGTTTTTATACTTGTTCTTATATGTCATTATTTAGAGTGTGTGAAAAGAGATCACAAAGTCCTCTATGATCCATGTTTGGTGCACTAGTTGAAGATAGAGAACTTTCCTCCATCATGTGATGAAATGTGCAACCGACTCATTGGGTTCTTGTTTGATTGTTAAAAACTCTCATTTTCCTATTTGGACTAGTTTGTTATGTCGAAGGCTACCATAAATTGATCGATGAGTTTCCTAAAAGAGTGGATCGATGCTTCTGGGAGTTAATAGTACCAATCCAAAGAGATACCCACCAAAGCTTTTGGAAAAATATTTTCTACTACCCCATCCCATGGAAGGAGTTCTCGTACTACCATGATGTAATCCTTGATATGAGAGTTGGGATTACTCTATCCTTTAAATTTTGGAATCTCAGGGAGAGGTTGTTGTAGTATGACCTGATGAATGTTGTAGTCAAGAGGCTCCTTTAAATACTCGAGGTATGTTCCTAAGAGGGGGTTATGTGTAGATGGTTTTCTTTCCTCCAAACATTAGCCCTTCAGGTGGATCTTGTTGCATTTGTTGAAAGAGTATGCTATATTGTTGATATCCTGAAAAAGTTGGGTGACTAGATGGCGTAATGTTTTTGTTTTGAAGATTGCGTGGGATTGTTTGTGGTTGATCTTGTGTCATAGGAATCCCACCTATTTGATTGAGACCTAACAAGTTGGATGATGAGGACAAGGGAGGCCTGAATGTTTCACAGGAGTTTTAGATGAGGGAGAATTTGTGTTGCCCCTTGGTTTGATTCAATCTTATCAATGAAAGGATTTCCCTGTACCCTAGGTTTTTCTTGAATTTCACTTTCACAACCATTTTTAGCTTCAAGGGTCTTGATTTGTTGGACCAAGGTTTCTATAAGGTCTATAAGTGAGGCTTCCTCTATTCTTTGAGTTTTACAACCTTTAGATGGATTGCTTTGTTTTGGGGTTTGACTGACCCCACTTGTTCCCTTTGATGATACTTGACATGTCACAAGTATTTTCTCCTTATGTGCCACATGGAGGGGTTTTTGTGCCCCCCAAGCTTCTTGTAAGATTTTCTTTTGATGGCTCACCTCATTGTCCATTTGGGTAGCCATTCTCATATCACTTGTTATGGGTTTGTCTTGTTGATGGATCTGAGAACGGACACTCACATGGCATGTTTTGATTTGGTCAATGTTGTGGGGATCTTGTTGGGTCTCCTTTGAGTCTTTCAAGTTTGAATTATTTGAGATTGAAGCCTTTAGATTTGAACATGTGCTAATTTCATTGGAGGTAAAATTCCCTTGAACTTTGTGTGATTTTGTCTTAGTTTTGGGGTGTAGGAAACACCACGAAATGAATGAAATGAAGATCACATGAAAGATGAGCATGAAATGAAAGAAGCACATGTCAATGCAAAAGATCCCATAAAAAGTTTTTTCTCTTCACGTCAGGTTCACCAAAGCATGTATGCTCAAAATTGTGACATCAGTGGCCTGGGACTGTTGAGTCAGATTTTGGCATGCACACGAACTTTCCCTCCTTGCCACGGGGTGAACTACCATGTCTCTCTCTCTCTCTCTCATGGAAGTAGCCAATCAAGAGGAGGCAAGAGATGGGGGGTCTGGCTCATTGGAGAGCTAGACTTTATGGATAGGGGTCAGCATGTCCTAGGGCCTATGTTGTTGTGCACTTGTGTAGAAGTATTGTTCAATGATCGTGATTCTAAAGATAACCATATGACCCGAGGGGTTACTAGTCGCTGTTCTCCTGTTAGGGTTTCTAATATTCCACCTTCGTGTGGGTAAGCTATTGTTCTTGTTGATTGTCTCTTTATGTTGGCATTGTCTTTCAAACTATTGTATAACTGCTTGTTGTACTAAGACTTGCCTAAATGCTTCTTGTTGTTGGATGACTAGTGGGTCCTATTGTGGGCTTGGGTGAATTCAATAGATAGGAGATTGTGAGCTAACCTTGACTTGACCTAGGATTTGACTTAGGGTTTGTTGACCTAAGGTTTAATTGTGTGTTTGACTTTGTTTGACCTTGTGATGGAATCAAGGGGTTTGACCAGTGTTTGACTACGATTGACATTTTGGTGGAATCAAGGGTTTATGGATTTTCTAAGTCTCTAATGTTTTTGTTCTTTTTTGGGTTTTTATGAATGCAAGACTAAATGAATGCAACATATTTTTGCACTTTTTTAATGTTTTTGGAATTGAAGATCTTTTTTTTAATCTAGGAATTGAAAGATATATGCAAGCTATAATGAATTTACCTAATGCAATGTAAACTATGTTTTCAAGGTTTTCTGAATATTTGGAATGAATTAATGTAAGAAAACAGAAATTTTTTTTAAATGAATTAATCTAAGAACTTTGAAAGAAAATTACTCTAAGAATGCAAGATCTATCTATCCTATCAAGGAAAAAGCAACAAGATTACTGATCCCAAGAGTAATTTTAGTTATCTAATTACTATGTGTTGAAAGAAAGCATAAAAGAACCTAGAGACACGTGAGCCTCCACTACCCTTAGAAATCCTTGTGATGTCAACCTCATTTTCTCTTGTACCAATGGGGAATCCTTTTGGTGACAAGATGGAAATGGAAGCAAAAGAATCTTTTGAAGATTTTTGAAGAGAGATCAATGAGAGATTTGATGAGCACAATGGCTTGATATGAGCAACTTATGGACGTGTGATGATCTTTATATGAAAGATAGATGAAGCAATGAACAAAACAATATGCTCCTATGTCCTGTATGAGCATGAGAATGTTGAATGTGGAGAGCAATAACTTGCAAGATCTGTGTGCACAAATTAAGTTGCCTCCTCTAGAAATGCCTTGAAGTTATGCAACAATTAAAACTTTGAAGCTTTGGAGAACTAAAGAAAGAATGAAGAAAGAGGTTTAAAGGCTTATGAAGAAGCTTGAAAAAGCTTGTGAAGATGAGAAGAGTATTCTCCAACTCGCTCAACTTGAAAAATAATGAAGAGGTGAGGGGTATTTATAGATTTGAAGAAGGGATGAGAGGTTAAGAAGATTAAGAGTTTACTCAATTTAATTAGAGAGTTAACACAGAGGATTCAAGAGTGATCTGGGTTAAAATTGGAGTGATTTACTAAGTAAAAGCTTGTCACTCAAGAGGAAGTAAAGAAGGAGTGCATGGGAATGCATAAGAATGGATGAGCTATTAATTTAAGATAAAATAGATTTAATTATGCATGTGTAGGTGCATGAAATAGTTAACTCTATAATAAGCATGAGAAACCATGCAAACATGAAGAAAAATGGGTGAAAATGGAGCTTTTTCAAGTTAGAAAATTGAATTTTTCCATAGCTAAAAATATGAAAGGGTCACCCATGGGTTGTCCTTTTCACCAGTCAAGTCACCTAGGGGGAGATCTATATTTTTAGCAGGATCTCCCAATGGGAGATCCTAAAAGGAAGGGGTCTGGGTGAAAATGCATGATGGAAGATGGTAGAGGAAATGAAAAAGAGGTGATCTACCTCCAGAAATAGGTCAATCATGTTTGAAAATCCAAATCTCCATTTACAAAAGTAGGATCTTCCAGTGGAGATCTAGAAATAATAGGGGGAGATTTGGATTGGTTGACCAAAACTAAAAACTGAAAGTTGGAGAATGATTTTGGAGGAATAAGGAAGCCATAATGCTCTAGAAACAAGTCAAAATGATGCAAATGATGTGGACCTCCCATTTTATTAGCACTCAGGGGTGACCTTGGAATAATTTTTCTAAATTAGTCATAGAACTTTTGGGGGCTCGTTCGGGCACATACGAACTCCTTTTTGGGTTCTATTCTTTTAAAGTGCATGATTTTTCAAGAGATATGAAATGGTGCCATTAGTTTATCTTGAAAGTGTCATGAAATCATAATTTTAGACCATTTTTCTCAAGGTATCTTGTTGGTCTCTCAAGCCTTAAATAGTTTGATAGCCAATTGAAAGGTGAGTTGGATGGGTGAGGAAGAAAGAATGGATGGCAAAGATCAATTACAACAAATAGATGAATACAAGGCTTAGTGACTAAGTCGCAAGCACAGGAAATAGGAATCGACAAGTGTCGAAAAGTGTCAAAAGTGGGAAAAGAGAGAAAATGACAAAGGGGAAACAACACAAGGAGGAAGAAAAGACACATCACCAAGAGAAGTGCTACTAAGAGGATGTCCTTTGATTCTTAGATGTATGTGACAAGGATTATGACTCATCGTAGGGGTCGTCATGAAGGCTATGCATGATTTTTGTGCTTACCACTACAAAAAATTTCTAACAGTAATGGTTTTAAGAGTTAGGATATTTTTAATTATTATAGTCAAAGTGTAATTTGTTTAGCTAAGAATCATGTCTTCCATGCTAAGACTAAACATGTAGATGTGCAATACCATTTTGTGAAGGATGATGGTTGAGACAAGGAAGGTTCAAGTGGAGATAATTGCCAGTCATATAAATACTATTGATTTTTTTAAAACCTTGTAAGTACTACTAAGTTTTTATGGTGTATGGATGCAATGGGTTTATCCATTTCCCATGTGTGAAGTTATCTTTGTATAATAATATAGTAAAATCTCTTATGACAAATATTAATTGGGAGAATGTTAGAACTTTGGCGCACTATTTTCCTTTAAAGAGTTCGTGGTGAGGTTTCTAATGAGAGAAGATAGTGAACTTGTCCTAGTTCATGATTAATAGTGTTTGATTATAGATTGGTAAAGTTGTAGTAATCTATGGGAATTTATGGTGAGTTTTATATATTGTGACTTAGCATAGGGGCTTGTCTAAATGTAGTGTTTCTATGGTTGCTGCTACAAGTCATTTGGATGAGAATGCATAACTATATAGTTACCTACGTAGGTATTACAGTGTTTATGACAATGCAAGTGCACATCCCACATTGTTAGAGTACATGTGGTGATGGTTGAGAGGATGGTGATGTTCTAGGGGATGCTTAGGATTACCAAAAATAGCTAAGAGTAATTAGTTGTTCGTTGGTGCTTTTTGGTAGTGCAACAAGACATTTATGTGGTTTAGATAAAGATGGTCTACAACCTTTCAACAAGTGTAAATGGTAGTGGATTATTATATGTAGTGATTTTCCATATTGAGAAATCATGTTTGATATAATGTGCAGTATGGTGAGATCATACTATTACTAGTATATTTATATTTTTAAAAATATATCTAAAGTATGTTGAGGAATATCCAAAAAACATCAGGCCTTTTAATCCACTATCTTCAAGCAACTATAGATACAATGAAATTAGAAAAATCAACTTGACTTGACATGCTTTATTAAGTAGGGAATCATTACATAATGCTTTCCAAACCCCCAAAAAATGAACCTCGCATTAGGTTCTATGTTTTTTTTAATATGAGAATATATATTTATATATAAAAACAAAAATAAATAAAAGAAAATACATTTTTATATTTATCTTGCAACAATGGCCTTCCATGAGACCACATTTCTTTAGGGCATTTTGTCAAATAGTTCATATATTTTGTCTATGCTTCCACATTTTGCATGCATGGCTTAAACTTACAATTGTAGAACCGCTATATCGACATAATTATGTTTTAGTTGTGTGACTTTTGGTATCTTACATGGCAATTAGATAGTTAGACAATTAGAATTCCACAAGAATGTCGTAGTGGCTATATCTAATTATTTATATGGATGGAATGAGGTTTGGTTGTTAGATGTTCACTTGAGGTTTTATGCTATAGTCTATAGATTGAGATACTCTTTAGGGAGGCTTATTGTATTTAGTGTTATTTTTTGTGAATACAATTGTTGTTGCCCATTTTCTAGTGGGATTTTGCTATAAAGATTTTCTATTTTGTCTCATGTGTATTTATGGTTGGCATATTGTTTCATATATTTTCTTTGTTGTGTTAATTAAATTGGTATAACAAATGTAACTAATTTTGATCACATAATCTTAAAGTATTTCAGTATCCAATCTATCCATAGATGATAACAAGGATTAAGTTCTTAACATTGAAATACTTATACAATTCTCACCAAGACCATTTAATTCACTCATTTAAACTAAGGGAACTCATTTTTTTTAACGATACAATCATAACTAATTTTTTTTACATTACTAAATTTATGAAAGACATGCAATTCTATTGGATATTTTTGTGTATAGTATTATCAAAACATAATATCTCATATCCTTGCTAAAATATGTAGCTTTAACCCTCTATTATTTCCTACATATATGTCACGTCTATTATTTCCTACATATATGCTAACTTTCTTATGTTTGGTTTTAGAGATATGTCCCACCAAGTTTTGTTAACTATTCCTTGGCATGCAAAAATATTTTTTTACCTTTATATTCTATAATTAAGAATATAAAGATATTTTAAATATTTTATACAAGAAAACATGTTATAGTTTCATATCAAGCTCAAGCAATCACCTATCACTCATATATCACATATATGACAGTTACAAATTTAAGATGGCTGCCTTAAACTTGTGTGTATGTATATGTATATGTATATATATATATATATATATATATATATATATATATATATATATATATATATATATATATATATATATATATATTATGTCTAGAGATATCTTCTCTTCCTTTTTATGTTTCCCATAGTTTTTATTTTTATTTTCCATATTTTTTATGTTTTCCAATGGTTTTTGTGACTTTTTTGGTTTTTAATTTTTTATTTATTCCAATTTCTTATTTGGTTTTTATTTTTTGTTTTTTGTTTTTTTTCTATATAATTAAATGGAAAAAGAGTGCTCTCATCTCCACATCTCCACAGTTGTGATTGCAAAATGCATCTAGGCATTATTAAACAGATTTATCTAAAGAGGCTCAAATCTCCTGTCAATATTTTGTACATAATGATCTACATGCACTCCATGCTCTCTTGAATGCATTGAAAGCTCCCTCAAATGAATCTATACCATACACATCCTAAAATTTGAGCTCCATTAGTGAATGCTTAAAATCTGTAATTTTTTTAAACTTATTTTTCAGCCGATAGGCCATTCTATATGTGCACACATCTTGTAACTGTCAAATTTTGGTAGTCCTTATTTTTTGGTAGTCCTTCAAATTTTTTTCTCCAAAATTAAAAATAAAAAATAAAAAACCTACTACACATAAATCATCATCCATTAATTTTAGTGGAGCTAATTTTAGTTTATGAGAATGTGGATGATGGAAATGGAAGTGGAAGAGTCATGGTGGATGTTACAAGAAGGAGAGATAATGGAATGTTCTTTTCTATATATTTTCATGTTTAGCCTCTGGAATAGAAGGCAGATTTGGGAAGGCTTATGTTTGGGAATATGGATTGTATAGGTTTTGCATGATTAATCTGGCTTCAATTCCATAATGGATACAAGGTAACTTGCTTTCCTTTCCCTTTTGATTACTTTCATTCATTTCTCTATAACTTATTTTGCTGCACTTATACTATGATCATTCCATGAGATGATGTCTCCTTGAAACATTTCATCAAATCAAGTCATAAGCCTTGTGTGTGTTGTAGGATTAGTTGGTCATTTTTGCTATTTTTTATGTGTGATATTAGTTTTGGATTTTGTGTAAAGATGTAATTGTCTTCTTTTGTTGTGGGAATTTAGATGTTATTCTTTTTGGGTTTATTGGGTTTCCCTGTGTATCTTGCACAAAGTTCTTCATTGTTAAGATTTCTGCATCTAACCCAATAGTCAATACAAGCAGGTGTGTCTTGCAACAGAGGAGGAATCTTGAATTGTTATCAGAACTTTGTATTGGTGTTTTTTTTGTGTTGGATTTTGAAATTTCTAGCATTCTCTAACCAATGAATAAATGGTGAAAAGTAGGAAGGGGTATTTGGTGGGCTTGATGGCACTGCCAAGCCAAGTGGTAGCTCCTTCAGGTTATTACTTGTTCACCATCGTCAATGCAGGCATTCCTAGCAAGGCTGAGTGGATTCGTTTCATTAATTAGTTAATTAGAAACAAAAGGAAAGATTTGGAATTTAGTCTTTCTCTGCCACCACAGAGACTCTAGGAAAAGAAAAATCAGGTTCCTTCTGCAGTATAAGATGTCAGAAGTGTGATGTTAGTAAAGAAAGTGAAATGCAGATGGAAATATTTTCTGTTGCTTTTTTTATCTCATGTTATACTGAATTCCTTTAAAGGTCTACATATGTTTTATCTCATGTGCTCTTTTGGTTTAAAAAACTAATCAACCACTTAAGCATAGAAATACTAGGAAAGATGGATATGATCTACTGATAAAAATACTAGGTTTTTCCATTAGTTTGTATTACCTGTATTGAACATCAATCGACCAATTTGATCTAAATTATTACTGTTAAAGGAAATAAATGGAGACCCTTTTAAAATTCAATCAGAGTTAATAATTAATTTTGTTTACAAGGCACTCCCATCCATGGCTTAAATTTGATGGCTATATGGTAGTATTTAGTTATTTTAGTCATAAAATATAATTAAAATTTTAGGAAGACCATATCATTTGAAAGGGAAAATTTTAGGTAAACTGTCAAAATATTTCACGTAAATTGTCGATATTTCTATGTAATTATTCTTATATATACTTTTTTTGTTTATATATTTCCTAAAATAAATAAGTTTTATTATTTGAAAAGAAACTTCAAATAGATGACCTCACAAAAAATTTGCTTTCCAGGCAGGATCCACTCTCAAATTTAGGGCCTCCTATCTACTTTTTCAAAAAAATTTGTAGAGGATACAATTAGATAGTGCATTTCTAAAATTGTCCCCGAAGCAAACATTAATATTACACCTATAAAATATTTGTTCATTCATTTGCTACAATAATGTTATGAATAAATAAATTTTAACATAAGTAAGTCAATTTTTTTATGAAAAATACAAAAATATTATTCAATTAATATAAAATTAATAATATATTTTGATTAATCAAAAAATTGATTGGGTCATAAGTTGTATTTCAATTTATGAGACTAGTGATTGGGTCATAATAATTTTGACATATTAATATAGCTACCATATATAAATTATATCCTTTAGTTTATCATCTTTGATAAATTTAGATATATTAATATATTTTATATTTTACTATTAATCTTAAAATATTAAAAAATATCTAAAACTAAACAATAGTTATTTAAGTTTTTTACAATGCATATTACTATTTTTTTTTAATGTTTAGTGGTTTTTTCTTTAAATTGAAATTAGGTAAGTTTTTTTTAATGTAACTTAGAAATTAGAATTGAAATTTTTACTAGGCTATTTTTAAAAGAAATTGATACACCAATATTTATTTTAATCTTTAAAAAATTAGCATTTTGCTAACAAGCGTCATTCATTGTTGCATTCTATTCAGATATATAAAACCAACAATTTACATATACGATAACAATTTACAACATTTTAAAATTTGTTCACAATTCAAATAACCTTGCTTAGTATTATTGTTATGTGGACAAATACTATTCTTATGTGTACAACTATTAGGGTGGTATTGTATATGCATTACAATACTTCATATTATATGTTTGTCTTATGACAAATATAAAAGATGAGTACAATAAATACCCTGTATTTTTTCATGAAATGTAAAAGGTTGTTAAAAAAAATTATGATCATTTAAAGCTGAATATAAGTTGTATTTTAAATAAGAATGTGTTGTTTTTAAAAAGGTAAAATTCATGGTTACCAAAAGGTATTGAGATCATATAGGTTGCATATAAGTTATATTTTAATTAAGAATATGATGTTGTTCAAACAACAAATGATAACTTTTTGTTCAACTACTAGGGATTCCACGATAAATTTTTGGTCAAATATTTAAAAAATTATTTTAAGGATGCTTCTATTAGACACGCTGATGTGGTGAGTTGTATGATAAGTCACACCTCTAAACTTTAGGTGTAGATAGATAAGAGTCAATTTTAATCTCTTTTTTATCTCAAAAGTTTGTACTCAATTTCACCTTTGATGAACTACATTTCTATTTCATAATAAGTTCATGTCTTGAAGTTTTAGGATAATAGTTGCTTTTAAATTAAGTGGGTGATTAAAGAAAACTATCTAATTCTATACTTGCTCATGAGATATGCACTATCTTCAACTTCAACATAATGGTAGTTCATCTTGTGCTTAGAATGATATTGTAAGCATAAGTAAATAAAACTAATTGCATGAATCTTGAGGAACATAATTTATCGAAGCCTACATATAACTATATATTACATCGTTACACAATTTCAAACTATACAAGGTTACAGACCACTGCTTTGTATAAGCCTACATATAAATATATATTTCATCATTACATAATTTTCAAACACAAGGTTACCTACCACATGTGAAGTGTTCATTACAACATACATAATTGCAAATAAGTTTAAGACCTACTCCATTCATGCTTCATATATTCCCACTAACAAATGAAGATAATAACAAGTTTGGTTGCATCTATCTATAACTCATTTTCTTCCAACTACTTCTATAAACACACTAAAGTTCAAGCATACTAAAGTTCAAGCATGTAATGAATGCCAAGTTAGTACACTCTACATAGTGAATGTGAAAGTTCACACACACACATAATAAAAATATCCAATCTAAGTGAAAGGTAATATTCAATCACACTTCATATAAAGTGAATGCGAAAGTTAGTTCAAACACTCACACACAAAAAGTGAATGTTAAATTTGAAGCACACACTTCACACACACACAAAAGTAAACATAATTCAACATGGGCCAATTTTCAATTCACACAAAGTGAATGTGAAATTTCAAACTTACCTAAACACACAACTAGTAAATAGATCTAATATGTGAATGACAAAGGTAGTTCACTCACATTTCACACAGAAAAATATGAATCCACACTCAAGAAAATTAAGGGGATGTCGAAGTTCAAACATATGTTTCACATAAGCAAAGTGAATACCAATACACAAACAATAAGTGGCTCAAATCCAAGTGAATGTCAAAGTTTGTTGACACACACACACAGAAAGTGAATGTGAAATTTAGTTCATACACATTTCATACGCACAAAGTGAAATCTAGACTTTTTTGTAAGTTTTTTTTAAACAAAGTTTCATTAAAACTCTGCATCATAAGTGAAATACACATTCCATACAGACAGAGTGAATTTCAAACACATTTCATACATACAAAGTGAATTTCAAAGCTTCATTAAAACTCCACATTTTTGTATAAAATTTAGTTCATACACACAAAGTGAATGTCAAAGAGTACTCAAATAATAAATGGATGTCAAAATTCAAATGCACACTTCACACAAACAATAAATGGATGCCAAGACACTAAACAAAGTGAACTTCAAAATTCAAATAAATAAGTGGATGCCAAAGTTCAAACACACATATAAAGTGAATGCCAAAAGTTCAAACACACTTCAAACAAACAAAAAGTGGATGCCAAACTGAAACACACTAAACAAATAAAATTCAAAGACACTTTAAACAAATAATCAATGAATGTCAAAATTTAAGCACACACACAAAGTAAATGCTAAAGCACAAACCCACACTTCATACAAAAAATAACTGCAAAAAAAGTGAATTCAATTTTAAACATACAAAATGAAACAAATACAAGTCAATGCCAAAGTTCAAACCCATACTTCACACAAATAATAAGTATATCAAATTAAAGTGAATGCCAAAGTTGCACTCCACACAAACAATAAATAGATTCCAAAGTGAAACACATTAAATAAACATGTATAAAATACAACTTACAAATAGTATAATACTAATTATGGCAATGTTAATAGATTGCATTGCGGTTGAATGTGAGGCCATAGTTCTCAGTGTTGACTTAGTTCTCTAATGGTTCATTCACAATTTAGTTCATGTAGTTATTCATTTAATACCATTGCATTATTTTTATTTTTTTTAAAAAATTAATTTCTTATAATATTTATAGCCTTATCCACCAACTATTAACTTTCCAATAAAAATAAAAATATAATCTATCTAACAATAAGCCTATAAATATTTGTGGCGGATCCCCCATTTGATAGCACCTTTAGTGCTTTTACTAGTTTTAACTTATGCTCCAGGTTTGACGTGTCTATTGCGTAGGTGACGAGAAAGAAGTACAAAATGGTCAATATTTTTTAAAGGTTCTTCTTGAATGCAAACGAACATAAACGCCAAACGCAAGTTCACTAATGGATCCTGAGGAAGCAGCCTGCGAGGAGATATATTCGGATTCAACCATGATACTAAATATATCATTCTTTGGGCAGGCCGCCGGCAGCTAAATAAAATAGAGTATTTGAATTAAACTCAAACATCAAGTACTAGAAGGCAACTGAGATTTCAGCTAATAGGGCTGTGGAGATTTTTTCCTTGTCTATTTGCTAGATTACACTGATTCCTCATTTAATATGAAGTAACGGTGGCTATGCTTATTAGCTAAGGTTGGGCTGAATACATTGCTCAGCGGCTCACAATCTTATCATAATCTATCTCCAATCAGTATATCTCTGCCGATCTGGTGTTTAAATACTAAAAGGTCAAATTGAAAGATCATAGGCTTCAGGAGAAGATATCAACATTTTTCGAATTTTTGGATATGGACCAAATGACAATTGTAGCGATCGCATGCATCGCGATCGTTTTTGGAACTATTTTTGCATCAGTTTGGAACATTGCACGCGAAATCAGAAGAAATGTATCCTCAGCCAGTTCCATCCACAGTCAAGCCTTGGGTTTGGCCGGAGAGGAAGACACTGCTGGTTTGGATACACAGGTGATAGAGGCTCTGCCAATATTTGAGTACAAATCGCATGACAGCTTCTCTAAAGAAGAGCAAGAGTGTGCAATCTGTCTGTCTGAGTATAGGGATTCTGAAATACTAAAGCTTTTGCCCAACTGTAATCACTATTTTCATAAAGAACGTATAGATATATGGTTCCTTTCGCACTCTTCTTGTGCTGTTTGTAGAACCAGAGTGCATTCCACTCCATCTTCAAGTTTATTGGACTCGGGAAAAGATAATGGAAGAGATGATTCATTATCGGAACAACCCATTTCTTCAGAACCAATGCAGGAGCAGGATGCAGCAAGTGAAACGGATCAAGGAATATCAGGTGCAAAACAGTTGCCACAAATTGCTATTCAGATTGCAAACGCTAAATCTTGTTGATAATCTTCACTTAAAAACGTATGTATATGATTTTTCTGCAATAAAATGGACATTTTATTAAATAAAACTGTAGTTTTTATTCAGTGGAAATATTGTTTGCACGTAATTAGTTTTCAGATTCATAAATCATTAAAACATGGGCAGATGGAAACGTATGTGGGATACAACTCACATGAACTTGTTTCATTTTATTTTTTTTTGCATAGGTGGCTCCATTCTTAATGTTGCCAAATGTAACCCGCAGGACATGGGGCATCTAAGGAGCACTTTTTATTAAAATAATAATTAATTAAAATTTCAAAATATTGTGTATTAGATTTAGTTAATAATAATTTTTTAAATTTCAGTTTTGTATCAGTTCTGTTTCGTTTCAATATGTTATGTGATTGTTGTCTATGGGTGTTGTGATTTTGTAAAAGGGTAAGGGACCCTTTAAAAATTCTTTTTTTACTTTTTATTAAGAAATAATTATTTTGTTAAATGTTAGGTATAAACTATAAAATTTGGAAAAGTTTGTGTTAAATATAATTTTAAAATTTGGGAACATAAGAGTTGGTATAGAATGCTCTATATCATGCAAGATTTGACTATGGAGGTAGTTACCCAAGATCTATCACCCAAGATCTAAAAATTTTAGTGAAAGTACTAGAGAGACCCAACATGAAAGAATTCTATTAAAAGATGCAAATCCACAATACAATACATAAATATATATGAATTATAAAATTACAATGAGAAGCCCTTGGTTATATAGGCCAAGGTGAAACATAGAACAACATACGGTTATGACAAGTGTCATAATCATATTACATGAGGCACAAAGAGATAACTATTCTTAGTGTGCCCTAAGTATGTTCTAAGTAAGCTTAACTAAACAAGTGTGAATATGACCTAATATGGAATCAATTAGGTAATATACCTCATTCACACTAACACCCCACCTTAAGTGCAACATAGGAAGGACAAAACAAATGCAAAGATGGGTCCTAGCTACAAGGCCATGTTAGGTACCCATGTACAAACAATCTCTCACAAATGGAAAAAAATAGAAAAACTAATAGGGAAAAACTCCTCTTCAAAAGAGAGAAAACACAAGATATATGAAGTCTCTTAACTCTACTCAAGCATTGCCATCTAAATGCTAAAAAGTGCCACAATTAAATCAGAAGTCCCAGGGCAAACTAAAGAAAGTGCCAATCCAAAACCTAGTGGAAATGGATGTAGAACACGATCCAAAGATGATGAAAACTCTTTCAAATGTTGCTCAATGATCTCCAACCCAATGCTAAACTATGACACATGACGAGGAGGAGAAAGAATAAGAGGGTTTGAATGTGCCCTCATCACATTTGAACAAGGTGATGCAACTTCATAAGAGCTAACATTAAAGAGGAGATGAATGCCCTGAATAGTGTCCTCCAAATTTGCAAGATAGCACTCAAAAAACAAACCTACAATGTATGTCAAGTACTCATCCCAAGTAGCTATATCTAGAAGACAATGAACCTACTATACTCAATCACTTGAATCCCCACACAAAGCAATATTGAACTATAAAGAAGCATAGGAGATGATGATAGAGATGGAATATCAACACATGTCTCTAGAACCTTAGTTGATGAATGAACACCAAGATTCAAATGGCCATATTGTATCTCCTCAAAGGTGTCCACACTAGATGCATGAGTGTGTACATTAGCTAAAGGAACAATAGAAGAAAAATGTTAGAAGGTGTAAACTCAAGATTGATAATCTACCTCCCCAATTGAAACAATATTTCTACTATGTAAATCTGGAATAATGACCAATTTTGGTGTGCACTCAGTTCACTCTTTCCTTCCCCACCATGTGTGATCTAATAGATGGAAAGGAATTGGTTGACAATGAAGGCACACAAACAACATTATTAAATGATCTTTTGTCTATGTCAATAGATGCTTTCCCATAAACATGCATATATGTATTGTTGGCCATCAAGATGTGTGGAGATGAACAAATCTCAAATGAAGACATACTCTGTGATGAAGCCATATGAAGTGAAGCTCCAAAATCAAGGATCCATCTCTATGACTTATAATTTGCAACTACAACAAGTGTTTTCCCCTTCTATTTCTCTTACTTTGAAAAATAAGAAGAAGACAAACCCTATGACATAGTTGAAGACAAATTGGTTTGATTCTTCTTTAGAAGATGATTCAACTCATCAATTTGTTTTGAATATAACATTGATGTTCATCGTGCCTTGATTTCTTACAATATGCACACATTTGGGATTCTCCTTCTGAGATGATTCCCCTTTTGAAGGAGAGGATTTACAATCTAATTGTTCTCTATTTTTGTATATCTTGTTTATTTTCTTTTTTTTGTTTCTTTTCTAGATTTCTTGTCTCTTTTTGTAGCTTAGGCTCACCAGTCACCAATGCTTATGGTTTAGAAGACTTGATGAGGCCCATTTGAATTATCTTCACTTCCTCTTGGATTAGAAGATTTGAAAATTCATCAAAAGTAGGCTTAACATATATAGCTCCCATTAATGGGTGTGAAATCTAGAAACAAATATTGAATACTTAGGACTAAGCTTAGCATATTTATAATCAATTGTAAATCCTCCTTATTAATCTTACAATCCTTTAGCTATGTTCTTAGTTTCTTTATCTTGAAGATATAGTCTTGAATGTGGTGAAAACTTTTAGGACCAAGATTCATCAAATCATTATCAATCTACTATCTCCTAATCTTATTAGTTTTGGCATACAATTCTTCAAGAGTGTCCCAAGCCTCCTTAATTTTTTTGCATGATTGAAGATGACATTATAAATTATAAGACGCTATAGAAAAAATGTGACCTAGAGTTTTCTCACAGTTGATCTCCCACACCTCCTTTTGACCTAGATCAATGGGTTGAGGCACAAATTCATATAAATATATAGTATAACCTTTTTACCTTAGACAATTCCATACTAATTATTTCCAAGAGGTGTAATTATATGGAGTTAGGAGTTTAATTTGAGTTTTCTCCATTGCAAGAAGACATAAGAAATAACTGAAAGTAAATAGACACTCCAAGATTACCCCCCAGATTCAATCAATCAATAATCCCCCTATAAATATATGATCTTGTCACTTTATACTTAGTGTGATAATAGTTTCCACTAGCCAAATAGCAAAGTGGTTTTGATCTTAGTACACGTAGATGAAAAATAAGGCCACAAATTGAAAGTATAATTTTTATGCAGAATGAATTCAATCCAATTACATCACTGAGAAGTACATGAAACATAATGTACTTTCAAAAAAATTACACCCAAAAATGTTATTGTATGAGCCTAAACAGAACCCCGAAAGTTCCCAAAATAAAAACCATCTACACCAATGCAAACCCTATGAAATTCTACCCCAAATAAAAAAATGCATAGAAAAAGAAACTTGTGTGACTAAGAATGAAGCCTACAAAGTTCAACACCAAAAATCAAAATTGCATTGGGAAAGGGAGCCTAGTTGGGGAGAAAAATTGATGACATCAATAGCACTAGTGATGGAATATTCCACCATTCAACAAAATATGCTTGAGGAATCTTAAATCACCATTGGATGTTAGGAAATTATCTTAGTATGATCAAAACTACTCAAATAATGTAAAAAACTATTGCTTTTTGGTGGAAAACCACTTTGGGAGGATTAGAGGGTGGTTTTGATAGGGACCATACTATTTGAGAGTGATGGTGGGTAATATTCTATGAGCTAGTTGTTTGTTATTATTGCTAGGTGATATGATGATGTTGAAGATGGTTTGGAATCATCAACCAGTAGTTGTGGTGGCCACATGGCACCCACACTGGCTTTTAGATACCTTGTACATGTCAAGTACATAATACCCTTCTACAACCTAGTTTTAAAAAATCTACAAAATAATTAAATAAACTAATGAAAAAATATTCTAGGCAATGGTTAAAATGACTTTTATGTGATGGATAATCAGAGTGACCAACAAACAATGTAATGCACCAAATATTCTATGATGCCAACCTACGTAGGAACAATAGTCTACTTATGATACAACTGTGTGGTCCGTATGGTCAAGAAGAATGAAAAATCTTTTGAGGGCCTTGGGTAAAAGTGTCCAAATCTAAAAAATTGATAGTCAATCTTTCAATTTTTGGGCCTTCAAGATGCAATGGCAAGGTCATTTTAACTCAAAATGCTTCGAAGGATTAGGTATCCACTAGATCTAGTTTGCACTTCCTAGCTTCAAATGCTCGTAGATCTAGCCTCTAATGCCCAATTTGGACAAATAAAAAGGAAAAAATGACTTTCTTGGACACCCTAAACTCTATTGTGAGCTTATATTTGATCCAACATGCTCCAAAATAAATTTGCAATGTATAAAACCACAAAGAATAGACCCTCCCAGATATGATATTTCTATCAAGTTTTTCTAATTCTCCAAGTCATCATATGATGCAAGATAAGGGCATACTCAAATTTTCAAGAGAAAATAAGATTTTCAACCTAGATCTCTCTCAAAAGACTAAAATAAATAAATCCTACAAACTTTGATACCATGTAAGTGTTGGTATAGAATGCTCTATACCATGTAAGATTTAGCTATGGAGGTAGGTACCTAAGATCTAGGAGATTCAATGAAAGCACAAGAGAGACTCAACATGGAATAATAATTCTATTCTATCAAAGGAATCAAATACATAATGCAATACATGGAGATACATGAATTATAAAATTATAATGAGAAGCCATTGGTTAAATAGACCAAGGTGAAACATAGGACAACATAGGATTATGAAAAGTCTCATAATCATATTACATGACACAAAGAGATAACTATTCTTAGTGTGCCTTAAGTGTGCCCTAAGTAAACTTAACTAGACAAGTTTGAGTAGGACCTAATCGAGAACCAGTTAAGTAATATTCCCCGTTCACACCAATTGGAAAAAGAGAGGAAAATTTTATATTAATTACTATAGTTTTGAAAGTGTTTTTTAATAAAGGGTAAAAGGAAGGTTTCTAAAAGGACCTCAACCCTTGTACAATTGGGTGGTTGAAAGGGCTCAAAGCCTTGTAGAACCATGAGATTTGTCCTAAAAGCTAATAATAAATATATCATAACAAAAAAGAATACAAAAGTAAAGCCACATCAATGTAGCAAATCAATTGATTTATAGGATACAGAAACCAAAGGTCTACACTATTCTGGACCCCAACCTAGCAACCTACATACCTTTGACTTAGGTGTGGGATTCAAATTCATGTTTAGGAAAATAATTCCTTCTTTGAACAACAATCCATGTAACAACATTACCATCATCTGCAAAGTGGGGTGAAAGAGGAGGAAACTTCACCTCCATCACACTAACATGATGCACCAAATGAATAGGAGAGGACTCCAAATGCTTGACCAAAGAACTATCAACCAAAGAAGGACAAGCTAGTCATGAACTAGAAGTAGGAAGCTTAGGTATGAAAGAAGAAAGAATGAAATAATCATTTATCACATGAAGGGTATAATCAACCACTATAGAAGCAACATGAAAAAGATCAACGTACTCAACAAGAACAAGACACTTGGTAGGAATAGAAAGTTTTAAAATAAAACTAGTAGTAGATAGTAGAGGCATGATGGGATCATGTGCAACTAGCAAAGTGTCAACCTTGACAAAATCACTATTAAGGTGATGGGGAAGAGAATTATTCTAACATGATATAGAGCCTAAAACCTTACAACTAGAGAAGGGGTAGTGTGAAGCCAAGTGGCTAGTGGACAAGCATTAATGACATCAAAAAGGGAGGCCCTCATAATCAATAAGCTAGACCCAAGACCAATCAGCCATGTGAAGGACAAAATTCATAGGAAGGGCCTTGGAAATATCAATGTTCACTAGAATTTGAGCATAAGTTGTGTGAGTGAAAGGCTTACTAGTAGAATCAATCTTCAAAAAATGCCCCAAAGTATGGCTTATAGCTTCATAACAAGATTTGTACCAATAATGGAGAGGAATGGTAGGCAAATGAATCCAGACCAGTATGATGTTGAGAGATTTTGTAAGAGGGTTGAAGGAGGGAAACCAAGGATGGAGCATAAGGCAATGTTGACCCCACAACCATAGTTATTCATCAATCACTACCTCCCAATTGAAGACCAAATCAAAACCATGATAAAAAAAAGTAGGGTAAATAACAAGTATTACTTCAATAAGAGGTTGTGAATATTTAGAAATCCATTAATGTAGATTTGGGATACAAGACCATAATAGTTTAAATCTACAAATCAAACCCTTTTCTACAAAATAAGCTTCATTCTCAAACATAGCATCCCTAAGCACCACAACAGGGGATGACTTTGAGTAGAGTAAAGGTGCAACCTGACCATGCATAGGGGGATAATAAGTAACCTTAGGGATAGGAACTTTGGAAACAACCATTGGAAATAAACAAGGGATGTCACTTTTGAGCCATGAAAGAGGACCCCATTGGTAGAAACTTGTAAAGAACAATCCCCAACCTCAATCCTAAATGTAGGGCACACACCATGATTTTTAGAGTAAGAGAAATCAAGAGAGGGTGAAAGGAAGCCAACATCCAAACCTATGGAACAAGGGATAGTTAGAAAAATCCTAGAGCTAAGAGGCAATAAAGGCCTAACTAGAGCCATAAAAACCATCATAGATCATATGGGCATAAGATAACCCTCACAAGGAGCTAAAGTGACCCCCATGAGAATGTCACTAGGCATATTGAGATCCCTATGAGAAATCATAGTTGAAGAGAAATCACAATTGAAAGAGCAAGGAAATCTATCTAAGAGTTTAAATGAAGGCCACGGGAGCCAAAGATAGTGGTAGGGGAATGACATGGCAGCACCATACCTAGTTTGGAAAGTGTTTTGTTGTAGTGAGAAAATTGGTTTTTAAGTGACAATGTGAGATAATTTTAAGAACTAAATAATGTTTTCTTGTGTGATGAAAAATTTCTAGCATGAGAAAATATTTAGAGGATTAGTTTTTATAGCTTGAAATTTTATAGGGAAAACTCTATGAATTAATTAGTCAATATAGTTAACTTGAAGAC
The DNA here is from genome assembly GCA_027924645.1 of Cunninghamia lanceolata. Lineage (NCBI taxonomy): Eukaryota > Viridiplantae > Streptophyta > Pinopsida > Cupressales > Cupressaceae > Cunninghamia > Cunninghamia lanceolata. The sequence goes on from BSBN01000582.1 coordinate 6,098,811, forward strand.
TATTTATTATTTTCTTTGTGTGTCATTCAACTTCACCAATGATTACAATATTTTTTGAGGTTTAAAAGTCTACAATGGTAGAAAAACCAAAAATAAAATATAGCCACATATATTTTAAGAGAATACAACTATAAAATAACTCTTAAGTAAATAAATTAAAATAAAATAACTCTTCTATAAGTAAAAACAACTCTTTAAGTAAACAATGTAAATGATATCAGTAAAATTCTTGCAAAAGAGGTTGAATCTCACTCCATCTAGGATCACGTTGGGCCCAGTGCAATAACTAGAAGGAATAAAGCCAAGGCAATAAAAGAGACCAATAAAGACAATACTACCTATGTGGATGAGTATATCAAGTATTTGAAGAAGGAATGAGATGTTGTAGCTCTAAACAAACTCTAACTTTTGTAGGATCTATTTAGTTATTACTTTTTTTTGTTCTTCTCTTGTTTCATTTTCATCTTTGGTATCTTGTGGTGGGTTGGACCTTGCTTTTGCTCTTCTACTATTGTAGTGTGGGATGTTGTTGTACCTCTAAATGAGCTCTAACTTCCTTGGGGTCTATTCTTTTGCTATTTTTGTGGTTCTACTCTTGTTTCATTCTAGTCTCTGGTCTCTTGCAGCGGCTTGGACCTTACTTTTTTCTTTTGGTAACTAGACTATTTTGTTGTAGTTCTCTATGTTTTTCTTAAATACAAGGGTTGGGGCCCTTTAAAAAGCTTCTCTTTTACCCTTTAGATTTTTTTTCTTAAATAATTCTAAAGTGAAGTAAAATAACTTTGAAGTAAATAAAAATAGCTTTTCAAATAAAAATAAAGTAAACAATGTAAACAAGTGCCACGTAGTGGCTACTACCTACCTTGTAGTGTTGTTATTATAGTATTTGTTTAGTCGTAATTTTTTTTGTTGATTAGCTATTGGTTGTATATGGTTGTATATAGTATTTGTTTAGTTGTAATTTTTTTGTTGATTAGGTATTGTTTGTATAGACAAATTGCATTCCAATAATTAAAAAATTAATTTTTGAAGAGTTTGAAATCTCTTGGGTAAATAAAATTGAAATCTCAAAAATAATCTAGGACTAAAATATTTCCTTAACTATAAAACTAAACTTTACAAAGCCTATTAAATAACACAAATATTTCTTTAAAATGTAATAATACATATTTTTCGTGATACTAGATTTTTAACTTTTGACTAAATAAAATTGAAATCTTAGATTTTTAACTCTTGAGTAAATAAAATTGAAATCCCCAAAATAATCTAATTTCATAAAATAAAATGTGTAGAAGCCTAACCCTAGTTGGGTGTGGAGAGATTTGAAATGACTGCCTAACATATTAAAATGTAATAATATTGAATACTATTACAATTTAAAATTTATTAAAATATTGTAAGTTTGAAGAATAATTACACAATATAATAACAATAACAATATTCATATTTAGATCACTACACTTAGTCACTTAATTTTTTGTTTAAGTAATAATAGTAAGTACTTTTAGAGAACTTTTGACTAAATAAAATTGAAATCTTAAATATTCATATTTAGATCACTACACTTAGTCACTTAATTTTTTGTTTAAGTAATAATAGTAAGTACTTTTAGAAAACTTTTGACTAAATAAAATTAAAATCATAAATTTTTAACTCATGAGCAAATAAAATTGAAATCCCCCAAAATAATCTAATTTCATAAAATAAAATGTGTAGAACCCTAACCCTCATTGGGTGTGGAGAGATTTGAAATGTCTACCTAACATGTTAAAATGTAATAATATTGAATACTATTACAATTTAAAATGTATTAAAATATTGTAAGTTTGAATAATAATTACACAATATAATAAGAATAATATATTATATTTAGATCACTACAGTTAGTTACTTAGTTTTTTGTTTAAGTAATAATAGTAAGTAGTTTTAGAGAACATATTTAAAATGTAATAATATTGAATACTATTACAATTTAAAATGTATTAAAATATTGTTAGTTTGAAGAATAATTACACAATATAATAACAATAACATATTCATATTTAGATCACTACACTTAGTTAATTAATTTTTTGTTTAACTAATAATAGTAAGTACTTTTAGAGAACATGATTTTAATTAATCTAATATGTTGGTTTAGTAATATTTTTTTCTAAAATAAAAAATTGTTTATCATTTCAAATTTGTAATTATTGTATTTCCAAAACTAAATTTATAAGGAAAAATTTATGTGAACTCATTTTGAAATGTCTTGGGTAAATATAATTGAAATCTTAAAAATAATTTAATTTGGTAAAATTAAAATAACACTAAAATATTTACTTATCTATAAAACTAAACTTTACAAAGCCTACTAAATAACACAAATATTTCCTTAACTATAAAACTAAACTTTGCAAAGCCTGCATTTTGTGTTATGTGGAGATTTGAATGTCTACTTAATATATTATAATGTAATAATATATATATATTTTTTTTATCAATGAACGGCCGAAGCCTTTGATTATATTAAAAATAAAATTTACATGTCCTCCATTCAAACGGGCACTGGTAGGAAAGAACAGGGAAGAAAACCTCCAGAAAGAACGGGGAAGAAAACCTCCAGTCTTGCCCAGGACATTAGTTACATTACATTATTTCACAGAGGCATTCCCCTGGTTGTATGTTATTCATAATTGTACAACGAATGGTCCTTTAACAGGAGATACATATTTGGAAAATAATGACATTACTCAATGATGACTATTGGTGTACAAGTCTTCCTTTTCCTGTCCTGCATTAGAAATAAAAGGCAACCACCATCCATTCTAAAAGAACACTTATTTTACATCTTAGTCAAATTAAAGGGTTAGTACAAAGGGTATAAGATCAAGAACATAAACCGATGGCCACTAATAAAAATAAAACAAGACTATTACTCTACTACTAATTACCTTAAAAATGTGTGACATACTATTCAAGCTACTCCGGAAAGTAATCTAAAAGAACACTAAAAACTATATGTGAGTAAGGGCCTTATAATACTAATCTAATTTGGTTATCTGATTTCTTTATAAATCTAGACTAAATGAAAGATAAAGACCTTAGCAAGTTTTTTAAAAAATCATGTAATGTCCGAACTGACACAAAAATCTAATTTTGTTTAGCATTCTTACCTGAGAAAATTTGTGTGTAAATGATAGAGCCTGAATTTAAAAATCGGCAGAGGGATGATATTTGTGGTCAATAAGAGGATATAAATTTAAACCAACAAGAGGGGAGGGGAGTGATAATGAAGAAAAGGTGACTACGAAGGGTTTGTGGATTTAAGAATGTCTAACCCATCCGCACCAAGGTTAGCAAGATTGTCAGCTTTTTTATTACCTTCCCTGAAGATGTGGTTAATTTGAAAAGCTTCAAATTTATCTAGAAGTAGCAGGATTTCTTCGAGCTTTGAGTGGAGAACCCAGTTCGTGGTTGATCTATTGCGCAATGCATTTAGAACTATTTGGGAGTCCCCTTCTATAATAACTTTCGAAATACCCATTTTAAGACAAGATTTGATACCTTCATGGAGGGCCTCAAGTTCTGCCATATTGTTTGTGGTTGGGTCTATATTTTTTGCTCTTTTGAAAATCCATTCCCCTTTATCATTATTGATAATACATCCAATACCTGATTGGCCTGGATTGCCATGGGAGGCTCCATCAAAGTTGAGTTTGTACCATTCAGGGGGGGGACAAGTCCATTTACAGTTTTTCCTTGCCTCATCGTTTTTCGTTTTATAAACTTGGGCGGGGTTGATAAGTTTTGTCCAATTTTCTTTAATCTTACAGTCCCACATAGAGAGGGAGCCTTCTTCGAAACTAGAATTCCTAATGTGGGAATTGAGGGTTTCGGTAATGCATACTTCAATTTTGTTAGTAAGAGTATCAACCTGCATTTCTAGATTTTTGAAGATCCTTCGATTTCTCTCCTTCCAAATTTCCCAGGACATAATAGCCAGGCAGATATTCCAAATCTTACTGTAAATACCTTTGGATAGGCCCTTGGGCCATCCACTCAGGAGATCTTGGTAGGTTTCTGGCAGAGCGGTGATCCATCCTAATTTAAGTTTTAGCCAATCCCAGCAATGTTTGGCATATGAGCAGTTATACAGGAGATGATCAACATCCTCGGTATTTTGTTTACATAGAACACAACGGGAGGGACCATGAATACCTCTTTTTTGAAGGTTATCAGCAGTAATGATCTTATTTTGAATGGCTAACCAGAGGAAAAAACCTGCCTTAGGTAAACAGGCTTTGTCCTAGCAGAGATGTAGGGGGATATTAATTTCTTCCCATCTCTGAGAATTGATTATAGATTTATAGCCCTCTTTAACACTATATTGGCCAGATTTGGCAGCGGCCCATACCAATCTATCATCCCTATTAATCTGTTTTGCTTTCCTCTGATTAATCATTTGATTGTAAGAGGTTATTGAGGCAGGATCCAGATCTAATCCTTCTAAAGATTTCCATGTCCATTCATGGTCGTTAAGAAGGGTCATATAATCTTTGACTTTATTACCCCATATTTTAGTGAGGAGATTTTTGCATTTTTGAGGAAGATTCAGAGAATCTATGGGTGGTAATCCATCCCAAGAATCTTCCCAAAACAATGCATCTTGTCCCCTGCCAATATCCCAGGAAAGATGATTAGTAATAATGTGCCTATTGTTAGCTATGAAATTCCAGCTGCTTGAGCATTTAGGAAGGGTTTTCATTCGAAATAAAGATTCAGGTTTATCAACATCCAGATATTTGTTATATAGAATTTTAGCCCATTTTTGCTTGTGTTCTTTAAATAATCTCCAAGATAATTTAGCCCCGAAGGCTTCATTTTGCCAATTTAAATTCTTTATCCCTAAACCACCATGTTCTATCGGTTGTCTAATCTTATCCCACTTGATGAGGGCCATCTTTTTACTTTCTTCACAATCTGTCCACAGAAAGTTCCTAAGCTTAGTTTCAAGTTTGGAATTAATGGATTTTGAGAGAGGGAGACATGAGAGAGGATAGATGGGTAGAGCTGTAAGAACTGATTTTATTTTAGTTATCTTGCCTGCTTTGGATAGCCATTTATCTTTCCAGGTTCCTACCTTGGAGTCTATTCTTGTCAAAACTTGTTTCCATACTTTATTGTGTTTAATACCACTTTCTAAATCTATTCCTAGGTATTTACATGGGAAAGTTCCTTTCTTGAAACCCAAAATACTACAGATTTGATTTTCTGAAGTAGAATTAGTATTTAAAAAGAAAATTTCAGACTTGTTTGCATTGATATTTTGACCAGAAGCAGCCGCATAAGATTGTATAATGGTTTTGATAGTTTTTGCTTCAGCTATAGTACTTTCACTAGGAAGAATTGTATCATCTGCATATTGTTGGTGAGTTATATTTGGAACATTTTTTGTAACTTGGATACCACTAATTTTCTTTTCGATTTGGGCTATTGAAAAAGCTCGGCCAAAGGCTTCCGCCATGATTATAAAAAGAAAGGGTGAGAGTGGATCTCCCTGCCTTAAGCCTCTTGAGGTCTCGAAGAAACCTCCTGGCGAGCCGTTAATTAAAAGGGAGATTTTAGTCATCGAGATACATTGAAATATTAAATTAATCCATTGATGGTTAAAGCCAAATGCTTCTAGTGTTTTACAAAGAAATCTCCAATCTACCATATCATATGCCTTTTGAAAGTCAAGTTTAATAAACATGCTTGGAGTTTTGCTTTTGGAAGCTAAGTGGATTGCTTCTTGGATGATCAAGATACCATCTAGAATGGAACGTCCTAGTACAAAGCTAGTTTGTTCTTCCGATATAAGTTTAGGTAACAGGAGCTTTAGGTGGGAAGAGAGGATTTTGGAGTATACTTTGTAGATCATATTACAAAGCGCAATAGGTCTGTAATCTCCTGGATTAACAGGATTTCCAGTTTTGGGTATTAAAGTAAGGAATGTAGAGTTAATTTTAGATAATAAGGATCCACCATTTCTAGAAGCTTCTATAGCTTTCCATAGATCTGTCCCAATTGTGTCCCAACTTTTTTGGAAGAAGAAGGCCTGGAAGCCGTCAGGACCTGGGGATTTATCGGGATTCATGCTAAATAAAGCTGACTTAACTTCTTCCAATGTAATAGGTTTATTTAAATTTTTATTATCTTCTACCGTTATGAGGGAGGGGATTGAACTCAGCATTTTGTCCTGGGCTATCAAGTTGGAGCTCTCAAAATTATTGAGAATTTTATGGAAGTGATTCACCATAGTTTCAGCAATAAGATTTGGGTTTTCTGTCAAATTACCAGCCTCATCTTTGATCCTTGTTATACTTTTAAAGGCTCTATTCGCTATTGTGCTATTGTGAAAGAATTTTGTGTTTCGGTCGCCTTCATTGAGCCATTTCTCTCTGGATTTTTGTCTCCAGAATGTTTCCTCTTTTGCTAAAATGTCTTCTTGTTTATGTAATAGTTCTTTCTCCAATAGATAAGAATTATTGTTCATGCCGTTTTTAATAATTTCGGAGTTGAGATTAATTAATTCTTCTTCCAAGTCTAATTTTTCTTTAAAAATATTCCTGAAATGTGTTTTGTTCCATTCTAGGATCCTTTTTTTAGTGTGTTTCAATTTTGAAACGAAAGTGAACATTTTTGAGCCTTTGAAGGTTACTTCGTTCCACCAAAGTTTGATTAGATTCATGAAGTTATTGTCCAAAAACCACATCTTTTCGCATTTGAAAGGGTTTCTATGTGGTTTTTTTGGTTCTGTTAAGGAAATTTGGACTGGAAAGTGATCAGATCCGGCTATTGGTAAAATCTGAGAAGAGATATCAAACTGGAAGGAGCTACGGTCTCCTTTAAAAAGAAATCTGTCTAATCTTTCAGCTATATAGTTAAAATCCTTTCTCCTATTATTCCATGTGAAGATACCATTATTGGTTGGGATATCTTCTAAGCAATGAACATCTATCCAATTTTTAAACTCTATAGATGCTGAATGTATATGTTTTCTACCTCCAGCTTTTTCTTCTAAGCTAATTATTGTATTAAAGTCTCCACCAATGATAATAATTTCATTGATATAACTGAGGAAGAAATTACTTAGATCTGTCCATACAGCTTTTTTGTCAAAATTAGAAATGGGACCATAAACATTAATTAGTAGGAATTGAAGATTAGAGACGGTACTTTTGACTTGACAGCTCATCCAGTTATGCCTTGACTCAATGATCTCAAGGCTTACCTTCCTCTGATTCCATATAAAGCCCAAACCTCCTGAAGCCCCTCGTGATTCCTGAAAGTGCAAATTCCAATAACTCAGTTTTTTTCCCAGTTTTAGCCCTTCTTCTGAATTCAGTTTTGTTTCCTGTATCATAACAATTTTGGATTCAAAGGCTTTTAAGTTCTGTCTTAAAAGCCTTTGTTTGCTAGAGGCATTTAAGCCTCTAGCATTCCATGTAGTGACTTTCATGGAGCCTTGGGAAGGATCTTCCCCTTCCCAACATTGAAGATATCACTGATCTTTGGTTGCTCTCTAACCTGACCATCTGCTTCTCTCAATTCTTTTAAAGATTTCCTTCCCCTTTTAGCTTTGGCAGTCCCATATCTAGGGGATCTGATACCCTCTTGGTTCATGCAGATCCCCAACTGACTTTGATTGGAATGACATGTTTCCTTGATTTGATCCCCTTCCAGCAAAGTTTTTTCCTCTTCTGCAAGTGCTAAAAGGATCTACTCATTTAGGGTGTTCTGTATCTCATCAGGTCCTTTGATGCCAGTATCAATCTTTCCATCAGGACATTCCTCCAGATTTGACCTCTGTATGTGATCTTCCTGTTCTATTCTCATTAAATCTCTCCTTAGATTGTCAAAGGTGTAGTTTTCCCCACCTAGTTGAAGGACTCTTTGTAGAAGATTCTCTTTCTGCAGGATGGTACTTTCATTGTGATTCTCTGGATTGAAGACGTGGAGTAATTCTTCAGTAAGGAGGTCTATCTCCTCACTTTCTGTATCATCTATGTTTATGTCTTCATTGGTGCTGATTTCTTCATTGAAGAATTTGCTGAACTTGTGGGATAATTCTTCAATTTCCATATCTCTGTTAATTGAGCCTTCATTGCAACCTTTAATGCTCTTATTCTCCGAAGTTTGCCAGAATTTGTTGACTTTAGGTGTGACATCAGAAGCTACTTCTGGAATTGAGACTTGAGCTGCTTTACTTGCTGCCAGTTTGGGAAAGTTGTTGATAGGTTCCTTGATTTCTTTGTTGTGCTTTGTTTCTTTACTTCTTTCGTTTTTGAGTATAGCAGGGGAAGTCTTCTTCTTTGACTTTTTTGTTTTTTTTTTATATTTTTCATTTTTGTTCTGCTAAATCTGATTTTCCCGGGCTGCCCTTGTTTGTCCTCGTGACTCTTCTGCTGAAGGTTCATTTCCTTACAGATAGGAAGACCTTCTGGAATAGCTTCTGTGTCAGGATTTAAATTTATGACTAGATTGGGGTACTCTGAGTATCTTGACTTGATTGCACTTTTTACACTGTGCTTCAGAAGGTTTGGGCTGTTCTTCTTTTGCCTGTTATATTTAATCAAAGGGAGGGCCTTCTCAAGATCCGAGGTCAGTAGCATAGAATGATTTTCAATTGACAGTTCCGAATCTAGATTAATAATTTCAGAGACCTCCAGGAACTTCCTTTGACAGTTGATATTATAAATGGCATGATTAGTAATTACTTTGATTGGTTTGAAAGAGAAGGTATTGACTTTACATTTGATTAATAAATTAATATTATTACAGGTATTATAGGATGTATCAATACCAATAGGATCTCCTAGAGACGCTCCTAGTTTTTTTAAAATTACTGGATGGATCAGTTCTGGAGGTACTGATTGCAAGGTAACCCAAGTGGGGATATGAAAATCTAGATTTTCCTCCTTGCAATCAGGTATCCAGCCAAAAAATTTAATAGCATAACCTTTAAAGAGAGATTCAGATATATGAAGGAAGTTCTTCTTAATCAGTGAGCTACCACAATGCATATATAGTAATCTATTAGAATAGTGATAGATACTTACCTGTTCAGCACAGAAGTCAGTAAGCCAGCTGATAAGACTGGGGATGTGATCTGATGGCCCATTCCAGTAAGCATAGATGCCAAGATCTTGGCAATCTTTCCATCTAGTTTCACTGTAGGGATTGCTGATGATGACCACGTTATCCTCAATCTTAGAAGCTGACTCAATATAAGGGATAGATTGAGCCTTAATGTCTTTTGGTGTCTCTCTCCGTCTGTGTGGGGGGATAAATACCGGAGACTGATTATGATGTAAAGGGGCCGAAACTTTGATATAATTTGACCTATCAACCTCTGTGAGATTAGAGAAGATTCGAGCTTCCTTCTTCGCATACTTTGTGAGGTTGAAAATTCTGAGTTGCTGATCTAAAGTTTCTGTGGAAAAGATAACTGGGCACAGTTTGAAAGTCTCTTTCTTTTCAGGAGCTGACTGTGTCTTTGCCGTGAATTTGTTGGACACTTTGATTCCCTTCCTAGATCTTGCCTCTTCTGCGTTCTCCGCATTTTCTAAAGGGAGAAAGGGATTTGTTACTTTTAGTGTAAAGGTCCCTACCGGGATCTTCTTCTTATGTCCTCCTTTAATTTCTTTCCAGGCATTTTCTTTGTTTTTTACTGGCTGTATTTTTGATCCACTCCCCATTTCTGACCTAGTATAGGGCATTGGGTCCCGAGTGGATGCATATTGATACGAATTAGGGTTTTTCGAATCAGGTGATAAACGTTTTCGAACTTGGTGATTTAGGTGACATTCCTTCCTCTTACCTACATGTACTTTGTCTGTGTTCGTCACACATCCATGGTTTTCCTGAGTATTCTTGACTGAAGAAGATCTGAAGTGTAGCTTTGAATTATGCCGGCATTGAAGGGAGCCTAAGGAGTCAACCGTGGAAGGCACCTTAGGGCATTTATCTACATCGGGGAGCTGGGCGGGCACTACTACTTTGGCTGCGTCTTGACTCCTTCTCTTCTGCTCAGCGATGGAGGGCAGCAAATGATCATAATTATTGTGAATTGCCTTAGGTTTCCTACATTCCGCCTCCTTGTGCCCGTAAAGCCAGCAATTGTAGCAATATGGCGGAAGATGCTTTCCAAAGGGGAAGTCTGAAGATGAATTCTGCTGCAGCTTCTTGGGGGGGATGCTCCTGAGCCCAGGTTAGGGTTTTCTCTGCCATCCGAGGGATCGACAGCTACAGGATTTATGTCTGTAGATTTTTGCTCGCTTTTTTCCATTTTCGACAATGTATTATAATGTAATAATATTAATACTATGACAGAACTGAATTTATAAGGAAAATTTTATGTGAACTCAGAGTAAATAAAATTGAAATCTCAAAAATAATAAATAATTTAATTTGGTAAAAATAAAATAACACTAAAAATATTTACTTAACTATAAAACTAAACTTTACAAAGCCTATTAAATAACACAAATATTTCCTTAACTATAAAACAAAACTTTACAAAGCCTACATATTTGTATTATGTGGAGATTTGAAATGTCTACTTAAGAATTATAATGTAATAATATTAATACTATGATAATTTAAAATGCATTAAAATATTGTATGTTTGAAGAATAAAATAAAAAATGTAATAAATATTTTTCACGATATTGTAGATTTTTAACTTTTTAGTAAATAAAATTGAAATACTAGATTTTTAACTCTTGAGTAAATAAAATTGAAATCCCAAAAATAATCTAATTTCATAAAATAAAATGTGTAGAACCCTATATTTTTAATATTATTATGAATATTATAACTTTTTCCTTTGACAAAAAGTAATTTTTACATTTAGCTATTGAATCAAAAAAATAAATTCATAAAAACTGATTCTTCCCTCTCATAATTATCGCCATCCATTTAGGCATGACTTAACTAGTGGGAGACAAAATTTGTGTTCATAATTTGTTTACTTGCCACATCCTCCCCTCAAACCAAAATTCTCTCCGTATTTATTGTTTTTTTGTTGCACTCTCCGACAATCCGATAATCCGCAGAGAAGAGGTCAATTTTTTTCAACCAATGACAATACAGATAAGTCATTTTTCAATAATTTTTTGTTAAAAATTTATCATGTTGAAATAGGAAAAGTACAAATTTAAATCAGATTTACCCGACAAGAAAACATAATCCTATCTTTTGATTGGTTTGTAATTAATAGATTAAAAACTCATTGTAATAGTACCAGTCAAAAACAGGTACTAAAAAATAACTCTTAAATAAGTAAAATAACTCAAAATTGATATCTCTAATTATTTTTTATATAGATGTATTTAAGATATGTACATTAATGAATATAATTAACTAAACCATTTTTTTAAAATTAAGTTATTCAACTTCAATAAAAAAAATTAAAAATCACTTTCACTAACACTATAAGAAAACATCTTTATACTTCCTATCCATCCTATTAAAAACCATTTTATTTTCACGAAATGAATAACAAAATATTGTTTCTCATGTAAAATCACTATCTTTGCGAAATTTGAGGACCGTTTTTTGGATGCTAAAATATACATTGAACTTAAATTTTTTCCTTTCTAAAACATAATAATTTTTAATTATTTATATTAAAAAATAATAAATAATTATTTACTTTTATTGTTCAAAGTTTATGTTTAACTATTGAATAAAATAATGTCTAAAATTATACATTAAACTATATAAATTATTTTAATCTCTTTCTTTAACAAAATAAATATTAGCTATTAAAATGTTACAAATATATGACTAAGCTAAAGGTGGTAGAGATATCTTAATTGCATTTATCTAAACAACACTCCATAAGAATTATTTTATTAAAGAGTTATTTACTGAAAATTTATTTTATTTATTTTAGAGTTGTTTATTTTACTTTAAAACTATTTAAGAATTATTTTATTTTATTTACCTAACAATTATTTTATTTTATTATATTGTTTACTTTATTTTTATTTTATTTTTAAATATATGTCGGTTGTGTTTTAATTTTTATTTAATATATTAAAATACAACACACATATATTTAAAAAAACACTAAATCTATACTAGCACTTGTATGGAAAGAAAGAATATATTTTTGTAGGTTTACCTTTTTTTAATAAATAATGATGACAAACAAATGTCTAAGGTGCTATTTAATTTACAATTTTGAAATACAATTTTAAAATGCATATAATATCCTCTATGCCATTTGAAATATGCTTGTATTACATATTTTTTATAATCAATTGAAGGAATATTTTGTAACAACTTAATTTTGTTTGGAATGTGATCCCCAATTTCCTTTGCTTCTATTAAATGATCCTAGATTTAGTTTTTTGATTCTTTGTTTTTTCATTCCTACACAAGAAAATAGAAAGTTATTGGACTTATATTATAAAGGCATAGAAAGTTATTGAACTTATAATATAAAGGCATGCTTGCTCTTATTTTAAAGGTATATATTGAAGACAATAAGAAGTTAGTTTGTGTTAAGCAATGGAAATAAACATAAGATAATATAATATTTCTAATGTGCACAAATTTCTTGATGCATTGCTATACAATTGTCAAGAATCCACCTGTACATCATGAAGGTGTGAATGTATTAGCTTTGAACTTATTTTTCTTTGAAGCATAAATTCTAAACATGGTAATGAAAAGAATATATTGAATTCTTATTTACACAATTATGAACTACTAATGAACTACAAAAATAAAGTATCTAAGATTTCTAAATCTATGTAATTTAGTTGTTTTCATTTAATAAAAATTAACATACATATCCCAAATTTTACATTGTGTAAAGCTCTTCAATAAACTGAATGTCCTATAAATATCAAATATTATTAGAAACACTTGTGATATCCTATAGAAAATGTAAATTTATAATTTTTAATGTGTATATATAAAACCCTAAAACTATATTGATTTAGGAGTAATAGGTTACAATGAATATAAAAAAATTGGTATAAATTATATGGTAGATGATTTGTCTTAGAATTTGCAATGTCAAAGGAGGGGAATCCAGTGGAAGAGTTGTTGATGATGGGGGAGATTTTGTCTAGTGACTAGATGTCACCCTTGTATCTACATCCCTACCTTCAATAGGGAAAAAGGAGAATAAAGAGACCAAAAAAATGATATCCAAATGCAGAGACAAGTTTGATAATAATAAAAAGAGAAAGAGAATAAATTACAAGAATTAAGGTAGAATTTTAGGCCCACCTCTCTCATGTGGTCATGAATGACTCCCTTGCTTTTGGGGTGAATATTTTGAGCAGTCCAAAGGAGTCAAGAAAGAAAAAAACATAAACTATTAATACAACTACTCTCTCAAACTCTTGGATTCTTCTCTACTACTAGAAGGAAAAAATTCATACAATCCAATCACATACAACTCACTTAGCCCAAAGATCGTAGCCTAAAGAGTGAAAAAATATGGCAACTCAAAAGAAATATCAGCAACTAAAAGTGAAAACAGGGGTGAGACATGCTAAATTCTAGGCATGAATTACAAGTTGATGATAGCTAAAAACAAGATGGTGACTCAAAAGAAATATCAACAATTGAAAATGAAAACTAGGGCGAGACATACATAATTCTAGGCATGAATTACAAGTTGTGGATATGCAATCAATGTTTAATTCCCTATAAAAGAGCCCATTCATTTATTTTTGTATACATATTTAAAATTAGAAAAAATATGAAATATGGCCTCTTTCTATTAGAAGAATAAATTTGATTTATTTTGTTACTTTGAAAGGAGTGACAATTAAGTGAAGAGTCTAACATTGAAACGACAAATAATTATTTAAGGTATTCTCTACACCTTTTAGTAATGGAAGTTGTTAACATCACAATAAGAGATGTAATCTTTTGAATTATTGATCAAGACGAAAGAAGAAAGAAAGAAGATCTAAAATATTCCCCCTTCAAAATTTCAAACCCTTAAGTTAATAGAACGGATTTTGAATGCACTAATATTTTCTATATTATAGCTTCAAAGAAACAATGAACCTTGTGATAATCTTAGGGTATGCACATTCAAGAAGAGTACTCGCAAGTGGAATAACTTGGCTCTAAAATAAAAACTAGAAGAAAAGAAAAAGTTCAATCCTTGGCCAAATACTCTGAATTGGTTCAAGCCTTAACCAAATACTCTACAATTTGACCAATTTTGATATATAGTTGATGTGCTAACTTTTGTTGCTTTGAATGAAAATTGAGTGATTCAAAAACATCTTTGGTGCTCTAGCTGATACTTTTCAAGCTTGAGGTTGAAAATTATTTATAACGAAGCTTGGATACGTTTGAAAAATTAAACGATCATTACCAAGCAGTGGAACTAAATAAACATTGCCATCTTTATCAAATGTCAAGCAATGGATAATTGTGCTTAGTAGATTGTAAGATTTTGTAAAATATTTGGCTAGTGTTGATTGTTTGGGTACTCAATATCTAATATCTTCATAATATTTGCATATAAGTCTCATTATACTTGGATAGAGGATTTTAATGATGGTGTGGAAAGGTAGAAAGATTTCCAAAGAAAAGAATCTAGTGCAAATTAATTTACTAGCCCAAAATAAATAAAAATGGGAGCCATATCAAATAAATTCTAAATAAAACAATAAACATAATAGAATAATAAATATCCTATTGGATCAACAAGTATGACAAACTAATTACGTTATGTGTTAAAATAATATATCCTAAATAGTTGCCAAAACTAACATTTAAAAAAAAGTGTTAAGGAAATACAAATCTGTGAAATGAATGGAAAAAATTAGAGGTTTCCATTGATTAATTTTACTTTTGAGAAAAAAGAAAACCAACTCTTGCAAAAAATAATGACAATAATTAGTCTCACATATTGAATTATATTTTTTTTTGCTTGGTAAATTACAGACTTGGGGCCTAATTCCTTATATTAATCTATAACAAAAGATTAACAGAGTTTTTAGAACGGTACAAAAGTACCCCAACAAAACAACAAAATGTAGGGGATAATCAAAATCCCTGCTCACTACTACCACCCTATCGACCACTAAGGCCTGAAACTATAAAATAGTAATATTCAAATTGTTGATGTATAAATTTGTTTGTCTAATCCAATAATCAACATGGGAAACTTTGAAACGTGGGATTGCTTCTCATAGTGACCTCCAGATTTTAAGGAAGCTAGCTCTTCCCATTTTCAATGGGGGTTTGGGAAAAAGGATAGAAAAAACAAGATTATAGATACAATGAAATAGATCTAATCCCTAAGGTGATGCACCAGATTAAAATAACTACCCAGTGCACAATGATTAAACATTAAATGATTTAACTGAAATCAAAGAGCAAAATGCATGATTAATACCTAGTTTATAAAAAGATTTTAACAAGGAAAAGGAAACAAAAAATTAAAGAAATGAGCAATAGAGACACTCAGATATGCACAGAACATTGACTCTTTATTTGAATGAATAAAATATTTATAGAGGCTTTAAGATTTGCACAAAGTAAAAATATTCCATCCTCATGAAAGAAAGACTGCTAAGGCAAGAATATATCTGGTTGCTACTCTAAAACTCTCTGATATGAAAAATATGTAGAACTATGTGAAGAACTGCCTCGTTTGTCTCCCTGATCTGCATTTATAGCCCATAAAATAAAACCCATTGATGATCTCCTCAACTAACTCTGGAAATTTCTGCAACCATCCATAAAATCTCAACTAAAAATCTCCACAAAATCCACCTGAAATCTGGTACTGAACTGGCAACTGATTCTTTTATGGCTATCATTAAAATGAAGTGGCAACAATCTTCTGTAGGGTTTCACCTCTTTCCTTGCCATAAAAAATGAGAATAGCTGCAACTTATTTTAGGGCTACATCATTTTATATCTCCCATGAGTCACATAAATCAAATGAGTGTCTTATAAGAGTTAAGTAAAACATTACTCTTCCTTGAGGGACCCACCAGTGTCATTGAATAGACTTTATTCTTTATTTAAATCTACCCTTTTTAAAACTCTCGTGGCACTTGAAAATCTAAGATAAGAATTTTAAAAAAGGGCCCCACCAGTTTATGACTCATCACTAATAAAGTCTTTTATTTAATCCTAAGACTCACATGACACTCAGTTTTATTGATTTTTCATAAAAACAAAATAAAAGCCTTTATCTGTCTTCAGTTGCCTCCATGTGGTTCTCTCTGCATCATTCTTGAACTTCTCTCTACTACATCTTACATGTGTCTCTCTCTGATTGTTTCTTGAGTTTCTCTTTTTTCCCCCGCAACTTACATGTGTCCTTTTCTGCAGCCTTCTTTGAAATTGCCTGGTGCAGGAGCACCCCTACAAGACAGGATATAGGTTCATTGTCCGCATGACAGGACATTAGTCTAGTTTTAACATGTTTGACTTCATAATGTAATAAGGTCCATTGGACCAATGCATATGTATTAGATCAGCCTAGGAGAGTGTGCAGGTAGTTAGAGTTCGTTATCAGGTTGTCTGAGCTGTCTTCTCCCAGCCGCTTGGAAGCTCCCAGCCACTGGGAATCGAGTTGGTAGTACTCGTAGGATATTGCTATAAATAACTCAGATCAGTTAGGGTTTGAGAGCATATCAGAAGGAGAGAGTAGTAGTTATGTTATGTTGTACTAGTGATTGAGTGAGATCCAGAGATCAGTCTAGACATTGTGAAACATTGTTGTTCGATAGTATTGTAGAAACATGACATTTGTGTTTCATCTAAATAAGATCTCATCAATTGCATTATCTGGTTTATCAGCTGTTTATGTTTTGATTTCTGTTCTGATTACAGGTTAATGGATTCTTTCAACCCTTCCACCGGTTGATTCTGTGAATTGGTGGAATGGTCATGCATGTTAGTTTAGGGTGTATTTTAGTTTTCTGTTTATGCATTTCATTGTGTGGGAGATCGATTGGTAGCATGCTATGAATCAACCTAGCATCCTCATGTGCTAGGGTTTAGGAAGTTAAACTGTTAAGTTTTGATCTGAAGGTGACCCGGCCCGACCATCATGTTTTCTTTGTAAAATTGTGCGGTTCTGTCAGTTTGCATGCAGCTGACGGATATACAGGGATCTGCATGTGCTTTTCCAGATAGAGTGAATTGCATCGACATCTGCGAGTATATCGCTATCCGGATTGGGTTATGAAGCTGACGAAGACTGTATGTTTTGAATGCATCAGGATGATATAGGTTGGATATATACTCAGTGTGTATATCATCATCAGGATCATCTTTCGTGTGTATCCATCGTCCGCATATCGCTATCACATGCAGAAGTGAAAGTTCACTTTTTGGCTAAGGATCGGAAAGGGCATCATCAGGATATTGAAAAAATCACCGGATATTCATTATCATGTTGCGGAGGATATAAGTGTCTTATATCCTGTTGACATCATCATCAGGTGCATTGACATCATCATCAGGTGCAAGTGACGTCATCGTCATCAGGATATTGCGAATATCACCCTATGCAAGTTTATCCTGCTGTCGCTAAGTGTTTTGGCATCGGCGTAAGTCATCGGCATAAAGTTGAGTATCATCATCAGGATGTTTCAATATGACCGGATAAGTCATATCCTGATGCTGTTGTTTGAGTAGTCGGATATCAGGGTGACGTAAGCATCGAAGGAAAGGTGCTTGAAGTTGTCGTCATCAGGATATATGGGAGGAACCGGATATTTTATATCCTACTGATGAAGATGATGTCGAACATCATGATGATGAAGATAGAGTTTGGCGGTAAGATGAACAGTGAACATCAGGAGGATGTTTGCGCTTGCCGAATGTGATGATGCTGCTGATAGTCGAGTATCATGATGCTGCTGACAGGTGAAAGGCGAAAGGCGATAAGGAAGTGAACAGTAGTTAGCAGGAGGATATTTCATGCCTCTTTGAAATATGATGATGCTGTCTGTGTTAGCAAGAAATATGATGATGATGATAAGCCGATAGGTATTACATGCTGCATGTCCAGGATTTTAACATGCTGGTTGTGTTAATGACTCCTCCTTCCCATTTGTAAGCTTCTGTTGCGTTTCCTCTGCATCATAGTGGTATCAGAGCAAAGGAAGGATCTTCTGGAAAAGATCAGGATATAGCAGGATGTCAGATGAAGAAGGAACATCTGAGATTCTGGCAAGGATGAGCAATGTTGAGTTGGCAGTTCTGGTAAAGAAATAGATTGCAGAGAGCAAGGCCGTGAAGGCTCAGAATCAGGAATTGAAGGATGAGTTAGAGAAGTTGAGGAACAGAGAAGGTTCTGGTAGAGAAGAAGATAGGGAAGAAGAAGAGATCCCTAGTTGGAACGAGGAGGTCGTTCCTGCAGACCAGAGACCACTGTTGAACGCCCTCAAGGCCATGGAGAGGAGAACCATGGATGTGAAATTGGATTTGCCAGTGTTTACAGGAAAGATGGAACCTGATTCAGTGATGGAGTGGATAGACTCCTTGAACAATTTCTTTGAAACAAAGGAGATACCAGAACAACAGAGGGTGAAAATAGCCCAGTCAAAAATGAAAGAAGCTGCCTTGACATGGTGGAATTTCGTCCAAGATGATAGAGTACAGGAAGGAAAGCGTAGAGTCACTACATGGAAGAAAATGATGGCATTAGTAAAGGAAGCTTATGTCCCATTGGATTACAGTATCCAATTACACAAGAGGAAGCAAAACCTGAAGCAGAAGGAGCTAGATGTCAGCTCATATACAGAAGAATTCATGAAACTTTGTATGAAAACAAAGGTAAAGGAAAGTGAAGAAGAGAAGGTAGCCAGATACCTTAATGGATTGAGGTTCAACATTCAGGAAGATTTAAGTCTGCATAATCCAGATACAGTTCAGAAATGCTTTTAGTTGGCATTGAAAGTGGAAGAGAAGTTAAAGAGAAAACAAGAACAACACAATAGAGGAAGAGGAAGACAACAAACGGGTGGAAGAGGTCCTTTTAGAGGTAGAGGACATGGACATGGATATCAAGGAGAATCCAGTCATGACAATAGTAAGGGAAACAATAGTCAGAAACAGGGGGAAAATTATAGTCAGCAAGGAAACTTCAGAGGTAGAAGACCTTTCAGAGGAAGATCCCAGGGCAGAGGATCCATCAGATGTTATAACTGTAACAAAGAAGGCCATATAGACAGTAGATGTCCAGAAAAGGCCACAAGCTCAATAGGAGAAAGGAGAACAAATCTGATCCAAGAACCTGATAATCAAAGTATGATAGGCTCTAATTCTTTTCAGAGTGTGAATGCTCCTGATAATTATGGATACCCAGAAAATGGAGAGTCTCTAATGATGAGAAGAACAGTGACTACCATGAAGGTACCTGACAAAGAATCCCCTCAAAGAAAGTCTCTTTTCAGGACTATTTGCAAAGCAGGAGGTAAGGCATGTAAAGTTTTGATTGATTCTGGTTCTACTGAAAATTTTGTGTCTGAAGAAATGGTGACAAAGCTTAAGCTTAGGAGATTGCCTCACCCATCCCCATATAAAGTCTCATGGCTTACCCAAGGTCAGCAGACAATTGTAGAAGAGCAGGCTTGGGTAGAATTTCAGGTTGGAGCATATAAGGATAAGTTGTTGTTTGACATTACCACGATGGATGCTTGCAATCTTTTATTTGGTAGACCATGGCAGTATGATTTGAAGGCACAACATGATGGTGTTAGAAACACCTATACAATCACTAAAGATGGTAAGGTTATAAAGTTACTACCATTGACGGAGAAGGAGGAGAAATCTAAAGGAAAAGAGGTGAAGGTAATGCTGATGGAAGGTAAACAGTTCATGAAAGAAGTAGCAGCAGAAGGTGCAGTTGCATATGCCCTAATCCCATGTATGAGGGTGAATAAAGAACAACAGCAAGAAGTGAAGGAAGAGAAAAAGCAAAGGTTCATAGACCCAGCTATCCAAGAGCTATTGGATAAGTACAAAGGTATCATCTCAGAGGGAATGCCAAGATCCCTACCACCTATCAGGGATATTAGTCACTGCATAGACTTAATTCCAGGGTCAACACTTCCAAACAAAGTAGCCTATAAACTAACTCCAGAACAGAATGCAGAAGTAGCCAGACAAATTGAAGAATTATTGGATTCAGGTCTGATTGGGAAAAGTTTAAGTCCATGTGCAGTACCAGCTGTACTAGCACCAAAGAAGGAAGGTACTTGGAGGCTTTGCACAGATTCCAGAGCTATTAACAAGATCACAATCAGGTATAGGTTTCCAATCCCTAGGATAGAGGATTTACTTGACTATTTGGGAGGTGCTAAGTATTTTACAAAAATAGATTTGAAGAATGGATATCATCAGATCAGGATTAGGCCAGGAGATGAATGGAAAACAACATTCAAAACTAATGAAGGGTTATATGAGTGGAAGGTTATGCCTTTTGGTTTATCTAATGCACCTAGTACTTTTATGAGGTTGATGAATGAGGTTTTGAAAGAGTTCATTGGTAAGTTTGTCATAGTATATCTAGATGACATTCTGATTTTCAGCAACACAAAAGAAGAACATCTCAGACACATAGATTTGGTTCTTAAGAGGTTACATGAAGAGCAGCTGATGATAAATTTAGACAAGTGTTTGTTCATGCAAGAGGAGATCACATATTTGGGTTTTGTCATTTCACAAGGAAAGTTACAAATGGATAAGGAGAAGGTAAGTGCCATATTGTCTTGGCCAACCCCAAAGACTATGAATGATGTCAGAAGTTTCCATGGGTTAGCAACCTTCTATAGGAAGTTTATAAGAGGGTTTAGTCATATTTGTGCACCCATGCTTGATACCATCAAAGGAGGACAGAAGTGCAAATTTGTTTGGACTCAAAGAGCAGATGATTCTTTTGAAACATTGAAGAAGAAGGTGGCACAGCAGCCAGTCCTTGCACTTCCAGACTTTAACAAAATCTTTCAGGTGGAATGTGATGCCAGTCACATGGCCATTGGAGCAGTACTCAGCCAAGAAGGTAGACCTATTGCATTTTTCAGTGAGAAGCTCAATGATGCTAAAAAGAGGTATTCCTCATATGATTTGGAAATGTATGCTTTAGTCCAGTCACTCAAGAAATGGAGGCATTACTTGATGCCAAAGGAATTCATAGTATTCACAGATAACCAGGCTCTGAGTTTCATAAACAGCCAGGAAAAGTTGAACCACAGACACATGAAATGGGTCGAAACCTTACAAGTGTTTACTTTTACATTGAAGCATAAGAAAGGAGTCAAGAATAAAGTTGCAGATGCTTTGAGCATGAGAGTTCTAACAGTCAACCAGATTCAGTTAGAAAGTGTTGGCATTGATTCACTAAAGACCATGTATGAGACTGATGAAGATTTTGGGGAGATATATCATGTATGTACTTCTTTTGGAGAGAAATATCATGCTGAATTCTCTAAATTTTTGATTCAGGATGGATTGTTGTTCAAAGGTGGACAGTTATGTATTCCAAGGTGTTCTATGAGGTTAAACATCATTAAGGAGAAACATTGTGGAGCTATGGCAGGTCATTTTGGTCTAGATAAGACTCTTGATCTGGTCCGAAGACATTACTTTTGGCCTAAGTTACAATCAGATGTCAGAAAGTTTGTAGAGACATGTGTGATATGTCAGAAAGCTAAAGGCAGGTCGACTAATGCAGGTTTATATCAGCCCTTACCCATTCCTTCCAGACCATGGGAAAGCATAAGTATGGATTTTGTCTTGGGTTTACCAAGGACAAGGAAAGGGTTTGACAGTGTTTTTGTTGTAGTGGATAGATTCAGCAAAATGGCACATTTCTTGCCATGCAAAATCACTGCTGATGCTTCATACATTGCAGATTTGTTTTTCAGGGAGATTGTCAGGATCCATGGATTGCCATTGAGCATAGTGTCAGATAGGGATGTGAAGTTTATTGGTCACTTCTGGAGAACTCTTTGGAAGAAACTTGGAACAAATTTGTCTTTTTCCTCTGCATATCATCCTCAAACGGATGGACAGACTGAAGTAGTGAATCGTTCCTTAGGAAATTTGCTTAGATGTTTGACAAAACAACATGGAGAAAAGTGGGATAATATTCTATCTCAAGCTGAATTTTCCTATAATGATACTGTCAATAGGAGCATAGGGAAATCACCTTTCCAGATAGTTTATGGTGTGCATCCAAGAGGAATTTTGGAATTGAGAGATCTACCTACAGTAGACCCTATTAGTGCAGAAGGAGAAGCTTTTGCAGAAGCCATAAAAGAGGTTCATGATCAAGTCAAGACCCAACTGCAACAAACCACCTTGAAGTATAAGGAATATGCTGATAAAAAGAAGAAGGATGTATAGTTTGATGTTGGAGATTTGGTATGGGTTCATTTGAAGAAGGACATACTTCCTAAGGGAAAATATACTAAACTTATGCAGAGAAAAGTTGGATCATGTCAGATCTTGCACAAGCATGGACAGAATGCTTATGAGATACAACTCCCCCCTGATCTTGGTTTGTCCCCTATATTCAATGTATGTGATTTAACTCCATACAAGTCTTATCCAGATGCAGATCAGGATCTCCTACAGGATACAGTCCATGATAACATTCCCAAGCATGATCCTCCACAGTTGCAGAAGGTTTTGGACACCAGAGTGGTCAAACAGACCCGGAACAAACAGTACTTGGAGTATCTAGTCTCTTGGAAGGGAAAACCTAATTCTGAAGCAGTCTGGATGACTGAAGAGCAGATCCAGAAACATGGTGCAGATCTTCATACTCTCATCTCAAGTGGACTTGAGATTTCTTCTTCTGGGGAGTATGGTGAAGGAGCACCCCTACAAGACAGGATATAGGTTCATTGTCCGCATGACAGGACATTAGTCTAGTTTTAGCATGTTTGACTTCATAATGTAATAAGGTCCATTAGACCAATGCATATGTATTAGATCAGCCTAGGAGAGTGTGCAGGTAGTTAGAGTTTGTTATCAGGTTGTCTGAGCTGTCTTCTCCCAGCCGCTTGGAAGCTCCCAGCCGCTGGGAATCGAGTTGGTAGTACTCGTAGGATATTGCTATAAATAACTCAGATCAGTTAGGGTTTGAGAGCATATCAGAAGGAGAGAGTAGTAGTTATGTTATGTTGTACTGGTGATTGAGTGAGATCCAGAGATCAGTCCAGACATTGTGAAACATTGTTGTTCGATAGTATTGTAGAAACTGGACATTTGTGTTTCATCTAAATAAGATCTCATCAATTGCATTATCTAGTTTATCAATTGTTTATGTTTTGATTTCTGTTCTGATTACAGGTTAATGGATTCTTTCAACCCTTCCACCGGTTGATTCTGTGAATCGGTGGAATGGTCATGCATGTTAGTTTAGGGTGTATTTTAGTTTTCTGTTTATGCATTTCATTGTGTGGGAGATCGATTGGTAGCATGCTATGAATCAACCTAGCATCCTCATGTGCTAGGGTTTAGGAAGATAAACTGTTAAGTTTTGATCTGAAGGTGACTCGGCCCGACCATCATGTTTTCTTTGTAAAATTGTGCGGTTCTGTGAGTTTGCATGCAGTTGACGGATATACAGGGATCTGCATGTGCTTTTCCAGACGGAGTGAATTGCATCGACATCTGCGAGTATATCGCTATCCGGATTGGGTTATGAAGCTGACGAAGACTGTATGTTTTGAATGCATCAGGATGATATAGGTTGGATATATACTCAGTGTGTATATCATCGTCAGGATCATCTTTCGTGTGTATCCATCGTCCGCATATCGCTATCGCATGCAGAAGTGAAAGTTCACTTTTTGGCTAAGGACCGGAAAGGGCATCATCAGGATATTGAAAAAATCACCGGATATTCATTATCATGTTGCGGAGGATATAAGTGTCTTATATCCTGTTGACATCATCATCAGGTGCATTGACATCATCATCGGGTGCAAGTGACGTCATCGTCATCAGGATATTGCGAATATCACCCTATGCAAGTTTATCCTGCTGTCGCTAAGTGTTTTGGCATTGGCGTAAGTCATCGGCATAAAGTTGAGTATCATCATCAGGATGTTTCAATATGACCGGATAAGTCATATCCTGATGCTGTTGTTTGAGTAGTCGGATATCGGGGTGACGTAAGCATCGAAGGAAAGGTGCTTGAAGTTGTTGTCATCAGGATATATGGGAGGAACCGGATATTTTATATCCTGCTGATGAAGATGATGTCGAACATTATGATGATGAAGATAGAGTTTGGCAGTAAGATGAACAGTGAACATCAGGAGGATGTTTGCGCTTGCCAAATGTGATGATGCTGCTGATAGTCGAGTATCATGATGCTGCTGACAGGCGAAAGGCGAAAGGCGATAAGGAAGTGAACAGTAGTTAGCAGGAGGATATTTCATGCCTCTTTGAAATATGATGATGCTGTCTGTGTTAGCAAGAAATATGATGATGCTGTCTGTGTTAGCAAGAAATATGATGATGATGATAAGCCGATAGGTATTACATGCTGCATGTCCAGGATTTTAACATGCTGGTTGTGTTAATGACTCCTCCTTCCCATTTGTAAGCTTCTGTTGCGTTTCCTCTGCATCATTGCCCAAAGCTATTAATTCTTTCATCTAGTATGAGCGATGATTGTATATGCTGGAAACTGAAACCCTAAAACCTGCATTCTTTACCATTTGTTATGAGCGCCATTCATTACTAAGAGGTTCTGTGTCATTCGATGGTGCTCTACTTATACAAGCCGATCTGAGTCTTACTGAATTGGATGTGCCACATATGTTGAGATTTCCAATTTTGCTTGGACAAGATTGCTTCTTTATCTGATATGGAAAAGGCACAGTCAGGAGATGGCAGTGATATTCAATCTATATGCCCACATTCCTAAAAAGGCTCCACCTTATATTAACATCTGTTGAGATTTGAAGATGTATTCTACCTTCTCAGTCGACACCATGGTTTTATTCATTGTTATGTAGAGATTGAGGATCCCTTTGACTAATATAATGCCATCCCTTGTTTAATGAAGACTCTATATATGCCTTCCTTTTGAGCAGCACCATGTTGATTTAGGCATAGTGCCACACTTTTATCTGTGACAGAATTACCATGACCAAGCTGCTCATTCAGGCCGCCGATACTTTTGCTAGCTTTTCTCATCATGATCAATGGCTTCAACTCTTTATGGATGGCTGTGCCACTTCTTATTTGATGCTACCTTTAAGAGTGATTCATCTTTTTGTTGGGCACCTTTACATGCTCAACGATGATCTCTGCAGCACCATCTCTTCTCATGAATGGTTGAGCTTTCACCCCACCTCTCAAAGAGTCTTCTTCCTAGAGCATGCCCCATCCTAAGTTCACACAAGAGAAACAATGTCGTGCTTCATCTTACAAACAACACCATAATTTGGATGGATTCGCAACATTAATATGATGCGTTGTGTGGGTTGCACTTAGGTACACATATCACATGATGAGCGTTGGATTTCTTTGACAGTGGCTACATTGAGAGGTCAATCCTCCTATATGCTTGGCTATGTTCTCATTTACTAGAGATGATGGTTTTCTCTGGGCTGTGGCCTGTTTTATGGCTAATTCACCCTCATGACAACATGACTTTATCTCTTTGCTAGCTGTTGATGTGTAAAATTACGCAGGTTCCAACACCAACATGGGAAGTTTTAGGAATGTGGGACTTGCTACCTGAAACAACCTCTAGATTTTAAAGAAGCTGGCTCTTCTCTCTCTAAAATGGGTTTTAGGAAAAAGGGGAGAAACTTAATAGAATTAAAGATACATTAAAGCAAATCTATCTATGGTGATGCACCCGAATAAAGTGTTTCTCTCAACTAAGAACAATGAAGCTATCCTTATAATTTAGTTACATTAAAGAGCAGATATTGCATGATTAACATAAATAGATGAAATGAATAAACTCAAAGGCTCACAATCAGACAATTTGCAATGACACAAAAAATATCAACCAAGGCACAAAATTTAGTCTTTCTCATTAATTTTCTAGCAATATAAGAGGCACAAATACATGCATAGTTACATTCACTTTCTGAATCAAGAATAAAAAAATAAAGGCAAATGATATTCACTGGCCACAGCAAAAGTCTCAAACTTCTCTCTTAAATCTCTGACAAAAAAAAAAAACTATCTCTAGAAAACTAGAATTCTATCTCAAAAACTCTCTCTATATCTCAATCATTACAAATGTTACATATTTATAGCATGAAATCAACTCTAGATTATCTACAACAATCAAATCCCAATAGCTCAACCGAACTAGAGCTAACTGGAAGTCTCTGACACTTAAGATCTTTTGGCTCCACAAACAGTTACATTTTCTGTAAGTCCATTGGCTGTGACAAAATATGTATGGCACATCTCCTTCTATAAGGAACAGACACTTGGAGGCTTCCATACTCTTTAAACAATGAATTTTGAGACACATGGCAGTGTCCAAGTGCATATAACTTGAAACTTTTTTGTCTCTCAGGGGAAACAAGAAACTGACACACAGTGGCTTCTGCAACAACTAGAAACAATATGTGTCTTAATCCACACCGTTTTACTAAACTATGTCTTTTATGCTCGGGTGGCCTCCACTTATGACAACTATTGTGATTCGCTGCTCTAAAGCTTAAAGACATACATAAAAATGGGGCCCACAACTCTTTCCTTGCTAGCTTTTAAACAGGGACAGGTGGTAGCTTCCGCAGCACTGCTGACTGATACGTGGCGGCTTCTGCACTGTTCTTCAAACATTAGGAACCTTTTTGAGACTCACGTGGAGGTCGACACATGTTGGGCTCTGCATCACTGAAGAAACATTTAGTATTACCGAAGAAAAAGGGCAAAGGCTTTTATCATTAGTGCTGCATTCACCAGGTGGCACATTCCGCATCACTGAAACTTTAAGAGCTGGGCCCACCACCATCCTTTACATAGCAACAAAATATAGAAATAGATGCGCGGAAACTGACACTTTGCAAGCTCCACAACTACCACAAAAGACACATGGTGCCTTTCGTGCTCCTGCTGAAAAATTTAGGGAGTGCCTCTGCTGATGACACGTGGCACCTTCTGCAACATTGTAAGTTAAAACACAATAGAAACATCCTCCGCTATGTGGCATGCTCCGCCTAAAGTTGTGACTTAAAAACAAAATGCGACTTAAAATGGGGGCGCGACACTTGGCAGATCCTGCGACTCTAGCAAAAATGAAACCCTCGCGGCCATTCTTAGATGCATTCAGACACTGAACTGAAACCTGCAGATGTGCTACAACTTGATACAAAATGTAGAGTAATTTACTCTACACTAGCATCACCTCTATTACACAGGCCAAGAAATGCTTCTTGTTGAGAGTTTCATATAAGACTTACACCTAGGATCATATCGAACCATTTATTTATGTCTACGCTTCTAATTTGATGTTTGACCTGTTGCCAAGTCTCAAGGAAACCCAATATATTCACCTGGTGCCTTAATCCCCTAGTGATAAACCTGCATTCAATCTAGCTATGTCCTTTATCGAACTGGTCGCTCCATCATCAGATGTTGGAGCTGTGTATTTTAATGGCTGAGATTCATCAATTGTACCCAACTTTAGGGAAACAACTTGGAGCCAATGCTTGAACCAATTATCTAGAGATGAGAAGTATGTACTGATATTTATGTTATTGGTTTGTACAGGGTTCTGTTGATAATAGGCAATGTTGGAGTTGCTCATTGGACACTCAATAGTCACATAATGGTTGTGCTTCTCCATTCTTAGTTCCTTCTTAGTGAATATCTAAAACATTTTCCTATGTGAACTTGACACGATCCTTTTCTCAAGACACTAGACTCTAGATTTTGATGACCCTCAAGTGATATCAAATTTTTTTTTATATGTTGTGCAAAATTTGCTCAACATTTTGGTGACTAGTTGGGGAAATGGTCCTACTCAATCCAAACCTAGATCCTCTGGTTTTGTAGAAACCAAGCCTTGTCCATTGGGCAAAGAGGCATTATACTAAAATTGAAACATTCATAAAACTAACCAACATCTGAATCTGAAGATGCATGAAGCTGAAATTGAAACACTGTTGAAAACACACTCTGAATCTAATAGACTACTAAAACAAATTAGTGACAACCAACTATAATAATATTCTGCAACTGAGATTAGCTGATGACTATTCAAACCTCTGAAACTGACACAAAGCTAAACCACAGAACCTTTAGTTGCATCAACTGAAACTTATTGCAAACAACTTAATTGAAAATATGAAAGCTAATGCTAGTGTTGTAGCTTATTCTAAATACTGAAACTAATTACTAACAACTAAAACATAGGGGAATATGTCCATTCATAGGAGTGGCAAAGTCACTGCCAATATGGATGATTCTACTCTAGTTGACCCACATTGCACTGATAGTTGACTAGACAAAATACATGAAAAAGTATAACAAGATTTCATACCTCTTTGCCTCTCTTCTCTCCAGAGGTTCATCTATGGTATGAAAACACTAAACATGCTGATCAACATGATGTTCTTGCTCCATTAGAGGGTGGGAAGGGAAAATAAAGCATTGAAGTTCATTCCTCTATTTGTATTTGAAAGGTCTTACCAACAAGACTTCTTTGGTGACCTCTCTTACATCCTCTTCAACAAGATCATGACCCGTGATAGGATCAAAAATAGGTATACAGGTGACAGAGATGCCAATTACAACCTTGAACCTGATTGGGATTCCTTTATGAAAGAAGAAAGGAGTAGAATGTGACTCAGTGTGTGACCTAGTATGTGACTTTTCACTTCTGCAGATGTCTCTTTACATCTCATCATCGTAAATCTTTCTTTTCATCTATGGACCTTCATCAAGAAGAAGACAATAACCACCTTCAAGAATAGGAAACAAATCAGCTCTTACATCTGTCTCTATTTCTAAAGTTCCTTCATGATCATCTTCAATAGGCCTTCCAAAGTAGCCATTCACTTGCTCAATGGTAGGGTCTTCCGCATCTAGTAGCTGATAGCCTTGTTGCAAAAGTGAGAATAAATCCTCATTGTACATTTTAGACTGTCTAGGCATCTCTATGCTATCTACTTCTAGATGTGAAAAGTCATGACTAAAATAAAGACAATCACCCTTTGTAGATTCTGGTATAATGTCATTTGCAACCTCCTCCTCAAAATGAGATATAGATACAACATCAGTTTGGACCCAGTACTTTTCAGCTTCAAAGCCCCTCTTGAAGTACTTTTTAGCTTCTAGAAGTGTCACCTCATAATAAACTTTTGAATGGTCTTCATGACTTGACTGAGTTTCTGAATCATATGTTGCCATAGGTGTATGGTATTCAAGATCATAAGAACACACCGGATGAATGGGAGTCACCTTGTTGCTTGCATTTTGGTCATTGAGACTTGAATCTTTTTTAATGTAAAAATGACAAAACACCTCATCTAAACCTTCTATGGAATGACTAGCAACTACAAAAGTTTGTAATGCATAATTGTGAAGATAAGGAGGTCTCTTTTGTGCCTGAGGAAGGGTTTCTTCTATGAACTAATCATATTGGTATTGTTGTTCATAAGGGTCTTGAGGTAGATTATATGGATCAGCATGGTACAGGTTTTGATCTTTTAACTCATTGATCTCATTGGAGAGGGTTTTTATAAGTTCTTTTACCTCCATCATCTCCTCATGATTTGGCAAATTAGCAGGGAGGGTGGGTGGATCAGAATAGGTATACATTTGGCTGCAAGAAAGAACTTGAGATAGGTTATTTGCATGAGGCATGAGTTGTTTTAAGGGTAGAGGAAGCAATTTACCAGCCTCTATGAGGTTATTTTCAGCTCTAATAATGAGATCATTTGACTGAGGAAGGGTTTCACCTCCTAAGGCTTGAATCATCAAAAAAATCCTAGGGTCTAAAGCCTTTAAATAATAAAGAAATGCAAAGACTGGAGGAGGCCTTATATCAATAGCAAATTTTTTCCATACCTTATCAAATCTTGAATTGGAGTCATGTATGGGCTCCATTGGATGTCTCTTGATAGTGATGAGGTTCTGGGTAAGAGTGTTGACATCTATCCTCTCTTGGAACTGATTGTAGATGAGTCCACCTAGCTGATCCCATCTAGTGATTGAACCAGGTGTCAAAGTTCTGTACCATTCTTTTGCTTTGCCTTTGAGGGAAGATGTAAGCAACAAGAGGGCATGATTCTCAGTTGTGATATTGTAAATGGAACATAAACTTGCTACATCTTGAATGTGATCTATAGGACAGATAGAGCCATCTCCAAGAAAGTGAGGTAATTCCTTACATGCTGTGTTAGGAACTTAAACCTGTTGCCGAAGAACAAGATGACTTGAATCCCAAGTCACAAAAGGTAGATCTCTTTGAATATTGCACATATATACCAGGGGCTGCCATGATCTGCAGAAGAAAAGATCTAAGAAAGAGCCTTTAATAGAGTTGCCAGATGGAGGATTCATGCTCCTATGAGCAGATATTTCTATGATTTTCCATGGAAACCACAAAATATAGGACAAAGGTTCAATGAAAACAAAGATCCAAGTCTTTGAATCTAGTCCCACTGAGCATACCAAAAACTGTTGATGTATAAATTTGTGGGTCTAATCCAACAATCAACATGGGAAACTCTGAAATGTAGGATTGCTTCTCAAAGTGACCTCCAGATTTTAAGGAAGCTAGATCTTCCTATTTTCAATGGGGGTTTGGGAAAAAAGATAGAAAAAACAAGATTACAGATACAATGAAATAGATCTAATCCCTAAGGCAATGCACCAAATTAAAATAACTAACTAGTGCACAGTGATTAAACCTTGAATGATTTAACTGAAATCAAAGAGCAAAATGCATGATTAATACCCAGTTTATAAACAGATTTTAACAAATGCAAGGAAACAAAAAATTAAAGAAATGAGCAATAGAGACACTCAGATATGCATAGAATATTAACTATTTATTTGAATGAATAACAAATTTATAGAGCCTTTAAGATTTGCACAAAGTAAAAATATTACATCCTCATGAAAGAAAGACTGCTAAGGTAAGAATATCTCTGGCTACTGCTCTAAAATTCTCTAATCTGAAAAATATGTAGAACTCTATGAAAAACTACCTCCTCTATCTTCTTGGTTTGCATTTATAGCCCAAAAAATAAAACCCATTGATGATCTCCTCAACTAAGTCTAGAAATTTCTGCAACCATCCATAAAATCTCAATTGAAATCTCCACAAAATCTGCCTAAAATCTAGCACTGAACTAGTTGTTCTAAATTGTCAACTGATTCTTCTATGGCTATCGTTAAAATGAAGTGGCAGTAATCTTCTGTATGGTTTCACCTCTTTCCTTGCCGTAAAAAATGAGAATGGATGCAACTTATTTTAGGGTTGCATCATTTTATATCTCTTGTGAGTCATATAAATCAAATGAGAGTCTTATAGGAGTTAAGTAAAACTTTACTCTTCCTTGAGGGACCCACCGGTGTCATTAAATAGACTTTATTATTTATTTAAATCTACCATTTTTAAAACTCTTGTGGCACTTGAAAATATGAGATAAGACTTTTAAAAAAGGGCCCCACCGGTTTATGACTTAGCACTAATAAAGTCATATATTTAATCCTATAAGACTCATGTGACACTCAGTGTTATTGAGTTTTCATAAAAAAAAAATAAAAGCCTTTATCTATCTTCGGCTACCTCCACGTGGTTCTCTCCACATCATTCTTGAGCTTCTCTCTACTGCAGCTTACATGTGTCTCTCTCTAGTTATTTCTTGAGTTTTTCTCTTTCCCCCATAGCTTACAAGTGTCCTTTTCTACAACCTTCTTTGAAATTGCCTAAAGCCGTTAATTCTTTCATCTACTATGAGTAGTGGCTTAATATGCTGGAAACTAAAACCCTAAAACTGGCATTTATTAACATTTTCTATGAGTGCCATTCATTACTAAGAGGTTCTATGTCATTCGACGGTACTCTACTTATACAAGCCGATCCGAGTCTTACTGAATTGGATGTGCCACATATGTTGAGATTTCCAATTTTTCTTGGATGGCATTGCTTCTTTATCTAATATGGTGAAGGCACAGTTCACAGATGGCAGTGAGATTCAATTTGTATGCCCATGTTCCTAAAAATCCTCTACCTTATATTAATGTGTGTTGATATTCGAAGATGTATTCTACCTTCTTAGCCAGTGCCATGGTTTTATTCATTGATATGTAGAGATTGAAGATCCCTTTGGCTTATACAACCCATCCCTTGTTTAATGAAGACTCTATCTGCGCCTTCCTTCTGAGTAGCGCCATGTTAATTCAGACATAGTGTTGCACTTCCATTTGTGACAACATTTCCATGACCAAGACGCTCATTGAGGCTGCCGATGCTTTTGCTATCTTCTCTCATCATGATCAATGTCTTCAAGTCTTTCTGGATGGCTGCGCCACTTCTTATTTGATGCTGCCTTTAAGACTAATTCATCTTTGTGTTGGGCACCTTTACATGCTTAACGGTGATCTCTGCAGTGCCATCTCTTCTCATGAATGGTTGAGTTTCCACCATGCCTCTCAAAGAGTCTTCTTCCCAGAGCATACCCCCTCTTAAGTTCGCACAAGAGAAACAAGGTCATGCTTCATCTTACAAACAAAACCATGATTTATATGGATTGGCACCATTAATATGATTAATTGTGTGGGTTGCACTTAGGCACACATATCACATGATGATCACATGATGGGCGTTGGATTTCTTTGATAGTGGCTACGTTGAGAGGCCAATCCTCCTATATGCTTGGCTGTGTTCTCATTTACTAGAGATGATAGTTTTCTCTAGGTTACGGCCCGTTTCATGGCTTAGCCACCCTCATGATAGCGTGCCTTTATCTCTTTTCTAGCATCACCTCTATTACACATGACAAGAAATGCTTCTTGTTGAAAGTTTCATTTAAGACTTACACCTATGATCACATCGAACAATTTATATGTGCATGTGCTTCTAATTTGATGTTCGACCTGCTACCAGGTCTCAAGGACACCCAATAGATTCACCTCATACCATACTCCCCTGGTGATAAACCTGCATTCAATCTATCTATGTCCTTTATTGAACTGGTCGTTCCATCATCATATCTTGGAGCTGCGTATTTTAATGGCTAAGATTCATGAATTGTACCCAACTTTGGGGAAACAACTTGGAGCCAATGCTTGAACCAATTATCTAGAGATGAGAAGTATGTACTAATATTTATGTTATTGGTTTGTATAGGGTTCTGTTGATAATAGGCAATGCTGGAGTTGCTCATTTGACACTCAATAGTCACATAATGGTTGTGCTTCTCCATTCTTAGTGCCTTCGTAGTGAATATCTGAAACTTTCTACTATGTGAACTTGACATGATCCTTTGCTCAATGATGGGGAGGCCTATGGGCTTAGAAAACCTATCTTGAACTAACACTTCAATACCTAAATCATACCCAAGTCTCCCTACCAATTCGAGTGCTTAAAGACATTTTCTACCCAAAATGCCTAATTCAACTTAAACAGTCTATTACAGAGGTGAAAGACCTATTTGCCTGTTGTTTCTAATGCAGACAATGCTTTCTTGGTGTGAGGTATTCTTCTTTATCCTCACTGCTTCAAATATTCCTAATCTCCAAGGCTTATAGCCTTCTTGAGCCCGTTATCAGCCCTCCTCTCTAGGTCCAAGGTTCTGATTGCTTGGTGCTCAACTCTTTCTACTCTATTTTTCACCCCTGTCTTCTTAGACTGTAACTTGCATACCTAGCCAGGTTATAGCACAGCTCACCTAGGACAAGTTCACATGGCCTCTCATTGACAATCCAATCACTAACACAAACAGAAACAAAAGAAACAAGGTCTCTGCTTGATGGCCCTCCATGACTGTACAAGAAAAATGCAGGGGCATCAAGACAGAGACATCTTGTACAAATAGAAACAAAAGAACAAAAATTAAATTGTCTACTCTACTGCAAAATGGATTATACAAGTACTCTATAGACAATATACAAATGGATTCAAACTGTCAGTGTTTCTATTATCAGAATTTTCTCTATTACATTAAATGTATGTTCTTCAATCTTTATCCAACATTCCAACCCATTTACAAGCCAAGAACCAATTCTTATACTCTTCATCCTTTTTTTGTTATCAGATAGTTAGGGTTTCCTGCATTAGTGTTGCTCCTGGCCATTCCATCTGCCTAACACATTGGCATCGCTGGAGCTCTTTTACTAATAGCCGACAGTCTACTTACTGTGGTTTGCTTTTGCTGACTGTCACCTCAATACAATAGCTTGTGGTTTTAGTCTTTGCCTATCGGCGAGACATCAACT
This sequence comes from Cunninghamia lanceolata, assembly GCA_027924645.1. Taxonomy (NCBI): domain Eukaryota; kingdom Viridiplantae; phylum Streptophyta; class Pinopsida; order Cupressales; family Cupressaceae; genus Cunninghamia; species Cunninghamia lanceolata. The sequence continues at coordinate 6,133,236 of BSBN01000582.1, forward strand.
ATCGGCCACTTCATAACTTCTTTTACCGATATGTGAACTCTTCTCGATGGATATAACCCATCGTTCAGACTTATATAGTTGGCGTGACTTTTCCTTTGTTCTCTGGTATACACAACTTACCCCGATGAACATTGATCCATTGGCATGACTTGGACCGTCGGTAGCACCTCCTCCTCATCTGTTGATACTTCATCTCTCTCCGATACGCCGATACAACTATCATCGGCCAGACCTTGAACATCAACATAGATTTCGCTTCGCTCATTGATATCTATCTTCTCCCCAATGTGCTTCCATCAACTAGCCGCCGATAAGACTTCCTACATCGGTCAGACATTCTCTTTGTCTCCTGATATGCATCTCATGCCAATAAACATTGTCTTCGTCGGTGAGACCTCCTTTGTCCTCCTCTGATATATTATTTTATCAGTGGGACACTGGCTATCGGTATAACTTCAAAAGGCTTCAGCGATGAGCTCTCTCACTTTGATGCAATAGTCTGTAGTTTCACTTCAATTCGGTCAACCTGATATACTTGAACCAAAAGAAAATCAAAGAAAAACTTTATAACCACTAAGGTCATCACACCAAAATGCATTATATACATATGGGCTTACTCAAAGCTCCTTGGTGCTCCTGCACCATACTCCCCCTATGCGGAAGAAGTCAAGTCACCTCCAATGACAGCAAGGCAAAATCAATGCCCCGTTTCTTGAACTCTGACTCTGCAACCCAAGTAGCCTCTGCTTTAGGTAACTATTCCCACTTGACCAGATGCTCCATGTACATGCCATGTCTGGTTTGTTTCTGCACTTGAGAATCCAAGATTCTCTCAGCCTGTGGTTTGAGTTTTGGTGGCAAGGTCACATCATTCACTGTCTGTGCAGCTTCTGAACTAGATTCCCCTATTGCTGGATGAGGACCTTTATAATGTACCAGGTCCTGAACATTGAACACTGGTGAAATTGCCAAGTTTGCTGGCAAATCAATTCTATAGGCATTGTTGCCATACTTGTACTTGGTTGGTATCCCTTTCTACAATCTAGCTTTGTTCAAATGAACCATAACTAAATCACCAACTTCAAACTGAACATTCTTCTTATGTGCATCTACCCTATCTTTGATTTTCTAGGTATTGTCCACCAATGTCTTCTGTACCTATTCATGTATCTCCTTCATAGACTGTGCAAAATCCTTTGCATGACCACTTCTATACTCCATGTCTCCAAGATGTCGAAGTTCATATACACCTCTAGGATGTATTCCATACACTATCTCAAATGGACTCTTGCCAGTAGTCCTATTTACACTGTCATTATAGGCAAATTCTGCCTGATAAATGACTTGATCCCAACTCTGTCCATATTCTTTTGCCAAACACCTTAACAGGTTACCCAATGTCCTATTCACCACTTCTATTTGACCATCTGTCTGTGAATGATATGCTGATCCAAAAGATAGATTTGTTCCTAACCTCTTCCATAAAGTTTTCCAGAAATGTCCCATGAACTTAGCATCTCTATCAGACACGATGCTTGCTGGTAGTCCATGAATCCTTATGACCTCTTTAAAAAATAAATGAGCTATATGACTGGCATCATGAGTCACCTTACAGGGAATGAAATGACTCATCTTGCTGAATCTATCAACAACTACAAAAAAACTATCAAAACTAGTCTTAGTCTTTGGTAGGCCAACTACAAAATCCATACTCACACAATCCCATGGTCTGGAAGGAATGGGTAATGGTTGATAACAGTCCAGCATTTGAAGAAGTTCCCTTGGCCTTCTGACAGATGATACACTATTCCACATACTTTCTGACATCTTTGTGCATATTTGGCCAATAGTAGAACCTCTGGACTAACTCCAATGTTTTATTCGGAACAAAATGTCCACTCAAACTACCATTATGCTTCTCCTGTATGAGATTTTCTCTCATGGATCCTTTTGGTACACATAATTGTCCACCTTTGAACAACAATCCCTGTTGTAATGTGTAATCTGCAAATTCACTATGAAAGTGATTTTCAAAATCTTAACAGACTATGTATGCTTCAGTAAAATCTTCATCCTCCTTATAAAGGATTCTGAACTCCTCCATCCCTATACTTCTTAATTGCACTTCTTGTACTATGAGCAGCCTCCTGCTTAAAGCATCTGCTACTTTGTTGAGCTATTCCTTCTTATGTTTAATGGTGAATGTGTAGGACTGTAAATACTCCATCCACTTGACATGTCTATGGCTCAACTTATCTTGTGAGTTCAGAAAACTCAAAGCTTGATTATCTATATACACATTAAATTCCTTAGGTAGGAGATACTGTCTCCATTTTCTAAGTGCTTGGACTAGAGCATAGGCCTCCAAGTCATATGAAGAGTACCTACTGTTTGCTTCATTTAGCCTCTCGCTGAAAAAGGCTACTAGTCTATTCTCTTGGATGAGTACTGCACCTACTGCAATATCGCTAGCAGCACATTCTAAAGTAAACAACTTGTCAAAACTAGGCAGCACTAACACTGGCTGTGTGTCTACTTCTTTCTTCAATAGTTCAAAACTGTTATTAACTGCTTGTGTCCACTGAAACTTTGGTTTCATCCCACCTTTGATTGTACCAAGCATGGGTGCACAAATAGCACTGAAATTTCGTATGAACTTTCTATAAAACTGAGCTAAGCCATGAAAACTTCTCACCTCAGTTGCTACTCTAGGAGTAGGCCAGTTCAATATGGCTTCTACCTTTGACTTGTCCATCTTCAATTTTCCTTTGGACAACACAAAACCAAGGTATACCAATTCCTGCTTCATGAATTCACACTTCTCCAAATTTGTGGTTAGTTGTTCATCATGTAACTTTTTCAAAATAGTATTTACATGTCCAAGATACTCTTCTTTAGTTTGACTAAAAATCAAGATGTCATCTAGATAAACAACTACAAATTTACCCGTATAGTCCTTGAGGACTTCATTCATGAGCCTCATGAATGTGCTGGGAGAATTTGATAAACCAAATGGCATAACAAGCCATTCATATAGTCCTTCTGTGGTCTTGAAGGTTGTTTTCCACTCATCACCTTCCTTGATTATGATCTGGTGATAACCACTTTTCAGGTCTATCTTGGTGAAATACTTAGCTCCTCCTAAATAGTCCATAAGATCTTCAATTCTGGGAATTGGAAATCTGTACCTTTTGGTGATCTTATTGATAGCTCTGGAGTTTGTGCATAGTCTCCATGTTCCTCCTTCCTTTGGTGCCAACACTGTAGGCACTGCACAAGGACTTATGCTTTTCCTAATCAATCCTTGGTCAAGTAACTCTTGCACTTGTCTAGCTATCTCCTTATGTTGATTTGGAGTCATCTTGTAAGGAGCTTTGTTAGGTAAAGATGCTCCTAGAATCAGATCTATCTGATGACTAATAGTTCTTTGTGGAGGTAGTGTTGTTGGTGTTCCATCACAAATTATGTCCTTATACTATTCCAGTATAGTCTGTACCTCTTTTGGGATCACTACCTTTTTGTCTTTTTGCTCCTCCTTAGGCTTTAGTATGATAGCATAGCCAATACCATCCTCCTTAAGAGTATTCAAAAACTCTTTACCACTCACGATTAAGACACTAGAACTTTTTGTCTTATTTGCTTCTTCATCTTCCAATGACTGAATTTTATAAGGGACACCATCTTTTTGAAAAGAATATGCGTTCTTCTCACCATCATGTATTGCCTTTCGGTCATACTACCATGGTCTGCCCAATAATAGATGACATGTATCCATAGGTAGGATATCACAGAGTACCTTGTCTTTGTATCCACCTATACCAAACTCTACCCAAGCTTGCTCATTAACTATCACATGTTGACCTTTATTTAACCATGTGACTCTATATGGATTTGAATGAGGTATTCTTTGCAAATTTAATTTTCTAACTGCTTCATCTGATACTATGTTATCAGTAGACCCTGAGTCTATAATTACTTGACATACCTTATTCATAATCTTGCATCTGATTCTGAATAATGCTATCCTTTGGCTTGGTTCAACTTTCACTGGTTCTTTGATCAAGGTTCTCCTTACCATGATGTTCTCTCCCACTTCTAAGGCTAGACTGACTTCAGGTGATTTGCTGCTTGAAGCATCATCATGTACATAATGATTTCTTCTATCAACTCCTTGAGAAGAAGATGTGCCTTTATCAAGACACCTATATGCTGGATGGCCTAATTGACCACAATCGTAGCATTTCATAGTCATAAAGTAGGATCCTCTACCTGATCCTCCTGATCTTCCTCTGTTAGATCCCCTTCCTCTGTAGTTTCCTCTACTAGTAGTCTCCCCACTCTGCTCTGTGAGTTTGGATTCTCCTTGGGGTCTTTGATCAGTATTCCTACCACCATAATGTCCTCTTCCTCTGTTGTCTTTACCTCTTCCTCTTGATCTGCTGTTTGTCTCTTGCTTCTTCTTACTCTTCTCCTCTACCTTGAGTGCTAGCTGATAGCTTTGATGCACTGTTGTAGGGCTGAATAAGCTAATTTCCTCTTGAATACTCCACCTCAAACCATTGAGATATCTTGCCACTTTTACACTTTCATCTTCCATCACCTTAGACCTCAGGCATAGTTTTTGAAACTCCTCAGTGTATGCACTGACATCTAATTCTCTTTGTCTCAAATTTTTCTGTTTCTTGTACAACTAGACTTCATAATCTCTAGGCATGTATACTTCTTTGATTTTAGCCACCATACCCTTCCAAGTAGCTATAGGTTTCTTTCCTTCTTTTTCTCTTTCAGTTTGAACAAATTTCCACCATGTCAAGGTAGCTCCTCTGAGTCTTGATTTAGCCACCTTCACCTTTTGTGCTTCAGTCACTCCATCACATTCAAAGTGATTCTCTATACCTTCTATCCATTCTATGACCAAATCAAGCTCCATCTTTCCACTAAAAAAAGGAAGTCCTTCCAATGTTTTACCACTCATGGCTTTTAAGGCCTTCAAGAAAGGTTCTTTTTCCATCTTAGGATCAGGTGTGGGCTCTTCATCTTCTATAGACACACCTTTTTCCTTGTTTACTTTCTGCCTGACTTCTTTAGTCTTCTCCATCATTACACCTAGTTTACTTTCCATTTCTGCCAATCTTTTCTGTAGGAGCCTATTCTCCTCTTCTTGATCATCAACCTTCTTTGCCAACTTTGCATTAGTCACCATTTCTCTGGTTGAACCTACAGACTCACTTGAACTTGGTGATGACATACAACTTCTTCTATTCCAACCTAGGAATAGCCCAAATCTTTAACTTGTTCTGATACCAATTTGATGGGGAGGCCTATGGGCTTAGAAAACCTATCTTGAACTAACACTTCAAGACCTAAATCATACCCAAGTCTCCCTACCAATTCAAGTGCTTAAAGACATTTTCTACCTAAAATGCCTAATTCAACTTAAACAGTCTATTACAGAGGTGAAAGACCTATTTGCCTGTTGTTTCCAATGCAGACAATGCTTTCTTGGTGTGAGGTATTCTTCTTTATCCTCACTGCTTCCAAGATTCCTAATCTCCAAAGCTTATAGCCTTCTTGAGCCCGTTATCGGCCCTCCTCTCTGGGTCTAGGGTTCTGATTACTTGGTGCTCAACTCTTTCTACTCTATTTTTCACCCCTATCTTCTTAGACTGTAATTTGCATACCTAGCTGGGCTATAGCACAGCTCGCCTAGGACAAGTTCACATGGCCTCTCATTGACAATCCAATCACTAACACAAACAGAAACAAAAGAAACAAGGTCTCTTCTTGATGGCCCTCCATGACTATACAAGGAATATGCAGGGGCATCAAGACAGAGACATCTTGTACAAACAAAAACAAAAGAATAGAAATTAAACTGTCTACTCTACTACAAAATGGATTATACAAGTACTCTATAGATAATATACAAATGGATTCAAGCTGTCAGTGTTTCTATTATCAGAAGTTTCTCTATTACATTTAATGTATGTTCTTCAATCTTTATCCAACATTCCAACCCATTTACAAAGCCAAGAGCCAATTCTTATACTCTTCGTCCTTTTTCTGTTATCAGACGATTAGGGTTTCCTACATTAGTGTTGCTCCTGGCCGTTCCATTGGCCTAACACATTGGCATCGCTGGAGCTCTTTTACTAATAACTGATAGTCTACTTACTATGGTTTGCTTTTGCTAACTGTCACCTCGATACAATAGCTTGTGGTTTTGGTCTTCGCCTATCGGTGAGACATCAACTATCGGCCACTTCATAACTTCTTTCACCGATATGTGAACTCTTCCTGATGGATATAACCCATCGTTCAGACTTATACAGTCAGCATGACTTTTCCTTTGTTCTCTGATATACACAACTTACCCCAATGAACATTGATCCATCGGCATGACTTGGACCATCGGTAGCACCTCCTCCTCATCTGTCGATACTACATCTCTCTCCGATACACCGATACAACTATCATCGGCCAGACCTTGAACATCGGCATAGCTTTCACTTGGCTCACTGATATCTATCTTCTCCCTGATGTGCTTCCATTAACTAGTCGTCGATAAGACTTCTTACATCGGTTAGACATTCTTTCTGTCTCCCGATATGCATCTCACACCGATAAACATTGTCTTTGTTAGTGAGACCTCCTTTGTCCTCCTCTGATATATTGTTTTATCGATGGGACACCAGCTATCGGTATAACTTCAAAAGGCTTCAACGATGAGCTCTCACTCTGATGCAATAGTTTGCAATTTCACTTCAATTCAGTCAACCCGATATACTTGAACCAAAAGAAAATCAAAGAAAAACTTTATGACCACTAAGGTCATCACACCAAAATGCTTTATATACATATGGGCTTACTCAAAGCTCCTTGGTGCTCCTGCACCACTCAAGACACTAGACTTGAGCTTTTGATGACCCCCAAGTGATATCAAAATTTTTTGATATGTTGTACAAAGTTTTCTCAACAGAAACTAACTACAAACTACATATTGTTAGCCATAGCTAAGCATTTTCATCTATAGCGTAGTAGGATTCGAGCACCTCCATCATCAAGTCTTCCTCCACCACAAGCCCATTTAGCTTCTACAAAAAAGAGATCCCTCTTGTTGCATACGTCTTTCTACTAGCAATCTTCTCGACCCTTATCTCCTTGAGAAACAGCATCTAGGAAACTGCATCTCCCGACACATTTATCTTATGGAAATCATCTACCTACAGAATGCAACTCCAAACCTAGCCAAACCCACCACATCCTTCCAGCCACCATAGAAGTGTTTCTCAACAAAAGCTTCCATTAGCTTTTGAATGGCTACCTTTTCTTCATTTACATCTAGTAGTATAGCTAAAAACATGGAGGCCAAGTCAGTATTGACTTGATACCTATGCTCTGTCACCATGAATCTCTCTCCCAACACCCACTCTATTACAAAGAGGAAAATACCACTCTTGGGTTTAAAGACTTTCCTCATCCATTTTTCTATTATTAAACCCAAGAAAAACATGTACGTTTTCTTGCAAATAAGCTTTATAGGGGTGTGTTGACAACTGAGAGGGCAGGTGAATCAGTTGTCCAAATTGGTTAACAATTGCAGCTATTTCTTTTATCACACAAAACTAAGTAATGATATAAAAATTTAAAGCATGAATCATCAACACAAGACTAGAAACAAATAAACACAGAACACCATGATTTTTACGTCGAGACTGGGTTAAGGGAAAACCACAGTGGGGGTTAACCCACAAAGATTTGTACCCTATTAAAAGTACTTTAGAAAAATAGAAGGCACATACCTTTGGGTGCACTACCCAGAGCTCACTGCTCAAAAGAGAGGCTCACTACCTACAGAATTTATTTTGGAATAGAAAGAATTAACTAAGAAATAACATCTACTTAATGCCTAGTTTAGTTTCATTGAATGTTCACAAAACTTGTGCTTTGCCCCAAACACTTCTTCTAACTCTTCATCAAAATGGCTCTTGTTCTTCTACTACTCTTCTGCTCTGCTCTATCTTTGATCCTTTCTTCAGATTATCTTGTTTTCACAAAACAATAATTTTCCACAAGTCATCAACAAATATTTATACACTTCATCAACCTTGGAATGAACATGAACGTCGACAACCTTATAATTTGATATTGCCAACAGATAACAAGTACTGTAAAAATTTTGCAAATCAATTACACACTTAAAGGAGGTTAAATCCTCCACTCCAAGGCAACAATTTTAACAACTATTTCTAGAGAGATTCTTCCCTCTAAAACTTTTACACAATGAAACTTTAAAAGACCAAGCTTTCATTTTATACAGGAAGATATGACATTTTCTTAACAAGGCAAGACTATCTTCAATTCCTTTTGACATGCTCCATCCTTAGCCTGCAAAACAACAAGGGGGAAATCGACAACCATCTTGCTCTCCTCCCTACCATCGTCCCACAAGAGGGACACCCCCAAACTAGGGAGACCATCCTCATACCAGGGTAAGTAGACAACCCAACACTTCTCAATCATAGATCAACAACAACAAGCAATTAAAACATATTCCCCATGGCTTACTCACAGTACTTTGACTCAGCTTAGGTGAGTTCAAGGAGGGTAGGGGAGTAGACAATCTCTATCCCTAGGTGTCATCTCTTGGCTAACATACCAACATGCCTTCAAGGCATTTCTCTTAACAAGAAATCAAGATGCCTGAGGAGGGTCACACCTCCCCTTCCCCATACAAGATGAGCGTTGCCTTCCAACTGGAAGGAGCTCTTTCCACAACCAAATCAAAAACCCCAAAATATAACAGAAGGCACAAAAAAGACACTTGCACATTCATCCATCAAGCAAGAAGCAAACATTCCTATTAAGAAGACTATTTCAGACTCATTCATCAACTCAATGACCAACCTACATTTCAGACAACAACCACATAGAGAGTAGAACTGTATCACCAACCTTCCAAAGCCCAATTATGGAATGAGAGTTGATGTAGAGCTCCACTCAAGCCTCCTTCTCCCAAGACTCCTTCTTTCCACCATAATCCAACCTCCCTACACTTCCCTTCTTCTCTCCTTTTAAACTAGTTTCCTCTATTTTCTTAATCTCCCATGTGACATTAAATAGTGAATTCACAAATCACCCATTATCCTAATGGTCATAAAACAATTGACCCCCACTCCATAGGTTCCCCACTATAGTCCTATCCACAACACATGGTGAATATAAAATACATTAAGTAACATAAAATACAAATGAAGTGGATGACACACTACCCCATTTAAGGGAAAACCCCACCAAAAGAGAGGCACATGGAGATAACACTCCATTATTAGGGAATCATGGAGTTATTTTATGACTTACAAGTGGCCTAAGTGTGGATTCCACTCATCCCATTGTCCCCATACTTCCAAATTCGTCACTTAATTTCACTGTGAAGTTTAAGTGACCATATGGAAGCTAACCCAGGGTTATCCTAGCCCAAAAGGTCCCTAGACCCATGGGGTATAACCCAGGGTTGATTTATGCCTAGTTAGAACTCCCAGAGTCAAACCAAACACAAGATAAAGGGTCAAAAAGAATAAAATTCCAACAAGATTAAAACAACATTTCTTACAAAGTAAATCAGAAGATAACCCCCTTTTCCCTTGACCTCATACAACATATTACAATATTACAACATTTTCCAAACACGAGGTTGATCTTAGTTCCTTATTGAACTAGATCGGCTCACAAGGGATACAACATAGGTATGAGATGGTCTCCTGTAATGCGGTCTTTGTTAGCAATACCTGCACACTCAAACTCGAAGTCAATAGCTCATAAAGGTATCATAGCTGAAGCACATCCAAATACATGCATCCCAAACCTTCTACCATTTAATCACATCACAGTTCCATATCTTTTTCAACATCTAAATTTCATTGCACAATTATTTTCTTAAAAACTCAGTTAGGTTTAATAACAAGATACAAGATCAATAATCTCTCCATCATAACATAACAGAAATAGCACAATAATTAGTCTCATGAACAGTTGTGTAAAGAGTAGGCCTCACATCTACAAATATCTGACTTAATGGGAATCTCTAAGCTGTCGACCAAACATAACTGGGACTCAAATTTTCCTTGATCAATATGATGAGCTTCATAGAATTGCTTTTAGATCATCCGCAACACGCTTGAATCATCTGGTCAGCCAAGACTAGGAAGACCAACAACACCAAGAAGAAAATCTTTATTGACAAGCTCAAACTTCAATGCGGACCTATAACATAGCAGTCATATGATCCAGAAACTTCCAAAAGCACATTAAATTCAACAAAAATGTCTGCACTCCTCCAAAACATCTGAATCACTTGCAACTTCCTCTGGAACCTTAAGAACATATCTGCCGTGACTGTCACATTAGAAACATTGCTTGTAGATGTCCAAATCACGAGCCACTTGAATGGATGATACACACTGACTTCCAAAACTTGCCTTCAGATCCACAGATCATCATCTGACATATCCAGAACAATCCATACCTCTTTTTTTGTCACCTTGTCTCTTCTGAATATTGTAGGAACTGGTTCTACTTAGATGGTCATAACTTCTTCAAATCTTAATGTGAACCTCTCAAATCTTAACTGGAGCTTCTTCAGACAAACCTCTTCATAACCATCTGGTCTGCATACATTGTTCTTCATTAATTTTCTCAATATCCTCAACAATCTGGTCTTCTATACAGGAAGCAAAATAGGATACAGTTGACACCAATGACAACAAGGATATGTTGACATCAATGACAACACCACTTAGCCACATATTTGCAACAATATCCTCCTTGGTCATTGATGGCAACATATGATGTGAAGAACTAAATTCAACCATCAAGAAAAGAAATTCTCCCCCTTTCTCTTCTCACTTCTGCAATTACTTTCCTCACTGCTCCCCCTTTTATCAGCAACTAGTTTTTCATGTCAACTTCTCTTCCCCCTTTGACATCAATGGCAAAGGGCACATATTTGCAATCTTTTTCTCCCTTTTTGTTATAGATGGATCCCAACATTTGCATACTGACTACTCCCCATGAGTAGTATCTCCTTAACATCAATCTGGATCACAAGATATAACTGTGAATTCCACCAGACTGATGCACCTTAGTGCATCTTAGTTCTTATCAGGAGGGGTAATAACCCCTAACTTCTCTTTGAGATACTCAAAAGTATCCTTGGGAAGAGTCTTAGTGAAGATATCTGCAATCTGATCTTTGGAAGACACAAACTCTAACTTGACTTCATTCTCATTTACCTTCTCTCTCAAGAAATGAAACTTGATAGATATATGCTTTCTCTTTGAATGCAACACTGGATTCTTTAAGATGCTTATTACACTAGAATTATCATAGAAGATTGTAACTGGTTCCTCAAACACAATTCTGATGTCCTTCGACATTTGCTTCATCCACAGAACTTGAGTGAAATTATTTCCTGCTTCTATATACTCTACCTTTACAGTGGATAGAGATATTGCCTCTTTCTTTTTACTTATCCAAGAGACCAATCTTCTTCCCAAGAAGAATGCACCACCATTAGTACTTTTCCTGTCATCCACGTCTCCTATCCAATCAGCATCTATATATGCATGAAGAATGAATTCATTATCCTTTGGATACCACAATCCATAATAAATTGTCCCCTTGAGATATCTGAATATTCTTTTGACTACCACAACATGGGATTCTTTTGGATCAGCTTGAAATCTAGCATCAAGTCCAATACTATTATGATGCCAGGCCTAGTTTAAGTCAGATAGAGTAATCCTCCAATCATTGATCTTTACCTTTTCTGATTTACCTTGGGAGAGTCATCATCTTCGCTTAACTTACATCTGGTTACCATAGGTGTACCTATTGGCTTTGAATCTTCCATTCCAAACTTCTTCAACAATTCTTTCACATACTTGGACTAAGATATAAAGATACCTTTATCTAACTAAACAATTTGCAGACCTAGGAAGAAATTCATCTCACCAAACATTGACATCTCAAATTCACTTTTCATCTGATCAGCAAATGCTTTGCTAAATCCTAGCTTAAGCAAATGCTTATCCAGTCTTGCATACTAGGCTCTTGGGGCATGCTTGAGTCCATACAATGCTTTTCTTATCCTGTAGACCACATCTCTCTAATCAGACAACTGAAATCCTTCTGGTTACTCAATGTAAACTTCTTCCTCCAATTCTCTATTTAGGAATGCTGATTTTACATCCATCTAATAAACTTTAAAATCTCTGAAAGTAGCAAATGCAAGAAATAGTCTGACTACTATTATTTCCACTGGAGCAAAAGTTTCTTCAAAATCAATTCCTTCCACTTGAGAATAGCCTTTGCGTACCAACCTTGCTTTGTTTCTTACAACTTCCCCATCTTCATTTAGTTTGTTCTGGAAGACCCATTTGGTTCATATCACATTTTTGTTCTCGGGTCTAGGAACAAGATCTGAAGTGTAATTCTTTTCAATTTGCATCAATTCTTCTTCCATTTTTTTACCTAGTTTTCATCATTGTAGGCTTCACTTACTGATTTAGGTTCAATCTTTGAAATCAAACAAATCTCCTCTTGATCTTAATAAATTTTTTTCTTATTTCAAACACCTTTACTCTTATCTTCTATGATCTGATCTTCAGGATGATTCAATCTTACATAGCTAAGAGTTTTGGGAATTGCTTGAACTTCTATTTCTTGAGCTTGTTCCTAAACATCTTTACTATCCTCTTGAGTTCCTGGAGTTTTTGGATCAATCTAGATCTGAGTTTGGGATTGAACTTGCCTTCCTCGACTTGGATTTTCATCTTGATCATATGAATCATATCCGCAAGACTTGGCATCTCCTTCTTTTCTCTCATCAACTCTGACATTAGCACTTTCAACAATCTTTTTCAACCTTTTGTTAAAGCACCAGTGAGCTTTGCTTTGAGTAGAGTAACCCAAAAAAATTCCTTCATCACTTCTTGCTTCAAACTTGCCTAAATCCTCATCTCTTTTGATATAGCATTTACTACCAAAAACTCTCAAATATCTCACAGTAGGAGGATGACCAAACCATAGTTCATAAGGACTCTTACTAGAATTGCCTTTGATCTGCACTCGGTTAAGAGTGTAAACAATAGTACTCATAGCTTCTCTTCCATAAACTTGAAAAACATTTGTTTCCATCATCATGGTCTTGGCAGCTTCTTGAATGGTTTGATTTTTTCTTTCCACAACTCCATTTTGCTGAGGAGTCCTAGGAGCAGATAACTATCTTTTTATGCCACGCTTTTCATAGAAAGAATCAAAATCACTAGAAGTAAATTCTCCAACTTTGTCAGATATTAGACATTTTAATTTCTCACCAATCTCATTTTCAACCATCACCTTGAACACTTTAAACTTGTCAAGAGCTTCTAATTTTTCTTTTAGGAAGGTAACCCACATCATCCTAGAGTAATCATCAATTAGCAAAATGCAATATCTATCTCCTTGCACACTCCTAATTCTAGCAGGACCATAGAGATCAATATGTACCAGTTCCAATCATCCACTTGAAGATTGTTCCTTACTTTTGAATGAAATTTTGTTCTATTTCCCCAATTGACATTCTCTACACATGCTATTAGGTTTCACAAGTTTTTGAAGATCTCTTACAGCCTGAGTGCTACTTATTTTGACAATGTTGTCAAAATTCACATGACACATCCTCCTATGCCATAACCAACTTTGATATGTCTGAGCAATCAAACAACTTTTTCTAGAACTACTTAAATGAAAAATGTTACCTCTAGTTTGAGTACTGGATGCAATTTCTATTTTGGAGCTCTCCAAGATTTTGCATTTTCCATCCTTGAATCAAAGATCATAACCCTTGTCAACCAACTATCCAACACTGAGAAGATTATGTTTCAGTCCTTCCACATACAGAACATCATTGGTGCTATTCTTACCATCAAAAGAGATGGATCCTCTGCCACAAATTCTACCAGCTGAGTTGTCTCCAAATTTCACAAGCCCTCCTTCATAATTTTCAAAACTCACAAACTTACTCTTGTCACCAGTCATATGATGAGAACATCCACTATCAATCACCCATTCATCTTTTTCAATAATTTGGGCAGCCAAGGCACTTTCCACATTTGCATAGCTAACAGATTTAGTAGACACCAGATCTTCTTCTTTGATAGCAATGAACACCCAATCATTTTTAGAGGAACCTCCATGATTAGATTCATCATCTGTGACTCCTTCTCTAGCTTCTTGGACATAGTAACATTTCTTATGACCCTTGTATCTGTTAGGGTTTGGTTTTGAAAACCTCTCTGCACATCTTAAGGCAAAATTACCAATCTTATTACAAGCAAAACATTTGAGTGGCAATTTTCCTTCATACTTACCAGATCCTCTTGGCATTCTTTTGGCAATAAGATCTTCAAGATCTGTTGTTTCAATTTCAACATCTTCAAGATCCTTCCTTATCTTCACAAATCTATTTGATCTTGTAGAAGAGATTTCACCCAGATCATATCTTTGTTTTCCATATACACTGGCCTTGAATGCGGATTCAGACTTAAGAAGAGAAGATCACCAAATTCACTTAATTCAAAAGTTGAAATTTTGCCAACTAGGTGATCTCTTATAAGTTCTGAGACAATCTTGATCTCCTTTATAGAAGTAACCTTATGTTTGTATGAATTATGCAAAGATCTAATCACTTTTGCCACAATCTCTGATTCTTCCAAAGTTCCACCAGCACACCTAATCCCACACACAAGTTCATTTATCTTTTGCATGTAGATTGTGATTTTTTCATCTTCACTCATCCTCAGATTTTAAAATTTTCCTCTCAGACTTTGTAGTTTGGTACATTTGACATATTCATCTCCTTCATACAGATTCTCCAACTTCTTCCAGATTTCATGAGCAGTTTTTAGTCCAAAAACATTTGTCATTTTTGAATCAGTCAGGGCACTTAACAAGGCTTCTTTCGCTCAAAGGTTATTTTCAGCATCCTTGAGTTCATCTGGAGTTGACAGACCTTTCTTCAGAGGATTATATTCTTCCTTAGTTATCACCCAATAAGCATAACCCATGCATTGTAAATGGCACTCCATACGACTTTTTGAAACAGAGTAATTTGTTCCATCAAATCTTGGACTATCATTTTTGTAGGTCGACATCCTGGATCTCCTCGGGAAGTTAAGCTCCTTTTAGAGGAACTTGGCTTTGATACCAATTGTTGACAACTGGGAAGGAGGTGAATCAGTTGTCCAAATTGGTTAACACTTGCAGCTATTTCTTTTATCACACAAAACTGATTAATGATATAAACATTTAAAGCATGAATCATCAACACATGAGCAGAAACAACTAAACATAGAACACCAAGATTTTTATGTAGAAACCTGGTTAAGGGAAAAGCATTGTGGGGATTAACCCACAAAGATTTGTACCCTATTAAAAGTACTTTAGAAAAATAGAATGCACATGCCTTCGAGTGCACTACCCATAGCTCACTGCTCAAAAGAGAGGCTCACTGCCTACAAAATTTATTTTGGAATAGAAAGAATTAACTGAGAAATATCATCTACTTCATGCCTGGTTCAGTTTCATTTAATGCTCATAAAACTTGTGCTTTGCCCCAAACACTTCTTCTAACTCTTCATCAAAATGACTCTTATTCTTCTGCTACTCTTCTGCTCTGCTCTGCCTTTGATCCTTTCTTATGATTATATTATTTTCACACAAGGATAATTTTCCACAAATCATCAACAAATATTTATACACTTCATCAACCTTGGAATGAACATCAAGGTTGGTACTACAAACATCTAACTTAATGTGAATCCCTAAACTATCGGCCAAACATAACCGGGACTCAAATTTTTCTTGATCAACATGACGCGCTTCATAGAATTGCTTTTAGATCATCTGCAAAATGCTTGAATCATCTAGTCGGCCAATACTGGGAAGAATAGCAACACCAAGAAGAAAATTTTTATTGACAAGCTCAAACTTCAATGTGGACCTCCAACATAAGAGTCATATGATCTAGAAACTTCCACAAGCATATTAAATTCAACAAAAACATCTGCACTCCTCCAAAACATCTGAATCACTTGCATCTTCCTCTGGAACCTTAAGAACACTATCTGCCATGACTGTCACATTAGAAAGCTTGCCTGTGGACCTCCAAACCATGAACCACTTGAATGGATGATACACACTAACTTCCAAAACTTGCCTTCAGATCCACAAATCATCATCTGACATAGCTAGAACAATTTGGATCTCTTTTTCTATCACTCTGTCTCTTCTAAATATTGTAGGAACTGGTTCTACTCAGATGGTCATAACTTCTTCGGATCTTAATGTGAACCTCTCAAATCTTAACTGGAGCTTCTTTAGACAAACCTCTTCATAGCCATCTAGTCCACATACATTGATCTTCAATAATTTTCTCAATAGCCTCAATAATCTGGTCTTCTATATAGGCAGCAAAATAGGATACAATTGACACCAATGGCAACAAGGATATGTTGACATCAATGACAACACTGCTTAGGCACATATTTGCAACAGGTTGTCCATCCTATGCGTCAAACAACTATCAATCTCCCACACCAACGAATAAAGAAATTGACCAAAACTAAAGCCCAACATCCCTCCATTAAACCAATCTCTGCACACTTTGCTTCCATCATCTCTTCATTGAGACAAGACTGTTTGTCAGTCAAGTGAGCTGGCATATTCATTATTCATCACCACCCAATATGTATCTTACATCAAGCTGATGGCTAGGTTGGCCATCTTGTCTGCCTCCTTATTACCTTCCATCAGAATGTGGTTAATAACCACACTCTCAAATCCTTCCAATATACTTAGGGCCTCCAATAAAAGGACATTTAATTTCTAATTGATCACAAGGAGTCTCTCTCAATCTCAATCCTTTTCACAGTCAGTTGACTACATAAATTGAGGCCCAACATGAGAGCTTGGCATTCTAGTTCATTGTTTGATCCATCTATTATCTTTTTTTCTTCCTTTCCTAGGATTTCGCCTTTGTGATCCCGCACCAGACAACATACATTGGAAACTCCCATATTTCCCTTAGACGTACCATCAAAATTCATCTTCACCTAGCCCTTCAAAGGTAGCACCCATTTTAACTCCATTCTCTTATGCAAGGTTCCCACACCTCCAACCCCATTAACAAGGGGAATGATTAGCCCATTCCAAGCCTTCCTCATTTTATCATCTTCTGTAGTAAATTTATTCCTCATTTGCACCAAAATTCTATTGTTAACTAGCTTAGTAATTGTAGTTTCTACTTTGATCTAAAAATGAATCAAGACCATTCCTTTATCCTAAAATGTTCTCCTATTACGCTCCTTCCATAATTGCCAAAGCGTAATGGATGGATTGATTAACCAAATGCAACCATATGCTGAATGATGGTAATGAGAAAGCCAAGATTTGGACAAAGATAAAATGTTGTTAAGTAGAGCCCCGATCCAACCCAGGTTTGCACACAACCATCTCCATCACTCCTAAGCAAAAGGGAACTGCAAAAATGATGATCTACTATTTCTCCCTCCTTCAAAGAAAACACACACTCGCTTGGGCCTTCTAACCCCAACTTATTGAACCTATCCCCTATTAGCACTCTTTTCTAAAGTGTCACCCAAGTATACACACTAGTTTTAAGAAGGTAGACCTTATTCCAACAAAAGTGCACTAGGAGCTCAGTCTGTTCATTTTCTCCATTTGCCACCATATATCTAATCTCCACATTATACTCCCCTATTGTTGAACAATTCCTATTGCAAATATGTGCCTATGATATGTTGTCATTGATGTCAACATATCTCTTTGTCAGAGTCAGTGAAGATAGTGTAGTTAATTAAAGTAGATTTATCTGCATTCCTAGTGAGATCAAGATCAGAGTCTACGTACTTCAGGGTTGTGTAGAGGATTGTCTAAAGCTGCTCTAGTTAAGATTTGAGAGGTCTGCATGGAGGATTGGTGAAGTTATGGCCATCTGAGTAGAACTAGGTTTTACAGTTGTTCAGAGGTAACAGAGTGACAGGAAGTTGGTCTGGATTGCTCCACATTAGAATATTATGGTCTGCGGATCTAGAGGTATGTTTGGGATGTTGGTGTGTATCCTCAACTCAAGTGGTTTGTGGTTTGGAGGTCTGCAAGTAGTCTTTCTAGTGTGACAGTCATGATAATTAGTGTTCTTGAGTTCCTGTATGAAGATGCACGTGATTCTAGTGATTTGAGGTGGTCCAATTGTTCTTGTTGATTTCATTGTACTTGTGGAGGTCTCTGGATCATGTGCCTATTATGTTGATGGTCTGTATTGAGGAATGAGCTCGTAGTTGAAGATTTCTCCTTGGGTGTTTCTATTCTTTCCAGTCTTGGCTGACCGGATGCTTCATGCGTGTTGTAGATGATCTAAGAGAAGTTATATGGAGCGTGGAATGTTTTTTGAGGAAGATTTGAGTCCCAGCTATGTTTGGCTAACAATGTAGTGGTTCGCATGTAGCATTTTGTATTAAGTCAACTCTTGTAATTGTAATTGCTTACAATGCCTATCTTAGAAAATGTTCTAGATAGATGATTGTAAGGCCGACTTTGATGTTCATTCCAAAGTCAATGTCATGTATAAATAAGTGTAATGAAGTCGTGTAAATGTTTTGATGTGTGTGAAGATGCAAAGGTAGCGAAGAAGCATTTGGGAGCAAAGAAGAGGTGTGAGCTTCAATGGAACTGATCCTTGGCATGAAGAAGATGCTATTTCTCAGTTCAACCTTTCAGTGTTAACCATGTGAATGCTTTTGTAGACAATAGGTCTCTTGGAGTAGTGAGCTCTAGGCAGTGCACTCGAAGGCAAGTGCCTTCCCATTTTTCTATTCTTTTAACAGAGAATAAATCTTGTGGGTTAACCTCGATCATGGTTTTTCCCTTAACCAAGTTTCCATGTAAAAGTCCTAGTGTTATGTGTGTTGATTTTGTTTCTGCTTATGTATTCTTGATTCATGCTTTCATAGTTATATAAGTAATCTATTAATAAGTCATGAACAAGATTAAATGCAGCAAAAGATAAAGTTTTGAGACAATTGATTCGCCCCCCCTCTCAGTCGTTTGCCCTAATTTCATCAATTGGTATCAGAACTTGGTTCCTTAGAATAAGTTTAACAACTAGAGGAAAATCTAGGAAAGTGTTTCAATGTGTTCATTTAGGTATTCTGATGGCATCAATGAACAACTTCAAGTTGCTTTAGAAGATCTTGATCAGTCCAGAGTAGAAGTCAAAGAACTACAAGAGAACCTTAAAGATGTTGATGACTTCATTCAAACATTAAAAGGGCAACCGAGAAAATCTATGGAGAAGAGGAAGGTGCTACTTCGATAGTCAGCAAATTAGAAAGAAGACAATGGCATGGATGAGGCTCTAAAGGAGAAGACAAAGGAATGTGAGAAGCTGGCAAAAGAAGTTGTTGTTTTAAAACATGAGATGGAATCTAGGGTGATGAGGCTAACCAAGGAAATTGAGGAAAGGAAGAAGACTGAAGAAAACCTAAATTAGTCTCTGAAAGAAAGAACAGAAGAGTGTTGTAGTTTGGACAGAATAATTTTCCATCTATAGTCTGATCTACAAGAAACTAGGTATAACGAGGAACAACTTGAAAGGCAAATTATCATTCTCAAAAATGACCTAGAAGCTGCAAATGAATACAAAGAGAAGTTCCAGATAAGCTTAGCTAAACTTGAGGTGTTGCTTGATAGTTAGAAGAAGGTCGATGATAAGCATGGTCTAGGATATGAGAAAGGTGAAAGCTCTAAATCTAGTCAAAGAAATCCTGAAGCAAGAAATCAAAGAAGGAATCCTAGAAGGCTTCAACTAAGACAACCTAATGCTCAAAGGTATCCATCTTTCAATGGTTATTGTTTCAAATGCAATGAGTATGGTCATAGAGCTAATCATTGTAGAAGTAAAGTGAATCAAAATGTGTTATCTTTATCCGTTCAATGCTTTAATTGAAAAAAGATAGGTCATAAGGCTGAGGATTGTAGAAGTGGATCAAGGAATACTCCTAAGAACAAACAAGTTTTCAATGGAAGATGTTTTACTTGCAACAAGTTTGGGCATACTACAATGCAATGCAGATCTAAACCTGCTCCAACATGTAATTGTCAAAGCAATAAGATTGTGTGTTTCAACTGCAACAAATCTGGACATATTGCTAAATTTTGTAGAAGCAAAAAGGGAAAAGAGAACTCATAGGAAGGTAAAAAAAGAAGAGAGTAGAAGATGGACAAAGGCAAGCAAAAGGTAGATCTGGTGGAAACACAAAAGTAGATAAGCAAGATATGGATTAAAAAGGATGATTCTAAGTCAAAGAAAGGATTTACACCAACATCTGGTGCTGATACCTCCTCTGGAAACTAAGCTAGAGGTTCTGGCTCAAGGGGAGCTGCATTGACAATCTAATTCCCCCTGCCACTAAGTGGGTGCCTGAGTCCGGCATGATGAGTGAAGATGAAAACATCACTTCCTACATGCAGAAGGTGAATGAACTTGTGTGCAATATTAGGTGTGCTAGTGGAAAACTGGAAGAATCAAAGATTGTTACTAAGGTGCTCAGATCCTTAATTGTTTCATTAAAGCATAGAGTTACTTCTATTGAGGAGATCAGGACTATGACAGATGTTACAAGGGATCATCTAGTTGGCAAGCTTTCAGCATTTGAAATGATTAAGTTTGGTGATTCTCTTCCTAAATCAAATTTTGCATTTAAGGCCGGTGTTTTTGGAAAGCAAAGATTTGATCTAGGTGAAAGCTCTTCAAGAAGACTAACTAGATACGAGAAGGCAAGGAAGGAACTTGAAGAAGATAAATCTAAGCTTGAAGAACTTGAAGCCCTTGTTGCCAAAAGATTACCAAGGGGATTCGGTAAGTATGAAGGAAAGTTGCCTTTCAAATGTTTTGCTTGCAATAAGATTAGGCATTTTCCTTCAAGATATCAAGAGAGGATTTCAGAGCTAAACCCTAACAGACCTAGGGTTTAGAAGAAATGCTACTATGTCCAAGACATTGTTGATGGAGTCATAGATGATGAATCTGATATGGTAAGTACCTCTAGAAATGAATGGGTGTTCATTGCTATTAAAGAAGAAGATCTAGTGCCTATTGAATCTGCTAAGTTGTGTGAATGTGGAAAGTACCTTAGCTACTCAAGTTGAAGAAAAGGATGAATGGGTGATTGATAGTGGATGTTCTCATCATATGACTGGTGATAAAAGTAAGTTTGTAAGTTTGGGAAGATATGAAGGTGGAATTGTGAAGTTTGGAGATAATTTAGCTAGTAGAATCTGTGGTAGAGGATCCATCTCTCTTGATGGTAAGAATAACACTATTGATGTTTTGTATGTAGAAGGGTTGAATCATAATCTTCTCAGTGTTGGATAGTTGGTTGATAAAGGGTATGATCTCTGATTCAAGGATGGAAAATGTAGAATTTTGGGAAGCTCCATAACTGAGATTGCATCTGGTACACAGAAAAAAGCTAACATCTTTCATTTAAGTGGTACTGGTAAAAGTTGTTTGATTGCCTAGATTAATCAGAGTTGGTTATGGCATAGGAGAATGTGTCATGTAAACTTTGATAACATTCAAGATAAGCACTACTCAGGCTATGAGAGATCTTCCAAACCTTATGAAATCTGCTAATAGCATGTGTAAGGAATGTCAGTTGGCCAAATAGAATAGAGCTACATTCAAAAGTAAAGAACAATTTTCAAGTGGATTGTTGGAACCTGTGCACACCGATTTCTGTGGTCCTACCAGAATTAGGAGTTTGCAAGGAGACAAATACTTTATGTTGCTGATTGATGATTACTTTCGGATGATGTGGATCACTTTCTTGAGAGAGAAATTAGAGGCTCTTAACAGATTCAAGGTGTTCAAGGCTATGGTGGAGAATGAGATTGGTGTGTCTGAGATCAAACAGAGCTGGATAGTTTACCTCCAGTGAGTTTAATGTGCAAAGCATGGAATAAGAAGATAGTTATCTACTCCTAGGACTCCTCAGCAGAATGGAGTTGTGGAAAGGAAGAACCAAACTATTCAAGAGGCTTCTAGAACCATGATGATGGAGGCAAATGTTCCACATATCTATTGGAGAGAGACTGTGAGTACTGTTGTTGACACTCTTAACCGGGTGTAGATAAAAGGTAATACTGGTAAAACACCTTATGAACTGTGGTTTGGTAATGCTCCTACTGTGAAATACATCAGAGTTTTCGGTAGTAAATGAAGATCTAGACAAGTTTGATGCGAGATGTGGATGAAGCAAATGTTGAAGGATATCATAATTGTGTTTGAAAAGCCTGTTACAATCTTCTGTGATAATTCAAGTCTAATAAACATCTCAAAGAATCTGGTGTTTCATTCAAAGACAAAGCACATATCCATCAAGTTTCACTTTTTGAGGGAGAAGGTAAATGAGAATAAAGTCAGATTCAAGTTTGTTTCTTCAAAGGATCAGATTATGGATATCTTCACTAAGCCTCTACCTAAGGACACTTTTGAGTATCTCAGAGTGAAGCTAGGGGTTATTACCCCTCTTGTTCAAAACTAAGGTACACTAGTGTGCATTAGTCTGGTGGAACTCATAGTCATATCTTGTAATCCAGATTGGTCTTAAGGGGATGCTACTTAGGGGGAGTAGTCAGTATGTTAATTCTAGAGTTTAGTTTGGTTTTATCTAAGAAATAAAAAGGTGGAAAGATGATTGTAGATATGTGCCCTTTTCCATTAATGTGAAAGGCGGAGAGAAGTCATGTGAAAAAATCAGAAGTAAGTAGTTGCTAGTGAGAGGGTGAGTAGTGAAGAAAGTAGTTGCAGGTGTGATAAGAGAAAGGGGAAAAGTCCTTTTCTTGATGGTTGAATCAGTTTTTCACATCATATGTTGCCATTAATGACAAAGGGGGAGATTGTTGTGAATATGTTCCTATGATGTGTTGTCATTGATGTCAACATATCTCTTTGTTAGAGATAGTGAAGATAGTGTAGTTCATTAAAGTAGATTGCTCCGCATTCCCATTGAGATGAAGATTAGAGTCTACGGACTTAAAGTTTGTGTAGAGGATTGTCTGAAGGTGATTGAGTTAAGATTTGAGAAGTCCACATGGAGGATTGGTGAAGTTATGGCCATCTAAATAAAACTAGGTTTTGCAGTTGTTCAGAGGTAATAGAGTGATAGGAAATTGGTCTGGATTGCTTCGCATTGGAATATTATGGTCTATGGATCTAGAGGTATGTTTGGGATGTTGGTGTGTATCCTCAACTCAAGTGGTTTGTGGTTTGGAGGTCTGCAAGTAGTCTTTCTAGTGTGACAGTCATGACAATTAGTGTTCTTGAGTTCCCATATGAAGATGCAAGTGATTATGGTGATTTGAGGTGGTGTGGTTATTCTTGTTGATTTCATTGTGTTTGTGGAGGTCTCTAGATCATGTGCCTATTGTGTTGGTGGTCCGTATTGAGGAATGAGCTAGTAGTTGAAGATTTGTCCTTGGGTGTTGCTATTCTTTCTAGTCTTGGTAGACCGTATGCTTCGTGCATGTTGCAGATGATCTAAGAGAAGTTATATGGAGTGTGGTGTGTTGTTCAATGAAGATTTGAGTCCCAGCTATGTTTGGCTAACAATGTAGTGGTTTGTATGTAGCATTTTGTATTATGTCAAGTCTTGTAATTGTAATTGCTTGTAATGCCTATCTTGGAGAATGTTCCAGATAGATGATTGTAAGGCCGACTTTGATGTTCATTCCAAAGTCGATGTCATGTATAAATAAGTGTAATGAAGTCATGTAAATGTGCCAATGTGTGTAAAGATGTGAAGGTAGCGAAGAAGCATTTGGGGGTAGAGCAGAGGTGTTGTGAGCTTCAATGGAACTAGTCCTTGGCATGAAGAAGATGTTTCTCAGTTCAACCTTTCAATGTTAACCATGTGAATGTTTTTGTAGATAGTGAGTCTCTTGGAGTAGTGAGCTCTGGACAATGTGTTCGAAGGCAAGTGCCTTCCAATTTTTTTATTCTTTTAACATAGAATAAATCTTGTGGGTTAACCCCCACCGTGGTTTTTCCCTTAACTAGCTTTCCACATAAAAGCCTAGTGTTATGTGTGTTGATTGTGTTTCTACTCATGTATTGTTGATTCATCCTTCCATAGTTATATTATTAATCTATTAATAAGTATGAAGAAGATTAAATGCAGCAAAAGATAAAGTTTTGAGACAACTGATTCACCCCCCCTCTCAGTTCTCTACACTAATTTCAACAATCCCAATGCAGTCTATCCTATCATACCCAAACTATTACACTTGAGTATGTTGGTTGTTTTAAATTCCCAACATGTTCTCAAGAAAACAACTCTATAAAATAGCCACTTCTAATAATTGATTTGTCTCGAGGGGTTGGCCAATGAATAGGAAACGGGTTTTCAATCCTTTTCCTATACACTTTAGGCTCTGCAAGACAAGGGAAGGTGCTCCTAACAATGTTTTTGACTTCAGTTTTCTCAATAATTTCTTAAAACACTGCTCTAAACAGATATGTTCTTCCTTAAAATGCTTAAATAATTATTGACATAGTGAAGTAAAGGGCTAGATTCTCAAGCTTTAACACAATTATTTGCAAAACAACATGTAAATAAACTAATGTTAAAAATAAATATAGAATTGAAACTATTCTTTGATTTTATAAATGATCAGGGAGATTAAGAGAGAATAATAATCCTAAGAGACTAGTGCTTAAATCGAGGGTCACAGAGTCAAAATGAATATAAATGAAACCAAGTATAACAATGCATTCCCAACTCATATAAGAATAATGCAGTGATGCATCACACCATTACACCTTGAAATTAGTCCAGAATTAATTATACTTACGAATCCCTGCATACATTTACTATATCTGATATGTTCCTTAAAGTATTAAATTTTCTCTTTGAGTAAAAGCCATTAAGAAAAGATATCCTTGCATAAGAAAGTCTATGAACATGAATAAAATTGATATTTAATCAAATTGTATTCAGAAATATAGTGAATGACACCACTATAGGAGAAAATATAGTTCGAATCTTGACAATATATTAAAAAATAACATGCTAGTACAGTTATACTAATAGCTACAAATACAAACAAGTCTATTCTCAAAAGGAAACACCTAGAAGTAGAAAAGTCCTTATTTATGATTATGTACTTGTCCTGCAAAATTTTCTCCAAGATCCTTGTCAATAGGTCTTGAATTCCCATTTATAGAAACAAGGGAACAAACAAGCTTTAGACCTAAATACAGATGTCACATTTACATTTGACAAATTTCCAATAATTAGAAACAAAGATAACTAATTATGATTAGATATTTTCATAGGAACAAAAGTTGTTACATGTGTGGGTACAAAACAAGTAGCCTTGGAAAATGTGCATTGAAAAATGTGATAACAAACTCTACTGACGTATCTCCACTCTCTTCAATATGTCCATAAAAAATATATGATGCTTTACAAAAGGACAAAAAGGAAACCACTACAAGACAAAGATGCCCACCCCTTTTCAAAATATAAGAATATCTTCATGCTCATTCCAAAGAAAAAAAGATTCATAGAAGCATATTTGTAACTTAGAAAAAAGAATAACTAACAACATTCAACCTTATGCAACTCCACAATGCTCAAGACCTCATATGTCAAGCAAGTCATTATATTTCTCATTCAAGCTCTATATTACTCCTCTATTGGCCATTAAAAGGTGATGATATTATTCACACATGACACATATTTGTTGTTGTATTTGGCTAAAGTTGATTTAGCTTCCCTGGTGAAATCAGTTGCAAGTTGACAGGAATCCCACAATTTGCTGATACTTCTTCTGAATAGGGGAATGTAAATCTTGTCACCTTGATAGATAAAGAAGAAATGGTTGGGATGATAGTATTGAATTGAAGGATCCAGGATTGACAAGGCTTGGTATTACTATTATCCATCTTAATTGTAGGAATTACTCTAATTTCATCATTGTCAAAGTCCTTAATCAACTTCAATGCACTTTCTTAAAGGTGATTGATAAATGCCTATGCCTCCCTAGCTTCTTTTGCTGCCATGTAGATTTGTCTGATTTCTTTAGGAGCACCAGGTTTATGAGTTGATCCCTTATAAATACCTAGTAAAGAAGCTATCCTGGGGATCCACTTACCAAATAAAGGCATTGTTTGCCCCTTATCTTTAGTTATTTTCTTAGTGACTTGAGACAAGTTAGAGTAACACCTGTGGATATTAACTACCTTATCTAAAATTTTATCCATCAATAATCTCAAAATACTTGAAACAATAAGCCAATTATCCTTGTGCTAACTGTCAATAGAACTTGCCAAGATTTCTTCAAAAGCATTGATTTGTGGCCTTAATTCCTCATTCTCCTTTTCAAGTACAGATTTTGATGGGGAAGAAAGATCAAAAAATAGAAAACCAAAATCTTGTATTGCCAAAGCTATTTGAGGTGAGGTTGATGTTGAAGCTAGTTGTTCTTATTGTTTCCACTGGATTTCCCTCTCCTTCAACTTATTGTATTCATGAAATAAATGCATGTGGTCATCTTTTATTTCATCAAATCTTTTCTTAAGGGTGTTGGTGGTTGCCTTACTAAACTTTGCAACTTCCACTACCATCTTAGATGCCTCTGGAGCAGGGGTATCAGATACTCTTAACTATTAGGCCACCCTTTAAATCTCTATCAGGTTCTGCCACTAATGGCTTATCAGTGTTGGGGGCCAAAGCCCAAATAGCTAAGGTTTCCCATTTTGGATTGAACCCAGCTTGTGACAATGTAGCCTCAGCATCTTCCTCTGTGGAAATTGTTTTTTGATCTTGTCTTCTTATAGTATCTAGAATAATGGCAGAAGTTATATCCCACTTAAGGAGTAATAAAATTCCACTATCTTTGATCATCTTTCTACCTTGTTTTGGAGTAATATCTTTATCTTCCTCCATCTTTGTGAGTATCATGATGGATACTTTTCCTTGAGTTTCTTGAGGAGATTAAGACATTTCTTTCTCTAATCTCTTTTCATACTCACTTCTGCTACACTTCCATAAGAAATCATAAAATTCCTTAGAATTAACAAATTCATCATCAGTTATGAAATTTTTACAAGCCACGACCCTCATGTCATCTGAAATGTCCTCACCTTGAATGACAATGTCAGTGATTCTGTTCAAAGGCAACTGCTCGGGTTCATCTCTACTAGGGGAAGGCATTGTATGCTATATTTCTTCCTCAATGATTTCCATTTCTTCTTCATCATCATCTAGATAATCAGCTAAGGGGCCTTGTTCAATCTTCCTCCTCTTTGGAGATGAATCCCTATGAGGAGAATCCAACTCAATTATTGGCACAGAAGGGCAAGATACTTGTGGAACCGGTAAAAGAGACAAAGTATGTTTAGTCTATAGAGGGGCTTGTGGAGCTTGTTCTCTAATTTCATCCTTTTTGACTCTTCTCTTACATGCATACTTCACTTTATTAATAGCAGGGGGTGGGTATGATGGCCTTTCTTCTTCTTTGGGTTCAACAGACTTGCTATCCTTTATCGCAATCAATTCATCAATATTTGATAAAATCCTTTTTATCCTGTTGATGGGATCAGCAATGTCTTGGTTAACTCCTATGTAAGTAGGCTTCTTCTTTCTCATTCCTTCATCATATTTCATATGCATATCGCATTTTGTTCTTTTCACCTTAACTTCTTCTTTAGTTTTGGAATTTTCGATGACATCTTAGGGGAAAACACCTGATGGCCAATGGCAGACATGTTGATACCCCTTTTGATATTATTTATAAAACCCTCAGGATCAAAGAATCTGACATGCTCTTGCTTCATCTTAAAAATATTTAATTTTTCATTCAATTTAACAAATCCTTCCCTGTTGATTCTGAAGTTAGAAAAAGCAATTAGATATGGGAAGAAAGATCCTTTTTTCTATCCCACAAGGTGAATCCTTTCTAACTCGGGCAATTGCCAAATTAACTCTAAGAAACTAACCCTTAATGGCACATACTTGGGAAAAACATGAGGACCAACAAAGGTACCATATACTCTCAAAACTATGGATTCCTCATGGAGAAAGAAATCTCCCCACTTGTGCCTAATTTCTAAAATAGGCATCCTTATTCCAAGTCTAAGGAAATTCAATAATGGGGCTGGGATTCTTGGTATATTTGTCTAAAATTGTCTCAATACTGTGACCAAAGAATGGTCTCGGAAAAACCTATAACTAGAATGGGAATCATGTTTGTCCCATATGTGAGTCCAGCATTTGACTGATAGTAAATTTCCCATGGTGTCAACATGATTGATCATCAATTTAGGGCTCCAATTTATCATTATTTTCCCCTGATGCAAGAACATATGAGACAACAATGAAAACCATTGAAACTTGACTAGTTCCTTTTTACTCTTGATTTTTACTAGTCCATCATGTATTTTCTTTGCTAGATAAGAAGCAAAATCAAATTGAACACTTTGAGATGGATGCTAGATGTCAACAGCCATGTAGGTGTAGGCAAAGGGGATTCTTTCATTCTTTTCTTCCCCTAGAACTTGACAGAGAGCATAGTAGGTCTTAGTAAAGTAACTCTCAAAAGTATCTAATATGAAGGGCTCTTCCTCACTTTACAGAATTTTAAATGACCTACCATTTGGAGCCTTCTCCTTAAACCTAGGTAGATATATGGTTCTATAATTGCTCCTATCCTTTGTGTCTAGCACCTTGAATTTATCTATATCAATTACTGTAGAAGAAGCCAAATTTAACCCAAAGACTGTGCCAATAATCTTTTTATTAATTGCGACTAAAACATCTCCATTTGTAGACCTAATTACTTTAGCTACTTCATAATAATGAGAGGCCATTTCTAGGAGTAGTTCAATATCTTCAAACACATTGGTGACTACTAACTTTCCTAGGTCTTGTATCCATACATTTGACAATGGTGAATGAGCATTCCTTTTTCTCCACCAGTGGTAAAATAGCGACCAGCTAGAAATAGGGATTTATGCATCCCTGTATTCAAAATACTTATTGACCAATCAATTCTTGCATTTTGGGCCACTAATTTTCAATTTCTGTGCATAGGAACTAGGGAGTTGGACTATGAGGTCCTCATGTAGACCTCATTTTTGGGAGGTTGAAGGAGCTTGGGCCTTAGGGGGAGCCATTTTTAAATAATAAAATTGAGGTGAGGGTTTTCTTCATTTTCTCTTATAGGGGTTATTGATTTAGGCTTCTAAATAATTTTATGAGAGAAGAAGGGAAAGAAAAACCCTAAAGGGAACAACAGAGTGTAAGAGACAACATGTATGCTACTTACCGAAGTGTTTTGCACAACCAACTTTGAGATGAATGCCAGGGATGTCGTAGTAGTCACCACCCAAATGCTTCAATGCCTCAAATGTCTGAAATGGAAAGTACCAAAGAACTGGAGCATGAGCTATATAAGGATCGCCAATAATTTTAGGGTTAAAACCAATCATGTCTTCCATTACTCCATCTTAATTGAACTAGATTTGCAGAATCGTTAAATTCTTTAAAATTTGAATACCTGTCATTGGATTATGCAAAACTAGCAGAGAATGGATGGCTACGATCAGTTGTAAAGACTTGACGCCACTTAATATGTCATGAAGTGTCCTTTGGGCCAATCAAGAGGTTCCCGCTCATTACCTTGATAAATTATTAGAAATGACATGCCATCAAAATTATGCTATCCTTGTTATGTGGTGGCTTCCGACCATTCCACAGTATGATGTGGCACATTAATTTATGACTTTGCAGAATTGTGGAAAGATACAGGTGCACTCAACTTGGCATGGCCTTCTCCATCTAGACCTTATTTTGTAGCATAGATGCCACATGCCATTTTTCCATGTTTTTACGGATATTTTGGTGAAACCCAGCAGAATGGTGGAAGCCATTGAGAAGTCCCCACATAGCAGTTGGGATCCACCACTTCTTCTTGTTACACTTGATGAATTACTTGAACTGCCAATTAGATTTTGCAAGAAATAGGAGTCTTCTCCATGAGTATTGCTCATCAAATATGGTCCAAGCCAAAGGGCATCAAATTTTCTATGTTTCCCTTTATCTTGAGACCTAGCATTCCATAGTAATACCATATCTGTGATTTGAATCTTTCTTTTAGATGTTCTCTTGTCATGCAAATTTTTGACTTATTGCTGCAATTTGAAATTTCTCTACTGCTCCAGCCTTCTTGTTTCATCTAGTTGACTCACATCACTAATCCTATTTTACATTGCATCAGAGATGTCATTATCATGCTCTTTAATGAACTTAAAAATAGGTAGTAAGTTATTTATGGGCATCCTTGCATCCAAGCCATACACCAGGTCAAATGGGCCTTGTCCAATGGCCTTTTTACAGTTACTCTGTCAACCCAAACAACAAGTCTTAATTTGGTATCCCAAGCTCTCTTGCTCTTTTCAATGACTCTTTTTATAATCTTCATCAAGATCTTGTTGCACCCTGAGGATGGTATGGGGAAGAATAAGAAATTGAGATCCCATACTGGCTATAGAAATTTGTAAATTTTTCAAACCTCAAGCACATTGCATTGTATGAGATTATCTTTACATGCACTACAAATCTTGTCATGACATTATTCATTAGGAAATCAATAAAAACTTTGCTAGTTGCTCTTATGGTAGGGATAGCCTCGACCCATTTGGTGAAGTAATCAGTGGCAACTAGAATCTAGCTATGTCCTCCACTTGACTTGTCACTTATTTCCCCTATGAAATCTCATCCCCATTGTTGAAGGGGAGCTTCCACTATTATGGGCTTGAGGGGCAGATTTCTAGGGAATCCCAATTTCCCTGAGAATCTTTGGCAAGCGTCACAACTACGAATCATTTGGTGAGCATCCTTGAAAATAGTAGGCCACTAATATCCAACTCTAAGAACCTTATGGGTTGTTTTCTTGGCCAGATAATGGTGTCCACATACACCATGGTGCATGTCCTTTAAGACTCCTGATGCCTATCTACTATCTACACATTTGAGTAAAATACCTTCAAAATTCCTTCACCGATGTTCACCCTCTATGATCACATATTTTATAGCTTATAACCTTAGTGTCCTTTTTCATTTTTTAGTCATTCCATCAGGGCACCTGACATATTTTGCAAATAGTGAACAATATTTCTATACCATTCAGAGTTCTTCATGTCACAATTAGCAACTATCTCCTAAATCTCAATATTATTTATTTGATTAGCCTCCAATTTTGATTCAGCCATCAATTTCACTAATCCTTGTACCCTTACCGACTTAGTAATCTAAATATCAATATTGAATTCTTGGATCATGTTGATCTATTTGCATCTTCTTCCAGAAACTTCTTGTTGGGTAAAGACATCCTTGATAGTAGTTGTTGGGACATAAGCAGCAATCGTTGCCCCTACCAGATGGGGTCTAAAATTCTTAATAGACTTTACCAGAGCATAATCCTAGTTCTCAGTTATATCACATTTTAACTCGGCATCTTGGAGAGATTTACTAAAAAATGAAATGGGCTGCTCATAACCCTCATTATTTTTCTGTAGTAAAACAACTGCTATAGTATGGAAAGAAGCAAAATAAAACAACTGGAAAGGTTTGGAAAAAGTAGGGGATTTCAGTACAGGGGCTTCTTTAATGGCTCCCTTGATGGTCTTGAAATCATTCACTAGTTCATCATTCCATGTGATATCCTCCCCCTTCTTTAGCATCTTAGATATTGGTCTAGTGGTTTCTGCAAAATTGGTAACAAATCTCCTGTGGAAATTTACTTGCCTGAAGAAAGACTGAATTGCCTTCATACTTTTCAGTATTGGGATCTTTTAAATAGAAATAACCCTCTCTAGATCAATCCTAATTCCTTCTTTAGACACTATGTGGCCTAAAATCTTTCCTTCTGTCACCCCAAACACACATTTCTTGGGATTTAGAGAAATGTTAAAATTTCATGCATCTCTCAAAACTTCTCTCTAAGTGAGAGTAGTGATCTTGTTCCTTCTTAGAATATGCAGTCAAGTCATCCTGATATACCACCATTATTACATTTATGAGATCAAAATAAGCTACATCCATAGCTCGCTGAAATGTGGCTCTTAAATTAGTCAACCCAAAGGGCATACTAATGTATAGATATGTTCCCCATGGAGTAGTAAATGTAGTTTTATATTTCCCAGATTCTTTGACCATCACTTGGTTATATCCTAAGAAACCATCCATCATAGACAAGAGATCATATCCAGTTACCTTTTGTAGCATGGCTTCCATATTTGGCAATGGATAATTATCTTTTAATGATCCTATATTCCGTTTTCTAAAGTCAACACAAAGCCTGATATCTCCATTCTTTTTTCTAACAAGAAATAGGTTTTAAACCCAAGTGGAATGCCTAATAGGTTTGATAATTCTTCCTTCACTCAATTTGGCTAGTTCTTGCTACATTTTTGGCCTTAAAGTAGGATTTATAGGCCTTTGCTTCTTCCTAAAAGGTTTTGCATCCGATTTTAATGGGATTTCATGATGAAATAAATCCTCCCTATATGCCTTTAAATCATCATAAGACCATGCAAAAACTTTCTTGTGCTTCTTGAGAAAAGAAATTAACATTGCCTTAATTTTAGGGTTCAGTCACTTAGCTACATAGACAAGCTTTAGATGGGCCTCAGTCCCTAGGTTCACCTCTTCAATGTCATTTTGGTGCACTGGAGCAAATCTTAGTCTGTTTGTTGTTTCCATCAAAGACTCTTTCTAGAGTCACCAGTCCCCTTGGAATTCTATTAATTTTCAACTGAATGATCTCATTTCCAAAGATAGTTTGTTTCCATCTATTATCTCCACAAATTATTGAAAATCAATTTCATGTGCATGGTATTCATCCATACAGTTAATGAATTTATAAAGATCTTGATCATCATTAAAAATATGCTAGTGATGAATATTATTAGGGACAGAAGGTCTTGTTAGTATCTCCCCTTTTGAAATTCTTGCTAATGTGATATCCTTAAACTTGACTGCAATATTAGCCAAAAAATTAGCCATAACATTCTTACTCCATTCCACCCAATCAATAGAAAAAGCATCAAACTCTTCTATGGTATCCCAAACATCATTTCTATACTATCCGCGCCTTTTATTTTTGGAGGCATACTTAGATCTAACATGTGAGACTACCAATTTGAAATCTCCCAGAACTCTGAGCTTTTTGAATCCATGGTTAAGGGCCATTTGTAAGCTTGTATGAAAAGTTTCATACTCTAGAACATTATTACTACACGAAAAACTAGATCTAAAGGATGATCTGAATGTTTTTCCTAAAGGAGAAATAAGTAGTATTCCTGCTCCAGAGCCTTCTTTGGAACATGCCCCATTGAACTGAATATACCATAATCCATCCTTATCAGCAACTGATTCAAGGCCATGATCTAATGAATTATATTGATAATTTCTATTGTCCTCAATTTTAAAATTATCTATAGCCACATCTAGGAAGTATACTTTATCACCTTCCTCATTGATGCCATCTATTATTTGGGGACATTTCTTTTCTCTATCAAGCCTTCCTTCCTTACCATCCACGGGAATCAAGGCATATGACATTTGGATACTGCCACCTGCAATAGAAGCCCATTTTATTGACAACATCCCATACATAAGAGGAATGTCCACCATAGTAATATTCATTTTATATTCCCTATGAAGGAACACTGCAAGTCTAAAATTGATATCCTTGATAATTTCAATGATTGGGACTTCTTGGGAATCCATGGAAAAGTACTTCCCATAAGTCTTGGCTACTTGCAAGCTTGAGATTTCCATGACGCTTAATGGCATTATGTTGGCAGAGTCACCTAAGTCAATCATACAATTTTTCACAAATCTTCCTTCTTTCATTAGAGTGACAAAGAAAAGATCTACCTGATAAGGACACTTTTACAAAGTGGTTCCTGAATAGACTTCTTGCACTTTAGTAGTCCACTTCTTAACATCTTTGGAGAGTACTTTCTTTTCTTCAGGGAGCTTGTTATTCTTATTGGCCATCTTAGGTGTATCAGTAACTACATCATTTATTGTAGCCACAACCCTACTCTTATGCTAAGGTATCCTCATCATTTCTAGCAAAGGAACTATCACTCTAATCTACCTAAATATGTGGGCCATGTCCAATGGGAGATAATTGGTAATTATACTAGTACAAGTTGTATTAGTATTTGTAGCAGGGGTCTGATGTGTGTTATTTTAACCATATTTTTCTTCAGCATGGATCTTCTTGGAATTATCCTTTTCTATCAGTACTTTTGCTTTAAGGGGCAGATTATGATGTGGATTAAATTTTTCCCCCACTTTCTTAGGCTTTCCCAAGGATTTTGTATCTCTCTTGGGGTTGGGGACATTCTATTTTGATTTTATGAAAATGCTTCCTGCATTTCCCCTCGTAATACTTTCTCCTTGGTTCTTCTTACTCCCCAGGTTGTAATCACTTTTAACTTGAGCAATCTTGGAAGTAGACAAGGTCTTGATCTCCTCAGTAGAGGGTTTTCTTAATTGGATTTTAGTAACCTTAGTAGTTAATTGAAGAACACAGTTATCATTTGTACTTATTTTTGGGATAGATTTTTGCTTGATCAACTTTCCCTTTTCTATTGTAATCTCATTTTCTAAACACTCACTATCAGAAGTGACATAGTCTTCAATAATATACTCATCGTTTAAAACCATATTCACATTGTGGTCTTCATAATCATCCCCTGCCTCATACTCTTCATATGGGATTGTGTTGTTAGTCATAGATATTGCAACAACACATGATGCAAAAGAGTGGTGGCTTGGCACAACAAACACCATAGGTTTTCATCTACAACATGTACCCCTTAAATTCTCAAAGGGTCAGAGATTTGTTTAGACAAACCCCCTATCATTAGGGGGGATTGGCTTTCCATCTCACCAATTTGATTTGTAAGGTTGATCTACCAACCTTGTCATCTTAAATTGTCTAACAAAGGGAGGCCTATCATTAGGGATCCTCTTATCACTTCTCTACATAAAGTTCTTTATTTCCTTCACCTCCTTCAGTAATTTATCATATTCAGTAGCAACAGGAACCTTGCTTCTTTGCCCTTTGTCTTGTGGGGTGACCTTTACATCTCATATCTTAGAAGTCTTTCCAGATGCCATTCTATTGTTTTCAATGTGTAAGGCTACCTTGAAGTCATTTCTATGATACTAAGGCTCTCTATTCCTTAATTTATATCCCATCTTGGGATCATATGCATTTTGGTATATTACCAAGCACATGTGCTCATTTGGTCTTATGTAAGGAGGGGTCTTATTACTCACATTCAAAAATCTTTCATTGAAATCATGGACATTTTCATTGAATCCCTTTTGAATTCTTGTAAATTAATTTACAAAAAATCATGGGTCAATGTTATCCCCATATTGTTCCTTGAATATCCTTTTAAATTCTATCCAAGAATCAATACTAGTATCAGGTAGGATTATGTACCATTCCCTTGCATCTTCTGTTAAGGATTGTAAGAATAACTTCATTATTACATCTTCACACTCAACCTCAAAATCATCCATCACATTAGAGAATGCCCTTAGGTGATCCTCACCAGATATTACATTATTTCTAGGAAACCTTGGGACAACATTTCTTACTATGTTTTCAATAGGGTTTTGATATCTTGGTATACAAGTAAAATCAATCTGCCTATATCTTGCTGATTGAATTGGTCTTCTAAGAAAAGGATTTATTAAGGCCTGCCATCCCTGGTTACCCAGATTTATTGGGGGATTAGGAGGGTTTCAAATATTTGGTTGGGTATTTACATTAGGCACTATAGGAGGGTTTTGGTTATGTATCCCCACTTGGATTGGATGAGAATTGTGTCCAGCCACTCTATCATATGGATTTTGAAGAGGAGGAGCCTAAAAGGGGTTCAGAGGGATGGAGGACATAAGGTTATTCATCTGGAGTTGGATCAGAGGGTCTTTCTAGACATTAGGTATGTGGTTTTTTATTTTTAGCTTACTTGCCATGGATGCACCAAGGGTATGTTGTCATATGGAGCCTAATCAGACTCGGAGGTTATATTTACCCCACTTTTATCGGTGTGGTTTCCACCCCAAATCCCTACGAGGTCAAGGGGCAGCGCCCCCAAGACAACATTAAGGGGCAGTGCCCCTTGCGGGGTCTAGGGAATAGTATGACCTTATATCTTTATACAGGTCATATTGTTCCTTCTACTTTAGCTATTACAGAGAAAAAACAAACAAGTTCAGGAACAGTTGCTGCAGGTTTGCAGGAAGAGACTGGAAAAGTTGTTGCAAGTTTTGAGACAACACTGTGGCATAATAGACTTGGGCATATGAGTGAAAAAGGTGTGAAGGTACTTCATTCTAAGAAAGTTTTACCAGGTCTAAAATGTATTAATATGGATTTCTGTGAAAGTTGTGTGTATGGAAAATAAAAGAGAGTCAGTTTTCTCAAGGATGGGAAGCAAAAGAAAAATAAAAAGTTGGAGCTTGTGCATATAGATGTATGGGGGCCAACTCAGGTATCTTCTCTTGGTGGCTATTGGTATTATGTTACATTCATAGATGATGCAACTAGGAAGGTATGGATTTATTTCCTTAGGTAGAAATCTGATGTATTTGAAACATTCAAAAAATAGAGAAGCTTGGGGGCTCTAATACTGATTTAGCAGGTTATGTAGACTTAGATTTGGCAGGGAATATTGATACCAGGTAGAGTACTACAGGTTATGTCTTTATTGTAGGTGGAATAGCGGTGATTTGGATTTCCAGGTTATAAAAGGTGGTTGCTTTATCCACCACAGAGGCAAAATATGTAGTTGCAATAGAGGCAAGCAAGGAAATGATATGGCTGTAATCTTTCATGAATGAATTGGGAACACAACAAGTTAACAGTTATTTATTTACGGATAGCCAGAGTGCCATACATCTTGCAAAGAATTCTGCCTTGCATTCAAAGACCAAACACATACAGTTGGTATCACTTCATTTGGTCGGTGTTGGATGATGGACAGTTACAGCTAGCCAAGATACATACAGATGACAATCCAGTAGATATGTTTACACAGGCAGTGACAAGGGAGAAGCTGAGCTCATCTTCAGCTTCGGTTGGTCTTCTAGACTGAAAATAGCAAAAACAGAACAACAGAGTCCAGGGTGCTTATTTCTAGTGGGAGCTACAGGGTCAGTGGTGTTATGATCAGTCTCCAAGCGGGAGATTGTTGTTATATGGAGCCTAATCAGACTCAGAAGTTATATTTACCCCTCTTTTATCGGCGTGACTTGCCCCCCAAATCTGTATGGGGTCAAGGGGCAGCGTCCCTAGCAGGTTCCCTATCACGATATAAGGCGGGGTTGAGGGGCAGCGCCCCCGTGGGGGCTCGGGGGCAACTCCCCTGAAACCTCACATGGTTTTTTATTATTTTATAAAGCACCGGGAGTTATTTTTTTTCATTGACCGACATAAGAAAACCCTATTTTTGTAACTAACAAAATGCTTAATAAAAAGTAGCCAAGGGTTAGGGTTTTGGCATTGTATTTGTAGCATTTTGCAGCAGTATTGAGTTGCAGGGATTGCTGATTGTAATCGGTTTGATTTACTGGATAATAATATTGGACTCTCTGTTTGGTGGATGTAGCCCAAGTTTGGGTGAACCACGTTAAAACTTGTCTCTCGCTGTTATTATTTCTGTGTATTTCTATTCCTCTGTTTAATCCTTATTTGCATTTAATTGATATCTTATGCCGGCTAACCTTAACAAGTGGTATCAGAGTGGGTTGTGTTCGATTATCGTCTACAGGAAAGTCTCATGGTTGAGTGGGAGCAATGGAGAATGAGGGTAAATTGAAGGTTGATAAATTCAATGGGAAGAACTATCAGTTATGGAAGATGCAGATGGAGGACTACCTCTATCAAAAGGATTTATGGATGCCATTGGAAGGAGTAGCCAAGAAATCGGCAACAATGTCTGATGGAGATTAGAATCTTCTTGACAGAAAGGCACTGGGAACCGTTTGATTATGCCTGGCACCATCAGTGGCATTCAATATAACGGAAGCGAAGACAACAGATGGTCTGATGAAAGCTTTAGCAAAATTGTATGAAAAACCGTCAGCCTCAAATAAGGTATTTCTCATGAAGCATTTGTTTAATCTGAAAATGGTTGAAGGTGGATCTGTGACAGATCATTTAAATGAATTTAATATGATTGTCAGTTAATTGACTTTTGTAAATGTAAAATTTGATGAAGAAGTTAGAGCTCTCTTGATATTATGTTCATTGCCTGAAAGCTAGGATAGTTTGGTAATGGCGGTTAGTAACTCTGTTTCTAGTTCAACTACCCTAAAATTTGATGATGTTATTAGTGTTATTCTGAGTGAGGAAATTCATAGGAAAAGCTCAGGTGGATCCACATCAGGCAGTGTTTTGAATGCAGAAAGTAGGGGCAGATCAAAGGAGAGAGGAAAAGGTTCTAGAGGTCATGGGAAGTCATGAGGAAAATCAAAGGACAAAAGATCCCAAACCAGAGGACAGAAGGATTGCTGGTACTATGGAAAACCAGGTCATCTGAAGAATGATTGCTAGTCTCAGAAGAACAAAGAAGGAGAAACAAGAAGGCAATAAGGAAGCAAATGTGGTAAGCAATAAGTTTGAAGATGATGCTTTGATTCTTTCCCTAGCTAATGCTGATGATTCATGGGTTTTAGATTCAGGGGCCTCGTTTCATGCTATGCCCCATAGAAGTTATTTCCTTGATTTTGTCCAAGGGGATTTTGGGCTAGTTTATTTGGGAGATAATGAACCCTGTCAGATTGTTGGAAAGGGAAGAATCAAGATTAAGTTGTAGAATGGAAATCATTGGCTACTACAAGAGGTAAGGCATGTTCCAAGGCTCAGTAGGAATTTAATTTTAGCAGGGCCGCTAACTGAACAAGGTTGCACTGTTACATTTACTGATAAAAATTGGAAGGTTTCAAAAGGTGCCTTAGTAGTAGCAAAAGGTGTGAAAGTAGGCACCTTATATCTTTGTACAGGTCATACTGTTCCTTCTACTTTAGCTATTATAGAGAAAAAACAAACAGGTTCAGGAACAGTTGTTGCAGGTTTACAGGAAGAGACTGGAAAAGTTGCTACAGGTTCTAAGACAACACTGTGGCATAATAGACTTGGGCATATGAGTGAAAAAGGTATGAAGGTACTTCATTCTAAGAAAGTTTTACTAGGTCTGAAATGTATTAATATGGATTTCTGTGAAAGTTGTGTGTATGAAAAATAAAAGAGAGTCAGTTTTCTCAAGGATGGGAAGCAAAAGAAAAATGAAAAGTTAGAGCTTGTACATATAGATGTATGGCGGCCAGCTCAGGTATCTTCTCTTGGTGGCTCTCAGTATTATGTTACGTTCATAGATGATGCAACTAGGAAGGTATGGATTTATTTCCTTAGGAAGAAATCTGATGTATTTGAAACATTCAAAAAATGGAGAAGCTTGGTTGAGAATGAGATAGGTAACAGATTAAAATGTCTCAGATCTGATAATGGCGGTGAGTATTACAACAAAAAAATTGAAGATTATTATTCCTTTAATGGAATTCGTAGGCAGAAAATGATTCCAGGGACTCCACAAGAAAATGGAGTGGCTGAATGCATGAATAAGACAATAATGGAGCGTGCAAGGACCATGGGATTGCATGTTGGACTGCCTTTAAACATGTGGGCAGAGGCTATCAACACTGCTATATATTTAATTAATAAAGATCCTTTAGTTCCTTTGGGCTGTGGTATTCTAGAGGAAGTATGGACATGCAAGAAGGTGAGTTATTCTTTTATGAAAACCTTCAGCTATGAAGCATTTGCACATATAGATTCTGAAAATAGAACTAAGCTGAATGCAAAATCAAAAAAATGTACCTTCGTTGGATATAGCATTGATGAATTTGGTTATAGGCTTTGGGATTTTAAAAATCAGAAAATTGTGAGAAGCAGGGATGTTATATTCAATGAGAAGGTGTTGTACAAAGATCAGTTGCAGCAGCATGAGAAGGAAGATTATGTGGTGTTGGATGATACTCCAAATAGTGATGTTCCAATGGCTCCTCATGCTCTGCAATAGCAACCAGAAATACCACAAACTCCAGTGAATGTTAGACAGTCAACAAGGATAAGTAGACCTCCTAAAAGGTTTTCTCCCTCTTTGTATTCTATTTTGTTAACAGATGCTGGTGAACCAAAAGGGTATGATGAAGCGATGCAGGTGGATACACAAGTTCAGTGGGAGCTTGCAATGAAAGAAGAAATGGACTCCTTGCTGAAAAATCAGACTTAGGAATTATGTAAGTTACGTGCAAGTAACAAGGCTTTACCAAATAAATGGGTTTACAAGCTGAAAGAGGAAGATGGAGGTAAGAAATGATTTAAGGCCAGGTTAGTTGTAAAAGGATTTGCATAGAAAAGGGGCATTGATTTTGATGAAATATTTTCTCCGGTTGTCAAGATGACTTCTATTCGTACTGTTTTAAGTATTGTGGCTGCTGAAGATTTACATTTGGAACAGCTAGATGTTAAAACTGTCTTTCTCCATGGTGAATTGGAGGAGGAGATATATATGGAATAGCCCCAAGGATTTGAGGTCAAAGGTAAGGAGAAATAGGTGTGCAGATTGAAGAAGAGTTTGTATGGCCTGAAACAAGCTCCTCGGCAATGGTATTTGAAATTTGACAGTTTTATGGCTGAGCAAGGCTACAACAGGTGTAATTCAGACCATTATGTTTATTTTAAGAGGTTGGATAATGACATCTACATTATTTTATGTTTATATGTTGATGACATGCTTGTAGCTGGGTCTAACATGGATCACATAAGAGAGTTAAAATAGCAATTAGCACAGTCATTTGCTATGAAGGATTTGCGCACATCAAAACAAATCCTTGGTATGAAAATTTGCAGAGATACGAAGAACAAAAAATTGACTCTATCTCAGGCTGCTTATGTTGAAAAGGTGTTACAGAGATTCCACATGGAGAATGCAAAAGCTGTCAGCACACCTCTGCCTAGTCATTTAAAATTGACCAAAGAGATGTGTCCTAAGACACAAGAGGAGGAAGAGAAAATGTCCAAGGTACCCTATGCTTCAGCTGTAGGAAGTTTAATGTATGCCATGGTATGCACCAAACCAGATATTGCACATGTTGTAGGAATCGTTAGCAAGTATATGAGTCATCCTGGATTAGAGTATTAAAATGCGGTAAAATGGATTCTTAGATATTTGAGAGGTACATCCAATAAACACTTATGTTTTGGGGGCTCTAATACTAATTTAGTAGGTTATGTAGACTCAGATTTGGCAGGGGATATTGATAACAGGTAGAGTACTAGAGATTATGTCTTTACTATAGGTGGAACAACGGTGAGTAGGATTTCCAGGTTACAAAAGGTAGTTGCTTTATCCACCACAGAGGTAGAATATGTAGCTGCAACAGAGGCAAGCAAGGAGATGATATGGCTGCAATCTTTCATGAATGAATTGGGCACACAACAGGTTAACAGTTATTTGTTTACGAATAGCCAGAGTTCCATACATCTTGCAAAGAATTCAGCCTTGCATTCAAAGACCAAACACATATAGTTGAGGTATCACTTCATTCGGTCAGTATTGGATGATGAACAATTATAGCTAGCCAAGATACATACACATGACAATCCAATAGATATGTTTACAAAGGTAGTGATAAGGGAGAAGCTGAGCTCCTATTCAGCTTCGGTTGGTCTTCTAGATTGAAAACAACAAAAACAGAATAGCAAAGTCCAGGGTGCTTATTTCCAGTGGGAGCTACAGGGTCAGTGGTGTTATGATCAGTCTCCAAGTGGGAGATTGTTGTTATATGGAGCTGAATCAGACTCGGAGGTTATATTTACCCCTCTTTTATCGGCGCAACTTCCCCCCCAAATCCATACGGGGTGAAGGGGTAGTGCCCCTTGCGGGGGTTTTGGGGCAGCGCTCCTTGCGGGGTCCAGGGGCAGCACCCCCAAGGCGGGGTTAAGGGGCAGCACCCCTGGCGCATTCCCTGTCATGATATAGGGTGGGGTCAAGGGGCAGCACCCCCATGGGGGCTTGGGGGCAATGCCCCCGAAACCTCACATGATTTTTTATTATTTTATAAAGCACCGGGAGTTTTTTTTTTTTCATTGACTGACATAAGAAAACCCTATTTTTGTAACTGACAAAAAGATTAATAAAAGGCAGCCAAGGGTTAGGGTTTTGGCATTGTATTTGTAGCATTTTCTAGCGGTATTGAGTTGCAGGGATTGCTGATTGTAATCAGTTTGATTTACTGGATAATAATATTGGACTCTCTATTTGGTGGATGTAGCCTGAGTTTGGGTGAACCACGTTAAAACTTGTCTCTTGCTGTTATTATTTTTGTGTATTTCCATTCCTCTATTTAATCTTTATTTGCATTTAATTGATATCTTCTGCCAGCAAACCCTAACAAGTGGTATCAGAGCGGGTTGTGTTCGATTATCATCTGCAGGAAAGTCTCACAGTTGAGTGGGAGCAATGGTGGATGAGGGTAAATTGAAGGTCGATAAATTGAATGGGAAGAACTATCAGTTATGGAAGATGCAGATGGAGGACTACCTCTATCAAAAAGATTTATGGATGCTGTTGTAAGGAGTAGCCAAGAAATCGGCAACAATGTCCGATGAGGATTGGAATCTTCTTGACAGAAAGGTACTGGGAACCATTTGATTGTGCCTAGCACCATCGACGGCATTCAATATAACAAAAGGGAAGACAACAGATGGTCTGATGAAAGCTTTGGCAAATTTGTATGAAAAACTGTCAGCCTCAAATAAGGTATTTCT
The DNA here is from genome assembly GCA_027924645.1 of Cunninghamia lanceolata. Taxonomy (NCBI): domain Eukaryota; kingdom Viridiplantae; phylum Streptophyta; class Pinopsida; order Cupressales; family Cupressaceae; genus Cunninghamia; species Cunninghamia lanceolata. The sequence goes on from BSBN01000582.1 coordinate 6,176,289, forward strand.
CATGAAGCGTTTGTTTAATCTAAAAATGGTTGAAGGTGGATCTATAACAAATCATTTAAATGAATTTAATATGATTGTCAGTCAATTGACTTCTGTAAATGTAAAAGTTGATGAAGAAGTTAGAGCTCTCTTGATATTATGTTCATTGCCTGAAAGCTGGGATAGTTTGGTAATGGCAGTTAGTAACTCTGTTTCTAGTTCAACTACCCTAAAATTTGATGATGTTGTTGGTGTTATTTTGAGTGAGGAAATTCATAGGAAAAGCTTAGGTGGATCCACATCAGGCAGTGTTTTAAATGCAGAAAGCAGGGGTAGATCAAACGAGAGAGGAAAAGTTCTGGAGGTCATGGGAAGTCACGAGAAAAATCAAAGGACAAAAGATTCCAAACTAGAGGATAGAAGGATTGCTGGTACTATGGAAAACTAGGTCATCTGATGAAATATTGCTGGTCTCAAAATAACAAAGAAGGAGACAAACAAGAAGGCAATAAGGAAGCAAATATTGTAAGCAATAAGTGTGAAGATGATGCTTTGATTCTTTCCCTAGATAATGCTGATGATTCATGGGTTTTAGATTCAGGGGCCTTGTTTCATGCTATGCCCCATAGAAGTTATTTCCTTGATTTTGTCCAAGGGGATTTTGGGCTGGTTTATTTGGGAGATAATGAACCTTGTCAGATTGTTAGAAAGGAAAGAATCAAGATTAAGTTGCAGAATGGAAATCATTGGCTACTACAAGAGGTAAGGCATGTTTCAAGGCTCAGTAGGAATTTAATTTCAGCAAGGCAGCTAACTGAACAAGGTTACACTGTTATATTTACTGATAGAAATTGGAAGGTTTCAAAAGGTGCCTTAGTAGTAGCAAAAGGTGTGAAAGTAGGCACCTTATATCATTGTATAGGTCATATTGTTCCTTCTACTTTAGCTATTACAGAGAAAAAATAAATAGGTTCAGGAACAGTTGCTGCAGGTTTGTAGGAAGAGACTGGAAAAGTCGCTATAGGTTCTGAGACAACATTGTGGCATAACAGACTTGAGCATATGAGTGAAAAAGGTATGGAGGTACTTCATTCTAAGAAAGTTTTACCAGGTCTGAAATGTATTAATATGAATTTCTGTGAAAGTTGTGTGTATATAAAATAAAAGAGAGTCAGTTTTTTCAAGGATGGGAAGCAAAAGAAAAATGAAAAGTTGGAGCTTGTGCATATAGATGTATGGGGGCCAACTTAGGTATATTCTCTTGGTGGCTCTCGGTATTATGTTACATTCATAGATGATGCAACTAGGAAGGTATGAATTTATTTCCTTAGGCAGAAATACGATGTATTTGAAACATTCAAAAAATAGAGAAGCTTGGTTGAGAGTAAGATGGGTAATAGATTAAAATGTCTCAGATCTGATAATGGCGGTGAGTATTACAGCAAAGAATTTGAAGATTATTGTTCCTTTAATGGAATTTGTAGGCAGAAAATGGTTCCAGGGACTCCACAGGAAAATGGAGTGGCTGAACGCATGAATAGGACAATAATGGAGCGTGCAAGGACCATGAGATTGCATGCTGGACTGCCTTTAAACATGTGGGCAAAGGCTATCAACACTACTATATATTTAATTAATAGGGGTTCTTCAGTTCCTTTGGGCTGTGGTATTCCAGAGGAAGCATAGACAGGCAAGAAGGTGAGTTATTCTTTTCTGAAAACCTTCAGCTGTGAAGCATTTGCACATATAGATTCTGAAAATAGAACCAAGCTGGATGCAAAATCAAAAAAATGTCCCTTCATTGGATATGGCATTGATGAATTTGTTTATAGGCTTTGGGATTTTGAAAATTAGAAAATTGTGAGAAGCAGGGATGTTATATTCAATGAGAAGGTGTTGTACAAAGATCAGTTATAGTAGCATGAGAAGAAAGAAAAGGATTATGTGGTGTTGGATGATACTCCAAATAGTGATGTTCCAGTGGCTCCTCATGCTCCGCAATAGCAACTAGAAATACCACAAACTCCAGTGAATGTTAGATGGTCAACAAGGATAAGTAGACTTCCTAAAAGGTTTTCTCCCTCTTTGTATTATATTTTGTTAACAGATGCTAGTGAACCAGAAGGGTATGATGAAGCTATGCAGGTGGATACACAAGTTCAGTGGGAGCTTGCAATGAAAGAAGAAATGGACTCCTTGCTGAAAAATCATACTTGGGAATTACGTAAGTTACCTGCAGGTAAAAAGGCTTTACAAAATTTGAGAGGTACATCCAATAAACACTTATGTTTTAGGGGCTCTAATACTGATTTAGCAGGTTATGTAGACTCAGATTTGGTAGAGGATATTGATACTATGCAGAGTACTACAAGTTATGTCTTTGTTGTAGGTGGAACAACGGTGAATTCGATTTCCAAGTTACAAAAGGTGGTTGCTTTATCCACCACAAAGGCAGAATATGTAGCTACAATAGAGGCAAGCAAGGAGATGATATGGCTGCAATCTTTCATGAATGAATTAGGCACACAACAGGTTGATGGTTATTTGTTTACAGATAGCCAGAGTGCCATACATCTTGCAAAGAATTCTCCCTTGCATTTAAAGACCAAACACATACAATTGAGGTATCACTTCATTCGGTCGGTGTTGGATGATGGACAGTTATAGCTGGCCAAGATACATACAGATGACAATCTAGTAGATATGTTTACAAAGGTAGTGACAAGGGAGAAGTTGAGCTCCTATTTAGCTTCGGTTGGTTTTCTAGACTGAAAACAACAAAAACAGAACAGCAGAGTCCAGGGTGCTTATTTCCAGTGGGAGCTACAGGGTCAGTGGTGTTATGATCAGTCTCCAAGTGGGAGATTGTTATTATATGGAGCCTAATTAGACTTGGAGGTTATATTTACCCCTTTTTTATCGGTGCAGCTTCCCCCCCAAATCTGTATGGGGTCAAGGGGTAGCACCCCTTGCGGGGGTTTGGGGGCAGTGCCCCCAAGATGGAGTCAAGGGGCAGCACCCTTTGCGGGGTGCAGGGGTAGCGCCCCCAAGACGAGGTCAAGGGATAACGCCCCTTATGGGGTCAAGAGGCAACACCCCTAAGACGGGGTCAAGGGGCAACGCCCCCAAGACGGGGTCAAGGGGCAACGCCCCCAAGACAGGGTCAAGGGGCAGTGCCCCTAGCGTGTTCCCTGTCGCAATACAAGGCAGGGTCGAGGGGCAGCGGCCCCATGGGGGCTCGGGGGCAATGCCCCTGAAACCTCACATGGTTTTTTATTATTTTATAAAGCACCGGGAGTTTTTTTTTTTCATTCACCGACATAAGAAAACCCTATTTTTGTAACTAACAAAAAGCTTAATAAAAAGCGGCCAAGGGTTAGGGTTTTGGCATTATATTTGTAGCATTTTGGAGTGGTATTGAGTTGCAGGGATTGCTGATTGTAATCGGTTTGATTCACTGGATAATAATATTGGACTCTCTATTTGGTGCATGTAGCTCAAGTTTGGGTGAACCCCGTTAAAACTTATCTCTTGCTGTTATTATTTCTGTGTATTTCCATTCCTCTGTTTAATCTTTATTTGCATTTAGTTGATATCTTCTGCTGGCTAACCCTAACATGGTACCACTATTGTCAACAACAATTGGTTTATTCATATTTTGTAATCTCAAAAGTAACTCCTCTTTCCTTTTTAATGTTTCCATCCTGGCTATCCTGAGGGTCAACTCCCTAACATCTTTATCTAATTCTTCATCTATCTGATTTGTGCCATCTAGGCTATGTTAGCATTTGGGCATTTAGTTGTACTAATGGATTTAGCCTTTCTTATTTTGGGAGAGTGCAATCTCACATATGGTGTCTCAATCATAAACTCTTGAGTACTTTGCATAGGGATTGCTAGGGATTCTCTCAAGGGGGTGACCCTATCATTTTGTGATACAGGAGACGGTTCCTCAAAAAATGTCTAATCACCCTCAGAGTCAACTTGACCCTCTTAAACATTTTTACTTGCATATATAATACTATGATCTCTTCTTTCTTTCCTTGTTTGTAGATTATTAGTACTATCACCCAAAAGAGGCACAACAAATGTCCTAAGATCACAAATGGGAGGGGAAGTGTACTCACTTGATTCTTTAGTTCTCCACCTTTGAGGAACAGGCTCTTGAATTAGGGGCTTATTAGGATGCCCCTATTGCTGTGATCTCCTTCCATCTATTTTTACCTTGCAATGGGTTAGAAATCTCAACAAAATTACTAGTCACGTTAGAGAAACAATAAAGAAAAGGAAAATTGTTATTTGAACAATGGACCTATCTTTCTTAACTAAATAGAACTATATGATAGTTTTCAAAATAACATATAGACAGAAGTCTTTCTTAAGAGTAATTTTCCTTATCACTATGGGTAAGGAAAACCTTATCAGAGTCACCATCCTTTTCAGGGGATAATAATGAAAATAAATTTTATGCAAACTCTAAAGACCCATGGCAAACTACTACATTGATGTTAGAACTTTATAGACAAAGCCCCCAGTAGAGTCGCCAATATGTTGGTTGTTTTAAATTCGCAACATGTTCAAAAGAAAACAACTCTATAAAATAGCCACGTCTAATAACTAATCTATCTCAAGGGATTTGCCAACAAACAGGAAAAGGGTTTTCAATCCTTTTCCTTTGCACTTTAGGCTCTATAAGACCAAGGAGGGTGCTCCTAATACTGCTTTTGACTTCTAGGGTTTCTCAATACTTTCTAAAAACACTACTCTAATCACATATGTTCAGAACCTTAAAATGCTTAAAGAATTACTGAAATAGTGAAGTAATGGGCTAGATTCTCAAGATTTAACATAATTCTTTGTAGAAATACATGTAAATAAACTAATGTTAAAAATAAATATACAAATGAAACTGTTCTTTGATTTTATAAATGATGAGGGAGATTAATAGAGAACAATAATTAGCAGTTCAAGTAATTCTCCAATCATATTTTGTGAGAAATAGGAGTCTTCTCCATGATTATTGCTCATCAAGTATGGTCCAAGCCAAACGGCATCAAAATTTCCATGTTTCCCTTTATCTTGAGACCTGGCATTCCATAGTAATACCATATCTATGATTTGAATCTTTCTTTCAGATGTTCTCTTGTCATGCAGATTTTTGACTTATTGCTGCAATTTGAAATTTCTGTACTGCTCCAACCTTCTTGTTTCATCTAGTTGAGTCACCTGACTAATCCTATTTTGTATTGCATCAGAGATGTCATCATCATGCTCTTTAATGAACTTAAAAATAGGTAGTAAGTTATTTATGGGCATCCTTGCATCCAAGCCATACACTAGGTCAAATGGGTCTTGTCCAATGGCCTTTTACAATTACTCTGTCAGCCCAAACAACAAGTCTTAATTTGGTATCTCAAGCTCTCTTGTTCTTTTCAATGACTCTTTTTATAATCTTCATCAAGATCTTCTTGCACCATGAGGATTGTATGGGGAAGAATAAGAAATTGAGATCCCATACTGACTATAGAAATTTGTAAATTCTTCAGACCTAAAGCACATTGCATTGTCTGAGATTATCTTTACATGCACTACAAATCTTGTCATGACATTATTCATTAGGAAATCAATAAAAACTTTAATAGTTGCTCTTATGGTAGGGATAGCCTCAACCCATTTGGTGAAGTAATCAATGGCAACTAGAATCTAGCTATGTCCTCCACTTGACTTTTCACTTATTTGCCCTATGAAATCTAATCTCCCTTGTTGAATGGGAGCTTCCACTATTATGGGCCTGAGGGGCAGATTTCTAGAGAATCTCAATCTCCCTGAGAATCTTTGGCAAGCGTCACAACTACGAACCATTTCGTGAGCATCCTTGAAAATAGTAGGCCACCAATATCTAGCTCTAAGAACTTTATGGTTTGTTTCCTTGGCCATATAATGGCCTCCACATATACCATGGTGCATATCCTTTAAGACTCCTGATGCCTGTCTACTGTCTACACATTTGAGTAAAATACCTTCAAAATTCCTCCACTAAAGTTCACCCTCTATGATCACATATTTTATAACTTGTGACCTTAGTGTCCTTTTTCATTTTTTATTCATTCCATCAAGGCACCTAACATATTTTGCAAATAGTGAACAACATTTCTATACCATTCAGAGTTCTTCATGTCACAATCAGCAACTATCTCCCGAATCTGAATATTATTTATTTGATTAGCCTCCAAGTTTGATTCAGTCATCAATTTCACTAATCCTTGTACCCTTACCGACTTAGTAATCTAAATATCAATATTGAATTCTTGGATCATGTTGATCTATTTGCATCTTCTTCCAGAAACTTCTTGTTGGGTAAAGACATCCTTGATAGTAGTTGTTGGGACATAAGCAGCAATCGTTGCCCCTACCAGATGGGGTCTAAAATTATTAATAAACTTTACTAGAGCATAATCCTATTTCTCAGTTATATCATATTTTAACATGGCATCTTGGAGAGATTTACTAAAAAATGAAATGGGTTGCTCATAACCCTCATTATTTTTCTGTAGTAAAACAACTGCTATAGCATGAAAAGAAGCAAAATAAAACAACTGGAAAGGTTTGGAAAAAGTAGGGGATTTTAGTACAGGGGCTTCTTTAATGGTTCCCTTGATGTTCTTGAAATCATTCACTAGTTCGTCATTCCATGTGATATCCTCCCCCTTCTTTAGCATCTTGGATATTGGTCTAGTGGTTTCTACAAAATTGGTAACAAATCTCCTTCGGAAATTTACTTGCCTGAAGAAAGTCTGAATTGCCTTAATACTTTTGGGTATTGGGATCTTTTAAATAGAAACAACCCTCTCTAGATCAATCCTAATTCCTTCCTTAGACACTATGTGGCCTAAAATCTTTCCTTCTGTCACCCCAAACACACATTTCTTGGGATTTAGAGAAATGTGAAATTTCATGCATCTCTCAAAAATTCTCTCTAAGTGAGAGTAGTGATCTTGTTCCTTGTTAGAATATGCAGTCAAGTCATCCTGATATACCACCATTATTACATTTATGAGATCAAAATAAGCTACATCCATAGCTTGCTGAAATGTGGCTCTTACATTAGTCAACCCAAAGGGCATCCTAATGTATACATATGTTCTCCATGGAGTAGTAAATATGGTTTTGTATTTCTCAGATTCTTTAACCATCACTTGGTTATATCCTAAGAAACCATCCATCATAGATAAGAGATCATATCCAGTTACCTTTTGTAGCATGGCCTCCATATTTGGCAATGGATAACTATCTTTTAATGATGCTATATTTAGTTTTCTAAAGTCAACACAAAGCCTGATATCTCCATTCTTTTTTCTAATAGGAACTAGGTTTGAAACCCAAGTGGAATGCCTAATAGGTTTGATAATTCCTCCACTCAATTTGGCTAGTTCTTGCTACATTTTTGGCTTCAGAGTAGGATTTATAGGCCTTTGCTTCTACCTAAAAGGTTTTGCATCTAGTTTTAATGGGATTTCATGATGAAATAAATCCTCCCTACATGCCTTTAAATCATCATAAGACCATGCAAATACTTTCTTGTGCTTCTTGAGCAAAGAAATTAACATTGCCTTAATTTTAGGGTTCAGGGGCTTACCTACATAGACAAGCTTTAGATGGGCCTCAGTCCCTAGGTCACCTCTTCGAGGTCATTTTAGTGCACTGGATCAAATATTATAGTTTGTTTGTTGTTTCCATCAAAGACTCTTTCTAGAGCCACTAGTCCCCTTAGAATTCTATTAGTTTTCAACTAAATGATCTCATTTCCAAAGATAGTTTGTTTTCCATCTATTGTCTCCACAAATTATTGAAAATTAATTTCATGTGCATGGTATTCATCCATATAGTTAATGAATTTATAAAGATCCTGATCATCATTAAAAATATGCTAGTGATGAATATTATTAGGGACAAAAGTTCTTGTTAGTATCTTCCCTTTTGAAATTATTGCTAATGTGATATCCTAAAACTTGACTGCAATATTAGCCAAAAAATTATCCATAACATTCTTACTCCATTCCACCCAATCAATAGAAAAAGAATTAAACTCTTCTATGGTATCCCAAACAACATTTCTATACTATTCGAGCCTTTTATTTTTGGAGGCATACTTAGATCTAACATGCGAGACTACTAATTCAAAATCTCCCAGAACTTTGAGCTTTTTGAATCCATGGTTATGGGCCGTTTGTAAGCTTGTACGAAAAGCCTCATACTCTACAACATTGTTAGTACATGAAAAACCAAATCTAAAGGATGATCTAAATGTTTTTCCAAAAGAAGAAATAAGTACTATTCCTGCTCCAGAGCCTTCTTTGGAACATGCCCCATTAAACTGCATATACCATAATCTATCCTTATCAGCAACTGATTCAAGGCCATGATCTAATGAATTATCTTGATCATTTATAATGACCTCAATTTTAAAATTATCTATAGCCACATCCAGGAAGTATACTTTATCACCTTCCTCATTGATGCCATCTATTATTTGGGGACATTTCTTTTCTCTATCAACCCTTACTTCCTTACCATCCATGGGAATCATGGCATATGATGAATCAATTTGGATACTGCCACCCACAATAGAAGCCCATTTTATTGACCACATCCCATACATAAGAGGAATGTCCACCACAGTAATATTCATTTTGTACTCCTTATGAAGGAACACTGCAAGTCTAAAACTGATATCCTTAATAATTCCAATGATTGGGACTTCTTGGGAATCCATAGAAAATCACTTCCCATAAGTCTTGGCTACTTGCAAGCCTAAGATTTCCATGACACTTAATGGCATTATGTTGGTAGAGTCACTTGAGTCAATCATACATTTTTTCACAAATCTTCCTTCTTTCATTAGAGTGACAAAGAAAAGATCTACCTGAGAAGAACACTTTTGCAAAGTGGTTCCTGAATAGACTTCTGGCACTTTAGTAGTCCACTGCTTAACATCTTTGGAGAGTACTTTCTTTTCTTCAAGGAGCTTGTTATTCTTATTGGCCATATCAGGTGTATGAGGAACTACATCATTTATTGTAGCTAGAACCCTACTCTTATGCTCAGGTATACTTATCATTTCTAGTAAAGGAACTATCACTCTAATTTGACTAAATATGTGGGCCATGTCCAATGGGACATACTTGGGCATTATACTAGTACAAGTTGTATTAGTATTTGTAGCAGGGGTCTGATGTGCGTTATTTTAACCATATTTTTCTTTAGCATGGATCTTCTTGGAATTATCCTTTTCTATTAGTACTTTTGCTTTAAGGGGCGGATTATGATGTGGATTACATTTTCCCCCCACTTTCTTAGGATTTCCCAAAGATTTTGTATCTCTCTTGGGGTTGGGGACATTCTATTTTTCTTTTATGAAAATGCATCTTGCATTTCCCCTCGTACTACTTTCTCCTTGGTTCTTCTTACTCCCCAGGTTGTAATCACTTTTAACTTGAGCAATCTTGGAAGAAGACAAGGTCTTGATCTCCTTAGTAGAGGGTCTTCTTTTTTTTTTAAAATGCGCCTGGTAAACTTTTTAACATGACCGGTGACGCTCGTGCGACATGTCCTCCGACTCCACGCGAATGCTTTTGCCCAGAGCAATGAACTGGTGAGGCCACAACTGGGGGACCTCATCCCCTAGGAAGAACACTTCAAACCCGTGAGCTCATTGGCCCAGCAAAGGCGTAAAGCCTTGCGAGCTCATTGGCCCAACAGGGGTTTGAACTCTGGTGGCTGCCACTACATCCTAAGTGACTTAACTACCGAACCATGCCATCATCGGCTCAGTAGAGGGTCTTCTTAATTGGATGTCAGTAACCTTAATATTTAATTGAAGAACACAGTTATCATTTGTACTTATTTTTGGGATAGATTTTTGCTTGATCAACTTTCCCTTTTCTATTGTAATCTAATTTTCTAAGCACTCATTATCAGAAGTGACATAGTCTTCAATAATATACTCATCGTTTAAAACCATATTCACATTGTGGTCTTCATAATCATCCCCCGCCTCATACTCTTCATATGGGATTGTGTTGTTAGTCATAGATATTGCAACAACACATGATGCAAAAGAGTGGGGGCTTGGCACAAAAAACACCATAGGTTTTCATCTACAACATGTACCCCTTAAATTCTCAAAGGGTCAGGGATTTGTTTAGACAAACCCCCTATTATTAGGGGGGATTGGCTTTCCATCTCGCCAATTTGATTTGTAAGGTTGATCTGCCAACCTTGTCATCTTATCTTGTCTAACAAAGAGAGGCCTATCATTAGGGATCCTCTTATCACTTCTCTCCATAGAGTTCTTTATTTCCTTCACCTCCTTCCATAATTTATCATATTCAGCAGCAATAGGAACCTTGCTGCTTTGCCCTTTGTCTTGTGGGGTGACTTTTACATCTCATATCTTAGAAGTCTTTCCAGATGCCATTCTATTGTTTTCAATGAGTAAGGCTACTTTGAAATCATTTTTATGAGTCTGAGGCTCTCTCTTCCTTAATTCATATCCCATCTTGGGATCATATCCATTTTGGTATATTACCAAGCACATGTGCTTATTTGGTCTTATGTAAGTAGGGGTCTTATTACTCACCTTCAAATATCTTTCATTGAAATCATGTACATTTTCATTGAATCCCTTTTGAATTCTTGTAAATTCATCTACAACAAATCATGGGTCAATCTTATCCCCATATTGTTCCTTGAATATCCTTTTAAATTCTATCCAAGAATCAATACTAGTATCAGGTAGGTTTCTATACCATTCCCTTGCATCTTCTATTAAGGATTGTAAGAATAACTTCATTATTACATCTTCACACTCAACCTCAAAATCATCCATCACATTACAGAATGCCCTTAGGTGATCCTCACCAGATATTACATTATTTCTTGGAAACCTGAGGACAACATTTCTTACTGTGTTTTCAATAGGGTTTTGATATCTTGGCATACGAGTAAAATCAATCTGCCTATATCTTGCTGATTGAATTCGTCTTCTAAGAAAAGGATTTATTAAGGCTTGCCATTCTTGGTTACCCAGATTGATTGGGGGATTAGGAGGGTTTTGAATATTTGGTTGGCAATTTATATTAGGCACTATAGGAGGGTTTTGGTTATGTATCCCCTCTTGGATTGGATGAGAATTGTGTCCAGCCACTCTATCATATGGATTTTGAGGAGGAGGAGCCTAAAAGGGGTTCAGAGGGATGGAGGACATAGGGTTATTCATCTAGAGTTGGATCAGGGGGTCTTTCTAGACATTAGGTACATGTCTTGTTCTTTTTAGCCTACTTGCCATGGATGCACCAAGGGTACCACTATTGTCAACAACAATTGGTTTATTCATATTTTCTAATCTCAGAAGGAACTCCTCTTTCCTTTTTAATGTTTCCATCCTAGCTATCCTAAGGGTCAACTCCCTAACATCTTTATCTAATTCTTCATCTATCTGATTTGTGCCATCTAGGCTACGTTAGCATTTGGGCATTCAGTTGTATGGATGGATTTAGCCTTTCTTATTTTGGGAGAGTGCAATCTCACATATGGTGTCTCAATCACAGACTCCTGAGTGTTTTGCATAGGGATTGATAGGGATTCTCTCAAGGGGGTGACCCTATCATTTTGTGATACAGGAAGCGGTTCCTCAAAAAATATCTCATCACCCTCAGAGTCAACTTGACCCTCTAAAACATTTTTACTTGCATATATAATACTATGATCTCTTCTTTCTTTCCTTGTTTGTAGATTATTAGTACTATCACCCAAAAGAGGCACAACAAATGTCCTAAGATCACAAATGGGAGGGGAAGTGTACTCACTTGATTCTTTAGTTCTCCACCTTTGAGAAACAGGCTCTTGAATTAGGGGCTTATTAGGATGCCCCTGTTGCTGTAATCTCCTTCCATACATTTTTACCTTGCAAGGGGTTAGAAATCTCAACAAAATTACTAGTCACGTTAGAGAAACGATAAAGAAAAGGAAAATTGTTATTTGAACAATGGACCTATCTTTCTTAACTAAATAGAACGATATGATAGTTTTCAAAATAACATATAGACAAAAATCTTTCTTAAGAGTAATTTTCCTAATCACTATGGGTAAGGAAAACCTTATTAGAGTCACCATCCTTTTCCGGGGATAATAATGAAAATAAATTTTATGCAAACTCTAAAAACCCATGACAAACTACTGCATTGATGTTAGAACTTTATAGACAAAGTCCCCAGTAGAGTCACCAATATGTTGGTTGTTTCAAATTCCCAACATATTCCAAAGAAAACAAATCTATAAAATAGCCACGTCTAATAACTAATCTATCTCAAGGGATTTGCCAACAAATAGGAAAAGGGTTTTCAATCCTTTTCCTTTACACTTTAGGCTCTGTAAGACCAAGGAGGGTGCTCCTAATAGTTCTTTTGACTTGGGGTTTCTCAATACTTTCTCAAAACACTGCTCTAAACACATATGTTCTGAACCTTAAAATGCTTAAAGAATTACTGAAATAGTGAAGTAATGGGCTAGATTCTCAAGCTTTAACACAATTCTTTATAGAAGAACATGTAAATAAACTAATGTTAAAAATGAATATAGAAATGAAACTGTTCTTTGATTTTATAAATGATCAGGGAGATTAAGAGAGAACAATAATCCTAAGAGATCGATGTCTAAATCCAGGATCACAGAGTCAAAATGAATATAAATGAAACCAGGTATAGCAATGCATTCCCAACTTGTATAAGAATACTACAATGATGCATTAGACCATTACACCTTGAAATTAGTCCAGAACTAATTCCACTTACGAATCCCTGCATACATTTACTATATCCGATATGTTCCTTAAAGCATTAAATAATATTTGCATTGGAAAGACTGTGAAATGAATAAAATTAATATTTAATCAAAGTGTATTTAGAAATATAGTGAATGACACAACTGTTGGAGACAATATAGTTTGAACCTTGACAATATATTCAAAAATAATGAGCTAGTATAGTTATACTAATAGCTAGAAATACAAACAAGTCTATTCTCAAGAAGAAACACCTAGAAGTAGAAAAGTCCTTAATTATGATTATGTACTTGTGCTGTAAAATTTTCTCCAAGATCCTTGTCAATGGGTTCTGAATTCCCTTTTATAGAAAGAAGGGAGAAAACAAGCTTTCTAGACCTAAAGACAGATGTCACATTTACATTTGACAAATTTCCAACAATCAAAAACAAAGATAACTGATTATGATCAGATGTTTTCATAGGAGTAGAAGTTGTTACATGTGCATCCACAAAACAAGTCACCTTGGAAAATGTGCATTAAAAATTGTGATAACAAACTCTGTCGACATATCTCCACTCTCTTAATTTTGTCCTTCCTAAAAACTATTTGATGCTTTAGAAAAGGATGAAAAGGAAACCACTACGAGAAAAATATACCCACCCCTTTTAGAATTAAGAATATATTCATGCTAATTCCAAACAAGAAAAGATTCATAGAAGCATATTTGTAACTTGGAAAAAGGAATAAGTAACAACATTCAACCTTATGCAACTCCACAATGCTTAAGACCTCATATGTCAGGCAAGTCATTAGCTTTCTCATCCCAGGATCTATATTGCTCCTCTGTTGGCCATTGAAAGGTGATGAGACTATTCACATAGGACACATATTTGTTGTTGTATTTGCCTAAAGTTGATTCAGATTCCCTAGTGAAATCCACTGCAAGTTGACAAGAATCCCATAATTTGTTGATATGTCATCTAAACAGGGGAATGTCAATCTTGTGACCTTGGAAGATAAAGAAATAAATGGTTGAGATGATAGCATTGAATTGAATGATCTAGAAATGATAGGGCTTGATATTATCATTATCCATCTTAATTGCAAGAATTACTCCAGTTTCATCATTGTCAAAGTTCTGAATCAATTTCAATGCTTCTTTTGCTACCATGTAGATTAAAATGATTTCTTTAGGAGCAACAGGTTCATGAGTTGATCCCTTATAAATACCTAGTAAAGAAGTTATCCTGGGGATCCACCTACCAAATAAAGGCATTGTTTGCCCCTTATCTTCAGTTATTTTCTTAGTGACTTGAGACAAGTCAAAGTAACACCTATAGATATTAACTGCCTTATCTAAAATTTTATCCATCAATAATCTCAAAATACTTGAAACAATAAGTGAATTATCCTTTTGCTGACTGTTAATAGAACTTGCAAAGATTTATTCAAAAGCATCAATTGATTTGTTGCCTTAATTCCTCATTCTACTTTTCAAGTACAGATTTTGATGGGGAAGAAAGATCAGAAAATAGAAAACTAGAATCTTTTATTGCCAAAACTATTTGAGGTGACGCTGATGTTGAACCTAGCTATTCTTGTTGTTGCCACTGGATTTCCCTCTCCTTCAACTTATTGTATTCATGCAATAAATGCATGTGGTCATCTTATATTTCATCAAACCTTTTCTAAAGCGTATCGGTGGCTGCCTTACTAAACTTTGCAACTTCCACTACCATCTTAGATGCCTATGGAATAAGGGTATCAAATACTCTCTTAACTATTAGGCCACCATTTAAATATCTATTAGGTTCTACCACTAATGGCTTATCAGTGTTGGAGGCCAAAGCCCAAATAGATAAGGTTTCCCATTTTGGATTGAACCCAGCTCTTGACAATGCAGCCTCGGCCTCTTCTTTAGTGGAAAATACTTTCTGATCTTGTCTTCTTACAGTGTCTAAAGGGTCATCCCACAATAATGGGTTCTACATTTTGGCCAAACTTGACATTGAAATCAACATTTTAAACTAAATCTTCACTTTATGACACCTATAGCCACTAAACCATTAGGAATTTGAAGATGATGAAACTAGTGATTTGTGAGATTTTATTTGTAGATTCTAAATATATTTTTAGAAAAATTGGAGTTAAATAGTAAATTTTTTTGCGTCTCCATTGATAACTAGTTTTAGTAGTAAACAACACTTTTTAAAAGTGATATGTATTCTGTAGCACATAACTTTTTTTTTACAAATGATAAAATTCTGATTCTTTTGAATTTAGATTGGTAACATCGATATATAGGGCATGCATTTGGTTTCATAATGTTTTATTGAATATTTATTTTTTAATTAAGTTTTGAAGTCAAACCAATTATAATTTAGATAGACGTATTTTGTAAAACATAACTTTTTCTGTATGTATCGAAACACAATTCTTTTTATTGAAACAAGGACATTAATACCTAGGGCATAGATTTTTCTTTAGATTTTTTTTTCACTAATTTACTAATTTTCCATGTGTGTAGAATAGATAACTTGATTTTCGGTGAAAAACCTACATTCACAAGAAATAAAAAATAAATATAATAATCAAATTAAATATATTTAAAATTATACTTTTTGGGAAGCTTATAATAAGGACTACATACTTACAAAAAAAAAATTTAAAGTAATTCATTTGATGCCCCAAAAGGTAAATCAAAAGTGGTTTTTATCAGCATTTTGATAGTTGTAGAGGAGACTCCATTATAGGTATGGTTTAAAACTAGCGGGGTTCTATCCAATGGGATTTGAATCTAAGGGGGTTTGATCAAACCCTCTACAATTAAAATACTTTAAATGGAACCTTCCAAGGATTAAATCAATATATTTTCTAAAAATATGTGATTTCAATAAAAAATTAGGATGTCCCAGAAAGTGTAACCCATTATTGTGGCAGCACCTCAGAATAATAGTAGAAGCTATACGCCACTCAGGGGGTAATAAAATTCCACTATCTCTGATCATCTTTCTACCTTGTTTTGGAGTAATATCTTTAACTTCCTCCTTCATCTTTGTGAGTATATTGATGGATACTTGTTCTTGAGTTTCTTGAGGAGATTGAGACATTTCTTCCTCCAATGTCTTTTTGTACTCACTTCTCCTACACTTCCATAAGAACTCAGAAATTTCCTTACAATTAACAAATTCATCATCACTTATGAAATTTTTACAAGCCACAACCCTCATGTAATCTGAAATGTCCTCACCTTGAATGGAAATGTCAGTGATTTTGTTCAAAGGTAACTACTCGGGTTCATCTTTGCTAGGGGAAGGCATTGTATGTTGTATTTCTTCCTCAGTGATTTCCATTACTTCTTCATCATCATCCAGATAATAATCTAAGGGGCCTTGTTCAATTTACCTCCTCTTTAGAGATGACTCCCTATGAGGAGAATCCAACTCAATTACTGTCATAGAAGGGGGATATACTTGTGGAACTGGTAAAAGAGACAAAGTAAGTTGAGTTTGTGGAGGGGCTTGTGGAGCTTGTTGTCTAACTTCCTCCTTTTTGACTCTTTTGTTAAAGGTATACTTCACTTGATTACTAGTAGGCGGTAGGTATGATGGCCTTTCTTCTTCTTTGGGTTCAACAGACTTGCTATCCTTTATGACAATCAATTCATCAATATTTGATAAAATATTTTTTATCTTGTTAATGGGATCAACAATGTCTAGGTAAACTCACCTGTAAGAAGGCTTCTTCTTTATCATTCCTTCATCATATTTCATATGCATAGCCCATTTTGTTTTTTTCACGTTAACTTCTTCAGTATTGGAATTTCTGATGACATCTTCAAGGAAAAACAACTGATGGGCAAAGGCAGACCTATTGATACTCCTTCTAAACTTATTTATGAAACCCTTAGGATCAAAGAATCTGACATGTTCTTGCTTCATATTAAAAATAGTTATTTTATCATTCAATTTAACAAATCCTTCCCTATTAAATTTAAAGTAAAAAAAAAGAAACAGTTAGATATGGGAAGAAATATCCTTTTTTCTATCCTACAAGGTGAATCCTTTCTGACTAAACCAATTGCCAAATTACCTCTAAGAAACCAACCCTTAGTGGCACATACTTGGGAAAAACATGAGGACCAACATGGGTACCATATACTCTCAAAACTGTTCATTACTCATGGAGAAAGAAATCTTGCCAATTGTACTTAATTTTTAAAATAGGCATTGGGTAAGTGCAAGCAGATGGGGGGCCAAAAAGGGGTCTTAAGTGGCCACTTTTTTTTCTAAAATCCGGAAATGCTGGCCTTTGATGAGAAATTGAGCATAGTTACACTCAAAATTTTAAGATGCAACAAAAATAATATTCATAGTACTCCGAGTCTACTTTCTAAACTACTAATGTTTTTTGAAAATGGTATAGATTAAGGGGTTTAAAAGAGGGAGCCATAGAAATTAGTGTTGTTTCTGTCAAAAAAACATAATATAGCATGTTTTCTGGCTTCCTTAAAAGGTTAAGTTTATTTTGGCATTTTTAAAATCACTTTGGTGAGAAATTAGCTAACATGTAGTTTATGGCCAATTTTTCTGATAAATTTTTAATGAATATTTGATTTTTTACTAATTTTCAAAGTGGACACATCCTGAAAAACAAAATTTTGGTCGTGCTACCCCTATAAATTTTGAAAACTAATTGAAAATATATATTTTTAATATGTGTAGAATGGAGTCTAGTTTCTAAAAATGTATTTTTTAAAAATTTCAATGAACAGTTAATTTACAATGAAAAAAAGACCAAACACTAGTTTTTTCCCATAAACGGACACACAAACAAAAGAAATTAAAGATGAAAGGCTTAACATTGTCAAAATGTAAAAAAAATTACATCATTAAATAGCTAAGAGAAAGCCTAAAATTACCTAGGTGTTTGATTTGTTCGACCTTGAAACACAATGTAAATCTGAGGGTTAGCACGAACGAAATTATGTGACATCCTATAGAATATGCAAAAACATGTCTTTGGATTCCCAAAGCAAAATATAATGCAAGCGCATTATAACCCAAGCGCATTATAACGTGAGCGCATTATAACATGCTCATGTTATGTTTTTTTTGCATTTTTCCCTTTTTACAAAAGTTTGCCCAATGTTTGTCATGTTTGAAATAACTCGAGTGCGTTATAATGCACTCGCATTATGTTTCCCTTGGAATGTTTTATGTTCAAGGTTATTAAGCATGTATGTATGTATGCTTGTATGTATGTATTGATGTATGTATGTATGCATATATGTATGTATGTATACTTATATGTATGTATGTATGTATGTATATATGTATGCTTGTATGTATGTATGTATGGTTGTATGTATGCATGCTTGCATGTATGTGTGATAGGTGAAAGTCAGGTGTGGAAGATCAGACATAGTCATGAAACCCTAACCCTACCATCATCAAGGAATCTAACCTAAATGAAATCAAAGGATAATGCAATTCAAGCATAACATCACCTAGATCGTGCGATTCCTTGTTTGAGAGAGAGATGTGGACTGCTTCTTCAACGATAAGCAATTACAAAGCTGAAAGCTGCCATTGATGGATGATAAAAGCTCGAATGCTCGAATGCTCAAGATGATAATGGAGGTGCTATATGATTGCTGGATTGCTAGATTGCTGGATTGCTATATGATTTCTGGCTGTCTCATATGGAGTGAGAGGCTGTTTATATAGGACTCAACCAAGATCAATCAACGGTGGAGATTCAGAGGCTATGTGAATGGCTAAGATTGAAAGTTACTAAATTTAGGTCCAATTAGTTGTGCATGTGAAAGATTTTAAATGAAAGTTGTCTTACAACACATGATGAATGGGAAATGGACAAGTGTTGAAATGTGATAAATGATAAAGGCTTAATTCAAATAAAGTATTTGAATTAGTTGGGATATGAGTTGGAAATTAATTAAATAAATAAAATTTATATAATTAATAGGATAAATGCATAAAATGGGATAAGACATGATGTGGAATTAATTAAATAAATACAATTTATTTAATTAATTGGCTAAGTGAATGAGAATGGGATTTTAATTAAATAAATAAAATTTATTTAATTAATTGGATAATGGATTAGTGATTTAACAAGGTGTCACTAGACATGGACAAATTTGGGTGTCTACATTTTGCCCCTCTTTGATACAATGTTCGATAGAACGTTGTGTCAAAGAAGATGTGAGATGCGTTCGATAAACAAGTTATGCCCCAGTGTAACTGGCAGGTGATGCCCCCTCGAGAGGTAAGCCAGGCAAACCAGGAAGGGCTGGGTTGGCTCTCGATAGAAGAAAAGGCGGAAAAGAGGGCAAACGCAAAGGAAAGGGGGGTTGCATGGAAGAAAATAGGCTGTGGTATAGAAGAATTAGGGTTTGGAGAAGGGCTATAAGTAGGGGCTTCAAGGGCAAATAGGCTCATTTGTGCTCATTTGTGCTTAGAAACTTAGAGAAATCCAGAGCTCCTGAGAGTGAGAGTGGCAGAGCTAGCAGGATGGTGATTCCATGCAGAGATCATCGTGCGGAGCGAGTGAGGACACATGGACGACCAGAGGGAGCAGGCGCACCGGTATGTTTCAAAACTTTTCCCAAAAGCGTGCATTTAATAGCCTAGAAGCATAATTAATTCACACACGTCACCAAAAGCGACTAGTTTAGGACATGGCACATATAGGTCGCTTATGTAGGAAAAGAGGTCGCTTAAAGTAGTTTAGGTCGCTTATAGACGCGGGTAGGTCGCTTAGGGAAAATGAGGTCGCATCCTGTCGGCGGGAAAATATCGGCGAAAATGCGCATATAGGTGAAAACTAGTCGCTTATGAGCAGATAGTAGTTGCATAGAGTAGTGTAGCTCGCATAGGACTAGAAACAGTTCGCATATGGTAGAGAGCTCGCGTATAGGGCGAAAATAAGTGCATATAGTGATTGGGCTCGCGTATAAGGATAAAATAGGCGCATTTAGGAAAAGGGCTCGATGTTAGGGTAAATAGAGGTGCATGTGGGATATGGCTCGCATATAAAGCAAGGATAAGCGCATATGGCAATAAAGGTCGCGTATAGGAAAACAGTAAGCGCATGACGTAAAAGAGCTCGCGTTTGGTCAGAACAGGAGCGCAAATGGTAAAGGGGGTCGCTAGTGAGCAAAAAAAGGTCGCATGTGGTAAAGTGAACCACATATGGTAGGTGTAGGATAAAATAGCAGATAGATAGGCAGATTTTGATATGAATGATTAATGGGATGGACTGACAAGAGTAAATGGATGATGCAGGATGTACTACCGCCATTGCTATCACGAGAGCCCCATCTGAGAGATTTGCGGCTGGTGAGACGGTTGGATGCAGAGGAGCTGCTGGTGTTAGAGATCCTGGGTTTGGAGCATGTTTCACGATTAGAGCCAGTTCAGGCACATCGAGGGTTGATGACTGCGATGGTGGAGCGATGGATGAGCGAGCATAGTTCATTCTTGTTATCGACAGGTGAGGCGACCATCACCTTAGAGGATGTGTTCTGGATTTTGAGGATTCCGATAGATGGGGATCATGTAGATTATGATCCAGAGATGGGCCCAGCGGCATTCAGGAGATTGTTTGGGAAACCAGACATCGGAGCAGAGGGTTCAGAGATACCGATGGGGAGGATGGAGGAGCTCTGTGACAGGTTGCAGCGGGTGGTAGTGGCTATCATTAGATGGCTAGTGGGTGATAGGAGAGCCAGAGGGTTTCCTGTAGGATGGGGGACAGTGATGGAGGGCATGTTCTCCTATGGCATGAGATATGCATGGGCAGAGTGCGTGTTGGGACAGCTCTATCATTACCTGCATGATTGCGCATATATGTTTGGAGCGAGCATGTCAGTAGGAGTGACAGTTTTGCATGTATGGGCTTATGAGCACATTCCAGTGACGAGACCAGAGGGATGGGTTGCTAGAGCAGTAGGAGAGCCATTTGCACGGATGTATAGAGGAGCCTTGACGTATCGACAGCGCCGAGGGGTGGTATACTGGCGACGGAGGTTGGATGAGATAGACAGATTTGTATGGAGGCCATGGCTAGGATGTGAGCAGTGGGAGGAGGAGGATACCGAGCTTGCTTATGCTAGACAGGCGAGGTACATTTTTGGATGCGGCGTGTACATTATAGAGCGTTATTTGCCAGAGAGAGCCTTGAGACAGTTCGGAGAGGCACAGGCAGTACCTGTACGGGATGCTGTTTTTGGGAGGACGAGACAGGAGGTGTTCGATTGGGGTCCAGAGGTTGTGGTGGACACAGCCTTGGCAGAGAGAGATGGATTGCAGCCAGTAGCATGGCAGTGGAGATAGGGTCTTGCAGATCCAGGTACATTGCCAGAGTATGATACACACTGGGCGACAGCTAGGCCGACTCGGTTGACACGAGATGGAGAGATTGGGGAGATTGGGATGGAGAGGCCAATTCGGAGGCGACGACGACGGGCTCCACCAGCACAGGCAGTAGTGCCAGCTGCACCAGGGATACAGATGCCAGGGCAGGTGCCAGGTCAGCCTGCTATATTAGCACAGCCACAGGCACAGATCAGAGCAGGAGATGATGTGGGTATTCAGCAGCTGCAGAGACGGATCAGAGAGGAGAGGAGATGGAGGCAGCGGGCACAGATGAGGCTGAGGAGAGTGGAGATGGATAGGCATCAGGCCGTGATTAGTTTGAGGCATGCTAGGGCACAGGCACAGACTTATCAGGCTCAGCTACAGTTGGGAGCTCAGAGAGGAGATGGACAGGATGATGGTGCTCTCGCAAGAGTTACAGGAGAGAGGGATACAGCTAGGCAGCATGAGCAGATGATGAGGCTTGAGCGAGATACTGCAGTACAGCAGGAGCAGGCTATGAGAGCAGAGAGAGATGGTCTGCGAGCTGAGAGGGATGGTCTGCGAGCTGAGAGAGACAGGGCAGTGCAGCAGCTGCAGGTTATGACTAGTGAGCGGGATAGAGCAGTGACTACCTTGGGGACTGATGGAGCTACCATGTACTTGGCCACACAGTTGACAACGGTACAGGCCGAGCTTTGGAGAGTGCAGGGTGAGGCTGAGTATTATAGTGGCTTATATTATGGAGCTGTGCCGGCAGAGCAGAGACAGCCTAGCTTCAGGAGCAGGTCAGGGGCTTCGAGCTCACGGAGGTTAGGTGGATCTCGGTCAGTAGCTTCAGTGATGGGGCCACCGAGAGATGGAGGACCAGGTACAGGACCTGTTGGTGGTGGTGGTCAGGGCGAGGGAGCTGGCAGTAGTCGCTAGGGCATACCTTGTTGACATTGTATCATGATGAGGCCTAGAGCCATTGTTGTACATTCATTCTTTTTCAGGGCACAGCTTGTATTGTAGACACTTGTATTTTGACACACATGTATATATATATATGGCAGTTTTGGCAATCTATATGATGTTATAATGGTTGTGATGTTGATATTATGATGGCTATGCATGTTATGTGTATGGATTATATATGGATTATGGATGGATGTTTATGCAAATGGTAATTGATAGAAAATGTTTGAATATGTAAAAGGTAATGATATGAATAGATGTATGCATATAGGCAGATGGTAAAGAAAAAGATATGGACTTATGTATGGCTAATACTTGTTTTGCAGGAGCAGAAATATGGACAAAGGATGATGGAAATGATTGATCTTGGCTGAGGATAACGGAACGAATGGATAGATAGAATGAATAAGATAGGATGATGATGGGCAGCTTTCAAGTAATTGCTTAAAATGAAAAGAAATGCAGTCCTTATGTTTGATATAGCATATGGATGTTATGCACCAGGGCATAAGAAACCAAGGTGTCAAGGTATCCAATGCGTAACTAGCATGTTACAATCTTGTCTGAACGCATGTGGTCAAGTTGTGGAGCCAACATGCACAAGATATGAATAACAGCTAGTGTTGGACTTTGACGCTACAAACAATGGTTTGAACTTATCTCCACTACACATAATGATAGCTTGCTGGTTATATGTATGGAGTTAGTCTTAACATAGAATAGTCTCAAATGCATAAGAGACTGTTTAGCTTCTCAGATGCTAGAGATATTGATATGTAAGATGCTAATCCCAACACGTACAAGATACCAAGACGCATAGGAAGAGAATAAGATCATCCCGCAAACACGGCATACGAAAGCTATATGACCATGCCCTAGTCCTTACTTCATCGCAACATACCAAGATATAAAGAGATCATGGCAGTCTTGACTAGGTATAGAAAAGGGACAAAAGATAAATCAAAAGATAAAACAAAAGATACTGTCATCACGTTCTCTTGCCAAATTTGGGTGCCCTTGGATAGATTAAGCTGGCGCCTTGTTAAGAGGAAAGCTACATCCTGTTGAAGGCTAAAGTTGTTGATAAACTGCTATAGCAAATGTTGACTTAAGGCATGCGGACAAATAGCTTCTGGCTTACCTGTGATTGGTTAAAGTGCTGGAGCTTGCAATAGACACATGGATTGCTTCCTGTTTGAGCTGATCAAAGAGAAGAAGATGGATGATGAATGAAGATGAAGAAGATGGGGTGGATCATCTATGCTTGAGTACTAGAAACTTCCTTCGTATTCCAGACTGCCTACATACCCTGTATCCACGGGATCAAAGCACATTTACGATGAAGATGAGACATGATGAATATGTAGTTCTGGGTTTTATTGATGATGTATGTGATGAAAGATAGAAGAATGTGAGCTGAAAGATTGAAAGATGTTTAGAAGAAAAGATGACAGATGAAAGGGGCTATCGTCTTAGCCTGAATCAGAGTGCTTCCTTCGCATCTCAGATTGCCTACATACCCTGTATCCACGGGATCAAGGCGTCAACGATAGAGCTAAATGTAGTTCTTATTGATGTGGCTAATCGATTGGATGTTTGATCAAGCGATGTTTGTTGCGATTGTTGGATGAATGTGGATGGAGTTGCGAAGGTATGAACCCTGGTTGCAAGTCGTTAGGTCGTATTTGTCGGTGGACATGTGCCATGGTTGAAGTTGATAAGGTGTACTGTGTTGTAAGCTGAGTAGTTTGACATGTTATGAGCTAGAGATAACAGGATCCACTTCCAAATAAGACTCAACAAATGCCCCCAGTGTGGGATGAGGTTTATTATGCAGAAGCGACAATGCAGAAAAGATGTAGCCAAGATGCTAAGGTGCCAAAAGATATAGATATCACGACAATGTCTCAAGTATGATAGCTAGCATTGGCAAGGGATGAAGAGGAAAGGTTATGTGTGAGATTGCGATAGGGCTTATGAGCATGGCTGATACAAGATGCAGTGGGGAAAATGATCAAACGAACCAAACAAATGAAGGAAGCTGGTCACTACACATAGCGCCTGTTTGCCAGGTTTTCACTATGGTACTTATCTAAGGCGCCTGTTTACCAGGTTTTCACCAGAGGACGGATTATTTATTGGATTTTTTTTTTTTTTTTTTTGGCTTTTTATGATTTTTTTGTGGTTTTTTGGGGGATAGCTGAGATTCATGGATAAAACTTCTTGAGATGAACGCTGTTGACGGGTTCATCCAAGGGAATGCCTTCAGGTGTTGACAAAGTGTATGCACCGGATCCATAGACTGCTGTGATAATGAAAGGACCAAGCCAATTTGGTTCAAACTTGCCCTGTTTCTCTCGATGCTGTTGATTCCTTTGGTTTTCTTTAAGGACAAGGTCGCCAACCTGAAATCTGCGTTCTCTGATCTTCTTGTTGTAGCTGCGGCGTAGCCAGTTTTGATAGACTTGAAGATGGTTCAATGCTGTGAGGCGGCGTTCATCTAAGAGCGCAAGATCATGGAGTCGGGACACTCGATATTCTTCATCTGAGATAGTATGTTGCAAAGATATGCGCAAAGAGGGGATCTCAACCTCGATAGGCAAAATAGCTTCAGTGCCATAGACTAGAGCATAGGGTGTGGCGCCAGTAGGAGTTCTGACACTTGTTCTATATGCCCATAAAGCAGGATGCAGTTGTAGATGCCAATCTCGACCAGCTTCATTAATAGTCTTTTTAAGGATCTTGATGATTGTCTTATTAGAGGCTTCAGCTTGACCGTTGCTCTGAGGATAATAAGGCGTAGAGAACCTATGTTGAATATGAAACTTATTGCAAAGATCCCTAACCTCTTGGTTCTTGAAAGGCCAGCCATTGTCTGTGACAATAGCTTGAGGAACTCCATAACGGCAGATGATGTAATGTAGGATGAATTTAGCTATTTGTTTACCTGTGATGTAGGTCATTGGTATGGCTTCTACCCACTTTGTGAAATACTCAGTGGCAGTGATAATAAACTTATGACCATTTGATGAAGTAGGATGGATTTTACCCACAAGATCAAGTCCCCATTGCGAAAAAGGCCATGGAGTGACAATAGGCTGAAGCTCATGTGCTGGTGCATGTATTAGATCTCCATGTTTCTGACATTGTAGACATCTCCTTGCAAATTGTTGGGCATCTTTTTCCATAGTTGGCCAATAGTATCCTGCTCTTAGAAGTTTCTTAACAAGGCCAGGGCCAGCGGAATGCGAACCACAGACACCTTCATGTACTTCACGTAAGGTTGTTTTTGCTTCCTCAGAATCAAGACATCTAAGAAGGATACCATCAAGACTCCGGCGATAAAGGGTGTCTCCTAAGATAGTGTAACAAGAGGCTCGACAGATAAAAGTTTTACGCTGGGTGTTGGATAGTTGAAGAGGCAAGGTGTGATTACGGAGATACTCGTATATATCTTTGTACCACAACGAGTTGGGACCAACAATCTCACATATGAGCTCAGACTGTGGAACTTCAAATGCTGGGATCAAAAGCTGTTCGACCAAGAATTCACATTTATGGGTGTTAGATGGCATGTCTAAAAGAGATCCAATCATAGCCATGGCATCGGCTGCTCTGTTTTGTAGTCTTGGAATTTGCTCAAAGGTAATGTCCTCAAAATATTGCTTGAAATCGTCCACCATTAGCTTATATGGAAGAAGCTTCTCGTCTTTTGTTTGATATTCATCTAAGACCTATTTGATAACCAGCTGAGAATCGCCAAAGACTTGTAACTGTTTGATAGCCCATTGTACTGCCATGCGCAAACCTGTTATTAAAGCTTCATACTCTGCTATGTTGTTGGTACATGGGAATGCTATTCTGTATGATTTAGGTATGCAGTCTCCTTGGGGAGTGACAAACAAGATACCTACTCCAGATCCGTGTTGAGTGTATGATCCATCAAAGTATAGCTGCCATCGTGCTGGAGAGCTTAAATTAAACAATCCTTCATCAGGGAATTCTGGATATATTGGCTGAATGCCTGTGATAGGTGCTGCAGCTAATTGATCAGCAATGACTTGTCCTTTGATAGATTTACGGTTCACATATTGTATGTCAAATTCACTCAAGATCATAACCCATTTTGCTAATCTCCCTGTGAGAAGTGCTTTTGAAAGGAGATACTTGAGGGGATCCACATTAGAGATGAGCTTTGTTGTTTGGTTCAGCATATAGTGTCGCAACTTTTGAGAAGCAAACACTAATGCTAAACAAGCCTTTTCCATGAACGAGTAATTGAGTTCATATCCCACAAGAGTTCTGCTGATGTAGTAGATAGCTTGTTCTTTTCCTGAATCATCATGTTGAGCTAAAAGTGCACCCAATGCTGGGGTTGTTGATGATATATAAAGCAGTAATGGACGATCAAGTACAGGAGGTATTAACACAGGAGGTGTTGCCAAGTATTCCTTTATCTTGTCAAAAGCCTGTTGACACTTTTCATCCCACTTAAAAGGTTCACCCTTACGAAGAAGATGCTGAAAAGGATGACATTTATCTGCGAGTTGTGAGATAAATCTACGGATAGATTGTAGCCTACCCTGTAAACTGCGGAGCTGTTTGAGATTCGTTGGTGGAGGCATTTCTATGATAGCTTTTACCTTAGCTGGGTCCACTTCTATCCCTCGTCGAGACACAATATATCCCAATAGTTTTCCTGATGTTACGCCAAATACACACTTCTTTGGGTTTAGTCTAACTTGGTATTTTTCTAATCGATCAAAAATTTGTGCCAATACTTGTAGATGTCCTTCCCTTGTCTTAGATTTTCCCAGGATGTCATCAACATAGTCTTCCATGATAGTATGAAAAAGGTCATGAAAAATAACTGTCATGGCTCATTGATATGTAGCTCCAGCATTTTTGAGACCAAAAGGCATTACAACCCAGCAATATGTGCCCCATGGACAAATAAAAGATGTTTTATCTTGGTCTTCCTCTGCTATTCTGATTTGATTATAACCAGAAAATCCATCCATCAAAGATAGCATTTCATGTCCTGCTGTAAGATCAACAATGTTGTCTATGCTTGGTAATGGAAAATCGTCTTTAGGACATGCTTTGTTAAGATCTCTAAAGTCTGTGCAGCAGCGAACTCGTCCATCTGGTTTTGCTACAGGTACCAAGTTTGAAACCCATTCTGGATAATCAATAGGCTTTATGAACTTTGCTTCTAACAGTTTCTGAATTTCTGCTTTGACCAATAAGGCAACTTGTGGATGCATTTTGCACAATTTTTGTTTGATAGGCTTTGCATCAGGGAATACTGCTAAATGATGTACTACAAGTGAAGGATCTAGTCCTGGCATGTCCGCATAAGTCCATGCAAAATTTATAGCTCGTCTCAGAAAAAATGCTGTGAAGTTCTTTCGTTCTTGCTCGGATAGTGATGTTGCCAAAAAAGTGATCTTCGGATTTTGTTCTGTCCCCAAGTTCATGTCTTGTGATTTTTCAACTAGCACAGTTGATTTCTCATGGTAATCAGCGGCAACAGGAAGATCAAATCCCTCATCCTTAGGCGCCTCAGAGAGGTTTTCACCTTCGGATACGTCCTTTATTTTTACTTTTTCATGGTCAAGAGGCGCCTTGCGGTTTTCACCTAGTGACCTATCTTGTTGAATTTTGTTTATTTCACTTTTGCGACTGAAGGATTTGATACTTCTACCGAAATATGCTAGTTTAGGCAATTCCATCATGAAACCTGCTTTGTGATCACCCAATGGGATACCTTGTCTCAAACCCATGAATTCTGCAATGGCTTCGTCATTTTCAAATGTATCTAATATCGGTGCCCCCTGTTGGTCCCAATCGATGAGGTCAGGATATACGAGTGAGAGGCTAAAGGAGGGATCGTGATGGCTAGAAGAGGTTGCGGAAAACATGAAGATGGAATGTTCTTGAAAAAGGTCGGTGATATGAAGGGAGGAGTCGTCGATGATATCCAAGTTAGAAGTCTCTCCTACCGAAGAAGGTCCAACGTCAATATCGGAAATACACTTAATGTCTTTGGGTCGCGGTACCTCCGGTTGGTAACCAAGGCCTTGCTTATTAAACTTCTTAGACACAATAAGGGGCTCAATAGGTCCTTGTTCCTGTGATCCCAAGCCGCCATGTCCTTTATAGCCCATGTTCTTTATGATACGAAACCCTTTGTTGTATCGCTCTACTTCAAGTTGGACTTGGTCATTTTCATCAAAGAATATCCAAGAGTCGATGTCCTCAATGTCTTCGTCATCCAAGAAACCGCCTTTAATGAATACAGTAGGGGGAGCTTTGATAACAGTGGAGGATGAAGTGGGCTTAGATGTAGAGGGCTTACCGTAGGATTTAGGAGATAATGGAAGGGTACCAATGCAACAGGATTCCTGCAATTTGTATTCACTAGGGCCTTGTTCGGTATATTTGATATGGAGGTTGGAAGCGGCTTTGCTAGATGAGGGCTTGAGAAGATCGGATGGGTCTACATAGGAGGATGACGGATATGCCTCAGTGTTGAGAGGGATATGGTTTGGACTCTGATATTTAGCTTGAAAGGCATGGAAAAACTCAAATGGATTGGGATCAGCTTGAATGGTAACTTCAACACCCTTATGTGGAAATTTAAGGCATTGGTGATATGTAGATGGAACTGCTTTAAGGGTATGGATCCAAGGGCGACCGAGGATGATGTTGTAAGGCAAATCAATATCAAGGACTTGACAACAAGTTTCTGTAATGACCGGTCCAACTTGAATAGGCAATAAGATGATCCCTTCAGTATCTCTTTCAGCGTCATCATATGCTCTGATGGTAATAACCTTGGAGGTGTCTACATTTTTCTCAGAATATCCCAATTGTTTGATAAGTTTCAAAGAACATATATTTAGACCAGCTCCCCCATCTATCAAGACTCGTTTGATACGGCGTTGGTTAACAAATACTTCAATATGGAGGGCCTCATTGTGTGACGGATGAATGGAGGGTTGAAGATCTTTGTCGAAAAAGGTTAAATGACAAGGGGCTACAAGGCTAGCGACCATGGATTGAAATTGTGTGATATTAATATTATTAGGCACCGAAGACTCTTGTAAGGCCTTATCAAGGATAGCTTTATGTGCGGGTGATATGCGGAGCAGCTCAAGGATAGATATGTGTGCGGGTGTTTTACCAAGTTGATCCAAGAGGTTATAGTCAGAGAGAGGTTGAGGAGGATGAGGAGGTGCTCCTTGAATGGTAACTCGACCTCTTCGCGTGGTTACGGCACAATCAGGTGCTCCTTGGACGGTAATGGTAGAAATGCAAGCATGGTCAATGCGGCCAATGGTAGATGCTACATAGCTATAGGGAATAGCATTTCCAGCTTGAAGATTATTTGTCTGATCATGAGATGGAAGTGGATTCTTGAAAGTCTCTAGATCATAGTTTGATGTGGATTGTTGAGCAGGTTGAGCTGTTGAAGGTGTGACGTTGATTAGACCTTGATCAATGCAGTCTTGGATAACATGTTTTAAGCGCATACAACCATTTGTTTTGTGTCCTTTAACTCGATGGTAATCACAATACTCATTCTCTTTGTACCAAGGAGCTCGAAAGAGTGGTTCGCCATTTGGTGGTGCATCGGGTAGAATAACGTCTCCGGCTTGAAGCAGCTTCCAAAGAATAACTTCCATGGGTTCCACTAATGGTGTAAATTGTCGGCGTGGATTAGAAGTTTGGCGTTGGTTTCTTAGTTGTGGAAAAGGCTGTCTTGGTGGAGAGGCTGCTTGAATGTTGATGGGAGCTCTCATAGTTTGGATATTCTTTGTATCAACAATACCGTCATTGACAACATTCTTGTTCTTGTTCCAAAAGCGAGACTTATCATTGGAATTTTGGGGAGAATCTTTGTTATCACGAAAGATCTTGATAGTTCCTTTGGCAATTAAGGCTCGTTCAATAATAACTCCTTTGGAAACTAGTTCATCAAAGGTGCTAGCACTTTGCAATTGTAGCTGGAATGATAGTTCAGGATGAAGATTTTGAACAAAAATGTCAAGCTGTTGTTTCTCAGGGATTTCCCATGATAATTTGCTAGCCATATTACGCCATCGTTGGGTAAATGAGGAAAAGGTTTCACCATTGCGTTGTTTGTTGTTGACAAGGTCATTCATGTTTACCTCATGTTCAATGTTGAAGGCAAAATGTGATCGAAACTTGTTTGCCAATTCTGAAAAAGTCTTAATTCCTGGAGGTAAATGGGAAAACCATTCGAGAGCTTGTCCTGCTAAGCTTCGAGGAAATAGTCTCAAGAGATATGTATCATCATAGGCAACATCGAGACATGCCACGAAAAAGGCTCGAAGATGGTCGTCTGGATTTCCTTTCCCTTTGTACTTATCAAATTGTGGGATTTCAAAGTGTGGTGGAAAAGGTATCATATTAAGAGACTTGTCAAATGGATAGGCGCATATGTTTTCGAGAGAGAAAGGTTTCTTGCCTTGTCCTACCCTTTCATCGATCATCTGTCGGATATCGGCTGAGGATAACTGCTGTTGTTGCGAAGGGGGTGGAGTGTGATATGAGATATATTGTGGTTGCGGTTGTGGTATATGTGGAGTTGTGACTGTTTGTTGTGGTTGTGGGATGTACGAAGCTGTGACTATTTGTTGGGGTTGTGTGCCCACAATGTATGTCAAAGGAGTGGTATGTGACATGTATGTGTTAGAGGATTGCTGTCCTTGAGACACAAGTGGCAAGTGGGTGTGCATTACATGAGAAGTGGATGTTGGATTGATAGTAGCAGATGGTTGGGAAGTTGGGATTGAATTCATGACATGGTAAGTGACGGAGGGATTGGTAGATACGACAGAAGGACGAACATTGGGGTTGGTATTTTGGACAATATGAGGATTGGTATATGTCATGTGTTGGGTGATATTAGAGAAGCCTTGGGTAGCATAAGAGGGATTGATGGTGTGTGAAGGATTGGAGGAAGCGGATAGCATGGATGTAAGCTGATCAACATAAGTGATCTTATTGTTTGGATTGGCTTGAGAAATGAGGGGATCACTCATGTCAATAAGACTAACATTGGGATTATAGGATAACATGGAGGAATTAGCAGTTGGTGTATGAGATTTGGTAGAGTGTAATGGGTGTGAAGCATGGACAACATGTGTTGTTGGAATGGTTTGAGAGGTATGCACACCGTAAGATATGGGAATTGCTTGTGATGCTTGAAGTGTTTGCGCTTGTGTTGCATGGACAGCTTGTGTTACTTGAGGCATGGAAACAGTCATGGTAGAAGGAGAGATATGTTGAGGGACATGAAAAGGTGGGATGTTGAGGTTTTGTGACATGAGAGGAAGCACATTGGTGGGCACTATCAATGGTTCTAAAGTATGCTCTGATCGTGGTAACTCAAATGAAGCAACAATAGGCAATGAGGATGATGTTTGCGAGGTAATAGGAGATGATGCGACTATAGTAGATGGTCTATTCGCAACAACAGCAGTAGTGTTGGGATCGTGCTCTCTAATAGTGGATATATCAAAGTCTTTAGGTAGTTTAGCACCCATGCGAGCAAGTTGGAGAAAACAGCGATCAGGCTCAGATATCATGAGTTTCTCAACTTGGTCCCATAGATAGGTATCTTGGAATTCTGATGAGTCATCTTGAGATTGTTCTTTGAAAGTTTCCAAGGATGGTGGAGGGTGCATTTGTTGTGAAGATGATTCGCCCCTAGTGTACCCTTGAGGTATAAACATATGAGAAGGCATACCAGTTGTGAATTGAGTTGCATCCTTAAGAGGTGTCGTGAATTGTTTCATCTCAGCTTGCAATTTGGCATCCATTTCAGCTTTCAATTTGGCTTCTATTTCAGCTCGATATTGACTCCTTGTTTGAGGCATGATGTTGATGATGAAGTTGAGCTTGTCAAAGTTTTGAGACCCAAAAGATGATAATTGGCTAATTGGTTGATTGGTTGTTGTTTTGGTTTGCTGGTTTGGCTAAGTTGCTTGGTTGATTTGTTTTGGCTGAGTTGTTGTTGGTTGTCCCTAGAGGTAGCTTAATCACTCAAGGGAAAGATTGTTTGCTGTTGATGTTTGTTGGAGCTAAAGCTAGAAGAGATTGTTTGCTGAAGCTAAAGCTGAAGGATGTTTGTTGGCTGAAGCTAAAACTGAAGGTTGTTTGTTGATTGAAATGATTGGATTGATGTCTGATTTGCTGGTTGGGGTCTCAAAAAGATGGAAAAGCTAATGAGTTGTGATTGATTGATAAGCTCAGAATAGGAGACAAAGTCCAGGTATTTGCTGTTGATCAAAGAGAGGCCTGAAAGCTGATGTTTGAGGTTCAAGCAAGCTGGTCCTGAGGCTAATTTAGCTGATGCACTGAGATTTGCAGGAATTTTAGCTACAGGCGACTGATGATAGCTCAAAGGTGACTCAAAGGATGCTAAAGGTGATTAATGATAGCTCATATGCGACCTGGTTTAGTGTTTTGACAGAAAAATGACAGTGCTAACCAGAAGCCAATGCTATGCCAGAGGCGATGACTGTTGGTTCAAAGGCGATTTTCTGTTGATTAGAGGCGACTCAGATATCCCTAAAGGCGACAGTCTGTTGTTCAGAGGCGAGCTTGTTCAGGAATCAGGCAAATAACTGCGGCTTAAAGGCGATCTAGCTCAGACTCAGATGCGACTTGGTTCAGACAGTAGGCGATCAGCTGTGGTTCAAAAGCGATTCTGTTCAAGCAAAAGGCGATCAACTGTGGTTTAAAAGTGATTCTGTTTAGGCAATATGCAGGCAGTTGTTGCTTAAAAGCGATGCAGTTCAGGCAGTATGCGAGTCACTACAGTTCAAAAGCGATGTCGATGGTCTGTGCGAGCAGTTTAGGTTCAAAAGTGACTGTGTTTGTGGAACAGTGGTCTGATTTTGCAGTTTTTTCAGCAAGAAAACAATGATAACAGTCACTCACACTCACAACAAGCACAAACTGATACAACCTAGGCTAGGATAGGACAGTATCTGTTGAATCCCCTAGCTACGCCTATTCAAAGCGGGTAGCTCCAGGATCTTGGTAGCACCGGCTCCTCCTTACATTTGCACACACTTCTCACGCATACCAAGATCCAGGATTCTTATAAGGCTTGACCCTCTCCAAACCTTTAGATTGTCCCTGCTACCTCAGCTAAGAACCGCATGAATCGGGGCCGCTTCAAGGGTTTTGCCCTCTGCGTCAACAGATAGAAGGTTTTTGGCTACTACACAAAGTTGCTAATAAGGGCATCCGTTCGGGTGGCTATACATGCGGCAGCGCTACTCTCCGTTATGGAGTCTCCCAGCCTCCAAGGGTTGCGCCTTGGAGGGTTTTGGGGGAGGTTGGCTGTCGGTATAACACAACTGCACCCGTTGTTTGTGGCTTTCGACACAAACACTTTTCTTATATAGCGGTTCGGAAGGACTTGGCTTTAGCCCATTACCGCTTGGGTCGTATCCCTTCTCACACCGGGAAGGCAGGCCCTCTAAAGATAATGACAAGTTCTCATACACCCAAGATCCATTTGATAGGTAAGGGGAGAGGATACTTTTGTCATTAAATTTGGGTTACAATCAGGCACATGCAAGCAATCAAAAAAGATAAATCAAGCACGGAGCAAACAGTAGTTCATTTTAAGCACCAAGCCCAAATATGCCTAATTTAGTGAAAAAAACCACAAATCTTGGACCGATCGAACCTGCAACAGATATGTCAGTAGTTTGATAACCTCCTTTCTTGGACAGATTGATAAGATGCTGCGCAAATACCCAATTAATAGCCAAAAATCAAAATGGAACTGAAACAGACTTGAAAACAACAGAGCTTTACCAGATGCGATTCACTGTTGATCAAAAGCGACCTCTATTTTAACAGAGGCGAATGACTGCGGATCATATGCGACGCGTAAAAACACAGGATGCGACGCCTGTCAGCTCATAAGCGATGCAGATTGGCCACAAGCGATCTATTGAGGGCTGGATGCGACCTGTTTCTGCAAAAACACAGCCGATAAACAAAAACCCTAGCCTAGTAGGCGAACAATATCAGTCCATAAGCGATACAAATGAATGAAAAAGTGGCCTCTGTCGTGTTATATGCGATCCCGATATACCAGAAGCGACCTGTTGTAAGTCAAAAGTGACCTGTCTCTGCAAGACAAAAAACTAAACCCTAACCTGCACAAGCGAACATTATTAGCTCATAAGCGATTCAGATCAGAATAAAAGCGCGCACTGTTAGGTCAAAAGTGATGCGAAATTGTGCAAAGGTGGCTCCTGTTAGGTTAAAAGTGATCTGATTATGCGCAAAAGCGGCAGCTATTAGGTCAAAAGTGGTAAATACAGTGAACACAGTCACATACATTACAGGCGATCATTTTAAAGATAAAAACGATATGTTTCACCTGAAGCGTCGACTGTTTATTCAAAGGCGATCCAGAGAGGAATATGCGGCTTGTTCCAGCTGAGAAGCGACGCAAAAATTCAGAAGCGGCGGCTGTTTGTTTAAAAGCGACTGGAATTTTCTGCGAGCACCTGCAAAATCTGACCTTCAAAGAAACAACTCCAAAAAACGAAGTTAATCAGGGACGTGAGTCCCACCGAGCGTGCCAAAATGTGATAGGTGAAAGTCAGGTGTGGAAGATCAGACATAGTCATGAAACCCTAACCCTACCATCATCAAGGAATCTAACCTAAATGAAATCAAAGGATAATGCAATTCAAGCATAACATCACCTAGATCATGCGATTCCTTGTTTGAGAGAGAGATGTGGACTGCTTCTTCAATGATAAGCAATTACAAAGATGAAAGTTGCCATTGATGGATGATAAAAGCTCGAATGCTCGAATGCTCAAGATGATAATGGAGGTGCTATATGATTGCTGGATTGCTAGATTGCTGGATTGCTATATGATTTCTGGCTGTCTCATATGGAGTGAGAGGTTGTTTATATAGGACTCAACCAAGATCAATCAACGGTGGAGATTCAGAGGCTATGTGAATGGCTAAGATTGAAAGTTACTAAATTTAGGTCCAATTAATTGTGCATGTGAAAGATTTTAAATGAAAGTTGTCTTACAACACATGATGAATGGGAAATGGACAAGTGTTGAAATGTGATAAATGATAAAGGCTTAATTCAAATAAAGTATTTGAATTAGTTGGGATATGAGTTGGAAATTAATTAAATAAATAAAATTTATTTAATTAATAGGATAAATGCATAAAATGGGATAAGACATGATGTGGAATTAATTAAATAAATACAATTTATTTAATTAATTGGCTAAGTGAATGAGAATGGGATTTTAATTAAATAAATAAAATTTATTTAATTAATTGGATAATGGATTAGTGATTTAACAAGGTGTCACTAGACATGGACAAATTTGGGTGTCTACAGTATGTATATATGTATGCCTGTATGTATGTATGTATGTATGCATGTATGCATGTATGTATGTATGTATGTATGTATGCATGTATGTATGTATGTCTGTGTGTGTGTGCCTATATGTATGTATGTATGTATGTAAGGTATTTGGGTTTAGGATATATAAGGACCTGAGCTTGTAGAGATTTTAGGGTTGAGGGCTAAGGTTTTTGGGTTTAGGGTCGGGGGTTGAGGGATTAGGCATTAAGTAATAGGTAGAGGGTAGAGGGTAGAGGGTAGAGGGTAGAGGATTGAGGGTTGAGGCTTTAGGGATGAGGGTTAAGGTATCAGGGTTTAAGGTATAGTGTCAAGGGTAGAGGAGGGTAGAGATGGGGGTGAGGCAGATAGGGAAGGAGAGGGGTGGACAAGGGTTGAGGGTTAAAGGGTTTAGGATTTAAGGGTCAAGGGTTTAGGGTTTAAGGGTTGGGGGTTTAAGGTCAAGAGAGATTAGGGTTTAGGGTTGAGGGATTAGGGTTTAGGGTTGAGGGATTAAGGTTTAAGGTCGAGGGTTGAGGTTTGAGGGTTTAGGGATAGGGTTTAGAGCTTAGAGATAAGGGATTAGGGTTTAGGGTTGAGTCTTTAGGTCCATAGAGTTTAGGGTTGAGGGTCAAGTGATTAGGGTTAAGGTAGAGTGTTGAGGGTAGAGGAATTAGGGATAGGGTTTAGGGTTTAAGGTTTAGGGTTGAGGGTTGAGGGATTAGGGCTTAGGGTTGAGGGTTTAGGGATAAGGGATTAGAGTTTAAGGTATAATGTTGAGGGTTGAGGGTTTAGGGTTGAGGGATTAGGGTTTAGAGTTTAGTAATAAGGATTTAGGGTTGATGCTTGAGGGATTAAGGTTTAGGGTTGAGGGATTAAGGTGTAAGGTTGAGGGTTGAGGGTTGAGGGATAGTGTTTAGAGTTTAGGGATAAGGGATTATGGTTTAGGACCTTGAGGGATTAGGGTTTAGCATAGTGTTTAGGGTTGAGGGATAAGCATTGAAGGTGGGATTAGGGTTAAGGTGGAGGGTTAAGGGTAGAGGGATTAGGAATATGGTTTAGGGTTAAATTTTTAGGGTTGAGGGATTAGGGTTTAGAGCTAAGGGCTTAGGGGTAAGGTATTAGGGTTTAAAGTATAGTGTCAAGGATTGAGAGTTTAAGAATAGGGATAGCATTTAGGGTTTAGGGATGAGTGATTAGGGTTGAGGCTTGAGGTATTAGGGTTGAGGCTTGAGGGATTGAGGGATTAGGGTTTAGGGTTGAGGGATTAGGGTTTAAGGAATAGTGTTGAGGGTTGAAGGTTTTTGGATAGGGTTTATGGTTTAGGGATTAGGGTTTAGGGTTGATGGATTAGGGTTTAAGGTTGAGGTTTGAGGGTCGAGGGATTAGGGTTAAGATAGAGTATCAAGGGTAGAGGGATTAGGGTTTAAGATTTAAGGGTTAAGGGTTGAGGGATAGGGTTTATGGTTTAGGGATAAGGGATTAGGGTTTAACTTGTAAGGTTTAGGGTTGAGGGATTAAGGTTTAAGGTTGAGGGTTAATGGTTTAGGGATAGGGTTTAGAGTTTAGGGATAAGGATTAGGGTTTAGGACCTTGAGGGATTAGGGTTTAGGGTTGAGGCTTTAGGGATAGTGTTTAGGGTTGAGGAATTAGGGTTGAGGGTCAAGGGATTAGGGTTAAGGTAGAGTGTCGAGGGTAAAGGGATTAGGGATAGGGTTTAGGGTTGAAGGTTCACGGATTGAGGGTTGAGGCTTTAGGATGAGGGTTAAGGGATTAGGGTTTAATATATAGTGTTGAAGGTTGAGGGTTTAGGGATAGGTTTTAGGGTTTAAGGTTTAAGGGTTAAGGGTTGATGGATAGGGTTTACGTTTTAGCTATAAAGATTAGGGTTTAACTTGCAAGGTTTAGGGTTGAGGGATTAAGGTTTAAGGTTGATGGTTGAGGGTTGAGGGATAGGGTTTAGAGTTTAGGGATAAGGGACTAGGGTTGAGGGTTGAGTGATTAGGGTTTAAAGTATAGGGATAGGAATAGGGCTGAGGGTTGAGGGTTGAAGGTTTAGGGATAGGATTGAGGGTCGAGGGATTGAGGTTAAAGTAGAGTTGAGGGATTAGGGTTTAGGGTATAGTGTTGAGGGTTGAGGGTTTAGGGATAGGGTTTAGGGTCTAGGGATTAGGGTTCAGGGTTGATGGATTAGGGTTTAAGGTTGATGGTTTAAGGTTTAGGGTTTAGGGATAGGGTTGAGGGTCAAGGGATTAGGGTTAAGGTAGAGTGTTGAGTGTAGAGGGATCAGTGTTTAAGATTTACGGGTTAAGGGTTGAGGGATAGAGTTTAGGGTTTAGGTATAAGGAATTAGGGTTTAACCTGTATGGTTTAGGGTTGAGGGATTAAGGTTTAAGGTTGAGGGTTGAGGGTTTAGGGATAATAGATTAGGGTTTAGGACCTTGAGGGATTAGGGTTTAGGGTTGACGGATTAGGGTTGAGTGTTCAGTGATAGGGTGTAGGGTTTAGGGTTGAGGGATTAGGGTTTAAGGTAAAATGTTGAGGATTTAGGGATAGTTTTTAGGACTTAAGGTTTAAGGTTTGAGAGTTGAGGCTTTAGGGTTTAGGGTTGAGTGAGACCTAGATGGCTAAGGATGGATGGACTGGTAGACAAGGAGTGACTGAGAGACATAGAGAGGGGAGAGGTAGAGAGGTGAGGGAGAAAGATAAGTGATATATAGAGAGGTGAGAGATAGAACATGAGCTAATGGAACTAGAGGTGAGAGATATTGCAAAGGTGCTATCAAAGGTGAGATAGGCACAAATATTTATAGGCACTCCTTTCTACCATATTTTGTAATATATCTCACCTCTAACTACTTGGAACTTCTTTGTCATGACAACTCAGTGGCACATTATAAAGAGAATACATTTAGTCAATTCACTTCATAAATACCTAGACCACTATAGAAAGAAGGATGATGATCCCTTGAATTATGCACATGCCAATCCCTCCATTGTTGAAGCATCAATCTACTAGTATTTGGATCAAGGAACCCTCAATAACACATAAACTCTCTAAACTCCTTTCTGCTTTAGGCACATATTTTGCTATGGATCAATCTATAGCAAGACAAAACGTGCTCACATTTTGGCTTTCTTGAAAATGGTAAAAAGGCCTGGACCTTTGTGATCCAAGCCCACATACTTTGTTTTATTCTATTTATGCGCATGTTCTGACAAAAAAATGTGTTTTCATGTTGGGAAGTTCACAAGCATATTTTCCACATTCTACCACCTTTGCATGAACTTTCCACCACATTTTTCTACTTTGCCACCTTAAGAAGGAGGAAATAACATAGTTTTCACATCAAATTTGATATATATCAATTCAAGTTTTATTTTTTGTAGTGTTACAATGTTAATTGTGATTGAATTGTAGGAATTTAACATTATAGATTGGTTAATAGTATTGTTGTTACTAATTCTATTTGAGTACATTATCCAATTTAATGTTGAAAAGGAAGCAAGTGGTGAAATACTCAAATTGTTGAGGAGTTTGATGCAAGAAGAAAAAACACTACATAATTGGGTACTCTCTCCATTCGAATCTCCATTTTTTAGGTATGTCAAGTCTTTACATGCATGTTCTTTATATTTTCCTTAATTCTATTTGAATTACTTTATCATGCTTTATCATACATGTTTATATCACTTGTATGGTTTACATATTTTGTGTTTATATCAATCTCACTTTTTTGATTTTATAGTTCATCTACCTTGTCTATGTTTCCACATTTTGCATGTAATGTATGTCTTATATTTTGCACATATGTCTTACATTTTGTATTTATAGTTCATCATAGTTCTTACTACCCAAAGAGCTTAGTCATCACACACAAATGTCATTATAATAGACTATGTTTTAAATTAGTTCATGGTATGCATAATAAAAGATATCTCAAAGGTCAACATTAATTAAAATAGACACAATCATGATATAATTATTAAGTCCCTTTGCATAATTAACCTTATAATGTCTATCTAATGAGATTCAAGCTAAAGGACCTCATGCAAAATGCCATCATGTGTGTTTCCTTTAAACCTGCATATATAGCCTTAAGTTAAATCTCTAGATTTTATTACTCAAGAATCCACAAGGCTAGCCTACAATCTCACATGGTGCCATGTATATTTTCTACACTTGGGCTCTTTAATAAGTACATGCAATAATGAATTAAACATACTTAACATACCATGATGTCAAATTATACAAGAATAAATCCTTACAACATATAAATATACAATCCCTTAAGCATAATGGAATACTATTATATTATCATAACAAGTTAAAATACAAATGAATAGGTGCCAAGATCATACAAGTAAATCCCAATAGGATTAATCCAATAATGATCCATAATATGCTACATTATTCTTCATATTGATACTTCATAAAAACATTGTATACCAAATGTTTCTGTTCCCATATCTATGACAATGTACCAAGTTAAATACTACAAATCAGACACATTGCCATGGAATTGATATAGGGTCTCAAGATAGTTTAGTCATAGCAAAGTACAAAGTTCAACATGAGTGTCTCCATGAAAATCATAAGCCTTAAGGATGATCCTCTTGGTTGTCATAACATGATAATGTGAAGATAAGGGACTATTGTCACACATCAGAAAATCAATCCTTACCTCATGCCCTAGTGTGATGTCTCCCATGATCTCAATCATCTCTACTTTCATGACTAGATGGTTATCAACAAGTGATAGCCCATGATACATCTCCAAGTAAAAATCAAGTGCACCATGTGTCCTGAATTTTGTCCCATGGCTGCAATCTAAATCTTCATGTGTGAGGAGATGATCTCTAACAACAAATAAGTGTAGGTAGTTTGATGCCCCTAGCACCAAGGCCTCGCCCACATCTTCAACCTTGTAGTCAACATGAATTCCCATATAATCTTCACTTGTAGCCTGAATAGGTGACTCTCCTCTATCCTTATCCTCATAGGACTAAAGTGAACTTTGTACCATAATGCTTTGTATGGCTACAATAATGCTTTGTATGCTTTGTACCTATTTTGGTTGAGTGACATTTACTCTTCTACATGATGATTGTATGTACATTTTGTATGAAGGGTTGAATGACATATATTTCAGTTATTTATATATGGATTCATTTCTTAGGAACTGATATTTGTCCCTTTATCATGCTATAGATAAATTATCCATCATGTTGAGGAAATGATCAAGAATTAAACCAACATAGGAAGAGATAGAAGCTAAGCATGCAAAGAAAGCAGCGGCTATTAGGGAACTTTGTGAGAAGAGGAAATTGGACATGATAAATGAAAACATGCCAATCGAAGATGAAGCACAATCATAAAAAAGAGATGGTATTGGGGACACAAAGGGAACGAATGCAAAAACTTCATGCAATGAGAGATTTGAATACTGTAGTTGGAGACACATCCTCTACTGCAAGTCAACATGTAGGGACACCATCTACCGTATCTCAAGTTGAGAGTACATCATCACTCACATGTGAGGAAGGAGGTACACCATTGTTCCCACTTCAACCTCAAGGTATGCCATCTATTCCATCTTCGATCGAAGGTATGCCATCTAGCCCATCTCATTTAAATATTGATGAAATTCCTAATGTTGAGATGAATTTATCTATCTTAACACCACCTAGAATTTTACATAGAAAGACAAATTATTTGATTGATATTG
The DNA here is from genome assembly GCA_027924645.1 of Cunninghamia lanceolata. Lineage (NCBI taxonomy): Eukaryota > Viridiplantae > Streptophyta > Pinopsida > Cupressales > Cupressaceae > Cunninghamia > Cunninghamia lanceolata. Next base: position 6,217,605 of record BSBN01000582.1, read on the forward strand.
ATGAGAATATTTTGCAGCCAATGGAAGGTAATATTCTAAAATGCACTTGTAGAAGATATTCTCATATGATTTCGAGATTGTTCTTTGAAAAGTTAAATGAGACCGCAAGATGTCAACTATTCATTGAAATGATGTGAAGTATAAAGTATCAGTCCATCATGAAGATTCTTGGGTTGAGAACATCAGAGGCTTCAAGTGAAAAATCTATTGTCAAGAATCTAATGAGTGCATATGAGAGTGTGGGTAACACCTCATGTACAAAAGATAGTAATATAATATGGCGTGTTATTACATTGACTATAGTAAGTAGTCAAATGAGGAAAACTTGTCTCATTAGAAAGATGAGTCAATCATTGAGGATTAATAGGAAAACTTTATCAAGAGCCATTGGAAGGCACCAAAGAATTGAGGACACCAATGCCAATGAATTATGGGCGTTCTCCGGGAGACTACCACGAAAAGATAAACCAATTGTCAAGGCATTGAGATCACTAATTGAAGACTTTTGGAATAATTACACAAGGGTATCTCTGAATCAAAGGGATGTGGTAAGAAGGTGAATCAGTAGTCAGAACCATGAGCCACATCCAAAGCATTTTTTGGATATGATTCAAACACATTTTTTTGATAAATTTCTAGAGATGTATCCTCAAATTAAAATTTGTCAAAGATATTTTGAACTACTAAAACCTTTCTATGTCAAGATAAATCACACACACACTACTTATTGTTGTAGATTACATATTCAATTTTTTAACCATTTTGATGTTTATCAGTCTATATGTTTAGATTTGCATACTAATAATATTTTGCAAGATTGTGGCATACATGCCCCACCAACATCTTCAAGAGACTTCATAGTAAGAATTTAATGTGATAGAGAGGAAGGTCAAATATTCTACAGGAAATTATGCTTGGATGGCACATTTCAGCATTGCGGTGGCTTGCAACGTATGCCAATATGTGAACATATGAAAATGACACATGTAGTTGGAAATGAACTAGTAGAGTTCGGCAATTGTAAAATAGTGGCATACATTACAAAAGATGGTAAAGAAGCAAAGAGGTGTGAATTGGTTATTGAAAAGATTCCAGCGTATTAGTTTATGCCTATATTTTGTGACAGTATAGTGTACGAGTATGCAAGACATGCACATAGATCTCGATGGTTGGACTTGCAATTCAGGTCATGCAAGGACACATTTCCAGTTAGTAGCATTGTTTTAGTCATTGACTTTACAGAGAACTATAGTTTACAACCATAGAATGAGGTGCAATCACAATATTACAACTCCACACATGTTTCTATATTTGTGCACATTGCATTCATTCATGTGAATGATAGTATAGAGGATGACAGAAAGAGCATAAGGGAGTATCATTTGTATATTAGTGATGATCGCATGCATTCTACGGAGTTCGTGGAAGGTTGCTTTCAGGTGTTCAACAATGATTTGGCTAGAAGGGGCATATCGTTCAGTCAGCATATCATATGGCTAGATAACTATGCATCACAATTCAAGAACTCACATAATTTCTATTGATTGAGCTGGAGGCATAATATTAGAGGCGTTCAACATATGTAGAACTTTTGTGAGGTCAGGCATGGAAAGGGGGAGCATGATGGTGTATGAGCATGTATCAAAAGAGCCATAGTATGAGAAGAGTTAAAGTATAAAGACAATGCAAAGTTGACAGATGTAAAATCAATCATCGAGTGGTGTAATGCTTCAATGGGTCCAAGTAATGAAGGTAAGTCTTGAGTTCGTAGATTTTTTTGGTTGATAGATGATACTAACTGATGGGTTGAATTATTAACTTTTTTATTCTATTTTTATATGTTTTTAAGACCTTTTCATATGATCCTGCATATACTTTACAAACCTCACCATTACTATATGTTGTTTCTCATATACCATTCAAAGACTTTAAACCTATGTTGATAATATGGAATATGGTGGTTATATTATCAAGTGAATGTTTTAAATTATAAGTATGCATGTAATATAAATAGAATCCTATGGTTTAAATATGAGAGTTATTTTGTGTGCATATGTTTGGAGGATTAACCCTATGCAACAATGACGTGGCATCAAGGAAAGAGCAATTGCAGCAAGTTGTAGGATAGGGGAATTAAATGAAGTGCAGTTTGAACACCAAGAGTGAAGACAGATGGAGGATGAATCTTTACCATCATGGATTGGGATAAATGCAGAAAGGAAGACTTGTTCTAAACACAGTTTATGAGTGGTTTTCCATACAAACCATTTCAAGAGAGTTCTTGTTTGGACAAGACATTTCTTCTTTTGATCAATTAGATTAATAAATCAATCATGCAACTTGTATCCTAGTATCTAGGGTTGAATTTATTGAGGATTAGTTCGTGGTTGCATATAACTCTCCCAATTTTGTATAAGTTAGAGGGATGAGTTTGTTGCTAAGTTAGTTGCTTCTTACTTTCTAGTTACTTATCTATTAAGTTCTGTTTTTCAAATATCAATTATCCAGACATGTTTTGATTTGAAAAAAATCAAAGAAGATTTTATTTCTGATATGAATTGAATACAATTCAGTGTTATGATAATGCATGAGAATATGAAGTAGATTTGATTTCTAGATTAAGTGAGATAGTTCCCTAAGCTAGCCACTCGAGGTACTAACCATCACTTCATATATTTCCTTATTTATTTATGCATTCCTAGTTAACATTGTTTTTTTGTTATTTCATCAATTACATCGTGAGACAAGTGAAATATCTTGATTGCTATTACCAGTAGTTGTAATTCATGAACAAGTGCATATTTTAAGTCCTCTGGAGGTGAGTTTTAGTTCTTTTATCATTATGAGTATTTTGAGTTAATTTTGTAATTCTCTGTTGAATATAGTTATCTTTAGCTTATGCTGAAGGTACCCGTAGCAACTAGATTTTAAACTATTTTTGTTGTTCTTACATTTCTGTGAACTTCAGTAATGTTAATTAGAATAAGTCTATATGGGTTATTTTAGGATCGAAATGAGTCTCAAAGGCATATATAGTGTGGGCATCATCACAAGATGACGCTCCTTGGTTTATAATTCAATGTAGGAATGCAATGATAGAGTGGACTGTTCATATAGGTTTACCCCTGAATTTTGTTTAAGTCTACAACGCATTAGTTTTCCTCTATATTTTTGGCATCATTGCCAAGGATGGTGCTACCTTCATAGTCTCACTAGTTTTATGTGCTTTCATTGTTTAAATTTTGATTCCAACATTAGAATTAACGAATTTGTTTTTTTCAGGAAACACCAGACATTATACTACAATTGTGTAAGACCATTGAAATATCAAGCTAAAACTACTATATGTGAGGCAAAGAGATCACCGAGGTAGATTCCTCCCTTCAACTTCTTAGGATAATGAGGACACAACTGACTTTATCAATTATACAGTAGAAAGTATTGAAGAAGAGTTTCCTCTTACATCTTCATCAACACCTTCTACATCTCCATAAGCCTCCTCCATATCTATAGAAGGAACTTTTAGAACCATGGAAGATGTTGTAGTAGAGGACCCTCTAGGATAAGCAATGTTTGAATTCCCTATCCCAGACCAAGCATGAGCTGCTACTCTAAAAAAATACCACCTTCTGCATTGCCTATTTTCTACGACTTGGTGACTGAAGATCCTGACACTTTCCTATTCGAGTTTGATGTCTTGTGTAGGAGTTATGACTACACCACTGATCCTTACAAACTCAAGCTATTCCCTGTCAGCCTAAAAGATCCTTCTTTAAGATGGTTTATGGGGTTGGGAAAAGATGTCATTCCAGACTGGGATACCATGAAGACAAAGTTCCTGGAAAAATACAAAGACAACTATAGAGGACATGATAGGAGGAGAGATGACATCTTTAGGATGTTAAAGAAAGAGGATGGGGCACTAGAAGACTATGGTGAAAGGTTCCAGTTTGCCTTGAAGAAAAACCCTCAAAATAGATTGTCTGAAGAATCATTGAAGCTGGTCTTTTTGAGGGGGGTTAATGATGACTACATGGATGCCCTCAATCTCATTGGAATAGGGGATATATCTCAACATCACTTTGAGGATGTCTATAGAGCTTGCAAAAATTATTCTAGAACCTTTTCTAAAAAACCAAGGGGAGAGAGCAACCATCACAGACAAGGCAACCAATGGGGTTTCAAGAGTGGCAATTAGTAACCTGCTGACCAACATGAAAGAGGACATTATTAGCCATATGGCTACATAGATGGACACTCTTCATATCAAGAAGAAATAGGAAGAGGCAGATGCAATGCTTACTAAATACTGCCCCAACTGTAGATAGAGGAAGGCTAATTGTAAATGCAAAAGGGTGGCCAATATCTAGCAAGAAAAGATTGAAAGGCCAAAATTACAACCATTTGAAGGAGAAGATGGGCAATTGTTCTTCATATCTCAAAGGAGATAATGGCAGCAAAGATAAGGTATGCCATCTGATCCACTTAATTTTAATTCCCCCTTACTTACTGCAAACCAGAATTTCTCTGCTTGAAATACTCAACAGTGGCCTAGTAATCCAAATGCATGGCAAAACCCACAATGGCCTACTCCACAAGCTGGATGGAACCAACAACAACCAAACCCATGGCCTCAAAAAAATTTCTAAGGTCCAAACTATAACCCCCAGTGGCCTACTCAAAATCAATAATAGCAGCCTTAATGGAACAAGGGCCAACAATGGCAGAAAATGCACCTTTTCAGCAACCAATGATTCCATCTCAGCCACAGCAGCCAACCATCATGCCACCCTCAACACCTCAAAATCCACCTCCTAGACCTACCCAAATCCCTGCTCAACCTGCACCTAACCCTAACAACAAGCTTGTCCAGTATGTTTATACTAACAAGGTAATGCATGATGGTCATAATTGTCATTGATGTCAAAAGTAGTGCAGGTCCTTGATGCTATGTTGATTATCTTCCTGGAGTTTTGATTGTTGTTATGTCAAGAGTGCATAGAACATCAGGGTGGAGCATCAAGAGGTCTCTCATGGTGAAGAGCATGGTATGATTCAAGTCTTCATGCTAATTAGACAAATGTAACATTGTATTTTTTGGATGATAGAAGGTGAACAAATGGCTTCATGGTTGTTAAGATGACCTTCAGGTTAAGATTAAACAAGATTGCTTTGTGGAATCTAGGGTTTGTTATTGCATGCTTTAATCCCTAAAAACTATGATCAAAACCCTAAGTCCTAATTACTAAAACCTTGTCCTAAAACCTAATTCTAAATTTTTCCTAACCTGTCATAACAGAGTAGTTGCTTTCTCTATGATTTAATGTTGACTTGTGATCATGGGTGAAGTCACTTAAAGTGACTGGTTGGAGGGCTTCCTCAACATTAAATAATTGGTCCTATTACTTTGGTGACCTTCTAAACCAGTTTGTCTTTTAAGAATGTGAGCGAAAAACTTGAATCAAAGGCTACAGTTTAAAGTTTGAAGGCAGGAAAAAGGTAAATCAAAGGTTTTTATTTAAAGTTGATTCAAATATCCAACAGTTTGGTTCTTCGTTTTATTTTGACGGCTTCTGTGTACAAAAGGCTAAAAAGCCTGCCTTTTAGGCTTCTCAGGAGGGAATTCGAATGCAGATAAGATTTTTGTATGTGTGGTCCGAATGGATGGTGTATTCGGTGGATATTGTTTCTATATTTGACAGTTGGTAAATATTAAAAAAAAAAAATCAAGTTTTCTTTCTGTGTGGAAGTATGCGGAGTTCGATGGGAAGAAGGATGTTAATGTGCAGAGGTGAACATAAGAGAGAAAAGAAATCTAAATTGTAGAGATGATACATAGAGCATACAGAGACAACTATTTCATGGAGAAGATTAAAAATAATTGTCTTGACAAAAGCAGAGGGACCAGTAAAGTTCAGGGAAAAGATTGAAGACTGATGACTTGTTTGTGAAATATAATGATGAAGGAGGGTCAGAAATTTTGATATGATATATCTGGAGTTTGTAATTATTGATTTAAGTTTTTGAAAGGAATGTTTATTTGTCTATATGAGGTCTAATTAGTTTTGTGCAGGGCATCACAGTATTTGCAGTGTTTAGTGTTTGATGGCTATTTAGAGTTGTGTATGAAGATCAGTAACTTGTAGATCAGCAATTTATTCATGCATATGAATTATTTCTTGCAAAGATTGATACATGCTTCAAAGACTAAGAGCAAAGGTGAATCAATTTGCAAAGAGAAGACTATTGTAAATTTGTTTACAGAGATTTGTAAGAGGAGCTTGTTTGTAGAAGAGTTATTTTGTATGGTTTTGACTTGAAAATCAAACATGAGAAATTAGGGTGTATGTGTTGGGTGTATGATGAAACACTGAGTGTAAAAGGTGCAAATCAGATTGAGCAGCAATCACTTCTTGCACATGAGATTTTGAGTTCTAATTGATTGAGAAATACCATGAGGCACAACAGTTTGCCAGTGAGGCTTGTGGTCAGTGAGACCTTTCAATTGTCAGTGAGACATAATATTCAGCTAGTGAGGCTTTGTAAGAAGTTTTAAAGTTAAGCTAGTGAGGCACTTCATGAGTGGTTTTTCTACCCCGAGAGGGTTTTCCACTCTAGAAATTTATGTGTTATAATTTGTCTCTATGTGTGCATATTTATGTTTTGATTATAAGTTTTCGGTTCACATCTTTCACTATCAGTCTTGTGCATATGAGCTCTACAGATCATTAATATCTTTCTTTCTACTTGTCTTGTAAAGTTTGTAAAAAGTTAAGATTTTACACAACACTGATTCACCCCCCCTCTTAGTGTTCTCATTGACTCCTACAATGCAATATCCCACCTATGGGGTGGAAGTGAGTAATGCTCATCTTAGATCAAGGAAGCAACTTATAGGACCTTCATCTCCCCAAATCACAGAGCTTGAAGATGAAGAACCCACCGAAGAATCCTCAAATAAACCACCTTTGGAACCTAAATTAACCCAAGATGCCCAACCTACCTTACATCAGAACCCTTCTCCTTTCCTTTAGCGCTTGGCCATGCAAAAGGAAATAGCCCAAATTGATACTATCCTTCTCAGCCAGCTAAAAGATATAAGAATCAAGATTCCCTTAATCCAAGATATCAAGGATATTCCTATCTACACTAAGACTATTATGGATCTTTGTATAAAGAAGCCAGGAAGGAAGAGAATAAACCCTCAGATAGTACATGTTTTAGGTAATCTTGCTAATATCATGTTGGGTAATATAATTGTTCCCAAATACACAGATCCAGGTAGTCCAGTGGTGGATGTCAAGATCAACGGGACTCTAATTAAGAATACTTTGATAGATTTAGGTGCTGCAATTAATGTCATGACCAAGGAGACAATGTAGACACTCCAATTAAATAACCTTAGACTTACTCAGACAATCTTGCAATTAGCTTATAGGTTTACAGTCAAACTAGAAGGAGTCATAGAGGTTTTGGTCATTGCATTAGATTCTTAGGAATACCCTGCTAATTTTATAGTATTGCAACCAAAGGTTAATCTTGTTGGATATCCTCTTATACTAGGTAGACCATGGATTGCCACTATTGATGCATTTATAGGTTGTAGGTCTAGTAACATGATCATATCCAATGGGACTATGACCAAGAAATTAGTTTTATATCCACCCATCTAGCCATACCATGAGCTTGAGCAGACCATTTGGCCTAGCCTAGAAGATGAGGACACCTATTCCCTGTAAACCCTAATGACTATTGAACGTAGCCCCTTATTAGATATTCTAGATGAAGATGAATTAATTGCTCACGTTATATAAAATGACTGTGGAAGGCATCCACAGTACCAAGACTGCCTATCTTGCTTACAAGACCCTTTGAGCAACATAATACCTAGCAGTTCCTCAGAAGAGGTATCCCAAATATTTCATTCTTTATTACCCCAACAATGCTTACCCATATTACCCAACCTTGATTTGTCTTTTGTGAAAGAACTATCCAAACAATTAGAAATCAAGCCAAGTAAGATGTTGAATATTAACAATACATTGATTGATGAACGACAACAATCCATACATGAAATATTGCATACACACTCAGCAGCATTCACCTGGGATTGCAGTGACATGAAATGCATTGATCCTACCTTATGCATACACAAAATATATATTGATGATGGCTATAGATGCATCAGGCAGCAACATAGGTACATGAACCCCATCCTCAGAGAGATTGTGAAAGATGAGCTTCAAAGGATTCTAGAAGTAGGCTTTATATACCCTATTTTAGACAATGAATGGGTTTCACCATTAGTCATAGTGTCCAAGAAAGGTGGAAAATGGAGAGCTTGTGTTGATTACAGAGAACTCAATACTGCTACAAGGAAGGATCACTTTCTAGTTCCATTTATTGACCAAGTTCTTGACTATTTGGTAGGCAAGAAATATTTTTCATTTCTTGATGGCTTTAGTGGGTATAACCAGATTAAGATTGCTCTAGAGGATCAGGATAAGACAACGTTTACTTGCCCTTAGGGGACATATGTATATTCTATCTCACCCTTTGGTTTGTGCAATGCTCTAGCTACATTTCAAAGAGTAGTCCTTAGTATTTTCTCTAACTTTTCCCATGACAACATGGAGATTTATATGGATGATTTCACCACATATGGTGAGATATATGACAAAGCCTTACACAATTTGGAGAAAGTGTTAAAAAGATGCACAGAGCACAACATCTCTTTGAGTAATGAAAAGTGTTTTCTAATGATGACACATGGAATAGTCTTGGTACATTTCATCTCAAGTGTAGGAATCCAAGTTGACTCAAAGAAGATTGAGATCATATCTACCCTGCTTATTCCACAAAGGTAGAAGGATGTAAGGAGCTTCCTGGGACATGTAGGATATTATAAGAGTTTCATTTAGGATTTGAGCAAGTTTGTTGCACCTCTATTTACTCTGCTAACCAAAGATAGTGAATTTGAATGGACACTAGATTGTCAAACTTCTTTTGAAAAGATAAAAACATCATTGACACAACCCCCTATTCTTAGAGGTCCAAATTGGACACTACCTTTTCACATCCATATAGATGCATCATATTTTGTAATTGGGGCAGTCCTAGGCCAAAATGAAGGAAACAAACAGTATACCATATACTATGTAAGTAAAAATCTATAGGGAGTTGAGTTAAACTACACTGTGATAGAGAAAGAGATGTTGGCAGTTGTTTATGCAATTAACAAATTCAAGCACTATATAACTGGTTACAAGGTATTCATACATACAAATCATGTAGCCATTAAATATTTGATGAATAAACCAATAGTGGGTCGAAGACTTATAAGATGGTTATTATTATTATAGGAATTTGATATTACAATTGTTGATAAACCAAGCAAGGCTAATGTAGTTGCTGATTTTTTGTCTAGACTGCCTACACAGTCCTCAGAAGGAGTGGTTGATGATTCTTTTCCTGATGAGCATCTATTTACTCTAACTATATATACTCCATGGTATGCAGATATATCCAATTATTTGGTTATAGGGCAGATTCTAGGATACTTCCTTCCAAAGGAAAAGAGGCAGCTAGTTCACAAATGTTTCTCTTACTCTTGGATTTTTGGATTCCTATTTTACACTGGCCCAAACAATATTATGAGAAGATGTATCAGAGAGGATGAAGTGTTTGATATAATGAAGGCCTTCCATGATGAACCTTGTGGGGGACATTTTTCTGCCAAGAGGACATCCTTCAAAATACTAACAATGGGATATTACTGGCCAACACTTCATAAAGATGTTGTCAAGTACACTAGGAGCTATGATAGATGTCAGAGAATGGGGAGGCCTACAAGAAGTGATGAGATGCCTTTGTAACCACAAATCTCATTGGCCCCTTTTGATAAGTGGGGACTAGATTTTGTGGGACCTATATCTCCTACATCCAATAACAAGGAATATATCCTGGTATGTATTGATTACTTAACTAAATGGGTTGAAGTTAAAGCCTTACAGTTTGCTAGAGATGGCAATGTGGCCAAATTCTTGTATCAGGATATCTTCACTATATATGGTCTACCAAGGGAGATAGTAACTGATCAAGGACCACATTTTGCATCTAATTTAATCATCAAACTGGTAGAATAATATCAGATTAGACATAAGAAATCCACTCCCTACCATCCTCAGGCTAATGGTTAGGTGGAAGTCACAAATACAGAAATTGAGAACATATTGACAAAGATAGTGTAGCTTCACAAAAGAGATTGGGTTTCTAGGCTCCCAGAAGCTATTTAGGCATACAAAACTACCTGGAAGACAACTACTAGGTTTACACCTTATGAATTGGTCTATGGCTAGACAACAATCCTGCCTATAGAATTTGAACACAAAACCCTGAGGATAACAGTGGAGCTAGGGATGGATCTGACAAAAACTCAACAAGACAGGCTACAACATTTGAATGCCCTAGATGAAATCCTATTGGAGGCCATCCATCACACAGAGGTCATATAGAAACAAAGAGCCAAATGGTATGGTAAGTACATCAAGACTAAAGAATTCAATGCTGGTGACTAGGCATTCCACTATGATTCAAGATTCAAGGAATTCAAGGGCAAGTTTCAATCCTGTTGGTTTAGGCCCACATGAGATTAAAAAAGTCTTTTCTAATGGTGTAGTTCAATTACAGACTATTGATGAAGTTTGGTTTTCACTGTTAGTAAATGGGCACTTCAAAAGGATGACTTTCTTGTTTCTTTAGCTAATCAGTATGGAACTCTTGACACTACTGATGAAGATGATGTGACACCAAATGATACACCTTCTGATGTTGATCCATCAACACTGTCCAGTGATGTGGAGGTTGAGTTGCAATACTCAACCCCTGTTACTGACACATAATTTTCTTTGCTTTAAAATCACAGGCACACACGACACAATATCAATGGTTACTATTGATAATTCAATTAGGACCTATTTGCCACTCACACAATAGGGACCTAACTTAGCTAGGACCTGATATATTACATCTATAATTACACAGTCAAGACTTGTGCTGGCAACACTCGTAGCCACTTCTATATATAGCCTTCTTCCATAGTTTCATAAACTGTACCCAATTTTTCCCACCCATTGTACATGTCACATTCATTTCAACATCATTCTACTCTATTGCCACAAGTTTCAACTCACATGTATGAGTTGTTCATTTTTTTTCCACCTTTATGCACCATTGCACCATAATTCTACCGTCATACCATCCCCCTTATCATTAACCGTATGCATATGAACTCGACTCATCAGTATATGTTCACAAATTCCAAGGTGTGTTAATTATTTCTTTCCATTCCGTATGTGCATTACATAACTTTCAATCATTAAAACTAGCTTTCCTTTTATATTCATGATTACTTGTAGTTTATTTCGTGCATGCGAGAATATTATCCACCATTCCATTTAATCAATGCTCCTCATTTCATATTAATTGACATGTGAAGTGAGGTCACTTCAAAATAAATTTGGGGGAGGGGTTTATTTTTCCATTTTCACCTTTCACCATCTTTTACCTTTCAAGAAAACCTAGATAAAACCTCCTACGCCATGAACTTACCCTGTTTTTCCAATAAGTGAACCTATTTACCTAAAGGAAGTTGTAGTGGAGAAGAAAGGAGAGGAAGAAATTGTAAGTGGTTCTTTTTGGGTGGTGAATTGAAGCAACATAAATTGTCTTTTTGGGGTGGTGAGTTGAAGCAACAAGTATTGACACTGTTTAGTAGAAATTGACATTGTAGAAACTACAATTTCAATTTATAGAAGTCATGGGAGGGGAGACAATCAGAAGAGAACCCTCTGTGCATAAAGAAATACTGTAAGATGTAATGGTTCTTCCACTCTTTACAAGAGTGGGTTTGTTAGATTACTTTATGAAACTGATAGAATATGATGATGAGATATAAATGGAATTTGCATTTACATTATAGTATGATGAAGCAATCGTGAAAGGATTGACGATAGATGATTCTAAAACATCTATTGCTCAGGTCACATGGTTGCCATGAATAGGGTCCGAATACCCAACTAGAGCTGATGCAGTTGTGGCGAGGGAGGAATTTTGTTAGAGGGGTGAACACCTGGACTTCACCACACAAGGTACAAAGTGATTATATGTTCCCTTCTTTTGGGTGAAATGTGCTTCATACATTATCAGATATATTACCTATGATGATCAATATAACATGTTATATATTGTACATTTCAAATTGCTCAATCATCTACGACATGAAAAACTGGTCAATGTTCCAAATTTTTTGTATAGTATGTTGAAAAAGATGTCTTCAGAATACCAGAAACAACAGTCAGACACCACTCTATCCCATCACTATTTAATAGCCCTGATAATAAAGAGAAGTTTGAGAACTCAATACCCACAGGTTGAGTGAGAAGCTTTTAAGCAATGTGTGGATATTTAAACACTATTAGAGGCACAAGAACTAGAAGACGAGCCTCCATATGAGCCTGAGCCTCCATATGAAACTGAGCATGAAGAGCCACAAGATAAAAATGCTCTAGAATTTAGGCCTGTAGCAGCAGAAGAACCCTCATCATCCAACCCTAAAGCTAAGAGAAGTACTCCTTTAGCATCTGGTAAAGAAACGAAGAATAGGAAGGGTGTGAAGAAGCACAAGAGCACAATGAAAGAAAAAAATACAAAGGAAAGATGGAAGAAGAGGGACAAGAAGAGGAGGAAAAAGGAAGATAAGAAGGAGACTATCAATCCTAGATGCTAAGGTAGGCTAAAGAGGCAAAGTACCAATAAAAAAGTTGTTGAGGAACAAAAATTAGAGGAAAAAGATAAAGGCCAGCAGAACAGTGATCCAATTCCACTGAATATAGATTCAGACAGGGAAGAAATTCCTCCAGTGGATGTCTCTGTTGACACCTGTGATAATGTCAACATATCTACCAGGAAAAGAAGGTATGTTTCTTCTTCTGATGCTGAGTTAGAGGATTTGTTTACTGCAAAGAAAATGGGGAAATCTGTACCTGATAATTTTGCTCAAGAAGTTTTTGATATTCCTAGAAAAGGTGATGATGAAAATCTAAATTTTGAAAAATAAAAAGAATTACTGGAGGATAGAAATATTAGAAAATAACTTCAAGAGGATTTGGATAGAATAAGATAGCTATAAGAATAGGTAAAGGGGCATAAGGAGAAAGATAAAGAAAATGAGAAAAGGATACAAGAGTTGGAAGAGAAAATTCAGACTTATGGCCATGGTTCCAATTTGGATTTATTAGCACAACTGGCTGAAACTAAAACAAAAATTGAAGGGGATGAAGTACTCACTCTCCAACATCCTATGACAAAAACCCCAGGGTACCATACCACTCTATCTCTAGGCTTTGAATTAATGAAGCTGAATCATAAAACCAAGCAGGAAAAGGAAAATTGGGAAAAAGAGAAACAAAGTCTTAATGCATCAGTTGAGGAAAAGGATTTGGTAATCAAAAGGTTGGAAGGGAAGCTAGCAGAGGTAATTAATAGAGCAATTCAAATCATTGAATACACACCTCCACCAAGAGTTTATCCATTATTTCTCAAGGAAAATTTTTTTAGTTTTCAATTTAATAGGTTAATCAATGACTAGTCTATTTCTATCTATTCAAGGCATGATTTTTTCTAGTTATTTCAAGAAGTCAATTTGGAAGAACAAGATTAGTCATGTGAATACTATTTGCACAATTATTTGATGGAAGAAGATAGAGAGTGGGACCCCTTGGTCTATGCTAGTGATTTTCAAGTTAGAGAACTGATGTCTTACCTTAGAAATGAGTAGCTTAGAGGGGAGCTAATGGATAAATATGAGGAACAAGAAAACAAGGTGCTACTACAGATTAGGCAAGAAGCCTTAAATCCCAATGTGATCCTAACCCAATGCTTAACACTCCTCTCTCATAAGGGTCCAAGTAAGGTAATTATGGATTTAAGACTCAAGGATTATAGAAGGATACAATGGTTAGCAGTATCTATCATTCAAAACTGCAAGAGGTATGTGCAGAACAAGTGGGATAGTCTAACTTTGGAATTGTAGAGGAAAGAGCCCCACTCCTTCCACAATTTCATGAACATGTTTGAGAGGATACACAAGTATATCATGATTTCAGAGTGAATAGGAGTAGCATGGATGCCACTCACATTTCACCCTCCTATTCTCCTTTACACAATACCATACTGGATAGGAGAAAAGAGTGATAAATGTAAGAATGTAGAATTGGTTAGGATGAATAGGCTTGCCTACTACAATGGTTTCTATCTCAAACAAGGACAAGGAGTCAGAGAAGTCATGGACGTCAGATGACTCACTCTACATTATAATCTTCTCCCCTAGATGTTTGGTTCCTTGATTTTCCTTGAGGGCAAACAAAAGAGTAGTTGGGGGGAGATGATGGGTTGAATTATTGACTTCTTTTTATGTTGTTTTTATATGTGTTTAAGACCTTTTCATATGATCCTGCATATACTTTAAAAACATCACCATTACTATATGTTTTTTCTCATATACTAGTCAAAGACTTTAAACTTATGTTGATAATATGGAATATGGTGGTTATGTTATCAAGTGAATGATTTAAATTGTAAGTATGCATGTAATATAAATAGAATCCTATGGTTTAAATATGAGAATTATTTTATGTGCATATGTTTGGAGGATTAACCATGTGCAGTAAGGACATGGCATCAAGGAAAGAACAATTATAGCGAGTTACAAGATAGGGGAATTAAGTGAAGTGTAGTTTGAATGCCAAGAGTTAAGATAGATGGAGGATGAATCTATACCATCATGGATTGGGATAATTACAGAAAGGAAGACTTGTTCTAATGTAGTCTATGAGTGGTTTTTCATACAAACCATTTCATGAGAGTTCTTGTTTGAACAAGACTTTTCTTCTTTTGATCAATTAGATTAATAAATCAATCATGCAACTTGTATCCTAGTATCTAGGGTTGAATTAATTGAGGATTAGTTAGTGGTTGCATAGAACTCTCCCAATTTTGTATAAGTTAGAGGGATGAGTTTATTGCTAAGTTAGCTGCTTCTTACTTTCTAGTTACTTAGTCATTACTTTGTTTTTCAAATATCAATTATCTAGACATGTACTGATTTGAATAAAATCTGAGAAGATTTTGTTTCTGATATGAATTGAATACAATTCAATGTTATGAGAATGCACGAGAATTTGAAGTAGATTTGATTTCTAGATTAAGTGAGATAGTTCCCTAAGCTAGCCACTTAAGGTAATAACTGTCACTTCATATATTTCCTTATTTATTTATGCATTCCTAGTTAAAACTATTTTTCTGTTATTTCATCAATTGCATTGTGAGACAAGTGAAATATCTTGATTGCTATTACTAGTAATTATAATTCATGAACACGTGCATATTTTAAGTCCTCCAAAGGTAAGTGTTAGTTCTTTTAACATTTTGAGTATTTTGAGTTAATTTTGTAATTCTCTGTTGAGTATAGTTATCTTCAGCTTATGCTGAAGGTACCTGTAGCAATTAGATTTTAAACCATTTTTGTTATTCTTACATTTCTGTGAACTTCAGTCAATTAGGTTAATTAGAATAAGTTTGTATGAATTAGTTTAGGATAGAAATGAGTCTCGAAGGCATATATAGTGTGGGCATCATCACAAGCTTACGCTCCTTGGTCAATAATTCAGTGTAGGAATGAAATGATAGAGTGGACTATTCAAATAGGTTTACCCCTAAATTTTGTTTAAGTCTACAATGAATTAGTTTTCCTCTACACTAACATTGCACCATATGAGGGCTGTTGTACACTGACAGGATCAAGTGATTTACACTCTTACAGAAGTTCAATTGCAGGTTCATGGAGTATCCATATGTGAAAGATGGCATGCTTTTGTTCTTCATGTACAATTCAAGCCTGGGATGAGTACAAGTCAAAGGAGTGGGTTAACGAATGACGATTATGTTATCTTAACCCACTTGATATGTATCAACCCTTGATGACACTGGAACTAATAGAGTTGGAATCATCAGTTGACTTTGACCACATATCAGATCTAGTTCAACCAGGTAATATATCTACTTGCATAGATTTTGAAATTCCTAATGTTATCTTACGTTGTAGTGTTTTTGTAATGTTGAGTAATTTCATCTAATTTGCTACACATATCAATGTAGGTCATATTTATGCAGTTATTGCAGATGAAGATAATGAAGAGGGAATAGATTATTACTTGTGTTGTTGTGTTGAGGCTAAAAATAAATTGGAGGCCCCAGTTTTAGATGGAGAAAACATCGAATGGCCTAGAGGCTCAGTGGTTGTTACTGGAACATGGCTTAGAAGGTACCCACATAAGAGTGTTAATGTTTGGTTGTTTTAGGACTTTCACACACATTGGAAGATTTTTCATTACTTGAACCTTATCGTGGCATCCAATGTTCATTTGATAGAATATCGAGGTAAACCTTTGAACAAGACCTTATTGAAGGTGTCTGAGTCTGACCATGAGGCAATATTTGACATAGTAAAGAGTAAAGCAGACTTGGATGGTTCGTTGGATTAATTTGTAAGTATTCACATTGGTTTTGTAAAGTCACGTTGTATTGACTTGTAAGTATGCACATTAATTTGTAATTTTACATAGGTTTATCTTTTTTATTTGCTGAGCTGCATTTTTACACATATAAAATGAATATTGTGATGAATATGTTTGTCATTGATTTCAAAGTGCTTGTATGTTAGTAATTAAGTAAGGAATGCATAATTGTGCAGGTCTATTGGTTGTCTATTGTTTGATGATACCATTATGCTTTAAGGATATGTTGTTTGGTTATTTGATATAAAGACACTTGCTTCTTCGTAGAGTATGTGATGTGATGCACAGAGTGGTATGAACTTGACAAGCAGTGGCATGAACTTGATTTGTTTTCTATGGTATACATTTGATGTTTCCATCATCATCATGTTATGCTTCATGGGATTAGACCTTAGTGATGGATGAAGTTGATCCCAGGAGTAATGTATAAAATCTAGGTAATGTATAAAATCTAGGTGTCTCTAGGTGTCTTGGTTTCTAAGTAGATAATAGTTTTCTCTACTTGTGTCTTAGGTATATACTATATTTCAACTAGGTATATAGAGACTAGAAAAAGGATATTTAATCTAATCTAGGTGTCTTAGGTAGATACTATATATCAATGACCTATCTAGAGAGTAGAATAAGCTATAATCTAGAATGATCTAGGTGTCTTCTGGGTAGACACTATATACCAACTACATGTCTAGACACTAGAATAAGGTATAATTTAATCTAGGTATCTTAGGTAGGTACTATATGTTAACTAGGTCTACCATAATAGGTGTCTTAGGGAGAACTATAATCTAGGTGTCTAGGTGACTTAGGTCTAGACTACGATAAGGTATAAAGACTAGATGTCTTAGGTCTACTATGTCTATAAAATCTAGATACATACTATAAAATAGGTGTCTTAGGTGTCCTACATCTACTAGAATACATGTGTCTTAGGTCTTAGGTGAGGCCACATGAGCTTCCACCTTCATGTGGTTAGCCTTGTCAGTATAGAATATTTATATTTCTTGAAGCTAAGGGAAGCTCTTTTTCTTAATAGAAAAACTTTATCGACTTCAGTGTCATCATGGAGTGAAGGTTTTGATCAAAAAATATGGTATTAAGGTCATGTTGGTGTGGATTGATGAGATATGGTTGTTGTTGGATGTTTTGGAAGTCTAAAAGATGTACCGACAATATTGTACCAACGATATCCTTGAAGAGTCCAAAGTGCAAAAAGGTATAAATATTTGACGAGTTGTTACTCAAAAACCATGACACTTAGAAACATTCCATCTAAGGAAACACGATCATGTATAACCCCTCTACAATAACGGCTCTTAGTTTTTGATATCTCTGAGGTGTTTACCCATGGTGAAAGGTTTTCTGCTACCCCAAAAATCATCAGAAGGAGGTAGCGTAAAGTTGTAAATGGGTGTCACTTTCATCTTGGTCCTAATGCAACCAAACTGATAGCTCCAATGCATCCAGATGGGTATGTTTATGCTAGGCATGGTGCTATTTTGCACCCAAACATGCCAAAATAGTTTGAGCTACATTGTACCACCGATATCCCTAAAAAGTCCGTAGTGCAAAAAAGCAACAATCTTTAATGAGTTGTTACTCAAAAATAATGAAACTTAGAAAAATTCCATCTAAAGTAACATGATCATGTAGAACCCCTCTATAATAACCTCTCTTGGTTTTTGATATCTCTGAGGCGTTTGCCCGTGGTGAAATATTTTTTAGTGCCCCAAAAATTGCCAGAAGGAGGTAGTGTAAAGTTGCAAAGGGGTGTCACTTTCATCCTGCTCCTGATATAACCAAACTGATAGTTCCAATGCATCCACATGGGTATGTTTACACTAGGCATGGTCCTATTTTGTACTCAAACATGCCGAAATAGTTTGAGCTACATTATACCGGTGATATCCATGAAGAGTCCAAAGTGCAAAAAGGCAACAATCTTTGATGAGCAGTTACTCAGAAACCATAACACTTAGAAATATTATGTCTAAGGAAACATGATCATGTAGAAATCCTCTACAATAACCTCTCTTAATTTTTGATATCTCTGAGGTGTTTGGTTGTGGTGAAAGGTTTTCTGCTACCCCAAAAATCATAAGGAGGTAGTGTAAAGTTGGAAAGGGGTGTAACTTTGTCCTTCTCCTAATGTGACCAAACTGATAGTTCCAACGCATCTAGATGGGTACATTTATGGTAGGCATGGTCCTATTTTGCACCCAAACATGCCAAAATAGTCTGAGCTACATTGTACAAGCGATATCCCTGAAGAGTCCAAGTGCAAAAGGGTAACAATCTTTGACGAGTTGTTACTTAGAAACCCTGACACTTAGAAACATTCCATCTAAGGAAATGTGATCATGTAGAACCCCTCTACAATAACCTCTCGTGGTTTTTGATATCTCTAAGCCATTTTCCCATGGCGAAAGGTTTTCTACTTCCCCAAAAATCGTCAGGAGGTAGTGTAAAGTTGCAAAGGGGTGTAACTTTCGTCCTGCTCCTGATATGACCAAACTGATAGTTTCAATGTGTTTAGATGGGTATGTTTATACAAGGTATGGTCCTATTTTGCACCCAAACATACCGAAATAGTTTGAGCTACATTGTACTGACAATATCCTTGAAGAGTCCAAAGTGCAGAAAGGCAACAATCTTTGACGAGATGTTACTCAAAAACCATGACACATAGAAACATTACGTCTAATACAACACGATCATGTAGAACCCCTCTACAATAACCTCTCTCATTTTTTTATATCTCTAAGGCATTTTCCTATGGTGAAAAGTTTTTTGCTACTCCAAATATTGTCAGAAGGAGGTAGTGTAAAGTTGCAAAGGGGTGTAACTTTCATCCTGCTCCTAATGTGACCAAATTGATAGTTCCAATGCATCCATATGGGTATGTTTATGGTAGGCATGGTCTTGT
The DNA here is from genome assembly GCA_027924645.1 of Cunninghamia lanceolata. Classification (NCBI taxonomy): domain Eukaryota; kingdom Viridiplantae; phylum Streptophyta; class Pinopsida; order Cupressales; family Cupressaceae; genus Cunninghamia; species Cunninghamia lanceolata. Next base: position 6,237,162 of record BSBN01000582.1, read on the forward strand.
TTTTAACCCAGACATGCCGAAACAGTTCAAGCTACATTGCACCGATGATATCCCTGAAGAGTCCAGAGTGTAGAAAGGCAACAATCTTTGACAAGTTGTTACTTGAAAACCGTGTCACTTAGAAACATTTCATCTAAGGCTACAAGATCATGTATCTTCCCTCTACAATAACCTATATTGTTTTTTTATATCTCTAAGATGTTTGCCCATGGTAAACATTTTTTTGCTACCCAAAAAATGGTTAGATCCATGCAGTGCAAAGCTAGAAAGGGGTGTAACTTTCATTCTATTCCTCATGCAGCCAAACCAACTATTCCAATGCATTAAGATGGGTATGTTTAGGCTAGGCATGGTCTTGTTTCACACCCAAACATGCTGAAACAGTCTGAGCTACATTGTACCAGTGATATCCTTACATATTGCCTTTGCTATAATTGTTATAGTCTTCACATGTCAACATGCATCTTATGGCTTTTAACATAATTGTTTTAGTAGTCAACACAATCATATATGAACTGCTTGTTATTTTATCTTGGTTCACCTAGACTTTTTTCTCTAGTACTATCTATATAGGGTTTATTTTAGTCCTTCAATGCATTGTTCCATCACTGCAATCTTAGACCCCTATTAGGCTTGAAATAGATGTCTGTTAGGCTACTCTCCTAAATGTTAATATCATCTTCATGTTGTTATATCCATTTTGTTCAACCTTCATCTTCTTCCACCTTTAGGTCACTATGTTATTAGGCTTGAACTTAGACTTCTGTGATATTTGAAACCCTCTACACTTCATGGCTCTATCATTATGTAATGATCTACACTGTCATTATGTAATGATCTACACTACACCTATCTTTCTTATCATATTTCATAGAAATCTTGCAAAGAGTTGGGGTAGTGGTATGCAACCTTTTACGAGATCAATACAATGTCATAACAAGCCTTTCAATCTTAACAAGTTTTTGGGTAGGGAATTGCTTTACGGAATTAGAGTCAAATTGGTAAATGTGATGACATGATACATCTTAACATGGTGAGATGCAAAGTATACATTTGTAATATTAACCACATTCTCAAAGGGATTACTGATGACTTATGGAAGACTATAGCCCAAATGATATGTTGCATACTTAAATTAGGTAAGACTCAATGTACTCTCATAACCTCACCTTATATGCAAGAGGAACTACATTTAATAACCACAATGGTCATCAGGTGCTCATAAGCATATGATTTTGACTATCTTATTCAAGACAACATACTCTTTGAATCCCAATATAGCATAATAACAAGGAATTAAGAAATATTTTAAATTGAGCAACTCATAAAGAATATGGATCAGCATACCAAAGAGCAACCATAAGAATGTCCTTTTGGAACATAGGAAATTGCAATATCCCCTTCGTCACTTGCAAAATTAAATAGAGTTGTTTGTGAAACATGAGACATGATCCTTAATGTTGTGCAAATGGCACATGATCCAAAGGGTTGTGTAAGAATTATAGGGTGTCTTTTGAGTTGTACAAAATGATTCCTATCACTATGTGAATTATGCATGGTGCAAGGAACCATGAACTTTGTGTTGGATCAAGTGGCATTGTTTAGGGGGCACATGATGCAAGGACTTATGCACAAGGTTTTACATCACTATGTGAGTGACTAAGGCTAACAGGGAAGATTGTACAATAGCATGCAGATCATGATGTGAACAAAAAAACTTGCTTTTCCATTTATCCATTTAACCAATCTTCCTTTCTCTATTTTCTTAGGCATGTATAGTTTTGAGAGACTAAAACTTTCAAACCAAAACTCAAATTCTCTTATCATCAATTGGGATGGATTCTTTGACAATTAAAATTTGAAACCTAGAAGCATACAAAAATAATCTACACTGCACCATTCCATATTACATAATGATCAACAAAAATGATTTGTATTAACCAAATATCCATATACCTGCATACATCAATATATGTCGATATAAGTATAACATATATCCAAAATAGCCATATAGGCTTACACGGATACCATATAGGCATACAATGTCAACTAAATGTAATAAAAAATATATGTCCACAAATGCCATATAGGCATACAACAAAGGAACACAATAAAAAGTCATTCCCCTCTATCCGGTGAAGAGAATAGATCACGGGTAGTCTTTGATCTTCGAAGGGATGGAGAAGCGTATGAGGCTGGTCTACTACAAACTTGAGGGCTACTCCTCCTATTTAGTTGTTCATGGATCTGTAGCTATTATAATAAAATGTATAGACATTAATATATAGAAATTCTATTATAAAAAATGAAACATTTAACAAAATAATCACTTACGGCTATTTGAAAATATGTCTCCTCAGTACTAGGATTAGGTTGTGTGTCATGTCCTATAGAAACCATCCAAATAGAAATTAAACTTCAAATCAATAATCATTTGATTTTTCAAAAATAAAATTACTAATTTGCTTCATATCCTCGTCAAAGGCATGGATCTATTAATTGTAGAGGACACACCATGCTCCATTGCCCTATGAACATCGGGAGGTGTCTTTGTAGCCTACATCATCTGAAAATAAAACAACATTATTTAATTACAAAAACTATAATAGTGGTGCAAGTCATGGCTCCTAACATACACACACATTCACCTAAACATGGAAGTACACACAATAAAGAACACAAGTCACATGCATATATACAAATTAGATGAAGATTTGTGACTATTGTGTGGTATAAGACTCAACAAAGGAGGGACCCTAGTAGCATCAAATTTTAGGTTTAAGAAGTCAAAGAGGGAGTGAAAGTGTTAGTTTATGTTTAGGTTGGTGGTAGGTTGGGGTAGGGTTGTGCTCAAATTTTTGTTTGTTTGGTAGTCATGGAGGTAGGACAATGCCTAAGATAGAGTTTGTGGGTTTATAGGATAATGCCTAAACTAGAAATCACATAGACATTAGTTATGTTTATTGGTTTATAGGAAGGAGGAATATCAAGAGTTTGTGGGATAATAGGAGAGAGGAAAGATACTTGATAGAAGAAGAAAAACCTTATTTTAAAAATTTCTTATGATTTTCTTTGTCTTGAGGTTTGTCAGGGGGTGGGTTGGAAGTAAACTAGGTTTGGGACATCTGGTAGGGGTATTTTAGGAATAGGTAGGGTAGATATGGGTTGGTTAGTAGGTTGGGTGTAGTGTTGTGGAAGTTTCTTAGGCCTACTTATAGAAGTGGATGGGAAAAGGTCCTACACTTTTTCTTTTACTTTGTCTTGGAGGGTTGCTACAAGGAAAATAGAAGTCAATGAGGAAGGTGAAGTAGTAATAGGTGGATATATGGTGGGGAAGATAGGGGCATAGCTAGTGGAGTAGGTGAAGTAATAGAAACACTTTGTGGGGTTGGGGAAACAATAAATTTAGAGGCATAATATAGGTAAAGGTGAAAGAAGGAATTGGTATGAGGTTGAGGTGGACCAGAAGGGATTGACAAAAAATAATCTAAGGAGAAGTGTCTTAAGGTAACAACTAGTTGGTATGGGCTATGAGAAATGGTGAAGACATTACCATTATGGGGAATTTTAGTGTCAACAAACCTAGATGATGTTGGAGTCAATCATATGCTATATAAGATGTTGTAGGCTCATACCCCTCTTTGGTGTCATGCCCTGGGGTCTAATTGATGGTAATTGGATGAGTTTATTAGAGATAATTTGTCAAAGAATAGTGTGGAGGGGATCAACAAGCTTTGGTAGACATGTATGAAAAATGTGGTAGCATAGACAAGGTAGTGAGCTATTTGAAAAGATGCCTCAAATAAATGTGGTCTCATGGTGATGTCCTTGTCTATGCATCGACTTGTCATGGCATTCCATGAGACCATATTTCTTTGAAGCATTTTTTCAAATAACTATATTGTAATTGAAATTTTGTCATCTATCAACATCTAGTTATTAGTTATGCAATGTCTAGTAATGCTTTGAGTTTGAAAGATGTGCAATGAAATGTAATTAATCATATGAATATAAAATACAAAAGTCTAGTAAGTACAATTCATTAATTAAACTATTTATTTTATTACCTCTGTGAAGCTTTGAAATCCACCACCACTAGTAGGTGTTTCCATGAAATCTCTAATATTAACCTATTCAACATCCAAAATCATATATTAGAATACCATTCATATAAAGATCCTATTCACATGTAATATTTATAATTTTTTACTAGTTACATACCCTAACAGTAGATGTCCTAGTGGAATATGTAGGTGGAGACCCACTGAAAACTGCATCAACACTATGACCCTAAACTTTCATTAAAATCATCAAACTAAATTAAATAATCTTGAATTTCAAAAATAAAATTTAATAAATTAAATTTTGTGTGAACTTGCAAACATTTACCTGAGTATCAAGGCTGAAAGTCTCACTCAGGAGGGTATCTGTCATCACCATCTACTTAGCTAAAGATGTAGCCTATGCACCTATGTCCTGACTATCTATGGGGTCATAACCATAGGCTGACCTACAAGCCTAACAAGTATGGGGTGGAACCCTACTCCTTGAACTCTCCACTGACCCACACTGTGTTGCAGGACTGGCATGCTCTATGATGCTCTGGATCAAGGCACTAATGGACTAAAGTGTCTCGATCTCAGCACTCTTCTTCACAATGGAAGGGATAGACACATGCTCATGGGCTGGTCTAATGAGTGCTCATCTCATTGGCCACTGTGGGTCAACACGTGCCTCTATTCTATCTTGTGCTGACCCCCCACCTCTACCCTAGAAGACCCACATATCAAAATAGGTTGACACTTTGTTTTTTACAAACTCACAGTAGAATTTCCTCAAAAAGCATTACGGGACCTCATTATTGTTGCATGGAGGATGGTTAAAAACCATCTACCACCTCTGCCTAAAATTGTCCCTTATCACTTAGTTGTTGCACCAATGGATAGGGAACCTCTTGCATGTAAGGGGTAGAGGTTGATTTGTTCATGGGTCTATAAAAATGGAATATAAGTCCAATTTTGTAATTTGTTATTTTTTTACTTGCTCATATGACAACTTGTCTGCATAATACTCTCTAAATTCTCTCTTTTCTACCCAACTAGATATTTGCTTGCTAATTGAATCTACATTTGATAGCATAGAATCAAGAGATTGAGCAAGCATGGATCTATGTGAGGTTGAAGTTGTAGGATCCTTCAACCTTGCAATTATATCTTCAATTTTTTTTTTCAATTTGTCCCAATACATTTTCTTGTGTTCCAGGGGCATGTCGAGGAATGGATGGAGGAGTTTGTTGTTCAGGTTGTTCTTCAATAGGTATTTGTGGATTTTCAGGAGGAGGAGAAGGAGGTGCATTATTATATCCTGTCAATTAAGGAAATTTACATCAAAAATTAACTTAAGCCTGCCTATTTTGGTGTTGAATTTGCTCTTCAATAATGCGAGTGTTTTCCTTAGGGTTTGCAGGCCACGGGTGCAGAAAAAAATGGAAGGAAAAAATGAGTAGCAACTTCCATTTTTTTTAAATAGTAAACCATAATGCGAGCATGTTATAATGTGCTCACATTATGTATTAGAATTGTTTAAAAAAAATTAGCCACTTTTTGGGCCCCCAAATTTTTGCACCCACCCCGTCCTTATTCTAGGTCTAAGGAAATTCAATAATGGGGTTGGGATTCTTGGTATGTTTGTCTAAAACTATCTCAATACTGTGACCACAAAATGGTCACAAAAAAACCTATAACTAGAATGGGAATCATGTTTGTCCCATATGTGAGTCTAGCATTGGACTGGCAGTAAATTTCCCATGTTATCAACATGATTGATCATCAATTTAGGGCTCCAATTTATCTTTATTTTCCTATGATGCAGGAACATATGACACAGTAATGAAAACCATTGAAACTTGACTGGTTCCTTCTTACTCTTGATTTTTACCTATAGAAGAAGCCAAATGTAACAATTACTATATCAATTACTATAGAAGTAGACTTGAATTTATCTGTATCAATTACTATAGAAGGAGCCAAATGTAACCCAAAGACTATGGCAATAGTCTCTTTATTAATAGCCACTAAAACACCTCCATTTATAGACCTAATTAATTTATCTACTTCATCATAATGACAGGCTATTTCTAGGAGTAGTTCAATATCTTCAAACACATTGGTGACTACTAACTTTCCTAGGTCTTGCATCCATACATTTGACAATGGTGAATCAGCATTCCTTTTGCTCCACTAGTGGTAAAATACTAACCAGCAAGAAATAGGTATTTTTGCATCCTTGCATTCAAAATACTTATCGACCAATCCATCCTTGCATTTTGGGCCACTAACTTTCAATTTCTATGCACAGGAACCAGGGAGTTGAGCTATGAGGTCCTCATGTAGGCCTCATTTTTCAAAGGTGGAAGGAGCCCAAGCCTTAGGGGGAGCCATTTTTAAATAATGAAATAGAGGCAAGGGTTTTCTTCCTTTTCTTGTATATGGGTTGTTGATTCAGGATTTAGAATAATTTTATGAGAGAAGAAAGGAAAGAAAAAACCTAGCAGGAACAACATAGTGTAAGAGACAAGATGTATGCCACTTACTTGATTGTTTCACACAACCAAATTTGAGATGAATGCTAGGGATGTCGCAGTAGTCACCACTTTAATGCTTCAATGCCTCAAATGTCTAAAATGGAAATTGCCAAAGAACTGGAGCATGAGCTATATAAGGATCACCAATAATTTTGGGGCTGAAACAAGTCATGCCCACTATTACTCCATTTTGCATGAACTAGATTTGTAGAATTATTAAATTCTTAATAATTTGAATACCTATCATTGGATTATGCAACACTGGTAGAGAATGGATGGCTACGATTATTTGTAAAGACTTGACCCCATTTGATATGTCATGAAGTGTCCTTTGGGCCAATCAAGAGGTTCCCACTCATTACCTTGATAAATTATTAGAAATAAAATTCCATTGAAATTATGCCATCCCTGCCATGTGGTGGCTTTCTACCATTCCACAGTCTAGAGAGAAACATTAATTTATGACTCTATGGAATGGCAGAAAGATGCAAGTGCACTCAACCCAACATGCCCTTCTCCACATGGACCTTATTTTGTAGCATTTCTATGGATGTTTGGTGGGACCCCTTGGTGAAACTTAGCGAAACGGTGGAAGCCATTGATAAGTCTCCACATAGTAGTTGGGACCCACCACTTCTTCTTTTTACACTCGATGAAAGACCTCTTACCAGATGGTGCCTTTCTGTAGTTTTGCAGATGATTATTTTCATAATATTTTATCATCGATGGAACGGTGAAAACAAATGAACACGTGCCACCTATCAAGAGAGTTAGTGGGACCCGACCCTTGGCCTATTCATTTAAAAACAACCTTCACCTACTAGGAAAAAGGGTCACGGGGGTCGCCGAAGGTGTCACCTACCAAAACCTTAGGAATAATAATGAAACATTTGATATGAGCCAGAGGCGGTAAGCTATATGCAAGGGGCCAGTAGACAATGTGTTTCAATACATAACAAGGCAATTTAACGCACTAATCACAGGGGATAAGTGGTCAACTTAAAAAAAGAACAAAAGTAATTTTCAGCACTCACGACTAAATGACACTAGGGTTTAGGGGTTAAGGGCTATTACTCAAAGTGTTTTCATTAGGCAAAGCCCTAGGCCAAAGACCTCTTTAATATGATAGTGTCAGACATGTTCAAAAATTGCAAGAACTTGAAAAATTTTACATGGTTCCATCAATGGCTCTAGTTGGGGACATCTATTCAACCTCAACAAAGCGAGATCATAGAAGAACTCTAGAGAAGCAAAGCACAACACAAAATGAAAAAAGAAAATAAAGCAAAGGACAAAAACTAAAGGAGGGAAGTACCTAAAGAATAAAACACAATATGCATGGAAGACACTCATGCCTTATGAAAACTATGATTTCAAGAAATATCCATGCATTGGTAGTTCAAGTAATTCTCTAATCAAATTTTGCAAGTAATAGGAGTCTTCTTCATGAGTATTGCTGATCAAATATGGTCCAAGCCAAAGGGCATTAAATTTTCCATGTTTCACTTTGAGACCTAGCATTCCATAGTAATACAATATTCGTGATCTAAAACTTTCTTTCAGATGTTCTCGTCATGTAGATTTTTGACTTGCTACTGCAATTTGACATTTCTCTACTATGCCAACCTTCTTGTTTCATCCAGCTGAGTCATCTGACTAATCCTATTTTTCATTGCATCAGAGACGTCATCATCATTCTCTTGAATGAACTTTAAAATAGGTAATAAGTTATTTATGGGCATCCTAGCATCTAGGCCATACACTAGGTCAAATGGGGCTTGCCCAATGACCTTTTTTACAGTTACTCTATTAGCCCAAACAACAAGTCTTAATTTGGTATCCCAAGGTCTCTTGTTCTTTTCAATATCTCTTTTATAATCTTCATCAAGCTCTTGTTGCTTGATTGAGCTTGTCCATTACCCTAAGGATGGTATGGGGAAGAATAAGAAATTGAGATCCCATACTAGCTATAGAAATTTGTAAATTCTTCAGACCTAAAGTACATTGCATTGTCAGAGATTATCTTTACATGCACTCCAAATCTTGTCATGACATTATTCATTAGGAAATCAATCACAACTTTGCTAGTTCCTCTTTTGGTAGGGATAGCCTCAACCCATTTGGTGAAGTAATCAGTGGTAACTAGAATCCAACTATGTCCTCCACTTGGCTTTTAACTAATTTCCCCTATGAAATCTAATCCCCATTGTTGAAAGGGAGCTTCCATTGTTATGGGCCTAAGGGGCAGATTTCCAGAGAATCTCAATTTCCCTAAGAATCTTTGACAAGCATCATAGCTATGAACCATTTGGTGAGCATCCTTGAAAATAGTAGGCCACCAATAGCCACCTCTAAGGACCTTATGGGTTGTTGTCTTGGCCATTTAATGGCCTCCACATACACCATGGTTCATATCCTTTAAGACTTTCGATGCCTGTCTACTATCTATACACTTGAGTAAAATACCTTCAAAATTACTCCACCAAAGTTCACCCTCTATGATCACATATTTTATAGCTTGTAACCTTAGTGTACTTTTTTGGTTTTCAGTCTTTCCATCAGGGCAGGACATATTCTACAAGTAGTGAACAACATTTCTATACCATTCAGAGTTCTTCATGTCACAATCAACAACTATCTCCTAAATGTCAATATTGTTTATTCCATTATCCTCCAAGTTTGATTTAGCCATCAATTTTTCTAATCCTTGTCACCTTATCAGCTTAGTAATCCAAATATCAATATTGAATTCTTGGATCCTATTGATCCATCTACATCTTCTTTGAGTCACTTCTTGTTGGGTAAAAATATCCTTGACAATAGTTGTTGGGACATAAACAACAATTCTTGCCCCTGCTAGATAGGGTGTAAAATTCTTAACAAACCTTACCAGAGCATAATCTTGTTTCTCAGTTATATCATATTTTAACTCAGCATCCTACAGAGATTTACAAAAAAATTAAATGGGCTACTCATAACCCTCATTATTTTTCTGTAGTAAAACAACTACTATAGTATGGAAAGAAGAAAAAGAAAACAATTGGAAAGTTTTGGAAAAATTAGGGGATTACAATATAGGGGCTTCTTTAATGGCTCCCTTGATGTTCTTTAAAGCATTCACTAGTTCATCATTCCATGCGATATCCTCCCCCTTCTTCAGCATCTTGGATATTGGTCTAGTGGTTTCTGCAAAATTGGTAACAAATATCCTTAGGAAATTTACTTGCCTAAAGAAAGACTAAATCCCCTTAATACTTTTGGGTATTGGGATCTTTTCAGTAGAAAAAAAGCCTCATTGGATCCATCCTCATTCCTTCCTTAGACACTATGTAGCCTAAAAGATTTCCTTCTGTCACCCCAAAAACACATTTCTTGGGATTCAGAGAAATGCCAAATTTCATGCATCTCTCAAAAACTCTCTCTAAGTGAGAGTAGTGATCTTGTTCTTTCTTAGAATATGCAATCAGGTCATCCTGATATACCACCATTATTACATTTATGAGATCAGAAAAAGCTACATCCATGGCTCGCTGAAATGTGGCTCATGTATTAGTCAACCCAAAGGGCATCCTAATATATACATATGTTCCCCATGGAGTAGTAAATGTAATTTCATATTGCTTAGATTCTTTAACGATCACTTGGTTATATCCTGAGAAACCATCCATCATAGACAAGAGATCATAGTCAGTTACCTTTTGTAGCATGGCCTCCATATTTGGCAATGGATAGTTATATTTTAATGATGCCATATTCAGGTTTCTAAAGTCAACACAAAGCCTAATATGTCCATTTTTTTTTCTAACAGGAACTAGGTTTGAAACCCAAGTGGAATGCCTTATAGGTTTGATAATTCCTCATTCACTCAAATTGGCTAGTTCTTGTTGCATTTTTGGCCTCAAAGTAGGATTTATAGGTCTTTTCTTCTGCCTAAAAGGTTTTGCATCTAGTTTTAATTGGATTTCATGCTGAAATAAATCCTCCCTATATACCTTTAAATCATCATAAGACCATGCAAAAACTTTCTTATGCTTCTTGAGCAAAGAAATTAATATTGCCATAATTTTAGGGTTCAAGTGCTTACCTACATAGACAAGCTTTGGACAGGCCTCAGTCCCTAGGTTCACCTCTTCAAGGTAATTTTGGTATGCTAGAGAAGATCTTACAGTCTGTTTGTTGTTTCCATCAAAGACTCTTTCTAGAACCACCAATCCCCTTAGAATTCTATTAGTTTTCAAGTAAATGATCTAATTTCCAAAGACAGTTTGTTTTCCATCTACTATCTCCACAAATTCTTGAAAATCAATTTCATGTGCATGGTATTCATCCATGAAGTTCATGAATTTATAAAGATACTATTATCATTAAAAATTTGCTAGTTGTGAGTATTGTCGGGGACAAAAGGTCTTGTTAGTATCTCCACTTTTGAAATTCCTGATAATGTGATATCCTTTGACTTGAGTGTAATATTAGCCAAAAAAAATGATAACATTCTTACTCTGTTCCACCCAATCAATAGAAAAATCATCAAACTCTTCTTTGGTATCCTAGACAACATTTCTATAATGTCTGAGCCTTTTATTTTTGGAGGCATACTTAGGTCTAACCTGTGAGACTACCAATTCAGAATCTCCCAAAACTCTGAGATTTTTGACTCCATGCTTAAGGGCCATTTTAAGCCTATAAGAAAAGCCCCATACTCTAAAACATTGTTAGTACATGCAAAACAAAATCTAAAGGATGATCTAAATGTTTTTCCTGAAGGAGAAATAAGTACTATTCCTACTCCAAAGGCTTCTTTAGAACATGCCCCATAAAACTACATAGGCCATAATCCATCCTTATCAGCAACTAATTCAAGGCCATGATCTAATGAATTATACTGATCATTTTTAATGCCCTCAGTTTTAAAATTACCTATAGCCACATCCAAGAAGTATACTTGATCACCTTCCTCATTGATGTTATCTATTATTTGGGGTCATTTCTTTTCTCTATCAAGCCTTACTTCCTTACAATCCATGGAAATCATGGCATATGATGAATCCATTTGGATATTGCCACCCATAGTAGAACTCCATTTTCTTGACAATAGCATCCCATACATAGGAGGAATGCCCACCATAGTACTATTCATTTTGTACTCCTTATACGGGAATACTGCAAGTCCAAAACTGATATCCTTAATAATTCCAATGATTGGGACTTCTCAGGAATCCATTGAAAAGTAATTCCCATAAGTCTTTGTTACTTACAAGCCTAAGATTTCGATATCTTAATGGCATTATGTTGGTAGAGGCACCTGAGTCAATCATACATTTTCTCACAAATATTCCTTCTATGATTAGAGTGGCAAAGAAAGGATCTACCTTAGAAGGACACTTTTGCAAAGTGGTTCCTCAATGTACTTTTGTCACTTTAGTAATTGAATTCTCAACAAATTTGGAGAGTACTTTCTTTTCCTCAGGGAGCTTGTTAGTCTTATTGGCCATCTCAGGTGTATCAAGAACTACATCATTTATTGTAGCCACAACCCTACTTTTATGCTCAAGTATCCTCATCATTTCTAGGAAAGGAACTGTCACTCTAATCTAACTAAATATGTGGGCCATGTCCAATGGGACATAATCAGGCATTATAATAGTACAAGTTGTATTAGTATTTGTAGCAGGGGTTTGAGGTTTGTTATTGTTACTATATTTTTTGTCAGTAGAGATCTTCTTGGCATTATCCTTTTCTATTGGTACTTTTGCTTTAAGGGGTAGATTATGATGTGGATTACATTTTCCCCCCACTTCCTTAGGCTTTCCCAGAGATTCTACATCTCTCTTGGGGTTGGGGACATTTTATTTTTCTTTTATCAAAATGCTTCCTACATTTCCCCTTGTACTACTTTCTCCTTGGTTCTTCTTACTCCTCAAGTTGTAATCACTTTTAATATGAGAAATCTTGGAAGAAGTCAAGGTCTTGATCTCCTTAGTAGAGGATCTTCTTAATCAGATGTTAGTATACTTAGTATTCAACTAAAGAACACAGTTATCATGTGTACTTGTATTTGGGATAGATTTTTGCTTGATCAACTTTCCCTTTTCTATTGTAATCTCATTCTCTGAGAACTCACTATCAAAAGTGACATAGTCTTCAATAATACACTCAAGGTTAAAAACCATATTCACATTGTGGTCTTCATAAACATCCCCCTCCTCATACTCCTCATATGGGATTGTATTGTTAGTCATAGATATTGCAACAACACATGAATCAGAAGAGTGGGGGGCTTGGCACAACAAACACCATATGTATTCATCTACAACATGTACCTCTTTTCTCAAAGGGTCAGGGTTTTTTTTAGACAAACCCCCCTATCATTAGGTGGGATTGGCTTTCCATATCACCAATTTGTATTATAAGGTTGATCTTCCAACCTTGGCACCTTATCTTGTCTGACCAAGGGAGGCCTATCATTAGGGATTCTCTTATCACTTATCACTATAGAGTTCTTTATTTCCTTGACCTCCTTCCATAATTTATCATATTTAGTAGCAACATGAACCTTGCTACTTTGCCCTCTGTCTTGTGGGGTGATTTTTACATCACATCTCTTATAAGTCTTTCCAAATGCCTTTCTATTGTTTTCAATATGTAAGGTTGTCTTGAAAGCATCTCTAAGAGTCTGAGGTTCTCTATTCCTTAATTCATATCCCATCTTGGGGTCATATGCATTTTGGTATATTGCCAAGCACATGTGCTCATTTGGTTTTATGTAAGGACGGTTCTTATTACTCACCTTCAAAAATCTTGCATTGAAATCATGGACATTTTCATTGAATCCTTTTTGAATGCTTGCAAATTCATTTACAACAAATCTTAGATCAATTTTATCCCCATATTGTTCCTCGAATATCCTTTTAAATTCTATCCAAGAATCAATACTACTATCAGGTAGGCTTCTATACCATTCAGTTGCATCTTCTGTTAAGGATTGTATGAATAACTTCATTACTACATCTTCACACTCAACCTCAAAATCATCCATCACATTAGAGAATGTCCTTAGGTGATCCTCACCAGATATTGCATTATTTCTAGAAAACCCTGGGACAACATTTCTTATTGTGTTTTCAATAGGTTTTGGATATCCTGGTATACCAGTAAAATCAATTTGCCTATATCTTGTTGATTACATTGGTCTTCTAACAAAATGATTTATTAAGAGTTTCCCTCCCTAGTTACCTAGATTTATTGGGGGATTAGGAGGGTTTCAAATATTTGGCTAGATATTTACATTAGGCACTATAGGAGGGTTTTGGTTATGTATCCCCCCTTGTCTTGGATGAGAATTTTGTCTAGCCACTCTAGCATATGGATTTAGAGGAGGAGCATGAAAGGGGTTCACAGAGATGGAGGACATAGGGTTATTCATCTAAAGCAGATCAGAGGGTCTTGTTGGTCATTAGGTACGTGGCGCATTATTTGTCGCCTACTTGTTGTGGATGCACCAAGCATACCACTATTGTCAACAACACTTGGTTTATTCATATTTTATAATCTCAGAAGTAACCCCTCTTTCCTTTTTAATGTTTCCATCCTGGCTAACCTAAGGGTCAACTTCCTAACCTCTTTATCTAATTCTTCATCTGTCTTATTTGTGCTAGAGCCTATGTTAGCAATTGGGAATTCAGTTATAATGATGGATTTAGCCTTTTCTATTTTGGGAGAGTGCAATCTCACATATGGTGTCTCAATCACAAACTCTTGAGCATTTTGGATAGGGACTGCTTGGGTTTCTCTCAAGGGGGTGACCCTATCATTTTGTGATACAAGAGGTGGTTCCTCAAAAAATATCTCATCAATAAAAGTAATTTTATGTTTCGAGGGGCTTATGTCGGTTAGAAAATAGGGTTTTTTAGGTCAGCCAAAAGAAAAAAATAGATCCCGGTGCCTTTATAAAATAACAAAAATTGTTTGAGGTTTTGGGGGCGCTTATGTTGGTTACCAAATAGAGTTTTTTATGTCAAGGAATAGAAAAAAATTAGCTCCTGATGCCTTTATAAAATAATAAAATTCATTTGAGGTTTTGGGGGTACTAATGTCAGTTACAAAATAGGGTTTTTTATGTTGGCCAATAGACAAAAATAGGTCTTGGTGCCTTTATAAAATAATAAAAGTCATTTGAGGTTTCAGGGGTACTTATGTCGGTTACAAAATAGGGTTTTTTATGTCGGCCAATAGAAAAAAAATAGCTCCCAACGCCTTTATAAAATAATTAAAGTCATTTGAGGTTTCAAGGGTGCTTATGTTGGTTACAAAATAGGATTTTTTATGTTGACCAATAGAAAAAAATAACTCCCAGTGCCTTTATAAAATAATAAAAGTCATTTGAGGTTTCAGAGGCGCTTATGTCAATTACAAACTATGCCTTTTTATGTTGTCTAATAGCAAAAAAATAGCTCCTAGCACCTTTATAAAATAAGAAAAGTTATTTGAGGTTTCGGGGATGCTTATGTCTGTTACAAAATAGGGTTTTTTATGTCAGCAAAAAGAAAAAAAATTAGCTCTTGGTGTCTTTATAAAATAATAAAAGTAGTTTGAGGTTTTGGTGGCACTTATGTCATTTACAAAAAGAAGGTTTTTTATGTCAGCCAATAGAAAAAATAGCTACCAATGCCTTCATAAAATAGTAAAAGTCATTTGAGGTTTTGAGGGCACTTATGTCGGTTACAAAATAGGGTTTTTGATGTCAACCAATAGAAAAAAAAAAAGCTCCCGACGCATTTATAAAATAATAAAAGTCATTTGAGGTTTCAGGGCCCCTTATGTTGGTTGGAAAAAAGGGTTTTTTATGATGGCCAATAGAAAAAATATAACTCCAAGTACCGTTATAATATAACAAAACTTGCTTAAGGTTTCAAGGGTACTTATGTCGGTTACAAAATAGGGTTTTTTTATGTCAACCAATAGAAAAAACAACTCCTGGTGCCTTTATAAAATAATGAAAGTCATTTGAGGTTTCAGGGGTGCTTATGTCAGTTACAAAATAAGGTTTTTTAATGTCAGCCGATAGAAAAAAATAACTCTCTGTGCCTTTATAAAATAATAAAATTCGTTTGAGGTTTCGGGGGCACTTATGTTCATTATAAAATAGGGTTTTTTTAATGTCGGCCAATAGAAAAAAAAAAACTCGCGATGCCTTTATAAAATAATATAAGTCATTTGAGGTTTTGGGGGTGCTTATGTCGGTTACAAAATAGGATTTTTATGTTGGTCAATAGAAAAAAAATAACTCCTAGTGCCTTTATGAAATAATAAAAGTCACTTGAAGATTTGATTTGAAGATGGCGATGGAGTGCATAGGAGGGTAGGCTAGGGCACCTGAGCCTAGCTTATAGGTTTGAGCTTTCTCTGTGTGCAGGGGATTTGAATGTCAGCAGGGGGTCAAGGGGACTAGGTCTACTTCTTTGTTTCTTCCTTTTTCTATTTTTTGTTGGCCATGTGACATCATTTGGTGTGGGTGATGGTGTACAGGGTTCAAAGGTTTCCAACGCTGTGTTTTCTTTTATTGTGTGCCCTCTAGTTCGTGTTCGCTGCACTCTGATGGGTTTTTTTCTTCCTTTGAGGTGCTGTCTCTTGTGGCAGTGAGCTTGTTTTGAGCTGTTGCTTTGGATTCGATGTGGTGTGGGATGTATTTTGGGCCCTCACTCATTGGGTATAAATGGCCTTGAATGTGCCTTTGGATATGGGTGGTCATGCTTCTTCTATGGCTGGGGAGGATGCCGGAATACCCATTAAGTCTTCTGGATCAGATGTGGTCTGAAATGGTTGCCTTAAATTGCAAAAGGTGAATGGATGCTTGGAGAGGGCCCAAGAGTGGCCAATTTTAGTAATACAATCAGAGTCAGTAGCTAATGATATTATTTACTACTACAATCATGTTTTGATTTGTAAGTTCATGGGGATGAGGGTTTCTCCCTCATTTCTTGATACATAGATTTGCAAGACATGGAACCCGAAAGGAGATTTTGATATTTTGATGGCTGCAAATAACTTCTTTATGGTGGATTTCTCATGTGTTTCTTATCAGAACAGGGCCTTTGAAGGGGGTCCATATTTTTATAATCAAGTGGGTCTCTTCATCAAACCATGGCATGCTGGCTTTAACTCAGTGAAGGAGTTACCTTCTTGAATCCCAGTCTAGGTTCGTCTTCCTCGACTGCTACTTGAATGCTGGAGAAGTGACATATTGCAGTCGATTGTGCTATTGCTGGGAAAACATATTGGTCCTTCCCAGCAAACTCTAAATAATAGAATTTTTTCTTATGCTAGGGTTTGTGTTGAAATTGATTTGAGCCAACCACTTCTAGATTCTATTGATATGACTGTTGGGTCTTTCTCTTGGACTCAGCCACTAAATTATGAGATGTTACCTTTCAGGTGTCAACTATGTCATGAATATGGTCATCTTCAGCAGAGGTGTCCCCAAGCTTCTAGAGCAGCCAGTTCAAGTACTGCTCCTACTTAGCCTCATGTGAAAGAAGACAAGGGTAAAGCTCCCATGCAGGGAGGGGTGCTAATAAAGAAGGTTTTATTTCAGTTAAGTCTTGTAATCGTGGTCAAGGCTAGAAGAGATCCCTCAAGGAAAGGGAGGAGGAGGAAACCTTAAACCAATTTGAGACATAGGAGGATTTTGTCCAGGAGGAAGGGTTTTAGGTGGACTTGTAGGAAACAATTGGATCTTTGGCTGAAGTTGTTGCTGGAGATCAGCCTATTGTGATTCCTAGTTTAGTTCATCTTTGTGAGCAGGGTACTTAAATGGACACTGATTTGGCTCCTCTGGTTCCTGTTTATGGTGAGTTAGATTTAGGGATAGAGGCTTCTAGTGGCTCTCCTAGTGTTGGTGGTGTTCTATCTAAAGTGCGGGGTGCTTCAGACTTAGGAAAATGTAAGGCTCCTTCCCCAGCCTTTGGTTTGCAACAAAAAAACCTCAAAAAAGGGGCTTCTGAGAAACCTCTTAAGGTTGGTAGAAAAAAGGACCTAGAAAAGGTAAAGCTAGTTGGTGAGACATTGGTCAAGTCAGGTTTGGTGAGGAATATTGATACTCATTTCTCCCAATCCCAATGATGATTGTGATGTCTTAGAATGTGAGGGGTATGAATAGCATCTCTAGACAAAAGGCTATTCAGGATTTGGTTCGTTTTCATTTTCCTGATGTGGTTTTCGTTCTAGAAATAAAGTTATCTATTGATAGTATGATGAATGTGTCTTTGAAGATTTGGAGTCGTGGTCAGTGTCAATGTGTTGGTGCACTTGGTAGCTCTGGTGGTGTTGCTTTCTTATGGGACCCATGGAGAGTCATGCCATTTTTGTGGTACTCTAGCAGAGGTTTGATTTCTCTTGTTGCTTCTCATATTGAGTCTAGAGAGAGAGTACTCTTTTCTAACATCTATCCTCTAACTAAAATTCATGACAAGGTAATGTTGTAGGATTCTATCAGATATGTGAGGACTTTGGATCCTTATCTCCTATGGATTTTAGCTAGAGATTTTAATGCTGTTGTTTCTCTAGAAGAGAAGAGGGGAGGCATTTCTTAGTTGGAGCCTTCTTCTGAACTCTTGCAGGATAATGTGGCTCTTTTGAATTTGGTTGACATCAAGCCTGTTAATGGGGTCTTTACTTGGAATAATAGGAGATGTGGGGAAGCTGCTATCTCTAAATGCCTAGATAGATTCTTAGTATCTAGTTTCTGGTTGGGGGACATGTGGCTGACTAGCTCTGAGAGTTTGGATGGCTGGGGTTCTGATCATTGGCCAATCAAACTCACTGCTGAGCTACCCTGACGTTGTGCAAAGTAGTATTTTAGGTTTTAGCTCATGTGGCTCAGAGATAACTCTCCATGATCTTCTTCCTGGTTGGTGGAATTTGGGGAAGCCATCACATGGGACCGCTATGTATTCCTTCACCAAGAGGCTCCAATATGTGAAACATAGGTTAAAATGATGGAATAGGCAACACTTTGGTAATGTTTTTCAAGAAAAGCAGTCTACTCAAGCTCATTTGGACTTGATCACCAGGTAGATTCGTGATTGAGGCCTCACTGAGGGTCTGGGTTTGCTAGAAGCTATTGCTGTGAAGGAAGTTGAGGAATGGGAATTACATGAGAAAATATTTTGGAAATAAAAGTTTTGAATTGAGTGGGTTCAGGCAGGAGATAGGAATACTTATTTCTTCCACAATTCTGGTAAAGATAGGAGACAAGGTAATGTCATTTCTTCTCTTAGGTCTTTGAATGGGGAGATTCTTTCCTCCTTTGCTTCTATTTCTGCTGAGGCTATTCACTTCTTTTCTATTCTACTATCTGAGGACTTCCTTCCTATGGAGGAGGATTAAGTTGTTATTTTGAATAGTATTCCATCTTTAGTGACCAGTGAAATGAATGCTTCTTTGCTTAATCCTATTTCTTTGTCGAAGCTTGAAACTATTGTGTTCTAGATGAAAAAGGGAAAAGCTCTAGGGCCTGATGGTTTCCTAGTTGAGTTCTACCATGAGTTTTGGGAAGTGATTAAGTTGGATCTGTTGGAGGTCATTCAGGAATCTTTTATGAATAAACAAATGCTGAAATCCATGATGCTACCTTTCTTGCTCTCATTCCAAAGAAGGATGGGGCTAATTCTCTAGATCTTTTTAGGCCCATTGCCATATGTAATGTAGTTTACAAGATTACTACTAAGTTGATTGTTGAGCAGCTGAAACTTTGGCTAAACAGGTTAATTTTTTAAGAGCAAGGGGGTTTTGTGGCTGGTAGGCAAATTATGGATGGTGTCATCATTGCAGCCGAGATGATTCATTCTATGAATCATTCTAAGGAGAAAGCTATGTTTATTAAGTTGGACATGGCTAAAGATTATGATCGGGTTAAATGGACATTGTTATTTAAGATTCTTGGAGCATTTGGTTTTGCTGGTGAATGGATTGAGTTGGTAAAGAATTGTGTTACTTCTCCTTCCTTTTCGGTGTTGATTAATGGTGAGCCAATATAGTTTTTTGGTGCTTCTAGGGTGCTTAGACAAGGGGACCCTTTATCCCCCTATCTGTTCATCTTATTGGTAGAGGGCTTGGGGAGGTTTATTAGATCCTAGGTGGAGACTAGTTTGATATAAGGCTTGAGTTTTGGAAATAATATTCCCCCTCAGTCACATCTGTAGTTTGTTGATGACATGGCTTTGATGGGCAGAGCCAGAGTTGAGGAGGCTTCTGGATGGTATAGGATTCTAGATTGTTATTTGGTTGTGTCAGGTCAAAAAATTAATGAGGGGAAGTCTTCTATCTACTTCTTTCATACTCCATAAGCTATTTAGAGAAGAATTTTTGGTATCCTTCATTTCCAGATTGGGACTCTCCCTTTTGTGTATCTTGGTATTCTTCTTGTTGTTCGTTCACTTCCCAAATTGTTCTGGTAGGAGATTATTGATAAGATCAAAAATCTGGTTAGTCATTGGACTTACAGGTGGCTCTCTCTATGGGTAGGGTAACTCTTCTAAATTTTGTGGTGCAGGATTTTCCTCTATATAGATGTTTTGTTCTCTCTGCACTCTCCAACTTTATTGAAGACTTTGAGAGTTTGTCTTGACATTTCCTTTGGTCTGGCAATCTCCTTCACAGGAAGTGGAACTTGGTTAAGTGGGAAGCTATTTGTAGGCTGAAGCAGGATGCTAGTCTGGGTCTTCAAAGGGCTGATTTGAATGGACAAGCTTTAGCATCTAAGTTGTATTGGCGGTGGTGTTTGCAGCAGCATCAGTGGTGGGCAAAAATTCTTACTTCAAAGTATCTGGGTGTGGTTGAGAGTGTGGATGTTGCTCGCTTCAGTTTGGAGGAGAAGGGTTCTATGATTTGGAGTACCCTCAAAAGGGGTGCCAGGTTGGTCAAGCAGGGGCTATTTTGGATTTGCAATGTGGGGTAAGATGCTCTCTTCTGGCATGATTCTTAGAATGGCTATCCTCCCATTTTGTCTACTCACCCCCACCTATAGAATTTGAGTAGGCATTTTGTTTATGCTGGGTTGTGCCGTGTTGCTGACTTTAAAATTCTTTAGAATTTGGAACAAGTTAGTCTGTATAGATGGGAGGATCCATAGGACTGGCCTCCTGGTGGGGCAGCTGGGGATTATCAGGAGGTTTTTGGGATTCTATCAGGACATGTTTGTACTTCTCTTCTTGGGAGAGATGTGATGGATTGGGTTCCTGATCTGAAAGGTAAATTTTTTGTTGCCTCAAGTTATCAAGTTCTTGATAAGCAGATCTATTTGGGAGCTCAAAGGTCTCATGGTGGAAATATATTTGGAATAATTTTTTTGGCCTAAGTGTAACTTCTTGTCCTGGCTAGTAGTGCAAGGAAGGTACCTTACCTAGGAGAACCTAGTGAAACATGAGTTTTAGGGGCCCTCTATGTGTGTTATGTGTGGTGGGCATCAAGAGTACATTTCCCATCTCTTCTTTTAGTGTTCCTTTGCAAAAGTTATTTGGCATTTCTGGTGGAATCTCTGGTGTATACCATGTAGACATGCTTCCTCTTTAGAGGACTTTTAGAGGATTTTGGGGTCTCCCCTTGTAAAGACATCTTTTGTTCTCATAGCTTGGATCCTTGGCCCCAGTTAGAGAATTTGGCATATGTGGTTGGAGCACAATCGTAGAATTTTTTTGGACAAGAAGCTACTTGTTGGTCAACTCTGGTTGAGGACTTTGGGGGGTCTATAGGAAACTTTGGCTACTAAGTGTGATTTGTCTATCCCTATTGTTTCTAGTGACTATGATGTTGTTGAAGCCTTGGGTCTCTCTAGGGGTGGTCAAATTTTTTTTAGGACAGTCCAGCATGGGCGTGGGAGAGCGAGGGTCTGCCATATTGGTCACTGGTGTCCTCCTACTATGGGGGAGCTAAAAATCAATACTGATGGATCATCCAGAGGTAATCCTTGACATGCTAGATTTGGTGGCATTGGTAGGGATAGTACAGGGGTAGTAATATTTTTCTTCTCTATATACAAAGGTCATTAGACAAATAATCTCATGGAGGCTATAGCTATTCTTTTGGCTTTAGAGCATGCATGCGCCCTTGGCTGGAGGTGGATTGTTTGTGAATTTGATTCTTAGGTGGTCATTGATATGTTGAATAAGAGACATTTTGAGGAGGTGAACTGACAACTTGCGGTGGTGGCCAAACAAATTATTTCTTTGAGCAAAGCTTTAGATTCTATTATTTTTGTCATGTGCCACGAGACTGGAATAAGGTGATAGATTGCTTGGCAAGGTGGACGTCTGATTAGATGGGGACTTTGAGTGTGGATGATTGGGGCAACCTTCCTGGTGATTTGGCCCTTGTCCTTGCAGATTGGGTTATGGATGATATGAGGACCTTTTTAGGTGTTACTTAATTCTTGGTTTTGGTTGTCCCCTATTGGGTGTGATTCTTTTTTCTTTGTAATGCCTTTCTGATTCAATAAAGTTTTTACCCCTTTTTATTAAAAAAATAAAATAAAATTAGTTTGAGGTTTTGGAGGCTCTTATGTCAGTTACAAAAAGGGTTTTTAATGTCAGACAATAGAAAAAAAATAATTCCAATGCCTTTATAAAATAATAAAATTCATTTGAGGTTTTGGAGGTGCTTATGTCAGTTACAAAATAGTGTTTTTTATGTCGGCCAATAAAAAAATAACTCTTGGTGCCTTCAAAATATAATAAAATTCATTTCAGGATTCGGGGGCACTTGTGTCGGTTACAAAATAGGGTTTTTTTTATGTCAGTAAATAGAAAAAAATAACTCTGGGAGCCTTTATAAAATAATAAAAGTCATTTGAGGTTTCAGGGGCGCTTATGTCAATTTCAAAATAGGGTTTTTTATGTCAGCGAATAGAAAAAATAACTCCCGGCACCTTTAGAAAATAATAAAAGTTATTTGAGGTTTTAGGGAAACTTCTATCGATTATAAAATAGGGTTTTTTATGTCAACCAATAAAAGAAAAAACTCCCAACACCTTTATAAAATAATAAAACTCATTTGAGGTTTCAGGGCTGCTTATGTCAGTTACAAAATACGGGTTTTTATGTTAGCCAATAGAAAAAAATAGTTGTCAGTGCCTTTATAAAATAATAGAAGTCATTTGAGGTTTTGTTTGTGCTTATGTCGATTACAAAATAGGGTTTTTTTATGTCGGCCAATAGAAAAGAAATAACTCCCCATGACTTTATAAATAATAAAAGTCATTTGAGGTTTCGGGGGTGCTGATGTCAGTTACAAAATAGTGTTTTTTATGTTAGCTAATAGAAAAAAATAACTACCGACAACTTTATAAAATAATAAAAGTCATTTGAGGTTTCAGGGGTGCTTATGTCGATTACAAAATAGTGTGTTTTATGTCGGCCAATAAAAAAAATAGCTCCCAGTGGCTTTATAAAATAATAAAAGTCATTTGAGGCTTTGTTGGCGCTTATGTCAGTTACAACATAGGGTTTTTTATGTCAGCCAAACTAAAAAAATAGCTCCCAGCGCCTTTATAAAATAATAAAAGTTATTTGAGGTTTCAGATATGTTGAGTACAAAATAGGTTTTTTATGTCAACCAATAGAAAAAAAATAGCTCCTGATGCCTTTAAAAAATAATAAAAGTCATTTGAGGTTTCAGGGGCACTTATGTTGGTTACAAAATAGGATTTTTTTTATGTCGGCCAATAGAAACAATATAGCTCCCGGTGCCTTTATAAAATAATAAAAGTCATTTGAGGTTTTGGGGGCACTTATGTCGGTTACAAAAAAGGATTTGTTATGTCGAACAATAGAAAAAAATAAATCCTAGCACATTTAAAAAATAATAAAAGTTGTTTAAGGTTTCGGGGGCACTTATGTTAGTTAAAACATAGGAGTTTTTATGTTGGTGAATAGAATTAATATATCTCCTAGCACCTTTATAAAATAATAAAATTCATTTGAGGTTTTGGGGGCGCTTATGTTAGTTACAAAATAGGTTTTTTATGTCAACCAATAGAAAAAAAGCTCCCAGTGCCTTTATAAAATAATAAAAGTCATTTGGGGTCTTGGGGGTACTTATGTTGGTTACAAAATAGGGTTTTTATGTTGGCTTATAGAAAAAAATAGTTGTAGGGACCTTTTAAAAAAAAGTCATTTCAGGTTTTAGGGGCAGTTATGTTGGTTATAAAATAGTTTTTATGTCAGCCAATAAAAAGAATTAACTCTTGACACCTTTATAAAATAATAAAAGTCATTTGAGGTTTAAGGGGTGCATATGTCAGTTACAAAATGGGGTTTTTTATGTCGTCCAATAGCAAAAAAAAACTCCCAGTGCATTTATAAAATAACAGATGTCCTTTGAGGTTTTTGGGGTGCTTATGTTGTTTACAAAATAAGGTTGTTTATGTTGGCCAATAGAACAAAACTAACTCCCGGTGCCTTTATAAAGTATTAATAGTCGTTTGAGGTTTTGGGGTGCTTATATCAGTTACAAAATAGTATTTTTTATGTTAGCCAATAGAAAAAAAATAACTCCTGGCACCTTTATATAATAATAGAAGTCATTTGAGGTTTCAGTGGCACTTATGTCAGTTCCAAAATAGGGCTTTTTTATTTCAGCCAATAGAAAAAAATAACTAGTGGCTCGTGTATAAAATAATAAAGGTTGTTTGAGGTTTTGGGGACGCTTTTGTCGGTTACAAAATAGGGTTTTTTATGTCGGCCAATAGAAATAAAAACTCCTTGCACCTTTATAAAATAATAAAATACATTGGAGGTTTTGAGGGCGCTTATTTCAGTTACAAAATAGGGGTTTTTATGTTGACCAATAGAAAAAAATAACTCCTTGCACCTTTATAAAGTAATAAAAGTCATTTGAGGTTTTAGGGATGCTTATGTTGGTAAATAGAAAAAAATAGCTCTTGGCACCTTTATAAAATAATAAAAGTCATTTGAGGTTTCGAGGGTGCTTATGTCAGTTACAAAATAAGGTTTTTTATGTTGGCCAATAGAAAAAAACAACTAGCGGTGCCTTTATAGAACAATAAATGTCATTTGAGAATTCAGGGGTGCTTATGTCAGTTACAAAATAGAGTTTTTTAATTTCAGCCAATAAGAAAATAAGTCCCATTGCCTTTATAAAATAATAAAAGTTGTTTGACGTTTCGGGGGTGCTTATGTCGATTAAAAAATAGGGCTACAAAAATCGGCCAATAGAAAACAAATAACTCTCAGTGCCTTTGTAAATAATAAAAGTCATTTGAGTTTTTAGAGGTGCTTATGTCAGTTAAAAAATAGGCTTTTTATGTCGACAAATAGGAAACAATAACTCCTGACACCTTTATAAAATAATAAAAGTCAGTTGAGATTTCAGGGGTGCTTATGTTAGTTAAAAAATAGAGTTTTGTATGTTGTCCAATAAAAAAAATTGCTCCTAATGCCTTTATAAAGTAATAAAATTTGTTTGAGGTTTCAGAAGCACTTATGTCGGTTACAAAATAGTGTTTTTTATTTTGGCCAATAGAAAAAAAACTCAAAGTGCCTTTATAAAATAATAAAAGTCATTTTAGATTTTAGGGGCACTTATGTCGATTAAAAAATAGGGTTTTTTATGTCGGCCAATAGAAAAAAATAGCTCCCAATGCCTTTATAAAATAATAAAAGTTGTTTGAGGTTTCAGGGATGCTTATGTCTGTTACAAAATAGGGTTTTTTATGTTGGCCAATAGAAAAAAAAAAACTCTTGGCACCTTTATAAAATAATAAAAGTCGTTTGAGGTTTTGGGGGCACTTATCTAAGTTACAAAATAGGGTTTTTTATGTCAACCAATAAAAAAAAATAACTCCCGGTGCCTTTATAAAATAATAAAAATCATTTGAGGTTTCAGAGGCTCTTATGTCAGTTACAAAATAGGGTTTTTTTATCTTAGACAATAGAAAAAAATAACTCACGACACCTTTATAAAATAATAAAATTCGTTTGAGTTTTTGGGGGCACTTCTATTGGTTACAAAATAGGGTTTTTTATATCGGCCAATAGAAAAAAATAACTCTCGGTGCATTTATAAAGTAATAAAAGTCGTTTGAGGTTTCAGGGGCACTTATGTTGGTTAGTAAATAGGGTTTTTTATGTTGACTAATAGAAAGAAACAACTCCCAACGCCTTTATAAAATAATAAAAGTCATTTGAGGTTTCTGGGGTGCTTATGTCAGTTACAAAATAGAGTTTTTATGTCAGCCAATAGAAAAAGATAACTCCTGGCACCTTTATAAAATAATAACAGTTTTTTGAGGATTCAATGGTGCTTATGTCAATTAAAAAATGGAGTTTTTTATGTTGGCTAATAGAAAAAAATAAATCTCAGCACCCTTATAAAATAATAAAATTCATTTGAGGTTTTGGGGGCACTTATGTCTATTACAAAATAGGGTTTTTTATATCAGTGAGTAGAATAAAAATAGTTCTCGGTGCCTTTACCAAAAAATGAAAGTTGTTTGATGTTTCGAAGGCGCTTATGTCAGTTAGAAAATATAGTTTTTTATTTCAGCTAATAGAAAAATAGAACCTGACACCTTTATAAAATAATAAAAGTCATTTGAAGTTTTGGGGGCACTTATGTCAGTTACAAAATAGGGTTTTCTATGTCAGCCAATAGAAAAAAATAACTCTCAGTACCTTTATAAAATAATAAAAGTTTATTCAGGTTTCGGGGGTGCTTATGTCATTTACAAAATAGGGTTTTTTATGTCAGCTAATAGAAAAAAATTAACTCCCGACTTCTTTACAAAATAGGGTTTTTTATGTCAGCCAATAGAGAAAAAAACTCTTGACGGCTTTATAAAATTAAAAAAGTCATTTGATGTTTCGGGGGCCCTTATGTCAGTTACAAAATAGGGATTTTTATGTCGGCCAATAGAAAAAATAGCTCCCGGTGCCTTTATATTTAATAATAATAGTCATTTGACATTTCAAGGGTGCTTATGTTAGCTACAAAATAGGTTTTTTATGTCGTCCAATAGAAAAAAATAACTCCCGGTGCCTTAATAAAATAATAAAAGTTGTTTGAGGTTTCAGGGGCGCTTATGTCAGTTACAAAATAGGGTTTTTTTATGTCAGCTAATAGAAAAAAAAAATACCGATGCCTTTATAAAATAATAAAAGTTGTTTGAGGTTTCAAGGGCACTTATGTCAGTTACAAAATAGTGTTTTTATATTGGCGAATAGAAAAAAAATAGCTCCCGACGCCTTTATAAAATAATAAAATTCATTTGAGGTTTTGGTGACAATTATGTTTGTTAAAAAATAGGGTTTTTATGTTGGCTAAGAGAAAAAAAAAAGCTCTGGATATCTTTATTAAATAAAAAGTCATTTGATGTTTCAGGTGTGCTTATGTCGGTTATAAAATATGGTTTTTTATGTCAACCAATAGAAAAAATAGCTCCCAGCACCTTTAAAAAATAATAAAAGTCATTTGAGGTTTCAGGGGTGCTTATGTCAGTTACAAAATAGGGTTTTTTATATCGGCGAATAGAAAAATTAGCTCCCAGTGCCTTTATAAAATAATAGAAGTTGTTTGAGGTTTCGGGGGCACTTATATCATTTACAAACTACGATTTTTTATGTTGTTCAATAGGAAAAATATAACTCCCAACGCCTTTATAAAATAAAAAAAGTTGTTTGCGGTTTCAGAGTTGCTTATGTCAGTTACAAAATATGATTTTTTATGTCAACTAGTAGAAAAAAATAACTTCCAGTTCCTTTATAAAATAATAAAAGTCATTTGAGGTTTCGAGGGCACTTATGTTAGTTACAAAATAGGGTTTTTATGTCGACCAATAGAAAAAAATAATTCTTGATGCCTTTAAAAAATAATAAAAGTCATTTGAGGTTTCAGGGGCACTCATGTCAGTTACAAAATAGGGGTTTTTATGTTGGCCAATAGAAAAAAAAAACTCTCAGTACCTTTATAAAATAATAAATGTCATTTGAGGTTTTGGGGGCGCTTATGTCAGTTACAAAATAGGGTTTTTTATGTCAGCCAATAGCAAAAGAATAGCTCCCGACACCTTTATAAAATATTAAAAGTCATTTGACGTTTTGAGGTGCTTATGTCGGTTACAAAATAGGGTTTTTATGTTGGCCAATAGAAAAAAATAACTTCCATTGCCTTTATAAAATAATAAAGGTTGTTTGATGTTTTGTGGGCACTTATGTCTGTTACCAAAAAAGGTTTTTTTATGTCGGCCAATAAGAAAAAATAACTCTCAGCACCTTTATAAAATAATAAAAGTCATTTGAGGTTTTGGGGTCGGTTGTGTCTGTTACAAAATAGGGTTTCTTATGTCGGCAAATAGAAAAAAATAGCTCCCGGTGCCTTTATAAAATAATAAAAGTCATTTGAGGTTTCATGGATTCTTATTTCAATTACAAAATAGTCTTTTTTATGTCGGCCAATAGAAAAAAATAGCACTCAACACCTTTATAAAATAATAAAAGTCATTAGAGGTTTCGCAGGCACTTAGGTAAGTTATAAAAAAGGGTTTTTTATCTCGGCCAAGAGAAGAAAATAGATCTCAATGCCTTTATAAAATAATAAAATTTGTTTGAGGTTTCGGGGGTGCTTATGTTGGTTACAAAATAGGGTTTTTTTATGTCGGCAAATAGAAAAAAATAGATCTCGGTGCCTTTATAAAATAACAAAAATTGTTTGAGGTTTCAGGGGCACTTATGTTGGTTACAAAATAGGGTTTTTTATGTTGACCAATAGAAAATAATGAGATCTTGATGCCTTTATAAAATAATTAAAGTCGTTTGAGGTTTCGGCGGTAGCTTATGTCAGTTACAAAATAGGGATTTTTAGGTTGGCCAATAGAAAAAAATAACTCCCGGCACCTTTATAAAATAATAAAAGTCTTTTAAGGTTTTGGGGGCACTTATGTCAGTTACAAAATAGGGTTTTTTATGTTGGCCAATAGGAAAAAATAACTCTTGGTGCATTACAAAATAATAAAAGTCGTTTGAGGTTTCGGGGGTGCTTATATCGGTTACAAAATAGGGTTTTTTATGTCAACCAATAAAAAAACTCCCAGCGCATTTAAAACATAATAAAAGTCATTTGACGTTTTCAGGGGTGCATATGTCAGTTAAAAATATGGTTTTTTATGTCAGCCAATTGAAAAAAAAATTCCCAGTGATTTTATAAAAAAATAAAAGTAGTTTAATGTTTCGGGGGAATTTATGTTGGTTACAAAATAGGGTTTTTAATGTCAGCCAATAGAAAAATAATAACTCCCGATGCCTTTATAAAATAATAAAAGTGATTTGAGGTTTTGGGGGCACTTATGTTAGTTATAAAATAAGGTTTTTTATGTCGGTCAATACAAAAAAATAGCTCCCGGTGCCTTTATAAAAAAAAAGTCATTTAAGGTTTCAGGGGTGCTTATGTCAATTATAAAATAGGGTTTTTTATGTCAACCAATAGAAAAAAAATAACTCTCGGTGCCTTTATAAAATAATAAAAATAGTTTAAGGTTTCAGGGGAACTTATGTCAACTACAAAATAGGTTTTTTATGTCAGCCAATAGAAAAATAATAACACCTAGTGCCTTTATAAAATAATAAAATTCATTTGAGGTTTCCGGGGTGCTTAAGTCAGTTACAAAATAGGGTTTTTTATGTCGGCCAATAGAAAAAAAATGCTCCCAATGCGTTTATAAAATAATAAAAGATGTTTGAGGTTTCGTCGGCACTTATGCCAGTTATGAAATAGGGTTTTTTATGTCAACCAATAGAAAAAAAAACTACAGAGGGCTTTATAAAATAATAAAAGTCATTTGAGGTTTTGGGGGCACTTATGTCGGTTACAAAATAGGGTTTTTAATGTCAGCCAATAGAAAAATAGCTCCTAGCCCCTTTTATAAAATAATAAAAGTTATTTGAGATTTCGGTAGTGCTTATGTCAGTTATAAAGTATGGTTTTTTATGTTGGCCAAAAGAAAAAATAGCTCCTGATGCCTTCATCAAATAATAAAAGTCATTTGAGGTTTTAGCGGCCCTTATGTCATATACAAAGGAAGGTTTTTTATGTCGAACAATAGAAAAAAATAGCTCCCAGTGCATTTTCAAAATAATAAAAGTTGTTTGAGGTTTCAGGGGCGCTTATATTGGTTGCAAAATAGGGTTTTCTATGTCGGCCAATAGAAAAAAAAAGCTCCTGATGAATTTATAAAATAATAAAAGTTGTTTGAGGTTTCAAGGGTGCTTATGTCGGTTACAAAATAGGGTTATTTATGTCAGCCAATAGAAAAAAATAACTCCTGGCACCTTTATAAATTAATAAAAGTCGTTAGAGGATTTGAGGGTGCTTATGTCAGTTACAAAATATAGTTTTTTATGTCAACCAATAGAAAAAAAAATAGCTCTCGGTGTCTTTATAATAAAAATAAAAGTCATTTGAGCTTTCAGATACACTTATGTCAGTTACAAAATAGGGATTTTTATGTCAGCCATTAGAAAAAAATAACTCATGATGCCTTTATAAAATAATAAAAGTCATTTGAGGTTTTGGGGGCGCTTATGTCTTTTACAAAATAGGGTTTTTTATGTCAGCCAATAGGAAAAAAATAACTCTCGGGGCCTTGATAAAATAAAAAAAATTATTTGAGGTTTCAGGGGCGCTTATGTCAATTACAA
This sequence comes from Cunninghamia lanceolata, assembly GCA_027924645.1. Taxonomy (NCBI): domain Eukaryota; kingdom Viridiplantae; phylum Streptophyta; class Pinopsida; order Cupressales; family Cupressaceae; genus Cunninghamia; species Cunninghamia lanceolata. The sequence continues at coordinate 6,267,447 of BSBN01000582.1, forward strand.
AATAGGGTTTTTACGTTAGCCAATAGAAAAAAATAACTCATGATGTTTTTATAAAGTAATAAAAGTCGTTTGAGGTTTTTGGGGTGCTTATGTCGGTTGCAAAATAGGGTTTTTTATGTTGGCCAATAGAAAAAAATAACTCTTGGCTCTATTATAAAATAATAAAGGTTGTTTAAGGTTTTAGGGGCACTTTTATCAGTTACAAAATAGGGTTTTTTATGTTAGCCAATAAAAATAATAACTCCCATTGCCTTTAAGAAAAAATAAAAGTTGTTTGAGGTTTCGGGGGTGCTTATGTCAATTACAAAGTAGGGTTTTTATGTGAGCCAATAGAAAATAAATAACTCCCTTCACCTTTATAAAAAAATAAAAATTGTTTGAGGTTTTTGGGATGCTTATGTCAGTTACAAAATAGGGTTTTTCACGTCGACCAATAAAAAATAACTCTCGGTGCCTTTATAACATAATAAAAGTCATTTTAGGTTTTGGGGGTACTTATGTTAGTTAAAAAATAAGGTTTTTTATGTCGGCCAATAGAAAAAAAAAATTTCCCAGTGCTTGTATAAAAGAATAAAACTTGTTTGATGTATTGGGGGCACTTATATCAGTTGCAAAATAGGGTTTTAATGTTGACCAATAGAAAAGAATAAATCCCAGTGCCTTTATAAAATAATAAAAGTAGTTTGAGGTTTTGGTGGTGCTTATGTTGGTTACAAAATAGGCTTTTTTATGTTGGTCAATACAAAACAAATAGCTTACGACACATTTATAGAATAATAAAAGTCATTTGAGGTTTCGGGGGTGCTCATGTCAGTTACAAAATAGGGTTTTTATGTTGGCCATTAGAAAAAAATAACTGTCAGCACCTTTACAAAATAATAAAAGTCGTTGAGGTTTCAAGGGTGCTTATGTCAATGATAAAATAGGGTTTTTTATGTCAACCAAAAAAAAACTCTCGGTGCCTTTGTAAAATAAAAGAAGTCATTTGAGGTTTCGGGGGTGCTTATGTCTGTTAAAAAACACAGCTTTTTATGTCAACCAATAGAAAAAAATAACTCTCAGTGCCTTTATAAAATAATAAAAGTCATTTGAGGTTTTGGGGGCGCTTATGTCGGTTACAAAATAGGGTTTCTTATGTTGGCAAAAAGAAAAAAATAGCTCCTGACACCTTTATAAAATAATAAATGTCATTTGAAGTTTCATGGGTGCTTATGTCAATTACAAAATAGGGTTTTTTATGTCGGCCAATAGAAAAAAATAGCATTCGACAACTTTATAAAATAATAAAAGTCATTTTAGGTTTCACAGGCACTTAGGTTAGTTATAAAATAGGGTTTTTCATGTCAGCCAATAGAAAGAAATAGCTCTCAATGCCTTTATAAAATAATAAAAGTCATTTGAGGTTTCGGGGGCACTTATGTTGTTACAAAATAGGGTTTTTAATGTTAGACAATAGAAAAAAAATAGATCTCGGTGCCTTTATAAGATAACAAAAATAGTTTGAGGTTTCGAGGGCTCTTATGTCGGTTACAAAATAGGGTTTTTTATGTCGACCAGTAGAAAAAAATTATCTATCGATGCCTTTATAAAATAATAAAAGTCATTTGAGGTTTCAGGGGTGCTTATGTCAGTTACAAAATAGGGATTTTTATGTCAGCCAATGGAAAAAAAAATAACTCTCACTGCCATTATAAAATAATAAAAGTTGTTTAAGGTTTTGGGGGCGCTTATGTTGGTTAGAAAATAGGGTTTTTTATGTATGCCAATAGGAAAAAATAACTCCCGATTCATTTACTGAATAATAAAAGTCATTTGGTGTTTCAGGGGTGCTTATGTCGGTTACAAAATAGGGCTTTTTATGTCAGCGAATAAAAACAATAACTCCCAGCGCATTTAAAAAATAATAAAATTCATTTGAGGTTTCGGGGGCACTTATGTCAATTACAAAATAGGGTATTTTTATGTTAGCCAATGGAAAAAAAATAGCTCCTGGTGATTTTATAAAAGAATAAAAGTAGTTTGAAGTTTCGGGAGAACTTATGTTAGTTACAAAGTAGGGTTTTTAATGTCAAGTAATAAAAAAACAATAATTTTTTATGCCTTTATAAAATAATAAAAGTCGTTTGAGGTTTCAGAGGAGCTTATGTCAGTTACAAAATAGGGTTTTTTATATCGACCAATAAAAAAAATAACTCTTGTTGCCTTTATAAAATAATAAAATTTGTTTGAGGTTTTGAGGGTGCTTATGTTTGTTAAAAAATAGGGTTTTTTATGTAGACCAATAGAAAAAAATAACTCTCAGTGCCTTTATAAAATAATAAAAATGATTAGAGGTTTTGGGGGTGCTTATGTCAGTTACAAAATAGGGTTTCTTATGTTGGATAAAAGAAAAAAATAGCTCCCGACACCTTTATAAAATAATAAAAGGCATTTGAGGTTTCATGGGTGCTTATGTCAATTACAAAATAGGGTTTTTTATGTCAGCTAATAGAAAAAAATAGCACTGGCACCTTTATAAAATAATAAAAGTCATTTTAGGTTTCGCAGGCACTTAGGTCAGCTATAAAATAGGGTTTTTCATGTCAGCCAATAGAAAAAAATAGCTCTCAATGCCTTTATAAAATAATAAAAGTCATTTGATGTTTCGAGAGCGCTTATGTTGGTTAAAAAATAGAGGTTTTTGTATGGGACAATAGAAAATAATAGATATCAGTGCCAGTATAAAATAACAAAAATTGTTTGAGGTTTTGTGGGCTCTTATGTTGGTTACAAAATAGGGTTTTTTATGTCGACCAAAAAAACAAATTAGCTCCTGATGCCTTTATAACATAATAAAAGTTATTTAAGGTTTCAGGGGTGCTTATGTCAGTTACAGAATAGGAATTTTTATGTCAGCCAATAGAAAAAATAACTCCCAGTGCATTTACTAAATAATAAAAGTCGTTTGGGGTTTTAGGGGTACTTATGTCGGTTACAAAATAGGGTTTTTTATGTCAGCCAATAAAAAAATAACTCCTAGCATATTTTAAAAATATTAAAAGTCATTTCAGCTTTTGGGGGCACTTATGTCAGTTACAAAAAAGGGTTTTTTTATGTCAGGCAATGGAAAAAAAATAGCTCCTGGTGATTTTATAAAAAAATAAAAGTAGTTTGAGGTTTCAGGGGAACTTATGTCGGTTACAAAATAGGGTTTTTAATGTCAACCAATAGAAAAACAATAACTTTTGACGCCTTTATAAAATAATAAAAGTCATTTGAGGTTTTGGGGGCACTTATGTTAGTTGCAAAATAGGATTTTTTATGTTGGCCAATAGAAAAAAATAGCTCCTGGTGCCTTTATAAAAAATTAAAAGTTATTTCAGGTTTCGGGGGTGCTTATGTTAGTTGCAAAAGAGGGTTTTTTTATGTCGGGCAATAGAAAAAATAACTCCCCACACATTTATGAAACAATAAAAGTTATCTGAGGTTTCGGAGGTGCTTATGTTGGTTACAAATTAGAGTTTTTTATGTTGTCTAATAGAAAAAAAACTCCTGGTGACTTTATAAAATAATAAGTCATTTGAGGTTTCTGGGGTGCTTATGTCTATTAAAAAATAGGGTTTTTTATGTTTCCCAATAGGAAAAAAAAACTCTCAGTGCCTTGATAAAATAATAAAAGACATTTGAGGTTTTGGGGGCACTTAAGTCAGTTACAAAATATGGTATTTTATGTTGGCCAATAGACAAAAATAAATCCCGGTGCCTTTATAAAATAATAAAAGTTGTTTGAAGTTTTGGAGGCGCTTATGTCGGTTAAAAAATAGGGTTTTTTATGTGACCCAATAGAAACAAAAAACTCCCGGTGCCTCTATAAAATAATAAAAGTCATTTGAGGTTTTGGGGGTGATTATGTTGGTTACAAAATAGGGTTTTTAATGTCAGCCAATAGAAAAAAATTGCTCCTGGAGCCTTTATAAAATAATAAAAGTTGTTTGAGGTTTTGGAAGTGCTTATGTTGGTTACAAAGTAGGATTTTTTATGTTAGCCAAAAGAAAAAAATAGCTATCAACGCCTTTATAAAATAATAAAAGTCATTTGAGGTTTGAGGGATGCTTATGTCAGATACAAAAGAACATTTTTTATGTTGGCGAATAGAAAAAAATAGCTCTTGGTGCATTTTTAAAATAATAAAAGTTGTTTGAGGTTTTGGGGGCACTTATGTCAGTTACAAAAAAAGGTTTTTTATGTTAGCCAATAGAAAAAAATAGCTCCTCACGCCTTTATAAAATAATAAAAGCTGTTTAAAGTTTTGGGGGTGCTTATGTCGGTTACAAAATAGGGTTATTTATGTCAGCCATAGAAAAGAAAACCTCTCGACACCTTTATAAAATAATAAAAGTCATTTGAGGTTTTGGGGGCACTTATATCGGTTACAAAATAGGGTTTTTTATGTCGGCCAATAGAAAAAAATAACTCCCTGCACCTTTATCAAATAATAAAAGTTGTTTGAGGTTTTAGGGCACTTATATCAGTTACAAAATAGAGTTTTTTATATCGGCCAATAGAAAAAAATAACTCTGGGCACCTTTATAAATAATAAAAGTCCTTTGAGGTTTCGAGGGTGCTTATGTCAGTTACAAAATAAAGTTTTTTATGTCGGCCAATAGAAAAAAATAGCTCCATGTGTCTTTATAAAAAAATAAAAGTCGTTTGAGCTTTTGGATGCATTTATGTTGGTTACAAAATAGGTTTTTTTATGTCAGCCATTAGAAAAAAAAATAACTCTCGGCACCTTTATAAAATAATAAAAGTCATTTGGGGTTTTGTGGGCTCTTATGTCTGTTAGAAAATAGGGTTTTTTATGTTGGCCAATAGAAAAAAAATACCTCTCGGTTCCTTAATAAATAATAAAAGACATTTGAGGTTTCATGGGCACTTATGTTGTTTACAAAATAGCATTTTTATGTTGGCCAATAGAAAAAAATAACTCCCAGTGTCTTTATTAAATAGTAAAAGTCATTTGCCGTTTCCAAGGCACTTATGTCGGTTAAAAAATAGGGTTTTTTAAGTCGGCCAGTAGAAAAAAAATAAATCTCGGTGCCTTTATAAAATGATAAAAGTCATTTAGTGTTTTGGGAGAACTTATATCTATTACAAAATAGGGTTTTTTATGTCAGCTAATAAAAATAATAACCCCTGTCGCCTTTAAGAAAAAATAAAAGTTGTTTGAGGTTTTGGGGATGCTTATATCAGTTACAAAATAAATAACTCCCTTCGCCTTTATAAAATAATAAAAGTTATTTAAGGTTTTGGGGGTGCTTATGTCAATTACAAAATAGGGTTTTTTACGTCGACCAATAAAAAAATAACTCTCGGTGCCTTTATTAAATAATAACAGTCATTTGAGGTTTCAAGGGTGGTTATGTCAGTTAAAAAATAGAGGTTTTTATGTCGACCAATAGAAAAAAAATAACTCCTGGTGCTTTTATAAAATAGTAAAAGTTGTTTGAGGTTTCGGGGGCACTTATGTTGGTTACAAAATAAGGTTTTCATGGTGACCAATAGAAAAAAAAAACTCCTGTACCTTTACAAAATAATAAAAGTAGTTTGAGGTTTTACTGGCGCTTATGTCGGTTAAAAAATAGGGTTTTTTATGTCATCCAATACAAAACAAATAAAAAATCATTTGAGGTTTTAGGGGTGCTTATGTCGGTAACAAAATAGGGTTTTTTATGTCGGCCAATAGAAGAAAAAAAAATGCCCGTTGCCATTAAGAAAAAGAAAATTTGTTTGAGGTTTCGGGGGTGCTTATGTTGGTTACAAAGCAGGGTTTTTATGTCGGCCAACAGAAAATAAATAACTCCCTTCACCTTTATAAAATAATAAAAGTCATTTCAGGTTTCGGGGGTGATTATGTCAGTTACAAAATAAAAGTCATTTGATGTTTCGGGGGCGCTTATGTCAGTTACAAAATAGGGTTTTTTATGTCGGCCAGTAGAAAAAATAATAAGTCCCATCGCCTTTAAGAAAAAATAAAAGTTGTTTGAGGTTTCGGGGGTGCTTATGTTAGTTATAAAGTAGGGGCTTTATGTCAGCCAATAGAAAATAAATAACTCCCTTTGTCTTTATAAAATAATAAAAGTCATTTGAGGTTTCGGGGGTGCTTATGTTGGTTACAAAATAGCATTTTAATGTTAACTGGAATAGAAAAAAAAAACTCTCGGTACCTTCACAAAATAATAAAAGTAGTTTGAGGTTTCATGGGTGCTTATGTCAATTACAAAATAGGGTTTTTTATGTTGACCAATAGAAAAAAATAGCACCCGACACCTTAATAAAATAAGAAAAGTCATTTGAGGTTTTGCAGGCACTTAGGTCAGTTATAAAATAGGGTTTTTCATGTCGGCCAATAGAAATAAATAGCTCTTGATGCCTTTATAAAATAATAAAAGTTGTTTGAGGTTTCAGGGGGGCTTATCTTAGTTAAAAAATAGGGTATTTTATGTCGGCCAATAAAAAAAATAGATCTTGACGCCCTTATAAAATAACAAAAATTGTTTGAGGTTTCGGGGGCACTTATGCCGGTTACAAAATAGGGTTTTTTATGTTGACTAGTAGAAATAAATTATCTATTGATGCCTTTATAAAATAATAAAAGTCCTTTGAGGTTTCCAGGGTGCTTATATCAAATACAAAATAAGGATGTTTATGTCAGCGAATAGAAAAAAAAAATCCCAGTGCCTTTATAAAATAATAAAAGTCATTTGAGGTTTTGGAGGAGCTTATGTCAGTTACAAAATAGGGTTTTTTTATGTTGGCCAATTGGAAAAAATAACTCCCGACACCTTTACTAAATAATAAAAGTCGTTTGAGGTTTCGGAGTTGCTTATGTCGGTTACAAAATAGGGTTTTTTATGTCAGCTGAAAATAAAAATTCCTAGTGCATTTAAAAAATAATAAAAGTTGTTTGAGGTTTTGGGGATGCTTATGTCAGTTACAAAATAGGATTTTTTATGTTGGCCATACAAAAAAAATAGCGCCTGACAATTTTATAAAACAATAAAAGTATTTTGATGTTTTGGGGGAACTTATGTCAGTTACAAAATAGGGTTTTTAATGTCAGCCAATAGAAAAACAATAACTTTCAATACCTTTATAAAATAGTAAAAGTTGTTTGAGGTTTTGGGGGCACTTATGTTAGTTACAAAAAATGGGTTTTTATGTCAGCCAATAGGAAAAAAAAAGCTCTGGTGCCTTCATAAAAAAATAAAAAAACAAAAGCTCAGTTGTTTGAGGTTTCGGGGGCGCTTATCTCGGTTACAAAATAGGGTTTTTTATGTCGGCCAATAAAAAAAATAACTCCTAACACCTTTATAAAATAATAAACATTGTTTGAGGTTTTGGGGGCATTGATGTCGGTTACAAATTAGAGATTTTTATATCAGGCAATAGGAAAAAAAAACTCCCATCACCTTTATAAAATAATAAAAGTCATTTGAGGTTTCGGGGGCACTTATGTCTGTTACATAATAGGACTTTATATGTCAGCCAATAGAAAAAAAAAACTCTTGGTGCCTTGATAAAATAATAAAAGTCATTTGAGGTTTCAGGGGCACTTATATCAGTTACAAAATAGGGTATTTTATGTCAACCTATAAAATTCTTGGTGCCTTTATAAAATAATAAAATTCATTTGATGTTTTGGGGGTGCTTATGTCAGTTACAAAATATGGTTTTTTATGTCAGCCAATAGAAAAAAAAAATCCTGTCGCCTTTATAAAATAACAAAAGTCATTTGAGGTTTCGGGGGCTCTTATGTCAGTTACAAAATAGGGTTTTTAATGTCAGTCAATAGAAAAAAATAGCTCTTGGCGCCTTTATAAAATAATAAAAGTTGTTTGAGGTTTCTGTAGTGCTTATGTTAATTACAAAGTAGGGTTTTTTATGTCAACCAAAAGAAAAAAATAGCTCCCGACACCTTTATAAAATAATAAAAGTCATTTTAGGTTTCAGGGGTGCTTATGTTAGATACAAAAGAGGGTTTTTTATGTCAACCAATAGGAAAAAATTACTCCCAACACATTTTTAAAATAATAAAAGTTGTTTGAGGTTTGGGGGATCTTATGTCAGTTATAAAATAGGGTTTTTTTGTCGGCCAATAGAAAAAAATAGCTCCCGACGCCTTTATAAAATAATAAAATTTGGTTGAGCTTTTGGGGGTGCTTATGTCGGTTACAAAATGGGGTTATTTATGTCAGCCAATAGAAAAAAATAACTCCTGGCACCTTTATAAAATAATAAAAATCATTTGAGGTTTTGAGGGCACTTATGTCTGTTACAAAATAGGGTTTTTATGTCGGCCAATAGAAAAAATAATTCCCTGCACCTTTATAAAATAATAAAAGTTGTTTGAGGTTTCGAGGGCGCTTATGTCAGTTACAAAATAGGGTTTTTTATGTCAACCAATAGAAAAGAATAACTCTCGGTGCCTTGATAAAATAATAAGAGTCATTTGAGGTTTTGGGGGTGCTTATCTCTGTTAAAAAATAGGGTTTTTTATGTCAGCCAATGGAAAACAATAACTCTTGGTGCCTTGATAAAATAATAAAAGTCATTTGAGGTTTCAAAGGCACTTATGTTGTTTACAAAATAGGATTTTTATGTCGGCCAACGGAAAAAAATAACTCCTGATGCATTTATAAAATAATAAAAGTTGTTTGAGGTTTTCGGGGTGCTTATGTCAGTTACAAAGTAGGGCTTTTTATGTCAGCCAATTGGAAAAAGTAACTCCTGACACCTTTACTAAATAATAAAATTCATTTGAGGTTTCGGGGTTGCTTATGTCGGTTACAAAATAGGGTTTTTTATGTTAGCCAATAAAAAAAGTAACTCCTAGTGCATTTAAAAAATAATAACAGTTGTTTGAAGTTTTGGGGTCACTTATGTCAATTACAAAATAGAATTTTTTATGTTGGCCAATTGCAAAAAGATAGCGCCCGATGATTTTATAAAAAAATAAAAGTAGTTTGACGTTTCAGGGGAACTTATGTCAGTTAAAAAATAGGGTTTTTAATGTCAGCCAATAGAAAAATAATAACTTTTGACACCTTTATACAATAGTAAAAGTCATTTGACGTTTTGGGGGCACTTATGTTAGTTAAAAAAAATGGGTTTTTATGTCGACCAATAGAAAAAAATAGCTCTCGGTGCCTTTATAAAAAAATAAAAGTCATTTGAGGTTTCAGGGGCACTTATCTCGATTACAAAATAGGGTTTTTTATGTCGACCAATAGAAAAAAATAACTCATGGCACCTTTATAAAATAATAAACATTGTTTGATGTTTCTGGGGTGCTTATGTCGATTACAAATTAGAGATTTTTATGTTAGCCAGTGCCTTTATAAAATAATAAAAGTCGATTGAAGTTTCGGGGGCTCTTATGTCGATTACAAAATAGGGTTTTTAATGTCAACCAATAGAAAAAAATAGCTCCTAGCGCCTTTATAAAGTAATAAAAGTTGTTTGAGGTTTCTGTAGTGCTTATGTCGATTACAAAGTAGGGTTTTTTATGTCGACTAAAAGAAAAAAATAGCTCTTGACGCCTTTATAAAATAATAAAAGTCATTTTATGTTTTAGGGGTGCTTATGTCAAATACAGAAGAGGGTTTTTTATGACAACCAATAGAAAAAAATTGCTCCCAGCGCATTTTTCAAATAATAAAAGTTGTTTTAGGTTTCAGGGGAGCTTATGTCGGTTACAAAATATGGTTTTTTATGTCGGCCAATAGAAAAAAAAATCTCCCGATGCCTTTATAAAAAAATAAAAGTTGGCTGACCTTTTGGGGGTGCTTATGTCAGTTACAAAATAGGGTTATTTATGTCAACCAATAGAAAAAAATTACTCCCGGCACCTTTATAAAATAATAAAAATCGTTTGAGGTTTTGAGGATGCTTATGTCTCTTACAAAATAAGATTTTTTATGTCGGGCAATAGAAAAAAAATAATTCCCTTCACCTTTATAAAAAAAAAAAATGTTGGTTGAGCTATTGGGGGTCCTTATGTCGGTTACAAAATAAGGTTATTTATGTCGGCCAATAGAAAAAAATAACTCTCGGCACCTTGATAAAATAATAAAAGTCATTTGAGGTTTTGGGGGTGCTTATGTCTATTACAAAAAAGGGTTTTTTATGTCGGCCAATAGAAAGAAATAACTCTCGGTGCCTTGATAAAATAATAAAATTCATTTGAGGTTTCGAGGGCACTTATGTCATTTACAAAATAGGGTTTTTATGTCGGCCAATGGAAAAAAATAACTCCCGATGCCTTTATAAAATAATAAAAGTCATTTGATGTTTTCAGGGTGCTTATGTCTGTTACAAAATAGGGTTTTTATGTCAGCCAATAGAAATAAAATATCTCTCGATGCCTTTAAAAAATAATAAAAGTCGTTTAATGTTTCAGGAGCACTTATGTCAGTTACAAAATAGGGTTTTTATGTTAGCAAATAAAAATAATAACTCCCATTGCCTTTAAGAAAAAAAAAGTTGTTTGAGGTTTCAGGGGTGCTTATGTCGGCCAATAGAAAATCAATAACTTGCTGTGCCTTTATAAAATAATAAAATTCATTTAAGGTTTTGAGGGCACTTATGTCAGATACAAAATAGGGTTTTTTACGTCGACCTATAAAAAAAAACTCTCGGTGCCTTTATAAAATAATAAAAATCATTTGAGGTTTTGGGGGTGCTTATGTCAGTTAAAAAATAAGGTTTTTTATGTTGGCCAATAGAAAAACAATAACTCCTGGTGCTTTAAGAAAATAATAAAAGTCATCTGAGGTTTTAGGGGCACTTATGTAAGTTACAAAATAGGGTTTTAATGCTGACCAAAAGAAAAAAATAACTCTCGGTGCCTTTACAAAATAATAAAAGTAGTTTGAGGTTTTGGTGGCACTTATGTCAGTTACAAAATAGGGTTTTTTATGTCGGCCAATACAAAACAAATAGCTCCCAATGCATTTATAAAATAATAAAAGTCATTTGAGGTTTCGGGGGTGTTTATGTTGGTTACAAAATACGGTTTTATGTGGGCCATTATTAAAAAAATAGTTCTCAGTCATTTGAGGTTTTGGGGGCACTTATGTCAATTACAAAATAGGGTTTTTTATGTTGACCAATAAAAAAAATAACTCATGACACCTTTATAAAAAAATAAGTCATTTGAGGTTTTGGGGGCACTTATGTCATTTACAAAATAGGGTTTTTTATGTCAGCCAATAGGAAAAAATAACTCTTGACACTTTTATAAAATAATAAAAGTCATTTTATGTTTCAGAGGTGCTTATGTCAGTTACAAAATAGGGCTTTTTATGTCATCAAATCAAAATAATAACTCCTAGCGCATTTAAAAAATAATAAAAGTCATTTGAGGTTTTGGGGGCGCTTATGTCAGTTACAAAATATGGTTTTTTATGTCCGCCAATTGAAAAAAGATAGCTCCCAACACTTTTACAAAAAAATAAAAGTAGTTTGATGTTTCGGGGGAACTTATGTCGATTACAAAATAGGGTTTTAATGTCAGCCAATAGGAAAATAATAACTCCTGACGCCTTTATAAAATAATAAAAGTCGTATGAGATTTTGGGGGCACTTATGTTAGTTACAAAATAGGGTTTTTTATGTCGGGCAATAGAAAAAAAAATAGCTCTCGGTGCCTTTATAAATAAATAAAAGTCAGTTGAGGTTTTGGGGGCGCTTATGTTGGTTACAAAATAGGATTTTTTATGTTGGCCAATAGAAAAAAAATAACTCATGACACATTTATAAAATAATAAAAGTTGTTTGAGGTTTTGGGGGTGCTTATGTTGGTTACAAATTAGAGTTTTTTATGTCGGCCAATAGAAAAAAAAAATCTCGGCACATTTATAAAATAATAAAAGTCAGTTGAGGTTTCGAAGGCACTTATGTCTGTTACAAAATACGGTTTTTTATGTCAGCCAATAGAAAAAAAATAACTCTCGGTGCTTTGATAAAATAATAAAAGTCATTTGAGATTTCGTGGGCACTTATTTCATTTACAAAATAGGGTTTGTGTGTCGGCCAATAGAAAAAATAACTCCCGGTTCCATTATAAAATAAAAAGTCATTTGATGTTTTGGGGGCGCTTATGTCGGTTATAAAATAGAGTTTTTTATTTTGGCCAATAGAAAAAAATTAACTCTCGGTGCCTTGATAAAATAATAAAAGTCATTTGAGGTTTCAGGGGCACTTATGCCATTTACAAAATAGGGTTTTATGTCGGCCAATAGAAGAAAAAAAACTCCCGATGCCTTTATAAAATAATAAAAGTTGTTTGAGGTTTTGAGGGTGCTTATGTCGGTTACAAAATAAGATTTTTTACGTCGACCAATAAAAAAAAAAAAAACTTGGTGCCTTTATAAAATAATAAATGTCATTTAGGGTTTTGGGGGCACTTATGTCAGTTACAAAATAGGGTTTTTAATGTCAGCTAATAAAAATAATAACACCCGTCACCATTAAGAAAAACTAAAAGTTATTTGAGGTTTCAGGGGTGCTTATGTCAATTAAAAAATAGGGTTTTTATGTCAGCCAATAGAAAAAAAATAACTCCCTTCACCTTTATAAAATAATAAATGTCATTTGAGGTTTTGGGGGCACTCATGTCGGTTACAAAATAGGGTTTTGTACGTTGGCCAATAGAAAAATAAATAAATCCCAGTGCCTTTATAAAATAATAAAAGTCATTTAGGGTTTCGGGGGCACTTATATCAGTTACAAAATAGGGTTTTTTATGTCAGCCAATAAAAATAATAACTCCCATCGCCTTTAAGAAAAAATAAAAGTTGTTTGAGGTTTCATGGGTGCTTATGTTAGTTACAAAGTAGGATTTTTATGTCAGCAATTGGAAAATAAATAACTCCCTTCACCTTTATAAAATAATAAAATCAATTTGAGGTCTCGGGGCTGGTTATGTCAGTTACAAAATAGGGTTTTTTATGTCAACCAATAAAAAGATAACTGTCAGTTCCTTTATAGAATAATAAAAGTCATTTGAGGTTTTGCGGGTACTTATGTCAGTTAATAAATAGGATTTTTTATGTCGGCCAATAGAAAAAAAAACTCCCGGTGCTTTTATAAAATAATAAAAGTCATTTGAGGCTTCAGGGGAACTTATGTCGGTTACAAAATAGGGTTTTAATGTTGACCAATAGTAAAAAAATAACTCTCCGTGCTGTTACAAAATAATAAAAGTCATTTTAGGTTTCGGTGGCACTCATGTCGGCTACAAAATAGGGTTTTTTATTTCACCCATTAGGAAAAAAAATCTCCAAGTGCCTTTAAAAATAATAAAAGTCATATGAGGTTTTGAGGGTGCTTATGTCAATTACAAAATATATTTTTTTATGTATGCCAATAGAAAAAAAAAAGCTCCTAGTGTCTTTATAAAGAAATAAAAGTCATTTGAGGTTTCAGATGTGCTTATCTCAGTTACAAAATAGGGTTTTTTATGTTGGCCAATAGAAAAAAAAATAACCCCCAGTGCCTTTATAAATTAAGAAAAGTTATTTGAGGTTTCGGGGGCGCTTATGTCTGTTACAAAATAGGGTTTTTTATATCAACCAATAGAAAAAAAATAAATCTCGGTGCCTTGATAAAATAATAAAAGTTATTTAAGGTTACGAGGGCACTTATATCATTTACAAAATAGGGTTTTTATGTCGGCAAATAGAAAAAAATAACTCCCAGTGCCTTTACAAAATAATAAAATTCGTTTGATGTTTTGGTGGTGCTTATGTTAGTTAAAAAATAGGGTTTTTTATGTCGGCCAATAGAACAAAAAAACTCCCGGCACCTTTATAAAATAATAAAAGTCGTTTAAGGTTTTGGGGGCACTTATGTCGGTTACAAAATAAGGTTTTTTATCCCAGCCAATAAAAATAATAACTCTTGTCGCCTTTAAGAAAGAATAAAAGTTGTTTGAGGTGTTGGGGGTCCTTATGTCGGTTAAAAAATAGGGTTTTTTATGTCATCCAATAGAAAAAAAATAACTCTCAGTCATTTTATAAAATAATAAAAGTATTTTGAGACTTCAGGGGCCCTTATGTTGGTTACAAAATAGGGTTTTAATGTTGACCAATAGAAAAAAAATAACTCTCCGTGCCTTAGAAAAATAATAAAAGTCGTTTGAGGTTTCAATGGTGCTTATGTTGGTTACAAAATAGGGTTTTTTTATTTCAGCCAATACAAAACAAATAGCTTCCAACACATTTATAAAATAATAAAAGTTATTTGAGGTTTCGGCAGTTCTTATTTCAGTTACAAAATAGGGTTTTTTATGTCAACCATTAGAAAAAAAAGATTTCCCAGTGCCTTTATAAAATAATAAAATTTATTTGAGGTTTTGGGGGCGCTTATGTTGGTTACAAAATAGGGTTTCATATGTCGCCGAATAGAGAAAAATAGCCCCTGGTGCCTTTATAATATAATAAAATTGGTTTGAGGTTTTGGGGACCCTTATGTCAGTTACAAAATAGGTTTTTTTATGTCATCCAATGGTAAAAATACCTCCCAATAGCTTTATAAAATAATAAGTCATTTGAAGTTTTGGGGGCGCTTATGTCGGTTACAAAATAGGGTTTTTTATGTCGGCCAATAGGAAAAAATAGATCCCATCACCTTTATAAAATAATAAAAGTCATTTGAGGTTTTAGGGTAACTTATGTCAGTTACAAAATAGTAGTTTTTATGTCATTCAATAGAAAAAAATAACTCAGGGCACGTATGTTGGTTACAAAATAGGGTTTTTTTATGTTAGCCAGTAGAAAAAAATAACTCCTGACACATTTATAAAATAATAAAAGTCATTTGAGGTTTCGTGGACACTTATATCAGTTACAAAATAGGGTTTTTATGTCAACCAAAAGAAAATAAATAACTCCTAGCACCTTTATAAAATAATAAAATTCGTTTGAGGTTTGGTGGGCACTTATGTCAGCCAATAGAGAAAAAATAGCTCTCAGCAACTTTATAAAATAATAAAAGTCATTTAAGGTCTCTGTGGCACTTATGTCAGTTATAAAATAGGGTTTTTTATGTCATCTAATAGGAAAAAATAGCTCCCAGTGCCTTCACAAAATAATAAAACTCGTTTGAGGTTCGAGGGCGCTTATGGAAGTTACAAAATTGGGGTTTTTATGTCGGTGAATATAGAAAAAATAGCTCTTGGCACCGTTATAAAACAATAAATGTTATTTGAGGTTTTAGGGGCGCTTATGTCGATTACAAAATGGGGTTATATATGTCGGCCAATAGAAAAAAAAGAGCTGTTGGTGCCTTTATAAAATAAAAAAAGTTGTTTGAGGTTTTGGGGGCACTTATGTCCGTTACAAAATAAGTCTTTTTATGTCAGCCAATAGAAAAATATAGCTCCTAGCACCATTACAAAAAAATGACTCTTGGTACCTTTATAAAATAATAAAAATCATTTCAGGTTCTGGGGGCACTTATGTCAGTTACAAAATATGATTTTTTATGTTGGCCAACAGAAAAAAATAACTCCTTGTGCCTTTATAAAATAATAAAAGTTGTTTGAGGTTTTAGGGGCGCTTATGACAGTTACAAAATAATGTTTTTTATGTCAGCCAATAGACAAAAAATAACTCTCGATGACTTTACAAACTAATAAAAATTGTTTGAGGTTTCGGGAGTACTTATGTCGGTTACAAAATAGGATTTTTTATGTCAGCCAATAAAAAAAATAACTCCCGATGCCTTTATAAAATAATAAAAGTCATTTGAGGTTTCAGGGGCACTTATGTCGGTTATAAAATAGGGTTTTTTTGTCAGCCAATAGAAAAAAAATAACTCTCGGCACCTTTATAAAATATTTAAAGTTGTTTGAGGTTTCAGGGGTGCTTATGTCAGTTACAAAATAGGGTTTTTTATGTCAGCCAATAGAAAAAAAATCTCCCAGCGCATTTATAAAATAATAAAAATCATTATAGGTTTTATAGGAGCTTATGTCGGTTACAAAATAGGGTCTTTTATGTAATAACAAAAGTCATTTGAGGTTTCAAGGGCACTTATGTTGGTTACAAAATAGGGTTTTATATGTCAACCAATAGAAAAAAATAACTCTCGGTGCCCTTGTTGGGGGTCCTAGAAGGCCCAAGATTGGGCGGAGCAGGTGTTCTAGAAGGAAGGTTTCTAGGGAAGGGCATTGGTTGCCCCTTCCCACTAGATTCTTTAAAATCAATACTAATGGATCTACAAGGGGTAACCCTAGGCACGCTGACATTGGTGGGGTGGGCAGAGATGGTTTTGGGGTGGTTGTGTTTTTCTTCTCAGAATATAGAGGGATGCACTCTAATAATCTTACGGAGGCCTTGGCTATTCTTTTTCCTTTAAAGAAGGCTTATGCCCTTGGTTGGAATAAGGTTATCTGTGAGTCAGATTCTTAGGTGGTGATAGACTTGATAAATAGAAGGCAGTTTGATGATGTTAGTTGGCAGCTTGCGGTGGTGGCTAAGCAAATCACCAGTCTTGGAGAATTATTTAATTCTATCACCTTCTCTCATATCCCTCAAGAATGGAATAAGTTGGCCAAATGAGCTTCTGAGAAGAATGGGACCTGGCTGGTGCACGATTGGGACAATTTACTTGGGGATCTTGCTCAAGATTTGGTAAATTTGGTCATAGAGGATGTGAGATGTTGCATGACCACTTCTTGATTTCTTCCTTGTTGTCTCCGAGCCTGTTTGGGCCTCTTGCTTCTTTTATGCTTTGTACGGCTCTCTTTAATTACTAAAGTTTTAACCCTCTTCTATTAAAAAAATAAAATTCATTTGAGGTTTCAAGGCTGCTTATGTCGGTTACAAAATAGGGTTTGTTATGTCAGCCATTAGAAAAAAAACAACTCTTGGTGCCTTTATAAAATAATAAAAGTCATTTGAGGTTTTGGGGGTGCTTATGTCAGTTACAAAATAGGGTTTTTTATGTCGACCAATAGAAAAAAATAGCTCTTGGTGCCTTTAAAAAATAATAAAAGTCATTTGAGGTTTCGGGGGCACTTATGTCAGTTAGAAATAGGGGTTTTTATGTCGGCCAATAGAAAAAAATAACTTTTGGTGCATTTATAAACTAATAAAAGTCGTTTGAGGTTTCAGGGGTGCTTATGTCGATTACAAAATATGGTTTTTTATGTTGCCCATAGAAAAAAACAACTCCCAGTGCCTTTATAAGATCATAAAAGTCATTTGCGGGGGCCCTAGCTTGATTGGCTATGTAATTCTATTGCAGTAAAGATGGTCACGAGGTCCAATCTCCCCCCATCCCTGTGGTACCAGAGGGTGTGTCATGCCAGCGTCACCTGTCACGTGAAATGTTTTTTACCAGGCACTAAAAAAATAAATAATAATAATAATAAAAGTCATTTGATGTTTTGGGGGTGCTTATGTCTATTACAAAATAGGGTTTTTTATGTCCGCCAATAGAAATAAAATGTAACGCCTGCCTTGAAC
The DNA here is from genome assembly GCA_027924645.1 of Cunninghamia lanceolata. Classification (NCBI taxonomy): domain Eukaryota; kingdom Viridiplantae; phylum Streptophyta; class Pinopsida; order Cupressales; family Cupressaceae; genus Cunninghamia; species Cunninghamia lanceolata. Next base: position 6,284,963 of record BSBN01000582.1, read on the forward strand.
ACCTTAAAGAAATCCACACTTATGCTATATGAAACAAGAATTTTTTTTTAGATGATTAAGTAACGTTAACATAACTAATTACGACATATTCTCTCAGGATTCAAGGCTGCATTACTTTATAAACCAACTAACATAATTTAACATACATCAGTAACATCAGTAACTGATCTAAATCCAAAGCACAATTAAATAACTTATTCATATTCATTACACGTCATCAAATATATAATCTACATGATTAAATACATAACGAAAATGCTTTTTTACTCATAAGTACATCATTACATTGCCATTTTCAGACTACATCAGAATCACATACATTATGATTGATCTGTTACACAAATCTGGTACAAGATTATACACATGCATCTTCTCCAACTGGGACAAGTACAATTGTCTAAAAATTGGAATAAATCTTTTCTGCATATGAACTTGACAAGGAATAACCAATGGATAAGGAAGCTCTTCCACCCGACCATGTGGAACCCTGAGGTCCACCCCCCGAGCTAGGAGTTAACATGAGGTCCCAAACAATGACAGTCAGGTAGACAAAGACTAACATGAACAAGGGGTGATCAAATGCCAATACAACACATGGCAATAACATAAACAACACAATACAAGCTTAACATCCAGAGGCGACACAAAACAAATGAGGAGAGACCGAACAAGCGATGCTAGGTTGTAGTAGGGAGAGTGTCATCGCACGGTCCTAGCATGGGTTATCCTGACATCCTCTCACTAGGCGTCGGCCCCCATCTATGGTTATCCTTACAGCCTCTCACTAGGCGCTAGCCCCATAGGGTGACACATGCGGAATCGACCTTCCTTTTGTGAGGACAAGGAAGTCAATCATGCCGACCAGGCCTTCTCTACCCATCCTTAGTCTAAACAAGCACTACAGGCCATGGGAGAGGAATCCATTAATCTTGTTTAATGTGAAAACTACCCTTAACCCCCTAGTTCATTTTAGGTTATCACTTGATTAATCTACTTTCAACGGGTTATCCTGACTGCCACTTTGGGCACCGGCCCCACGTTGAAAGCCACTCTCCTTCCTAACACCTAGTCAACCTTAACCATCATACAAGGCATTATAGAAATACACATACATGTTCACTGCAAGGCATAAACCCTCTTGCATTACAAACAGAATCATAACACCAATTGTTATCGACCGCCTATAGCATTACAACATTTTACACTTTTACAGATACCAGGTCTCTTCAAACAACAATTACGACAAAACGGATACAAGATAGTCACAACTAGTTAAATATCTCATCCAGAGAATATTATATCCATAAAATACATTAACAACTTCTGACAATTCTTCATTCGTGATAGATTGTACTTCATACTCAATTAGAATCACATGTTTAAGACAACACAACACTAGAACACCTATCCACATGTTGGTTGTACTCAGACACGACATACTATGCCTCTGGAATTTTGACCACTAGCAATTTATCATATTACGACAACAAGAATTCTTAATTTCATTAACCATAATATATATAATCACAACGATTTTCTTTTAATCAAATAAATAATGGCAACATTATTCTAAATTCCCAATTTTATTTGGCTTTTAAATAATCAACTATACTTTTGAAATAATAATAATAATATTAATAGTGATAATAACAATAATATATCAATGATCTGAACAATTACCATCCCAGTTTATAACTATTTTTCGCAACCAATAGTAAGTTCCTTCTGTATCAAGATCCTAAACCAAAATCCAAACAATAATGATCAAATCAATTCTCTAAAATAACTTCAAAACATTCATCAATTGATTCATCACCAATAAATATTTAAATTAAACAAATCCATCTATTAAAACAGTGCATTAGATTATACAAATCCTTCTATAATATAAAAACTCAAAACACAAAAATAATTGAAGTACCCTATATCATTTCTCCATAGTTCCCTAGTACTCATGCACTCGGTTATCTTATCCTCCAATGATTTCTAAAGTTTCAAGGTTATAAGAAATTGAACTTATAGTGAATGCTATACTAATAGCTAGACTTAAAAGGATTATGGATCAATTATACAGCTGAAGCATTAAAAGTATTATTGCACTAATCAAGAACATTATGAATTAATTATTCATAACTCCCAAATCATGTTGCTCACTAAATCCTCGATATACCCTTTGCTTTGAGTTGGCTCTAGAAAGCAACAATACAAAATGTTTATTTACAACCAATTATCCTACCATAAAACCTAATCGTTCCTACAATGGAATTGCAAATAACATTATTATAACATTAGGTATTTGGCCATCATCTTTCCGTTTTGACTTAATAATAAGAATAGTAAAAATAAGTATTATTATTATTATTGTAATAATAACAATAATGATAATAATAATAATAATGATACTAATAATAACATTGATATTAATGATACTACTATTAATATACCAAGGTCATTGAACACTATACATAGACACATGCATTCAAACATATTGTAAAGAAAATAAACATTCCTTAGGGTTAATCTAAGCCAATCAAATGAAATGCATGCAAGAAAGCACAACTAACCTAGATTAACAATGACGGGTTTTCGTAGACTAGAATTGAAACAATAAATCTAAATGCACGGAAAGTAAATATATCTGACAGAAATCCATTTCAAACTTCATTTTGACAAGTTGAAGAGGATTTTGGTGCTAGTTCTAGAGTCTAGATTTACATCTACTAGTTGCATTTGATTTTAGGTTGTCTAAAGTTTGTTCCACAAATCCATATTTGTGTATACGCCTGTTTAAAAGCTCCCAGATACAGATGCTCCTGATGGAATAATCGTCCACGATCTTGGCAGCAAGGAGCAACCGCCCCCTGCAAATGATCAAGGATGGGCACTTGACATCACGCGATGGCATCTTCACATCAAGGTCATCCCACTGCCTTGCTTCCATATTATATCTCAGTAGGCGGTATCCCTGTGCCGCAGTCACTGGCATTGCAAGGCAGTAGAAGAACCCTTCAAGCCAAATTGCATGGACCTCGCACCAGAACTGCAGAAACTCTTGCTTGGAATTGCAATGATAAATCCATCCTCCAAGCCTTCTTAACAAAGACAAGAAAAGGTTGAATCTCAGACTCGAGTGCGGATTTGTAATTGCGCATAAGATCGAAAATGATGCGCATGCAAATAAGACCATTTTCTTCATTGTCTATAGTCAAAACATGCAGGGTGACCTTGAACAGGTATAGCACGAAGGGCCTAAGCACTTCGCTATGAGGAAGCTTGTTGAGAATCTCCATTATTTCATTTCTGAGCTTGTGCTCAACGCTGTCGGTTGTCTGCGGCTTCATCAGCTGCGTCAGAATGACCGCAAACACTCAGAAGTAGCTATTCAGAAAGTTGAGATATTCTAAAGTATGTAGAATTTCTAGACTCTCTCTCTCACTTCTTTTGCGAGTTGGTACCTAATTTGCATAGGCAAATCTAGCTCCAAAAATCCGCGGGCATGTTGCGGGAAGTTTTGTATTGGAATCATTTTCAATTGCTTTTCTGTTCCTCACAAATCTCAACACGAACTGAACTTCGAGGGGCACAAAATCGATGCTACTGAGTTTGTTGCCCGCACTGCTCAGACAAAGGCGTTATATGTTAATTTCCACTGAGCCAAAAAATCCGCAGTCAAAAGGAGAATCTCCACGGCGCTGGTTGAAAATTCCCACAGATCGCAGAGCGAATGAATACACTGTCGGGATGGAAATAAGGCCAGAAAATTTTAGACAATAAGAACTCCAGAATCCACTCGTAAGGTATGTGAGGTAATAATGCACGATGGATAGACATTGTCAATTTGTGTCCAAGGAAGAATGGTTGTATGTAGACATTGAGACATCTCACCTAAACCATTTACAAATTTTGTGCAAGCCCTTGATATATAAACTAAGAATTGGAAATAAAAACAAATGGCACTCGGTTAAAACATCGGAGGGACGCAGAAAATAGCTTAATTGCAAATTGAAATATTTCTTGAAGCATAAATTCGACCAAGACAATCCATTTAGAATCAAGGAAACAATCAACACCCACAGATTCAAAATTCAGAGGAAAGGAATTATGCATTTAAAGGAACCTGGCTGTGGCATCGATTCAACAATACCATTCCAACTACTGCAATCCAAGCTTTTCCTTGTCTTCTTTCCTGCTCTTCTACCTTGAATTTTCCCCCTCTTTGCCTCTACAGCTTTTCTTTTATAACACAGTCCCTTCCATGTTCCAAGGAACTCGGCACGCGATCCCGTGCATCTCCCTCCTCAAGATATACTTTTATTTAATTTAATGATCCCAAAAAGGTTACTTTTTTAAATATTAACACACAATTCTGACAATATTTAATTACTTTATAGCTGACCAACCATATTGTATTTAATAAGGTTATAACATTACAACAATCTATAATTGTACAACTATAAATTAATTTATTTTATTAATTAAGTTGTAAATCACAAATTACGACATGACTTACAACTATTTTATATATATATATATATATATATTTATTGTAAATAATATTATATTAAATAATACAAAATTTCTTACAATCTTTATTTAACAACTATACTTCTAATAAAATAATAATTTATTCACAACAATACCTTACACACTTAGACACCTTCAGAACTAATTAGACTCCAAGGTACAGTTCTACCTGACAACAAGACATGATCAAATGACAACCAATAACCACAAGGGTAAACTGATGACCAAACAACACTGACTAGGGACCTCACGTTAACTCCAACCAACTAATCCATTGGCGAAGGCACGCTCAGACCTAGTAATCAGGTGGAGTCGGTGACTAGTACCTGCATCCTGCAGCAACGCACGGTTAACCATAACAAGATATATATACATCACATGTAGTCCTATAGTGAATGGAAATCGCAGTGGGGTAGGGTACTCGAGAGCGAGTAATACGACATTGTTCCATTCACGTTTATGAATAACAATCAACTATATTGAACAAGGTATCTGATTACTAGTCAACAACATAAAATGATCAACTATCTTCCAATCCCATATAGTGAATAACATCAAAGCATCTATAGCATCCAGTTCATTTATCAAATTATAAAGCATAAAATAATATAATCCAACATCAACATCTGTTATCATAACAATTAGGTTCATACTGAAATAACAAAATAACTAGGAATCCATCATCAAACGATCTAAAATACTGTCATAATTAAAGACAAGATGTTTCCACAGTCCATGATATTTTCCTCTGTGAGCTTCTGGCTTGACTGCGTGTGCTTTTTTTAATCAACGTTTCGGATCACACTCCATGATCCATCATCAGGAAGAAAAGAGAGCATTTTGAGAAATGCTTGCAGAAATGGCTACTTAAAAAGAAGAAGGAGAGGATAGTGGGCACGGTGAACAACATGAGGGAGACAATTTTTAAGAAAGAAAACCATATAAAATGATAAAAAGGAAACCTATAAACAAAAAATGAAAGAAAAAATGAAAAATAAAATAAAACTCTCAAAAATTAAAGGAGGATAAAAATGACGATAAAAAAGACACATAAGGAATTGATAAAAATAAAGATAAAAGGAGAGGAAAGAGATAAGAGACATAAGTAAACTAAAAGATATAAAATAAAAATAGATATGAAGAAAGGCGAAGAAGTTTAAAATTATAACAACTCAAATTAAGGCAAACAAAGAAGGGAGCATTAGAAATAATACAAGAGGATTAAAAGAATAAGTAAAAATAAAATAAAAATAAAAATTTTTATCAATTTTTATTTTATTTTTACTTATTCTTTTAATCCTCTTGTATTATTTCTAATGCTCCCTTCTTTGTTTGCCTTAATTTGAGTTGTTGTAATTTTAAACTTCTTCGCCTTTCTTCATATCTATTTTTATTTTATATCTTTTAGTTTACTTATGTCTCTTATCTCTTTCCTCTCCTTTTATCTTTATTTTTATCAATTCCTTATGTGTCTTTTTTATCGTCATTTTTATCCTCCTTTAATGTTTGAGAGTTTTATTTTATTTTTCATTTTTTCTTTCATTTTTTGTTTATAGGTTTCCTTTTTATCATTTTATATGGTTTTCTTTTTTAAAAATTGTCTCCCTCATGTTGTTCACCGTGCCCACTATCCTCTCCTTCTTCTTTTTAAGTAGCCATTTCTGCAAGCATTTCTCACAATGCTCTCTTTTCTTCCTGATGATGGATCACAGAGTGTGATCCGAAACGTTGATTCAAAAAAGCACACGCAGTCAAGCCAGAAGCTCACAGAGGAAAATACTGTCATAATGTCTAGTACTACTAAGAAAACATCAGTCTGATAGACGACAAGTTGAGGGGCACTACATCCTCCCCCCCTAGGATTAGGCTTACTCCTGGAAGCCTGTAACAAGTATGGGTATACTTCTTGCATAAAGGTTGCATCCTCCAAGGCAACTAAAGCCATGTCATTAGGATCCCATTGGACCCCTACCTATGAGGGTTAGCCCCTAAAGCTACAGAACGCGCACGAGCTCCAAAGAACGCTGCTCATCCTCTACCTGCAGTCTCTGAGACTATCCCTTGATGCTCTATCTGGTGGTGATCAACCGCTGAGAACACTCTATGAGACTTCCCTGCATCACCCACTGTTGGCTCTGAAGCTATCGGCCTCTGGCTAAATCCTACAGTGTTCTTCTGTGGGCACTACCTAGCAATATGGCCCTGCTGTCCACAAGAGAAACATCCTATTCCCCTGCCAAAACCTCCACCACCTATAGGTGCATTAGACTGCTGAAAACTTCCTCTACTAACTATAGGTTGTGATCTCTGAATGGGTTGGTTGGGATGGTAATTCTTGGCTTGTAGCCAATTACATTTTTTCCCTAACTAAGAAACACCACCTTGCTGTGGTTTGGAATTCTTTGGTTTTGATTGAGAATACTGCTGCTACTGCTGCTATTCTCCCTTAGCGGATGCATGATGACCTCTAGATGCACTTGTTGCTTGAGATTGACCATCTCGAGAACCTAAGCCTGTTGAGGGTGCACTCCCAATCTGTACAACTGTATGACCCCCTAGGGCCATGGTCAAATTCTCCTCCACCAATCGAACCTTCTCAACTGCTACCTCCATGGTCTTCGGGTCAAAAACATGAACTCCTCCACTGATGCGTGCATTCAAACCTCTAATAAAATGCTGGACTAGCATGGCCTCGTCGTTTCCAATGCCTGCATACTGCTTGAGTTCATAAAACCTGCGCTCATACTGTTCCACTGTCATGGCCATCTGTCTCAACCCATGGAACTCGTCCGCTCTATGTTGCCTCCAGTGGTCAGATAAAAATTGAGCTCTGAACCTTTCCAGAAATAGTTCCCATGAAATTGTTGCAATATCTAAATGCAACTTTTATTCCTCAAGACGCCACCATGTAGAGGTGAATCCTCGTAGATGCATGATGGCACATCTTGCCTTAGTGTTGCTACCATATGGATGCATAGCAAAGCATCTCTCCAAATCAATTAGCCATGTCTCTGCTTCCAAACCGCTACCGGAGCCATCGAATGTAGGAGGACGGGCTCTCATCAGGTCTCTCATGTGGCCCGCAAGAATAGCTTCTTGTTCAGCTGTGATTTCTCTCCTTCTAGGAGGTCATTCCCTTTCTCTCTCTTCTGGTTGTTCCATCTCCTGCCTAGGACCAAGATGAGCAAGAACCTCCTCAAGGAGCTAGCGTATTTGAGCACCCTTGGGCTGATCATGATTCTCTTGATTCTCACTTCCACCTTCTTGTGTACTCCTATGAGGGGAACTAGGAGGAGGGCTGTTATCAACACATCTCCCACGACCCCTACCTCATCCACGTCCTTGGCCTCGTACCCTAGGCATCTTCCTAGACAACACATCCAAGAACAACTTCAGGTTGCTTGGCGAGGACTATGAATGAATATGTTCTTCAGAGTTTAAGCAACTAGCATAGCTTAATGGGCTAATTATAAAACTAGAGTACCCAGTGTTAGAAACTTGGCTCTGATACCAGATGTAACGCCCGCCTTGAACACCTTAAAGAAATCCACACTTATGCTATATGAAATAGGAAATTTTTTTTTTTTAGATGATTAAGTAACGTTAACGTAACTAATTACAACATATTCTCTCAGGATTCAAGGCTACATTACTTTATAAACCAACTAACATAATTTAACATACATCAGTAACATCAGTAACTGATCTAAATCCAAAGCACAATTAAATAACTTATTCATATTCATTACACGTCATCAAATATACAATCTACATGATTAAATACATAATGAAAATGCTTTCTTTACTCATAAGTACATCATTACATTGCCATTTTTAGACTACATCAGAATCACATACATTATGATTGATGTGTTACACAAATCTGGTACAAGATTATACACATGCATCTTCTCCAACTGGGACAAGTACAATTGTCTGAAAACTGGAATAAATCTTTTTTGCATATGAACTTGACAAGGAATAACCAATGGATAAGGAAGCTCTTCCACCTGACCATGTGGAACCGTGAGGTCCACCCCCCGAGCTAGGAGTTAACATGAGGTCCCAAACAATGATAGTCAGGTAGACAAAGACTAACATGAACAAGGGGTGATCAAATGCCAATACAACACATGGCAATAACATAAACAACACAATACAGCTTAACATCCAGAGGCGACACAAAACAAATGAGGAGAGACCAAACAAGGGATGCTAGGTTGTAGTAGGGAGAGTGTCATCGCACGGTCCTAGCATGGGTTATCCTGACAGCCTCTCACTAGGCGCCGGCCCCCATCTATGGTTATCCTGACAGCTTCTCACTAGGCGCCGGCCCCATAGGGTGACACATGCGGAATCGACCTTCCTTTCGTGAGGACAAGGAAGTCAATCATGTCGACCAGGCCTTCTCTACCCATCCTTAATCTAAACAAGCACTACAGGCCATAGGAGAGGAATCCATTAATCTTGTTTAATGTGAAAACTACCCTTAACCCCCTAGTTCATTTTAGGTTATCACTTGATTAATCTACTTTCAACGGGTTATCCTGACTGCCACTTTGGGCGCTGGCCCCACGTTGAAAGCCACTCTCCTTCCTAACACCTAGTAAACCTTAACCATCATACAAGGCATTATAGCAATACATATACATGTTCATTGCAAGGCATAAACCCTCTTGCATTACAAACAGAATCATAACACCAATTGTTATCCATCGCCTATAGCATTACAACATTTTACACTTTTACAGATACCAGGTCTCTCCAAACAACAGTTATGACAAAACGGATACAAGATAGTCACAACTGGTTAAATATCTCATCCAGAGAATATTATATCCACAAAATACATTAACAACTTCTGACAATTCTTCATTCGTGATAGATTGTACTTCATACTCAATTAGAATCACATGTTTAAGACAACACAACACTAGAACACCTATCCACATGTTGGTTGTACTCAGACACGACATACTATGCCTCTGGAATTTTGGCCACTAGCAATTTATCATATTACAACAAGAATTCTTAATTTCATTAACCATAATATATATAATCACAATGATTTTGTTTTAATCAAATAAATAATGGCAACATTATTCTAAATTCCCAATTTTATTTGGCTTTTAAATAATCAATTATACTTTTGAAATAATAATAATAATATTAATAATGATAATAATAATAATATATTAATGATCTGAACAATTACCATCCCAGTTTATACTTATTTTTTGCAACCAATAGTAAGTTCCTTCTGTATCAAGATCCTAAGCCAGAATCCAAACAATAATGATCAAATCAATTCTCTAAAATAACTTCAAAACATTCATCAATTGATTCATCACCAACAAATATTTAAATTAAACAAATCCATCTATTAAAATAGCTCATTAGATTATACAAATCCTTCTATAATATAAAAACTCAAAACAAAAAAATAATTGAAGTACCCTCTATCATTTCTCCATAGTTCCCTAGTACTCATGCACTCGGTTATCTTATCCTCCAATGATTTCTAAAGTTTCAAGGTTATAAGAAATTGAACTTATGGTGAATGCTATACTAATAGCTAGACTTAAAAGGATTATGGATCAATTATACGGCTGAAGCATTAAAAGTATTATTGCACTAATCAAGAACATTATGAATTAATTATTCATAACTCCCAAATCATGTTGCTCACTAAATCCTCGATATACCGTTTGCTTTGAGTTGGCTGTAGAAAGCAACAATACAAAATGTTTATTTACAACCAATTATCCTACCATAAAACCTAATCGTTCCTACAATAGAATTGCAAATAACATTATTATAAAATTAGGTATTTGGCCATCATCTTTCCGTTTTGACTTAATAATAAGAATAGTAAAAATAAGTATTATTATTATTATTGTAATAATAACAATAATGATAATAATAATAATTATAATTATAATAATGATACTAATAATAACATTGATATTAATGATACTACTGTTAATATACCAAGGTCATTGAACACTATACATATACACATGCATTCAAACATATTGTAAAGAAAATAAACATTCCTTAGGGTTAATCTAAGCCAATCAAATGAAATGCATACAAGAAAGCACAACTAACCTACATTAACAATGACGGGTTTCCATAGACTAGAATTGAAACGATAAATCTTAATGCATGGAAAGTAAATATATCTGACAGAAATCCATTTGAAACTTCATTTTGACAAGTTGAAGAGGATGTTGGCACTAGTTCTATAGTCTGGATTTACATCTGCCAGTTGCATTTGATTTTAGGTTTTCTAAAGTTTGTTCCACAAATCCATATTTGTGTATACGCCTATTTAAAAGCTCCCAGATATAGATGCTCCTGATGGAATAATCCTCCATGATCTTGGCAGCAAGGAGCAACCGCCCCCTGTAGATGATCAAGGATGGGCACCTGACATCACGCAATGGCATATTCACATCAAGGTCATCCCACTGCCTTGCTTCCATATTATATCTCAGTAGGCGGTATCCCTGCGCCGCAGTCACTGGCATTGCAAGGCAGTAGAAGAACCCTTCAAGCCAAATTGCATGGACCTCGCACCAAAACTGCAGAAACTCTTGCTTGGAATTGCAATGATAAATCCATCCTCCAAGCATGCATAACAAAGATGAAAAAAGGTTGAACCTCGGACTTGAGTGCAGATTTGCAATTGCGCATAAGATAAAAAATGATGCGCATGCAAATAAGACCATTTTCTTCATTGTCTGTAGTCAAAACATGCAGGGCAACCTTGAACAGGTATAGCACGAAGGGCCTAAGCACTTCGCTATGAGGAAGCCTGTTGAGAATCTCCATTATTTCATTTCTGAGCTTGCACTCAATGCTGTCAGTTGTCTGCAGCTTCGTCAGCTGCGTCAGAATGACCGCGAACACTCAGAAGTAGCTATTCAGAAAGTTGAGATATTCTAAAGTATGTAGAATTTCTAGACTCTCTCTCTCACTTCTTTTGCGAGCTGGTACCTAATTTGCATAGGCAAATCTGGCTCCAAAAATCTGTGGGCATGTTGCGGGAAGTTTTGTATTGGAATCATTTTCAATTGCTTTTCTGTTCCTCACAAATCTCAACACGAACTGAACTTCGAGGGGCGCAAAATTGATGCTACTGAGTTTGTTACCCGCACTGCTCAGACAAAGGCGTTATATGTGAATTTCCACTGAGCCAAAAACTCCGCAATCAAAAGGAGAATCTCCACGGTGCTGGTTGAAAATTCCCGTAGATCGCAGAGCAAATGAATACACTGTCGGGATGGAAATAAGGCCAAAAAATTTTAGACAATAAGAACTCCAGAATCCACTCGCAAGGTATGTGAGGTAATAATGCACGATGGACAGACATTGTCAATTTGTGTCCAGGGAAGAATGGTTGTATGTAGACATCGCGACATCTCACCTAAACCATTTACTGATTTTGTGCAAGCCCTTGATATATAAACTAAGAATTGGAAATAAAGACAAATGGTACTCGGTTAAAACATCAGAGGGATGCAGAAAATAGCTTAATTGCAAATTGAAATATCTCTTGAAGCATAAATTCGACCAAGACAATCCATTTAGAATCAAGGAAACAATCAACACCCACAGATTCAAAATTCAGAGGAAAGGAATTATGCATTTAAAGGAACCTGGCTGCGGCGTCGATTCAACAATACCGTTCCAACTGCTGCAATCCAAGCTTTTCCTTGTCTTCTTTCCTGCTCTTCTACCTGCAATTTTCCTGCTCTTTGCCTCTACAGCTTTTCTTTTATAACACAGTCCCTTCCATGTTCCAAGGAACTCAGCACGCGATCCCGTGCATCTCCCTCCTCAAGATATACTTTTATTTAATTTAATGATCCCAAAAAGGTTACTTTTTTAAATATTAACACACAATTCTGACAATATTTAATAACTTTATAGCCGACCAACCATATTGTATTTAATAAAGTTATAACATTACAACAATCTATAATTGTACAACTATAAATTAATTTATTTTATTAATTAAGTTGTAAATCACAAATTATGACATGACTTACAACTATTATATATATATATATATATATATATATTTATTGTAAATAATATTATATTAAATAATACAAAATTTCTTACAATCTTTATTTAACAACTATACTTCTAATAAAATAATAATTTATTTACAACAATACCTTACACACTTAGACACCTTTGAAACTAATTAGACTCCAAGGTACAGTTTTACCTGACAGCAAGACATGATCGAATGACAACCAATAACCACAAGGGTAAACTGACGACCAAACAATACTGACTAGGGACCTCACATTAACTCCAACCAACTAATCCATTGGCGAAGGCACGCTCAGACCTGGTAATCAGGTGGAGTCGGTGCCTAGTACCTGCATTCTGCATCAACGCACGGTTAACCATAACAAGATATATATACATCACATGCAGTCCTATAGTGAATGGAAATCGCAGTGGGGTAGGGTACTCGAGAGCGAGTAATATGACACTGTTCCATTCACGTTTATGAATAACAATCAACTATATTGAACAAGGTATCTGATTACTAGTCAACAACATAAAATGATCAACTATCTTCCAATCCCATCTAGTGAATAACATCAAAGCATCTATAACATCCAGTTCATTTATCAAATTGTAAAGCATAAAATAACATAATCCAACATCAACATCTGTTATCATAACAATTAGGTTCATACTGAAATAGCAAAATAACTAGGAATCCATCATCAAACGATCTAAAATACTGTCATAATGTCTAGTACTACTAAGGAAACATCAGTCTGATAGACGACAAGTTGAGGGGCACTACAGAAAATAGATCCCGGTGCCTTTATAAAATAATAAAAGTTATTTGAGGATTTGGGGGTGCTTATGTCGGTTAGAAAATAGGGTATTTTATGTCAGCCAATAGAAAAAAATCCCATTGTCTTTAAAAATAATAAAAGTTGTTTGAGGTTTCATGGGCACTTATGTCAGTTACCAAATAGGATTTTTTAATGTCGAAAAATAGAAACAAATAACTCTCAACACCTTTATAAAATAATAAAAGTCATTTGAGGTTTTGGTGGCACTTATGTCGGTTAAAAAATAGGGTTTCTTATGTCGGCAAATAGAAAAAAATAGCTCCTGGTGCCTTTATAAAATAATAAAAGTCATTTAAGGTTTCATGGGTTCTTATGTCAATTACAAAATAGGGTTTTTCATGTCGGCCAGTAGAAAAAAAAGCACCTGACACCTTTATAAAATAATAAAAGTCATTTGAGGTTTCGCAGGCACTTAGGTCAATAATAAAATAGGGTTTTTTTTTTTTATCTCGGCCAATAGAAAAAATAGCTCTCAATGCCTTTATAAAATAATAAAAGTCGTTTGACGTTTCGGGGGCGCTTATGTTGGTTACAAAATAGGGTTTTTTATGTCCAACAATAAAAAAATAGATCTCGGCACCTTTATAAAATAATAAAAAGTGTTAGAGTTTTTGGGGGCACTTATGTTGATTACAAAATAGGGTTTTTTATGTCAACCAATAGAAAAAAATTAGCTCTCGATGCCTTTATAAAATAATAAAAGTCATTTTAGGTTTTGGGGGTGCTTATGTCAATTATAAAATAGGGATTTTTATGTTGGCGAATAAAAAAAACTCTCGGTACCATTATAAAATAATAAAAGTCTGTTGAGGTTTTGGGGGCGCTTATGTTGATTACAAAATAGGGTTTTTTATGTCAGCCAATAGGAAAAAATAACTCCCAGCTCCTTGACAAAATAATAAAAGTTGTTTGAGGTTTCGGGGGTGTTTATGTTGGCTACAAAATAGGGTTTTTTATGTTGACCAATAAAAAAAATAACTCCCAGTGCATTTAAAAATAATAAAAGTCGTTTGAGGTTTCAGGGCATCTTATGTCAGTTACAAAATGGGGTTTTTTATATCGGCCAATTAAAAAAAAGGGTTTTGAGGGAACTTATGTTGGGTACAAAATAGGGTTTTTAATGTCAGCCAATAGAAAAACAATAACTCTCAATGCCTTTGTAAAATAATAAAAGTCATTTGACGTTTCAGGGGCACTTATGTTAGTTACAAAATAGGGTTTTTTTGTTAGCCAATAGAAAAAAATAGCTCTCGGTGCCTTTATAAAAATATAAAAGTCATTTGAAGTTTTAGGGGCACTTATGTTGGTTAAAAAATAGAGTTTTTTATGTCAGCCAATAGAAAATAAAATAACTCCCAGTGTCTTTATAAAATAATAAAACTACTTTACAGTTTTAGGGGAACTTATGTTAGCTACAAAATAGGGTTTTTTATGTCAGCCAATAGAAAAACAATAACTCCTGGTGCCTTTATAAAATAGTAAAAGTTATTTGAGGTTTCAAGGGTGCTTATGTCAGTTAGAAAATAGGGGTTTTTTATGTCAGCCAATAGAAAAAAAACCTCCCGGTGCCTTTATTAAATAATAAAAGTCATTTGAGGTTTTAGGGGCCCTTATGTCGATTACAAAATAGGGTATTTTATGTCGGCCAATAGAAAAACAATAACTCCCAGTACCTTTATAAAATAATAAAAGTTATTTGAGATTTCGTGGGCACTTATGTCAGTTACAAAATAGGATTTTTTATGTTAGTCTATAGAAAAAAATAACTACCAATGCCTTTATAAAATAATAAGTCATTTGAGGTTTCGGGGGCACTTATGTCAGTTACAAAATAGGGTTTTTTATGTTGGCCAATAGAAAAAAATAGCTCCTTGTACCTTTATGAAATAAAAAAAAGTTATTTGACGTTTCAGTAGCGCTTATGTCAGTTTTAAAGTAGGGTTTTCTATGTTGGCCAAAGGAAAAAAATAGCTCTCGACACCTTTATAAAATAATAAAAGTCATTTGAGGTTTCAAGGGCACTTATGTCAGATACAAAAGAGGGATTTTTATTGCGACCAATAGACAAAAATAACTCCTAACGCATTTTCAAAAAATTAAAAGTTGTTTGAGGTTTCAGGGGCGCTTATGTCGATTACAAAATAGGGTTTTTTATGTCTGCTAATAGAAAGAAATAGCTCCTGATGACTTTATAAAATAATAAAAGTTGTTTGAGGTTTCAAGGGTGCTTATGTAAGTTACAAAATAGGGCTATTTATGTCAGCCAATAGAAAAAAGTAACTCCCAGTGGCTTTATAAAATAATAAAAGTCATCTGAGGTTTCGGGGCTGCGTATGTCAGTTCCAAAATAGGGTTTTTTATTCAGTGAATAGAAAAAATAGCTCCCAATGACTTTATAAAATAATAAACATTTTTTGAGGTTTTAGGGGTGCTTATGTCAGTTACAAAATAGTGTTATTTATGTCAGCCAATAGAAATAAAAACCTCTCAGCACCTTTATAAAATAATAAAAGTCATTTGAGTTTTCAGGGCCGCTTATGTCGATTACAAAATAATTTTTTTTTATGTCAGCCAATAGAAAAAAATTAACTACCAATTCCTTTATAAATTAATAAAAGTCATTTGAGGATTTAGGGGCACTTATGTTAGTTACAAAATAGGGTTTTTCATGTCGACCAATAAAAAAAATAACTCCCAGTGCCTTTATAAAATAATAAAAATTATTTGAGGTTTCTCGGGCGCTTATGGTAGATAGAAAATAGGGTTTTAATTTCGACCAATAAAAAAATAACTCCCAACACCTTTCTAAAATAATAAAAGTCATTTGTTGTTTCAGGGGCACTTATGTTGTCTAAAAATAAGGTTTGTTATGTCGGCCAAAAGAAAAAAAATAGCTCTCGATGCCTTTATAAGATAATAAAAGTTGTTTAAGGTTTCGAGGTCACATATGTCAGTTACAAAATAGGGTTTTTCTATGTTGGGCAATATAAAAAAATAACTTCCAGGGCCTTTATAAAATAATAAAAGTCGTTTGAGGTTTCAAGGGTGCTTATGTCAGCCAATAGAAAAAAATAACTTGCAGCAACTTTATAAAATAATAAAAGTCATTTGAGGTTTTGGGGGCACTTATGTCGGTTACAAAATAGGGTTTTTTATTCAGCCGATAGAAAAAAATAGCTCCCAACGACTTTATAAAATAATAAAAGTTGTTTGAGGTTTCATGGGTGCTTATGTTGGTTACAAAATAGGGTTATTTATGTCGACCAATAGAAAGAAAAACCTCTCAGTGCCTTTATAAAATAATAAAATTCATTTGAGTTTTTGGGGGCTCTTATGTCGATTACAAAATAGGGTTTTTTATGTCAGCCATTAGAAAAAAGTAACTCCAGACTCCTTTATAAAATAATAAAAGTCATTTGAGGATTCAGGGGCACTTATGTTAGTTACAAAATAGGATTTTTTATGTCGACCAATAAAAAAAAAAAAACTCCTGGTGCCTTTATAAAATAATAAAATTCATTTGAGGTTTCTGGAGCGCTTATGGTAGATACAAAATAGGGTTTTAATTTTGACTAATAAAAAAAATAACTCCCAACGCCTTTCTAAAATAATAAAAGTCATTTGTTGTTTTGGGGGAACTGATGTTAAAAAAATAAGGTTTATTATGTCGGCCAAAAGAAAAAAAAATAGCTCCCGATGCCTTTATAAGATAATAAAAGTAGTTTGAGGTTTCGGGGTCACATATGTGAGTTACAAAATAGGGTTTTTCTATGTCAAGCAATAGAAAAAAATAACTTCCAGGGCCTTTATAAAATAATAAAATTCATTTGAAGTTTCAAGGGTGCTTATGTCGACCAATAGAAAAAAATAACTCCCAGTGCCTTTATAAAATAATAAAAGTCATCTGAGGTTTTGGGGGCGCTTATGTCAGTTAGAAAATAGGGTTTTCATGTTGGCCAATAACAAAAATAACTCCCAATGCCTTTATAAAATAATAAAAGTAATTTGAGGTTTCAGTGGTGCTTATGTGGGTTAAAAAATAGCTCGTTGCGCCTTTATGAAAAAAAACAAAAGTTATTTGTTGTTTTGGTAGCACTTATGTTGGTTACAAAGTAGGGTTTTTTATGTCATCCAAAGGAAAAAAAAGCTCCCAACACCTTTATAAAATAATAAAAGAAGTTTGAGGTTTCAAGGGCGTTTATGTCAGATACATAAGAGGGATTTTTATGTCAACCAAAAGACAAAAATAGCTCATGGCGCATTTTCAAAAACTTAAAAGTTTTTGGAGGTTTCAGGGGTGCTTATGTCGGTTACAAAATAGGGGTTTTTATGTCTGCTAATAGAAAAAAATAGCTCCCAATGACTTTATAATATAATAAAAATTGTTTGAGGTTTCAGGGGTGCTTATGTCAGTTACAAAATAGCGTTATTTATGTCAGACAATAGAAAAAAATAACTCCCATCAGCTTTACAAAATAATAAAAGTCATTTGAGGTTTTTGGGGGCACTTATGTTGGTTACAAAAAAGGGTTTTTTATTCAGCCAATAGAAAAAAATAGCTCCTGACGACTTTATAAAATAATAAAAATTGTTTGAGGTTTCAGGGGTGCTTATGTCAGTTAGAAAATAGGGTTATTTATGTGAGCTAATATAAAGAAAAAATCTTTCAGTGCCTTTATAAAGTAATAAAATTCATTTGAGTTTTCAGGGGTGCTTATGTCGATTACAAAATAGGGTTTTTTATGTCAGCCAATAGAAAAAAAATAACTCACGACTCCTTTATAAAATAATAAAAGTCATTTGAGGATTTAGGGGGCACTTATGTCGGTTATAAAATAGGGTTTTTTATGTTGACCAATAAAAAAAAACTCCCGGTGCCTTTATAAAATAATAAAAGTCATTTGAGGTTTCTAGGGTGTTTATGGTAGATACAAACTAGGGTTTTAATTTTAGCCAATAAAAAAATAACTCCTAATGCCTTTCTAAAATAATAAAAGTCATTTGTTGTTTCGGGGGCACTGATGTTGTTTAAAAAATAAGGTTTATTATGTCAGCCAAAAGAAAAAAATAGCTCCTGATGTCTTTATAAGATAATAAAAATTGTTTTTCGGGGTCACATATGTCAGTTACAAAATAGGGTTTTTCTATGTTGGGCAATAGAAAAAAATAACTTCCAGGGCCTTTATAAAATAATAAAAGTCATTTGAGGTTTCAAGGGTGCTTATGTCAACCAATAGAAAAAAATAACTTCCAGTGCCTTTATAAAATAATAAAAGTCATATGAGGTTTTGGGGGTGCTTATGTCAGTTACAAAATAGGGTTCTAATGTCGGCCAATAAAAAAAATTAACTCCCAACACCTTTATAAAATAATAAAAGTCATTTGAGTTTTCAGGGATGCTTATGTGGGTTAAAAAATAAAAAAATTTTATGTCAGCCAAAAGAGGAAAAAAATAGCTCCTAAAGCATTTTTTATGTTAGCCAATAGAAAAGAAATAACTCCCAGTGCCTTTACAAGATAATAAAAGTCATTTGAGGTTTCGGGGGTGGTTATGTTGGTTACAAAATAGGGTATTTTATGTCAGTCAATAGTAAAAAAATAACTCCCGGCTCCTTTATAAAATAATAAAAGTCATTTGAGGATTCGGGGGCACTTATGTCTATTAGAAAATAGGGTTTTTTTATGTTGGGCAATAGAAAAAAAATAACTTTAGGTGCCTTTATTTAATAGTAAAAGTCATTTGAGGTTTTGGGGGTGCATATGTTGTTACAAAATCATGGTTTTTATGTCACCCAATAGAAAAAAAAAAATTTGATGCCTTTATAAAATAATAAAAGTCGTTTTAGGTTTTGGGGGCACTTATGTAAGTTACAAAATGGGGTTCTTTATGTCAGCCAATAGAAAGAAATAATTCTTGATGCCTTTATAAAATAATAAAAGTCATTTGAGGTTTTGTGGGTGCTTATGTCAGTTACAAAATAGGGTTTTTTCTGTTGATCACTAAAAAAAAAACTCTTGGCGCCTTTATAAAATAATAAAAGTTGTTTGAGGTTTCAAGTGCACATATGTCAGTTACAAAATACGGTTTTTTATGTTAGCCAATAGAAAAAAACATAGCTCCAAGTGCCTTTATAAAATAATAAAAGTCGTTTGGGGTTTCAGGGGCAATTATGTCAGTTACAAAATAGGGTTTTTATTTCAGCCAATAGAAACAAAATAGCTCCTGGTGCCTTTATAAAATAATAAAAGTCGTTTGAGGATTCGAGGTTCTTATGTTAGTTAAAAAATATGATATTTTATGTCGTCAAAAAGAAAAAAAATAGCTCCCAGTGCATTTATAAAATAATAAAAGTCATTTGAGATTTTGGGGTCACACATGTCAGTTACAAAATAGGGTTTTTTAAGTTGGCCAATAGAAAAAAAACCTCTCAGTGCCTTTATAAAATAACAAAAGTCATTTGAGGTTTGGGGGCACTTATGTTGTTTAAAAAATAAGGTTTTTTATGTCAGCCAAAAGAAAAAAAATAGCTCCCAATGCCTTTCTAAGATAATAAAAGTTGTTTGACATTTGCAATGTCAATTACAAAATAGGAATTTTTATGTCACCCAATAGAAATAAATAACTCCCAATGCCTTTACAAAATATTAAAAGTTGTTTAAGATTTCGAGGGCACTTATGTGGGTTACAAAATAGGGTTTTTTATGTCGGCCAATAGAAAAAAATTAATTCCTGACTCCTTTATAAAATAATAAAAGTCATTTGAGGATTTGGAGGAACTTATGGCAGTTACAAAATAGGGTTTTTTATGTCAGAAAAAAGAAAAAATAACTCCCGATGCCTGTATAAAATAATAAAATTTGTTTGAGGCTTTGAAGGAGCTTATGTCGGTTAAAAAATAGGGTTTTTTGTGTCAATCAATAGAAAAAAATAACTCTTCGCTCCTTTATAAAATAATAAAAAGTAATTTGAGGATTCAATAGCACTTATGTCAGTTACAAAATAGGGATTTTTATGTCGGCCAATAGAAAAAAAAAACTCCCAATACCTTTATAAAAAAATAAAAGTCATTTGAGCTTTTAGGGGCGCTTATGCCAATTAAAACATAGGGTTTTTAATGTTGACCAATAAAAAAATAACTCCCAACACCTTTATAAAATCATAAAAGTCTTTTAAGGTTTTGAGGGAACTTATGTTAGTTAAAAAATAAGATTTTTTATATCAGCCAATAGAAAAAATAATTCTTGACGCCTGTATAAAATAATAAAAGTAGTTTGAGATTTCAGGGGCACTTATGTCAGTTACAAAATAGGGTTTTTTATGTTGGCCAATAGAAAAAAAAATTCCCGGTGCCTTGATAAAATAATAAAAGTTGTCTGAGGTTTTGGGGGTGCTTATGTCGGTTACAAAATAGGCTTTTTTATGTTGACCAATAGAAAAAAATAACTCTCAAAATCTTTATAAAATAATAAATGTCGTGTGAGGTTTCTGGGGTACTTATGTGCATTACCAAATAGGGTTTCTTACGTTGGTCAGTAGACCAAATATAGCTCCCAACTCCTTTATAGAATAATAAAATTCATTTGAGGTTTCAAGGTTGGTGGTTGTGTCGGTTACAAAACAGGGTTTTTTATGTCGACCAATAGAAAAAATAGCTCTTAGTGCATTTATAAAATAATAAATTCCTTTGAGGTTTTGGTGGCACTTATCTCAGTTACAAAATAGGGTTTTACATGTCGGCCAAAAGAAAAAAAAATAGCTTCCGACGCCTTTATAAAATAATAAAAGTTGTTTGAGGTTTCGGGGGTGCTTATGTTGGTTAAAAAGTAGGGTTTTTTATGTTAGCTAAAAGAAAAAAATAGCTCCCGATGCCTTTATAAAATAATAAAAGTCATTTCAGGTTTCATGGGCGCTTATGTCAGTTACAAAATAAGGTTTTTTATGTAGGCCAATAGGAAAAATAAGTTACCAACACCTTTATACAATAATAAAACTCGTTTGAGGTTTCAGGGGCACCTATGTCAGTTACAAAATAGGGTTTTTTATGTTAGCCAATAGAAAAAATAGATCGTGGTGACTTTATAAAATAATAAATGTCATTTGAAGTTTCAGTGGTGCTTATGTCGGTTACAAAATAGAGTTTTCTATGTCAGCCAAAAGAAAAAAAATAGCTCCCGATGCCTTTATAAAATAATAAAAATCATTTCAGGTTTTGGGGGCGCTTACATCGGTTACAAAATAGGGTTCTTCATGTCGGCTAATAGAAAAAAAATTAGCTCCTAGTGCCTTTATAAAATAATAAAAATCATTTTAGGTTTCAGGGGCAGTTATGTCGGTTACAAAATAAGGTTTTTTTTTATCTTAGCCAATAGAAAAAAATAACTCCCGGCTCCTTTATAAAATAATAAATGTTGTTTGAGGTTTCGGGGCAGCTTGTGTCTGTTAAAAAATAAGATTTTTATGTCGGACAATAGAAAATAAAATAACTCCCGGTGCACTTATAAAATAATAAAAGTCCTTAGAAGTTTCAGGGGAGCTTATGTCAGTTACAAAATAGGGTTTTTTATGTCGTCCAATAAAATAAAATAACTCCTGACACCTTTATAAAATAATAAAAGTTATTTGAGGTTTTGGGGGCACTTATGTAAGTTACAAAATAGGGTTTTCATGTTGGCCAATAGAAAAAAATAACTCATGGTGCATTTATAAAATAATAAAAGTGAATTGAGTATTCGGGGGAGCTTATTGTCGGTTACAAAATAGGGTTTTTTTATGTCAGCCAATAAAAAAACTCTCGGTGCCTTTATAAAATAATAAAATTTGCTTGAAGTTTCAACAACGCTTATGTCAGTTACAAAATAGGGTTTTTTATGTCGGCCCATAGAAAAAATAAGTCCTAGCACCTTGAAAAAATAATAAAAGTCATTTGAGTTTATAAGGGTGCTTATGTTGGTTACAAAGTAGGGTTTTTTATTTCTACCAATAGAAAAAAATAAATCTCGACGCCTTTATAAAATAATAAAAGTCATTTGAAGTTTCATGGCACTTATGTCGGTTACAAAATAGGGTTTTTTATGTCAGCCAATAGAAAAAAATAGCTCCTGGCACCTTTATAAACTAATAATAGTTGTTTGAGCTTTCGGGGGTGCTTATGTGGATTACAAAATAGGGTTTTATATGTCAGCCAATACAAAAAGAATAACTCCCGACACCTTAATAAAATAATAAAAGTCATTTGAGGTTTTAGGGGCACTTATGTCATTTACGAAATAGGGTTTTTTATGTCAACCAATAGAAAAAATAACTCCTGGCACCTTTACAAAATAATAAAAGTCGTTTGAGGTTTCGGGGGTGCTTATGTCAATTACAAAATAGGGTTTTTTATGTCAGCCAATAAAAAAATAACTCCCAGCACCGTTATAAAATAATAAAAGTCTTTTGAGGCTTCTGGGTACTTATGTTGGTTACAAAATAGGGTTTTTTATGTCGACCAATAGAAAAAATATAGCTCCCAGTGCCTCTATAAAATAATAAAAGTCATTTGAGATTTTCGGGGTGCTTATGTTAGTTACAAAATAGGGTTTTTTATGTCAGCCAATAGAAAAAAATAGCTCCAGGTGCCTTTATAAAATAATAAAAGTCCTTTGAGGTTTCAGTGGCACTTATGTTGGTTATAAAATAGTCTTTTAGATGTCAGGGAATAGAAAAAAATAGCACTCGTTGCCTTTATAAAATAATAAAATTCGTTTGAGGTTTCTGGGGCACTTATGTTGGTTAAAAAGTAGGGATTTTTATGTCAGCCAAATGAAAAAAAATATCTCTCGACACCTTTATAAAATAATAAAATTCATTTGAGGTTTTGGCGGTGTTTATGTGAGTTACAAAATAGGGTTTTTTATGTCAACCAATAGGAAAAAATAGATTATAGCACCTTTCTAAAATAATAAAGGTCATTTGAGGTTTCAGTGTAACCTATGTCGGCTACAAAATAGTGTTTCTTATGTTAGCCAAGATAAAAAAAATAGCTACCGGCGCCTTTATAAAAGAATAAAAATTATTTTAGGTTTCAGTGGCACTTATGTCAATTAGAAAATAGGTATTTCTATGTCGGCCAAGAGAAAAAAATAACTCCCAATGCCTTTCTAAAATAATAAAAGTCGTTTGAGGTTTCGGGGGCACGTATGTTGTTTAAAAAATAAGGTTTTTTATGTCAGCCAAAAGAAAAATTATAGCTCTCGATGCCTTTATAAGATAATAAAACTTTTTTGAGGTTTCGGTGTCGTATATGTCAGTTACAAAATACGGTTGTTTTATGTCGGCCAATAGAAAAAAATAACTTCTAGGGCCTTTATAAAATAATAAAAATCGTTTGAGGTTTCAGGGTTGCTTATGTCAATTACAAAATAGGGTTTTTTATGTCAGGCAATAGAAAAAAAATAACTCCTTGCTCCTTTATAAAATAATAAAAGTCATTTGAGGATTCGGGGGCACTTATGTTGGTTACAAAATAGGGTTTTTTATGTCGACCAATAGAAAAAAATAACTCCTGGTGCCTTCATAAAATAATAAAAGTCATTTGAGGTTTCAGGGCTGCTTATGTCAGTTACAAAATAGGGTTTTACTGTTGGCCAATAACAAAAATAACTCCCAACGCATTTATAAAATAATAAAAGTCGTTTGAGGTTTCGAGGGCACTTATGTGGGCTACAAAATAAGGGTTTTTATGTCAGCCAAAAGAAGAAAATAAAACTCCTGACACCTTTATAAAATAATAAAAGTTGTTTGAGGTTTCAGGGGCACTTATGTCAGTTACAAAATAGTATTTTTTATGTCAGCCAATGGAAAAGAAATAACTCTCAGTGCCTTTACAAGATAATAAAAGTCATTTGAGGTTTCGGGGGCATTTATGTCTGTTACAAAATAGGGTTTTTTATGTCAGCCAATAGAAAAAAAATCACTTCTGGCTCCTTTATAAAATAATAAAAGTCGTTTGAGGTTTCGGGGGCACTTATGTTGGTTACAAAATAGGGTTTTTTATTTTGGCCAATAGAACAAAAATAACTCCTGGCACATTTATACAATAATGAAAGTCATTTGAGGTTTCAGGGGTGCATTTGTAGGTTACAAAATAGGGTTTTTTATGTCAACCAATAGAAAAAATAATTCCCGGTGCTTTTATAGAATAATAAAATTAATTTAAGGTTTCGAGGGTGCTTATGTCAGTTACAAATTAGGGTTTTTAATGTTAGGGAATAGTAAAAATAACTCCCAACACCTTTATAAAATAACAAAAGTCGTTTGAGGTTTCAGGGGTGCTTATGTTGGTAACAAAATGGAGTTTTTTATGTCGGCCAATAGAAAAAAATAATTCCTGACGCATTTATATTAAAAAAAGTCACTTGAGGTTTTACGGGCATTTATGTCGATTAAAAAATAGGGTTTTTTTGGTCGGGCAATAGAAAAAATAACTCCCGGCACCTTTATAAAAAAAATTGTGTCAGGTTTTAGGGGCATGTATGTCAGTTATGAAATAGGGTTTTTAGTGTTAGCCAATAGAAAAAAAATAGCTCCTGGTGCCTTTATAACATAATAAAAGTTGTTTGAGGTTTTAGGGGAGCTTATGTCAGTTAAAAAATAGAGGTTTTTATGTTGGCCAATAGTAACAAAATAGCTCCCAGTGCCTTTATAAAATAATAAAAGTCATTTGAGGGTTCGGGGGTGTTTATGTTGCTTACAAAATAGGATTTTTTATGTCGACCAAAAGAAAAAGAAAAGCTCCAGGTGCATTTATAAAATAATAAAAGTCGTTTGAGGTTTCGGGGTCACATATATCAGTTACAAAATAGGGTTTTTTATGTCGACCAACAGAAAAAAAACCTCTCAGTGCCTTTATAAAATAATAAAATTCATTTGAGGTTTCGGGGGCGCTTATGTCGGTTACAAAATAAGGTTTTTAATGTCAGCTAATTTAGAAAAAAAATAACTCCAGACTCCTTAATAAAAAAATAAAAGTCATTTGAGTATTCAGGGGAGCTTATGTCAGTTACAAAATAGGTTTTTTTATGTCGGCCAACAAAAAAAAAACTCTCGGTGCCTTTAAAAAATAATAAAAGCTGTTTGAAGTTTTAGGGGTGCTTATGTCAGTTACAAAATAGAGTTTTTTATGTCAGCCAATAGAAAAAATAAGTCTCGGCACCTTTAAAAAATAATAAAAGTCATTTGAGTTTTTAGGGGTGCTTATGTCGGTTACAAAGTAGGGTTTTTTATGTCTGTCAATAGAAAAAAATAACTCTCTCCGCCTTTATAAAATAATAAAAGTCATTTGAGGTTTCAGGGGCACTTATGTCAGTTACAAAATAGGGCTTTTTATGTCAGCCAATAGAAAAAAATAGCTCCCAGCACCTTTGTAAAATAATAAAAGTCATTTGATCTTTCAGGGGTGCTTATGTCAGTTACCAAATAGGGTTTTATATGTTGGCGAATAGAAAAAAAAAACCCTCCCGATGCCTTAATAAAATAATAAAAGTTGTTTCAGGTTTCGGGGGCACTTATGTCCGTTACAAAATAGGGTTTTTTATGTTGGCCAATAGAAAAAATAACCCCTGGAACCTTTATAAAATAAGAAAAGTCATTTGAGGTTTTGAGGATGCTTATGTTAGTTACAAAATAGGGTTTTTTATGTCGGCCAATAAAAAAAAAACTCTAGACACCTTTATAAAATAATAAAAGTCATTTGAGGTTTCTGGGTTCTTATGTTGGTCACAAAATAGGGTTTTTTATGTCGGCCAATAGAAAAAATATAGCTCCCAGGGCCTTTATAAAATAATAAAAGTTGTTTGAGATTTCCGGAGTGCTTATGTTAGTTACAAAATTGGGTTTTTTCTGTCGGCCAATAGAAAAAAAAATAGCTCCAGGTGCCTTTATAAAATAATAAAAGTCCTTTGAGATTTCAGTGGCACTTATGTCGAATATAAAATAAGGTTTTAGATGTCAGGGAATAAAAAAAATGGCACCCGGTACATTTATAAAATAATAAAATTCATTTGAGGTTTCCGGGGCACTTATTTTGGTTAAAAAATAGGGTTTTTTATGTTGGCCAAAAGAAAAAAATATCTTCTGGCACCTTTATAAAATAATAAAAGTCATTTGAGGTTTTGGGGGCACTTATGTCAGTTACAAAATAGGGTTTTTTTTAAATTTGGCCAATAGGAAAAAATAGCTTCCAGCACCTTTATGAAAGAATAAAAGTCAATTGAGGTTTCAGGGGCACCTATGTCAGTTACAAAATAGGGATTTTTATGTTAGCCTAGGGAAACAAAATAGCTCCCAGTGCCTTTATAAAATAATAAAAGTTATTTGAGGTTTCAGTGGTGCTTATGTCGGGTACAAAATAGGGGTTTCCATGTCGGCCAAAAGAAAAAAAATAACTCCTGGTGCCTTTATAAAATAATAAAAGTCGTTTGAGGTTTCTATGGTGCTTATGGTAGTTACAAAATAGGGTTATTATAATGTTGGCCAATAAAAAAAATAACTCCCAATGCCTTTCTAAAATAATAAAATTCATTTGAGGTTTCGGGGGCACTTATGATTAAAAAATAAGGTTTTTAATGTCGGCCAAAAGAAAAAAAATAGCTTCCGACGCCTTTATAAGATAATAAAAGTTGTTTGAGGTTTTGGGGTCACATATGTCAGTTATAAAATAGGGTTTTAGATGTCAAGCAATAGAAAAAAATAGCACCCTGTGCCTTTATAAAATAATAAAAGTCATTTGAGGTTTCTGGGGCACTTAAGTTGGTTAAAAAATATAGTTTTTTATGTTGGCCAAAAGAAAAAATAATCTCCCGGTATTAGAGCCAAGTTGCAGCACTGGGATCTCTAGTTAATGTTGTTGCCCATGTCTAGTTATAGTAACTTCTCTTATGCATGTGCAGGTTCAGATTAATTAGCTAAGTTGGCATGTAAATTTCTTTTGTTTGACTAAAGGTGCATTAGGATAAGATGTTATTTTGTGTAGCTAGGTATTTAATCTATGTATTTGGAAGTAAATGTATGTGATTAAGTTTTGTATTACATAATGTGATATGTTTTATTGGAAAAGGGCTATTTTTGTGGAATAAATAAGATGCTAGTGCATAGAACTAGGTATCTTCTCTGAAAAATTACGATGACTATATTTGGTGTTTGAAAATCTTGTTTGCTAGGTGTAGCTAAAAACCCATGAGGTAAAGTCCTTCTCTTTTCTTACTATTGTATAAATAGAAAAGATTTATGCATTGGATGTCTTGCATGTTGAAAATATGAATCCTTTGGTTCTGTGAGAATTCAAATAGCTTGTGATGAAGTAAGAGTTGTTGTGTTTAGGAAAGACCTACATGAAGTGGTAAGAGTTAAGTAGAGGATCGTTATTGTTATTTTGTGAATATGGAAATTGTGTATAATTTGTTAAGTGGAATTGTTAAGTAATCGTGATGATCATGACAGTGACTTTTAGCATTAGGTGGTATATGGAAAAGATGATTTAAAAAAAAAAGGGGGTTATGGATAATATGAAATGATATGATCTTATAAAGGGAATCACAGTGGTTATGGAAATAAATATACTTTTGGTATGTGATCCTTAGTAGTAATGAAAAATGTGTATGTAAATGCAAATCTTCCCCCTGTAAATGTGAGGAACCAGTAACTATGCATTGGTTGAGTGTTGTGAATACCCCGTACATGATTTGTGTGCCCATAAGATGGTGATACTGGGTACCCATCCATTGGGAATGAGTGTATTTTGATGTGGGTTTAACCATACCACAACGTGTGTTTGTATGTTTGTTACCTGATTGAGGGCCAACCCTTGTGTGGTTGAAAATATATATATATAAGAGTAGCCAAAAGTTAGATTCATAGATTCTCTTCTTTTGGTTCTCTAGTCCCTCAGTCTGTGAAGGGGTAGTAGCAGCCACAATGTTCCTTGGGCGGAGTGAACAGTGTATGCTTATGACAGCGCAGAGTGGTCCCTCGCTCAACCGATCCTAAGGAAATGTACTCACTACTTCCCCTTATGATGGATCAGGGTACTTGATTCATATGTGTTAGCCTAAACCCCACAGTTTCTAAGCATTTGGATGGTATTTCTTGGATGATCATTTACCTTGTCTTCACGAAAGGTATGATATGCCACATGAGTTATCAGTTGGGGGCCGGGGTCTAGGACCTGCATGGACAACCCAACTTGAACTATGTGATGACATGAGTCGTCACTTGGGGGCCGGGGTCTAGGACCTGCGTGGGTAACCCAAGTGAGACCATGTGCCCCATGTATACTTTGAGGTCTAGCATGTGGAGGGAGATTTGTTACCCATGCTGAGATGATTCCATATCTGCACATGTTCTGACATGATAGGTATGATGCCACACCCCCACTGATGTTCCAACACAGTGCTGGTGATGATGCC
This sequence comes from Cunninghamia lanceolata, assembly GCA_027924645.1. Taxonomy (NCBI): domain Eukaryota; kingdom Viridiplantae; phylum Streptophyta; class Pinopsida; order Cupressales; family Cupressaceae; genus Cunninghamia; species Cunninghamia lanceolata. Next base: position 6,313,825 of record BSBN01000582.1, read on the forward strand.
GTGTTGCTATTGGTAGCAAGCTAGGCTCAAGGACATGATGCTACATGCATAGACACGTGAAGGTGCACTATGAGATTGTGTTATAGCCTACTAGTGTGATGAGCGTAATGGGGCCTCGCACACTTGTAGAGGGATACTCATGTTTGCTTTCGACAGTGTTGGGTCAGTTAGCATACGAGTAGGTCCTAGCCATGTATACCTCTGGCTACGGCGAGTACCTGCGTGTGCCTTCTCCACGAGGTATCGCTATGCGGGGTGTGTTCTGCGCGTGCCTACTTCTGTAGAGCCACAGACACACTGCCATGCGGCATACAGCCAGTACGTACCTTCTCCAGCTGGCGTATGACCATGCTGCATTGAGACGCAATGCGGGATGTGTCCAAGGTGCACGTTCAATGCAGGCAGCCAAGGAGTGTGTGGGCCACTTGGTTAGTCCATGCTGCATGATGACGCGATGTAGGGTGTAGCCGAGGAGTACACCTTGAGCCATGTGGATGGTGTGCTCACTCCACACCACATGAGGGCTACTGCTATAGCCTGACGTTGTTCCCTCCTTCCTCGTTTGGTGGCTAGTATCTAGTCACATAGTGCTGTACAGTGTACTTTCAAAGATTGAATATTTTCTTTATGGTTATTGATGATTTCCTATTGATTGTGAAGGCTGGCACTTTGTTTCTTTTTGATTGTGATGGTTTAGCCACACCTTGTGATCCTATTTGGTTGTAACCCTCATGGTTACATTTGACTTAATATTAAAATTGTGCACATTTTTATACTTTATTATTGAAATTAAATTTTTATTTGATCTTTCTTATGACATTGGTGGCTAAACTAGTTTTTTTTTCCTTATTGTTTTCGATGTCGGCCATGTGTCGTATTATGATTCCTCTCCAAGGACATATGAGGTGGACTTGGTGAGTGTATACGAGGAAGCAGACGTAGGGAACCTTGAGGATGGGGGTATGTGAGGCTGTTACACAACTAGGACCCACTACCCACCTATGTGTGATGACTATCTCTTGGAGGCTAACTACCTTATACAACAAGAGATAGGTCATTGTGGTGTTGTTTGGATAGGTCATTGTGGTCTTGTGAGGTATAGATTATGTGAGATGGATTTTAACTCTTGGCTCATGGATTATGTATCATGGATTAGTATGTTGCTTCCCAGTGTCCAGATGGACCCCTACGTAGCCTTGTGATGTGATTCCCGGTGATGTGAATTGTGTGTATGTGAAGAATGTATGTGAAATTGTGAATATAGTACTTATAAAATGATGAATTGTGTTTACATGCTTCTAAAAGGTGTAAAATCATGATCTTGGTTGAATATGTCATGAGATTTATTGTTGTAAAATGAATAAAGAGGAATGTCTTATTTATAAATGATGGATATTTAGTGTGCTTTGTGGGTCTAATTATGTTGTGATTTATGGAAATGTAGCATTTTGATGTATTGATTTCTTAATAGTGTATTGGAAAGAGAATTGTAATTTAAGGGTAAAGAAAATGATATCGTAATGCATTTGAAATTGAATACCTTATATGTTTCTGATATGAGAAATTCTACTAGTTAGGATTAAGTGGGTGCAATGTTTTCTTTGTTCTGAAAGAAACTGAAGGATTTTGAGTGGTTTATATACTATGGAATCATTTTTTTGAAATGCAAGTCTTGATTGTGTTATTATTGTAACATTAAAGGCTAAAAAGATAGGTCTGAAATGGACCATATAAGTATATGTTCTTTTGAAATAAATTATTTTCATAAGCAAACTAGTGTATATTATTTTGATATAATGAATCAGTTCTGATGTTGGTACTAATGTGTTATGTTTCCACCCTAGTTTGCGACTTCCAGGAGTAAGTCAAGTTTTAGGGGGGAAGGATGTAGCGCCCCTCTATTCTCACCTTGGATGTGCAGGTAGTTTGGCTAAGGAACCTGATGATGAGGATGGAACAAGAGCTTCTGTTAATACTTTTGGGAGCATGATGCATATTGTTATTATGCAGAGATTTATTTGGATAAGGTGATGCAGTAGTATGTTGTTAGGACAAGTGGAAAGGGTGGCATCATACCATTGGACGTATGGGTGACATACAAGTATGAGATATGATTGCTAGAGTCCCTTCCCTAGTGCTTTGGCTATTATGTACATGTGCTCTAACTTGTATGTTTGAGTGAACAGGTACCAGGCATCGACTCCACCTGAATTGGCAGGTTTAAGCGTGCCTTGCACCCAATGGAAGTAGTTGACCAGAGATAGCACTTGGTCCCCCACCCTAACCATCATCCTTGAAGAGGATGAGTACCTAGTTTGATACCTTGTCAAGTACTATTAGTGGCCAGTTAGTGTTGCTTGAAGTTTTGCCTTTTGACCCTGGTTAGTGGTTAGATAATTGTTTTAGCTTTTGGTTTAATTTGTCTGATATTATGCCTTGGTTATCTTACGCATTAAAATGGATTGATAAATAATATATATAATCTTAGTTGATAATAAAATAAAATTATAGTGTAATATTATAATTAAGAAATAATAATAAAATAGTAAATAAATAGAATATTATAAAGTTGGTTATATAATTAATTATAATATGTGAGTGAGTGTGGGTAAATGGTTTTACCCGTTTGTGTAAAATTATTTATTGTGTGTATGTTTAAATTATGTTGGTTGCATATATTTTATTTATTTTTAATAAGGGTTAGTAGGTAGTTAGTTGGGGTAGTTGTAAATTTATTTTGTACGGGAGTGGGAAAAATAACTTCCCTCCCTTCATTATTTATTAAATGGGGAGGGGAAATTTTGACCGGGAGAATTTGGGGGCTTTTTAATCTTTTTGGAAATTACTTTATTGGGAACACTGTGCATTATAAATTTCCATGGAGCTTTTTTTTAAGAGGTGGCTACAATATTTTAGACCTGAAGAACAGAAGTTAATTGAATGGTAAGTGCATTATATTTTATAGATTTTGTCACCAATTTTTACTTATGTTTTCTACACAATGAAATTTAAATTATTATCTTTTCATTGTTGTTTATAATTATATTTTGTTAGGGTTTAATATAGTGCTATAAAATAATATTTTATACTATCTTTTAAAGTTACATCACTCTATTTTATTTACAAGTGTGGTACAATATTTTATATTTTATAAAGGTTATTTCCAACACTACATTTTATTTACTGTAAAGCTGGTATAAAATATACTATTAGGGTGAAATATACTATTTTATTAGGGTTTATTTCCAGTACTATATTGTCATGTCCCCATATTAAAGCATTGTTTAAATTGAAGATTTAAACAATATATTTAATTACACATAAATATTAATAATTAAATATTAATAAGTTATATAATATATTATCATATTACATGAATATAAATATCAAATATTATTATTATTATACTCATAAGATATTAATAGATATAAATATTATTATAATATATATTATTAATATGAATTAATTAATTAATTAATATATATTAGATATTAATATTATGTATGTGACTCTTTGAAGAGTCACCATTCTTCGTAAGAGGCAAAATGGAACATATATAATATAAATAGCAACAGCAAGGAAGGAAAGGGGATCAGATTTGGGGATATAAGAAAATAAGGAAGTCTAAAGTAAGCAAACAGAAGTCTTTAAATATGAAAATCAGAAAGTATGGAATAATAGTAGCTTGCATTTAATTTAAGAGAAAGTATTATAAATATATGGGAAATAAATAAAAAAAAAGAATATCGGCATTATAAATAAATATGATTAAATCCACATTATATTTATATATTTAAATCTGCATTATATATATATATATATATATATATATATATATATATATATATATATATATATATATATATATATATATATATATATTTCTGAGTCATAAGTAGGAAAGATATCATAAATACATATAGGGAGGAATTATTCAAGTAAAAATAAATAAATAAATAAATAAATATATATAAAATAATATTAATAACATATATAATATTATAATATAGAGATATTATTAATATTATAACAAATACTATAATATATAAATATTAAAGAATAGGCGAAAGAGAATAGAATCTAGTGAGCAGATTCAACAAGACAAGCAGCATAAAGAGGTACGTGCACTTTCCTTTATTAATAGGTTAGGTAATATAAAAGTTGTAGATAAATAATATGAATATAAATAAATGAATACTGCTTATATCAGCATAATAATAATTGGAATATATTACCATCATTGATGTATATACATTCATTATGTATAAGTATGCATACAGAATAGGTATAATAATATGAGAATAAATAGGAGTGTAGAAATAAGGTAAATTTGCTTACATATATGAAAATGGATATAAATATGAATATGAAAGTGAATATAAAAATTATTATGAATATGAAATGGGATTATGAGATCATAAGCATAAGGACATAAGTTTGAAAGGATTTTTAACTGTGTACTTATCAATTAAATCAAGCTTTTAGTGATGAATAAATATATTGGTCAGTGGATTGATTACTTCTTATAGATAAGTCATTGAGAGTTGGGGACATTTAAAATAAATAAATAAATTACATTATGTCTAATTATAAACTTTGTTAGGAATAAGTAGTTATAACGTTTCTTATACCATTTAAACAATGTTTTGTTTATTTTGATTTCTCATTAAATGTTCATGAGATTCGATTAGGAATAAATGGAAAGGTTATATTCTTTACGTAGAATAAATTATTTATAGATGATAATTGAAATGTATTCTTCTAATTAGAATTTACAATATACCAGTTGCAGAGAAATTAAAACCATACAACAACTCTAGAGACTTAAGTTCCAAATTAAGGCTTAGTTGATGTTTTAATTGAGTAGAGTCATGTATAGGTAAGAATAGTAGGTAGTTAATCTTAATTAGATTTTAATTAATTATGAATTATCTTTTTATATGCTATCTTTGAATAAAGAGAGAAAATGTTATCACAGAAGGATCTCATGTTTAGAATATAGGATTTTCTTAATTTTCTGTTATAATAAAAGTTGGCTCTTTGTGTTAAGTAAGAATAGATTACTGTGAAATAATTACATATAGGTAATTGTCTTTTATGTTTACTATCTACTTACACTATACATAGAATTATGAAATTGGTCTATTCTAAAATTGAGATTGGATAATAACCAAGTTACAATCTTATATTGATAACTTTGTTATGATAAATTCTCTGTAGTAACCAATGTATCTAGACTATTCGATTAAATGTTCATGCTTTTGTTATAGTGGGATGTATGTTCTGTGTCATTGGGAAGTTGGATTGTAGAGGCTAAGAAGGGTGTAGTTGTGTGTATAGTCCTTGTGATATGTAACCCTAAAATGTTGTCCCCTTTTTTGACATGAACTCATTTAATTGTGATGACCATTCAAAGATGATTAATGCCTTGTTTGGTGTATGGATTATGTGGTTATGATGGTTGTGCAAGATGGTCAATGCCTTACCTAGTGTAGGGTTTACTACTTGCAAAGTAGGGGGAGTGGCTCTCAATGGGGGCCGGAACCCATAGTGGTGTCTAGGACAACCCATTGAAGGGTTTCTTAATCCAGTGATAACATTAATAATGAAATAGGGGAATGGGTAGAATTCACATTAATCAAGATAATGTATGCCTCACTCATGGCTCAAATGCTCATTTAGGCTTGAGATGAGATGAGAAGGCCTGGAATGGTAAGATCAACTACCTTGTCCCCATGAAAGGTACATTGATTCTGTATGAGTTTTTATGGGGACCGGGGATTGGGAGAGGCTACCAAGACAACCCAAAGATGGGAGTCGGGGCCTAGTGAAGTCCACCAGGACAACCCATATCAATCCATGTGATGACACTCCTCCCTATTGCAGTCTAGCACTCCCTAGTTGTATTTCCTCCCTCAATTGCGTAAGTGCCTCTGGAAGTGCAGTTAAGTATGTCAGTGATGTTTATTGTGGACAGTTTGATAATTGGTGTCATGTATAACCCTACTGCTTGTGTTAGTCTATTGTTCTCCTTACTATCTGTGAGTGTGGGATCTTGTGTTATCTCCTAGCTCAGGGGGTGGACCTTAGGGTTCCACATGGTCAGGTGGAAGAGCTTTTATTTCCATTGGTTTTTCCTTGCTGATATTCATGGGTGAGGAGGATGTATCTTGTGCTTTAGATATCAGATCTTTTACCAGTTTGAGGAAGATGATTATGCGTACTCATGGTCTATCCTTGTGTGACAGTCGATTCACAATGTATGTATTCAGAAAGGTGATAATGTAATCAATGTAATGAATTACTCATGTGTATAGGAATTTGTACATTCACATGTAATCCTGATCACGTCGATTATTCATCTGATGTTATGATATGGAGATGTATATGTTTAATCATTTAATGCTATAGATTTAGAATGATCTACTAATGTTAGTTAATAATGTATGTTGAATTATGTTAATTGATTTGGCAAGTAATGCAACCATGAAATCCTAGAGGACAAGTTGTTAGTTCAAATGATGTGTATAGATGTGTTAACATTACTTTGTTATCTTATTCATATAAAAAAAAAAAATTATCCTCCTTTGCATAGTATAGATATGTTGTTCTCTAAGGTGTTCATGGTGGGGCATTACATCCATCACCTTTATAAATAAATAAAAGTCATTTGAAGCTTTGAGGGTGCTTATGTCAGTTACAAAATAGGGTTTTTTATGTCAGCCAATAGAAAAAATAGCTTCCAGCACCTTTATAAAATAATAAAATTCATTTGAGGTTTTAGGGGCACCTATGTCTGTTACAAAATAGGGTTTTTTATGTTAGCCAAGAGAAAAAAATAGCTCTTGGCACCTTTATAAGATAATAAAAGTCATTTGGGGTTTTGGTGGCACTTATGTCAGTTACAAGATATGGATTTCTATGTCGGTCAAAAGAAGAAAAAAAAACTCCCGATGCCTTTATAAAATAATAAAAGTCTTATCAAGTTTCTGGGGCACTTATGATAGTTATAAAATAGGGTTATAATGTCAGCCAATAAAAAAAAAAATTCCCAACGCCTTTCTAAAATAATAAAAGTCGATTGAGGTTTCAGGGTCACTTATGTTGTTTAAAAAATAAGGTTTTTTATGTCGGCCAAAAGAAAAAAAATAGCTCCTGACGCCTTTATAAGACAATAAAAGTTGTTTGATGTTTTGGGGTCATATATGTCAGTTAGAAAATAGGGTTTTTTATGTCGGCCAATAGAAAAAAAAAATAACCCCTCGCTCCTTTATAAAATAATAAAAGTCATTTGAGGATTCGGGGGCACTTATGTCAGCTACAAAATAGGGTTTTTTATGTCAACCAATAGAAAAAAATAACTCCCGGTGCCTTTATAAAATAATAAAAGTCATTTCAGGTTTTGAGGGTGCTTATGTCAGTTACAAAATAGAGCTTTAATGTCGGCCAATTAAAAAAATAACTCCCAATGCCTTTATAAAATAATAAAAGTCGTTTGATGTTTTGGGGGCACTTATGTGGGTTAAAAAATAATGTTTTTTATGTCGGCCAAAAGAGAAAAAAATAGCTCCCGACGCCTTTATAAAATAATTAAAGTTGTTTGAGGTTTCAAAGGCACTTATGTTAGTTACAAAATAGCATTTTTTATGTTAGTCAATAGAAAAGAAATAACTCCCAAGTTCTTTACAAGATAATAAAAGTTGTTTGAGCTTTCGGGGACGCTTATGTCAGTTACTAAATAGGGTTTATTATGTCAGCCAATAGAAAAAAAACTCCCAGCTCCTTTATAAAATAATAAAAGTCGTTTGAGGATTGAGGGCACTTATGCCGGTTAAAAAATAGGGTGTTTTATGTTGGCCAAGAGAAAAAAAATAACTTCTGGTGCCTTTATACAATAATAAAAGTCATTTGAGATTTTGGGGGTGCATATGTTAGTTACAAAATAGGGGTTTTTATGTCGCCCAATAGAAAAAAAAATTCCAGCTCCCTTATAAAACAATAAAATTTATTTGTGGTTTCAGCAGAGCTTATGTCAATTACAAAAGTCGTTTCATCTTTCGGGGGTTCTCATGTTAGTTACAAAATGGGGTTTTTTTATGTCAGCCAATAGAAAAAAATAATTGTTGACACCTTTATATAATAATAAAAGTCATTTGAGGTTTTGTTGGCGCTTATGTCAGTTACAAAATAGGGTTTTTTTATCGGCCAATAGAAAAAAATAACTCCTGGCGCCTTTATAAAATAGTAAAAGTTGTGTGATGTTTCAAGGGCACGTATGTCAGTTACAAAATAAGGTTTTTTATGCTAGCCAATAGAAAAAAATAGCTCCTGGTGCCTTTATAAAATAATAAAAGTCATTTGAGGTTTCAGGCGCATTTATGTCAGTTATAAAATAGGGGTTTTTATGTTGGCCAATAGAAACAAAATAGCTCCTAGTGCCTTTATAAAATAATAAAAGTCATTTGAGGATTCGGTGCACATATGTTGGTTACAAAATAAGATTTTTTATGTCGACCAAAAGAAGAAAAAAATAGCTCCCGTCATATTTATAAAATAATAAAAGTTGTTTGAGGTTTCAGGGACACATATTTCAGTTACAAAATATTGTTTTTTATGTCGACCAATAAAAAAAAATTTCTCAGCATCTTTATAAAATAATAAGTCATTTGAGGTTTCGGGGGCACTTATGTCGGTTTAAAAATAGGGTTTTTTTATGTCGGCTAATAGAAAAAAATAAGTCTGGACTCCTTTATAAAAGAATAAAAGTCATTTGAGGATTCATGGTGTAGTGCCTCTCCATTCTCACCTTGGATGTGCAGGTAGTTTGGCTAAGGAACCTGATGATAAGGATGGAACAAGAGCTTTTATTAATACTTTTGGGAGCATGATGCATATTGTTATTATGCAGAGATTTATTTGGATAAGGTGATGCAGTAGTATGTTGTTAGGACAGGTGGAAAGGGTGGCATCATACCATTGGATGTATGGGTGACATACGAGTATGAGATATGATTGTTGGAGTCCCTTCCCTAGTGCTTTGGCTATTCTGTACATGTGCTCTAACTTGTATGTTTGAGTGAACAGGTACCAAGCATTGACTCCACTTGAATTGGTAGGTTTGAGCGTGCCTTGCACCCAATGGAAGTAGTTGACCGGAGATAGCACTTGGTCCCCCACCCTAACCATCATCCTCGAAGAGGATGAGTACCTAGTTTGATACCATGTCAAGTACTATCAGTGGCCAGTTAGGGTTGCTTGAAGTTTTGTGGTTGGTTAGGGTTGCTTGAAATTTTGTGGTCAGTCAGTGTTGCTTGAAGTTTTGCCTTTTGACCCTGGTTAGTGGTTAGGTAATTGTTTTGGCTTTTAGTTTAATTGTTCTGATAATATGCCTTGGTTATCTTATGCATTAAATAGATTGATAAATAAATATATATAATCCTAGTTGATAATAAAATAAAATTATAGTGTAATATTATAATTAAGAAATAATAATAAAATAGTAAATAAATAGAATATTATAGAGTTGGCTATATAATTAATTATAATATGTGAGTGAGTGTGGGTAAATGGTTTTACCCGTTTGTGTAAAATTATTTATTGTGTGTATGTTTAAATTATGTTGGTTGCATATATTTTATTTATTTTTAATAAGGGTTAGTAGGTAGTTAGTTGGGGTAGTTGTAAATTTATTTTGTACGGGAGTAGGAAAAATAACTTCCCTCCCTTCATTATTTATTAAAAAGGAAAAATTCCTTTTGGGGAGGGGGAATTTGGGGGCTTTTTAATCTTTTTAGAAATTACTTTATTGGGAACACTGTGCATTATAAATTTCAATGGAGTTTTTTTTTTAAGGTGGCTGCAATATTTTAGACCCGAAGAATAGAAGTTAATTGAATGGTAAGTGCATTATATTTTATAGATTTTGTCACCAATTTTTACTTATGTTTTCTACACAATGAAATTTAAATTATTATCTTTTCATTGTTGTTTATAATTATATTTTGTTAGGGTTTAATATAGTGCTATAAAATAATATTTTATAGTATCTTTTAAATTTACATCACTCTATTTTATTTACAAGTGTGGTACAATATTTTATATTTTATAAAGGTTATTTCCAACACTAAATTTTATTTACTGTAAAGCTAGTATAAAATAAAATATTTTATTAGGGTAAAATATACTATTTTATTTGGGTTTATTTCCAGTACTATATTTTATTTATAGAGAAGCGTGGTAAGCGCATTACATAAAATAATAATTGATAGATTTTATTTTCTATTCTTTTGGCTAAAATGAAATTGAGTTATTTTATTTAATTATTTTACGAATCTTTCCTTCCAATCCAATCCATGAAGTAATAGTTCAATACATAAATTGGGAAAGGCACTATATTTCATTAGTGATCTCTCGGGCTTTTTATATAGATTTTTTTTCTTTAACATTAATTAACTTTCTTATCAATATAGCATTATTTTTAGGGTTATTGTGTATAGTTTTATACTGACTTAGGATATATGTATTATATTTGATCTTGAACTAAATGTTGCCTAGAATATTAATATTTAGGGTGCAATTAGGGTAATTGTTAGACTAATCTTTTCTATTAACTTATTTAACGTTGTAAAATATGCATTATTAATAATTAGAAATGATGCTTCATAGAAGAGCAGATATAAAAGATTTTAACTGTGTACTTATCAATTAAATCAAGCTTTTAGTGATGAATAAATGTATTGGTCAGTGGATTGATTACTTCTTATAGACAAGTCATTGAGAGTTGGGGACATTTAAAATAAATAAATAAATTGCATTATGTCTAATTATAAACTTTGTTAGGAATAAGTAGTTATAACGTTTCTTATACCATTTAAACAATGTTTTGTTTATTTTGATTTCTCATTAAATGTTCATGAGATTTAGTTAGGAATAAATGGAAAGGTTATATTCTTTACATAGAATAAATTGTTTATAGATGACAATTGAAAAGTATTCTTCTAGTTAGAATTTACAATATACCAGTTACAGAGAAATTAAAACCATGGTAAAAATATACAACTCTAGAGACTTAAGTTCCAAATTAAGGCTTAGTTGATGTTTTAATTGAGTAGAGTCATGTATAGGTAAGAATAGTAAGTAGTTAATCTTAATTAGATTTTAATTAATTATGAATTATATTTTTATATGCTATCTTTGAATAAAGAGAGAAAGAGTTATAATAGAAGGATCTCATGTTTAGAATATAGGATTTTCTTAATTTTCTGTTATAATAAAAGTTGGCTCTTTGTGTTAAGTAAGAATAAATTATTGTGAAATAATTACATATAGGTAATTGTCTTTTATGTTTACTATCTACTTATACTGTGCATAGAATTATGAAATTGGTCTATTCTAAAATTGAGATTGGATAATAACCAAGTTACAATCTTATATTGATAACTTTGTTATGATAACTTCTCTATAGTAACCAATGTATCTAGACTATTGGATTAAATGTTCATTCTTTTGTTATAGTGGGATGTTAAGTTCTGTGTCATTGGGAAGTTGGATTGTAGAGGCTAAGGAGGGTTTAGTTGTACGCATAGTCCTGGTGATATTATGACCCTGAGGTTGGTTGAGTATGTGATGAGTCATATGTAACCCTAGATTGATATATCCTATTCTATTAAGAATTCTTGTAACTAGGATGAGCATGCAAGATGGTGAATGCCTTGCTTGGTATATGGAATATGTGGTCATGATGATTGTGTAAGCAGATTAGTGTCTTGGTCAGTGTAGGGTTTTCTAGTTGCAAGTAGGGGGAGTGGCTCTCAATGGGGGATGGAACCCAAAGTGGTCTCTAGGACAACCCATTGAAGGGTTTCTTAACCCAGTGATAATGTTATAATGAAATAGGGAAATGGGTAGAATTAACATTAATCAAGATAATGTATGCCTCACTCGTGGCTCAAGTACTCATTTAGGCTTGAGATGATATCAGAAGGCCTGAATTGGCAAGATCAACTACCCTATCCCCATGAAAGGTATGTTGATTCTACATAAATTGTATAGGGGCCAGGGATCGGGAGAGGCTGCCAAGACAACCCAAAGATGGGAGTCGGGGCCTAGTAAGGTCCACCAGGATAACCCATATCAATCCATGTGATGACACTCCTCCCTATTGCAGTCTAGCACTCCTAGTTGTATTTCCTCCCTCGATTGTGTAAGTGCTTCTGGAAGTGCAGTTAAGTATGTCAATGATGTTTATTGTGGATAGTTTGATAATTGGTGTCATGTATAACCCTACTGCTTGTGTTAGTCTATTGTTCTCTTTACTATCTGAGAGTGTGGGATCTTGTGTTATCTCCTAGCTTGGGGGGTGGACCTTAGGGCTCCACATGGTCGGGTGGAAGAGCTTTTATTTCCATTGGTTTTTCCCTTGCCGATGTTCATGGGCAAGGAGGATGTATCTTGTGTATTAGATATCAGATCTTGTACCAGTTTGAGGAAGATGATTATGCATACTCATGGGCTAGCCTTGTGTGATAGTCGATTCATAATTTATGTAATCAGATGTATTCAGAAAGGTGATAATGCAATCAATGTAATGATTTACTCATGTGTATAGGAATTTGTATATTCACATGTAATCTTGATCATGTCAATTATTCATCTGATGTTATGATATGGAGATGTATATGTTTATTCATTTAATGCTATAGATTTAGAATGATCTACTAATGTTAGTTAATAATGTATGTTGAATTATGTTAATTGATTTGGTAAGTAATGCAACCATGAAATCTTAGAGGACAAGTCGTTAGTTCAAATGATGTGTATAGATGTGTTAACATTACTTTGTTATCTTATTCATATATATAAAAAAAAAAATTATCCTGCTTTGCATAGCATAGTTATGTTGTTCTCTAAGGTGTTCATGGCAGGGCATTACACATGGGCACTTATGTCGGTTACAAAATAGGGTTTTCTATGTTGCTCAATAGAAAAAATTAACTTCCGGTGCCTTTATAAAATAATAAAAGTCATTTGAGGTTTCAAGGCACTTATGGTAGTTACAAAATAGGGTTTTAATGTCAGACAATAAAAAAAAAACCTCCCAACACCTTTATAAAATAATAAAAGTCATTTGAGGTTTTGGGGGCACTTATGTTGTTTAAAAAATAAGGTTTTTTATGTCAACCAAAAGAAAAAATAGCTCCCAACACCTTTATAAGATAATAAAAGTTGTTCGAGGTTTTGGGGGCGCTTATGTCAATTTAAAAATAGGATTTTTTATGTCACCCAATAGAAAAAAATAGCTCCCAGTGCCGTTACAAAATAATAAAATTCATTTGAGGTTTTGAGGGCACTTATGTGGGTTTAAAAATAGGTTTTTTTATGTCAGCCAATAGAAAAAAATAACTCCTAGCTCTTTTATAAAATAATAAAAGTCATTCAAGGATTCGGGGGCACTTATGTCAGTTACAAAATAGGGTTTTTTATGTCAGAAAAAAAGAAAAAAATAACTCCCAGCGCCTTTATAAAATAATAAAATTCATTTGAGGTTTCAAAGGAGCTTATGTTGGTTACAAAATAGGGTTTTTCATGTCAGCCATTAGAAAAAATAACTCCTGGCTCCTTTATAAAATAATAAAAGTCATTTGAGGATTCAAGGGCACTTATGTCAGTTACAAAATAGAGTTTTTTATGTTGGCCAATAGAAAAAAAATCTCCCGGTGCCTTTATAAAATAATAAAAGTTGTTTGAGCTTTTGGGGGTACTTATGTTAGTTACAAAATAGGCTTTTTTATTTTGAACAATAGAAAAAAAATAACTCCCAATGTCTTTATAAAATAAGAAACATCATGTGATGTTTCTGGGGTGGTTATGTTAGTTAGAAAATAGGGTTTTTTATGTCGGTCAATAGAAAAAATATAGCTCCCAACTCCTTTATAGAATAATAAAATTCGTTTGAGGTTTCAAGGGTGGTTTTGTTGGTTACAAAATAGGGTTTTTTATGTTGGCCAATGGAAAAAATAGCTCCTAGTGCCTTTATAAAATAATAAAAGTCCTTTGAGGTTTCAGGGATGCTTATGTCTGTTAAAAAATAGGGTTTTATATGTTGGACAAAAGAAAAAAATAGCTCCCAACACCTTTATAAAATAATAAAAGTTGTTCGAGGTTTTGGGAGCGATTATGTTCATTAAAAAGTAGGGTATTTTATGTCAGACAATAAAAAAATAACTCCCAACACCTTTATAAAATAATAAAAGTCATTTGAGGTTTTGAGGGTGCTTATGTCAGTTACAAAATAGGGTTTTTTATGTCAGCCAATAGCAAAAAAAATTCCCAACGCCTTTATAAAATAATAAAAGTTGTTTGAAGTTTCAGGACGCTTATGTCAGTTACAAAATAGGGTTTTTATGTTAGCCAATAGAAAAAAAATCTACCGGTGCCTTTATAAAATTATAAAAGTCATTTGAGGTTTTGGGGGTGCTTACGTTGGTTACAAGATAGGCTTTTTTATGTCGACCAACAGAAAAAAAAAAAACTCCTGACATCTTTATAAAATAATAAACATTGTTTGAGGTTTCTGGGGTGCTTATGTTGGTTACAAAATAGGGTTTTTTATGTCAGTCAATAGAAAAAATATAGCTCCAAACTCCTTTAAAGAATAATAAAATTTGTTTGAGGTTTCAACGGTGGTTATGTCAATTACGAAATAGAGTTTTTTTTGTCGGCCAATAGAGAAAAATAGCTCCTGGTGCTTTTATAAAATAATAAAAGTCCTTTGAAGTTTTGTGGGTGCTTGTCTCGGTTAAAAAATAGGGTTTTATATGTTGGACAAAAGAAAAAAAATAGCTCTCAACACCTTTAAAAAATAATAAAAGTTGTTTGAGGTTTCGGGGGCGATTATGTTAGTTAAAAAATAGGGTTTTTTATGCCGGTCAATAAAAAATAAATCCCAACACCTTTATAAAATAATAAAAGTCATTTGAGGTTTGAGGGAACTGATGTCAGTTACAAAATAGGGTTTTTTATGTCAGCCAATAGAAAAAAAAATTTATGATGCCTTTATAAAATAATAAAAGTCGTTTCAAGTTTTGGGGGCGCTTATGTCAGTTACAAAATAGGGTTTTTTATGTCGGCCAATAGAAAAAAATCAGCCAGTGCCTTTATAAAACAATAAAAGTCATTTGAGGTTTTGGGCATGCTTATGTTAGTTACAAAATAGGCTTTTTTAAGTCGACCAATAGAAAAAAAATAACTCCCGATGTCTTTATAAAATAATAAACGTCGTGTGAGGTTTTTGGGGTTCTTATGTTGGTTACAAAATAGGGTTTTTTATGTCGGTCAATAGAAAAAATATAGCTCCCAACTCCTTTATAGAATAATAAAATTCATTTGAGGTTTTAGGGGTGGTTATGTCAGTTACAAAATAGGGTTTTTTCTATCAGGCAATAGAAAAAAATATCTCCCAGTGCCTTTATAAAATAATAAAAGTCCTTTGAGGTTTTGGGGGCACTTATTTTAGTTATAAAATAGGGTTGTATATGTCAGCCAAAAGAAAAAAATAGCTCCTGACACCTTTATAAAATAATAAAATTTATCTGAGGTTTCGCGGGCACTTATGTTGGTTAAAAAATAGGGTTTTTTTTATGTCAGCCAAAAGTAAAAAAAATAGCTCCTGACACCTTTATAAAATAATAAAAGTTATTTAAGGTTTTGAGGGCACTTATGTCAGTTACAAAATAGGGTTTTTTATGTTGGCCAATAGGAAAAAAGTAGCTCCCAACACCTTTATAAAATAATAAAAGTCGTTTGAGGTTTCAGGGGCACCTATGTCCATTACAAAATAGGGTTTTTTATGTTAGCCAATAGATAAAAAATAGCTCCCGGTGACTATAAAATAATAAATGTCATTTGAAGTTTCGGTGGTGCTTATGTCGGTTACAAAATAGAGTTTTGTATATCGGCCAAAAGAAAAAAATAGCTCCCGATGCCTTCATAAAATAATAAAAGTCATTTGAGGTTTTGGGGGCACTTTTGTCAGTTAAAAAATAGGGTTCCTTATGTCGACTAATACAAAAAAAATAGCTCTCGGTGCCTTTATAAAATAATAAAAATCATTTGAGGTTTTAGGGGCGCATATGTTGGTTACAAAATAGGGTTTTTTTATGTCAACGAATAAAAAAAAAATAACTCCCGGCTCCTTTATAAAATAATAAATGTCTTTTGAGGTTTCGGGGGTGCTTATGTCAGTTACAAAATGTTTTTTTTATATCAGCAAATAGAAAAAAAAAACTCCAGGTGCCTTTATAAAATAATAAAAGTGATTATAGGTTTCAGGGGTGCTTATGTCACTTACAAAATAGGGTTTTTTATATCATCCAATTAAAAAAATAACTCCCGACACCTTTATAAAATAATAAAAGTTATTTGAGGTCTTGGGAGCGCTTATGTAAGTTACAAAATAGGGTTTTTTATGTCGGCCAATAAAAAATAATTCTCAATGCCTTTATACAATAATAAAAGTTTTTTGAAGTTTTAGGGGCGCTTATGTCGGTTACAAAATAGGATTTTTTTATGTCTACCAATAGAAAAAATAAGTCCTGGCACCTTTAAAAAATAATGTCATTTGAGTTTTTAGGGGTGCTTATGTCGGTTACAAAGTAGGGTTTTTTATGTCTACCAATAGAAAAAAATAGCTCCCAGTGCCTTTATAAAATAATAAAAGTCATTTGAGGTTTCTGGGGTGCTTATGTAGGTTACAAAATAGGGTTTTTTATGTCAACCAATAGAGAAAAATTGCTCCCAATGCCTTTATAAAATAATAAAATTCGTTTGAGATTTCAGGAGTGCTTATGTCGATTACAAAATAGGGTTTTTATGTCGGCCAATAGAAAAAAAATAACTCCCGGCACTTTAATAAAATAATAAAAGTCATTTGAGGTTTTGAGGGCAATTATGTCAGTTACAAAATAGGGTTTTTTATGTCAGCCAATAGAAAAAAAAAACTCCTGGCACCTTTGTAAAATAATAAAAGTCGTTTGAGGTTTCGGTGGTGCTTATGTCAGTTAGAAAATAGGGTTTTTAATGTTGGGCAA
This sequence comes from Cunninghamia lanceolata, assembly GCA_027924645.1. NCBI lineage: Eukaryota > Viridiplantae > Streptophyta > Pinopsida > Cupressales > Cupressaceae > Cunninghamia > Cunninghamia lanceolata. The sequence goes on from BSBN01000582.1 coordinate 6,330,912, forward strand.
TAAAAAAAAAACTCCCGACACCTTTATAAAATAATAAAAGTCATTTGAGGTTTCAGGGGTTCTTATGTTGGTTACAAAATAGGGTTTTGTATGTTGGCCAATAGAAAGAATGTAGCTCCCAGTGCCTTAATAAAATAATAAAAGTCATTTGATGTTTTTGGGGTGCTTATATTAGTTACAAAATAGGGTTTTTTTTATGTCGGCCAATAGAAGAAAAAAATAGCTCCAAGTGCCTTTATAAAATAATAAAAGTCCTTGGAGGTTTCAGTGGCACTTATGTCAGTTATAAAATAAGGTTTTAGATGTCAAAAAATATAAAAAAACTAGCACCCAGTGCCTTTATAAAATAATAAAAGTAGTTTGAGGTTTCTGAGGCACTTATGTTGGTTAAAAAATAGGGTTTTTTATGTTAGCCAAATGAGAAAAACATCTCTCGGCACCTTTATAAAGTAATAAAAGTCATTTGAGGTTTTATGGGCACTTATGTCAGTTACAAAAATAGGGTTTTTTATGTTGGCCAATAGGAAAAAAATAGATTCCAACACCTTTATAAAATAATAAAAGTCGTTTGAGGTTTGAGAGGTACCTATGTCAGTTACAAAATAGGGTTTTTTATGTTAGCCAAGAGAAAAAAATAGCTCCCAGTGCCTATACAAAATAATAAATGACGTTTGAGGTATCGAGGGTGCTTATCTCAGTTACAATATAGGATTTTTTATGTCGGCCAATAGAGAAAAAAAACTCCCTGTGCCTTTATAAAATAATCAAAGTCATTAGAGATTTTAGGGGAGCTTATCTCAGTTACAAATTAGGGTTTTTATCGTCAGCCAATAGAAAAAAATAAGTCCTGGCACCTTTATAAAATAGTAAAAGTTGTTTGGAGTTTTCGGGGAGCTTATGTAAGTTAAAAAATAGGGTTTTTATGTTGGCCAATACAAAAAAATAACTCCCGGTGCCTTCAAAGTTTTTATGTACTACTCTATTTGATTAATAAAGTTTTTACCATCTTTTTTTCTAAAAATAAAAAATAAAAAATAAAAGTCATTTCATGATTCAGGGGCGCTTATGTTGGTTACAAAATAGGGTTTTTTATGTCTACCAATAAAAAAATAACTCTCGACACCTTTATAAAATAATAAAAGTCATTTGAGTATTCAGGGGCGCTTATGTTAGTTACGAAATAGGGTTTTTTATGTCAGTGAATAACAAAAATAACTCCCAACGCCTTTATTAAATAATAAAAATCATTTGACATTTTAGGGGTACTTATGTTAGTTACAAAATAGCATTTTCTATGTCAGCCAATAGAAAAAAATAAGTCCCCACGCTGTTAAAAAATAATAAAAGTCATTTGAATTTTCAGGGGCGCTTATGTCGGTTACAAAGTAGGGTTTTTTATGTCTACCAATAGAAAACAAATAGTTCCCGGTACCTTTATAAAATAATAAAAGTCATTTGAGGTTTCGAGGGTGCTTATGTCAGTTACAAAATAGGGATTTTGATGTCAGCCAATAGAAAAAATAGCTCCCGACGCATTTACAAAATAATAAAAGTCATTTGAGGTTTGAGGGGTGCTTATGTCAGTTACAAAATAGGGTTTTTTGTGTCTGCTAATAGAACAAAAATAACCCACAGTGCCTAAATAAAATAATAAAAGTCATTTGAGGTTTCGTGGCGACTTATGTCAGTTACAAAATAGGGTTTTTTATATCCGCCAATAGAAAAAATAACTCCCGGCACCTTTATAAAATAATGAAAGTCATTTGAGGTTTCTGAGGCACTTATGTTGGTTACAAAATAGGGTTTTTTATGTCGGCCAATTAAAAAATAACTCCCAGAGCCTTTCTAAAATAATAAAAGTCGTTTGAGCTTTCGAGGGCACTTATGTCGGTTATAAAATAGAGTTTTTTATGTTAGCCAATAGAAAAAATATAAATCCCAGCTGCTTTATAACATAATAAAAGTTGTTGCTGATAAGGGCGTGGTTCGGTGGTTAAGTCGCTCGGTTGTAGTGGCAGCAACCAGAGTTCAAACCCCCACTGAGCCAACGAACTTGTAGGCTTTACGCCTTTGCTGGGCCAATGAGATCGTAGGTTTGGAGGGGTCTTGCTAGGGATGAGGTTCCCCATGTTGTGGCCTCACCAGTTTATTGCTCTGGGTAAAAGAATTCGCGTGGATCGGGAGGGCGTGTCACACCAACGTCGTCGATCATGTTAAAAAGTTTACCAGGCGCATTTGAAAAAAAAACATAATAAAAGTTGTTTGAAGTTTCAGGGGTCCTAATGTTGGTTAGAAAATAGGGTTTTTTATGTCAGCGAATAGAAAAAAAACAACCCCTGGTTCCTTTATAAAATAATATAAGTCATTTGAGGTTTCAGGGGCTCTTATGTAAGTTACAAAATAGGGTTTTTTATGTCGACCCATAGAAAAAAATAACTCCTAGCACCTTTATAAAATAATAAAAGTCATTTGAAGTTTCAAGGACGCTTATGCCAGTTACAAAATAGGGTTTTTATGTTGGCCAATAAAAAAAAATAACTCCCGGTGCCTTTATAAAATAATAAAAGTTGTTTGAGGATTCGGGGGCGCTTAAGTCAATTACAAAATAGGGTTTTTTTATGTCTGCCAATAAAAAAAAACTCTCAGTGCCTTTTTAAAATAATAATAGTCATTTGAGGTTTTGAAGGTTCTTATGTCGGTTACAAAATAGGGTTTTTTATGTCAGCCAATAGAAAAAAAAAGTCTTGGCACCTTTACAAAATAATAAAACTCGTTTGAGTTTTCAGGGGCACTTATGTCGGTTAGAAAATAGGGTTTTTTATGTCTGCCAATAGAAAAAAAAATTCTCCTGATGCCTTTATAAAATAATAAAAGTGCTTTGAGGTTTTGGGGATGCTTATGTCAGTTACAAAATAGGGTTTTTTATGTTAGCCAATAGAAAAAAAATAACTCCCGGTGGCTTTATAAAATAATAAAATTCATTTGAGGTTTCGGGGGTGCTTATGTCGGTTACAAACTAGGATTTTTTATGTCGGCCAATAGAAAAAAATAACTCCAGGCACCTTTATAAAATAATAAAAGTCATTTGAGGTTTCTAGGGCGCTTATGCCGGTTTCAAAATAGGAATTTTTATGTCGGCCAATTAAAAATAACTCTGGGTGCCTTTATAAAATAATAAAAGTCATTTGAGGTTTTGGGTGCGCTTATCTCAGTTAAAAAATAGTGTTTTTTATGTCGGCCAATAGAAAAAAAATAACTTCCAACGCCTTTATAAAATAATAAAAGTTGTTTGAGGATTCGGTGGAGCTTATATCGATTACAAATTAGAGTTTTTTATGTTGGCCAATACAAAAAAATAACACTCAATGTCTTTATAAAATAACAAAAGTTGTTTGAGGTTTTGGGGGTGCTTATGTCGGTTACAAAATAGGGTTTTTTATATTAGCCACTAGAAAAAAAACTTCCGGTGCATTTACAAAATAATAAAAATTGTTTTAGGTTTTGGGGGCACTTATGTTGATTACAAAATAGGGTTTTTGATGTCAGTCAATAGACAAAAAGTAGCTCCCAGTGCCTTTATAAAATAATAAAAGTCTTTTGAGGTTTCAGGGGCACTATGTCGGTTACAAAATAGGGTTTTTTTATGTTGGCTAATAGAAAAAAATTAGCTTTCGACGCCTTTATAAAATTATAAAAGTCGTTTGAGGTTTTGAGGGCGCATATGTTGTTACAAAATAGGGTTTTTTATGCCGGCTAATAGAAACAAATAACTGCTGGCACTTTTATAAAATAATAAAAGTCGTTTGAAGTTTTGGGGTCGCTTATGTCGGTTACAAAATAGTTTTTTTTTTATGGGTAACAGGCCGAGGCCAGAGATATATTTTATTAAATAAAAATTTTAAGTACACCTCTATTTAGTGTGGGCACCGATAGGAAAGAACAGAGTGAAGAAAACCTTCTGTCTTGCGCGGGACTCGTGGAGTCCAGTACAAAATTAAGTTTACAAAGCATATTGTCAGTATACAAGAATGTTCATTTTGAGGAAAATCCTCTTTTACAAAGATAAAGAATTAAAAATCGTAGTCCTTGCCAATCTTCAATTATATTGTCTGCTACTTGTTAATTTGTTGTTTTCATCCTAGGGTAACTTTAAATAGATTCATGTTGTTCACTTTGGGCATCCTCCTATTCATGTTCTTACAGGTATCTTCTCAAAAGGGATATGTTTCCTTCCCTGCTGTTGTAGTACTCCTGAGGATTCTTGTCACACTCACAAGTCTCTTCCCAAGCTATTTCTCATGTTAGCAGAGATTCCTGCATCAAATTTGTTAGCTCTTCTTATATCAAACTGCTGATAAATAAATCCACTTGAGAATAATTACAGATACTACCAACACTACCATCAAAAGTGGCGACTACATGAGTGTCAAAGCTTAAGAGGGTGATAGTGAATGAACATCTTTCCTTTTTTTTCATTTTTAAAATATCCCCATGCATATATATTTAGATGTGGATCTGTATATATGTGTATTTGAATAGAAAACAAGATTCTCCTCTAATTATGGCTAGCCAAGGGATATTGGCTACTAATTCAATAGCTTACTAAACCATTTCTTTAAACAAAATCATAACATAGATCCTTAACTTGTCATATCAAGATAATCAATGAGCGGTAAGTAGTTGTCAATTAGGGGGAAGAGCCATTAAAACTTATTATTGTAGTGAGAGTTTAATTGCAATGTCAGCTTGCATCATGACCTCACACATGTAGGCACTAATCTTAATGATTTTGAAACATGTCTTTCTGATACTGATCTATTTCTAGCCCAGAAGAGCAAATCAATATTGAAAATTGCTGAAGGATAGGTAATCATAATGCAATCTTCAACTGTTAGACATGATGAGGCACATGATTGTCCCTTTGCCTTTTACAAATATATCAATCCATCAGAGATAGGGGAGCCTCATGTTGAATTGAAGTGTTAATCATGTCTGTGATAGCAAGAAGGGCTGAGTGAGAAAACTATAACTATATATATATATATGTGTGTGTGTGTGTGGGTATTTAAAAAGAGATTGTGTAGGTCACACGTTTAGGGCAAGCTGGCGTAGGTAAAAGGAGCATAAGACCATCAGAATGAAAACCAAAACTCAGCAAGGGGTTAGCAGTTGGATGAGGAGAGTCTAGAAAAATCCATAATTTAAATACTTCAATTGTTTTCAATTCCAATCATATCTAATGCTAGTAAGATTCATAGTGATCTTTTCTTTGGAGGTCATCATTTGCAGGGGAATGGAGACCCCAATGAGATTGGTCAGCACCAAATGCTAGATGGTTTTTCTTGGTCCTGTGATGTTGCTTCATCTACAAAGCATGCTTCGGTGCTCAGATGAGCTTATGGTTGGAGCCATCAAGATGATAGTTGGGGGGAAGTTTATGGAGGAGGCTAAAAGGTATCAAGTTGACACTGATGTAAGTTCACAAGTGTTGGCTATGTTATTAGAGTTGGGGGTTGATAAGGTGCAGATAAAACATATTATGAGGGGTCTCTTCTATCTTGAACATTTGGGAGATTTGGGGATAACCCTGGAAGTCGCGAGTGAAGGAATTGGGATGCCCAGGCTGCGGGATATGGCTGACCTGAATGATTCAGATGCAGTGGTGAAGCTTTACCCATTCATTCTTGATCTCAAGGGATTGGACCTCATGGTGGCCAAAGAGATGGCAGAGGTAGCTATGAATTTTATCAAAAGAGTTTTGGGGTTGGTTGCTGAAGAAGCATTTGCATGGGTGGTAGATTTTAATCGCCATCTGCTTGAATATGACAGGGAGTAAGTCTGAAAAGTTTGTTTTTTGTTAGAGATTACTAAAGAATACTTTAAAAAAGCTTCGGAATGGCTTGATTTTAAATATAGCTGTTAGAAAAATGGCAGAAAAGCAAACCCTACGAGGTCAAGAATATACTCTATATAGATATTTTAGGAAAGATCCAATAGGGTCTCATATAGTTCTATTCTCCAATGTTATAGTAGTCTAGCTATAGATAGCTATTTTGTAGAACAAACTCTGCTAGGCTTTTTAAGAATCTCAATATAAGTAGAATGAAGTGATTAAAGTATGATCTTGTGAAAGACTATGATAATATGCACATAAATGACAAGGGGTGAAAAATGTTAAAATAGGGAGAAGTATATATAAGTATATATACATATATATACATGTCACTAAATATATATATATATATATAATGTTTGTTTATGTATGAATACAATTAGATATATATATAAATATACGTGTGTGTGTGTCTATAGATATATAAGTACAGAAATGTGCATGTTTAAAAATGAATATATATTTACATATTTGAAAGCACCAGGAGAAGAAGGAAGATTAGATTGAGTCAAGCCTGAGAATAAACTAGACTAACCTAATGTGACTACCTTTGCCTAGGGAACCATTAGTTGGAATTTAAAGCTGGAATTCTTAATTAAGAGTTGTATTTAATGGTTAAGCAAGTGCCATCAACACCTTTGTTAGCTAGGTTATCTTCTTTAACATTTCCCTCTCTAAAAATGTGATTAAATATGCATTTTCTGAAAGAAGTAGTGATGTCAATGGTAGTGGAGAGGAGGGAGTTGAGTCTCCAGTTAGGCACGCTGCCTTGTCTAAGGGCATTGATAGTAATCGTGGAATCTCCTTCCACTACTAGTTTTTCAATTTTCAAATCTCTGCACATTCTTAGTCCCTCAATCAGTGCCGATAATTCTTCCATGTTATTTGTTGCAATGTTTAGGGGTTTGGTGATAGCAACAACTTCCTTCATTTTTCAATCATGGATTACACAGCCTATACCTACAGTTCCTAGGTTGCCTTTGGAGGCTCCGTCAAAATTTAGCTTGAACCATCCTTTTTTAGGGGGTTGCCATTTGCATTCTGTTCTTTTGTTGGAGGTTATGTGGTTACCTAGTCCCATGAAGGGGACAATTTTAATCCTACCCATCTACCACGCATCTTTTCATCCCAATATGACATTATGCCTTCTTTCCTAGGGCTATTGAGAACCCTAGTATTAGCAATTTCTATGATAATAGCTTCAATCTTGGTAATGAGTTGTTCATAAGTCATCTTTTTCTCCTTGAATATTCTTCTATTTCTTTCTTTCCATAGCTCCCAGATCACGACTGATGGGGTTATTATCCATAGTAAATGATAGATGCTCTATTTATGAATGTTTGGCTAGCATAGAAACAAGTCCAAAATGTTATTGTTGTCTCTCAGATTTGCGTCCTTTTTTAAGTTGTCAATCTTCAGCAATCTGGAGAAACATGGGAATGATCTCAAAGTGTGGGACCTTGCAAAATGAGATCAGACTTCCAGAGAAGGTCGGCTTCCTTAACTGATTATCACCTAAAATCTACTAGATCTTTATAGTAAAAGGGAGAAGGAATGCTTTAAAATGAAAAATGAAATAGAAAGCTTAAAAATAGAGGGGTGATTCACCAAGTTGAATAGAAGAACCCTCATAGTACTGAGAAAATGCACAACATAACCAAATACAACAAGTAGACATACACAGATTCAACTGATTCTAGCAGAGGTAAGAAACACAATGATTGAGAGGAACAAAGATGTTCACAGATAGTCACATGCAGATTTACACTAAAACCAAAATCAATGAAAGATGTAAAAATAACTTGCATATATTCAATAAGAAGGCATAGTTATAGTAGCAGAAAGCTCTGTTTGGATACATAAAGCCTCAATGCTAAATTTTTTTTTGACCCTATTTACATCTCATGCTATGCATATATAGCATTTCAATCTGACCTGCTCCATGAGCTGTAATAGAAAAATATCTATCTGAAGGGACATCCATCTACAAGAATTCATAGCAAAAACATATCTGGAACAGGGGCTGATGGAAGATATTTTGAGTCTTTAATGTAAGTTGCTCAATCATTGATCTGCAACAATGAATCGATGGAAGATATTCTGGGCATTGAATGCGAGTAGCTTCAATAGTTATCTTCAACAAGAAATATATGAGATATCTGAAACATGGTGGTTTAAGAGATATTTCTGGTCATCAATGCAAGTTGTTGAACATCTTTATGTAGCAATGAATGCAACAAATATCTGCGTCTTGCCAAAAAAAATGGTCGCTAAACCATCCAGCCACCAAAACATGCAAATCCAGATCTAAAATTGAAAGTGAGAATACTCCCCTAAAAAGTTTGCTAAATGAAAGAGGAGGCAAAAGCAGGCATTTTTCCCTTTTGTAGCATGTAGAAATTTGCCAGAATGTGCAAGATATTCACGGTCAAAGCTACAATCAACTGCCTATGCATATCACATTGCATCTTCAACCAGAAATGGCATCGAAATCAGCCTTTGAAGTGCCTTTATATATGCATTTGAATATGTATATGCATTCATTCCTGCAGACCTCAAATGATTATCCGCTATATTTGATTCGTTAGGAGAAGTTCGGCTTGTATCTTTCCCTTTGTAAATCTCCTTTGTATATCACATATACAATCACAATATACAAGAAAAACATACATACAATTACACCCCATATACAACTATTTCTTTTGACCTTTGTTTATGACATTTGCATGTATGACTTGTATATTACTACCATATGTTGATGACTGTTTTGATGCAATCATAACAATAAGTTAAAATTCACATGACATGAACTGAAACTATACTTGAAAGACAAGAAGGAATCATTTGGTGATTCAACTTATCCCAAGTCTACAATGGTTCGGTTGGTCAAGTTCAGTTGGTCAATGTGAAGCTGTAATGTTCAAGGGGCCTTACGTAGTTTAGGTTTGTTCTGTGGTTTACTGGCCTAAGAATATGCAAAGAGGTCATGAGATAGGTCAATGCTCTTCATTCCTTTGCATAAAGGTGCTACTGTGCTGCAAGTTTCAGATGTTTTTCTTTGATTTATGCAGCTTCCTTCTTCATGTACTTATGAAAACTGTCTACTTAGACTCTGTTATGCATGCTTCTTCAGATTTGAGACAATTTCCTTTAGATTTCTGCGTTTTTAGCTAGATAATTCAGATGGGTTGGGAAAAGTTAGAGAGATCTAATCTATACTTCATCTAATCTACCGAAGGATCTAAGTGTTTCTGTTATCCACTATGTAAATACCACAGTAATCTGATCAAATCCACAGTAGAAACCTTAAATGTAAGTCCTGAGCATTTTCACAAACATACATTTAAAATTGCAAGCTCTCAAAGAAGATATTTCAAAACACAAAGAAGAGCAGGAGAACACTCAGAAGATAGATGCAGAACTCCAGATTCTATTGCATTAGAAACGAATAGCCATACATGATTTACAATGTAAGAATGACTCTTAGTTTCATTGATCATACTACAGAGAACTTACAAGCTTTACAGATACAGTAAGGCAGCCAGACATTCCACGCGCACCTTACTGCAGACAAACAGGCGACCTCCTTCTTCTACTCTAAACTATGCTAAGCTATCCTGCTGTATTTTCCTAAAATCTCTGTGTGTAGCCCCTGTTGTAAAGTATTACAGTGTAGAGAGGCACAATATATAGCATCCTGATTGTCCTCACTACAGCAAAAAACCTAACTGAACCCCTGGTTCAAACCTCTAGTTACAGCAATAAATGCAGGTGAACCAGTTCTCAAAAATATCTCAGAACAGTGGTCAAATCTGGGCGAAATATTGCCCCTTCTGAGAAGTTCCAGCAGCTGGGCAATAACTTCTGTCTGTCTTTTGCAATAATATCTCCAGCTGCGACCTTCCTCTTCACTTGAATGGCTTTGACTTTTTGCATTTCATCTCCATCTTCTTGCTCCTGAGATCAGATCTTCTGCCTCCATGTTGACTTTCCAGCTGCTTCCTCAACTGCAAGCCTGCAAGACAAGACAAGCAATAAGTACTCCATTTATGACAAAACAACATGAAAATCAAAATAAGCGTTTAAATACAGGTGACTGCGCAAGATCGCGGAAATCAGATCCAAAATCTGCTCAAAACGCGTGAAAAATGCGCCCAAGCTGCTCAAAATTGATGGTTCAATCATCGCTGACCGGGAAAATGCCAGAGGCGCCAAAAAAAACACTTTAAAACTCCACCGCTTCATTTCCCGCCCATCGGCATGATCATCCTTGTCGGTGCGTCAAAAAATAGGTTAGTCGATATACCTCATCATCATGATATTCTGGAAATAGCATTCCCTCCTGAAGGTCCAGATGAATGTCATCATGATGTTTCGCCTCTGCATATTGGAGAAAAGAACAACAACATCATCATCATCATGTTGAAGAAGAATAGGAGGAAACGGAAATAATCATGCTGCCGAGGAAAGGAAGATGATGGTGACGTCATCATGATATTCGGGATTCATGAAAATGCTAAGGATGACGTCATCGTCATATCCGGTTAAGATCAGGGGGATAATTGTGATATCGGGTCACCCAAGGAGCATGATCAAGATGATGAAGTGAATATGATCCTCTCGCGGTCAAGGTAACCCTCTCGAAAAAAAATCAGCATGATGAAGATCATCATCATATTTGCGGCTTGTGCTGAACTTGGAATAGGACATCATCATGATAATCGGGAACCGGATCGTGCTTGGAAAATATATCCTGCTCGAAGGAAAAATGATGATGATGACCATCAGGAGGATATTTGTTTTGTTGAACATAGAAGAAGACATCATCATGATATTCGGGAACCGGATCGGGTCTTGGAAAATATCCCGCTGAAAGAAAGAAAATGATGATGATGATGATCAGGATATTTACCTCTTCGTTATTCAGATCGGGATGACGTCATCATGATATCCGGAGCCTTCGCTAGACTTGAAACATGACGTCATCATGATATTTCGCCAACCGGATCATGTTTGAGAAAAATCCTGCCGAAAGGAAAATATGATGATCATGAGCATGATCAGGATAAAAATATGATGATGATGATCATCAAGATGTTCTCAAAAAGGTTGCATTTTCGGCAGGAGGACTTGGCGAAATATCGGGCGCACAAACAAGATCATGATGATGATGTTGTTAACAGGACAGGATAAAAATGATGATGATGACGTCATCATCATATTCGCGCTAGGGTGATATTGTAAAATATGATGATGCTGTTCATCAGGATATTTACTTCTCATCGATTTATCATGATGACGTCATCATGATATTTTGTCTTCGAAGCACAAGGATAAGTTGGTCATCATGATATTTTGGCTAGGGGGATATTACAAAATATGATGATGCTGTTTAAGAAATGCAATATCGAACCCTTCTTAATAGATAGGCTGATCATCATGATGTTTCCGCAAACGGATATCAGGAGGATATGAAGATGATGATCCTCCTTCGAAATTATCATGATGATGCCTTCATTACTTAGCGAAATTCAGCAAATATGACCTTCGTGTGAAAGATCAGGATGATGATCATGATTCTGCGAAAGGAGACCAGGAGGATATGAAGTCGTCGTCATCATGTTTCGAATGTTCAGCAAATATCATGATGATGACCCTTCAATAGGTTTTGAACGTGCGCATGCAAATATGCCGAAGGCGGATTTTGTTAAGTAGGGTGATCTGATACCATCAGCATGATATTTTTAAGATCAGGCGATGCAAGGATATCATGATGATGCTCGCGATACAAAGGCCACTCGACGGGGGGGAACTTACCTTGACTTAAAGCCGATATCATCATGATATTTCGAACCTCAGGATATTATCGGGGGGGGTTCAAATATGATGATGATGATGTTTATACAGCAAAACCGAGTTTGTAAAATATGACGCTCTTAAGGAAATCATGATGCTGATGATGCGCACAAGGCCATTTGACGGGTAAAAAGCACTACCACCTAAGATTGACGTCCGGATGTTGCCACTGCATGATTTTCATCGGGTGATAGACCAAGATCATGATGATCCTGTCAACATGACTTAGGATATAAAAAAGATGATCCTCCTGCGAATATCAGGTTTGACCAAGACTTTGACCGTGCATAACTTTCACATATGGACGAATTTTCAAGTAAAGTAAAAGGCAAACCTTCATGAAATTTCAAGATCTTTCAAAATATGAGGTCACAGAAACAAAATATGAACTTTGACAAACAGACCTCATGATGATGACCTACCTTATGCAATATCATGATGATGATGCACCTGACCTTCATTTTTACCAGACCGCCAGGAAGCAGAAAAAACACAAGCAGAAGCAAAAAGCAAGACATCAGCAGGGGTCCTCGTTTTGCTAAGGAGCAAAATGGGGCGTGTTGTGAACATCACAACACCATACAAAGCAGACATACAAACACAGATGCATACAAGGTATCTACCTTTATAAACCAGATTACATATTTTATCGGGTCCATGCCTTGTATCTCTGGAATGCATATCGCATATACAAGGACTTCTACATACAACTCACGGACCCTAAAATGACTATCAGTTGCATTTGATTCCCAGTCGGGTCTAGACCTTGTATGTCTCTCTTTGTATCTATCTTTTGTATATTGCATATACAATGCAAAATATAAAAATAAAAATGTATGCATTCCCTGTATATTGTAAAAATTTATTTCGGAATATACATGTAACCTTTATATATCGCATTATATATGACCCTTTGTATGTCCAAACATACAATGCAAAACATACAAAGAAAAACTACATACAAACCTTGGATACAAACATGCATATGAACTTGTACCTGCCTTTTGTATGTGCACTTGGTGGGCCCTAGGATTTGTATCTCTTTTCATGTGTATAAACTTTGCATCTTCCTCCTTCTATCTCTTCTTTATATGTGCAAACATACAATCACAAATAAACAGTTGGCAGACCCCACCCTTTGTATCTTTTCTTGCAACTTTTCCTTGTATGTGCCCTTTGCACATTTTGTTTGTATATCAGAAATGTACATTTTCCTTATGCATCCACAATATACAACTTGATATACATTCATCCTTGTATCTCGCCAATATACAAAAGTCTTTGTATGTCTGCTTACATATTTTCTTTGCATCTTCTGATTGTATCTTTTCCTTTGCATGTGCGATTGTACATTTGAACATACATTCATCCCTGCATTCCACCCCTTGCATATGCCCTTTGTATATTTCCTTGTATCTCACTGATGTACATTACCTTTGCATATGCAAACATACAATGGTGAACGTACATGCAAACATACATTCAAAAATGCATATACAAATACTGAGTATAAAATTAAAAAATCTCTGTGATGGAAAATACTTGAAGCTAAAATATTTATGGGTTTTTCTGCATTTTTGGCAAAGATTCTTAAGGTGAGTTTTTTAGGATTTTCTCATAAATATCTTAAGGATCTAAGCCCTGTAGGGTCATTTTCTAAAGGATTTTCAAGGAAAATACAAGGTGAACTATTTAACTCTGAATAGAGGAAAATAGGTCAACATTTTGGTAACTTCTATGGGATGTTTGCCTGCTAAACAATTAGACCAGTGGCTTTAAGCATCCATTGGGCATAGAGTCTTACAAAGACTAAATATATACTTTGACAAACAATCCTGACTTTAGCAACTCAACATATCAGCAATGAAGAACACTTGGAAAACCAAACCAAAACAAAATGCTGAAAGCAGCCCACCTAATTGTGCTAGACAACACCTAGGGAAAACAAAAAGGGATCTAGACTACTGTGCAATAGCACTTATGGAAAGAAAGAAACTTAATCTACTAATTTACAGGGTAAGTCATACCCCAAAACACTTCTTCAAGTGTATCCCATTGACTGGGGTAGGCAAATTTTCTCCATCCATGCTTGATAACTAAAATACATTGTGCTCCTTGCATTTAGTAATGATAAATGGGCCACTCAGCATGCTGTCAAACTTGGAGTACTTTCCTAGCCTAGTTTTCTACTCATCCCATTTGAGTACCATATCACCCTCCCGAAAAATTATAGGAGTGGCTCTTTTGTCAAAAACTCCTTTTGTCTGAAGCTGATGATACTCCATAGCTTTCATAGCTTTATCTATGCTCTCTTCCAACTCCATAAGTTGAGCATATCTGACAGCCACGGGTTCTTCTTCTTTAAACATCTCCAGCTGATTCATGATATTAGTGCTGGCAGCTCCATAGACATAGGTAATCTTACCTTTTTGCCATAAGCTAACATATATGGGGAGTTTCCAATAGACCTCTTGGAAGTTATTCTATCTACCCATAAAACAAATTTCATATTGGCGTGCTAAAAACTGTGGTTGTCCTCCATTGATCTTTTAATAATCCTTATGAGATTCTTATTTGTAGATTTAGCCAAACCATTACCCTGTGGGTAATAATTTGATGAAGTGTTCAAATAGATTCCATTCTTCGTAGCCTAGTTAGTTATTTTCAATCTAACAAAAGATAAAGCATTATCTAAGATAATTTACTCAGGCACTCTGAATCTAGATACCAAATCATGATAAAAATTCAAAACAACATTGTTATTGGATTCCTTCAGAGCCGCTGCTTTAGTCCACCTTGTGAAATAGTCTGTAGCTGTAAGTATCCACCTGTGGCCTGCACTTGATGGTGGGTTAATGGGACCTATAAAATCAATGCCTCATCTCATAAAGGGTTGCTCTACTTGAATTGGCTACAGAGGTAAAGCTAGTAGCCTTTCTTTGCCTGCAAAAATGACACATTTTACACATTTTCTAGCCCATGCATGGGCATCCTTAAATAAGCTAGGCCAGTAATATCTAGCTATCATTATTTTTCAAATAGTAATCTTTGGGGCAAAATGACCCTCTGTTGTTCCATCATGAAACTTATGCAGCACCTTGTCAGTTTGATTATTATTAATGCATCTTAACAACACACCATTAAAGTCTTTTCTGAAGAGGATGCCATTTATTAAAACATATGGAATGGATTGCAGCCTAAAATATCTTCTTGTGGTTCAATCTAGACCTACTAGACATTCACTAGTTTGTAAAAATTGAGTGATGTTATCAACCCAACTTGTGCTCGCTGCTATTGTATCATCCTGATGTGCATCTTCAATGATCAAAAGCACCTCTTCTTCTTTTTCTCTTTTATTTTTATAATTGCTAGCAAGCTGTTCACTGAGTCCTCTACCTCTGACAAGCTTGGTTATCTTGATATCCACATCATATTCCATGACTTTTGTGATCCAACCAGCCCTTTTCTCATTAACATCTTTACTTAATAGGAACTCTTTCATGCTAGGGTGAGCAACCATCAAATGTATCTTACTATTAGAAATAAGATGCCTGAACTTATTGAGACTCCTTACCACTACAAGGACATGCTTTTCAATGAAGCTATACCTCTGCTCATACTCCTCGAGGCCCTAACTAAAGAAAGTGATTAGCTGCTCAAGGCTAACACTGCTGCTGTATCACAATCGTAGAGATTGTATCTAGACCGCCATAAGCATACAAGATAAAATCTTTTGAGAAATTAGGATTTACCAAAGTTGGCATAGCTAATAACACTTCTTTTATGGACTCAAAGCTGAGTTTGGCCACTTTTGTCTAACTGAAAACTATATTTTTCTCTAGCATAGAGGTCAATAGCTTTAATAGATTTGCAATATTAGGTATAAATTTTCGTAGAAAATTAATTCTACCAATAAAACTTTGCAGTCCTTTCTTGTGACTGGGTAAAGGTAGCTCCAAAATAGCCCTTACCCTTTCTACATCAATGGTAATTCCTTCTTTTGACACAACATGTCCTAAAAGCTTGCCTTCATGCATATCAAAAATGCATTTCTTGGGATTGAGAGATATCTCAAATTCTTTACATCTCTCGAATAGTTGCCACAAGTGGGATAAATGTTCAGCTGCATCTTTAGAGAAAACTATAATATCATCAAGGTACACAAGTACCAATTTATACAAAAGACCCTTAAAAGCCATATCCATAGCTCTCTGAAAAGTAGATCCAGCATTTGACAAACCAAAAGGCATCTTTTTGTAGGCCATGGTGCCCCATTTGGCGGTAAAAGTAGTTTTAAACTGATCCTCCTCCTTGACTAACACTTGATTATAGCCAGAATATCCATCAAGCAAGGAGAATCTTTTAGAACCAACCACTACTTGCAGAATTTGCTCCATTGAGGGATGCAGGTAGTGGTCCTTCAAGGAGGCTCTATTAAGGTCTTTAAAATCAACACACAGCCTAATCTCTCCATTCTTTTTTCTCACAGAGACAAGGTTGGAGACCCAAGAAGTATGTTTGATTAAGAAAATGATCTTTCCCTTGATCAACTTGGTTAATTCTTTAATCATTAGAGGCTCAAGCTTTAGATTTAAAGGTCTTTTCTTCTACCTCATAGGTTTTGTACCTGATTCTAACTCTATAGTATGCTGGGCAATATGAGTGTCAAACCCCTTTAGGTCTGAATAATCCCAAGAAAAGACATCTTCAAACTCTTGACACAGAGCAATGAAGGCTTTCCTATCTTCAGGTGAATAGATTTTACCAATTTTGAGAAGCTTACCATTGAAAATTTCTAGCTCCTCATAATGTTCCACTTTGACTTGCATGGTGATTTTACTCTTTTTTAGCTGATCATCAGTGTTAAAAATGGATTCCAAAGTTACCAATCCTCTGGGTAGCTTATTTTCCCTTAACTGAATAATCTAATCATTACCATATTTCTGCTTGAGTTTGTCCTGATTCATCACAGAAAACTCATCCTATTCTAGTAGAAAATGCAGGATCTGTTCATCACTCTCAAAAACCTACCAATGAATGTTATTATCAGGAATAGAGGGTCTATCCACGATTTTCACATGAGGTTGCACCTTTTCTCTTTGAATATCACTGGGGATATCAAACTGAGCCCCAATTGTAGCTAACCTATCTGCATGATAATTTTGATTTCTTAGAATAGAGATTAGATTGAAACCCTAAAATTCTTCAATCAATTCCCATACCCTATGTTTTTAGAATTTCAAAGTATCATTATTCGTAACATGCAGTCCTCTTGCCTGATTTACAATAAGTTCACTATCCCCAAACACCTTCAAATAGCCAATTTTCCTCTTTCTTATCCACTGCAAACCTTGGATCAATCCCTCACACTCAGCAGTGTTATTTGTACATGAAAAAGTAAAATAGAAAGCAGAATGATATCTTTCACCTTGTGGAGACACAAGCATTGCACTACCACTAGATCCATTCATGTTCCTAGAGCCATCAAAGTACATTTTCCATACTTCCTCTTGCTGCTCCATCTGCTTTTCTGCACTCTTTACAAGGTTTGGAATTTCAATTTCAGATTCATGTAGTAAGTAAACACCCATACCAGTTTCTTGGATGTGATCTTTAGGATCATCTACAACATTTTCCAAGGCCCACTCCTTTAATAGCACCTTTGGTATACTTCTAGCTTGTAGCTCTTGAACAACAACAAGCTCAAGATTATTAGAAATAATGCAATTTGCATTAACAACACTTCGTGTATAAGGCTCTATGTGATATTGGGTAAGCAATTCACACTTTAGGGTCACCTTTGTGCCATATCTGGTCTTGAAAAATATGTGGGACTAGTCCAAGGATAAATATCCTCCTATCTTAGCTATGAACTCTCTTGACAAACACATGGCAAAATAAGGAGGTAAGTCTATGATGAATACCTCCTGGGAAAAAGAAACATTTGGGCAAATGTGTAAGGTGAGAGTTAGATCTTTTATCACACCTACAGTATTAACAATTGTGCCATCTAACTGAAGTACACCTTTCTCTAGGGTTTGGTACTTCAATCCTAATTGGTCTACAATTTGTTTTGGCATCACATAACTACTTGCACCACTATCCACCATACAGTTATGTACTATCTTGTCTCCAATTATTAAAGATACATAAAATGGAAGTGGTTTAGCACTTTTGTTTGGTTGTTTGTTGTTGTCATAGGACGAATTGGTAAGGACAACCCTAGTTGAGTCAACAGCTGCATCATTTGACATTTTTATATTAGACAAGGTAGATTGCAACATGTCCTTTTGACCAGGGATTGCTAAGGAATTCCACATAGATATTGTCACATTCATCTTCTTCATATTTTTAATAATATTGAAAGGTGGAGTGACGCTTACCTTCTGGTGTGACTTTGTTGTTATATGGAGCCTAATCAGACTCGGAGGTTATATTTACCCCACTTTTATCAGCGCGGTTTCCCCCCAAATTCCTACGGGGTCAAGGGGCAGCACCCCTTGCGGGGGTTTGGGGGCAGCGCCCCTTGCGGGGTCCAGGGGCAGTGCCCCTGGCGCGTTCCCTGTCGCGATACAGGGCAGGGTTGAGGGGCAGCGGCCCCATGGGGGTCGGGGGCAACGCCCCCAAAACCTCACACAATTTTTTATTATTTTATAATGCACCGGGAGTTAATTTTTTCATTGACCGACATAAGAAAACCCTATTTTGTAACCGACAAAAAGCTTGATAAAAAGCGGCTAAGGGTTAGGGTTTTGATATTGTATTGTAGCATTTTGCAGTGGTATTGAGTTGCAGGGATTGCTGATTGTAATCGGTTTGATTTACTGAATATTAATATTGGACTTTCTGTTTGGTGGATGTAGCCTGAGTTTGGGTGAACCACGTTAAAAATTGTCTCTCGCTATTATTATTTCTATGTATTTCTATTTCTCTGTTTACTCTTTATTTGCATTTAATTGATATCTTCTGCTGGCTAACCCTAACAAGTGGTATCAGAGCGGGTTGTGTTCAATTATCGTCTGCAGGAAAGTCTCACGGTTGAGTGGGAGCAATGGCAGACGAGGGTAAAATGAAGGTTGATAAATTCAATGGGCAGAACTATCAGTTATGGAAGATGCAGATGGAGGATTACCTCTATCAAAAGGATTTATGGAGGCCGTTGGAAGGAGTAGCCAAGAAACCGGCAACAATGTCTGATGAGGATTGGAATCTTCTTGACAGAAAGGCACTGGGAACCATTCGGTTGTGCCTGGCACCATCGGTGACATTCAATATAACAGAAGTGAAGACAACAGATGGTCTGATGAAAGCTTTGGCAAAATTGTATGAAAAACCCTTAGCCTCAAATAAGGTATTTCTCATGAAGCAGTTGTTTAATTTGAAAATGGTTGAAGGTGGATCTGTGATAGGTCATTTAAATGAATTTAATACGATTGTCAGTCAATTGACTTCTGTAAATGTAAAATTTGATGAAGAAGTTAGAGCTCTCTTGATATTATGTTCATTGCCTGAAAGCTAGGATAGTTTGGTAATGGCGGTTAGTAACTCTGTTTCTGGTTCAAATACCCTAAAATTTGATGATGTTGTTGGTGTTATTTTGAGTGAGGAAATTCGTAAGAAAAGCTCAGGTGGATCCAAATCAGGTAGTGTTTTGAGTGCAGAAAGTAGGGGCAGATCAAAGGAGAGAGGAAAAGGTTCTGGAGGTCATGGGAAGTCATGAGGAAAATTAAAGGACAAAAGATCCCAAACCAGAGGACAGAAGGATTGCTGGTACTGTGGAAAACTAGGTCATCTGAAGAAATATTGCTGGTTTCGGAAGACTAAAGAAGGAGACAAACAAGAAGGCAATAAGGAAGCAAATGTGGTAAGCAATAAGTCTGAAGATGATGCTTTGATTCTTTCCCTAGATAATGCTGATGATTCATGGGTTTTAGATTCAGGGGCCTCATTTCATGCTACGCCCCATAGAAGTTATTTCCTTGATTATGTCCAAGGGGATTTTGGGCTGGTTTATTTGGGAGATAACGAACCCTGTCAGATTGTTGGAAAGGGAAGAATCAAAATTAAGTTGCAGAATAGAAATCATTGGCTACTACAAGAGGTAAGGCATGTTCCAAGGCTCAGTAGGAATTTAATTTCAGTAGGGCAGCTAACTGAACAAGGTTGCACTGTTACATTTACTGATAAAAATTGGGAGGTTTCAAAAGGTGCCTTAGTAGTAGCAAAAGGTGTGAAAGTAGGCACCTTATATCTTTGTACAGGTCATACTGTTCCTTCTACTTTAGCTATTACAGAGAAAAAACAAATAGGTTCAGGAACAGTTGCTGCAGGTTTGCAGGAAGAGACTGGAAAAGTTGCTGCAGGTTCTGAGACAACACTGTGGCATAACAGACTTGGGCATATGAGTGAAAAAGGTATGAAGGTACTTCATTCTAAGAAAGTTTTACCAGGTCTGAAATGTATTAATATGGATTTCTGTGAAAGTTGTGTGTATGGAAAACAAAAGAGAGTCAGTTTTCTTAAGGATGGGAAGCAAAAGAAAAATGAAAAGTTGGAGCTTGTGCATATAGATGTATGGGGACCAGCTCAGGTATCTTCTCTTGGTGGCTCTCAGTATTATGTTACATTCATAGATGATGCAACTAGGAAGGTCTGGATTTATTTTCTTAGATAGAAATCTGATGTATTTGAAACATTTAAGAAATGGAGAAGCTTGGTTGAGAATGAGACGGGTAAAAGATTAAAATGTCTCAGATCTGATAATGGTGGTAAGTATTGCAGCAAAGAATTTGAAGATTATTATTCCTTTAATGGAATTCGTAGGCAGAAAATGGTTCCAAGGACTCCACAAGAAAATGGAGTGGCTGAACGCATGAATAGGACAATAATGGAGCGTGCAAGGACCATGAGATTGCATGCTGGGCTGCCTTTAAACATGTGGGCAGAGGTTGTCAACACTGCTGTATATTTAATTAACAGAGGTCCTTCAGTTCCTTTGGGCTATGGTATTCCAGAGGAAGCATGGACAGGCAAGAAGGTGAGTTATTCTTTTCTGAAAACCTTCAGCTGTGAAGCATTTGCACATATAGATTCTAAAAATAGAACCAAGCTGGATGCGAAATCAAAAAAGTGTACCTTCGTTGGATATGGGATTAATGAATTTGATTATAGGCTTTGGGATTTTGAAAATCAAAAAATTGTGAGAAGCAGGGATGTTATATTCAATGAGAAGGTGTTGTACAAAGATCAGTTGCAGCAGCATGAGAAGAAAGAAAAGGATTATGTGGTGCTGAACGATACTCCAAATAGTGATGTTCCAGCGGTTCCTCATGCTCCGCAACAGCAACCAGAAATACCACAAACTCCAGTGAATGTTAGACTGTCAACAAGGATCAATAGACCTCCTGAAAGGTTTTCTCCCTCTTTGTATTCTATTTTGTTAACAGATGCTGGTGAACCTGAAGGGTATGATGAAGCTATGCAGGTGGATACACAGGTTCAGTGGGAGCTAGCAATGAAAGGAGAAATGGACTCCTTGCTGAAAAATCAGACTTGGGAATTATGTAAGTTACCTACAGGAAAAAAGGCTTTACCAAATAAATGGGTTTACAGGCTAAAAGAGGAAGATGGAGGTAAGAAAAGATTTAAGGCTAGGTTAGTTGTAAAAGGATTTGCACAGAAAAAGGGCATTGATTTTGATGAGATATTTTCTCCAGTTGTCAAGATGACTTCTATTCGTACTGTTTTAAGTATTGTGGCTGCTGAAGATTTACATTTGGAACAGCTAGATGTTAAAACTGCCTTTCTCCATGGTGATTTGGAGGAGGAGATCTATATGGAACAGCCCCTAGGATTTGAGGTCAAAGGTAAGGAGAAACTAGTGTGCAGATTGAAGAAGAGTTTGTATGGCCTGAAACAAGCACCTCGGCAATAGTATTTGAAATTTGACAGTTTTATGGCTAAGCAAGGCTACAGTAGGTGTAATTCTGACCATTGTGTTTATTTTAAGAGGTTAGATAATGACAGCTACATTATTTTATGTTTATATGTTGATGACATGCTTATAGCTGGGTCTAACATGGATCACATAAGAGAGTTAAAACAGCAGTTGGCACACTCATTTGATATGAAGGATTTGGGGGCAGCAAAATAAATCCTTGGTATGAAAATTTGCAAAGATAGGCTGAACAGAAAATTGACTCTATCTCAGGCTGCTTATGTTGAAAAGGTGTTGCAGAGATTCCACATGGAGAATGCAAAAGCTGTCAGCACACCTTTGCCTAGTCATTTGAAATTGACTAAGGACATGTGTCCTAAGACACAAGAGGAGGAAGAGTAAATGTCCAAGGTACCATATGCTTCAGCTGTAGGCAGTTTAGTGTATGCCATGGTATGCACGAGACCGGATATTGTACATGCTGTAGGAGTCGTTAGCAGGTATATGAGTCATCCCGGATTAGAGCATTGGAATGCGGTAAAATGGATTCTCAGGTATTTGAGAGGTACATCCAATAAACACTTATGTTTTGGGGGCTCTAATACTGATTTAGCAGGTTATGTAGACTCAGATTTGGCAGGAGATATTGATACCAGGCGGAGTACTACAGGTTATGTCTTTACTGTAGGTGGAACAGCGGTAAGTTGGATTTCCAGGTTGCAAAAGGTGGTTGCTTTATCCACCACAGAGGCAGAATATGTAGCTGCAACAGAGGCAAGCAAGGAGATGATATGGCTACAATCTTTCATGAATGAATTGGGCACACAATAGGTTAACAGTTATTTGTTTACAGACAGCCAGAGTGCCATACATCTTGTAAAGAATTTTGCCTTGCATTCAAAGACCAAACACATACAGTTGAGGTATCACTTCATTCGGTCAGTGTTGGATGATGGACAGTTATAGCTGGCAAAGATACATACAGATGACAATCCAGCAGATATGTTGACAAAGATAGTGACAAGGGCGAAGCTGAGCTCCTCTTCAGCTTCGGTTGGTCTTCTAGACTAAACACAACAAAAATAGAACAGTAGAGTCCAGGGTGCTTATTTCCAGTGGGAGCTACAAGGTCAGTGGTGTTATGATCAGTCTCCAAGTGGGAGATGATATGGTGTGGAGTCTGATCAGTCTCCAAGTGAAAGATTGTTGTTATATGGAGCCTAATCAGACTCAGAGGTTATATTTACCCCACTTTTATCAGCGTGGTTTCCCCCCAAATTCCTACGGGGTTAAGGGGCAGTGCCCCTTGCGGGGGTTTGGGAGCAGCGCCCCTTGCGGGGTCCAGGGGCAGCGCCCCTAGCGCGTTCCCTGTCGCGATACAGGGCAGGGTCGAGGGGTAGCGCCCCCGTGGGGGCTCGGGGGCAACGCCCTCGAAACCTCACACGGTTTTTTATTATTTTATAATGCACCGGGAGTTAATTTTTTCATTGACCGACATAAGAAAACCCTATTTTCTAACCGACAAAAAGCTTGATAAAAAGTGGCTAAGGGTTAGGGTTTTGATATTGTATTGTAGCATTTTGCAGTGGTATTGAGTTGCAGGGATTGCTGATTGTAATCGGTTTGATTTACTGGATAATAATATTGGACTCTCTGTTTGGTGGATGTAGCTCGAGTTTGGGTGAACCATGTTAAAAATTGTCTCTCGCTATTATTATTTCTGTGTATTTCTATTTCTCTGTTTACTCTTTATTTGCATTTAATTGATATCTTCTACCGGCTAACCCTAACAGACTTTGTAGCAGCAGTATCAACCTGCAAATGAGGTTGTTCCCTTGTAGTTGCTTGAGTTTTTCTTTGCAAAATATGGGAAATCTAGGATGTAGATGCATTAGCAGGGCCTTTTGCTTTTTTTGCTACTTGATCTATCTCATAACTCCTCTTTTTGGCTCTTGTATTTTCTGCAACTAAGGCGTCATCTCTATTCATGCCACATAATTCACCTTCTTGCCAATTTATGAAGGCAAAATCACTCTGAGGTCACTCTTGTTGTTGCATAGCCCCATCATTAGGTGTGTTTGGCTGTGAGACTGCAACATTTTACACCATCTGAGCATGATTTATCACCCCATTTGACCAGGTTGCCTGATTATGTGGCTGATTGCATGGAAAACACCATTCCTATTCCGCTACAAGATTATTCTAAATAGGGACAAGGTCCCTAACTACATTAACAGGTGCTAGATTGTAAGGCTAAAAAGGCCTCTGGTTGACATTCTACCTAGTACCCTAGTATTTGCCTTGATATGGAGGCCTGTTTGCTTGGTATGGCTAATTCTGCCCTTCACTAGGTTGCTGATAAGACTATTTGTTCTGGGACTGCTTCTTTTTTATGTTTATCAACTCATTTCCAAAAGTTTGCAGGATGTTCTCTATTTTGTGTTGGTTGCTTTTTATCTCTCTTAACTCTTGTGATGAGCTAGAAGCAAGATTTTCATAATTGGTAGTATTTGGCAATGCTGCTATAACAGGTAAGGGGGCAAAAGATGGGATTGGCAAAGGCATTGAAGTTTGAATCTTGGGGAAAATGTGCATTGGTAGTCTAGGCACTATTTTCCTAGCTTGAATAAGGTTATTTTCCACTCTAATAGCTATTTTATATGCATTTGGTAAACTTGTACCTCTCAATGATTGTATCATTACTGAAATATCACTATTTAGAGCCTTCAAAAAATATAAAAAAGTATATTCTAATGGAGGCCTTACCATGGCAGGAATTCTATCCCACGTCTTCTGGAATCGGAAGTTGAAGTCCATCATTTTCTCCTGAGGAACTCTTTTTATTGTTGTCATATTCAACCAATGACAAGTTGTCTGACTTATCTTGAAATAGCTTGTTTAATTTATCACCCAGATCATCCCAGGTTCCTATGGTTTGCACTTGTAAACTCCTGAACCATTGTAATGCCTTTCCTTTAAAAGAGGCAGCTAGCAGCCTGATGGCTACATTTTCTTGGGTGACATGATAAACTCCACATAAAGAAGCTACATCTCTAATATGCTCTATTGGGGTAGTTTGATCCTCACCAATGAAATAAAGAAGGCTCTTCAAAGTTGCCATGGGTATGTTGTCGTGTACTATCAAATTTAATGGGTTACCCCCATCAAAAGCTACAAATGGCTGATTTCTTACCATTGGGACAGCTAGAGGTGGGTTTGCTTGAGCCGGTATAAGTACTACAAGTGTTGTTGGCCTAAAACTTGGTGGAGTTGATTGTAGTCTTTTGGAAACTTGAGTCCTTACCTCAGCTCTCCCCTGCCTTCTAGGTGGAGACAACTACAAGTAATCAAATGAACTTGAACTTTGAGTTTGAATTTTTCTCATAAAATGTAATAGCAGCATTGGTCTACTTGTTCTTCCTTAGTATGAGTCGCCAGATATGTAGGTTTTAACCTCTTACAGGTCTAAAAATCACTGGCTACACATCAAAACCAACAATAATAATAGTAGTGTCCCACAGGGTGTGCCAAAAACTATTGTCTCTCATATTTGCATCCTTGCTGCAGTTGTTAAACTTTAGCAATCTGGAGAAATATGGGAATGATCTCAAAGTGTGGGACCTTACAAAATGAGAGCAAACCTCTGGAGAAGGCCATTTTCCTTAATTGGTTATCACCTAAAATCTACTAGATCTTCAGAGGAAAAGCGAGAAGGGATGCTTTAAAATAAAAAAATGAAACAGAAATCTTAAAAATAGAGGGGTGATTCACCAAGTTGAATAGAAGAACCCTCATAGTACTAATAAAATGCACAACATAACTAGATACAACAAGTAGACATACACAGATTTAACTGATTCTAGTAGAGGTAAGAAACACAATGATTGAGAGGAACAAAGATGTTCACAAACAATCACATGTAGATTTACACTAAAACTAAAATCAATGAAAGAGGTAAAAATAACTTGCATATATTCAATAAGAAGGCATAGTTACAATAGCAGAAAGCTCTATTTGGAAACAAAAAGCCTCAATGCAAAAAAAATTTCTAACGCTATTTAGATCTCATGCTATGCATATATAGCATTTCAATCTGACCTAAATCGGTTACAAAAAATACGCTCCATGAGCTGTAACAGAAAAATATCTATCTGAAGGGAAGTCCATCTACAAGAATTCATGGCAAAAATATATCTAGAATAAGGGCCGATGTAAAATATTTTGAGTATTTAATTTATGCTGCTGAATCATCGATTTGCAACAATGAATCGGTGGAAGATATTCTGGGCATTGAATGCGAGCAGCTTCAATGGTTATCTTCAACAAGAAATATATGAAATATCTGAAACATGGCGGTTTAAGAGATATTTTTAGTCATCAATGCGAGCTACTGAACATCTTTGTGCAGCAATGAATGCAACAAATATCTGCGCCTTGCCCAAAAAATGATCATTTAAACATCCAGCTGCCAAAACATGCAAATCCAAATCCAAAATTGAAAGTGAGAATATTCCCCTAAAAAGCTCGCTAAATGAAAGAGGAGGTAAAAACAAGCATTTTTCCCTTTTGTAGCATGTAGAAATTCACCAGGATGTGCAAGATATTTGCAGTCAAAGCTGCGGTCAATTGCTTGTGTATATCACTTTGCATCTTCAACCAGAAATGGCATCGAAATTGGCCTTTGAAGTGGCTTTGTATATGCATTTGAATATGTAGATGCATTCATTCCTGCGGACCTCAAATGATTATCCACTATGTTTGATTCATCAAGACAAGTCCGGCTTGCATCTTTCCCTTTGTACACTCCTTTGCATATCACATATACAATCGCAACATATAAGAAAAACATACATACAATTACACCCCATATACAACTATTGCTTTTGACCTTTGTTTATGACATTTGTATTTATGACTTGTATATTACTACCATACAAAGCGAACATACAAACAAGGATGCATACAAGGTATCTACCTTTATAGACCAGATTGCATCTTTTATCAGGTCCAGGCCTTGTATCTCTAGAATGGATATCACATATACAAGGACTTCTACATACAACTCGCGGACCCCAAAATGACTATTAGCTACATTTGATTCCCAATCGGGTCCAAACCTTGCATGTCTCTCTTTGTATCTATCCTTTGTGTATCGCATATACAATGTGAAATATACAAACAAAAATGCATGCATTCCCTATACATTGTAAAACTTCATTTCGGCATATACATGTAACCTTTGTATATCGCATTGTATATGACCCTATGTATGTCCAAACATACAATGTGAAACATAAAAAGTAATATTGCATACAAACCTTGGATACAAACATGCATATGAACTTGTACCTGCCCTTTGTATGTGCGATTGGTGGGCCGTAGGCTTTGTATCTTTTTGCTTGTGTATAAACTTTGCATCTTCCTCTTTGTATCTCTTCTTTGCATGTGCAAACATACAATTGCAAATATACAATTGGCGGACCCCACCCTTTGTATCTTTTCTTGTAACTTTTCCTTATATGTGCACTTTGCACATTTTGTTTGTATATCGGCGATGTACATTTACCTTATGTATCCATGATATACAACTTGATATACATTCATCCTTGTATGTCGCCAATATACAAAAGCCTTTGTATCTCTGCTTGCATATTTTCTTTGCATCTTCCGATTGTATCTTTTCCTTTGCATGTGCGATTGTACATTTGAACATACAATGTGAACATACATTCATCCCTGCATTCCACCCCTTGCATATTCCCTTTGTATATTTCCTTGTATCTCGCCGATGTATATTACCTTTGCATATGTGAACATAAAATGGCAAATGTACATGCAAATATATATTCAAAAATGCATATATAAAAACGAAGTATAAAATTGAGAAATCTCTGTGATGGAAAATACTTGAAGCTAAAATATTTCTAGGTTTTTTTGGGTTTTTGGCAAAGATTCTCATGGTGAAATTTTTAGGATTTTCTATAAGGTACAACATGAATATTTGAAGGATCTAAGCCATGTAGGGTCATTTTCTAAAGGATTTTCAAGGAAAATACAAGATGAACTATTAAACTCTAAACTGAGGAAAATAGGTCAACAATTATTAGGAAGGGTTGTTACCCAACCTAGTTTAGTGCATAACCAGTTCCAACATTTGAAAGTGAATTGACAATTGAGTAGGATGTGGTATGTTGTTTCCTGCTCCTCATATAGGGGCATCTACTAGGTCCCTCAAATCCCATTTTAGTAAACCTTTCTGCTGTTAGTATTTTCTTCTATAAAGCTAGCCATAAGAACATTCCAACTTTTGGGAGGTAGCTCTTATCCCAACAAAATCTAAGTGCTATTGTCATTTTAGGTCTAAGCTGTTTGATTAAAATTTTATATCCCTCTCTTGTGTTGTAGACTCCTGATTTGGAACCATCCCATACCAATCTATCAGTGCCTTTTATGAGGGATACATTCCTCTCATTGAGTATATCGAGTAGTTTCTTTTTATCACTATCTGGGATGTTCCCATTCATTTTTTGGGGGCACTTATGTTGGTTTGAAAATAGGGTTTTTTATGTCTGCCAATAGAAAAAAAGCTCCCGACAGCTTTATAAAATAATAAAAGTCCTTTGAGGTTTCGGGGTTGCTTATGTCAGTTACAAAATAGAGTTTTTTATGTCAGCCAATAGAAAAAAATAACTCCTAGTGCCTTTATATATTTAAGGTTTCGGGGGCGCTTATGTCGGTTACAAAATAGGAATTTTTATGTCAACTAATAAAAAATAACTCCGGGTGCCTTTATAAAATAATAAAAGTCATTTGAGGTTTCGGGTGCGCTTATGTCGATTATAAAATAGGTTTTTTTATGTCAACCAATAGAAAAAAAACTCCCAGCGCCTTTATAAAATAATAAAAGTCATTTGAGGTTTCGATGGAGCTTATATCGATTACAAATTAGAGTTTTTTATGTCGACCAACAGAGAAAAATAACTACTAGTGCATGAATAAAGTAATAAAAGTTGTTTGAGCTTTCAAGGGTGCTTATGTCAGTTACAAAATAGGGTTTTTGATGTTAGTCAATACAAAAAAAGTAGCTCCCGATGCCTTTATAAAATAATAAAAGTCTTTTGAGGTTACGAGGGCACTTATGCAAGTTACGAAATAGGGTTTTTTATGTCAGCTAATAGAAAAAAATAGCTTTCAACGCCTTTATAGAATTAAAAAAATCGTTTGACGTTTTGAGGACGCTTATGTCAGTTACAAAATTGGGTTTTTTATGCCAGCCAATAGAAACAAATAACTCCTGGCGCTTTTATATAACAATTAAAGTCGTTTGAAGTTTTAGGGTTGCTTATGTCAATTACAAAATAGGGTTTTTTATGTCATCCAATAGAAAGAAAATAATTCTCTGTGCCTTTATAAAATAATAAAACTCATTTGATGTTTTCAGGGTGCGTATGTTAGTTGCAAAATAGGGTTTTCTATGTTGGCTAATAGAAAAAATAGCTTCCAGTGCCTTAACAAAATAATAAAAATCATTTGAAGTTTTAGGGGCGCTTATGTCAGTTACAAATAGGGTTTTGTATGTCAGCCAATAGAAAAAAAATAGCTTCTAGCATGTTTATTAAATAATAAAAGTCATTTGAAATTAGGGCCGCTTCTGTCAGTTACAAAATAGGGTTTCTTATGTTGGCCAATTGAACAAATATCTCCCGGTGCCTTTATAAAATAGTAAAAGTTGTTTGAGGTTTCGGGGATGCTTATGTCAATTACAAAATAGGGTTTGTTATGTTAGCCAATAGAAAAAAATAACTCCCAGTGCCTTTAAAAAATGATAAAAGTCATTTGAGGTTTCGGGGGCGCTTATGTTGGTTACAAAATAGGTTTTTTTTATGTCTACCAATAAAAAATAGCTTCTGATGCTTTTATAAAATAATAAAAGTCATTTGAGGTTTCAGGGACACTTATTTTGATTACAAAATAGAGGTTTTTATGTCAGCCAATAGAAAAAATAACACTTGACACCTTTATAAAATAACAAAAGTCATTTGAGGTTTTGAGGGTGCTTATGTAGGTTACAAAATAGAGTTTTTTATGTAGGCCAATAGAAAAAATAACTCTCGTTTCCTTTACAAAATAACAAAAGTCATTTAAGGATTTGGGGGCACTTATGTTGGTCACAAAGTAAGATTTTTTTATGTCAGCCAATAGAAAAAAAAAACTCCTGACTCCTTTATAAAATAATAAAAGTCATTTGAGATTTCAGGGGTGCTTATGTTGGTTACAAAATAGGGTTTTTTATATCAGCCAATAGAAAAAAATAACTCCCAATGCCTTTATAAAATAACAAAAGTTGTTTGAGGTCATGGTGGTGCTTATGTGAGTTACAAAATAGGGTTATTTATGTCAGACAAAAAAAAATAGCTTCCGATGCCTTTATAAAATAATAAGTCATTTTAGGTTTCAGTGGCGCTTATGTCGGTTACAAAATAGGGTTTTTTATGTTGGCCAATAGAAAACAATATCACTCGGTGCCTTTATAAAATAATAAAAGGTATTTGAGGTTTCAGGGGCGCTTATGTCGGTTACAAAATTAGGTTGTTTATGTCAACCAATAGAAAAAAATTAACTCCCGTCACCTTCATAAAATAATAAAAGTCATTTGAGGTTTTGAGGTGCTTATGTCAGTTAAAAAATAGGGTTTTTTATGTTGGCCAATAAAAAAAATAGCTCCCAACACCTTTATAAAATAATTAAATTTGTATGAGGTTTCGGGGGCTCTTATGTCAGTTACAAAATAGGGTTTTTTAATTCAGCCAATAGAAAAAAAATAACTCCCAGTGCCTTTATAAAATAACAAAATTCGTTTGAGGTTCCAACGGCGCTTATGTCAGTTACAAAATAGGCTTTTTTTTAGGTCAGCCAATAGAAAAAATAAACTTACGACACCTTTATAAAATAATAAAAGTCGTTTGAGGTTTCGGGGATGCTTATGTTAGTTACAAAATAGGGTTTTTTATGTCATCCAATAAAAAAATAACTCCTGGTGCCTTTATAAAATAATAAAAGTCATTTGATGTTTCAGGGGCGCTTATGTCAGTTATAAAATAGGTTTTTTTATGTAGGCCAATAGAAAAAAATAACTCCTATCTCCTTTATAGAATAATAAAAGTCATTTGAGGATTCGGGGGCACTTATGCCTGTTACAAAATAGGGTTTTTTATGTCAGTTAATAGAAAAAAAAAAAAAACTCATGACTCATTTATAAAATAATAAAATTCGTTTGAGGTTTTGATGGTGCTTATGTCAGTTACAAAATAGGATTTTTTATGTTGGCCAATAGAAAAAAAATAGGTCCCGGTGCCTTTATAAATTAATAAAAGTTATTTGAGGTTTCGGGGGCACTTATGTCAGTTACAAGATATGGTTTTTTATGTTGGGAAATAGAAAAAATTAACTCCTAGCACCTTTATAAAATAATAAAAGTTGTTTTTATGTTTTGGGGACGCTTATGTAAGTAACAAAATAGGGTTAATATATTGGCCTATATAGAAAAAAATAATTGTCGGTGCCGTTATAAAATAATAAAAGTCATTTGAGGATTCACGGGTGCTTATGTGGGTTACAAAATCAAGTTTTTTATTTTGGTCAATAGAAAAAATAACTCTCGACTCCTTCATAAAATAATAAAAGTCATTTGAAGTTTCGAAGCCGCTTATGTCAGTGAAAAATACTATTTTTTATGTCAGCCAATAAAAAAACTCCTATGCCTTTAAAAAATAATAAAAGTCATTTGAGGTTTCAGGGGTAGTTCTGTCAGTTACAAAATAGGGTTTTTTATGTAGGCCAATAGAAAAAAATAACTCCCATCTCCTTTATAAAATAATAAAAGTCATTTGAGAATTGGGGGGCACTTATGTAGATTACAAAATAGGCTTTTTTATGTTGTCCAATAGAAAAAAATAACTCCCAGCTCCTTTATAAAATAATAAAAGTCATTTGACGTTATGGGGGTGCTTATGTTGGTTACAAAATAGTATTTTTTATGTCTGCCAATAGAAAAAAAACAACTTTTAGCACCTTTATAAAATAATCAAAGTCATTTGAGATTTTAGGGACGCTTATGCCAGTTGGAAAATAGGGTTTTTCATGTCAGCCAATACACCAAAATAACTCTCGACAACTTTATAAAATAATAAAAGTTGTTTGAGGTTTCGGGGGCACTTATGTAAGTTAAAAAATAGGGTTTTTATGTTGGCCAATAGAGAAAAATAACTCAGGGTACCTTTATAAAATAATAAAAGTCATTTGAGGATTCGAGGATGCTTATGTCAGTTACAAAATAGGGTTTTTTATGTCGGCCAATAAAAAATTAACTCTCGGCACTTTTATAAAATAATAAAAGTTGTTTGAATTTTTGAGGGTGCTTATGTTGGTTACAAAATAGGGTTTTTTATGTCTTCCAATAGAAAAAAATAGCTCCTGGTGCCTTTATAAAATAATAAAAGTCATCTGAGGTTTTAGGGGTGCTTATGTCAGTTACAAAATATGATTTTTTATGTCAGCCAATAGAAAAAAAATAGCTCCTCGTGCCTTTATAAAATAATAAAAGTCTTTTGAGGTTATGTCGGTTACAAAATTGGAATTTTTATGTCAGCCAATAAAAAATGACTTTGGGTGCCTGTATAAAATAGTAAAAGTTGTTTGAGATTTTGGGTGCGCTTATGTCAGTTACAAAATACGGCTTTTTGTGTTAGCGAATAGGAAAAAATAACTCCCAACGCCTTTATAAAATAATAAAAGTCGTTTGAGGTTTCAGTGGAGCTTATATAGATTATAAATTAGAGTTTTTTATGTCATCCAATAGAAAAAAATAACTCCTGACAACTTTGTAAAATAATAAAAGTCATTTGAGGTTTCGGGGGTGCTTATGTCGGTTACAAAATAGGGTTTGTTATGTCAGCCAATAGAAAAAAAATAACTCCCGATGCATTTACAAAATAATAAAAGTCATTTTAGGTTTTTGAGGCAATTATGTCGGTTAGAAAATAGGGTTTTTGATGTCGGTCAATAGAAAAAAAGTAGCTCCTGACACCTTTATAAAATAATAAAAGACTTTTGAGGTTTCGGTGGTACTTATGTTGTTTACAAGATAGGGTTTTTTATGTCAGCTAATAGAAAAAAAAATAGTTTTCGATGCCTTTAGAAAATAATAAAATTCATTTGAGGTTTTGAGGGCACTTATGTTGGTTACAAAATAGAGTTTTTTTATGTTGGACAATAGAAAAAATTAACTCTCGATGCCTTTATAAAATAATAAAAGTGTTTGAGGTTTTGAGGTGGCTTATGTTAGTTACAAAATAGGGTTTTTTATGTCAGCCAATAGAAGGAAAATAACTCTCGGTGTCTTTATAAAATAATAAAAGTCATTTGAGGTTTCGGGGGTGCTTATGTTAGTTACATTATGGGGTTTTCTATGTCGGCCAATAGAAAAAAATACCTCCCGGTGCCTTTATATAATAATAAAAGTCATTTGATGTTTCACGGGCACTTATGTTGGTTACAAAATAGGGTTTTTTATGTCGGCCAATAGAAACAAATGGCTCTTGGTAGCCAGCTTACTGCAGGTGCTGATGTTTGTGTTACTGTTGCCCCTTATGTTAATCCATCCTATCATAAGGTTATTTACAATGGTGAAGATGAAAGTAGTAATAGCATTGTCTATCCTTCTTCTCATCCCTCTCATTCCCAGCATCCACTTGCAATGGTGCAAGGGCATGGTTCATCTTTGAGTTCATCACCAGTGAGTACTTCCTTGCCAGATATAGTCAATGTCTCTCAAATGGCTGGAGCAAGCAAAGATTGCAGTGGAAAGGAGATTCGGTCCAGGCAATCCAAGAAATCTAATTAACACCTTTCGTTGATATGGCTTTAAAGCAAAGGGGGAAACTGGGATTTCAGTTTTGATATCAGCTAATAATTGAAGTCCTACATTGCTGGATATGAAGAGGTATATTTATTGAAGTTATCACAGAGACCGACTGTATTCAG
Organism: Cunninghamia lanceolata; assembly: GCA_027924645.1. Classification (NCBI taxonomy): domain Eukaryota; kingdom Viridiplantae; phylum Streptophyta; class Pinopsida; order Cupressales; family Cupressaceae; genus Cunninghamia; species Cunninghamia lanceolata. The sequence goes on from BSBN01000582.1 coordinate 6,364,640, forward strand.
TATCATGAACTTGAATAAAATTTTCCTAGTATTTCTGTGAGCAAGGATTATTTGCTTCCAAACATGGTAGATCTTGGCACATTTGAAGGCTAAGAAAAATATTTTACTTCAATAAAAAAATTTTAGTATTTTCGTGATTAAGGATTATTTGCTTCCAAATATGGTAGATATTGGGACATTTGAAGGGTAAAATAATAATAATAATAATAAAAGTCATTTGAGTTTTTGGGGGAGCTCATGTCAGTTACAAAATAGGGTTTCTTATGTCATCCAATATAAAAAAATATCTCCCGGTGCCTTTATAAAATAATAAAAGTCATTTGAGGTTTCAGGGGCACTTATGTCGGTTACAAAATAGGGGTTTTTGTGTCGGGCAATAAAAAAAAAACTCCCAGTGCCTTTTAAAAATAATAAAAGCCATTTGAGAACACAAATATTTTGGGAGTGTGTGCGCGGGAGCTCTATGCAATCCCGCGACCTATAGGAGGTCAGGCTCTGCATGTGTTTGTTCCCTATTGCATTAATTTTTTTTGCATATCAGGCTATGCGGGGCTGTTTACAGCAAGGGGTGGGGGCTTTTAGCTTTCGGTGGGTATTGTTTTCTTGAGTGTGTGTATTGTTCGGTGCAGGTGTGGGGTGCGAGGGCTTGAGGGGATTTTCTAATGGCAAGGTATGTACCTTTGGGTGAGACGTCGGGGGATGCTACTATGGCAAAGGTTGGTGACATGTTTCCTCATTCATGCCTGCTTGATGTTGGGGTTTTTACCACTGGTGCTTTGAAATTGCACAAGATAAATGGATGCTTGGAAAGAGCTCAAGTTTGTCTGATACTGGTGATTCAAACAATGGCAGTAGCCAAGGACTAGGAGTATTATAACAAACATGTTTTAATCTACAAATTTATAGGATCGAGGGTTTCGATGCCTTTTCTAGAACCCTGGATTCGTAAGTCATGGAATCCGAAAGGTGATTTTGAAATCTTGCTAGTTGCGAATAACTTCCTTCTGGTAGATTTTTCATGTATCTCTGATTGTAACAAGGTTTTTGAGGGAGAGCCCTACTTTTATAATCAAGTTGACCTTTTCATCAAGCCTTGGCATGCAGGCTTTAACTTGGCAGAGGAGCTACCCTCAAAGGTGCCGGTGTGGGTTCATTTTCCTCGGTTGCCATTGGAATGTTGGAGACAAAATATTCTGCAATTAATTGCATTGCTGTTGGGGAAGCCTATTGGCCCATCTCAATAAACTCTAGAGAAGTGAATTTTTTCCTATGCCCAGGTCTATATGGAGATTGATCTAAGCCAGCCTCTGCTAGATTCTATTCATCTGACTATTGGGTCTAGCTCCTGGACTCAACAATTAGACTATGAGACTTTACCTTTCAGGTGTCGGCTGTGCCATAAGTATGGCTATCTTCAAAGGAGGTACCCTCATCCCTCGAGTACTGGAGGTTCAGATAATGTGAAGGCTCCATCTAATCCAAGGGCAGAAAAGGGTAAAGCACCCATGCAGGTGGTGGTACTAGAAAAAGATGGTTTTGTGCCAATTAAGGCACGAAACAAGAATCAGGGTTAGAAGAGGACTCTTCGGGATCATCAAGAGGAGACTTTTAACAAGTTTGAAGCTTTGGATGAATTAGTCCATGAGGAGGGGGTTTCTTTTGACATGCATGTTAAAGCTTCTCCTTTAGTTGATCATAATTCTGAGTCTTTGCCTATCACCACCTCGGTCGTAGTTTCTATGGTGGCTTCTGGGGTGGTGATGGATTCAATTGCTCCTCCCCCCGATGCTAGGTTTGGGGACTCTTGTGATTTGGTGGAAACCCCTTGGCCTCTTTGGATGTAAGGCTAAGTTTAGCCAGTGGACCAAGTTTGGAAGACTCTAGTAAGAAAAAAGCCCTCTCTTCTTCTCCTATTCTAGGTCTACAACAAACATCCTTGAAAAAGTGTGCTCCTAATAAGCTCCAAAAGGTGGGGAGGAAGAAGGATTAGGAGAAAGTTAAGATGGCTAAAGAGACATTGGTGGAATCTGGGTCAGTGAAGACATTGGATAATCACTTCTCTCACCCTTTGTGATGATTGTGTTATCATGGAATGTAAGGGGTATGAATAGCATCCCTAGACAAAAGGCTATTCGAGACTTGGTTAGTGCTCATTCTCTTAATGTGGTTTTCATCCAGGAGATGAATTTATCTATGGATGGTATGATTCTATGTGTTTCTAAGATTTGAAATAGAAGGTTTTACTAGTGTGGGTGCGCAAGGCAGCTTAGGGGGTCTTGCTTGCCTCTAGGATCCTCGGTGAATTTCTCCTATTTGGTGGATCTCTAGTAGAGTTTCCATTTCTCTCATTACAATTAGTTTGGAGATGGGGGAAAGAATTATTCTTTCTAACATTTATGCTCCAATGGATATCCCTGGTAAGACTCTCTTGTGGTCTCATATCAATCTTCTAAGATCGTTGGATCATTTCCTCCCCTGGATTATGGCAGGTGACTTCAATGCAATTGCCTCCCTCGAGGAGAAAAGTGGAGGTGTGCCTCATTTGGACATCTCTTCTGATCTTCTAAGGGATAATTTGGCTTGGCTCCGAGTTGTGGACATCAAACCTTTGAATGGCATGTTTACTTGTAATAATAGGAGGCTTGGGGATGATGCCATTTCTAAACAATTAGATAGGTTTCTTATTTCCTATTTCTGGGTGAGTGATAAGTGGTTGTCAAGTTTTAAAATTTTAGATTGGCAAGGATTAGACCATTGGCCGATCAAATTCTCTTCCCGTTTGGCTGGTAGTCCTAAGAAACAAACTTTTAGATTTCAACTTATGCGGCTCAGGGAGGAGAGTCTTCCTGACTTGGTTTCTAGTTGGTGGACTGAAGGAAAACCTACTTTTGGTACAACTATGTACTCGTTTGTGAAGAGGCTTCAATATGTGAAGTATAAATTTAAACATTGGAATAAGTATTAGTTTGCCAAAGTGTTTTAGTGGAAAAGGGTTTCCCAGGAGTACTTGGATTCTATTACTACGCAGATTTAGGATTAGGGTCTTGATGCAAATTTAAGTAGGCTTGAGGTTAGTGGAGTTAAAGACATCAAGGAATGGGAGCTTCGTAAAGATTTTTTTCGGAAATAAAAGGCTCATATTGATTAGCTGCAGGAAGGGGATAGGAATACTTCCTTCTTTCATAAATCAGTGAATGCTCGAAGACAAGGTAACTTTATCTCTTCTCTCCACTCTCATGAGGGTTCTATTCTTTCTTCCTCTTCGAGGACCTCTAGTGAGGCGGTTCATTTTTTCTCTACTCTCTTTTTTGAAGATACCCCACCTGCTAGTGAGGAGGAAGCTTCTATCCTGGCTTGTATTCCCTCTCTAGTGACTACGAATATGAATTTTTCTCTTCTTAAACCTATTTCTTTGAAGGAGTTGGAGGATGTGGTGTTTCAGTTGAAAAAAGGAAAGGCTCTTGGTCTTGATGGGATCTTGGTTGAGTTCTTTTAGGAATTTTGGGAAGTCGTCAACCTTGATCTATCGAAGGTGGTGTAGGAGTCTTTTAGGAATAAGTAAATGTGGCGAGCCATGAATGCCACATTTCTTGCTCTTATCCCAAAATGTGAGGGTGTTGATTCTCTCGATCTTTTTCGACCAATTGCTTTGTGCAATGTGGTGTATAAAATCTTTACAAGCTAATTGTTGAATATTTGAAACCATGTCTAGATAAGTTGATCTCGAAGGAACAAGGGGGCTTTGTTGTGGGTAGATAGATTTTGGATGGAGTAGTTATTACGGTTGAGACTATTCACTCTATGGCCTCTTCTAAGGAAAAGGCTATGTTTATAAAGTTAGACATGGCTAAAGCTTATGACAGAGTTAACTGGGGCTTTTTGATCAAATTTTTTAGAGCCGTCAAGTTTGGTTGTGAGTGGATTGATTGGATCATGAGCTGTGTGAAGACTTCCTCATTTTTTGTTCTCATAAATGAGGAGTCTTCTGATCTATTTGGTGCTTCTAGAGGTCTTCGACAGGGGGACTCCTTATCCCCATATTTGTTCATCTTGATGGTTGAAGGCTTGGGGAGATTCATTAAGTCCCGTGTTATGGATGGGCTCTTTTAGGGATGGAAATGGAGCAATTCTCTTCCTCCTGAAACTCATCTTCAGTTTGTGGATGATACAACTTTGATGGGTGTTGCTAAGGTGGCTGAAGTAGTTGCTTTGCATCAGATTTTGGATTGTTACCTGGCTGCCTCAGGTCAAAGCATTAATGAATGTAAGTCTTACATTTATTTCTTTATTACCCCTAGGCTTATTCATCAACGTATTGCTAGGATCTTAAGGTTTTAGGTGAGGAAACTTCCCTTTATATACCTTGGCATCCCTCTGGATGTGCACCCACTTACCAGGTGTTTTTAGTAGGAAGTGATGGATAAAGTTCATGGGCTGGTTTGTAACTGGACCTATAGATGGTTAACTACAGCTAGAAGAGTTACTCTATTGAAGTCAATGGTACAGGTCCTTCCTTTATACAGGTGCTTTGTGTTGACTGCTCCCTCAAGTTTCATCAAAGATTTTGAGGGCCTCTATCAATAGTTTCTTTGGTTGGCTAATCTCCTTTCAAAGAAGTAAACCTTAATTAAGTGGGAAGTTGTTTACCATCTAAAGAAGGATGGTGGTCTAGGTTTACGTAGGATAGATTGGAATGGATAGGATTTGGTTGCTAAGCTATACTGAAGATGGTGTTCATATCAGCATGAAGATTGAGCCAAGATCCTTACCGTCAAGTACCTTGGGGTGGTGGAGGGAGCTGAGGTGCCTCATTTTAGTCTTTTGGGGAGAGGTTCTATGATCTAGGATACTCTCAAGATGGGGGTTGCGCTGGCTAAACAAGGCATGTTTTGGATCTGCAATAGAGACTCTGATGCTCTTTTTTGGCATGACTCCTGGGATGGCTTCCTGCCTATCCTCTCCTCACTCCCTCACTTGGGGGACTTATGTAGGATTTTTGTTCAGGCTGGTTAGAGAAGAGTGATGGATTTCAAAGCCCCTTAGGCTTTGGGGTAGAATATTGTTTACCAGTGGAAGGATATGTAGGAATGGCCCATGGGCGGATCTTTGGAGGATAGGAGGGAGTTGTCCTCCATTTTAGCTGATAGAGTATGTTGTTCTCTTCCAGAGTTGGATATGCTAGCTTGGGATCCAGATCTAAAAGGGAAGTTCACTGTTGCTTTAGGGTATTGTGTTTTGGATAGACAGGACTGGTGTAGTGCTAAGGTTCCTTGGTGGAAAAATATTTGGAATAAATTCTCTTGGCAAAAATGTAATTTCTTTTCTTGGTTGGTGGTTTATGGCAGGGGTTTGACCTGGGATAACCTCTGTAAGCATGGATTCCAAGGTCCTTTATTATGCTTCTTATGCCTAAGATATGTTGAGACTGTTCCACATCTTTTCTTTTAGTGACCTTTTGCTAGGACTATTTGGCATTTCTAGTGGGGGCCTAGAGTTTGTAGTGCAGACACCCTTCTTCTCTGGAGGAGTTTTGGTGAAACTTTGGGCCCATTCCGGTGAGGACTTCATTTCTGCACACAGCATGGCTAATTGGCCCTAGTCTGATTATATGGCACATCTGGTTAGAGTGCAACCGCAGGGTCTTTCTGGATAAGATGTTGCTGGTGGATCAAGTTTGGTCTCACATTCTTGGGGCTTTGCAAGAGACCTTGTATGCTAAATGTGATATGTTAGCCATGGTGGATCCTAGGGATACTAGAGTGATTCCTAATCTAGGAATTCTCGTTGTGGGTCTCGGAAGGCCCAAGATTGGGTGGAGCAGGTGTTCTAGAAGGAAGGTTTCTAGGGAAGGGCATTGGTTATCTTGTCCCACTGGAGTCTTGAAAATCAATATTGATGGGTTTGCAAGGGGTAACCCTCAGCATGCTAGCATTGGTGGGGTGGGCATAAATAGTTCTGGGGTGGTCATGTTTTTCTTCTCAAAATATAGGGTGCTACACCCTAATAATCTTATGGAGTCCTTGGCTATTCTATTAGCTTTGAAGAAGGCATATGCCATTGGCTAGAATAATATTATCTGTGAGTCAGATTCTTAGATGGTGATAGACTTGATAAAGAGAAGGCAGTTCGATGATGTTAGTTAGTAGCTTGCAGTGGTGGCTAAGCAAATCACCAGTCTTGGAGAATTATTTGATTCTATCATCTTCTCTCATATCCCTCAAGAATGGAATAAGGTGGCTGATGGGTTGGCTAAATGATCTTTTGAGAAGAATGGGACCTGGCTGGTGGATGGTTGGGATAATTCACCTGGCGATCTTGCTCAGGATTAGGTGGACGTGGTCATGGAGAATGTGAGATGTTGCATGACCACTTCTTGATTTCTTGTTTGTTGTCTCTGGGCCTGTTTGGGCCTCTTTCTACTTTTATGCTTTGTACTGCTCTTTTTGATTTATAAAGTTTTTACCCTCTTTTATTAACAAATAAATAAATAAAAATAAAAGCCATTTGAGCTTTCGAGGGGGCTTATGTCAGTTACAAAATAGGTTTTTTTATGTCTACCAATAAAAAAATAGCTCCCAGTGCATTTATAAAATAATAAAAGTGGTTTGAGGTTTCTTGGGCACTTATTTCAGTTACAAAATAGGGATTTTTATGTCAGCCAATAGAAAAAATACCTCCCGATGCGTTTATTAAATAATAAAAGTCATATGAGGTTTCGGGGGTTCTTATGTCAGTTACAAAATAGGGTTTTCTATGTCGGCCAATAGAAAAAATAAATCCTAGCACCTTTATAAAATAATAAAAGTCATTTAAGGTTTTGAGGGCGCTTATGTTGGTTACAAAATAGGGGGTTTTATGTAGGGAAATAGAAAAAATAACTCTCGTTTCCTTTATAAAATAATAAGTCATTTGAGGATTTGGGGGCACTTATGTCGGTTACAAAGTAAGGTTTTTTATGTCGGCTAATACAAAAAAAATAACTCTTGGCTTGTTTATAAAATAATAAAAGTCGTTTGAGGTTTCAGGGGTGCTTATATCGGTTACAAAATAAGGTTTTTTATATCAGTCAATAGAAAAAAAATTTCCCAGTGCCTTTATAAAATAATAAAAGTCGTTTGACGTTTTGACAACGCTTATATCAGTTACAAAATAGGGTTATTTATGTCCTACAAAAGAAAAAAAATAGCTCCCGACACCTTTATAAAATAATAAAAGTTATTTTAGGTTTTAGGGGTGCTTATGTCAGTTACAAAATAGGGTTTTTTATGCTAGCCAATAGAAAAAAATATCTCTTGGTGCCTTTATAATAATAAAATTCATTTGAGGATTCAAGGGTGCTTATGTCAGTTATAAAATAGGGATTTTTATGACAGCCAATAGAAAAAAAATTAACTCGTCACACCTTTATAAAATAATAAAAGTCATTTGATGTTTCAGGGGTGCTTATGTCAGTTAGAAAATAGGGTTTTTTATGTCAGCCAATAGAAAAAAATAGCTCCCAATGCCTTTATAAAATAATAAAAGTTATATGAGGTTTGAGGGGCGCTTATGTCGGTTACAAAATAGGGTTTTTTAAGTCGGCCAATAGAAAAAAAATAAATCCCAGTGCTTTTATAAAATAATGAAAGTCGTTTGAGGTTCTAGTGGGGCTTATGTCGGTTACAAAATAGGATTTTTTATGTCCGCCAATAGAAAAAAATAACTCCCGACACTTTTATAAAATAATAAAAGTCATTTCAGCTTTCGGGGGTGCGTATGTTAGTTACAAAATAGGGTTTTTTTATGTCAACCAATAAAAAAATAACTCATGTTGCCTTTGTAAAATAATAAAAGTCATTTGAGGTTTCTGGGGTACTTGTGTTGGTTACAAAATAGGGATTTTTATGTAGGCCAATAGAAAAAAATAACTCCCGTCTCCATTATAAAATAATAAAAGTCATTTAAAGATTCGGGGGCACTTATGTCAGTTACAAAATGGGGTTTTTTTATGTCAGCCAATAGAAAAAAACAATTCCCAGCTCCTTAATAAAATAATAAAAGTCATTTGAGGTTTTGGGGGTGCTTATGTTAGTTACAAAATAGGATTTTTTAGGTCGGCCAAATAAAAAAATAGCTCCTGACACCTTTATAAAATAATAAAACTTATTTGAGGTTTCAGGGGCGCTTATGTCAGTTACAAAATAGAGTTTTTTATGTTCAGAAATAGAAATAATTAACTCCCGGCACCTTTATAAAATTATAGAAGATGTTTTTAGGTTTTAGGGATGCTTATGTAAGTTACAAAATAGGGTTTCTATATTGGCCAATAGAAAAAAATAACTCTTGGTACCTTTACAAAATAATAAAAGTCATTTGAGAATTCGGTGGCGCTTATGTGGGCTACAAAATAGGGTTTTTTATTTCGGCTAATAGAGAAAATAACTCCTAATGTCTTTATAAAATAATAAAAGTCATTTGAGGTTTCGAGGGCACTTGTGTTAGTTATAAAATAGGGTTTTTTATGTCAGCCAATAAAAAAAACTCCCGATGCCTTTATAAAATAAAAAAAGTCATTTGAGGTTTTGGGGGCACTTATGTCAGTTACAAAATAAGGTTTTTTATGTAGGCCAATAGAAAAAAATAACTGCCATCTCCTTTATAAAATAATAAAAGTCATTTTGAGGATTGGGGGGGCCTTATGTCATATACAAAATAGGGTTTTTTATGTCATCCAATAGAAAAAAAATAACTCCTGGCTCCTTTATAAAATAATAAAAGTCATTTGAGGTTACGGGGGTGCTTATGTCAATTACAAAATAAGATTTTTTATATCAGCCAATAGAAAAAAATTAACTCTCGACACCTTTATAAAATAATAAAAGTCATTTCAGGTTTCGGGGCGCTTATGTCAATTACAAAATAGGGTTTTTATGTCAGCCAATAGACAAAAATAAATCCCAACACCATTATAAAATAATGAAAGTTGTTTGAGGTTTCAAGGGCACTTATGTCAGTTACAAAATAGGGTTTTTATGTCGGCCAATAAAAAAATAATTGTCGGTGCCTTTATAAAATAATAAAAGTCATTTGACATTTCAGCAGCACTTATGTCAGTTACAAAATAATATTTTTTATGTCAGCCAATAGAAAAAAAAACTCCTGGCACCTTTATAAAATAATAAAAGTTGTTTGAGATTTTGGTGGTGCTTATGTCGGTTACAAAATAGGGTTTTTTATGTCATCCAATAGAAAAAAATAACTCCCAGCGCTTTTACAAAATAATAAAAGTGGTTTGAGGTTTCAAGGGTGCTTACGTGAGTTAAAAAATAGGGTGTTTTATGTTAGCCAATTGAAAATAATAACTCCTGGTGCCTCTATAAAATAATAAAATTCATTTGAGGTTTCAAGGGCACTTATGTCTATTACAAAATAGGGCTTTCTATGTAAACCAATAGAAAAAAGATATCTCCTAGTGCCTTTATAGAATAATAAAAGTCATTTGAGGTTTCAGGGGTGCTTATGTCAGTTACAAAATATACGTCGGCCAATTGAAAAAACATAAATTCTAGGGCCTTTATTAAATAATAAAAGTCATTTGAGGTTTCGGGTGTGCTTATGTCAATTACAAAATAGGGTTTTTTATGTTGGCCAATAAAAAAAAAAGTACCCGTGCATTTATAAAATTATAAAATTGATTTGAGGTTTCCAGGATGCTTATGTCGGTTACAAAATAGGATTTTTTATGTCAACCAATAAAAAAAAATAACTCCCGGTGCCTTTATAAAATAATAAAATTCATGTGAGGTTTCGGGGTGGCTTATGTGCATTACAAAATAAGGTTTTTTATGTCAGCCACTAGAAAAAATAACTCCTGACGACTTTATAAATTTATAAAAGGTGTTTGAGGTTTCGGGGGCACTTATGTCCATTACAAAATAGGGTTTTTTTATGTTAGCCAATAGAAAAAAATAGCTCCTAGCGCCTTTATAAAATAATAAAAGTCATTTGAGATTTTCGAGACTGCCTATGTTGGCTATAAAATAGGGTTTTTTATATTAGCCAATAGAAAAAAATAGCTCTTGGAAGCTTTATAAAATAATAAAACTCATTTGAGGTTTCAGTGGCACTTATGTCAGTTACAAAATAGTGTTTTTATGTTGACCAAAAGAAAAATAATAGCTTCCGACGCGTTTATAAAATAATAAGTCATTTGAGGTTTTGGGGGCGCTTATGTCTTATACAAATAGGGTTTTTTTTATGTCAAGGCCAATAGAAAAAAATAACTCCTGGCACCTTTATAGAATAATACAAGTCATTTGAGGTTTCGGGGGCACCTATGTCAGTTATGAAGTAGGTTTTTTTATGTTGGCCAATAGAAAAAAAATCCTGGCACCTTTATAAAATAATAAAAGTCATTTGTTGTTTCGGGGGTTCTTGTGTCGGTTACAAAATAGGATTTTTTAAGTCGTCCAATAGAGAAAAATAACTCCCAGTGCCTTTATAAAATAATTAATGTCATTTGAGGTTTCAAGGTTGTTTATGTCAGTTACAAAATAGGGTTTTTTATGTTGGCCAATAGAAAAAAATAACTCCTGGTGTCTTTATAAAATAATAAAAGTTGTTTGAGATTTTGGGGGTGCTAAAGTTGGTTACAAAATACGGTTTTTATGTTGGCCAATAGAAAAAAATAACTTTCGACACCTTTATAAAATAATTAAAGTCATTTTAGGATTTGTGGGCGCATATGTCGGTTACAAAATAGGGTTTTTTATGTCAGCCAATTAAAAAAATAACTCTCGGTGCCTGTCTAAAATAATAAAAGTCATTTGAGGTTTTGAGTGTGCTTAGTTCGTTTAAAAAATAGGGTTTTTTATGTCGGCCAATAGAAAAAAAATTTCCCCATGCCTTTATAAAATAATAAAAGTTGTTTGAGGTTTTGAGGACGCTTATGTCGGTTACAAAATAGGGTTTTTTATGTCAGCCAATAGAAAAAAATAACTCCCAACGCCTTTATAAAATAATAAAAGTCGTTTGAAGTTTCAGGGGCACTTATGATGGTTACAAAATAGGGTTTTTTATGTCATACAATAGAAAAAAAAAATCTCTTGGTTCCTTTATAAAATAAAAAAAGTAATTTGAGGTTTCAGGGGTGCTTATGTTAGTTACAAAATAGGGTTTTATATGTCAACCAATAGAAACAAAATAGCTCCTAGTGCCTTTACAAAATAATAAAACTCATTTGAGGTTTTGAGCACTTATGTCAGTTATACAATAGGGTTTTTCTATGTTGGCGAATAGAAAAACTAGCTCGCAACGCCTTTATAAAATCATAAAAGTCATTTGAGGTTACAAGGGCACTTATGTCGGTTCTAAAATAGGGCTTTTTATGTCAGCCAATAGAAAAATAATAGCTCCCGGTGAGTTTATAACATAATAAACACCATTTGAAGTTTTAAGGGCATTTATGTTGGTTACAAAGTAGGGTTTTTTATATCGGCCAATAAAAAAAAAACTCCTAGCACCTTGATAAAATAATAAAAGTCATTTGAGGTTTTCGTGGTGCTTATGTCAGTTACAAAATAGTGTTGTTTATATCAGCCAAAAGAAAAAAAATAGCTCCTGATGGCTTTATAAAATAATAAAAGTCATTTTAGGTTTCGGGGGCACTTATGTCAGTTACAAAATAAGGTTTTTTATGTCAGCCAATTGAAAAAAAACATCTCTCAGTGCCTTTATAAAATAATAAAAGTCATATGAGGTTTTGGGGATGCTTATGTCAGTTACAAAATAGAGTTTCTTATGTCAGCCAATAGAAAAAAAATAACTCCTGATGCCTTTATAAAATAATAAAAGTCATTTGAGGTTCTGGGGGCACTTATGTCAGTTACAAAATAGGGGTTTTTTATGTTAGCGAATAGGAAAAAATAACTCCTGACGCCTTTATAAATTAATAAAAATCATTTGAGGTTTCAGGGTGCTTATGTCAGTTACAAAATAGGGTTTTTTATGTTAGCCAATAAAAAAAACTCCTGGTGCCTTTATAACATAATAAAAGTCATTTCAGGTTTTGGGGGTGCTAATGTCAGTTACAAAATAGAGTTTTTTATGTAGGCCAATAGAAAAAAATAACTCCCATCTCCTTTATAAAATAATAAAAGTCATTTGAGGATTCAAGGGCACTTATGTCAGTTACAAAATAGGGTTTTTAATGTTGGCCAATAGAAAAAATCATATCGCCCAGTTCCTTTATAAAATAATAAAAGTCATTTGAGGTTTGAGGGGTGCTTATGTCAGTTACAAAATAGGATTTTTTATGTCAGCCAATAGAAAAAAAAAAAAGCTCCCCACGCCTTTATAAATTAATAAAAGTTATTCGAGGTTTCGGGGGTGCTTATTGCAGTTACAAAATAGGGTTTTTTATGTTGGGAAATAGAAACAAATAACTCCTAGGTCCTTTATAAAATAATAAAAGTTGTTTATATGTTTTAGGGATGCTTATGTAAGTTACAAAAAAGGGTTTTTATAATGGCAAGTAGAAAAAAATAACTCCCAGTACCTTTATAAAATAATAAAAGTTGTTTGATGTTCGGGGGTGCTTTTGTGGGTTACAAAATAGGGCTCTTTATTTCGGCCAATAGAAAAAATAACTCTCGATGCCTTTATAAAATAATAAAAGTTGCTCAAGGTTTCAAGGGCACTTATGTTGGTTACAAAATAGGGTTTTTTCTGTCGGCCAATAAAAAAATTTCCAGTGCCTTTATAAAATAATCAAAGTCGTTTGAGGTTTCGGGGGCGTTTCTTTCGGTTAAAAAATAGGGTTTTTTATTGTAGGCCAATAGAAAAAAATAACTCCCATCTCCTTTATAAAATAATAAAAGTCATTTGAGGATTGGGGGGCACTGATGTCAGTTACAAAATACGGTTTTTATGTCATCCAATAGAAAACAAAATAACTTCCTACTCGTTTATAAAATAATATAAGTCGTTTGAGGTTACGGGGGTGCTTATGTCGGTTACAAAATAATATTTTTTATGTCGGCCAATAGTAAAAAACAACTCTGGGCACCTTTATAGAATAATAAAAGTCATTTGAAGTTTTGGGGGCACTTATGTCAGTTACAAAATAGGTTTTTTTTTGTCAGTCAATAGACAAAAATAACTCCTGACACCTTTATAAAAGAATAAAAGTTGTTTGAGGTTTTAGGGCCACATATGTAAGTTAAAAAATAAGGTTTTTATGTTTCCCAATATAAAATATTAACTCCCCATGCCTTTATAAAATAATAAAATTAATTTGAGCATTCAGAGGCGCATATGTTAGTTACAAAATAGGGTTTTTATGTCGGCCAATAAAAAAATAACTCTCGCCACCTTTGTAAAATAATAAAAGTTGTTTGATGTTTTAACGGCATTTATGTCGGTTATGAAATAGTGTTTTTTATGTCGGCCAATACTGAGGTGCCAATGATTTGGAGTGAATCATACAATTGGCCATTTCCTTCAATGACTGATTCTTTCGTTCTGCAACTCCGTTTTGCTGTGGACTATATGGAACTATGTAATGAAGATCAATGCCCTCTGAGGCACAAAACTGCTCAAACCTTTGGTTGACATATTCCCGGTCATTATCAGTGCATAGAATCTTGACAACCTTCCCAAATTGTTTCTATACAAAAGCTTTAAAGTCTTGAAAAGACTCAAAGACATCAAACTTTTGTTTGAGAAAATATACAAAGGTGTATCGGGAAAGATCATCAATGAAGGTCAATACATATCTAGCTCTGCTGAATCAAGGATGTTCAAATGTACCAGCCAAATCACTGTGTACTAACTCCAAGAGCTGTGTCGCTCTCCATGCTTTGCCTTTGTCAAATTTTTCTTTAGGATGCTTGCCAAGAATGCAACCTTGACAAACTCCATCAGAGAATCGAATAGAAGGCAACCTTGTAACCATGTCATGCTGACTGAGCTACTGCAAGTAGCGATAGTTCAAATGGCCAAACCGCTGATGCCACAAATGGCTCACCTCATCTGAGTGAGTGAGCAATGCAAGTGAAGGAGAATCAGGAACAAAATGAGAAAAGTGATAGAGCTAAGAATGGTTATCAACTTTTCCTACAGCAACTGTAGACCCACTGTCTAAATCACTGATAACCACTGAGTCAGGTGTGAATTCAACTTTCTTACCAAAACCTGTATGGGTGATCTAGTAGATAGATAGGAGATTAGTTGACAAAGAAGGCACACAAAGAATATCATGGAATGTCCCATCACCAACGTCAACAGACCCTCTCCCAAGAACTTCCTCTGGTGTATCATTACCCATAAGAATATCAAGCACAGAACATGACTCCAAGGATGAGAAACTTTCCTTTGTTTTGGCCATGTGGTGAGAAGCACCAGAGTCAATTACCCAACTATCTGGCAGTGTAGCAACTGCAACAAGGGCCTTGCCCTTCCCCTTACTATTTTTCATGTCTTTTGAAGATTGTGAAGAATCTTCCTTAGCTGAATCTGGCACTTTGATATTATTCTTCTCAAGAAGATAAGTGAGATGAGCTATTTATTTTTTCAAACACTTATGCTTATCATGACTAGATTTCTTACAAAATGCACATTTTGTCTTCTCCTTTTTAGACATGTTGTCTTTAGAGGAAGACTCAGGAGCTGCATTGTTTGCAGCTTGTTTCAGACCTTGTTTCTTCTCTCCTTGATCCTTTTGTTTCTTATTTTTTCTTTCCATTGCCTTTCTGATCTTTAGTGCCCTGCTTTGTAGCCAAGGCATGAGACATAGAAGGCTTAATAGTGCCCATGTGAACTAATTTATCCTATTCTTTAGTGAGTTTAGTAGCAAATTCATCTAAAGAAGGCATTTTGTAGGTAGTCCCAAGAGCACTTTTGGTGGCATAAAATGTAGAAACAAACATTGAGTAGTTAGGAACAAGCTTAGAAAGAATACTTAAGATCAATTGTGGATCTTTCTTTTCAATCCCACATTGCTTCAACTATAATCTAATGGCCTTTAGCTTTGTGAAGAAGTCTTGTATTGTATTAAAATTACATGGATTTAACCCTATTAGCTCATTCTCCAATTGATGTCCCCTTAATTCATCTTGTTTACCAAAGAGATTTTATAAAGTAGTCTATACATCATTTGGTGTTGTAGAAGATTCAACATGAAAAAGAAGATTAGGAGATATAGACATGCATAGAGTTCCAAAAGCTTCATCTAGCTTGTTATGAAATTTAGGCCTTTATGTAATTAATGTTGGTTTAGTTTCTAGACCCATTGTTACTCTATATAGTCCTAACTTCTTAAGTTGAATAGTCATCTTGGACTTCCACTCATAGTAGTTGTAGGGTGTTAGAACATGCACTGTTAATTGATCCATCTTAATGCAAAATTAGGTTGTTGTTGTTGTTGTTGTTGTGTGGAAAGAAAAGATGCAAGAATACACAAGACACCGCCCCTTTTCCACTCAATCAAAGAACCCCCCTAAGAAAATTTGATTTGGCACTTTATATTTAGTGTGTTTACAATTTCTACCACCAAGAAATACTGAGTGGACTTGATCTCAATGCTATTACAGATCCTCAAAAAGAGTATATGCTAAAAATAACACTTAGGGCCAAACCCTAGTAAAATAAACAGCACCATTGCGAACTACATGAAAAAAATCCACTTTCAAAACAAGAATCATCTCGATCTGAGGTTTTATGCAAAAGTTATGCCTCTTCAAAGTTCCCAAAATGAGGACTGCTCAGTGTCCCAACTGAGAATCTACAATTTCTGAAACATCTCTGCACTAAAATAAAAAAATGACTTCACTAGTGCATGGAGCACGAACAAATAGCTAAAATAAAAAAAAAATTCTTAAGAAATGGAGTTTGTATGAGTAAGAATGGAGAATTTGAAAACTGCATTCAAATCTACAACTGCCAACGGAGAGGGGGTCTGCTGTAGCTTTTTGAGTTTGTTTCTCCAAAATATATAGTTTGCATGCAAAAACTAAAAGATACCCAGATGGTTTTTCTGTGCTGCGAACAAAACCCAGAAGGCGTGTTTCTTGTTGATGTACAAAAGATGTAGATCTAGTGTAAAATAGATGCCTTTAGCCATAAAAAATGACCCCAACAACCAAAAAATGGCATGCAAAGGTAGAATTAGCTACCTAAGACAAAAAAATGCATGCTGCAACCTGCAATACTATTTAAAACACCAAATATGCAAGTTGATTGATAGATTTGAGCAAATCAAGATTTACCAGATCTTCATAAATTCTTTCTGATTCTCCAGATCATTCAAAAAATGCAAGAGAAGAGCATACGGGATTTTGCAAGATCTCTACAAAGAATCTAACTTTACAAAAATTGCTCTGATACAATGTTAAAATTCGTAAAATAGATTATAACCCAGAATCAATTGAAAGAGTTAGAAACATAAACTGTAAATGCAAAAAAAATAACAATGATACCATGAGATTGATGTGAAATGCTCGATTGGAAAAATAGCATTAGATAACTATCTCCAATATCAAATTAAAATACAAGCTAGGTAGCATGCTTATATAAACTAGAGAGAGGAAGGAGGTGGCAACACTGACCAATGAGGAGCAACTATCTATCGGACTAAAGATAGCAAAGTATCTTCCCAATATAGCTAATAGATGCTCACATGTAGGAAGGTGACACCTCACAACCACTCACACAATAAGACATGCTTTATTTACCTAAGGAAGCTTAAATAAATGTGTAGGAAAAACCTTATAATAAGGAATAAAAAACCTATAGTAATAGTTTCAAGGGCGCTTATGTCGGTTACAAAATAGGGTTTTTTATGTAACCCAATAGAAAAAATAACTCTTGTTTCTTTTATAAAATAATAAGTCATTTGAGGATTCGAGGGCACTTATGTTGGTTACAAAATAAGGTGTTTTATGTCGGCCAATAAAAAAATAGCTCCCGGCTCGTTTATAAAATAATAAAAGTGGTTTGAGGTTTCAGGGGTGCTTATGTCAGTTAGAAAATAGGAGTTTTTATATCGGTTAATAGAAAAAGAAAAACTCCCAGCGTCTTTATAAAATAATAAAACTCATTTGAGGTTTTGGTGGCACTTATGTTGGTTACAAAATAGGGTTATTTATGTCGGCCAAACGAAAAAAAAAATAGCTCCTGACACCTTTATAAAATAATAGAAGTTTTTTTAGGTTTTGGGGGTGCTGATGTCAGTTACAAAATAGGGTTTTTAAAGTCAACCAATAGAAAAAAATATCTTTTGACGTCTTTATAAAATAATAAAAGTTGTTTGAGTTTTCAGGAGCACTTATGTCGGTTACAAAATAGTGTTTTTTATGTCAGCCAATAGAAAAAAAACTAACTCCTAACACCTTTATAAAATAATAAAAGTCATTTAAAGTTTTGAGGACGCTTATGTCGGTTACAAAATAGGGTTTTTTATGTTGGCCTATAGAAAAAAAATAGCTCCTGGTGCCTTTATAAAATAATTAGTCATTTGAGGTTTCGAGGGTGCTTAAATGTTAGTTACAAAATAGAGTTTTTTTATGTCAGCCAATAGAAAAAAATAACTCCTGGGACCTTTATAAAATAATAAAAGTCATTTGAGGTTTCGGGGGTGCTTATATAATGATGCAACACACAACATACACTCAATAGAATTGTGCCATTAAACATATGATAGACAAAGGTTTAGAAGCTAGAACAAAAAAAAAACTTCTATTCATCAACTTTGTTGCTACAATGAGAGAAGACTCTCTTATATCCAAGAAAACAAAAAAAAAATTACCTTTTTCATAGATTTCGACAATTGTCAGATTTTGCCATTTTAGGTAATTTTACAATCATATTTTGAGAATCTAGTTTTTTCCCAAAAAACTCATAAAGCTAAGGTAGGACAAAAAACCAACTAACATCCTAAATTCAAAACATGAGTTTCGAGTTATTAAAAAAACAACTTTTAAAAAACTAGAAAAAAACACTAATTTGCCATTTTGAGGGCCAAGATGAAAGTTTCATGCCCCAAAAAAGTGCCAAGATGAGGTCCAACTGACTATGGTGGGTTGGGAAACTACTGGCCACCTCATAATGCATCCACTTGTAAAATTTCGTAGAAAACCCACATCCGAGTCAAAAGTTATGACCTCAAGAAGTTCCTGCATCATTCTTCTATGGTTAAAAAGAACGCAGCTCTTGCAAGTGAGTGTCTTCAAACTTCTACCATTTGACTGGATCTAACCTCTGCACTTCCCACTCTATAATCCATGTGCTATCTATTGGTGGCAATCCTTCCCACTGTACTAAATACTTGTTGTAACACCCTTGCCAAGTGTAGATAGTGTTCTTATTAAGAACCTGTACAATCTTTTCCTTCTTCTTATGGGGAATGTGGGTGTGGCATGCCACCTCTGGTTGACTATCTTCAGCATCATCCTCACCATGGAATGCATATAAATCAGAAATATTAAACACAGGAGAAATATCAAGATCATCTGGTAAACTGACCGCATATGCATTATCATTGATCTTCTTTGTAATTCTACAAGGACCAATTTTCCTGTACTTCAACTTGTGATATGTTCCAGTAGGAAACCACTCATTTCTCAAATATACCATCACTAAGTCACCTTCACTAAATGTCTAAAGTTGTCTACTAGTATCCACTGAATTCTTGTACCTCTCATTACTGTCCTGCAACTTCTGTCTCATTTCTTGCTGCAACTATTGAAGGTGTTCTACAAATGCTTCCTCATCATCACTGACCCTATCATTCATTGGTAGCTGTACCAAATCTAGAACACCCTGAGGATTCCTACCATACACAATCTGGAAAGGGGACTTTCCCATTGATCTGTTAATAGAACTATTATAGGCAAATTTGGCCTAGGGTAATGCCAAATCCCACTGTTTTGGCTTTTCTCCAATAATATACCTTAGCAAATTTTTCAAACTCCGATTGACTACCTCTGTTTGGCCATCTGTTTGAGGATGATAGGAACTACTAAATTGTAACTTGGTCCCCATCTTCTTCCATAAAGTCCTCCAGAAATGACTGAGGAATTTGGTATCCCTGTCAAAGGTAATAGTCTTTGAAACACCATGTAGTCGAACAACTTCTGAAAAAAATAACTCTGGTACCCTCGTTGTGTCATTAGTTTTCTTACAAGAAATAAAATGAACCATCTTGGAGAACCTATCAACAACTAAAAAAATGGAGTCATTACCTCGTTGAGTATGTGGAAGTCCCAACACAAAGTCCATGCTCAAATCTGTCCATGGTGCAGCTAGTACTGGTAAGGGCATATACAATCCTATATTCTGTGAATGTCCCTTAGCCACTTGGTAGATTCTACACCTTGTTACATACTTAGTGATATCCCTTTTCATCTTTGGCAAGTAATATTTATCTTCTATCAAGGCTATTGTCTTGTCCTTGCCAAAATGTCCAGCCAACCTACTACTATGGAATTCTCTGATAATGTTTTCCCGCATAGAGCCAGCTGGTGTGCATAGTTTTTTTCCTTTAAATAGATACCCATCTTGCATAAAATATTCACCCCTGAAGTGATCCAAGTTACCAGATACTGGTGCCTTCAATTGTTCCACAATCTCCCAAAAATCATCATCAGACTCATACAAATTTTTGATGGCATCAAAACCAATCACCTTGGCTTCCATTTTGGTCAAAAGTGCAACACGCCTACTTAACGCATCTGCAACCTGATTTTATTTTCTAGACTTATTCTTCAACACAAAGTTGTAACCCTTCAAGAAAGAGACCGACTTGGCATGCCTACTATTCAACTTTTTTTGTGTGTTCAAGTATCTCAGTGCAATATGATATGTAAACAATACAAACTCCTGGGTAACTAGATAACGTCTCCAATGTCTCAATGCTTGAACAATTGCATAAAATTCCAAATCATAAGTAGAATAATTATTTCTCACTTCATTCAGTTTTTCACTAAAGAAAGCTATAGGTTTTCTAACTTGGCTAAGCACAGCACCTATTCCCACATGGGAGGCATCACATTCTACTTCAAATACCTTATCAAAATTTGGCAATACAAGTATAGGTGCTTCTGTTACCTTTTTCTTCAAGTACTTAAAGCTCTCCTCAGCATCCTTGGTCCATATAAACTCCCTTCCTTTGGTGCAATCTGTTATAAGAGCTACAATACTACTAAAATTTTGAATGAACTTTTGATAGAAAGTGGACAAGCCATGAAAACCTTTTACCTCTGTGATGCTGCTTAGACTAGGCCATTCTAGAATTGTCCTGACCTTTTCTAGATCTATTTTGACACCATCTTTAGAAATGACAAAGCCTAAAAAAACCAAACTTTTTCAAATTGGCATAGAGCTTCTCCTTCCTTAACACACCAAAGATGATCCTCAAGTGTTGTAGGTGCTCTTCTTTGCTATTACTAAATACTAAAATATCATCAAAATAAACTACCACAAACTTACCAATGTAAGGGCATAGTATAGTGTTCATCAATCTCATAAATGTGCTAGGTGCATTTGATAACCTGAATGGCATAACCATCCACTCATATAATCCATCTCCAGTCTTAAAGGCTATCTTCCACTCATCCCCTTCGCAGATCCGGTTTGGTGGTAACCACTTCGTATGTCGATCTTGTTGAAATATTTGGCCCCTACAAGGACATCCATCATGTCCTCCATACGAGGTATAGGAAACTGATACTTGATGGTAATCTTATTAATTGCTCTGCTACCAGTGCACATCCTCCATGTTCCATCTTTTTTTGGGGTTAACAATGTAGGTACAACACATGGGCTCATGCTCTCTCTCAACACACCTTTACTGATGAGTTTTGTTACTTGCTTATTCATCTCTGCATGTAGTGTTGGAATCATTCTATAAGCTGCTTGGTTGGGTAGAGTTGCTCCTAGAATCAAATCAATATGATGTTGAATATCTCTCTTTGACAGTAGACCATCAGACAATTGATTAGGTAAAACATCAACAAATTCTTTCAATAGCTCTGCTACTTCTGGGGAAACTGAAATGTCTTCCTCTTCACCTTATTTCACTACTAATGCATAGCAACACCCTGTCACCTTCATTTCTTTAACAAGATCCCTTTGAGACAATATGGTCTCACCATTTCCTTCATCCTTAAGAGGCAATTAAATCGCCTTAGAGCCATCTTTCCAAAAGGTGTATGTGTTCTTCTCTCCATCATGCATAACTTTTCTATCATACTGCCATGGCCTTCCCAATAACACATGATAGGCATCCATTGCCCGACAACATCACACCATATCTCATCCTGATAGATCTTCCCTATGCTAAACTTAATTTGGCATCTTTTATCAACAGTGACTTAATTTCCCTTTTTAAACCATGCAATGCAATATGGATGAGGATGTTTTTCACAGTGTAAATTTAATTTTTCTACCATTTCTTTAGAAATCATATTTTCACAACTACCTCCTTCAACAATAACTTGGCATACCTTGCCACCTGAAGTGCATCTTGTTCTGAAGATATTGGTTTGAAGCCATGAACCATCAGAGCTTTTGACTTGTGTTTTCTCCTTCTCTGGAATCACCATTGCTCTTCTCATCATGAGACTTTCTCCCACATTTGGTGGAACCTGTAGTTCTATCCCTTCCACTTCATGCTACATTTGAATCATGTTCACCCTAGGTTGTTCTCCTTGATTTCTTTCTTGCATGTTATAATTTGAGCATTCAAATGCCCTATGACCTTCTTCTCCACATCTGAAACAAGTGAAAGGTCTTCTCTAGTTTTCCCATCCTCTACTGCTACCATAACCTCTACCTCTTTGAAATCCCCTTCCTCGTTCTAGATTCAGAAGATCTTGTCAAGTGTCTGTTGATAACTGAGAGGGGGGGGTGAATCAGTTATCCTAATTATTTCCTTTATTGAACTTTCCTTTTATTGATGCAGCATAAAATCAAACACAAAAACATTAACCATGAAATAAGAAACACATGACACAGTATTTTTGACGTGGAAACCCTGTTAAGGGAGAAAACCACGGGTTGATTAACCCAAAATTATTCTCTGTTAGAAGAATAGGAAATTACAAAAATGGCACTTGCCAATTAGGGCTCACTGCCCGAGCACACTGCTCACAAGAGGCCCACTGCCTACAAGAAGACACACTGTCTACAAAGTGATGAGAATCACAGTCTTGAACTGATTGGAAGCATCTGCATATGCTGGAGTTCAGTTCCGGTTAGGCTCAGTACACTGATCTGCTGCACTTCATCTTTCCTCTGTTCTTTATTCTGCTATCTTTCACATACCGGATCCTTTTTGCTACCTCTGCTCTTATCTGGACTTATTCGCATATATCTCCACACCATCACCACACCCTTCACAACTAAATCCATCCTCTATATATATCCGCAGAAGTAATTTCATCATCTTTCTAGTCGGCATCCGGAACAGTCTAGTTTCTTACAAACTTTTGTTCTGTCGGCTGAATCCTTCCTCACCAAGCAATGCGGATCAAGCATATACTTGTAGATATCATTAATCATGTCGGCCAAACATGATTCATGCCTTCACAACCTCTGTCATCAACAGTAACCCATCCGGAAAGCAGTCTGATACTCTGCCAGTCAGTTCTTCCTCTGTTATCACTGTCTCTCAGGAATCCGGTACTCAACCATTCATATCTTTTTCCTTGTCCATCACCGGAGGCTAAATCCTTGGAATATACCACTCAAGGTAGTCCTCTTGACTTCCCCAAATCCGCACTGCACCAAGACACTTCCTCTGAGAGGTCCGGACCAATCTGTCGGACCTTGCCACATGCTCTGTTCTTCTTCACCGGACCACAACATTCTTTATTCTGACTTCCGATAGAGACACATCATGACTTGCGGATATGTGGGATGACCTTTGTTGCCATCAATGACAACAACCATGAATCCATATAGTGTCTCTTGCCAACAATCTCCCCCTTTGGCATTGATGGCAACACTTAGTGAAAAATGACTAAGTGTTTTCACTATGCTCCCCCTTTGCTAATGCTCTGTCCTTATATACAATTTCCGAAACTCCCCCTTAGTTGGATCCCTCATTTTTCACTGCTCCTCACTCCCCCTTTGACATCAATGGCAAAGGGTAGGGTCCGCACACCAAAATTTTCAAAAATTTTCTCTATATAGCCGCATATTTACATACTCACATGTACTGAAGAATGTCTGCAAAGGATGTCTACAATTGGATCATTTCTGTAGCCCAACTTTGCTTCATTCTATCCAAAATTGAAATGTGACCACTTAGCAAAAATGCAAAAGCTTCTGCCCGCTTGAGATCTGTCGGATCTTTTGTTTGGGTGGTGGTCTGAGCATCACTGATGGCCTCATGCATAGTTTCCAACTTAGGGATTATAATCCTTCTAAGTTCTCCCATCCGGTTGGTGATGTTCTTCCTTTCCTTCTCGAGATTCTTTATTTCATTCAAGACTGCAATAGTCTGACATTCTTGATTTATTATAGAGGAAGAGAGAGGATCAAAACTTTGAGATAAGCTTTGTAGCTTATCCTGTTCCTCTTTTATTTTCTTGTCAAATGCTGTTGTTGCCTTTGACCAGGATATACAAAATTTGTAGATGTCACCGCCATCCTTAAGAGCATTCTCTAAGCTCCTTATTCCAATGCTTACAATCTTCCTATCCTTAGAGATTAATTCTAATATTTCTGAAAATCTTTTATCCAAAAATTCCTTCCGGACCTTTTCTTCAGCTGATTTTTCTAGAGAATCAAAATGTGTATCAACACTGCTGACTAAGGTTTTTAGATTACCGGAAGAGGAGGCTGTCGGATCTATCTGGATTGATGGCATGATTTTTACAAGTACTCCGGAAGCAGCCTCTATCAACTCACAGTCTTCCATATGAGACTTCAGGAGTTTTTCATTTGCCTTGGCATTTGCAAATGAGGCTATCTTCATTGTTTGTACCGGAGAGAGAGAGTCAAAATCAAATGGACCTTTTAGAAGCTCCGGTTCATCAATCTCTAGAGTTTCTTTACTCAAAAATTGTTGAACAGTTTGTGCAGTGTCTCTTGCCAGAGACAGATGTTTCTTTTCTTCTGCAGTCTTAGAACTGTCAACCTCTTTGTCTTTCACCACTGCTTCCTTCTCCTGTAATTGCTCTTCTTCTTTGGATCCGGAGACTGTAGGGGAAACCGGAGGAGAGATGCTAGCTTGTTCATGGGCCACTTCTTCTGGAGCAGAGGGTCCCAAGTCCTCAGTTGTTTCTGTACCTAAATCCTCTACAACAGGAAGATTGAACCTTTTGAAGGCCTTCCGGAGGATCTCTTCTGTTTCTTGGGCCACTTTGTCAGTCTCACCAAGCATGAGTTGATTCATCCTGGCTTTGCTTCTGAACTCATCTTTGCAGTCCTTGAAGATAATGTTCATTGTCTTGGGATCAATTTGAGGATATAGCTGAATAGCTATCTGCTCCCGGATCTCAAGATCTTTAGCATGAGCATTATTCTTTCTTACTTCCATTTCCTTTTCTAGGCTTTTAGGAATAAGAGATATTATTTCAATGAAAGCCTTATTATATATGTTAAGATATTTTACTGTGGCCTCCTGCAGAGTCTTTTGGTCGGCCTCACTGAAGTCATCATATGATTCAGTCATTGGTTGAAGGTTTCCATCCACCGTGACCGACTTGATTATGCTCTCTAGAGACAGAGTGGGCTTTTCAACAGATCCTTCTGCCATTTCATCCTTGTCTTGGCCTGTGGAGGGCTTACCGGATCCTTTCTTCTTCTGTTTCTTTAATTCTTTTACTCCCTCATCTGATTCTGTTTCCTCTTCATCCTTTTGGCTTCCATAAGCCCTTGTGGCTTTTGTCTTGGATCTCTTACCGGATGCCTGGACTTCCAGTTTTGAACTTTTGGTTGTGGGAGGTGCAGGTCTCTTTGATGACCTGGTCCGGGTGGGAGCTTCAACCGGAGCACTTTCTTTACTTTTCTCTTCTTCCTCGGCCTTCCTCCTCTTTTCCCGGCTGGCATCAAGTGCCTCCTTTGAGATGCCTAGGCCTTGAGCAATGTGCTCTACTTCTTTTCTCACCTTTCTTTTAATCTCAGGTTCCCTGAGTTCTACATGTATTTTTACACTCAGCTCCTCAAAGGTTCCAAACCTTTCTGCCTTAGGATCTTTGGGCTGACTTAGCATGTGTTGAACATGCAGCTCCACTATCTGTTCATCTACTTCATACCCCATGGGCATGATCCAGACAGTCCTTGGCTCTACTGCCTCCATTAGGCACTGATCAGTGTCAACCATAAAGCACACTGAGTCTTTGTATTTTTCAACAAGAGACTGGGGAATTCTCTCTCTTGCTTGCATCATGCTCTGAAAGTTTTTGAAGTATCCCCATAGAGCTGAATTTCTTGCTTTTGCATCCACAAGTCCATGCAAGTAGTCTCTTATCTGGACTGCAACAGGTTTGTCATTCTGCCATACCCATCCACTTGTTCCGGGTAGCTCATTCATGAAGTAGAAGAATAGACATACAATAAGAGTACCATACTTGAAGGAATTCTTCTTATCCTTCTTGATTTTTTGTATATTTTCCATCAATTGGCTTAGCAGTAGTTCGCAGAGGTCATATTCTGCATTCTTTCTTAGCATTTCAAAGGCAGTGTATACTGCAGTTCCGGATACAGAATTCTCCCTGCTGGAGTGATAGATCTTGTATCCTATTATCATTGATGCATATTTGATATCCGGATCCGAAATATCTTCAATGGTCATTGCCCTCTTGTCAAATTTTGATCCGGTGGCCTCAGTTACAATGTTGTTTTTGACAGATTTGAGGATAGGTACCCCTCCGGAAGAGTATAGACCAGTTACTGCTCTAATTGCCTCTTTTGTGATCTTGCAGGGTCTATCTAGCCATAGAAAGTTGTCATGCATCCTGCTCAGTACATACCGGACCCATTCATCTTCTTCAAAGCAGGGGAAATGAATAAATTGCTCAAATTGTTTCTTCTGGATATCCTTATATTCTGGTTTAAGCTCAAAAGCATTGTCTATCAGTTGCTTGTGATAGAGGTCTCTTAATTTGAATTCCCCAAATTCCTCAATGTTTGCATGTATGTAAACCCTAATGTCTTCGGTATGTAAAACTCTGTGATGAACACTAGAGAAGGCTCCTAGTGGATCTACCTCCAATGATTTGTAGGGATGTTTCTTGAATGAGGGGCGAGGTCGATCAGAGATCTTAACAATGTTTGGAGTAGCCATTCTTCAAAGATTTTCAGTGAGGTAATGAAAAACGGAGAATACCTTATGCGCCTTCGGTTTGCACGGAGTGGTTGGATTGATTTCTTTATGCAATAGCTTCGGCAGGAGATCCTTGGTGTGCTTGATGAACCTTGTTGCAGAGCTCCACTTTTCGCTTCTTCTCGAGTGTAGAATGAGTAAATGACCTTTGAGAAATCCCTTAAATTGCTCCGCGAACCCTAATATCTGTCTGCAATAAATGCTTCACCTACATCATTCCGGTTTGCCTTGTCTGGATAGCTTGGAGTATCCCGGATTAGTCCTGATCTGTGGATATCATCCGGATCTTTCAATCATGAATAAATCGAGGTAACATATTACAAGAACATCCCAAACACTCTTGTCCAATCCGCAGAATAAGATAGTGCATTTCCGGATCTTTCCGGACCTTTTTGTAATTCTTTATCATACCGGAGCATCTCCCTGAACAGGTCTCATTTGATCGATCACAGCTTCTTCATAACTCCATGCGGACCTCTGAAAACTTGACTGAAGTATCTCAAGACTCATATCTACAAACCCTTTGATCCGCATCTTGTGCCACATCCGGCACCACTTGTTAGGCTGGGGGAACAAGATTTTCTTTGAGTCTCCCCCTGAGCCTGAGCTCACTTTTTAATTTCCGGAAGAAATATCAGCACCAGAGTCTGGTG
Source organism: Cunninghamia lanceolata (assembly GCA_027924645.1). Taxonomy (NCBI): domain Eukaryota; kingdom Viridiplantae; phylum Streptophyta; class Pinopsida; order Cupressales; family Cupressaceae; genus Cunninghamia; species Cunninghamia lanceolata. The sequence continues at coordinate 6,391,601 of BSBN01000582.1, forward strand.
CGGATCCAACCTCTACATTCTCTAAACTTTTCTTCACCCAAATCTTGCTCATCTGATTCCTAACCTCATCCGCATTGATCTTTTGTTTACCCTTGTCTTGATTCTGATTATACACCGGACCTCTTTTGTCCTGATTCTTGTTTCTGCAAACTTTAGCATTATGACCGGACCTATTGCAGATTTGGCAAATAACATTTCTTTGCATATTTGACTGATATCCTCTTGATCTGCATTGATTAGCCATATGACCTACTCTATTGCATGTGAAGCATCTACCTTTGAATGATTTGTTTACTTGCATAATTCTGCATTCATGGGATTTGTGTCCATACCTTTTGCAGTTGAAGCACTGTCCGGAGAAGGATGAATTAATCTGATTCATTCTCATTCTACACTGATTAGCTTTGTGACCAAAGTGGTTGCAGCTGTGGCAATATCCATTGAAGGATGGATATCTTTGAGCATTTGGCTGTCTTACCGGAGGTCTTCTAGGCCTGCTTCTTGGATTTTCTGATCCAAGATTCTTCTGACCGGATCCGGAGCTTTCTCCTTTCTCATATCCCAAACCATACTTGTCATCTGTCCTCTTTTGACTTCCAAGAAGAACTTCAAGTTGAGCAGAACTTATCTTGAATTTCTCTTTATATTCATTTGCTGTTTGAAGGTCTCTTTTGAGAGAGGCAATTTGATCCTCAAGTTTTCCTTCATTATCTTTGGCATCTTCAAGATCAGATTCAAGATGTCTGATAATCCTGTCCATCTGGTGGCATTCTTCTGATTTTTCTTTAAGAGATTGTCTTAGATTGTCTTCAGCCTTTCTTTTTTCTTCAATCTCTTGAGTAAACTTTATAGTTCCTGATTCCATTTCATGTCTTAACATAATGACTTCTTTTGATAACTTTTCACATAACTTGGTTTGCTCAGTCAATTCTTCATTTGTATTGCTTTCTTCACTTTGTCTTGCCAACTGTTGAAGCAGCTCCTTTCTCTTTTTCATAGAGAGACTTAATTTGTCTTTTAATTCTCTCATGAATTCATCAGCCTGTTTGAGTCTTTCCTTTAATTCACTGACTTCAGAATTTGACTGTTCAAGATCCTCAAGAGCAGTCTTGAGTTTCTCCCTTAAACCATATGCATCCATTTGAAATCCCAGATCTTCCTCAAGCTGTTAGGCTCTATTAGGAGGAACTTAGCTCTGATACCAATTGTTGATAACTGAGAGGGGGGGTGAATCAGTTATCCTAATTATTTCCTTTATTGAACTTTCCTTTTATTGATGCAGCATAAAATCAAACACAAAAACATTAACCATGAAATAAGAAACACATGACACAGTATTTTTGATGTGGAAACCCTGTTAAGAGAGAAAACCACGGGGTGATTAACCCAAAATTATTCTCTGTTAGAAGAATAGGAAATTACAAAAATGGCACTTGCCAATTAGGGCTCACTGCCCGAGCACACTGCTCACAAGAGGCCCACTGCCTACAAGAAGACACACTGTCTACAAAGTGATGAGAATCACAGTCTTGAACTGATTGGAAGCATCTACATATGCTGGAGTTCAGTTCCGGTTAGGCTCAGTACACTGATCTGCTGCACTTCATCTTTCCTCTGTTCTTTATTCTGCTATCTTTCACATACCGGATCCTTTTTGCTACCTCTGCTCTTATCTGGACTTATTCGCATATATCTCCACACCATCACCACACCCTTCACAACTAAATCCATCCTCTATATATATCCGCACAAGTAATTTCATCATCTTTCTAGTCGGCATCCGGAACAGTCTAGTTTCTTACAAACTTTTGTTCTGTCGGCTGAATCCTTCCTCACCAAGCAATGCGGATCAAGCATATACTTGTAGATATCATTAATCATGTCGGCCAAACATGATTCATGCCTTCACAACCTCTGTCATCAACAGTAACCCATCCGGAAAGCAGTCTGATACTCTGCCAGTCAGTTCTTCCTCTGTTATCACTGTCTCTCAGGAATCCGGTACTCAACCATTCATATCTTTTTCCTTGTCCATCACCGGAGGCTAAATCCTTGAAATATACCACTCAAGGTAGTCCTCTTGACTTCCCCAAATCCGCACTGCACCAAGACACTTCCTCTGAGAGGTCCGGACCAATCTGTCAGACCTTGCCACATGCTCTGTTCTTCTTCACCGGACCACAACATTCTTTATTCTGACTTCCGGTAGAGACACATCATGACTTGCAGATATGTGGGATGACCTTTGTTGCCATCAATGACAACAACCATGAATCCATATAGTGTCTCTTGCCAACAATGTCTACTTGTTTTTCCAATCCATGGGATGACTCTCCCCTTCCATAAATTGAACCTCCTCGAAATGGGGTTGATGTACCCCTTCTTCCTCCTCTATTCCTCTGATGGTACTATCTATTTTGTTTTTCTTCAGCCTTTAGAGCCAATTGGTAAGCCTCTTCCATGCTGTTGAGTCGATGAATGCTCAATTCATCAATTTCTTGATGCTCTATACATATAAATAGTGTATAAAACTCATTTGTATAATCTTGCATAGAAGAGAGGTTTTGCTTTAAATTTTAAACCCTACGAAAAAGGGTTTACACATAATCTATGGCCAAAATTTTTTCTCTCAACTTCTTCTCCATTTTATTCCATGTCCTAATGTTATCCTTGCCTTTCCTTGTTTGTTCTTTTTGAAGATGATCCCACCAAATCATTGCATGACCTTTTAATTTGGTGCATGCAAATTTTACCTTCTTCTCCTCTGTCATGGATTTCCATTCAAAAAAATTTCTCATGTCATTCAACTAGTCTATCAACTCCTCTGGTTTAAGACTACTTGCATAATCTGAAACATCTACCTTAATCCCTTCATTTTCCCCTTCTAAGGCCCTGAGCATCCTCTCTTTAAATCTCATGCCTTCTAATTCTTCTTCTTCATGTTCTATATCTTGATTTGCACCTCCTTGACCTATCGCTTCATCAAATTCATCTCCTCCTCTACCTAGTCTTTGGTTTTCCATCCGTGTTGTAAGTTTTGCTATTTGCCTTTGCAGATTTTGCATTTCTCTATGCATCTAGGCAAGACCACCTCTTCCTCTTCCTCTCCCAGCTATCTTCCTACTCTGATACCAGATGATGTAGCACACAACATACACTAAATAGAATTGTGCCATTAAACATATGATAGACAAAGGTTTGGAAGATGGAACAAAAAAAACTACTATTCATCAACTCTGTTGCAACAATGAGAGAAAACTCTCTTATATTCAAGAAAACACAAAAATAAAAAAATTACCTTTTTTGACAGATTTCGATAACTATCAAATTTTGCCATTTTAGGTAATTTTACAATCATATCTTGAGAATCTAATTTTTTCTCAAAAAAACTCATGAAGTTAAGGTAGGACGAAAAACCAACTAACATCCTATATTTGAAACATGAGTTTCGAGTTGTTAAAAAAAGCAACTTTTAAAAAACTAGAAAAAAATACTACTTTGCCATTTTGAGGGCCAAGATGAAAGTTTCAAGCCCCAAAAAAGTGCCAAGATGAGGTCCAACTGACTAGGGTGGTTGGGAAACCACTGGTCACCTCATAACGCATCCACCTGTAAAATTTCATAGAAAACCCACATTCGAGTAGAACGTTATGACCTCCGGAAGTCCCTGTATGATGTAAGTTACAAAATAGGGTTTTCATATTGGCCAATAGAAAAAAATAACTGTCGGTGCCTTTATAAAATAACAAAAGTCGTTTGAAGATTTGGGGACACTTACGTGGGCTACAAAATAGAGTTTTTTATTTCGGCCAATAGAAAAAATAACTCCCGACGCCTTTATAAAATAATAAAACTCATTTGAGGTTTCGAGGGTGCTTATGTCGGTTACAAAATAGGGTTTTTATGTGAGCCAATAAAAAAATAACTCTCCGCACATTTATAAAATAATAAAAGTCGTTTGAGGTTTCAGGGGCACTTATGTCAGTTACAAAATAGTGTTTTATGTCAGCCAATAGAAAAACATAACTCCCAGGGCCTTTATAAAATAATAAAAGTTATTTAAGGTTTTGGGGGTGCTTCTGTCAATTACAAAATTGAGTTTTTTATGTTGGCCAATAAAAAAAAGATAACTCCTAGTGCCTTTACAAAATAATAAAAGTGTTTTGAGGTTTCAGGGGTGCTTATGTTGGTTACAAAATAGGTTTTTTTATGTCAGCGAATAGAAAAAAATAGCTCGAGGTGCCTTTATAAAATAATAAAAGTCATTTGAGGTTTCGAGGGTACTTCTGTCGGTTACAAAATAAGGTTTTTTATGTCAACCAATAGAAAAAAATAGTTCCTGGTGCCTTTATATAATAATAAAAGTCATTTGAATGCATAAAAAAAAAAAAATAGTCGTTTGAGGTTTCAGGGGTGCATATGTCAGTTACAAAATAAGGTTTTTATGTTGGCCAATAGAAAAAAAAAATCCTGACGCCTTTATAAAATAATAAAAGTCATTCGAGGTTTCGTGGGTGCTTATGTCAATTATAAAATAGGGTTTTTTTATGTTGGCCAATAAAAAAAAGTCCTGGCATATTTATAAAATAATAAAAGTCATTTGAGGTTTCTGGGGTTCTTATGTCGGTTACAAAATAGGATTTTTTATGTCAGCCAATAAAAACAATAACTCCCACCACTTTTATAAAATAATAAAAGTCATTTGAGGTGTCGAGGGTGCTTATTTGGGTTACAAAATAGGGTTTTTTTTATGTCGTCCAATAAAAAAACTCATGGCACCTTTATAAAATAATAAAAGTCATGTGAGGTTTTTGGGCTACTTATGTTGGTTACAAAATAAGTTTTTTTTATGTCAGCCACTAGAAAAAAATAACTCTCGACGCCTTTATAAAATAATAAAAGTCATTTGAGGTTTCAGTGGCGCTTATGTTAGTTACAAAATAAGATTTTTATGTTGGCCAAAAGAAAAAAAAAAAGTTCCCGATGCCTTTATAAAATATTAAAAGTCATTTGAGTTTTTGGGGGCACTTATGTCAGTTACAAATAGGGTTTTTGTATGTCAAGGCCAACAGAAAAAAAAAACTCCCGACGTGTTTATATAATAATAAAAGTCATTTGAGGTTTCGGTGCCACTTATGTCGGTTAGGAAATAGGGTTTCTTATGTTGGCCAATAGGAAAAAAAAAACTCCCGGTGCCTTTATAAAATGATAAAAGTCGTTTGTTGTTTCAGGGATGCTTATGTCGGTTACAAAATAGGATTTTTTCTATCAGCCAATAGAAAAAAATAATTTCCGGTGCCTTTATGAAATAATAAATCTCATTCAAGGTTTCGAGGTCGCTTATGTCGGTTACAAAATAGGGTTTTTTATGTCTGTCAATAGAAAAAAAACTCCTACTGCCTTTATAAAATAATAAGTCATTTGAGGTTTCGGGCTCTTATGTTGGTTACAAAATAGGATTTTTTTATATTAGTGAATAGAAAAAAATGGTTCCCAAAGCCTTTATAAAATAATAAAAGTCATTTGAGGTTTCGGGGACACTTATGTTGGTTACAAAATAGGGTTTTTTTTGTCAGCCAATAGAAAAATAATAGCTCCCAATGAGTTTATAAAATAATAAACATCATTTGAAGTTTTAGGGGCACTTATGTTGGTTACAAAATAGGGTTTTTTAATGTTAGCCAGTAGAAATAAATAACTCCCGGCACCTTTAAAAAATAATAAAATTCATTTGAGGTTTTGGGGGCGCTTATGTCAGTTACAAAATAGGTTTTTATATGTCAGCCAATAGAAAAAAATAACTCACGATACCTTTATCAAATAGTAAAAGTTGTTTAAGGTTTTGGGGGTGCTTATGTCAGTTACAAAATAGGATTTTTTATGTCAACCAATATAAAAAAGAATCCCGGTGCCCTTATAAAATACTAGAAGTTATTTGAGGTTTTGGGGGCACTTATGTTAGTTACAAAATAGGGTTTTTATGTTGGCCAATAGAAAAATATAACTCCTAGTGCCTTTATAAAATAATAAAAATCATTTGAGGTTTCAAGGGCGCTTATGTCTATTACAAAATAGAGTTTTTTATGCTAGCCAATAAGACAAGTAACTCCCGGTGCCTTTATAAAATAATAAAAGTTGTTTGATGTTTTGGGGGTGCTTATGTCAATTAAAAAATAGGGTTTCTTATGTCGGCCAATAGAAAAAAATAACTCCCGGTGCCTTTAAAACATAATAAAAGTCGTTTTAGGTTTTAGGGGTGCTTCTGTTAGTTACAAAATAGTGTTTTTTATGTAGGCCAATAGAAAAAAAAACTCCCCGCGCCTTATAATTTAATAAAATTCATTTGAGGTTTTGGGGGCACTTATGTCAGTTACAAAACAGGGTTTTTATGTAAGCCAATAAAAAAAATAACTCACGACGTCTTTCTAAAATAATAAAATTTGTTTGAGGTTTCAGGGGCACTTATGTCGGTTATAAAATAGTGTTTTTTATGTCATCCAATAAAAAAACTCCTGACACCTGTATAAAATAATAAAAGTCCTTTGAGGTTTTGGGGTCACTTATATCGGTTACAAAATAGGGTTTTTTTATATCAGCCAATAGAAAAAAATAACTCCTGATGACTTTATGAAATAATAAAAGTCATTTGAGGTTTCAGGGTCACTTATGTCAGTTACAAAATAGGGTTTTTTATGTCGGCCAATAGAAAAAAAACTCCTAGTGCCTTTATAAAATAATAGAAGTCATTTGAGGTTTCAAGTGTGCTTATGTCATTTACAAAATAAAGTTTTTATATCGACCAATAGAAAAAAAAACTCCCGGTGCCTTTATAAAATATTAAAATTCATTTGAGTTTTTCGAGGGTGTTTATGTCAGTTAAAAAATAGGGTTTTTTATGTCGGCCAATAGAAAAAATAATCCTCTCGGTGCCTTTATAAAAAATAAAAGTAGTTTGAGGTTTCGGGGGTATTTATATTGGTTACAAAATATGGTTTTTATGTCGGCCAATAGAGAAAAATAGCTCCTCGTGCCTTTATAAAATTATAAAAGTCATTTGAGGTTTCGAGGGCGCTTATGTCAGTTACAAAATAGGGTTTTATATGTGGACCAATAGAAAGAAAATATCTCCCTGTGCCTTTACAAAATAATAAAAGTTTTTTGAGGTTTCGGGAGTGCTTATGTTGGTTACAAAATAGGGGTTTTTATGTTGACCAATGGAAAAAATAGCTCTCGGCACCTTCATAAAGTAATAAAAGTCATTTAAAGTTTCGAGGGTGCTTATGTCGGTTACAAAATAGGGTTTTTTACGTCAGCCAATAGAAAAAAATAACTCCCAAGGCCTTTGTAAAATAATAAAAGTCATTTGAGGTTTTAGGGGTGCCTATATCGGTTTTAAAATAGGGTTTCTTATGTTAGCCAATAGAAAAAAATAGCTCTTAGTGCCTTTATAAAATAATGAATGTCATTTGAGGTTTTGGTGGCACTTATATCAGTTACAAAGTAGGGTTTTTTATGTTGGCCAAAAGAAAAAAAAGGGCTCCTGGTAGCTTTATAAAATAATAAAATTTATTTGATGTTTCAGGGGCACTTATGTTGGTTACAAAATAGGGTTTTTTTATGTCAGCCAATAGAAAAAAAATAACTCTCAGTGCCTTTATAATATAATAAAAGTCATTTGAGATTTCGGGGGCATTTATGTCAGTTACAAAATAGGGTTTTTTATGTCAGCCAATAGAAAGAAAATAACTCCCAATGCCTTTATAAAATAATAAAAGTCATTTGAGGTTTCAGGGGTGCTTACGTCAGTTACAAAACATGATTTTTTATAAAATAATAAAAGTCATTTGAGGTTTCCTAGGTGGTTATCTCCATTACAAAATTGAGACAGTTTACCTAGGGATCTTGCTCAGGATTTGGTGGATTTGGTCACAGAGGATGTGAGATGTTGCATGACCACTTCTTGATTTCTTGTTTGTTGTCTCTGGGCCCATTTTGGCCTCTTATTACTTTTATGCTTTGTACTGCTCTATTTGATTAATAAAGTTTTTACTCTCTGTTTTTCTAAAAATAAAAAATAAAAAATAAAAGTCATTTGAGGATTCAGGGCTGCTTATGTTGGTTACAAAGTAGGGTTTTTTATGTCTGCCAATAAAAAAATAACTCTTGGCACCTTTATAAAATAATAAAAATTGTTTGAGGTTTCGAGGGCACTTATGTCAGTTACAAAATAGGGTTTTTTATGTTAGCCAATAGAAAAAAATAACTCCTAGCACATTAACAAAATAATAAAAGTGGTTTGAGGGTTTCAGGGGCACTTATGTCAGTTATAAAATAGGGTTTTTTATGTCAACCAATAGCAAAAAATCTCTCGGTGCCTTTATAAAATTAAAAAAGTTATTTGAGGTTTCGAGGGCACTTATGTCGGTTACAAAATAGGGTTTTTGATGTCAACCAGTAGAAAAAAATAGCTCCCGGTGCCTTTATAAAATAATAAAAGTCATTTGAGGTTTTGGGGGTGCTTCTGTCAATTACAAAATAAGGTTTTTTTATGTCGGCCAATAAAAAAAATAAGTCCTGGCACATTTATAAAATAATTAAAGTCATTTAACGTTTTTAGGATGCTTATGTGAGTTACAAAAATTGGGTTTTTTATGTCGTCCAATAAAAAATAACTCCCGGCACCTTTATAAAATAATAAAAGTTGCTTGAGGTTTTAGGGCCGCTTATGTGGGTTACAAAATAGGGTTTTTATGTCAAACAATAGAAAAAACAACTCTTAACACCTTTAAAAAACAATAGAAGTCATTTGAGGTTTCAGGGGTGTTTATGTCAATACAAAATAGGGCTTTTTATGTCAGCCAATAGAAAAATATAACTCCCGGTCCCTTTATAAAATAATAAAAGTTATTTGACATTTTGAGGGTGCTTATGCAGGTTACAAAATAGGGTTTTTTATATCAACCAACAGAAAAAAATAGCTCTTGGTGCCTTTATAAAATAATAAAAGTGGTTTTAGGTTTTAGGGACATTGATATAAGTTACAAAATAAGGTTTTTTATATCGACCAAGAGAAAAAAATAGCTCTTGGCACATTTATAATGTAATAAAAGTCGTTTGAGGTTTTCGGGGTGCTTATGTTGGTTACAAAATAGTGTTTTTTATGTCGGCCAATAGAAAAAAATAACTCCCGACACGTTTATAAAATAATAAAAGTCATTTGAAGTTTAGGGGGTTCTTATGTCATTTACAAAATAGGGTTTTTTATGTTGACGAATAGAAAAAATAAGTCCCAACGCCTTTATAAAATAATAAAAGTTATTTGAGGTTTCAGGGGTGCTTATGTCCTTTAAAAATAAGATTTTTTATGTCGGCTAATAAAAAAATAACTCTAAGCACCTTTATAAAATAATAAAAGGTGTTTGAGGTTTCAGGGGTACTTATGTCGGTTAGAAAATAGAGTTTCTTATGTCGTCCAATAAAAAAACTCCTAGCACCTTCATAAAATAATAAAAGTCATTTGAGGTTTCATGGTTACTTATGTCAATTACAAAATAGGGTTTTTTTATGTCAGCCAATAGAAAAAAAAAAACTCCTGATGACTTTATAAAAAAAAAAAAAGTCATTTGACATTTCGGGGCCACTTATGTCAGTTACAAAAAATGGCTTTTTATGTCCCCCATTTATAAAATAATAGAAGTCATTTGAACTTTGAGGTGCACTTATGTCATTTACAAAATAGGGTTTTTATGTCGACCAATAAAAAAAAACTCCTAGTGCCTTTATAAAATAATAAAATTTATTTGAGTTTTTCAGGGATGCTTAAATCGGTTAAAAAAAGGGTTTTTTATGTCGTCCAATAGAAAAAATAATCCTCCTGGTGCCTTTATAAAATAATTAAAGTGGTTTGAGGTTTCAGGGGTTCTTGTGTTAGTTATAAAATAAGGTTTTTTATGTCATCCAATAGAAAAAAATAGCTCCCCGTGGCTTTATAAAATAATAAAATTTATTTGAGGTTTTGGGGGCCCTTATGTCAGTTACAAAATAGGGTTTTATATGTGGACCAATAAAAAGAAAATATCTCCCGATGCCTTTATAAAATAATAAAAGTTGTTTGAGGTTGCGGAGGTGGTTATGTCAGTTACAAAATAAGGTTTTTTATGTCAGCCAATAGAAAAAATAGCTCTCAACACTTTTATAAAATAATAAATGTCATCCCAGGTTTCGACGGTGCTTATATCAGTTACAAAATAGGGTTTTCTATGTCTGCCAATAGAAAAAAAGCAGCTCCTAGTGCCTTTATAAAATAATAAAAGTCATTTGAGGTTTCAGAGGCACCTATGTTCGTTACAAAATAGGGTTTTTTATGTTAGCCAATAGAGAAAAAAATAGCTCTTGACACCTTTGTAAAATAATCAAAGTCATTTGAGGTTTCGGTGGCACTTATTTTGGTTACAAAATAGGGTTTTTTATGTCGAGCAAAAGAAAAAAAATAGCTCTTGGCACCTTTATAAAAGAATAAAAGTCACTTGAGGTTTCGGGGGTGCTTATGTCGGTTACAAAATAGGGTTTTTTTATGTTGGCAAATAGAAAAAAATAGCTCCTAGCGACTTTATAAAATAATAGAAATTATTTGAGGTTTTAGGGGCACTTATATTTGTTTTAGGGGCACTTATGAGGTTTTAGGGGCCAATAGAAAAACATAACTCCCAGTGCCTTTATAAAATAATAATATTCATTTGAGGTTTCGGGAGCACTTATGTCAGTTCAAAAATAGGGTTTTAATGTCGGCCAATAGAAATAAAATAACTCCTGACGCCTTTATAAAATAATAAAAGTCATTTGAGGTTTCAGGGGTGCTTATGTCAGTTACAAAACAAGATTTTTTATGTCAGCCAATAGAAAAAAATAACTCCCAGCAACTTTCTAAAATAATAAAAGTCATTTGGGGTTTCAGGGGTGCTTATGTCCAATACAAAATAGGGTTTTTTTATAGAAAAAAATAACTCCTTGCACCTTTATAAAATAATAAAAGTCATTTGACGTTTCAATGGTGCTTATATAAGATACAAAATAGGGTTTTTTATTTTGGCCAATAGAAAAAATGGCTAATAGCGCCTTTATAAAATAATAAAAAATTGTTTGAGGTTTCAAGGGCACTTATCTTCATTACAAAATAGGACTTTTTATGTCAGCCAATAGGAAAAAAATAACTCTCGGTGCCTTTATAAAAAATAAAAGTCATTTGAGGTTTTCAGGGCACTTATGCCAGTTAGAAAATAGGGTTTTTATGTTGGCCAATAGAAAGAAAATAACTCCTGATGCCTTTATAAAATAATAAAAGTTGTTTGAGGTTTCAGGGGTGCTTAAGTCAGTTAGAAAACATGATTTTTTATGTCGGCCAATAGAAAAAAATAACTCACTGCACCTTTATAAAATAATAAAAGTCATTTGAGGTTTCGGTGGCACTTATGTCGGTTATAAAATAGGGTTTTTTATGTCGGCGAAAAGAAAATAATAGCTCCCGGCACCTTTATAAAATAATCAAAGTCATTTAAGGTTTTGGGGGCACTTATGTCAGTTACAAAATAGGGTTTTTTTATGTTAGCTAATAGAAAAAAATAGCTCCTGGCACCTTTATAAAATAATAAAATTCATTTGGGGTTTCAGAGGCACTTATGTTTGTTACAAAATAGGGTTTCTTATGTCGGCCAACAGAAAAAAATAACTCCCGGTGCCTTTATAAAATAATAAGTCATTTGAGGTTTCAGGGGCGCTTATCTCAGTTAGAAAATTAGGTTTTTATGTTAGCCAATAGAAAGAATATACCTCCCAATGCCTTTATAAAATAATAAAAGTCATTTGAGGTTTTAGGGGTACTTATGTCAGTTATAAAAAAAGGATTTTTTATGTCGGCCAATAGAAAAAAATAACTCCCCGCACCTTTATAAAATAATAAAAGTCATTTGAGGTTTTGGGGGTGCTTATGTCCATTACAAAATAGGGTTTTTTATATTGGCCAATAGAAAAAAATAACTCCTTGCCTTTATAAAATAATAAAAGTTGTTTGAGATTTCAGAGGTCCTTATATCAGTTACAAAATAGGGTCTTTTTATATCGACCAATAGAAAAAAATACCTCCTAGCGCCTTTATAAAATAACAAAAATTATTTGAGGTTTCAGGGGCACTTATCTTGGTTACAAAATAGGGTTTTTTATGTCAGCCAATAGAAAAAAATAACTCCCGGTGCCTTTATAAAATAATAAAAGTCATTTTAGGATTCAGGGGCGCTTATCTCAGTTACAAAATAGGGTTTTTTATGTCTACCAATAAAAAAATAACTTTCCGTGCCTTTATAAAATAATAAAAGTCATTTGTGATTTCAAGGGAACTTTTGTCATTTAGAAAATAGTGTTTTTATAATAGCCAACAGAAAAAAAATAACTCCTGGTGCCTTTACAAAATAATAAAAGTCATTTGTGGTTTCACAGGCTCTTATGTTAGTTACAAAATAGGGTTTTTTATGTCAGCCAATATAAAGAAATAGCTCCCGGTGCCTTTATAAAATAATAAAAGTCGTTTGAGGTTTCAGGGGCACTTATGTTGGTTACAAAATAGGGGTTTTCATCTCGGCCAATAGAAAAAAGTAGCTTCCGATGCCTTTATAAAATAATAAAAGTCATTTTAGATTTGAGAGGCACTTATGTCAGTTACAAAAAAGGGTTTTATATGTCGACTGACAGAAAAAAAAATAGCACCTGACACCTTTAAGAAATAATAAAAAGTTGTTTGAGGTTTTAGGCTCTTATGTCGGTTAAAAAATATGGTTTTGATGTTGGCTAAAAAAAAATAGTTCCCGAGGCCTTTATAAAATAATAAAATTTGTTTGAGGTTTCAGAGGATGCTTATGTTGGTTACCAAATAGGGTTTTTGATGTCAGCCAATAGAAAAAAACGCTACCATTGCCCTTATAAAATAATAAAAAAATATTTGAGGTTTCAGGGGCACTTCTGTTGGTTAAAAAATAGGGTTTTTTATGTTAGCCAATAGAAAAAAAATAACTCCCAACACCTTTATAAAATAGTAAATGCCGTTTGAGGTTTTGGGTGTGCTTATGTTGTTTACAAAATAGGATTTCTTATGTTGTCCAATAGAAAAAATAAGCTCCCAGCACCTTTATAAAATAATAAAAGTCATTTGAGGTTTCAGGGGTGCTTATGTCAATTATAAAATATGATTTTTTATGTCGGCCAATAGAAAAAAATAGCTCCCGGCACCTTTATAAAATAAGAAAAGTTATTTGAGGTTTCGGTAGAACTTATGTCAGTTACAAAATAGGGTTTTTTATGTCGGCCAAAAAAAAATAGCTCCTAGCGCATTTATAAAATAATAAAAGTTGTTTGAGGCTTTGGAGGCACTTATGTTAGTCACAAAATAGGGTTTTTTAATGTCAGCCAATAAAAAAAAATAGCTCCTAGTGCCTTTATAAAATAATAAAAATTATTTTAGCTATCAGGGGCACTTATGTCAGTTACAAAATAGGGTTTTCTATGTCGGTCAATAGAAAAAAAAACAACTCCCGACACCTTTATAAAATAATAAAAGTCATTTGAGGTTTTAGCGGTGCTTATGTCAGTTACAAAATATGGTTTTAATATCGTCCAATAGAAAGAAAATAATTCCCAGCACCTTTATAAAATAATAAAAGTCATTTGAGTTTTAAGGGGTGCTTATGTCAGTTACAAAATAGGATTTTTTTCGTCAGCCAACAGAAAAAAATAACTCCCAGCACCTTTATAAAACAATAAATGTCATTTTGTGGTTTTGAGGGTGCTTATGTCAGTTACAAAATAGGATTTTTTTAATCCGCCAATAGAAAAAAATGACTCTCAACACCTTTATAAAATAATAGAAGTCATTTGAGGATTCTGGGGCGCTTATGTCATTTACAAAATATGGTTTTTTATGTCGGCCAATAGAAAAAAATAGCTCTCGGTGCCTTTCTAAAATAACAAAATTCATTTGAGGTTTTAGGGGCACTTAGGTCAGTAAAAAAAAGGGTTTTTTATGTCGGCCAATAGAAAAAAAATCTCCCGACACCATTATAAAATATTAAAAGTCATTTTAGGTTTCAAGGGCACTTATGTCGGTTGTAAAATAGGGTTTTTTATGTCCACCAATAGACAAAAATGTCTCCCGATACCTTTATAAAATAACAAAAGTCATTTGAGGTTTCGGGGGCGCTTATGTCGGTTACAAAATGTAGTGCCCCTCAGCTTGTCGTCTATCAGATTGATGTTGCTTAGTAGTATTAGATTTTATGACAGTATCTTAGATCGTAGATGATGGATCTCTTGTTATCTTGTCAATTCATTATGGACCTAATTGTTATGATAACAGATGTTGATTATGTTATTTTATGCTTTAGAATTTTATAAATGAACTAGATGTACAGATGTTTTGATGTTAATTGCGATATTGGATTGTAAGAGGATTGAATGTTTTATATTAATATCAGATACCTTGTTCAACGTAGTTAATTGTTTATTCATAAACGTGAATGGAACAGTGTTGTATTACTCGCTCTCGAGTACCCTACATCACTGCGATTTCCATTCATTATAGGACTGTATGTGGATATATATCTTGTTATGCTTAACCGTGTGTTGTTGCAGGAATGTAGGTACTAGGCATCGACTCCACCTGATTACAGGTCTGAGCGTGCCTTCGCCAATGGATTAGTTGTTTGGAGTTAACGTGAGGTCCCATGTCAGTGTGGTCTGGTTGTCAGTTTATCCTTTTGGTCATTATTTGTCATTCGATCATGACTTGCAGGCAGGTAATATTGCACCTTGGAGTCTAACTAGGTTAGAAAGTGTCTAAGTGTGCAAGGTGTCGTTGTGCATTAACTAGAATTATATTACGAAAAGTATAATGTTGATAATTAAATATATTTATAAAAGATAATATTGTGTCGATAGTTATTAATTATTGTTGTAAATAAATTATTATTTTATTAGAAGTATAGTTGTTAAATAAAGTTGTAAGAAATATTGTATTGTTCAATATAATATTATTTATAATAAATATTTAAATAAATAAAATAGTTGTAAGTTATGTTGTAATTAGTGATTTACAACTAAATTAATAAAATAAATTAATATATAGTTGTACAATTATGGATTGTTGTAATGTTATAACTTTATTAAATAAAATATGCTTGGTCGGCTATAAAGTAATTAAATGTTGTCGAAATTGTGTGTTAATATTTAAAAAGAGTAACCTCTTGAGATTATTAAAATTAAATAAAAGTATATCTCGAGGAAGGAGATGCATGGGATCACGTGCCGAGTCCCTTGGAAGAAGGAAGGGGCTGTGTTATAAAAGAAAAGCTTGTAGAGGCAAAGAGGAGAGCATTGCAGGTAGAAACAGAAAGAAGAAGACTGGAATAAGAAGCTTGGAACTGCAGCAACTGAAGCAGACTCATCGATTTGACGCTGCAGCCAGGTTCCTTTAAATGCATAATTCCTTTCCTCTGAATTTTGAATCTGCAGGTGTTGATTGTTTCCTTGTTTCTAAATGGATTGTCTTGGTCGAATTTATGCTTCAAGAGATATTTCAATTTGGAATTAAGTTGTTTTCTGCGTTTACGCCATTTCTGTGTAGGAGTTGGGAAAGAACCAAAGTCTGAAACACAATTAAGATTTAATCATGAACTTTTCTTTTGCAAATCCCTTATCCTCTCATCCACTAACTATTCTGTTTAACTGTACCTGGAATCGTTTCAAATTCCCTTATCTTTTATCAATTTCCAGGTCATTTCTGCCCTTTCTGCATAGTCGTTGGGCATAAAGCATTAGCACAAGCCGCTCCAATCCACCGCCACAAGATTTATGCCTCACAAAATATAGGCTGAGGAATATTAAAACCCCCGCCGCCGGAAGCAAAACCCCAAAGGCTACTGATATTTTTGTCTTGCTGCTACTTGTTTTCCTTTCGTAACTCCTCCGGGGAATCGAACCTCCGACCGTGGATGGCAACTCCAACAAATTCTGTGCCCTGAGAAGATAGTAAGCCACGTTAGGGCCAAGCTCTTCGTAGCTATTGATGCCTCCTCTGACGTATACGATCACAAACAACTCGCAGTTATTATTTGCCTTTCCGTCTTTAGCCGTCAATTGACGGAGAACTCTCGCCATGGCTCGTATGCAGGCGTGACAGAAAAATTGGCCCTTGGAACTGTTGCAGGATCTCTTGATTTTAGAAGTATTGACAGCATTTTCTAAGGCATATTTATTCTGAATCCTATGACATTGTGTAGGGCCGTTGACAAAATCATGCGGCTCCATTTTGCAACCATAGAAAACATTATTTTGTGCGTCTACTCCTTGGGACTCCATTTGCCACTGTATGGCATCCATGCAAACCCTAGAAGTCTGGATGTCCTCTAGAAGAAATGAACCAGTGCTGTGCATCCTTGAAAAGAGCAGGATCCGCATTAAATCATTGATGGCCTCGCAGCAGTGTGTTCCTTGTTTACATTTTTGTACGATCCATGGATGAGAAGACAAGTAACTCACATTTAACAGACAATTTCCCATTAGGGTTTCCGCCGCTGCTGACGAGATCTGATACACCCCAGTGGAACTCAACAACAATATCAGAAAACAAATCAAGGTAATTCCACACATGGCTTCCTGTAAATCAGTCTGCAACCATCTTAGCACAAACACTCCTTTTTATAACAGTTTGCTCTGTGATTAGGAGGAAGTTTCCGAACATTCAGTTAATGCCTTCCAACAAATCATCCAAACAGCGAATAACCATTATTTTGGAAAAACAAGCGTACTTATTTGAGCCTCATTGAAATCAGAATTCATATGGGAGGCATCCTCTAGCTTACATTCCAAGTTGCAGATAAGTTGAGAATTAAAAAATTGAAGGATAGTTAGATTATATTTCCCACAAGTTTGAAAATAATATTCCCACATGGTTGCCATTGGAAAGGCAAAGTCTAAAGCACACAAAACAAATTTAATTTGAAGGCATCTGTGACAAACTTGTATAATATTTGCTTTTGATTAAAACAAGAGGCAATGGAAGTAGGTAGATTACACAACAAAGAGGCCCAAGCCACCTAATCTTCTAACAAAAGTGAACCCAATAGTACTACCATTAACAAGCTTGAATCTATATATATATAAAGAAGATGCTACAGTACAAAGGCAACAGAATGAAACTATAATAATACAAAGACACCAAATAGCGTGAATATCATTTACATGATTGCAATTTACAGTGTATACGATAGGAATTTGACCACCGGAGGTATGTTTCTTTTTGCACCTAGATAACAATTGGTAGAGAATCATTGTTCAGATCCCTAAGTAGGTCCCAATGCTTTTTGTTCTTTTATTGTGTGTTTCTGGAGGTCCGCGTCATCTTAGGAGAACCTGTCTATGACTTGTACAAGTGACAGAGATAATCGACAACATAAACGGTCAACCTTGTGATTTATGAATCGACAAAGCCTCAGTAGGCAGCATGCTGACAGCGCAGTACTTCTCATCATCCTCTATGAATGCAACAGTTCAAACGGTTCGAGATAATCTTGACAAAATTTCCAATGTGTCTCTCCCAAGCCAAGCTAGGAATATACAGCAGCCACTGGGTAAAAGAGAAATTCATGGCAGCCCTGACACTAGTTCATCTTTGAAGAAGTTTGAAATGGATTTCTGTTAGATATATTTACTTTCCGTGCATTAAGATTTATCATTTCAATTTTAGTCTGCAGATACCCGTCATTGTTAATCTAGAGTAGTTGTGCTTTCTTGTATGCATTTCATTTGATTGGCTTAGATTAACCCTAAGGAATGTTTATTTTTCTTACAATGTGTTCAATGACCTTGGTATATTAATAGTAGTACTATTAATATCAATGTTATTATTAGTATCATTATTATAATTATAATTATTATTCTTATCATTATTGTTATTTTTACAATAATAATAATAATTATTATTGTTACTATTATTATTATTATTATCATTATTAATATTATTATTATTATTTCAAAGGTATAGTTGATTGTTTAAAAGCCAAATAAAATAGGGGATTAAAATAATGTTGTCATTATGTATTTGATTAAAATAAAATCATTGTGATTATATATTATGGTTAATGAAATTTAATTTAGATTGACATCGGTTTTAATATGGTTTCTTCTTTTGTTAAGATAATGGGTTAAGGATTAGGTATATGATTATTGTATTGGAAATTTGATTTAAAGGTATTAGATAATTAGTTAGTGTGATTTGAAATTGTATGAAATGGTCAAGGTGTAAGTTGTCAAGGGTTCATTTCTAGAGGCCAAGGTTGTTGTGTTTCGACTTCATGTAATGTGTTGATAAGTGTCCTGAGTTATTGAAGTCGTGTCGCCTTTTGTTATGTATAAGGAATTTGGTTATGGTGTAGTGGAAGAATGTAAATATTCTGAATGCATCGTGATGTGTAGAAAAGCTCTTCATGAATGTTGTGATTTATTTATTTATTTGTTTGGGATGTTGTGTTGGATTAGACAATGGGGAGATGTCGGTATTCATGAAAAAGTATTTTTCTTATGAGTTACTTCATTGGAAGCCATGGAAAAGGTATTAAGAGTATGTCTTTGTAATTGAGATGATATGCAAGAGGGTGAATGCCTTTCATTATTACATGTATATGTTCATATCAGAATAATGGTTATGCAAGATGGTTAATGCCTTGCATGGTTTATGTATCATCGTCGTCATGATGATGTTTGCTGTGTTTGTTGAGTAGGGTCTTCTAGATGCAGGTAGGGGAGTGGCTTTCAATGTGGGGCCGGCGCCCAAAGTGGCAGTCAGGATAACCTGTTGGAAGTAGATTAATCAAGTGATAACCTAAATAATGAATTAGGGGGTTGGGTAGTTAAGCACACTAAACAAGATAAGTGGATGCCTCACTCATGGCTCAAGTGCTTGTTTAGGCTTGAGATGAGATGAGAAGGCCTGGAATGGCAAGATCAACTACCTTGTCGTCATGAAAGGTATGTTGATTCCGCATGAGCATTGTATGGGGGCCGGGAGTCGGGAGAGGCTGCCAGGACAACCCAAGATGGGGGCTGGGGCCTAGGAAGGCTTACCAGGACAACCCATGACAAGCCATGTGATGACACTTCTCCCTACTGCAACCTAGCATTCCCTAGTTGTACTCTCCCCATTCGTTATGTGTTGCCTCTGGAAGTTCAGTTCAGTTAAGTTGTGTTGTGTTGTTTATGTTATTGCCATGTGTTGTATTGGCATTTGGTCGTCCTTTGTTCTTGTTTGTCTTTTGTCTACCTGACTGTTATTGTTTGGGACCTCATGTTAACTCCTAGCTCGAGGGGTGGACCTTAGGGTTCCACATGGTCGGGTGGAAGACCTATTTTATCCATTGGTTATTCTTGTCAAGATTATATGCAGAAAAGGATTTATTCCAGTTCTCAGACAATTGTACTTGTACCAATGATGAAGATGTATGTGTAATTTTGTACCAGATTTGTGTAATTGATCATTCATAATGTAATGATGTACTTATGAAAGCATTTCAGTTATGTTTTTGATCATGTAGATTGTATTATCTGATGATATGTAATGAATATGAATTCAGTTATTCAATTATGCATTGGATTTAGATCAGTTACTGATGAATGTTAAATTATGTTAGTTGGTTTGTAAAGTAATGCAGCCTTGTATCCTTCGAGAATATGTTGTAGTTAGTTATGTTAACATTACTTTGTTATCTTAAGCATTTAAAAAAAAAAATTTCCTGTTTCATATAGCATAAGAGTGTATTTCTTTAAGGTGTACAAGGCAGGCGTTACACAAAATGGGGGTTTTTATGTCAGCCAATAGAAAAAAATAGCTCTAGGCACCTTTATAAAATAATAAAAGTCATTTGAGGTTTTAGAAGTGCTTATGTCAGTTACAAAATAGGGTTTTCTATGTCGGTGAATAGAAAAAATAACTCCCGACACCTTTATAAAATAATAAAATTCGTTTGAGGTTTCAGGGGCCCTTATGTCGGTTACAAATTAAGGTTTTTTATGTCATCCAATAGAAAAAAAATAACTCACGGTGCCTTTATAAAATGATAAAACTTGTTTGAGGTTTTAGGGTCACTTATGTTGGTTAAAAAAATAGGGTTTTTTATGTCAGCCAATAAAAAAATAACTCCTGATGCTTTTATAAAATAATAAAAGTCATTTGAGGTTTCGAAAGTACTTATGTCGCTTACAAAATAAGGTTTTTTATGTCGGTTACAGAATAGGGTTTTTTATGTCGAGGGCACTTATGTTAGTTACAAAATAGGGTTTTTTATGTCTGCCAATATAAAAAAATAGGTCTTGATGCCTTTATAAAATAATAAAATTTGTTTGAGGTTTCAGGGGCACTTAAGCTGGTTACAAAATAGGGTTTTTTAATGTCAGCCAATAGAAAAAATTGGTCCTGATGCATTTATAAAATAATAAAAGTCATTTGAGGTTTTGGGGGTGCTTATGTCGATTACAAAATAGGGATTGTTATGTAAGCCAATAGAAAAAAAAAATCTCACGGCACCTTTATAAAATAATAAAAGTTGTTTGAGATTTCGGGGGTGCTTATGTTAGTTACAAAATAGCATTTTTTAAGTCGGCCAATAGAAAAGAAATAACTACTGGCCCCTTTATAAAAAATAAAAGTCATTTTGAGGTTTTGGGGGAACTTATGTTGATTACAAAATAGGGTTTTTTATGTCAGCTAATAGAAAAAGATAGATCCAGGTGCCATTATAAAATAACAAAAATTGTTTAACATTTCAGGGGCACTTATGTCTGTAACAAAATAGGGTTTTTTATGTTGGCCAATAGAAAAAAGTTAGCTCCCAACAACTTTATAAAATAATAAAATTTATTTGAGGTTTTGGGGGCACTTATGTCGGTTACAAAATAGGGTTTTTTTATGTTGCTTAATAGAAACAAATAACTCTCGGCAACTTTATAAAATAATAAAAGTTGTTTGAGTTTTTGGGGGCGCTTATGTCGGTTGCAAAATAGGGTTTTTTATGTCAACCAATAGAAAAAAAATTATCTCTCAACGCCTTTATAAAATAATAAAAGTCATTTGAGGTTACAGTGGCACTTATGTCGGTTATAAAATAGGGTTTTTACGTCGGCCAATAGAAAAAAAAGCTCCCGACACCTTTATGAAATAATAAAAGTCCTTTGAGGTTTCAGGGGCTCTTATGTCGGTTACAAAATAGGTTTTTTTATGTCGGCAAATAGAAAAAATACCTCTAGGCACCTTTATAAAATATTAAAGTTGTTTGAGGTTTAGGGGGCGCTGATGTCAGTTTAAAAATAGTGTTTTTTATGTCGGGCAATAAAAAAAATAACTCTCAGTGCCTTTCTAAAATAATAGAAGTTGATTTAGGTTTTAGGGGCACTTATGTCTGTTACAAAATAGAGTTTTTTATGTTGGCCAACAGAAAAAAATAATTCCCAGTGCCTTTATAAAATAATCAAAGTTGTTTGAAGTTTCAGGGGTGCTTATGTCGATTACAAAATAGGGTTTTTTATGTCAGCCAATAGAAAAAAATAACTCCCGATGCCTTTATAAAATAATAAAAGTTGTTTGAGGTTTCAGGGGCACTTATGTAAGTTACATAATAGGGTTTTTTATGTTTGTCAATAGAAAAAGAATAGCTCTTGGTGCCGTTATAAAAAAATAAAAGTCCTTTAAGGTTTCAGGGGCGCATATGTCAGTTACAAAATATGGTTTTTTATGTCGGGCAATAGAAAAAAAATAGCTCCCAGCACCTTTATAAAATAGTAAAAGTCATTTGAGGTTTCGTGGGTGCTTATGTTGGTTACAAAATAGGGTTTTTTATGTTGGCCAATAGAAAAGAATTGCTCCAAGTGCCTTTATAAAATAATAAAATTTGTTTGAGGTTTCAGGGGTGCTTATGTCAGTTACAAAATAGGGTTTTCTATGTTGGCCAATAGAAAAAAATAACTCCTAGCGCCTTTATAAAATAATAAAAGTCATTTGAGGTTTCAGGAGTGCTTATGTCGGTTACAAAATAAGGTTTTTTATGTTGGCCAATAGAAAAAAATAACTCATGCCACCTTTATAAAATAATAAAACTCATTTGAGGTTTTGGGGGCACTTATGTCAGTTACAAAGTAGGGTTTTTTATGCTGGACAATAAAAACAATATCTCCCTGTGCCTTTATAAAATAATAGAAGTCATTTCAGGTTTCGGGGGCGCTTATGTCTGTTACAAAATAGGGTTTTTTATGTCGGCCAATAAAAAATAACTCCTAGTGCCTTTATAAAATAATAAAAGTTCTTTGACATTTTAGGGGTGGTTATGTCAGTTAGAAAATAGGGTTTTTTATGTCAGCCAATTGAAAAAAATAACTCCTGATGCCTTTATAAAATAATAAAACTTGTTTGAGGTTTCAGGAGCACTTATGTCAGTTACATAATAGGGTTTTTTATGTCTGTCAATAGCGAAAGAATAGCTCTCGGTGCATTTATAAAATAATAAAAGTCCTTTGAGGTTTCAGGGGCACTTATGTTGGTTACAAAATAGGGTTTTATATGTCAGCCAATAGAAAAAAAAATAGCTCCCGGCACCTTTATAAAATAGTAAAAGTCATTTGAGGTTTCGTGGGAGCTTATGTTTGTTACAAAATAGGGTTTTTTATGTTGGCCAAAAGAAAAAGATTGCTCCATGTGCCTTTATAAAATAATAAAAGTCAGTTGAGGTTTTAGGGGTTCTTATGTCAGTTACAAAATAGGGTTTTTTATGTTGGCCAATAGAAAAAAATAACTCCTAGCGCCTTTATAAAATAATAAAAGTCATTTGAGGTTTTAGGAGTGCTTATGTCAATTACAAAATAGGGTTTTTTATGTTGGCCAATAGAAAAAAGAAGCTCATGCCACCTTTATAAAATAATAAAACTCATTTGAAGTTTCGGGGGCACTTATGTTGGTTACAAAACAAGGTTTTTTATGTCGGCCAATAACAACAATATCTCCCGGCGCCTTTAAAATGTAATAAGTCATTTGAGCTTTCGAGGGTGCTTATGTCAGTTAAAAATAGGATTTTTTATGTCAGCCAATAGAAAAAAATAGTACCTTGCACCTTTATAAAATAATAAGTCATTTCTGATTTCAGGGGCACTTATGTCAGTGACTAAATAAGGTTTTTTATATTTGCTGTAAATGGGTAAATGGAATTGATCAATTAATGAAAACAAAAACCCAAACACCAATGGAATATGCAAGTAACAAGAATAAACAAATGAAAGCACAAAAGTTACAAACTTGTTACCTTGCGGTTTCCATTGCTTGCGTATCTTTCTTTGATCTTGATTGTGAAGCCCTCAGAAGCTTTCCTTGCTTGCTTGCTTGTTGAAGATGACAAAGGAAGAATGGCTTTGATACCTATTTGTGTTGAATGTGAGCTTCAACACACTAATGGAGGATACTAGAAATAGAGAGAAGAAGAGAAATTTGAGTATAGTTATTGTGCAAGATGAAGTTTTTTTCTAATTGCTTAGAGAAGAGGTTTATTTATAGATTTTCTGAAAAATAGAATGGAGGGTTAGGTTCAAAAGATGAGATCAATGGCTCTCATTATTTGTGAATCTTTAATTCATAATGGATGAATTAAAAATTCTTATTTGAGAAGAGTGGGTTATGACAATTGAATTAAGAATTCATGGTGGAGGATAGTGAGTTATAACAATTGAATTAAGAATTTATGGTGGAGGATAGTGAGTTGTGACAATTGAATTAAGAATTCAATAGTGGAGAATAATAGGGAACAATTGAATTAAGAATTTAATGAGTGGAGAATAGTGGGGAACAATTGAATTAAGAATTCAATTGGTGGAAGATAGTGGGGAAAAAAGGAATTAAAAATTCAATTGGTGAAGGCTAGTGGGGAACATTGAATTAAATATTCAATTTTAGATTTCAGAGGATATTAGCTAATTAAATATTAAAAATATTTAATTCTATGTGCAACATGGTGAGGTGGAAGGGATGATGTGGAAAGATGAGGTGGATTGATGAGGTGGATTGATGAAGTGGATTTTAGGACTTAGGACATTAGAAGAATTTAAGGAATTTAATTAAATAAAATGATTTTATTTAATTGTAGGATAATGAACCAATCAAATAAACTTATAATATTTATTTAATTGATAGAAGAAAATATGAATTAAGATAAAATATTAGAATATTTACTTAATTCGACCTGAGCCAATTTTAGGTGTATACATTTTACCCCTGTTTGAAGCAATGTGTTTTATCACGTTGTTTCAAAGAATAAATAGTCTAATAATGATACATGCCCTAGTTTGCCCCTGGTATAGGTTATGATGATAGGATGCCCCCTCGGGAGATTAGACGGAGAGAAGGCAGCAGACGTGAGACAGACAATCTCATGATAAGATATGTTGACAGGAAATGAAATGGTTGAATGCAGAAGAAAGGGATGAATGATATGGAATGCAAGATAAAAATGATAACACACACAAGCAAGTAAGAAAGTATGCACAAATGATATAGGAATAACCAAGGTATTTCCCCTGTCAAGCGGTAAACCAATGATATGGGTCGATGATGTCTGGTTTTTGGAATGATATATGTCATATAAGACTCCGTGTCTATTTTCAACAATATAACATCTTGTCTAAGACATTTGATATGATAGTGTTGTCATGGCAGGGAATGATATATCCCTAGAGCAACACGACAGATAGTGTCTGGTTTCAGGAAATGAAGCATGTCATGTAAGATGTGTGTGTTGGTCTGGTTTCAACAATGCAACATCCTGTCTAAGATAATTGATTGATTGATTGAGTTGGTTTACGACCGAACACAGATCAAGACCATTGATTGTGATTCGATCATGTGACAAGATTGACTTGACTTGATTGACATGGATTAAGGATAGACTTGCAATTGGATACAGTATGGCTATAGATATGGATATGGATACGGATATGAGACACAATTTGATACGGTATGGATATGGAGATGGATATTTGTCACCTTGATATAGCAAGTATTTTGAAGCGCTTTCATCATTGGGATTTATTATATTGTAAGAAAATACAAGCATCTAGTTATAATTGAACTGAGATGACCTGAGTATCACTTACATGGATTTTTGATTTAGCAAGTCAATACAAGCATCTAGCCAAAATTGAATCTAGATGACTTGAGTACTTCTTGCGTTTTTCAACAGACAAGGATTGCCCCTTTTCATGTTTAGATCTCAGAGTCCTCGATGATCTTTTACTGTTCATGTCGTTAGACAGAAATCATCACATTACTAAAGTTTAATCCACAAGCAACAGACAAAGAAAATAATCATGCCCCCATCATAGTATCTCTAGCTATTGGCATCCTCGAGTAGCATAGAAAGGTATGATAGCATGAATCAAGACTTTGTAAGTTATTCTAACCAATCACAAAACATTCTTGCATTTAGATGTGTTTGTTTCTTGCCATAATTGATATGAGATTTAGCTTGAGTGTTTCAGTATGGTGTGCTACTTTGTTTTTGGATAGGTTGATGTTTTGTGTCATGAGTTTTGTTGTTTTGGGAAGCATGCTTTGTTGCTCTTGTTTGTCTAGCAGAAGGTATCACAATCTTTATTGGTGAGATGAACCCTAAGGGACTGACCTAGTGCCTCAAGGGCTCATTGCTAAATGGCCTTGCCTACATGACAACGCAGAGGAAACATAGTTCAAGGTAAACCCTAATGGACCATGGATGGACTAGAAGAAAGACGACAAGAAAGATGATAGGAAATGGGACGGATGGGACCGTGCAAGCCTTAGGGGTGCATAGGAATATGGCCTTGCCTATATGACAATGCAGAGGCAACGTAGTTCATGGACTTGGACCATGGAAAACCAAAGAGAGACACTATGCTAGGCTTATGCGATGGATATGGTATGGGACAAAACCTTGGTTGACAAGGCCGACAAAGAGATAGAGTAGCAAGCCATGATAGGTAATTGTCAAGAGTTTATTATGGGATAGATATGTGTCGAATGGGACATGAGTGAAGGAAGAATGGACTCAAGGTGATTGGTTTCCCAAAGATGGAGAAAGCGGTTTATCACAAGTAACGCCTATTTAGCAGGTTTTCATCACTTGCTTTTATTTGCATGAGAAGATAGAAAGTAAACATGATGCCTGTGTGTCAGGTTTTCATCATGATACCTATCCAAGGCACCTGTTTGCCAGGTTTTCACCAAAGGATGATTTTTTTTTGTTTCTGATTTTTTTATTTTTTTTGGTACTTTTTTCTGATTTTTTTATTTTTTTGTATTTTGTGCCTCCCTTACATTGGGGTTCTCCTAGGTATAAAACCGATGAAGATGCATGCTGTTGATTGGGTCATCTAATAGTTCACCCTCTGATGTTGCCAACTGATATGCCCCCGATCCGTAAGCATCTACGATTACATAAGGCCATAGCCAGTTGGGTTCGAACATGCCCTTCTTTTTCCTATCTTGTTGATTGCGGGGATTTTCCTTAAGGACTAGATCTCCAACTTTGAAGATTCTTGGGTGAACTCTATGGTTATAGCTTCTTGACATCATTTGTTGATATACTTTGAGATGGTCAAAGGCTTTCTATCTCCTTTCCTCTAGCAACTCTAGTTCTTGTAACCTGGAGACTATATTCTTCATTTGATATGAGACCTTTTAACAACACCTGAGAGATGGCAATTCAACTTCAATGGGAAGGATAGCTTCTGAGCCATAGACAAGGGTGTAGGGTGTAGCACCTATGGGAGTGCATATACTGGTTCTGTAGGCCCACAAAGCAGGATTGAGTTGGATATGCCAATCATGGCAGCATCATTGACTGTCTTCTTGAGAATTTTCAAGATGGTCTTGTTGGATGCTTCAACTTGACCATTGCCTTGGGGGTAATATGGTGCGGAAAAATAGTGTTGGATTTTGAATTGATCACAGAGTTCTTGGACATCTTGGTTTTTGAAGGGTCTTCCATTATCTGTGATAATGGATGAAGGAATCCCGTATCTGCAGATGAGGTAATTCAGGATAAATGAGGAGATTTGCTTACCTGTGACGGTGGTGAGGGGAACATCTTCAATCCACTTTGTAAAATAGTCTGTGGCAATTATGATGAATTTATGACCGTTGGATGAGGGTAGATGGATCTTTCCCACAAGGTCAAGTCCCCATTGGTAAAAGGTCCAAGGTGTCGTTAAAGGTCTCAATTCTTGAGCTGGTGCATGTATCAGGTTCCCGTGTATTTGGCACTGCTTTCACTTCTTGACAAACTGATATGAATCCATTTCCATGTTCGGCTAGTAATAACCCAGGCGCATGAGTTTCTTAGCTAAGCAAGGACCACTAAAGTGTGTTTCACAAATCCCTTCATGTACATCTTGCAAAGCAGTTATGGATTCTTCTCGTTCTAAACAATGAAGTAAAGTACCATCTAGACCACGTCGTTATAGGGTATCGACAATAATGGTATAGCGAGAGGTTTGGCGTATAAAGGTCCATCGTTAGTTTGAAGATAGGTTAGGTGGGAAGGTGTTGTCCTTGAGATAAGTATAAATCTTACCATACCAAGGTGAATCAGATCCAACTAAAAGGCATATGGTATGGTTCTCTGGAAGATCATAAGCTGGCTGTCGAATAGTTTCTACTAAGAACTCATACTGTGACTCATTCTCAGGAATCTCAAGAAGGGATGCAATGTTTGCCATGGCATCTGCTGCTTTGTTCTCAATTTGAGGTATTTGCTCAATAGAGATGATCACAAAGTATTCCTTAAAGTCATCGACCATTCTCTTGTAAGGGATAAGCTTTTTATCTTTTGTTTGGTAATCATCATTGACCTGATTTATCACTAGTTGAGAATCACCATAGACATGTAGCTCTCTGATTTTCCATTCGGTTGCCATCTTGATACCAATGACCAGGGCTTCATATTCAGCTATGTTGTTGGTGCATGGGAATAGCAAATGGTAAGACTTCATAATAGTATTGCCATGAGCAGTTACGAACAAGATTCCTGCCCCCGATCCATGGTTGGTGTAGGACCCATCAAAGTAGAGCTTCCAAGAATGTGTTGAGATGTTGAATAAGGATTCATCTAGATAGTCAAATTGCATTGGGGTGGTGTCCTGTAGCGGTGCCTCTACTAACTGATCAGCAATGACTTGCCCTTTGATAGCTTTTCCATCTATATATTTAATGTCGTACTCACTCAGGAGCATTACCCATTTGGCTAGGCGACCTGTGAGAGCTACTTTGCTTAGTAGGTATTTTAGTGGATCTATTTTTGCAATAAGTTTGACTGGATGTGCCAGCATATAATGTCAAAGTTTTTCGGAAGCAGAAACTACTGCTAGACATGATTTTTCTATCTGTGAGTATTGCAACTCATAGCCCACTAATGTTCCACTGATGTAGTAGACGACTCTTTCTTTATTCTCAAAATCTTGTTGTGCTAGAAGAGCCCCAAGAGTTGCAGGTGTAGCAGATATGTAGAGTATCAGTGGTTTCCCTTGGATAGGAGGCATGAGAATGGGTGGATTCAGGAGGTACTCTTTTAGTTTGTTGAAGGCTTCTTCACATCTCTCATCCCGTCTGAATGGAATGTTCTTGTGCAGGAGATGACTGAATGGTTGGCACTTATCTGCCAGCTGGGATATGAATCTGCAGATTGCTTGAAGCTTGCCTTGTAGCGATCTTAGTTATGTAAGAGTCTTAGGAGGTGGCATGTCCATGATAGCCTTGACTTTTTCAGGGTCCACCTCTATTCCATTTGCCGACACGATAAAACCTAGTAGCTTTCCTGAAGTGACTCCAAACACACATTTCTTTGGGTTCAACTTGACTTTGAATTGGTCTAATCTCTGAAAGACTTTTTCTAACACATCCAGTTGTGATTCTCTTGTGAGTGACTTTGCTAGGATGTCATCAACATAGTCCTCCATTGTTACATGTATCATATCATGGAATATAGTTGTCATAGCACATTGATATGTGGCTCCTACATTTTTTAGCCCAAATGCATGATGTTCCAACAAAAAGTGCCCCATGGACAAGTGAAAGTTGTCTTTTTCTAGTCTTTTGGTGCTATCTTGATCTAATTATACCCTAAGAAACCATCCATGAGAGATAACATGGTATGCCATGCTGTCAAGTCGACTATGATATCTATATTTGGCAATGGAAAATCATCCTTGCGGCAAGCTTTGTTTAGGTCTCTGAAATCATTGCATAGTAGGACTTGACCATCTGGTTTGGACACTAGCACAATGTTGGATATCCACTCCGAGTAGTCTATAGCTCCGATGAACCCTACATCCAGTAATTTCTTGAGTTCTTCTTGACCAATGATGCTATGTGTGGATGCATCTTTCTAAGCTTTTGTTTCACTGGTTTTACTCCTGGGTCTAATGGAAGATGGTGTAGAATCAAGTTTGGGTCTAGACCTGGCATGTCTGCATATGACCAAGTGAAGCTGCCCCTCTTTTCCTTGAAGAATGGTACAAACTTGGTCTTTTTTGGTGGAGTAAGAGATTTCACAAAATGAATGATTTTAGGCTGTTCCTCTATACCAATGTTGATTGGCTCTATAGGTTCCACAACAATCTGAGACTTCTCCTGATGCATGTCATCGGGGAGAGTGTCAAGCCTTCCATCATCAAGTGCCACGGTTGGGTTTCCACCTTCAGATGAGTCTTTTCTTTTTACTATTTTGGGATTTGACACTGCCGCAAAATGGTTTTCACCATTAGATCCAGTTTTTATTTTGATATTTTTGTGACTGGAAGGCTTGGCACCCTCTCTAAAATAAGCCATGGTATCAAGTTCAATAGAGAAACCAGCTTTATGATCTCCTTTGGGTAGGTGGTCCCTAAGGTTCATATAGTCAATGTAAGCATCATTGTTTTGGAACATGTCTAGTTGGGGAGTTCCTTGCAAATCCCAGTTAATAAGCTCAGGATGTACAAGGGGGATGGAATTGGAGGATAGGCCTGATTCATTAATGGTGTGAATGGATATGCTAGGAGTATAGGAATGGATGGTGTTTACGATGGTACCTTCCTCCAAGTTGTTTATTGCGATGGAATTTGAACCTTCCTCAAAAGGCATAATTTCAGAGATGGGTGAATCAGACTCTAGTGGTCTGTTCGGTAGCGTTTGTCCCTCATGGTAGGGGCTAAAAGTTTGGATGGTATCGACCTCTTTGTCATCATAGGAATGCTCTATTAGCTCATCCCACTCATATTCATTGGAATCTGTGTCACTATCTTCTTGGAGTGTTTGGAGCATTTCTACAAGACATGCATTTTCCTTGGCTTTACCCTTGCCTTTGTATCCTAGGCCACTTGTGTTTCTAGCCGATGAGGATGAAGAAGGTTGTATAGGTTTAGTGATTCCTTCTTTTCTGAGGCCAATGGGGCCTTGTCCTTCGTACCCCATTCTATGCAGAATAGTCTCACTTCGCCCATAGAGTTCTGTTGGGAGTCTAGGCAGATCTTGGGGTGTGTTTTCTTCTTCAATATAGAGCCATTGCAGTATTTCTCTCTCCTCTGTTTCATCAGATAAGGTCCCCCATTTTACAAAAGGAGTTGCGAGAGCTACATGAGGAGCAGATGGCTTTGGAAAATGCTTGGGTCGGCCAAAAGATCTAGGAGACAAAGGCAATTTGGCTAGATTTACGTTGTGCTCTATGGAGTATTCTCCCACTCCACTTTCATTTATGGTAATTTTCTACTCTTTGGGTTTGGAGGAGGAGGCTTCAGCAGTATTGTCATGCTGCGGGATAGGGGATATATATGCTCTGTTATTCAGGATGATGCATTTGGGTTTTGCAAGGAAAGAATTGCAATGCTGATAGGGGTCAGGGTCGCCTAGGATTGTGATTTGCTTGCCATTGTACAGGAACTTTATGCATTGATGATAGGTTAAGGGGACAGCCTTCACGGCATGAATCCATGGTCTCCCTAGTACGATATTATAAGCAAGCTCCCGATCAAGGACTTGACAGACAACATCTTTTATCACTGGTCCCACTTGAATGGGTAGGACCACTATTCCCTTTGTGGTTCTTTCTTCCTCGTCATATGCTTTGATGGTGATTTTTCTCCTTGGATCAACTGCCTGTTCAAAGAACCCCAATGCAAGGACCAACTTTAATGTGTAAATATTTAGACTGGCACCTCCATCAATGAGAACCCTCTTGATGTGGTGTTTGTGGATGAAGGCGACGATATGGAGAGGGGTATTATGGGGTTGAGATACAAAGAGGTCATCTTGCTCAGTAAATGATATGGTGTTGGAGGAAGTCAGATTACCTACCATGATCTAGAATTTCTCTTGGGCCAAGTTAGTGGGGATAGTGGTTTCCACTAAGGCTTTCTCAAGGATCTCCTTATGAGAAGGAGATAGATGCAATAACTCCAAGATAGAAATGTGAGCTGGGGTTTTTTATAATTGTTCAATGACATTGTACTGACGGAAGTTGGATGGAGAAGGGGACAACTAGGGAGGGGCGGTACTGAGCATGACTTTACCACTGCGGGTAATTATACTACAACCAGTTCTGTTAGGTCCTGATTGTTGGTTGGGCGAGATGACGTTGACTTGGGG
Organism: Cunninghamia lanceolata; assembly: GCA_027924645.1. Taxonomy (NCBI): domain Eukaryota; kingdom Viridiplantae; phylum Streptophyta; class Pinopsida; order Cupressales; family Cupressaceae; genus Cunninghamia; species Cunninghamia lanceolata. Next base: position 6,423,321 of record BSBN01000582.1, read on the forward strand.
GACTTGCTCAGAAATGCAGTTTATGATATAATCAAATGGCACACTTGCATAGTTAGCATTACTAGTCCCGCTATTCTGTTTTGGCCTGTTGTGATTGTTGTCGTTATTGTTATTGCCATTGTAGTTGTTGCCATTGTGGTTGTTGCTGTTGTTATTGTTGTTGTATGGTCTGTTGTGATTCAAAAGTGGATCCCTGTAGGCAACATGAGTTTCATTGAAGGTATGCTATTGGGTTCCTCCCTCGTTCCGATCTAGCACATCTTGTATGACATTTTTGAGGCGGATGTAGTTGTTGGTTGTATGCCCCCTGCCTCGATGATATTCACAATAGTCTGTGTCCTTCCAGTAGGGAGGTTTGACTATAGGCTCGTAATCACTTGTTGGCAGTAGAGAGATTTCATTGTTAGCCAACAACTTCCTTAGGGCGGACTCTTGTGACTCACCCAACGGTGTGAATTTTCTCCTTTGATTTGAACTAAACCAAGGTCTGGGCTCTCGAGAGGGTGGTTTATTGAGAGTACCATTATTTGTTTCTCCTTTAAGAGTGAATATGGGTTGTTGCTTGGGAGCTGCTGCCTTGGCATCTACTACCCCATCATTGACCACATTCTTATTTTTGGTCCAAAACTTTGATTTATCTATTGAGTAATTGGAGGTAGGTGTGTCCTTATATAACTTGATTTGCCCCTTGGCAATCATAGCTTTTTCAATGAACAATCCCATTTCAATGACTTTGGAGAATGATGTAGGGCATTGTATTAGTATTTGATAGCTAAGATCGTTATTGAGGTTATGGACAAACATCTCCATTAGTTGTTTCTCAGGCATATCATAAGAGCACTTACTTGCTAGTTGTCTCCATCATTGTAGGAAAGTGGTGAATGATTCACCACTCTTTTGTTTGGTGTTGCATAAATCTAGCATAGATACCTCGTGCTCGATATTGTAAGAGAAATGTGTGATAAATTTTTTGACAAGCTCATCAAAAGATTTGATGCCCGGTGAGAGGCATAAAAACCACTTCATAGCTTGACTACCTAAAGATCTAGGAAAAAGTCTCATTAAGTAGGTCTCATCTTGAGCTACTTCTATGCATGCTGCGTTGAATTCCCTAATATGATCTCTAGGGTCCCCTTTCCCTTTGTACTTATCTAATTTAGGAACTACGAATCAAAAGGGAAAAGGTGCCATGTTTAGACTTTTGTCAAAGGGGTATGGTGTGATATCCTCCAAGGAGTAAGTTTTTGTGTGCATACCCGTCTTGAGATTTGACATTCTTGTTTGAGGCACTCAAGCTGTTTCCACATGTCTTCCATGGTTTTCTTCTCTCTATCCTCTGCGTTTGAGTCTAGGGTTTTCTTTCCTTTTTTATTTGTGTTTGGGTCTAGCATTTTCTTTCCCCTTTCATGATCATCCTCTATGTTTTCCAAGATTGAACTTATATCAAAATCCGCGGGCAGTTTAGTTCCAAGACTAGCAAGGTGATGGAAATATTTTTGGGGATTGTCACGGATCGCTTTCTCTACTAAGCATTGGAATTTCCTACTTTGGATGTTGTTCTGATATTCTTCATCAGAGATTTCCTCATCACTATCGGGAGGTGTGAAGATGTAGTGGGATGAGCCGGCCATTTCAAATTGTTTTTTGTGTTGAGATCGAGTAAGAACCATGCAAGGTGATGTGGGATGAGGTGGAATGGGGCAAGAGATTTTGGCCAGATGCTGACAGAGACTGCTAAGAATGGGATACCTAGGATATGGCTTGGATAAAGGACTTTCTCGCTCAATGATGTCAAGTAAGGTGGCAGATACAAGACGGTAGCAACTAGTAAGGGTACTCGATACCTGTCTTATTGTGTAGGGACTAGTCGTGCAATGAACCACTAGTAAAGTTATGTGCCCTACTAAGTTTACTTGAAGTCACAATGATACGGAAGGACCTATGCTGACCTGATATGGGATACTTTGATTTTGGGACTAGAAAACCTGATAGAAGGTGGATGGGACAATTTGGCAAGAGAGAGATTTTGGTGTGAAATGGATGGAAAACTGATTGCAAGGTGGAACCTGATCTTTGATCCTGAGACTAAATTGAAATGGGTACCTCAGACTAGTGAAATCTTTCTCTTGAAGATAGATTGTGCCTCTTAAACTATTTTTTTTTTTGGTGGTTTGTTTCTGATTGGATTTGTTTTTGGCAAGAGAAAACACAGCAAACAAAGTCAGCAAAGACAGACTGACACAACAAATAGTGTATGTTTGAGGCTCACAAAAAAGCCCAATGTTTCCACAGGTATGAGACAATTTGCAAACAACTATCAAGCACTTTTTATCCCTAGAGACAAGGTTTCATTGCAGTAGATTAGCTCACAGCTTAATACTCCGTCGATAAAAATATGATTCCATAAATGTGTCAGATATTTTATATCTTTGCGAGAGATGATAGGTAGGGATATCTCACCCTCCCCTTAGAAAGCTCAAGTTGGTCACAAGAGCTTTATGGCCAAGGGAATACTATCTCTTCTCAAGGGAGCCAATGGTGAGTATCTTAAGGGCTTAAATCAATTCCTCTTGCACTGATGATTACCGCAATGTTCGGAGGTAGGTCGGGTAGTCTCTATCTAGAATGGTTCTTAGTAACTTTGAGGGACCAATGCCTTACGAGCAATGTGACAAGCTACTAAAAGCTTTAACCAATCCTACTAAGAGTATCAAACACTTCACTCAATATGAAAATCGTTTCCACAAGGAGCTAGTACACTTCTTTTTAGTTTGGCACCACAAGGTAAGGCTGACGTCGGTTAGGACTTAGCTTTCGCCTTATCCCTCTTATATAGCGGTTCAAAGGAAAACTCCGCTTAGGGTCATCCCTTTTGGATAAAGCACAATCCAAAAGCAAGCCCTTCTAAAGGATGTACAAAAATGTAAGAGCAAGCACATCAAACAAAGGTTCAATTGTCCTGTTATAAGAAAAAAAAGGTGCAACTAAACTAGGCACACACATGTTTGTAGTTGGTAATTGTCCCTTATGAAATTGAAGTGTTTGGCATTCATGTCCATTGTCCCTTAGAAAATTGAGGTGTTTTCACATACATGTCCATCATCCCTTAAGAAAAGAAGTATGTTCCTAAGGCTTAGATTGCTGAAATGATTTGTTCAATTATCCCTTACGAAGGCAATATGTTTCTAAGACTTAGTGCAATTAATCAAGATTTCTTCAACACTCGTCCTGCATGAACATGTTAGAAAACTGATTTGCTCGGTGTAAGTGATAAGAAGTTGCAACAAGGTAGTTAGTTCCACAAAAACTCACAAGTCAGCAAAAGGTAAATAAAGTGACCAACGCATTGTGCAAGTAGGTTTGATTTTGATTGCAAAAAAAAGTTGGTAAAAGGTATCATCACCTAAAAATGTTTTCACCACTACAAAGGTTGTCTTGTCAGCTTTCTAGAAAGTCCAAATTTGTGCGCTTTCGATGTCGTATGTGAAAGTTGTGAAAATTTGAAAAAAAAAAGGCCTATTTTGCTAAGTGGGAAAAAAAATGAACTCCCCCCCTTGTTTTGATTTTTATTTTTTGATCTTTTTTTTTTTTTTGTTAGTGTTTAAATTTTTTAAAATTTTTTTGCTTTTTGCTTTGATTTTTTTCTGAATATTATTATTAGTATTGTTTATTTATTTTAACATTAAAATTTTTTAAAAAATAATTAAATGATAATATTTTTTTTTTTAAAATAAAAAAATTAAAATCTACCCTTTTGTTTTTTTTTTGTGTGTGTGTTTGTTTTGGTGTGTGTGTGTGGAGTAGCGGAGGTGTGGCTAGGCGGTGGTGGCGGGCGGAGGTGGAGTTGGGCTAAGGGCGGTGGGATTCATGCAGAGGGTAGGCAGAGCAGTGCAGGTAGGGGTGGCGCACGAGCGGCAAAGGAGTCTGAGGGGAGTGGGGGGATGGCAGGGGTCGGAAGATGGCAAAGGGATGGGCGGTGGGCGGCAGGGAGAGGTGAAGCAGCACAGGCGGGGGTGGCGCGACAGACGGCGGCGGTTGAGGGGAGTGGAGGAAGGGTTTGGGAGGGGCGCGGGGCTGGGGGTTGGGAGGTTAGGGTCTACAGGGGAGGGGGGATGGCAGGGTTAGGGTTGGTGGAGGGGGGGAGCAGGGGATGAGGGAGGGGGAAATGGGGGCCGCGGGAGGATTTACAAGGGTGGCGCAGGAGGATTTGCAAGGGTGGCGCAGGGTTAGGGTCTGCTGGGGGGAGCGGGAGGGAGGGGAGGGGGAGAGGGGGTGGGGTGGTTTGTTTGTTATTATTGTGTTTTATTTTTTATTTTTATTTTTTTAATTTTTAATTTTTAATTTTTAATTTTTAATTTTTAATTTTTAATTTTTTGATTTGTTTTTTATTTTTGGTTTTTAAACTCAAATGTTAAAAAAAAAACAATGAAAACCTAATGTGTTTTGATTTTTTTTTCTTTTTAAATTCAAATGTTAAAAAAAACAACAAAAACCTAATGTGTTTTTTTTTTAATTTTTGCAAAAAAAATATGTTGGAAAGTAAAAAAAAATTTAAAAAAATTCAAATAGCAAAACTAGAGAAAATATATGTGATTTCTTACCTCTGAGACCTTTTGGACTCAATGGTGAGCTCGGTTTGTGCGTAGGATGTCGTTGGTGAGAGTTGATGCCTGAATGTGCTTTGGAAAACACCTGTATCCTACAACAAAACTTCTAAGACAAAACCTCACAAACAAAGTGGATTAGATCAAAATGTAAATGGGTAAATGGGATTGATCAATTAATGAAAACAAAAACCCAAACACCAATGGAATATGCAAGTAACAAGAATAAACAAATGAAAGCACAAAACTTACAAACTTGTTACCCTATGGTTTCCATTGCTTGCCTATCTTTCTTTGATCTTGATTGTGAAGCCCTCAGAAGCTTTCCTTGCTTACTTGCTTGTTGAAGATGACAAAGGAAGAATGGCTTTGATACCTGTTTGTGTTGAATGTGAGATTCAACACACTAATGGAGGATACTAGAAATAGAGAGAAGAAGAGAAATTTGAGTATAGTTATTGTGCAGGATAAAAAATTTTCTAATTGCTAAGAGAGGAGGTTTATTTATAGATTTTCTAAAAATAGAATGGAGGGTTAGGATCAAAAGATGAGATCAATGGCTCTCATTATTTGTGAATCTTTAATTCATAATAGATGAATTAAAAATTCTTATTTGATAAGAGCGGGTTATGACAATTGAATTAAGAATTCATGGTAGAGGATAGTGAGTTATGACAATTGAATTAAAAATTCATGGTGGAGGATAGTGAGTTATGACAATTGAATTAAGAATTCATGGTGGAGGATAGTGAGTTATGACAATTGAATTAGGAATTCAATAGTGGAGAATAATGGGGAACAATTGAAATAAGAATTCAATGAGTGGAGAATAGTGGGGAACAATTGAATTAAGAATTCAATTGGTGGAGGATAGTGGGGAACATTGAGTTAAGAATTCAATTGGTGAAGGCTAGTGGACAATATTGAATTAAATATTCAATTTTAGATTTTGGAGGATATTAGCTAATTAAATATTAAGAATATTTAATTATATGTGCAATATGGTGAGGTGGAAGGGATGATGTGGAAAGATGAGGTGGATTGATGAAGTAGATTTTAAGACTTAGGACATTAGAAGAATTTAGGGAATTTAATTAAATAAAATAATTTTATTTAATTGTAGGATAATGAACCAATCAAATAAACTTATAATATTTATTTAATTGATAGAAGAAAATATGAATTAAGATAAATATTAGAATATTTACTTAATTCGACCCGAGCCAATTTTAGGTGTATAAATTTGCCAATAGCAAAAAATAGATCTTGGTGCCTTTATAAAATAGCAAAAAATGTTTGAGATTTCAGGGGAACTTATGTCTGTAACAAAATAGGGTTTTTTATGTCGTGACTAGAAAATAAATAGCTCCTTACGACTTTATAAAATAATAAAAGTTGTTTAAGGTTTTGGGGGCACTTATGTCAGTTACAAAATAGGGTATTTTATGTTGGTCAATAGAAAAAAATAACTTCGGGCACCTTTATAAAATAATAAAGTCATTTGAGTTTTCAGGGGTGCTTATGTCAGTTACAAAATAGGGTTTTTTATGTCGACCAATAAAAAAAATAACTCCCCATGCCTTTAAAATATAATAAAAGTCATATGAGGTTTTAGGGATGCTTATGTCAGTTCTAAAATAGGGTTTTTATGTCGGCCAATAGAAAAAAATAACTCCTGGTGCCTTTATAAAATAATAAAAGTCATTTGAGGTTTCTGCGGAACTTATGTCAATTATAAAATAGGCTTTTTTCTGTCAGCCAATATAAAAAAATGACTATCGACTCCTTTATAAAATAATAAAAGTTATTTAAGGTTTCAAGGGTGCTTATGTCAGTTACAAAATAGGGTTTTTTATGTTGGCCAATAGAAAAAAAAACTCCTAATAAGTTTATAAAATAATAAAAGTTATTTGAGCTTTCAGGCGTGCTTATGTCAGTTACAAAACAAGGTTTTTTATGTTGGCTAATGGAAAAAAGTAACTCTCGACACCTTTATAAAATAATAAAAGTCATTTGAGGTTTCGAAGGCGCTTATGTTAGTTACAAAATAGGGTTTTCTATGTCAGCGAATAGAAAAAAATAACTATTAGTGCCTTTATAAAAAAATTAAAGTCATTTGAGGTTTCAAGGGTGCTTATGTCAGTTAAAAAATAGGGTTTTTTATGTCAACAAACAGAAAAAAAATAGCTCACAGTGCCTTTATAAAATAATAACAATCATTTGATGTTTTGGTGGCACTTATGTCCATTACAAAATAGGGTATTTTATGTCGGCCAAAAGAAAAAAATTACTCCCGATGCCTTTATAAAATAATAAAAGTCGTTTGAGGTTTCAATGGCACTTATGTCAATTACAAAATAGGGTTTTTACTGTCACCCAATAGAAATAAAATAATTCTTGGTGGCTTTATAAAATAATAAAAGTCATTTGAGGTTTTGGGGGTGCTTATGTCGATTACAAAATAGAATTTTTATGTCAGCCAGTAGAAAAACAAGCTCCCAGTGCCTTTATAAAATAATAAAAGTCATTTGAAGTTTCAGGGGTGCTCATTTGGGTTAGAAAATAGGGTTTTTTATGTCAGCGAATAGAAAAAAATAACTCCTGGAGCCTTTATAAAGTTATAAAAGTCATTTGAGGTTTTGGGCGCACTTATATCAGTTACAAAATAGGGTTTTTTATCTCAGCCAATAGAAAAAAATAGCTCCTGGTGCCCTTATAAAATAATAAAAGTCATTTGAGGTTTCTGGGGCGCTTATGTCAGTTACAAAATAGTGTCTTTTTATGTCGGCCAATACAAAAATAGCTCCTAGCACCTTTATAAAATAATAAAACTCATTTGAGGTTCTGGGGGCACTTATGTTGGTTATAAAGTAGGGTTTTTTGCATCAACCAATAGAAAAACTTAGTTCCTGATGCCTTTACAAGATAATAAAAGTCATTTGAGGATTTCAGGGTGCTTATGTCAGTTACAAAATAGGGTTTTTTAATCTCGGCCAATAGAAAAAATAGCTCCTGGCGCATTTATAAAATAATAGAAGACATTTGAGGTTTTAGGGGTGCTTATGTCGGTTACAAAATTGCATTTTTTATGTTGGCCAATAGAAAAACATATCTCCAAGCACATTTATAAAATAATAATAGTCATTTGAGGTTTCTGGAGTGCTTATGTTGGTTAAAAAATGAGGTTTTTTATGTCGGCCAATAGAAAAAAAATAACTCACGGCATCTTTATAAAATAACAGAACTCGTTCAAGGTTTTAGGGGTGCTTATGTTGGTTACAAAATAAGGTTTTTTATGCCAGCCAATAGGAAAAAATAACTCCCAACGCCTTTATAAAATAATAAAAGTCATTTGAGGTTTCGAGGGAACTTATGTCAGTTACAAAATAGGGTTTTTTATGTCAGTCAATAGGAAAAAAAAAACTCTCGGTGCCTTTATATAATAATAAAAGTCCTTTGAGGTTTTGGGGGTGCTTATGTTGGTTACAGAATAGGGTTTTTTATGTCGGCCAATAGAAAAAAATAACTCCCGATGCCATTATAAAATAATAAAAGTCATTTGAGGTTTTCGAGTGTGCTTATGTCAGTTACAAAATAGGGTTTTTTACATTTGCCAATAGAAAAAATAGCTCCCGACACCTTTATAAAATAATAAAAGTCGTTTGAGGTTTCGGGGGCACTTAAGTTGGTTACAAAATAGGGTTTTTTATGTAAGCCAATAGAAAAAAAATTGCTCATGATGCGTTTATAAAATAATAAAAGTTTTTTGAGGTTTCGGGGGTGCTTATGTCGGTTACAAAATAGGGATTTTTATGTCAGCCAATAGAAAAAAATTTCTCCCGGTGCCCTCATAAAATAATATAACTCGTTTGAGGTTTTGAGGTTCTTATGTCAGTTACAAAATAGGATTTTTTTAGGTCGGCCAATAAAAAAAATAGCTCCCAACGCCTTTATAAAATTAAAAAAGTTGTTTGACGTTTCGGGGGTGCTTCTTTCAGTTACGAAATAGGGTTTTTATGTCGGCCAATAAAAAAATTAACTCTCGGTGCCTTTAAAAGTAATAAAAGTTATTTAGGGTTTTGGGGATACTTATGTCAGTTACAAAATAGGGTTTTTATGTTAGCGAGTAGAAAAAAATAACTCTCAGCACCTTTATAAAAAAAATAAAAATTTTGAAGTTTCAGGGGTGCTTATGTCTATAGAAAAATAAGGTTTTTTATGTTGGCCAATGGAAAAAAATTAGCTCTCGAAGACTGTATTAAATAATAAAAGTTGTTTGAGGTTTTTCGGGGAGCTTATGTCAGCTATAAAATAGGGTTTTTTACGTCATCCAATAGAAAAATAAATTCCTGGTGCCTCTATAAAATAATAAAAGTGGTTTGAGGTTTTGAGGGCGCTTATGTCAGTTACAAAATAGGGTTTTCTATGTCAGCCAATAGAAAAAAAATAACTAACAGCGCCTACATAAAATAATAAAAGACGTTTGAGGTTTCAGAGGCGCTTATATCGGTTACAAAATAAGGTTTTTATGTCCACCAATAGAAAAAAATAGCTTCCAGTGTCTTTATAAAATAATAAAAGTCATTTGAGGTTTTAGTGGCACTTATGTCGGTTACAAAATAGGGTTTTTTATGTCGGCCAAAAGAAAATAAATAGCTCCCAATGCCTTTATCAAATAATAAAAGTCATTTGAGGTTTCGATCGCACTTATGTCAGTTACAAAATAGGGTTTTTTATGTTGACCAAAAGAAAAAAAATAACTCTCGACGCCTTTATAAAATAATAAATGTCATTTGAGGTTTTAGGGGTACTTATGTCAGTTACAAAATAGGGTTTTTTATGTCGGCCAATAAAAAAAAATAGCTCCCAGTGCCTTTATAAAATAATAAAAGTCATTTGAGGTTTCGGGGGTGCTTATGTCAGTTACAAAATATGGTTTTTTATGTCGGCCAATAGAAAAAAATAACTCCAGGCATCTTTATAAAATAATAAAAGTTGTTTGAGGTTTCGGGGGTGCTTAAGTCAGTTAAAACATAGGGTTTTTTATGTCAGGAAATTAAAAAAAAACTCTCGATGCCTTTATAAAATAATAAAAGTTGTTTAAGATTTTGGGGTGCTTATGTCAGTTAAAAAATAGAGTTTTTTATGTCGACCAATAAAAAAAAAACTCTGGGTGCCTTTATAAAATAATAAAAGTCATTTGAGGTTACTAGGGCACTTATGTTTGTTACAAAATAGGGTTTTTTATGTCGGCCAAAAGAAAAAAAATAGCTCTCGGTGCCTTTATAAAATAATAAAAGTCATTTGAGGTTTCAATGGCTCTTATGTCAGTTATAAAATTGTGTTTTTATGTCAGCCAATAGAAAAAGAAAAATCCCAATGCCTTTATAAAATAATAAAAGTCATTTGAGGTTTTGGGGGCGCTTATGTTAGTTACAAAATAGGGTTTTTTATGTCGGCCAATAGAAAGAAATAGCTCCAATTGCCTTTATAAAATAATAAAAGTCATTTGAGGTTTCAGGGGCACTTATGTCAATTACAAAATATGATTTTTTATGTTGGCCAATAGAAAAAAAATAACTCCAGGCATCTTTAAAAAATAATAAAAGTTGTTTGAGGTTTTGGGGGCGCTTATGTTGGTTAAAAAATAGGGTTTTTTATGTCAGGAAATAGAAAAAAAAAATTCTTGATGCCTTTATAAACTAATAAAAGTCTTTTGAGGTTTCAGGGCCACTTATGTCAGTTAAAAAATAAGATTTTTTTACGTCAACCAATAAAAAAGGTAAGTCCTGGTGCCTTTACAAAATAATAAAAGTCATTTGAGGTTACTAGGGCACTTATGTCTATTACAAAATATGGTTTTTTTATGTTGGCCAATAGAAAAAAATAACTCTCAGTGCCTTTATAAAATAATAAAAGTCATTTGAGGAGGCAAGAAATTGAACATGATGGAGCATGTGCATAGGAGCTCTGTGCGGTCCTGCGAGCTATAGCAGGTCGCGGTCTGCATGTATTTATTCTCTGTTGCATGCATTTTTTCTTTACAGATCAAGATCTGTGGGGTTGTTTTTAGCAAGGGGTGGGGTTTTTTAGCTTTTGGGGTTTTTTTTCGTTGAGTGTGTGCATTCTTTAGTGTAGGTGTGGAGTGAGAGGGCCTGAGGGGATTTTCTAATGGCAGGGTCTGTGCCTTTGGGTGAGGCGTCAAGGGATCCTGCTATGGTAGAGGTTGGTGACATGTTTCCTCATCCATCTTCACATGATGTTGGGGTTTTTACCACTAGTGCTTTGAAATTGCAATAGATAAATGGATGCTTGGAAAGACCTCAACCTTGTCCAAAACTTGTGATTCAAATAGTGGTGGTAGCTAAGGACCTAGAGTATTATAGCAAACATGTTTTAATCTACAAATTTATGGCATTGAAGGTTTCAATGCCTTGTCTAGAACCTTGGACTCGAGGGGGATGCTTCTAAGGAAGAGGTTGGTGATGGGTTTCCTCATCCATCCCGTTTGATGTTCAGGTTTTTAGCACTGGTGCTTTGAGATTGCATAAGATAAATAGATTCTTGGAAAGAGATCAAGTTCATCCGAAGTTGGTGTTTCAAGTAGAGGTGGTAGCCAAGGAGCTGGAGTATTATATAAAACATGTTTTAATCTACAAATTTAAGGGATTGAGGGTTTCCATGCTTTTTCTGGAACCTTGGATTCGCAAGTCATGGAATCCGGAAGGTGATTTTGAAATCTTGCTAGCTACAAATAACTTCTTTCTATTTATTTTTTCATGTATCTCTGATCGTAATAAGGTTTTTTAGGGAGGGCCCTACTTTTATAATCAAATTGGTCTTTTCATGAAGCCTTGGCATGTAGGCTTTAACTCGGCGGAGGAGCTTCCCTCGAAGGTGCTGGTGTGGGTTCATTTTCCTCGGTTGCCATCGGAATGTTGGAGATAGGATTTTCTGCAATTAATTGGATTGCTATTGGGGAAGCCTATTGGCCCATCTCAGTAAACTCTGGAGAAGCAATTTTTTTCCTATGCCTGGGTCTTTGTGGAGATTGATTAGAGACAGCCTCTGCCAGATTTTATTGATCTAACTATTGGGTCTAGATCCTGGACTCAATAGTTAGACTATGAGACTTTACCTTTCAAGTACCGGCTGTGCCATGACTATGGCCATCTTCAAAGGAGATGTCATCGTGCCTCGAGTACTGGTGGTTTAGATAATGTGAAAGTTCCATCTAATCCAAGGGCAGAAAAGGGTAAAGCACCCATGTAGAGGGTGATACTGGATATAGATGGCTTTGTGCTATTAAGGCACGAAACAACAATCGAGGTCAGAAGAGTACTCTTTAGGATCGTCAAGAGGAGGAGACTTTTAACAAGTTTGAGACTTTGGATGAATTAGTCCATGAGGAGGGGGTTTCTTCTGACATGCATGTTGAAGCATCTCCTTTAGTTGATCATAATTTTGTGTCTTTACCTGTTACTACCTCGGTCTTAGTTCCTATGGTAGCTTTCGGGGTGGTGATGGATTCAGTTGCTCCTCCCTTCGGTACTGGTCTTGGGGACTCTTGTGGTTTGGTGGAAACCCCCATGGCCTCTTTGGATGAAAGGGTAAGTTTAGCCAGTGGACCAGGTTTGGAAGACTCTAGTAAGAAAAAAGCCATCTCTTCCTCTCCTATTCTAGTTCTATAGCAAAAATCCCTAAAAAAGTGTGCTCCTGATAAGCCCCGAAAGGTGGGGAGGAAGAAGGATCAGGAGAAATTTAAGATGGATGGAGAGACATTGGTGGAATCTGGCTCGGTGAAGACATTGGATACTCACTTCTCTCACCCTTCACGATGATTGAGTTATCATTGAATGTAAGGGGTATGAATATCATTCCTAGACAAAAGTCTATTCGGGACTTACTTAGTGCTCATTCTCTAGATGTGGTTTTCCTCCATGGGACGAAGTTATCTATGGATGGTATGATGTAGTGTGTTTCTAAGAGTTGGAACAGAAGGTTTTTCTAGTGTGTGGGTGCACAAGGCAGCTCCAGGGGTCTTGGTTTCCTCTAGGATCCTTGGTGAATTTCTCCTATTTGGTGGATCTCTAGTAGATTTTCCATTTCTCTGGTTGCAATTAGTTTGGACACGGGGGAAACAATTCTTCTTCCTAACATTTATGCTCTGATGGATGTCTCTGGTAAGACTCTCCTATGGTCTTATATAAATCTTCTAAGATTGTTGGATCCTTTCCTCCCCTAGATTATGGCAGGTGACTTCAATGCAATTGCCTCCCTTGAGGAGAAATGGGGAGATGTGCCTCGTTTGGACCTCTCTTTTGACCTTCTAAGGGAGCATTTGGCTTAGTTCTGGCTTGTGGATATCAAATCTTCCAATGGCATATTTACTTGGAATAATAGGAGGCTTGGGGATGATGTCGTTTCTGAACGGTTAGATAGGTTTCTTGTTTCCTATTTTTGGGTGGGTGACAAGTGGTTGTGAAGTTCTAAAATTTTAGATTGGCGAGGATCAGACCATTGGCCGATCAAACTATCTGCCCTTTTGGCTGGTGGTCCTAAGAAACAACCTTTTAGATTTTATCTTATGTGGGTCAGGGAGGAGAGTCTTCTTGACTTGGTTTCTAGATGATGGATTGGAGGTCGACCTGCTTTTTGTATAGCTATGTATTCATTTGTGAAGATGCTTCAATATGTGAAGTATAAATTGAAACATTGGAATAAGTATCAGTTTGCAAATATTTTTCAACGGAAAAGGGTTTCCCACAAGCGCTTACATTCTATTACTAGGTAGATTCAAGATCAGTGTCTTGATGCAAATTTAAACAAGCTTGAGGTTAGTGCGGTTAAAGACCTCGAGGAATGGGAGCTTCATGAGGAAACTTTTTGGAAACAGAAGGCTCGTGTTCATTGTCTTAAGGAATGGGACAGGAATACTTCCTTCTTTCATAAATCAGTGAACACTCAAAGACAAGGTAACTTTATCTCTTCTCTCCACTCTCTTGATGGTTCTGTTCTTTCTTCCTCTTTAGGGATCTCTAGTGAGGTGGTTCATTTTTTTTCTAATCTCTTTTCTGAAGATACCCTACCTACTAGTGAGGATGAATCTTCTATCCTGGCTTGTACTCCCTCTCTGGTGACTATGGATATAAATGCTTCTCTTCTTAAACCTATTTCTTTGAAGGAGTTGGAGGATGTGCTATTTTAGTTGAAAAAAGGGAAGGCTCTTAGTCTTGATGGGTTCTTGACTGAGTTCTTTCAGGAATTTTGGGAAGTCATCAACCCTTATCTATTGAAGGTGGTGCAAGAGTCTTTTAGGAATAAGAAAATGTTGCGAGCCATGAATGCCACATTTCTTTCTCTTATCCCAAAATGCGAGGATGCTAATTCTCTGGATCTTTTTCGACCAATTCCTTTGTGCAATGTGGTGTATAAAATAAGTACAAAGCTAATTGTTGAACGTTTGAAGCCATGTCTGGATAAGTTGATCTCAGAGGAACAAGGGGGCTTTATTGCGGATAGACAGATTTTGAATGGAGTAGTTATTGCGGCTGAGACTATTCACTCTATGGTTGCTTCTAAGGAAAAGTCTATGTTTATAAAGTTAGACATGGCTAAAGCTTATGATAGAGTTAACTGGGACTTTTTGAACAAAATTCTCAGAGCCTACGGGTTCAGTTGTGAGTGGATTGATTGGGTCATAAGTTGTGTGAGGACTTCCTCATTTTCTGTTCTCATAAATGGGGAGTCTTTGAATCTGTTTGGTGCTTCTAGAGGTCCTTGATAGGGAGACCCTTTATCCCCATATTTGTTCATCTTGATGGCTAAAGGCTTGGGGAGATTCATTAAGTCTTGTGCTATGGATGGGCTCTTTCAAGGATGCAAATGGAGTAATTCTCTTCCTCCTAAAACCCATCTTTAGTTTGTAGATGATACAACTTTGATGGGTGTTGCTAAGGTGGCTGAAGCAGTTGCTTTATGTTAGATTTTAGATTGTTACCTGGTTATCTCAGGTCAAAGCATTAATGAAGTTAAGTCTTGCATTTATTTCTTTAATACCCCTAGGCTTATTCAGCAGTGTATTGCTAGGATTTTAAGGTTTCAGGTGGGGAAACTTCCCTTTATATACCTTGGCATCCCTCTAGATGTGCGCCCAATTCCCAAGTGTTTTTGGTGGGATGTGATGGATAAATTTCATGGGCTAGTTTGTCACTATACCTATAGATGGTTATCTATGGCTGGAAGAGTTGCTCTGTTGAAGTCTGTGGTGCAGGCCCTTCCTTTATACAGGTGTTTTGCATTGACTACTCCCTCAAGTTTCATCAAAGATTTTGATAGCCTTTGTCGGCCATTTCTTTGGTTGGGTAATCTCCTTTGGAAGAAGTGGAGCTTAATTAAGTCAGAAGTTATTTGCCAGCCAAAGCAGGATGGTGGTCTGGGTTTGCGTAGGATAGATTGGAATGGATAGGCTTTGGCTACTAAGTTATACTAGAGATGGTGTTCATATCAGAATTAGTATTGGGCCAGGATCCTTACCTTCAACTACCTTGGAGAGGTGGAAGGAGCTGAGGTGCCTCATTTTAGTCTTTCGGGGAGAGGTTCTATAATCTGGGATACTCTCAAGAGGGGGGCTATGCTGGTTAAACAAGTCCTATTTTGGATCTGTAATAGAGGCTCTAATGCTCTTTTTTGGCATGGCTCCTAGGATGGCTTCTCGCCTATTCTCTCCTCGCACCATCATTTGGGGGACTTATGTAGGATTTTTGTTCACGCTGGTTGGAGTAGAGTGATGGATTTCAAAGCCCCTCAGGCTTCAGGATAGACTATTGTTTACCAATGGAAGGATATGCAGGAATGGCCCATGGGTGGATCTTTGGAGGATAGGAGGGAGTTGTCCTCCATTTTGGCTGATAGAGTCTGTTATTCTCTTCTAGAGTGGGATGTGCTAGCTTGGGGTCTGGATCCAAAAGGGAAGTTCACTATTGCTTTAGGGTATCATGTTTTGGATAGACACGCCTGGGTTAGTGCTAAGGTTCCTTGGTGGAAAAATATTTGGAATAAATTCTCGTGGCCAAAATACAATTTCTTTTCATGGCTAGTGGTTTATGGTAGGTGTTTGACTTGAGATAACCTCTATAAGCGTGGCTTCCAAAGTCCTTCATTATGTTTCTTATGCCTAAAAGATGTTGAGACTATTTCACATGTTTTCTTCCAGTGCCCTTTTGCTAGGACTATTTGGCATTTTTTGTGGGGGGGCTGGAGTTTACATTCTTCTCTGGAGGAGTTTTGATAGAACTTTGGGCCCATTCTGGTGAGGACTTTATTTCTGCACATAGCATGGCTAATTGGCCCTAGTCTGATTATATGGCACATTTGGTTGAAGTGTAACCGCAGGGTCTTTCTGGAAAAGAAGTTGCTGGTGGGTCAAGTTTGGTCTCGCATTCTTGGGGCTTTACAAGAGACCTTGTATGCTAAATGTGATCTATCAGCCCCAGTGGATCCTGGTGATACTAGAGTGATTTGTAATATGGGGATTCTTGTTGGGGGTCCTGGAAGGCCAAATATTGGGTGGAGCAGGTGTTCTAGAATGAAGGTTTCTAGGGAAGGGCATTGGTTGCCCCCTCCCACTGGAGTCTTGCAAATCAATACTGATGGGTCTGCAAAGAATAACCCTAGGCACGCTAGCATTGGTGGGGTGGGTAGAGACAGTTTTGGAATGGTTATGTTTTTCTTCTCAGAATATAAGGTGATATACTCTAATAATCTTATGGAGTCCTTAGTTATTCTTTTGTCTTTGAAGAAGACATATGCCCTTAGCTAGAATAACATTATTTGTGAGTCAGATTCTTAGGTGGTGATAGACTTGATAAATAGAAGGTAGTTGGATGATGTTAGTTGGCAGCTTGCGGTGGTGGCTAAGCAAATCACTAGTCTTAAAAAATTATTTGGTTCTATCACCTTCTCTCATATCCCTTGGGAATGGAATAAGGTGGCTGATGGGTTGGCCAAATGGGCTTTTGAGATGAATAGGATGGAGGATGTGAGATGTTGCATGACCTAATTTCTTGTTTGTTGTCTCTGGACCCATTTGGGCCTCTTGCTACTTTTATGCTTTGTACTGCTCTCTTTGATTAATAAAGTTTTTACCCTCTTTTATTAAAAGAAAATTATTTGTTTGAGGTTTTTGTTGATGCTTATGTTAGTTTTTTTATGTCGGCAAAAAGAAAAAAATAACTCCTGGCACCTTTATAAAATAATAAAAGTCATTTGAGGTTTCAGGGTCGCTTATGTTAGTTACAAAATAGGGTTTTTTATGTCGGCCAATAGAAAAAAAAACTCCCGGTGCCTTTATAAAATAATAAAAGTCATTTGAGGTTTTAGAGGCACTTAATTTGGATACAAAATAGGGTTTTTTACATCAGGGAATAAAAAAATAGTTCCTGACACATTTATAAAATAATAAAAGTCATTTGAGGTTTCAGGGGCACTTATGTTAGTTACAAAATAGGGTTTTTTTATGTTAGTCAATAGAAAAAATAGCTCCAGGTGCCTTTATAAAATAATAAAAGTCATTTCATGTTTTAGGGGAGCTTATGTCGGTTTAAAAATAAGGCTTTTTATGTCAGCCAATAGAAAAAAAATAACTCTAGGCACTTTTATAAATTAATAAAAGTCATTTGAGGTTTCAGGGGCGCTTATCTCGGTCACAAAATAGGGTTTTTTATGTTGGCCAATAGAAAAAAATAGCTCTTGATGCCTTTATAAAATAATAAAAGTCATTTGAGGTTTCATGCACACTTATGTCAGTTACAAAATAGGGGTTTTTCTATCAGCCAATAGAAAAAAATTTCTCTGGATTCATTTATAAATTAATAAAAGTCCTTTGAGGTTTTGCAGGCACTTATGTCGGTTAAAAAATAGGGTTTTTTATGTCGGCCAATACAAAAAATATAGCTCTTGGCACCTTTATAAAATAATAAAAGTTGTTTGAGGTTTTGGGGGAGCTTATGTTGGTTACAAAATAGGGTTTTTATATCAGCCAATAAAAAAAATAGCTCCAAGCGCCTTTATAAAATAAAATAAGTTGTTTGTATTTTTGGGGGAACTTATGTCAATTACAAAATAGGGTTTTTTATGTCGGCTAATATAAAAAAACAACTCCCGGTGCCTTTATAAAACAATAAAATTCATTTGAGGTTTCAAAATAGGGGTTTTTATGTCAGCTAATAGAAAAAAATAGCTCCCAGCACCTTTATAAAAAATAAATGTCATTTGAGGTTATGGGGGCACTTATGTCAGTTACTTTTATGTCGGCCAATAGAAAAAATAGCTCCCAAGAGCCTTTATAAAATAATAAAAGTTGTTTTAGGTTTCAAGGGTGCTTATGTCAGTTAAGAAATAGGGTTTTTTATATCAGCCAATAGAAAAAAAAACTCAAGGTCCCTTTATGAAAACATATTATTCATTTGAGGTTTTGGGGGTGCTTATGTCGGTTAAAAAAAGGGTTATTTTATGTTGGCCAATAGAAAAAAATAACTCCTTGCGACTTTATAAAATAATAAAAGCCGTTTGAGGTTTTGGGGGAGCTTATGTCAGTTAAAAAATAGGGTTTTTTATGTTGTCCAATCAAACAAAGTAATCTCGGTGCCTTTAAAAAATCATAAAAGTCATTTGAGGTTTCGAGGATGCTTATGTCTATTACAAAATAGGGTTTTTTATGTCATCCAATAAAAAAATTAGCTCCCTGCGCTAATAACTCATTTGATGTTTCAGGGGCACTTATTTCAGTTATAAAATCATGTTTTTTATTTCAGCCAATAGAAAAAATAAATCTTGGTGCCTTTATAAAATAATAAAAGTCGTTTGAGGTTTCTGAGCACTTATGTCAGTTACAAAATAGGTTTTTTTATCTCGGCCAATAGAAAAAAATAACTCTTAGTGCCTTTATAAAATAATCAAAGTCGTTTGACGTTTCGAGGGCACTTATGTCAGTTATAAAATAGGGTTTTTTATGTCGGCCAATAGAAAAAAAATAACTTTGAGCGCCTTTATAAAATAATAAAAGCCTTTTGAGGTTTAGGGAGCACTTATGTCAGTCACAAAATAGGGTTTTTTATGTTGGCCAATAGATACAAATAACTCTCGGCGCCTTTATAAAATAGTAGAATTTGTTTGAGGTTTCTAGGCACTTATGTCGGTTACAAAATAGGTTTTGTTTATGTCAACCAATAGAAAAAAAAAACCTCCCAGCAACTTTAAAAAATAATATAAGTCGTTTGAGTTTTCAGGAGCACTTATATCGGTTACAAAAAAGAGTTTTTTATGTCGTCCAATAGAAAGAAAATAGCTCTCGACGACTTTATAAAATAATAAAAGTTGTTTGAGGTTTCAGGGACACTTATGTCAGTTACAAAATAGGGTTTTTTATGTTGTCCAATAGAAAAAATATCTCTCGGTGCCTTTATAAAATAATAAAAGTCGTTTCAGGTTTTGGGGGTGCTTATGTCAGTTACAAAATAGGGTTTTTATGTCAGCCAATAGAAAAAATAACTCCTGACACCTTTATAAAATAATAAAAGTCGTTTGAGATTTTAGGGTTGCATATGTTGGTTACAAGATAGGGTTTTTATGTCAGCCAATAAAAAAATAACTCCCGACACCTTTAAAAATAATGAAACTCATCTAAGGTTTTAGGGGCGCTTATGTCAATTACAAAAAAACTCTCGAGACCATTATAAAATAACAAAAGGCATTTGAGGTTTTGGGGGCACTTATATCAGTTACAAAATAGGGTTATTCATGTCTTCCAATAGAAAAATATAACTCCCAGTGCCTTTATAAAATAATAAAAGTTGTTTGAAGTTTTTGGTAGGCTTATGTCAGTTAGAAAATAGGGTTTTTTATGTCGGCTAATAGAAAAAAATACTACTACAAGAAAATGTTTAATATCTCTCGATGCCTTTATTAAATAATAAAAGTCATTTCTGGTTTCAAGGATGTTAGGAAATAGAAAATAAATAGCTCTCGACGCCTTTATAAAATAATAAAAGTCATTTGAGGTTTTGGGGGCACCTATGTCAATTATAAAATAGGGTTTTTTATGTCAGCCAAAAGAAAAAAATAATTCTCAGTGCCTTTATAAAATAATAAGTCTTTGGAGGTTTCAAGGGAGCTTATGTCAGTCACAAAATAGTATTTTTTATGTTGGGGAATAGAAAAAAATAACTCCCAGCACTTATATCGGTTACAAAATAGGGTTTTTTATATCGGGCAATAGAAAAGAAATACTACTACAAGAAAATATTTAATAGTTCCTAAAGCCTTTACAAAATAATTAAAGTCATTTCTAGTTTTGAGGGCACTTATTTGCTTTACAAAATAGGGTTTTATATGTCGGCTAATAGAAAAAAATACCTCTTGGCAAATATTTATGTCATCCAATAGAAAAGAAAAGAAATACTACTACAAGCAAATATTTAATAGTTCCCGACACCTTTATAAAATAATAAAAGTCATTTGAAGTTTTGCGGGCGCATATGTCGGTTACAAAATAAGGCTTTTTATGTTAGCCAATAAAAAAATAACTCCCAACACCTTTAAAAAATAATAAAAGTTGTTTGAAGTTTCAGGGGTGCTTATGTCAGTTACAAAATAGGGTTTTTTATGTCGGCTAATAGAAAAAAAAAACTCTTGGTGCCTTTATAAAATAATAAAAGACATTTGAGGTTTCAGCGGCACTTATGTCTATTACAAAATAGGGTTTCTTATGTTGACCAATAAAAAAGATAGCTCTTGGTCCCTTTATAAAATAATAAAAGTCATTTGAGCTTTTAGGGGTAATTATGTCAGTTACAAAATAGGAGTTTTATGTCAGCCAATAGAAAAAAAAGCTCTCGGTGCCTTTATAAAATAATAAAAGTCATTTGATGCTTCGGGGGTGCTTATATCAGTTACAAAATAGCATTTTTTATGTCGTCCAATAGAAAAAAACATAGCTACACTATCTTTATAAAATAATAAAGGTCATTTGAGGTGTCGGGGGCACTTATGTCAGTTACAAAATAGGCTTTTTATGACAGCCAATAGAAAAAAAATAACTCCTGGTGCCTTTATAATAGAATAAAAATCATTTGCGGTTTTAGGAGCACTTATGTTGGTTACATAATAGAGTTTTTTATGATAGCCAATAGAAAAAAAAATAACTTCCAGCGCTTTTATAAAATAATAAAAGTCATTTGAAGTTTTCGGGGTGCTTATGTTAGTTACAAAATAGGGTATTTTATGTCAGCCAATAGAAAAACAATAACTCCCAATGACTTTATAAAATAATAGAAGTCATTTGAGGTTTCATGGGCTCATAGTCGATTACAAATTAGGGATTTTTTATTTTGGCCAATAGAAAAAAATAACTCCCAGTACCTTTATAAATAATAAAATTCATTTGAGGTTTTGGGGGCCCTTATGTCAATTACAAAATAGGGTTTTTTATGTCGGCCAATAGAAAAAATACCACCTGGCGCCTTTATAAAATAATAAAAGTCATTTGAGGTTTCGAGGGCACTTAGGTCATTTACAAAAATAGGGTTTTTTATGTTGGCCAATGGAAAAAAATAGCTCCCGATGCCATTATAAAATAATATAAGTCATTTGAGGTTTCGGGGCTGCTTATGTCAGTTCCAAAATAAGGTTTTTTATTTCGACCAATAAAAAAAATAATTCTCGGCACCTTTATAAAATAATACAAGTCATTTGAGGTTTCGGGGGTGGTTATGTTGGTTACAAAATAAGGTTTTTTTATGTTGGTCAATAGAAAAAATAGCTCCCAGTGCCTTTATAAAATAATCAAACTTTTTTGAGGTTTCAGAGGCGCTTATATAGATTACAAAATAGGGACTTTTATGTCACCCAATACAAAATAAATAGATCCCAGTGGTTTTATGTAACGCCCCGCCATGAAACTTTAGAGAACAACACATTTATGCTATATGCAACAAGATAATTTTTTAAATTGAAAGAGATAGTAAAGTAACAAAGTAATATTAACACATCATTTAAACTAATGACTTGTCCTCTAAGATAACATGGTTGCATTACTTGACAAAACAATTAACATAATCTAACACACATCATGAATTAACATCAGTAACTCATTGTAAACCTAATGCATTAAATCAATAAACATTTACATCTATATAACATCATATAAGTATTCATCAGGATCTAGTACATAGTTACAATTTCTCCCGACATATGAATACAACATTACATTGTTACATTATCATCTTCTGAATACATATGAATACATACATTATGAATAATCTGATACACAAGATAGCACATGAGCATAATAACTGTCTCCATAAACAGGTACATGATTTGAATCTGCTACAGGAGTTACCACCTTCTTGCACACGAACAAAGGCAAGGAGAAACCAATGGAGATAAAGCACATCCACCCGACCATGTGGAACCCTAAGGTCCACCCCCCGTGCTAGGAGATAACATAAGGTCCAAAAACGTCATACAGTCAGGTAGACAATTGCCTAATAGGAACAAAGACCAAACAAGACTCCATTACAACACATGACAACACCACAAGTAAGTCAAAATTACTTCCAAAGGCAACACACGACGAATGGGGAGAGTACATCTAGGGAATGCTAGGTTGCAGTAGGAAGAGTGTCATCGCATGGTCCTGACATGGGTTATCCTAACAGCCTCTCACTAGGTGCCGGCCCCATAGGGTGACACATGCGGAATTAACTTTCCTTTCATGAGGACAAGGAAGTCAATTATGCCGACCAGGCCTTCTCAACCCATCCTTAGCCTAAACGAGTGCTATAGGCATGGGAGAGGAAATCTAATTATCTTGTTAATGTGTAATTTACCCTTTTCCCCCTGTTTATTTTTAAGTTTTCATTTAATTAACAACTTTCAATGGGTTATCTTGACAGCCACTTTGGGCGCCAGCCCCACACTGAAAGCCACTCCCCTACCTGCATCTAGAAACCCTAACCATCAAGCAAGACAATCACTATCATACTGATAAGTATACATAACAATGCAATACATTACCTTCTTGCTTACAAAACATAATCACAATGACCAACCTGTACATCATTGTCCCAAAACTTTCCGTTGATCAATCGCAATAACCATAACAACACATATCCCAAGCAAGGTATGGATCATCTTGCTCGCAAATCTCAACCATGAACAAAATAGTTTCTCATTACGATTTCTAAGATCTCCCCATTACAATACTAAATACAAGCTCGATATCAACACATACGTGAAGGAGGTTTAATCCCATCATAATATATTCACAACACAGTATGTACATCATCTCACATTATTGTTTACCAAGACCCACATACATAGACAAAAGACATCATGTTCTTGCAACATCTTCATTTCAAGACACCTATGAACAGAACACAAGCCATCGAATCATATTACCTTATGCCTCTGGAACCTAAACTTGACAATTTACACATAGACCAACTCACATGAAAATTTTGCTTGCAATAAGCAATTTCAACTAATCAACTCATTGACAACATAAATGTTTTTCTTACAAGAGCAATTCAATCTCTTAGTTATCCTGTTACCTATAAGTTTTACTTATAAGGTTAAATTTTTGAGTACATTGTTGTTTAACATAATTCTAAACTTTAAACCCAATTTCAACTTAACAAAATCATTATAAAAGATCTTTACAAAACCAAATCAACTAGATTAAATTTCATCTACACTAATTATTTTGTCATATCCAATTCCATTTAATCAAATTAGCAATTGGATTCAAGTTATATCTCCACCAAGAATTTCATAAAACCTAGGTCTAGTTTAATTAATATTAATTATATCTATTATATTAATCACTCATCAATTACATATAACCATCAAGCTAAACAATGCATAGATAATATTAATTACAAATACTTATAACTTAAATGCTAATTTCAACATTTATAATCCAAACCCATATATCATATTTCTACTAACAAAACCATTATAATAGAATCAATGCCATATTACAGTAAATATGCGATCATATCGATTAGTTTAATAAACATTCGTATTAACTATAACAACTCCATTTCTTTTGTTTCATAAGTTAATATCTATATCAAATATATATACTCCAACAAACTCATCTACTAAACTGTGTATCTTAACTATGCATGGATTCATATTTAATTTATAATTAATAATTGATACCTATACAAATATCCATATGACATAAATGTTTATATACATGTTCATGCACTTGTGTAGGTTATTCCTATCCTCAAGGTAAGATTTGGTCAATCAACCTTCAAATTTTGGATGGTTTATAAACAACACCACTCTGCCTTTAAGTAGCAGCCACACCATTTCCATTTCTTCAAGCAATGACTTCATAGACCACCACACCCAATTTGAAACACCTTTGTTATACATGGCTGGAGTCACACCTAGAGGATGGAGTTTGACAGACTTAAGGAGTATGCACACCGTATTAAATGGGTTATCTAGATTTGGATTATGGTCGATCAAGAATACTGTGAAGATTTGAACAACCAAAGAACAAGACACCCAAAATATAAATTGACTAAATGAAGAGCTAATAAGATGTTTAATACAATCTACTATAAGAATTGGATCCTGAAGAATCTATGCAAAAGTGGGCAGTTTTATATGGTCCAAAGTCCATATTTATTTGAGACCTTAATGCACATAAGAAAAACATTTCCATCTAGATCTAATATAAGACAGAAGCAAGGAATACTCTAATGGACAAGGTACTTGAACTGTTTGACAAGGTTCAAAGATACTTACGTACACAAAGAACATCATTAGTTTATCTATTAGAGGATATGAACAAACTAACAGATCCTTAGCAAGATGACTTCATAACCCCGTTTAAAAAATAGATAAAAACCATCGTTTCTACGATCCAACACCAACATTTAGCAATTATAAGATTATATAGAAATCTTAATACTAATATATAGATAACATATGATTATATGCAAACCTTAATGCCAATATATATGGCGATTACTATCTTATAATTATAGGAAGATCTAATGCAAAAATAAAAAATATAATTCATGCTATAATGATCTAGGTTTATGACATGCAAATAAGGCAACAAATATGCTTCTTTCAAGATTTACATTGAAATGTTTGCTTTTCTAATTTCACAAGCAACAACCCTTAGAAAAACAACTTTTACATTTAATAAATAAAGGATACATATAATATTTAGAACATACAATATTTACATTTAACCAATAAAGAAAAACATATAATATTTATATTTAATCAATAAAGAAAAGCATATAAAATTTATATTTAATCAATAAGGAAAAACATATAATATTTATATTTAATTAATAAAGAAAACATGATATCTCAATCGCAATATCCCACTAATGGTAGAATCCTTGAATGAAAATCATAAAAATGAGCAAGTCACCCCCACTCCATGAAGAGTTTTTAAAGAGAAGGAAAGAGTAACTTCCTACCCAAAACTAACTCAATCACCCAACTAATTGAACCAACCACCTTCCCATTTTCGTCACTTTTGTAAGTGGGGCTTAAAGGAGGGTCTAAAAACCTTTTAAAATATTATAAATGACAAAAATAAACTTATTACCTATGTACCTTGGACATAAGACAATTTTCCAAACATAAAATACAACTTAGACCTCTTAAAAACACTTAAAAATCATTTAAAAAGTTACAAGGTTAAATCCCACACAAGAACATAATCATTTTATCACATAAAACTAAAAGTAATATTTCTTAACATCATGGCCAATAGACCTTAGGGCCCCATGCCTAGGCCAGACATCACACAGAAAGACATAAAGTGGCTAAATGACCACCATCATCCATTGACATAATAATTCTACATGTACACTCAACAAGAAGTGTTAGTAAAATATATAGCCAAAATATATCCATCATAAATAACATATTATCACAAATCCATTAGTAACCATAGTGTAACACTGAATCAATACACTCTTGATCCAATTGTTAGGCTTCATCAATTGGATGATAGGACTATCTCCTCTCTACTCTAGGGTCTGGTTAGTGCGTTTACTAGTGTTCAGCGACCTTCCCTTAATTAAATCAATTTAATAGTAGTAATAAAATAATTCATATTCAAACAACTTTAAATAATTATTTGAACTAGGTAATTATCAATTACCAATTTAATCTTATTAAATATTAATAATAATAATAAGAATATTATATGACCTTATTAAATATTAAAGTGGGTCAAATATTAGTATGACTATATAATGCACTATAGGCATACAACATAACCCACTAAGTAGGACAGTCGTTAAAAGCTAAATCAAACATGTTCACAAGCCAGGGCCAAACACGCACTTAACCAATAGGCTCCATCAAATATCAATCAGTTGCAAGACCTAACATACTGATAGAACTGACAGGTTGAACTAGACATGTCGTGCATCCTGATAGAAGATGATGACTTGAGATGTGGGACATTAAGTTATCTCTGGAACAATTTATCCATTGGGTTTAGGGCACGCTTAGACCTGTTAATTCAAGTGGAGTCGATGCCCAATACCTACATCCTGCAACAAATGACACAGTCAAGCATATATAGACACACAAAAGATGACACTAGGTGAAAAATGAATCACAATATCGCAGGGCACTCGCAAGCGAGTGATACGACATCGTCCTTTCCACATCATATCAATCTAGATTAGATAACACATAACCGTAACCAAATCAAATCTACCTCATTATCTGAACAGAATATACATTGAACATATAGGTGAATAAAATTGAATAAGTCTCAAAAGTACCATCATAACAAATAAATCTAACAGAATTAGTCCATGAGATCCATTTTAACATATAGCAATTGTAGTAAGATCGACATCTTAATCATAGGAATGCAAAACAATGTCAAATCCTTACCTTAATTATCCCCATTATTTTACCTTACCTTAGTTATTCCTATTATTATACCTTCATATTCATGCGCCTATAATATAATAAAATAATATAAGTTGTTTGAGGTTTTGGGGGTGCTTATGTCAGTTAAAAAATAGGGTTTTTAATGTCAAGCAATAGAAAAATAATAACTCCCAGCACCTTTTTAAAATAATAAAATTTGTTTGAGGTTTAAGAGGCACTTATGTCAGTTACAAAATAGGGTTTTTATTTTGGCCAATAAAAAAAAAGCTCCCAACGCCTTTATAAAACAATAAAAGTCTTTTTTGCTTTTTGGGGCGCTTATGTTAGTTACAAAATAGGGTTTTTTATGTCAGCCAATAGGAAAAAAACTCCCAGTTCCTTTATAAAATAATAAAATTTATTTGAGGTTTCTGGGGCACTTATGTCGATTACAAAATAGGGTTTTTCTATGTCAGCCAATAGAAAAAAATTAGATCTCGGTGCCTTTATAAAATAATAAAAGTCATTTGAGGTTTCTAGGGTGCTTATGTCCATTAAAAAATAACTCCAAGTGCCTTTATAAACTAATAAAAGTCATTTGAGGTTTTGGGAGCACTTATGTTGGTTACAAAATATGTATTTTTATTTTAGCCAATAGAAAAAAAAAAAACTCCAAGCGCCTTTTATAAAATAATAAAAGTTGTTTCAAGGTTTCAGGGGTGCTTATGTCAGTTACAAAAAAAGGGTTTTTTTATGTCGGCCAATAGAAAAAAATAACTCCTGATGTCTTTAGAAAATAATAAAAGTAGTTTGAGGTTTCATGGGTGCTTATATCAATTACAAAATAGGGTTTTTTATGTCGGCCTATAGAAAAAAAAAAACTCCAGGTGCCATTATAAAATAATCAAAGTTATTTGAGGTTTCGAGGATGCTTATGTCGGTTACAAACTAGGGTTTTTATGTTGGCCAATTGAAAAAAAAATCTCTTAACGCCTTTATAAAATAATAAATGTTGTTTGAGGTTTTGGGGGCACTTATGTTGGTTACAAAATAGGGTTTTTTATGTCGGCCAATAGAAAAAAATTAGCTTCCAGCACCTTTATAAAATGATAAAAGTCATTTGAGGTTTCAAGGATGCTTATTTTGGTTACCATATAGGATTTTTTATGTCATTCAATAGAACAAAAATAAGTCCCATCGCCTTTATAAAATAATAAAAGTCCTTCGAGGTTTTGGGGGTGCTTATGTCGGTTACAAAATAGGGTTTTTTATGTCAGCCAATAGAAAAAATAACTCATGGCTCCTTTATAAAATAATAAAAGTTGTTTGAGGTTTCAGGGGTGCTTATGTCAGTTACAAAATAGGGTGTTTTATATCAGCCAATAAAAAAAACTCCTGATGCCTTTAAATAATAATAAAAGTCATTTGAAGTTTTGGGGGTGCTTATGTCCATTACAATATAAGGTTTTTTATGTCGTGTAATAGAAAAAAAAAACTCCCAATGCCTTTATAAAATAATAAAAGTCATTTTAGGTTTCAGGGGTGCTTATGCCAGTTACAAAATAGGGTTTTTATCTCGGCCAATAGAAAAAAAAAATATCAGCGCCTTTATAAAATAATAAAAGTCATTTGAGGTTTCGGGGGAACTTATGTTGGCTACAAAATAGGGTTTTTATGTTGGCCAATAATAAAATAACTGCCGATGCTTTTAAAAAATAATAAAATTTGTTTGAGCATTCGTGGGCACTTATGTCGGTTGTAAAATAGGGTTTTTTATGTCGACCAATAGAAAAAAATTAGCTCCTAACGCCTTTATAAAATAATAAAAGTCGTTATAGATTTTGGGGGCACTTATGTCGATTACAAAATAGGGTTTTTTATGTCAGCCAAAAGAGAAAAAAAACTCCCAACGCCTTTATAAAATAATAAAAGTTGTTGAAGTTTTTGGGTCACTTATGTCAGTTACCAAATAGGGTTTTTATGTTAGCCAATAAAAATTTAACTCCTAGCACCTTTAAAAATAATAAAAGTCATTTGAGCTTTCTGGGGCACTTATGTTAGTTACAAAATAGGGTTTTTTATGTAGGCCAATAGAAAAAAAAATCCCAGTGCCTTTATAAAATAATAAAAGTCATTTCAGAAATGAATGCTTGGAAAGAGCTCAAGTTCATCCAAAGCTGGTGATTCAAACAGAAACAGTAGCTGAGGACCTAGAGTATTATAGAAAACATGTTTTAATCTATAAATTTATGGGATTGAGGGTTTCGATGCCTTTTTTGGAACCATGGATTCAAAAGTCATGAAATTCAAATGGTGATTTTGAATTTTTACTAGCTACGAATAACTTCTTTCTGGTGGTTTTCTTGTGTATCTTTGATCGTAAAAAGGTTTTTAAGGGAGGGCCCTACTTTTATAATCAAGTTGGCCTTTTCATGAAGCCTTGGCATGCAGGCTTTAACTCGGAGGAGGACTTGCCCTCGAAGTTACCGGTGTGGGTTCATTTTCCTCGGTTGCCGTTGGAATGTTGCAGCAAGGATATTTTGTAATTAATTGCATTGTTGCTGGGGAAGCCTATTGGCCTATCTCAGTAAACTCTGGAGGAGCAATTTTTTTTCTTTGCCTGGGTCTGTGTGGAGATTGATCTGAGCTAGCCTCTACGAGATTCTATTTATCCGACTGTTGGGTCTAGCTCCTAGACTCAATAGTTAGACTATGAGACTTTACCTTTCAGGTGCTCGCTATGCCATGACTATGGCCATCTTCAAAGGAGGTGCCCTTGTGCCTTAGGTGCTGATGGTTCAAATAATGTGAAGGCTCCATCTAATCCAAGGGCAGAAAAGGGTAAAGCACCCATGCAGGGGGTGGTACCAGATAAAGATGACTTTGTGCCAGTTAAGGCACAAAACAAGAATCAGGGTTAGAAGAGTACTCTTCAGGATCGTCAAGAGGAGGAGACTTTTAACAAGTTTGAGGCTTTGGATGAATTAGTCCATGAGGAGGGGGTTTCTTCTGACGTGCATGCTGAAGCTTCTCCTTTAGTTGATCATAATTCTAAGTCTTTGCCTATCACCACCTCGGTCCTAGTGTCTGTGGTGGCTTCTGAGGTGGTGATGGATTCTGTTGCTCCTCCCCCCGACGCTAGGTTTGGGGACTCTTGTAGTTTGGTGGAAACACCCCTGGCCTCTTCAAATGAAAGGTTGAATTTAGCCAGTGGACCAAGTTTGGAAGACTTTGGTAAGAAGAAATCCCTCTCTTCTTCTCCTATTCTGGGTCTACACCAAAAATCCCTAAAAAAGTGTGCTCCTGATAAAGCCTAGAAGGTGGGGAGGAAGAAGGATTAGGAGAAAGTTAAAATGGTTGGAGAGAGATTAGTGGAACCTAGGTCGGTGAAGACATTAGATACTCACTTCTCTCACCCTTCGTGATGATTGTGTTATCATAGAGTGTAAGGGGTATGAATAGCATCCCTAGACAAAAGGCTATTCAAGACTTGGTTAGTACTCATTCTCCGGATGTGGCTTTCCAGCAGGAGACGAAGTTATCTATGGATGGTATGATACAGTGTGTTTCTAAGATTTGGAACAAAGGGTTTTGCCAGTGTGTGGGTGTGTAAGGCATCTCAGGGGGTCTTGCTTGCCTCTGGGATCCTTGATGAATTTCTTTTGTTTCGTGGATCTCTAGTAGATTTTCCATTTCTCTTGTTGCAATTAGTTTGGAGACGGGGGAAAGAATTCTTCTTTCTAACATTTATGCTCTGACGGATATCCCTGGTAAGACTCTCTTATGGTCTCATATCAATCTTCTAAGATTGTTGGATCCTTTCCTCCCCAAGATTATGGTAGGTGACTTTAATGCAATTGCCTCCCACGAGGAGAAAAGGGGGGGTGTGCCTCATTTGGACCCCTCTTCTAATCTTCTAAGGGATAATTTATCTTGGCTCCAACTTGTGGATACCAAACCTTTGAATGACATGCTTACTTGGAATAATAGGAGGCTTGGGGATGATGCCATTTCTAAATGGTTAGACATGTTTCTTGTTTCCTATTTTTGAAATTTTAGATTGAAGAGGATCATACCATTGGCCAATCAAATTCTCTACTCATTTGGCTGATGGTCCTAAGAAAACAAATTTTAGATTTCAGCTTATATGGCTAAGGGAGGGGAGTCTTCTTGACATGGTTTGTAGATGGTGGATTGAAGGATGACTTGCTTTTGGTACAGCTATGTACTCATTTGTGAAGAGGCTTCAATATGTGAAGTATAAATTAAAACATTGGAATAAGTATCCATTTGGCAATGAGTTTTAGTGGAAAAGGGTTGCCCAAGAGTGCTTGGATTCTATTACCAGGCAGATTCGGGATCACGGTCTTGATGCGAATTTAAGCAAGCTTGAGGTTACTATGGCTAAAGACCTCGAGGAATGGGAGTTTCGTTAGGAATTTTTTTACAAATAGAAGGCTTGTGTTGATTGGCTTTAGGAAGGGGACATGAATACTTCCTTCTTTCATAAATTGGTGAAGGCTCGAAGACAAGGTAACTTTATCTCTTCTCTCCATTCTCCTGAGGGTTCTATTCTTTCTTTCTCTACGGGGATCTCTAGTGAGGTGGTTCATTTTTTCTCTGCTCTCTTTTCTGAAGATACCCTACCTGCTAATGAGGAGGAAGCTTCTATCTTGGCTTGTATTCCCTCTCTGGTGACTATGGATATGAATGCTTCTCTTCTTAAACCTATTTCTTTGAAGGAGTTGGAGGATGTGGTTTTTTTAGTTGAAAAAAGGGAAGGCTCCAGTCCTGATGGGTTCCTAGCTGAGTTCTTTCAGGAATTTTGGGAAGTCATCAACCTTGATCTATTGGAGGTGGTATAGGAGTCTTTTAGGAATAAGCAAATGTTGCAAGCCATGAATTCCACATTTCTTGCTCTTATCCTAAAACACAAGGGTGCTGATTTTCTGGATCTTTTTTAACCAATTTCTTTGTGCAATGCGGTGTATAAAATCATTACAAAGCTAATTGCTGAACATTTGAAGCCATGTCTGGATAAGTTGATCTCGGAGGAACAAGGGGGCTTTATTGTGGGTAGACAGATTTTGGACGAAGTAGTTATTACAGCTAAGACTATTCACTCTATGGCATCTTCTAAGGAAAAGGCTATGTTTATAAAGTTGGACATGGATAAAGCTTATGACAGAGTTAACTGGATTTTTTGATCAAAATTCTCAGAGCCTTCAGGTGCAATTATGAGTGGATTGATTGAGTCATGACCTATGTGAAGACATGCTCATTTTCTATTCTCATAAATGGGGAGTCTTCGGATTTATTTGGTGCTTTTAGAGGTCTTCGACAGGGGGACCCCTTATCCCCATATTTGTTCATCTTGATGGCTAAAGGCTTGGGGGGATTCATTAAGTCTTGTGTTATGGATGGGCTCTTTTATGGATGGAAATGGAGCAATTCTCTTCAATGAGTTTGTAGATGATATGACTTTGATGGGTATTGCTAAGGTGGCTGAAGTAATTGCTTTGCGTCAAATTTTAGATTGTTACTTGGCTGCCTCAGGTCAAAGAATTAATGAAAGTAAGTCTTGCAATTATTTCTTTAATACCCCTAGGCTTATTCATCAGTGTATTGCCAGGATCTTAAGGTTTCAGGTGGGGAAACTTCCCTTTATATGCCTTGGCATCCCTCTGGATGTGCACCCACCTCCTAGGTGTTTTTGGCAGGATGTGATGGATAAATTTCATGGACTGGTTTGTCACTAGATCTATAGCTGGATGAGTTACTCTATTGAAGTCCATGGTGCAGGCCCCTCCTTTATACAAGTGCTTTATGTTGACTTCTCCCTCAAGTTTCATCAAGGATTTTGAGGGCGTTTCTTGGCATTTTTTTGGTTAGGTAATCTCCTTTCAAAGAAGGGGAGCTTAATTAAGTGGGAAGTTATTTGCCAGCCAAAGCAGGATGGTGGTCTGGGTTTGCATAGGACAGATTGGAATGGATAGGCGTTGGCTGCTAAGCTATACTAGAGATGGTGTTCATATCAACATCAGTATTAGGCTAGGATTCTTACCTTTAAGTACCTTGGGGAGGAGGAGGGCACTGAGGTGCCTCATTTTAGTCTTTTGGGGAGAGGTTCTATGATCTAGAATACTCTCAAGAGGGGAGTTGCGCTAGTTAAACAAGGCCTGTTTTGTATCTTCCTTAGAGGCTCTGATGTTCTTTTTTGGCATGACTCCTGGGATATGTTCCTATCTATCCTGTCCTCACACCCTCACTTGGGGGATTTATGTAAGATATTTTTTCAAGCTGGTTGGAGTAGAGTGATGGATTTTAAAGCCCCTTAGGCTTTCAAGTAGACTATTGTCTACCAGTGGAAGGATATGCAGGAATGGCCCATGGGTGGATCTTTGGAGGATAGGAGGGAGTTGTCCTCCATTTTGGCTAATAGAGTCTGTTGTTCTCTTCTAGAGTGGGATGTGCTCGCTTGGGATCTGGATCCAAAATGGAAGTTCACTATTGCTTAAGGGTATCGTGTTTTCAATAGACAGGCCTAGGGTAGTGTTGAGGTTCTGTGGTGGAAAAATATTTAGAATAAATTCTCTTGGCCAAAATGCAATTTCTTTTCTTGGCTGGTTGTTTATGGCATGTGTTTGACTTGGGATAACCTCTTTAAATGTGGCTTCCAAGGTCCTTCATTATGTTTCCTATGCCTAAAAGATGTTGGGACTATTTCACATCTTTTCTTCCAGTGCCCATTTTGCTAGGACTATTTGGCATTTTTGGTGGGGGGCCTGGAGTTTGCAATGCAGGCACCCTTCTTCTGTGGACAAGTTTTGGTAGAACTTTGGGCCCATTCTGGTGAGGACTTCATTTCTTTACATAGCATAGCCAATTGGCCCTAGTAAGATTATATGGCACATCTAGTTGGAGCACAACCGTAGGGTCTTTCAGGATAAGAAGTTTCTAGTGGGTCAAATTTGGTCTTGCATTCTTGGGACTTTGCAGGAGACCTTGTATGCTAAATGTGATATGTCAGCCCTGTGGATCCTGGTGATACTAGAGTTATTTGTCATTTGGGGATTCTTGTTGGGGGTCCCAGAAGGCCCAAGCTTAGGAGGAGCAGGTGTTCTAGAAGGAAGGTTTCTAGGGAATGGCATTGGCTGCCCCCTCCCACTAGAGTCTTGAAAATCAATATTGATGGGTCTGCAAGGGGTAACCATGGGCACACTGGCATTGGTGGGGTGGACAGAGATAGTTCTGGAGTGGTTTTGTTTTTCTTCTCAGAATATAGGGGGCTTCACTCTAATAATATTTTGGAGGCCTTGGCTATTCTTTTGGCTTTGAAGAAGGCATATGCCATTAGTTGGAATAAGATTATCTGTGAGTCAAATTCTTAGGTGCTGATAGACTTCATGAATAGAAGGTAGTTTGATGATGTTAGTTGGCAGCTTGCAGTGGTAGATAAGCAAATCACCAATCTTGGAGAATTATTTGATTCTATCACCTTCTCTCATATCCCTCAGGAACAGAATAAGGTGGCTGATTGGTTGGCCAAATGGGCTTGTGAGAAGAATGGGACCTGTCTGGTGGATGATTGGGATAGTTTACCTAGGGATCTTGCTCAGGATTTGGTGGACTTTGTCATAGAGGATGTGAGATGTTGCATGACCACTTCTTGATTTCTTGTTTGTTGTCTCTGGCCTCATTTGGGCCTCTTGCTGCTTTTACACTTTGTACTACTCTCTTTGATTAATAAAGTTTTTACCCTCTTTTATTAAAAAAAAAGTCATTTAAGGTTTCAGGAGCTCATATTTCAATTACAAAATAGGGGTTTTTATGTCGGCCAATAAAAAATAACTCTTCTCACCTTTAAAAAATAATAAAAGTCTTTTAAGGTTTCGGGGGTGCTTATATCGTTTACAAAATAGGGTTTTTTATGTCGACTAATAGAAAAAAAATAACTCCCCATGCCTTTATAAAATAATAAAAGTCATTTGAGGTTTCGGGCATGCTTATGTCAGTTACAAAATACGGTTTTTTATGTCGGCTAATAGAAAAAAAATAACTCTCAGTGCCATTATAAAATAATAAAAGTCATTTGAGGTTTCGGGGGCACTTATGTCGATTACAAAATAGGGTTTTTTATGTCGGCCAATAGAAAAAAATAACTACTAGCACCTTTATAAAATAACAAAAGTCATTTGAGGTTTCTATGTCAGTTACAAAATAGGGTTATTAATGTTGACCAGTAGAAAAAAATAGCTCCTGACGCATTTGTAAAATAATAAAAGTCATTTCAAGTTTCGAGGGCGCTTATGTCTATTACAAAATAGGGTTTATATGTCAACCAATAGAAAAAATAGCTCTCGGCACATTTATAAATTAATAAAATTTGTTTAGGGTTTTCAAGACACTTATGTCAGCCAAAAGAAAAAATATAACTCCTGGTGCCTTTATAAAATAACTCCCAGTGCCTTTATAAAATAATAAAAGTCATTTGACGTTTCAAGGGCGCTTATGTCCATTACAAAATAGGTTCTTTTATCTTGACCAATAAGAAAAGATAACTCTTGGTGTCTTTATAAAATAATAAAAGTCATTTGAGGTTTTGAGGGTGCTTATGTCAGTTACAAAATAGGATTTTTTATGTCAACCAATATAAAAAAATAGCTCCGCTAACTTTTTAACATAATAAAAGTCGTTTGACGTCTCAGGGGCACATTTGTCAATTACAAAATAGTTTTTTTTATGACAGCTTATAAAAATAAATAGCTCCCAGTGCCTTTATAAAATAATAAAAGTCTTTTTATATCATTCTTTTAGACTATAGGATCCATTAGGAGATCCTACCCAAAGTAAAGTATCATGCCCCTATCTATAGCATATCAATTTTTTTCTAATACTTTATCAAAGATTTCCACTTCCGCATGGCTTAGACCTAGATTTTGTGGGCTTTTCCATTTGGCTATTAATAATCCATTGAGAAAAAATGGTGTCAAGTAGTTTCTTACCTTATCCCCACATGCCTATTTTGTAATGATTTTTCTACATCAATATAGAAACTCTTAATTTAAGGACCAAAATAATAATAATAATAAAAGTATTTTGAGGTTTCAGGGGCACTTAGGCTAGTTACAAAATAGGATTTTTATGTCAGCCAATAGCAAAAAAGTAACTCTCGTCACCTTTATAAAATAATAAAAGTCGTTTGAAGATTTGGGGGCATATATGTCAGTTACAAAATAGGGTTTTTTATGTTGGCCAATAGAAAAAAATAACTCTCGCGCCTTTATAAAATAATAAAAGTTGTTTGAGGTCTCAAGGGCACTTATGTTGGTTACAAAATAGGGTTTTTTATGTCGTAAATAGAAAAAACAAAATTCCCAATGCCTTTATAAAATAATAAGTCATTCAAGGTTTTGGGGGCTCTTATGTCAATTACAAAATAGGGTTTTTATGTCATCTAATTAACAAAAATAGCACCCGGTGCCTTTATAAAATAATAAAAGTAATTCAAGCTTTCGGGGGCACTTAGGTCATTTATAAAATAGGGTTTTTTATATCGGCTAATAGAAAAAAATAGCTCCTAATGCCTTTATAAAATATTAAAACTTGTTGGAGGTTTCAGGGGCAGTTATATCAAGTAAAAAAAAGGTTTTTTATGTCGACAAATAGAAAAAAAAACTCCCAACGCCTTTATAAAATAATAAAAGTCACTTGAGGTTTCGGAGGCACTTATGTTAGTGACAAAATAGGGTTTTTTATGTAACCCAATAAAAAAAATTAGTTCTCGATGCCTTTATCAAATAATAAAAGTCATTTGAGGTTTCGAGGGTGCTTATGTCGGTTACAAAATAGGGTTTTTTATGTTGACCAATAGAAAAAAATATCTCTTGACATATATTTAAAATAATAAAGTTGTTTGAGGTTTCAAGGGCACTTATCTCGTTTACAAAGTAGGGTTTTTATGTTGGTCAGTAGAAAAAAATTAGCACCCGGTGCCTTTATAAAATAAGAAAAGTCATTTGAGGTTTCAGGGGTGCTTATGTTGGCTAAAAGAAAAAAAATAACTCTGATCACCTTTATAAAATAATAAAAGTCATTCGAGGTTGGGGGGCACTTATTTCATTTACAAAATAGGGTTTTTATGTCAGCCAATAGAAAAAAATAACTCATGGAGACTTTATAAAATAATAAAAGTTGTTTGAGGTTTCGGGGGTGCTTATGTCGGTTAAAAATAGGGTTTTCTATGTCAGCCAATTAAAAAAATAACTCCTAACGCCTTTAAAAAATAATAAAAGTCGTTTGACATTTCAGGGACGCTTATGTCCGCTAATAGAAATAAAATAACTACCAGCACCTTTATAAAATAATAAAAGTCATTTGAGGTTTCGGGGTGCTTATGTTAGTTACAAAATAGGGTTTTTTATGTCAGCCAATAGAAAAAAAATAACTCCTGGATCCTTTATAAAATAATAAAAGTCATTTGAGATTTCGGGGGCACTTATGTCGGTTAAAAAATAGGGTTTTTATGTCAGCAAATAAAAAAATAACTCCCAACACCTTCAAAAAATAATAAATGTCATTTGAGGTTTGAGGGGTGCTTATGTCGTTTAAAAAATAGGGTTTTTTATGTTGACCAATAGAAAAAAATTAGCTCCCGACACCTTTATAAAATAATAAAAGTCATTTGAGGTTTTGGGGCTACTTATGTTAGTTACAAAATAGGGTTTTTTATGTCAGCCAATAGAAAAAAAACAACTCATGGCGCCTTTATAAAATAATAAAAGTTGTTTAAGGTTTGGGGGCGCTTTTGTCGGTTACAAAATAGGGCTTTTATGTCGACCAATAAAAAATAACTCCCAACGCCTTTAAAAAATAATAAAAGTCATTTGAGGTTTCATGGATGCTTATGTCAGTTACAAAATAGGGTTTTTTTATGTCGACCAATAGCAAAAAAAAAAACTCCCGGTGCCTTTATAAAATAATAAAAGTATTTTGAGGTTTTGGGGGCACTTATATTAGTTACAAAATACAGTTTTTTATGTCAGTCAATATAATAAAAATAACTCCCGGTGCCTTTATAAAATAATAAAAGTCATTTGAGGTTTCGGGCGTGCATATTTTGGTTTCAAAATAGGGTTTTTTATGTAGACCAAGAGAAAAAATAGCTCTCGGTGCCTTTATAAAATAATAAAAGTCATTTAAGGTATCGAGGGCTATTAGGTCAGTTACAAAATAGGGTTTTTAATGTCGGCCAATAGAAAAAAATAAACTCACAGCACCTTTAGAAAATAATAAAAGTCATTTAAAGATTTGGGGGTGCATATGTCGGTTACAAAATAGCATTTTTTATGTTGGGCAATAGAAAAAAATAACTCCTGGTGGCTTTAAAAAATAATAAAAGTCATTTGAGATTTTGGGCGTGCTTGTCTGTTACAACATAGCATTTTTTATGTCAGCTAATAGAAAAAAAAAACTCCTAGTGCCTTTATAAAATAATAAAAGTCATTTGTGGTTTCAGGGGTACTTATGTCAGTTACAAAATAGGGTTTTTTAGGTCGGCCAATAGAAAAAATAACTCTCGGTGCCTTAAAAAATAATGAAAGTCATTTGAGGTTTCGAGGGCACTTATGTCAGTTATAAAATAGGGTTTTTTAGCTCGGCTAATAAAAAAATAGCACCCAGTCCCTTTATAAAATAATAAAAGTCATTTGAGGTTTAAGGGGTACTTAGGTCAGTTACAAAATCTAGTTTTTTATGTCAGCCGATAGAAAAAAATTAGTTCCTGGTACCTTTATCAAATAATAAAAGTTGTTTGAGGTTTCAGAGGTACTTATGTCAGTTACAAAAAAAGCTTTTTTATGTCAGCCAATAGAAATAAAATAGCTCTTGACAAATTTAAAAAATAATAAATTTGTTTGAGGTTTCAGGGCTGCTTATGTCATTTACAAAATAAGGTTTTTTATGTCAGCCAATAGGAAAAGAATAACTCTTGGCACCTTTATAAAATAACAAAAGTCATTTGAGGTTTTAGGGGTGCTTATGTCAGTTACAAAATAGGGTTTTTAATATCAGCCAATAGAAAAAAATAGCTCCCGATGCCTTTGTAAAATAATAAATGTCATTTTAGGTTTCAACGACACTTATGTCCATTACAAAATAGGGTTTTATATGTCGGCCAATAGAAAAAATAACTCTTGGCGCATTTATAAAATAATAAAATTTGCTTGAGGTTTCAGGGGCACTTATGTCCAATACAATAATTATATACCTAATCCTTAACCCATGAAGAAACCATATTAAAACCGATGTCAATCTAAATTAAATTTCATTAACCATAATATATAATCACAACGATTTTCTTTTAATCAAATAAATAATGACAACATTATTCTAAATCCCCAATTTTATTTGACTTTTAAACAATCAACTATACTTTTGAAATAATAATAATAATATTAATAATAATAATAATAATAATAATAATATATCAACTAACTATCTAATTCAATTCCTCTTCAAAATAAAAATATATCAATGATCTGAACAATTACCATCCCAGTTTATAACTATTTTTCGTAACCAATAGTAAGTTCCTTCTGTATCAAGATCCTGCAAGTAAATGACATATTCTTCTTCCTTTTCTAAGAAAAAGTTATTGAATTTCTCTAGCTCCTCATTAATGAGTTGAATAAAATCTTCCTCTTCAAGGATTCCCTTCTTCCTTCCTATGTTCCCTTCTTCATGGACACTACATTGACTTGACACCTCATCATTGATTTCTGTAATCTCTGGGGCAGGCTTCAAACTACCCACTTCGTCTGTACTCTCATTTCGTAACCCCTCTATACCATCCATATAGATAGAACTGCCCTTTCTGAGCTCTTCAAGAGCTACATCTACCACTGATGTGGAGCTCCCATTGAGTGGAGGGCTAGGTGGACAGAACATAACAGCTGTAAAACACTTAGAAGCTGAGAGTTGCTTGAGTCTCTTCTTGAGAGGCTTGTATGATAAAAATTTATCTCGCCATTCAGGCAGAGTTTCCTCCATCTAGATTTGAAGGCGCTTACCAAACTTCATGGTTCCTCTTGTTCTCGTTCAATACTATTGTTTATATTATCTCAACTAATAGATTGCTATATTACTTCAAGATAATACCAAATGTATAATTATGGCTTCAAACTTGCATCTCAATAAATACTCAATCTTTAAATCAGAATAAAAGGCTCCAAAACTTTAGAAGAATTAAAATACATTACTCGATTCTTCCTTGTTAGTCTAATCCCTTGCTCAAAACCTTCTGTGTGTGTCTATGGACAAATGAATAGATGAAACCTTGGTGTTGTTGTTAGATGAGCTGCGCTGCAGATGCCATGACAATGTTTGGATATTTTATCCTGCTGTATTTCATGTTGTTTGAGCTGCCTGCGTGCCACAGTATCTGTAGTGCCCCTAGTCTCGTCGTCCATCAGATTGATGTTTGCTTAAACTTTATAGTGTCCTAGACCGTAGATGATGAATCTCTTGCTATCTTGTTACTTCATTGTGAACTTAATTGTTAAGATAACAGATGTTGATGTTGGATTATGCCATTTTATGCTTTACAATTTGATAAATGAACTGATGTTTTAGATGCTTTGATGTTATTCATTATATGGATTGGAAGTTAGTTGATCATTTTATGTCGTAGATTAGTAATCTGATACTCTGTTCAATATAGTTGATTGTTATTTATAAACGTGAATGGAACAGTGTTGTATTACTCGTTCTCGAGTACCCTACCTCACTGCGATTTCCATTCACGATAGGACTGCTTGTGATGTATATGTATATCTTGTTATGGTTAACCGTGCGTTGCTGCAGGATGCAGGTACTAGGCATCGACTCCACCTGATTACAGGTCTGAGCGTGCCTTCGCCAATGGATTAGTTGGTTGGAGTTAACGTGAGGTCCCTAGTCAGTGTTCTTTCGTCGTCAGTTTACCCTTGTGGTTAGTGGTGGTTATTCGCCCATGTCTTACGGTCAGGTAATGCCGTATCTTGGAGTCTAATGAGTTCTGCAGGTGTCTAAGTATGTGTGGCAATGTTGTGCTTTAATTAGAATTATTCTACGGAAGAGTATAAGTGTTGTTAAATGGGCATAATGCCGTTAGTTGTCGATTTTAGCTATAAATAAATTACTATTTTAATAGAAGTGTTGTTGATAAATAAAGTTGTAAGAAGTTTGTATTATTCAATATAATATTAATTATAATAAATATTTAAATAAATAAATAGATGTAATCATGTTGTAAATTGTGATTTACAACTTGATTAATAAGATAAATTAAAGTATAGTACAAAATTATATAATTGTCGATATAGTACTATTCTATTTATAACAATATTTTGGGGTCGGCTATAAAGAAAAATAATAATAAAATAAACTATTTAATAATTGGGATCTTTAAATTAAATAAAAAAAAATACATATTTTTTAAATGAGTTTTGCACGGGATCGCGTGCCAAGCCCTTGGAGAGGAGAGAGGCTGAGTTATAAAAGAGCGGGGAGGGGCTTCAAGGAGATCATGACAGGTGAAAGGAAAGAAGCAGTTTGGAACTGCAATGATTGAAGCAGATTCGTCGAGTGGGTTGCGTAGCCAGGTTCTGTCGAATGCCTCATCTCTGAATTTTCATTTCGAATCTGAAAATGTTGTTGTAGTTTATCTGATTCCAAATAGTTCTGTAGACTGTCCTCTCTGTGTTAAAAAGCATTTTTCTCTTAGGGTTTCAAATCGTTCCTTTCTGTTCAAGGACTCCATTGGTCGATTGCCTTCCTTTCACTGGTTGCCGAATCATTCCGTATGCACTCTCAGACCGGCGTAATCTTGGTAGGGTTTGCAGATGTAAAAGACACCTCGATAGGGTCGCCGTAGATCGCTGTTGGTTTTAGCTAGTCGTCCCTGTAAGATCAGATTAATGTTGTTATTGTTTTCTTCTCTGTGTTTAAGCCGGAAACTGGTCTGGAAACTCGTTGTATATCAATTTTTACTTGAGGTTTAGTTGTATTCTGTTGGTACCCCTTAGAAATATTTATAACTGGAATGATAACATAGGAAGCGCTGCTATTGCATTATCATTATTTGATTTGGTTGAAAATATCGGGAGCCTCATTTTCTCACCATTTCATGTTATTGTTTTGCTGTGATGGTTTTAGTTCTTGTATGGGCCGATAATGCTAGATAGTCCGCTGACTGGTTTCCA
Organism: Cunninghamia lanceolata; assembly: GCA_027924645.1. Taxonomy (NCBI): domain Eukaryota; kingdom Viridiplantae; phylum Streptophyta; class Pinopsida; order Cupressales; family Cupressaceae; genus Cunninghamia; species Cunninghamia lanceolata. Next base: position 6,465,103 of record BSBN01000582.1, read on the forward strand.
TTCGTTTTGAATGGAGGACTCTGAACCCTTTTCCTTAGAACATTGGACCACAGCAATACAGGTTTATCTGATACAAATATAGATCATACTCTTTGATTTCTTTCATCTTCTGGGAAGGAACCAGCCTTTCAAGCCACGGTTTTAGCATTCTCTCTGACGTATTCCTTTTGTTTTATGTACCCTTATGTCGATCTTCTATCTTGAGGTGCCATACATGGTCATATTGAAGGAATACTTCGTAGTTACACCATGATTCCACAGAAACGAAAGGTAGCTCTTTTACTTCCTACATTTCCTTCATCTGTTCTTTTCTCTACACACTTTGTTCTTTAGCCGTGACTATTACTGCATATATGCTCATTATTGAGCGTGTATATTGATTGGGAGTCATGGTTGTTTGCATACAATTTTTATCCCTTTTCTGAGCATCTCAAAACCCTTATGCTTTACTTCTCACGGCTTCAAAGGCACTGTACTGGGTACACTTCATTACAGATCATGAACCTCCACTGGGCCGTGGCTCTGTAGCTTTTATTTCATTTTTAATAGCCAGAACAAAACTCATTTTCTCTTCATGATGGTTTACTCCTATGAGGCCATGGCTTTGTCAAATTATATGGCTCGAAACCACTCATCATAAATCTGTATCTTGTTTGGTTTTCCGGAAGTTAGTATAAGCGTTGCACCTATGATGCAAGTGCAAAACAGAAATAGACAGGCGATACCATCATATGTCAGGCGTGGAACTAATGAGAAGTAGTGCGAATTTAACGCATAGGTTAGGGTTTACCTGTCAGCCACTGTCCATAGGTTTATGTCTGCAATTTGAAGTCCTTTTGTTTAATAAGATCTGGTTAACGAGTCTTGCCTGATATGTTAATCATTCTTTTGTTCCTAGTTTTAATATTAACAGAAGTTACGATAGGGATTTATGTAAAAAAACTAAATTAAGTAGAATCTCAGGCATGAATTGCAGAGTGAGAAATACTTTTGAGTATTCTACAGATAAGTTAATTTAGATCAAATCTCATTTGCTTGAGAGTAAAGCATTTTTAAAGGATGCCATTCGATTACTGAATTATCACTGTAGGTGGCAATTTCTAGGGCGTAATAGGGAGGTAATGCTCTTAGTTAGTTTCGCTGCCTTATTATCATTGTTTTAAATGAATGTTTTGAATCCTTTCATCCCTCCTTTGCCATTTACTCAGCATTTTACTATGTTCCATTGTCCAGCGTACTCCATAGCTGGAGTTTTCTTCTTGTTTGGATACCTTTCTGCACTCTATAATTTCCATTATTTACACCTTCTTGCTCTGAGATAGACGGGCGCACATTTACCCTCAAGAATTCATTCTTTTTAGATCATCCATAACAATGTCTTCACCAACATCCTCTGGTATGTCTGCTCAGATCATCGAACACATTCTCAGCACAGACACAAGCATGCCAGACTATCTCCCAAATTTAGTCAACAACATTGACAATCTTCTTGGTCTTTACACCAATAAGGGGAAACAAACAGCCACTCGTGACAATTTGGCTTCTGTGCGAGGTGGGTTGCCCTCTGCATCTAGCACTGGCAAATTCTCAGAAGAAACATCAAAAATGTTAGGCTAATATCCACCCAGATATCAAACTACTCTGGTGATAAACACAGTACAACAATATCTGTGTTGATTGCCCATGGAAATGTTCATTTGGTTGGAGTGGGATTTTTACTGACGGCTTTTGGAGATGCGCTATAGGAAGGAATGAACTCTGTTCTTAGCACACAGACAATGATCCATTTAAATAAAGTTAAACATCAATAATAAGATATTCGGTGGTTTTAGAATGGTTGTCCTCTAGTGCTATCTCTAAGTCCACCCTTCTGATCCATGATACTGTATTCTATCAACTATTGCTAATAGTGATAATGCTTCCATAACGCCATTCTCCAGAATACATCTTACTCGATGGATAAAGTTATGCAACAACTAGGAAGGCCAATGTAAACAAGCACCACAGGAAAATGGTATTAAAAACACAATAGGTGCCATGTGATTATGTGGACACTAGACGTTCCATGTAAACCTATTCAATGCAGAGATTCATTCAGAAAATTGTTAGTAACCTATAACGAGCAGCTTCTTGACACCTAAATGGATTCTTCTCCACCACTGAACAGCTGTCACTTAAATAGAATCAATGCTTCATAGCATTTACACACTTGCATTTATAGAATTGAATTTCGCAAAGATCGGAGAGCGAAATGAATACCTACTTAAGATGTGCCAACAGATATACAATTACCACCACCACTACGATCATTAAATCTGTGTCACTCAACCAACCTGCTGTAAAAGTTGTCAAAGTTTGCTCTCACCCGTAACTGTTATCTAATAATTGGTTCTAGCCGTATTATAACCTGTTTTAACAATTTCATTTGAGAACTTATCAAACTGCCGTCCTTATAATTTGCTTGTATTAATAAATTAGGTTCCCTACATTTCAAAGCTGGAAAATCTAGAGTTAGTTGTTATATCTGACCCGTCCACTCCATAGCTAGGGTGATTGAAGTCATGCTGGCCTACAAACAGTTGATAACCATCAGATAGAGCGATTATGATCATCCGGGAAAGATCGCCCTTGCCTTGAACGAATTCATTGGCTAAGTGTTGTCTATTTTGTCTTGCATCGATTACTACTGCTTTCACAGTGAATCTAGAGGAGTATTGCCTGAAATGCATTATGTTATGTATTTGCTAGATCGCTGTTACCAGCCAATCGCTACCTTGGGTATATTTGCAGCCACTGCAATCATAACCCTTCCAATCGCTGCAGATTTAACTGTGATCTCAATATTAAAGTTTAAGGTATACATTTAACTCGAGGAGATGAATAATGCAGCCTCCGCATTTGTCTTATCCAAACATCCAAATGACACTACAATTATTAACAGTTTGAAACATTAAAATCTAAAAGTTAGTCGAGTTATGATGTAGATCGCCCTTGTCTTGGCTGGGCGCTCTTCTGAAGGAATTCAACTCTGTAGAACGCTGCCCATAGAAGCTAGCCTACATCACATACCTTCTACAATCAGGTCAATGCACATAGAACGCTGTTTCTGTCAACTAGATGCATCGTATACCATAGTTCAACCTCTTTTAACAGCAATTTTGGTATATAACTAGAATATCACCGTGGTCTGTTTTCACATTGCTGAGACGTCTGAGAGGTTCCTTCCTCCAGGTTACACCTTCACACCAGTGCACAGACTTCAATCAGACCACACAACCAACACAAACTTAGCAGTTATCTCGAAGATGTAGATTGGCGCTCCTCCGAAGGCCAGTGCAGCGAGGGAATTCAACTGAGTACATACAGAAATCAACTGTCGAATCCTACAGAATGATTGAGATGTCAATGTCTGTCCGAAATGGCTGGTTAAGGTCTGATGCTATCCATTTCTATGGAAAAACAGTCAATAGCAATTTTTCATCTCAGTAGTAAAGTATCTCAAACTATTCACATAGGGCACTTTTACGACCATTCTCCCTAAGGAATTAAATCACTATGGATAAGATCAGTTTCGGAGATAACTTCAAATCATCATAAAAGAATCTATTTGGTTGAGCTCGCTAGAACGTCTGCAAGATCGTATGAAGGTTAACAAACATTTCGTGATTGAACTCTCCTCGTGTAGTTATCGTTCAGTCGTAAGATATCTCTCCTAGCGTTATTATCCTTTATAGAATAAAGTTAATTGGACAAGATTGAAGGAAAGTATATAAAGATCGTATCGTTATGAAAGTGTCGAATGGTAAACAGAAATTAAGTGGTTCTTTATTATTATTGTAATGTTTTAGTTAATCAATTTATTTATCTTTTGAAACAAAATAAAGATTAGTTAGAGATTTGTTGCAAGGTATTAATTTAATTGTTGTAATATAATGTTGATTTTATTTCAGAAGCTGTTTGCATTGAACTGGGAATGAATGATAGTATTTTATCTCCTGAATTTTGAACTGAATTGATTGAGTGTGGTAATGAGTCGATTTGAGGTTGTTCAAACCCGAATTCCAGAGGCTAAGTCGTCAATATTGAGTATTTGTAGCTTGTGTATTGTTGATGTTGTAATTACGATGTAATAGCGTTTATGTGTATCAAACAAAGTATGAAGTATAATGAGGTTCTGTCAAGGTTGAATGTTGTGTCTTGTAAAGTAATAATCTCAGGATGGAATATCCAACCACTTGTGATCTTATTGTGCCGTTTTGTCGTATGGAGAGACCTGAAATCTGTTAAAGGATTAAGTATTGTAATGATTAAAAGTGTTGGATAACAATTGATGTTATGATTCAATTTTGATGCAAGAGGGTTTATGCCTTGCAGTGTTCATATACGTGTTTTGTTATAAAGTTTTGTATGATGTTAAGGTTACTAGGGGTTAGGAAGGAGAGTGGCTTTCAACGTGGGGCCGGCGCCAGAGGGGCAGTCAGGATAACCCGTTGGAAGTAGATTAATCAAGTGATAACCTAAAAGTTAATTAGGGGGTTAAGGGTAGATTTCACACTAATAAGATTAATGGATTCCTCTCCCATGGCCTGTAGTGCTTGTTTAGACTAAGGATGGGTAGAGAAGGCCTGGTCGGCATGATTGACTTCCTTGTCCTCATGAAAGGAAGGTCGATTCCGCATGTGTCACCCTATGGGGCCGGCGCCTAGTGAGAGGCTGTCAGGATAACCATAGATGGGGGCCGGCGCCTAGTGAGAGGCTGTCAGGATAACCCATGTTAGGACCATGCGATGACACTCTCCCTACTACAACCTAGCATTCCTTGTTCGGTCTCTCCTCATTTGTTTTGTGTCGCCTCTGGAAGTGAAAGTTAAGTTAAGTTATGTTGTGTTGCATTGATATTGCCATGTGTTGTATTGGCGTTTGGTCGTCCTTTGTTCTTGTTTGTCCTTCGTCTACCTGACTGTCAGTGTTTGGGACCTCATGTTAACTCCTAGCTCGGGGGGTGGACCTTTGGGTTCCACATGGTCGGGTGGAAGAGCTATTTTATCCATTGGTTCTCTTGTCAGGATCTTATGCAGAAAAGGATTTGTTTCAGTTGTGCTTGTACCAGTTGATGAAGATGTAAGTGCATAACCTTGTACCAGATTTGTGTAACAGAACATTTATTGTGTATGTAATTCTGATGTAGTCTACAAATGGTGATATCATGATGTACTCATGTGTAAGGAAAGCATATCTGTTGTGTACTTAATTATGTAGATGGTATTACATTATTTGTCGACATGCAATGAATATGAATCAGTTGTTCAATTATGCATTGGATTTAGATCAGTTGTTGATGTATGTTAAATTATGTTAGTTGATTTGTTAAGTGATGCAGCCTTGGACCCTTAGAGAATATGTTGTAAGTAGTTGTGTTAACGTTGCTTAATCATTTAAAAAAAAAAATTTCCTGTTTCATATTGCAAAAGTGTGTATTCTTTAAGGCGTTCAAGGCGGGCGTTACAGTATCAACCAGAAGCCACAGTTTCCTGAAGATGACATACTGTGCCTTGACCAGACTAAAAAGGAATTGACTGATCCAAATCTGTCTCTTTTAACGTGGCGGTTTGGGAACAGTAGCCAGGGGTTTATCTGCAACTTTCATTGAGTTGAGTGCTGGCATAATGATGACGGCAAAGTGCTAAGCGTTAAGCTCCCTGTGTTGGGACTTTCGGGAGAGTTCCCCAGAGGCTTGAAGTACTGTGGAAGTATGACAAACTTGGATCTCTCCGGCAATAGTCTTTTAGGCCAAATCCCAAGGGATCTCTGCAAATGGCTTCCCTTTCTTGTGGCAATTGATCTTTCGTCAAACCAGTTTACTGGGTCAATTCCCCCCGAGCACGGTAATTGCACTTATCTATAGCCATTTAATATGTGTGCATGGTTGACTTCTTGGCTATGCAGGCCCTATAGGGAACACCGTAAAATTTTTATCACTAAGATACTGGTTGCATCTGTGCTGGTTGATATGGATGCAACCTCATGGTGCAAGCCGGTCACATATGGATTTAGGCTTAGGAGTATACACGGTGACGCTGCTATTTTGTTTGGATCCTGAAAGTACTAGACCCACACTGATGTGATACAAGGGAGCTTTTGTACACCAAAATGATGAACTGCTTGGAAGTGATCTAAAAAAATTGGTGTCTTTGTTTAAATGTTTCTTAATAGAATAAAATATAGGGTACACCATTTGACATATAACTATTAATAAATCAATTGAGCAAGAAATATTCAAAATTTGGAGCATAGACAGATCTCAAAACCAAACCATTTACTGGAATGACCTGCATGGAGAATTCACCATAATGAAGTGGATGGAAAGTTGAATGTGAAGGGACTGCCAATATTTCAAATGCGAAGAAGATTAGAAAAACATTATTTCTACAAACAAAGGATGCCTGTTGGAATGGGATTTATAATTTTGATTTTCTCATGAACCCTTTGCAAGATAAAACAATAATTAGTGTTGTCTGACTATACTTTTAAAAACAAATTGTACATACAAAGGAAAGACAGTGAAACAAATATTTTACTGGAGGATCGAGGCTTTGAGATATCAAAGCCCACGTGGACAAATGACAGCTTAGAGAAGGAGTTGGCGGTGTGGAAATGAATTGTTTAGGCATTTTTGGAAAACCAAATTGGTGAAGACAAATTTCCATTTCAAAAAGGGTCAGTAGGTGGTTGCATAGGACTGCATAAAGATGACGTCAAAGGTACTTGTTAAGTACCTAAAATTTTAAAATCCCACAATGTCACGGTCGAAATTGGAATAGAGCAATTTGTTCTTTTATTATACAGTTTTTGAGAGAAATGTATTGGTGAACACATAAAGGGATGATAATTAATCGAACTTGGATAATGCTCAACAATAGTTTTGCTATAGAGAAGATATAGAAGAACTTTTGTCCTATGTTAAGGGAAAAGATTCTTCCATTTCACAACAGTGTTCCTTTTTGAAGGACAAACATGTCTCGTGGAAAACCTTTGACAAGTCAAGTCTTAATATGACTTTGGAAGAGTTGAATATTTTTTTGAAATAAATGGTTAAAAGAATATGGAAAAGAACTTATTGAGTCTTTCGAAGCAAAATCAAAACCTTTTGACACAAATCAAGTACCATCAAGAAGAAACGGATTTGTTGGACAGAGAAGCAGTCACAATACATATATAGGTAAAATTAAGCAAATTCATGAAACAGATATATCAAAATAATGGCACCTAGTTCCTTTCGCTTGGCTGGCCATGAGTAGAATGCAGTTTGTAGCTTCAATCCTCCAGCTCTCCAATCTTCTTCTACTCCTTCTGCAATCCCTTCTTCTTTTTCCTACCAAAATCCCCCCTCCTTGCCTCTACAACCTTCCCTTTTATAAAACAGTCCATTTCCTCTTCCAAGGAACTCGGCACGTGATCCCGTGAATCTCCCTCCTCAAGATATACTTTTATTTAATTTAATGATCCCAAAAAGGTTACTTTTTTAAATATTAACACACAATTCCGACAACATTTAATTACTTTGTAGCCGACCACCATATTGTATTTAATAAAGTTATGACATTACAACAATCTATAATTGTACAACTATATATTAATTTATTTTATTAATTTAGTTGTAAAACACTAATTACAACATAACTTACAACTATTTTATTTATATATTTATTGTAAATAATATTATATTAAATAATACAAAATTTCTTACAATCTATATTTAACAACTATACTTCTAATAAAATAATAATTTATTTACAACAATAATTAACAACTATCGACCTAATACTCAATATTATCTTTTATCAATACATTTAATTATCAACATTATAATTTCCGTAATATGATTGTATTTAATGCACAATGATACTTTACACACTTAGACACTTTCTAACCTAGTTAGACTCCAAGGTGCAATATTACTTGTCCGCAAATCATGATCGAATGACAACAATAACCACAAGGGTAAACTGACGACCAGACAACACTGACATGGGACCTCATGTTAACTCCAAACAACTAATCCATTGGCGAAGGCACGTTTAGACCTGGTAATTAGGTGGAGTCGATGCCTAGTACTTGCATTCCTGCAACAACGCACGGTTAAACATTCAAGATATATATCCACATACAGTCCTATAGTGAATGAAAAATGCAGTGGTGTAGGGTGCTCGAGAGTGAGTAATATGACACTGTTTCATTCACGTTTATGAATAAACAATTAACTATGTTGAACAAGGCATCTGATTACTAGTCAACAACATAAAGCATTCAATCCTCTTACAATCCAATATCGTAATTGACATCAAAACATCTATAACATCTAATTCATTTATCAAATTCTAAAGCATAAAATAATAGAATCCAACATCAACAATTGTTATCATACTGATTAGGTCCATAATGAATTAACAACATAACAAAAGATCCATCATCAATCTATCTACGATAATGCCATAATGTCCAAAACTACTAAGCAAACATCAGTCTGATAGACGACAAGTTGAGGGGCACTACAGCCAGTAGGAGAAGAGGCTCGTGATCTGCTGGGTCTTGATGTTGAAGAATTGCAGTAGGGCAACTAATATTTTTGTCTTTTGTAGAAATTTTTAGTTTTATTCTCTGCTGACTTTTTTAGCTGGTTAGTTTGTAATAGTTTTGTTTTGACAAAGATTTAATCTTGTAAGGTTTAGAGCCACAGACATTTTTTGGGCTGACTCATCCTTTTGAGTTAATTTTATAATGTAATTGTTTACAAAGGCTACAACCGTAGGTTTTCTTTTCTGATTCTTTCCTATCAGTATGCCTTATTGAATCTGGCATTTTTTAATTTTTATTATATAATTAATATAATTTTAGTGGCTTTACCACTTTTTCTAAAAAAAAATAGTAAAAGTTGTTTGAGGTTTTTAGGGCACTTATGTCAGTCACAAAATAGGGTTTTTAATGTCGGCCCATAGAAAAAAAATAACTCCCAGCACCTTTAATAGTAATACTACTACAAGTGAATATTTAATAGTTCCCGACACCTTTATAAAATCATAAAAGCCATTTCTAGTTTTGAGGGAGCTTATGTCCATTACAAAATAGGATTTTATATGTCAGCCAATAAACAAAAATAGCTCTTGGAAAATATTTATGTTGGCCAATAGAAACGAGAACAAATACTATACAAGAAAATATTTAATAGATCTCGATGTCTTTATAAAATGATAAAAGTCATTTCTAGTTTTGAGGGTGCTTATGTCCATTACAAAATAGGGTTTTTTATGTCGGCCAATAGAAAAAAAAAAACTCCCGGTGCCTTTATAAAATAATAAAAGTCCTTTGAACTTTTGGGTGCACTAATGTTGGTTAAAAAATAGGGTATTTTAAGTGAGCCAATAAAAAAAAATAACTCACATCACCTTTATAAAATAATAAATGTCACTGTAGATTTCAAGGGTGCTTATGTCCATTACAAAATAGGGTTTTTTTATGTTGGCCAACAGGAAAAAAACAACTCCCGGTGCCTTTATAAAATAATAAAAGTCGGTTGAAGTTTCGACAACACTTATGTTAGTTACAAAATAGGGTTTTTTATGTCATCCAATAGAAAAAAATAACTCCAAGCACCTTTATAAAATAATAAAAGTCGTTTGAATTTTGGGGGCACTTATGTTGGTTACAAATTAGGTTTTTTTATGTTGGCAAAAAGAAAAAAATAACTCCTAGCACCTTTAAAAAATAATAAAAGTCATTTGAAGTTTTGGGGGCACTTATGTCAATTACAAAATAGGATTTTTATGTCGGCCAATAGAAAAAAATAGCTCTCGACACTTTTAAAAAATAATAAAAGTCATTTGATGTTTCAGGGGTGGTTATGTCAATTACAAAATAGGATTTTTCATGTCAACTAATAGAAATAAATACCTCTGTTGCCTTTTAAAAAAATAAAAGTTATTTGAGGTTTCAAGGGTAGTTATCTAAGTTCCAAAATAGGTTTTTTATGACAATGAATAGAAAAAATAGCTCCCAGTGCCTTTATAAAATAATAAAAGTTATTTGAGGTCTCAGGAGCACGTATGTCAATTACAAAATAGGGTTTTTTATGTTGGCCAATAGAAAAAAATAACTCCCGGCACCTTTATAAAATAACAGAAGTCATTTGAGGTTTCAGGGGCGCTTATGTCAATTACAAAATAGGGTTTTTAATGTCGGCCAATAGAAAAAAATAGCTCCTGATGCCTTTGTAAAATAATAAATGTCATTTGAGGTTTTTTATATCAACCAATAGAATAATATATGTTAGTTACAAAATAGGGTTTTTTATGTCAACCAATAGAATAAAATTAGCTCCTGAAACCTTTATAAAATAATAAAAGTTGTTTGAGGTTTCAGGGCCACTTATGTTAGTTACAAAATAGGGCTTTTTATGTCAGCCAATAGAAAAAAATAACTCCCTATGCCTTTATAAAATAATAAAAGTCATTTGAGGTTTCGAGGGTGCTTATGTTAGCTACAAAATAGGGTTTTTTATGTTGACCAATAGAAAAGAAATAACTCCTGGTACCTTTATAAAATAATAAAAGTTATTTGAGGTTTTTGGGGTACTTATGTCAGTTACAAAATAGGGTTTTTTATGTCGACCAATAGAGAAAAATAGCACTCGGTGCTTTTATAAAGTAATAAAAGTCATTTGACATTTCAGGGGTACTTAGGTCAGTTACAAAATAGGGTTTTTTATGTTGGCCAATAGAAAAAAAATAGTTCCCGATACCTTTAGGAAATAATAAAAGTCATTTGAGGTTTTTGGGGTGCTTATTTTAGTTACAAAATAAGGTTTTTTATGTAAGCCAATAGAAATAAAACAGCTCCTGATGAATTTATAAAATAATAAAGTTTCTTGACGTTTCAGGGGCACTTATGTCATTTACAAAATAGGGTTTTTTATGTCAGCCAATAAAAAAAATTAGCTCCCAGTGCCTGTATAGAATAATAAAAGTTGTTTGAGGTTTCGGGGTTGCTTATGTCAGTTACAAAATAGGGATTTTATGTCAGCCAATAAAACAAAAATAACTCTCATCACCTTTATAAAATAATAAAAGTGATTTGAGGTTTGGGACGCGCTTATGTTGGTTACAAAATAGGATTTTTATGTTGGCCAATAGAAAAAAAATAGCTCCCGATGCCTTTCTAAAATAATAAAATTCATTTGAGGTTTCGGGGGTGGTTATGTCAGTTACAAAATAGGAATTTTTATGTCAACTAATAGAAATAAAATACCTCCATAGCCTTTATAAAATAATAAAAGTCATTTGAGGTTTTGGGTGCACTTATGTCAGTTCCAAAATAGGTTTTTTATAACTGCCAATAGGAAAAAAATAGTTCCCAGTGCCTTTATAAAATAATAAAGATTATTTAAGGTTTCAGGAGCTCTTATGTCGGTTACAAAATAGGGTTTTTTATGACAGCCAATAGAAAAAAAAACTCTTGGTGCCTTTATAAAATAATAAAAGTCATTTGACGTTTTGGGGGCACTAATGTCGGTTATAAAATAGGATTTTTAAGTTGGCCAATACAAAATAAATAACTCCCATCAGCTTTACAAAATAGTGAAACTCATTATAGGTTTCAGGGACACTTATGTTGGTGACAAAATAGGGTTTTTTATGTCAGCCAATAAAAAAAATAACTCCTGGCGCCTTTATAAAATCTTAAAAGTTGGTTGATATTTCGGGAGCACTTATGTCAGTTACAAAATAGGGTTTTTTATGTTGGACAATAGAAAAAAATAACTACCGACACCTTTATAAAATAATAAAAATCCTTTGATGATTTGGGGGAGCTTATGTTAGTTACAAAAGAGGTTTTTTTATGTCGGCAAATAGAAGAAAATAACTCCCAGAACATTTAAAAAATAATAAAAGTTGTTTGAGGTTTCGAGGGTGCTTATGTCGGTTACAAAATATGGTTTTTTATGTCGGCCAATAAAAAAATAACTCTTCACGCCTTTATGAAATAAGAAAAGTCATTTGAAGTTTCGATGGCACTTATGTCAGTTACAAAATAGGATTTTTTATGTCAGCCAATAGAGAAAAATAACTCCCGGTACCTTTACAAAATAATAAAAGACATTTGAGGTAGTGTGGGTGTTTATTCTGGTTACCAAATAGGGTTTTTTATGTTAGCCAATAGAGAAAAAATAACTCCTAGCGCCTTTATAAAGTCATAAAATTCATTTGACGTTTTGGGGGTGCATATGTCAGCTACAAAATAGGGTTTTTTATGTCATCCAATAAAGAATATCTCCTGATGCCTTTCAAAAATAATAAAAGTCATTTGAGTTTTTGGGGGCGCTTATGTCAGTTACAAAATAGGGTTTTTTTATGTTGGCTAATAGAAAAAAATAACTCCTGGCGCCTTTATAAAATAATAAAAGTTGTTTGAGGTTTTAGGGTCACTTATACCAGTTACAAAATAAGGTTTTTTATGTCGGCCAATAGAAAAAAAAAATAACTCCTAACACCTTTATAAAATAATAAAATTCGTTTGAGGTTTTTAGGGCGCTTATGTCCATTACAAAATAGGGTTTTATATGTTGGGCAATTAAAAAAAGCTCCTGACGCCTTTATAAAATAATAAAAGTCATTTAAGGTTCTGGGGGTACTTATGTCAGTTACAAAATAGGGCTTTTTATGTCGGCCAATAGAAACAAATTAACTCATGGCACCTTTATAAAATAGTAAAACTCATTAAGGTTTCGGCGACACTTATGTTGGTTACAAAATAGGGTTTTTTATTTTGACCAATTAAAAAAGATAGCTCTCAGCACCTTTTTAAAATAATAAAAGTCACTTGAGGTTTTAGGGGTGCTTATGTCAGTTACAAAATAGGATTTTATGTCGGCCAATAGAAAAAAAATAGCTTCCAGTGCATTTATAAAATAATAAAAGTCATTTGAGGTTTTGGGGGTGCTTATGTCAGTTATTTTATGTCAACTAATAGAAAAAATAGTAACATTGTCTTTATAAAATAATAAAAGTCATTTGAGGTTTTGGGGGCACTTATGTCAGTTACAAAATAGGTTTGATATGATGGCCAATAGAAAAAAAGTACCTCCCGGTGCCTTATTAAAATAATAGAAGTCATTTCAGGTATCGGGAGCACTTATGTCACTTACAAAATAGGGTTTTTATGTCGGCCAATAGAAAAAAATAACTCCCAGCACCTTTATAAATTAATAAAAGTCATTAGAAGTTTTGTGGGCGTTTATGTTGGTTACAAAGTAAGGTTTTTTAAGTCGGCCAATAGACAAAAAAGACTTCTGACGCTTTTATAAAATAATTAAAGTCACTGTAGGTTTTAGGGGCACCTATGTCAGTTAGAAAATAGGGTTTTTTATGTTGGCCAATAGAAAAAAAAGTTTGGTGCCTTTATAAAATAATAAAAGTCATTTCAGGTTTTGGGAGCACTTATGTCAGTTACAAAATAGGGTTTTTTTGTCAGCCAATAGAAAAAATAGCTCCCAACACATTTATAAAATAGTAAAAGTCGTTCGAGGTTTCGAGGGCACTTATGTCCATTACAAAAAAGGGTTTTATATGTTAGCCAATAGAAAAAAAAGCTCCCTGTGCCTTTATAAAATAATAAAAATCATTTGAGGTTTTGGGGGTGCTTATGTCAATTATAAGATAGGGTGTTTTATGTTGACCAATTAAAAACTATAGCTCCTGGCATCTTTATAAAATAATAATCCATTGTAGGTTTCAGGGGCACTTATGTCGGTTACAAAATTGGGTTTTTTATGTCGGGTAATAAAAAAAATAACTCTCTGTGCCTTTGTAAAATAATAAAAGTAGTTTGATGTTTTGGGAGTACTTATGTCAGTTACAAAATAGGGCTTTTTATGTCAGCCAATAGAAAAAAAAAACCTCTGACACCTTTATAAAATAATAAAAATCATCTAAGGTTTTAGGGGTGCTTATGTCGATTACAAAATAGGCTTTTTTATGTCGACAAATAGAAGAAAAAAATACCAACGCCTTTAAAAAATAATAAGAGTCGTTTGAGGTTTCAGGGGCGCTTATGTTGGTTACGAAATAGGATTTTTATGTCGGCCAATAGAAAAAAATAGCTTCCGGTGCCTTTATAAAATAATAAAAGTTATTTGAGGTTTTAGGGGGCGCCAATGTTAGTTACAAAATAGGGTTTTTTAAGTCAGCCAATAGAAAAAAAATAACTCCCATCAGCCTTATAAAATAGTAAAACTCATTGTAGGTTTCAGGGATGCTTATGTTTGTTACAAAATAGAGTTTTTTATGTCGGCCAATAGAAATAAAAAAATCCTAGTGCCTTTATAAAATAATAAAAGTCATTTGAGGTATCCGGAGCACTTATGTCAGTTACAAAATAGGGTTTTTGTTAGCCAATAGAAAAAATAGCTCCCAGCACCTTTATGAAATAATAAAAGTCATTTGAGGTTTTGAGGGTGCTTATGTCCATTACAAAATAGGGTTTTATATTTTAGCCAATAGAAAAAAAAATTCCTGCCGCCTTTGTAAAATAATAAAAGTCAATTGAGGTTTTGGGGGTGCTTATGTCAGCTACAAAATAGGGTGTTTTATGTCATCCAATTGAAAAAAAATTACTCCTGGCACCTTTATAAAATAATAAAACTCATTTAAGGTTTCAAGGGAGCTTATGTTGGTTACAAAATAAGGTTTTTTATGTTGGCCAATTAAAAAATATAGCTCCTGACACCTTTATAAAATAATAAAAGTCATTGTAGGTTTCAAGGGCACTTATGTCGGTTACAAAATAGGGTTTTTTATGTCGGCCAATAAAAAAAAAAACTCTCGGTGCCTTTATAAAATAATAAAATTTGTTTGATGTTTTGGGAGAACTTATGTCAGTTACAAAATAGGGTTTTTTATATCGGCCAATAGAAAAAAATAACTCCCGATGGCATTATAAAATAATAAAATTCGTTTGAAGTTTTGGGGGTGCTTATGTTGGTTACAAAATAGGTTTTTTTATGTTGGCAAATAGAAGAAAAACACTTCCAACACCTTTAAAAAATAATAAAAGTCATTTGAGGTTTCAGGGGCGCTTATGTCGGTTACAAAATAGGATTTTTATGTCGGCCAATAGAAAAAAGATAGCCCCCGGTGCCTTTATAAAATAATAAAAGTCATTTGAGGTTTTGGGGGTGGTTATGTTGGTTACAAAATAGGATTTTTTTATGTCAGATAATAGAATTAAAATACCTCTATTGCCTTTATAAAATAATAAAAGTCGTTTGAGGTTTCAGGGGCACTTATGTCAGTTTCAAAATAGTTTTTTTATGATGGCCAATAGATAAAAAATAGCTTCCAGTGTCTTTATAAAATAATAAAAGTTATTCAAGGTTTCAAAAGCACTTATGTCGATTATAAAATAGGGTTTTTTATGATGGCCAATAGAAAAAAAAATAACTCCTGGTACCTTTATAAAATAATAAAACTCGTTTGAAGTTTTGGGGGCGCTAATGTCAGTTACAAAATAGGGTTTTTTAAGTCAGCCAATAGAAAAAAAAAATCTCAGTGCCTTTATAAAATAATAAAAGTCATTTGAGGATTCAAGGGTGCTTATGTCCATTACAAAATAGGGTTTTATTTGTTAGCCAATTGAAAAAAAAAGCTCCCGACGCCTGTATAAAATTATAAAAGTTGTTTGAGGTTTTGGGGGTGCTTATGTCAACTACAAAATAGGGTGTTTTATGTCATCCAAAAGGAAAAAAATTACTCCTAGCGCCTTTATAAAATAATAAAACTCGTTTAAGGTTTCGGGGGTGCTTTTGTTAGTTACAAAATAGGGTTTTTTATGTTGACCAGTTACAAAAGATAGCTCCTGGCACTTTTATAAAATAATAAAATTCATTTGAGGTTTCAGGGGTGCTTATGTCAGTTACAAAATAGAATTTTATGTGGGCCAATAGAAAAAAATAGCTCAGGGTACCTTTATAAAATAATAAAAGTGATTTGAGGTTTTGGGGGTGCTTATGTCGGTTATTTTATGTCAACTAATAGAAAAAATAGCTCCATTGCCTTTATAAAAAAATAAAAGTCATTTGAGGTTTTGAGGGCACTTGTGTCAGTTACAAAATAGATCTTTTATGACAGCCAATAGAAAAAAAATAGCTCCCAGTGCCTTTATAAAATAATAAAAGTCATTTGAGGTTTCAGGAGCACTTATGTCACTTACAAAATAGGTATTTTATGTCGGCAAATAGAAAAAAAAAACTCTTGGCACCTTTATAAAATAATAAAATCCGCTAGAAGTTTTGCGGGCATTTATGTTGGTTATAAAATAGGGTTTTTTATGTCGGCCAATAGAAGAAAAAAAATTCCTAACGCTTTTATAAAACAATAAAAATCATTGTAGGTTTCAGGTGCACTTATGTTGGTTACAAAATAAGGTTTTTTATGTTAGCCATTAGAAAAAAAAATAATTCCTGGCACCTTTATAAAATAATAGAAGTCATTTAAGGTTTTAGGAGCACTTATGTCACTTACAAAATAGGGATTTTTATGTCAACCAATAGAAAAAAATAGCACCTGACGCCTTTATAAAATAGTAAAACTCATTTGGGGTTTTGGGGGCACTTAGGTCAGTTGTAAAATAGGCTTTTTATGTTGGCCAATAGAAAAAATAGCTTCTGATGCCTTTATAAAATAATAAAAGTCATTTGAGGTTTCAAGGGCACTTATGTCAGTTCCAAAATAGGATTTTTTATGTTAGCCAATAGAAAAAAAGAGCTCCTGATGCCTTTATTAAATAATAAAAGTCATTTGAGGTTTCTGGGATGCTTATGTCAGTTACAAAATAAGGGTTTTTATGTTGGCCAATAGAAAAAAATAGCTCCTAATGCCTTTATAAAATAATAAAAGTTGTTTGAGGTTTAGAGGGTGCTTATGTCAGTTACAAAATAGGGTTTTTTTATTTCAGACAATAGAAAAGAGATAGCTCTAGGTCCCTTTATAAAATAATAAAGTTGTTTAAGGTTTTGGGTTGCTTATGTCGGTTACAAAATAGGATTTTATATGACAGCAAATAGAAAGAAAAGCTCTCAGCGCCTTTATAAAATAATAAAAGTTTTTGAGGTTTTTAGGGTGCTTATGTCAATGACAAAATAGGGTTTTTAATGTGGGCTAATAGAAAAAAAAATAGCCCCTGACGCCTTTATAAAATAATAAAAGTCATTTATGGTTTCGAGGGCGCTTATGTCTTAGAAAATAGGGTTTTATATGTTGGTGAATAGAAAAAAAGTAGCTCTTGGCACCTTTATAAAATAATAAAAGTCATTTGAGGTTTAGGGGATGTTTATGTCGATTACAAAATAGTGTTTTTTATGTTAGCCAAAAGAAAAAAAAACTCACGGTGCCTTTATAAAATAATAAAAGTCATCTGAGGTTTTAGGGGTGCTTATGTCAGTCACAAAATAGGGTTTTTTATGTCGGCCAATACAAGAAAAAACTCCCGATGCACTTATAAAATAGTAAAAGTCATTTGAGGCTTCAGGGGCACTTATGTCAGTTACAAAATAGCATTTTTCATGTTGACCAATAAAAAAAGATACCTCTTGGCACCTTTATAAAATAATAGAAGTCATTTGAAGTTTCAGGGGTGCTTATGTCAATTACAAAATAAGATTTTTATGTGAGCCAATAGGAAAAATAGCTCCCAGCACCTTTATTAATAATAAAAGTCATTTGAGGTTTTCGGGGCACTTATGTCGATTACGAAATAAGATTTTTTATGTCTGCCAATAGAAAAAAAAAATCTCTTGCTACCTTTATAAAGTAATAGAAGTCGTTTGAGGTTTCAGGGGTGCTTATGTCAATTACAAAATAGGTTTTTATTACGAAGGACAATGGAAAAACAATAGCTCTCGGTGCCTTTATAAAATAATAAAAGTCATTTGAGATTTTGAGAGAACTTATGTCGGTTAGAAAATAGGGTTTTTTATGTCGTTCAATAAAAAAAACTCACGATGCCTTTATTGAATAATAAAAGTCATTTGATGTTTTGGGGGTGCTTATGTCAGTTATAAAATAGGTTTTTTATGTTGGCCAATAGAAAAAACTACCTCCCAGTGCCTTTAAAAAATAATAAAAGTCGTTTGAAGTTTCAGGGGAATTTATGTCAGTTACAAAATATGGATTTTCTGTCAGCCAATAGAAAAAAAATACCTCTTGGCACCTCTATAAAATAATAAAAGTCATTTGAGGTTTTAGGGGCCATTATCTCAATTAAAAAATAAGGTTTTTTATGTCGACCAATAGAAAAGATATAACTCCCAGCACCTTTATAAAATAATAAGTCATTTGACATTTTCAGGGTGCTTATGTTGGTTACAAAATAGAGTTTTTTATGTCAGCGAAAAGAAAAAAAAATAACTCCTGATGCCTTCATAAAATAATAAAAGTCATTTGACTTTTTGGGGGCACTTATGACAGTTACAAAATATAGTTTTTTATGTCGGCCAATAGAAAAAAAATAACTCCCAACGCCTTTATAAAATAATAAAATTCATTTGAGGTTTTGAGGGCGCATGTGTTGCTTACAAAATAGGGTTTTTCATGTCAATCAATAAAAAAATAAGCCCCGACGTATTTATAAAATAATAAAAGTCATTTGACGTTTTAGGGGTGCTTATGTCAGTTACAAAATGGGTTTTTTTATGTCGACTAATAGAAAAAAAAAAGTTTCGATGCCTTTATAAAATAATAAAAGTCATCTGAGGTTTTGGGGGCACTTATGTCAGTTATAAAATAGGGTTTTTTATTTCGGCCAATAGAAAAAAAAACTCCCAAAGCCTTTATAAAATAATAAAAGTCATTTGATGTTTTAGGGGCACTTATGTCTGTTACAAAATAGGGTTTTTTATGTCGGCCAGTAGTAAAGAAATACTACTACAAGAAAATATATAATATCTCTCGGCGCCTTTATAAAATAATGAAAGTCATTTATGCTTTCGAGGGCACTTATGTCCATTACAAAATAGGGTTCTATATGTCGGCCAATAGAAAAAAATAGCTCTCAATGCCTTTATAAAATAATAAAAGTCATTTGAGGTTTAAGGGGCGCTTATGTCGGTTACAAAATAGGGTTTTTTATGTCAACTAAAAGAAGAAAATAACTCCTGACACCTTTATAAAATAATAAAATTCTCTATTTTGTGGCATCTTCCATTCTAACAGTTGACGTTGTTTTTTGCCTTGAGGTTAATTTCATCTGATGTGAAGTAGTTTGGTTTATTTCTTGGTTGTAGGGTGGCAGCTCTTGCATAATAGTAAATTTGACAGGAATGATTTCATTCATTGAATTTGATGTTACTTACCTCTATATTCATGTTCTTTAGTATGAAATATGTAATCCTTAGACTCTAGTATGGGCTCCATTCAATGTAACAGTAGAATCCTTTTGCCCATCCGGAGCTTGGAATGACCCTCTCTTGGTTTTCTTAACCCGAATGCTATGCAGGAAGTTTTTAAGTTATATGAGGATGCTATTGAAAGAGCTATTACCTAGGTTTGTGGATTACATATTTTTCACTCTCCTAGTTTTATTTATCTGTCTCAAGCTGTGTCGCATTTTCTCTCTAATGCTATGGATATTTTGCCAAACTTCAACTTGGTAAGGAATTTGGGTCTTATGTTTGTTCAAGATATACATTTTCCTATAGATACTTTTAATGATGTTTTAGAGGATTATGATTTGCATTCAGGTACTGCTCTTGTGGGAGGTTTGTTTGATTCCAGGGATCTCTTCTGTCGCCCTGCGATTCATTGCCTTTTCAATGCAATTTCTCATGGCATCAAAAACAACTATGTTTTGTTGTTCCAGAATTCTATTCACTGCCACAGGTGAGAGCTGGGGAGGCAATTGGTTGACAATGATATAGAAGTTTTTAATGCATTGAATTTCCTTCTACATTATGTTCCTCCTCCGCCACCTCCTCCTCCTCAACCAGTAGGAGATGAGGCTCGTGATCTGGAGGATCTTGATGTTGAAGAATTGCAGGAGGGCAACTAATATTTCTTAGTTTTGTAGAAAGTTTTAGTTTTATTCTCTACTGACTTTTTCAGCTGGTTAGTTTGTAATAGTGTTGATTTCACAAAGAATTAATGTTGTAAGGTTTAGAGCCGCAAACTTTTTTTGGGCTATCTCATCCTTTTGAGTTAATTTTATAATGTAATTGTTTACAAAGGCTACAACCAAAGGTTTTCTTTGCCGATTCTTTCTTACCAGTATGCCTTATTGAATCTGGCATTTTGTAATTTTTATTTTATAATTAATATAATTTCAGTGGCTTTGCCACTTTTTCTACCAAAAAAAAAGTAAAAGTTATTTGAGGTTTTAGGGGCACTTATGTCAGTCACAAAATAGGGTTTTTTATGTCGGCCCTTAGAAAAAAAAAACTCCCAGCACCTTTAGTAGTAATACTACTACAAGTAAATATTTAATAGTTCCCGATGCCTTTATAAAATCATAAAAGTCATTTCTAGTTTTGAGGGAACTTATGTCCGTTACAAAATAGGATTTTATATGTCAGCCAATAGAAAAGAGAACAAATACTATACAAGCAAATATTTAATAGTTCCCAACGCCTTTATAAAATAATAAAAGTCATTTCTACTTTCGAGGGCACTTATGTCCATCACAAAAATAGGGGTTTTTATATCAGCCAATAGAAAAAAAATAACTCTCGGTGCCTTTATAAAATAAAAAAAGTCCTTTGAACTTTTGGGGGCACTAATGTTGGTTAAAAAATAGGGTATTTTAAGTCAGCCAATAAAAAAAATTAAATCCCATCACCTTTATAAAATAATAAAAGTCATTGTAGGTTTCAAAGGCACTTATGTCGGTTACAAAATAGGGTTTTTAATGTCAGCCAATTAAAAAAAACTCCCGGTGCCTTTATGAAATAATTAAAGTCATTTGAAGTTTCGGTAGCACTTATGTTAGTTACAAAATAGGGTTTTTGTATGTCGGCCAATAGAAAAAAATAACTCCAAGCACCTTTATAAAATAATAAAAGTCGTTTGAAGTTTTGGGGGCACTTATGTCGGTTACAAATTAGGTTTTTTTGTGTCAGCAAAAAGAAAAAAGAAAACTCCTAGCACCATTAAAAAATAATAAAAGTCATTTGAGGTTTTCGAGGCAATTATGTCAGTTACAAAATAAGATTTTTATGTTGGCCAATAGAAAAAAATACCTCCCAATGCTTTTAAAAAATAATAAAAGTCATTTGAGGTTTCAGGGGCAGTTATGTCGGTTACAAAATAAGATTTTTTATGTCAGCTAACAGAAAAACATACCTACGTTGCCTTTATAAAATAATAAAAGTTGTTTGAGGTTTCAGGGGTAGTTATGTAAGTTCCAAAATAGTTTTTTATGACAACCAATAGAAAAAAATAGCTCCCAGTGCCTTTATAAAATAGTAAAAGTCATTTGAGGTTTCACGAGCACTTATGTCGGTTAGAAAATAGAATTTTTTATGATCGGCAATAGAAAAAAATAACTCCTGGCATCTTTATAAAATAATAAAATTCATTTTAAGTTTTAGGGACACTAATGTTAGTTACAAAATAGGGTTTATTAAGTCAACCAATAACAAAAAAAATAACTCTCATTGGCTTTATAAAATAATAAAAGTCATTGTAGGTTTCAGGGACACTTATGTTGGTTACAAAATAGGAATTTTTATGTCGACCAATACAAAAAAATAACTCCCGGTGCCCTTATAAATTAATAAAAGTTGTTTGAAGCTTCGGGAGCACTTATGTGAGTTACAAAATAGGGTTTTTTATGTCAAATAATAGAAAGAAATAACTCCCAGTGCCTTTATAAAATAATAAAAGTTGTTTCAAGTTTTGGGGGTGCTTATGTCAGTTACAAAATACATTTTTCTATGTCAGGAAATAGAAAAAAAATAACTCCCAATGCCTTTAAAAAATAATTAAAGTCATTTGAGGTTTTTGGGGTGCCTATGTCAGCTACAAAATAGGGTTTTTTTATGTCGGCAATAAAAAATAACTCCCGATGCCTTTAAAAAATAATAAAATTCATTTGAGGTTTTGGGGGAGCTTATGTCAGTTACAAAACATGGTTTTTTATGTCAGCTAATAGAAAAAAATAACTCACGATGCCTATATAAAATAATAAAAGTCATTTGATGTTTTGGGGTTGCTTATGTCAGTTACAAGATAAGGGGTTTTTATGTTTGCCAATAGAAAAAAAATAATTCTTGGCTCCTTTATAAAATAATAAATCTCATTTGAGGTTTTGGGGGCACTTATGTTAGTTAGAAAATATGCTTTTTAATGTCATCCAATAGAAAAAATAGATCCCGGTGCCTTTATAAAATATTAAAACTCATTTGAGGTTTCGAGGGTACTTATGTCTATTACAAAATAGGGTTTTATATGTTGGCCAATAGAAAAAAAAAGCTCCTGGCACCTTCATAAAATAATAAAAGTTGTTTGAGGTTTCAGGGGTGATTATGTCAATTACAAAATAGGGCTTTTTATGTCGGCCAATAGAAAAAAATAACTCCTACGCCTTTATAAAATAATAAAACTCATTTAAGGTTTCAGGGGTGCTTATGTCGATTCCAAAATAGGGTTTTTTATGTTGACCAATGAAAAAAGATAGGTCTCGGTGCCTTTATAAAATAATAAAAGTCATTTGAAGTTTTAGGGGCACTTATGTCTATTACAAATTACATTTTTTTATGTCAGCAAATAGAAAAAAATAACTCCTAGCACCTTTAAAAAATAATAAAAGTCATTTAAGTTTTTAGGGGCGCTTATGTTAGTTACAAAATAGGATTTTTATGTTGGCCAATAGAAAAAAATAGCTCCTGATTCTTTTAAAAAATAATAAAAGTCATTTGAGGTTTCACGGGTAGTTATGTCAGTTACAAAATAGGATTTTTTATGTCAGCTAATAGAAAAAATACCTCTGTTGCCTTTATAAAACAATAAAATTCATTTGAGGTTTCGGGGGCAGTTATGTAAGTTCCAAAATAGGTTTTTTATGACAACCAATAGAAAAAAATAGCTCCCAGTGGCTTTATAAAATAATAAAAGTCATTTGACATTTTAGGAGCAGTTATGTCGGTTACAAAATAGGGTTTTTTAAGCTGGCCAATAGAAAAAATAATAACTCTCATTGGCTTTATAAAATAATAAAAGTCATTGTAGGTTTCAAGGACGCTTATGTCAATTACAAAATAGGGTTTTTTATGTCGAACAATAGAAAAAAAAAACTCCGGACGCCCTTATAAAATAATAAAAGTCATTTGAAGCTTTGGGAGCACTTATGTGAGTTACAAAATAGGGTTTTTTATATCAGCCAATCGAAAGAAATAACTCTTGGTGCCTTTAAAAAATAATAAAAGTTATTTGAGGTTTCAGGGGTGCGTATGTCGGCTACAAAATAGGGTTTTTTTATGGTGGCCAATAAAAAAAAAACTCCTGATGCCTTTAAAAAATAATAAGTCATTTGACGTTTTGGGGGCACTTATGTCAGTTACAAAATAGGGTTTTTTATGTCAGCTAATAGAAAAAAATAACTCTTGGCACTTATATAAAATAATAAAAGTTGTTTGATGTTTTGGGGGTGCTTATGTCAATTACAAAATAGGGTATTTTATGTTGGCCAATAGAAAAAAATATTTTTTTGCTCCTTTATAAAATAATAAATGTCATTTGAGGTTTTGGGGGCACTTATGTTAGTTACAAAATATGCTTTTTAATGTCAACTAATAGAAAAAATAGCTCCCGGTGCCTTTATAAAATAATAAAAGTCATTTGAGGTTTTGAAGATGCTTATGTCAATCACAAAATAGTGTTTTATATGTTGGCCAATAGAAAAAAAAGCTCCTGGCGCCTTTACAAAATAATAAAAGTCATTTGAGGTTTCGGGGGTGCTTATGTCATTTAAAAAATGAGATTTTTTATGTCGGCCAATAGAAAAAAATAACTCCTGCGCCTTTATAAAATAATAATACTCATTTAACGTTTCGAGGGTACTTATGTCAGTTACAAAATAGAATTTTTTGTTGGCTAATAAAAAAAATAGCTCTCGATGCCTTTATAAAATAATCAAAGTCATTTGAGGTTTTGGGGGTACTTATGTCGGTTATTTTATGTTGACTAATAGAAAAAATAGGTCCATTGCCTTTATAAAATAATAAAAGTCATTTGAGGTTTCTAGGGCATTTATGTTAGTTACAAAATAGGTTCTTCATGACAGTCAATAGAAAAAAATAGCTCCCGATTCTTTTAAAAAATAATAAAAGTCATTTGAGGTTTTGTGAGCACTTATGTCACTTACAAAATAGGGTTTTTATCTTGGCCAATAGAAAAAAAAACTCCCAATACCTTTATATAATAATAAAAGTCGTTAGAAGTTTTGTGGCCATTTATGTTAGTTACAAAATAAGGTTTTTTAAGTCGGCCAATAGAAAAAAAAAATCTCCCGACGCTTTTATAAAATAATAAAAGTCATTGTAGGTTTTAGGGGCACTTATGTCAATTACAAAATATGTTTGTTTATGTCAGCCAATAGAAAAAAAATTCCTAGCACCTTTATAAAATAATAAAAGTCATTTTAGATTTCAGAAGCACTTATGTTAGTTACAAAATAGGGTTTTCTATGTCAACAAATAGAAAAAAAAAGCACCCAACACCTTATAAAATCGTAAAAATCATTTGGGGTTTTGGGGGCACTTAGGTTAGTTATAAAATAGGTTTTTTATGTCAGCCAATAGAAAAAAAAGCTCTTGATGCCTTTATAAAATAATAAAAGTCATTTGAGGTTTCGGTGGCGCCTATGTCAGTTACAAAATAGGGTTATTTATGTCGGCCAATACAAAAAAATAACTCTGGACACCTTTATAAAATAATAAAGGTCATTTGAGGTTTCGAGGGCAGTTATGTCAGTTACAAAATAGGGGTTTTTATGTTGGCCAATAAAAAAATAGCTCCAGACGCCTTTATAAAATAACAAAAGTCATTTGAGGTTTCGAGGGTGCTTATGTCAGTTACAAAATAGGGTTTTTTATTTCGGCCAATAGAAAAAAGATACCTCCTGGTGCCATTATAAAATAATAAAGTCGTTTGCTATTTTGGGATGCTATGTCAGTTACAGAATAAGGTTTTATATGTCAGCCTATAGAAAAAAATGTATCTCTCAGCACCTTTATAAAATAATAAATGTCCTTTGAGGTTTCAGGGGCGCTTATGTCAGTTACAAAATAGGGTTTTTTATGTTAACCAAAAGGAAAAAAAAAACTCCCGATGCCTTTACAAAATAATAAAAGTCGTTTGAGCTCTCAGGGGTGCTTATGTCAGTCACAAAATAACTCCCAGCACCTTTAGAAAATAATAAAAGTCATTTGGGGTTTCGAGGGCACTTATGTCAGTTACAAAATAAAGTTTTTTATGTTGACCAATAAAAAAAGATAGCTCTTGGCACCTGTATAAAATAATAAAATTCATTTGAGGTTTTACGGGTGCTTATGTCGATTACAAAATAGAATTTTTATGTCAGCCAATACGAAAAATAGCTCCCATCACCTTTATAAAATAATGAAAGTCATTTTAGGTTTTTCGGGGCACTTATGCCGGTTATGAAATAGGATTTTTTTATGTCCGCCAAAAGAAAAAAAAATAGCTCTCCCTGCCTTTATAAAGTAATAGAAGTTGTTTGAGGTTTCGGGGGTGCTTATGTCAGTTACAAAATAGCTTTTTTTTTAAGGCCAATAGAAAAACAATAGCTCCCGGTGCCTTTATAAAATAATAAAAGTCGTTTGGGGCTTCGAGAGCAATTATGTCAATTACAAAATAGGGTTTTTTATGTCGGTCAATAGAAAAAGATAACTCCCGGTGCCTTTATCAAATAGTAAAAGTTATTTGGAGTTTTGGAGGTCCTTATGTTGGTTATTAAATAGGTTTTTTATGTCAGCCAATAGAAAAAAATACCTCCCAGCGCCTTTAAAAAATAATAAAGGTCGTTGGAGGTTTTGGGGGCGCTTATGTTGGTTACAAAATATAGTTTTTTATGTCGACTAATAGAAAAAAAAAACTCCCGACACCTTTATAAAATAATAAAAGTCATTTGAGGTTTCAGGGGAACTTATGTTAGTTACAAAATGGGGTTTTTTATGTTGGCCAATAGAAAAAAATATATCTCCCAGCACTTTTATAAAATAATAAAAGTCGTCTGAGGTTTCGGGGGTGCATATGTTGGTTACAAAATAGTGTTTTTTATGTTGACCAATATAAAAATAACTCCTGATGTCTTTAAAAAATAATAAAAGTCAATTGAGGTTTTAGGGGCACTTATGTTGGTTACAAAATGGGTTTTTTTATGTCGGCTAATAAAAAAAATAACTCCTGGTGCCTTTATAAAATAATAAAACTTGTTTGAGGTTTCAGGGGTGCTTATGTCAGTTATAAAATAGGGTTTTTTATGTCGGCCAATAGAAAAAAATAACTCCCAGTGCCTTTATAAAATAATAAAAGTCATTTGATCCTTTGGGGGCACTTATGTCTGTTACAAAATAGGGTTTTTTATGTCGGCAAATAGAAAAGAAATACTACTACAAGCAAATATTTAATATCTCTCGACACCTTTATAAAATAATAATAGTCGTTTATGGTTTCAAAGGAGCTTATGTCCGTTATAGAATAGGGTTCTATATGTTGGCTAATAGAAAAAAATAGATCTCGATGTCTTTTTACAAGATTAAGAGTCATTTGAGGTTTAGGGGGCGCTTATATTGGTTAAAAAATAGGGTTTTTTATGTCGGCCAAAAGAAAAAAATTACTCCCATCACCTTTATAAAATAATAAAGGTCGTTTGAGGTTTTGGGGGCACTTATGTCGGCCAATAGAAAAGAAACGCTACTACAAGAAAATATTTAATAGTTCCTGACGCCTTTATAAAATCATAAATGTCATTTATCATTTTGAGGGTGCTTATGTCCATTACAAAATAGGGTTTTATACTTCATCTAATAGAAAAAAATAGTTTTTAGAAAATATTTATGTCAGCCAATAGAAAAGAAAACAAATACTATACAAGCAAATATTTAATAGTTCCCGACACCTATATAAAATAATAAAATTCATTTCTGGTTTCGAGGGTGCTTATGTACAGTACAAAATAGTGTTTGTTATTTCTGCCACTAGAAAAAAATAACTCCCATTGCATTTATAAAATAATAAAAGTCATTTGAGGTTTCAGAGGCACTTATGTCATTTACAAAATAGGTTTTTTTATGTCGGCCAATAGAAAAAAATAACTCTACGTGCCTTTATAAAATAATAAAATTTATTTCTGGTTTTGGGGGTGCTTACATCAGTTACAAAATAGGGTTTTTTATGTTGGCCAATAAAAAAATAACTCCTGACGCCTTTATAAAATAATAAAAGTCATTTGAGGTTTCAGGGACGCATATGTTGGTTACAAAATAGGGCTTTTTATGTCATCCATTAAAAAAATAACTCCCAGTGCCTTTAAAAAATAATAAGTCATTTGAGGTTTCCGGACGCTTATGTCAGTTATAAAATAGGTTTTTTCATGTCAGCTAATAAAAAATAACTCCTGGGGCCTTTATAAAATAATAAAATTCATTTAAGGTTTTGAGGGTGCTTATGTCTGTTACAAAATAGGGTTTTTTATGTCAAACAATAAAAATGATAGCTCCTGGTGCCTTTATAAAATAATAATAGTCATTTGAGATTTTAGGGGTGCTTACTTCGGTTACAAAATAGGATTTTTATGTCGGCCAATAAAAAAAATATAACTCTAGGTGCTTTTATAAAATAATAAAAGTCATTTGAGGTTTCGGGGGCACTTATGTCGATTACTAAATATTTTTTTTATGTCAGCCAATAGAAAAAAAATTGATCCGCTACCTTTATAAAATAATAAAAATCATTTGAAGTTTTGTGGGTGCTTATGTTAGTTATAAAATAGGCTTTTTATGATAGCCAATGGAAAAAAAGAGCTCCTTGTGCCTTTAAAGAATAATAAAAGTTGTTTCAGGTTTTGGAAGCACTTATGTCAGTTACAAAATAGGAATTTTTATGTCGGCCAATAGAAAAAAATAAGTCGCAACAGCTTATTAAAAAAATAAAAGTTGTTTGAGATTTCAAGGGCACATATGTCGGTTATAAAATAGGGTTTTTTATGTTAGCGAATAGAAAAAAAAACTCCCGGCACCTTTATAACATAATAAAACTCATTTAAGGTTTCAGGGGCGCTTATGTCAGAAAAAAATAGGTTTTTGTATGTTGACCAATAAAAAAAGATACCTCCCAGTGCCTTTATAAAAAAAAGTCATTTGAAGTTTTAGGGGTACTTATGTCAGTTACAAAATAGGATTTTTATGTCGGCCAATAGAAATAAATAGCTCCCGATGCCTTTATAAAATAACAAAAGTCATTTGATCTTTCGAGGCCACTTATGTTGGTTACAAAATAGGTTTGTTTTTTTTTTTAAACAAAAGTGGTCGAACCACCAATATTTATTAATAAAAAGTAATTACAAAATGCCAGATTCAGAAAAGGCATACCGGTAGGAAAGAATCAGCAAAGAAAACCTCTGGTTATAGCCTGAGTTTAACGAGATTATACATATTTATCTCAAAAACATAGATCAGACTAATATGACTAAAATCATGCCAGAAAGTAATACAATTTTCAAAAAGGAATTACATAGCATCTGGCATGTACAAAACCAAACAAAAAGTAACTATTGAAGGCAAAAAACATGAAGAAGGACCCCATTAATCTGCTATCTCTATAACTTGCAAATCATGATCCTTGACAGGCTCATCTTCTTCTGCAAACTGAGGAGGGGGTGGCAGAGGAGGAGGCACATAATTCAACAGAAATAGAAAAGCATTAAACACTTCCAAAACCTTGTCTATCAACTAGTTTCCCAATTCCTACCTGTGGGAATGGATTGAGTTTCGAAAGGAAATGATACAATTATTGCGAAGGCCATGAGAAAACGTATTGAAAAGGTAGTGTAACCCAGGCGTACGAAATAAACACCTACCATCAAATAACCCTCCAACAGGAGCAAACCCTTCATGCACATCATAATCAACTAAAGCAGAGTTAAATGCATCAACGGAAAAATGAACATTCTGAATAAAAGTTAACCCCACATCCCTTACTCTGTCTCCAGATTGCAAGAGATCCATTGCATTGGATAGAAAATAGGAAGCAACCTGCGAAGGATAGATAGCAACTGGAGTGTAAAGGGCTGGTAAGTTACAGATCTGGATAATGGCAGTGCCCACAGATACCTCATAAACCTTGAAAATTTCCTGCAATGTGTTAGGATTAAAACAACCAAGAATGGGGCATTCCCAATTCCAGATAGGCCAGGAGATTCTATTGTTTCAGCGGATGGAACCCATACTAATCTGCTAAAATCTGATATAAACCAGAGAACTAGATACAGGCACAACTGCAAGAGCAAAAGTCAGAGCTTTATACCAAGATAAATTAAAAACATGAAACTATAGCAGCTACGAAAAATAGATAAAAAGCATAAAACCAAATTAAATGTAAAAGATGCTTCGTATAACTCATAAATGAAAGTAATCAATGAAATGCCAAATCCCTTGTGCGAGGTCTGCCAACCGTCTTTAGGAGCAAACAACAAGGTACATTCTACCCATCAAAACAAAGGTCACCACACTTAAAACAATGTCAGCTAATCATCATATAGGACCATAAAAAATGCTTGAAATAAAGTTTAATATCTAAAAAATTTAACCAAAGTATCGTAACTTAATCAATTGAATCTTTGGCCAAGATATAACTTATACCGGGGATCTAAAGGAGAGACTCAGAATTCCATTCAGTAACAACTTCATTAAGACTAAAAGCAATATTAGCTAAAAAATCAGCGAATAGATTACCTTCACGATATGTATGCCTTATCTGAAATGAGTGAAACTGTTGTAATAGATCTTTGCCAGGCTTAAGAATATATTCTATTTTTCAACTCAGAGACAATTTATTGGAGAAAGCTGAAACAATATTCAATGAATCCCCTTCCACAATGATATTAGTAAAACCATATTTTAATGCTAAATTCAAGCCTGCTATTAGAGCCAAAGCCTCAGCCTCATTATTTGTTATTGTGCCGAGTTTTATTGACAAATCTCTAAGTGTTGTTCCATGATGATTTCTAGTAACACAACCAGCACTACAGATTCCTGGATTACCTCTACTCGCTCCATCAAAGTTAAGCTTTACAAAGGATTCAATGGGAGGGATCCATTTGATAACGGATCGATCAATCAAAACTTCAAACTTAAAGCAAGCATTATTAGGCACCTTTAACTGCTTCCAATTCTTTAAAATCATATCATCCCAACTTGTAAAAATAAGAGAACCTGCCTTCTTAGATAACAAAGATGCTAAAACTACTTCTGAAATAGATGTTTCAACTTTACCCAACACAATATGAAGAGGATTGCTTGCTTTTTTAAATATTCTTCTATTTCTTTCTAACCAGAGAGACCAGATGACAATGCTTAGCGAAACAATCCACAGAGCAGAAAAAGTAGAATTAGAGAATAGTATAGGCCAACTTTGAAAGACTTGCATAAAGAACAAGGAAGAGGACCCGACCAGTTCAGTCTAGAAATAAGCCAAATACAAACCTGTGAAGAGAAATCACAATTCAACAAAAATAGGTTTGTTATGACGGCCAATAGAAAAAAATAGCTCCCGGTGCCTTTATAAAATAACTCCTAACGCCTTTATAAAATAATAAAAGTCATTTGATGTTTCAGGGGAGCTTATGTCGGTTACAAAATAGGGGTTTTTATGTTGGCCAATAGAAAAAGTAGCTCCCAATGCCTTTATAAAATAATAAAAGTAGTTCGAGGTTTTGGGGGTGCTTATGTCTTGTACAAAATAGGGTTTTTTATTTTAGCCAATAGAAAAAAGATAGTTCCCAGTGCCTTTATAAAATAATAAAGTTGTTTGAGGTTTTGGGGGTGCTTATGTTACTTACAAAATAAGGTTTTATATGTCATCCAATAGAAAAAAAATATCTCTCGATGCCTTTATAGAATAATAAATGTCGTTTGAGGTTTTGGGGGTGCTTATGTCAATTACAAAATAGGGTTTTTAAATGTTGGCCAATAGAAAAAAAAAAGCTCCCGATGCCTTTTTAAAATATAAAAAGCCATTTATGGTTTCGAGGGTGCTTATGTCCATTACAAAATAAGGTTTTATATGTCAACCAATAGAAAACAAATAGCTCTTGGCACCTTTATAAAATAATAAAAGTGGTTTGAGATTTAGGGGACATTTATGTCAGTTACAAAATAGGCTTTTTTATGTTAGCCAAAAGAAAAAAAATAACTTCCCGTACTTTTTTAAAATAATAAAACTCATTTGAGGTTTCGAGAGTCCTTATGTCAGTTACAAAATAGGGTTATTTATGTTGACCAATAAAAATGATAGGTCCTAGGACCTTTATAAAATAAAAAAAGTCATTTGAGGTTTCAGGGGTGCTTATGTTGATTACAAAATAGGATTTTTATATCAGCCAATAAGAAAAATAGCTTCCAGCACCTTTATAAAATAATAAAAGTCATTTGAGGTTTTCGGGGCGCTTATGTCGGTTACGAAGTAAGATTTTTTTATGTGCACCTATAGAAAAAAAATAACTCTCGTTGCCTTTATAAAGTAATAGAAGTTGTTTGAGGTTTCGGGGTCACTTATGTTAGTTACTGTAAAATAGGTTTTCTATGAAGACCAATAGAAAAAAAATAGATCCCGATGCCTTTATAAAATAATAAAATTCATTTGAGGTTTCGGAAGCACTTATGTCAGTTACAAAATAAAGCTTTTTATGTCAGCCAATAGAAAAAAATAACTCCTGGTGCCTTTATAAAATAATAAAACTTGTTTGATGTTTTGAGGGTGCTTATGTCAGTTACAAAATAGGTTTTTTATGTCAGTCAATAGAAAAAAAATACCTGCCATCGCCTTTAAAAAATAATAAAAGTCATTTGAGGTTTCGGGGGTGCTTATGTCGGTTACAAAATATGGTTTTTTATGTCAGCCAATAGAAAAAAAATAACTCCCCACACCTTTTTAAAATAATAAAATTTGTTTGAGGTTTCAGGGGCACTTATGTCAATTAAAAAATAGGGTTTTTATGTTGGCCAATAGAAAAAAAACAACTCCCACCAGCTTTATAAAATAATAAAAGTCGTTCGACATTTTGGGGGTGCTTATGTTGGTTACAAAATAGGGTTTTTTATGTCGGCCATTAGAAAAAAATAACTCTCGATGCCTTTATAAAATAATAAAAGTCATTTGACATTCCAGGCGCATTTATGTTGGCCAATAGAAAAAATAGCTCCTGACACCTTTATAAAGTAATAAAAGTCATTTGAGGTTTCAGGGGTGCTTATGTCAGTTGCAAAATTGGGTTTTTTTATTTCAGCTAGTAGAAAAAAGATAGCTCCCAACACCTTTATAAAATAATAAAGTCGTTTGAGGTTTTGGCAGTGCTTCTGTGAGTTATAAAATAGGGTTTTATATGTCAACCAACAAAAAAATACCTCTCAAGACCTTTATAAAATAATAAAAGTCGTCTAAGGTTTTGGGGGCGCTTATGTTAGTTACAAAATAGGGTTTTTAATGTTAGCCAATAGAAAAAAAAAAGCTCCCAACACCTTTATAAAATAATAAAAGTCATTTCTAGTTTCAAGTGCACTTATGTTTGTTACAAAATAGGATTTTATATGTTGGCCAATAGAAAAAATAGCTCTTGGCACCTTTATAAAATAATAAAATTCGTTTGAGTTTACAAGAGGTTTATTTCAATTACAAAATAGGGCTTTTTATGTCAACCAAAAGAAAAAAATAACTCCCGGCGCCTTTATAAAATAATAAAAGTCATTTGAGGTTTTGGGGGTGTTTATATTAGTCACAAAATAGGGTTTTTATGTCCGCCAATAGAAAAAAATAACTCTCGGTGGCTCTATAAAATAATAAAAGTCATATGAGGTTTCATGGGCACTTATGTCGTTTACAAAAGAGGGTTTTTTATGCTGACCAATAAAAAAAGATAGCTCCTGGCACCTTTATAAAATAAAAAGTCATTTGAGGTTTCAAGGGTGCTTATGTCGATTACAAAACATAATTTTTATGTCAGCCAATAGGAAAAATAGCTCCCACCACCTTTACAAAATAATTAAAGTCATTTGAGGTTTTTGGGGCACTTGTGTCAGTTACGAAATAGGATTTTTTTTATGTGCACCAATAGATAAAATATCTCTCGCTTCCTTTATAAAGTAATAGAAGTCGTTTGAGGTTTCGGGGATGCTTATTTTAGTTACAAAATAAGTTTTTTATGAAGGCCAATAGGAAAAAAATAGCTCCCAGTGCCTTTATAAAATAATAAAAGTCATTTGAGGTTTCAGGAGCATTTATGTTAGTTACAAAATAGGGTTTTTTATAGAAATCATTAGTTTTCCATAGTCCATGATGCTGTATGTGAGTGTTTCTCCTCTCTTGCTCTCATTCTCTTGATGATGGATCACCGAGTGTGATCTAAAACATTGAGTTAAAAAGAAGTTACACAGTCAAATCCAGAAACACTCACATACAGGGTTTTTTATGTCAGCGATTAGAAAAAAATAACTCTCGGTGCCTTTATAAAATAATAAAAGTCGTTTCAAGGTTTGGGGATACTTATGTCGGTTACAAAATAGGTTTTTTATGTCAACCAATAGGAAAAAACACCTCCTAGCACCTTTAAAAAATAATAAAATTTGTTTGAGGTTTCGGGGGCGCTTATGTTGGTTACAAAATACGATTTTTTATGTCGGCCAATAGAAAGAAAAAACTCTCAGTGCCTTTATAAAATAGTAAAAGTCATTTGACCTTTCAGGGGCACTAATGTCAGCTACAAAATAGGGTTTTTTATGTTGGCCAATAGAAAAAAAATAACTCTCGGCACCTTTATAAAATAATAAAAGTCATTTGACATTTTGGGGGTGCTTATGTCGGCCAATAGAAAAAAAATAATTCTCGACACCTTTATAAAATAATAAAAGTCATTCAAGGTTTTTGGGGCACATATGTCAGTTACAAAATAGGGTTTTTTATGTCGGCCAATAAAAAAATAACTCCCGGCATCTTTAAAAAATATTAAAAGTCATTTGAGGTTTCAGAGGTGCTTATGTCTATTACAAAATGGGGTTTTTCATGTGGACTAATAGAAAAAAATAACTCTCGGTCCCTTTATAAAATAATAGAAGTCATTTGATGTTTCGAGGGTGCTTATGTTAGTTACAAAATAGGTTTTTTTATGTTGGCTAATAGAAAAGTAATGCTACTACAAACAAATATTTAATATCTCCCGATGCATTTATAAAATGATAAAAGTCGTTTCTAATTTTGAGGGTACTTATGTCCATTACAAAATAGGGTTTTATATGTCAGCCAATAGAAAAATAGCTCTCGATACCTTTATAAAATAATAAAAGAAGTTCGAGGTTTAGGGGACGCTTATGTCAGTTACAAAATAGGGTTTTTTATGTCAGCAAAAAGAAAAAAATATCTCCTCGCACCTTTAGAAAATAATAAAATTCGTTTGAGGTTTTAGGGGCACTTATGTCAGTTAGTAAATAGGGTTTTATATGTTGGCCAATAGAAAAAAAATAACTCCCGCACCTTTATAAAATAATAAAAGTCGTTTGAAGTTTTTGGGGCACTTATGTCGGCTAATAGAAAAGAAATACTACTAGAAGAAAATATTTAATAGTTTCTGACGCCTTTGTAAAATCATAAAAGTCATTTTTGGATTCAAGGGCGCTTATGTCCATTACAAAATAGTGTTTTATATGTCAGCCAATAGAAAAAGTTAGCTCTCGGCAAATATTTATGTTAGCCCATGGAAAAGAAAACAAATATTATACAAGCAAATATTTAATAGTTCACGACGCCTCCATAAAATAATAAAAGTCATTTCTGGTTTTGAGGGTGGTTATGTCCATTACAAAATAGTGTTTTTTATGTCAGCCAATAGAAAAAAAATAACTCCCGGTGCCTTTATAAAATAATAAAATTCATTTGAGGTTTCAGGGGCACTTATGTCAGTTACCAAATAGTGTTTTTTATGTCAGCCAATAAGAAAAAAATAACTCCGAGGTGCCTTTATAAAATAATAAAAGTCATTTGATGTTTTTGGGGTGCTTATGTCAGTAACAAAATAGGGATTTTATGTCAGCCAATAGAAAAAAAGTAACTCCCGACACCTTTATAAAATAATAAAAGTTGTTTGAGGTTTCAGGGATGCATATGTTGGTTGCAAAATAGGGTTTTTTAT
The DNA here is from genome assembly GCA_027924645.1 of Cunninghamia lanceolata. Classification (NCBI taxonomy): domain Eukaryota; kingdom Viridiplantae; phylum Streptophyta; class Pinopsida; order Cupressales; family Cupressaceae; genus Cunninghamia; species Cunninghamia lanceolata. The sequence goes on from BSBN01000582.1 coordinate 6,500,560, forward strand.
GTCATCCAATAAAAAAATAACTCCTGGTGCCTTTAAAAAATAATAACAGTTGTTCGAGGTTTTAGAGGCACTTATGTCGATTACAAAATAGGGATTTTTATGTCAGCTAATAGAAAAAATAACTCCTGGCACCTTTATAAAATAATAAAATGCATTTGAGGTTTCGGGGGCACTTATGTTGATTACAAAATAGGGTATTTTATATCAGGCAATAAAAAAATAACTCCTAGCACCTTTAAAAAATAGTAAAAGTCATTTGAAGTTTCAGGGGCACTTATGTCAGTTACAAAATATGATTTTTTATGTCGGCTAAGAGAAAAAAATAACTCCCGTCACCTTTATAAAATAATAAAAGTCATTTGATGTTTTGGGGGAATTTATGTGAGTTACAAAATAGGGTTTTTATGTTGACCAATAAAAAAGATAGCTCCCGGCACCTTTATAAAATAATAAAAGTCATTTGAGGTTTCAGGGGTGCTTATTTCGGTTAAAAAATAGGATTTTTATGTCGGCCAATAGAAAAATAATAGCTCTTGACACCTTTATAAAATAATAAAAGTCATTCCAGGTTTCGCGAGCACTTATGTCAGTTACAAAATAAGATTTTTTATATGGGCCAGTAAAAAAGAATAGCTTCACTGCTTTTATAAAATAATAAAATTTGTTTGAGTTATCAGGGGTGCCTATGTCAGTTACAAAATAGGTTTTTTATGACGGTCAATAGAAAAATATAGCTCCTGGTGCCTTTAAAGAATAATAAAAATCGTTTGAAGTTTAAGGAGCACTTATGCCAGTTACAAAATAGGGTTTTTTATGTCGGCCAACAGAAAAAATAACTCTCAGTGCCTTTATAAAATAATAAAAGTCGTTTGATGTTTTGGGGGCAGTTATGTTAGTTACAAAATAGGGTTTATTATGTCATCCAATAGGAAAAAAATAACTACCTGCGCCTTTATAAAATAATAAAAGTTGTTTGAGGTTTTAGAGGCACTTATGTCAATTACTAAATAGGGTCTTTTATGTCAACCAATAGAAAAAAATAGCTCCCGACCCCTTTATTAAATAATAAAAGTCATTCGATGTTTCAAGGGCACTTACGTTGCTTACAAAATAGGTTTTTTTAAGGGCCAAAGGAAAAAAGTTAGCTCCTGGCACCTTTATAAAATAATGAAAGTTGTTTGAGGTTTTGAGGCCGCTTATGTCGGTTAGAAAGGGTTTTTTTGTTGACCAATAGAAAGAAAATAGCTCTTAATGCCTTTAAAAAAAATAAAATTCGTTTGAGGTTTTGGGGGCGCTTATGTCGATTACAAAATAGGGTTTTTTATGTCAGCCAATAGAAAAAAATAGCTCCTGGTACCTTTATAAAATAATAAAAGTCATTTGAAGTTTTGGGGGAACTTATGTCAGTTACAAAATAGAGTTTTTTATGATGGCCAATAGTAAAAAAATAACTCCTGGCACCTTTATAAAACAATAAAATTTGTTTGATGTTTTGGGGGTGCTTATGTCAGTTACAAAATAGGGTTTTTTATGTCAACCAATAGAAAAAAATAACTCCTTGTGCCCTTATAAAATAATAAAAGTCATTTGAGGTTTCGGGGGTGCTTATGTCGCTTACAAAATAGGGTTTTTTATATAAGCCAACAGAAAAAAATAACTCCCAGTACCATTATAAAATAATAAAAGTCATTTGAGGTTTCATAGGCACTTATGTCGGTTACAAAATAGGGTTTTTTATGTCGGCTAATAAAAAAAATGGCACCTGGTTCCTTTATAAAATAGTAAATGTCATTTGAGGTTTCGGGAGCACTTATGTTAGTTACAAAATAGGCTTTTTTATGTTAGCCAATAGAAAAAAATAACTTTGGGTGCATTTATCAAATAATAAAAATCATTTCAGATTTCGGGGGTGCTTATGTCAGTTACAAAATAGGTTTTTTATGCCAGCCAATAGAGAAAAAAATAACTCCTCGCACCTTTATAAAAAAGTAATAGTGATTCGAAATTTTGGAATTTATATGAAAAGCCAGAATTAAAATGGGAAAAAATTATGTTTGCTAAATATTTAGATTCATTTTCTCCTAAAAGAATCTTTACTATTCTTAATCCAAAGGTGGGTTCTCATATTTGGAATTTTTTGATAAAATGTAGAGAAGTGATTTCCCCTTTTCTATTTTGGGTTATTCATGATGGAAATTCTACTCTCTTTTGGGATGATTCTTGGAATAGTCATCAACTTTTGTCTAAAGTAGAAGGCCTTCAACAAATTAAGCTCTTTCTGTGCCAAGCTTGGAGAATAAAAGTTAAAGATTATATTGAAATTCATTATAATTTAGATATTAATAAAGTTATGTGGAGAAATTTTGATGATTTTCTGATTCCCCAAGAGCAGAAGGTTCTGCTTAAAAATATCTTAAAGGATAGAAGAATTTTTATTTCAGGAGGAAAGGATAAACTTATTTGGGTCCCCTCAAAGTCTGGTCATTATACGGTTAAACAAGGATATCTAAGTATCATTAGTAAGGATTCTAATTCAGTTATTAATTGGCCTTATAAGCTTTGTTGGAGTGGTCCTTGCCTGCCTAAAGCAGGAGCTTTTTCTTAGTTAGCTCTGAATTATAGAATCTTTACTAGTGATAGGTTAGTCAGGCTTGGGGTTGCTAACCCATTCTTATGTCTTTTTTGTTCTAAAGTTTAGGAAACAGTGGATCATTTATTGCTGAGTTGTAATTTTTCTTCAAAAGTTTAGTATTGGCTCCTTTTAAAATTATTTTGGCAACTCCCCCTTCCTCTCTCTCTCTCTCCTTCAAGTTTTTCAAATTTGGCCCATCTTATTGACAAATTCTACCTTCTCTACACTATGGTTGGTCTCGCCAAGTTTTGTTATTTGGTCTCTATGGCTAGAAAGAAATAGTAGAATTTAAAAAAAAAATAGCAATCCCTTTGATGTAGTTATTGGAAAATTTGAGAAATCGATTTCAGAAGTAGTCTCAGCCTCACTTATTTATAGAAAGGTAGGTTCTTTAGTTTTTACGTCTTGGGATGATTTCATATTAAAAAGTTGGAAGTTTTTAAATTTGCCTAATTCAAACTGTTTTAGTGCTGATGTCAAGATTGATAGATCCTCTATCAAATGGATTCCACCGCCTATATCTTTTATAAAACTAAACTTTGATGGTCCGAGCAGAGGTAATCCTGGTAATTCTAGTGTTGGTTGTGTTTTAAGAAATCACAATGGTTTAGTTCTAAGAGCTTTGTCAGTTAAGCTTGGTTTGTGTACAAACAATGAGGTAGAAAAATTGACATTAATAGTTGGTTTAAACTTAGCATTAAAATGTGGCATTACATATCCTATTATGGAAGGGGATTCATTGAATATTATTAGAACTTTTTCTAGTAATTCTTCTCCTAGCTGGAAAATTGATTATATTTTAAAATTTGGAAGGACTCTACTTGACCACTTTCAATCTTTTAAAATAGTCCATACTTACAGGGAAGGCAACTTACTAGCAAATTTCTTGGCTAACTTTGTTTTTGGCATTAATGGCTCTTCTAAGGAATGGGACTCTAATTCCTTTTTGTTGATACCCGAAGTAAGTAATATCTTGGCTAAGGAAAGTCTTAAATAATTTGGTTGGTATCTGTTGCAGTTCTTTAGTGGTATTTTTTGCTTATTAAAAGCTAGAACCATCTCTATTATGTGGCATCTTCCGTTCTAACAACTGACATTGTTTTGTGCCTTGAGGGTAATTTCATCTGGTGTGAAGTACTTTGGTTTATTTCTTAGTTGTAGGGTGGCAGCTCTCACATAATGGTAAATCTGATAGGAATGATTTCATTCATTGAATTTGATGTTACTTACCTCTATATTCTTGTTCTTTAGTATGAAATACGTAATCTTTTACAAGTCTTACTCTTGCTCTATTCTTTCTTCTTTCTAGAAAATTTTAAGAGATTTAAAGCCTTGGACTCTAGTATGGGCTCCGTTCAACATAACAGTAGAATCCTTTTGCTCATCCGGAGCTAGGAACAACCCTCTCTTGGTTTTCTTAACCCAAATTCTATGTAGGAAGTTTTTAAGTTATATGAGGATGCCGTTGAAAGAGCTATTACCTAGGTTTGTGGATTGCATATCTTTCAATCTCCTAGTTCTATTTATTCGTCTCAAGATGTGTCGCATTTTCTCTCTAATGCTATGGATATTTTGCAAAACTTTGATTTGGTAAGGCATTTGGGTCTTATGTTTGTTCAAGATATACATTTTTCTGTAGATGTTTTTAGTGATGTTTTAGAGGATTATGATTTACATTCAGGTACTGCTCTTGTGAGAGGTTTGTTTGATCGTAGGGATCTCTTCCGTCGTGTTGCGATTCACTGCCTTTTCAATGCAATTACGCATGACCTCCAAAATAACTGTGTTTTGTCTTTCCAGAATTCTATTCACTGCCACAGGGGAGAGCTGGGGAGGCAATTGGATGATGATGCTATAGAAGTTTTTAATTCTTTGAATTTCATTCTACATTATGTTCCTCCTCCTCCACATCCTCCTCCTCAGCCAACAGGAGAAGAGGCTCATGATCTATAGGGTCTTGATGTTCAAGAATTATAGGAGGGCAACTAATATTATTGTGTTTTGTAGAAAGTTGTAGTTTTATTCTCTGTTGACTTTTTCAGTGGGTTAGTTTGTAATAGTGTTCTTTTGACAAAGAATTAATTTTGTAAGGTTTAGAACCACAGACTTTTTTTGGGCTGACTCATCCTTTTGAGTTAATTTTATAATGTAATTGTTTACAAAGGCTACAATCGGAGGTTTTCTTTGCCAATTCTTTCCTGTCAGTATGCCTTATTGAATTTGGCATTTTATAATTTTTGTTATATAACTAATATAATTTTAGTGGCTTTGCCACTTTTTCCAAAAAAAATAATAATAAAAGTCATTTGAGGTTTCAGTGGCAGTTATGTTGCTTACAAAATAGGGTTTTTATGTCGGCCAATAAAAAAAAACTCCTGGTGTATTTATAAAATAATCAATGTTGTTTGAGGTTTTAGGAGTACATATGTTAGTTACAAAATAGGGGTTTTTATGTTGGCCAATAGAATAAAACAACTCCCGGTGCCTTTATAAAATAATAAGTCATTTGACGTTTCGAAGTCACTTATGTTGGTTTCAAAATAGGGTTTTTTTTATGTCAGGTAATAAAAAACATTAACTCCTAATGCATTTATAAAATAATAAAAGTTATATGAGGATTTAGGGACGCTTATGTTGGTTACAAAATAGGGTTTTTTATGTCGGCCAATAGAAAAAAAATAACTCCCTGTGCCTTTATAAAATAATAAGTCATGTGAGGTTTCAGAGGCACTTATGTCAATTACAAAATAGGGTTTTATATGTTGACCAATAGAAAAAAATAGCTTCCGACGCCTTTAAAAAATAATAAAAGTCATTTGAGGTTTCGAGGGTGCTTATGTCGGTCACAAAATGGGGATTTTTATGTCATCCAATTGAAAAAAATAGCTCCCAGTGGCTTTATTAAATAATAAAAGTCTTTTGAGGTTTCCGGGGTGCTCATGTCAGTTACAAAATAGAGTTTTTTATGTCAACCAATAGAAAAAAAATAACTCTTGACATCTTTATAAAATAATAATAGTCATTTGAAGTTTTGGGGGCACTTATGTCGGTTATAAAATATGGTTTTTCATGTCAGCCAATAGAAAAAAATAACTCCCTGTGCCTTTATAAAATAATAAAATTAGTTTGAGGTTTCAAGGGTGCTTATGTCGGTTACAAAATAGAGTTTTTTATGTAAGCCAATAGAAAAAAATAACTCCTAGTGCCTTTATAAAATAATAAAAGTCGTTTGAGGATTTGGGCGCGCTTATGTCGGTTAAAAAATAGGGTTTTTTATGTCGGACAATAGGAAAAAAATAGCACCTAGTGCCGTTATAAAATAATAAAAGTCATTTGAGGTTTCAGGGGCACTTATGTTAGTTACAAAATAGGGTTTTTAGTGTCGGCCAATAGAAAAAAAATAACTCTCGATGCCTTTATAAAATAATAATAGTCATTTGAATTTTTGGAGGCGCTTATTTCGGTTACAAAATATGGTTTTTTATGCCAGGCAATAGAAAAAAATAACTCATTGTGACTTTATAAAGAAATAAAAGTCGTTTGAGGTTTTGAGGGTGATTATGTCAGTTACAAAATAGGGTTTTTTATGTAAGCCAATAGAAAAAAATAACTCCCAGCGCCTTTATAAAATAATAAAAGTCGTTTGAGGTTTTGGTGGCGCTTATGTCAGTTACAAAATAGGGTTTCTTATGTCGGCCAATAGAAAAAAATTAGCCCCTGGTGCTGTTATAAAATAATAAAGGTCATTTGAGGTTTCGGTGGCACTTATGTTAATTACAAAATAGGGGTTTTAATGTCAGCCAATAGAAAAAAATAACTCCTGACACATTTATAAAATAATAAAAGTCATTTGAGGTTTTAGGGCACTTATGTAGGTTATAAAGTAGGGTTTTTTATGTCATCCAATAGAAAAAAATAACTCTTGGCACCTTTATAAAATAATAAAAGTCATTTGAGGTTTTGAGTGCACTTATGTCCGTTACAAAATAGGGTTTTTTATGTCAACCGATAAAAAAAAAACTCCCAGTATGTTTATAAAATAATTAAAGTTGTTTGATGTTTTGAGGGCACTTATGTCAATTACAAAATAGTGTTTTTTATATTGGCCAATAGAATAAAACAACTCTCGGCACCTTTATAAAGTAATAAAAGTCATTTGAGGTTTCGGGGGCACTTATGTTGGTTACAAAATAGGGTTTTTTTTATGTTGGCCAATAGAAAAAAATAACTTGCAATGCCTTTATAAAATAATAAAAGTCATTTGAGGATTCAGTGCCACTTATGTTGGTTAAAAAATAGGGTTTTTTATGTCAACCAATAGAATAAAAATAACTCTCAGCACCTTTATAAAATAATAAAAGTCATTTGAGGAGGATGGCACTGTGCAAGGGGAAGGTTGCGTGTTGCCTGTGAGGGCACGTGCATGTCAATTTTTCTTTCTGCATGTGTGCTCTTTACTGTTGATCGGTGGCCATTTTCTGCTGGGAATCATTTTTGTACAGTTGGGGTGGGGTTTCTACCTTTCTTCTTCTCAGGTTTAGTTTTTGCCTCTGAAATTTGTCAGAGGGTTTGGCATTGGGTGGTTGTGGGTTTGGTGAAGGGTGTGGAGAGGTTTGGAAGTGGTGTCAGGGTAGCATGTAGGGTTTGTTGTTGGGGTGGCATGGCAGGGGCTTCAAAAAGTGTGGGTTTTTCTAGTGTGAAGCCGCCTCAGGGCTTGCCTGAGGCTTCCTCTTTTGTGGGTGAGAGCTCTAAGCACAAGAAAGTGAATGGTTGTCTGCCGCAGAGTCTCGATCATTCAGTCCTGGTTATCTCTCCTGAATCGGTGCAAGAGGCCATATCTTACTGGAGCCAACATGTTCTGAGTTGTAAGTTCCTAGGTATTTGTATCCCTCTCTCAGCCTTCGAGTCCTGAATTTATCGGTCCTGGTAGGTTGAGGGTGATTTTGATATTTTGGTGGCTGCGAATGACTATTTCATGGTTGATTTTTCTTCCATTTCGGATTGTAATCGTGTTTTTGAGGGAGGGCCATATTTTTACAATCATGTTCGCTTGTTCATGAAGCCTTGGCATGGAGGATTTAATGCAGTAGAGGATTTGCCTTCACAGGTTCCGATGTGGGTCCATTTACCATGGCTACCGCTGAAGTTTTGGAGAGAGGATATTTTGCTCTAGATTGTGGCTTTGCTGGGGAATCCGGATGCCATCGCTCAGAATACTTTGGATAAAAAAGTTTTTTCCTTTGCCTGTATTTGTGTTGAAATTGACTTAAATAATCCATTGTTAGATTCTTTGGAAATTTGTCTTGGCTTTGCTTCGTGGGTTCAAACGTTAGACTATGAGTCCCTTCCTTTTTGTTGTCACTTTTGTCATGAGTATGGACACCTTCAGCGCCAATGTCCTCAGGCACCCAAAGCTACAGGGGTTTCTTCTCCTTCTTCATCAGGGCCTTAGAGGGAGAAGGGGGATAAAGGCAAGTTGCCTGTGGCTGAGGATGGGACCGATGAGCCCAGGGCTAAAGGAAGGGGACAGAAATGGGCCTATAAAGATAGTCAGGCCTTGGAAGAGGGGATGCCTGTTGAGTTTCCTTCTGGGGCCACTTGTATGGATACAGGGCTAGAGCAGGCAATTATTGTTAAGGATTTTTCTATGGCTTTGGAGCAAGAGAATTATGGGCTTCCTGATGCCTCTGCCGATCCGCAGGATGACATTGTTTTAGCAGATTTAGCTAAGGAGGTGTTGCCTGCCAGTAAGGCACGAGGATTATCTCATGTTCTGGGGGTGCTACAATGCCCTCTTAAGAAAGGTCATCTTGATAATCCCTCTAAATCTGGTCATAAAAAGGATGTGGACAAGATTAAGTCCATTGGGGATTTGTTGGTGGAATCTGGGTCGGTTATGACCATTGATGCCTTGTTCTCTTCACCTTCCTTATGATTATTCTTTCATGGAATGCAAGGGGGTTGAATAGCACCCCCCGTCAAAAGGCTATTCAAGATTTGATTGTGGTTCATTCTCTGGATATCTTTTGCATTTAGGAGACTAAGCTTCGGGTGGACTTCATGCTTCCATATGCTCCTTGTATTTGGTCTTTTGGTCAATGTCAATGTATTGGTTCTAGGGGAAACTCTAGAGGTCTAGCTCTATTCTGGGATCCATGAAAGATTTATCCTCGCTAGTGGATTTCCAACCATTCCTCTATTTTTGTGGTGGCTTCGGTTTTGGAATCTGGGGAGACTATTTTCGTCAGTAATATTTATGCTCCAATTGACATCCATGGTAAAATCCAGCTTTGGGCCATATCAAGTTTGTTCAGTCTTGTGCTCCTTTTCTTCCTTGGATCTTAGCTAGTGATTTCAATTATGTGTTGTGTTTGGAGGAGAAAAGAGGGGGGTTGCCTAGGCTTGGTCTTGCTTCAGATCTTTTTCAGGAAAATGTGGATTCTCTTGCTCTTGTTGATGTCAAACCCTCTAATGGAATTTTCACTTGGAATAATAGGAGTGGGTCAGAAGCGATATCTGAGCGGCTGGATAGATTTCTTGTTTCTAGTTTTTGGATAGACGGTAGCATGGTCACTCTGAGATTCTTGATTGGTGTGGCTCTAATCATTGGCCAATCAAGTTTTCTGCTTCTTCTTTTCCTACTCCAAAGAATCCTCCTTTCAAATTTTAGATTATGTGGCTTTGTGATCCATCCTTGTATGACCTTGTTGCCTAGTGGTGGCAGGATGGGGCCCTTGCATATGGTACAGCTATGTATTGTCTTGTTAAGAAGCTGCAACATATCAAGTATCATCTTAAGTGATGGAATAGGCCATGTTTTGGCAATCTTCGGGCCAATAAAAGAGAAGCGCAGGCTCATCTTGCTAGTATTACTTGTCAAATTCATGATTTGAGATTCTCGAAGGCTCTGGGACATGCTAAGTCCCAGGCTCTGAAATTGGTGGAAGAGTGGGAGCTCCGAGAGGAGATTTTCTGGAAACAAAAGGCCAGGATTGACTGGCTTCAAGAGGATGACAGGAATATGGCTTTCTTCCACCATTCTATGCAATCTCGTCAAAATAAGTTTTATATCTCTTCTCTTGTTAACTCTAAGGGTCTTTCGATTTCCTTGCAATAGGCTTTGTCTAGAGAGGCTTGTCAGTTTTATTCTGCTTTGTTTACTGAAGACTCACCCCCTGCTGAGGCTGATGAGAATATGCTCCTTTCATGCATTCCTTCTTTGATTTCTAATGATTTGAATGCTTCTCTTACTCATCCGATTTCCCTGGCTAAAGTGGAGGAGGTTGTGTTTGGGATGAATAAGGGGAAAGCTCCTGGCCTTGATGGTTTTCCAGTAGAATTTTTCTAGGAGTTTTGGGATATTGTGAAGCTGGATTTGTTGGAGGTTGTCTAGGAGTCTCTTCATAGTAAGAAGATGCTTTGAGCCCTGAATGCTACTTTTCTAGTTCTCATTCCTAAAAAGGAAGGTGCTAATAGCCTTGAATTCTTTAGACCTATTGCGCTATGTAATGTGTATAAGATTATCATGAAATTGATTGCGGAGAGGCTTAAACCTTGTCTGCCCATTGTCATTTCTAAAGAGCAAGGAGGCTTTGTGGTGGGTTGACAAATTCTGGATGGGGTGGTGGTAGCCTCTGAGGTCATACATTCCATGGTGACCTCTTCAGAGCGGTCTATGTTCATCAAGTTGGATATGGCCAAAGCTTATGACAGAGTTAAATGGAGTTTTCTTTAGAAGATTATGTTGGCCTTTGATTTTTCTTCAGATTGGGTTAGTTGGATTTTGAGCTGTGTGACTTCCTCCTCTTTTTCAGTTATTGTGAATGGTGAACCTTTAGAACCTTTTGGTTCTTCTAGGGGCCTTCATCAAGGGGACCCACTCTCTCCTTATCTATTTATTACTATGGCAGAGGGGCTGAGTCAGTTTCTTAAATTTCAGGTTTCTCAAGGCTTAATTCATGGTTGGTAGTGGGGCTTGGGTCTGCAAATGATTTCTCATCTCTAGTTTGTGGATGATACTTCTCTTATGGGGTTGGCCTGTATCTGAGAAGCTAAAGCCTTTAGGCAAGCTTTGGGTATCTACCTTGCTGCTTCGTGTCAGAAAGTTAATGAGCAAAAGTCTTCTATTTTCTTTTTTAATACGCCTCAGGCTATCCAAAGGTGGATTGTGGCTATTTTGTGGTTTCAAATTGGGTCTCTTCCCTTTGTCTATTTGGGTATTCCTCTTGCTATTGGATGTCAGCCTAGGTCCTCGTGGCAGATGTTGCTTGACAAGCTAAGGCAGAAGGTTACTCATTGGACTCATCGGTGGTTGTCTACAGCTGCTAGAGTGACTCTTCTCAAGTTGGTTATCCAAGCCCTTCCTATCTACAGATGCTTTGTTCAAGTGGCCCCTTTGTATTTCCTTAGGAAATTTGATGCCCTTCTCTCGTCAATTTCTTTGGAGTGGTAACTTGTTGTCTTCTTAGTGGAGCTTGGTTAAGTGGGACTGTGTGTGTAGACCAAAGCAGGAGGGTGGTCTTGGTTTACGCTCTGCTATTTTGAATGGGAAAGTTCTTGCTGCTAATCTATACTGGCGTTGGTGTTCTAGTTAGCATTAGTTATGGGCCCGTATTCTCAACCATAAATATCTTAGGGGTGTTTCTTCTTCTAAGGTTCCTCGCTATCCTCTGGAGGGGAGTGGTTCTATGATTTGGGCTACTTTAAAAGGTGGGGCTCAGTTGATTAAGCTTGCACTTTTTTGGATTTGTCATTTGGGGTCACAGGCTCTTTTTTGGTTAGATTCTTGGGATGGTCACCCACCTATTCTCTTTGGTCTTCCTCACCTCCAGTACTTTCTAATGTTTTTTCTGCATCTGGCTGGGATACCATTGAGCATTATAAGTTTGCACACCATTGTGGATCGGATATAAGCTTTCGTTGGAAGCTTCCTTCTGAGTGGCCACCTGGAGGGTCTGAGGAAGATAGGCGTGAGCTTGCTCAGCTTCTAGCTTCTCATGCTTGTAATTCTTTGAGGGGTCCTGATGTCTTGGCTTGGGATGGTTCTTATTTGACTAGGAAGTACTTTGTGTCTGCTGGTTATAAGCATCTTGGTAGGCAGTTGTTTGGGGATAATGAGGTCCCTTGGTGGAAGCATGTTTGGCACAAGTTGTCGTGGCCCAAGTGCACTTTCTTCATGTGGTTAGTTGCTCAAAACTAGTGTCTCACTTGGGATAATTTGTGTAAGCATGGTTTCCAAGGCCCTTCTATGTGTGTTTTGTGTCGTAACTATGAGAAGAGTGTCTCTCATCTCTTCTTCTAGTGTTCATATGCTACGGAGATTTGGCATTTTTGGTGGAGGGTGTGGAATAAGCCCTGTTGGCATGTTTCCTCGCTGGCTGACTTTGTGGATCAGTGGGGCAGGGCTCTTGTTTCTACTTCCTTTCTTCAGGCAGCTTGGGCTATTGGCCCATCCTTTATTATCTAGAACCTTTGGTTGGAAAGAAATTGACAGATTTTTCAGGAGGAGATGATGGTGGCCCCTCGCTTGTGGTGGAAAATTTTGCATTCTTTGGGAGAAACTGTTGCGGCTAAATGTGATCTTACCACATCAATGGATCCTTGTGATGTTGGTTGTAATTGTCTTCATCTTCCACCTCAGCAACATCATCTCATGTGCAATAGATGTAGACATCCTACCTCGAAGGTGAATAGGGAGGGGAGATGGTCTCCTCCTCCTCAGGGTGTCTTAAAAATCAACACGGATGGGTCTTCTTGAGTAAATCTTGGTCATACTGGAATTGGTGGTGTTGGTCGGGATAGCTCTGGAGATGTTTAGTTTATCTTTTCTATTTATAAGGGTCTTCATACTAATAACCTTATGGAAGCTCAGGCCTTTTTAATGGCTATGGAGTGTAGAAGTCAATTGGGTTGGCGAAGGATCATATGTGAGTCTGATTCCCAAGTTGTGGTGAACTTGTTGAATAGGTGGCATTTAGATGATGTCAGTTGGTAGTTGGCTTTGATTGTTCCTTAGATTCTTAACCTTAGTGATTCTTTGGAGTTTGTTACTTTTACTCATATTCTTAGAGAATGGAATGGTGGTGCTGATTGTTTGGCTAAATGGGCTTCTGAACATATTCATGATTGGAATTTGATGGACTGAGGTTTTTACCCCTGGATCTGTCTCAACAGTTGGCTCACTTGGTGGAGCTTGATAGGGCTCTGTAATTCCCTTGCTTTGTACTTCTTCTTGGTTTAATAAATTTTTACCCCTCCTTTTTGTTAAATAAAAGTCATTTGAGGTTTCACGGGCTCTTATGCCGATTACACAATAGAGTTTTTTTATGTCGGTGAATAGAATAAATATATCTCTCGGTGCCTTTATAAAATAATAAATGTCATTTGAGGTTCAAGGGCACTTATGTCAGTTACAAAATAGGGTTTTTTATGTCAGCCAATAGAAAAAAATAGCACTTGATGCATTTATAAAATAATAAAGGTCGTTTGAGGTTTCAGGGCACTTAGGTCTGTTATGAAATAGGGTTTTTTATGTTGGCCAATAGAAAATAATTACTACTACAAGAAAATATTTAATAAAAAAGGGTTTTTTTATTGTCGGCCAATAGAAAAAAATAGCTCCCAGTGCCTTTATAAAAAATAGGGTATTTTATGTCTGCCAATTGTAAAAGATAACTCTCGGCGCAATTATAAAATAATAAAAGTCTCAAATCACGTGGCTTCAGGCGGGAGACAGGAATGCCTCTTTCTTCCACAATTTAGTAAAATATAGGAGACAAGGTAATGTAATTTCTTCTCTTAAGTCTTCGAATGGGGAGATTCTCTCCTCCTCTACTTCTATTTCTGTTGTGACGATTCACTTATTTTCTTTCTACTAAGGATTCCCTTCCTGCGGAGGAGGACGACACTGATATTTTGAATAGTATTCCACCCTTAGTCACCATTGAAATAAATGCTTCTTTACTTAATCCTATTTCTTTGTTAGATCTTGAAATTGTTGTGTTCCAGATGAAAAAGGGTAAAGCTCCAAGGCTTGACGGTTTCTCGGTTGAGTTCTACCAGGAGTTCTGGGAAGTGATTAAGTTGGATTTGTTGGAGGATATTCAGGAATCTTTCATGAATAAACAAATGCTGAAATCCATGAATGCTACCTTCCTTTCGCTCATTCCAAAGAATGATGGGACTAATTATGTGGATCATTTTAGGCCCATTGCCTTATGTAATGTGGTTTACAAGATTATTACTAAGTTGATTGCTGAGCGGCTGAAACCTTGGCTAAGTAGGTTAATTTCTAAAGGGCAAGGGGGTTTTGTGGCTTGTAAGCATATTATGAATGGTGTCATAATTGCAACTGAGATGATTCATTCTATGGATCATTCTAAGGAGAAAGTTATGTTTATTAAGTTGGATATGGCTAAAGCTTATGATCGGGTTAAATGGGCCTTCTTATTTAGGATTTTGGGAGCGTTTGGTTTTTATGGTGAATGCATTGAGTGGATCAAGAGTTGTGTTACTTCTCCTTCCTTTTCAATGCTAATTAATGGTGAGCTGACGAAGTTGTTTGGTGCTTCTAGGGGGCTCAGAAAAGGGGACCCTTTATCCCCCTCTCTGTTTATCTTATTGACAGAGGGATTGGGGAGGTTTATTACATCTTAGGTGGAGACTAGTTTGATTTAGGGCTAGAGTTTTGGAAACAATATTCCCCCTCAGTCACATTTGCCATTTGTTGATGACAAAACTCTGATGGGCAAAGCCAAAGTTGAGGAGGCATCCAGTTGGCACAAGATTTTGGATTGTTATTTGGCTGCATCAGGTCAGAAAATTAATGAGGGGAAGTCTTTTATCTACTTCTTTCATACTCCGTGGGCTATTCAGAGGGGAATTACTGGTATCCTTCATTTCCAAATTGGCACTCTCCCTTTTGTGTATCTTGGTATTCTGCTTGATATTTGTTCACTTCCTAAATTGTTCTAGCAATTGATTATGGATAAGTTCAAAATTTTGGTTAGTCAATTGACTATCACATGGCTCTCTTCTATGGGTAAGGTGACTCTTCTAATGTCAGTGGTCTAGGCTCTTCCTCTCTACAGATGTTTTGTTCTCTCTGCACCTTCCAGCTTTATCAAAGACTTTGAGAGTTTGTCTCAGTAGTTCCTTTGGTCTGGCAACCTCCTTCACAGGAAGTGGAACTTGGTTAAGTGGGAAGCTATTTGTACGCCAAAGCAGGGTGGTGGTCTGGGTCTACATAGAACTGATTTGAATGGATAGGTATCCTTGATTTCTAGATTGGCACTCTCCCTTTTGTGTATCTTGGTATTCTGCTTGATATTCGTTCACTTCCTAAATTGTCTGGTAGTAGATTATGGATAAGTTCAAAATTTTGGTTAGTCAATTAACTATCACGTGGCTCTCTTCTATGGGTAGGGTGACTCTTCTAATGTTAGTGGTCTAGGCTCTTCCTTTGTACAGATGTTTTGTTCTCTTTGCACCTTCCATCTTTATCAAAGACTTTGAGAGTTTGTCTCAGTAATTCCTTTGGTCTGGCAACCTCCTTCACAGGAAGTGGAATTTGGTTAAGTGGGAACCTATTTGTATGCCAAAGTAGGCTAGTGGTCTGAGTCTACATAGGACTGATTTGAATGGACAAGCTTTAGCAGCTAAGCTATATTGACGGTGGTGTTCGTAGTAGCATCAATCATGGGAAAAAATTCTTACTTCAAAGTATCTGGGTGCAGTTGAGAGTGTGGATGTTACCCGCTTCAATTTGGAAGGGAAGAGTTCTATGATTTGGAGTACCCTCAAAAGGGGTGCCAAGTTGGTCAAGTAGGGGTTATTTTGGATTTGCAATGGGGGGCAAGATGCTCTCTTCTAGCATGATTCTTGGGATGGTTATCCTCCCATTTTGTCTAGTCACCCCCACCTACATAATTTGAGTAGGTATTTTATTGATGCTGGGTGGTGCCATGTTGCTGATTTTAAAACTCTCTAGAATTTGAGACAAGTTAGTGTGTATAGCTGGAAGGATCTGCAAGAGTGGCCTCCTGATGGGTCAGTTGGGGATTATCAGGAGCTTGTTGGGATTTTGTCCAGGCATGTTTGTACTTCTCTTCCTGGAAGGGATGTGTTGGCTTGGGGTCCTAATCTGAAAGGTAAATTTTATGTTGCCTTAGGTTATCAAGTTCTTGATAAGCAAATGTTTGGGAGCTTGGAGGTTTCATGGTGAAAACAAGTTTGGAATAAGTTTGCTTGGCCTAAGTGTAACTTCTTCCCCTGGTTAGTTGTACAAGGGAGGTTCCTTACCTGGGAGAACCTCTAGAAACATGGATTTTAGGGGCCCTCTATGTGTGTTATGTGTGGTGGACATGAGGAGTGCATCCCCCATCTCTTCTTTCAGTGTTTCTTTGTGAAAGTTATTTTGCATTTTTAGTGAAATCGATGGCATATATCATGTAGACATGCTTCTTCTTTAGAGAAATTTTGGAGGAGTCTAGGGTCTCTGCATGTAAAGACATCTTTTCTCCTCATTGCTTTGATCATTAGCCCCCATTTGATAATTTGGCATATTTTGTTAGAGCGCAACCGTAGAATGTTTTTGGACAAGAAGATACTTGTTTGTCAGCTCTGGTTGAGGATTTTGGGAGGGCTATAGGAAACTTTGGCTACTATGTGTGATCTATCTTTCCTTGTTGTTTCTAGTGATTGTGATGTTGTTGAAGCCCTGGGTCTCTCTAGGGGTGGACAGAAAAATTTGACGACGGTTCAACATGGGCGTGGGAGAGTGAGGGTCTATTGTATTGGTCTCTAGTGTCCTACTATAGGGGAGATGAAAATTAATACTAATGGATCTTCCAGAGGTAATCTTGGCCATGCTAGAGTTGGTGGCATTGGCAAGGATAGTTTGGGGGTGGTAATTTTTTTCTTCTCTACATACATAGGTTAGCATACAAATAATCTCATGGAGGCTCTTTCTATTCTTCTGGAATTAGAGCATGCTTGCATTGTTGGCTAGAGGTTGATTAATTGTGTATCTGATTCTCAGGTGGTCATTGACATGTTGAATAAGAGACATTTTGAGGAGGTGAACTCGCAACTTGCAATGGTGGCCAAACAAATTGTTTCTCTAAGAAATGCTTTAGATTCTATTTTTTTTGTCATGTGTCACGGGAGTGGAATAAGGTGGCAGATGGTTTGGTGAGGTGGGCGATTGAGCAGATGGAGACTTGGAATGCGCATGATTGGGGCAACCTTCCTGGTGGTTTGGCCCTTGTTCTTGAAGATTGAGTTATGGAAGATATGAGGATCTTTTTTGGTATTACTTAATTCTTCTTTTTGGTTGTGCCCCTAATGGGTGTTGCTTTCTTCTTTCTAATGCTTTTTTTATTCAATAAAGTTTTTAACCTTTTTTTTCTTAAAAAAAAGTCGTTTGAGGTTTCGGGGGTGCTTATGTTAGTTACAAAATAGGGTTTTTTATGTCAGAAAATTGAAAAAAAAAAAATCCAATGCCTTTATAAAATAATAAAAATTGTTTGAGGTTTCAGGGGTGCTTATGTATTAAAAAATAGGGTTTTTTATGTCATCCAATTGAAAAAAATAGCTCCTGATGCCTTTATAAAATAACAAAAGTCATTTTAGGTTTCAGGGGTGCTTATATCGGTTACAAAATAGGGTTTTTTATGTCAACCAATAGAAAAAACTAACTGCCTGCACCTTTATAAAATAATAAACATCATTTGAGATTTCAGGCACACTTATGTCACTTATAAAATAGGATTTTTATGTTAGCCAATAGATAAAATAACTCCTGACACCTTTATTAAATAATAAGTCATTTGAGGTTTCGGGGGTGCTTATGTCAGTTCTAAAATAGGGTTTTTTATGCTGGCCAATAGAAAAAAAGTAACTCCTGACACCTTTATAAAATAATAAAAGTCATTTGAGGCTTCAGGGGTGCTTACGTCAATTATAAAATAGGGTTTTTTATGTCAACAAATAGAAAAAAATAGCCCCTGACTCCTTTATAAAATAATAAAAGTCCTTTGAGGTTTTAGGGGCATTTAGGTTGGATACAAAATAACATTTTTTATGTCGGCCAATAGAAAAAAATAGCTCCTGATGTCTTTATAAAATAATAAAAGTTATTTGAGGTTTTGGAGGCACTTATGTCAATTACAAAATAGTGTTTTTTATGTCAGCCAATAGAAAAAAAATAACTCTCAGCACTTTTCTAAAATCCTAAAAGCCATTTGCAATTTTAGGGGTGCTTATGTTGGTTAAAAAATAGGGTTTTTTATGTCAACGAATAGAAAAAATAGCTCCAGACGCCTTTATAAAATAATAAAAGTCATTTGAGGTTTGGAGGTGCTTATGTGAGTTACAAAATAGGGGTTTTTATGTTGGCCAATAGAAAAAAATAGCTCTCGGTGCTTTTATAAAATAATAAGTCATTTGAGGTTTTCAGGGCACTTATGTCAGTTACAAAATAGGGTTTTTTTTTGTCGGCCAATAGAATAAAAAATGACTGATACCTTTATAAAATAATAAAATTTGTTTGAGGTTTCGGGGGCACTTATGTCAGTTACAAAATAGGGTGTTTTATGTCAACCAATAGAAAAAAAAAAACTCTTGGCACATTTACAAAATAATAAAACTCGTTTGAGGTTTCGGGGGCACTTATGTCAGTTAAAAAATAAGGTTTGTTTATGTCAGCCAATAAAAAAAACAACTCCCAGTTTTTTATGTTGGTTACAAAATAGAGTTTTTTATGTCAGACAATAGAAAAAAAAAACTCCCAACGCATTTATAAAATAATAAAAGTCGTTTATGGTTTCATGGGTACTTATGTCAGTTACAAAATAGGGTTTTTTATTTTGGCCAATAGAAAAAAATAACTCCTGGTGCTTTTATAAAATAATACAAGTCATTTGAGGCTTCAGGGGAGCTTATCTTTGTTACAAAATAGGGTTTTTAATGTCGGCCAATAGAAAAAAATATCTCCCGACGCCTTTATAAAATAATAAAAGTCATTTGAGGATTTAGGTGCACTTATGTTGGTTACAAAATAGGGTTTTTTTATGTTACCCAATAGAAAAAAATAAATCCTAATGCCTTTATAAAATAATAAATGTCGTTTGAGGTTTTGGGGGTGCTTATGTCGATTACAAAATAGGGTTTTTTATGTTAGTGAATAGAATAAAAATAGCTCCTGATGCCTTTATAAAATAATAGAAGTTGTTTGAGGGGTGCTTATATTGGTTACAAAATAAGTTTTTTTATGTCAGCCAATAGAAAAAAATAGCACCTAGCACCTTTATAAATAGCAAACTTTCAGAAGAAGAGATTAAGACTACTCTTTTCCAACTCCACCCTGATAAGGCGTCAGGCCCTGATGGCTTCCTAGCTGCTTTCTACCAAAAATGTTGGGACATAATCAGAAAAGACATTATGGTGGCTTTGGAGGAATCCAGGACTTCGGGACAGCTGCTAAAGGAAATTAACAATACCTTTTTAGCTTTGGTCCCAGAAAAAGAGAATCCTAAATTTCTGGATGACTTTAGGCCCATTTCTCTGTGTAACACCCTCTACAAATTTTTAGCTAAAACAATGGCCAACAGATTAAAATTGCTTCTTCCAGATTTGATTTCCAAAGAATAGACAGGGTTCGTCACAAATAGGTCCATCCTAGATGGGGTAATAATAGCTCAGGAGGCTATTCATTCAATTCAAACTTTGAGAAAGCCATCATTTCTAATAAAACTTGACATTAAGAAGACATATGATCGAGTCAACTAGTGTTTCCTGTTTAAAGTTTTGGAAGGGTTTGGCTTCAATAGGTTATGGCTAGACTGGCTCTTCTCCTAGGTTGTAGGCCCCAGATTTTCAATCCTGGTGAATGGCACTCCAGAAGGTTTCTTTAATGTCTCCTGAGGGCTAAGACAGGGAGATCCAATCTCCCCTTTTCTTTTTATACTAATGGCAGAAGCCATTGGGAGATCAATTACCAGAGCTTGGAACTTAAGGGAGATTGATGGCATTCAAGTTACTAGTGATATTCTGAACATCACCCATCAGCAGTTTGCCAATGACAAAATGTTGTTTCGGGAAAGCCCAAATTAAGGAGGCTCAAAACTTCAAGACAATTCTTCAGAAATATACAATAGCTTCAGGGCAAGAAGTTAGTCAACAAAAATCAGAGGTTTTCTTCTTCAACACAGCAGTGAGATTGGAAGCTCAGATTTTGAAGATCCATGGTTTCAAGAAAGGATCTCTTCCCTTTAATTATTTGGGGATCCCACTGGTTAAAGGTCTTTGGCCGGGCAATACTTGGAATAGTTTGTTGGAGAAAGTTAGTATGAAGACTGCCTCTTGGCAAAATAATTGGCTCTCTTGGGTTGGCAGGCTTACTAAAGTCAAGTCAGTTATCTCTGCCCCACCGACCTATCTTATGTCTTTCCTCCCTTTGTCAAGTAAAGCAAGCAAAGCCTTGAATAAGAAGATGAAAAAAAATTTATGGCAAGGGTCGTCGGATCAATTCAAGTTCCCTTTAATCAAATGGAAACAAATTTGTATATCCAAACAAAGTGATGGAACTGGATTAAAAAATCTTTTGCTTCAAAATAAAGCTCCTAGAGCCAAATTGGTATGGACAATTTTCTCCAACCAAGAACTAAAATGGGTTAGAATTGTAAGGGCAAAATACTTGGATGCAGGAGCAGACAGCATTTTCACTGCAAGAGAGCTCCCCTCTGGTTCCAGAATTTGGAACTTCATATGCAGCTGTAGAAACCTCATCTCTGATCATCTCTCATGGGAAATCAGGAGTGGAAACTTAGCTAATTTTTGGGATGACTCATGGCAAGGCCTACCCAAATTGGCAGATAGAGAAGATTTGTCAAATGTGAAAAGAATTACTACACATGCATGGGGGGATAAGGTAAGAGATTATTTAACTCCGTCTTTCCACAGTGGACTGCTCACAGCTAAGTGGAAGAGTCCTACTAATCTGGAATTATTTGACAGAGTTTTAGAGAGATGACAGATTAGCTATAGGCAGGGCCAGGATACTCTCTGATGGATGGGCTCCTCTAATGGAGTCTATAGTGTCAAAGAGGGTCATAAAAAATTGTCAGAAAACTCTGTAGAAGCCACCACTATCCCAAAGGATTTACGCTGCAACCCAAATTGTCTTCCAAAGGTAGGGGTGTATTTGTGGATAGCTTCATAAGGCAGAGTCCTTACAGCCAACAAGTTAGTCAAATTCAGCATTCAGGGCCCTTCACGATGTTGTTTGTGCAAAGAAGCCTTAGAAGATGGTGATCATATTTTTCTAAATTGTCCTTTCTCCAACCATTGTTGGAATTTGCTAATGAACAAACTACACTGGAAATCTGCTTTGGCAAATAACCTATTAGAATGGCTCTTGTGTTGGCCGAGCTTAAATAAGAAAGTAGTCTACCACAACCTATGGTCCATTTGCCCCTCATTGCTGATCTGGGAGCTCTGGAAGGAGAGGAATAGAAGACTCTTTCAGGATAGAGAAATGCCTCTCCTCTCGTTTCTCAATAAAGTTGAAAGCAATATAGTAGAAGTCTTCAATTCAAAATTGAGTGACTCTAAACCATTGTAGCAGTCCTTTTCAATATGGGATGCATCAATTAGGCAGGAATGGCTGGGTCTCAAAGTGTCGCCTATCATTATGGCAGGACGTTCACTCACAGCACAAAAAAGGAAACTTTCTAAATGGTCCCCTCCCAGACCATGACTGGTTCAAATTGAATTTTGATGGGGCCTCATGAGGGAACCCCGGCATATTAGGGGTTGGGTGCATCATAAGAAACTGGGAAGGTAAAACAATTGGTAGCTTAGCAGAGTCACTGCCAGATGGCACAAACAATGAAGTAGAGTTGGAGGCTTTAATCCTGGGCTTAAGGCTTTGCCACAAACTTAAGCTTAGGAAAGTAACCATTGAGGGAGACTCCCTCTTGGTAATAAATGGGCTACGTTCAAGGAAAATGCAAAATTAGAAACTTGCCGCTAAATTGGAGTTAGCTCTGAGTTTGATGGATAGGTGTGAGATGACAACAATCAACCACATCTACAGAGAGGCCAATATTGAAGTAGATATTCTTTCTAATCAAGGAGCAGATGGAGTTTGTGTTAAATTTTTAACCTCCTCTGAGTAAAAGGTTGGGTGTTAGGGTGGGCACCTAATCCAATACTCCTTGGATGGGTCGCTGACATAAGTCTCCATTATGGCATTTAAGAAAACAACCTTGCTTTAAATGACTCATCACATGCTTCTCTCCCTCCCAAGACTCTGTACAATGATCATCGACAGCGGTTATATGAATTTGGACCCCTTTGGCTCTGACAGACAGATGCCTTCGATTTTCTCTTCAATCAATCTGCTAGATCGACCGTTAATTGATTCCTGCATCGGTGGACCGGGCAGAATGGAGGAAGGATCTGGTTTCATAGCTAAGATCTCTATGCACAGCCTATTGAATCTGGGAGTGTCGACACCTCTCTAGTTAGAGAGTTCAGTTTGGCAGATGGCATTCAAAGGAGCCATCACAGACCTAAGGCTTAAGCATATCCTCCAAAGGCATGAAGGCCTTCTTATCCCAGTGGTCAAGATTGTTCTAGGGTAAGATTTCCTATATGTGGATGAGTTCTACAAGGTCAACTCACACATCTCCTCCTGGTTTCTAGCTTCAATTCTAGATGCAGGGGTGTCTACAGGGGCAGCGAAGAGTCTCATGCTAAAGCTGTTCAAGCCAAAAATCCTCGGTGGCCTCAACTCCATTCTCGGCACATTCATCCCTGGAGTAGGTATCCCCCAGCCGAACGACATTGCTTCCACCAAAGATCCACTGGAGGTGGTGAAATTCTTCCCCCTCATTCTCGACCTGAAAGGCATGGCACTGACAGAACACCAGGATCGAGTCTTCCAGGTTTATGGCTTCCTCCAGAACATGCTCAATGAGGACAGAGACTTCAGGGAAGGGGAATGGGTCGGCAGGCTCTAATCCATGGCAGTGGGGCTCAACCTACTTTAGAAAATATATAAAAAAAACCTAGTTTCTGATGTCCTCTGTGATACTTTTAGTAGGTATATGTATATTGGTTAGCCTCTAATGGGACAATAAGCGTAATGGCAATTTTGCTAAGATGTCTCTGTTAGGTTTCAGTGGTTTTTTACCCTGGCAATCAGTTTGAATGGTCATAGGTAAATGGCTTATAGGCACCTGCTTGTAAACACTTTCCTCTGTTCAATACAAAACTCTATATTTAAGAATTAAAAAAAATACTAAAAGTCATTTCAAGTTTTGGGGGCACTTAGGTCGGTTACAAAATAGGGTTTTATAATTCGGCCAATAGAAAAAAAATAGCTGCTAATGGGGTGTGTGCAAGAAGTTGTGTCCACTTATTGGCCAAAAAGAGGAAGTGTTTTCCCTGATTTTCAAAATTTGTTACATTTGACCTAAAAATTTGAAGCACTTAAAGATGGAATCTTGGAAAAAGTCACTAAATATGAAATGTAGTACTCAAAGTCTAGTTTCCAAATATGTATTTTTTTCAATACCTAGATGATAGAAATTGATTTTGAATAGGCGTTTCTAAAAACCACTGTTTAAGTCACTTTTTTTTACAATACCATGTATGTGTACGTCATCCATATTTTGACCTAAATAATCATAGTTTTCAAAATCATTTTGGGAAAAGATTTGTAGCTCATTGAAGCATGTTTTCCATTTTTTTTTGTAATTTCTTATTGAACTTTTTTTTAATTAATTTTTTATTGGCCATTTTTGGTCTTTTAAAAAATCATCGTGTACGTCACGCATTAGATGACCTAAAATTAACATTTTTTGAATTTTTTTTTAAATTGAAAAGAATTGTCTAAAGTACGTTTTCCTACAATTTTTTTTACAAAAAAATATTATAATAAAAAGTTATTAAAATACTAAAAAACCTTGATAATTCAAGTTTATGGACCTATTTCATCAGAAATTGATTAAAAAATAGAAAAATTAATCCAATTGTAAAAAAAGTTATATATTTGGAATCTACACTGTCTCATCTATAATGGGTTTTAATTTTATCAAAATATTCTGCAAAATAGACCTTCAGATATATGCCCAAAGTCACTATTTTGTTATGACATTAACAGGACCTTCAAGGACCTTCAAGTTGTAGGTCAAACCAGGTCCAGAGGTCAAGTTTGGGTCCCCAAAGCATTTCCCAAACTAGGTTACAAAGCAAAACGTGAGGTTAAAATTTAAATTTTAAATAACAGGATCCCGTTTTAAAATTGAATCTCGTTTCATAAAAGGTTAATATTTTAACCTTTATGAAACAGGATCTCGTTTCATAAAGGTTAATATTTTAACCTTTATGAAACGAGATCCCATTTCATAAAGGTTAAAATATTAACCTTTTATGAAACTCAAAACGGGATCCCGTTTCTAGAAAACGGGATCCCATTTCATAAAAAGCGGGATCCCATTTTGGTTAACCTAATTTCAGATTTTTTTCTAACTCTGAAACTTCCACCTTAAGTGGACACAACTTCTTGCATTTATCCAATGCCTTTATAAAATATTAAAAGTCATTTGAGATCTCAGGGGTGGTTATGTCGATTACAAAATAGGATTTTTATTTGGCCAATAGAAAAAATATCTCCCGACACCTTTATAAAAGAATAAAAGTCATTTGAGGTTTCAGGGGCACTTATGTTAGTTACAAAATAGGGTTTTTTATGTTGCCAAAAACACAAAAACATCTCCTGGCACCTTTATAAAATAATAAAAGTCCTTTTTGGTTTTGAGGGTGCTTATGTCAGTTACAAAATAGGGTGTTTATGTCATCCAATAGAAAAAAAAATAGCACCCGACAACTATATAAATTAATAAAAGTTTTTTGAGGTCTTACGGGCACTTATGTCAATGAGAAAATAGGAATTTTTATGTCGGCCAATAGAAAAAAAATAACTCCTGGCATCATTATAAAATAATAAAAGTCATTTGAGGTTTCAAGGGCGCTTATGTCGATTACAAAATAGGGTTTTTTATGTCGGCTAATATAAAAAAATAACTCCGTGCACCTTTATAAAATAATAAAAGTCATTTAAGGTTTCAAGGGCACTTATGTCGGTTACAAAATAGGGTTTTTTATGTCAGCCAATAGAAAAAATAACTCCTAGCGCATTTATAAAATAATAAAAATCATTTGTGGTTTCAAGGGCACTTATGTTGGTTATAAAATAGGGTATTTTATGTCGGCCAATAGAAAAGATAGCTCCTGGCACCTTTATTAAATAAAAAAGTCATTTGCAGTTTCAGGGGTGCTTATGTCAGTTATAAAATATGGTTTTTTATGTCATCCAATAGAAAAAAATAGCACCTGACGCTTTTATAAAATAATAAAAGTCCTTTGAGGTTTTCGGGCACTTAGGTTGGTTACAAAATAGTGTTTTTTAGGTCGGCCAATATAAAAAAATATCTCCTGATGTCTTTATAAAATAATAATAAAAGTCATTTGAGGTTTCGGAGGCGCTTATGTCAGTTACAAAATAGTGTTTTTTATGTCAAACAATAGAAAAAAAATAACTCCTAGCGCCTTTATAAAATCATAAAAGTTGTTTGAGGTTTTAGGGGCACTTATGTTGGTTAAAAAATAGGGTTTTTTATGTCGGCCAATAGAAAAAAAATCTCTCGATGCCTTTATAAAATAAAAAAGAGTTGTTTGAGGTTTCGAGGGAGCTTATGCGAGTTACAATATACTGTTTTTTATGTTGGCCAATAGAAAAAAATAGCTCTCAGTGCTTTTATAAAATAATAAAAGTCGTTTTAGGTTTTTGGGTGCTTATGTCGGTTACAAAATAGGGTTTTTTTTGTCAGCCAATAGAATAAAAAACAACTGGCACCTTTATAAAATAATAAAAGTC
This sequence comes from Cunninghamia lanceolata, assembly GCA_027924645.1. Lineage (NCBI taxonomy): Eukaryota > Viridiplantae > Streptophyta > Pinopsida > Cupressales > Cupressaceae > Cunninghamia > Cunninghamia lanceolata. Next base: position 6,526,137 of record BSBN01000582.1, read on the forward strand.
GTTTGAGGTTTCAGGGGCACTTATGTCAGTTACAAAATAGGGTTTTTTATGTCGACCAAAAGAAAAAAAATAACTCCTAGAGCATTTATAAAATAATAAAAGTTGTTTGATGTTTCAGGGGCACTTATGTCAGTTACAAAATAAGGTTTTTTATGTTGGCCAATAAAAAAAACTCCTAGTTTTTTATGTCGGTTACAAAATAGAGTTTCTTATGTTAGCCAATAGAAAAAAACAACTTGCAGTGTGTTTATAAAATAAAAAAATTCATTTGTGGTTTTAGGGGTGCTTATGACGGTTACAACATAGGGTTTTTTATTTTAGCCAATAGATAAAAATAACTCTCGATGCCTTTATAAAATAATAAAATTCATTTGAGGTTTCTTGGGAGCTTATGTTAGTTACAAAATAGGGTTTTTTATGTCAGCCAATAGAAAAAAATAACTCTCGACACCTTTATAAAATAATAAAAGTTGTTTGAGGATTTATGGGTGCTTATGTCAGTTACAAAATAGGGTTTTTTATGTTAGCCAATAGAAAAAAATAAATCCCGATGCCTTTATAAAATAATAAATGTCGTTTGACGGGTGCTTATGTCAGTTACAAAATAGGGTTTTTTGTGTCGCCCAATAAAAAAAATAACACCCAGCACCTTTATAAAATAATAAAAGTCATTTGAGGTTTTGGGGGCACTTAGGTTGGTTACAAAATAGGGTTTTTTAGGTCAACCAATAGAAAAAAAAAGCTCCTAATGCCTTTATAAAATAATAAACGTTGTTTGAGATTTCGAGGGTGCTTATGTCAGTTACAAAATAGGATTTTTATTTTAGCCAATAAAAAAAATACATCCCGGTACCTTTATAAAAGAATAAAAGTCATTTGAGGTTTCGAGGGCACTTATGTTGGTTAAAAATTAGGGTTTTTTATTTCAGCCAAAAGAAAAAATAACTCCCGACACCTTTATAAAATAACAAAAGTTGTTTGTGGTTTCGACGGCACTTATGTCAGTTACAAAATAGGGTTTTTATGTCATCGAATAAAAAAATTAGCACCTGACGCCTTTATAAAATAATAAAAGCTTTTTGAGCTTTTGGGGATGCTTATGTCAGTTACAAAATAGGATTTTTTATGTCAGCCAATAGAAAAAAATAACTCCTAGAGCATTTATAAAATAATAAAAGTCTTTTGATGTTTCAAGGGTGCTTATGTCAGTTACAAAATAGGGTTTTTAATGTCGGCCAATGCAATAAAATAGTATCCAGCATGTTTATAAAATACTAAAAGTCATTTAAGGTTTTGGGGGCACTTAGGTCAATTACAAAATCGGGTTTTTTAAGTCAGCCAATAGAAAAAAATAACTGCTAATGCCTTTATAAAATAATAAAAGTCATTTAAGATTTCGGGGGTGCTTATGTCATTTACAAAATAGGATTTTTATGTCGGCCAATAGAAAAAAATATCTCCCAACACCTTTATAAAAGAATAAAAGTCATTTGAGGTTTCGACGGTGCTAATGTTGGTTACAAAATAAGGTCTTTTATGTTGCCCAAAAGAAAAACACAACTCCTGACGCCTTTATAAAATAATAAAAGTCATTTGTGGTTTTGAGGGTGCTTATGTCAATTACAAAATAGGGTGTTTATGTCGTCCAATAGAAGAAAATAGCCCCTGACACCTTTATTAAATAATTAAAAAAATTTGAGGTTTTGTGGGCACTTATGTCAGTGAGAAAATAAGATTTTTTATGTCAGCCAATAGAAAAAAATAACTCCTGGTGCCTTTACAAAATAATAAAATTCATTTGAGGTTTTGGGGGCGCTTATGTCGGTTACAAAATAGTGTTTTTTATGTTGGCCAATACAAAAAAATAACTCCCTATAAAATAATAAAAGTCATTTGAGGTTTCTGGGGCACTTATGTCGGTTACAAAATAGGGTATTTTATGTCGGCCAATAGAAAAAATAGCTCCCGGCACCTTTATTAAATAATAAAAATCATTTGAGGTTTTGGGTACACTTATGTCAGTTATAAAATAGGGATTTTTTATGCTGGACAATAGAAAAAAAATAACTCCTGACGCCTTTATAAAATAATAAAAGTCATTTGAGGTTTCAGGTATGTCAGTTACAAAATATAGTTTTTTATGTCAACCAATAGAAAAAAATTGCACCCGACGCTTTTATAAAATAATAAAAGTCCTTTGAGGTTTCTAGGGCACTTAGGTTGGTTACAAAATAATGTTTTTTATGTTGGCCAATATAAAAAAGTAGCTCCTGATGTCTTTATAAAGTAATAAAAGTCATTTGAGGTTTCGGAGGTGCTTATGTTGGTTACAAAATAGAGTTCTTTATGTCGGACAATAGAAAAAAAATAACTTCAGGCACCTTTATAAAATCATAAAAGTCATTTGAGGTTATAGGGGCACTTATGTGGGTTAAAAAATAGGTTTTTTATGTCGGCCAATAGAAAAAAACATCTCCTGATGCCTTTATAAAATAATAAAAGTCATTTGAGGTTTCAGGGGCAGTTATGTGAGTTACAAAATAGGGTTTTTTATGTTGGCCAATAGAAAAAAATAGCTCTCAGTGCTTTTATAAAATAATAAAAGTCGTTTGAGGTTTTCGAGGCACTTATGTCGGTTACAAAATAGGGTTTTCTTTATCGGCCAATAGAATAAAAAATAAATGGCACCTTTATAAAATAATAAAAGTTGTTTGAGGTTTTGGGGGCACCTATGTCAGTTACAAAATAAGGTTTTTTATCAACCAAAAGAAAAAAAAACTCGTAGCGCATTTATAAAATAATAAAAGTCATTTGAGGTTTCGAGGACGCTTATGTCGGTTACAATATAGGGTTTTTTATGTTGGCCAACAAAAAAAACAATTCCCAGTTTTTTATGTCGGTGACAAAATAGAGTTTTTTATGTCAGCCAATAGAAAAAAAAACAACTCCGGGCGCGTTTATAAAATAAAAAAAGTCATTTGTTGTTTCAGGGGAACTTATGATGGTTAAAAAATTAGGTTTTTTATTTTAGCCAATAGAAAAAAACAACACCCGATGCCTTTATAAAATAATGAAAGGCATTTGAGGTTTTAGGGGAGCTTATGTTAGTTACAAAATAGGGTTTTTTATGTCAGCCAATAGAAAAAAATAACTCCCAACGCCTTTATAAAATAATAAAGTCCTTTGAGGATTCAGGGGTGCTTATGTCAGTTAAAAAATAGGGTTTTTTATGTCAGCCAATAGAAAAAAAAATTCTGGTGCGTTTATAAAATAATAAATGTCGTTTAACATTTTGGGGGTGCTTATGTCAGTTACAAAATAGGGTTTTTTATGTCGATGAATAGAATAGAAATATCTCCTAATGCCTTTATAAAATAATAAAAGTTGTTTCAGGGGCTCTTATGTCAGTTACAAAATAGGGTTTTTTATGTCACCCAATAGAAAAAAATAACACTCGGCACCTTTATAAAATAAGAAAAGTCATTTGAGGTTTTGGGGGCACTTAGGTCGGTTACAAAATAGGGTTTTTTAGGTCAGCCAACAAAAAAAAGAGCTCCTAATGCCTTTATAAAATAATAAAAGTCGTATGAGATTTCAAGGGTGCTTATGTCAGTTACAAAATAGGATTTTTATGTTGGCCAATAGAAAAAATAGCTCCCGGTACCTTTATAAAAGAATAAAAGTCATTTGAGGTTTCGGAGGTGCTTATGTTGGTTACAAAATAGGGTTTTTTTATGTTGGCCAAAAGAAAAAACAACTCCCGACGCCTTTATAAAACAACAAAAGTTATTTGTAGTTTCGAGGGCATTTATGTTAGTTACAAAATAGGGTTTTTATGTCATCCAATAGAAAAAAAAGTACCCGACGCCTTTATAAAGTAATAAAAGTCTTGAGCTTTTCGGGACGCTTATTTTAGTTACAAAATAGGATTTTTTATGTCGGCCAATAGAAAAAAAACTCCTGGCGCCTTTATAAAATAATAAAAGTCATTTGAGGTTTCAGGGGCGCTTATGTCGATTACAAAATATGATTTTTTATGTCGGCCAATACAAAAAAATAGCACCCAACACCTTTATAAAATTCTAAAAGTCATTTGAGGTTTTGGGGGCACTTAGGTGGGTTACAAAATAGGGTTTTTTAAGTCAGCCAATAGAAAAAAAAATAACTGCTAATGCCTTTATAAAATAATAAAAGTCGTTTAAGATTTCGGGGGCACTTATGTCGGTTACAAATTAGGATTTTTATGTTGGCCAATAGAAAAAAATATCTCCCGACACCTTTATAAAAGAATAAAAGTCATTTGAGGTTTCAGGACGCTTATGTTGGTTACAAAATAGGGTTTTTTATGTTGCCCAAAAGAAAAAAAACAACTCCCGACGCATTTATAAAATAATAAAAGTCATTTGTGGTTTTGAGTGTGCTTATGTCAATTAAAAAATAGGGTGTTTATGTCATCCAATAGAAAAAAATAGCACCCGACACCTTTATAAAATAATAAAAGTTTTTTGAGGTTTTGCGGGTGCTTATGTCAATGAGAAAATAGGATTTTTTAGTCGGCCAATAGAAAAAAAAAAAAAAAAAACTCCTAGCACCTTTACAAAAAAATAAATGTTATTTGAGGTTTCGGGGGTGCTTATGTCGGTTACAAAATAGGGTTTTTTATGTCAGCCAATACAAAAAAATAACTCCCTACGCCTTTATAAAATAATAAAAGTCATTTAAGGTTTTGGGGCCACTTATGTTGGTTACAAAATAGGTTTTTTTTATGTCAGCCAATAGAAAAAATAATTCCTAGCATGTTTATAAAATAATAAAAGTCATTTGTGGTTTCAGGGGCATTTATGTCGGTTACAAAATAGGGTATTTTATGTCGGGCAATAGAAAAAATAGCTCCCAGCACCTTTATTAAATAATAAAAGTCATTTGAGGTTTTGGGGGTGCTTATGTCAGTTATAAAATAGGGTTTTTTATGCTAGCCAATAGAAAAAAAATAACTCTTGATAGCTTTATAAAATAATAAAAGTCATTTGAGGTTTCAGGGGTGCTTATGTCAGTTAGAAAATATAGTTTTTTATGTCAGCCAATAGAAAAAAATAGCACCTGACGCTTTTATAAAATAATAAAAGTCCTTTGAGGTTTCTGGCACACTTAGGTTTGTTACAAAATAGTGTTTTTTATGTCAGCCAATATAAAAAATAGCTCCTAATGTCTTTATAAAATAATAGAAGTCATTTGAGGTTTTGGAGGCGCTTATGTCGGTTACAAAATAGTGTTTTTTATGTCAAACAATAGAAGAAAAATAACTCCCGGCACCTTTATAAAATCATAAAAGTCATTTGAGGTTTTAGGGGCACTTATGTTGGTTAAAAAATAGGGTTTTTTATGTCGGCCAATAGACAAAACATCTCCCGATGCCTTTATAAAATAATAAAAGTCGTTTGAGGTTTCAGGGGCGCTTATGTGAGTTACAAAATAGGGTTTTCTATGTTGGCCAATAGAAAAAAATAGCTCTTGATTCTTTTATAAAATAATAAAAGTCGTTTGAGGTTTTCGGGGCGCTTATGTCGGTTACAAAATAGGGTTTATTTTGTCAGTCAATAGAATAAAAACAACTAGCTCCTTAATAAAATAATAAAAGTTGTTTAAGGCTTCGGGGGCACTTATGTCAGTTACAAAATAGGGTTTTTATATCGACCAATAGAAAAAAAAACTCCTGGTACATTTATAAAATAATAAAAGTCATTTGAGATTTCGGCGGCACTTATGTCGGTTACAAAATAGGGTTTTTTATGTTGGCCATTAAAAAAAAAAACTCGTAGTTTTTTCTATCAGTTACAAAATAGAGTTTTTTATGTCAGCCAATAGAAAAAAAACAACTCCCTGCGCGTTTATAAAATAAAAAGTCATTTGTGGTTTTAGGGGTGCTTATGACGGTTACAAAATAGGGTTTTTTATTTTAGCCAATAGAAAAAAATGACTCCTGGTGCCTTTATAAAATAATAAAAGTCATTTGAGGTTTCAGGGGAGCTTATGTCAGTTACAAAATAGGGTTTTTTATGTCAACCAATAGAAAAAAAATAACTCCCGACGCCTTTATAAAATAATAAAAGTCATTTGAGGATTCAGGGGTGCTTATGTCGATTACAAATTAGGGTTTTTCATGTCATCCAATAGAAAAAAATTAATCCTAGTGCCTTTATAAATAATAAATGTCGTTTGAGGTTTCGGGGGTGCTTATGTCAGTTACAAAATAGGGTTTTTATGTCGATGAATAGAATAGAAATATCTACCGACACCTTTATAAAATAATAAAAGTTGTTTGAGGGGCACTTATGTCGGTTACAAAATAGGGTTTTTTATGTCGCCCAATAGAAAAATATAGCACCTAGCACCTTTATAAAATAATAAAAGTCATTTGAGGTTTTGGGGGCACTTAGGTTGGTTAGAAAATAGGGTTTTTAAGGTCAGCCAATAGAAAAAAATAGCTCCTAATGCCTGTATAAAATAATAAAAGTCGTTTGAGATTTTGAGGGCATTTATGTCAGTTACAAAATAGGATTTTTATGTCGACCAATACAAAAAAAATAGCTCCTAGTACCTTTATAAAAGAATAAAAGTCATTTGAGGTTTCGGTGGCGCTTATGTTCGCCAAAAGAAATAACAAGTCCTGGCACCTTTACAAAATAATAAAAGTTTTTCATGGTTTCGAGGGCACTTATGTCAATTACAAAATAGGTTTTTTAATGTCATCCAATAGAAAAAAATAGCACCCGATGCCTTTATAAAATAATATAAGTTTTTTGAGGTTTTGGGGACGCTTATGTCAGTTACAAAATAGGATTTTTTATGTCAGCCAATAGAAAAAAAATAACTCTTGGCACCTTTATAAAATAATAAAAGTTGTTTGAGGTTTCGAGGGCGCTTATGTCAGTTACAAAACAGGGTTTTCTATGTCGACCAATAAAAAAATAACTCCCTTTGCCTTTATAAAATAATAAATGTTGTTTGAGGTTTTGGGCACACTTATGTCGGTTACAAAATAAGGTTTTTTATGTCATCCAATAGAAAAAATAACTCCTGACACATTTATAAAATAATAAAAGTCGTTTGTGGTTTCGGGGGTGCTTATGTCAGTTACAAAATAGGGTTTTTTATTTTGTCCAATAGAAAAAACAACTTCTGATGTCTATAAAATAATAAAAGTCATTTGAGGTTTCAGGGACACTTATGTCGGTTACAAAATACGGTATTTTATGTCGGCCAATAGAAAAAAATAACTCTCGACGCCTTTATAAAATAATACAAGTTTTTTGAGGATTCAAGAGCGCTTATGTCAATTATAAAATAGGGTTTTATGTCAGCCAATAGAAAAATAAATAAATCCTGGTGCCTTTATAAAATAATAAAAGTCATTTGAGCTTCTGGGTATGCTTATGTCAGTTAGAAAATGGGATTTTTTATGTTAGTGAATAGAATAAAAATAGGTCCCGATGCTTTTATAAAATAATAAAAGTTGTTTGACATTTCGGGGACACTTATGTTGGTTACAAAATAGGGTTTTTTAGGTCAGTTAATAGAAAAAAATAGCACCCAAAGCTTTTATAAAATAATAAAAGTTATTTGAGGTTTCGAGGGAACTTAGGTTCGTTACAAAATAGGGTTTTTTATGTCGGCCAATAGAAAAAAATAGCTCCTGATGCCTTTATCAAATAATAAAATTCGTTTGAGGTTTCGAGGCCACTTATGTCGATTACAAAATAGTGTTTTTTATGTCAACCAATAGAAAAAAATAGCTCTTGATGCCTTTATAAAATAATAAAAGTCATTTGAGGTTTCGGGTGTGCTTATGTTGGTTAGAAAATAGGGTTTTTTATGTTAACCAATAGAAAAAAATAGCTCCTAGTGCCTTTATAAAATAATTAAAGTCATTTGCGGTTTCGGGGCCCCTTATGTTGGCTAGAAAATAGGGTTTTTTATGTCAGCCAATAGAAAAAATATAACTCCCAGCGCCTTTATAATATAATAAATTTTTTTTAAGGTTTCAGGTGCACTTATGTCAGTTACAAAATAGGGTTTTTTATGTTAGCCAAAAGAAAAAAATAACTCCCAGTGCCTTTAGAAAATAATAAAATTCGTTCGAGGTTTCAAGGATGGTTATGTCTTTTACAAAATGGAGTTTTTTTATGTTAGCCAATAGAAAAAAATAACTCTCGGCACCTTTATAAAATAATAAAAGCCATTTGAGGTTTCGGGGGCACTTATGTAAGTTATAAAATAGGGTTTTTTATGTCGGCCAATAGGAAAAAAAATAACTCCTGGTGCCTTTATAAAATAATATAAGTCGTTTGAGGTTTTGGTGGTGCTTATGTCGGTTACAAAATAGGGTTTTTATCTTGGCCAATAGAAAAAAAAAACTCCTGATGCTTTTATAAAATAATAAAAGTCATTTGAGGATTTAATTTGAAGATGGCGATGGAGTGCATGGGAGGGCAGGCTAGGGCACCCAACCCTAGCTTGCAGGTTCAAGCTTTCTCTATGCGCAGGGGATTTGCATGTCATGGGGGGTCAAGGAGACTGGGTCTACTTCTCTATTTCTTCTTTTTTTCTATTTTTTGCTGGTCATGAGGCATCATTTGGTGTGGGTGATGGTGTGCAGGGTTCAAGGGTTTCCAACGCTATGTTTTGTTTTATTGTGTGCCCTCTGGTTCATGTTTTTTGCACTCTAGGGGGTTTTTTTTCTTCCTTTGAGGTGCTATCTCTTGTGGAGGTGAGCTTGTTTTGAGCCCTTGCTTTGGATTCGACATGGTGTGGGGGGGCATTTTGGGCCCTCACTCATTGGGTATAAATGGCCTTAAATGTGCCTTTGGATATGGTGGGTCATGCTTCTTCTATGGCTGGGGAGGATGCCGGAATACCCATTTAGTCTTGTAGATCGGATGTGGTCTAAAATGGTTACCTTAAATTGCAAAAGGTGAATGGATGCTTGGAGAGGGCCTACGAGTAGTCGGTTTTAGTAATACAATCAGAGTCAGTAGCTGATGATATTAATTACTACTACAATAATGTTTTGATTCATAAGTTCATGGGGATGAGGGTTTCTCCCCCATTTCTTGATACATGGATTCGCAAGACATGGAACCCGGAAGGATATTTTGATATTTTGATGGTTGCAAATAACTTCTTTATGGTAGATTTCTCATGTGTTTCTGATTGGAATAGGGCCCTTGAAGGGGCTCCATATTTTTTTAATCAGGTGGGTCTCTTCATCAAACCATGGCATGTTGGCTTGAACTCGGCAAAAGAATTACCTTCTCAAATCCCAGTCTAGGTTTGTCTTCCTCGATTGCCACTTGAATGTTGTAGAAGTGACATTGTAGTCGATTGCGCTATTGCTAGGAAAACCTATTGGTCCTTCTCAACAAACTCTAAATAAGAGATTTTTGTCTTATGCTAGGGTTTGTGTTGAAATTGATTTGAGCCAGCCACTTCTAGATTCTATTGATATGACTGTTGGGTCTTACTCCTTGACTCAGCCGTTAGATTATGAGATGTTACCTTTCAGGTGTTAGCTATGTCATGAATATGGTCATTTTCAATGGAGGTGTCCCCGAGCTTCTATGGCAGTCAGTTCAAGTACTGCTGCTACTCATAATGATTTGAAAGAAGACAAGGGTAAAGCTCCCATGCAGGGAGGGGGGCTGATAAAGAAGGTTTTATTCCAAGCAAGTCTCGTAATTGTGGTCGAGCCTAGAAGAGACCCCTCAAGGATAGGTAGGAGGAGGAAACCTTAAACTGATTTGAGATGTTGGAGGATTTGGTCTAGGAGGAAGGGTTTTAGGTGGACTTACAGGTAATAGTTGGATCTTTGACTGAAGTTGTTCCTGGAGATCAGCCTCTTGTGATTCCTAGTTCAGTTTAGCTTGGTGAGTAGGGTACTCAAATGGACACTGATTTGGCTCCTCTGGCTCATGTTCAGGGTAAGTTAGATTTGGGGATAGAGGCTTTTGGTGGCTCTCCTAGTGCTGGTGGTGTTCTATCTAAAGTGTGGGGTGCTTTAGACTTAGGGCAAAGTAAGGCTCCTTCCTCAGCCTTGGGTTTGCAACAAAAAACCTTTAAAAAGGGGCTCCTGAGAAACCTATTAAGGTTGGTAGAAAAAATGGACCAAGAAAAGGTAAAGCTAGCTGGTGAGACATTGGTGAAGTTAGGTTCGATGAGGACTATTGATACTCACTTCTCACCATCCCAACGATGATTGTTCTCTCTTGGAATGTGAGGGGTGTGAATAGCATCCCTAGACAAAAGGCTATTCAAGATTTGTTTTTTTTTCATTCTCCTGATGTGGTTTTCCTTTAGGAAACTAAGTTATCTATTGATAGTATGATGAATGTAGATTTGAATATTTGGAGTCGCTGTCAGTGTCAATGCGTTGGTGTGCTTGGTAGCTCTAGTGAGGTTGCTTTCTTATGGGACCCATGGAGAGTGAGGCTAATTTGGTGGTACTCTGGCAGAAGTTTGATTTCTTGTGTTGCTTCTCACCTTGAGTTTGGAGAGAGAGTACTCTTTTCTAACATCTATGCTCTGACTAACTTTCATGGCAAGGTAATGTTGTGGGGTTCTGTTGGACCAGATATGTGAGGACTTTGCATCCTTATCTCCCATGGATTTTAGCTGGGGATTTTAATGCCATTGTTTCTCTTGAAGAGAAGAGGGGAGGTATTTCTCACTTGGAGCCTTCTTTTGAACTCTTACAAGATAATGCGGCTCTTTTCAATTTGGTTGACATCAAGCCTGCTAATGGGTCTTTACTTTGAATAATAGGAGATGTGGGGAAGCTTCTATCTCTGAACGGCTAGAGAGATTCTTGGTATCTAGTTTCTGGTTGGGGGACAGGTGGCTAACTAGCTCTGATATTTTAGATGGGTAGGGTTCTGATCATTAGATAATCAAACTCACTATTGAGCTACCCCGACATTGCGCAAAGCAATCTTTTAAGCTTCATCTCATGTGGCTCAGAGATGACTCTCTCCATGATTGGTGCATTGTACCTAGAGTAATCTTTAAGTAAAATTTTTATAAATTATTTGTAAAAGGCAAAATGGAGTTTTAAAAATGTAGTAGAGCCTTTGAAAGGCATAATTCATGTAGTGGATAGGAAAAATAGTCATTCTCTTGAGTGGTCTGCTGTTCACTACAGTGTGAGTCTATTTTTAGAATTTTTTTTGTTTTTTTTATAGAAATCAATCAGTTTAGGCTATTCTTAGCCTCTTCCCACAATGGGAATGAGAGAGAAGGTGATAAACACAAATGTAAAAGGCATTTTAAAGTGTGTGTGGTCAGAGGTATGGTGATTTTGAAGAAGTTTGAAAGGAGGAAATGAAAGAAAAGTTACAGTTTGCTGTCCCTAACACTATTTTTCTAATTTTTGTTGTTCCCTTCAATTTTCCTCATCCGTACAACACTCTTATGAAACTTTCATGCATAGGAATGTTGAAGGAAATGGTCTTATCTTTTTTTTAATTTAGTTGTAGGGAATTTGGTGGGGTTTAAAGCACTTTTCCAAACTTTTTTTTTGAAACTACTATGTTTTCCAACTTTTTCACTATTTTTTTGTTGTTCCTTTGTGTTGTATTCAGACATACAGTATAGTCGTGGGTAGAACTGATACAAATATTGTGGTTGATTCTCTTACCTTTCATTTGAGCCTAGTTGGAGGAAATTTCATGGAGGTTTAAACATTTTATGATTGGCTTTTGTAAAGGAGGTCCCAAAACCTAGTTTTAAGGGTTTAAGAGAGGTTTTTGTTTTCCCATCAAATATTTTTGTGTTAGAACCCCAAAATGGGTGGAGTTAGTGTAAAATGGTGTGTTCTCTAATGGGTTTTGCATGCAAGAGTAGGAGACAAGAAAAAGGTGAAGATTTACGCCATGAAGACCTCATTGTGTCATGTTAAGGCAAACTAGAGTTGAAGGAGTGAAGTTTTGATCATAAAACAAGTTGAGATGATCTTAGACCCATAAAACCTATGAAATTGGCCTATTTGGAATGTGTGTAAGCTCATCAAAGTTGAAATTTGTTTCTGGGCTTGAGATTTCAGGTACTTCCTTTGTAAACGTGGGCTAATTGCCCTTCAGGATAACAAGGACAGTCCAAATTTGAGTTGTATGTTACAAAACAATCTACCTTGCATGTTTAGTATGTTATGTAACTTGATAATGGGTACTTGAAAAGGTACTTGTTTTATGGGTTTGTTATGTATTTTGAAATTTATGTTTTAAAAACCTCTCTGGCAAGGCTACAAGGAGATAGGTCAATTTGTGAAGGAAGTGGTATAATGACGTACTCTTAGTGCAATTTGTTGGTTTTGTGAGCTTGGGAGAGTCAAACCAAGAAGGTCTAGGGTCCCTAGAAAGTTTGGAAAGGTTCCCATGTATATGAACCTATAAATGGTGTTATTGTACTGTGTTGAAACCATGGTATGTGAGTGGATAGTCAAGTCCAATTTGAAGTCAAGTATTCTTGTTTGGGCCACTGAGGACTAGATGAGTTGTTTTCCCTACCATCCCTTGTATCCTCTTCTCCTATGTTGTTTTTGATATAATAAGGTGGCTAAAACAAGGGGCCGAACCCTTTCAGTACAACAAAAAGAAATCCCATAGGCAAAAGAACAAAAGAGCCTCGAAATAGTTACAACATAACCCGCCTAACCAGCATAAATAGCATAGACAACACAACCAGTCTAAAGCCAGTAGATATAAAGTAGCAGAGAACAGATAGCATAAAATAAAACAAAAGTAGGGAGAAACATTCTCCCATCTTTTAGCCAAAGTTTCAATAAATTCATCCAACTTTTTGAAATTCTCCTCTTTGTCATCAGTAGTAGTAGTCCCAACATCCTGCAACACAGAAAGATTAAGCAACATCATTTGCCTAAGCACATTACTGATTAACAGTTCCATCTTCTCCACCCGACCCCTTAAGATAGCAATGTCATGCCCATGGCCATCACCTTCCTCGGTCTCATCAGCAGCTTCCTCCACAAACATCCTCCCCTCTTCATCAGTATTGTCCTTAGAGTCAGCGACAGCACCTCCCAAAACAATAGTCAGTTTAACCACATTCTTACTCTCAGTATCTTCAGAGATCTCTTGGACTTTAAAGTCCTTAGTATCATCCACCTGAGTGGAGGCATCAGAAGCACTCTCTGAATAATAAATAAGTTTACCTTTGGGCCCAGGTTTGCCAGCTATCCTACCCGACCTCCTACCCCCAGAAGATAAACCCTCCTTTTCTTTAGCAGACATAGTAGATTTACTGCCAGGTCCCACAGGAGTACTGCTAAGATTTATAGGGGTCCCCAGAGCATCCCCCATAGTATCCTCTTCTATCTCCCTCATTTTCCTCTTCTTACTTTTCACACTCCCTTTGGAGGCCGGAGTGTGCGTAGCGGTCACCATGGTAGTTTCCTCATTGGATAGCAAAAAAGAAACCCCTTTCAATTTATGAGAAGCAAGGGAAGGGCATTGCATCTAAAATGATTAAGCAAGGGAAGGTGGTAATTGTAGAACCCGGTAAACCGACCCTTGAGGGTGAAGTATTTCATGAGGAGGAAACACATTTCATCCCATGGCTCTGGCATCTTGGCTTGTTCAAACCATCCTTGGTAGGGAACAAGTTCTTCACCTTCCCCAAGGAACAACTTCTGGTTAGAATGGTCCACTACTTTCACTTTCCATTGTAGCTTGGTCCCCTTAGTAGAAAGACCAGTCACCATAGCAATAACTTTCTCATAAATCTCAAATCCAATTCTCCCAACAATGACTCTACGATTTTGCCAGGTGTGAGCAAATTGTTCAGATAGATTCTCATCATAACCATTAAGTCTTTCCAGAAAAGGGATGATACCACCTTCCTTACAATAGTACCAGACCACAGCATTGTCTTTGAATTCGTAACAGGAAATAGGCTCCATTCAAATCTGATCACCTCCCATTTTAGCTTTCCAAATAATAACACAGAACCCCCAAAACCAGAAATTCGTAGAGTAAATGTGAAAGGTAAAAGTATCAACTTGATAAGGAATTATGATAATAGGGCTACACAAATTATCATTAATTAGAGCTGCCTTTCAAAAAACTGATTGAAGTCTGCCCTTCCCATGCTCGAACATAATAATCAGGAGTTCGCTATAATTAGTAAATAAGCAACTCACCTTAACACAAGGGAGTAATAAAGATGAAGTGACATTGAGTAAGGAAGTACATAAAAGAACGTACTTTGAGATACACGACAGCATCTTCGAACAAAACTGATAGATCAAACTGTCTCCCTTAGTATGCTGAGTCATCGTTGATAAGTCAGCTCCTTTTGAATTAAATCCCTTATGTTTAAAGGGATGTATTTAACTTGGTGCCAACATCACCAATTTGAAAATTACTGGCCATAGTCAGCAAGGGCATCAGCAACCATGTTTCCCTCTCTCTATATATGAAAGATATAAACTCTATAGATCCACTGCATAAGGATCTAGATATCAACTATGATATCTTTCAGTTTCTAGCCACAAGTCGATGCGTTAGTAACAGCATTGATAATCAACTTAGAATCCCCCTGAATATACAATTGTTGGATATAGAGTGAAATAGCCAACTTCAAAGCCCATAAAAGAGTAGCAGCTTCACCAAAATTATTGCTTTGAAAACCTATCCCGCCAGCATAGGCAGCAACTAGCCATCCTTTGTCATCTATTATAATCCCACCACCACTGGCCTTACCATCAACCTTAGATGCCCTGTCAAAGTTTAATTTGAGCCAATGGGGCTTTGGGGGAATCCATCTGGTATTTAATCTCTGCAACTGTTTGGAATTATTATGAGCCAGAATTTGGTTTAGAATTCTCTAATTGATTGCAATTTTCTCTTCTTCTTGAGAAAGAGGTTTTTCCATAGTTTTGATGTGGGAATTGGACACACTTTCCATTAGGATCTTAGAAAAAGAATGGAGGACTTGAGAGGTATCCCTGGCAGTCTCCCTATAAATTCTATTATTACGCTCCTTCCATAAAGTCCAACCAAGACAAGGCAGAGTTTGATTCCAAAGCTCAACAAGCCAAGGGTGAGAGAAAGTAGGGCACTAGTTGGCAATGACTTCCTTAACATTAGGATTACAAACCCATTGAATGCCAAAATTCCTTAAGATAGAATTCCAGATTTCCCAACCAAAATCATAATGGAGGAATAAATGAGAGACAGTTTCCTCCTCAAAACATAGAAAACACCTATTAACCAGAGGGAATCCCCTCCTCTGTAAATTATCTTGAGTTAAGATTTTGGTATGAATAGTAGCCCACCAAAACATATTAATTTTAGGGATAAGTTTATGATTCCAAACTTTCCTCCAAAGCTCATTTTTATGCACATCAGGAATCAACAGATGGTAAGTAGACTTAACAAAAAACTAACCTTTCTTATCCAGCCACCAATACAACTCATCTTCCCTAGGAAAGAGATGGATTCTAACCCCTAGCATCAAATGTCGAATAGACCTCATCCTAGGAGTGAGCTCGGGGCTTTGAAAAGAACAATCCAGGAGATTTTTCCAAAACCTGATACCATTATTATTGTGAATATAATGACAAACTTTGGCCCCAAAAAACTATTTAGCAATACCAGCAATAACTCCATGATCACCTTGAGCATTAAGGGCTTTATCATTCATCCAAATGTCTTCCCAGAAGTTGATAGAATTACCATTCCCTAGTTTCCATCCAAGTCCCTATTTGACTAAACTTCTAGACTTTAGCATTTTATTCCAAATAACAGAGCCCTGAAGAAGCCCTTCTTGATGAAGGAAACTAATGTTATCAGTTCCATGAAGATACTTGGCTTGCATAATGTCCCTCCACTCTTTATTATTATGGACCAAATTCCAGTTAATTTTGAAAAGGAGGGCTTTATTCATATTCTTGATAGATCTAATGTTAAGACCTCCATGAGATTTAGGAAGGAAAAATTTTTCCCAACAAACCAAAGACATTCTCTATTTGTCTTCCACACCTGTCCACAGGAATTTTCTTTGGATATGCTCCAACTTGTCAGCAATAAATCTAGGCATTTTAAAAAGAAAAAGGAAGTAAGTAGGAATACTTTGTAAAGAAGCTCGTAAAATCTACAGTTTTCCAGCACTACTGAGTAATTTCCCCTTCCATCCAACCAACTTCTTCTAAGTTCTTTCCAGAATTCCATTCCAAAATCCTTGAGAAACCTTTTTAATCATGAGGGAGAGACCAAGATAAATAGTAGGAAGATCAGCTCAACACAACCAATAATATTAATGATTTTACACCAGAGATCAGATGGAGTATTAAAAAAATACACATTACTCTTCTGAAAGTTTATGTATTGACCAGAAGCTTTGGCATAGTCATTTAACATATTCCTCCACCTATGAGCTTCAACCACAGAAGACATACCAAAGAGGATGGTATCATCCACAAACTGTTGCACAGACATAGGGGGGAGAGAAGAAGCAGGTTTAATACTAACAATTTCATTAGAGGTAATCTTAGAGTGAACATATTTGCCTAGGGCCTCCACCATCATGATAAACAAATATGGTGAAAGAGAATCCCCCTGTCTAAGCCCTCTCAAGGAAGAGAAAAAACCCCTAGGGACCCCGTTGACCAGAATAGAGAATTTAGCAGTAGTAATAGCCTCTTGAATCAGAAGGGATATCTTATCATTAAAACCCAACTTCTTGATGACTTTAAACAAGAACTTCCATGAAACTCTATCATAAGCCTTGGAGATATCTAACTTAAGAACCATACCAGGGATCCTACTCTTATCCATAGAATGGATAGTTTCATGGGTGGAAATAACAGCATCAAGAATTTGTCGACCAGGGACAAAGCCTTTCTAAGAAGGGGAAATAATTTTGTCCAAAAAAGGTTGAAACATCAGGACAATCAGTTTAGTACACAAATTATAGATGGTATTACATAAGCTAATGGGTCTGTAATCAGAGAGATGAGTAGGCTTAGTCTTTTTAGGGACAAGCACAATAAAAGTAATATTGATCTGTTTGAGATGTTTACTAGTTCTAAAGAAATCCCTAATAGAAGTAGTGAAATCAAAGCCCACAATATCCCAATATTCTTGAAAGAATATTGGAGGAAAATCATCAAGGCCCAAAGATTTGAAGGGACCCATACAGAACAAGACAGCACGGACCTCCTCCCAAGAAATTGGTTTGAGCATTTCAATGTTATCCTCTTCAGTGATCAAAGAGGGGATTTTATCAAGAAACGGGTCCATAATCCACCCATTGCCAATAATATCCACTTGCTCCAACAGTAAATTCTAAAAAAAGAACACAGCTTGGTCCCCAATCTCATTGTCCTCAATGATGACATTGCCGTCCTCCAAACATAATTTAGAAATAGAATTAGCTTTCCTATGCTTCATGGCTAAAAGATGAAAAAAAGCAGTATTCCTATCCCCTTCTTTGAGCCACTAAACCCTAGATTTCTATTTCTAGAAAATTTCTTCTTTTCTCATAAGATTCTTCCATTCAAAAATCAGATCACTTTTCTGCTCAGTAATATTATAAGTATCACCTCCTTGAGCCATTAGCTGTTGAAGGTTAGCTAATCTTCCAGAGATAGTTTTCTTCTAGATAAACACATTGCCAAAACTATATTTGTTCCACCCATGAACTTCCTGTTTAATGTGAAGGAGCTTCTTAACTAGCCGAAACATAGGAGTACCCTGAATGGGAAATTGCCACCAATGAGCCACAAGATTTCTGAAATCTTTATGTTTAGTCCACATAGCTTCAAATCTGAAAGGGATAGGACCACACTTACGCTGCTCCTTCCAATTAAAGAGAATAGGACTATGATCTGACATAGTCATAGATAAAGCCTTCAGACTCATGTTTTGATTGTTATCCCAATTGTTAGAGATAAGAAATCTGTCCAATTTAACTTTTATCAATTGCACTCCTCTTCTTTTGTTAAACCAGGTAAAGTTCTAGTTCTGCAACTCCACATCCAGCAACCTAAAGGAATTGATAAATTCCGCAAAATCAAACATACTCTCAGAATAATCAAGAATACCCCCCAATTTCTCAGAAGGATATAAGGAAGTATTAAAGTCTCCAGCCAACATCTAATGAGAATGAGGGGAAGTGGAAAGAGTATTACACAAGTCCATCCACAAAGTTTTCCTCATGGCCCTAGTGTTCGGGGCATAAATATTGATCAAGGACCAGTTTAAAGAAGGAAGAGGAAAGTTAACAACCAGAAAATTCTTACTGGACATACCAATAGAACCATGGATTTTGACAGCATTCCACATCGTAACAATCCCTCCAGAGGCTCCCGTAGCTAGGCTAATATAGTAAGCAGCCCTAGGCCATATTACATCAGCTATTCTCTTAAAGTTCTCATCATTCATCTTAACTTCCTGAAGTAAAAGAATATCTAACTTATTTTCCATAATACAGTTTTTCACTTCAAACTATTTGGTGGAGCTATTGAAGCCCTCAAGTTCCAAGAAAGAATTCTCATTTAGAAGGTTTTGGAGATTGCATCTCCAGTGTTTTTTGTTTACCACTGGCAATCTCCCTGGCAATTTCTCTTTTCCTTGTTTCTCTGAGAGTCGGTCTTCCTTGTCTAGGGTCTGTCCCAACATCAGCAGCCTTTTTAGCCTTATGAATCTTTTTCTTAGGGGTAATCTAATCATCTTGGTCATTACCACTACCACTCGGTCCAATTCCAGTAGACCGGGAGGGAATAACTACCTGATTCTCAAGGAATCCTTCCTCAGTAAACTTAGCCGTGGTTATGTCTAGGACAAGAGAGGGATGCTGCTTAGAGGGTGGTTGGGAAGTCTCAACCTTATTAATGCAAATTGATTCTAGGATTTGGGCATTCTGTCCAACAGTAACCGAGGTCTCTTCTCCTTCAACAACAGCCTCCACCGACTGGGAATGAATCTCACCCTCTTCAATCTAAGTATTCTATTGAGTAAATTGCGGGTAATCCTCTACATCAGACTTCTGAAGACCTATCTCCATAACCTTCTCTGTATACTCTTCTATGGTAACATTTTCCTCATTACCCCCCATTCCCTGATTATCAGGGATGTCTTGTTTGGATGAGATATCATCCTCATCTTTGTTAAGATCAGCATTACCTCCCATTTGCTTCACTTTACAATGGGTCATTAAATGGCCCTTCTTCTTACAGATCTGACAGAATGTAGTAGCATTTTCATAGAGAAACGGCTGGGTCCAGATCCCATACTTAGAGTTTAAGTCTATGGACATGGGGAGGGTTTGATGGATCTCCACATTAACACAAAATCTAGCATACACACAACGAGACTTAGCCCAAGTGGTATTATCCAACGTCACATACTGATAAAGGTATTACCAATAGCAAAAAATATCTTCTCATCCCAATATTCCAAGGGAAACCTTGGGAGCCTCACCCAAACTAGGGCAATCTGATTCAGATCCATATTGGGATCGAAACTAGGTTTCCAGGAGCACAAGGTGAGCGAATGGGTGCCATAAACCCATGGCCCTCCTGCCAGAATAGCTAACATATCCTCCCTATTAGTAAATTTAAATAAAAATAATCCTCTTGCCATAGCTATGACCGACACGCTACCTTTAATCCTCCAACAATTAGAAACCCACTTCCACACCATTTCAATATTAGGACGGAGAGACAAAAACTTACTGACCAAGGCTAGATCCATTACCACCACTATTTCTTTAACCAAATCGTTAGGTATATCCAGAGCCATACCTTCTGCCGATTCCTTTTGAACTAGCACCCTAGACACTCCTTTAGCGGAGAAGATCTTCTTCCCTGTCAAAACCCCTTTCCATCCTTTGGAAGGATCACCACCCACCGAGGGTTGGTTCCTAGAGGCATTGTCCAAGGTAGTAACCTCCATCATTAGAGAGAAGAGGAGAAGAAACCCTAAAAAACCCTAGAAAGCCATTGAAAGAAGATCGAAAGTAGAGAACCAAAAGAGTTGCTTTCTCCTGTGTTGTTATTTTGATCCATTTGTGGTCTTTGTTTAGTGAGTTCTACATCAAATTGGTATCAGAGCATAATTAGTAGGTCTGTGAAGTGTTGAGTTCCAAAGGTAGTTTGTCAAGATGCCTCCAAGAGTGAGAAACATGGCTCAAGAGATGAATGAGCTGAAGGAGAAGCATGCTAGAGAGTTGAGGGAGCTGAAAGAAAGAATAGCTACCCTAGAACAAAATCAGAGAAGAGGAGTGGCTCTAGGTGAAGAGATTGAGTCTAAGGAAGAACAGGAAGCTGAGTATGAAGATGTGGAAGAAGAGTTAGAACCTAAGGATTAGAGGATGGTGAAGTTGCTGAGGGTGGTAAAAGAAGACAAGCACAAGATGAATATAGATGTGCCAAAGTATGGAGGAAGCCTGAATGATGAAGAGTTACTAGATTGGGTTACAGCATTGGACAACCACTTTGAGTGTGAAGAAGTTCCTGATGACTAGAAAGTGAAGATTGCAAAGACCAAGCTGATAGGTCATGCTTTGTTATGATTAGATTATCACCAGACAAAGAGAAGAAAGCAAGGAAAGTCAAAGATTGTCTCATGGGACAAGATGGTGGCTAAGATCAAAGGTAAGTTCTTACCTAAAGATTATGAAGTTCAAATGTTTAAGAAGCTTCAAAGTTTAAGACAAAAAGAAATGGATGTTAAGACATACACTGAATAGTTTTATAAGTTGAGTATAAGGTCTAGTCAAAATGAAACTGAAGTGCAAAAGGTTGCTAAGTATATTGGTGGTTTGAGATTTAACATGCAGGATGAACTAGTGTTGGCAAATTGAAGGAGTGTTGAAGACTGTTATCAAATGGTAGTTAGAGTGGAAGAGAAGCTGAAAAGGAGACAAGATAAGACAGCCAAAGGTAGAGGTAGCACATCTAGAGGTAGAGGATCCTTTCAAAACACAAAACAAGTCAGTGAGAGTCAAGAAGAGATGAGAAAGGCACAAGGACAAAGTGCAGATTTCAGAGGTAGAGGTTCTAGAGGCAGATTTGGTGGTGGAAAGAGTGCAAATACCTTTGTAGGTAAGTGTTAATTGTCAAGAGTTTGGACACCCAGCATATAAGTGTCCTAAGAAACAAAATTTTTAAGTGATGGTGAGAGGAAGAATGAGAGGACTCAATTAGTCCAAGAAGAAGAGTGTGGTAGTTCCAGTTACACAAGCTGTGATGCCGAAGCAAGAGAAGCATTGATGCTGAGAGAAAGAGCACTACTAAAGACCTCTAGGGAGAAGGAGTTAATTTAGAGGAGAGCATTGTTTAAGACAACTTGCAAGAGCAAGAACAAGGTATGTAAAGTGATAGTGGATTCTGGTTGTACTGATAATATGGTGTCTAGTGAGATGGTAGACAAGCTAGAGTTGAAGAGAGTTCCTAAGGAAGTTATGTACAAAATTTCTTGGGTGAGTGATCATCAGTCCATTTTAATGACTGAGAAATCATTAGTTGAGTTTAAGATTGGAGCATATGACGATAGGGTACTTTGTGACATCCTACCTATGGATTGTTGTCATGTGATACTGGGAAGACCCTGGCAATTTGATAGGTTTGCAGTTTATGATGGAAGTGCCAATACCTTCACTATCAAGAAGGATAAGAGGACTTTTGTGCTATTGCCATTAGAGGAGTAGTCAGGAACAACAAATATGATCATGTTTGGCGAGAAGGAGCCAGTGATGTTTGAAGAGAGTAAAAACAAGGAGTGTGCAGCCTTTTTAAGGCATAAAGTTGTTGAAACAACAAAAAGTAAGTGTGAAGAAGAGTTGCAGCTAGTTGTGGGAAGAACTATCTTCATGTGGAAGAAGGAAGTGACTGAAAATGTGAAGTGCATGAGTGTAGAACCTATGGTAATGCAACAAGTGAGTGAAGGAGTCTTAGTAAGGACAATCATGTGCCTTGTAGTGATGAGTAGATAGCCAAGTGAAGCTGGTGTAGCAGTTTGAAAAGTTCTTAAGATAGTAAACAAGTTCGATAAAGGTCTGAGAGAGGTTGGTAAAGGTGAGATGATAGTGGATAGTGGAAAGAAGAGTAGTATGAGACAGTGGTATGAGAAAGGAGTTGAGAAGGAAGTGTTAGAAATAGAGGTAAAGAAGAATGAAGCTGACAGAGCACTCTATGATAGAGACACAATATTCAAAGAAGGAGAAAAGCAAGGATAACATAGATAGGAAGAATGAAGCACAAAGTGAACCCACTGAAGACAGACAAGGAGGACAAAGACAAGACATGAAGGACAATTTGCAAGAATATTTCCAATGGACTTGGAAAAACTTTCCAAGTTAGGGTGTATGGTGTAGTGCACCTAGAGTAATCTTTAAGTCAAATTTTTATAAATTTATTTGTAAAGGAAAAATGGAGTTTTAATAATGTAGTAGAACCTTTGAAAGGCATAAGTCATGTAGTGGAGAGGGAAAATAGTCATTATCTTTAGTGGTATGTTGTCCATTGCAGTGCGACAGTCTATTTTTAGACTCTTTTTTCTTTTTATAGAAATCAATTAGTTTAGGCTATTCTTAGCCTCTTCCCATGATGGGAATGAGAGAGAAGGTGATAAAAAAAAAATGTAAAAGGCATTTTAAAGTGTGTGTGGTGAGAGGTATGGTGATTTTGAAGAAGTTTTAAAGGAGAAAATGAAAGAAAAGTTACAGTTTGCTGTCCCTAACATTATTTTTCTGATTTTTGTTGTTCCCTTCAATTTTTCTCATCCGTACAGCACTATTTTGAAACATTCATGTGTAGGAATGTTGAATTAAATGGTCTTATATTTGTTTTGAATCTAGTAGTAGGGAATTTTGTGGGTTTTAAAGGACTTCTCCAAACATTTTTTTGGAACTGCTCTATTTTCCAACTTTTTCACTATTTTTTTTTCTGTTCCTTTGTGTTGTATTTAGCCGTACAGTATATTCATGGGTAGAAATAATACAAATATTGTGTTTGATGCTCTTACCTTTCATTTGAACCTAGTTGGAGGAAATTTCATGGAGGTTTAAACATTTTATGATTGTTTTTTGTAAAGGAGGTCCCAAAACCTAGTTTTAAGGGTTTAAGAGAGGTTTTTGTTTTCCTATCAAATATTTTTGTGTTAGAACCCCAAAATGGGTGGAGTTAGTGTACAATGGTGTGTTCTATAATGGGTTTTTCATTCAGGGACAAGAAAAAGGTGAAGATTTAAGCCATGAAGACCTCATTGTGTCATGTTAAGGCAAACTAGAGTTAAAGGAGTGAAGTTTTGATCATAAAACAAGTTGAGATGATCTTAGACCCATAAAACCTATAAAATTGGTCTATTTGGAATGTGTTTAATCTCATAAAAGTGGAAATTTGTTTGTGGTCTTGAGATTTTAGGTACTTCCTTTGTAAAAGTGGGCTAATTGCCCTTTAGGACAACAGGGACAGTCCAAATTTGAGGTGTATGTTACAAAACAACCTACCTTGCATGTTCAATATGTTGTGTAACTCCATAATGGGTACTTGAAAAGGTACTTTTTTTATGGGTTTGTCATGTATTTTGAGAGTTATGCTTCAAAAACCTCTCTGGCAGGTCTATAAGGAGATAGTCCGTTTGTGAAGGAAGTGGTACAAGGAAGTACCCTCAATGCAATTTGTTAGTTTTGTGAGCTTGGGACAGTCAAACCAAGAAGGTCTAGGGTCCCTAGAAAGTTTGGAAAGGTTCCCATAAATATGAACCTATAAATGGTGTTATTGTACTGTGCTAAAACTATGGTATGTGAGTGGACAGTCAAGTCCAATTTGAAGTCAAGTATTGTTGTTTGGCCCACTGAGGCCTAGATGAGTTGTTTTTCCTACCATCCCCTATATCCTCCTCTTCTATGTTTTTATTTTTATCCCTTTGTGGTCTTTGTTTAGTGAGCTCTGCATCAATGATCTTCCTGGTTAGTGGAATCTGGGGAAGCCGTCACATGGGACTACTATGTATTCCTTGACCAAGAGGTTCCAATATGTGAAACATAGGTTGAAATAGTGGAATAGACAATAGTTTAGTAATAATTTTCAAGAAAATTAGTCTGCTCAAGCTCAGTTAGACTTTATCACCAGGTAGATTCGTGATCGGGGCCTCACTGAGGATCTAGGTTTGCTGCAAGCTGTTGCTGTGAAGGAAGTTGAGGAATGGGAACTACATGAGGAAATATTTTGGAAACAAAAGTCTTGAATCGAGTGGCTTCAGGTGGGAGATAGGAATCCTTCTTTATTCCACAATTATGTTAAAGATAGAAGACAAGGTAATGTCATTTCTTCTCTCAGGTCTTCGAATGGGGAGATTCTTTCCTCCTTTGCTTCTATTTTTGCCCAGGATGTTCCCTTCTTTTCTATTCTACTATCTAAGGACTCCCTTCTTGTGAAGGAGGATAAAGTTATTATTTAGAATAGTATTCTACCCTTAGTCACCAGTGAAATGAATGCTTCTTTGCTTAATCCTATTTCTTTATCGAATCTTGAAACTGTTGTGTTCCAGATGAAAAAGGGAAAAACTCTAAGGCCTGATGGTTTCCCAATTGAGTTCTACCATTAGTTCTAGGAAGTGATTAAGTTGGATCTATTGGAGGTCATTCATGAATCTTTTATGAATAAACAAATGTTGAAATCCATGAACACTACCTTTCTTTCTCTCATTCCAAAGAAGGATGGGGCTAATTCTCTGGATCTTTTTAGGCCCGTTGCCTTATGTAATGTGGTTTACAAGATTATTACTAAGTTGATTGCTAAGCAGCTGAAACCCTAGCTAAATAGGTTAATTTTTGAAGAGCAAGGGAGTTTTGTGATTGATAGGAAGATTATGGATGGTGTCATCATTGCATCTGAGACGATTCATTCTATGAATCATTCTAAGGAGAAAGCTATGTTTATTAAGTTGGACATGGCTAAAGATTATGATCAGGTTAAATAGGCCTCTTATTTAAGAATTTTGGAGTGTTTGGTTTTGTTGGTGAATGGATTGAGTGGTTCAAGAGTTGTGTTACTTCTCCTTCCTTTTCGGTGTTGATTAATGGTGAGCCAATAGAGTTGTTTGGTGCTTCTAGGGGGCTCAGACAAGGGGACCCTTTATCCCCCTATCTTTTCATCTTATTGGAAGAGGGCTTGGGGAGGTTTATTAGATCTTGGGTGGAGATTGGTTTGATTCAGGGCTGGAGTTTTGGAAATAATATTCCCCCTCAGTCATATCTGCAGTTTGTTGATGACACGGCTCTGATGGGTAGAGCCAAGGTTGAGGAGGCTTCTGGATGGCACAGGATTTTGGATTTTTATTTGGTTGCATCAGGTCAAAAAGTTAATGAGGGGAAGTCTTATATCTACTTCTTTCATACTCCGTTGGCTATTCAGAGAAGAATTGCTGGTATCCTTCGTTTCCAGATTGGCACTCTCCCTTTTGTGTATCTTGGTATTCCACTTGTTGTTTGCTCACTTCCCAAATTGTTCTGGTAGGATACTATTGATAAGTTTAGAAATCTAGTTAGTCATTGCACTTACAGGTGGCTCTCTTCTACAGGTAGGGTAACTCTTCTAAAGTCAGTGGTGCAGGCTCTTCCTCTGTACAGATGTTTTGTTCTCTCTACACTGTTGGGAATTAAGGTGTCTCAGCCTTTGTAATTCCTTGTATTTTTACATTAATTTATTTATTATTTGCCAATTGTATTAATTAGATGCAAATCCTATGTTGTCATATTGTGGGAGTTGGCACGGTGATGTGTCATCCTACATGGCATATGACCACATGTATTTTTGTCCTCACATGAGGATATAGGCATCCCACTTAGTGGTAGGAATATTTTGCCATGTGTCGGCATCTTGGATGTTGTGTAAGGTAATATTGACCATAGTGGTCATGACAGATTCCTATGATGAAGTTATGACATGTAAGAGTCGTAAATAGGAGATTCTATGACGGGTGAAGATGTGTCGAAGAGCATCTTTGAAAAAGGCATTTTTGGGCGCCCTAAGGTGGACTATGACATGTTGTAAGAGAATATATTATTTATAGCCTGTGTATGACAGATTCTCTTACAACTATAAGTTATGACAGCTATGACGGTTGTAAGAGTCATAAGAGCATCTGTCATAGCCCATTTTGAAAATAGGTGACCTCCTTGGGATGGGATGACTTGACAAGTGTCAGGAACATCCTACAAAGATGGACAAATGTCCATAGGTGTGGTTTTTGGGCCATGAGGCCATATTGGACGCCCATCCCTATGTGGAGCCGTATTTACCTTATATTTGTTATATAAACAGGTGCTTTTGAGAGGAGATCTATTACATGTTTGATTGGTACTGTTATTATGCTAGTTTGTCTCTAGATACGAGCATTGAAGACTCCTAAGAGCTTGCATTGCATGTGTATTGTAAACCATTTCAATTTTGATAATACATTGTGTAGGTATTGGAGTGTAGGGGTTTTCACCCGATAAGGGTTTCCCCCACGTATATCTTGTGTCCCTCTTCTTCTGTCTCACTTTTTTATTTATGTGTTTGCTGCAATATCTCTATTAATGGTTTAACATTGTTGTAACAGTAAGGATAAAATTTAATTTGCACTCTCCTCCCCTTGTTAGATTAGTGTAGGAAGTGATTTCCGCACACCTAGCTTCCTTTTAATTGGTATCAGAACCTGGCCAATTTTGGTTCTAACTATTGGGTAGGGGTTTTTTGAGCTAATCTTAGCTTGAGTGGGAGTGTTCTATAGAGTATTCTATATCTTGTTGCAGCAAGGAGATGGCAACCACATTCGGAAGGTTAGAGGTTGAGAAATTTAATGGCACTAATTTTGAGTTGTGGAAACTCAAGATGGAGGATCTACTTGTTGATCATGACCTATGGGAAACTGTATCTGGTGTGAAACCTACAGCAATGTCACAAGCTGATTGGGACCTCAAAGATTGAAAGGCTAAGGGTCTCATAAGACTCTGTTTAACTAACTCTATCCTATTGAATGTGCATGAGGAGAAGAGCACGAAAGATCTTTGGAAGAAGTTGGGTGATGTTTATCAGGCCAAGTCCTTGGTAAACAAACTTTTCCTAAAAAGGAAATTGTTCACTCTGGACATGGAAGACAGAGGATCTGTTGTGGATCACATGAATGTTTTTAACATGATTGTTGCATAGTTGACATCTGTGGGTGTGAAAATGGAGGAGGAGGATCAATGCATGACCCTACTATGTTCTTTGCCAAATTCATGGGATCATCTTGTCATGGCTATCGGAAGCACCACTACCACCTTCAAGATGGAAGATGTGGTATTTTCGCTATTATCTGAAGAGATGCAGAGAAAGTCTTCTGAGGTAGCCAAAGAGGCTCTTGTGGTTCGTGGAAGACCCAAAGAGAAAGAGAAGAAGAAGGACAAGAAAGGTGATAAGAGTAGATCCAAATCCCGTGGGAGATCAAAATCTCCTAGAAAGTCCAAGGCTCTTTGTTGGAACTGTGGTAAAACCAGGCATTTCCAAAAGGAACGCAAAGAGGAGATGAAAAAGAAGAAGAAGAAAGCTCCTGATTCAAGTTCTCACAAGTCACAAGATGATGGTGATGCCTTCATCATAGCCCTGGCCACCCATGCATCTGATGATGTGTGGTTGATTGATTCTGGTGGATCATTCCGCATGACCTCACATTGAGACTAGTTCATGAAGTATGAAGAGTTCGATGGTGGAAGAGTGTACCTGGGTGATGACTCTCATCTAAAGCTTGTTGGTCATGGCTGAGTCCCAATCTGATTCCCTGATGGATGAGTGAAGTAGATCGCTAGAGTTATGCACATTCTAGGCCTTGCATGAAACCTACTTTCGATAAGTATGTTGAATGATGCAGGTGTGCAGGTTGTCTTTTTGAAGGATGGATGTAAGATGACTAGAGGATCTATGGTGCTTGTAAAGGGTTCTCAGAGAGGTACTCTGTCGCAGATGGAGGCATGCACTTCATAGTACAATAGTTCTTTTGATTCAAAGAAATGAGCTGCAGTCACTTCATCCCCACCATCTGAATGAGCAGTGAATAAATCTGTTGTAACTAGTTTTGATGGTAATGCACATGCTTTGGAAGTTAAACTTCCTGCTAAAAAGACTATGTTATGGCATTTGAGATATGGCTACATTGGTGAGAAGGGTCTGTGTACCCTAAAAAATAAAAACCTCATTGAGGGGTTAAATGATTGTTATCTCATGTTCGACTTATGCGAACATTGTATTTATAGAAAGAAAATTGTGTTCAATTTTACTCTATTTCTCACTAGTCTTCTTGTGTATTGGATCTTATTCATTCTATTGTGTTTGGTCCTATTAATGTTCCTTTGATTTCAAAATCTATATATTTTGTATCTTTTATAGATGATTATAGTATAAGGACATGGATTTATTTTATCAAAAGCAAGATTGGAGTCTTTAGTTAGTTTAAGGAGTTTAAAGCCTTTGCTAAAAATCAGACTAGTAAAAAGATTAAGTGTTTGAGAACTGACAATGGTGGTGAGTTTTTTTGGCAAAGTTTGATAAGTTCTATAAAGAGATAGGGATTGAAAGGCATAAGATAACTCCATACACCCCACAGAAAAATGGAGTTACAAAAAGGATGAACAAGACACTGATGGAGAATGCTAGGAGTATGCTTAGTGGAGCAAGCCTCGAACAAAAGTTTTGGCCTGACGATGTTGCCACTACTTGCTATCTGGTAAATAGATCTCCTACACTAGCCCTTGTTGGTAAGACACCTATGGAGGTTTGGTCTGGTAAGAAGCCTTCAGTTAGACATCTTTGTGTTTTTTGTTGTGAGGCATATGCACATGTCCCTAGGGAGAAATGGTCTAAATTGGAGAACAAGACTGTTAAATGTATTTTCATTGGCTATGGTGTCGGTGTGAAAGGATACAAGCTTTGGGATCCCGTGGCTGAAAAAGTGTTGTATAGTAGAAGTGTTATCTTCAGAGAGATAACACCTTCTTCCATTGTTCTACAGCCATAATAGACAGAAAAGAAAGAAGATGTGGTTTAGTTTCCTTCTACATCTGAGAAGACTGAATAGACAGACCCTGTGAGCCCTGATGATGAGGAGAGCTCTAGCAGCTCTGAAAGCTCAGAAGAAGAAGCAAAATCTCAACCTTGGCCATTGAGGAGGTCTACAGGAACAAGAAATCAACTTGATAGGTTTGGTTATTCATTACTTGATTCTAGTTGTGCTTTTGCTTTACTTACTAACACCGATGAGCCTAGAACTATGAAAGAGGCTATGGGCATGAAAGATGCAGGTTCCTGGAAGGAGGTCATGGAGGATGAGATGGCTTCTCTGGTAAAGAATAAAACATGGTACTTGGTGTCTTTACCTAACGGACAGAAACCCTTTGGATGCAAATGGGTGTTCAAGAAGAAATTCAGTGCAGATGGCAGTGTTGAAAAGTACAAGGCTAATTTGGTTGCAAAGGGGTATTCACAAGTGGAGGGAATTGATTATGGTGAAGTTTTCCCTCCCATTGCAAAGCTGACATCCATTTGATTATTGTTATCTCTTGCAACTACTTATGACTTAGAGGTAGAACAGATGGATGTGAAGACAACATTCCATCATGGTGATTTGGAGGAGGAGATTTACATATCACAGCCAGAGCAATACATAGAGTAAGGTAAAAAAAATTTAGTTTGCAGTTAAAGAAGTCTTTGTATGGTTTGAAGCAGTCTCCTAGGATGTGGTACTTGAAGTTTGATGCTTTGTGTTGTTGATTGGATATTTGAGATCAAAATTAGATCATTGTGTGTATTACAAATTTGACAATGATCGTATTCTCATTATTTCATTGTATGTTGATGATATGCTATTGATTGGGAATAAGAATATGATTTCTGATTTGAAGTCTCAGTTCTCAGCACAGTTTGAGATGAAAATTTTTGGGGCAGCTAGGTACATTTTGGGAATAGAAATCAGAAGAGACAGAGCTAACAAAAAACTTTGGCTAAGCCAGAGTAAGTATGTGAAGACCGTGTTGGACATGTTCAACATGGCAGATTGTAGACCATTATGTGTTCCTATTTATTTGGGGACAAAGTTATCTGTTAATGATTGTCCAAAATCTCATAGTGAGGTGGAGGATATGAGCATAGTACCTTATACTAGTACTGTTGGCGATTTGATGTATACTATGGTCTGCACAAGACCAAACATTGCCTAAGTAGTGGGAGTCCTTAGTCAATTTATGGCTAATCCTGGATGGGTACATTGGGATGTAGTTAAGTGACTGTTCAGATATTTGAGGGGTACTTCCAAGTATTCCATTTGCTATCATGGAAATACTATAGGACCTCCACATTTAGTTTGTATTTGTGGATTTTGATTGGGTAGGTGACATTAATAGTAGGAGATCCACCAGTGCCTATGTGTTCACTATGTTTGGTGGTGCAATTAGTTAGATGAGTAAGTGACAACCTGTGGTTTGTTTGTCCACTATAGAAGCTGAGTACATGGCTGCAACTCATGCTTATAAGGAAGCCATTTGGCCTAAAAGATTGTGTTTAGATATTGGTGTTGATGCAAGACAGATTATGATTAGTTGTGATAGTCAGAATGTGATTTACCTTTCAAAGAATCTAACTTCCATGCCAGAACAAAGCATATTGATGTTTAGTTTCACTTCATGTGAAACATGGTAGAGGATGGGAAGGTAAATTTGGAGAAGGTAGATACTTTGAAGAATGTTGCAGATGCATTGATGAAACCAATGGGCACAGAGAAGTTCAAATGGTGTTCGGAGCCTATGGGCCTCTCGGCCTATAGAAGTTAAATCCTATTAATTCTATTGACTGTTACAAGGTGTTTGACAAGTAGGAGAATGGTGGGAATTAAGGTGTCTCAACCTTGGTAATTCCTTATATTTTTACATTGAATTTATTTATTATTTGCCTATTGTATTAATTGGATGCAAATCTTATGTTGTCATATTGTGGGAGTTGGCACAGTGATGTGTCAACCTACATGGTATATGACCACATGTATTTTTGTCCTCACACGAG
The DNA here is from genome assembly GCA_027924645.1 of Cunninghamia lanceolata. NCBI lineage: Eukaryota > Viridiplantae > Streptophyta > Pinopsida > Cupressales > Cupressaceae > Cunninghamia > Cunninghamia lanceolata. The sequence continues at coordinate 6,557,227 of BSBN01000582.1, forward strand.
GAGATAGGTGTCCCACTTAGTGGTAGGAGTATTTTGCCATGTGCCGGTATCTTGGATGTTGTGTAAGGGAATATTGACCATAATGGTCATGACAGATTCCTATGATGAAGTTATGACAAGTAAGAGTCAGAAATATGAGATTCTATGATAGGTGAAGACATGTGTCGAAGAGCATCTTTGAAAAAGGCATCTTTGGGTTCCCCAAGGTGGACTATGACATGTTGTAAGAGAATATGCTATTTATAGCCTATGTATGATAAATTTGCTTACAATTGTAAGTTATGACAGGTATGACAGATTCTATGACAGTTGTAAGAGTTGTAAGGGCATCTGTCATAGCCCATTTTGAAAATAGGTGACCTCCTTGGGATGGGGTGACTTGACAAGTGTCAGTAGCATCCTACAGAGTTGGACAAGTGGCCGTATGCATGGGTTTTGGTCATTGAGGCCATGTTGGACACCAATCTCTATGTGAAGCCATATTTTCCTTGTATTTGTTATATAAACGAGTGCTTTTGAGAGGAGATGTATTATATTTTTGAAAGGTACTGTTATGCTACTATTTTGTCTCCAGATATGAGTGTCAAAGAGTCCTGAGAGCTTGCATTGCAAGTGTATTGTAAACCATTTCAATTTTCATAATACATTGTGCAGGTTTTGGAGTGTAGGGTTTTCACCTGATAAGGGTTTTCCCCACATATATCTTGTGTCTCTCTTCTTCTATCTCACTTTCTTGTTTATGTATTTGTTACAACATCTTTGTTAGTGGTTTAACATTGCTGTAATAGTGAGGATAAAATTGAATTTGAACTCTCCTCCCCTCATTAGATTAGTGTAGGAAGTGATTTCTGCACACCTAGCTTCTTTTCATGCATCCTCTAGGTTTATCAAAGACTTTGAGAGTTTGTCTCGATATTTCCTTGGGTATGGAAATCTCCTTAATAGGAAGTGGAGCTTGGTTAAGTGGGAAACTATTTGTAGGTCGAAGCAAGCTGGTGGTCTGGGTCTGCGAAGGGCTGATTTGAATGGACAAGCTTTAATAACTAAGCAATATTGGCAGTGGTGTTTGTAATAGCATTAGTGGTGGGAAAAAATTCTTACTTCAAAGTATCTGGATATGGTTGAGAGTGTAGATGTTGCCTGCTTCAATTTGGAGGGGAAGGGTTCTATGATTTGGAGTACCCTCAAAAGGGGTGCCAAGTTGGTCAAGCAGGGGCTATTGTGGATTTGCAATGGGGGGCAAGATCCTCTCTTCTAGCATGATTCTTGGAATGGTTATCCTCCCATTTTGTCTACTCACCCCACCTATAGAATTTGAATAGGCATTTTGTTGATGCTAGATGGTGACGTGTTGCTGACTTTAACATTCTTCAGAATCTGGGAGAAGTTAGTGTGTATAGATGGAAGGATCCATAGGAGTGGCCTCCTTGTGGGGTAGGTAGGGATTATCAGGAGCTTGTTGGGATTTGGAAAGGGTGTTTTTGTACTTCTCTTCCTAGGAGAGATGTGTTGGCTTGGGGTCCTGATCTGAAAGGTAAATTTTTTGTTACCTTAGGATATCAAGTACTTGATAAGTAGATGTTTGGGAGGTCAGAGGTCTCATGGTGGAAATAGGTTTGGAATAAGTTTTCTTGGCCTAAGTGTAACTTCTTCTCCTAGAAGGTGCCTTACCTAGGAGAACCTCTAAAAATGTGGGTTTCAAGGGCCCTCTATGTGTGTTGTGTGTGGTGGGCATGCAGAGTGTATTTCCCATCTCTTCTTTCAGTGTTCCTTTGCAAAAGTTATTTGGCATTTCTAGTGGAATCTCTTGTGTATACCATGTAGACATGCTTCCTCTTTAGAAGACTTTTGGAGGAGTCTAGGATCTCCCCCTATAAAGGCATCTTTTCTTCTCATAGCTTGGATCATTGGCCCCAGTTTGATAATTTGGCATATTTGGTTGGAGCGCAACCATAGAATGTTTTTGGACAAGAAGCTACTGGTTGGTCAACTCTAGTTGAGGATTTTGGTTGTTTATAGGAAACTTTTGCTGCTAAGTGTGATTTGTCTGTCCCTATTGTTTCTGGTGACTGTGATGTTGTTGAAGCCCTGGGTCTCTCTGGGGGGTGGTTGGAAAAATTTGAGGACGGTCTAGCATGGGCATGGGAGAGCAAGGGTCTGTCGTATTGGTCACTGGTGTCCTCCTACTATGGGGGAGCTAAAAATCAATACTGATGGATCATCCATAGGTAATCTTGGACATGCTGGAGTTGGTGGCATTGGCAGGGATAGTTCGGGGGTAGTAATGTTTTTCTTCTCTATATACAAAGGTCAGCAGACAAATAATCTCATGGAGGCTATAGCTATTCTTTCGGCTTTAGAGTGTGCATGTGCCCTTAGCTAGAGGTGGATTGTTTGTACATCTGATTCTTAGGTGCTCATTGATATGTTGAATAAGACACATTTTGAGGAGGTGAACTAGTAACTTGCGATGGTGGCCAAACAAATTGTTTCTCTAAGCAATGCTTTAGATTGTATTTTTTTGTCATGTGCCACGAGAGTGGAATAAGGTGGTAGATGGTTTGGCGAGGTGGGCATCTGAGAAGATGGGTACTTGGAGTGTGGATGATTGGGGTAACCTTCTTGGTGATTTAGCCCTTGTTCTTGAAGATTGGGTTATGGAGGATATGAGGAGCTTTTTGGGTGTTACTTAATTCTTGGTTTTGGTTGTGCCCCTATTAGGTGTGCTTTTTTCTACTTTGTAATGCTTTTCTGATTCAATAAAGTTTTTACCCCTTTTAATTAAAAAAGCATAACCCTCTAGAACATTTTTACTTGCATATATAATATTGTGCCCACTTCTTTCTTCCCTTGTTTGTAGATTATCAGTACTATGACCCAAAAGAGGCACAATAAATGTCATAAGATCACAAATGGGAGGGGGAGTGTACTCACCTGATTAGTTAGTTCTCCACCTTTAAGCAATAGGCTCTTGACTTAGGGGCTTGTTAGGATGCCCATGTTGTTGTGATCTCCTTCCATACATTTTTACCTTGCAAGGGTTTAGAAATCTCAACAAAATTACTCGTCATGTTAGAGAAATGATAAAGCCAAGGAAAATTGTTAGTTGAACAATGGACCCGTCTTTCCTTACTAAATAGAACTATTGATAGTTTTCAAAATAACCTATAGACACAAGTCTTTCTTAAGAGTAATTTCCCTTATCACTGTGGGTAAGGAAAACCTTATCAGAGTCACCACCTATTTCATTGGGTAATAATGAAAATAAATTTTATACAAACAATAAAAACCCATGACAAACTACTTCACTGATCAATTTTAGATCTTTATAGACACAAAGTCCCCTATAGAGTTACCAATTTGCTGGTTTTTTTAAATTCCTAGCCTATTCTCCAGAAAACAAATCTATAAAATATACACTTCTAATAATTGATCTGTCTCGAGGGATTGGCCAACAAATAGGAAAAGGGTTTTCAATCCTTTTCCTTTGTACTTTAGGCTCTGCAAGACCAATGAGGGTGCTCCTAATAGTGCTTTTGACTTGGGGTTTCTCTATACTTTCTCAAAACACTACCCTAAATAGATATGATCTTCCTTAAAATGCTTAAAGAATTATTGAAATAGTGAAGTAATGGACTAGATTCTCAAGCTTTAAAACAATTCTTTGTAGAAGAACATGTAAATAAACCAATGTTAAAAATGAATACAAAAATGAAAAATGTTCATTGATTTTATAAATGATTAGGGAGCTTAAGAGAGAACAATAATCCTAAGAGATCAATGCCTAAATCTAGGATCACTGAGTCAAAATGAATATAAATGAAACCAAACTTATAACAATACATTCCCAACTCATATAATATTACTACAATGATGCATTACACCATTACACCTTGAAATTAATCTAAAACTAATTCTGCTTACGAATCCCTGCATACATTTACTATATCTGATATGTTCCTTAAAGCATTAAATTTACTTTTTGAGTAAAATCCATTTAGAAAAGATATCCTTGTATAGGAAAGACTAGGAATATGAATAAAATTAATATTTAATCAAATTATATTTAGAAATATAGTGAATGACACAACTGTAGGAGACAATATAGTTCAAACCTGGACAATATATTAAAAAATAATGAACTAGTATAGTTATACTTATAGCTGCAAATACAAACAAGTCTATTCTCAAAAAGAAACACATAGAAGCAGAAAAGTCCTTAATTATGATTATGTACTTGTGCTGCAAAACTTTCTCCAAGATCCTTGTCAATAGGTCCCGAATTCCCTTTTATAGAAACAAGGGAGAAAATAAGCTTTAGACCTAAAGACAGATGTCACATTTACATTTGACAAATTTCCAACAATTAGAAACAAAGGTAACTGATTATGATCTGATATTTTCATAGGAGCAGAAGTTGTTACATGTGCATCCACAAAACAAGTCGCCTTGGAAAATGTGCATGGAAAAATGTGATAACAAACTCTGTCGACCTATCTCCACTCTCTTCATTCTATCCTTCCGCAAAAATATCTGATGCTTTAAAAAAGGACAAAAAGGAAACCACTATGAGACAAAGATGCCCACCCCTTTTGGAAATTAGAATATCTTCATGCTAATTCCAAACAATAAAAGATTTACAAAAGCATATTTGTAACTTGGAAAAGGGAATAAGTAACAACATTCAACCTTATGCAACTCCATAATGCTCAAGACCTCATATGTCACGTAGGTCATTATATTTCTCATCCCTGGCTCTATGTTTCTCCTCTATTGGCCATTGAAAGGTGATGAGATTATTCACAAAAGACACATATTTTCTTTTTTATTTCACTAAAGTTGATTCAGCTTCCCTGGTGAAATCTGCTGCAAGTTGACAAGAATCCCAAAATTTGTTGATACTTCTTCTAAACAGGGGAATGTCAATCTTGTCACCTTGGTAGATAAAGAAAGACATGGTTGTGATGATAGCATTGAATTGAAGGATCCAAGACTGACAGGGCTTCGTATTACCATTAGCCATCTTAATTGGAGGAATTACTCTAATTTCATCATTGTCAAAGTCTAGAATCAACTTCAATGCTCTTTCTTAAAGGCGATTGATAAATGCCTGTGACTCCCCAGCTTCTTTTTCTGCCATGTAGATTTGTTTGATTTCTTTAGGAGTACTAGGTTCATGAGTTGACCCCTTATAAATACCTAGTAAAGAATCTATCCTAGGGACCCACTTACCAAATAAAGGCATTGTTTGCCCCTTATCTTCAATTATTTTCTTAGTGACTTGAGACAAGTCAGAGTAACACCTATGGATATTAACTACCTTATCTAAAATTTTATCCATCAATAATCTCAAAATACTTGAAATAATAAGCCAATTATCCTTCTTCTGACTATTATTAGAACTTGTAATGTTTTCTTCGAAAGCATTGATTTGTTGTTTTAATTCCTCATTCTCCTTTTCAAGTACAAATTTTGATGGGGAAGAAAGATCAGAAAATAGAAAACCAGAGTGTTTTATTGCGCTATTTGAGGTGAGGCTTATTTTAAACTTGGTTGTTCTTGTTGTTGCCGCTAGATTTCCCTCTCCTTCAAATTATTGTATTCATACAATAAATGCATGTGGTCATCTTGTAATTCATCAAACCTATTCTAATGGGCATCGGTGGCTGCCTTACTAAACTTTGCAACTTACACTACCATCTTAGATGCCTCTAGAGCATGGGTTTCAGATACTGTCTTAACTATTATGCCACCCTTCAAATCTCTATCAGATTCTACCACTAATGGCTTATTAGTGTTTGGGACCAAAGCCTAAATAGGTAAGGTTTCTGATTTTGGATTGAACCTAGCTCCTAACAATGATGCACCAGCCTCTTCCTCTGTGGAAAAAACTTTCTGATCTTGTCTTCTTACAGTATCCAAAATAATAGCAGAAGCTATATCCCACTAAGGGAGTAATAAAATTCCACTATCTCTGATCATCTTTCTAACTTGTTCTGGAGTAATATCTTTAACTTCCTCCTTCATCTTTGTGAGTATCCTGATGGATACTTGTTCTTGAGTTCCTTGAGGAGATTGAGACATTTCTTCCTCTAATCTCGTTTCATACTCACTTCTCCTACACTTCCATAAGAACTCAAAAAATTCCTTAGAATTAACAAATTCATCATCACTTATGAAATTTTTATAAGCCACGGCCCTCACGTCATCTAAAATGTCCTCGCCTTGAATGGCAATGTTAGTGATTTTGTTCAAAGGAAACTTCTTAGGTTCGTCTCTGCTAGGGGAGGGCATTGTATGATGTATTTCTTTCTCAGTGATTTCCATTTCTTCTTCATTATCATCTACATAATCAACTCAGGGGCCCTATTCAATCTTCCTCCTCCTTGGAGATGACCCCTTATGAGGAGAATCTAACTCAATTACTGTCACAGAAGGGGGAGATACTTGTGGAACTAGTAAAAGGGACAAAGTAAGCTGAGTCTATGGAGGGGCCTATGGAGCTTGTTCTCTAACTTCCTCCTTTTTGACTCTTCTCTTAAAGGTATACTTTACTTGATGTTGAACCTGGTTGTTCTTGTTGTTGCTGATGGATTTCCCTCTCCTTCAGCTTATCATATTCATACAATAAATGTATGTGGTCATCTTTTAATTCATCAGACATTTTTTGAAGGGCATCGGTGGCTGCCTTACTAAACTTTGCAACTTCCACTACCATCTTAGATCCCTCTGGAGTAGGGGTATCAGATACTCTCTTAACTATTAGGCCACTCTTTAAATATCTATCAGATTTCACCACTAATGGCTTATCAGTGTTGGGGGGAAAAGCCCAAATAGATAAGATTTCCCATTTTGGATTGATCCTAGCTCCTGACAATGCTACCTCGACCTCTTCCTCTATGGAAAAAACTTTCTGATCTTGTCTTCTTACAGTATCTAGAATAATAGCAGAATCCATATCCCACTCAGGGAGTAATAAAATTCCACTATCTCTGATCATCTTTCTACCTTGTTTTGGAGTTATCTTTAAATTCCTCCTTCATCTTTATGAGCATCCTGATGGATACTTGTTCTTGAGTTTTGTGAGGGGATTGAGACATTTCTTCCTCCAATCTCTTTCCATACTCACTTCTCCTACACTTCCACAAGAACTCAAAAAATTCTTTAGAATTAACAAATTCATTATCACTTATGAAATTTTTACAAGCCACGGCCCTCATGTCATCTAAAATTTCCTCACCTTAAATTACAATGTCAGTGATTTTGTTCAACGGTAAAGTTGCTCAGGTTCATCTCGACTAGGGGAAGGCATTGTATGTTGTATTTCTTTCTTACTGATTTCCATTTCTTCTTCATCATCATCCAGATAGTCAACTAAGTAGCCCTATTCAATCTTCCTCATCTTTGGAGATGACTCCCTATGAGGAGAATCCAACTCAATTACTGGCACAAAAGGGGGAGATACTTTTGGAACTAGTAAAAGAGACAAAGTAAGTTGAGTTTGTGGAGGGGCATGTGGAGCTTGTTCTCTAACTTCCTCCTTTTTGACTCTTCTCTTAAAGGTATGTACTTCACTTGATTACTAGTAGGGGGTGAGTGTGAGATCATGATGGGCCAAACAATGGCAATGGAAAAAAATTTGTTGGATGAAAAAGTGCTAACATTTAGACTAATATTTAGATTTGGATGAAAAGGGTATTAATATTTCTAGCTCAAATATGGATTCCCTCAAAAATTTCCTTGGGATTATCTCATATTTAGGAAAGTGGGAGTCCCAAAACTTGCCAAAGAAATGTGCAAAACCACCCATTTAGTGTTATCTTGAAATTTTCCACAATTTCATCCTTGAAGTTGATAGACTTTTTTGTAACTAAATTTAATAAAATGACAATGGTTTATAGAGGAAGCTCTTAAGATTCTAAATATAATATACACCTCATAATAATTTTAATAGGTAATTATTATTAATTTTCTACATACACTATGTGTGATTTCCTGATCGATATACATATTGAAAAACATCCATAAGTTTCAACATATTAATCCTTTTCTAAATCCAAAAGATGTGTCACATTCTAGGACTTATGGGGTATAAATTAAAATTAAAATTTTTTTATTTTCATATATTTTTGAACAAGTTAGGTTGGCTAGAAAATTAATTTTTAATATTTTAAAATGTCATAGTAAAAAATTCATAAATAATTATTTATTTACTTCAAAAATTCAAAAAAAAATATGTCACATCCATTCATGTGTCCTTGACTTAAATCTAAGTAATGGAGAAAAAATATTATCTTTTTCTCATTCTTAGGTTGGTTAGAAAGACACCTACTTTTTATGTTTTGCCAAAAATCTTAGTAGTGCTTCATTGAAATGTCCAATTTTCACCAAACTATTTTTAAAATTTTCAAAAAAAATGTAGTAGCCCATAAACTACACTCAATTTATTACAACTTTTGTTACTACCTTATTTCTAGATTGTGTAGATAACTCATTAGATTTTTGACATGAAGTTACTTAAGTTTGTTTTTCACATTTACATTGCCACTTAGGGGTAGTGTTTGGCCCATCATGATCCTGTACTTACCTAGGGGGCGGGTATGATGGCCTATCTTCTTCTTTGGGTTCAACAAACTTGTTGTTCTTTATGGTAATCAATTCATCAATATTTGACAAAATATGTTTTATCCTATTGATGGGATCAGCAATGTTTGGGTAAACTCCCTTGTAAGAATGCTTCTTCTTTCTCATTTTTTCATCATATTTCATATACATAGCCCATTTTGTTCTTTTCAAATTAACTTCTTCTTCAGTATTAGAACTTCTGATGACATATTCAAGGAAAAACACCTAATGGGTGATGGCAGACCTATTGATACCCATTCTGATATTATTTATAAAACCCTCAAGATCAAAGAATCTGACATGCCCTTGCTTCATCTTAAAAATATTTAATTTGTCATTCAATTTAACAAATCCTTTCCTGATGATTCCAAAGTCAGAAAACATAGGTAGATACGGGAAGAAAGATCCTTTTTTCTATCCCACAAGGTGAATCCTTTCTAACTCAGCCAATTGCCAAATTACCTCCAAGAAACCAACCCTTAGTGGCACATACTTGGGCAAAACATGAGGACCAACAAGGGTACCATATACTCTCAAAACTATGCATTCCTCATGGAGAAAGAAATCTCCCCAATTGTGCTTAATTTCTAATATAAGCATCCTTATTCCAAGTCTAAGGAAATTCAATAATGGGGCTAGGATTCTTGGTATATTTGTCTGAAACTATCTCAATACTGTGACCACAAAATGGTCTTAGAAAAACCTATAACTAGAATTGGAATCATGTTTGTCCCATATGTGAGTCCAGCATTGGACTGGCAATAAATTTCCCATGTTTTCAACATGATTGATCATCAATTTAGGACTCCAATTATCTTTATTTTCTCATGATGTAGGAACATATGACACAACAATGAAAACCATTGAACCTTGACTAGTTCCTTCTTACTCTTGATTTTTACCAGTCCATCATTTATTTTGTTTGCCAGATAAGAATCAAAATCAAATTAAACACTTTGAGATGGATGCTGGATGTCAGTAGCCATCTAGGTGTATGCAATGGGGATTCTTTCATTCTTGTCTTCCCCTAAAACCTAATAGAGAGCATAGTAGGTCTTAGCAAAGTAACTCTCAAAAGTGTCTAATCTGAAGGGCTCTTGCTCACTTTGCAAAATTTTAACTGACCTACCATTTGGAGCCTTCTCCCTAAACCTAGGTAGATACATGGTTTTGTAACTGCTCCTATCCTTTGTGCATAGCACCTTGAATTTATCTGTATCAATTACTATAGAAGTAGCCAAATTTAACATAAAAACTATGGCAATAGTCTCTTTATTAATTGCCACTAAAAGATCTCCATTTGCAGACCTAATTACTTTAGCTACTTCATAATAATGAGAAGCCATTTCTAGGCATAGTTAAATATCTTCAAACACGTTGGTGACTACTGACTTTCCTAGGTCTCGCATCCATACATTTGACAATGGTGAATGAGCATTCCTTTTGCTCCATTGGTGGTAAAATAGTTACCAGCCAGAAATAGGGATTTCTACATCCCTACATTCAAAATACTTATCGACTAATCCATCCTTGCATTTTGGACCACTGACTTTCAGTTTCTGCGCACATGAACTAGGGAGCTGGGCTATGAGGTCTTCATGAAGGCCTCATTTTTGGAAGGTTGAAGGAGCTTGTGCCATAGGGGGAGCCATTTTTAAATAATGAAATAGAGGTGAGGGTTTTCTTCATTTTCTTGTACAGGGGTTCTTCATTCAGGCTTTAGAATAATTTTATGAGAGAAGAAAGGAAAGAAAAACCCTAGCGGGAACAATACAGTGTAAGAGACAAGATGTATGTCACTTACCGGATTGTTTCACACAACCAAATTTGAGATGAATGCCAAGGATGTTGTAGCATTCACCACGTCAATTCTTTAATGAATCAAACGTTAGAAATAGAAACAACCAAAGAACTAGAGCATGAGATATATAAGGATCACCAATAATTTTAGGATTGAAACTAGTCATGTCTGCGATTACTCCATCTTACATGAACTAGATTTGTAGAATCGTTAAATTCTTTAAAATTTGAATACCCATCATTGGATTTGGCAACATAGGTAGAGAATGGACAGATATGATCAGTTGTAAATACCTAACCCCAGTTGATATGCCATGAAGTGTCCTTTAGGCCAATTAGGAGGTTCCTGCTCATTACCTTGATAAATTATTATAAATGACATGTCGTTAAAATTATGCCATCCCTACTATGTGGCATCTTTCTGCCATTCTGTAGTCTAATGGGGCATATTAATTTATGACATTATAGAATGGAGGAAAGATGCAAGTGCACTCAACCTCGAATGCCCTTCTCCACCTGGACCTTATTTTGTAGCATAGATGCCACATGTCATTTTTCCACCTTTAAGCGGATGTTTGGTTGGACCCCTTTGTGAACTCAGTGGAATGATAGAAGCCACTGAGATGTCATGCCCACATTTCCCATGCAGTCATGACATGCATCACACATGTCATGTCCACATTTCCCATGTGGTCATGACATGAAATATTAAAAAAAATTCCACGCTTCCCTAGAAACCCCCTCGCATGCATAAGCATGCTCAGTGGCATTATGCATAAGGCGTAAACATGATAGTGGAATGTGGGGTAATATGTTCACATGCACATACCAATTTGCAATGAAGGTCAACTAAGGGGTCGAACTGACGCGGTTAATGTCACCAATAGGGTTAATTTCCACTAACCTAGCTAAACCCTAAATTTTAAAAAAATTCGGCAGCATAATGCCTCACGGGTGTGATTAGGGTTTATTGAAATAAAACTAATTTGATTGAAGGTTTAATGGTGTGGTGTTAAATTACCTATGTCTCACTAGTTGAATTAGTAGATCAGTTGAATAAGTTAATTGAACATTTTTCAACAAAGTCTGATCAATTTGTTCTCCTTCACGTTTTCTATAATATAAAACTTTTTCAACAAACCTCAATCAATTTGTTCTTCTTCACGTTTTCGATCAATCAGAGTTATCTCTACATCATTTACATTATTCCTGATTTCTTGGTAGATCAGATCTCATAAACATGTTTTACCAACTTCATTTTAAAAGTTTACTAGGTTCCTGAGTTGCATTTAAAACAACGACTAATTTAAATTCGTTAATTAAATTTCTCAAAAAATGATTAAAAAATATTAAATTTTAATTAATAACGATGTAGTTTAAATCATCCTTGTCGAGTTAGGTTTTATAATCCAAGATTGAACCCGATTGTTAAAATAATTTACACCTCAAATAATTAAATTGTGTAAAGTTTAAATAAAACCAATAAATCTTTTGCTTCAAATATTAATTTAAAAATCAATAAAATATAAAATTCTTCTAATCATGATCTAATCTATTTGTTAATATCCACTAACAAATAAAAATAATATTCCAAAAAGAATATAGTTTTACCCATTATATTAATTATCTCAAATTCCCTTTATAAAATCAGAACTTAAAACAAATGAGCAAAATATTTAAAAGAGGGGAAGTTAAATTTTAAAAAAAATTTAATTTCTCTTTGCCCTAAATTCCTCCAACAATAAAATATAATTTTCTTTAAGGGCAAAAAGCCCTAACCCTATTTTTGAAACTCATTTTTTTTCTCCTCTTTGTTTTCTCTTCCTCTTTCTTTCTCCTTCTCTCATTTTGTTTGTTTTGGTTGTGTTGTAGGTTGTAATGGAGGCCATACATGGCCACACCAAGTAGTGATATATATATATATATATATATATATATATATAAAAGTGGATTTGTTAAAAACCCATACTTGTTATGTAGGCAAGAGAGAGGAGTTGCATGGAGGAGTGGCATTAGTGGCAGCGACAATGATGGAGCTATGGCAGAGGTGTTCATGAGGGGGCTGCAAAGGGAGAAATGATGGAAGGTGTTGAGGGATCCACATAGCAGAGGAGGAACGACAGAGATGAAGTGGTCGAGGGGGAGTGTAGAGTGCCGCGGTGGGGTAAATAGCAGAGGTTCACGGGAAGCAAAGAGGGGGAGGTGTGTGGAGGGGGAGGGAGTCCCCTCCCACATTCCATATGGTGGGGTGAGGGTCAGGGCTCTGCCCCCCTCCCCACACCCTTAATAACACTATAGCGGTGGGGGTTCGAACCCCCACCAAACATGTTTTTTTAATCTCACAAAACAACAATCTATAAATAAATAATAAAAAAACATAGTCTCCTATTTTACACAACATTTTTTAAAGGTTTTCATATATATATATATATATATATATATATATATATATATATATATATATATATATATATATATATATATATATATATATATATATATATATATATATATATACTCTCAAACTTTCACAGTTCAATACAAAATATAGTTTATCAAATATTAAAATATAACATTATATATATATATATATATATAATCTCTCTAAATTTTTTTTAACAAATAATAAAATCAATTTATTTTTAAAATACATAGAAAAATGCATTCATCCAAACTACACATAATGTGTGTGTGTGTGTGTGTGTGTGTGTGTGTGTGTGTGTGTGTGTGTGTGTGTGTGTGTGTGTAATTATATTTTCTAATTTTCCTTTTAAACAATAAGTAAAGATATATATATATATATATATATATATATATATATATATATATATATATATATATATATATATATATATATATATATATATATTTATATTTAATCAAATTTCTATAGACAAGGAACTCATTTTTTTTAACAAGATATATTAATTTTATTTCTAATATTTTCTTTTTAAAGGAAAGAAACAATGCAATTAAGTAAATACTTCTAATGCATAACATCCACCAATTTTCTTTTCCATAAGAACAATTTACAAATTTCATATTTTTTCTCAATAATAAAACCACAACTTTCCTATTTGATATTTTAAAAATAAACATACAAATGAAATAGCATTGAAACCAAATCTTTTTCCATTCAACATTTTTTGAATGATAAGCATTAACATCAACAAATTTTAAACTTCTATTCCGAATGTGAATAGCTTACACACAATACAAAAAAAATATACTTTTACAACAAGAGAGAGAACAATGTTCTCACCTTTGAAAACTAACCAAAGGAAGCAAACTCCTAAATAGGCCAACCTCTCTCTCAAGAGCTAAAAAGAAATGAGATGATAACTCCAAGAACAATGGTGTTTTCTCCAACTTCACAAAGCTCCCAATATATCCTGCAATAACACAAAAAGGGGAAAGAAGCTACAACATCTTGCTCTCCTCCCTACCATAGACCCACTAGTGGGTCACCCCCGAGCTAGGGAGGTCATCCACACAGTTGGGAACTCATTCCACATCACAACAAGGCATTCAACAACCAAACACAAATTTACTCCCATGGTTAACACAACACAATAACTCATTCAGGATGAGTTCAATGGGGTAGGGGAGTGGACAACACTCAACTCAAGAGTGCCACTCCTACAAATATCCCAAAACAAAATACCTCTCAAAGCCTCAAGACAACACTTTTAAACACAATTTTCACAAGCTTCCTTTTTGGCTCTCAAGCCATTTCACATATTGCACATAATCTCATATTGCCCTCAAGGCATCCACACCAAAAAATTAAGGAAATGACCCTGAGGAGGTTCACTCCTCCCCCACCCCACACTTGTTGAGCATCTTCTCCCAAGTGGGAGAGGCTCTTACAACACCCTTACAATTTTTCCCCACAACAACAAATAAAAACTCAAAAATAGATCTCACACATAACATCACACAAACAAATAAAAATATATAAGGGAAATCCTTAGCCTTGAAACCAACCTTAAAAAGCCCAATTTGGTAGATGGTTGATGTAGAGCTCCTCCAACTTCTCCAAAATAAGCCACAAAACTCTCTCCAACTTTTTCCCCAAAGTAAATTCAAATCAAAAATAAAATTTGCCAAAAGTTCAGCAATCCCTTACCCTTCTCTACGTGGGATTATAATAAGCTATTCCCATGAGCTTTGAGGAATGGGGAGGTGACACTTGTCACCTGCTCACTCAACCTCCCAACTACAAGCAAGACCCATCGAATGGGTGGTGACACATGCCACTCACCCATCCCCCAAGTCTCTCTCCCTTTTACTTGTCCTCCCTAGAACATGTGGGAGAGAAAAGTGGAGCTTAAGAGGGAATGGGTGCCACATGTGCCCCATTCCTCTCTTCCTAAGAGGGACCACACAACTCCAAGGTACCCTCACCAATTGTGAGAGAGACTTGGAGTAAAGTCTTCCACAATTGAGGGGTCTTGGAGACTTCCCCAACCTAGGGAAGAGGAAAGGATGGGGTTGAGTGTTGGACCCACTCATCCTCTCCCTCCCATGCCTCCAATTTTCGTCACTTTACTTCAGGGTGAAGTTAAAGTGACCAAATGGAGGTTTACCTTTGGTTACCCAAGCCAAAAAGCTCCCTAGACCCAAGGGGTACAACCCAGGGTCAAGTTTAGCCCATTTTGAGCACCAAGGGTTGAGTTAAAGCACATGAAAAGGGGTCACAAAAATTATAACTTAAAAAATGAAATTCAAAAGACAATATTCTTACAACACTGATTAGAATTCAAAATAAAAGAGGGGTAGACTTAGCCTGACTAACAACATGCAATCAACATTACAGAATTTCATCATGCACAGAGTTGATCTTGGTTCCTCATGGAACTAAATTGGCTTCACAAGGGAAAACAACATCATGTATGGGATGATCTCCAATTTCTGTGGCTTGTTAGAAATACCTGTGCACTCAAATCAAAAGTTAATTTCCACATATATATAATAGCCGAAGCAAATTGAAACATACACTCGTATAAAATATCACAAGTTCATATAAGCAAGGAAGACACGTTATAATTTAGATTCTAAATTCTGCATTTCAAACATCCATTCCCTAGATTGAATCACATAGCAAATTTCTAATTACATCACCTAATTAGTTTTCCCATAACATCATAATATAAACCATATGTCTAACATCATCAGTAAAGCAATATATAGGTCTAAACACATCATAAACATACTAAGCATAACAAATCCACATACAATATAAAGTCTAATAGTCTAAAAATTTGGGATCAACAGTCCCACAAGTCTAAATGTATCACCAACAAGAAAATAAACAGTCAAATATAAGGGAGTGAAAAGTAGACATCACATGAGAAGTCCCCACATACTAGTTGGTACCCACCACTTCTTCTTATTCCAGTTGATGAAAGACCTCTTTCCAAATGGTGCCTTTCCACAGTTCTGCAAGTGATTATTTTCACAATATTTTATCATCGGTGGAATGGTGGAAACAAATCAACATGTGCCACCTGTCAGGAGAGTTACTGGGACTCGAACCTTGGCTTATCCATTTAAAAACAACCTTCGCCTACTAGGAAAAAGGGTCACGGGGGTTGTTGATGGTATTCTACAAAAACCTTAAGAATAATAATAAAACATTTGATATGAGCCAAAGGTAGTAAACTGTATGCAAGCGGTTGGTAGACAATGTGTTTCAAGACATAACAAGGCAATTTAACGCACTAAGTATGGGTGATAAGTGGTCAACTTAAAACGAGAAAAAAAATAATTTTCATCATTTGTGACCAAATGACACTAGGATTTAGGGTTTAAGGGATACTATTTTGAGTGTTTTCATTAGGAAAAACCCTAGGCCAAAGACCTCTTCAATATGATAGTGTCAGATAACAAAAATTGTAAGAACATGGAAAATTTTACATGGTTTCATGAGTGGCTCTAGTTGGGGATGTCTATTTGACTTGAATAGAACAAGATCACATAAGAACTATAGAGAAGCAGACCACAACACAAAATGGAAAAAGAAAACAAACCAAAGGACAAAAACTAAAGAAAGGAACTACCTAAAGAATAAAATACAATATGCATGGAAGACACTCATACCTTAAGAAAAGTATGATTTCAAGAACTGTCCATGCATTGGCAGTTCAAGCAATTCTCCAATCATATTTTTCCATAAATAAGAGTCTTCTCCATTAGTATTGTTGATCAAATATGGTCCAAGCCAAAGGCATCAAATTTTCCATGTTTCCCTTCATATTGAGACTTGGCATTCCATAGTAATACCATATCCATGATCTTAAACTTTCTTTTAGATGTTCTCTTGTCATGCAGATTTTTGACTTGCTTGTGTAATTTGACATTTCTCTATTGTTTCATCCAGCTGAGTCACCTAACTAATGATATTTTGTATTGCATCAATGATGTCATCATAATGCTCTTTAATGAACTTAAAAATAGGTAGTAAGTTATTTTTGGGCATCCTTACGTCTAGGCCATACACTAGGTCAAATGGGGCTTACACAATGCCCTTTTTACAGTTACTCTGTTAGTCGAAATAGCAGGTCTTAATTTGGTATCCCAAGCTCTCTTGTTCTTTTCATTGACTCTTTTTTATAATCTTTATCAAGCTCTTGTTGCTTGATTCAACTTGTCCATTACCTTGAGGATGGCATGGGGAAGAATAAGAAATTGAGATCCCATACTGCCTACAGAAATTTGTAAATTCTTTAGACCTAAAGCACATTGCATTGTCTAAGATTATCTATACACACACTCCAAATATTGTCTTAACATTAGGAAATCAATCACGAATTTGCTAGTTGCTCTTTTGGTAGGGATAGCCTCGACCCATTTGGTGAAATAATCAGTGGCAACTAGAATCCATCTATGTCCTCCACAAGTGATTTTTCACTTATTTCCCCTATGAAATCTAATCCCCATTATTGAAAGGGAGCTTCCACTATTATGGGCCTGAGGGGTAGATTTCTAGAGTCTCAATTTCCCTAAGAATCTTTGACCAGCATCACATCTAAGGAGCATTTGGTGAGTATCCTTGAAAATAGTAGGCCACCAATATCCAGCTCTAAGGACCTTATGGGTTGTTGTCTTGGCCATATAATGGCCTCCACATACACCATGGTGAATATCCTTCAAAACTTCTGACACCTGTCTACTGTCTACACACTTGAGTAAAATAACATCAAAATTCCTCCACCAAAGTTCACCCTCTATGATCACATATTTTATAGCTTGTAACCTTACTGTCCTTTTTTGATTTTCTGACATTCCATCAGGACAAGACATATTCTACAAGTAGTGTATAGCATTTCTATACCATTAAAAGTTCTTCATGTCACAATCAGTAACTATCTCCTGAATCTCAATATTGTTTATTTTATTAGCCTCCAAGTTTGATTTAGCCATCAATTTTTCTAATCCGTGTCCCCTTACCAGCTTAGTAATCTAAATATCAATATTGAATTCTTGGATCCTGTTGATCCATCTACATCTTCTTCCAGTCACTTCTTGCTGGGTAAAGACATCTTTGATAGCAGCAGTTAGGACATAAGCAACAATTATTGCCCCTACCAGATAGGGTCTAAAATTATTAATAGACTTTACCAGAGCATAATCTTGTTTCTTAGTTATATCATATTTTAACTTAGCACCTTGGAGATATTTACTAAAAAATGAAATGGGCTACTCATAATGCTCATTATTTTTCTATACTCAAACAACTACTATAGTATGGAAAGAAGCAAAAGAAAACAATTGGAAAGGTTTGGAAAAATTAGGGGATTTCAATATAGGGCTTCTTTAATGGTTCCCTTGATGTTCTTGAAAGCATTCACTGGTTCATCATTCCATGCGATATCCTCCCCCTTCTTTAGCATCTTGGATATTGGTCTAGTGGTTTCTGCAAAATTGGTAACAAATCTCCTCAGGAAATTTACTTGCCTGAAGAAAGATTGAATCCCCTTAATACTTTTGGCTATTAAGATATTTTCAATAGAAACAAGCCTCGTTGGATCAATCCTAATTCCTTTCTTAGACACTATGTGGCATAAAAGCTTTCCTTCTATCACCCCAAACACACATTTCTTGGGATTTAGAGAAATGCCAAATTTCATGTATCTCTCAAGAATTCTCTGTAATTGAGAGTAGTGATCTTGTTCCTTCTTAGAATATGCAGTCAAGTCATCTTGATATACCACTATTATTACATTTATGAGATCAGAAAAAGCTACATCCATAGCTCACTGAAATGTGGCTCCTGTATTAGTCAACCCATAGGGCATCTTAATGTATACGTATGCTCCCCATAGAGTAGTTTAAATGTAGTTTTATATTGCTCAAATTCTTTAACCATCACTTGGTTATATCCTGAGAAACCATCCATCATAGACAAGAGCTCACAACCAGTTACCTTTTGTAGCATGGCCTACATATTTGATAATGGATATTTATCTTTTAATGATGCCATATTTAGGTTTCTAAAGTCAACACAAAGCCTGATATCTCCATTCTTTTTTCTAACAGGAACTAGGTTTGAAACCCAAGTGGAATGCCTAATAGGTTTGATAATTCCTCCTTAACTCAATTTGGCTAGTTCTTGCTACATTTTTGGCTTCAAAGTAGGATTTATAGGCCTTTGCTTCTGCCTAAAAGGTCTTGCATCTAGTTTTAATGGGATTTCATGCTGAAATAAATCCTCCCTATATGCCTTTAAATCATCATAAGACCATGAAAAAAATTTCTTGTGATTCTTGAGCAAAGAAATTAACATTGCCTTAATTTTAGGGTTCAGGCGACTACCTACATAGACAAGATTTGGATGTGCGTCAGTCCCTAGGTTCACCTCTTCGAGGTCATTTTCATGCACTGGAGCAGATCATACAATTTGTTTGTCATTTTCATCAAAGACTCTTTCTAGAGCCACCTGTCCCCTTCAAATTCTATTAGTTTTCAACTAAATGATCTCATTTCCAAAGATAGTTTGTTTTCCATCTACTGTCTCCACAAATTCTTGAAACTCAAATACGTATACATGGTATTCATCCATGTAGTTCATGAATTTATAAAGATCTTGATCATCATTAAAAATATGCCTGTGATGAATATTATCAGGGACAGAAGGTCTTGTTAGTATCTCCTTTTGAAGTTCCTACTAATGTGATATCCTCAGACTTGGCTGTAATATTAGCCAAAAAATTAGCCATAACATCCTTAGACTTGGCTGCAATATTAGCCAAAAAATCAGCCATAACATTCTTACTCTGTTCCACCCAATCAATAGAAAAAGCATCAAACTCTTCTATGGTATCTAAGACAACATTTCTATACTATCTGAGCCTTTTATTTTTGGAGGCATACTTAGACCTAATCTATGAGACTACCAATTTGGAATCTCCCAAAACTCTGAGCTTTTTGACTCCATGCTTAAGGGCCATTTTTAAGCCTATAAGAAAAGCCCCATACTCTGCAACATTGTTAGTACATGCAAAACTAAATCTAAAGGATGAGATGAATGTTTTTCCTGAAGGAGAAATAAGTACTATTCCTGCTCCAGAGCCTTCTTTGGAACATGCCCCATCAAACTACATAGACCATAATCCATCCTTATCAACAACTAATTCTAGGCCATGATCTAATGAATTATTCTGATAATTTTTAATTCCCTCAATTTTAAAATTATCTATAGCCACATCTAGGAAGTATACTTGATCACCTTCCTCATTGATGCCATCTATTATTCAGGGACATTTATTTTCTCTATCAAGCCCTACTTCCTTACCATCCATGGGAGTCATGGCATATGATGAATCCATTTGGATACTACCACCCATAGTAGAAGCCCATTTTCTTAACAATAGTATCCCGTACATAGGAGGAATGTCCACCACAATAATATTCAATTTTTACTCCTTATGTGGGAACACTACATGTCTAAAACTGATATCCTTAATAATTCCAATGATTGGGACTTCTCAGGAACCCATGGAAAGCACTTCCCATAAGTCTTGGTTACTTGCAAGCCTGTGATTTCCATGACTCTTAATGGCATTATATTGGTAGAGGCACCTGAGTCAATCATACAATTTTTCACAAGTCTTCCTTCTATCATTAGAGTAAGAAAGAAAGGATCTACCTCATGAGAAGGACTCTTTTGCAATGTGGTTCCTAAATAGACTTCTAGCACTTTAGTAGTCCACTTCTTAACATCTTTGGAGAGCACTTTATTTTCTTCAGGTTGCTTGTTATTCTTATTGGCCATCTCAAGTGTATCAAGAACTATAACATTTATTCAGCCATAACCCTACTCTTATCCTTAGGTATCCTCATCATTTCTAGAAAAGGAGTTGTCACTCTAATCTAACTAAATATGTGGGCCATGTCTAATGGGTCATACTTGGGCATTATACTAGTACAAGTTGTGATAGGTAAAAATCAGGTTAATAAGATCAAGCATGCAAATGAAAACCTAATCCTACCACCATCAAAGAATTGAATCCAAGTGAAATCAAAAGCATGTAATTCAAGAACAAGATCACCTAGATTGTATGATTCCTTGTTTGTGATGTGGATTGCTTCTAAAAAATGAACAATTATGAAGATCAAAGCTGCCATGATGGATGGATGATAATGATAATATGCTAGATGGATGCTAAAATTCTCAATATGTTTAGGATGATAATATACATGCTATATGAAAAATGATGGATAGATGTTTTATGGAATGAGAGGGTGTTTATATAGACTTCAACCAAAATCAATCAACAGTAGAGATTTGGTGGCTATGCGAACGGTTGAGATGAATTGATAATCATAGTTGAATGGATAGATGACAAGTAGAGGGAAGAATAAGGCTCATGTTTTATTGTGTACATAAAAAGTACTACATGTGAAAGATATTAAATAAAAGATGTAGTACCACACAAGCTTCAAATAAGAGATGCACACATGTAGGCTTATGAAGAAAAGGGATAAGAGAAATTAATTAAATAAATAAAATTTATTTAATTAATTGGAAAGTGGGTTTATGAAGGGATTTTAATTAAATAAATAAGATTTATTTAATTAATTGGCTAATGGATTAGTGGGACTTCAAGTGATTTTAGGACAAAATGCTACACGATGTCTAAATAATGTTTTTGACTAGGTGTTGCAAGACATGAACAAATTTGGGACAATTTTGGGTGTCTACATTTTGTCCCTCTTTGATACAATGTTCGTTACAATGTTATGTCAAAGAAAATAGGATGATTCACTTGATAAACAAGGTTATGCCCCATTGTAACTGGCAGGTGATGCCCCCTCGAGAGGTAAGCTAGGCTAACCAGGAAGGGCTAGGTTGGCTTGCGATAAGATGAAAGGCTAGAAATGATTGAGGTTGGTTGAGGACTATATAGGATGATGATGGAATGGATAGATGATATTATAGCTTAGCGATAATTGCTCAAAAAAAGTAGAGAAATGCAATCCTTATGTTTGATATAGAATATGGATGTTATGCACTAGGGTATAAAAGACCAAGGTGTTGAGGTATCCAATTCACAACTAGCATACTACAATCTTGCCTAAACATATGAAGTCAAGATGTTGAACCAACATACACAAGATATGAATAGCAGCTAGTGTTCTGAGATGGACTTTGACGCTACAAGCAAAGGTTTGAGCTTATCTCCACTACAGAAAATGACACCTTTCTGGTTATATGTATGGAAATAGTCTTAACATAGAATAGTCTTGATGCATAAGAGACTTTAGCTTCTCAGATACAAAAGATATTGATATGAAAGATGCTAATCCCAACATGTACAAGATACCAATATGCATTGGAAGAGAATAAGATTATCCCACAGACACAGCATACGAAAGAAATATGACCATGCCCCATTCTATACTTCATCACAATATACCAAGATATGATAGATCAAGTAGTTTTGATTAGGCATAGGAAAGGGTAAAAAGATAAATCAAAAGATAAAATAAAAAAATACTGTTATCATGTTCTCTTGCCAAATTTAAGTGCTCTTGGATGGATTTAAGCTAGCGCCTTGTTGAGAGGAAAGTTGCATCCTATTAAAGGCTAAAGATGTTGATAAAATGCTATAACAAATGTTGGCTTAAGGCATGTAAACAAGTAGCTTTTGGCTTATCTCTAATTTATTAAAGTGCTTGAGCTTTCTCTGATACGTATAGTTTGCTTCTTGCTTGAGCTGATCAAAGAGAAGAAGATGGAAGATGAAAGAAGATGAAGGTGGGGTGGATCATCTGTGCTTGCATACTGGATACTCCCTTCATATTCCAGACTTCCTACATACCCTGTATCCACGGAATCAAAGCACATTATGATAGTGAGGAGACATGATGAATATCTAGTTCTGGGCTTATTGATGATGTAAGTGATGAAAGATAGAAGAAAAGAGATGAAAGATTAGAGGATGATTAGAAGAAAGATGAAAGATGGATGATGAAAAAGGGCTATCGTCTATGCCTGAATTAGAGTGCTTCCTTAGCATCTCAGATTGCCTACATACCCTATATCCATGGGATCAAGGCTTTGAACAATAGAGATAAGATGTAGTTCTTGTTTATTGTGTTGATAGTTGACGACAAAAGATCAACTTTATTGCTTAGATTTTTGGGATGTTTTAATTTTTTTTGTATTTTTGCTATGTTTTGATTGTTTTAGATTTTTGGCTATGTTTTTATTTTTTTGGATTTGGATGTTGTCTGTGTTTTGGTTTTGGCTTGGATGTTGGCTGTGTTTTGGTTGTTGAAATGATATGAACTAGAGCTGTGGATATCCACTTCCAAATAAGGCTCAACAAGTGCCCCCAATGTGGGATGAAGTTTGTTATGGAGAGGCTACGATGGATTTATTTATGTGGATAGTATGCTAAGGTGCCAAATGATATCTTAACCCCAACAAAGTCCAAACTATAAGAACTAGCATGGCAGAGGCAAGGGCAAAAAGGCTTTTATTATGGATGGAAAAGGGATAATGGATTGCAATGTTTATATAGGAACAATAGTCGATTATGAGGTGGGTTATGGAACCAAGATAGTAGATGATGTTATGGAAAGTTGTGATCAAACAAACTAAGCAAATTATGGAAGCTGGTCTCTACACATAGCACCTATTTGCCAGGTTTTCACTATGGTACTTATCCAAGGTGCTTGTTTACTAGGTTTTCACCAGAGGATGAATTATTTATCTTGTACTATTTTTTTTGTCATTCAAACCGTCACAAGGTGGTTTTCACTATTGGATGGTTTTTTTTTTTTGGGGGGGGGGATGACAATTACACATGGCACCTGTGTGCCAGGTTTTCACCATGGTTCCATTAGAGATGGATGTCATCATATGGACCATGCCATTATGCTCATAGATGTTGGTAAGGGATTACATGGATGGGAGATGGAGTAGGTAGATAGTGGATTATGAAATGGGTCATGAAAGGTTCATACAAGGATGGATAGGTAAAAGACTTATGCAAAAGCATGGACCATAGGAAGGTGATGGGGAAGATATGTAGGATAATGGATGAAGGATGGAGAGATGGAGGTATGTGGAAATGTTGTGGAATGGAATGGAACCATTGTTAGATCTAGGGCACACAACTGAGAGGGAGGGTGAATCAGTTGTACAAAAACTTGCTCTACTTCAAACACTTGATTCTTCTTTGTTAGTTAATAGCATATCAATTAACCATTCATGAAAGCATGAAGCATAAACACCAGAGCAGATAAACATCAACACATTAGACACCAAGATTTTGACGTGGAAAACCTGGTCAAGGGAAAAACCATGGGGTGATTAACCCAAGGATTATTCTCTATTAGAAGAATAAGAAAAATAGATGGCAGATGCCAATTAGGGCTCACTACCCAAGCACACTACTCACAAGGAGGCACACTGCCTACAAGAGACACACTGTCTACAAGATCATAAGTATTACAAACTTGAACTAGAGATTGACATCTTTACCATGTATGGATTAGTTCCATTTAAGCCTGAGATACTCTTGCTCTGTCTTTCACTCTTTCGCTATACCACACTCATCCACTCCACAACACACTTCAAAATGAATTCACAAACCTTTATTTATACAAGGCATCAAATTAGGAACAATCATCTAAGTCGGCAGTCATCCACAAGAACATTCGCAAGATGAATAACTCATCCAGTCGGCTAGTCTAAATAAGAACATCTTCATCCAGAAGTATATCTCCAATTCTAGGCTCTAACACTAATGCGGATTGACAACACAACCTCAACATGATCTAAGAACCTTCACAAGCTTGCCTGAATGACTAGATACATCCGCACTTCCTCCACTTACTAGAATTCTTTTCTTCTTCATCTAGAACTTCAAGAACACAATCTATCGCCACTGTCATACTAAGAAAGGTGCTTCCGGACCTCCAAACTATGTACAAATTGAGGTGACACATCACAAGGATATCCCAAACACTCCTTCCAATCCACAGAATAGGACAATGCACTTCCAGATCTCACCAGACCTTTTTGTAACACTCTGTCACTCCGGAGCATCTCTCGGAACTGATTCTACTTGATCGACCACAACTTCTTCATATCTTCATGCGGACCTCAGAAATCTTAACTAGAACATCTCAAGACTCATATCTACAAACCCTTTAATCTGCATCCTCTGATCCTCAACCTATTGAGTACTTTTGCCTTCTTCTCATCAATGTTCTTCACTGTTCCTAATTGAGACTAATTTTCTCAATATCCTTAGCACACAACTCATCCAATCCTTCTCATTGAGCAATATGAGTGTGTTGACATCAATGACAACACTGGTTAACCTCATACTTGCAACAATCTCCCCCTTTGTCATTGATGGCAACATATGATGTGAAAAACTATCAAGACATGAACTTCTCCTTTTTGTCACAGCTCCCCCTATCAGCAACAACTCTTCACATGTCTTCTCTTTCTTTTACTACTCCCCCTTTGATCAACAACTTATTTTTCACATGTCTTCTCTACCCCTTTGACAGTAATGGAAAAGGGTTCATACTTGCAATTCTAACACATTAGAATCATACCAGCTGCTCCCCCTTAGTAGTAGCTCCCCATCATCAATCCGGATCACAAGATATGATTGTGATATTCACCGGACTGATGCACATTAGTGCATCCTAGTTCATCACCAGAGGGGCCATGACCCCTAACTTCTCCCTGAGATACTCAAAAGAGTCCTTAGGAAGAGGTTTAGTAAAAATATCTGCAATCTAATCCTTGGAGGGTACATACTCCAATCTGACTTCATCCTTGTTCACTTGTTCTCTCAAAAAGTGAAACTTGATAGATATGTGCTTGGTATTAGAATGCAATACCGGATTCTTAGAAATATTTATTGCACTTGAATTATCACAGAAGATTGTGATAGGCTCCTCATATTCTACTTTAATGTCTCTTAGCATCTGCTTCATCCATAAGATTTGAGTGCAACTGCCTGCTGCTATAATGTATTCTGCTTCAGTTGTAGATAAGGATATTGCCTCTTGTTTCTTGCTTAGCCAAGAAACCAACCTTTTTCCTAAAAAGAATGCTCCTCCACTTGTACTCTTCCTATCATCCACATTTCCTACCCAATCTGCATCTATATAAGCATGAAGAGAAAAATCCTGATCTCTAGGATACTATAGGCCATACTCAATTGTTCCTTTTAAGTACCTAAAAATTCTTTTGATTGCCATGACATGAGATTCTCTGGGATCAGCCTAGAATCTTGCCACAAGACCAACAGCCTGCATTATATCTGGTCTAGTCTGAGTGAGATAAAATAGTCTTCCAATCATTGATCTGTACTTGGTCTGATCTGTCTTAGGAGAGTCATCGTCTTTGCTCAACTTACATCCAGTTGCCATAGGAGTGTTCATTGGCTTTGAATCTTCCATTCCAAATTTCCTCAACAATTCTTTCACATATTTGGTCTAAGAGATAAAGATGCCTTTCTTTGTCTGAGTAATTTGCAGACCCAAGAAGAAATTCATTTCACCAAGCATTGACATTTCAAACTCACTTTTCATTTGATTTACAAAGGTTTTACACATACTGTCTCTTCCTCCAAAGATGATATCATCAACAAATACTTCAACAATCAAGATGTTTTCATTATCTATTTGGAAATATAGATTACTATCAACAGTACCTTTGTTGAAACCAATCTACACAAGATGCTTATCCAACCTTTCATACCAAGCCCTTGGGGCTTGCTTCAATCCATACAGTGCTTTCTTCAACTTGCAGACCATATCACTGTGATTAGACAATTGAAATCCATCCAGCTACTCAATGTATACTTCTTCCAAATCACCATTTAGGAAGGCAGACTTGACATCCATCTGATATACCTTGAAGTCTTTAAAGGTAGCAAATGCAAGAAATAATCTGACTGCTTCAATTCTTGCCACCGGAGCAAAGGTTTCTTCAAAATCAATTCCTTCTATTTGAGAGTAGCCTTTGTAGACCAATCTAGCTTTGTTTCTAATTACTTCACCAACTTCATTCAGTTTGTTCTGGAAGACCCATTTGGTTCCAATCACATTTTTGTTTCTAGGTCTGGGAACAAGATCCCAAGTGTGATTTTTCCCAATTTGCATCAACTCTTCCTCCATTGCTTTGGTCCAATTTTCATCATTGCGGGCTTCATTTATTGTCTTAGGTTCAATCTTTGAAATTAGATAGTATTCATCTGAATTTTGAGCAATTTTCCTCCTTGTTTGTACCCCTTTTCTTTTGTCACCTATGATCTACTCTTCAGAGTGGTTTAGAGTTACATACCTTGGAACTTCGGGAGTTTCTTGCACTACTGTTTATTGATTAGGCTCATTCAGACAAACCTCTTCTTCCTTATTTATCAGATCAGTCTGAATCTGACTTTCAGAGGAGGATTGAGCTCCTTGAACCAAAGAACCATTCTGATCATCTTCATCATATTCATAAAACCTTGAGGGCTTCTTAATTCCTTCATCAACCTTCACATTTGTAGTTTCTCTCATCTTTCTTAGTCTCCTATTGTAACACTGGTATGCTTTTCTTTTAGTGGAGTAACCCAAGAAAATTCCTTCATCACTTCTAGCATCAAACTTTCCTAGATCTTCATCTCTTTTGATGTAACATTTGCTACCAAATACTCTGAAATATCTCACAGTAGGAGTTATACCAAACCAAAGTTCATAAGGAGTCTTACCAGTATTGCTTCTAATTTGAACTTGATTGAGAGTATAGACTGTAGTGCTGACAACTTCTCTCCAAAACATCTAAGAAACATTTGCTTCCATCGTCATTGTCCTGGATGCTTCCTAGATGGTCCGGTTCTTTCTCTCAACTACTCCATTCTGTTGTGGAGTCCTAGGAGTAGACAACTGTCTCTTTATACCATGCTTCTCACAAAAGTCTATGAATTCACCGGATGTGAATTCACCACCTCTATCAGACCTCAGACATTTTAGTTTCAATCTGATTTGATTCTCTACCATAGCCTTGAAGATTTTGAACTTCTCAAAGGCTTCTGATTTCTCTTTTAGAAAGGTAACCCACATCATCTAGGAATGGTCATCAATCAGTAACATGAAATATCTATCACCTTGCATACTCTTCATTCTTGTCAGACCACATAGATCAGTATGAACTAATTCCAATAATCCGGTAGAGGACTGATCCTTGCTTTTGAAAGAGACTCTGCTCTGTTTGCCCAGCTGACATTCTTTGCACAAACTATTTGTAGGTTTCACCAATTTTGGAAGATCTCTTACAGCCTGAGTATTGCTTATCTTGATGATGTTATCAAAATTTACATGACACATCCTTCTATGCCATAACCAACTCTGATCAACTTGAACAAACAAACAACTTTTATTAGAACCAACTAGATGGAAGATATTACCTTTTGTTTGAGTACCGGATGCAATCTTAGTTCCAGAGCTTTCAAAGATCCTGCATCTTCCATTTTTTAACCGAAGATCATAACCTTTGTCTACCAACTGTCCAACACTGAGAAGATTGTGCTATAATCCTTCAACATACAATACATTACCAGTTTTGCTCTTTCCATCAAAAGAAATACTTCCCCTACCTCTGATTCTACTAGCAGAATTATCACCAAACTTTACCATTCCTCCTTCATACCTTTCCAAGTCTAGGAACTTGTTTTTGTGACCTGTCATATGGTGAGAGCATCCACTGTCAATAACCCAATCATCCTTTTATTCAATTTGGGTAGCCAAAGCTCTTTCTACAACCTTATGATTGACAGATTCAGAGGATATTGGATCTTCTTCCTTTATGGCAATAAACACCCATTCATTTATGAATTTGTTTCCTATTTCTGATTCATCATCTGTTACTCCTTCATTATCATCTTCTTCATGACCATAATAACAGTTCTTTTGGAACCTTTATCTATTAGAATTTGACCTTGCAGATCTTTCTGGACATCTTGAAGCAAAATGACCAATCTTATTGCAGTTGAAGCACTTAAAGGGTAATTTTCCTTCATACTTACCGGATCCTCTTGGTAGTCTCTTTGCAATGAGGGCTTCAAGATGAGCTATTTCTGCTTCTTCCTCTTCCATGTCTTTCCTTGCTTGATCATACCATGACAGCTTCCTTGAAGAGTTTTCTCCTAGATCAAATCTTTGTTTGCCTTTCACATAGGCACTGGCTTTGAATGCAGATTCAGTCTTGGGGGGATCTTCTCCAAACTCGGTCATTTCAAATGTAGCTAGTTTGCCAGCCAATTGCTCTCTTGTGACAGTTGTATGGGCTCTAAATTCATCAATGGCAACAACCTTGATTTTGTAGGCAGCAGAAAGGGATCTGAGAATTTTGCAAACAATCTCATTTTCATCCAGAATTCCACCAGCATTCCTAATTCCACACACCAACTCATTTACTCTTGGCATAAAGGTAGTGATATTTTCATCATCTCTCATCTTTAATCTTTCAAATTTCCCTTTGAGACTTTACAACCTTGCACTCTTAACAAACTCATCTCCTTCATGCAGAAGTTCCAGTTTAATCCAGATCTCATAGGCAGTTGGTAGGTCAATAATATTTGAGAGTTCTAAGTCAGTCAATGCGCTTACAAGGGCTTCTTTGGTCTGTAGATTGTTTTCAGCATCTGTGATTTCATTTAGAGTTGTCGAACCACCCTGTGGAGGTACATATGCTTTTGTGACCATGGACAAGTGTGCTTTTCCCATACACTCCAAGTGACATTTCATGCGACCTTTCCAGAGAGAGAAGTTGGTTCCATCAAACTTTGGACTATCCTTCTTGTATGAAGACATCCTGGATCTCCTCAAGTGGTTAAGCTCCTTTTAGAGGAACCTGGCTCTGATACCAATTGTTAGATCTAGGGCACACAACTGAGAGGGGGGGTGAATCAGTTGTACAAAAACTTGCTCTACTTCAAACACTTGATTCTTATTTGTTAGTTAATAGCATATCAATTAACCATTCATGAAAGCATGAAGCATAAACACTATAGCAGATAAACATCAACACTTTAGATACCAAGATTTTGATGTGGAAAACCTGGTCAAGGGAAAAACCACGGGGTGATTAACCCAAGGATTATTCTCTATTAGAAGAATAAGAAAAATAGATGGCACATGCCAATTAGGGCTCACTACCTAAGCACACTGCTCAGAAGGAGGCACACTGCCTGCAAGAGACACACTATCTACGAGATCATAAGTATTACAAACTTGAACTGGAGATTGACATCTTTACCATATCTGAATTAGTTCCATTTAAGCCTGAGATACTCCTGCTCTGCCTTTCACTCTTTCTCTATACCACACTCATCCGCTCCACAACACACTTCAAAATGAATTCACAAACCTTTATTTATACAAGGCATCGACTTAGGAACAATCATCTAAGTTGGCAATCATCCAAAAGAACATTTGCAAGATGAATAACTCATCTGGTCGGCCAGTCTGAACAAGAACATCTTCATCCGGAAGAATATCTCCAATTCTAGGGTCTAACACTAATGCAGACTGACAACACAACCTCAACATGATCCAAGAACCTTCACAGGATTGCCTGAATGACTAGATACATCCACACTTCCTCCACTTACTAGAATTCTTTTCTTCTTCATCTAGAACTTCAAGAACATAGTCTATTGCCACTGTCATACTGAAAAAGGTGCTTCCGGACCTCCAAACTATGTACAAATTGAGATGACACATCACAAGGATATCCCAAACACTCCTTCCAATCTGTAGAATAGGACAATGCACTTCTGGATCTCAATGGACCTTTTTATAACACTCTGTCACTCCAGATCATCTCCCGGAACTGGTTCTACTTGATCGATCACAACTTCTTCATATCTTCATGTGGACCTCTGAAATCTTAACTGGAACATCTTAAGACTCATATCTACAAACCCTTTAATCTGTATCCTCTGTTCCTCAACCTATTGAGTACTTTTGCCTTCTTCTCATCACTGTTCTTCACTGTTCCTGATTGAGACTAATTTTCTCAATATCCTTAGCACACAGCTCATCCAATCCTTCTCATTGAGCAATATGAGTATGTTGACATCAATGACAACACTGGTTAACCTCACACTTGCAACAACCATGACCAACAGTTGCACACACCGTGATAAACATTGAAGCTTTTAATGGGAAGGCAGTATAGGAAGCAATGAGGATGTTTGCTTAGAAGATGGATGATGGAGTGACTTAGGTACCCACAAAGATTTAGTATTTTTATGTTTTTTTTTTTCTTATGGGTTGATGGAATTTGAGATTGTGGAATGGAATGGCATTTATGAATGAAAGGGGATGGTTGGGATTTTTGAAAGGTGGATAAGGATGTCTCATTCGGCTTGCTTTCTTGTTTTCTCAGGAACCCAAACCATTTTGGTCTTGGACTCTTCTTGTGGAGTTATGGGCTCAAATGGATTTTTAGATGTAGTTGATTGTGATTCTTTGCTTTGGTGCCCTAAAGCATAAGAATCTTTAGGATTCTTGGTAGGTGTTTTGGATTTAGCCATAGAGGCATCCAAATTTCTAATTTTGAATCCCATGGGATGGATCAACTAGTGTTGGCGGAATGGGTGGAAAATTTATGTTTAGACAACATGTGCATTTGTTGGTCATGATTATAAGAGTACTTATTGATAGGAGGATAATTAGGTGTCAGTAGTAATGGAGGTAAGGTGGATGGAGGCATATTTGGAGTTGGAAGTAGCGGAGCTAAATTGGATGGTGGAAGGTGTACAATCACATGCTTTTGCGATTGGTAGGATAATGGAGGTGGAAGAAGTGGAGATAACTTGGATGGTGGGAGTTTAGGAGTTGGAAGAAGTGGAGGTAAATTAGATGGCGGAAGGTGTATGATCACATGCTTTTGACCTTTAAAGTTTGATGGAGAGGGGCTAGCAACATATGTTTTGGGAACGTGATGTGGTTTTTGATGGGAAATGGTGGACTTAGGATTCATGCAGGAATTACCAACATCTTTAGCTTGTGGGAGCATGTGATTGACAATGGGACTAGGGATATCTTGGGAACTAGACTCGAGTTCATCATTAGATGGAGAAGAAGGGGTGGCAGAAATCATGAAGATGGAGGTGATCAGTGATGTGAAGGGAGGAATCATCGATGTTATCAGAGTTAGAAGTCTCTCCTACCAAAGAAGATCTAGTTTCTATATTAAAAATGGATGCAAGTTAAGATTCTTGCAATGTGTATTCACCCGGTCCTTATTCAACATACTTGATATGAAGTTTTGGAGTGGCTTTGCTAGATGATGGCTCAAGTATGGAAGATGGATCAACATAGGATGAAGATGGATACACTTCGGTGTTGATAGGAATATGGTTAGGATTTTGATATTTCTCTTGAAAGGCATGACAAAACTCAAATGGATTGAGATCAGCATGGATAGTAACTTCAACACCATTATATGGAAATTTGAGACATTGGTGGTATGTGGAAGGAACGGCTTTAAGGGCATGGAGCCATGGATGGCCAATGAGGATGTTATAGGGAAGCTCAATATCAAGAACTTGAGAATGGGTGTCAGTAGTGACATGACCAACTTGGATAGACAAATGGATGACTCCTGCAGTATCTCTCTCAACATCATCATATGCTTTGATAGTGATGACCTTGGAAGTGTCAATGTCTTTCTCAAAATATCCCAATTGTTTTATTAGTTTTAGAGAGCATATATTGAGACCAGCTCTACCATCCACTAGTATTCATTTGATATGGTGTTGGTTTACAAATACTTCTATGTGGAGGGATTCATTATGTGATGGGTTGATGGATGGTCTAAGATCTTTGTCAGATAAGGTGAGATGGCAAGGGACTACAATGCTAGCTACCATAGATATAAATTGTGTGGTATTGATATCATTAGGCATCAAAGACTCTTGTAATGCCTTTTCGAGGATAGCTTTATGAGTGGGGGATATGCATAGAAGCTCTAGGATGGAGATGTGTGTGGGAGTTTTGCCAAGGTGATAAAGTATATTATAACTACAAGGGGGTTGAGGAGGATTGATAGGTGCTCCTTGAATGGTAACATGGCCTCTTCTAGTAGTTACCACGCAATCAGGTGCTTTGCCTTGGATACTGATTGTAGAAATGTGAGCATGGTCAATGCAACCAATCGTGGATGACTCATAGTTGTAATGAATTACATTCCTAGTATGAAGGTTACTTGTCATGAAGTGGAAGTGGATTCTTGAAAGCATCTAGATCATAGTTCGAAGTTGGTTGATGTGCCAGTTGTGATGTTGGTGGTATGATTTTAGCTAGCCCTTGATCGATGCAATCTTCAATGACATGTTTTAAGCACATGCAACCATTTGTTTTATGTCCTTTGACTCTATGGTATTCACAATATTCATTCTCTTTATACCAAGGAGCTTTGAAGACAGGGTGTCTATTGGGTGGAGCTTTAGGCAATGTGATATCTCCCGCTTGAAGAAGTTTATGAAATATTACCTCCATGGGTTCCCCTAAAAAAGTAAATTGTCGTCAAGGTGTTGGATTTGCTCTTGGTCAATTTCATTGAAAAGGTTGAGTAGTTGTAGATGTGGCTTGAATGTTAATGGGAGATTTCATTGTTTGTATGTTCTTTGCATCCACAATGGCATCATTAACGACATTTTTGTTTTTGTTCCAAAAGTGGGATTTGTCATTTGAAGATTGAGGATTGTCTTTGTTGTCTCTAAAAATCTTGATGGTGCCCTTAGCAATTAAAGCTTGCTCAATGGTAGTTCCTTTGGAGATAAGTTCTTCAAAGGTGCTAGCACTTTGCAATTACAGTTGGAATGAAAGCTCGGGATGAAGATTTTGGACAAAGATGTCAAGTTGCTATTGCTTGGGTATTTGCCATGATAATTTGCTAGCCATGTTATGCCACCATTGCGTAAATGAGGAGAAAGCTTCACCATTGCATTGTTTGTTATTAACAAGATCATTCATATTCACCTCATGTTCAATGTTGAAAGAGAAATGTGATCACAATTTGTGCACTAATTCCTCAAAAGTCTTGATTCCCAGAGGTAAGTGAGAGAACCATTCAAGAGCTTGTCCTGCTAAGCTTCGAGGGAATAGTCTCAAGAGATATGTGTCATCCTGAGAAAAATTGAGACATGCAACATAGAATGATCTAAGATTGTCATATGGATTACCCTTCCCTTTGTATTTGTCAAATTGTGGGATTTCAAAATGTGGCAGAAAAGGTGTCATGTGAAGTGACTTGTCAAATGGATAAGGTTATATGTCTCCCAAGGAAATTTCTTCTTGGTTTATCCTACTATCTTGTTAACCATTTGTTCAACATATGCTTGAGATAGTTGCTATTGTTGCAAAGGGGGTTGATGGTTTGGAGGTGGAATGTAATATGGTGTATATTGTGGCTACTGTGAAATGTATGAGGGTATGACCATTTGTTCAGGTTGTGTGCTCACATTGTATGTTGAAGGATTGGTATGCAACACATATGTGTTTGAGGATTGCTATCCTTGAGACACAAGTGGTGGTTGGGTATATTGCGATAGATTGACTCCAATATTTTGCATCACATGGGAACTAGAGGATGGATTGATGTTGGTCAATGGTTGCGGATTGGGAGTTGGATTGGCATTATGGTAAGAAATGGAAGGGTTGGTGGATGAATAAGGATGGATATTTGGGTTTATGTTTTGGACAACATGAGTACCTTGAGATGGATTGGTATATATCATATGTTGGGTGAAAATAGGTAATCCTTGGGTTGCATAAGACAGATTGATGTTTTGTGAAGGATTGTATGGAGGTGGAGTGAGTGATGTAAGTTGATCAACATAAGAGACAATGGCACTAGGATTGGCTTGTGATACAATAGGTTGGTCACTCATGTCAATGACACTAACATTGGGTTTATATGGTGTGTTGGATGTGTTCGTGGAAATCATGGAGACCATATTAGAAGTGATAGGAGTATTAGTTTGGGGTATGGTTTCCACATGTGATGCGATAGGAGTAGAAACTTGTAATGGCTGTGAGAATTATGTGGCTTGTGGTGTTTGGATAGCTTGTGAAACTTGTAGAGTTTACGGAATTGGGACAGCTTGTGAATCTTACGGAGTTTGCACTTGTGAAACATGGACAGTTGTGATGCTTGAGGAGTTTGTGATACTTGAGGCCTAGATATGGTCATGGTAGGAGAAGGGGTATGTTGTGAAACATGGAAAGGTGGAAAGCTCAAATTTTGTCAAAGGAAAGGAAGTACCTCAGTTGGAGTTATCAAAGGTTCTAGAGTGTACTCCAGACATGGTGGGTTTGGTGGTGTAGCAATAGGCAATGAGGGAGATGGATTGGAAGGTGGATGCAATTACATGGACATGTCATGAAACGGTGTGGCCATAGTAGATGGTCCCTTTGCAACAACAGCAAGAGTGTTTGGATATTGTTTACAAATGGAGGATATGTCAAAGTCACTTAGTAATTTGGCTCCCATATGGGCTAATTGCAAGAAATGACAATCTAGATCAGATACAATAAGCTTCTCAACTTGGTCCCATACGTGTGTGTTGAAAAATGCAGATAAGTCATCTTGGGATTATTCTTCATATGTCGTTGTAAATGGTTGAGGTTGCACTTGTTGTGAAGATGATGGTCCAGCAGTGTATGCTTCAGTTATAAACATGAAAGAAGGCATACCGGTTGTGAATTGAGTTGCATCTTTAAGGGGGGTTGATCAAGATTGTTGCATTTTGGCTTCCATTTTAGCTCTATATTGGCTCCTAGTTTGAGGCATGATGGTTGATGTGGAAGGGTGGACTAGTTTGTCAAGGTTTAGACCCAAAAGTTGATGGTTTGTTGATTGTTTGTTGATGGTTTGTTTTGCTAGTTTGCTGGTTGCTTGGTTTTCTAATGGTTTGTTGGTTTGTTGTTTGGTTGTTGGTTGTTTGATTGGATAAACTTCGCTAGAGGATAACTCACAAACTCAAGGGAAATCTGGTTGATGATGTTGTTTGTTGGTGTTGCTAGGGCTAAGTAAAGCCAAAGGGATGATGTTTTCTATTACTAGGTTGATTGTTTTGATGATTGGTTGCTGGTTTGGGGGTCTCAAGAGGATAAAAAGATCAAAAAGTCTAATGGTTTGGTATGGTCAAGATAGGAGATAATGTTCAAGTGACTGTAGATGATCAGAGGACTGTCTGAAAGCTAGTGACAGAGCTTAGGAGTGTGAAAGTGCAACTTATTAGGCCAGGTTGATATAGATTGCTAATGTTTTCCCAGAAGTGATGGGTAATAGCTCAAAAGTGACTTAGAAAATACCAAAAGTGATGGGTAATAGCTCAAAAGTGATCTGGATTGTTGCAGGTGATAGGCTATAGTGTTGCCCAGAAGTGACTAGATTTGCTAGAGGTGATCAGTTTTGGTTCAAAAGTGAGCTACTGTTGTTTAAAAGTAATGTGATTTTTGCTAGAAGTGAGTAGCTGTTGTTTAAAAGTGATCTAGTTTTGCCAAAAGCAAGTAGTTATGGTTCAAAAGTGATTTGTATCTGACAAAGGGTGTGTTTTGATGAGTTTTTGACAAGAAAATAGTGATTTCATTCACTCACACTCACAACAATCACAAGCTTGTACAACCTAGGGTAGGAAAGGACTATATTTGTTGAGTCCCCTTGCCATGCCTATTGAAAGTGGATAGCTTCAGGATCTTGGTAGCATCGGCTCCCCTCCACGGCACTCACTTCTCACATATACCAAGTTCTGGGTTTCCCAAGGCTTGCAAACCTTAAGATTGTCCCTACTATCTCTACTAAGAACCACGAGAATCAGGGCGGCTTCAAAGGCTCTGCCTTTTGTGTCAACAAATAGAGGGATTTTGGCTACAATACAAGGTTACTAGTATGGGCATCCGTTTGGGTGGCTATAAGTGTGGTGATTCACTTTGTTAATGAAGGATTCCTAGCCCAAAGAGGTTATGCTCTAAGGGGTTTTGGGGAAAACATTCATTGGTGTAACACAACAGCACTCATTGTTTGTGGCTTTCGACACAAACACTTTTCTTATATAGCATCTTGGAAGAGCTTGGCTTTAGCCCGTTACCACTTGGGTCATACCCCTTCTCACACCGGGAAGGCATGCCCTCTAAAGATAATAACAAGTTCTCATGCACCCAAGATCCATTTGATAGGCAAGGGGAGAGGATACTTTTGCTATTAAACTTGGGTTACACACATGCACAACAAGCATAGAGAAAACAATGATTCTTTTTAAGCACCAATCCCAAATGTTCCTAAATTAGTGATAAAAATGAAATGTCTTGGACCAATCGAAGCTGCAATAGATATGTTAGTAGTTTCACAACATCCTTTTCTTGGACAATCAATAAGATACTACACAAATAGATGATTAGTAACCAAGAAAACCCAATTGTGAATAACAGAACTGAAAACGACACACAATTACCAGAGGCGATCGACTATTTCTCAAAAGCGATCTAAAATCTATTGAAAGAAAACTGTTATTGCTCAAAAGTGTTGTAGAAAACCTAGATACAAACTATTACTACTCAAAAGTGACTTGAATCTACCAGATGTGTAAAGAATCCTTATTTTTGCAAAACTAGGGTTAGGGTTATGAAAAAATGGGTATAAAAGATTGCAAACCCTAAAATGACAAATCCAGTGGATGAAATATGATCAGATAAACACCCTGCAACCATAGATTGATCAATTAGAAACCCTAGAATGCCAAATTGATGAGATCTTGCAAAACCAAGGATGTTAGACCAATTAAAATGAAAACCCTAATCAAATTGATTGGCAAATGATGAAATGATGATCAAGATCCTACAAAACAAAGATAAAACCCTTAATTGATCAATGAAAAATTAGAAAAACACCTTGCAAAAACCAAATATTAGCAAAAAACCCCAATTTGCCAAAAGCAACAGAAACAACCAAAAGCGACTAGTTTTAGCTTAAAAGTGAGTCAAATCTTGCCAGATGCAGCCATTGTTGGCTCAAAAGTGACACAAGAAAGTTTAAAATGGTCAGTTTCTACTCAGAAGTGACGTAGAGATCCTAAAGGTGACTGGTTTTTGATCAAAAGCGACTATAATTTGTCATAAGCACTCTGAAAAACTAAACTTCATAAAAATAGCTTAAAACAACAAAGTTAATCAAGGACATGGGTCCCACCGGGTGTGCCAAAATGTGATAGGTAAAAATTAGGTTAATAAGATCAAGCATGTAAATGAAAACCTAATCCTACCACCATCAAATAATCGAATCCAAATGAAATCAAAAGCATGCAATTCAAGAACAAGATCACCTAGATTGTATGATTCCTTATTTGTGATGTGGATTGCTTCTCAATAATGAAGAATTATGAAGATGAAAACTGCCATGATGGATGGATGATAATGATAATATGCTCGATGGATGCTAAAATACTCAATATGTTCAGGATGATAATGTAGACGCTATATGAAAAATGATGGATAGATGTTTTATGGAATGAGATGGTGTTTATATAGACTTCAACCAAAATCAATCAACGATAGAGATTTGGTGGCTATGTGAACGCCTAAGATGAATTGATAATCATAGGTGAATGCATAGATGACAAGTGGAGGGAAAAATAAGGCTCGTGTGTGATTGTGTACATAAAAAGTACTACATGTGAAAGATATTAAATGAAAGATGTAGTACCACACAAGTTGTCTTATGAAGAAAAGTGATAGGAGAAATTAATTAAATAAATATAATTTATTTAATTGATTGGAAAGTTGGTTTATGAAAGGATTTTAATTAAATAAATAAGATTTATTTAATTAATTGGCTAATGGATTAGTGGGACTTAAAGTGGGTTTAGGACAAAATGCTACAAGATGTCTAAATAATGTTTCTGACTAGGTGTTGCAAGACATGAACAAATTTGGGACAATTTTGGGTGTCTACATTTTGTGTGTTTATTCATATTTTGTAATCTTAGAAGTAACTCCTCTTTTCTTTTTAATGTTTCCATCCTAGCTACCCTAAGGGTCAACTGCCTAACCTCTTTATCTAATTCTTCATCTGTCTGATTTGTGCCAGAGGCAACATTAGCATTTGGGCATTGATTTGTACTAATGGATTTAGCCTAAGTTCCTATTTTGGGAGAGTGCAATCTCACATATCATGTCTCAATCATAGACTCCTGAGCATTTTGTATAGGGATTGCTTGGGATTCACTCAAGGGGGTGACCCTATCATTTTGTGATAAAGGAGGTTGTTCCTCAAAAAATATCTCATTATGCTTAGAGTCAACCTGACCCTCTGGAATATTTTTACTTGCATATATAATACTGTGCTCTCTTCTTTCTTCCATTTTTTGTATATTATCAGTACCATCACCCAAAAGAGGCACAACAAATGTCATAAAATCACAAATGGGAGGGAGGTGTACTCACCTAATTCCTTAGTTCTCCACCTTTGACCAATAGGCTCTTGAATTAGGGAATTATTAGGATTCCTATGTTGCTATGATCTCCTTCCATACATTTTTAGCTTGCAAGGGTCTAGAAATCTCAACAAAATTACTAGTCATGTTAGAGAAATGATAAAACCAAGGAAAATTGTTAGTTGAACAATGGACCTATCTTTCTTAACTAAATAGCACTATATGATAGTTTTCAAAATAACATATAGACACAAGTCTTTCTTAAGAGTAATTTTTCTTATCACTGCAGGTAAGGAAAACCTTATCAAAGTCGCTACCCTTTTCAGGGGATAAGAATCAAAATAAATTTTATGCAAACTCTAAAAACCCATGACAAACTATTGCACTGATGTTAGAACTTTATAAACAAAGTCCCCAATAGAGTCGCTAATCTATTGGTTGTTTTAAATTTCCAACCTATTCTTAAGAAAACAAATCTATAAAATAGCAACTTCTAATAATTGATCTGTCTCGAGGGATTGGCCAATGAATAGGAAAAGGGTTTTCAATACTTTCTCAAAACACTTCTCTAAACATATATGTTCTTCCTTAAAATGCTTAAAGAATTATTGAAATAATGAAGTAATGGGCTAGATTCTCAAGCTTTAACACAATTCTTTTTAGAAGAACATGTAAATAAACTAATGTTAAAAATGAATACAATACTGAAGCTGTTCTTTGATTTTATAAATGATCAGGGAGATTAAGAGAGAACAATAATCCTAAGAGATCAGCGCCTAAATCTAGGGTCACAGAGTCAAAACAAATATAAATGAAACCAAGAAAAACAATGCATTCCCAATTCATATAAGAATACTGCAATAATGCATTACACCATTACACCTTGAAATTAGTCCAGAACTAATTCTACTTATGAATCCCTGCATACATTTACTATATCTAATATGTTCCTTAAAGCATTAAATTTAATCTGAGTAAAAGCCATTAAGAAAAGATATCCTTGCATAGGAAAGACTGTGAAGATGAATAAAATTCATATTTAATCAAATTGTGTTCATAAATATAGTGAATGACACAACTGTAGGAGACAATATAGTTTGAACCTTGACAATATATTCAAAAATAATGAGCTAGTAGAGTTATACTAATTGCTCCAAATACAAACAGGTCTATTTGAATAAGGAAACACCTAGAAGTAGAAAAGTCTTTAATTATGATTATGTACTTGTATTGCAAGATTTTCTCCAAGATTCTTCTCAGTAGGTCATGAATTCCCTTTTATAGAAATGAGGGAGCAAACAAGCTTTAGATCTAAAGACAAATGCCACATTTACATTTGACAAATTTTCACCAATCAAAAACAAAGATAACTAATTATGATTAGATATTTTCATAGGAGCAAAAGTTGTTACATGTATTGCCACAAAACAAGTTACCTTGGAAAATGTGCATTGAAAAATGTGATAACAAACTCTATAGACCTATCTCCGCTCTCTTCATTATGTCCTTCCTCAAAAATATTTGATTCTTTAAAAAGGACAAAAAGGAAACCACTATGAGACAAAGATGCCCACCCCTTTTGGAAATAAGAATATCTTCATGCTAATTCCAAACAAGAAAAGATTCACAAAAGCGTATTTGTAACTTGGAAAAAGGAATAAGTAATGACATTCAACCTTATACAACTCCACAATGCTCAAGACCTCATATGTCAGGCAAGTCATTATATTTCTCATCCCAGGCTCTATATTGCTCCTTTGTTGGCCATTGAAAGGTGATGAGATTATTCACACAGGATACATATTTGTTGTTGTATTTGGCTAAAGTTGATTCAGCTTCCTTGGTGAAATTTGCTGCAAGTTGACAAGAATCCCATAATTTGTTGATACTCCTTCTGAACTGGGGAATGTCAATCTTGTCACCTTGGCAAATAAAGGAAGAAATGGTTGGGATGAGAGCATTGAATTGAAGGATCCAAGATTGACAGGGCTTGATACTACCATTATCTATCGTAATTGAATGAATTACTCCAATTTCATCATTGTCAAAGTCCTAAATCAACTTCAATGCTCTTTCTTCAAGGCGATTGATAAATGCCTGTGACTCCCCAGCTTCTTTTGTTTCCATGTAGATTTGTCTGAATTCTTTAGGAGCACCAGGTTCATGAGTTGATCCCTTATAAATACCTAGTAAAGAAGTTATCCTAGGGATCCACTTACCAAATAAAGGGATTGTTTGCCCCTTGTCTTCAGTTATTTTCTCGGTGACTTGAGACAAGTCAAAGTAACACCTATGGATATTAACTGCCTTATCTAAAATTTTATCCATCAATAATCTCAAAACACTTGACACATTAAACCAATTACCCTTCTACTTACTGTCAATAGAACTCTCAAAGATTTCTTCAAAAGCATTGATTTGTTGCCTTAATTCCTCATTCTCCTTTTCAAGTACAAATTTTGATGGGGAAGAAAGATCAGAAAATAGAAAACCAAAATCTTTATTGCCAAAGCTATTTAAGGTGAGGCTAATGTTAAACCTGGTTGTTCTTGTTGTTGCCACTGGATTTCCTTCTCCTTCAACTTATTGTATTCATGCAATAAATGCATGTCGTCATCTTTTAATTCATCAAACCTTTTCTGAAGGGCATCGGTGGCTTCTTTACTAGACTTCGTAACTTCTACTACCATTGTAGATGCTTCTAGAGTAGGGGTATTAGATACTCTCTTAACTATTAGGCCTCTCTTTAAATCTCTATTAGGTTCTACCACTAATGGCTTATCAGTGTTAGGGGCCAAAGCCCAAATAGCTACGATTTCCCATTTTGGATTGAACCTAGCTCTTGGAAATGTTGCCTCAGCCTCTTCCTCTATGGAAAAACTTTCTAATCTTGTCTTCTTATAGTATCCAGAATAATAGCAGAAGCTATATCCCATTACTAGAGTAATAAAATTCCACTACCTCTAATCATCTTTCTACCTTGTTCTAGAGTAATATCTTTAACTTCCTCCTTCATCTTTGTGAGTATCTTGATGGATACTTGTTCTTGAGTTTCTTAAGGAGATTGAGACATTTCTTCCTCCAATCTCTTTTCAAATTCACTTATCCTACACTTCGACAAGAACTCATAAAATTCCTTAGAATTAACAAATTCATCATCACTTATGAATTTTTTACAAGCCACAGCCCTCATGTCATCTGAAATGTCCTCGCCTTAAATGGGAATGTCAGTGATTATGTTCAAAGGCAACTACTTAGGTTTATCTCTACAAGGGGAAGGCATTGTATGTTGTATTTCTTCCTTAGTGATTTCCATTTCTTCTTCATCATCATCTAGATAATCAACTAAGGAGCCCTATTCAATCTTCCTCATCTTTGGAGATGACTCCCTATGAGGAGAATCCAATTCAATTACTGGCACAGAAGGGGGAGATACTTGTGGAACTGGCAAAAGAGACAAAGTAAGTTGAGTCTCTACAGGGGCCTGTGGAGCTTGTTCTCTAACTTCACCATTTTTTACTCTTCTCTTAAAGGTATACTTTACTTGATTACTAGCAGGTGGTTGGTATGATGTCCTATCTTCTTCTTTGGGTTTAGCAGACTTGATATCCTTTATGGCAATGAATTCA
Source organism: Cunninghamia lanceolata (assembly GCA_027924645.1). Taxonomy (NCBI): domain Eukaryota; kingdom Viridiplantae; phylum Streptophyta; class Pinopsida; order Cupressales; family Cupressaceae; genus Cunninghamia; species Cunninghamia lanceolata. The sequence continues at coordinate 6,600,248 of BSBN01000582.1, forward strand.
TCAATATTTGATAAAAAAAAATTATCATGTTGATGGGATCAACAGCGTTTGGGTAAACTCCCTTGTAAGAAGGCTTCTTCTTTCTCAGTCCTTCATCAGATTTCATATACATAGCCCATTATGTTCTTTTCACCTTAACTTCTTCTTCAATATTGGAATTTTTTATGACATCTTTAAGAAAAAACACATGATGGGCAATGGCAAACCTATTGATAACCCTTCTAATATTATTTATAAAACCCTCAGGATCAAAGAATTTGACATGCTCTTGCTTCATCTTAAAAATATTTAATTTGTCATTCAATTTAGCAAATCCTCCCCTGTTCATTCTGAAGTCAGAAAAAATATTTAGATACAGGAAGAAAGATCATTTTTTCTATCCCACAAGGTGAATCCTTTCTGACTCAGCCAATTACCAAATTAACTCCAAGAAACCAACCCTTAGTGGCACATACTTGGGAAAAACATGACGACCAATAGGGGTACCATATACTCTCAAAAAATGTGCATTCCTCATGGAGAAAGAAATCTCCCCAATTGTGCTTAATTTCTAAAATAGGCTTCCTTATTCCAGATCTAAAGAAATTCAATAATGGGGTTTGGATTATTGGTATATTTGTTTGAATCTGTCTCAATACTATGACCACAAAATGGTCTTAGAAAAATGTATAACTAGAATGGGAATCATGTTTGTCCCATATGTGAGTCTAGCATTGGATTGGCAGTAAATTTCCCATGTTTTCAACATGATTGATCATCAATTTAGGGCTCCAATTTATCTTTATTTTCCCCTCATGTAGGAACATATGACACAACAATGAAAACCATTGAAACTTGATTGGTTCCTTCTTACTCTTATTTTTTACCAATCCATCATGTATTTGCTTTGCCAGATAAGAAGCAAAATCAAATTGAAAATTGAATACTTTGAGATGGATGCTAGATGTCAACATCCATGTAGCTGTAGGCAATGGGGATTCTTTCATTCTTGTCTTCCCATAGAACTTGATAAAGAGCATTGAAGGTCTTAGCAAAGTAACTATCAAAAGTATCTAATCGTAAGGGCTCTTACTCACTTTGCAGAATTTTAATTGACCTACCATTTGGAGCCTTCTCCCTAAACCTAGGAAGATATATGGTTCTATAACTACTCCTATCCTTTGTGTATATCACCTTGAATTTATCTGTATCAATTATTGTAAAAGTAGCCAAATTTAACCCAAAGACTGTGGAAATAGTCTCTTTATTAATTGCCACCAAAACACTTCTATTTGCAAACCTAATTACTTTAGTTACTTCATCATAATGAGAGACCATTTATAGGAGTAGTTCAATATCTTTAAACACATTGGTGACTACTAACTTTCCTAGTTCCCGCATCCATACATTTGACAATGGTGACTAAGCATTCCTTTTGGTCCACTAGTGGTAAAATAGTGACCAGCTAGAAATAGGGATTTCTGCATCCTTGCATTCAAAATACTTATCGACCAATCCATAGTTGCATTCTAGCCCACTGACTTTTAGTTTCTATACACAAGAACAAAGGAGTTGGGCTATGAGGTCCTCATGTAGGCCTCATTTTTGGGAGGTGGAAGGAGACTGGGCCATAGGGGGAGCCATTTTTAAATAATGAAATAGAAGTGAGGGTTTTCTTCCTTTTCTTATATAGGGGTTCTTGATTCAAGCTTTAAAATTATTTTATGAGAGAAGAAAGGAAAGAAAAACCATAGTGGTAACAATAGGGTGTAAGAGACAAGATGTATGCCACTTACCAAATTGTTTCCCACAACCAACTTTGAGATGAATTTCCAAGGATGTCGTAGCAGTCACCATCTCAATGCTTCAATGCCTCAAATGTCTAAAATGGAAAGTGCCAAAGAACTAGAGCATGAGATATGTAAGGATTGTCAATAATTTTTGGCTGAAACCAGTCATGTCCTCCATTATGCCATCTTGTGCAAACTAGATTCGTAGAGTCATTAAATTCTTTAAAATTTGAATACCTGTCATTGGATTATGCAACACAGGCACAAAATGGATGGATACGATTAGTCGTAAAGACCTAATCCCACTTGATATGTCATGAATTGTCCTTCGGGCCAATTAGGAGGTTCCTGGTCATTACCTTGATAAGTTATTAGAAATGACATACCGTCAAAATTATGCCATCCCTGCTATGTGGTGGCTTTCTACCATTCTGCAGTCTAGCAGGGCACATTAATTTATGACTACGGAATGGTGGAAATATGCAGGTGCACTCAACCTAACATGCCCTTCTCCACCTGTACCATATTTTGTAGCATAGATGCCACATGTCATTTTTCCACCTTTCTGCAGATGTTTGGTGGGACCCCTTTGAACTCAGTAGAATGGAGAAATCCATTGAGAAGTCTCCACATAGCAATTGGGACCCACCACTTCTTCTTGTTACAATTGATGAAAGACCTCTTGCCAGATGGTGCCTTTCCGCAGTTCTGTGGGCGATCATTTTCACAATATTTTATCGGTGGAATGACAGAAACAAATCAACATGTGCCACCTATCAAGATAGTTAGTAGGACTCAAACCTTAGCCTATCCATTTAAAAACAACCTTTGCCTACTAGGCAAAAGGGTCATCGGGGTCGTTGAAGGTGTTACCTACCAAGACCTTAAGAATAATAATAAAACATTTGATATGAGCCAGAGATGACAAACTGTATGCAAGGGGCCGATAGACAATGTGTTTTAAGACATAACAAGGTAATTTAATGCACTGAGTGCAGGTGATAAGCGGTCAACTTAAAAATACAACAAAAGTAATTTTCACCACTCGTAACCAAATGACACTAGGCTTTAGGGTTTAAGGGGGAATATTTAGAGTGTTTTTATTAGGAAAAACACTAGGCCAGAGACCTCTTTAATATGATAGTGTCAAACAACAAAAATTGTAAGAACCTGGAAAATTCTACATGGTTCCATGAGTGGCTCTAGTTGGGGACGTCTGTTCGACTTGAACATAACAAGATCATAGAAGAACTCTAGAGAAGTAGACCATAGAACAAAATGGAAAATGAAAACAAACCAAAGGACAAAAACTACAGAAATGAACTACCAAAAGAATAAAATACAATATGCATGGAAGACACTCATACCTTATGAAAAGTATGATTTCAAGAACTTTCCATGCATTGGCATTTCAAGTAATTCTCCAATCAGATTTTGCAAGAAATAGGAGTCTTCTCTGTGAGTATTGCTAATCAAATATGGTCCAAGACAAAGGGCATCAAATCTTCCATTTTTCCCTTTATCTTGAGACCTAGAATTCCATAGTACTACCATATCCATGATCTTAAACTTTCTTTCAGATGTTCTCTTGTCATGCAGATTTTTGACTTACTCCTACAATTTGACATTTCTCTATTGTGCCAGCCTTCTTGTTTCATTCAGCTAAGTCACTTGACTAATCCTATTTTGCATTACATCAGAGATTCATCCTCATGCTCTTGAATGAACTTATAATCAAGTAGTAAGTTATTTACGAGCATCCTTGCATCTAGGCCATACACCAAGTCAAATGGGGCTTGTCCAATGGCATTTTTTAGAGTTCCTCTATCAACCCAAATAGCAAGTCTCAATTTGGTATCCCAAGCTCTCTTGTTCTTTTCATTGACTCTTTTTTATAATCTTCATCAAGCTCTTGTTGCTTGATTCAACTCGTCCATTACCCTGAGGATGGCATGGGGAAGAATAAGAAATTGAGATCCCATACTGACTACAAAAATTTGTAAATTCTTTAGACCTAAAGCACATTGCATTGTCTGAGATTATCTATACACACACTCCAAATCTTGTCATGACATTATTCATTAGGAAATCAATCACAACTTTGCTAGTTGCTCTTTTGGTAGGGATAGCCTCAACCCATTTGGTGAAGTAATTAGTGGCAACTAGAATCCACCTATGTCCTCCACTTGACTTTTCACTTATCTCCTGTATGAAATCAAATCCCCATTGTTGAAAGGGAGCTTCAACTGTTATGGGCCTGCGGGGCTGATTTCTAGAGAATCTCAATTTCCCTGAGAATCTTTGACAAGAATCATAGCTACAGACCATTTGGTGAGCATCCTTGAAAATAGTAGGCCACCAATATCTAACTCTAACCTTATGGGCTATCATCTTGGCCATATTGTTGGCAAGAGACTACTTCACATAATAGGCGTTGTCATTGATGGCAACTAAAACCATTACACTCATCCGCAAAACACAGTTTGTTCATATGGGAAGTCGGAATCATAATTTATCTAAGTCTAGGTAGTCAGGAATAGAGTAGGTGACAGGGTCCCTTATTTTGGTCTAGATCTCTTTGGTGGAAAGTCATAATTCACTGCGAATCTGAGGGAGTCATAACCATTGTCAGAATAATTTAAATCTAGAGTTTTGGCCTCCAGTGATAAAGGATTTGTAAGTTATTAGCTTCTAAGTATCAGGTCAATAGTTTGACAAAGCAGTCAGAAGAAGAACAAGCTAACCTTGTAAATGATCTTGGTTCTAGAGGTATGGAAGTTTTTGATTGGGCAAGTAGTAATGACTAGTGATAATGGCTAACCCAATTAATAAGTTGTGAGTGCAAGTTTTGGTCCGCGTCTCAAGTTATGCATGGATCTAGCCGACAGACCACAATATTTAATAAAGTTCCAAGTGCTCTTGAAGCCAATTGGAAAGTAATTAAAGATCAGGATGTGGATATATATAGCCAATGGATATGGATGATTTTGGTGTGTGTTGCAACTATGGTGTAATTGTGAAAAGAGTAGAGATCAAAATTTTAGATGCTAGTAGAGTAGTAAGAGAAGTTGAGTAAGGATGAAGTGTGTCAAGTCAGTTTTCTATGCTTAACTAGAACTAAACTCTAGCATTGATAGATGCTAAATATTAGTTCAAATTTATTGTGATTCTCTTCCTATAGGCAATGAGCCTTCCTTTGACTAGTGAGCCTAAATGCATGCGCATTCCCCATTGTAATACTTTTAACAAAGTATAATCTTTGTCGGTTAACCCCCACTGTGGTTTTTCCCTTAACCAGGTTTCGACATAAAAAATCTTAGTGTCAAGTGTGCTATTTATGTTTTTGCTCATGTGTTATTGATTAATGTTGAAATGTTTATATCATTGATTTGATTATAAGTTGTAAAGGAAGATTAAAGGTAGAAAAGTTTAAATTGTGTGACAATGGATTCACCCAACAATTGGTATCAGAGCAAGGTTCCCTTGAAAAAGTTTAACGGCTTAAAGAAGATCTAGGAAGGTAGTAAAAATGGATGAATATAACCTTCAAGGGCAACTTAATCTCGCCCTAGGTGATCTTGAGCAGTCCAAGGCAGAAGTCCAAGAGCTGCAAGATAACCTCAAAAAGGCTAAAGACTTCATTGAGATTTTAAAAGAAAAATTGAGCAAATCCAATGCAAAAGGAAAGGAGCAACCTCTTCAACTGGGAAATCATTATGAAGACAAGGCCCTGAAAGAGAAGACAAAGGAATGTGAAAAGTTAGATAAAGAAGTTGTTGTCCTAAAACATGAGATGGAAACTGGGGTGATGAGACTAACCAAGGAAATTGAAGATAGGAAGAAAGATGAAGAAGAGATGAATCAAAATCTAAAAGAGAGAACTGAAGAATGTTGTAGATTGGATGAAATAGGTGGTCTCCTAGAATATAATATACAAGAAATCAAAAACAATGAGAGAGAACTTGAGAGATAGATTATCACTCTCAGACATGACCTAAAAATTGCAAATGAGTATAAGGAGAAGTTCAAGATAAGCTCAGCTAAAATTGAAGCACTAATTGAAGGTCAGAAAAAGGATGATGACAAGCATGATCTTGGATATGAGAAAGGTGAAATCTCTAGATCTGGACAAAGAAACTTTCAACCAAAGAATAGGAGAAACAGAACTAGAAAACCTTTGGTAAGACAACCTAATGCTCAAAGATATCCATCATTCAATGGAAATTATTTCACTTGCAATAAATTTGGTCATAGAGCTACTCAGTGTAGAAGCAGAGTAAATCAAAATGATCCATCCTTCTCCAGTCAATGCTTCAAGTGTAAGAGATATGGTCATAGATCAAATGAATGCAGAAGTATGATAATGAATAATGCTAACAATAGAAGAATTAGCAATTCTTTCAATGGTTACTATTTTCTTTGTAATGGGTTTGGACACATGGCTAATCAGTGTAGATCAAGAGGAAATGAATTTTATAAGAAAATAAATGTTGTGTGCTTTAACTACAATAAATCTAGTCATATTGCAAGATTCTACAAAAATAGGAACAATGGAAGAAGAGGTCCAGTAAACAGAAAACTGGATGAGTAGAAACAAGACAAAGGCAAAAGAAAAATTGATGTGAATGAGATACGGAGTGAAGTGAACAAGACATGGGTAAATAAAGGTACAATAAACAATGGTGATGGGTCCACACTGGAATCTGGTGCTGATAATTCCTTCAGGAATTAAGTCAGGAGTTTTAGCTCAGGGGGAACTGCATTGAACATCAAATTCCCCCAATCAGTAAGTGGGTGCCTAAATCTGGCACAATAAAAGAGGATATTTTGAATTGGTTTAGAACCTTTGAAAGGATTTCCAGAAGAAAAGATGTTGATATGAAAACTTGTAGAGTGATTCATGAAGAACTGTCAAAAATAGAGTAACCGGATAAAGTTAGGGCAACGTATTTATTACAATGCCAAATTAGGTTTTGCAAAAGATAAAAGGTCACTTAGTCACACATTTGAATCACTTTGCATTTGGAGGAAACAAGAAGAAGAGCATTCAAGCTGAAAATCTAGAGACTGAAGCACAAAGAGCGAATTCAACTGACAATTGATCAACCCTAACCCCGCGGAAGAAAAAGGTACTTCTTTGTAAAGATTTGAATCTAAAATTTGTTGAGATGGTTGCTCCTCATGTTGTTGACATTACTGAAAGGCCTCGACTGAAATTTAAGAAGCACCCTCACAAATCAAAATAAGTTGACCCGTTAGTGCTTTTTCAAGTGTTTTGTATGGTGTGCTACATGTTGAAGACATTAGGGTTTATATTCATGCAAACATAGATGAATTTGGAGATTCAAGGTATGTAGACTTGTTTGATAAACAACTCAGGGATGAAAATCATGAACTTAAACCTAAGTATAGGACGCTACAATTGTAACACTTTATTCATATTATGGGGTTTCCAACATTTGATGAGGATGAATGGGTCTGATATGTTTTGAGTCAGATGCATGATGAATTCATTTGGTTGTTAAAACTATTCAAGATTACCAAGGATGCTATCAAAATTGTAACTTGGTTAAACTCAACTGGTGGATTACCCATACTGAAAACCATGAAAAACTAGATAGTGACTAATGCTACCGGTGCTAAGTTTGACAGAAGGGCAATGACCATCAATGATGTTATAGAACCAGATGTCAAATTTGCCTCCATGGTGATTGGGTACAAGATTTACTACTCGAGCGGAGAAAATTCTATTTTCGGAATAGCCATATATGTTGCATACAAGATGCTAAAAGAAAATATTGATTATGACTTATGTGAATTACTACAGAATCAACTGATTGAAAATTTAAATAAAATCAAGAAAGATCATAAAAACACTTTCAAGTATGGTACATTGGTTCTATGTCTATTCTTTTACTTTATGAATGAGGTACCTGGGGTAAAAGGTGTGCACTGGACTAAGGATGAGCTAGTTTCCATTCAGATGAGAGATCATCTTTGCAGCATTAGTGATTCCAAAGCTCAGAAAATTGTAATATGGGGTTACTTCAAGAATTTTCAAAGTATGATCCACTTAAGGGAAAGAATCCCTAAATCAATTGTTAAGAAGTACAGAAATGAAACATGCTTCATGGTTGACACTAATCAGTGTCTAATGGAAGTAGTGGAACCTAGAACTACTTGGATCATGCCCATGGGGTATGAAGTAGATGAAAAATCCTTGAATATGTATGCTCAACATCTTGTAAGAAAGCCTAAAGACACAATGGTTGAAAGATTTGGAACTTATGAGGAGTTGAATTTAAAACTACATACTGATCTCAGAGAACCTAAAACCAATAGGAAAGTAAGAAAAGAAGTTGAGTAGTTGGCTGAAAATCTGGGCCTAACTAAGGAGGTTGTGAGGAAATTCAGACAAAGAACTGAAAAGGCTGAGAAAGAGAAACAAGATAAGAAACAAACAAGTTCTCTGGTGGAAATCTTTTCCACTTCAAGAACTACTAGAAGCTCTACTGCTATCCCTGTTACTCCCAAGACTACAAAATTAGAAGCAAAATCATCTAGAAAAAGGGAGAAAAGGAATAAAACAAAAGCATCCTAGACCTATGAAAGCACAGGAGAAGAAGAAGAAGATACATATTCTGACATTAAAATCAAGAAACTAAAAGCCACAGGCACAAAAGCAGCCAAGATATCCAAGGAGATGCCCTCTGGAAGAAAAAGGGAAAGCAAGAGGCAAAATATAGAGGAATATGTAGAGAAGCCTACATTTTAGTAGATGACATCATTAAATTAGTAACTATGGATGGAAACTTGGCTCCAATGAAAGAATTTTATGATGACTATAGTGATGCTAACAAAAGAGTACTTGAGGAAGCAACAATAAGATATTTGAATATCTACAACAAGGCTCTTATTGAGATATGTTCATTAATACCAAAAAGCCTTGAGAAAATTTTGGAAATGAGAAAAGACAATGCAAAAAGCAAGGATCTTGAGATCTGAGAACAAGTATTAATACAATTATGCCCCCAAATTACTCTGAAGCAAATGAACATGATATTCAAAGAAGCCAAGGATGAGTTCCAAATCAAGAAATGAATGAATAAGCTTATGCTAGGGGAAACAAACAAGATTGTAGAGGAAGCCAAAGAGATTCTTTGATGTGCATTGAAAAGGCATAAACTTCCTATTGTAGAGGAGGTAAATGTAGAGATTGAGTCCTCAAACATGGATGTTGAAGGATTAAAAGGAAATAAGCAACAAACTGAAACTCTAGACTCCTTTGTTCTGGAAGAGGAAGCGCAAAATGAAGAAGAGGAAGTACTAATAGAAGAAGCAAATGTTGGCCATGATCCTCCAAATCCTACTGCAATTGATGACTCTGGAAAGGGCCAAGAGAAAGAAGAAGAAAAGGAGAAAGAGAAGGAAGAGGAAGAGGCAAAGGGAAAAGAAGATCTACTAGAAGGAGATGGTGCTAATGCACCAAAGTAGAATAGTCCAGTTGCTACCACTAACAAAGCACAAGGGGAGGAATTTGAAATAGCAAGTGTGGCAAGAGACACTGTAACTATAGTACAGAGTTTTCTCAATAAGGAGATGCTAGAGTTAGATGAGATGGAACTAATACAAGGACCAATCAATTATGACACTCTCTCTGGATCAAATACTGAAGATATGATCATTCACATAGGCTAAGGCAAGGGAGAAATTACTGAAGTCTCACATAGAAGACAGTGAGTGGATAATCCTAGCATTTGGAGCATTGGAGAAGATCATACCCACATATTAGAAAAATACATTTGATTCTTCTTCTGGTAATTTGAAAAATCTTGTGCATTCTGTAAATACAAATTTTGAGTCCTTTGAGAAGTTAGCTGAAATAAAGGTCCAGAAAGAATTTTTGGATAAGAGGTTTAGTGAACTAAAAGGTCTTATAGATAATGATAGAAAAACACTCAACATTGGTATAAAGAGTATTGAAAATGCTCTTAAGGATGGTGGTGATGTATATAAGTTTTGTTTATCATGGCGCAAAATAGTAGAAGATATTGAGAAAAAGATAAAGGAGCAGGAGAAAAAGATGCTAGACTTATCTCAAAGTTTTGATCCTTTAATAGTATCTCCAGTGAGCCAAGAATGTCAAGTAATTAGCCTGACAAATGAAATAAAGAAACTTATCAAGGAAAAGAAGAATATTATGGAAAGAATGGGTGAGCTCCGAGGACTGATTACCCCTAAGTTGGAAACAATGTTTAATACTTTGTCAGGGGCCCAAACTACTGCCCGGATAAGAGATCCCTTAGGTCAAAGGAAAGTAGAAGCATATACATTTCTGCTAAGTCGACACATTTCAATTTTGGATAGTATGAAGAGAAGTTGGGATGCCGAATTTGTATAGTTAAAGAGTATTTTCACACATATCCTTAATTATATGTAAATATAACATATGGACTGTTTGTACATATGTGGTCATATATATAGAGTTTTTGCATGATTAGTGATTGCAGATCCCACCCTTTGCTATTGATGTCAAAGGAGGAGTGAAGAGCTATGAAAAATGAGGAATCTAGCAAAGGGGGAGCACCAGAAAATAGTGTGAACAACAGTATGAAGCACAAGTAAAGGGGGAGTTATTCCGACACTTAGTCATTTTTCACTAAGTGTTGCCATCAATGCCAAAGGGGGAGATTATCGGCAAGAGACACTGCTTCGCATAATAGGTGTTGTCATTGATGGCAACTAAAACCATTCCACTCATCTACAAAACACAATTTGTTCATGTATTGAGTGCTTCTGGATTAAACTGTGCTGTAGTTTTTTCCTCAATGTTTCAAATCACACTCTATGATTCATCATCAAGAGAAAAAGATGTAAGAGAAGAGAGAACAATTGAGATGCAATTGCAAACCAAGCTCAATAAAAAGAGGGAGAAGGGTGGTGCGGAGCCCAATAGGAGACAAGGGAAAAAATAAAAAAACCTACATAATGGAATAAGAATGCATAACCAAACCTAAACAAGCCAATAAATACAAAAAAGCCAAGAACAAAAGGCAATCCCCCTAAATAGATGAAAATAAAAAGAAATAAAGAATGAACAAGGGGATATAACAACAATTGAATAAGAATACATAAATAAAAATAGGGGGAAAATCAACAAATAAATTCAAGAATATACATAAATAGAAAAATATACATATAAATGCATAAGTTAACAACAATATACATAACTATGTATAATAAAATAAAAGTATATATTTTTGTTTATATATGTATAAATAAGTATCCTAATTGAAATATATATATATATATAAGAAAGAAAAATAGGAAAAAATTAAATCAAAAAATACAAACAAGTAAAGAAAAACAAGAGGGCTAAACTCAAAAATGAATAAAATTAAAAGGAGCAAAAAAAGACAAAGAGCATGCATGTAAGTATGCAAGTGAAAAGGAGGGAGCAAGGAAACTAAAACCAACCATCAGGGGACAGAGCAAAAACAAGGGGGGCGTAGAACAAAACTAATTGTAAAGGAAAGAAAAAAGTGTGGAGGTGAAGGAGCGTGAAAACGGGGTGAGGGGGAGGACGAGAGCTAGGCAGGCTGAAGGAAAAGGGGAGGAAGAAACAAAGGGGAGTAAGAGAAAGCTAGACCCAGGGAGGAACCTTAAGGCGGACAAAAAGGGGCAAGCATGAGAACAAAGAAATACTAGGTGATGGGGGATGACGAGGTAATCTGAAGGAGCCCCTAGGATACGGAAGGCAGAGGTTGGACCAACCAGTGGTGAGGGATAGGGCAGAGCGAGAAGAGGGAGAGAAAGGAAGACCTAGGAGAACGGGATGACCTAGGGGGGCAAATGAAGATGAAGAGGAAAAGAGATCAAGTAGGAGGAAGAGAACGGTTCTTGAGGTGGGTTAGTAAGTGCTGCTAAGAAAAACTTAAACTCCATCCTTCATCTCGGTTGAGGTTAGAAGGGTGATTGCCAATTTCAATGGCCTCTTTGAGTTTCCCTTTGAAGTAGTTGTCTTCCTTGGCCAAAATTTGAGTGTATTGAAGACAAATGTGGTGTTTGGTTTTAGACGAGTGTTCTGCAAGGGCTGATTTAAGAGTCTGTTCATTCCTTATGTCTGCACAATGCTCTTTAATCCTGGTGCTGAAGGAGCAACCTGCCTCCCCAATGTAGGGGGTACCGCACAAGCAAACAACTTTATAGACTTTAGAGTTCAGGAAGAGGTCTATGGGGTCTTTAGGAGATGTGATGCAATTTCTAAGAGTGGAGAAGGGTTTGAAGGCACATTGGAGGCCCTTTATTTGGAGAATTTTAGAAATTTTAACAGAGATGCCTATGATGTAGGGGATAATGGCCACGAGGGTGGTTCTAAGTTGAGCCACTTTAGGCATGGAGAAGGCATGGGATTTGGCTTGTTTAAAAGCTCTTGAGATAAGTTTTATTCTCAACCCATTCAATTTGAAGACTTTGGAGAGGTGGGAAAGCTCAAGGTCGAGGTTGTCCTCATCACAAATTTGATAGGCCCTAGTGGCTAAAGTTTTGAGAACACCAGATTTTTGGATGGGGTGGTGATGAGAAGTGGCATGAAGGTACTGATTAGTGTGGGTGGCTTTTCTGAAGACCTTCCAACCTAAGGAACCATCCGGATTTCTTAAAAGAAAAATATCTAGGAAAGGGAGTTGGTTATTATCCTCTAATTCTTTGGTGAAGGAGATGCTTGAGGCTAAGTTGTTAAGGTGCAAATGGAAATCCTCAAGCTTCTCACGACCATGGGGCCAGCAAATGTTGGTGTCATCAACATAGTGCTTCCAACACTTTGGTTTAAGGGGATAAGAGTTGAGGGCAATTTCTTCAAAATGCTCCATGAAAAGGTTAGCCACAATCGGGGAGAGAGGGGATCCCATGGCAACGCCATCCACTTGTTCATAGATAACCCCTAGGAAGGTGAAGAAAGTGGATCTTAGGCAAAGCTCTACCAAGGAAGCGATTTCATCATTGGTCTTATGCCTAATTAACTCAATGGAGTCGGGGATCGACACCTTAGTGAAGAGGGAGACAATGTCAAAACTGACTAAAAGGTCACTTTCTTCCAACATTTTGCCTTTAATGAAATCAACACAATGGGATGATAGAGTTGGATTAGCCACCTAGAGGGGCTAAAAGATTGGCAAGGTAAGCAACAAGTTTCGAGGTGGGGGAGTCAATAGTGTCAATGATGGGTCAGAGGGGAATACCAATCTTATGGATTTTAGGAATGTTGTAAATGCGCGGGGTGACTTCATTAGAAGGTAACAATCTCTTTTTGGTGTCAATGTCAAAGGAAGAATGAGAAATGGCTCTCTTTACTTTGTTTAGAATATGGGAGAGAGGGTTGCAAGGTAAGATTTTGTAGCTACTCTGGTCAGAAAGAAGGTCTCCCATCTTGGATATGTAGTCTGGCTTGTTCATGATGATAGTGGCATTGCCTTTCTCTGCCTTAACTATGACGAGGTCATTGTTGCTCGTTGAGTTTTTGAAGGCATGAAGTTCAAATTTAGGGATGTTGCACTTGGGAGGTTTCACATGTCTAAGGGCCATGGCACAATCTTGACGGATTTCCTTGGCACAATCCTTTGGAAGAGAACGGATGGCATTTTCAATATCAATGAGAAAATTTGAAGTAGGGATAAGATGAGGAGTGATCACAAAGCCAAGGCCTCTTTTTAAGAAATTGAATGCTAGGGGGTCTAAGTAGGCATTGGAAAGGTTGAAGACCAATTTATTTTCCCAATCTTGAATGCAGTCATGGGTTGGGTACAGTCTCAAAAGATGGGAAAGGGAAGAGGAGAGGGTAAAAGGGTTGGAGGAAAGGGGATAAACAAGAGGTGGGTTACCACGGTCAGTGGGGGGTGATAAAGATGAAGGGAGGGATCCACATGTACCCAGCAAGGATGATGACCCACTTGGGAGGAGAGAAGGTGGGTCGTGGTAGTTGGTGTTGAATGGAGAAGTCAGCATGGGCTTTAGAGAGAGGCACGTGTCAAGCAAGGGATACATGGAGAAAGTCATAGATTAGTTGGGAGGGACTCGAGGAGGATCAAGCTGTGGTGTCGATATCATATCACTATAAATGAAAAGTTGACTACCAGATGGAAAACACTCAGAATTGGATCCGGAGGAGATCATACCTAGGGATCCATGAAGAATACCGTTGGATTGCTGTTGTTTCTGAAGTTGGTCATTGCAGAGGCTGTTGGAACCTGGAGACTGCTTGACCGTCGACCGAGAGGACGACTCTACTAGGGCAGTGTTTAGTGGAGGCTTCGAGCATGTTTTGTTGAGGCATGGTGAAGAGTGGGTTGAGGTCGAGGGTCGGCACTAGGATGAGGGTGACAAACATGATACGGGGCAAGTAAAAAAAGTGCAGGAAGGGTGTACTAAAACTACCTAGGATGGAGGAGAGACCGTCAGTGAAGGAAAGTCCACCTTGCAATCTCTAGACGTGGGTAAGCTATCAATGTTACAGGAAGGAAAAAGCAGGTAAGAAATGGCCTGGCGAGAAAGAGGAGTGCAGGTTGAGGAGACCAACTAAGGAGTTGATTGAGATGCAACGCTAATGCCAAAATCTGGCATGGGGGATTGTTGGAGAGAGGAGTGTGTGTTGAGGAACCCTTCGGTAGGTACAATGGACTAAAAGGGAGGTGACAGCCGACCATGAGAGACATCGCTCTGGCAATTAATATGATAAGAAGGTAGCCTATGAGAGAGGGCATACTGAGGCTTAGACATAGGGCATCCTCTATAGACTAGACCAGAAAACTTTTTCTTTTCTCTCCTCTCGCATTCTTCTTTGTGCCTAGATGCTATAACATGTGAGGTGTAATCTAAGAGAATCCACAACTCTGGATGAAGAGATGATGCCAGCTGAAGGTGCAGATGGAACAACCTAGAGGACAACAAGTTTATGGACAACCTGGTAGATTTAATGACCGATCTCCATAGTGAGAAGCTAGCTCATAGAAAAATGTGCTTGGTGTTGTGGTTCTAGAGATGGTGGAAGATCTTGATGAAGGACGGAATCACACACTGATCATGACATCTTTTTAGAAAGGCTAGGTCTACAATTTTCTTTGCTAGCTTGATTCTTAGCTTCTCAAACTATTTAGATTTGAAACATAATTCCCTCCCATGAAGGGTATTGATGGAAACCATTAATTTTCCACAGTCCATGATATTGTATTGAGTGCTTCTGGATTAAATTGTGCTAGAGTTTTTTCCTCAACGTTTCAAATCACACTCCGTGATTCATCATCAAGAGAAAAAGATGTAAGATAAGAGAGAACAATTGAGAAGCATGGTGCAAATCCCAATAGGAGACAAGGGGAAAAAAAAACCTACATAATGGAATAAGAATGCATAACCAAACGTAAACAAGCCAATAAATAAAAAAAAGCCAAGAAAAAAAGGTAATCCCCCTAAATAGATGAAAATAAAAAGAAATAAAGAATGAACAAGGGGATATAACAACAATTGAATGAGAATACATAAATAAAAATTGGGGGGAAAATCAACAAATAAATTCAAGAATATACATAAATAGAAAAATATACATATAAATGCATAAGTTAACAACAATATACACAAATATGTATAATTAAATAAAAGTATATATTTTTGTTTATATATGTATAAATAAGTATCTTAATTGATATATATATATATATAAGAAAGCAAAATCTAAAAAAATAAAGTCAAAAAATACAACCAGGTAAAGAAAAACAAGAAAGCTAAACTCAAAAATGAAAATAAATCATTCGTCAACCTTTCCAATGCCTACTTAGACCCCCTAGCATTCAATTTCTTAAAAGAGTCCTTGGCTTTACAATCACTCCTCACCTTATCCCTATTTCAAAATTTCTCATTGATATTGAAAATGCCATCCATTCTCTTCCGAAGGATTGTGCTGAGGAAATTCGTCAAGATTGTGCCATGGCCCTTAGACATGTGAAACCTCCCAAGTGCAACATCCCTAAATCTAAACTTCATGCCTTCAAAAACTTAACGAGCAACAATGACCATGTCATAGTTAAGGCAGACAAAGGCAATGCCACTGTCATCATGAACAAGCCAGACTACATATCCAAGATGAGAGACCTTCTTTCTGACTAGAGTAGATATAAAATCTTACCCCGCAACCCTGTCTCCCATATTCTAAACAAAGTAAATGGAGCCATTTAAAGTTCTTCCTTTGATGTTGACACCAAAAAGAGATTGTTACCTTCTAAGGAAGTCACCCCGTGGATTTACGGAGTTCCTAAAATCCATAAGATGGGTATCCCCCTCAGGCCCATCAGTGACACTATTGACTCCCCCACCTCCAAACTTTCTACTTACCTTGCCAAGCTTTTAGCCCCTCTAGGTGGCCAATCTAACTCTTTCATAAAAAACTCTTCCCATTTTCTTGATTTCATTAAAGACAAAATGTTGGAAGAAAGTGACCTTTTGGTTAGTTTTGATGTTGTCTCCTTCTTCACTAAGGTGTCGATCCCCGAATCCATTGAGTTAATTAGGCATAAGACCAATGATGAAATCACTTCCTTCGTAGATCTTTGCTTAAGATCCACTTTCTTCACCTTCCAAGTGGTTATCTACAAACAAGTGGATGGTATTGCCATTGGGTCCCCTCTCTCCCCGATTGTGGCTAACCTTTTCATGGACCATTTAGAAGAAATTGCCCTCAACTCTTATCCCCTCAAACCAAAGTGGTGGAAGCGCTATGTCGATCACACCAACATTTGCTGGCTCCATGGTCGTGAGAAGCTTGAGGATTTCCATTTGCACCTTAACAACTTAGCCCCAAGCATCTCCTTCACCAAAGACTTAGAGGATAATAACCAACTCCCTTTCCTGGATATTTTGCTTTTAAGAAAACCAGATGGTTCCTTAGGCTAAAAGGTCTTCAGAAAAGCCACCCACACTAATTAGTACCTTCATGCCACTTCTCATCACCACCCCAGCCAAAACTCTGGTGTTCTCAAAACTTTGGCCACTAGGGCCTATCGAATTTGTGATGAGGACAACCTTGACCTTGAGCTTTCCCACCTCTCGAAAGTCTTCAAATTGAATGGGTTTAGAACCAAACTTATCCCAAGAGCTTTCAAACTAGCCAAATCTCATGCCTTCTCCATGCCTAAAGTGGCTCAACTTAGAACCACCCCTGTGACCACTATCCCCTACATCGAAGGCATCTCTGACAAAATTTCTAAAATTCTCAAAAAAATGGGCCTTCAATGTGCCTTCAAACCCTTCTCCACTCTCAAAAACTGGATCCCATCTCCTAAAGATCCCATAGACCTCTTCTTCAACTCTGAAGTCTATAAAGTTGTTTGCTCATGCGGTACCCCCTACATTGGGGAGACAGGTCGCTCCTTCAAAACCAAGATTCAAGAGCATTGTGTAGACATAAGGCATGAACGGACTCTTAAATTAGCCCTTGCGGAACACTCCTCTAAAACCAAACACCACATTTGTCTTGAAGACACTCAAATTTTGGCCAAGGAAGACAACTACATCAAAAGGAAACTTAAAGAGGCCATTGAAATTGGCAATCACCCTTCTAACCTCAACCAAGATGAAGGATGGAGTTTAAGTTTTTCTTGGCAGCCCTTACTAACCCGCCTCAAGAACCGTTCTCTTCCACCTGCTTGATCTCTTTTCCACTTCGTCTTCATTTACCTCCTCTAGGTCATCCTATTTTTCTATGTCTTCCTTTCTCTCCCTCTCCCCCCTCTCCCCTATCCCTCACCACTAGTTGGTCCAACCTCCACCTTCTATATCCTAGGTGCTCCTTCAGGTTACCTCATCATCCCCCATTGCCTGGTCTTTCTCTTTTCTCATGCTTGCTCCTTTTTGTCCTCCTTAAGGTTCCTCCCTGGGTCTAGCTTTCTCTTACTCCCCTTTGTTTCTTCCTCCCCTTTTCCTTTAGCCTGCCTAGCTCTCATCCTCCCCCCCACCCTGTTTTCACACCCCTTCACCTCCACACTTTTTTCCTTCCTTTACAATTAGTTTTGTTCTATGCCCCCCTTGTTTTTGCTCCATCCCCTGATGGTTGGTTTTAGTTTCCTTGTCCCCTCCTTTTCGCATGCATACTTATATGCATGCTCTTTCTCTTTCATTTTTTGATATTGACCTATGTTTTTGTGTGTGGTTTTGTATGTCCGCTATGGATTTGTGTGTGTGTGGGCATATGCCCTCTTTTACGTTCATTAAGGTTTAGCCTCTATGGTGCTTTTACATATATATTAGTTATTTATGTATACATGTGCATTCTTACACATATTCATAAGAACACATATACATACATGAATAATCAAATATATACATATATATATCATCAATCTTACATTTCTTGTTTCTCTTTGTCTTTTTTATTTAAATTCTCTTCTCCATGAGTTTTTTTTTTTTTTGCTCCTTTTAATTTTATTCATTTTTGAGTTTACCCCTCTTGTTTTTCTTTACTTCATTGTATTTTTTGACTTAATTTTTTCAGATTTTTCTTTCTTATATATATATATATATATATATATATATATATATATATATATATATATTTCAATTAGGATACTTATTTATACATATATAAACAAAAATATATACTTTTATTTTATTATACATATTTATGTATATTGTTATTTTATTTTTTTATTCATAATAGAGATTTTATATTGAAATTTCTGGCAAAGGAATACAGAGTTTACCGCCTATCCATGACTGGCAAAATGGACCATACAGCAGCCCAAAATAGACTAGGGGGCAATATCTATGACCACGCAGGGTCACCCCAATAACTATTAACTATGAATATAAGCCTTCTTATAACTATAAAACCTTGCTTCAACTATACAAAAGGAAGCGAAGGGGCCATCCATAGCTAATTACTATATTTAGACAGCGTCCTACTGAAGCTTTCAACCCAGTCGAGCCCGTCCACTGTCACCATGCCAAGAGATTTTTTGATGTAATCCACTGCTATCTTTGCCTATTCCTTCATCATCACCAACTCAATACCTTTGGTGTCCAATATGAATGGGAACAATTTGATGACCTCACTAGGATCTGTGAGCAGAGGCCAATCTCTTGGCCGAGGGATGCCAACGCCTAACCTGGCAACCTGCAGGGAGAATTCTAGATCCCCTAAATGTTCAGAGTTAAAGATTCCTTTCATAATCATCACTGCCTTTGCTTTATCCAACCCAATTTCAAGAAGCATGGCCAGCACCCGGGAGGAGATATCTGTATCCACCCTATACCTTTCACTATTGTCCATGAAGGCTTTCCCTAGGAGCATTTTCTTAGCCCCGACCATCAGTTCGTCTGAGCGGTAGAGCATTCTCTGCAACCTAAGATCGGTGACAACCCCGAGGAAAGCCATTTGTCTTTTTTTACTGGTAAGCCTAACTGGGGTGTCCATTCCCCCACAACGAATGGCTTCTACAGAGATTATGACTACGAAATGCGAAGGCATTTGACTGCTTGTGAAGGGAGAAAATGAGAAGAGGTTGCTACCTCCACAGACTACTTATCAAGAGGCCTGTCAAAGCTTCTTAAAATCTAGCTAGACTCCTAGCTCATGCCAAATCTAACACTTACCTTAATAAATGCAACATCCCTTCCACTCGTGCCTTCTTTCTGCATCTGCGAACCATCATTACCACCTTCTCTGTCTCGACCTTGCCACCCATCATGGGGTGGCAAGGCTCCCTCCCAACCACCCACACATACCTCTCTTAAGATGAACCAAGTTATTGAGTGTGAAAGCTCTCTCTGATAAACAATCCATCTGTCCCGAGATTAGATAGCCTATCTGCATCTTGATTTCCTTCTCTCAATATATGATTGAACGTTACTTTCTCAAATCCTTCCAATAAAGAGAGGGCCTGATCCAGCTTATCTTGTAGTTTCCAGTTTACTAGTTTCTTGGTTCTAAGATCATTGATGATAATCATAGAATCACCTTCAATTTCTAAGTTTCTAATCTCCATCTCCCTACCCAACCGAAGACCAAGAATTAAAGCCTACATTTCTACCTCATTGTTAGTTACGATTCTGAGGGGAGCAGCTAGTTTACCCACTGTTATCCTAGCTGAGTTCCTAATAATGCATCCTACTCCAGACTGTCCTAGATTATCCCACGAAGCTCCATCAAAATTGAGCTTCAACCAACCTACCTCAGGTGGGGTCCAACTCACCTTTCTCCTAGCTTCCTTAGTTCTGCAACCGCCTACTCCCACCTGGGGGATAGGTAATAGTCCCTTCCAACATTTCATCATCTCTGCATCCCACCTTGTGAGAATAAGATGGGCAGGATCTCTATTTGTTAATCTTGAGTTTACTACTTCTACTATGCTTGATTCAATTTTTCTAAGAAGCGAAACCCAAGGCATTTCTTTCTCCTGGAATATTCTTCTATTACATTCTTTCCAAATCTCCCATACCAAAATAGATGGAGCTACAATCCACAAGCCACCAAACATTGTTTTCTGAAGCAAGAGGGGCCAGGCGATCAACTAGTCCCTAAGATCTTTCGAAAGAGCTAAACTCCAACGAAACTTATTACATAGCCACTGCCATCCCCTAATTGAAAAGGGGCAATGCAGGAATAGGTGATCTCCATCTTCTTCAGCTTCTCTACAGAGCACACACCTTGAGGGACCCTCAAAGCCCATCCTTCTAAGCCTATCAGCTATTAATGCCTTACCTTGGGCTGCCACCCACATGAAGACTCCTACCTTAGGTAAGCATTGTTTATTCCAACAAAGCCTTGTTCGAATCAAACCTGGAGGATCATTTAATCCAGCGAGAGCTTTGTAACCTTCCTTAATTGAATACTCCCCTAATTTTGATGCATTCCACTTTAGCCTATCCTTACCCCTTCTAAAACAGATGCTTCTTCTGGCCATATCCTCTTCATACTTATCTGTCAGCCCTGGATCCAACCCCAATCCCCTCACACTTCTCCAAAATGGAGGATCTTGAGTTGTTGATGCAAAGGAGAGATAACTGGAAACTTTATCTCCCCATTCCTGTTTTGTGATTTTCATTATAGGAGCTAGATCCGCACTTCTCTTTAAGGCCTGATATCCCTCCCAGGAATCCTCCTAGAACCTTGCTTCCTTACCTTCCTTGACCTCCCAGGTAAGGTACTTGGAGATTAAGTCCCTGCTCTTGATGATGAAGTTCTAGATCCTGGATCCAGCTGGAAGAAGTCTAGTAGTGAAGATACTATAATCTCTACTATCTAGGTATTTATTTTCTAATAATCTTACCCATTTGAGATTTGGCCTATCATGCATCATCCAAACCAACTTCATGCCAAGAGCCTGATTCTGCCTAAGAAGATCCTTAACCCCAGCCCCATCCTTTTCCTTCTGCTCACAAACTGTCTTCCACTTCACAAGTGGGAATTTGAACTGCTCCATCGAGCCTTTCTAGAAAAAATTCCTCATCAGCTGGGTTAATTCGTTATATATTTTACTGGCCAAAGGAAAGAAAGACATCAAATAGATAGGCATGGCTACTAGGATTGCCTTGATAAGTGTTAATCTCCCTGCCCATGACAGCCATTTACTCTTACAAGATTCTAATCTGGACTTGACCTTTCCTAGTAGGGAATCCCAAGAGTTGCCAGGGTGAATCCCTTTTACCAGGGGACGCCCAAGATATTTACAAGGTAGTGTTCCTCTACCGAAAGACATAATCCTTAAAATATTTTCTTCCCTCCTAGGGGGGGTGTTGAAAAAAATACCTCTAATTTCTCTTTACTAACCTCTTGTCTTGAGGCTCTCGAATACAAGTCTAAAATTCTATTAAACCTTAAAGCTTCTCCTTCCTGAGCCATCCCAAAAAGTAGAGTGTCATCCGCAAATTGCTGATGAGAAAATCTTGGCATATTAATTGTAATTTGGATACCTATAATATGCCCCTCCTGACACGAATTTGTAATAAATCTACCCAAGGCATCAGCCATGATAATAAAGAGGAAGGGAGAAATGGGATCTCCCTGCCTTAGCCCTCTTGAGATATTAGAATCCCACTAGAGAACTATTAAGGAGGACTGAAACTCTAGGACTCAAGATCCATTCAAACACCCAATTTAGCCACTCTTGCTGGAACCCAAAGGCCTCTAAGATTTTAAAAATGAATCTCCAGTTGACTTTATCATAAGCCTTCCAAATATCCAATTTGACCAACATGGAGGGGAACTTGTTTTTAAGAACTGAGTGAATGGCCTCTTGGGCTATTATAACTCCATCCAAAATGAATCTTTCTAGGATGAATCTAGTTTGTTCCTCCGCTATGATAACTGGAGGAATCCTTTTCAATCTATTTGCCACTGCTTTAGCCAAAATTCTATAAACTACATTGCACAAGGAGATTGGTCTGAAATCTTCAAAAGATTCAGGCTTAGCTTTCTTAGGTATTAATGCTAGAAAAGTATTACTGATTTCCTTCAGAACCTTTCCGTCTCTCCTAGACTCCTCATAGGCCACTATTAGATCCTTGCCCACAATGCTCCAACATTTCTGAAAGAAAGCTGCTGGGAACCCATCGGGTCCCGGGGCCTTATCTAGAGCTAATTGAAAAAGGGCTTCTTTGATTTCCTCCTCTGTGAAACTTCTTGTCAACATAAGATTCTGATCCTCTGAAACCAACCTTGGGATGACTCTTAGGAATTCCTATTGAGCTCGAAGGTCTGAACCTGTTCCTTCATTTAAGAGATCTTGAAAATAATCAATCACTGCTTGTTCAATTTCTGATGGAATCTCAGTGATCCTTCCCTCTTTATTCTTTATTACTGATATTCTATTGACCTCTCTTTGGATTTTAGTAGAATTGTGGAAGAACTTAGTGTTTGTATCCCCAGCTTTCAATCACACCTCTCGAGATTTCTGCCTCCAGTACACTTCTTCTTTAGCCAAAATATCCTCTAACTTTCCCATTAGTTCTTTTTCCTTGTTATAAGACTCATTATCCATTCCTTCTCTTGAGACCTTTTCATTAAGAAGCTATATCTCGATCTCTATTTGCTTCTTGGTTTCAAAAATATTCTTGAAATGGTCTTTATTCCACTGTCTTAAATTTACTTTGATGAGTTTTAGTTTGGTAACAATATTAAATAAACCAACTCCCCCAGGATTACAACTTTTCCACCAATCTTCTATCAATGCCAAAAAGGAATGATCCTTGAACCACATATTTTCAAATTTGAACAAGCATTTTACTAGTTTCCTTTCACCCTATATTTCAAGACTAATTAGGAAATGGTCTGAACCTGATTCCAAGATAATCTTGTTGTCTAGACTGAAAGGGAAATTATTTAGATCCCCTTTCACAAAAAACCTGTCCAGTTTTTCTACTATATTGCAAAATCCCAACCTTCTATTATTCCAAGTAAAGTTTCCGTTGCCCATCTAGATCTCAATCAGAGCATTCTTGTCCACAAAGTCCTCAAAATCTTTCTGCAATTGAAGTTTCCTACCCACCCCTCCCAACTTATCTTCTGCTCTCAAAATGGCATTGAAATCTCCCTCCAAGATAATGAAATCTAAAGCTCTAATGTCACATACAAAATCTAGTTCCACCCATAACTCCTTTTTCTAGATTTGGGAATTAGGACCATAGACATTAACCAAGAGAAATCTCAAGCTTGAGGCCAAACTCCTAACCTTACTGGCTATCCATCCATTGCTAGAACCTACTTCTTCCAAAAGAACAAACTAAGGTTGCCAGAGGGTCATTAATCCTCTGGAAGGACCTCTAGAATTTACTTTACTCATCTTCCACTGACTGAAATTTTTTGCAAAGACTTGGTTATCACTTTCCTCTAGTTTGGTTTCCTAAACCATACAAATATTTGGTTGAAGAGTCTTCATCTTATGCCTTAGAAGACACTTCTTGTTAGGGGCATTCATGCCCCTAACATTCCAAGACAAAATTCTCATTGCTGTTCAGGAAGGGGACCCCCCTTCCCTACTTTCAATAGATCCATTAATTTTAGTTGGCCGCTTGCCTCCCCATCCCACTTCAATTTCTCCTTGTTAGGGATCTGACCTCTTGACTTATGATCTCCACAGTCTGGAGAGGTCTTTTCAGAATCTTTTAGCCCAATCCCTAGAGTTTCCAAAGGTCTATAGTCCTTGACCTCTTCCAGAGGTTTAATGGCCAAAGAATTGGCTTCATCTTCAAACCCAAAGATTTCCAATCCTTTCTCTTTATTCATCACCCAGTTGTCTTCCAATGCATCTTCCACCGATCTTAAAGAGCTCTCTTTGACGGCCCTAGCAAGTTGAACTAACTCACTTCCTACCTCAATTAGAGAGTCAAAGTCTTCCTTTTGCATGCTGGGCTTAATCGCCTCTATAGTTTCTGTAATCTTGTTATTGATATTTTGAGAAAATTTTGCAAATTCCTCCATCTCAAGAAGAAAGCCACCCCCTTCTTCCAATACCACATCACCTTTCCCAATAATATTTTTCTTGCAATCTACTTTCCTATCCCCCTCACCAAGCATCTCTACCTCCTTCTAACTCAGGAGTTGCTCTAACTAAAAACTGTCCTCCTCATCCCTATCACCTTTTCGCTTTGTCGCTCCCTGACCTAGATCTTTCCCTAGAGCTTCTCCTTGTCCCAAAACTTTACCTGAAAACTTAGCTTGATCCAACTCCCAATCTCTCCATCCTACCGTGTTTACCCAAACTCCTTCTGGCTTGGGTTCAAAGATTAGGGGTTGGCTCAAAGTACCCCAATCTATGAAAATCTTGATATTTCTCCATCGCTGCTCTGGGAAATGCTTTTCAATGCAGATTCTAACATATGATCCTTCTTCCATGGGATCCTTCCATTCCTCTGCATAGATGAATTTCCCCAAGTAGTTTCCAATTTCTTCATATTGTTGTATATTGTTGTTAACTTATGCATTTATATGTATATTTTTCTATTTATGTATATTCTTGAATTTATTTGTCGATTTCCCCCCCATTTTTATTTATGTATTCTTATTCAATTGTTGTTATATCCCCTTGTTCATTCTTTATTTCTTTTTATTGGTGCAGGAGCACCTACCTGACAGCTGGCCTCCATGAGGTAGTTAGTTTGTTTTGAGTCTTGTTAATGTTTCCAAGAAGGTCTGATAAGACCAATGCATGTAATAAGGTCATGTTGACCATACTTTGCTATTTTTAGCTAGTTTGTTAAGACAGCTGTTATGCTGTAGGTCCGGTTGGATCTCCCAGCCGCCTGGAGAGATTTCCTAGCCGCTTGAAGTCGGGTCAGTAGTACTCGCAAGAGATCCTATTTATGCATGAGGATCGGTTGGTTTTAGATCATCGAGCTAGGTTGCACAGAGTGAGACAGAGAGAGAGACTGAACATTGTATTTACATCTTTTGAAATCAATAAAGATCCTGTTTGTGTTCATTTTTTGTTTGATCTCCATTGTGAAATCGATTTGCTGTTTTGGTGGTTACATGGATTCACTGATCCATTCCATCGATTGATTCGTCGAATCGGTGGAATGGCCATGTACAGTAGGTTAGGATTTAGGTTGCAATTTCTATTTGTTTGCATACAGGTGCGCAGGATCGCAGTCGAGAGGTGTTGAGGACCCTAGCATGGGTATGTGCTAGGTCGTGCTGGTTGTTAGAGTTTGGAAGATCACCTTGAAAGTGGATCGGGTCATCCTAGGAGGTTCGGCGGATCAAAAATTCGCTAAGGTTGGAAAATCCTTCGCAACGGCATCATTAGGATATTTCTATGTATATCCTGCAGTTGCTTCAGGTGTCATCCGAGTAAGCGGAGATGAGCATGATGCAGTCGGTTGCATAAAGTGAATGTGCATTGGGGTGATCATCATCAGGTGTTGCCGAGGAGGAGCGTATCGGCATAAGGTAGAAGATTAGGTTGATAAAACCTTCGCGGGCCGATAATGTTAAGTTTGGCCAATAGCAAGATATTAAAGGAACTGCATGTGACGTCATCGTCATCAGGATATTCATCATCAGGATATCAGACATCAGGATATTGAAGGAGCTGCATGTGACGTCATCGTCATCAGGATAATCGTCATCAGGATATCGGGGTGACGTAAGCATCGAAGGAAGGGTGCATAAGGGTTGTCATCATCAGGATATATGGGAGAAACCGGATGTTCTATATCCTGCTGATGAACATGATGTTGAACATCATGATGATGAAGATAGAGGTTGGCGGTAAGATGAACAGTGAACATCAGGAGGATGTTTGTGCTTGCCGAATATGATGATGCTGTCGATAGTTGGATATGATGATGCTGCTGACATGTGAATGGTCGAAGGTTTGTCTGCAGGAGGATATCGGTCGGCAAGAGAGTAAATATGATGATGATGATGAAGGGTTGCAGACATCCATGCTGTATGTCAGGGTTTTAGTGTGGATGTCTCTGCATCATAGTGGTATCAGAGCTCAGCAAAAGGTCTGGGCTGTTGTGTGTTGATTCTGTCACCGAAAGGGCAGAGGTAGAGTTGATTCTATCACCGAAAGGACAAAGGTAGAGGAGTGAGAGGTTGACAAAATGCCTCCGAAAGGTAGTGGTACTGCAAGGGAATTGCAGGAGATGAAGGAAAAACATGCCAGAGAGATGAGGAAGATGAAGGAGCTTGCTGAAGCACTTCAAGCCAGGCTTGTAGCCCTAGAAAAGAACAAAAAGAGGGAAGTGGAAGACAGTGAATCTGAAGAAGATGAAGATGCTGTTGAAGAGTATGAAGAGGTAGCTGAAGATCTGGATGCTGAAGACCAGAGATTTGCAAAACTGTTAAAAGCAGTGCAGAGTGATAAACCTAAGGTAAAGGTTGATGTTGCCAAGTATAATGGAAGTTTGAATGAAGATGAGTTACTGGATTGGATTGCTGCACTTGATAATCACTTTGAATGTGAAGATGTTGCTGAGGATCAGAAGGTAAAGATTGCAAAGACCAAGTTAGGAGGTCATGCTTTGGTTTGGTGGGATTATGTACAATCCGAGAGAAGGAAACAAGGGAAGTCAAAGATCACTTCATGGGATAAGATGGTAGCAAGGATCAAAGGTAAATTCTTGCCTAAGGAGTATGAAATTCAGATGTTTAAGAAGCTGCAATTTTTAAGGCAGAAGGAAATGGATGTGAAGGCATATACTGAGGAATTTTATAAGTTGAGTATGAGATCTGGTCATCATGAGAATGAGGTAGAAAAGGTGGCTAGGTACTTGGCTGGTTTGAGATTGAACATACAGGATGAGTTAGTTTTAGGTAACCCTAAGAGTGTGGAGGATTGTTACCAAATGGCAATCAGGATTGAAGAAAAGATGAATAGAGGACAAGATAAGTCCATGAGAGGAAGAGGCAACAATATGAGGGGAAGAGGAGCAGCCCCTACAACAAGGCAAACCAATGAGGGTCAAGAAGACACTGGTAAAGGACAGGGACAGTCTGATTTCAGAGGTGGATGGAAAGGTAATAGAGGCAGATTTGGAGGTGGTATAGGTTCTACTACATTTTCAGGAAAATGTTACACCTGTGGTGAGTTTGGTCATCCATTTTTCAAATGTCCAAAAAGCAAAGGTTCATCATCCAGAAATGATAGAACAAATGACAAGAGAGTACAACTTGTGCAAGAAGAGAAAGTAGAGCAAAGTGTGCAAAGTTCAAACACTTATCAAGGAGATAGAGTTCCTGACAATTATGCATATCCTGAGGAGGGAGAAGCATTGATGCTAAGGAGAATTAGTTTGCAGGCATCAAAGGATATGATGCAAAGAAGAGCTCTTTTCAAGACCACATGCAAGAGCAAAGGTAAAGTGTGTAAGGTTGTCATTGATACTGGTTCAACAGACAACATGATATCTCAGGAAATGGTGGATAAACTGAATTTGGAAAGGATTCCACACCATCACCCTTACAAGGCATCTTGGGTGAGTGATAGTCAATCACTTTTTGTCTATGAACAGGCATATGTGGATTTTCAGATTGGAGCATATCATGATAGAGTTTTGTGTGACATTTTGCCCATGGAATGTTGTCACCTACTGTTGGGTAGACCATGGCAATTTGATAGAAGGGTACTGTATGATGGGTATGCTAATACCTATACCATCAAGAAAGATGGGAAAACTATTATGTTGATGCCATTACAGGAAGCAGCTGCAGCACAGGGGGCAGCCAAAATCATTTAGTGGGAAAGAAGGAATTGGTGCAGATGCCTATAGGAGCAGGCATAAAGGCAGTTGAGGATACTGCAGGGAAAGAAGTTGTTAAGGACAACAGGTTGAAGAAAGTTTTAGTTTTGACTGACAGAGGTCAGCAGTAGGTTCAGAAGCAGGTTTGCAAACAGCAACCAGTTGAGAGGAATGACAAGGATGTTGTCATAGTTGGGACTATTGTTTGTCCTATAAAGATTGAAAGAAAGACAGAGTTGAACATTGTAGAAGTTCAAGAGGCAGTTCAGATAGAGGTTCTGGTCAGACAACCTGACAAACACAAGGTATGTGAGAGAAGGGCCTACATTGACAGGCATGAGGATTTACTTGCCAGAAAGCAAGTTACAGTTCAGAAGTCTTGGAGCAGCCAAGAGCCAGCAGAGGACAAAGCTGGAACAGGTCAGAACACTGACATGACAAAGTGTAAAGGTGGAGGACTTCCACAACTAAACTCATGGGACATGAGTTCTTTTCTGTTGGGGAGTATGGTGTAGGAGCACCTACCTGACAGCTAGCCTCCATGAGGCAGTTAGTTTGTTTTGAGTCTTGTTAATGTTTCCAAGAAGGTCTGATAAGACCAATGCATGTAATAAGGTCATGTTGACCATACTTTGCTATTTTTAGCTAGTTTGTTAAGACAACTGTTATGCTGTAGGTCCGGTTGGATCTCCCAGCCACCTGGAGAGATTTCCCAGCCGCTTGGAGTCAGGTCAGTAGTACTCACAAGAGATCCTATTTATGCATGAGGATCGGTTGGTTTTAGATCATCGAGCTAGGTTGCACAGAGTGAGACAGAGAGAGAGACTGAACATTGTATTTACATCTTTTGAAATCAATAAAGATCCTGTTTGTGTTCATTTTCTGTTTGATCTCCATTGTGAAATCGATTTGCTGTTTTGATGGTTACATGGATTCACTGATCCATGCCACCAGTTGATTCGTCGAATCGGTGGAATGGCCATGTACAGTAGGTTAGGATTTAGGTTGCAATTTCTGTTTGTTTGCATGCAGGTGCGCAGGATCGCAGTCGAGAGGTGTTGAGGACCCTAGCATGGGTATGTGCTAGGTCGTGCTGGTTGTTAGAGTTTGGAAGATCACCCTGAAAGTGGATCGGGTCATCCCAGGAGGTTCAGCGGATCAAAAATTCGCTAAGGTTGGAAAATCCTTCGCAACGGCATCATCAGGATATTTCTGTGTATATCCTGTAGTTGCTTCAGGCGTCATCCGAGTAAGCGGAGATGAGCATGATGCAGTCGGTTGCATAAAGTGAATGTGCATTGGGGTGATCATCATCAGGTGTTGCCGAGGAGGAGCGTATCGGCATAAGGTACAAGATCGGGTTGATAAAACCTTCGCGGGTCGATAATGTTAAGTTTGGCCAACAACAGGATATTGAAGGAACTGCATGTGACGTCATCGTCATCAGGATATTCATCATCAGGATATCAGACATCAGGATATTGAAGGAGCTGCATGTGACGTCATCGTCATCAGGATAATCGTCATCAGGATATCGGGGTGACGTAAGCATCGAAGGAAGGGTGCATAAGGGTTGTCATCATCAGGATATATGGGAGGAACCGGATGTTCTATATCCTGCTGATGAACATGATGTTGAACATCATGATGATGAAGATAGAGGTTGGCAGTAAGATGAACAGTGAACATCAGGAGGATGTTTGTGCTTGCCGAATATGATGATGCTGCCGATAGTCGGATATGATGATGCTGCTGACATGCGAATGGTCGAAGGTTTGTCTGCAGGAGGATATCGGTCGGTGAGAGAGTAAATATGATGATGATGATGAAGGGTTGCGGACATCCATGCTGTATGTCAGGGTTTTAGTGTAGATGTCTCTGCATCATTTATTTTCATCTATTTAGGGGGATTGCCTTTTGTTCTTGGCTTTTTTGTATTTATTGGCTTGTTTAGGTTTGGTTATGCAATCTTATTCCATTATGTAGGTTTTCTTCTTTTTTCCCCTTATCTCCTATTGGGATCTGCACCACCCTTCTCCCTCTTTTTATTGAGCTTGGTCTACAATTACATCTCAATTGTTCTCTCTTCTCTTACATCTTTTTCTACTGCTAATGAATCATGGAGTGTGATTCAAAACATTGAGGAAAAAATGCCAGCACAGTTTAATCCAGAAGCACTCAATACAATATCATGGACTGTGGAAAATTAATTGTTTCCATCAATACCCTTCATGGGAGGGAATTATGTTTCAAATCTAAATAGTTAGAGAAGCTCAAAATCAAGCTAGCAAAGAAAATTATAGACCTATCCTTTCTAAAAAGATGTCATGATCAGTGTGTGATTTCGTCCTTCATCAAGATCTGCCACTATCTCTGGAACCACAACACCAAGCACATTTTTCTACGAGCTAGCCTCTCACTACTGAGATCAGTCATTAAATCTACCAGGTTTTCCATAAACTTGTTGTCTTCCAAGTTGTTCCATCTGCACCTTGAGCTGGCATCATCTCTTCATCTAGACTTATGGATTCTCTTGGATTGCACCTCACATGTTAGAGCATCTGGACACAAAGAAGAATGTGAGAGGAGACAAAATAAAAAAGTTTTCTGGTCTGGTCCATAGAGGATGCCTTGCGTCTAAGCCTCAGCATGCCCTCTCTCATAGGCTGCCTTCTTATCAAATTATTTGCTAGAACGATGTCTCTCATGGTCGGCTGTCATCTCCGTTTCAGTCCATTGTACCTACGAAAGGGTTCCTTAACACATACTCCTCTCTCCAACAATCCTCCGTGCCAGATTTTGGCATTAGTGTTGCGTCTCAATCAACTCCTTAGTTGGTCTCGTCAACCCGCACTCCTCCGTCTTGCCAGGCCATTTCTAACCTACTTTCTCCTTCCCATAATGTTGATAGCTTACCAACGTCTGGAGATTGCAAGGTGGACTTTCCTTCACCGACGGTCTCTCCTCCATCCCAAGTAGTTTCAATACACCCTTCTTGCACTTTTTTCACTCACCCCGTATCATGTTTGTCACCCTCATGCCAGTGCTGACCCTCAACCTCAACCCACTCTTCACCATGCCTCAACAAAACGTGCTCAAAGACTCCACTAAACACCACCCTAGTAGAGTCGTCCTCTCATTTGACAATCAAGCAGTCTCCAGGTTCCAGTGGCCTCTGCAATGACCAACTCCAGCAACGGCAACAATCCAATGGTATTCTTCATGGATCCCTAGGTATGATCTCCTTTGGATCCAATTCTGAGTGTTTTCCGTCTGGTAATCAACTTAGCATTTATGGTGATATGATATCGACACCACAGCTTGATCCTCCTCGAGCCCCTCCCAACTCATCTACAACTTTCTCCATTTGTCCCTTGCCTGACATGTGCCTCTCCCTGAAGCCCATGCTGACTTCTTTAATCAACACCAACTACCACAACCAACCTTCTCCCCTCCCAAGTGGGTCATCATCCCTGCTGGGTACATGTGGATCCCTCCCTTTGTCTTTATCACCCCCCACCAACCATGGTAACCCACCTCTTGTTTATCCCCTTTCCTCCAAACCTTTTACCCTCTCCTCTTCCCTTTCCCATCTTTCGAGACTGTACCCAACCCATGACTGCATTCAAGATTAGGAAAATAAATTGGTCATCAACCTTTCCAATGCCTACTTAGACCCCCTAGTGTTCAATTTCTTAAAAAGAGGCCTTGCCTTTGCAATCACTCCTTGCGTTATCCCTATTTCAAATTTTCTCATTCATATTGAAAATGCCATCCATTTTCTTCCAAAGGATTGTGTCAAGGAAATCTGTCAAGATTGTGCCGTGGCCCTTAGATATACAAAACCTCCCAAGTGCAACATCCCTAAATCTGAACTTTGTGCCTTCAAAAACTTAACGAGTAAGAGTGAGCTTGTCATAGTTAAGGTAGACAAAGGCAATGCCACTGTCATCATGAACAAGCCAAACTACATATCCAAGATGAGAGACCTTCTTTCTGACTAGAGTAGCTACAAAAAATTACCTTGCAACCCTATCTCCCATATTCTAAACAAAGTATAGAGAACTATTTCTCGTTCTTCCTTTGACGTTGACACCAAAAAGAGATTGTTACCTTCTAAAGAAGTCACCCCACGCATTTACAGTATTCCTAAAATCCATAAGATGGGTATCCCCCTTTGGCCCATCATTGATACTATTGACTCCCCCACCTCCAAACTTGATGCTTGATCTCTTTTCCTCTTCATCTTCATTTGCCCCTGCTAGGTCATCCCGTTCTTCTAGGTCTTCCTTTCTCTCCCTCTTCCCCCTCTCCCCTATCCCTCACCACTGGTTGGTCCAACCTCTGCCTTCCTTATCCTAGATGCTCCTTCAGGTTACCTCATCATCCCCCATCACCTGGTCTTTCTCTGTTTTCATGCTTGCACTTTTTTGTCCTCCTTAAGGTTCCTCCCTGGGTCTAGCTTTCTCTTACTCCCCTTTGTTTTTTCCTCCCCTTTTCCTTTAGCCTGCCTAGCTCTCGTCCTCCCCCCCCACCCCATTTTCACGCTCCTTCACCTCCACACTTTTTTCCTTCCTTTACAATTAGTTTCATTCTACGCCCCCCTTGTTTTTGTTCTGTCCCCTGATGGTTTGTTTTAGTTTCCTTGCCCCCTCCTTATCGTATGCATACTTGCATGCTCTTTCTCTTTTAGTTTTTGATGTTGACCAATGTATTTGTGTGTGTGTGTGTGTGTGGGCATATGCCCTCTTTTACATTCATTAAGGTTTAGCCTCTATGGTGCTTTTACGTATATATTAGTTATTTATGTATACATATGCATTCTTACACATATTCATAAGAACACATATACATACATGAGTAATCAAATATATATATATATATATATATATATATATATATATATATATATATATATATATATATATATATATATATATATATATATATATATATATATTTCAATTAGGATACTTATTTATACATATATAAACAAAAATATGTACTTTTATTTTATTATACATATTTATTTATATTGTTGTTAACTTATTCATTTATATGTATATTTTTCTATTTATGTATATTCTTGAATTTATTTGTTGATTTTCCCCCCTATTTTTATTTATGTATTCTTATTCAATTGTTGTTATATCCCCTTGTTCATTCTTTATTTCTTTTTATTTTCATCTATTTAGGGGGATTGCCTTTTGTTCTTGGCTTTTTTGTATTTATTGGATTGTTTAGGTTTGGTTATGCATTCTTATTCCATTATGTAGGTTTTTTTCTTTTTTCCCCTTGTCTCCTATTGGGCTCCACACCACCCTTCTCCCTCTTTTTATTGAGCTTGGTCTGGAATTGCATCTCAATTGTTCTCTCTTCTCTTACATCTTTTTCTCCTGATGATGAATCATGGAGTGTGATTTGAAATGTTGAGGAAAAAACTCCAGTATAGTTTAATCCAAAAGCACTCAATACAATGTCATGGACTATGGAAAATTAATGGTTTCCAGCAATTTGTTCATACCTGAAGTTAGAATTAGAATTTATCTAAGTCTGGGTAGTTAGGAATAGAGCAGGTGACAAGGTCTGGTATTTTGGTCTGGATCTCTCTGGTGGAAAGTCATAATTTGCTATGGATCTGAGAGATTCATAAGCATTGTAAGAATAACCTAAATCTAGTTTTTTGGCCTCCGGTGATAAAGGATTCAAAATTATCTTCTGAGTACCAAGTCAACAGTTTGACAGAGTAGTCAGAAGAAGAACATGTTGACCTTGTAAATGATCTTGGTTCTGAAGGTATGGAAGTTGTTGATTGGGCAAGTAGTGATGACCAGTGATAATGGCCAGCCAAATTGATGAGTTGTGAGAGCAAATTTTGGTCTGCGTCTCAAGTTATGCATGGATCTAGCTAATAGAGCACAATATTTAATAAAGTTCTAAGTGCTCTTGAAGTTGACTAGAAAGTAATTAAAGATCAAAATGTGGATATATATAGCCAATGGATATG
The DNA here is from genome assembly GCA_027924645.1 of Cunninghamia lanceolata. NCBI lineage: Eukaryota > Viridiplantae > Streptophyta > Pinopsida > Cupressales > Cupressaceae > Cunninghamia > Cunninghamia lanceolata. The sequence goes on from BSBN01000582.1 coordinate 6,634,253, forward strand.
GATGATTTTGGTGTGTGTTGCGACTATGGTGTAATTGCGAAAAGAGCAGAGATCAAAAGTTTAGATGCTAGCAAAGTAGTAAGAGAAGTACAATAAGGATGAAGTGTGTCAAGTCAATTTTATATGCTTAATTGGAACTAAACTCCAGCATTGATAGATTCTAAATATAAGTTCAAATTTTGTTGTAATTCTCTTCCTAGATGTAGTGAGCCTTCCTTTGTGCAATGAGATCTAGGCAGTGAGCCCAAATGCATGTGCATTCCCCATTGTAATACTTTTAATAGAGTATAATATTTGTGGGTTAACCCCCACCGTGGTTTTTCCCTTAACTTCGTTTCCACGTCAAAAATCTTGGTCTCAAGTGTGTTATTTATGTTTCTACTCGTGTTATTGATTAATGCTGAAATGTTTATATCATTGATTTGATTGTAAGTTGTAAAGGAAGATTAAAGGTAGAAAAGTTTAAATTGTGTGACAACTGATTCACCCCCCCTCTTAGTTGTCTTAACCTAATCCAACACATATAATGGCATACACATACACCATTCTGCATATCCTTTAAGACTTTTGATGCATGTCTACTAGCTACACACTTGAGTAAAATACCTTCAAAATTCCTCCACCAAAGTTCACCCTCTATGATCAGATATTTTATATCTTGTAACCTTAGTGTCCTTTTTTTAATTTTTAGTCATTCCATTAGGGTAAGACATATTATGCAAGTAGTGAACAACATTTCTATACCATTTAGAGTTCTTCATGTCACAATCAGCAACAATCTCCTAAATCTCAATACTATTTATTTGATTAGCCTCCAAGTTTGATTCAACCATCAATTTTGCTAATCCTTATCCCCTTACCATCTTATTTTAGTCTAAGTATCAATATTAAATTATTGGATCATGTTGATCCATCTAGATCTTCTTCCAGTCACTTCTTGTTGGGTAAAGACATCCTTGACAGTAGTTGTTGGGACATAAGCAACAATTATTACCCCTACCAGATAGGGTCTAAAATTCTAACAGACTTTACCAGAGCATAATCTTGTTTCTTGATTATATCATATTTTAACTCAACATCTTAGAGAGATTTACTAAAAAATGAAATGGGCTGCTCATAACCCTCATTATTTTTTTGTAGTAAAACAACTGCTATAGTATGGAAAGAAGCAAAAGAAAACAACTGGAAAGCTTTGAAAAAATTAGGGGATTTCAATACATGGGCTTCTCTAATGGCTCCCTTGATGTTCCTGAAAGCATTCACTGTTTCATCATTCCATACGATATACTCAACCTTCATTAGCATCTTGGATATTAGTCTAGTGGTTTCTGCAAAATTGGTAACAAATCTCGTAAGGAAATTTACTTGCCCAAAGAAAGACTGAATCCCCTTAATAATTTTAGGCATTTGGATCTTTTCAATAGAAACAACCCTCTCTAGATCAATCCTAATTCCTTCCTTAGACACTATGTGGCGTAAAAGCTTTCCTTTTGTCACCCCAAACACACATTTCTTGGGATTCAGAGAAACACCAAATTTCATGCATATCTAAAAAATTCTCTCTATGTGAGAGTAGTGATCTTGTTCTTTCTTAGAATATGCAGTCAAGTCATCTTGATATAACACAATTTTTACATTTTTGAGATCAGAAAAAGCTGCATCCATAGCTCGTTGAAATGTGGCTCCTACATTAGTCAACCCAAAGGGCATCCTAATGTATACATATGTTCCCCATGGAGTAATAAATGCAGTTTTATATTTCTTAGATTCTTTAACCATCACTTGGTTATATCCTAAGAAACAATCCATCATAGAAAAGAGATCCAAACTAGTTACCTTTTGTATGGCCTCCATATTTGGCAATGGATAGTTATTTTTTAATGATGCAATATTCAAGTTTCTGAAGTCAATACAATGCCTAATATCTCCATTATTTTTTCTAACAGGAACTAGGTTTGAAACCCAAGTGGAATGCCTAATAGGTTTGATAATTCCTCCACTCAATTTGGCTAGTTCTTGCTGCATTTTTAGCCTTAAAGAAGAATTTATAGGCCTTTTCTTCTGCCTAAAAGGTTTGCATCTAGTTTTAATGGGATTTCATGTTGAAATAAATCCTCCCTATATGCCTTTAAATCATCATAAGACCATGCAAACAATTTCTTGTAATTCTTGAGCAAAGAAATTAACATTGCCTTAATTTTAAGGTTCAGGAACTTACCTACATAGACAAGCTTTGGATGGGCCTCAGTCCCTAGGTTCACCTCTTTGAGGTCATTTTAGTGCATTGGAGTAGATCTTATAGTTTGTTTGTCATTTCCATCAAATACTCTTTCTAGAACCACTAGTCCCCTTGGAATTCTGTTAGTTTTCTACTGAATGATCTCATTTCCAAGGACAATTTGTTTTCCATCTACTGTCTCCATAAATTCTTGAAAATCAATTTCCTATGCATGGTATTCATGCATGTAGATCATGAATTTATAAAGATCCTGATCATCATTAAAAATCTACCAGCAATGAATAGTATTAGGGTCAGAAGGTCTTGTTAGTATCTCACCTTTTGAAATTCTTGCTAATGTGATATCCTTAGACATGACTGCAATATTATCCAAAAAATCAGCCATAACATTCCTACTCTATTCCACCCAATCAATAGTAAAATCATCAAAATCTTCTATGGGATCCTAGACAACATTGCTATATTGTCTAAGCCTTTTATTTTTGGAGGCATACTTTGATCTACCCTGTGAGATTACCAATTCTGAATCTCCCAGAACTCTGACCTTTTTGACTCCATGGTTAAGGGCCATTTTTAAGCAAAGCCTCATACTTTGCAAAATTGTTAGTACATGTAAAACCAAATCTAAAGAATGATCTAAATGTTTTCCCTAAAGGAAAAATAAGTACTATTCCTTATCCAGAGCCTTCTTTGAAACATGCCCCATCAAACTGCATAGACCATAATCAATCCTTATTAGCAACTGATTCAAGGCCATGATCTATAGCCACATCTAGGAAGTATACTTGATCACCTTCCTCATTGATGCCATCTATTATTTAGGGACATTTGTTTTCTCTATCAAGACTAACTTCCGTACTATCCATAGGAATCATGGCATATGATGAATCCATTTGGATACTGGCACCTAGAGTAGAAGCCCATTATCTTGACAACAACATCCCATACATAGTAGGAATGTCCACCATAGTAATATTCATTTTGTACTCCTTATGTGGGAACACTGCAAGTCTAAAACTGATATCCTTAATAATTCCAATGATTGGGACTTCTCAGGGATCCATGGCAAATCACTTCCCATAAGTCTTGGTTACTTGCAAGGCTAAGATTTCCATGACTCTTAATGCCATTATATTGGCAGAGGCACTTAAGTCAATCATACAATTTTTCACAAATCTTCCTTTTATCGTTAGAGTGACAAAGAAAGGATCTACCTGAGAAGGACACTTTTGCAAAGTGGTTCCTAAGTAAACTTATGGCACTTTAGTAGTCCACTTCTTAACATCTTTGGAGAGTACATTCTTTTCTTCAGGGAGCTTGCTATTCTTATTCACCATCTCAGGTGTATCAGGAACTACATCATTTATTGCAGCAACAACCCTACTCTTATGCTCAGGTATCCTCATCATTTCTAGCAAAGAAACTGTCACTCTAATATAACTAAATATGTGGGCCATGTCCAACGGGACATACTTGGGCATTATACTAGTACAAGTTGTATGAGTATTTACAACAAGGGTCTAAAGTGTGTTATTTTTATCAAATTTTTCTTCAGCAGGAGTCTTCTTGGCATTATCCTTTTCTACTATTACTTTTACTTTAAGGGGCATATTATGATGTCGATTACATTTCCCCCCACTTCCTTAGGCTTTCCTAGAGATTTTGCATCTCTCCTGGGGTTGCACACATTCTGTTTTTATTTTATAAAAATGCTTCTTGCATTTCCCCTCATACTACTTTCTCCTTGGTTCTTCTTACTCCTCAGGTTGTAATCACTTTTAACCTAAGCAATCTTGGGAGCAGTCAATGTCTTGATCTCATCAGCAGAGAGTCTTCTTAATCGAATGCTAGTATCCTTAGTATTCAACTTAAGAACACAGTTATCGTCTATACTTTTATTTACAATAGACTTTTACTTGATCCACTTTCCCTTTTCTATTGTAATCTCATTTTCTGAGTACTCACTATCACAAGTGACATAGTCTTCAATAATACACTCATGATTTAAAACCATATTCACATTGTGGTCTTCATAATCGCCCCCTCCTCATACTCCTCATATAGGATTGTCTTGTTAGTCATAGATATTGCAACATCACATGAAGCAGAAGAGTGGGGGCTTGGCACAACAAACACCATAGGTTTTCATCTACAGAATGTAACCCTTTTCTCAAAGGGCCAGGGATTTGTTCAAACAAACCCCCTATCATTAGGGGGGATTGGCTTTCCATCTCACCAATTTGTATTGTAAGGTTGATCTACCAACCTTGGCATCTTATCTTGTCTAACAAAGGGAGGCCTATCCTTAGGGATCCTCTGATCACTCCTCACCATAGAGTTCTTTATTTCCTTGACAGGTCCTTCCATAATTTATCATATTCAGCAACAGCAGGAACCTTGCTACTTTGCCCTCTGTCTTGTGGGGTGATGTTTACATCACATCTCTTAGAAGTCTTTCCAGATGCCTTTCTATTGTTTTTAATGTGTAAGGTTGCCTTGAAAGCATCTCTAAGATTATGAGGCTCTCTATTCCTTAATTCATATACATCTTGGGGTCATATGCATTTTGGTATATTACCAAGTACATGTGCTCATTTAGTCTTATGTAAGGAGGGATCTTATTACTCACCTTCAAAAATATTACATTGAAATCATGGACATTTTCATTGAATCCCTTTTGAATGCTTGTAAATTCATTGACAACAAATCATGGGTCAATGTTATCCCCATATTGTTCCTTGAATATCATTTTAAATTTTATCCAAGAATCAATAATAGTATCGGGTAGGCTTCTATACCATTCCCTTGCATCTTCTGTTAAGGATTTTATGAATAACTTAATTATTGCGTTATTTCTAGCAAACCTTGGGACAACATTTCTTACTGTGTTTTCAATAAGGTTTAGATATCCTAGTATACCAATAAATGAATCTGCCTATATCTTTCTTATTGCATTAGTCTTCTAACAAAAGGATTTATTAAGGGATGCCTTCCCTAGTTACCTAGATTTATTGGGGGATTAGGAGAGTTTTGAATATTTGGCTGGGGAAATACATTAGGCACTATAGGAGGGTTTTGGTTATGTATCCCCCCTCCCTTGTCTTGGAATAGAATTAAGTCCAGCCACTCGAGTATATGGATTTTGAGGAGGAGCCTAAAAGGGGTTCACAGGGATGGAGGACACAGGGTTATTCATCTGGAGGTGGATTAGAGGCTCTTGTTGGACAATAGGTGGATGGCCTGTTATTTGTGGCCTACTTGCCGTCGATGCGGCAAGGGAACCACTATTGTCAACAACACTTGGTTTATTCATACTTTGTAATCTCAGAAGTAACTCCTCTTTCCTTTTTAATGTTTACATCCTGGCTACCCTAAGGGTCAACTCCCTAACCTTTTTATCTAATTCTTCATCTACCTGATTTATACTAGAGGCTATGTTTGCATTTGGGCATTCAGTTGTACTGATGGATTTAGCCTTTCCTATTTTGGGAGAGTGCAATATCAGATATGGTGTCTCAATCATAGACCCTTGAGTGTTTTGCATAAGGATTGCTTGGTATTCTCTAAAGGGGGCAATCCTATCATTTTGTGATATAGGAGGTGGTTCCTCAAAAAATATCTCATCAACCTTAGAGTCAACTTGACCCTTTAGAATATTTTTACTTGCATATATAATACTGTACTCTCTTCTTTCTTCCCTTGTTTGGAGATTATCAATACTATCACCCAAAAGAGGCACAACAAATGTTATAAGATCACAAATGGGAGGGGGAGTATACTCACTTGATTCCTTAGTTCTCCACCTTTGAGCAATAGGTTCTTCAATTAGGGGCTTATTAGGATGCCCACATTATTGTGATCTCCTTCCATACATTTTAAGCATTCAAGGGTTTAGAAATCTCAGCAAAATTACTAGTCACATTAGAGAAATGACAAAGCCAAGGAAAATTGTTAATTCAACAATGGACCTATCTTTCTTAACTAAATAGCACTATATGATAGTTTTCAAAATAACATATCGATACAAGTCTTTCATAAGAGTAATTTTCCTTATCACTGTAGGTAAGGAAAACCTTATCAGAGTCACCACCTTGTTTAGGGGATAATAATGAAAATAGATTTTATACAAACTCTAAAAACCCATGAAAAACTACTACACTGATGTTAGAGCTTTACAAACAAGGTCCCCAGTACAATCGCCAATCTCTTGGTTGTTTTAAATTCCCAACCTATTCTCAAGAAAACAAATCTATAAAATAGCCACTTCTAATAACTGATCGGTCTCGAGGGATTGGCCAACGAACAGAAAAAGGGTTTTCAATCCTTTTCCTCTACACTTTAGGCTCTGCAAGACCAAGGAGGGTGCTCCTAACAATGCTTTTGACTTAGGGTTTCTCAATAATTTCACAAAACACTTCTCTAAATAGATATGTTCTTCATTAAAATACTTAAAGAATTACTGAAATAGTGAAGTAATGGGCTAGATTCTCAAGCCTTAACAAAATTCTTTGCAAAGAACATGTAAATAAACTAATGTTAAAAATGAATACAAAAATGAAACTGTTCTTTGATTTTATAAATGATCAGAAAATTAAGTGAGAACAGTAATCCTAAGAGATCAGTGCCTAAATCCAGGGTCATGGAGTCAAAACGAATATAAATGAAACCAGGTATAACAATGCATTCCCAACTCATATAAGAATACTACAATAATGCATTGCACCATTACACCTTGAAATTAGTCCAGAACTAATTCTACTTATGAATCCTTGCATACATTTACTATATTTGATATGTTCCTTAAAGCATTAAATTTACTCTTTGAGTAAAATACATTAGCAAGAGATATCCTTGCATAGGAAAGACTATGAAGATGAATAAAATTCATATTTAATCAAATTCTATTTAGAAATATAGTGAATGATACAACTGTAGGAGATAATATAGTTCAAACCTTGACAATATATTCAAAAATAATGAGCTAGTACCCTTATACTAATAGCTGCAAATAAAAATAAGTCTATTCTCAAAAGGAAACACCTAGAAGTAGAAAATTCCTTAATTATGATTATGTACTTGTGCTACAAAATTTTCTCCAAGATCCTTGTTAATACATCTTGAATTCCTTTTTATATAGACAAGGGAGCAAAGAAGCTTTAGACCTAAAGACAGATGTCACCTTTACATTTAAACAATTTTGAACAATTAGAAACACAGATAACTAATTATGATCAAATATTTTCATAGGAGCAGAAGTTGTTACATGTGCGGCCACAAAACAAGTCACCTTGGAAAATGTGCATTGAAAAATGTGATAACAAACTCTACCAACCTATCTCCACTCTCTTCATTTTGTCCTTCCTCAAAAATATCTGATGCTTTACAAAAGGACAAAAAAGAAACCACTACGAGACAAATATGCCCACCCTTTTTGGAAATAAGAATATCTTCATGCTAATTCTAAATAAGAAAAGATTCACAGAAGCATATTTGTAACTTGGAAAAAGGAATAAGAAACAACATTCACCCTTATGCAACCCCACAATGCTCAAGACCTCATATGTTAGGCAAGTCATTATATTTCTCATCCTAGGCTCTGTATTGCTCATCTGTTGATCATTGAAAGGTGATGAGACTATTGACACAGGACACATATTTGTTATTTTATTCGGCTAAAGTTGATTCAGCTTCCTTGGTAAAATCTACCGAAAGTTGACAAGAATCCCATAATTTGCTAATACTTCTTCTAAACATGGGGATTTCAATCTTGTCACCTTAGCAGCTAAAGAAAGAAATGGTTGGGATGATAGCATTGAATTGAAGGATCCAAGACTGATAAGGCTTGATATTACTATTATCTATCCTAATTTTAGGAATTACTCCAATTTCATCATTGTCAAAGTCCTGAATCAACTACGATGCTCTTTCTTCAAGGCAATTGATAAATGCATGTGACTCCCCAGCGTCTTTTGTTGCCATGTAGATTTGTCTTATTTGTTTAGGAGCACCAGGTTTATGAGTTGATCCCTTATAAATACTTAGTAAAGAAGTTATCCTAGGGATCCACTTACCAAATAAAGGCATTGTTTGCCCCTTATCTTCAGTTATTTTCTTAGTGAGTTGAGATAATTCAGAGTAACACCTATGGATAGTAACTGTCTTATCTAAAAGTTTATCCATCAATAATCTCAAAATACTTGAAACAATAAGACAATTATCCTTCTGGTGACTATCAATCAAACTTGCAAAGATTTCTTCAAAAGCATTGATTTGTTGCCTTAATTCCTCATTCTCCTTTTTAAGTATAAATTTTAATGGGGAAGAAAGATTAGAAAATAGAAAAACAGAATCTTTTATTGCCAAAACCATTTGAGGTCAAGTTAAACCTAGTTGTTCTTCTTATTGCCGATGGATTTCCCTCTCCTTCAATTTATTGTATTTAGGCAATAAATGCATGTGGTCATCTGTTGCAAGTATGGGTTGAACCGGTGTTGTCATTGATGTCAACATACTCATGTTGCATTAATGAGAAGGATTGGATAAGCTGTGTGCTGAGGATATTGAGAAAATTAGTCTCAATCAAGAACAGTGAAGAACAGTGATGATAACAAGGTAAAAGTCCAAGATAGGTTGAGGATCAGAGGATGCGGTTTAAAGGGTTTGTAGATATAAGTCTTGAGATGCTCCAGTCAAGTTTTCAAGGATCCACATGAAGATTTGAAGAAGTTATGGTTGCTCAAGTAGAACCAGTTCCGACAAGTGCTCAGTGGTGACAAAGTGAGACAGATAGGTCTGGTAAGGTCCGGTAATGCATTATCCCACTCTGCGGATTTGAGGAAGTGTTTAGGACATCCTTGTGAAGTGTCAACTAGATAGGTTTGTAGTTTGAAGGTCTAGAAGAACCTATTCCTTTGTGACAGTGATAACAGACTGTGTTCTTGAGCTTCTGGATGTAGGAGAGAAGGATTTCAGTAAGTAGAGGAAGTGTGGATGTTCCTCATGATTCAGGAAAGCTTGTGAAGGTCCTTGGATTATGTTTAGTTCATGTTGATGGTCCACATTAGAATTGGAGCCCAGAATTGAAAAAATACTTCTGGATGAAGGTGTTCTTTCTGTGATTGGCCGACCGGATGAATTATACACCTTGCGGATGTTCTTGTGGTTGCTTTCCGACTTAGATGTTTGTTCCTAAGTTGATTTCGTGTATAAATAAAGGTTTACGAAGTTATTTCAAGTGTGTACTCATGGAGATGAGTGTGTGGTAGTGAGGAGAAGAGCAAAAGGAAGAGCAGAAGGATTTGGGCTTTAATGGAACTGATTCAAGCATGGTGACAATGCTATTTACTAGTTCAAGTATGTAATACTCATTTATTGTAGACAGTGTGTCTCTTGTAGGAAATGAGCCTCTTGTGAGTAGTGTGGTTGGATAGTGAGCCCTAATTGGCATGTGCCATCTTATTCTTTCTATTCTTCTAACAAAGAATAATATATTGGGTTAGTCACCCCCATGGTTTTTTCCTTAACTGGGTTTTCCACATCAAAATCTTGGTGTCTCATGTGTAGATGTGTTTCTGCTCTTGGTTAATTACATTAAGTTTTCATGATTGATTTATTGTTAATGCTAAGTGAATGCAAGTGTTGAAAGAAGAAAGTTTTGGATAACTGATTCACCCCCCCCTCTCAGTTGTCTACCCTAAATCTAACAATTGGTATCAAAGCCAAGTTCCTCTAAAAGGAGCTTAACCACTTGAGGAGATCCAGGATGTCGTCCTACAAGAAGGATAGTCCGAAGTTTGATGGAACTAACTTTTCTCTTTGGAAAGGTCGCATGGAATGTCACTTGCAGTGCATGGATTTGCATACTAGTCCATGGTGACAAAGGCTTATGTACCTCCACAGGGTGGTCTGACGACCGTAAATGAAATCACAGATGCTAAAAATAATCTGTGGACCAAAGAGGCTCTTTTAATCGCATTATCCGACTTAGAACTCTCTAATGTTATTCATCTACCAACTGCCTTTGAGATTTGGAAGAAAGTGGAACTTTTGCATGAAGAAGACTAGTTTGTTAAATGTGCAAGATTACAGAGTCTAAAAGGAAAATTTGAAAGACTGAAAATGAGAAATGATGAAAATATTACCTCTTTTATGCCAAGAGTGAATGAGCTAGTTTGTGGAATCAGAAATGCAGGTGGAACCCTGAGTGAAGATGAGATCGTTGGCAAAGTTCTCAAATCCCTTCCTGAGTCTTATAAAATAAAAGCTTTTGCAATCGAAGAATTCAAAGCTCATACAATAGTCACAAGGGATCAATTGGGTGGTAAGCTAGCTGCTTTTGAAATGGCCGAGTTTGGAGATGATCCTCCAAAGACTAAATCTACATTCAAAGCAAGTGCCTTGGTAAAAGGAAAACAAAGGTTTGATCTAGGAGAAAACTCTTCAAGGAAATCATCATGGTATGAAAATGCAAGAAAAGACTTGGAAGAAGAAGAAGCTGAAACTTCTCATCTTGAAGCTCTTATTGCAAAAAGACTACCAAGAGGATTCGGTAAGTATGAGGGAAAATTGCCTTTTAAGTGTTTTAACTGCAATAAGATTGGTCATTTTGCATCAAGGTGTCCAGAAAGATTTTCTAGGCCAAACCATAATAGACCAAGATTCTAGAAGAATTGTTACTATGCTCATGAAGGAGATGATGAATCAGAGAAATAAGACAAATTCAAAAGTGAGTGGGTGTTCATTGCCATCAAGGAAGAAGATCCAATACCCTCTGAATCCATAAATCATAAAGCCCTGGCTGCCCAAGTTGAAGAAAAGGATGATTGGGTCATTAACAGTGGCTACTCTCACCACATGATAGGTGACAAAAACAAGTTCATAGATTTGGAAAGGTATGAAGGAGGAGTGGTAAAGTTTGGTGATAACTCTGCAGGTAGAATCAGAGGTAGAGGAACTATTTCTTTTGATGGAAAGAACAAAACTGGTAATGTATTATATGTTGAAGGACTGAAACACAATCTTCTCAGTGTGGGACAGTTGGTGGACAAAGGCTATGATCTCAGATTCAAGAATGGAAAGTGCAAAATCTTTGAAAGTTCTGGAACAGAGATTGCATTCGGTACCCAAACAAAAGGTAACATCTTTCACTTAGCTGGTACTAGTAAAAGATGCTTATTTGTTCAAATTGATCAGAGTTGGTTATGACATAGAAGAATGTGTCATGTGAACTTTGATAATATCATCAAGATAAGTAATACTCAGGCTGTAAGAGATCTTCCAAGATTGGTAAGACCTACAAATAGTTTGTACAAAGAATGTCAGTTGGGAAAACAAAGTAGAATCTCATTTAAAAGCAAGGAACAATCTTCTACCGGATTATTAGACTTGGTTCACACTAACTTATGTGGTCCGACAAGAATCAGGAGTGTGCAAGGTGATAGATACTTCATGTTGCTAATTGATGACTATTTCTGAATGATGTGGGTAACCTTTCTGAAAGAGAAATCAGAAGCTCTTGAGAAATTCAAGTCTATGGTGGAAAATGAGACCGGATTAAAATTGAAGTGTTTGAGGTCTGATAGAGGTGGAGAATTCGCATCTGGTGAGTTCATAAACTTTTGTGAGAAACATGGAATAAAGAGACAGTTGTCTGCCCCTAGAACTCCACAGCAGAATGGAGTTGTTGAGAGAAAGAACCGGACCATCCAGGAAGCATCCAGGACCATGATGATGGAAGCAAATGTTCCTTAGATCTATTGGAAAGAAGCTGTCAGCACTGCAGTCTACACTCTCAACCGAGTTAAAATTAGAAACTATACCGGTAAGACTCCTTATGAACTCTAGTTTGGCATTACTCCCATTGTAAGATATTTCAATTTTTTTGGTAGCAGATGTTACATTAAAAGGGATGAAGATCTAGGAAAGTTTTATGCTAGAAGTGATGAAGGAATATTCTTGGGTTATTCTACTCAAAGCAAAGCATACCGGTGTTACAACAAGAGACTGAGAAAGATTGTAGAAAGTATAAATGTGAAGGTTGATGAAGAAATTGAAAGACCCTCAAGAATTCTTGAACATGATAAAGATGATCAGGATGGTGTTCAGATTCAAGGTATCCAAGTCTCTTCTGAGAAACAAAGTCAAGTTGATCCGGTAAGACAAGAAGAAGAGATAAGTCTCAATGAGACTAATCAAGAGTTAGAAGTGCAAGAGACTCCCAAAATTCCAAGGTATGTAACTCTAAACCACTTTGAAGCTTAGATCATAGGTGACAAAAGCAAAGGGGTACAAACAAGGAGGGGAATTGCTCAAAATTTAGATGAGTATTGTCTAATTTCAAAGATTGAACCTAAGACAGTAAATGAAGCCTGCAATGATGAAAACTGGACTAAGGCAATGGAGGAAGAACTGATGCAAATTGAGAAGAATCACACTTGGGATCTTGTTCCCAGACCAAGAAACAAAAATGTGATTGGAACCAAATGGGTCTTCCAGAACAAATTGAATGAAGCCGATGAAGTAATCACAAATAAGGCCAGATTAGTTTGCAAAGGTTACTCTCAAATAGAAGGAGTTGATTTTGAAGAAACTTTTACTCCAGTGGCAAGAATTGAAGCAGTCAAACTATTTCTTGTATTTGTTGCCTTCAAGAATTTCAAGGTGTATCAAATGGATGTCAAATCTACCTTCCTAAATGGTAATTTGGAAGAAGAAGTGTATATTGAGCAACCGGATGGATTTCAATTGTCTGATCATAGTGACATGGTCTGTAAATTAAAAAAGGCACTGTATGGACTGAAGCAAGCCCTAAGAGATTGGTATGAAAGATTGGACAAGCATCTCTTGAAGATTGGTTTCAATAAAAGTATTGCTAACAGTAATTTGTATTTCCAAATTGATCATGAAAATATCTTAATTGTTGAAGTATTTGTTGATGATATCATTTTTGGAGGAAGAGACAGTATGTGTAAAACTTTTGCAAGTCAAATGAAAAGTGAGTTTGAGTTGTCAATGCTTGGAGAAATGAATTTCTTTTTGGGTCTATAAATTATTCAAACAAAGAAAGGAATCTTCATCTCTTAGTCAAAATATGTGAAAGAATTGTTGAGGAAATTGGGATGGAAGACTCAAAGCCAATGAACACTCCAGTGGAAACCAGATGCAAGTTGAGGAAAGATGATGACTCTCCCAAGGTTGATCAGACAAAATATAGGTCAATGATTGGAGGACTGTTGTATCTTACTCGAACTAGACCAGATATTATGCAGGCTATTGGTCTTGTTGCTAGATTCCAAGCTGATCCTAGAGAATCTCATGTTATGGCAATCAAGAGGATTTTTAGATATCTAAAGGGGACAGTTGAGTATGGTCTATGGTATCCTAGAGATCATGATTTCTCTCTTCATGCATATACAGATGCAGATTGGGCAGGAGATGTGGATGACTAGAAGAGTACCAGTGGTGGAGCATTCTTTTTGGGAAAAATATTAGTTTCTTGGCTAAGCAAGAAACAAGAGGCAATATCTCTGTCTACAACTGAAGCAGAATACATTGCAGCAGCAGGTAGTTGCACTCAAATCTTATGGATGAAGCAGATACTAAGAGACATTAAAGTAGAATATGAGGAGCCTAACACAATTTTCTGTGATAATTCAAGTGCAATAAATATTTCTAAGAATCTGGTGTTGCATTCTAAGACCAAGCACATATCTATCAAGTTTCACTTTCTAAGAGAGCAAGTGAACAAGGATGAAGTCAGATTGGAGTATGTGCCCTCCAAGGATCAGATTGCAGATATCTTTACTAAACCTCTTCCCAAGGACTCTTTTGTGTATCTCAGGGAGAAGTTAGGGGTTATTTCCCCTCCGGTGATGAACTAGGATTCACTAATGTGCATCAGTCTGGTGGATATCACAGTCATATCTTGTGGTCCAGATTGGTGTTGGGAAGCTGCTACTCAGGGGAAGTAGCAGGTGTGATTATAAAGTTGCAAGTATGGGCCCTTTGCCATTGATGTCAAAGGGGTAGAGAAGACATGTGAAAAACAAGTGGTTGATGATCAAAGGGGGAGCAGTATAGGAAGAGAAGACATGTGAATAGTTGTTGTTGATAGGGGGAGCTATGACAGTAAGGAGAAGATCTTGTCTTGATGGTTTTTCACATAATATGTTGCCATCAATGACAAAGGGGGAGATTGTTGCAAGTATGGGTTGAACCAGTGTTGTCATTGATGTCAACATACTCATGTTGCATTAATGAGAAGGATTGGATGAGCTGTGTGCTGAGGATATTGAGAAAATTAGTCTCAATCAGGAATAGTGAAGAATAGTGATGATAACAAGGTAAAAGTCCAAGATAGGTTGAGGATCAGAGGATGCCGTTTAAAGGGTTTGTAGATATAAGTCTTGAGATGCTCCAGTCAAGTTTTCAGGGATCTGCATGAAGATCTAAAGAAGTTATGGTCACTCAAGTAGAATCAGTTCCGACAAGTGCTCAGTGGTGACAAAGTGAGATAGATAGGTCCGGTAAGGTCCGGTAATGCATTATCCCACTTTGTAGATTTGAGGAAGTGTTTAGGACGTCCTTGTGAAGTGTGAAGTAGATAGGTTTGTAGTTTGAAGGTCTAAAAGAACCTATTCCTTTGTGACAGTGATAACAGACTGTGTTCTTGAGGTTCCAGATGTAGGAGAGAAGGATTTCAATAAGTAGATGAAGTACGGATGTTCCTGGTGATTCAGGAAAGCTTGTGAAGGTCCTTGGATTATGTTCAGTTCGTGTTGATGGTCTGCATTAGAATTGGAGCCCGGAATTGAAGAAATACTTCTGGATGAAGGTGTTCTTTTTGTGACTGGCCAACCGGATGAATTATACACCTTGTGAATGTTCTTGTGGTTGCTTGCCAACTTAGATGTTTGTTCCTAAGTTGATGTCATGTATAAATAAAGGTTTGCAAAGTCATTTCAAGTGTGTAGTCGTGGAGATGAGTGTGTGGTAGCGAGGAGAAGAGTGAAAGGAAGAGGAAAAGGATTTGGGCTTTAATGGAACTGATTCAAGCATGGTGATGATGCTATTTACCAGTTCAAGTATGTAATACTCATTTATTGTAGACAGTGTGTCTCTTGTAGGTAGTAAGCCTCTTGTGAGCAATGTGCTCAGGCAGTGAGCCCTAATTGGCATGTGCCATCTTATTCTTTCTATTCTTCTAACAGAGAATAATATCTTGGGTTAGTCACCCTATAGTTTTTCCCTTCACCAGGTTTTCCACGTCAAAATCTTGGTGTCTCATGTGTAGATGTGTTTCTGCTCTTGGTTAATTACATTAAGTTTTCATGATTGATTTATTGTTAATGCTAAGTGAATGCAAGTGTTGAAAGAAGAAAGTTTTGGACAAATGATTCACCCCCCCTCTTAGTTGTCTGCCCTAAATCTAACATCATCTTGTAATTCATCAAACCTTTTTTGAAGAGCATCGGTGGCTTCCTTACAAATTTTTGCAACTTCCACTACCATCTTAGATGCCTCTGGAGCAAGGGTATCAAATACTCTCTTAACTATTAGGCTGCCCTTTAAATCTTTATCGGGTTCTTCCACTAATGGCTTATCAGTGTTGGGGGCCAAAGCCCAAATACTTAAGGTTTCCCATTTTGGATTGAACCTAACTCCTGAAAATGCAGCCTCAGCCTCTTCCTCTATGTAAAAATTCCACTATCTATGATCATCTTTCTACCTTGTTCTGGAGTAATATCTTTAACTTCCTCCTTCATATTTGTGAGTATCTTGATGGATACTTGTTCTTGAGTTTCTTGAGGAGATTGAGACATTTCTTCCTCCAATCTCTTTTCATACTTACTTCTCCTACACTTCCATAAGAATTCAGAAAATTCCTTAGAATTAACAAATTCATCATCACTTATGAAATTTTTACAAGCCACGACCCTCATGTCATCTGAAATGTCCTCACCTTGAATGACAATGTCAATGATTTTATTCAAAGGCAACTGCTCAAGTTCATCTCTGCTAGGGGAAGACATTGTATGATGTATTTCTTCCTCAATGATTTCTATTTCTTTTTCATCATCATCTGAATAATCAACTAAGGGGCCCTATTCACTCTTCCTCATCTTTGGAGATGACTCCCTGTAAGGAGAATCCAACTTGATTACTGGCATAGAAAGGATAGATACTTGTGGAATTGATAAAAGAGACAAAGTAAGTTAAGTTTGTGGAGGGGCCTATGGAGCTTGTTGTCTAACTTCCTCATTTTTTACTCTTCTCTTAAAGGTATACTTCACTTGATTACTAGCAGTGGGCGAGTATGATGGCATTTCTTCTTCTTTGGGTTTTGCAAACTTGCTATCCTTTATGGCAATCAATTCATCAATATTTGGTAAAATCTTTTTATCCTGTTGATGGGATCAACAACATCTAAGTAAAATCCCCTATAAGAAGGCTTCTTCTTTCTCATTCCTTCATCATATTTCATATAAATAGCCCATTTTCTTCTTTTCACCTTATCTTGTTCTTTAGTATTGGAATTTCTAACGACATCTTCAAGGAAAATTACCCAATGGGCAATGGTAGACCTGTTGATATCCATTCTGATATTATTTATAAAACCCTTAGGATCAAAGAATCTTACATGCTCTTGCTTCATCTTAAAAATATTTAATTTGTCATTAAATTTAACAAATCCTTCCCTGTTCATTCTGAAGTCAGAAAAAAAAGTTAGATACGGGAAGAAAGATCTTTTTTCTATCCTGCAACGTGAATCCTTTCTAACTCAGCCAATTTCCAAATTACCTCCATGAAACCAAACCTTAGTGGCACATACTTGGGATAAACATGAGGACCAACATGGGTACCATATACTCACAAAACTGTATATTCCTCATGGAGAAAGAAATCTCCTCAATTGTGTTTAGTTTCTCAAATAGGCATCCTTATTCCAGGTCTAAGGAAATTCAATAATGGAGTTGGGATTCTTCATATATTTCTCTTAAATTGTCTCAATACTGTGACCATAAAATGGTCTCAGGAAAACCTATAACTAGAATGGGAATCATGTTTGTCCCATATGTGAGTCTAGCATTGGACTAGCAGTAAATTTCCCATGTTGTCAACATGATTGATCATCAATTTAGGGCTCCAATTTATCTTTATTTTCCCCTTATGTAGGAACATATGACACAGTAATGAAAACCATTGAAACCTGACTAGTTCCTTCTTACTCTTGATTTTTCCTAGTCCATCATGTGTTTTCTTTGCCAGATAAGAAGCAAAATTAAATTGAACACTTTGAGATGGATGCTGGATGTCAGCAACCATGTAGGTGTAGGCAATGGGGATTCTTTCATTCTTGTCTTCCCATAAAACTTGATAGAGAGCATAGTAGGTTTTAGCAAAGTAACTCTCAAAAGTCTCTAATCTGAAGGGCTCTTTCTCACTTTGGAGAATTTTAACTAACCTACCATTTGGAGCCTTCTCCCTAAACCTAGGCAGATATATGGTTCTATAACTCCTCCTATCCTTTGTGTATAGTGCCTTGAGTTTATCTGTATCAATTATTGTAGAAGCAACCAAATTTATCCCAAAGACTGGCAATAGTCTCCTTATTAATTGCCACTAAAACACCTCCATTTGCAGACCTAGTTAATTTAGCTACTTCATCATAATGAGAGGCCATTTCTAGGAGTAGTTTAATATATTCAAACACATTGGTGACTACTAACTTTCCTAAGTCCCACATCCATACATTTGACAATGGTGAATGAGCATTCCTTTTGCTCCACCGGTGGTAAAATAGTGACCAACCAAAAATAGGGATTTCTGCATCCCTGCATTCAAAATACTTATCGACCAATCCATCCTTTCATTCTAGGCCACTGACTTTCAGTTTCTACACATAGGAACCAGGGAGTTAGGCTACGAGGTCCTCATGTAGGCCTTGTTTTTGGGAGATGGAAGGAGCTAGGGCCTTAGGGGGAGCCATTTTTAAATAATAAAACAAAGGTGAGGGTTTTCTTCCTTTTCTTGTATAGGGGTTCTTGAATTAAGTGTTAGAAAAATTTTATGAGAGAAGAAAGGAAAGAAAAACCCTAGTGGGAACATTAGAGTGTAAGAGACAAGATGTATGCCACTTACCAAATTGTTTTGCACAACCAACTTTGAGATGAATGCTAGGGATGTTACAGCACTCACCACCTCAATGCTTCAACACCTCAAATGTTTGAAATGGAAAGTGCCAAAGAACTAGAACGTGAGCTATGTAAGGATCACCAATAATTTTAGGGTTGAAACCAGTCATGTTTGCCATTACTCCATCTTGCACAAACTAGATTTGGAGAATCGTTAAATTCTTTAAAATTTGAATACTCATCGTTGGATTATGCAACACTAGCAGAGAATGGATGGCTATGATTGGTCATAAAGACCTGACCCCACTTGATATGTCATGAAGTGTCCTTCGGACCAATTAGGAGGTTCCCACTCATTACCTTGATAAATTATTAGAAATGACACACCATCAAAATTAGGCCATCCCTACTATGTGGTGGTTTTCTGCCATTCTGTAGTCGTATGGGGCACATTAATTTATGACTCCATAGAATGGTGGAAAGATGCAGGTGCACTCAACCTAGCATGCCCTTCTCCACCTAGACCTTATTTTGTAGCATAGATGCCACATGTCATTTTTCTGCCTTTCCGCGGATGTTTGGTGGGACCCCTTGGTGAAACTTGATGGAATAGCACAAGCCATTAAGAAGTCCCCATTTAGCAGTTAGGACCCACCACTTCTTGTAACAATCGATGAAAGACCTCTTGCCAGATGGTGCCTTTCCACAATTTCATGGCTGATTATTTTCACAATATTTTATCATCAGAAAAATGATAGAAATAAATCAATACATGCCACCTATCAAGAGAGTTAGTGGGACCCAACCCTTGGCCTATCCATTTAAATAAAACCTTTGCCTACTAGGAAAAAGGGTCATGGGGGTCACCGAAGGTGTTACTAACATAGGGGCATCCAGGTGAATGGGCTATCCTGCATCAACCAAAAACATTTCTATGTGTTTCTTTCATTTTTGGTGTGTTGTGGTCTTTTCAGGCATCTCTCAGTAGCAAAAACTCAAAAATTTAGTCAAAATTGCAATTTTCAATTTTTCGTCGGTATGCTGTTTCAAAGGCTCCGCAAGTAGTTTTCAAAAATTTATTCCCAAAAATCCATAAGAGCTGGAGTAGAATCCTTTTGCAGGGATATTATTTGAGGTACCATGTCAAAAATACAAAAACAATCAGGGTAAAATCTTTAATGGTTTGAGAGATTTTAATGCCAAAAATTTGTAAAAAATGAGTTGACAATTTATGGAAAATCTAAAATCCTTTGGAGGAAAGCTTTGAAATGTTATTTTACACATCATGGCTAGTTTTTGTGAAAAAAAGAGCTTCTGGATAAGAGTTATGCAAAAAGTCATTTTTCGGCACCGGGAGCATCTTGCCACAGTGGCAACAATGGATTTTTTTTTTCAAAAAAATTAATGCTACTCCATAGGTATTATTCTGAGTATTTTAATTATATTATATTGTTCATTGAGGCATTTAAAAATATCAAATGGGCATTGGGAGAGAATCTTTCATTTTTCATCTTGTAACTGCTCTGAGATAAACATAAATATGCATTAAATTCATGAGGTTGTTTCTAAGCCATTTCAATAGACAAAGCACACATTTTGGAGGAGAATCTATAGGTTTTAAATTTAGAACTGCCCCATTTAGTGAGGCATTGAAATTTGAAGATGATACTTCATTAATTTAATTCTTTAGTGGCTGAAAAAGTGGCACCTAATATTGAACAAATTCTATATTTTTTTATTAATCTAAAATAGCCACTATGAAAGGCATTGGAAATGTGGGAAGAGCCTCATTTAATGAGAGGCAGAAAATTACAGAAGAAAGTTGAGGATGAGGGCACCCAATTTGGGACTAGAATTTATTAAAAATTTTGAGAAATATTTTTTGAGGAAAAAGCCAGCATTGATGGAATACATGTAATAGATTATGTTGCAGATTAGGGAGAGGTATTCAGAGAGAAATTAGCCCATGTGAAGGGCTATGAAGCAAAGAAAATGTTTGTGTGAGGGAAAGAGAAGATTTTTTGTAGAATTGGAGAGGCCATGTGAAGCCAATGGATGTATATGTGGATTTTATATGTTACAAATTTGTTGATTGTAATTGAGTTGTTTTTATTGAAATAAAATAGAGATTTTTTATTTGTAATCTATATTGTGTTGTGAGTTTGCAGCAGGAGGGAGTTCCTCTTGCACCAATTACCTACCAAAACCTTAGGAATAATAATAAAACATTTGATATGAGCCAAAGTTGGTAAACTGTATGCAAGGGGCCAGTAGACAATGTGTTTCAAGACATAACAAGGCAATTTAATGCAATCAGCATGGGTGATAAGCTATTAACATAAAACTAGAACAAAATTAATTTTCACAACTCACGACCAAACGACACTAGTGTTTAGGGTTTAAGGGGTATTATTCAGAGTGTTTTCATTAGGCAAAACCCTAGGCTAGTGACCTCTTTAATATGATAGTGTCAGATAGAACAACAATTGCAAGAACCTAGAAAATTTGACATGGTTCCATTACAGCACAAATCACAAAACATAGATTATTATCATATTTCATTATTAAATAGTTTAAATCACATTTATAAATGTTAAATCCATAAGATCAAAAAGTTGAACTAATATACATTAACATACATGCAATGAACATATTGGTGCATCTTACGAAACCTTTGTAACAATCATCATAAATAGGGATCCAAGTTTAAACATTTCTTGCACAACTAAACAAAACTTTAATAAATATTATATGATAGTAAATTAACAAGGTAGAAAATATAATATTATATTTGATCCTTCTTGAAAGGATAGAGAGTGCAAAACACTCATATATGATGATGAGTATACAACATTACCCATAGATAAGCTTGCAAAATAAATACAATACAACTACATGATACATCTCTGGGTCAGAAACATAAGTATCTAATATATAATTCATTACATATGAAAAGAATGACTATTTGTCACCTTAAACTTTATAGTTACCTTGTAACCGGAAAGGCAATTCCAAAGGATTGGATAAAATTTAATATAAATCAAACATTAACTAAATGTAATAATAGAAATGAAATGATTTATTTATACCTCTGCTTTACCTTGTATCAATTTAACATAGCTAAATTTGATGCAATATCATTACTCCCATACAATTCTACTTGCTTGTGATGTTCATAAAATACTCAATTAGCACTAACACCCTGAACATGTAACTGACATGAATATGTACAACTAAATAAAAGTGTTAGTCTCACAAGATCAATAATAAACATGATAGGTATCAATGCACAAGATGAAAAGACTACGTGCCCTAAGGGCCAGACCTAATGCCTCAGGGGCTCATCAATGATGGTCTTGCCTACGTACGCGCAGGGCAAAGACTTCATAGTTCAGAGTAACTTGACTTGCAATCATAATATTGTCTTAGATAGATAGACACATGAAAATAGTACTACTGGTTAAAATACTAGATTCATGGTAAGAATTCAAGACTCTCTTATTTTTAAGTCAAGGATGGGTGCAATCTCAAATAGACAAAGTTTTCTTAACATAGGTTGATGTATAACTAGGTAAGTACATAATAAAAGTTTAGGGTAACTAGTTAACTATATTCATAGACCTTTGTTCTTAAGGTTGAATACATTATACAAATACTGAGCCATGCAAGTACTAAATGGATCAACCTATAGAATTTATATGTTAACATAGACAGCAAGAGAAAAGACATCACACATTTTAATTTACAAGAGATCCTTTAAAGGTACAAAGGGAGGTTGTTATAATATTAATTTGAGTAATCTAATAATTATCCTTGATAACATGCACAAGTTTCCATAGAAACATGCAAAAATAAATAAATGACTATCACCTTATTTAGCTAAAAGATTTGTATCTTCTTATAACAATGTAGTCCAATTAAAAAGAAAAGATATGCATTCAATATGTTTTAAATAAAAGAGATGAATTCTAATATATATAAGTAATGAACAACTTATTGCATTAAATGCACACAGTAAATAATGATTTCAAATCATCACATGTACCTCTTGTCTCATTTTCACATGATTGCTTCTTGATCCTGGATGTGACTAAAATCCATAGAACTTATAATACCCATTGTTAGAACTTTATTGTACATAGATCAATATATATAATCAAATGAAAAACATCTTTCTTCCTTTTACAACCATTAAATATACAAATTTATCAACAATTTTTATGCACTGAAACTATAGTACAATTACTAATAAAAAAACTCTTATCTTCACCTATTGCTATAGAAGTAATAAAAATGCCATAACTTTCAAAATAATTAACAAAATTTAAAATTGTAAAACATTCTAGAAAGACTAAATAAAGATTCTCATAACCTAGAAACAATTTTACAGTCCCTTTCTCATGTAGAGATTAGTTTATAAAACATCAACAGGGTTTACATCATGATTTTAACAGGGTTACAACAGTACTAAAATCATGATAATTTTATTAATACTTAATAAAATTTTAAATAGACAAATGTTTCAGAAACTTTAAATCAAGGTGCTCAAAACCCAGAAACTAATGTTTTACAAAACATTTTTCATGTAAAGAGCAGTTTATAAAGCATCAACATGGTTTTTTCTAAAAACATGACAAAACCTAAGTAATATGTAATCTATTTAATTAATTATCACAAAAGGTGTCCACTATGATGAATGTAGGATTTCATATATTAGATTAGCTAAATAAAACTTTTTCTAACAAAATTTATTAGTAAATGTAAGAATTGAAAGGAATTCATACTAGAGCCATGATTAAAATTCATACCAGATTTGGAGGAAAGAGAACTTGTTTTCAGATCCCAATCTTGCCTACCTAAATGTTCTCTAATACTATTTCTGAACAAAAAGAAAATAATATATTCAATCTCTACAATCCTCTAAGATTCCTCAATCTATTTGAATGTTCTTTGATAATATTGTTGAACCAAAATAAAATAATTTCTTCAATCCCTGATTTCTTAATCTACAAAACCAGTTTTTCATTCTCACACAAGAAAGAAAATAAAATACAGAAATGAAAATCCCTCTGATTCAAAAATAAAGGTGAAGGATTTTGATGTGAGAAAATCTAAAATAAAAATTTCTCATACATGTGCTAAAGAAATTCCTTTCTAACATGTTTCTTTTTTTTTTAATTTTTATGCCAAAAATTAAAAGGTAAGCGTACTTTGATTTTGTCATCCAACCCATTATTTTTCACCTTTACTATTTTCTATCTAAAATGGCTTCTAATTTTCAGTCATATTCCTAGATAGTAAAAAACTCCAATGAAACTTTAATTGCCATAAGATAAGAAATTTTCACTTCGTTGAAATTGGAAACTAATATTAAAACCAATTAGTCACAAATTATAAAGGATATTTTTCCAAAATGATATTATTCAATTCTAAAAATTGAAATGCACTTATTTTTAATTTTTTTAATTTGAACTTATTAAATTTATTTATTACCAAATTAAGCCTGAGTAAAAAGGTAACTCTAAGAGTAAAAAGGAATCTTTTCAATAAGTAATTAAATAATTCTCAAACTCAACAACTATTTGTTAAGGAAATAAAACACTTTATTTCATAAAATAAATAATAAATCAATTAATTAAATAATATGCACACACACATAAATTAATAAACTGGCTATAAACGTTATTTATTTTTCCTATTTAAAAGATTTCACTAACACAAAGTTCAAAATAAAAATAATTAATAATTAATTGACATTAATCCACTTTGCTCACTTTTCTTTTTCTAAAATCACTTTCCCAAACTTAGAAATTTGAATTAAAGAATTATTTCCCCAAGATTTCCTCTTGAACACTCACAAATGAAGTTAGTGAATTAAAGAAAAATCATAATTAAAACCTTCTTTTAATCATCAAATTAAAATATAATTAATAATTGCACCAAGAGGCATTCTACATCATAGTAGGGTGGAGATGAGAGCACTCATTTTTCCTACACAAATTTAGAAAAATATTAAAATACCAAAAATGAAATAAAAAATAAAACTTAAGAAATAAAAAAATAAAAAGCAAAAAATAAATTTGAAAAAATAAAAATTAAAAATGAAAAAAGAAATTAAAAACCATTGAAGGAGCAAAAGCTGAGAAAATCACAAGAACTAAAAAAGAAATTGGAAAGAGTTGGAAGGAGAAAAAGTTGGAGAAAATCACCAAAAATATCAAACCAAAAAAAATTGGAAAAATTTAAAAATAAAAATGATGGAAGAAAAAAAAAGGTGAGAAAATCAAATAAACTATGGAAAAAAGATATCCATCGGCATACTTTAGATATATTTTTTGAATATAAATATACTAGAAATATTTCCTAATCACAATTTAATTACATTTGTTGTTAAATTAGCAATCTTACAATCATCACATAGACTTATGAAAGGCGAAGAGCATTTAATCACATGATTGTCAAATATGATAACATTACCTTAGCTAAGATTAGCTCTTAACATAAAATTAAAGTGAAAGGTTTACCTTAGAATGTTGATTGCCTTTGTGTGTTCATAATAGCATACTCCTTATGTCTAATATTAAAAATAAAACTTGTATAAGAAGAGTTTGTATTGATAAAATAAACATAAATTAAAAAATTAATCATAAGTCCTAATATAAATACATTAAGGCATAAGATAAAACATTCCAATAATTATGTGTTACGATAATTGGTAACAAGATTTAATCAACAACATATATTAACTACATAATTATCCAATCCAACTTCAAGACATTCCTAATATTGTCCTATCATTACAATGGTAATAAGTCTATATTTGTAGTTACTAGATAGGGTTTAGATGACCTTGCACTCTCCCTCCCTAAAAATGGGCTTCCTCCTGGATGTTGTTAAGAGAATAGAATACTCCCTACTTCAACACAACCAACAAAGGTTAAATATCATATGAATTTACGAGATATCACTACTTTACTTTGAAATCCTAAAATAATACATAGGACAATAGAAACCTATAATTCACTATACCATCATTTCTTTAATGGTTAGCCAAAAGCGATAAGATATCATTTACTTTTTCTTTTACCATTAAATAGCTGGATAGGCTAGCACCAAATATTATATCAAAAAAAGTTACAATGATATCATTTACGTATTGTGAAAGAACACTTTAAACAATTCTATCATTCAAAATTTTCAAGCATACCATACTATACACCAAAGTCCATTACATTATCACTTAACAAATAAACATGTTTATATCATTTCTAATAATAACCAAGAATATTATCCTTTGACACATTTCATTGCAGCCACACTTCTTCATAACAACTATTAACATTTAACAGATCTCAACTCCATACATAACACATCACATATACACCTAATGGGATGAGGATGATCGGTGCCAAGTACAACCATAGTGCCATAAAGGAAAGATGATTTCACACAATATGTTTAGGGGGAATGGATTATGAGTGTCCCATACTGGTCCCATTTGTATCCCCCATCCTCATAATAAACATTCCCTAGGCCATTTACTCCCCTATACAACTTGCTAGGGACACCTCCTGGATATAGCAATTTACACATTTAACATTACACCACACAGGCCAGCAACAACAAACACTGATAAAGCCTCAAAATAAAGAAGTTTCCAATGAATAAAATTTCAAATAAAATCAACTCATAAAACATCATATAAATACAAATTAAATAGCGGAAGCCAAAACAACAATTCAAATTTTAAAATAAAAAACCTTAATAAAATAGTCCTTAAGGTAAAAGGATGATTTGCAATTATAAACAATCAATTATCTTAAAGAAATTTTAAAACTGTTGGCTCAATAAAACAAGGAAAAAAAATAACAATAATCAAATAATTTTTTTAATAATTTCCATGAAACTTTACATCACAATCACCATGTGACTTCAAATGAGCCACCTAAGGGGAGGAAGGGAATGTGGTGGTCTCAAACCACATAGAGCTCAATAATATAATACCATAACACAATACACATGTCCCACACAACCTGAGATAACTATATCATAATACACATGTCCCACACAACCCAGGACAACCATATCATATATCAGAAAATCACCTCTATTTACATTGTCACATGTAATACCCAATATCATATACCACTAAAGGAATCAATCATAAAATTTGATATCCATCAACAATTTTGTAGAGATCCCAACCTTTGATACTGAAACTGAGAGAAGAAGCCATTACCCTTTGATAATTATCAAGAATATCTTATCAATCTGCTATCATTTCTTTTCTTTTTCTTTTTTTCTAACAAGATGCTGATATTAACCAAGATCTTCTATGTCTTGAGAATAATATGTCGAATTAAAACTATGAATGAAGTGGAAAATTGCTATCTCAAAATCACTGTTTCCAAAACATTAATTTTCATAAATCAATATTTAGTCTGATGTTGTCAAAATCATATCTAAAAGGGATTCCCATAAATAGTGACCAAGTTACCATCAAATGTCCATCAACTAGAAATTGCCACTAGTGCTCATGCCAAATGAGATACCCTAACTAAATCATCATGAATAAATAAACTCCTGAACCATAGGCACTCTCTGATCCATCCTCAACCCATAGCTTCTCAACATCACATATGAATAACTAATGAATCCATAAAGAGAGAGAGTAGAGGGGATATGTATCCAATGTGACTATGAGGGGGATGTCTCCACACCTCACCCCATAATGGGATGCATCCTAAATGAGGATCCACACCTCGTTCAACCCAAAACAAGGGAGACTCTCAATCCTCAAGTGAGATTAGCTCCCTACATAACAATAACAACACATATGGATCTCTAGTTTGATCCATAAAGAAAGGGGAAAGAGGGGATTATCATCCCTCTTAAGGTAAAATCAAAATAATACCCCAAGGGAGGTCCACATCTCTCTCTACACCAACACTTGGGAGGCTCTCATCACTCACGAAGGGCTGCTCCCATTACAACACAATTCCCACAAAAACAAACTCAACAAAAAGAAGACACATTCCAACATGCAACTAGATCTATGCAACCACAACAATTTCCCAATTAGGTATACATGTGTGAATCATTACTAAAGTCCACAATACCCTTCCCTCGAGTTGGATACACTGTATCACAACTAGGGACACCACATACACAAGCTCACTAGTATCATCAAAGAATAAGATAGAAATTACACATGCTTGACAAAAGTCATCTATTAACATCAAGGAACTTCTGGTCACAAGGATTCATCAATGAACATTTATATGCTGAAAATGATCTATTAGACATTTATTCCAAACAATAATCAATTAAGAATTACCTCTATTTACAATAGTGAGACCCAAAAAGGATCTAGAATTTGATAAACCTGGCTTTGATATCAAATGTCATGCCCAAGCTATTACACTTGAGCACAAATCACAAAACATAGATTGTTATCATATTTCATTATTAAATAGTTTAAATCAGATTTAGAAATGTTAAATCCATAAGATCATAAAGTTAAACTAGAATATACATTAATATACATGCAATGAACATATTGGTGCATCTTATGAAACCTTTGTAACAATCATCATAAATAGGGATCCAAGTTTAAACATTTCTTGCACAACTAAACAAAACTTCAATAAATATTATACAATAGTAAATTAACAAGGTAGAAAAGATAATATTACATTTGATTCTGATGATGAGTATACAACATTACCCATAGATAAGCTTGCAACATAAATACAAAACAACTATGTGATACATCTCTGGGTCAGAAACATAAGTATCTATTATATAATTCATTACATATGAAAAGAATGACTATTTGTCAACTTAAACTTTATAGTTACCTTGTAATCAAAAGGACAATTCCAAAGGATTAGATAAAATTAAATATAAATCAAACATTGACTAAATGTAATAATAGAAATGAAATGATTTATTTATACCTCTTCTTTACCTTGTATCAATTTAAGATAGCTAAATATAATTTGACATTGTTACTCCTATAAAGTTCTAGTTTCTTGTGATGTTCATAAAATACTATATTAGCACTAACTCTGTGTACATGTAATTGACACGAATCTGCACAACTAAATAAAATTGTTAGTCTTACAAGATCAATAATAAACATTATAGGTATTAATGCACAAGATGAAAAGACTATAGGCCCTAAGGGCCAGACCTAATGCCTTGGGGCTCATCAGTGATGGCCTTGCCTACGTATGTGCAATGCAGAGACTTCGTAGTTCGGGCTAACTTGACTTGCAATCATAATTGTTGTCTTAGATACATAGATCCATGAAAATAATAGTACTGGTTAAAATACTAGATTCATGATAAGAATTCAAGACTCTCTTATTTAATTCAAGGATGGCTACACACTCAAATAGACAAAGTTTTCTTCACATAAGTTAATGTATAACTAGGTCAGCACATAATAAAAGTTTAGGGTAACTAGCTGACTATATTCATAGACCTTTATTTTTAAGGTTAAATACACTGTACAAATACCGAGCCATGCAAGTACTAAATAGATCAACCTATAGAATTTATATATTAACATAGAGTGCAAGAGAAAAGACATCACAAATTTCAATTTACAAGAGATACTCTAAAGGTACAAAGGGAGGTTATTATAATATTAATTTGAGTAATCTAATCATTATCCTTGATAACATGGACAAGTTTCCATAGACACATGAAAAAATAAATAAATGACTATCACTTTATTTAGCTAAAAGATTTGTATCTTCTTATAACAATGTAGTCCACTTAAAAAGAAAAGATATGCATTCATAGGCCTCTAGCTCATTACTCATGCTGAGTTGGATATCAGTATTCAATATGTTTTAAATAAAAGAGATAAATTCCAATATATAAGGAATGAACAACTTAATGCATTAAATACACATAGTAAATAATGATTTCAAATCATCACAAATAATGATTTCAAATCATCACATGTACCTCTTGTCTCATTTTCACATGATTGCTTCTTGATCTAGGATGTGACTAAAATCCATAGAACTTATAATACCCATTTTTAGAACTTTATTATACATAGATCAATATATATAATCAAATGTAAAACATCCTTCTTCCTTTTACAACCATTAAGTATATAGATTTATCAAGCATTCTTATGCACTTAAACTATAGTACAACTACTAATAAAAAACTCTTATCTTCAACTATTGCTGCAACAATAATAAAAATGCCATAAGTTTCAAAATAATTAAGGAAATTTAAAATTGTAAAATGTTCTAGAAAGATTAAATAAAGATTCTCATAACCCAAAAACAATTTTACAATCCCTTTCTCATGTAGAGATCAGTTTATAAAACATCAGGACAGTTTACAGCAAGGTTTTAACAGGGTTTAGCATTAGTAAAATCATGATAATTTTCTTAATACTTAATAAAATTTAAATTTGTAAAATGTTTAAAAAACTTTAAATCAAGGTACTCAAAACCAAGAAACTATTTTACAAAAATTTTCCTTGTAAAGAGCAGTTTATTAAGCATCAACAGGGTTTTTTCTAAAAACTTGACAAAATCTTTAGTAAGTAGGCAATGTGCAATCTTTTTAATTAATTATCACAAAAGGAATACACTATGATGAATGTAGGATTTCATATATTGGATTAGCTAATTACAACTTTTTCTAACAAAATTTACTACTAAATGTAAGAATTGAAAGGTATTCATACTAGAGCCATAATTAAAATTCATACCAGATTTGAAGGAAAGAGAACTTATTTTCAAATCCCAATCTTGCCCACTCGATCCTTGGTACCGTCATTACGGTGGGAAGTGATTTCATATTTTGTTGCTATAATACTATGAGGAGACTTCATACATTTGAATTTAATGTTTATTAGGCTATGAGTAAGGTGCACATACTATTTTGGACATATGATGTGAGCTTGAATCATGGTTGATACATATTTATGTATATACATGTATCCTAATTAGATCTATACGATGCTTTCAAGATTATGGTTCGTACATTATCCTTGTAGATTATACCATTCATTGATGTGTAGCATTGCATTATTCCTTGAGATATGTCATGAAGTACTATTGCATATTGATTATTGTTATTTAGAAGCTAGAGAGATTATTGTGTCCATGTAGGGCCCTCCTTGGTACCCGCTATTATGATGGGAAGTAATCTTACACTCTTGCTACTATAATTTTGTGATGAGACATCTTATCTATGGTTTCAGTGTTTTTATTAGACTACATCTATGGTCACACATTACTTTTAGACATATGATTATAGCTTAGACCATGTTTAATACATATTATATATATATATATATATATATATATATATATGCTCATGTACTTTTGTTGTTTCATATGATATTCAGGATGATAAGATAGATTCTAATTTCATTTGAGAATGATATTTTGAATATAACAGATATGATTTCTAACAAGTGAAAATGATGATTGTAATCCGTTACAAGATGAATTAGTATGATCCTTCATGGTGTAATATTGCACGTTGTGCATTGTGAAACATAGAGTTATTATAATAGAATGAAGTATTTAAGTGAAACATGTAAATGATTAGAATGATTAACTCAATGTTGAATTATATGTATTACTTGTCATTGCTTCGGCTACTATTATTTTGATTACAACTAACAATGGAAATGTGGGGAAAACACTTGCAGACCTCTTGTGATTCACTAGTTAAGCCGACCTGGTCTATTTGGAGAGGCCTAGGTCTTCTGTGTTGTATATATGTTGTGTTGCATTACCACTGTTATGTTATGTGATGGTTGCTTATGTCATGTGATGTTATGTTATGTATTGCCACTGTTGTGTTATGTGGTGGTCATTATTTTCGTTGCATGATTTGGCTATAAGTATGTGTAAATGAGATGTTTTATGTGACGGTCACTTGTGTCTTGGAAAGATTATGTTAGGTGATGGTCAATTTGGTTGTGAGCATGTGGAAATACGTTATTTTCTACACAAATTTACTTGTACCCTAGTTATGACTTTTGTACCTATTCTAAGTCATTAGGCTAGGTCTTGGTCCTTTTTGGGAGGCATAAATTTAAAATTAAAGAAATTATGGACACTTCTTTTTGCACTATTTTAGAGTGACAAAAATTAGAAAGGAGCTGAGTCATTAAGTAAAGTTGTGGTGTAAGCCTTAAAAAAAGGTGGAAATAGATAGCAAGGGACACTTGTTGAATCTGGCAATTAGACATGTGTAGGTTTTGAGGGGGGAGGGAAGTGTTATTTTTTATTTCCTTGGAAGAAAAGGGGGGGGCTTCTTATCATCTTCACCTGATCTATTGTTCTGCTATCATTTGTTGTACACCCTAGACTTCCCTAAGGCTGAAACACACAAAAAAAGAGAGAATTTTTGAATGATTTGGCTGTATATTGTACATCTTTTGGGGTTTTAGGTGTAAATTTCTGGAGAGGTAACTCTAATAATTCTACTACTTTGGATGATATATATTCTCAAAAAATGGAGAAGAGGTTGTGGATCTATGAGATTTATTTGGCTCACATCAATCCCTTTCAGCTAGCAAGGTAGGCTCTTGAATCCTTTAAAAATAAGAAAAGTAATGTGTTTATTTGGATTTTACTTTTTGCTATGTTGTTTAAGTGTGTGCTTGCTTTATGGTGTAAATCTGAGTGTGTGCTATTAGGAATTGTCTCCTTTTGGTGAGCATTCCTTGTAAAATTTGAGTGTTTCAACTTATGTGAAAGTATTGTGTTAAACCTGGTGTAATGTTCTGAGTGTTTAAATCCATATGAGGTATGTATGATTCAGCTGTATTGTGTCTAGCTGTTGTGCATTTCTGTTTGAGGTGATCCGGTTGTACAAGTATAGTATGTGAAACCCTAGTCTTCTTGTGTTTTCGCCTAGCTCGGGGGTGCGCAGTTTCTGCCCTAGGTTGGGTGGTGAGCATCCCATTGGTTGTACCTAGAGAACTTGGGCTTATGTGCAGGATATAGAAGGTTGTAGGAGAAGAAAAAAAAAAGAGACTGGTAAGTCCCAGAAACCCATGTGAAAAGATGCAGCACCAATATTTCTGGAAAGGCCTAGGGTGTGTACAAATGTAAGGAAATGTTATTGTTAATCAGCTTGCTTAGCAAATCGAATTATGTCAATTCATTAGAAGGAAACAAGTCAGAACCTTGTGATAAAGCAGAAAAGAGTCATGCTTAATATAAGAAGTTTTCTAGAATACTATCTAATGAAATAATGTATTTGTTGCAAGATTTTTCTGACATGTATTATGCTGCAAGTAAAAAATTATTTTAGGATTTAAAAAAAATTTAGATGTCTATTTTATGTTGCAAACTATACCTGCAGCTTGGAGAAAACAAACATCTATGTATATGTATATATATCTTAATGTGGGTAAGGATCACAGTAAATTAGTTTAGTTCCATTGAATAAGTATTACATAGGCCTGTTATCTGCTGAGCGATACATATGTATTTAAACTCTTCAGCTGTTGACATATAACCTCTCCCAAATGCCAATCAAGAGATGAACGATGCTTTTGCCTGCACAAGGTAAACCTGTGTCATTAATTACATTAAATAAAGCACTAGAGTAAATGTAGACTCAACCCACTAAGAATTTCTTCCCTGTTTCAAAATGACACAAGAAAACATAATAGACACTAGGTTTCTTACCTTACCTTCCAGTGAGACTCCTCCCGAAGCGACATACAAATTCTGTAACAGGTGTGTTGGGTACGTGGTGTATTTAAAGCCCAATGTAACGGCTGACTGTTTTATTCTGTATACACAGCACTATTCTTGTTTGTAACCGCCACTTTTGTAACTGCCAATTCTTCGCATGTATTCTTTATTCTCTGTGTCGACCATTTCCTTGGGTTAGGCGGTTGGTGTTGTATATATGAGTCAGTGTATTGTCTTTGTAAAAAGTAGTAGAAGCTAAGTGCTGCTGCAACGAATGTAAGGTGTATTAATGAAATGAGAATCCCCTGCAGGATAGTGGACGTAGCCAGATTCCCTGGTGAAACACTTCAAAAACTTCTGTGTGTTTTTTTTTTCTGCGTTGTATTTTTGTTTCTGTCCTTTTTCTGCAATCTCCTCTCATTCTGTTCTGTGTTTTTAAATCAACAAGGTGGGTATGATCACTTAGACTTTTTGCTAATAAATAGTTGAATAAATTTTTTTGTAAACAATCGTGTGCCCTTTAAAAACGTTGGGGAATGTTCAGTACAGCATTTTGTTGAGCAATAGTTAACCTGCAAAAACATTTGATTTGGCAAATGGTAGGACAAAGAATAGCATACCAGCATCAGCTTTCTATAACGGTGCCCAAGATCCCACCCTACAGATTTCCTTTCAACTGGCCCCCCAAGATCAAAAAAATTAAAAAGAAAAGAAACTAATAGTTATCTGCCAGCTACCTTGATGGCCATAATAGTTATCAAAAACCAGAATTTTTGCTACGGCTACGTTCCTATTCCCAGCTGGCACCGCCGCCATGAGAACCTGGTTGTGAGGCTTAGGTAAACAAAAAGAGTTAGGGTTGGGAGTTGTATGCCCTAATTAGGGCTATGCTACGCTGGACGCCAGTATATTTTAGAAGAAAATGGAATTTTCTCTAGCTTAAGTTCCCTTTTGTGAATTGAGTAGGAATTTGTGAAGGAAATGAATAGATATTAATAATGTTTATGACTACTTTATGTGGTAATAATATACACGTTTAAGAATTGGGCTAAATTTTTTTTCCTCTTTACTTTTGTGTTGCATTAGGGAAAACTAATTTTAATTTTGTTTTGGCAGATTTAAATTTCCGTGGTAAGGGCGTTTATTGTCAAATATAATTTTTTGGGTGAAATATAGACATAGTCAACATTGTTATTTCACTCCAGTTTTGTGTTCTGAACCTTTTATCTTTCCTATTGTGAGATGAATAACACAAAGCTGGGAGCCATTTAAATCTCTCTTACAAATAAATATATATTTTTTCCCCTTAGTGAAGGAGGGCGATCAAATTGAAGGGCATTAATGATAATCTTGATAGAATTTGTCTATCCTCTGGTAGGGACGTCAAAAAGTTATAGGTCAATCTTTAAAAAAAGTATTTAAATTTTAAAGGAAATTAACTATTGTGGCTTCTCCTAGGGTGACCCAATTCATGAGCTGATTGTTACTCACAAATTTAACTGGAGGCGCTTAGAAGTGGGAATTGTGTTAAGCTTTAAAGAAATTCAAATCAGAAATTATTTTTCACACCAAGGCATCTAGAAGCTGTAGATTTTAGTGGTTCATACAGGTAATTTAATACCCGTTCAAGTATGATGAGAGGGGTGACTAGCAGTATAAAAGATAGTACCCCATACAAGAGGATTTAACCTCCATTAGAGCACCCTCTCTAAAGAATACATTGCAGAAATAAATTCTGTACTTTACAATGATATTTTCCTTCACTATCTTCTACTACAGAATATTTAATGCCTTTTATGATCTTCCTTCTAAATACTCTCTTTTTCTGCTCTTAACAAAAGAAACATGCCTTTTAATAAAACTATATGTATTAAGAATATAACTATTTTCTAAATTAAGGGTTGAGGATTACTATAGAAGGATTAGAAAGTTGGAGTTAAATATAATGAATAAATTTCATATTTGAATATTTCCTAAGAATGCATAAAAGAGGAAATTCGTTTTAATTGAATTGTAAGAGGAAATGAATTTCTAACATAAAATTATAAATGATGATCATTTGAAAATCATTATCAATTATATTAGATTATAAATGGAAGGAGTTTATTTTGCAGTCAAATTAAAAATTTCTAATTTTACTCACTATCTCGGTGAAGTATAGAGTTGCTACAAAAAGTGTCTCCTTTAAAATTACTTTAGATCTCTTAGTATTTTGTTTAATGTTTTTATCCAAACAAAAAAAAATTGTTTCATCCTTTGGAGTGTGGGCTATGAACCCCTTTTGGCTAGAAGATAGATTAACTAAAAGAAAATTATTAAATTAATAGATTATTGCTGTAGATATAGAACCGCGATTATTGTTTTGTAAATAAAAAAAAATCTTTGCTCATGTCTTGTATATGTGTTAGTTATGGGCATTACAGATATTATTGATAAATCAAAAGAAAACAATATATTCAATCTCTGCAATCCTTTATGATTCCTCAATTTATTTGAATGTTCTTTGATAATATTGCTAAACCAGAATAAAATAATTTCTTCAATCCCTGTAATCCATGAGAAAATTAAAATGAAAATCCCCCTCATTCAAAAATAAAGGTGAAGGATTTTGATGTGAGAAAATCTAAAATAAAAAATTCCAATACATGTGCTAAAGAAATTCCTTTCTAACATGTTTCCTTTTTTTAATTTTTATGCCAAAAATTAAAACATAAAGTTACTTTGATTTTCTCATCCATCCCCTTATTTTTCTCCTCTACTATTTTCTATAATGATATTATTCAATTCTAAAAATTGAAATGCATTTATTTCTATTTTTTTTAATTTGCACTTATTAAATTTATTTATTACTAAATTAAGTCCCACTAAAAAGGTAACTCTAAGAGTAAAAAAAATCTTTTCAATAAGTAATTAAATAATTTTCAAATTAATT
Source organism: Cunninghamia lanceolata (assembly GCA_027924645.1). Taxonomy (NCBI): domain Eukaryota; kingdom Viridiplantae; phylum Streptophyta; class Pinopsida; order Cupressales; family Cupressaceae; genus Cunninghamia; species Cunninghamia lanceolata. Next base: position 6,670,259 of record BSBN01000582.1, read on the forward strand.
GACAACTCAACAATGGGCATGGTTGGGTGGTTAAGTCGCTCAGTTGTAGTGGCGGCCACCAAAGTTCAAACCTCTGCTGGGCCAACAAGCTTTGAAGTGTTCTTTCTTTGCATTTATTTATTTTTAAAATTTATTTATAAATAATTATTTAATTTAGTCAAATCCTATAAATAAATAATTATTATATTTTAAATAAAATAAATGAAAATAATTTTGAACACTCACAAATGAAGTTAGTCAATTAAAGAAAAATCATAATTAAAACCTTCTTTTAATCATCAAATTAAAATAAAATTAATAATAATATTTCCTAATCACAATTTAATTGCGTTTATTGTTAAATTAGCAATCTTACAATCATCACACATACTTATGAAAGGAAAAGAGAATTTAATCACATGATTGCCAAATATGATAACATTACATTAGATAAGATTAGCTCTTAACATAAAATTAAAGTGAAAGGTTTACCTTAAAATGTTTATTACCTTTGTGTGTTCATAATAGCATACTCCTTGTGTCTAATATTCAAAATAAAACTTGTACAAGAATAGTGAGCATTGATAAAATAAACATAATCAGCAACATATATTAACTACATAATTATCCAATCCAACTTCAAGACATTCCTAATATTCTCCTATCATTACAATGCTAATAAGTCTATAATTGTAGTTACTAGATAGGGTTTATATGACCTTACATAGCCATTCTAGAAGAAAGATGAATTCTTTTATAATTTTATAGAATTATCTTGAAAGAAATCCGCTCTGCATCAGGGATCCCATGGCATTCAAAACTCTTCCACTCCCACCACTTGTCACCATTTCTTTCTCTAACTTTAATGTAGTATACAACTCTTACTCCCCAACTTTCTGACAAAATCTGCTTGGCCTCAGGGCAAGCTTCTCTAGATTTTGGAAACTCCATCCATGAATCATCCCAAAACAATGTTGTTTTGAACCATTTCTGACTTCCCAAGTTAGATAATCTATAATTGTCCCTCTTCAAGAGAGAAAAAAGTTCCACATTCTTGAATTCTTTGTAGGATTCACCATTGTGAGAATTCTGGCATCCTCCATTGAATCCAAATATTTGTTTCTCATAATCTTGACCCATTTCAATTTTGGCCTCGTGAAAATCACCCAAACTATTTTTACCCCAAGGACTTTATTCTGTGTGATCTGATTTCTGAGTCCAACACCTCTAGCTAGTTTTTTTTTACAATTGTTGTCCCAAGAAATCAATGGGAACTTCTTGTCCTCCATTGGGCCCTACCAAAAAAAATTTCTCATTTTCTGCTCTATTGATTTGCTTGTGGACTTAGGAAACCATAGGCAAGATAGTAAGAAAATGGGAATAGCAAAAATGACTGCTTTGAGCATTACGATCCTTCCTACCCAAGAGAGCAATCTCCCCTTCCACAAACCCATTTTATCACTTATTTGCTTTAAGAATGGCTCCCAAAGTTTAGATTGCTTGCCTCCATCAAACAAATGAAATCCTAAATACTTACTTGGAAACTCCCCTTGCTTGAACTTTAGAATTCTCATAATCTCCCTTTGCTTTCTTTGATCTGTAGCAAATAAAATATTTCAGATTTATGCATATTAACACATTGACTAGAGGCCACTGAGTATTCATCCAGAATATTCTTCATACACCTTGTTGTTGGTATGCCTTTTTTTTGCACATTTGGGGTCAGTTGTTAATTTTTGTTAACCGACAAAAAAAAATAACTTTGTAAAACCTTAATTCTAGAAGCTTCCAAAAATCTTGTTATAAGCAGCTGGGATGTATGTTACGAGTGTGGAATTCATGAGATTGTAATATGTTTTGCACTGGATAATAAAATCATTGGATGGAGCTAAGTTTTTGTGGATGTAGCCCATTTGGGGTACACTACGTTAAAATTTTGTGTTAATCTCTTTTGTGTTATTCTTCATTGTTATATTTGGGTTATTTAATCTGCATATAATTGTTAGTGTTTATTAATCTGATCTACTTGAACCCTAAAAACTAGTATTAGAGTGGATTGTGTTCGATTATCATCTGTAGGAAGGTCTCATGATTGAGTGGGAGTCTCATGGTTAAGTGGGAGAAATGGTGGACGAGGGTAAATTGAAGGTAGACAAATTTAATGGGAAGAACTATTAATTATGGAAGATGCAGATGGAGGATTATCTCTATCAGAAGGATTTATGGAGGCTATTGGAAGGAAAAGCCAAGAAACTGACAGCAATGACTGATGAGGATTGGGAACTTCTAGACAGAAAGGCACTGGGAACCATTCGGTTGTGCCTGCCACCCTCTATAGTGTTCAATATAATAGAAGTGAAGACAATAGATGAACTGATGAAAGCCTTGGCTAGATTGTATGAAAAACCCTCAGCCTCTAATACAATATTTCTCATGAAATTTTTTTTTAATCTAAAAATGATTGAAGGTGGATCTATGTTAGATCATTTAAATGAGTTTGATATGATTACTAGTAAGTTAACTTTTGTAAAAGTGAAATTTGATAAAGAGGTGAGGGCTCTCTTGGTTTTATGTTCTTTGCTAGAAAGCTAGAATATCTTGGTAATGGATGTAAGTAACTCTCTCTGGTTCAAGTACTTTGAAATTTTATAATGTTGTTGGTGTTATCCATAGCGAGGAAATGCAATGGAAAATTAAAGGTGAGAGTTCAACATTGGGTAATGCTTTGAATATAGAGAACAAGGGAAGAACAAAGGAGAGAGGAAAAGCCCAACAAATCATGGGAAGTCACAAGGGAAGTCAAAGAAAGGCAGATCTAAATCTAGAGGAAGAATGGATTGCTAACACTATGGAAAGCTAGGACACTTGAAGAAGGATTGTTGGTCTCAAAAGGGAAAACAAGGAGATGGACAACATGATGACAATAAGGAATCTAATGTTGTAAGTAATAAATTACAGGATTCTTTAATTCTATATTTAGATAATGCTAATGATTCTTGGGTAATAGATTCAGGGGCTTCATTTCATGCCACACCCCATATGAGATATTTTTTAGATTATGTTCAAGGTGATTTTGGATAGGTATATTTGGGTGATGATGAACTCTGTTAGATTATTGGAAAAGGAAAGATAAAAAACAATTTATAGAATGGAAATGAATGGTTTCTATAGGAGGTAAGGCATGTTCCAAATTTGAGAAGGAATTTAATTTCTACATGACAACTGGGTAGTGAAGGCTACATAGTTAACTTTTCAGACAAAGTCTATAGGTGGAGAGGTAGACACATTGTATTTGTGTACTGGTAATACTTATTCAGCCTTAGCTACTATAGAAAATGTTTCTACTAAGATAGTTATAGCACTTGCTATAGGGACAGAAACATAATTGTGGCATCATAGACTTGGGCACATGAGTGAGAAAGAGATGAAGATCCTTCACTCCAGAAAGTTGCTACCAGGTCTGAAGAAGATTGACTTGAAGTTATGCAAAAATTGTGTTTATGGAAAATAGAAAAGACTATGATTTCTCAAAGTTGGGAAAGAGAAGAAGAGTGAGAAATTAGAGCTTGTGCATTCAGATGTATGGGGACTAGCTCAGGTATTGTCTCTTGGTGGCTCTTGCTATTATGTTACTTTTATTGATGATGCAACTAGGAAAACATGGGTGTATTTGCTAAAACAAAAATTAGAAGTATTTGAAACTTTTAAAAAGTGGAAATCTTTGGTTGAGAATGAGAGAGTCTTGCAACAGAGAATTTGAAAATTACTATTCATATAATTGAATTCGTAGGCCAAAAATAGTTCCTAGAACCCCACAAGAAAATGGTGTGTCTGAGAGGATGAATAGGACCATTATGCAGCATGCAAGGAGCATGAGATTGCATGTTGGACTACCCTTACACTTTTGGGCAGATGTTGTGCATACCGTTGTTTATTTAATAAATAGGAGACCTTCAAATCCTTGGGATGGTAGCATTCTAGAGGAGGCATGGACAGGTAAAAAGGTAAACTATTCATTTTTAAAAACCTTTGGTTTTGAAGATTTTGTCCATGTTGATATTAAAAATAGAACCAAGCTTGATGGTAAGTCTAAAAAATGTACCTTCATTGGATATGGAGTAAATGAATTTGGTTATTAGTTATCAGATTATGAAAATCATAAAATCATTAGGAACAAAGATGCTATATTCAATGAGAAGGACATGTATAAGGATCAGCTGTAGGAAAAGAAGAATGAATAGGCCGAAAAGAAATATGTGGTATTGGATGAGATTCTAGAAAATAAAATGCCAGTGGTACTTGATGCTTAGCAACAAGTTATCCCACAGACTCCAGCAAGTGTTAGACATTCTACAAGGATATCTAGACCTCCAGAAAGATTTTCTCCATCAAATGTTATATTCTATATTATTAAATGATTTTAGTAAACCTAAAAGTTATGAAGAAGCAATGTAGGTAGATACCAAAAAGTACTGGGGGCTAGGCATGAAAGAAGAAATGGATTCCTTGTTGCAGAATCAGACTTGGGACATAGTCCAATTTCCTACAAGTAAAAGAGCATTGCCAAATAAATGGTTTTATAGGTTGAAGGAAGAAGGTGGAGGAAAGAAAAGATATAAGGCTAGACTCGTGGTAAAAGGTTTTGCATAGAAAAAAGTATATATTTCGATGAAATATTTTCTCTGGTTGTAAAGATGACTTCTATTAGAACTACTCTAAGTCTTGTGGCTGTAGAAGACTTGCATCTTGAACAACTAGATGTGAAAACAACATTTCTCCTTGGGGATTTGGAAGAGAAAATATACATGTAGAACCACAGGGATATGAGGTCAAGGGTAAGGAGGAATTTGTGTGCAGGTTAAAGAAAAGTTTGTATGGCCTAAAGCAAGCATCTCAGCAATGGTATTTGAACTTTGATAGTTTTATTGTTGAACAAGGTTACAAAAGATGTCATTTTGATTATTGTTTTTATTTTAAGAAATTGGGGAATGGTAGCTATATTATCTTGTTGCTTTATGTTGATGACATACTTATTTTTGATAATATAAGGCAACAAAATAAGGGGCCGAACCCTTACAAAAAGCAGATAGGCCAAACAGGCAGCAAGCACACAAAGTGCCAAAACAGAAACAACAACAGAAGTCCCATCAAAACTAGCATAACTAGCAAAACTAGCTGCTAATCTAAGATAGAAATTCCATGATAACTAGCATAACCAACCACAAAACAAATAAAGTAAAATAGAGTAGAGAGCAGCAGAGTATCACCAAAATAACAACAAAAACTAAGGAGGCAAATTCTCTCCTTGTTTAACCATAGACTTAATAATATCATCTAAATTCTTGGCAAGATCATCATTGTCCGCATTGACAGGCACCCCCAGGTTTTTAAGCACAGAAATATTAAGAAAAATGGAACTCCTGAGCACAATGGAGAGGTTCTGCTCCAACTTCTCAATGCGAGCCCTTAGACCTGCCAGATCAATTCCCAGACTAGCAGCAGTTTCCATATCATCCTCAGCCTCTTCCACGAACATCCCACCTGCATTGTCGGCATTGTCGGCAGAGTCAACGACTTCCTCAGTGATAGCCACCATATCATGAGTCCCCTGCTTATCATCCGCATCCCCAGAAATGTCCTAAACCTCTATCTCCTTATCGTCATCCCCCTAGTGAACTCTTCCGAGCCGCTCTCAAAGTAATCAATGAGTTTTGCTCTCAGAGCTGGTTTGCCAGCGATACGCCCTGACCGCCTAACACCAGAGGGGAGGCCATCCTTGACTATCTTAGCAGAAGAAAGGGACTTGTTACTCTATCCCACCGGGGTCCTACTAGGATTTTTAGAGGTCCCAATCATAGCCCTACCAGTGCTTATGTCCCCAACAATAGCCTTTCTCTTTTTTCCCTTCGTGCTGATAGTAGGACCCAGGGTATCGTCAAGAGTTTCCTCAGGGGTGGAAAAGGCAACATCTTTAGGCTTAGCAGGAGCAGGGGATGGCCCAGGTTCTTCGACACTAGGAATATCCCTAGGGTTAGAGGAGGGTTCCCCACTATTGGTCTGAATAGATTTGGAGGGTTCGAGGGCAAGATGGTGGTTATAGAGACAGAGGATAAGGCCTTGATGCAGAGGGATAGGTTTCTTTGCAAGGTTTTTTGCTAGTTTATCCCTAACCCTAAGGCCGGAATGTTCGAGGGAGGAAAGCTAATGTGAGCATTGCGACGAAAATGATTTAAAAGGGGGAGGTGATAGTTGTAGAACCTGGTGAAGCTCCCTTCCAGGGTGATATACTTCATGAGGAGGAAGCACACAGCATCCCAAGGCTCAGGCAGCTTCGCTCTGTCGAATCCCCCCTGATAAGGAATTAACTCTTCGCCTTCTCCAAGAAAGAGCTTTTGGCTGGAAGTGTCCGCAATTTTGGTTTTCCTCTACAGTTTCAAACCCTGGGTAGACATGCCAATGGCCATGGCTATCACATTTTTAGAAATTTCAAAGCTGATTCTGCCCACCGTAACCCACCGGTTCTGCCAAGACCTAGCGAATTATTTAGAGAGGTTTTCATTATATCCATTTAGCCACTCCAAATAGGGGCTAATCCCTCCCTCTTTGCAATAATGCCAAACCACCAAGTTGTCCTTAAACTCACAGCAAGAGACAGGTTCAGTTCTGATTCTATCTCCACCCATATCTGAATTATGCAGCATGTCACAGAAACCCCCAATCTCTTCAGTCGAGTTTACAGGAGCATTACTGTCTTGATCGAGGCTAATAATGCGAGTGATAACACCGCACGCATTATCATAAGTATGGGGAACCTTGCAAAAATGGTGCTTACGCATCCCATACTTAAAAATAATTACACGACACACACCATGATGGTCCAGCCGTCCGCTCGCCTTATGAGAGCAAGGAGTTGATATGACAGGAGAGAAGGTACCAAAGGACCTATACTTCGAGAGGCACATTAACCCCCTCCCAACGAGCTGACAATCTGAGCTATCTTTCCAATAAGTTTGACTCATCAATACCCCGACCTTTCCTTAAGAATGAGCGCCTTAATATTCAAAGGGATATGATCAAATTGGTGCCAACACCGCCAGTTTGAATAACATTGTCCTAGTTCAGCACAGGCGTCTGCAACTCCATTGCCCTCATGGTAAATATGGGAGATATTCACCCTGGGAACCTTCTGTAGGAGGATCTGTATATCCCTAATAACATATTTCAACTTAATGCCTACAGTCGACACATTGTTGACTGCATCAATGACCATTTTAGAGTCCCCCTAGATATATAAATTCCTAATACCAAGGGATATGGCCAATTTAATCCCCCACAGGGGAGCCATAGCCTTAGCATAGTTGTTGCTTTGACAGCCCAGACCACCCACATAGATAGCAAACATGCAGCATATTAATACTTGTTGCGGGGTCTAACATGCAGCATATTAATGAACTTAAGTAGAAATTAGTAAATTCATTTTCTATGAAGGATTTGGGTGTAGAAAAATAAATCCTTGGTATGAGGATCACATGAGACAAGACAAACAAAAAATTATTTTTGTGTCAAAGTGAGTATGTAGAGAAGGTGTTGAAAAGGTCTAACATGTAAAATACAAAAGTAGTTAGTACACCTTTGCCTATTAATTTTAAGTTGACTAAGGAGATGTGTCCAAAGACACAAGAGGAGTAAGACAAAATGTGTAAGATACCATATGCATTAGCAATTGGTAGCTTGATGTATGCAATGGTATGTACAAGGCCAGATATTGCACATGCAATGGGAGTTGTGAGCAGGTATATGAACAATCTGGGAATGGAACATTGGAACATGGTAAAACAGATTCTCCAATATTTGAGAGGTACTACTTCAAAGAAACTATGTTTTGGAGGAACAAATTCTACTCTAAAAGGATATGTTGACTCTAATATAGCGAGTGATATTGATAGTAGGATGAGTACTACAGGGTATGTTTTTACTGTAGGAGGCACTGCAGTCAGTTGGATTGCAAGGATGCAAAAGGTTGTTGCACTTTCAACCACTAAAGCTGAGTATATTGTTGCTATAAAAGCTAGCAAGGAGATGATTTGGTTACAACATTTTCTAGAGGAATTGGGGCAATGACAATAAGATAGCCTTTTATACACTGATAGCCAGCGTGTCATTCATCTTGCTAAGAATTTAGCTCTTCATTGAAAAACTAAGCACATATAGCTCTGATACCACTTGATTCAGTCAGTTTTGGAGGATGGATAGTTGAAGCTAGAGAAAATTCACACAAGTAAGAATCCTGCAGATATATTCACAAAGGCAATTAGATGGGAGAACCTGATTTCCTCATCAGTTTCTATTCGCCTTCAGGATTAGGTAAGTGGACAAGGATGAGGGACCAAAATGCGGTCTTAAGATGCCACTTTTTTTTAAATCAGGAAACATTGATGTTGGATGAGAAATTGAGGATAGCTACACTCAAAATTTAAATATATAAGAAAAATAAGAGTTGTAGTGCTTCAAATCTAGTTTCTAAACTACTAACTTTTTCTAAATATGGTTGAGATTAAGGGGTTCAAAAAGGGGGAGCACACAAATTGGTCTTGTTTTTCTCAAAAAAACATAACATAGCATCTAGTGTGCTCCCCCTAAAATTTTAACTTTTTTTAGTTTTTCAATAATCCCTTCGGTGAGAAATTAGCTAACACCATGTAGTGTATCCTTGATTTTTTGTATAATGTTTTCATGAATAATTGATTTTTTAGTAATTTTCAAAGTGGACACATCTTGAAAAATAGAAATTTGAATGTGCCTCCACCCCCAAATTTTTGAAAACTAATCGAAAATCAATTTTTTTTAATGCGTGTAGAATGGAGTCTAGTTTCTAAAAATGTAACTTATTTCAAATTTTGATGAACGGTTAAAAGAGGTCAAAAATACTAGACACTAGTTTTTGACAAAAAATGGACACACTAACAAAAGAAATTCAAGATGTAACCCTTAATGTACTCAAAATGTGAAAAACATTATATGGCTAGATAGCTAATAGAGAGCTTAAGATTATGGTGGTATTTTTTTGAGTTTTCATTGAAAGAAGTGCCATCCTAATGGGGATCACACTCCAGATTATCTCCAAATTTTGCTAAAAAATTATAAAAACACATCAAAGAAAGCTGAACATAATGCGAGCACATTATAATGCACTCACATTATGTGAAATCAATAATGCGCAAAGCCTTTTCAAAAAATTCATTTTTTGCATATCTTGCAATCATTGCATTCCATTACAGAATCTCTTTGAGGTGTTATGTCATATAATTGACATACCTTTTCTATGCTTCCACACTTTACATACATGTCTACAAGGGCAACTGCACTTACTATTGTCTCTCTCACTCTCTTCTTCCCTCCCCTCTCTACCTTCTACCATCTCTCTCAATCTCTACTTCCCTCCCCTGTGTACCTCCTACCCTCTTTCTAAGTCTCTACTTCCCTCACCTCTCTACCTCCTACCTTCTCTCTCACTCTCTTCTCCCCCCTCTCTACCTCCTATCCTCTCTCTCACTTTCTACTTCCCTCCTATGTCTACCTCCTACCCTCGCTCTCTTCTTCCTTCCCCTATCTACCTCCTACCTTCTTCCACTCTCTACTTCCCTCTCATCTCTACCTCCTACCCTCTCTCTCACACTCTACTTCCCTCACCTCTCTACCTCTCCTCATAATTCTTCCCATCCAATGAAATTTCATAAATTATCTTATTTCCATTTTATCGTCCCAATTTATATCCTCGTCCCTCTTTGCATGTCCTAGTTTTCTTGTTTCCATATTCTTTGTCAACATGGGAGAGGAGAGGGAGGAAGAGGGAGAGAGGATGGAGATGGGGGGTAGAGAGAGGGGAGAGATAGGGTGATAAGGGGAGAGAGAGAGAGAGCCATAGTTTTCTTGTTTTGGAGGGAGAGAGAGGGTTGGTTAGGTTTATGAGTTTAGAGTTGCTTAAGTTTAGGGTTTAGTGGAATTGTTTAGGGTTTTGGGGTTTTGGGAGAGAGAAGTTTAGGGTTGCTCAAGTTTAGGGGCATATTTAGAGTTTATGAGTTTAAGGTTGCTTAGACCTTTAGGGGTATTATTTAGGGTTTATGAGTTTCTATGGTTACTCAAGTTTAGGTTTTAGGCTTTAGAGTTAAAGGGGAATTATTTTATAATTTCCCTCCAATCCTCCTAATCCTAACACATTAGTCCACCCATCTCCTCATACATCAATCCCTATCATCCATCCACCATATAACTCACCATATAATCCACCATCAAACATTCTAAGCTCTAATCCATCAACCCATGAATGCTTGAAAATTTTTCTCCTAAGACTCTTTACAAAATCTAAAAATAAAAGAAAAGATATGGAGCCATCCAAATCCACTGATCCAATTTCATCCCCCTCTAACACTCCCAATCCTAATCCATCCGGGCCTCCTATATCCATTCACTTGATCCTAGTCCTAACCCCACAACATCTTCCATCATTCTCCATCAAATATATGCATATCCTAGTCCATCAACCCATGAAACCATGAAGGATGTGACCCAAGGACTATTAGCAAGAAATCTAAGAACATCATGTACTCAAATTCCTATCCTTGAGCCTAACAAAGAACCTCCTAATAACATGTATACCACTCCAACACCATCATCCACTCATATGTCTATCCATCTCATTGAAGAGTCTCCTACCATAAGTCCAAGTCAAACCCCATCATGTAGACATGTTGTCAAACATCCAAAGATTATTGATCCCATCCAAGAACACATCACATCCATCTAAGAAACCCAATAGCTATGCTAAGAGCCTAGTCCAAAGCATGTGGAAACACCAACCACCCATCTGAATAAAAATCTAAACACCCCATCTAATCCCATCCTGGATCCCTTACCATCTCATGGTAAACCCCTCTACATCGATCCCATCATTGGTCCTCCAACATCTCCTAGTGAACCTCCTATTGGTGTTTTTCCAACTGATAGTTCCTAAGTTTCCCTACATGGTAGCCATCACTTATCAACGAGATCCTCAGGTTAGAGGCCAACTGTATAGGAGACTGACTCTAAGTCTCCTCTACTTCTTTAGTCTTTACAAAAGATAGAGGGTATTCCCTACTCAATACCTATAGGATAAATCTTTGACTGTGACCAGGTATTGACACAAAGGAGATGAATCCTTTCTTATGAAGGCCAAAATTGTAAGATGAATGCAAAGGGGCTAGCTTTGGACCCTACTTCAGTTGTGAACCAAAGGATTCTCAAACCCTAAAACTACTCCTAAAATTGTAAAAGTTTGTAGATAATGTTATGATTTTGTTTTATGTTTGGCCATAAGACTTGGGTTTTGATTCATAAACTCAATACCATCTCTGATCGGTGCTTATCTTAGGGCATGGAGTCACATTGACATATATGTGTGAATGATCTTCATAAACTAAATCAACATTCAAGTTTCAAGGGGTTTAACTAGCATTTGTCTTACAAACACCACCCAAGATAAAGTATCATGTTAACTCTGCTTATGTATATCCCTATTGCAATGTGTTCTTCCTCATATTTAACCTAGAATGTTTAATCTATTCCTTGAATAGAAGTAGAAGATTAAATATGCAATACAATAAACCTATATTCTAGAACCTCAAATAACCCCTAGTTATTAGATTCAGAAGAAAAAGAACAATGGAGACAATTAACAACACACATGCATACATCATTTTTCATTTACATCAACATGAATCTGAAAAAAATTTATGCAGAAATACATTCAACACATAATTCATAGACTTATAGGATAAGAAATAAAGCAACCCAGTAAAGCTTGTAGTTTATTTACTTCTCAAAATTCCAAAATCATTCAACAACAACCAAAATGGAAGCCCAACAACTCATTTATAGGCTCAGAATATGTTGCCCTAAAATTTACTACCATATGGAGGTAGGTGAGATATTTCACAGTATAATTTTGCCTCCAACAATACATTGGGAATAAAATATTAAAAGAGGAGAAGACTAAATGAATAAAATATGTTTTTTTTTATGAAAATGCAATTTATCTATTTAAATAAACAAACACTTCACAAAAAAATAATGGGTGTTTAAAAGGCACACCCCAAGAGTCACATGGGCTAAGCCTAGAAATATTAAAAACAAAGTATCGAAGTATCAAAGGGTACAACACCCATATAAAAATAAAGAGAAAATAGAATTATGAAACCAAAGCCATTCTTGTAGATGGTGGATCCCTGTCATCTGGTTTCCCCCAAATGTTCGCGGGGTCTAGGTTGACATCAGGGATCTCCCATCCATCTTCATTTTCCTATTCTTCTTTTTGATAATTTGGCTCCTCCTACTGAGGTGAGATAGCCAAATTTAACCATGGGAAAACATTAGTATTATCTCACCCTATAGATGGTGGATGTGAAGAACCAGGAGCATTCCAACCTACATTATCCTATGAAGGCCAATTAGCATTACCTACATTATCCATAACAGGCCACCCCGCATTATCCCTAGTTACACTAGCAGCATGACCAGAGGTCCATCCACACGAATGTGGAGAGGCCGAGCGCCAATGCCAGTGAACACCACAATGCGGAACAAGCTGGGAGTGAGGCCAAGAATCTCTGGCCAATCCACTTATGCATCTGTTAGGAGAGTGAGCTCTAACAGAGAATGGTGAGGGAGGAACATGAGCCACAGTGTAGGGAGCATTCCCCCAATGATCCAACAACTCTTGTAAGTGAACCACTTCCAAGGAAATTTTGCTAGGTTGCACTTGAATCTGCAGGAGAACATTAGAATAGATAATAGTTTTAATGTACAGAGAAACATTAGTTCCAATTTTGCTTTATGAAAATATACATGAATTATGATATTTCCATAATGCAAATAAAATCTCCACCTGAAAATATGGTAGATTTGAGTAAATTTCTCTGGAAACCTGGGTGAATCACCCAGAAGGAGGATTTGCCAGGTTAATGGCTCAGGTTTGAAAGGCTGAAAAAAATCATGAATCCATATCCAGAATTGTTGAGCTCTAGTGCAATACCAGAAGAGATGTTGAATTGTTTCATCCTGTCCACAAAAAGGGCACCGATGATCTTGGACTCCAAGGTGAAACAACCTAGTACCAATGGGTAAGCCTTGAAAGATAATGCACCAGGAAAAATGAGCAATTTTTGGCTCAAGAATGCCAGACCAAATAGTTTTAAACCTAGAATGTCAAAGACTTAAAGAGCTATGAATAAGCCAACACTTATTAAGAGTGGCAACCATGGGTAAATGAGGTGAAAGCCACCTATAAGCCATCCGTAGGTTGAAATGATGCAAGGGTGTGTCTGGATACCATTTCCAATCCTTTCACCATGCATTGTTGGATTGAATTCCAACCTTGTGCAACATTTTAGGTGGAATAGCCATGATGACTCTATCATAAGTAGGCTTATCAACTTTTGAAAGAGAAAATTTTACACAGAATGGTTCCCAAGCCAAAAGGCTCATAGTGGGTCTGTGAAACAGGTCCTGAAGGGTTTGAACACCTTTTTGTGAAATTTGAGAGCCTTCAAACCTTGCAATTTAGCCAAAGGTTGAGTTACAAAAGCTAGGAGAGGTGACCACCAAATATTAAGGTGATTGAATGAAAAACTAGCACAAAAACCATCACCAGCCCAGCATAACCAAGGTTTAATTTTTTTTCCAGGATTTCCAAATGCTCTTAACCACAAATGTACCCAAGACTTGAATTTGTTCTCTCAAGACAAGGAGAGTAGAAAAACCAATTCCTTTCCAAGCCGGTTTGTGCATAGGATGACCCATTTTAATGTTATACCAGAGTAAAACTTTCCATACCTCACAACCAATGAGTGCACGAACAATCCATTTGAGTGCCAAGGTAGTTCCTTGGTGGTGAGTAGAAAGAATACCAAGTCCTCCAGAATCTCTGGAAAGATAGTAAAATTCCCATGCAACACGGTAAAAACTATGGTGAGTATCAGAAGAGGTCCATAGGAAATCCCGCAAGAGTTTTTCCAATTTGGTATAAGAGCTTTTTAAAGGAGCCCAACAAGAAGAATAATAAACATGGGTTGCAGCCAAGATCTTAGAATAAACCTAAAATTTACTAGCCAGTGAAAGAGGCTTAGTAATCTAGACGACAAGGTTTTGCTCCACACGGGTAAGAACAACTTGCCATAGGGTGGCAGAAGTGCCCTGGAATGCAAAAGGAATACCCAGGAATCTAAAAATTTCACCATGGCCAACCCAGCACCAGCCATATTGCTGAAGCCAATGAGGAGTGGGAAGTATAGACTGTCTATAGCATAAGGTCTTGTACCACTAAATGAAAGAACCTGAGGCCAAACAAAAGGTCTCCAAACAACCAAGAGCATTTTGAACTGATTTTTCTTCTTCCAGTAAGGTTAAAAAGGAGTCATCAGCAAAATAACCATTAACTAGTTGGCTAGAACAATTTGGTAAAGAAATACCATGAACAAGCCTAATAGAAACTGAATGACCAAGAAGATAACCAAAACCTTCTGCTACAAGAACATACAGACTTGGGGCAAGAGGACATCCTTGGTGGATTGGTCTGAAAAGGACAAAAGTATGAGACTACTAGCCATTGATAGTGATGCAAGCAGAAGCATCTGAAAAGAGCATTTTAACTGATTGTATAAAAGAGGGTCCAAACCCTAATGCTGCAAGCATTGCAAGGATAAAGTGCCATTCAATGCGATCATAAGCCTTAGCAGAATCTTTTTTTTTTAAATTGCTTTTTGGTTTGACTTTTGGGCCCATTCCATTCCCTCCCAACCAGCAATGATATTGTCTAATATATATCTACACTTAATGAAGCTTGTTTGTTCAGGATGGACAATCGAAGGAAGCAGATTGTGGAGTTTGAGCGAAAGGGCTTTAGCAATGATTTTGTAGGAGACATTGAGGAGGGTAATGGGCCTCCAGTTGCAAATATCCTCCAGATCGCTAGCTTTAGGTATGAACTTAATGTTCCCTTGATTTATAATATTACCTAAAGAATTGGAATGAAATGCCTCAAGGTAGACATTGTGTAAATCTTTTCCTAAACAATCCCAAAGGGCTTTGTAGAACTCACAAGGAAAGCCATCAATTCCAGGCACTTTCCCATTTACCATAGAGTAGACAGCTTCCTTAAGATCTTCAATGGTCAAAAGTTGATCACAGAAGTGAGTCTGGGTAGAGGATAGCCTATTTGGAACAATAGCAAGACAATCATGCAAGGCAGTTTGTCACTCAGGAGTGTAATCTTGAGCAGTGAAAACTTTTTCATAATATCTTACAAAAGCCTGGAGAATGTGTGGCAGATCTGTATGAATAGCATTGTCCTCTTTGATTTTCTTAATCCCATGTGAGGAATGTTTGGCTCGAAGAGAAAGAAAGAACTCCTTAGAAACACGGTCCCCAATTTTTAACTAGTGCATTCTGGGTTTAAGTTGAGCTCCTCTGGAAGCATGGCAGTTAGCCATTTGTTTTTGATGCCATAAATTGGCAACAAGGACCTGCCTAGAAGGAGAAAAAGGCTCAATAGCCAAGCCCTCAGAAGCAAATTTCAAAGTAGTGATAGTAGCTTCATAAGCCCTTCTCCTGAAATTGGCCAGCTGATGACCATAGATGTGAAGAAACCTCACTGTGCAAGTAATAGAATCATTCCACCACTTAATCCAACCTATAGCATGCAATGGTCAACATTCTAAATTCCAAATAGTTGAAATGTGTGCCAAGGTGGGTTGATGAGAAAGTAAGGAAGTGTTCAGAAAAAATTGAGATTTCATGGTGTGTGGCTGAGTGAGCTACCACTCAATGGCAAATTGAATTGGAAAGTGACCTGACAATGTCACCTCCACTAACGGCTGCACAGGAAGGGTGGATGACGTGGAGAATTTTTAAAAAGATTGCATAGAAATCATAGCTCGATCAAGGCGTTTAAAGACCCTGTCAGTTCCATCCTTAAAATTGCACCAAGTATGCCATAAAGGACTGGAGTGACGGCGACCAATATTGGGATCAAAAAATCCCAATTTGTTACGCATATGGAATAATGCCTCTCTTTCACCAGTTGGCCACCAAAAAGGCAGAACACCATCCTTGTCAAATGTCATTTCAACCATATTAAAATCTCCAAAAATAAGCCACGTGGCAATAGGTAATGAATCTGCAATCCACCGCCACAAAGCAAATCTTTCTAACGCATCATAAGAAGCATAAACATTAATAATCCCAAAAGAGTGATTATTAATATTAAGAAGCATCCAGACTAACCAGTTGGTGGGATCCACCACTGAATCATTCCACTGAGGGGACAAAAGAGTAGTTACGCCACTTTTTCCAGCCTCATGGATGGTGGAAAAAAGTTTATTGGCTAGCCAGGTACAACGGCAAGCCGAAGACAAAAGAAAGCCTGTAACTTTAACTTCTTGCTGGCATAGAACATCAAGAGAAACATAATTATGGAGAGCATCATGAATAGAGTACTTCCTAGAGAGGTTAGTCAAACCTCTAACATTCCAAGAGAGAAAATTCATTTAAAATCCTCCACCATCTCCACAGAATCTAGGCTTCCAAATGAAGAAAAACTATTTTGAAGAAAGTCAGTGGGGTTTGACACAAATTGAAGAGGAGGGATTTGATGTTTTTTAACATCCTGAACAATTTCTCCCTCCTCAAGAAGCTCATGGCTACAAGAGCACCTGTGAGGCATCACAGGAGAGTTGACATGGGCTCTTGCCCTTGGCGGTGATGCTTACTATGAAGGCAGCACAAGAGGACTCTTATTATTGTCCTTCCCGCCAATCACAGAAAGCTTTGAAACCTATTTAAGTACTTTGGAGGGTTTAAGAACATCCACAGAGGGTTTCACTCTATGTTTGTGACTGGTGACAGTAGCCCAAGTGTCCATTGGTTTAGAAACCACCTCCTTGGGCATAGTTGCTACATGGTTTGCTACAGGGAGTGTTTGTACAGTCTCCCTGAGAGGAGCCCGGGTTCTAGGCACAACAAGAGGACAATCCCTAATTTTATGCTTTGCTAACTAATAGCGATAGCAAGTATTGGGCAAATTGAAGTATGTGACTTTTTGGGTGTGCCGAAGGGGACCAATTTCAAAAGTTCCATCTCAACACAAACACGCTTTTGAGGGCGTGCTTGAAAGAACCTATCAAGTTCAACACAAATAACTCTTCCTAAAGAAGAGGCAATGTCATGCAGGAAGTGCAAACAGGGCAAAGGCAAACTAGGGAATTCAATCCATATAGGAACTCTATGTTTGGTATCATCAGAGGCTACAAAATCATGTGTCCACTATTAGAAGACAAACAGGGAAGACTGAACATACCAAGGGCCATGGTTCAAAATTGCTTGAACATGGCTAACTTCCACAAAGTAGAAAAGGAAAAAGCCTTTGATCAGATTCTAGGCCATATCAAGGTGGACCCCATGAGGGACCCAAGCCTTTTGGACCCATTCTTTGAGCATAGATTCAGGGGGAGTTCTCCCTACAAAAGAACCAATGATAGTATGTTGCTCTAGCCATAAACAAGCAGTATCAAATTCCTGTGATGGTAAGATCACATCAATAGGAGAGTCTAAGGGCTTACCTCGTGGAACACCTTTAGAACAAACTCTCGGGGATGCTTGGTTGGTGGAGGAGCCATTGTTCAGAGCCGAAGAACCACCAACACCAGCAACAAATGCTGGTTTAGAAGCGGTAAGAGACATTTAAATGGCTAAAAAGCTGCAATAAATGCAGGTGTACTGCAAAAAAAAGGCTATACTTCCTATGCCTAGAGTGCGGTATGACCTAGAGAGACAATGGTGGCCAAACTTAAAAATATGCAGAGCAAAAAACTTGTTCCATTTCCTTTGGATACCAAATCTCAAAAAAATTCAACATTGAAAGGGAGATTTCAAAGGGCTAAAATATGTTTTAATATTCCCCTTTTAAATTTTACATTTTTCACTTATTCCCAATTTCCCATGGTAGCTAAAGACTCCTCATTCCTCTGTAATAATGCAATATGTGACCTAGGACCTTCTTCTTTAGTTGTATAATAGAATACAACCTTAAAGACATCATCATAGTAACATTCAATTGAAATTTTCACTTAGTCAATTACCTCAGGGTCATTTTTAGGCATTGTTGGGCATTTTTGGTCATTCTCACAGCCAAAACTCATCACAAACCTGCTTAAAATCCTTTCTAAATAAATAGGAATGGTCATGGGTCAAAATTAAGACCTAGAACAACATTTTTTTAGCACCACAACACCTCCAAAAATTGGCTAGAAACCAATAAATGTGAGAAGCATTTTAACACTACACAAAAATCTGCCTGGAGCTATCTAAAATTAGTCAAAATTACCACAGAGGAGAAGGAAATATTGATATTAACCTTGCAGATGGAGGAGAGAGGTAGAAAATGCCCTAGAATGGGCATTTCGCACAATCATAGGGGTCTGAGGAAGTGTAGCAGAGAGGATTGCGGTGGTGTGAAATGCACCATCGTGCATTTCTCTGCCTCTCAAAAATTTAACCAAAGTCTTTAAAAAACCTCTATGAAAATATTTGCCTATTAAAACTTTTCACTCAATACTATTTAAAATGCCCATTAATATTTTTCATTTTAATATTAGCATTTTAAACTTTAATACTTAGGCAAATATTGAATTTCCTTCTCCGGGCAAATGGCATTTTTTTCACCACAGGCAAACCAGGCGTCTAATGACCATGAAAATTTGTGCAGGAGAATCATTAATTATTCCAAGAAAACCCATTTCCTCATAATCTGTATTGCCAACCGAATTCAGGGACCCGTTTGTAAACTAGCCCACCGGATGGCTCTGCCGCAATTGGAATGCATTAAAATAATGCATCAAATAGTCTTCAATTTTGACAAAATTAGAATTGAAGAGTTTTGAGACCAAATCAAGAAATGGGTCACCCTTAGATTTGCGAGATTTGTAAGTTTTTGGAACACCAATTTCAGCGCGGTTGCAATCAGAAAATAATTAAATACCCCATTAAAACTCATCCTAGGAATGTGAAACTAAGCATGCATGTTACCATATGTGCCAAAAGACTTCCCACCAAATAAATTTGCAGAATAATTTCTGAGTTGGAATATTTTAATTGACGAAGGTGGCCTCTAGGGTAGATTGAGCAACATGTCGACTTAGCCTTTGTTGACACATTGAAAGGATTCAGGCACCTCAAATTCTCAAAATTTGAAGGTGCCAACACCCCCATTACCACCTCTTACTCCCCAATCCAATGAATATCAATGCATCCCCACTTACCCTATCCATATAAAATATTACACTATCCATGCTTACCCTCCCTGTGATCAAGATATTATCTATGATCAAGATTCTAGCCATGAGCAAGAAACACACATCACTCCTATCCATCATCCCATTAGCCCTATCCATCATCCCATGCTAGTCCTATTCATTATCCATCAATATCCCATGATGAGACCCTTGGTCCCCAAGAAAACATAGATAATCAAACAAATAACTTGGATCCTGTCAAATCACATCCCAATGAGGATAATGACAATCAGGATCCAAGAATTCTACATTCATTTCCCATTGATCATCCATCATCCCCTATCAAACTATATGTTTAGGGGTTTAGCCTGGTTGCTCGAGTTTAGAGTTTATGGGTCAGGGGTATTATTTGAGGTTTACATGAGTTTAGGGTTGCTCAAGTAAATAGGGTTTAAGGTTAGGGTTTAGGGGAATTATTTAGGCTTTAGGGGTTTAGGGATGCTCGAGTTTAGGGTTTAGGGTTTAGGGGTCTAGGGTTTAGAGGTTAGGGTTTAGGGGTTAGGGGTTTAGGGTTGCTTGAGTTTAGGGGTTAGGGTTTATGGTTTAGAGAGAGATGGAGAGTGGGGACCGATAGAGATTGGGAGAGATAGGGAGATAGAGGTTTAGGGTTGCTTCCAAGTTTTACGGTTTAGGGGTTAGGAGTTTAGGGTTTAGGGGCATTATTTAGGGTTTAGCGTTTATGGTTTAGAGGTTAGGCGTTAAGGTTTAGAGGTTTAGGTTTATGGTTTAGGTAGAGAGAAGAATAGGGAGATATAGAGGAGACTAAGCCTGGGAGAGATATATTTGTCTCATCTATCTCTCTCTCCCTATCTCTCTATCTTGCTCTCTCTTTTAATCCTCTCTCTCAAACACTACCTTTCTATCTTTCCCTCCCTCACTATTTCACTTCCCCTCTCTATCACTCTCCCAATCCCTCTACCTCAAATCTTGTTCTTATGGATGAGCATGATGCAGACATATGATGATTGGTGTTCAACATATGTGGAATTTTTGCGAGGCTGGGCATGGAAATGGAGAGCATGATGGTGTAGGAGCATGTATCAAAAGAGCATTGGCATGAGAAGAGTTGAAGTACAAAGACAATGCAAAGTTGACAGATGCGAGATCTATTGTTGAATGGTGTAACAGTACAATAGGTCCAGGTAATGAAGGTAAGTCTACAATTCGTAGATATTTTTGGTTGCTTGATGATACTAACATTACAAAATATGAGGAATGTTATACATTGACAGGATCGAGTGAGCTACACTCTTTTAGAAGCTCTAATGTAGGTTCATGGAGTATTCATACACATCATATGGCATGCTTTTGTTCTTCATGTACATATGAAGTTTGGTATGATTGTGAGTCAAAGAAGTGGGTTGATGAATGGTGTATGAGAGGCCTAAGCCCAGTTGACATGTATAGACTACCAACAACAAGTACAAATGATAGAGATTGAAATATTAGTTGATTTTGACCATGTTTCTGATCTAGTACAACCAAGTATTATCAGCATTCAAATTTAATAAAATTTAATATGGCATCTTATTCTATATTTTTTCTTGTATTCTTGAAGTTATATTCATCGAACTGAATGCATGTATCAATGCAGGACATGTTTATACAATTATTGTAGCTGAAGACAATAAAGAAGGAACAGACTATTATTTGTGTCGTTGTGTTGAGGCAAAAAAGAAAATAGATTCCCCTATTATAGATGGAAAAAACATCGAGTACCCTGCAGGATCAGTGGTTGTTACTAGAACATGGCTTAGAAGGTACCCACTGAAGAAGTCTGATGTGTGGGTGTTCAAGGACTCTGAGCCACATAGCAAGATTCTTCATTATTCTAACCTTGTTGTGGCTTCAAAAATTCATTTGATGAAATATGGGGGTAGACCATTGAATAGGACCTTATGGAAGGTTCATGAGTTTGATCACGAGGCAATACCTGACACAATAAAGAATAGAGAAGACACTGATGGTTCATTGGATTGAAGTAGTGGAATCACAGAAATGTATGTTACTTTTGTTTGCTATTCTCATTTCACCTTGTATATTTTAACTGCTCATTTGAGCTAAATAGTGCAATTGCATTTGCATTCAGGATTTTAGTATCATGGAGGTAGGCATAATCCTTATGAAGTTGCCTTTGGATGGAAAGTAAGGTAGGTTTTCATGATTATTTCACGATGATATGTACTTTACTTTCTATTTCATATTGCATTTTAATGATGTTACAATAAGTTCTAATTCATTTTAATGATGTTAATATTTCATAATAAGTGTTAATGAGTTTTATTGACAAACAATTATTAGCAGCGGTAAGTGAAGCCTTAGTTGATGCCCTACAAGACATTGGATCAAGTGAGAACACCTTTATAGTATTGAATTTCCATCTACCAGAAAGGTATTATGATTTAATTTTTAGGATAGGCATCTCCTGGGGCCAAATGGATGGTGCCAATGCATCTAGGTGGGTGGGTAAATACTAGGGGGATGTCTTTTCAGTGGCAAAGCCTCATGGTCATTCTTGGCTATATCAAACGCAGACAATCTCTCAAGAGCCCTAAGAAAAAAATGTGACAAACTTTGGATCGATTCTTCCATCAAACTGTGACACCTAGGAACATCTTTGCATGTATAGATGGATGTTAGGTCCACCTATGAACACCTACCTTGATTTTGCAAGAACCAATTTTGTTTGCCTATGGTGGCAAGGAGCGCATGCTTCCAAAATGCTTTAGTTTTATGTAGTGGAAAGGTGCTGGAAGTGACAATTTGCATTCCATAGGTCATCAGACCAAACTGACTTCGCCAATGTGTCAGGGTGGGCGGGTAAATGCCAATGGAGTTCTCATTTCATGTGCAAAGTACCCCAGTCGTTCGGGACACTAGGCTACCGACAAAGTCCCTTAAGATCCCTAAGACAAAAAAACTACAAAATTTTGATGGAGTCATTCTTAGAATTCATGGTAGATGGGAATATTCTATTTGGACCTACAGGTGTACATGGGTTTCATCCACAATAACCTCTCTTGGTTTTCGTCAATTCTAGTCTATTTGACCATGCCAAAATCAAATGCATTCTTGCAAAATGCTTCATTTTCATACAGTGGAATGGTTCTAGGAGTGAGATTTTGCATTCCATAGGTCATGGGGCTGAACGGACTTGTCTAATGCATCAGAGTGGGTGGGTAAATGCTTGGGGAGGTCTCGTTTCATGTGCGAAGTACCCCAATTGTTTGGGGTAGCAAGCTACCAGCAAAGTCCCTTAAGATCCCTAAGACAAAAAAACTACCAAACTTTGACGGAGTAGTTCTTTGTATTCATGGTAGTTGGGAATGTTCTATTTGGATCTACAAGTGTACAGGGGGTCCGTCCACAATAACCTCTCTCGGTTACGGTCAACTCCAGTCTGTTTTACCATGCTGAA
The DNA here is from genome assembly GCA_027924645.1 of Cunninghamia lanceolata. NCBI lineage: Eukaryota > Viridiplantae > Streptophyta > Pinopsida > Cupressales > Cupressaceae > Cunninghamia > Cunninghamia lanceolata. The sequence goes on from BSBN01000582.1 coordinate 6,693,038, forward strand.
ATCAAACGTATTCTTGTAAAATGCTTCAGTTTCATGTATGGAAAGGTTCTAGGAGTGACATTTTGCATTCCATAGCTCATGGGGCTGAACAGACTTTCCCAACGTGTCAGGGTGGGTGGGTAAATGCTAGGGGAGGTCACATTTCATGTGCCAATCTCCCAGTTGTTCCGGGATGTAAGCTACCGACAAAGTAGAAAGTTGCTAACACTAAATTTTTTCATTCCATAGGCCTTGGGAGTGAAATGACTACGTCAACACATCTAGGTTGGTAGGTAAATTCTAGGGGAGGTCTTGTTTTGTTCACCAATTGTCTCAATCATTTGGGGTTGCAAGCTAAAGGCAAAGTCGTAAAGTGTTAGGAGGAACATTTTTCATTTCATAGGTCATGGGGTCGAACAGACTTTGCCAACACATTGGGGTGGGCAGGTAAATGCTAGGGGAGGTCTCGTTTCATGTGCAAAGTGCCCCAATCATTTGGGGCAGCATGCTATAAGAAAACTCCCTGAAGCATTTTGGAAGAATGCATTTGATTTTGGCATGGTCAAATGGACTGGAGTTGACCAAAAATGAGAGAGGTTATTGTGGATGGACCCCACATGCACCTATAGGTCCAAATAGAAAGGTCCCAGCTACCACAAATTCCAAGAACTACTCCATCAATATTTGGTAGTTTTTGCTCTTAGGATCTTAAAGGACTTTGCCGGTAGCTTGCCACCATGAACAACTAGGGCGCTTGGCACATGAAATGAGACCTCCCTTGGCATTTACCTGCCCACCCCAACACGTTGACAAAGTTTATTTGGCCCCATGACCTATGGAATGCAAAATCTCACTCCTAGCACATTTCCACTGCATGAAACTAAAGCATTTTGCAAGAATACGTTTGATATTGGCACGGTCAAACGGATTTGAATTGACTGAAACTAAGAGGAAGTTATTGTGAATGGACCCCACATACACTTGTAGGTCCAAACAGAGCATTCTCAACTGCCACGAATTCTCAGAACTGCTCCATCAAAGTTTGGTAGTTTTTTCATCTAAGGGATCTTAAGGGGCTCTGTCAGTAGCCTACTGCCTTGAATGACTGGGGCACTTTGCACATAAAATGAGACCTCGCCTATCATTTACCCACCCAACCCAATGCAGTGGCAAAGTCTGTTCGATCCCATGACCTATGGAATGCAAAATGTCACTCCTAGTACCTTTCCACTACATGAAACTAAAGCATTTTACAAGAGTGCATTTGATATCGGGACTGTCAAATGGACTGGAGTTGACCGAAGCTAAGAGAGATTGTTTGGATGGACCCCAAATGCACCTATAGGTTGAAATGAAATGTTCCCAACTACCACGAATTCCAAGAACTATTTCGTCAAAGTTTGGTAGTTTTTGGTCTTAGGATCTTAAGGGACTTTATCGGTAGCCTACTGCCCTAAATGAATGGGCCACTTGGTACACGAAATGAGACTCCCCTAGAATTTATTTGCCCACCCTGATGCATTGGCAAAGTTCATTTGGCCCCACAACCTATGGAATACAAAATATCACTCCTAGCACCTTTCCACTGCATGAAACTAAAGCATTTTGCAAGAATGTGTTTGATATCAGCATGGTCAAATAGACTAGAGTTGACCAAAACTAGGAGACGTTATTGTGGATGGACCCCACGTGCACTTGTAAGTCCAAACAGAATGTTCCTAGCTACCACGAATTCTAAGAATTGCTCTATCAAAGTTTGGTAGTTTTTTCGTCGTAGGGATCTTAAGGGACTTTGTCGGTAGCCTGCTAGTCTGAATGATTGAGGCACTTTGCACATAAAATGAGACCTCCCCTAGCATTTACCTGCCCATCCCAATGCATTGGAAAAGTTCGTTCAACGCCATGACCTATGGAATGTAAAATGTCACTTCTAGCACATTTCCACTACATGAAACTAAAGGATTTTGCAAGAATGTGTTTAATATTGGCACGGTCAAATGGACTGGAGTTGACCAAAACCAAGAGAGGTTGTTATGGATGGACCCCACATGCACCTGTAGGTCTAAAAAGAATGTTCCCAAAGGCCATGAATTATGAGAATTACTCCGTCAAAGTTTGGTAGTTTTTTATCTTAGGGATCTTAAGGGACTTTGCCGGTAGCCTACTGCCCTAAATGATTGGGGCACTTCACACATGAAACAAGACCTCACCTAGCATTTACCCATCCACCTGGATGCAATGGAAAAGTCTGTTCAGCCCCATGACCTATGGAATGCAAAATGTCACTCCTAGCCCTAAGGATTCAATCAAGTAGTCCTTAGGTTGATTTGACCATTCTAAGCTTGACATATGACTACTACCATTTGTATATTATTGTACATTTATAAAATGAGTGTTCTAATATTTTTATAACAACCTTCTCTATTTTTCTAGGACAACACTATCCTAATATGTGTTGAGAGTGCTAAAATGTGAATAATTGTATGATGATTAGTAAATACTCTTAGGACCATGATGATTGTCCTAACAATCATATGACTAGTTTTTAATTACTAGATCCCCCCAAATGGAAGCTTTTCTCATCAAACAGATATATGGTTGTCTATATATTGCATGCTAATTCATGATTACATGTTTATCCATAAGTGTAATGTGTCATAGTTGGTCTATTGGCCTTGCTAGGATTGTCTTTATGTGGGAATGACATGATTGACTTGATGGGGCTGTCTTCCCTTCTTAATTTAGAATTTCTCCTCTTTGATTACCAACACAACTATCTCTTTATTATGACAATCCTCTTCTTTCTCTCTTCTACACTCCCTACTTGTAGACTTCACATTTGTAATGCCAAAGTATAAGTATCCTCTAAGAAGACAATAATTCCTTTGATACATGATAGTCAACCTAGGGTTGTCTTTGATCTTTGTATGACAAACACCTAATTAATTCTAGCTACTTGTACTACCTCTAAGCATCTCCTAAAATATCACCTAGAAATTTTTATTTTCTCTCAATTCCACCATTCAAATCCTATAAAACTTGGTGGACACCATATGAAGGTATATATAGAGCTATAGGAAATATTTCATAGGTTGGTCACATGTGCAAATTCCATTTTGAGAAAGGCCTACTCTTTTTGGCCTAAAAAACCCTATTTTAGTGTATTTTTGAGATCTCTTGTGTTAGGTGAATGATATCTACAAGGGGAGTATTTAGACATGTTAGATATGTCCACTTATAGCTTCCCTATAAATATTAGTGCCTGATCAATCCATTGGGTCTCTGCTGTTATAAAACAGTCCCTAAAACAAGCCTAATTTCATTGTAACAGTCTAAGTTTTATCTATTCCTTACAAAACAAGCCTACCTAAGTTTTTCATATGTTTAATAAGGGACAAAAGGGTATCCAAATAAATTCTCAGATCTCAATTATCAGGTGTATTAAGGTAGTTATTACATAAAAGGTCTCTGAGAAGGGCTACAAGTTACAAAGCAAGTACATTTTATATTGATCACAAAGATTTGCCCATGCATGGATAAGGTTGGTATAGTGAATTTAAGCATGTATGAGTTTTTCAAACCATGGTGAATTTCTATAAGTCTTCCAATTAAGATTTAGTTTTGTTCTAGACCTAGAGTGAAGCTAGTGTGAGCTAGTGGGAGATTGAATTGCCCAGTTCATTGCATGAACATATCAAGTTGAGATCATATATTCTATTGAATGATTCTAGACAAGATATATGTCATATTAAAGGACCATGAAGGTTAGAATTCATGTGAATAATTAAGGCATGATATGTTGTAAGCAAGTGTTCAAGGTAAAGAGCCAAATTGATGTGAGTATGGTTGAGCTAGGATCGCATAAAAAACATAAAGGATATAGAAATTTCGTCAAACGTTCTATATGCAACTACCTTGCAAGACATGTATACAAAGTGTGGAAGCAAAGACAAGGCATGTGGATTGTTTGATACTTGACACCACAAATAGATGTCCTCTCATGGGATGCAATGATTGCAAGATGTACAAAAAATGGATTTGTTGAAAAGATTTTAGAAACTTTCAAGTAAATGCAATTGGCACTTGTAAATCCAAATTCCACAACATTTGCCAATATCCTCCCTATCTGTACACCAAAATATGATGTTTGGAACAATGTATGAATAACCATCAAAGCATAAAGAATATAGAAAATTTGTCACATTCTATAATTGCATATGCCCTTGTAAGGAAGTATGCAAAGTGTGGAAGAATAGACAAGACACATGAACTATTTGGCATGATGCCCTAAAGAAATGTTGCCTCATGGAATGCAATGATTGCAAGATATGAACAGAATGGATTTTTTGATAAGGATTTGGAAACTTTCAAGCAAATGCAATTGGCAGGTGTAAAGACAAATTTAAAAACCTTCAAAATGGTATCTTTGGAACATAGTATAGACATCCATCAAAGCATAAAGGATATAGCAATTTTGTCAAAAGTTGTAGTTGCAACTACCCTACAAGACATGTATGCAAAGTGTGGAAGCATACACAAGGCACATGGACTATTTGATACAACACCACAAAGAGATGTCCTCTCATGGGATGCAATGAAATTGCAAGATATGCAAAAAATGGATTTGTTGAAAAGACTTTAGAAACTTTCAAGTAAATGCAATTGGCACGTGTAAAGCCAAATTCCAAAACCTTTGCCAGCATCCTCCCTATTGAAATACATCAAACAACTGAGAGGGGGGTGAATCAGTTGTCACATAAACATAGAATATCAAACCATTAACAACTTAATTACTGATAATTAGATTTAACCATGAAAGCATGAAACCATAGACTTAATCACAATCACACAACCAACATAGTAGACACCAGATTTTTATGTGGAAAACCTTAAAAGGGAAAAACCATGGTGGGTGTTAGCCCACGAAAATATATAAGTTATAATAATACCGAAAAATAGAGTCACTGTCTACAGGGCTCACTGCCCAAATTACTCACTGCAAAGAATGACTCACTGCCAAAGGGTGGCTCACTGCCAAAGTGGTGAACTAATTAAGTAGCATCTACTCCATGCTAGGATTCAGTTCCATTCAAGCACAATATAACTTCTCTGCTCTAATCTTTCATACCTTCACACTTACCTCTTCATATTCAGTCACTACACACTTTTCTGCAACTCTATTACACACTTTTATACAATTCATCAACCTTGGAATGTACATAAAGGTCAGCATTACATTCATCAACCATTGGAACATTCTCCAAGGTTGGCATTACAATAATACAAAGAAATAGGTCTAGACCTATTACAAAAATTTTCTAAGGAAAGATGTAGAGAAGTATGATGCACACGCCATGCCTTAGTTGGGAGTCAAACACAATCCTCCATGCCACAACATGCTTCTACAATCTTCAATGCATCTCTGCAAATAGTGAAAACAACCAAGTCAACCAAGACTAGAGTTAACACTAGGTCTTCTAAGAACATTCTTCTTTCACTATCCAAACATCTCTTTGTGCACCAATCTAGAAGTAGGAACACAATCAGGAGACATCCACAATAGCATTGTAATCACTAGGAACTACAGCATGATCTCTAATCACTTTGTTGAGAAAATTCTCTAAACCAGAGCACAAGAACAACATTGTCAGCTACTGTTATAAGAAAAAGATCACTTGCGGAGTACCAAATCATGAACCATTTGAGTTGAAGGCAAATAACATCATCTCAGACTTAACTTTAGTACTGCAGATAAAAATACTTCAATGTGGAGCATAATACTTTCTCCCTGTCACTACAAAACATACAAAAAAAGTTATTTTCACTCTGGTGAACATAACCCACTCAAATCTTCATACTAGAGGCTCAAACTTAGAACATAGCATCTTTAGACAAACTTCTAAATAACTTCCCATCTGTAGACAAAGGTATTCACTCTACAGAAAATGTAGAGCATTCTTTTGGATTGTTCTTCTGTATGCAATACACTGTTTCCACTACAACTCACTATTTCTACCGAAGAATCTAATTTTCTCATTATCCTCAACATCAAGATCACTTACATAAGTAAATACAAAGCATATTACTCATTACAAGAAAGAAACAAGATAGGAGCACATTTGACATCAATGACAACACAGATATGTATACCTCAATGACAACACCGATTAGGAACATACTGTTGCAAGTATGAGGTTAACCAGTGTTGTCATTGATGTCAACATACTCATATTGCATTGACAGGAAGGATTGGATGAGCTGTGTGCTAAGGTTATTGAGAAAATTAGTCTCAATCAGGAACAGTGAAGAACGGTGATGAGAAGAAGGCAAAAGTACTCAATCGTTTGAGTATCTAAGGAATCAGATTAAAGGGTTTGTAGATATGAGTCTTAAAATGTTCTAGTCAAGATTTCAGAGGTCTGCATGAAGATATGAAGAAGCTGTGATCGATCAAGTAGAACCAGTTCCGGGAGATGCTCCGGAGTGACAGAGTGTTACAAAAAGGTCCGGTGAGATCCAGAAATGCATTGTCCTATTCTGCGGATTCAAAGGAGTGTTTGGGATGTCCTTGTGATGTGTCATCTCTATTTGTTCATAGTTTGGAGATCTGAAAGCACCTTTTGTAGTATGACAGTGGTGGTAGACTGTGTTCTTGAAGTTTTGGATGAAGAAGAGAAGAGATTCTAATAAGTAGAGGAAGTGCGGATGTACCTGGTCATTCAGGAAAGCTTGTGAAGGTTCTTGGATCATGTTGAGGTTGTGTTGTCGGTCTGCATTAGTGTTAGAGCCCAGACTTGGAGATATACTTCTAGATGAAGATGTTCTTGTTCAGACTGGCCAACCGGATGAGTTGTTCATCTTGCGAATGTTCTTGTGGATGATTGCTGACTTAGATGATTGTTCCTAAGTCGATGCCTTGTATAAATAAAGGTTTGTGAATTTATTTCATTGTGTGTCATGGAGCGGATGAGTGTGGCATAGCGAGAGAGCGAAAGGCAGAGCAGGTGTGCCTCAGGCTTAAATGGAACTGATCCAGACATGGTGAAGATGTCAATCTCCAGTTCAAGTTTGTAATACTTGTTACCTTGTAGATAGTGTGTCTCTTGTAGGCAGTGTGCCTCCTTGTGAGCAGTGTGCTCGGGTAGTGAGCCCTGACTGGCATGTGTCATCCATTTTTCTTATTCTTCTAATAGAGAATAATCCTTGGGTTAATCACCCTATGGTTTTTCCCTTAACCAGGTTTTCCACGTCAAAATCTTGGTGTCTAATGTATTGATGTTTATCTACTCCGGTGTTCATGCTTTATGCTTTGATGAATGGATAAATGATATGCTGTTAACTAACAAAGTAGAATCAAGTGTTTGAAGTAGAAGCAAGTTTTTGCACAACTGATTCACCTCCCCTCTCAGTTGTGTGCCCTAGATCTAACAATTGGTATCAGAGCTAAGTTCCTCTAAAAGGAGCTTAACCACTTGAGGATATCTAGGATGTCGTCATACAAGAAGGATAGTCTGAAGTTCAATGGAACCAACTTCTCTCTTTGGAAAGGTCGCATGAAATGTTACTTAGAGTGTATGGGAAAAGCATACTTATCCATGATCACAAAAGCATATGTACCTCCATAGGGTGGTCTGACAACTCTAAATGAAATCACAAATGCTGAAAATAATCTGCGGACAAAAGAAGCTCTTCTAAGTGCATTGACTGACTCAGAACTCTCAAATGTTATTGACCTACCAACCGCATATGAGATCTAGGTTAAACTGGAACTTCTGTATGAAGGAGATGAGTTTGTTAAGAGTGCAAGGTTGCAAAGTCTCAAAGGGAAATTTGAAAGATTGAAGATGAGAGATGATGAAAATATCACTACCTTTATGCCAAGAGTAAATGAGCTGGTGTGTGGAATCAGGAATGCTGGTGGAGTTCTGGATGAAAATGAGATTGTTTGCAAAATTGTCAAATCCCTTCCTGCTGCCTACAAAATCAAGGTTGCTGCCATTGATGAATTTAGAGCCCATACAACTGTCACAAGAGAGCAATTGGCTGGTAAACTGGCTGCATTTGAAATGACCGAGTTTGGAGATGATCACCCCAAGACTGAATCTGCATTCAAAGCTAGTGCCTATGTGAAAGGCAAACAAAGATTTGATCTGGGAGAGAACTCTTCAAGGAAGCTGTCATGGTATGATCAAGCAAGGAAAGAAATGGAAGAGGAAGAAGCAGAAACAGCTCAACTTGAAGCCCTCATTGCAAAGAGACTGCCAAGAAGATCTGGTAAGTATGAAGGAAAATTACCCTTTAAGTGCTTCAACTGCAATAAAATTGGTCATTTTACTTCAAGATGTCCGAAAAGATCTGCAAGGTCAAATTCTAATAGACAAAGGTTCCAAAAGAACTGTTATTACATTCATGAAGAAGATGATAATGAAGGTGTAACAGATGATGAATCAGAAATAGGAAATAGATCCGGAAATGAATGGGTGTTTATTGCCATCAAGGAAGAAGATCCAATATCCTCTGAATCTGTCAATCATAAGGTTGTAGAAAGAGCTTTGCTGCCCAAGTTGAAGAAAAGGATGATTGGGTTATTGACAATGGATGTTCTCACCATATGATAGGTGACAAGAACAAGTTCTTAGATTTGGAAAGGTATGAAGAAGGAATGGTAAAGTTTGGTGATAATTCTGTTGGTAGAATCAGAGGTAGGGGAACTATTTCTTTTGACAGAAAGAGCAAAACTGGTAATGTACTATATGTTGAAGGATTGAAGCACAATCTTCTCAGTGTTGGTCAGTTGGTAGACAAAGGTTATGATCTCCGGTTCAAAAATGGAAGATGCAGTATCTTTGAAAGCTCCAAAACTGAGATTGCATTCGGTACTCAAACAAAAGGTAATATCTTCCATCTAGTTGGTTCTAATAAAAGTTGTTTGTTTGTTCAAGTTGATCAAAGTTGGTTATGGCATAGAAGGATGTGTCATGTGAATTTTGATAACATCATCAAGATAAGCAATACTCAGGCTGTAAGAGATCTTCCAAAATTCGTGAAACCTACAAATAGTTTGTGCAAAGAATGTCAGCTAGGTAAACAGAGTAGAGTCTCTTTCAAAAGAAAGGATCAGTCCTCTACCAGATTATTAGAATTAGTTCATACTAATCTATATGGTCCGACAAGAATCAAGAGTATGCAAGGTGATAGATATTTCATGTTACTAATTGATGACCATTCCCAGATGATGTGGGTTACCTTTCTAAAAGAGAAATCAGAAGCCCTTGAGAAGTTCAAAATCTTCAAGGCTATGGTAGAGAATCAAACCGGATTGAAACTAAAATGTCTGAGGTCTGATAGAGATGGTGAATTCAATCCGGTGAATTCATAGACTTTTGTGAGAAGCATGGTATAAAGAGATAGTTGTCTGCTCCTAGGACTCCATAGCAGAATGGAGTAGTTGAGAGAAAGAACCGGACCATCTAGGAAGCATCCAAGATAATGATGATGGAAGCAAATGTTCCTCAGATGTTTTAGAGAGAAGCTATAGCACTGCAGTCTATACTCTCAATCGAGTTCAAATCAGAAGCAATACCGGTAAGACTCCTTATGAACTTTGGTTTGGTATAACTCCTACTATGAGATATTTCAGGGTATTTGGTAGCAAGTATTATATCAAAAGAGATGAAGATCTAGGAAAGTTTGATGCTAGAAGTGATGAAGGAATTTTCTTGGGTTACTCCACTCAAAGCAAAGCATACCAGTGTTATAATAAGAGATTGAGAAAGATGATAGAAAGTACAAATGTAAAGGTTGATGAAAGAATTGAGAAGCCCTCAAGGTTTTATGAATATGATGAAGATGATCAAAATGATTCTTTGGTGCAAGGAGCTCAATCCTCCTCTGAAATTCAAATTCAAACTGATCTGGTAAATCAGGTAGAAGAGGCTTGTCTGAATGAGCCTGATCAAGAAACAGTAGTTCAAGAAACTCCCAAAGTTCTAAGGTATGTAACTCTAAATCACTCTGAAAATTAGATCATAGGTGACAAAAGCAAAGGGGTACAAACAAGGAGGAGAATTGCTCAAAATTCAAATGAATACTATCTGATTTCAAAGATTGAACCTAAGACAATAAATGAAGCTTGCAATGATGAAAACTGGACCAAAGCAATGGAGGAAGAATTGATGCAAATTGAGAAAAATCACACTTGGGATCTGTTGATGACTGTTTTGATGCAATCATAACAATAAGTTAAAATTCACATAAAATGAAATGAAACTATACTTGAAAGACAAGAAGGAATCATTTGGTGATTCAACTAATCCCAAGTCTACAATGGTTCGGTTGGTCAAGTTCAGTTGGTCAATGTGAAGCTGTAATGTTCAAGGGGCCTTACGTAGTTTAGGTTTGTTTTGTGGTTTACTGGACTAAGGATATGCAAAAAGGTCATGAGATATGTCAATGCTTTTCATTCCTTTGCATAAGAGTGATACCGGGCTGCAAGTTTTAGAGGATTTTCTTGGATTTTTTGCAGCTTTCTTCTTTATCTGTTTATGAAAACTGTCTACTTATAGCTCTGTTATGCATGCTTCTTCAAATTTGAGACAATTTCCTTTGGATTTCTACGTTTTCAGCTAGATATTTCAGATGGGTTGGGAAAAGTTAGAAAGATCTAAACTATGCCTCATTTAATCTACAGAAGGATCTAAGTGTTTCTGTTATGCACTATGTAAATACCATAGTAATCTGATCAAATCCACAGTAAAAACCCTAATGTAAGTTCTGAGCATTTTCACAAACATACATTTAAAATTGCAAGCTCTCAAAGAAGATATTTCAAAACACAAAGAAGAGCAGGAGAACACTCAGAAGATAGATGCAGAACTCCAGATTTTATTGTATTAGAAACGAATAGCCATACATGATTTACAATGTAAGAATGACTCTTAGTTTCATTGATCATACTACAGAGAACTTACAAGCTTTACAGATACAGTAAGGCAGCCAGACATTCCACGCGCACCTTACTGCAGACAAACAGGCGACCTCCTTCTTCTACTCTAAACTATGCTATTCTATCTTGCTGTATTTTCCTAGAATCTCTGTGTGTAGCCACTATTGCTTTCCTAAAATCCCTGTTGTGTAGCCCCTGTTGTAAAGTATTACAGTGTAGAGAGGCACAATATATAACATTTTGATTGTCCTCACTACAGCAAAAACCTAACTGAACCCCTGGTTCAAACCCCTAGTTACAGCAATAAATGCAGGTGAACCAGTTCTCAAAAATATCTCAGAGCAGTGGTCAAATCTGGGCGAAATATTGCCCCTTCTGAGAAGTTCCAGCAGCTGGGTAATAACTTCTGTTTGTCTTTTGCAGAAATACCTCCAGCTGCGACCTTCCTCTTCACTTGAATGGCTTTGACTTTTTGCATTTCATCTCTATCTTCTTGCTCCTGAGATCAGATCTTCTTCCTCCATGAGGTCACTGTATTGACTTTCCAGCTGCTTCCTCAACTGCAAGCCTGCAAGACAAGACAAGCAATAAGTTTTCCATTTATCACAAAAACAGCATGAAATTAAAATAACCATTTAAATACAGGTGACTGCGCAAGATTGAGGAGATCAGATCCAGAAAACTCTTCAAAACGCGTCAAAACACGTTCAGACTGCTCAAAAACTACACAGGTCAACCATCGCTGACCGAAAAATGCCAGAGGCGCCAAAAAAAACACTTTAAAATGTCCACCGCCTTATTTCCCGCCCATCAGCATGATATTCGCTGTCGGTGCGTCAAAAAAAAGGTTAGTCAATATACCTCATCATCATGATATTCCGCTTCTGCATATTGGAGAAAAGAACAACAACATCATCATCATCATGTTGAAGAAGAATAGGAGGATATGAATATAATCATGCTGCCGAGGAAAGGAAGATGATGGTGACGTCATCATGATATTCGGGCTTCATTGAAATGCTAAGGATGACATCATCGTCATATCCGGTTAAGATCAGGGGGATAATTATGATATCGGGTCACCTAAGGAGCATGATCAGGATGATGAAGTGAATATGATCCTTTTGCGGCCAAGGTAACCCTCTCGAAAGATCAGGATGATGATGATCATCATCATATTTGGGGCGTATGTCGAACTTGGAAGAAGATGTCATCATCATGTTTGGGAACTGGATCGTGCTTCGGAAAATATCCTGTTGAAAGGAAAAAATGATGATGATGATGATCATCAGGATATTAGCTTCTGTCGAACATAGAATAAGACATCATCATCATATTTCGCGAACCAGATCGGGTTTTGGAAAATATCCTGTTGAAAGAAAAGATGATGATGTTGATCATCAGGATATTTACTTCTTTTATCAGATCGGGATGACGTCATCATGATATTCGGAGCCTTCGTTAAACTTGAACATGACGTCATCATGATAATTCGCCAACCGGATCATGTTTGGAAAGTATCCTGCCGAAGGGAAAATGTGATGATGATGATCATCAGGATACTTGCAAAAGGTTGTATTTCATCGGCAGGAGCACTTGGCGAAATATTGGGCGAACAAACAAGATCATGATGATCTTGACAATATGACAGGATAAAAATATGATGATGACATCATCATCATATTTGGTTTTCGGAGCACAAGGATGAGTTGGTCATCATGATATTTGTGCTAGGGTGATATTGCAAAATATGATGATGCTGTTGAGAAATGTAATATCGACCACTTCTTAATAAATAGGGTGATCATCAGGATACTTCGCTAAAGAAGATCAGGAGGATATGAAGATGATGATCCTCCTTCGAATATATCATGATGATGTCTTCATTACTTAGCGAATTTCAGCGAATGTCCTGTGAAAGATCAGGATGATGATCAAGAAGCCGTCATCATCATATTTCGAAGTTCAGCAAATATCATGATGATGACCCTGCGATAGGATTATAACACGCGCATGCAAATATGCCGAAGGTGGATTTTTCTAAGGGTGATCAGCATGATATGAAAAGATCAGGTAATGTCGAAATATCATGATGATGCTCGCGATACAACAGACCGGGGGAACTTACCTTGACTTAAAGTTGATGTCATCATGATAATTGAACCTCAGGATATTATCAGGGGGTGCGTTTAAAATATGATGATGATGATGCTCTTCAGCAAAACCGAGTTTATAACATATGACGCTCCTAAGAAAATCATGATGTTGATGATGCGCCTGAGGCCATTTGACGGGTAAAAAGCACTACCACCTAAGATTGACGTCCGGATATTGCTACTGCATGATCTTTATCAGGTGATAGACCAAGATCATGATGATCCTTTCAACATGACTTAGGATAAAAAATGATGATCCTCCTGCGAATATCAGGTTTGACCAAGACTTTGACCGTGCATAACATTCACATATGGCCAAATTTTTAAGTGAAGTAAAAGGCAAACCTGCATGAAATTTCAAGCTCTTTCAAAATATGAGGTCACAGAAACAAACTATGAACTTTGACAAACTGACCTCATGATGATGACCTGCCTTATGCAATATCATGATGATGATGCACCTGACCATTTTTTACCAGACTGCCAGAAAGCAGAAAAAACACAAGCAGAAGCAAGAAGCAAGACATCAGCAGGGGTCCTCGTTTTGCTAAGGAGCAAAATGGGGCGTGTTGTGAACATCACAACAACTAGCAACCAAAACAAAACAATTAAATTCAGAGTGTTCAAGGAAACTAGGTGAAATGAACTCATAACTTCCAACTATCTTTCCTGCAAATTACTATTCAACTTGAGACTCAAAGTGTTCAATAAAGATGCATGAATTTCCATTTTCAGTTTAGTTGTGTGCATGTGATTAATTATCCTCATCTTGAAGATCGATTGAACAAACCAGTGACTGACATTAGCCTACGTAGGTGAGGATATTCCCTCATAGCCGACCGGATAGAGCCTTGCTGCCAGCGAGCGTCTATAGCCCCGGCAAGGTTATCGTTACAATTCTCCTAAGTAGAGCCCCACTGCCAGCGAGCGTCCATAGCCCCGGTAGAGTTACTTAGATGGCTTAATCTGGATTTTCAGTATAATCCGCTTTATTCATTTATTTATTTATTTATTTTTTTTGTTTTCTAATTTGGAAAGATTTCACAAGATATAGCAATTTGTAACTTCATGATGATGCAAGGAGTGGACACTTGCTGAAATTAAGCTGAGAATTGTAATGGTAGCAAGGGTGACCTCTGATTTTTCACCTAATATCTACACTGGTAGGTTCAACAAACCCAAGGATTTTAGGTGTGTCATCGTGAGAAACCTGCTTCGAATTCTCAATCACATTTATTGAATATGAAACTTCAGAAGATGAACAACCCTCTACATTCATGACAGTGACAAGTTATGTGTAAATTGCAAATGGTTAACCTGAATATCCTAAATTATATACTATTTTGAATGGTTGCTAGTTCTGCTCCTTAATACTCTACAGTAAAATAAAGATCCCTGCTGAGGAGACAACAAACAAACCAGACAAACAGGCTGTACAAACAACACAGCAAAAGAAAAAACTGTATAAACAGAAAGAAACAAAAAGAAGACAAGCTATACAAACAACCAACCTAAGAAGAAAACAGCAAAAGAAGACCACAAAAACAAAAACAACTACCCCACCAGACTATATACCAGCCTCTCCAAGGCAAACTGAAACCCAGGAAAAAGACCCAAGAACACCCCTACTTGCATATTTCTTTAGGTTGTGCAGGAGTAACAGGGTACTGGTGATGGTTCTCATCCTAGCAGATTTATCTTTGAATTCTGAAAAAAATTCTGATATTCTAGATTCATTGTGTTTATCAGAATAGCTCTTAACTAGTAACTGAGGCTTCTCATCAGGTTTATGATTAATCCATATGCATGTCTTATCTCTTGAATTTCTATAATCAAAATAGCATTTATCATTGTTTACTAAGGAAAGGAAAGAGACAACCTGATGTGCCTTTAGCTCTGTGGAACACACTTGTTTATTAGTAGCTGGCTCTTCATTTAGCTCTGCATTTTCATTGCCCAGCTCTATGTCTAGTCCTTTTTCAAGTTGAAAGATGAATGACTCTAGATGTATCATATCTTCATCTTCATCTACCTTTATTCCTTCATTCTGGATGTTCAGTTTATCCTCAAATTTAGCAAACCTCTCAATGTTCTCATTAGTTTCCTGCACATCAGCACTTAAGTAAGTATCTTCATCATCATCTGATATACAGAAATTAATCATTTTTAAATCACTTGAGAGTAAAAGTGGGATGACATCTTTTGATTGACAGGAGTACTCCCCTATTTTATTTTCAACATAGCATGAGGGTGATGTCCGATTATGCACAGCAGCTCCATTATCCTCTGTATTTTCAATTTTCAAAAATTGTTCATCAACTGACTCACATTTATCGTCCAGTGTGGAGTCTGCTTCTATTAACCTGCAACAATCATCACATGATTCCTGGAGAGAGATCTTATTATCCTTTATTCCTAGCATTGGTTCCATCATTGTATCCTCTACACATTTAACGACCGTTGCTGCTACATCCTCCTGTCGCCCAATAATCTCCTCACTTCCTTGCCAACTTTCAGCCTTATACACATCTGAGAGAGAGATTAGTCCTTTCAAATATAAATATAATCTTGTAAGAAAAGATAGACAATTAAGCTCACCATGCTCTGCGGACTTATGTATCCTACACCTATTTTTATATAACTTACATTGGACTGGGAAATTGTATGTAACGCACTCTTCCACCTCTTGTCTAATGTCATGACCAAATTTGTCTATTGCATTGTTTTTCTCATCTGAAGAATTTCCGTCAGACTCAATGAATAGTGCTGTTCTATTGCTGACACACTTCTTTCTAATGTTTAACATCATAATCTCTTCAATCTGCATCCCATTGTTGGTAACTCTATAGACACCTGGCTCAATAGCAGCATATAAGATTTCATTAGTTCGATTATACTCTGTTATCATATGTCTCATTCTAGGCTCTGCCTCTATTCTGATCTGGTTTGGGATGCCTCTCCATGGTAACCACATGTGTGAAAAGTCAGTAGCCATATATCCGTTTAATGTCTTGGACCAATCCCTACTCAGCAACATTCCATAATTTACGGGTATATCCACTACTTGGATGTCAATGATTTGGCTTATCCTAGGGTCTGAAGCTAATTGCACTTGTATGTTCATGAGTTCTCCTATCACACTAACCTCGGTCTTATCTAATTGTGTGACAACTTTGGCAGATTTGGTGGGAGTCAGCCCGAGAGTTTTACATATTCCTAAGGGCATTACGTTGGCTGAAGCACCAGAATCTACCATGCAATTGTGTATATTCTTCCCACACAACCTAACAGTTAACAAGAAAGGTTGAGTATCCCTCTTATCCGTATGTATTACTACATTTGTATTGGAAGGCTGCTCAACTTTCTTACCTTTCTCCTTAGGTGGTGAATCACTACTAGGAACAGTTATATCAGCAGACACCATGTTTGTCCTGGATGTATCCAGGGATTTTAAAAAAGCATTTCTGATCCCTGGGGTCTTCAATAATTCATTTAGAGGTATGCTGACCTTAATTTTCTTTATTTCCTCTGATAAGTAATTCACTAATCTTGTTGTCTCTACTGCTTCTGTCTTACCTGTTTGATCCTTTTGCACTGCTGTTCCGTTATTTGTGTGCTGACTAGCTTTAAGTATGGCAGGATTGTTGCTAGCATTCTGATCTGGGGGTGTATTGATGTTATTCGGGGGAGTGGAAGTGGTGAAAGGTCCTCCCGGCCTAGGGTTGTTCCTCAAATTGTAGGTGTGGCTTTTATTTGCCTGTTGAAAGGCCTGCACCTCCTCTGTTTCATTTAATATCTCGTTTTCAGATTCAAAAGGAAACTGAGAAGCATTTAACACAAAGGCTGATTCAGGATAAAGACTTTCACAACAGTATGGTTCATCCTCTAGCAATTCATCCTCTTTCTCTTCTGCAGTTGCGAAGGTAATCATTTCTAAGACTAATGCTGTGTCACATTCTGAGGGTACTACCTCATTACCCTTAGGAATAAGAAATTCAGAGGTAGGAGGCTGTACATCTACGTTTAAAATACTAGCTGCTAAGTGGAGCTGTGGACAGTCGTGCTCAGCATGGGTATTGGTATTGTGAAATCTGCACCAAATTTTGGGTGCTGTATTGGCCATTTGTATGTTAGTTATTTGTTTTGCACCATGATTATCTGTATCCTCAAAAGGAAAAGCCAGAGTACCGTTGTTGGGCCCAGTGTTCCATGTCTTGGGTGGCCTAGGTTGATTCTGGTTCTTGTTATTATTGCCCCAGGTCCTATTATCTATCACTGGCCCCCTATTTTGCATTGGTTGCCCCTGACTGGGGCCTTGATGCTGATTGTAGTTTTGGTTCTGATTGTACTGCTGATTTTGATTGAGACTATAATTCTGATTTTGGCCTTGGTTGTGATCTTGATGTGGATTGTAGTTTTGGTTGCTTCTGCCATAGAGATTCTCATTTCTTAGCTGTGTCACTTCGGTTGTTAATCTTTTCAAATGTGCAGTAATCTCTTTGATGTCTTCCCTATCCTCTTGTGCTTTTGCCACAGTTACATCCCTAGGAAGTTGGAAGAAAGGCTGACCATTATTTTGACTGTTATTGGAAGTACTAGCCGTGTAAGGAGTTATAGCCTAGATTGGAGTAGGATTATACACAGGTGTGTAAGAAGGAACCGAATTTACTTGTGGAGCATGCTGCACAGGGACTCCGTTCCATGGGTGTGCCTGATTCTGCACCCCAAAGTTTCCTCCAAATGGACTGTAAGTTGTATGTCTCATTTCTTGGTTCACTGAGGCTGCCTCTTTATAGGCTTTGGATATTGAATCTATGTCAGGTTTCCTTTTGACAAACATGGCAGTTAAAGGATCCAAGGCAGCATAGTACATAGCCAACAAGGGAGCATCATCTATGGTATAAGGGGCTGCTAGCCTAGAATAGGCCTTTTGAAATCTGTCATTGAAATTATTAATTAGCTCTCCCTCACCTCGTTTTATAGCAGCCAGTTTATGATACAAAGCACAAGGGTCAATGGGTCCTCTAAATCTTGACAGAAATGCTTCTTCCATAAGTGGCCAGGAAGAAATGCAACCATTGGGTAAGTTTACGTACCAGCTAGAGGCCTGCTCATTAAAGGTGTAAGGGAACAATCTACACACAACATCCTCGTGCTCATATATAGCCCTACAACATGCTTCCTTAAATATTCTAATATGATCTTCTGGGTCTTGATGCAACTGGTATTTGGGACATATCTTTTTCGGATTTTTTGGCATGTCATGATAATCATTGAAGAAAATGGGAGAATTGACATCGAAATAAGCCATTGCAGGTGTTTGAGCTTGACTTGAACTTGCAGAAATACCTGGATTGATTGGTGGATTAGGATTTAGAGGAGGATTAAGACCTCCAGGAGTGCCTGAACCAAGATTTAAAGATCTGAACAGTGATCTGTCAGGACTTACAATACTACGGATGTTAAAAGGTGACCCAGGAGGTGTTCCAGATGAACTTCCTGCTTGCGATATCTTTGGATTCCAGATTAAAGGGCTTTTACTTCGCCTTGTATCAGGTAGTTGCACAAATATATCTCCTGAACTGGACCTAGACCTAGTCACTCTGTTACTGTCGTTAGCCAGTTTGAAATGAAACCTAACTCAGGCAGGCCCTCCTTCTAGCGCCAGAAAACTGTTGATGACTATTTTGATGCAATCATAACAATAAGTTAAAATTCACATAAAATGAACTGAAACTATACTTGAAAGATAACAAGGAATCATTTGGTGATTCAACTAATCCCAAGTCTACAATGGTTCGGTTGGTCAAGTTCAGTTGGTCAATGTGAAGCTGTAATGTTCAAGGGGCCTTACGTAGTTTAGGTTTGTTTTGTGGTTTACTGGACTAAGGATATGCAAAAAGGTCATGAGATATGTCAATGCTTTTCATTCCTTTGCATAAGAGTGATACCGGGCTGCAAGTTTTAGAGGATTTTCTTGGATTTTTTGTAGCTTTCTTCTTTATCTGTTTATGAAAACTGTCTACTTATAGCTCTGTTATGCATGCTTCTTCAAATTTGAGACAATTTCCTTTGGATTTCTACATTTTCAGCTAGATATTTCAGATGGGTTGGGAAAAGTTAGAAAGATCTAAACTATGCCTCATTTAATCTACAAAAGGATCTAAGTGTTTCTGTT
Source organism: Cunninghamia lanceolata (assembly GCA_027924645.1). Taxonomy (NCBI): domain Eukaryota; kingdom Viridiplantae; phylum Streptophyta; class Pinopsida; order Cupressales; family Cupressaceae; genus Cunninghamia; species Cunninghamia lanceolata. Next base: position 6,712,296 of record BSBN01000582.1, read on the forward strand.
ATGCACTATGTAAATACCACAGTAATCTGATCAAATCCACAGTAAAAACCCTAAATGTAAGTTCTGAGCATTTTCACAAACATACATTTAAAATTGCAAGCTCTCAAAGAAGATATTTCAAAACACAAAGAAGAGCAGGAGAACACTCAGAAGATAGATGCAGAACTCCAGATTCTATTGTATTAGAAACGAATAGCCATACATGATTAACAATGTAAGAATGACTCTTAGTTTAATTGATCATACTACAGAGAACTTACAAGCTTTACAGATACAGTAAGGCAGCCAGACATTCCACGCGCACCTTACTGCAGACAAACAGGCGACCTCCTTCTTCTACTCTAAACTATGCTATTCTATCTTGCTGTATTTTCCTAGAATCTCTGTGTGTAGCCACTATTGCTTTCCTAAAATCCCTGTTGTGTAGCCCCTGTTGTAAAGTATTACAGTGTAGAGAGGCACAATATATAACATTTTGATTGTCCTCACTACAGCAAAAACCTAACTGAACCCCTGGTTCAAACCCCTAGTTACAGCAATAAATGCAGGTGAACCAGTTCTCAAAAATATCTCAGAGCAGTGGTCAAATCTGGGCGAAATATTGCCCCTTCTGAGAAGTTCCAGCAGCTGGGTAATAACTTCTGTTTGTCTTTTGCAGAAATACCTCCAGCTGTGACCTTCCTCTTCACTTGAATGGCTTTGACTTTTTGCATTTCATCTCTATCTTCTTGCTCCTGAGATCAGATCTTCTTCCTCCATGAGGTCACTGTATTGACTTTCCAGCTGCTTCCTCAACTGCAAGCCTGCAAGACAAGACAAGCAATAAGTTTTCCATTTATCACAAAAATAACATGAAATTAAAATAACCATTTAAATACAGGTGACTGCGCAAGATTGAGGAGATCAGATCCAGAAAACTCTTCAAAACACGTCAAAACGCGTTCAGACTGCTCAAAAACTACACGGGTCAACCATCGCTGACCGAAAAATGCCAGAGGCGCCAAAAAAAACACTTTAAAATGTCCACCGCCTTATTTCCCGCCCATCGGCATGATATTCGCTGTCGGTGCGTCAAAAAAAAGGTTAGTCGATATACCTCATCATCATGATATTCCGCTTCTGCATATTGGAGAAAAGAACAACAACATCATCATCATCATGTTGAAGGAGAATAGGAGGATATGAATATAATCATGCTACCGAGGAAAGGAAGATGATGGTGACGTCATCATGATATTCGGGCTTCATTGAAATGCTAAGGATGACGTCATCGTCATATCCGGTTAAGATCAGGGGGATAATTATGATATCGGGTCACCTAAGGAGCATGATCAGGATGATGAAGTGAATATGATCCTTTTGCGGCCAAGGTAACCCTCTCGAAAGATCAGGATGATGATGATCATCATCATATTTGGGGCGTATGTCGAACTTGGAAGAAGACGTCATCATCATGTTTGGGAACCGGATCGTGCTTCGGAAAATATCCTGTTGAAGGGAAAAAATGATGATGATGATGATCATCAGGATATTAGCTTCTGTCGAACATAGAATAAGACATCATCATCATATTTCGCGAACCAGATCGGGTTTTGGAAAATATCCTATTGAAAGAAAAGATGATGATGCTGATCATGAGGATATTTACTTCTTCTTTTATCAGATCGGGATGATGTCATCATGATATTCGGAGCCTTCTTTAAACTTGAACATGATGTCATCATGATAATTCGCCAACCGGATCATGTTTGGAAAGTATCCTGCCGAAGGGAAAATGTGATGATGATGATCATCAGGATACTTGCAAAAGGTTGTATTTCATCGGCAGGAGCACTTGGCGAAATATCGGGCGAACAAACAAGATCATGATGATCTTGACAATATGACAGGATAAAAATATGATGATGACGTCATCATCATATTTGGTTTTCGGAGCACAAGGATGAGTTGGTCATCATGATATTTGCGCTAGGGTGATATTGCAAAATATGATGATGCTGTTGAGAAATGTAATATCGACCACTTCTTAATAAATAGGGTGATCATCAGGATACTTCACTAAAGAAGATCAGGAGGATATGAAGATGATGATCCTCCTTCGAATATATCATGATGATGTCTTCATTACTTAGCGAATTTCAGCGAATGTCCTGTGAAAGATCAGGATGATGATCAAGAAGCCGTCATCATCATATTTCGAAGTTCAGCAAATATCATGATGATGACCCTGCGATAGGATTATAACACGCGCATGCAAATATGCCGAAGGTGGATTTTTCTAAGGGTGATCAGCATGATATGAAAAGATCAGGTAATGTCGAAATATCATGATGATGCTCGCGATACAACAGACCGGGGGAACTTACCTTTACTTAAAGTTGATGTCATCATGATAATTGAACCTCAGGATATTATCGGGGGGTGCGTTTAAAATATGATGATGATGATGCTCTTCAGCAAAACCGAGTTTATAACATATGACGCTCCTAAGAAAATCATGATGTTGATGATGCGCCTGAGGCCATTTGACGGGTAAAAAGCACTACCACCTAAGATTGACGTCCGGATATTGCGACTGCATGATCTTTATCGGGTGATAGACCAAGATCATGATGATCCTGTCAACATGACTTAGGATAAAAAATGATGATCCTCCTGCGAATATTAGGTTTGACCAAGACTTTGACCGTGCATAACTTTCACATATGGCCGAATTTTTAAGTGAAGTAAAAGGCAAACCTGCATGAAATTTCAAGCTCTTTCAAAATATGAGGTCACAGAAACAAAATATGAACTTTGACAAACTGACCTCATGATGATGACCTGCCTTATGCAATATCATGATGATGATGCACCTGACCATTTTTTACCAGACTGCCAGAAAGCAGAAAAAACACAAGCAGAAGCAATAAGCAAGACATCAGCAGGGGTCCTCGTTTTGCTAAGGAGCAAAATGGGGCGTGTTGTGAACATCACAACAGGATCTTGTTCCAAGACCTAGAAACAAGAATGTGATTGGAACCAAATGGGTCTTTCGGAACAAACTAAATGAAGTTGGTGAAGTAATCTGAAACAAAGCCAGATTGGTCTGCAAAGGCTACTCTCAAATAGAAGGAATTGATTTTGAAGAAACCTTGGCTCCGGTGGCAAGAATTGAAGCAATCAGATTATTTCTTGCATTTGCTGCCTTCAAAGACTTCAAGGTATATTAGATGGATGTCAAGTCTGATTTCCTAAATGGTGATTTGGAAGAGGAAGTGTACATTGAACAACTAGATGGATTTCAATTGTCTGATCACGATGATATGGTCTGCAAGTTGAAGAAAGCACTATATGGATTGAAGCAAGCCCCAAGAGCATGTTATGAAAGGTTGGATAAGCATCTTGTGCAGATTAGTTTTAACAAAGGTACTGCTGATAGTAATCTATATTTCCAAATAGATAATGAAAACATCTTGATTGTTGAAGTATTTGTTGATGATATCATCTTTGGAGGAAGAGACAGTTTGTGTAAAAACTTTGCAAATCAAATGAAAAGTGAGTTTGAAATGTCAATGCTTGGTGAAATGAATCTCTTCTTGGGTCTGCAAATTACTCAGACAAAGCAAGGCATCTTTATCTCTCAGACCAAATATGTGAAAGAATTATTGAGAAAATTCAGAATGGAAGATTAAAAACCAATGAACACTCCTATGGCAACCGGATGTAAGTTGAGAAAAGATGATGACTCTCCTAAGATAGATCAAACGAAGTACAAATCAATGATTGGAGGATTATTGTATCTCACTCAGACTAGACCAGATATAATGCAGGCTATTGGCCTTGTGGCAAGATTCCAGGCTGATCCTAGAGAATCTCATGTTATGGAAATTAAGAGGATTTTTAGATATCTAAAGGGGACAGTTGAGTATGGTCTATGCTACCCTAGAGATCATGATTTCTCTCTTCATGCATATACAAATGCAGATTGGGCAAGAGATGTGGATGACCAGAAGAGCACTAGTGGTGGAGCTTTCTTTTTGGGAAAAAGATTGGTTTCTTGGTTAAGCAAGAAACAAGAGGCAATATCGTTGCCTACAATTGAAGCAGAATACATTGCAGCAGCAGGTAGTTGCACTCAAATCTTATGGATGAAGCAGATGCTAAGAGACATTAAAGTAGAATATGAGGAGCCTATCACAATTTTCTGTGATAATTCAAGTGCAATAAATATTTCTAAGAATCTGGTGTTGCATTCTAAGACCAAGCACATATCTATCAAGTTTCACTTTCTGAGAGAACAAGTGAATAAGGATGAAGTCAGATTGGAGTATGTACCCTCCAAGGACCAAATTGCAGATATTTTTACTAAACCTCTTCCCAAGGACTGTTTTGAGTATCTCAGGGAGAAGTTAGGGGTCATGGCCTCTCCGGTGATGAACTAGGATGCACTGATGTGCATCAGTCCGGTGGATATCACAGTCATATCTTGTGATCTAGATTGATGATGGGGAGTTGCTACTAAGGGGAGCAGCTGGTATGATTCTAATGTGTTAGAGTTGCAAGTATGAGCCCTCTGCCATTGATGTCAAAGGGGGAGAGAAGACATGTGAAAAACAAGTGGTTGATGATCAAAGGGGGAGCAGTAAAGGAAGAGAAGACATGTGAAGAGTTGTTGCTGATAGGGGGAGCTGTGACATAAAGGAGAAGTTCTTGTCTTGATGGTTTTTCACATCATATGTTGCCATCAATGACAAAGGGGGAGATTGTTGCAAGTATGAGGTTAACTAGTGTTGTCATTGATGTCAACATACTCATATTGCATTGATAGGAAGGATTGGATGAGCTGTGTGCTGAGGTTATTGAGAAAATTAGTCTCAATCAGGAACAGTGAAGAACAGTGATGAGAAGAAGGCAAAAGTACTCAATCGGTTGAGTATCAGAGGAATCAGATTAAAGGGTTTGTGGATATGAGTCTTAAAATGTTCCAGTCAAGATTTCAGAGGTCCGCATGAAGATATGAAGAAGTTGTTATCAATCAAGTAGAACCGGTTTTGGGAGATGCTCCGGAGTGATAGAGTGTTACAAAAAGGTCCGGGGAGATCTGGAAATGCATTGTCCTATTCTGCGGATTGGAAGGAGTGTTTGGGATGTCCCTATGATGTGTCATCTCTATTTGTTCATAGTTTGGAGGTCTAGAAGCACCTTTTACAGTATGATAGTGGTAGTAGACTATGTTCTTGAAGTTTTAGATGAAGAAGAGAAGAGATTCTAATAAATCAAGGAAGTGTGGATGTACCTGGTCATTCAGGAAAGCTTGTGAAGGTTCTTGGATCATGTTGAGGTTGTGTTGTTGGTCCACATTAGTGTTAGAGCCTAGAATTGGAGATATACTTCCGGATGAAAATGTTCTTGTTCAGACTGGCCGACCGGATGAGTTGTTCATCTTGCGAATGTTCTTGTGGATGATTGCTGACTTGCAAATGTTCTTGTGGATGATTGCCAACTTAGATGATTGTTCCTAAGTCGATGCCTTGTATAAATAAAGGTTTGTGAATTCATTTCATTGTGTGTTGTGGAGTGGATGAGTGTGGCATAGCGAGAGAGTGAAAAGTAGAACAGGTGTGCCTCAGGCTTAAATGGAACTGATCCAGACATGGTGAAGATGTCAATCTCTAGTTCAAGTTTGTAATACTTGTTATCTTGTAGACAGTGTGTCTCTTGTAGGTAGTGTACCTCCTTGTGAGCAGTGTGTTCGAGCAGTGAGCCCTGACTGGCATGTGCCATCCATTTTTCTTATTCTTCTAACAGAGGATAATCCTTGGGTTAATCACCCTGTGGTTTTTCCCTTAACCAGGTTTTCCACGTCAAAATCTTGGTGTCTAATGTGTTGATGATTATATGCTCCGATGTTCATGCTTTATGCTTTGATGAATGGATAATTGATATGCTGTTAACTAACAAAGTAGAATCAAGTGTTTGAAGTAGAAGCAAGTTTTTGCACAACTGATTCATGCCCCCTCTCAGTTGTGTGCCCTAGATCTAACACATACTTGCAACAATCTCCCCCTTTGTCATTGATGGCAACATATGATGTGAAAAACTGTAAAGACCATCAGGACATGACTCTCCCCCTTTCTCTTTACACATCTGCACTTCTTTTCTACTTCTAAGTTTTTCACATGATTTCTCTCCCTCTTTGACATATATGGCAATGAGCGCATACTTGCACTCTACTGCTCTGATCAAATTTGAACTTCTGCAACCAACTCTTTTGTCATCATTCAACTACTCCCCCTAAGAGGTAGCTCTCAAAAAATCAATCTAGATCAAAGAATGAATCTTTGGGCACCAGTGGACTGATGCATCCCTTTGCATCTTAGTTCAGAGTTGGAGGGGTAATGACCCCTAATTTTTCCTTGAGATACTCAAAACTATTCCTAGGCAGAGGCTTAGTGAAAATATCTGCAATCTGATCCTTTATGGGCACATATTCCAACTTAACTTCATTCTCTATCACCTTTTCCCTCAAAAAGTGATACCTTATAGATATATGCTTTGTTCTTTAGTGCATCACTAGATTCTTGGAAATATTTATGGCACTTGTATTGTCACACAAGATTTCAATTGGATTTCCATAAACAACTCTTATATCCTTCAAAGTCTACTTCATCCATAACACTTGAGTACAACAACATGCTATTGTAATATACTCTACTTCCACAATTGACAAAGAGATTGAATTGTGTTTCTTGCTTAGCCATGAAACTAATCTATTTCCCAAGAAGAAGGCACCTCCACTTATACATTTCATGTCATCAACATCTCCGGCCCAATCAACATCTATATAAGCACTAAGAGTAAAATCATTATCCTTTCGATACCATAAGCCATGATCCAGAGTGCCTTTTAAATACCATATGATTCTCTTTACTACCATCACATGTGATTCTCTTGGATCATCTTGAAATCTTGCAACAAGAAAAATTACATGCATAATATCAGGTCTTGTTTGATTTAGATAAAGTAATTCTCCAATCATGGATCTATATTTTTTCTGATCAGTCTTGGGTGATTCATCAGTTTTACTCAATTTACAAGCAATCACCATGGGAGTACATACTAGTTTAGAGTCTTCCATCCCAAACTTCTTTAACAACTCTTTCACATACTTAGACTGAGATATGAAGATTCCTTTATCTGATTGATTGATTTGTAGACCCAGAAAGAAATTCATCTCACCAAACATAGACATCTCAAATTCTTTCTTCATTTCACCAACAAATTTCATACACATACCTTCATTTCCACCAAAGATGATATCATCAACAAAGACTTCAACAATTAAAATTTGATCCCATTAATCTTGAAATAAAGATTATTGTCAGCAGTGCCTTTACTGAATCCTAATTGCAATAAGTATTTATCCAACCTTGCATACCATACCCTAGGAGCTTGCCCGAGTCCATATAATGCTTTCTTCAACTTGTATACCATATCACCTTGATTTCATAGTTGGAATCCTTCTGGTTGCTCAATGTAGACTTCCTCTTCTAACTCCCCATTTAGGAATGCAGACTTCACATCCATTTGATACACTTTGAAATATTTCTGAGTTGAAAATGCCAGAAACATTCTAATTGCTTCAATCCAAGCTACTAGAGTAAAAGTCTCTTCAAAATCTATCCCTTCAATTTGAGAATATCCTTTGCACACAAGCCTTGCTTTATTCCTTACAACTTCTCCATTTTCATTCAGCTTATTCCTGAAGACCCATTTGGTTCCAATAACATTTTTGTCAGTAGGTCTAGGAACTAATTCCCAAGTTTCATTCTTCTCTATCTGTATTAGTTCTTCTTCCATTGACTTAACCCAATTTTCATCATTGTCGGCTTCATTCACAGTTTTTGGTTCAACTGTAGAGAGCAAACAATAATTCACTTGTTCTTCTACATCTCTTTTCCTTGTTAGTACTCCTTTCTCTTTGTCTCCAATAATTTGATCTTCATAGTGATTGATTCTTACATACCTAGGAGTCTTAGCAATTTTCAGAGCCTTTGCTTCTTCACTTTGATTGTCTTCTTGTTCAACTTTTTCTTCATAAGTTATATCAACCAGTTCATCTAACTCATAGCCACTCTGATTTGATGTTTTTCCTTTGCCTTCATCCACCTTCACATTTGCACTCTCCACAATCTTTTTCAACATTTTGTTGTAGCATCGGTAGGCCTAACTCTTGGTAGAGTATCAAAGGAAGATTCCTTCATCACATATTGCATCAAATTTCCCTAGGTCTTCATCTCTTCTGATATAACACTTGCTTCCAAAGACTTTGAAGTATCTTACTGTTGGAATTTTTCCATACCACAAATCATAGTGAGTTTTAGTGTCATTACCTTTCACTTGAACTTTGTTTTCAATGTAGACAACAATATGTATAGCTTCTTTCCAGAAGACTTCTGGCAGGCCTCCTTCATCATTGTTCTAGTAGCTTCATGAACTGTCATGTTCTTCCTTTCTACAACTCCATTTTACTAAGGAGTTCTAGGTGCAGACAACTGTCTTTTTATTCCTTGTCCTTCATAGAAAATATTGAATTCACTTGATGTGAACTCGCCTCCTTTATCAGACATCAAGCATTTGATTTTTAGCTCTATTTCATTTTCAAGCATTACTTTGAAGGATTTGAACTTCTCTAGTGCTTCAGATTTGTCTCTTAGAAAAGTAACCCAAGTCATTCTAGAATAATCATCAATAAGCAACAATAAGTACCTATCACCTTTTAGACTTCTTATCCTTGTAGGACCACATAGATCTGTATGAACTAGATCCAGCAAACCAGCATAAAATTATTCTTTACTCTTGAAAATTGTTCTTGTCTACTTCCCCAACTAACAATCCTTGCAAATAGTATTGGTGGGTTTCACAATTTTTGGTAAATCTCTTACAGTCTAACCTAAACTTATCTTTACCAGATTATCAAAAATTATATGACACAACCTTCTATGCCACAACCAACTTTCATCTACTTGGGCTAATAAATAGTAATCATTAGTTCCTCTTAATTGATAGATGTTACCTTTGGTCTTTTTACCAGTATCAATCATAGTTCAGAGCTTTCCATTATCTTGCATCCATTGTATTTGAATCTCAGATCATAACCTTTCTCACACACTTGACCAACACTCAAAAGATTGTGCTTCAAGATTTTGACATATACGACATTGTCAGTATTATGCTTTCCATCAAATGAAATAGATCCTTTTCCACAAATCTTACTAGTTGCATTGTCTCCAAACCTAACCAGTCCTCCATCATATTTTTCCAAAATTCCAAACTTATTTTTGTCACCGGTCATGTGATGTGAGCATCCACTATCAATAATCCATTCATCCTTGTCTTTCTCAACCTGAACAGCCAAAGCACTTTCTTCCACTGGTTTTTCTTCCTTCACATAGCTCGCAGGATTAGTAGACATAATTTATTCTTTAATAGAAATAAATAGGCATTCATTTGCACTAGTACTAGCATCATCAGATTCATCATCAGTCACACCTTCATCATCAAAATCTCTAACATAGTAGCATTTCTTTGGAGCTCTAGGCCTGTTCTCAAATCTTTTTCTATTCCTTTCAATTCCTTCAGGACATCTGGAAGTATAATGACCTACTTTACCACATGAGAAACATTTTAAAGGTAATTTGCCTTTGAATTTATTAAAACCTCTTTGCAGTCTATCAACAAAGTTGGCTTCAATTTCATCAAGCTCATCATCAGGTTCTACATTGTACTTTTCTACTCTAGAGATATGTTCTGAAGTACTGGCTTTGAAAGTAGTTTCTACTTTTGGCAGAGCATCACAAAACTCTCTCATTTCAAAAGTAATAATCTTACCAAGCAATTGATCCTTGTTAATCTTTTTCACATTCATTAGTTATTCAATTGCAACTATCTTGTGAGCATAGGATTTCGGTAATGACCTAAGAATTTTCATCACAACTTCAGTTTCATCAACAGTTCCTCCCATACCTTTGATTCCAATAACAAGTTCATCAACCTTTTGCATGAAGGATGTTATGTTTTCATCATTTCCCATTTTAAGACCTTCATATTTGGCTTTTAGTCCCTACAATTTGGCACTCTTAATATAATTGTCTCCTTCAGATGAATTACTCATCTTATCCTAGAGTTCTTTAGCATGTACTCATAATCTATGACCTTTATTAAATTAGAGTTAGCCAATGCACTCAGTAGAGCATCTCTGGATTTTATATTTACCTCATATTCTTTGACTTCATCTTCAGTTGTTAGACCATTCTCTAACATGGTACATTCAGTCTATGTTGCTTGCCATACTTTATAACCAATACAAAGCAGATGGCTTTTCATGCAAATCTTCTAGGTTGCATAATTCGTCCCATCAAACTGTGGAGCCTCCATCTTGTAAGACATCCTGGATCTAGCTCAAGCTATTAAGCTTACCACTGAGGAACCTTGCTCTAATACCAATTATTGAAATACACCAAACAAATGAGAGAGGGGTGAATCAGTTGTCACAAAAACTTAAAATATCAAACCATTAACAACTTAATTATTGATAATCAGATTTAATCATGAAAGCATGAAACCATAGACTTAATCACAATCACACATCCAACACAGTAGACACCATATTTTTACATGGAAAACCCTAAAAGGGAAAAACCATGTGGTGGGTGTTAGCCCATAGAAATATATGAGTTATAACAATACCAAAAAATAGAAGCTCACTACCTATAGGGCTCACTGCCCAAATTGCTCACTGCAAAGAATGACTCACTGCCAAAGGGTGCTTCATTTCCAAGGGGTGGCTCACTGCTAAAGTGGTCAACTAATTAAGTAGCATCTACTCCATGCTAGGATTCAGTTCCTTTGAAGTATAATATAACTTCTCTGCCCTTCTCTTTCACACCTTCGCACTTATTTATTCATATTTGCTCACTACACACTTTTTCGCAACTCTATTACATGCTTTTATACAATTCATCAACCATGAAATGTACATCAAGGTCATCATTACATTCATTAGCCATTGGAACATTCTCCAAGGTCAGCATTACAATAATACAAAGAAATAGGTCTAGACCTATTACAAAATTTTGCTAAGGAAAGATGTAGAGAAGTATGATGCACACTCCACACCTTAGCTGGAACTCAAACACAATCCTCCATGCCACAACATGCTTCTACAATCTTCAATGCATCTCCGTAAATAGTGAAAACAACCAAGTCAAACAAGACTAGAGTTAACACTTGGTCTTCTAAGAATATTCTTCATTTACGGTCCAAACATCTCTTTGCGGACCAATCTAGAAGTAGGAACACAATCAGGAGACATCCACAAGAACATTGTAATCACCAGGAACAACCGCATGATCTCTAATAACTCTGTCAAGAAGATTCTTCAAACCGGAGCACAAGAACACCACTGTCAGCTACTATTATAAGAAAAATATTTCTTGCAGACAACCAAATCATGAACCATTTGAGTTGAAGGCACATAACATCATCACAGACTTAACTCTAGAACCACAGATCAAAATACTTTAGTGTGGAGGAATGCAGAGCATAATACTTTCTCCCTATCACTACCAAACATACAAAAAAAGTTGTTTTCACTCTGGTGAACATAACTCACTCAAATCTTCATATCAGAGGCTCAAACTTGGAACATAGCATCTTCAGATAGACTTCTATATAACTTCACATCTACAGACAAAGGTATTCATTCTCAAAAAATGCAAAGCATTCTTCTAGATTGTTCTTCTGTATGCAATACACTATTTCCACTGCAACTCACTGTTTCTACTAGAGAAGCTAATTTTTTCAATATCCTCAACATTAAGATCACTTACATAAGTAAATACAAAGTATCTTACTCATTACAAGAAAGCAACAAGATAGGAGCATAGTTGACATCAATGACAACATCGATTAGGCACATACTTGTAACACTCCCTATCTGTACACCAAAATAGAATGTTTGGAATAGCATATGGACAACCATCAAAGCATAAAGGATATAGGAAATTTCTCACATGTTGTAATTGTAGCTACCCTTGTAGACATGTATGCAAAGTGTGGACCATTGACAAGGCACGTGAACTATTTGGCATGATGCCCCAAAGAAATGCCGCCTCATTGAATGGAATTATTGCAAGATATGAACAAAATGGATTTTTGGTTAAGGCTTTAGTAACTTTCAAGCAAATGTGATTTGCAGGTGTAAAGCAAAATTCCATGTAACCTTAGCTAGTATCCTCCTTACCTGTGCCAAAATGGGCATCCATCAAAGGATAAAATATATGGGAATTTTGTTAGATGTTGTAGTTGCAACTACCCTCAGAGACATGTATGCAAAGTGTGGAAACATAGACAAGGCACGTGAACTATTTGGCATGATGCCTCAAAGAAATATTGCCTCGTGGAATGCAATGATAGCAAGATATGAACAAAACAGAATTTTTGGTAAGCCTTTAGAAAGTTTCAAGAAAATGCAATTGGCAAGTGTAAAGCCAAATTTCAAAAACCTTAGAAATGGTATCTTTGGAACACATTATAGACATCCATAAAAGCATAAAGGATATAGGAATTTTGTCAAATGTTGTAGTTGTAAGTACCCTGCAAGACATGTATGCAAAGTGTGGAAGCATATACAATGAAGGTGAACTGTTTGACATGATGCCTCAAAGAAATGTTGTCTCATGGAATACAATGATTGCAAGATATGCATGAAATAGATTGTTCATAAGGATTTAAAAAATCTCAAGAAAATGCATAAAAGCATATTTCAATCAAATCCAAATTTTGGCACATCTAAAACCAAATTGCACAACCTTATACAACTTCCTCCATGCCTATGCTAGAATGGGATCTGGGGAACATGGTATGGACAACCATCAAAGCATAAATGATATAGGAATTTTGTCTCATATATTGTATTTTTAGCTGCCCTTGTAGACATGTATGGAAAGTGTGGAAGGATAGACAAGGCACGTGAACTATTTGAAATGATGCCTCAAAGAAATGCACAATACCACAGAATGCAATGATTGCAAGATATGCATAAAATAGATTATTTAAAAATGATTTATAAACTTTCAAGCAAATGCAATTGGTACGTGTAAAACCAAATTCATGTAACGATAATTGATCATCATAGTAAATATTTAATATAAACTGTCATATACGTAATGTCATGAACATAAGATCTATCTTATATACAAAGCCATACATGCATATATACAAAAATTAACATCGGTAACATACTAAAGTATGTATACAAAGCCATCTAGGCATACAAAAAAAGTCCCAAAAACTAGTTTCCTATGGACTTCTATGAAATAATTGGCAGCCCTTGCTTGACCATGAAGATGGAGAGTCAATCCATGACTCATCCTCTCTCTACCATTGAGTAGACTTCTTCAACAGAAGTTCATCCAGCTCCATCTATTAATACAATCAAACAATATGCACATTACTATATAGAAAATGTACATGAAATATATAACATCACATATGTAATTGATCACTTACCACCATCTGATGATCACTCTCCATCATCTTGTCTCAAGCTTATTTGTCCATAGTTGGATGGGCTAGAGTTCTGACCTCCTGTGAGAAGCATCAAGAAGCAGAATTGACTAAACAAAAATATCATTTATGTACGTAAAATGACATGAGATAAAACAAGAAATATAAAATTATGACATTCTCATGTTATTGGCTCATACCTCGATCAAAGGATTTGAAGACATCATGGTTGCAACAATGCCTATCTACCCTGACTCATGAAGATGAGGAGGAGTCTCCACATTCAGCATATAAAAATCAAGTTCAAGATTATTCAACCAAAATAAATACATATTATTTTAAAAATGCATAATGATTAGAAATGGTTAAATTTAGTTCCGTGAAAGTGGTGGATTTACATCCAGGGGACCAAGGAAACCATGGAGGTGTTGGTGACTGTTGAAATCATCAAATTGTCACAAAATAATGTTACCATTAACATATCTACAATAATTACGATCATGTGATAAATTACATACCTACTCACTTGACCTCCTCTCATAACCCACCAATAGATAGCTAACGAAGCTAGGATGAAGACTTTGACCTTGGAATTTCATTGCAAAGACAATTACATACATTTTTTTTACTTATAATATAGATAGTCATATAAAATTAATTAGAAATTTCAAATAACAATATATTACATCAAGATGAAACTTGTAAAAAATTACTCGAGAGTCAATACCAAATGTATGTTGTAAGACATCGTCAGTGATAACAATCTCATCCAATATGGATGCCTCCATCAATGGATGTTGCCCCTACATCGCAGCATCCTACCGAGAGTCTTGTCATGCATACTGTATCCCATAATCACACAGGTTCCCACATGAACTACACAAATGTGGGGAAAAATGACGCCTACTACTCTCACCCTTATTGGCCTAGGTAAGATCATCAGCATGCTGTGATAGAGACTATGTAAGAGTAGTCAATGAATGTAATGTCTCCACCTCAACACTCTCCTTCGAAGTCAAAGGGAGTGACCTATGTTCTGGCCTCAACAGGGGTCTAGGTACACAATTTTCATCTCACTGAGCCCCCTCTCTATCTTGGGCAGAGCCACCACCTCTACCCTAGAACTCACGGATGTTGAAAAATAATTAGGAATCTTCTTGAGGACAAACTCGCAATGGAGTTTCCTCAAGAAATATTGTGGTACCTCATAATTCTTTCATGGGAACTCATCGAAGACCATGTACCATCTACCCCAAAAGTTTTGGGATATTTCTTCATTCCTACACCAATGAATAGGGAATCGTTTGCAAGTTTCTTCTAATCTTTGGTCAGTTTTGGGATTAATAAAGTGTGCACATAATTGAGATTTTGTAATTTTTTCATTCTTCACTTGTTCATATGATAATTTGTCGGCATAGTATTGCTAACACCTCTCCCTATAGTCTTGAAATTTGGTGATTTGTTTTGTCACCGAATTGGTGTGGGAAAAAATCTCCTCTACTGACTTTGCAAGTGCTCTCCTACAATCAGTGCTTGCAATTGGATTGTTTAGTGTTTGAATATGAGTCTAAGGATGTTTCTTCTTTTCTTCTATTATCCATAGGTAGTTTTCTTGACTATCCCTTACATTGTGAGGACACAATGGTGGGTTTTGAGGGTTTGGAGGGTTGTTTTCACCCTCCTTAGCTAGATTTGGGTTTTCTCTTGTCTCAATAACTGTAAATGCAATATAAAAATAAATAAAACATTGAAAAACTCAAAAATTCTTCTCAAACTAACAAAAATCAGTCAAACCCTACCTTCTTCGGCTGCTAGACCCTCTAAATTTGCTTGATGACATCTTTGGTCGTGAGGTAGCATCGTGAATTTATCATTTTCTCTCTTGCACTTGATTGGAGAGACTTCCCTTCAATGCGATCACACTTTGAATTCATTTTCTTGCTATTTAACTTCTTTGGCCATGACTAAATGACAACAAAATGAGTTTTTTTAAACTTTTAGGTGAAACAAAACATGAGTGCGATATAATGCGCTCGTGCTTTTTCCTATTTTGGACCAAAAAGTCCCATGGTGGTGACTTTTTGGTTCCCCATCTCTTTGTATATACCCAATTGATAATGGTGGACATAAGAAACTATCCAGGCCCATAATGCAGTGGGAGCTACAAGTGCAGTGGTACATCATCTAGGATCAGTCTCCAAGTGGGAGATTGTTTGGTGTGGAGCTTGATCAGTCTCCAAGTGGGAGATTGTTGGTATCTAGTGAATGATCATGCAAATACTATACACATGTAACGTACCCTTGCTGAGGTTTGGGGGCACAACCCTTGAAAAAAAAATTCCCCTTTTTTTTGCACATTTGGGGTCAGTAGTTAATTTTTCTTAACCAACAAAAGAAAAATGACTTTGTAAAATCCTAATTCTAGAAGCTCCCAAAATATTGTTATAAGCAACTAGGATGTATGTTGCAGGTATGGAATTTGCAAGATTGTAATCTGTTTTGCACTAGATAATAAAATCATTGGATGAATGAGTTTCTGTGGATGTAGCCCATTTTGGGTGAACCGCGTTAACATTCGGTGTTGATATATTTTGTTTTATTCTTCATTGTTATATTTGGGTTATTTAATCTACATATAATTGTTAGTTTTTATTCCTCCTATCTTCTTGAACCGTAACACTTGCTTCCTTTCTTTTGGTGCTCCCATACAACATCGTATCATCAACAAATTGCTGGTGTGTCAAAGGTGCAATATTTCTGGTAATTTTTAGTCCTTCCCACTGCCCTAAATCCACCGCCCTTTGAATATATCTACTGAGTGCATCCACCATTATAATAAAGAGGAAGGGAGAGAAGGGATCTCCCTTCCTTAAACCTCTTGAGACTTCAAAGAATCCTTGAGGACTTCCATTCATCAAAATCAAGAACCTGGGGCTTGCTAAAAATTTAAAAATCCAATCTAGTCAATTTTTATCGAATGAAAAGGCCTCCAAGACATTGAAAAGAAATCTCCAATCAACCCTATGATAAGCCCTTCCTATATCTAACTTTACATGCATACCACTCCTTTTAGAGGTCGTAAGAGAGTGAATAGTTTCTTAACCAATGATGGTACCATAAAAAATCAATCTCCCTAGGATAGATCCACTTTGTTCTTCCAAAATGATTTCATCCAAGAATAGATTCATCCTATTTGTAAATGTCTTGGCTAATACTTTGTAAAGTGTATTGCACAGTGAGATGGGCCTAACGTCCTCAAATGTCAATACCTGTTCTTTCTTTGGAAGAAATGCTATGAAATTGTTATTGAGATCCCTCAGCAATGTCTTCTTCCCAGATTCTTCTGTAGCTACCCAAATATCCTTTCCAATAATATGCCAACAATAATGAAAGAAACTTGTAGGAAAACTGTCAAGCCTACATGATTTATTTGGATGTAGTTGCATTACTACCACCTTAAGCTCCTCTTCATTCAAAGGTTAATTTAACATAATTTCATTGTGTTCTTGTTTAACCTTTCTAGGAATGTAGTCCAAAATTATGTGTTGAGTGTGTAAATCCAAGGATTATCTGTTGTTTAATATATCCTCAAAAAAATGGACCCCCACTGAATTGATTACAATCTCATCTTCACATTCTTCTCCATCCTCCAACATGATCTTGTTTAGTTGACACTTCTATCTTTTGTTTCTTATAGAGTTGTGAAAGAATTTTTTGTTTTTGTCTCCATCTTTCAACCACATATCTCTAAATTTTTATCGCCAAAATATTTCTTCTTCAAGGGAAACACTTCAGCCTGGTTCATCATTAGCTCTTTTTTAGCCAAGAAGGAATCCTAGTTTATCCCATTCCTAAAGATCTTATTTAAATCCCTTAACTTATCTTATGTCTCTATCATTTCCTTGAAAATATCCCCAAAAGAGGTTATGTTCCAAATTTTTAATTTCTCTTTCAACTTCTTTAGTTTCAGAAAAAGGTTGAACATCTTCGAACCTTTTTGGTTCTCTTCCTTCCACCAAGATTCCACTAAGCTAAGAAATCTTTCATCACACATCCACATATTCTCAAACTTGAATGACCTTCTAACTGGATTCTTATCTTCCATGATGTGAAATTGAATTAGGTAATGATCCAAGTTAGATATCGACAATAAAAACATTTGCATTCTCTTCCAAAATCCCCTAAGTCTCCTAGCCAGTGGAATCTATCCAATCTCTCTACAATGTTGCTAAAGCTAAGCCTTTGGTTAGTACATGCATAGTTTCCATTCTCCAGTGGAATGTCTAGAAGATTATTTCTCATGTTACAAAGTCTATTCAGTCCAATTGTGACTGGCTGCACTTCTTGATTCCCCCCAACTTATCTTCTCCACTAAGGATAGCATTTAAATCTCCTCCCAAGAATCAAAACGAAGTTGCAAAATTTTCCAAAATTAACTCCAATTCATCCCACTCTTTTTTTTAGTAGGGGTAGTTAGGACCATATACATTAATCAGAAAGAATTGCAACTTTGTAGAAATACACATTACCTTTGTCCACATCTAGAATCTAGAACTACTTACAAGCTCCACAGCTACACAATATGGCCTCCACATGATTTGTAGCCCACCTGAGGCACCTTCTATATCAATAAAAAAATAATCCCACCACTTCAATCTTAACTTGAAATAATTGATATATTTTCCTGTTAACTTCATTTCCTATAGTAAGAAAATGCTAGAATCTAATATCTTCATAGTCAATTTAGCCAGATGCCTTTTGTTAGGAGCATTTAAGCCCCTAACATTCCAAGAAGTGATCTTCATGACTATGTGGGAAGGGTGATTCCTTTCCTGGACCTCAATATCATTTTTGTAAGTTTTAATTGACTTCAACCTCACCATCATTTGCCATCTTTACATAATTTAGTCTTATCCCCTTTTTCTTCAAGTCTACAAATAGGGGTGATCGGACAAGTATCTGTCTATGTAATTCCTAGCTTTTCTAGGGACAAGATGTCCAATTCTTCCAATTCTGGAAGAACATTGCTAATTACTGGAGGAGTGAATGCCACATGTGATTGACCAGAGTCAACCATCACTGGAGGATTGCCTTCGAAGAACTCTTCCTCCTGCACCAGCTCCTCCCCACTACCTGCCTCCTCACAAGACTTTTGACTCCCATTTCTCTCCTTATTTTTTGAATTTCTTTTTTTTGTTGATAATCCAAAAAGATCTAGATCCAAATAAAAATTAGAGTTATATTTTTCATCCACTGAGGATGCTCTACAATGAAAGGAACCCAAACACTCCTCCTCCATTATCAAATACCACAAGTTTTCAACATTCTTTGGTATTAGAGGGGAATCATGAATTTCATTATCTCAATCATCTACCCTTGTCTCAATATTATCCATCACAACCTCATTTGTAAAAGAATTGCCAGGCTAGAAAGGGCTCTCCTCCTTTTGTTATTCTTAATTATTTGTTTCTTCACCCTTTTCACTCTCATCCTCCTGAATAGGATCTTCACAAGGAATCTCCCCTATTGGATCAGTCTGTCCTTCTAATTTGACTTTCTATTTCTAAACCCCATTCAACAAAATTAGGTTGATGTATTCTAGAAAAACCTCTGCCATATTGATATTGACACATATCCATGCATATACTCTAGAAACACCTCCTGGCATGGTTTCATCCATATCCACAAAAGATACCAATCAATCCCCTATTTTATTCAAAATTTCCATTGTCCAATATTCTAAGGGAAGACTGTATAATCTAATCCATCTAGGGGTCATTGTAACTATGTGCTTTGTGGGATTGAAGTTCAGCTCCCAATCCTTTATATAAAAACCCACATCATCCATCATCTATGATTTACTGCTGGGGATTTTTTCTTTGACCTCTCTATTTTCACACAACACCAAAAAGAATCCTTTCGACAAGTTCCTCATTGAAACTAAAATACCCCAATTTCTAGCACACCATGAGTGTTCTTTCCCAAGCTGGCCATAGGTATGCCCATTTTAGAAAGAAGGCTTTTTCCTTCAAGTCCTTCATCAAATTCTCCAAGAACTCATTTTTTATATTCAGAGATTTGTTCTCAACCCTAATGATAATTAGAATTTTGTTGCCTCCTATCACACATTCTAGAATATAGTTTTCCTTAACATTCTCATTTGCTTCTTTCTTTTTCCTTCCAAACCTAGACTTTTCTTTTATCTGCCTTGATTGTAGGGGCTTCCTTTGGAATTCTTGGCTCTCTCCCCTTTTCTCTATTGAAAGTGTTAGTTTCTTGCACTCCATTGCTTACTTCCCTTTGGAAGGGTCTCTTGAATCTTTGCTCCTCATTGATTTGCATATTGGCAAAATCTAGCCATGGAAGCCCTCGCCTCTATCGAAAACCACCTCTGTACATTCTCGCAATCTGCAATCATATTGTTATTTAAAAAGATCTCACATATTCAATTTTATTGAATTAATGTATCTTTTCTAATTAATTAGCATGTTTGATCATAAGCATAAGATGGTCTAAAACTTGTACAAAGAATGCATCAATCAAAAGCCACATGTACAAGAATACTTCCAATAATTACCAAGAGGTGGATCATAATCTAAACAAATATAAAGAGGACAGGTATGACTTAAATCAACACTCTCCTTGAAAAATTTTGGCACCTCACAAGGATCAACAATTAATGTATTCAAGTATACCCAATAGATACCTTATAATACCCTAATTGCTCTCTTGAAGAGAGATACAATGAAACAATTTAGTATTATTTAGTAGTCATATTTGTTTTGAATATAAAAAGATTAAATTGATAGTATGTAATTGGATCTTAAATTTTTGTTTGTAGAAATAGTGACAAGAGATTTTATAATAAAACACGTTTATGCTTTTTTTGAGCTATATTACTTTTAGATTTGTTAGGTATTATATTCTATTTAAATGTAGAAAGATATGTTTAACATCAAATTTATAAAAAACTTCAACTGATAATATGTAATTTCTTAATATATCACATGACAATTCATTAAAATAAGTCATTCTAATTGAAACTAGAAACTTATATTCAAAGACTCTCGGCATAGCATAAAGGTGTAGGCCCATTTACCTACCACCTCCAATCATAAGGAGAAAGTGGTAAGAATTGACCCACTTTAATATAGTCTACTCAGGGAAAGGATCTAACTCAAATAACATGAAGTACTAATTAAAGATAAAAACATACAACCTTTAATAAACTAAATACAATATTATCCATGTGAGTTTGTCCTTGTGCCCATTCCATTTCAAAGAAAATTACAAATGGAAAGCAGCAACAACTAGTTCCTAGTTGTCGTTTCTCTTTAAGAAATAAAAAGAATAAAATAATCCTAGAAAGATTAGAAACCATGGATACTATTTATTAAAATAAAGGGGATAATATTAAAAATATAAAAAGACATTGTCACTTTAATTTGCAATGTGAGAGGCATCTTATGAACAATGTTGGTAAGAATGTTTTCTCCATTTTCATATTCCTCATCATTCAATACATTTGTGAGAGATGAGTTCAAGTGAAGCTATCATAATAAGATGCATTAGTAACCTTTCCTTGATAATTAGAAGTCAATTAGCTATTATTCACAAATTTTCTACCCTTTCTTGAATAGTTCACCATATATAGAGAAGTTTGAGAGTAGATATTATTGAAATGCATGTTATGCAACATCTCAGTAGAAAATCTCCTCAATCGATCAAAACATTGCATGAATAGTGTGCATAGTTGTTTTGGTTATCAAGAAGCAATAAATTATGATTATAGTTTAGGCAACATGAATGTTAGCTTTGACTGTGATGGCTTCATGCCCTCTAGTCATACTAATTCAAAAGTATACATGGGACTACAACTTGTACATATCCTAATTGCATATGCTGAGGTAAACTTTGATGGTACCCATGATCTTGTTGAGATTATATTTTGTAGGTTAACAAAATTGGTTTCTCTAATAGGGTCTATTATGGAGAGGGTGACTTACTATCTCTCTCAGTCCTTGTGCTAGGCCCATCTCTATTTAGTTCTACTATAGACTCCAATTATGTTGGGGATGTAAAATGGAATCATGTAATATCCTCTTTTTTGAGACCTTGGAAATAAGTAAATAATTAAAAATTAAGTTGTCGATAAAGTAACTTAGCTTAAATATTTTCTTCATTAATTATCCTTAGTTACACATTAACAAAGTGACTTCCTCCTTGATCCCAATAAAGATATGTTTCATCCATTCCATAGAAAAGAGGATCATGTTATACATACCCTCTAATGTAGCTCCAATTTACAACATAAATTTTTATAGCCTTTCCATCCTATTTTACAATTGATTCCATCTTCTTGAAAAAGGCTTTCTTGAAGCCAGCTACCATGACATCAAATATTTCTTGTGCAACCAAGTCATCCCTTTCTATCAAAACTTGCTTATACCCAATATCTATGAGTAGAGCATGTAACTTTGGAGCTTATTAATGTAATTCATGTTGCTACTAAATGCTCTTTAATTATTCTCAAGATCTTCCATTAGAATCCTTTATAAATTGACTAGCAAAGTATAGCTCCGCATCTAACATTACAGTAGCATTCCTTGGTCCATTTTCTCAATGAGATTAACCTTTTCTAGGATCTTCTTGATCTCTTTTGGCTAGAAGTAAAACTAGGAGCTTCTTTATTAACATCACTAAGGCTTTGCCAATGTACTATTGTATTTGATTATAAAACGTTAACTCTTGATACAACTTGTTCATGTTCTAGTTGATATAACTCATTAAATCATTAGGCACTTTGATAATGGTTCTTTTCTTCATTTTTTTCTCTGATAAAATGTTGAACTTGATCAACAACTACATTTGATGTTTATTTTATCACTGAAGGTGTATCTTCATGTCCCTTTTATTTCTTAGATACTAAAAACAATTCTTGTTTTGTCTCTATAAACACAATATTCCTAGATGATCTACCTTTTCTTTTAAGTAGTCTATTGACTTTTCCAGTACTACTACCATAGCCAACTTCTAATGACACTTCTTCCATCTATAAATCTACAATTCTCTAAATCCTTGAATTTTGGCTCAACTTATTCATCTCATTCTGATCAAGGGCATAATGGGTAACTATTTCCTCAATCAGTATGGAGTCATTAGAATATTGACCATGAGTAGAGTCACATTAGTATTAGTAGATTGAACTAGTGTCTTGACTTCAAATTCATTGAAACAAGGAGCTAACCATAGTGTCTATCTTAGCAACATCTTTCAAAACATCTAGATGAACCATAGGTCCTATTGGGTCCATATAAATTAATAGACTCTACAAGATGTGATCATGTAGATATTCCTTCTATGTAATGTTCTCTCATGAAGTCCTCTAAAATAGTGGAGAAAAATATTCCTTGAGTAGCTTCTAACTTGCAAGGAAAAATCATGTACAAAAATGAGAAAATTAATGATCATGCATATGCTCCACATTTCAATTGATTCTCTCAAAAGGGTGCATCCAATTAGAGGAAGACGATGATAAATATAATCAATAATAAGCATGTGATCATGTAATCATAGAGAACTAATAGATATATTGTGAGAGGAACATGAAATATAGTAAATGATAAATCATGATAAGCACATAAGGACTAGACATGTTGTTAGTAAAAGATAGGGTTGGCTCTAGCATTTAGTGGTGGATCTTTACCAAATGGCTAATAGTTCAAATTGGGACCTCCATTTTTGGAAAATAGAAGTTGTATAAGGCGAGCTAAATTGACATATTTTTACAAAAAAAAAAGTTCAATTCTATTTAAATCATCCAACATTATTTTATTTAACTTATAAACTATAGTATTTTTCCATAGTAAATGATGTAGGCTAGATCTTAATTGCCTATAGCTTATACTACATAGTACAATGTACATCATATTTTCCATTAATATTACATTCCCACTTATTTTTGGGGTCATGTCACTATTACTAATAACTTCCCACTTGCTTTGAGACTATTTTTTCTTTTAAATTAACATTTGATGGGATTTGACACTTAGAAATTGTATATAATTAGGTGCTTAAGTGTTGTGTTATAGACCCTCTATGTAAAGTAATTTATAGACAAGCCTCATACTACTATGGTGGCAACAAGACCATCTAACATGAATCTTTCTCTCCTTAACTATCATGGCCTCTACAACCTAAGGAAAATGGGGCCTTAAATCTAATGATTATGCAGACTACAAGTAGCATAGAGCTTATGTTGTACTATTATTTTTTAATATTTGAATGGATAAGAAATTTAGATCAAGTCCACAATCTATGATAGGTATTCACTTTATATAATTCTTGCAATGGCTCTTCTAGTGTTGTTGCTGCAAGATGAGGCATGAATAGTAATGGAGAGTGAGAAGAAGATAGGCCAATGTATTTGATGATTATTCAATGAGGCTGTAGAAGGTAAATAAAGTAGCGACATATAGTTATACAATTATCTTGTAACTATATCCATAAGATGATCTACATAATTGACAAAACTAATTGGCACAATGTAGTACAGAATAGACTATGCTAACATTCCCCCTATTATTACATTGTTTTTGCAAATGTCCCCTAAAAAGATCAAATTTAACCTTACCAAGAGAATTGGTGAGTATATGTGCTATTTGAGAATTTATGGCATAGCACTAGAGCTAGATTTGGTGGTTCAAGACTTGGTCTCAAATGTAATGACACTCGACCTCAATATTCTTGGTTCATTCATTGAAAACTAGATTCTTCACAAGATTCAACACACCCTAGTTGTCACAATAAAGAATAGGTGGCTACTTTTCAAGAATGTCCATGTTGGCTAGAATGCAACATAACCAAATCTCTTTGCAAACAGCTCCTCATGTGACATGATATTCAACCTCGGTGGATGAGAGAGAAACAACAATTTATTTCTATTTAATCAATGAAATAGGTCCAGATCTAAGATGAAAAACAAATCCTAAAGTTGATTTCCTGTCATCAACAGAGCCTGCATAATCTGAGTTGGTATATCCTTGCAAGAAGAATGGAGTGTTCTTCTTGTATTCCAAACCATAATCAACTGTGCCTTGGATATATCTCAAGACATGCTTTGCTGCGATCTAGTGACACTTCTTCAGATCTTGTATAAATCATGAAAGATAACTGATAGCAAAACATAAGTCTGGTCTAGTGTAATTTAAGTAAATGAGACTCCCAACAAGTTGCCTATAGAGATTTGCATCCACTTGAAGTGAATCCTAGAACCAAGAGATTTGTAAACCTTTCTCCATTGGAGTGGACATAGGCTTACAATTAGACATTCTATACTTTTCTAGGAGTGTCTTGGCATATTTCAGTTGGGAGATAAAAATGCAATTCTTCTTTTGACATATCTCAAAGCTAAGACAATAGTGATGTAGCCCCAAATCGGCCATGTCGAAGGATTTCTTGAGATCATGTTCTTTACATCATCGACAAGATTTTCTGAGCTACCTATGACCACAAGATCATCCAAATACAAAACTAGAATGACAATCTTTGTGCCTACCCTCTTAATATACAAATTAGAATATGAGCGGCTATAGGTGAATCCATGCTACAACATATGACCATCAATTTTAATGTACAATGCCCTAGGAGCTTTCTTAGTAAAGTGACTTAATGAGATGACATACCTTGTGAGAATGATGTTCATCAACAAAATAGTTTGGTTGGGTCATGTATACTTATTCTTTTAGATCACCATTTAAGAAAGCACTCTTGACATCCATCATGCTAAAGTTTCCATCCTTTCTATGCTTCCAATGCATAGACAACTCTAATTGTTTTTATCTTTGTAGTGGGTGCAAAGGTCTCTTTATAAAAAATGCCCTCCTATTGAGAATATCCCTTTGTAACAAGTTGTGCTTTGTATTTGTTGATAGATCCATCTGCCTTGTATTTTCTTTTGAAAATCCATTTGTATCCAATGGGATTCTTTCCTTCATGCAGATCAACAATGTCCCATTTATGATTTTATATCAGGGAATTATACTTTACATCTATGTCTTTCTTCCATTAATGTTGACTGAGTACCTCTCAAACTATGTCAAGTTTGGTGCTATCAACAACTGAACTCATGAGTGCAAGATTTACTTAATTTCATGTCTGACTTCTTGTTTTGACTCACGATGAATTATCTGGAAGAGTGTGTAGGTGTGAATCCCTGATGGTTCTTTGGACCCACTTAAGATGTTGATGTAGCCACTATTGATGTGAATAATTATGTTCTAGATGGCCCAGATCAATGAACAATTCTCCTTGCAACTCATCTTCTTTGTGAGAGGATTCTTCATGCTCATCATCTGACTATGAGAGGTGGTAGGCTTTGGCTCCTCTTTGTATGTCAATCAGTCAAATGATGACTCATCACATACCATGTCTTGACTCTCATAAATCTTCTATGTCTTTGGATCTATTAGAAAATATGCTCTAGAGGTAGTACTATACCCTAGAAAGATACATTGGAGTGTCTTGGGATCAAGTTTCTTCCTCTTGTTAGCTGGGACATGCATATATGCTTTACAACCAAATACTCTAAGATGAGAAATTGAAGGCTTATGACCAATCCATACCTCTTCCGGTGTCTTGTCTTGCAAGATCTTTGTGGGTGCCTTGTTGAGAAGATACACAGTTATCTATACTGATTCTACCCAAAAATGATCCTCCAACTTAGCTGTGGAAAGCATGCATGAAGCCATATCCATTATAGTCTGATTACGATGTTCTACAATTTCATTCTATTGGGGCATATAATGAGAAGTCAGGTGTTATTTGATTCCATGATGCTTCAGAAATGCCACAAACACTTTTGATGTGAATTCCCCCTGATCTGAGTGGAGGAGAAGAAGATCGACTAGCTTGTCTTCTTTACAAGTTGGTATAAGTCTTGAAAGTTTCCAAAGGTTTCACTCTTCTACTTGAGAAAGTACACCCATGTCTTGCAAGAGAATTCATCCACCAATAATTTGAAGTTCTGGAACCCTAAAAATGAGGTAGGTAGGGGTCACCATAGATCAGTATGCACAACTGTAAGATGATCTTTGGCATGGAAGGCACTCATATCAAATGAATCCCAATTCTTTTTACCTGCAAGGAATCTAGGACATATAGACAAAGAATTAGAAAGTTGAGGAGGTCCTCTTACTATTTCCATAGAACTAAGCTGATATAGGGAGCTAACAGAAAGGTGCCCATATCGATAATGCTAGAGAGTAGTAGATTCATCTGTAGAGGCAGATAGAGAAACTGCAGAGGATGAGACATCATCTAGTTCAAATAAACTATCCTTCATAAAATCTCTAGGAAGTATCATACCTTCTTTTGAGATCAAACAAGTTTTGATGCCTTCCCTGACCTGGAACTCCTCTTTAAGCTTATGATTTAAAAAATGACTAATAGATAAGAGATTCATTGTTAAACTAGGAACATAGAGTATGTTAATGAGGGTACAACTTCTTGTCCCAAGAGGAATAGTGACTTTTCCAATTCCCTTTGCAACATACTCCTTATTGTCTATGATTGGAAACCCTATCTCCAGTGGGTTGATCAGTCAATGTATCAAATAGCTCATGATTTCCTATCATATACTTGTTGGCACCAGAGTTTATCAACCAAATATCCATCATTGGTTGTGGACTTTGGGAGACTAGAACAAGATTCTGATGGGTTCCACAATTGGCTATTTCTTGTTCATCCTCATTTGATGCATCATCTTTTTGGGCCATGACATGTCCTTTGTGCTTCTGTCGGTGATGTCATCTTTTTGATGGTTGAGAATCATTACAACCAAATGTGCCTTCTTTACTAGAATTGCTTGAGTCAAGGCATTATACCAACAACTAACAATGTCATGTGTGTTTGTATTGTAGATGTGACACTATCTATTCACCTTTTGAGACTTCTTCTATGGTTTTTGTGGTTACTTATGTGGTGATTTTTGTGGAGGTCCCTTGGGAAACTTCTGACCACTATACTTGTTGGAAAATGGTCAGTGCTCCCCATGGGATTCGTGACATGGACTAACCACCTCTCATGCATTCATTAACTCTAGCGCTTGTATAAAAAATTAACAGGTCAAACTTTTGGTTTAACAACAATCGTGGGCCAACAATTGGTATCAGACCGAAAGGTCACTGGCTTGAATCTCCCTGGGTAATGCTGGGGGGATTTTGTTGGCAAATGGTCAATGCTCCCCATTGGATTCATGACATGGACTAACCGCCTCCTACGGATTCATTAACTCTGGT
This sequence comes from Cunninghamia lanceolata, assembly GCA_027924645.1. Lineage (NCBI taxonomy): Eukaryota > Viridiplantae > Streptophyta > Pinopsida > Cupressales > Cupressaceae > Cunninghamia > Cunninghamia lanceolata. The sequence goes on from BSBN01000582.1 coordinate 6,740,144, forward strand.
GCTTGTATCATAAATTAATAGGTCAACCTTTTGGTTTAATGGCAATCATGGGCTAACAATACTATCTTGAGATCAATGCCTTGTCCTCAAACTTAGCTTGTATTGACTAGATGTCTTCTTCCTACTAAAGAAAATTCACCATTTCTTCAAATGACACCTTCTTCTTTGTGATGTTTAGTTTCATGACAAAAGTTTTGAACTGGGAAGGAAGATCTCTCAAAGTGATTGGGACTAGCAATTTGTCCTCTACCTTTTCATGAAGTGCTACAAGTTCTACTCATAGTTTAGATACCCGATGCAAGAACTTAGGTCTACTTTCTCGATAGAATTCATATTGAGTGTATGAAGTTTGGACTATAAATTGAGGACCTTGGTCTAGTTCTTCACCTTGTAGATAGTGGATAGAGCATCCCAAGCCACCTTTGATGTTGGCGCATCCTAAACATGAGGTTGTATGTGATCAAAAATGCTAAGGGTGACTAACATCAATGCTTTTACGTCATCTTTATCAAACTTCTTCTGTTCATCAAGGTTAATTAGACATGGCAAAACACTAGTAACAATCCCCCATAATTCTTCAAATTGGAGAATCGCATGCATCTTCGTCTTCTAGGCTACATAATTGGACCCTTTTAAGAGCTAAGCATCTAAGAGAAGTAGCTTTGGTGCTAACATGATTACACCACAAAAAAAATATCTATTCGACAAAACAAAATGTTTATTATTGATAATTTGTTTCAATACATTCTTTTCCAAGAACAAAGAGACACTTGGAGATGAGCTCGGTAGGTGTTTGTAGTGAGACGGGGATGCTTGGGAGTGTCTTCTACCTCATCTTCATCATCTGCATCATAACCTTCTTCAATCTTGGATCGAATCTTCTATGCTTGGTAATGCACATCAAACAAAAAATAGTTTAATAGCCCTTGTCTAATTAATTCATCCAATTAAAGATTATTTGTGTTTTGAAGGGTGTCTAGCAGGGAAAAATAGAATTTGATGCTCTCTAGAACTTCACAACCTCCTTGTTTCTGCTCATTTGCATGATTTCTTGCTATACTGTTGGCATCTAGTACAATCGACATTCACCACTAGAAAATATGAATGCTTGTATTGACTCCTATGCACAGGTTCCTGATTTGTGACTTCAATAAATCATAACATTCTCCTTCTCATGCCTAGCTACACCTTGGGCTTTAATCAACTCTTCTATTGGGTCTACAAACTTTGCCACTCTCCTTGCAATTTCTACCAACATTTTATGGTCTACTCCTTCATGCAGGTTGCCACCCTCAAAATTTATGCCAACACATTTTGGTCTCCTCCTCCACACAGGTTTCTAGAGAAACTTCATTTCAACACTGTGGATGTCTTCTTCCATGTAGAAGGATTAACTGTTGCAACTCTGATTCACATCGCACTTCCTACACAGACCATGCCTACTCTGATACCATTTTTTAGAGAGTGAGAAGAAGATAGGCAAATGTATTTGATGATTATTCAATGAGGTTGCAGAAGACATATAAAGCAACGATAGACAATTATACAGTTATCTTGTAACTACATCCACAAGCCGGTCTAAATAACTAGTTGAACTGATTGGCACAATGTAATACAAAATAGTCTATGCTAACAAATAGTACTAGCTACCTATGTGATCAATTGATAAATAATGGTGATTATTGTATGGACTACAAGTGTCTAATAAAGTGTATTTAGTTGCTAAAATGATTAGCCTTATTAATCTTTAATTTTTATATAAATTATGTAGGAAAATCTACATTTAAAAAGTGAATCAACTTACATTACTTAATATTTAGGTCTTTTCCTCCTTGAATCCATGAAGGAATAAATTTTCAGTTCCCACCATCAATTTCATCTTAATTAAATAGTTTTAATTTCATTCTACACTATTCTAAGCACATGGCTAGAAATATGTTTACTCAACCTAAAATTTATTTTGGGCTATGTGATTAGATATTGAACATTATCTAATCACTTGGACCAAAATATTTTTTTGGTTTCAGTAACTATTTTTCTATATATGTTCTTACAACCTCGATGAATGAAATCTGAATTGTTTGATCAATAGGGAAGTATAAAGTATAGATTCATTCATTTATTAGAGTCTTATTTTAATGGCATGAGATTTTTAAAATTTTTACTCTGTGTCTGCTCCAACACCTTCCTAATAGTATATTAGTGCTTGGTAGTGAGAGGTAGAGCCCCTTGACCGCACTTGTATCATAATAGGAGCATTCTAGGGTTGGCCTCCTTGGATCCCATAAGTAGCTTTTACCCCTTGAACCCCACAAGTGTTGCTACCACTAGACCTCACTGGTGTATTTTTCCCTTAAATCCCCACTTAGTATTATAAAAATAAAAGAGTATATGTGAGGACTATGGGGATCAACTACATAGATATTTATGGACCCATAATTTAATAACTATGGTTAGCCCAAGTTAATAATTATTTTTCTATAAGAAGACGTTTCCTTAAAGGAAGGATTCACCATGTTAATTAATGCCCTTAGCTAGTATTCACCAATATTCCACTATTCAATTTTATATAAATTTCTAGTAATGTGTATAAATTCACCAGGAAAACTAATTATTTCCAAATAAAGGAAATATTCACCATAAAAATTAATGCACCTAGCTAAGATTCCAAAGATTTTATAGAAATTTTTAGGTGCCTTTTCTTAAGGTTATCATTGGCCCCTAGTATGGGAAGCACAATTATGATGTGACCCTCAATGCCCAAAAACACTTGTGGAAAAAAAGATATATGGCCCCAATGTGGCCTCCAATAAGAATGAGTACACATTGGGTGAAATGGCATGAAACTAGATTAATTATATAAATACAAAATGGTGACATGGGGCAAGTTCCTAAATATAGAAATGGCTTAATCATAACATAAAACACATAGATTTACTGGCATGAATGATAATGTAGTGAAGTGATTATAACATGTATTGATGGAAGCTCAAAATAGATAAGGTGGGATTACATAATGCCTTGAATTTAGGAATCCTCAAGATAAGAAAAGAATACTCAAAATCCATGATATAACAAGATAGGATTGGAAAAGAACTCTAAAAATGTGATATATGGATCAATAATAGACTCTAAAAGTAGGATCATTGTAAGATGGAGACTTGAATGCTTTATGAAGCAAGATGTAGCAATGTAGAATAATGCAAAGCCATAGAATTAAGATATGTCAATATAGGATCTTAATATATAGAGGATGTAATACATAGCAATGTATGCAACAATAATAGACCTTGAATTCTCAAATAGCAAGAAATGCCAATAATAAACCATGAATTCTTAAGATAACAAGCTTTGACAATGATATATGATAAATGTTCAAAATAGAAAGATAAGACAATAATAGACTATAAATGATCAAAATAAAAAGATATAATAATAATAGACAATAAATGATCAAAAGATAATAATGTGTGACAATAATAGACCATAGCATGTGGGTTATAAGTAAAACATAAGGATTAGGAATGTAAATGTGAAAATCTAAAGATAGGAACCAAAGGCTTGAAAACATAAAATATCTAGGATATAGAAGAATACAAGAATGACATAGTAGGATAAGACATAATACCCCCAAGTGAGGCAGAAAAAGGAAACATAATGACAATTGATAAAAGGATTAAAGCATGCCCCCAAGTGGAGAAAAATAAGTGAGAGATAAAAAGTACATAACACAAAAGATAGTAAAAGAAATCAAGGGATTAAATAGTGTTACCCTATGTTTGAAATTTCACTAAAGAACTCGTGCCTTGGAATATTTCTCCATTCTTTACTGGCCACTTCCTTTTTCTTTCTTCTTGAGTTGAGTTTTACTTAGTCATTTCGCGTGTTGTCAGAAATCCTTTATTTTTTTGAACCAAAGTTGGTGAGTTCAAGACTTCATGAACCGCTAACTTCCTGACTTATCTTTGAGTCTAGTGTCTAAAGTTCTCCCTTGCGTCAATCTTAGTCATTTGTATCATGAAGGTTCTATGTTGTCGGGAGGTCAGAAGTTCTTTGAATTTCTGAACTCTCAATGTTACAGTTCAAAGGTTCCAAAAGTCCCTGACTTGCCAACTTCAAATGCTTACTGTTCCTATGGTGGCTATTTTGATATGGCATGTAGTACAATGAAATGAAACTCGTCATTTTACATTTAATCCGAAGTATGTGTGAATTCATTAGCACATTTTTCAAAGCAAAACTTGAGACAGATGTTTACGATTTTCAAAGCTTGATTCACTGCTAGAATTTAATATTCTTTATGAATGAGTTTATGAGAAGTGACATGAAATTCCATTAGATTGCCTAACTTACCTGAATTTTATCATTTCACTAAGGGAATGTGCTATAGAGTGAAGAACAACTAATCCATTGTGTGCGAGATATCAGTGGAATTCCATACTTACAGGTTAGCACGATTGGTCATTTGTGTTATATTTCTTGCTTTTCCTTATAAAAACACATCATTTCTCTCTGGTGGTAGAAGTTTTATATTTTCATGTATCTAGATAGAGAATCCCCTGTAAGTGCACTGCACTTTCTTGCCTTGTCTATGAATGCTTCAGAGTTTCTGGCTATCTAGTTTCTCAAATTGGTGAAGATGAATTTCAAACTTCAAGGGGCTCCTATGGTTCTCGTTGTGGAGAATAGTTTATCCAATGTGAGGGATATGGTATTGGGTCATGTCAACTTTGAAGATTTCTGGAAGAGAATGTATTTCGAAGGCCAAACTACCCTGGCAAACAAAATTGTTAGCAGTGGGTTAGACAGAGATAGGAGCTTTCCACTTGCAGTGCATTGTCCTGAATTGGTAGTAGCCTATGCCAATAATTACTTCCTAGAGTCTCAAGAGATCAAATCCACAGATGGCTCTGTTGTTGCTAAAATTGATTCTGAATTGGTTGTCCTTGCCTTGAATTTGGATAAGTATGAATAAAATGCTGATATCTCTATGTCTTCTGTATGGACGTACTATAATGAAAGGAAGGACTGGTACTCGAATTATACTACCATAACTTGGCTAGAAGTCAATAAAAAGGGGAAATCATGACTCCCTGTCAATCTAAAGAGGAGTCATTTCAAAGAGGAGATTTCAGACATGATAACTCTGCTAAATCACGTGGTTGAGAGCTCAGAATCGGATACTTTTGCCTATTGAATGTGTAGATTTATTTTGTTAATCTATAGAGACCATTGTATTGATGGGGTAAGAATAATTAGCGAAAGTATGCATGAACAAATGATAAATTTCCCATGATATGTAAGGTTTTACATGTGATCCCAACTAGTTTATGTGTTATCTCATAGAGAGGCTACTTGGCCTGGCATAAGGATTCAAGAAACTCTCACAGCTGGTATGCCTGTGTATCAGACTTTTCCTCAGTTACAGAAGAATGAAGGTATGAAAGATTTCTAGAGAGTGAATGATGCTTTTTCCATGTGGTTGGCTAAGAAAATTGATGGCTCACTAGAACAAAGGTTTTCTATAGAAGTGGTCACATTAGTTATGAAATTTGAAAGTTTTTATGTCTAGTTTGATCGCTTCTCTTACTTATGAATTGGGGGTTATGAAAATGCCCCGCTGAAATTGCCACGGTACCTATCGGATTACCTCATGTTTCTGGGGGTATGTTGTCAAATGGTACCTATGAATAAAAGGTACCATGCTCTGAAAAAGAAAGGTTACTCTATTCCTATTACTCTTTCATTTTATTCTTGTAAAAGTAATGATAGTGCCAGAAGTGTGGATAAATTGTTGTCTGAGTTTAGTCTCGATAGTTTGTCGGCTCATGCAACCTTTGATAGTAAAAATTATCTGAAAGAAAACATGCATGGAGGAGGTTCATATCTACACAAACCCCAACTTAAAGACTTCTAGGAGGATTGTTTGGATGAGAGGGAAGTGTAGAGAAGGAGTTGGATGAGATTGACCATTGACCAGATTCGTGCCTTTGAGTTACATATTCAAGTTCTTGACATGGTTGATGACAAATCCAATATTATAGATGAAGGCTATCATGATGCTTCAATACGACCTCTACATCCTGTGAAATGGTCTGAAAAGGAGATCACTAATGTTAATTTTCATTCTTTCCAAGTGATAAGAAGAATGGAGAGGTGGTTGAAAGGAAAGATGAAAGAACATGCTATCTCAGAAATGCCTAAAGAATCGGCCTCTCAAGGTCAAAATAGATCCCAGACTACACACTCTCAATGAAGATCATCTAGTTTGGATCCAAATCTCTAGAGAGTTGGCTCACAATCGAATGGAGACGGTGATCAACCCCCTGAAGAGGTCAATAAACTAAAGACATTGTGTGAGCAAGATAGTCAATCAGTGAAGAGCAATACCTGATTGGCTGCTTCGCCATCAAAAGTAGACCATGTGTCATTTATCATTAACCTCGTAAGTGATAGTGATTCATTCATTTTTACTCAATTGGGAGAAGAAAGTTTGCTATAGTCTTTGTTGAGTACTCTGAATTGCCCCAATCTAAATGAACCTCCAAAGCATAATTCTCCACTTGTGCATATGGATGGTACAATGAGTGTTGTCAATGCTACTAATATTCCTTCCTAGTCTCCCACTTGGTTAAAGACAGCGGTTGAGAAGAAAAAAATTATACACCAATGGTGGTCACCTGTATAGATATGGTGGCTAAGTTACTATAGGACACTCTAAATCCTAAACGTACCAGGAGGATGTCAAGAATGGTGAGTAATCCTACCTCAGGGAATCAATTTTTGGAAATTACAAACCTAGTGGGGAGTATGAAAAGAGATGAAGTGACTGAAGTTGACTTTAGAATGAGTAGAGTTGACTTGAGACCTTCTACTATGGAACGTGATATCTATCATGTTAAGTATTTAGTTAGCAATCTATCAAAAAGAGTCAAAAGACAACAAGAGGAGAACTCTAAGTTGCAAGCACAAGTAAGTTCCTTGTCATTATTTGTTCAATCAATTGTTCAGATAACAACACCCTCGGCTAAAGCCCCTCCTGATATAAGTATAAGTGCCCTTGACCCTAATCTATTACAAAAAATAAAAAGATCATTATCTCTAAGTATTGCCATAGACCAATGGGTAGAAAAGGTCATGTTTGATGGTCTTTTATTTATTTAGGAGATTATTAAATTGTTTGATTCTATTTCTGAAAAAAGGGAGGATTTAATAATGGAATTCCAAACGGCTAGGAGTGATCATAATAGCATATCTTTAGTAGCTAAAGAGATACAAGAAATGGCCAATATAGATGTCGATATCCTAGTGGTTGAGAAAGTCTTGAATGATCCTAGGGAATTGAACACACATGTATGGGTTGATGTAGTCGAATGGAAGTTGTGTCTCATAATATCTATTGAGGACAAGATGAGAAAAGCAATTGTAACTTTTTTTTCAGAAATGATAGGATCAAAACAAATTTTGTTGTTATATAAATTAAAGCTAATTGGAACGATGATGAAAATTTGTTAGATATTAAAGAAATCAAATAGAATTTCAAGAAATTAGTAACTGAGGAAGTGATGAACTACGACACTGTAACAGGGGAATTACATGACAAACTTGCGAGGATGGATGCCTATATCAAAACTGTCATAAGTGGATTTGATGATGTCCATCAAAAGGTGGCTGATGTAGATAGGGCAATGAGTAAAAGGAAATGTTGAATTAGCATGACTGGGACTCCATCTGGAATGTCCTTGTCACCTGTGATCAATAAGTACAGGGCATACAATGTGAAATTGTAGGCACAGGCATCACAAACGGCACAAAGTAACAAGGGGAATGAAGATGAACAAGCAAAGGAAAAGGAAGTGACATCTAAAGTTGATATTAGAGAAGAGGATGTGACAATCCTCAATTGAATTTCTTTTCTTATGCTTTAGTTATTTTTCAATATTTGCTCAAAAACTATTGGCTCTAAAGGGCCCTTTAAATTATTGTTTAAACTTCTTTTAATTGGTTGTCTTCAAGAAGCTGTTTGGGTTTAAGGATGGTTATGGTGTGACTTAGCTATGAATTTAATTAGCTAGTTGATGTATGGATCTTTTGGCAAATTATGTGTTGGTGATAGATCAATTTTGGCTTTCTGTTCAATTCCTTTATATACATGAAATAGAAATCAATGCAGTGGAATTTTGGATGATCATACACTTTGTGTTATAGTTATTTGAATTCATATTATTCCTATGTTAGATGTGTTGCTACTAATGTTGATGATATTTGTGTATTTAAGTGGTTGGATATCTTTAATTCTTGCTCACTGTTGGGAATGATTTATCTTTTGATATATGGTTCAAGGTGTTGATTGTGTGATATATGGTATTTGTTTTATTGATTCATAGATGTTAGCCTAGTGGAAGCCTTTGAGCTTCTGATTATTTGGATGTACTCTACCTTTACTGCTTTCTAGTTAAAAGCGTCGCCTTTGTCTTGCTTTCTAGTTAGAAGAAATACTTTCTTTTCCATTCATAGAATATCAATCAAAAGTAGTTGAGCCTTGTAAAAGAAGCAGTGAACCTTTGTAAAATACCATTACATTACGTTCAACTATTGTTACATTTGTCATCTGTCTAGGTGAGAGAATATAGAGTTAGGTGATAAATTTGTTAACCAACAAATAGTGAAGGCAAAGAGGAATAGTAATACCTAAATGATGAGATCATCAATCAAAAATATTTGATCCATTTTTTGATACTTTTATTAGTGTTGGGTCATCCATAATATTATCTTCTTTCTGTTAGCGTTAGCCGGCAGAAGATATCAATTAAATGCAATTAAAGATTAAACAAAGGAATGGAAATACACAGAAATAATAACAACGAGAGACAAGTTTTAATGTGGTTCACCCAAACTCAGGCTACATCCACCAAACAGAGAGTCCAATATTATTATCCAATAAATCAAACTAATTACAACTAGCAATCCCTACAACTCAATACCGCTACAAATGCTACAATAAAATATATCAAAACCCTAACCCTTAGCCGCTTTTATAAAGCCTTTTTGTCGGTTACAAAAATTAGGGTTTTCTTATGTCGGTCATAAAAAATAGGATTTTTTATGTCGGCCCTAAAAAAAATTTCTTGGGGGCTACCGCCCCCGAACTCGTGCTTCTCAGGGACTGCCACTCCCGAACCCTCGCTCGGGGCCTGGCCCGGCCCTGAACCCCAGTGAGGATACATGACTAGTGTACAGTACTTGAACAGTCGCCACCTACCAACAATCTCCCACTTGGAGACTGATCAGGCTCCACACCAAACAATCTCCCACTTGGAGACTAATCATGGATGACACTGCTGCGCGTGTAGCTCCCATTGGAAATAATCATCCTGGACTCTACTGTTCTATTTTTATTATTTTCAGTCTAGAAGACCAACCAAAGCTAAAGAGGAGCTCAGCTTCTCCCTTGGCACTGCCTTTGTAAACATATCCACTAGATTTTCATTTGTATGTATCTTTTCCAGCCTTAACTGTCCATTATCCAACACTGACTGAATAAAGTGATACCTCAACTATATGTGTTTGGTCCTAGAATGCAAAGCAAAATTCTTTGCAAGATGTATGGCACTCTAAATATCTGTATACAAAGAACTTTTAGCCTGTTGTGTGCCTAATTCTTCCATGAAAGATTGCAGCCATATCATCTCCTTGCTCGCCTCTGTTGCAGCGACATACTCTGCCTCTATGGTGGATAAAGCAACCACCTTTTGCAACTGTGAGATCTAACTCACTGATGTTCCACCTATAGTAAAGACATAACCTGTAGTACTACACCTAGTATCAATATCTCCTACCAAATCTGAGTCTACATAACCTGCTAAATCAGTATTAGAGCCCCCAAAACATAAATATTTATTGGATGTACCTCTCAAATATCTGAGAATCCATTTTACTGCATTCCAATGATCCAATCTGGGATGACTCATATCCCTGCTTACGACTCCTACAGCATGTGCAATATTCGGTCTCGTGCATACCATGGCATACATTAAACTTTCTACAGCTGAAGCATATGGTACCTTGGACATTTTTTCTTCCTCCTCTTGTGTCTTTGGACAAATCTCCTTAGTCAATTTCAAATGACTATGCAAAGGTGTGCTGACAGCTTTTGCATTCTCCATGTGGAATCTCTGCAACACCTTTTCAACATAAGCAGCCTAAGATAGAGTCAATTTTTTGTTCATCCTATCTCTACAAATTTTCATACCAAGGATTTGTTTTACTGCCCCCAAATCCTTCATATCAAATGACTGTGCTAACTATTGTTTTAACTCTCTTATGTGATCCATGTTAGACCCAGCTACAAGCATGTCATCAACATATAAACATAAAATAATGTAGCTGTCATTATCCAACCTCTTAAAATAAACATAATGGTCAGAATTACACCTGTTGTAGCCTTGCTCAGCCATAAAACTGTCAAATTTCAAATACCATTACCGAGGTGCTTGTTTCAGGCCATACAAACTCTTCTTCAATCTACACACTTATTTTTCCTGACCTTTGACCTCAAATCCTTGGGGCTGTTTCATATATATCTCCTCCTTCAAATCACCATGGAGAAAGACAGTTTTCACATCTAGTTGTTCCAAATGTAAATCTTCAATAGCCACAATACTTAAAACTGTACAAATAGAAGTCATCTTAACAACTGGAGAAAATATCTCATCAAAATCAATGCCCTTTTTTTGTGCAAATACTTTTACAATTAACCTGGCCTTAAATCTTTTCTTACCTCCATCTTTCTCTTTCAACCGATAAACCCATTTGTTTTGTAAAGCCTTTTTACCTACAGGTAACTTACATAATTCCCAAGTCTGATTTTTCAGCAAGGAGTCTATTTCTTCTTTCATAGCATACTCCCACTGAACCTGTATATCCACCTGCATAGCTTCATCATACCCTTCTGGTTCACTAGCATCTGTTAACAAAATAGAATACAAAGAGGGAGAAAACCTTTTAGGAGGTCTACTTAGCCTTGTTGACCGTCTAACATTCACTGGAGTTTGTGGTATTTCTGGTTGCTGTTGCGGAGCATGAGGAACCACTGGAACATCACTATTTGGAGTATCATCTAGCACCACATAATCTTTTTCTTTCTTCTCATGTTGCTGCAACTGATCTTTGTACAACACCTTCTCATTGAATATAACATCCCTGCTTCTCACAATTTTTTGATTTTCAAAATCCCAAAGCTTATAACCAAATTCATCAATGCCATATCCAACAAAGGTACACCTTTTTTAATTTTGCATCCATCTTGGTTCTATTTTTAGAATCTATATGTGCAAAAGCTTCACAGTCGAAGGTTTTTAGAAAAGAATAACTCACCTTCTTACCTATCCATGCTTCTTCTAGAATACCACAGCCCAAAGGAACTGAAGGACCTCTGTTAATTAAATATATACCAGTGTTGACAACCTCAGCCCACATATATAAGGGTAGCCCAGCATGCAATCTCATGGTCCTTGCATGCTCCATTATTGTCCTATTCATGCGTTCAGCCACTCCATTTTCCTATGGAGTCCCCGGAACCATTTTTTGCCTACGAATTCCATTAAAGGAACAATAATCTTCAAATTCTTTGCAGCAATATTCACCACCATTATCAGATCTGAGACATTTTAATCTTTTACATGTCTCATTCTCAACCAAGCTTCTCCATTTTTTAAATGTTTCAAAAACATCAGATTTTTACCTAAGGAAATAAATCCATACCTTCCTAGTTGCATCATCTATGAATGTAACATAATATTGAGAGCCACCAAAAGAAGATACCTGAGCCAGTCCCCATACATCTGTATGCACAAGCTCCAACTTTTTATTTTTCTTTTGCTTCCCATCCTTGAGAAAACTAAATCTCTTTTGTTTTCCATACACACAACTTTCATAGAAATCCATATTAATACATTTCAGACCTGGTAAAACTTTCTTAGAATGAAGTACCTTCATACCTTTTTCACTCATATGCCCAAGTCTGTTATGCCACAGTGTTGTTTCAGAACCTGCAGCAACTTTTCCAGTTTCTTCCTGCAAACCTGCAGCAACTGTTCCTGAACCTGTTTGTTTTTCCTCTGTAATAGCTAAAGTAGAAGGAACAATATGACCTATACAAAAATATAAGGTGCCTACTTTCACACCTTTTTCTAGTACTAAGCCACCTTTTGAAACCTTCCAATTTTTATCGGTAAATATAATAGTGCAACCTTGTTAAGTTAGCTGCCCTGCTGAAATTAAATTCCTACTAAGCCTTGGAACATGCCTTACCTCTTGTAGTAGCCAATGATTTCTATTCTGCAACTTAATATTGATTCTTCCCTTTCCAACAATCTGACAGGGTTCATTATCTCCCAAATAAACCAGCCCAAAATCCCCTTGGACATAATCAAGGAAATAACTTCTATGGGGCGTAGCGTGAAATGAGGCCCCTGAATCTAAAACCCATAAATCATCAGCATTATCTAGGGAAAGAATCAAAGCATCATCTTCAGACTTATTGCTTACCACATTTGCTTCCTTATTGCCTTCTTGTTTGTCTCCTTCTTTGTTCTTCCGAGACCAGCAATCTTTCTTCAGATGACCTAGTTTTCCACAGTACCAGCAATCCTTCTGTCCTCTGGTTTGGGATCTTTTGTCCTTTGATTTTCCTTGTGACTTTCCATGACCTCCAGGACCTTTTCCTCTCTCCTTTGATCTGTCCCTACTTTCTACATTCAAAACACTGCCTGATTTGGATCTACCTGAGCTTTTCCCACAAATTTTCTCACTCAGAATAATACCAACAACATCATCAAATTTTAGGGTATTTGAACTAGAAACAAAGTTACTAACCGCCATTACCAAACTATCCCAGCTTTCAAGCAATGAACATAATATCAAGAGAGCTCTAACTTCTTCATCAAATTTTACATTTACAGAAGTCAATTGACTGACAATCGTATTAAATTTATTTAAATGATCTGTCACAGATCCACCTTCAACTATTTTCAGATTAAACAAACGCTTCATAAGAAATACCTTATTTGAGGCTGAGGGTTTTTCATACAATTTAGCCAAAGCTTTCATCAGACCATCTGTTGTCTTCGCTTCCATTATATTGAATGCCACTGTTGGTGCCAGGCACAACCGAATGGTTCCCAGTGCCTTTCTATCAAGAAGATTCCAATCCTCATCAGACATTATTGCCGGTTTCTTAGATACTCCTTCCAATGGCATCCATAAATCCTTTTGATAGAGATAATCCTCCATCTGCATCTTCCATAACTGATAGTTCTGCCCATTGAATTTATCAACCTTCAATTTACCCTCATCTGCCATTGCTCTCACTCAACCGTGAGACTTTCTTGTAGATGATAATCAAAACACAACCTCGCTCTGATACCACTTGTTAGGGTTAGCCAGCAGAAGATATCAATTAAATGCAAATAAAGATTAAATAGAGGAATGGAAATACACATAAATAATAACAACGAGAGACAAGTTTTAACGTGGTTCACCCAAACTCAGGCTACATCCACCAAACAGAGAGTCCAATATTATTATCCAATAAATCAAACCGATTACAACCAACAATCCCTGCAACTCAATACTGCTGCAAATGCTACAATACAATATAACAAAACCCTAACCCTTAGCCATTTTTATCAAGCCTTTTTGTCGGTTACAAAAATTAGGGTTTTCTTATGTCGGTCATAAAAAATAAGATTTTTTATGTCGGCCCTAAAAAAAATTTCTCAGGGGCTGCCGCCCCCGAACCCCGGTGAGGATACATGGCTAGTGTACAATACTTTCCTGATCAGTCGCCACCTACCAACACTTTCCTCCAAAATCTATCTTCTACATTATCCTCAAATTATTCTATCTTTTGTGCATTTATACTTTACTTCTCAATAACATTTTTCTTCTTTCAGTATTCATTCCTAATAGGTACAAACACATGATCAATGATAACTCTTTTTGTACCTATCTTTATATTTCTATTGGTGTTTGTGGTTGAATGATAAACTTTTGATGAAACACATCCTATTTATTTGGTTTCAATGTTTAAATTATTTTGCATTAATTCAATCACATAATTTAATCCTTTTACTCTTTCTTTTGTGTGCTCTTTTTGTCCTTTTAATCAATACATTCTTGTTTTGGAAATTCTTTGGATGGATAATATAGTTATTTCTTAATTCCCTTTTGAAAATTTTAAATTTCATCAAAGTTTATCTTGTATAAATCAATAATAGTGTTGTTTCTTACTTGAGGCAAATCACTAGGGGTCTTAACAAATGTGTCCAATGAAAAGTGACTAGCAATAAATATTGTCTTATAATCACCCCTCTTAATTTTGATCACTTTTATTTCATGAACAAACTTGATACATTGATTTAAAATAGATGGCATATATTTGAATTATTCTATCCAAGGTTCAAAGTAAGATACCAAATCTATTCAATGTTGGTAGAGCATGATATAAGACTATTAATTCTTGAGGTCCTACTCTAAATTTCAAAATGATATAATTAAATATACATATAATCATTCCATTTTCATCCTCTATTAAACTCAAATATGAATATTATTTATGCTTTAACAAATTCTCTTCAACACATATATTTTATTGACATGCAATATCAATAAAAGATTGAGTATCACATGTGCAATATAAACTTCTTAACTAATGAATAATGGGCATTAATAATTATTTTGTGTGATCTCCTCATCAAAAACAATAATCAATGTTAACATAGGAAGAGACAATGATGTAGCACTAGATTCAACATTTCCCACAGAATAATGACCACCACAACCACCACCACCATCAATAATATTATCAATAGAAAGTTCTTCAATATTGTTTGAATGTTTTGGAAATGGACTCTTGTAGATTTTCAAATGACTATTATGAGGTGCCACTGATGGATTTTCATTGTCATTAACTCCTCCAACTTTTATTATGTTGTTATCTATGAAATCATGTACCTTTTTTTTAAGGCCTATGCATTTTTTAGTTTCATGTCCATTAATATAGTGGTAATTACAAAATGCATGCTTATTATACTAGTCAAGGAGTGGTTGACTAGTATATAATGGACGAATTAGAGGAAGATTGCTTAGAATTTAATTTTAAAATGTTTGAAGTATATTGTCTATAGATTAATCAAGCATAGTGAACTCCCTACATTTTGATGGTCAAAATGGAGGAAAAGGAAAAATATTAGCCACTTGATTCACATTTTCCTTCTAATCATTACCCCTTTGACATTTTTTTGGACTTTTAAAAAAATTAGAAGGATAAGAAGCATTTTGATTTAAAGACCAATATTTGAATTCATTTCATGCTAAAAAAATTTATTCCACAATTTTGGTATAGGTAAATAAATCCATGAAAGAATCAAAGGTATTGAGATAGGCATTATCTTGAATTGGTTAAATAAGTCCCTTGATAACTATATTTTGAATTTTTTAATCATGGAAAGGGGTAATCATCTTAGAGAACATTGATAAAAATCTCATGACATAATTGTTGACTTGTTCTTTATATCCTTGAAAAATTTAGATAAAAATTGGCTATAGATACTCTAAATCCCATATTAACTTGTATTACTAAAAAACAACTTTTTGAGATCACTAAATGAGTATAGATCCTTGAGGAAGTGTATAGAAACACTCAATGACATAATCTTTAACTATCCATGGACATAAATTTTGTTAAATTATATCGTCATAAAGAGAGTCTACATATATAGTTGTATAAGAGCACAAATGAGTGATGGATCACATTTTCCATCATACATAGGAAATCAAGGTGTCAGAAAACCCATAGGCATTGGATATGCACAATCTCAAATGCTACAAGTGTATGCCTATAACGAAAAATTCATTATCATCTTGTCCAATAGGCTTTGCATCCACTTTCTTTTCTACTTGATGTATCTTTAAGAGTAGTGCATGTAGGGTAGAGGATGGTATGGTAACTAAGGGTTGGGTAAGGCTACTATGGTGTGTATAGGCATGTGATGTGAGAGGAGTGGATGAGGTAATTGTTTAACTCAAGGGTAAAGAATAATTGAGATATCTAAGGGGATGAATGGTGCAGGATGTGGGGATAGTTGATGTAGAGTCGAATTGGCCATGTGGGTTCATGCTAGGATTATTAATTCTAGACAAAAGATGTACTAAATTTGGTGGGATATTAGTGTTAATGGTAGAAGTCCTAATGGTAGATGAATGTTCTATGGTAGAGGTATGGTGGAGGTAGATGAAGTAACCTTAATAGATAAAGATAGTTTATAATAGATAACTTGTGAAGTCTCAAGTCAAAATTATTGATTTAAAAATACATCATGAAACATATATACTAGTTGTTTAGAATTCTTTGCATTAGCCAAACTAGCAAGTTGAGTAGCAAATTTTTATTTGTTCATGTGATCCTAATGATCATAATACAAGCACATATATTAAACTCAAGATGAGGGTAAGTGCACAAAGCTGGGGCCTAAATAATTTCCACACAAGTTTTTTCAAAAAAATGACATAACGTTATGGCTCTGAAATCCTAAGCCATAATTCATTTGTATTATAAGCACCTAAAAAAAATGTTTGTACTCTATTTTTTGAATTTATAACACACTTGTGTTATAACACACACATGTTTCATTTTAAATTGCTTTGAAATCCCACCCTTAGGCTTGAATATCCAAGCCAAAGGGTTGGACCTACATTTAAGTAATAGTGGCTTATTATATGTAGAAATCATGTTTCTTATAATGTGCAGTATGGTGACATCATGGTACAATTATTATTTTGGTGTTGTAGCTTTCGATATTCTATGTGGCAGTTAAATAGCTAGATTGTTTAGATTCCATAAGAATGTTTTAGCAATTATATCTAATTACTTACAAGGATGAAATGAGGTTTAGTTGTTAGATGTTGGTTGGAGGTTGTATGCTATATTCTATAGATCGAGATACTTTTCAAGAGAGGCTTATTGTATTGGATGTTATTCCCTATGAATACAATTATTATTGTTCATTTGCTGTGGGATTTCCTCGAAAGGGTTTTCCATGTAAATTTGTCTCGTGTATTTGTGGTTGGCATATTGTTTCATGTATTTTCTTTTCTTGTTCTAATTGAATTGGTATAATAAACATAACTAATTTTGATCACATAACCTTAGAGTGTTTCAATATCCCAATCTATTTATCAACTATAAGAAAGATTAAGTTCTTAACATTGAAGCACTTATACAATTCTCAGAAAGGTCATTTAGCTAACTCATTTAAACTAAGAGAACTCAATTTTTTTAAAGGTACAAACACATTGTGACTATGACCAGAGAAATTTCACATTACTATCTTTATGAAAGGATACTTTTTATCTATGATATTATCGAAACATAATCTATCATTTCCTTGCTTAAACATGTAGCTCTAGATCCTCTATTATCTCCTACATGTATGTCAACTTTCTTGGGTTTGATTTCAGAGATAGTCCCAAGTTTTGCTAACTATTCTTTAGCATTTATGTAAGAGCAACAGTAAAAATAATAATAATATGTGTTGCCCTATTGACATTGAATCAGCAATAATAAAATGATTTGATATTAAAACATATATTTCCATATAATACAGGTATAAATTTTAGTTAAGAATAGAAAGATATTTCATAGAATTTAAAAAGGGAAAAACCAACTTAAAAAACATGTTATAATTTCATATCAATCTCAACCACTTATCACAAAACAGTTACAAATCTAAGATAGGTGCCTCTAAATTAAACAGAATTGCCTAGAGAGGCTGAAATCTCCTGTCAATGTTTTGCACTCCAATGTCAATGTTTTGCACTCCAAGCTCTCTATAATGCATTGCAAGCTCCCTTCAATGAGTCTGCACCTTACCCATCCTGAAATTTGAGGTCTATTAGTGAACTGTTAAACTCTCTGTATTTTCTATATATTTTCTATATGAACATATTCAAAAATATATAAACTAACGAGACAAATATAATAAGAAACTATTTTTGTACGTTATACTCGAGGTTTGATGTGCGAAGGTGACGAGATGGTACAAAATGGTTGATGTTTTCTAAAGCTTTTGAATGCAAATGAACAATAAACGCCAAATACAAATTCATTAACATCATCTTTGTTCAAGCATGGGTTGACCTTGAGCAGGATACCTATTCGGATTCAACCATGATGCTAAATATATCATTACCTCTGCAGGCCGCCGGCAGCTAAATAAAATAGAGGTGTATTTGAATTAAAGTCAACAGAGATTTAGCGCTGTGGAGATTTTTTCCTTGTTTATTTGCTAGATTAGAGTGATTCTCCATTCAATATGCAGTAACTGTGGCTATGCTTATTTGCTAGATTAGATTGATTCTACATGCCTCAGCAGGTCACAGTCATATTATAATATGCGTCCTATCAGTATATCTGTGCCGATCTGGTGTTTAAATGCTAAAATGTCAAATTGGAAGATGATCATAGGCTTCAGGAGAAGATATCAACATTTTTCGAATTTTTGGATATGGACCAAATGTCAATCGTAGCGATCGCATGCATCTTGATTGTTTTTGGAATTATTTTTTCATCATTTTGGAACGTTACACGCGATCTCACAAGAAATATATCCTCAGAAAGACCCATCCACAGTCAAGCCTTGGGTTTGGCAGGAGAGGAAGACACTTCTGGTTTGGATATACAGGTGATAGAGGCTCTGTCAATATTTGAGTACAAATTGCATGACAGCTTCGCTAAAGAAGAGCAAGAGTGTGCAGTCTGTCTGTCTGAGTATAGGGATTCTGAAATAGTAAAGCTGTTGCCCCGCTGCAATCACTACTTTCATAAAGAATGTATAGATAAATGGTTTCTTTCGCACTCTTCATGTCCTGTTTGTAGAACCAGAGTGCATCCCACAACATCTTCAAGTTTATTGGACTCGGGAAATGATAATGAAAGAGATGGTTCATTTTCGGAACAACCCATTTTCTCAGAACCAATGGAGGAGCGGGATGCAGCAAGTAAAATGGATCAAGGAACATCAGGTGCAAAAGCGTTGCCCAAATTGCTATGCTTAGTATTTCTTTTTTTAAATTAAAAAATTGGAGTCATTTCGAAATCGAAAATCTTCACTTAGAAATGCATGGATATGATTTTTCTGCAATAAAATGGGCATTCTAATTTTAAAAAACTGCTGTTTTTATTGAGTGGAAATATTGTTTGAGGGCGTGAACATTAGTAGAAAACAATGAGAGAGGAAATAACATGTTCTTTGTCACAGGAGCTTTGCTGCAAAATGATAATAAACTAATTTATCAAATATTTTGCAACAGTTATATTCGAACACAACTTTATTTTTTTCTACAAGCTTCTCAATACTTAAAAGATTGTGTTGTAATTTGGGCACATGCAAAGTATCATGAATATAAGTAGTTCCTCCTTATTTAGTCTTTACAACAAGATTACCTTGTGCCTGTAGTAAATCAGAGAAGATAGTGTTTTATTCGATGATTAAATGGTACAGTGCAGTGAAGGATTTATACAAGAGAGATAGCAGTTATGAACTACCTATAACTGCATAACCATAACCGTACAGTGGTTATATTAAATTGAAACTGAACCGTAACAATGTATTACGCTAACATTCCCCCCCTTATTACATTGTTCCTGCAATAGTACCAAGGTACCCCCTCTTAATGCTAAAAACTCAACAAAGCTGATTACATAGTACGAATACATATTTTATAGAAGATCTTCTCCCAAAGAACAAATCCTGAACCAAGTGAGGCTCCATCATGCTATCTCGTCTACCCTCAAAAAGGCATCGCTTCGAGTTGTGTTCTTGAGCTCTTTAGTCCCAAGCTCTCAAATCACAAAGTCTTGAATTATTCGACAATGGCCCCTAAGAGATATGACAGATCTCTGCCATGTTGTCTAGTGACCGCGAAAGGGTATAATTGAAGATCATATATTCTTTGAAGCTTGCTGGACAACAATCCATATTGAGCTCAACACCAAACCCCAAACCTGTCTCCAAAACAATATCTTCACAAAACATACATTCTTCAAATCTGTCAGCTCTGTCATCATCAACAAAGAAAAACAAAACAACCAAAACCAAAAACGCTTCTCATGCAAAGCATCATCCCAAAGCGAGAAGCTAACTTGAGATGATGGAAAATCCTCCATCCTCCGATGCCGCCTACCTCCAATATGACCCTACTCAAAGGGCATATCCACAGAAATTAATAGTACCATCTGGTGGATCCTCATCCTCAATATTTGGTGGGTCCTTATCATGTTCAATGCAAGCAAGATTTCCTTCATTTTTGAGCTTTCCTTTAAGAACATCACTCGGTCAAGTTCTACAATCCCAAGTTATGTGACCGTTTTTCTTACAATAAAAACATTTGAATCTCTCTGATCTCTTGTGATTGTTTCTTGAAAATAATGCTTTCTCCTGAGGATCATCTTCTGAATCTTCTGTTGTTCTCTTCTCTTCTGATAAAAGAGCAGAAATCATACCTTCTAGAGTTTGTGAAGATATTTGACTGAGAGTAAAAACAACATTATTGTATTTTGAAGGCAAGCTATTTAATAGGATGGCCCTAGCATCATCATCATCTATTGTAACCTTAACCTCTGCTAGCTATCTAATGAGAGACTGCAAGTTACTTATATGATTTGACATTGTGATTCCATCTTCCATCTTAAATCGAAATAATTGAAGTTTTAGAGAAAACTTTGCATTAACGGCTTTTGGTCCAAACAATTTATTCAGATTATCCCAAATTTCAGCTAATGATTTATCCAAATCAATATGGTGCAATTCGGTGTAAGAAAGAGCAAGACCAATTATAGCCTTGGCTTTATCATCTCTACTACTCCAATCTAATAACTTATTTGCATCTATAGGTGCTTTTTCCTTTCTATTTACTATTGCCCACAAATTTTTATTCATTAGTTGCATTTGAATTTTCATTCTTCAAGTATGAAAATTGGAACTAGAATACTTGTCTAATGGAATCTCCATGTAGATAATACTCCAAAAGATTGACTTCTTACTCAAACTTAAATACACACTTCAATACATACCAATGATTGCCAGATTTTGTAGACTATGTCTTCCTCATTCAAATGCCTTATGGAGAGTGCTACACATGGCTTGGATAGAGAAACTTCAGTTTAGGCAACAACCGCCAGGCAGCCACGCGCTAAGATTTAAAAGAAGAATAGACAGCAGATTTAATAAACACCAACCAACACATCCAAATCGCCTATCAAAACTGGTCACTAGTGGCACGCAGAAGAGATGATTCTCATGATACAGCACCTTGTATCAAATAGCAGATATAGATTTTCACGCCTATCTTCAAACAACTTCTAAAAAAAACATAATCTTCAAATACCTTTATATTCCATGTTTGGAATTCTCCTCCACACACAGCAAGTCTCCACACGCCAACAATCTTCTACTCTGATTCAAATTCCAACTTTGTCATTGAAATGCCTATATATGCTTCTTTGCAGCATTCAATGATAAATGAAGAGAATGCTATTTGCACACAGGGACAAATGCAAATCCTTTCAAATGCCTCACATCTCACAAGACTGGCTCTGATACCATATGTAGTAAATCAGAGAAGATAGTGTTTTATTCGATGATTAAATGGTACAGTGCAGTGAAAGATTTATACAAGAGAGATAGAAGTTATGAACTACCTATAACTACATAACCATAACCGTACAGTGGTTATATTAAATTGAAACTGAACCGTAAAACTAAAAATTGAACCGTAACAATGTATTACGCTAACAGTGCCATCGCATCAACCTCTTTATCATCACCAACTTTTACTTGACTTCTTACAGATTCATCTAGAGTTTGACAAAAAGATCAGATTTACTTGTCATATGATTTGAGTAGCCACTATCTAGGAACCACACATCTTTTTGATGCTCCTTTGCAAAGTCACATGTGAAGAAAGTGGAGTGTTTTTCATCTTCATAGGACTCTTTAGTATAGTTGGCTCTTAACTTATTGAAATTAGATTTCTTCTTTCTACACTCAAACTCATAGTGTCCATATTGTTCACAATATCTGTAATGGATGCTTCTTTGATCCATAGAACTTCTTCCTCTTCCTCTTCCTCTATTATTGCTTCTTCCTCTTCCTCTACGACATCCTCTACTAGTAGAAGGCTCCTCTTATGATTTATTTATTTGAGAAAGAGGAATTGTAGATCTTTCTTCAATTCTCACTGTAGACTGGAAAGCTTGTACTAAACTCTTCATAGAATGTTGCATACACTCCTCATGAGATTGTAAAGAACCAACCAACTCTTCTAGTTTGAATGTAATTAGATCTTTGTTTTCTTCAATAACTATCACCACTAGAGATCAAATTTTGGAAGAAGAGATCTCAAAATCTTTTCTACAATCTTTTGTTTTGTTACTACTTTGTCTTGAGTCCTAAGCTAATTTACAATACCTTGAGTCCTACTAATAAAATATTGAATGGGCTCAGCTTCTTTCATCCTTAAATTTTAAGAATCCCTCCTAAAAATTTGGAGTCTTACCAATATCACTTTGTTAGATCCTTGGTATGCAATTTACAATGTCTCCCACACATCCTTTGAGTTTTTCATGCCAGCTATATGGGGGAAGATTGAAATATCCAATGTAGATTGACTAGTGAATAGAGCTCAATTGTCATTATTTTTGTCTTCTTTCAATTGAGTTCATTGATTTGTTGTCAAAGCATTCTGTTCTGCAGGTTCAATGTATCTTATTTCTACTAATTCCCAAAGATCTTGGGATAATATTAGGATCTTCATTTTGATACTCCAATATTCATAGTTCTCTCTTGTAAACAACGGAAAATGGAATAGGAAGCTGCTACCATTAACCATTTAAAGATAACTGTTAATCTGAAACTTGTCCCCTGCAAAATAAAATTTGTGAAACTTGTGAAACTGGAACCTTGCTCTCATACCAATTGAAAGAAATTAAACAACACTTACACTATACTACAAGAAAAAATACTGAGCTAAATAATTAAATCTATCAGATTCACATACTGCCCAAATAGTGAAAAAAAAACACGCTGTTTTACTCTACTCAGAAAATTATTGCTGTTCATCCACCAAATAAAACAGCGAACACAATCCTTTTTTAATAGAGTTTTTCAAAGCCGACCAAAGGAGAAAAAAAAAAGGTAAAAATACTGCGTATACATGCTGATGCTGGCTTAAATCTGACAGCTGTATAGCTGTATTTAGGCATTTTTGCTGTAAAATACAATCGAAATTTTAAACAGACTGTATCATATGAAACTGTCAAAATTTATATAGGATTATGATGATTTATATATTTGAATTTTATATGATTTACTTATACTAAAGCATGTCATAATATTTGAAGGGCACCATTGAATAGATAACTGTCAAAAAAAAAAATTACTTTACAGGCAAAGTCGACTGTCAAATTTAATCCGTGCTGATGCAGAAAAAGAAAATTTGTTGATCATGCACGCCTTGCATGCCTTCAGTTACTATTCAGTGGAAATATTGTTTGCCCCAGAATGGGCTTTTTACTAATAAGATCCAACGTAGATGAACTCATTTCATTTTTAGATTTTGAATAAGTGCCTTTCAATTTTAAGAAAAAATGACTTCATTCTTAATAGTGACAAATGTAACCTGCAGAACTTAGGGCATTTTAGGTGCACTTTTTATCAAATAATTAATAATGAAAATTTCAAAATATTGTGAATTATGTTTAGTTAATAATTATTTTGGTAAATTTTGGATACATTGTAAATTTGGGGAAAGTTTGTGTTATATGTAATTTTATAATTTCTTAAAAGAGAGGAAAGATTTAGATTGATTAGTATAGTTTTGAAAGTGTTTTGTTGTAGTGAGAAAAATGGTTTCTTAATGCAAAGTGAGATAATTTAACAATTAAATAATATTTTTTTGTGTGATAATTTTTCTACCAAAAAATTTTGAATGACTTTTATATTTTTCTTGAAAATTTATAGGGAAAAGTCTAAATGAATTAACCAATATGGTTAGCTTGAACAATATTTATTATTTTCTTTGTGAACCATTCAACTTCACCAATAAATCAAGAGTATTTTAGGGGGCTTGAAAGTTTATAAACTAATTGATTAATATAACTAATTATAAACTATCTTTTCTTAATAAATTATTCAACTTCACTAACAAATTAAGAATTGCTTCACCAATACTATTTTTATTTAATAAAGTAATATCCAATAAAACCATTTTTATTTCAATAAAATAAATAAAAGTATGGACATTTGTTATGATTTAAAGTTGCCACTTAAAAGAGAAAATTTAAATTTAAAATATGTATATGTATATAAAATGGCTTCCCTCACTTAGGTCCCTTGTGGCCCATGTGCCCTTGTCTCTTTTGAGTTAGACTTTCCACCTTTCCTTGGCCTTTTTTATTAGATTCTTTATGTGGCGATGATCCTATCTCTCCGGTGCTTGGTTCTAGTCCTACTATGGCTAATTTGGGGACTTGTGTTAGTGGTGTGACAACAACTTGGGTTTCTCTCATTCCCCTTTTGTTGGTTTCATTATACTGAAGTCTATTCCTACATGACATTTTTGGTTCTTCACCTAGTTCTCCCTTAAAGTCTTCTTAGTTTCTTCTTCCCCTTCATAGGTATGTGCATATATTTTTTATGGTAATGCTCATTCTAGCTTTGCTATTGATCCTCCTTTTGGGGATCTAGGTTTGAATGGCAACAACCACCCTTGCTCTTTTGTGGACATGGGAACCTTGTCTGATTTGATTGTTGTGGATAAATGTGGTCATCCTCCATCATGTAGGAAGTTCATGCCATTGCCCTATGCATCTTCTTTTTGGGTGGTCTTTTTTGTTAGGATGTCCTCGGGTAAAAACAAAAAGTTGTGTCACACTTTCAGCTGACTTATTAGCACAAGTGAATTTAAGTATTTCTAACTAAAAATCAATTTTGGTCAAACATATGATCTTTTAAAATTCATTCTAGCTAAGTTAGATATGTCCAAAACTTTTCCAACTAAAATTGTTGGCTAAATGCATATGTAGCACAACTATAACGCCAATTTACCAAAAAAAAAAAATTATTTGAAAAAACTTGATATTTCAACAACTTCTACTCGTGTAAATAACATTTTTTAAAAAATATAAAAAATACCCTTTTGTAGATCTATAAGTTTAGTTTTCAAAAATATTATATTTTAATAGTTTAATTATTATTTATATTTTCCTTTCTATTTTTACTAAAAGTAGGTTATCAGTACAAAACATTAGGTCGATTACCATGTCAAGGAAAAATAGTAAAACTTATTAAAAAAAATTAAAAAAATATGATGCACTAGATAAAAGAATATATATCAAGATGGTATAATTTTGTTTTCTATTTAGATAAATAGTTAATAGGAAAGTTGACATCGAATGAAAACAACTACATTTTAATACACACATTTTATTATTTATTTAAAAATATATATTTATCAAAATTAGAAAAACAATATATCCATGCACTAAAGTTTCAAGTTATAAATATACAAAAATTGAAGAAAAAAAATAAAATTTACTATATAAAGATTGACGTCTCATGTAACTTTATTTTTCAGCATTTTATCAGCAATTAAATTATAGTGTCAATTTATGAAAAACCATATTCAAATAATTTTTTTAATTTTTTTAAAAAATACAAACATAAAATATACTAAAAAACAAATATTTTATTAGTTTACATTATTCCAAAATTCAAAACATATATGTCACTTTTTAGTAATGCAAGTTTAAAAGTTGGATTAGCATTGGTCGTTTCCTTTATAAAAGTGTGACACAGCTTTGTGCTTTTACCCCTCATGAGTGAGGATTATTTTGTTGCATGAGGCTTGATCTACCGCTTTAATTAGATTTGGCCAAACCTTCCTAAGATCCATGATTTGCTTTCAAAATTTTGTTGTCCTCTTAACTTTGGGAGTGTTGAGATCTATCCCTATGCTAGAGGATTCTTTATTATTATTTTCAAAACTACTGATGATATGGATGCTATGCTTAAAGTGGCCTGGATGTATGGTGAGCACTCTCTAGTGTTGAAGTCATTATTTCCTTCTTTTAATCTATCATCTGAGCCACTCACTATCCAACCTATGTGGGTTCAATCATTTAATTATTTGTTTCAATTTTGGTTTGAATCTTGCTTTGTTGCCATAGGTAATGCTTTAGGGTAGTTTTCATTGATTGATCTAGCTACTATGTAGTTTAGCCATATGACTTATGCTCACATTTTAGAGGATTTGAACATCTCCAAATCTCTTTTAATAGATATTGTCCTATTAGTGGAGAATCACCCTTAGGGTTATCTCCTTAATATCAAAATCCTTCCTCTCCATTGTTGCAGATGTTTTTCTACTAGTCATTTGGCAACATACTATCTCCATTTGAAATGCAATGCTAATTCTTCAGGTTCTTCATGGTGGGATGTTCTCCAACATCATTTCACTATTAACACTTTGAATGTTGCTCCCTTAATTTGTTTAAGTGATCCTTTTAAGGATGGAATCCTACCCCTTGTGGCATGGCTTCCCTAGGACTAGTGGATGGTATGACTTCTAAACTATTAACCTTCAATTAATCTTGGAATGTTGATGGCTTCTATTACTAATGTTCCTCTTGTAACTAAATCTAATTCACGCTTGATGGATGCTCTTGGTATGCCTATGACTATGGATGCCATTTATTGATGACAGTTACTCTTGATGGGTTGTCCTCGTCACTTGAACTACCACTATTCATGAGGATGAATCTTTTTTGGATAATAGTTCAATAAAGGAAGAAACACCCTCCTAAATTATGTTTGGATCCATGCTCCTAGAAAGGAGGGGGAAGGTCTACTAGGGAGGTTCTAGAAACCATAAAAGCTCTTTTGAGTGGCTTTGTGTGGGTAGGTTGGGTGGTGTAATTTTGGTGTAACTAGAGTTTTGGGTTTGGTTGGGATGTTACTTTTTAACATTGTATCAGCTTTGTTTCAGCCTTGTATTGTGTGTAGAGGAAAACTAATGTGTTGTAGACTTAACATAATTCAGAGGTAAACCTATCTGAACAATTCACCCTATCATTATACTCCTACATTAAATTATCAACCAAGGAGCATAAGCTTATGATGGCACTGCACTGTATGTGCCTTCAGGGCTCATATTCTTTCTAAACTATCTTATCTAAACCTACTTACTTTTTTAGAATTCACAGAAATGCAAAAATAGTAAAAACAGTTACACAATTTAGTGGCTATAGGTACCTTCAACATAAGCTCTAGATAACTCCTAACAACAAGAAATTACAGAACTAGTCCAAAAAATTTAAAATGATAAGAGAACTAATGCTAACCTTTGGAGGACTTAAAGTAGACAAAGCATGCATTTGTTCATGAAACATACTAGTGTAATTTGACAATCAAAGTACTATAATTGACTCGTAATGTATTTATATGGAAATAAAAAATAGATTTAACAAGAATGCATAAAGGAATGAGGAAATAAATGAAGTGAGGATCAATACCTTAAGTGGCTGGCTTAGGGGACTGACTCACTTAACTAGAAATCAAATCTAATTCAGATACTCACGCATCCTCAAAACACATAGTTTCATTCATTTCATATTATAAATAGAATCTCTTTAGATTGTACTCACTAATGGCATTCCTTAATAAAACATGTCTGGATCTTCTAATATTGAAAAATAGAGTAGCAACTAAGTAACTAGAAAATAAAGTAACTCCCTTGACATCGAACTCATCCCTCCTAACTTGTATAGAAACGGGAGAGTTTTATGCAACTACCAACTAACTTCAATCATCAATCCATTCCTAGATACTAGGATACATGTTTAAGATCAATTTATTAATCTAACTGAATAGAGGAAGGAGAATCCTATTCAAACAAGAACTCTTATGCAATGGTTCATATGAAGAACACATATAAGATGTGTTTGAAACAAGTCTACTTCTTCCAGATTTATTCATTTCCATGATGGTTCACATTCATCCTCTAGCTGCTTGCACTTTTGGCATCCTAACTTCACTTCCTTTAATTGTCCTGTCCTGCAACTCACTACAAATGCTCATTTCCTTGATGCCATATTTTTGTTGTGCAGGGGTTAATTCACAAAATATATGCACATAAATAACCTTCATAATTAAAACATAGGATTCCATCTATATTGCATGCATACTCATATTTAAATCATTCAATTGATAATACCATCACCATATTCCATATTAATAACATAGATTTAAAGTCTTGTAAAGTATATAAAAAGAAAACCTATAATGATGGTGATGTTGGTAAAGTGTCTAGAGAATCATATGGAAAAGTTCTAAAAGCATATAAAAACAAAATAAAAAGAAGTCAATATTTCAACCCATCATTGTGATTGTTTCCCTTTAGGTATTTGTTATTGCCCTTTCAAAGCCCCCTTTTACCCTTTATCAAGAAAATTGAGATATAAATGTATGTTTAATATAGATGTGTATTTATGAAAGCAATTTTAAGAAAATTAAATGAAATAGAAGATGACATCTAATCTCTTCTAACACATCTATTATATGATGATCTTGAATATTTCATAAATCTAAATAATAAAATAAAGCGGTTTAAAAACTTTATTATGAATTTAAATACTTATTTAACCAAAGAGTTTTTTAAGATGTTAACAAAGAGAATCATATAAATTAAGTTTATATATATATATATATATATATATATATATATATATATATATATATATATATATATATATATATATATATATATGAAAGCACTCTTAACAAAATTAACTGAAATACAAGATGAAATAATTTTTTAACATGTCTATATTAATAAATCTAGTCAATTAAATAAAGCATCTTCAAAATTTTATTGTTTATTAGGGATTTGAACCTTGGTGAATGTTGTAATCAAGGAACATACTAGATCAAGCTCACCAATTATGTTCACCCAATTCAACTACAACCCTTTAATAACTAATAGACTTTAGTAAGACATAAATAAATAAAAATATAGATAACATTTTATGATAATAATAAGAATTTTATATTCTATATATTTTATTCATGTTTAAATACAATTTTAATTTAAATAAAATTAAAATCATATCACCATCTAATTAATCAGTTTCTAGAAGTATTACATAGGGCAAAAGTTCAAACTTGTGTCACACTTTCAGCCAAATAAATAGTTTCTATAGAAAGGGTTCTACCCAGAACTGTTCCATCTGGAACCACGTAGCACTTATGTGGCATTGTGTGGCATGAATAGTTCTGGGTGAAACAATTTCGCCCAAATTTTAAAAACATATAAAATTTGATATAAGCTTTAAAAAAATGTGTTTTTTTACATTTAAGGTTTCATCTGCAAGGGTTCCGCCCATAATTGTTTTGCTTGGAACTATATATGTGGCATCCCATGTGGCAGCCAACCACCCCTTTTACAAGAAATTGAACAAAAATTCAACTTCAACTGTAAATTTCTCCAACCAAAGGGAATTTTCATAAAAATTTAAAAATACCCTTTGAAATATATCAAAGTCTAGATCTTAGAAATATTTTTTTGTATATGTTTTGATAAGTTTTATTAGGATTATTTTTAAATTTATTGTAAGTAGGTTATTATAATCAAACATGTAGCTGATTAGAAATTAAAAATAAATAGGCAAAACATATTCAAAAAAATTGAAAAATATATTGTTCACTAGAGGAGAGAATCCTCTCCAAAAGGATTTTTTTTGTTTAAAAAAAATTATATATTGTAAAAAAGTTGATGTCCCATGGAAACTACTCTATTTTGATTAACATTGACTTTAAAAATTTAAAAATATATATATTTATCAAAAATTAATTTTTTCCATGCACTAGATATTTGAGTTGGCTAATTAGGGAAAAAAAATTAATTTTTCTATATTTTTTCTTGACATCCCATCGATGTCACTTTTTTTGAAAAATATTAGCATTTAAAATTCATCAATTAAATTTATAAAAAATATCCACCTATTTTAAAAAAAATTTAAAAATTATAAGTATAAACTATAATAAAAATTCTACATTTCATTAGTTTATGTCATTTTAAAATTCAAAACATACATATGACCATTTTTATGTTTAAGTTGGAAAAATATATTTGTATTGGTTGTTCCCTTATAAAAGTGTGACATAGTTCTGAACTTTCACCCCATAGTTTTCCCTTAAGATGTCTTAAAGCATTGTTCTAATATAAAAAAAATAAAAGTATTGTATAATTGATTAAGACCTATAGAACCTTTACTTGGCCTTTTGATTCTTAACAATATATTATTGTAGAGGTGAAAAGTGCATCACTAGCACTTTCCTTACTTATTTTGGAGTCATGTTGACATGATCCCCCAAAAATGAGACCACAAGAGACCATTCTATCTGATCATTCAAAATTTGTGGCTCTATGATAAGACCCCAACTATCTATTCATTAGTAAAATTTCTAGTTCCTGACATTGTTTAGAGCTAAGATCATGTGTAGTAGCTTCTATTTCTAATTCCAGCGATTCAAGTGGCAAAACAATATAAATAAACGACATAAAATATAATCAGAAGCACATAGAGCATAGACAAAATTGAGGTATTTGGTTGAGATTGACCTGAGATCACAAATGTCCATCTTTGAGGTCAAAGGAACCATCCTCCTTTTCTACTGGTCATTTGGTGTTAGACTATCTCCATTTGAAATGTAATATTAATTCTTCATTTTCTTTATGGTGGGTTGTTCTCCCACACCATTCCACTATTAATGCTTCAGATGCTACTCCATCAATTTTTTCAAGTGATCCTTCTAAGGATGTAAAGCTTACACCTCATGGTGTTTCATCCCTAGGACTAGTGGAAATTAGGCCTTCTATTCTACTACCTTATATTAATCTTGGAATACTAATGGCTTATATTAGTAATTTTCCTCTTGTAACTAATTATAATTCATGTCTGGTGGATGATCTTGGTATGCATGCAACTATGGATCCAATTTTATTGATGACATATATTCTTGATAGATTGTCCTCATCACCTTCTAGCTCTATTCATGAGAATGGATCCTTTTTTGGGACAATAATTCAAGAAAGGAGGAAAGACCCTCTTAAATTTTGTTTGGATCCCTGCTCCTATAAAGGAGGGGTAAGGTCTACTAGGGATAGCCTAGGAACTATATAGGTTCTTTTTGAGTGGCTTTGTGTCGATAGGTTGGGTGGTAGAATGTTAGTGTAACTGGAGTTTTTGGTTTCCTGGGGATGTTATTTTTCAATATTGTATCAACTTTTTTTTTTTTTCATTATATCAACTTTGCATTAGCCTTGTTTTGTGACTATTTCCCTTTGGGTGTTTGTTATTGTATAAAGGTGGGCCCCTTTTTAAACCCCTTTACTCTTTATAAAAAAATTAATATATAAATTTATAAGTTTTAATATAAATGTGTATTTATCAAAACAATTTTAAGAAAATTAAATGAAATAGAAAATAGAAATCTAATCTTTTTTAACATATTTATTATATAATGATCTCATATTTCATGAATCTAAATAATAAAATTAAGTGGTTTAAAAGTTTTATTATGAATTTAAATACTTATTTAAACTAAATACTTTTTTAAGATGTTAACAAAGAGAAATATAAGTTAAGTTTAAATACTAAAAAAATAAAAATATCAACCTCAAATTTTTTATATATATAATTTATTTGATAGGTAGTTATGGGTGAAATACTCTTTAACAATATTAAATGAAATAGAAGATGAAATCAATTTTTTAAAATGTCTATTATATGATGCTATCATGCTTGATAAATTTAGGCAATTAAATAAAGCATATTGAAATATAAATATTGTTATATTTGAGTCTTGATGAATGGTGTAATCAAGGAATATACCATCAGGCTCACCAATTATGTTCACCATATTAAACTACAACCTTTCAATAATTAAATAGACTTTAATAAGACATCAATAAAGACAAATATGGATAACATTTTATGAGAATAATAAAAAAATTATATTCCATATACTTTGTTAATTTAAAGGACATCAAAATCGTATCACCATCTAATTAATCATTTTCTAGAAGTATTACATAGTTTTTCCTTGAGATGTTGTAAAGCATTGTTCTAATATAAAAAATTAAAAGTATTGTAGAATTGATTATGACCTAAAGAATATTTACCGAGCCTTGTGATTCTTAACAATATATACTATTGTAGAGGTGAAAAATACATCACTAGCACTTTGCCTACTTATTTTGGAGTTGTGTTGACCATTTGTCCATAATACAATCATCTAGTGTTTGAATGGTAAATTTTCATGTAAATTTTGGCATTCATGCTATACTTGAACTAAACCTAAGCCCATATTCTCCAAGGATCCAAATCTAACTCTTAATATTCTTATTCTTAGTCCTAGGACAAGCTTGTTCTTTCTATCCTAAACTTGCTTCAAGATCACAAGTGCAGCCCTTACCCTCAATTTTTAAAATCAAAAATAATCATGGGCTCATCCTCACTTAATCCTAGCTAGTCATTAATTATTCAAATTTAAAATCTAAGGTTTTGTATAAAAGGAAAAAATCTTTAGGTCATTCAACCATCTAGCAATTAGAGCCATGAGCAATTAAAAGCAAAATTTGATCATAGAAAAATGATTGCATCCATAGCTACACAAGAAGTAAACATATAAAGATATTTTGTTTATGCTTGATATATCTTTTCAAACCTTTTTAAAGCATCATTGAATTGGTCATCATTATAAGATGTGGATTCCTCCTCTTGATATTGATTTTCAACACCACCTATTCCTTATTAACATAAGAAAACATAGGACCCTAGGATTAATGCCACAATTTTAAGTTCAAGGTCATGCATATGGTTTAGAGCTATGAATGTAGGAGTCAATGCCACACATGTAGGTTTGAACCTTGTTATAGAATAGTTTTTTCTAAGAGAAAAGGTGCAGAGCACCCATACGTGTTAAGATAAAGACCCAATTCAGGAAGTATGAAAGGGGCCACAATGGAAAACCAGCACAACTGTTAGCAAAGAAATAATGTGGTCAGTGAGGAGAGAAAAAAAGACTCTATGGTGAAAGGTCAAATCTGTGTCACACTTTTATAAAGGAAACAATCAACATTGATCTAACTTTTTAACTTGAATCACTAAATAGTGACATATATTTTTTGAATTTTAAAATAATGTAAACTAATAAAATGTAGATCTTTTAGTGTATTTTATGTTTTTATTTTTTCAAAATTTGAAAAAAAAAATTAAATGCAATATTTTATAAATTTGACACTATAATTTAGTTGCTAATAAACTATTGAAAAATAAGGTTGAATGGATGTGACACTTTATATAGTAAGTTTCATTTATTTTCCTTCTTTATTTTTTGTGTATTCATAACTCAAAACTTTAGTGCATGGATTAATTTTTTACCCAATTTGATAAATATATATTTTTAAATAAATCTTGGAAGTTGTGTGTATTGAAAACACAACTGTTTTGATGGGACATCAACTTTTGTCTTCATTATTTATCCAAAATAGGAAAAAAAATTATATCATCTTGACAAGGAATCTCTCCTCTAGTGCACCATATTTTTTTCAAGTTTTTTTGATAAACTTTACTATGTTCTCTTGAGAGGACAATCAGCACCATATTTTGGTGTTGATGACCTACTTTTAGTAGAAATAAAAAATAAAATGTAAACACAAATTAAAATGTTTAAAAAATTATATTTTTAAAAAGTAGACTTATTGATCTACAAAAGAGTATTTTTAGATTCATTTGAAATGATTATTTGCACAAGTAGGAGTTGTTAGAACATCAAGTTTTTTAGATAATTTCATTTTTTTGGTAAATGAGCCCCAAAGTGATGCTACATATATTTTTAGTGGATGGTTCCAATTAGAAAAATTTTGGCCTAGATCTAATTTAGCTAGAATGAATCCAAATAGAACATAAGTTTCATCAAAATTGACTTTTAGTTTGAAATACTTATATTAATTTATGCTAATAAGTTGGCCCAAAGTGTGACACAACTTTGAACGTTTACCCTCCAAAATATGGTGATATGACACAAATGTACCATAGAAGAATCTGTATGGTACAACCAAAGTGACAAACAACAAGACACACAATTTTTTTAATGCATATTCATTAAAAAAGATGCCCCTAGCAACATCTGCCCACAAGCCTAGCAGGAATAACTAGCAAAATCCCTAGAAGATAGATGTCTGTTGGGGAAAAGGATAGGGAATCAACACCGAAGTGACTATCCTAAAAATATCATATACTAGAAGCCATAAATGCACAATTTGAATTGTCTTCCCCGCTGAGCCCACAACCATGGCCAGCTCCATCCAAGCCCCAATGTAGGCCCCAACT
The DNA here is from genome assembly GCA_027924645.1 of Cunninghamia lanceolata. Lineage (NCBI taxonomy): Eukaryota > Viridiplantae > Streptophyta > Pinopsida > Cupressales > Cupressaceae > Cunninghamia > Cunninghamia lanceolata. Next base: position 6,774,657 of record BSBN01000582.1, read on the forward strand.
ACCTCAAACCACCATCGAGGAAACTGCCACCATCAATGCTGCCTTCAACAATGCTGCCAAGACACTGCTCAACCACCACCAGGTCTAGACACATCGAACAACACTATCGCCTATCCTACCACCATGACTAGAGCCACCATCAGGTCAGTCCAACACACCCCCATCATTGTCAAAGCCCATATTTTCATCTAACCATTGCCAACACCTCCTCTAGGAGTGCCTACAAAGTCTCCCAGAAGCCACCGTCAACACTTCCACTTATGTCAACATCTAAAAATACCATCTGCACTGCCAAAGTAACAAGCATGGCCCCCTTTTGGCTCTACACCAAAGCCAATACTAACTTTCTACTACCAGTACCTCCACCAAGGCATCATCAGTTGCCTCCAAGACTAGAGCCTCCTCCCATCCATCGTCAGCCCCATATCCACTAGTACGCCCTTCGAAAACTCCACCAGGGCCACCTACAACCCCACCTCTTGTGCCTCTACCAGTCATCACCATTATATCCTCCAAGTCTGGGGCCTCCTTCCCCAAGGTCTCTACCACCATCCAAGCAACCTCTAGTGAGGAGTCATTCTCCAACTGGGTCTACATCCTCCATGACAATAGAATTATCCTCCAAGACAATATTGAAATCATCGTCCTCAACTTGCCATAGCGTCGTGACTTCATATTGTTACTGTAATGCCCTGCCATGAACACCTTAGAGAACAACATATCTATGCTATGCAAAGCAGGATAATTTTTTTTAATATGAATAAGATAACAAAGTAATGTAAACACATCTATACACATCGTTTGAACTAACGACTTGTCCTCTAAGATTTCATGGTTGCATTACTTGCCAAATCAATTAACATAATTCTGTTGATAACTGAGAGGGGGGGGGTGAATCAGTTATCCTAATTATTTCCCTTATTAAACTTTCTTATTAATTGATGCAGCATTGAATCAAACACTTAAACATTAACATGAAATAAAAAACACATAACACAGTATTTTTGACGTGGAAACCCTGTTAAGGGAGAAAACCACGGGGTGATTAACCCAAAATTATTCTCTGTTAGAAGAATAGGAGATTACAAAAAATGGCACTTGCCAATTAGGGCTCACTGCCCGAGCACACTGCTCACAAGAGGCCCACTGCCTACAAGAAGACACACTGTCTACAAGGTGATAAGAATCACAGTCTTGAACTGATTGGAAGCATCTACATATGCTGGAGTTCAGTTCCGGTTAGGCTCAGTACACTGATCTGCTGCACTTCATCTTTCCTCTGTTCTTTATTCTGCTATCTTTCACATATCGGATCCTTTTTGCTACTTCTGCTCTGTTCTGGACTTATTCGCATATATCTTCACACCATCACACCCTTCACAACTAAATCCATCCTCTATATATATCCGCACAAGTAATTTCATCACCTTTCTAGTCGGCATCCGGAACAGTTTAGTTTCTTACAAACTCTTGTTCTGTCGGCTGAATCCTTCCTCACCAAGCAATGCGGATCAGGCATATACTTGTAGATATCATTAATCATATCGGCCAAACATGATTCATGCCTTCACAACCTCTGTCATCAATAGTAACACATCCGGAAAGTAGTCTGATACTCTGTCAGTCAGTTCTTCCTCTGTTTTCACTGTCTCTCAGGAATCCGGTACTCAACTATTCATATCTTTTTCCTTGTCCATCACCGGAGGCTAAATCCTTGGAATATACCACTCAAGGTAGTCCTCTTGACTTCCCCAAATCCGCACTGCACCAAGACACTTCCTCTGAGAGATCCGGATCAATCTGTCGGACCTTGCCACATGCTCTGTTCTTGTTCACCGGACCACAACAATCTTTATTCTGACTTCCGGTAGAGACACATTATGACTTGCGGATATGTGGGATGACCTTTGTTGCCATCAATGACAACAACCATGAATCCATATAGTGTCTCTTGCCAACAATCTCCCCCTTTGGCATTGATGGCAACACTTAGTGAAAAATGACTAAGTGTTTACACTATGCTCCCCCTTTGCTGATGCTCTGTCTTTATATACAATTTCCGGAACTCCCCCTTAATTAGATTCCTCATTTTTCACTGCTCCTCACTCCCCCTTTGACATCAATGGCAAAGGGTAGGGTCCGCATATCAAAATTTTCAAAAATTTTCTATACATAGCCGCATATTTACATACTCACATATACTGAAGAATGTCTGCAAAGGATGTCTGCAATTGGATCATTTCTGTAGCCCAACTTTGCTTCATTCTATCCAAAATTGAAATGTGACCACTCAACAAAAATGCAAAAGCTTCTGCCCACTTGAGATCTGTCGGATCTTTTGTTTGGGCGGTGGTCTGAGCATCACTGATGGCCTCATGCATAGTTTCCAACTTAGGGATTATAATCCGTCTAAGTTCTCCCATCCGGTTAGTGATATTCTTCCTTTCCTTCTCAAGATTCTTTATTTCATTCAAGACTGCAATAGTCTGACATTCTTGATTTATTATGGAGGAAGAGAGAGGATCAAAACTTTGAGATAAGCTTTGTAGCTTATCCTGTTCCTCTTTTATTTTCTTATCAATTGCTGCTGTTGCCTTTGACCAGGATATACAAAATTTGTAGATGTCACCGCCATCCTTAAGAGCATTCTCTAAGCTCTTTATTCCAATGCTTACAATCTTCCTATCTTTAGAGATTAATTCTAATATTTCTGAAAATCTCTTATCCAAAAATTCCTTCCGGACCTTTTCTTCAGGTGATTTTTCTAGAGAATCAAAATGTGTATCAACACTGCTGACTAAGGTTTTTAGATTACCGGAAGTGGAGGCTGTCAGATCTATCTGGATTGATGGCATAATCTTTACAAGTACTCCGGAAGCAGCCTCTATCAACTCACAGTCTTCCATATGAGACTTCAGGAGTTTTTCATTTGCCTTGGCATTTGCAAATGAAGCTATCTTCATTGTTTGTACCGGAGAGAGAGAGTCAAAGTCGAATGGGCCTTTTAGAAGCTCCGGTTCATCAATCTCTAAAGTTTCTTTTCTCAAAAATTGTTGAACAGTTTGTGCAGTGTCTCTTGCCGGAGACAGATGTTTCTTTTCTTCTGCAGTCTTGGAACTGTCAACCTCTTTGTCTTTCACCACTGCTTCCTTCTCCTGTAATTGCTCTTCTTCTTTGGATCCGGAGACTGTAGGGGAAACCGGAGGAGAGATGCTAGCTTGTTCATAGGCCACTTCTTCTGGAGCAGAGGGTTCCAAGTCCTCAGCTATTTCTGTACCTAAGTCCTCTACAACAGGAAGATTGAACCTTTTGAAGGCCTTCCGGAGGATCTCTTCTGTTTCTTGGGCCACTTTGTCAGTCTCGCCAAGCATGAGTTGATTCATCCTGGCTTTACTTCTGAACTCATCTTTGCAGTCCTTAAAGATTATGTTCATTGTCTTGGGATCAATTTGAGGATATAGCTGAATAGCTATCTGCTCCCTGATCTCAAGATCTTTTGCATGAGCATTGTTCTTTCTTACTTCCAATTCCTTTTCTAGGCTTTTAGGAATAAGAGATATGATCTCAATGAAAGCCTTATTGTATATGTTCAGATATTTGACTGTGGCTTCCTGAAGAGTCTTTTGGTCAGCCTCACTGAAGTCATCATAAGATTCAGTCATTGGTTGAAGGTTTCCATCCACCGTGACCGACTTGATTACATTCTCTAGAGACAGAGTGGGCTTTTCAACAGATACCTCCGCCATTTCATCCTTGTCTTGGCCTGTGGAGGGTTTACCGGATCCTTTCTTCTTCTGTTTCTTTATTTCTTTTACTCCCTCATCTGACTCTGTTTCCTCTTCATCCTTTTGGCTTCCATAAGCCCTTGTGGCTTTTGTCTTGGATCTCTTACCGGATGCCTAGACTTCTGGTTTTGAACTTTTGGTTGTGGGAGGTGCAGATCTCTTTGATGATCTGGTCCGGGTGGGAGCTTCAACCGGAGCACTTTCTTTACTTTTCTCTTCTTCCTCAGCCTTCCTCCTCTTTTCCCGGCTGGCATCAAGTGCCTCTTTTGAGATGCCTAGGCCTTGAGCAATGTGCTCTACTTCTTTTCTCACCTTTCTTTTAATCTCAGGTTCCCTGAGTTCTACATGTATTTTTACACTCAGCTCCTCAAAGGTTCCAAACCTTTCTGCCTTAGGATCTTTGGGCTGACTTAGCATGTGTTGAACATGCAGCTCCACTATCTGTTCATCCACTTCATACCCCATGGGCATGATCCAGACAGTCCTTGGCTCCACTGCCTCCATTAGGCACTGATCAGTGTCAACCATAAAGCACACTGAGTCTTTGTATTTTTCAACAAGAGACTGGGGAATTCTCTCTCTTGCTTGCATCATGCTCTGAAAGTTTTTGAAGTATCCCCATAGAGCTGTATTTCTCGCTTTTGCATCCCCAAGTCCATGCAAATAGTCTCTTATCTGGACTGCAACAGGTTTGTCATTCTGCCATACCCATCCACTTGATCCGGGTAGCTCATTCATGAAGTAGAAGAATAGACATACAATAAGAGTACCATACTTAAAGGAATTCTTCTTATCCTTCTTGATTTTCTGTATATTTTCCATTAATTGGCTTAGCAGTAGTTCGCAGAGATCATATTCTGCATTCTTTCTTAGCATTTCATAGGCAGTGTATACTGCAGTTCCGGATACAGAATTCTCCCTGCTGGAGTGATAGATCTTGTATCCTATTATCATGGATGCATATTTGATATCCGGATCCGAAATATCTTCAATGGTCATTGCCCTCTTATCAAATTTTGATCCGGTGGCCTCAGTTACAATGTTGTTCTTGACAGATTTGAGGATAGGTATCCCTCCGGAAGAGTATAGACCAGTTACTGCTCTAATTGCCTCTTTTGTGATCTTGCAGGGTCTATCCAGCCATAGAAAGTTGTCATGCATCCTGCTCAGTACATACCAGACCCATTCATCTTCTTCAAAGCAGGGGAAATGAATAAATTGCTCAAATTGTTTCTTCTGGATATCCTTATACTCTGGTTTAAGCTCAAAAGCATTGTCTATCAGTTGCTTGTGATAGAGGTCTCTTAATTTGAATTCCCCAAATTCCTCAATGCTTGCATGTATGTAAACCCTAATGTCTTCAGTATGTAAAACTCCGTGAGGAACACTAGAGAAGGCTCCTAGTGGATCTACCTCCAATGATTTGTAGGGATGTTTCTTAAATGAGGGGCGAGGTCTATCAGAGATCTTAACTATGTTTGGAGTAGCCATTCTTCAAAGATTTGCAGTGAGGTAATGAAAAACGGAGAATACCTTATGCGCCTTCGACTTGCACGGAGTGATTGGATTGATTTCTTTATGCAATGACTTCGGCAGGAGATCCTTGGTGTGCTTGATGAATCTTGTTGCAGAGCTCCACTATTCGCTTCTTCTTGAGTGCAGAATGAGCAAATGACTTTTGAGAAATCCCTTATATTGCTCCGCGAACCCTAATATCTGTCTGCAATAAATGCTTCACCTACATTATTCCGGTTCGCCTTGTCTGGATAGCTTGGAGTATCCCGGATTAGTCCTGATCTGTGAATATCATCCGGATCTTTCAATCATGAATAAATAGAGGTAACATATTACAAGAACATCCCAAACATTCTGTCCAATCCGCAGAACAAGATAGTGCACTTCCGGATCTCTCCGGACCTTTTTGTAATCCTTTGTCATACCGGAGCATCTCCCTGAACAGGTCTTATTTGATCGATCATAGCTTCTCCATAACTTCATGCGGACCTCTGAAAACTTGACTGAAGCATCTCAAGATTCATATCTGCAAACCCTTTAATCCGCATCTTGTGCAACATCCGGCATCACTTGTTTGGCTGGGGGAACAGGATTTTCTATGAGTCTCCCCCTGAGCCTGAGCTCACTTTTTAATTTTCGGAAGAAATATCAGCACCAGAGTCTGGTGCGGATCCAACCTCTACATTTTCTAAACTTTTCTTCACCCAAATCTTGCTCATCTGATTCCTAACTTCATCCGCATTCATCTTTTGTTTACCCTTGTCTTGATTCTGATTATACACCGGACCTCTTTTGTCCTGATACTTGTTTCTGCAGACTTTAGCATTATGACCGGACCTATTGCAGATTTGGCAAATAACATTTCTTTGCATATTTGACTGATATCCTCTTGATCTGCATTGATTAGCCATATGACCTACTCTATTGCATGTGAAGCATCTACCTTTGAATGATTTGTTTACTTGCATAATTCTGCATTCATGGGATTTGTGTCCATACCTTTTGCAGCTGAAGCACTGTCTGGAGAAGGATGAATTAATCTGATTCATTCTCATTCTGCACTGATTAGCTTTGTGACCAAAGTGGTTGCAGCTGTGGCAGTATCCATTGAAGGATGGATATCTTTGAGCATTTGGCTGTCTTACCGGAGGTCTTCTAGGCCTGCTCCTTGGATTTTCTGATCCAAGATTCTTCTGACCGGATCCGGAGCTTTCTCCTTTCTCATATCCCAAACCATACTTGTCATCTGTCCTCTTTTGACTTCCAAGAAGAACTTCAAGTTGAGCAGAACTTATCTTGAATTTCTCTTTATATTCATTTGCTGTTTGAAGGTCTCTTTTGAGAGAGGCAATTTGATCCTCAAGTTTTTCTTCATTATCTTTGGCATCTTCAAGATCAGATTCAAGATGTCTGATAATCCTGTCCATCTGGTGGCATTCTTCTGATTTTTCTTTAAGAGATTGTCTTAGATTGTCTTCAGCCTTTCTTTTTTCTTCAATCTCTTGAGTAAACTTTATAGTTCCTGATTCCATTTCATGTCTTAACATAATGACTTCTTTTGATAACTTTTCATATAACTTGGTTTGCTCAGTTAATTCTTCATTTGTGTTGCTTTCTTCACTTTGTCTTGCCAACTGTTGGAGCAGCTCCTTTCTCTTTTTCATAGAGAGACTTAATTTGTCTTTTAATTCTCTCATGAATTCATCAGCCTGTTTGAGTCTTTCCTTTAATTCACTGACTTCAGAATTTGACTGTTCAAGATCCTCAAGAGCAGTCTTGAGTTGCTCCCTTAAACCATATGCATCCATTTGAAATCCCAGATCTTCCTCAAGCTGTTAGGCTCTATTAGGAGGAACTTAGCTCTGATACCAATTGTTGATAACTGAGAGGGGGGGGGGGGTGAATCAGTTATCCTAATTATTTCCCTTATTAAACTTTCTTATTAATTGATGCAGCATTGAATCAAACACTTAAACATTAACATGAAATAAGAAACACATAACACAGTATTTTTGACGTGGAAACCCTGTTAAGGGAGAAAACCACGGGGTGATTAACCCAAAATTATTCTCTGTTAGAAGAATAGGAGAGTACAAAAAATGGCACTTGCCAATTAGGGCTCACTGCCCGAGCACACTGCTCACAAGAGGCCCACTGCCTACAAGAAGACACACTGTCTACAAGGTGATAAGAATCACAGTCTTGAACTGATTGGAAGCATCTACATATGTTGGAGTTCAGTTCCGGTTAGGCTCAGTACACTGATCTGCTGCACTTCATCTTTCCTCTGTTCTTTATTCTGCTATCTTTCACATATCAGATCCTTTTTGCTACTTCTACTCTGTTCTGGACTTATTCGCATATATCTTCACACCATCACACCCTTCACAACTAAATCCATCCTCTATATATATCCGCACAAGTAATTTCATCACCTTTCTAGTCGGCATCCGGAACAGTTTAGTTTCTTACAAACTCTTGTTCTGTCGGCTGAATCCTTCCTCACCAAGCAATGCGGATCAGGCATATACTTGTAGATATCATTAATCATGTCGGCCAAACATGATTCATGCCTTCACAACCTCTGTCATCAATAGTAACACATCCAGAAAGTAGTCTGATACTCTGTCAGTCAGTTCTTCCTCTGTTTTCACTGTCTCTCAGGAATCCGGTACTCAACTATTCATATCTTTTTCCTTGTCCATCACCGGAGGCTAAATCCTTGGAATATACCACTCAAGGTAGTCCTCTTGACTTCCCCAAATCTGCACTGCACCAAGACACTTCCTCTGAGAGATCCAGATCAATCTGTCAGACCTTGCCACATGCTCTGTTCTTGTTCACCGGACCACAACAATCTTTCTTCTGACTTCCGGTAGAGACACATTATGACTTGCGGATATGTGGGATGACCTTTGTTGCCATCAATGACAACAACCATGAATCCATATAGTGTCTCTTGCCAACAAATTCAACATACATTATTAACTAACATTAGTAGATCATTCTAAATCTATAGCATTAAATGAATAAACATATACATCTCCATATCATAACATCAGATGAATAATCGACATGATCAGGATTACATGTGAATGTACAAATTCCTATACACATGAGTAATTCATTACATTGATTACATTATCACCTTTCTGAATACATACATTATGAATCGACTATCACACAAGGCTAGACCATGAGTATGCATAATCATCTTCTTTAAACTGGTACAAGATATGATATCTAATGCACAAGATACATCCTCCTCACCCACATCAGCAAGGGAAAAACCAATGGAAATAAAAGCTCTTCCAACCGACCATGTGGAACCCTAAGGTCCACCCCCCGAGCTAGGAGATAACACAAGATCCCACACTCACAAATAGTAAGGAGAACAATAGACTAACACAAGCAGTAGGGTTATACATGACACCAATTATCAAACTATCCACAATAAACATCATTGACATACTTAACTACACTTCCAGAGGCACTTACGCCATTGAGGGAGGAAATACAACTAGGGAGTGCTAGACTGCAATAGGGAGGAGTGTCATCACATGGATTGATATGGGTTGTCCTGGTGGACTTCACTAAGCCCCAACTCCCATCTTTGGGTTGTCTTGGCAGCCTCTCCCGATCCCTAGTCCCCATACAAACTCATGCAGAATCAATGTACCTTTCATGGGGACAAGGTAGTTGATCTTACCATTCCAGGCCTTCTCATCTCATCTCAAGCCTAAATGAGCATTTGAGCCACGAGTGAGGCATACATTATCTTGATTAATGTGAATTCTACCCATTCCCCTATTTCATTATTAATGTTATCACTAGATTAAGAAACCCTTCAATGGGTTGTCCTGGACACCACTATGGGTTCCGACCCCCATTGAGAGTCACTCCCCCTACTTTGCAACTAGTAAACCCTACACTGGGCAAGGCATTGACCATCTTGCACAACCATCATAACCACATAATCCATACACCAAACAAGGCATTAATCATCTTTGAATGTTCATCACAATTAAATGAGTTCATGTCAGAATAGGAGACAACATTTTAGGTTTACATATCACAAGGACCATACACACAACTACACCCTTCTTAGCCTCTACAATCCAACTTCCCAATGACACAGATCTTACATCCCACTATAACAAAAGCATGAACATTTAATCCAATAGTCTGGATACATTGGTTACTACAGAGAATTTATCATAACAAAGTTATCAATATAAGATTGTAACTTGGTTATTATCCAATCTCAATTTTAGAATAGACCAATTTCATAATTCTATGCACAGTGTAAGTAGATAGTAAACATAAAAGACAATTACCTATATGTAATTATTTCATAATAATCTATTCTTACTTAACACAAAGAGCCAACTTTTATTATAACAGAAAATTAAGAAAATCCTATATTCTAAACATGAGATCCTTCTATGATAACTCTTTCTCTCTTTATTCAAAGATAGCATATAAAAAGATAATTCATAATTAATTAAAATCTAATTAAGATTAACTACTTACTATTCTTACCTATACATGACTCTACTCAATTAAAACATCAACAAAGCCTTAATTTGGAACTTAAGTCTCTAGAGTTGTTGTATGTTTTTACCATGGTTTTAATTTCTCTGCAACTGGTATATTGTAAATTCTAACTAGAAGAATACATTTCAATTGTCATCTATAAATAATTTATTCTACGTAAAGAATATAACCTTTCCATTTATTCCTAACTGAATCTCATGAACATTTAATGAGGAATCAAAATAAACAAAACATTGTTTAAATGGTATAAGAAACATTATAACTACTTATTCCTAACAATGTTTATAATTAGACATAATGTAATTTATTTATTTATTTTAAATGTCCCCAGCTCTCAATGACTTATCTATAAGAAGTAATCAATCCACTGACCAATATATTTATTCATCACTAAAAGCTTGATTTAATTGATAAGTACACAGTTAAAAATCCTTTCATACTTATGTCCTTATGCTTATGATCTCATAATCCCATTTTCATATTCATAATAATTTTTATATTCACTTTCATATTCATATTTATATCCATTTTCATATATGTAAGCAGATTTACCTTATTTCTACACTCCTATTTATTCTCATATTATTATACCTATTATGTATGCATACTTATACATAATGAATGTATATACATCAATGATGGTAATATATTCCAATTATTATTATGCTGATTTAAGCAGTATTCATTTATTTATATTCATATTATTCATCTACAACATTTATATTACCTAACCTATTAATAAAGGAAAGTGCACTTATCTCTTTATGTTGCTTGTCTTGTTGAATCTGCTCACTGGATTCTATTCTCTTTCGCCTATTCTTTAATATTTATATATTATAGTATTTGTTATAATATTAATAATATCTCTATATTATATTAATATATATGATATTAATATTATTATATATATATATATATATATTTATTTATTTATTTATTTATTTATTTATTTTTACTTGAATAATTCCTCCCTATAGGTATTTATGATATCTTTCCTACTTATGACTCAGAAATATATATATATATATATATATATATATATATATATATATATATATATATATATATATATATATATATATATATATATATATAATGCGGATTTAATTATATTTATTTATAATGCCGATATTCCTTTTTTTATTTATTTCCCATATATTTATAATACTTCCTCTTAAATTAAATGCAAGCTACTGTTATTCCATACTTTCTGACTTTCATATTTAAAGACTTCTGTTTGCTTACTTTAGACTTCCTTATTTTCTTATATCCCCAAATCTGATCCCCTTTCCTTCCTTGCTACTACTATTTATATTATATATGTTCCATTATGCCTTTTACGAAGAATGGTGACTCTTCAAAGAGTCACATACATAATATTAATATCTAATATATATATATATATATATATATATATATATATATATATATATATATATATATATATATATATATAATTTAATTAATTAATTCCTGTTAATAATATATATTATAATAATATTTATATCTATTAATATCTTATGTGTATAATAATAATAATATTTGATATTTATATTCATGTAATATGATAATATATAATATAACTTATTAATATTTAATTATTAATATTTATGTGTAATTAAATATATTGGTTAAATCTTCAATTTAAACAAGGCTTTAATATGGGGACATGACAATATAGTACTGGAAATAATCCCTAATAAAATAGTATATTTTACCCTAGTAGTATATTTTATACCAGCTTTACAGTAAATAAAATGTAGTGTTGGAAATAACCTTTATAAAATATAAAATATTGTACCACACTTGTAAATAAAATAGAGTGATGTAAATTTAAAAGATAGTAAAAAAAATATTACTTTATAGCACTATATTAAACCCTAACAAAATATAAATATAAACAACAATGAAAAGATAATAATTTAAATTTCATTGTGTAGAAAACATAAGTAAAAATTGGTGACAAAATCTATAAAATATAATGCACTTACCATTCAATTAACTTCTGTTCTTGTTCTGATGGTCTAAAATATTGCAGCCACCTCTTAAAAAGAAACTCCATAGAAATTTATAATGCACAGTGTTCCCAATAAAGTAATTTCCAAAAAAGATTAAAAAGCCTCCAAATTCTCCAAGTCAAAATTCCCCCTCCCCATTTAATCAATAATGAAGGGAGGGAAGTTATTTTTCCCACTCCCGTACAAAATAAATTTACAACTACCTCAACTAACTACCTACTAACCCTTATTAAAAATAAATAAAATATATGCTACCAACATAATTTAAACATACACACAATAAATAATTTTACACAAATGGGTAAAACCATTTACCCACACTCACTCACATATTATAATTAATTATATAACCAACTTTATAATATTCTATTTATTTACTATTTTATTATTATTTCTTAATTATAATATTACACTATAATTTTATTTTATTATCAACTAGGATTATATATATTATTTATCAATCTATTTAAATGCATAAGATAACCAAGGTATATTATCAGACAAATTAAACCAAAAGCCAAAACAATTACCTAACCACTAACCAGGGTCAAAAGGCAAAACTTCAAGCAACACTGACTGGCCACTGATAGTACTTGACAAGGTATCAAACTAGGTACTCATCCTCTTTGAGGATGATGGTTAGGGTGGGGGACCAAGTGCTATCTTTGGTCAACTACTTTCATTGGGTGCAAGGCATGCTAAAACCTGCCAATTCAAGTGGAGTCGATGCTTGGTACCTATTCACTCAAACATACAAGTTAGAGCACATGTACATAATAGCCAAAGCACTAGGGAAGGGATTCTAGCAATCATATCTCATACTTGTATGTCACCCATACATCCAATGGTATGATGCCACCCTTTCCACCTATCCTAACAACATACTACTGCATCACCTTATCCAAATAAATCTTTGCATAATAACAATATGCATCATGCTCCCAAAAGTATTAACAGAAGCTCTTGTTCCATCCTCATCATCAGGTTCCTTGGCCAAACTACCTGCACATCCAAGGTGAGAATGGAGGGGCACTACATCCTTCCCCCTAAAACTTGACTTACTCCTGGAAGTCACAAACTAGGGTGGAAACATAACATATTAGTACCAACATCAGAACTAATTCATTATATCAAAGCAATATACACTAGTTTGCTTATGAAAATAATTTATCTCGAAAGAACATATACTTATATGGTCCATTTCAGACCTATCTTTTTAGCCTTTAATGTTACAATAATAACACAATCAAGACTTGCATTTCAAAAAATGATTCCATAGTACATAAACCACTCAAAATCCTTCAGTTTCTTTCGGAACAAAGAAAACATTGCACCCACTTAATCCTAACTAGCAGAATTTCTCATATCAGAAATATATAAGGTATTCAATTTCAAATGCATTACCATATCATTTTCTTTACCCTTAAATTACAATTCTCTTTCCAATACACTATTAAGAAATCAATACATCAAAATGCTACATTTCCATAAATCACAACATAATTAGACCCACAAAGCACACTAAATATCCATCATTTATAAACAAGACATTCCTCTTTATTCATTTTACAACAATAAATCTCATGACATATTCAACCAAGATCATGATTTTACACCTTTTAGAAGCATGTAAACACAATTCCTCATTTTATAAGTACTATATTCACAATTTCACATACATTCTTCACATACACACAATTCACATCACCGGGAATCACATCACAAGGCTACATAGGGGTCCATCTGGACACCAGGAAGCAACATACTAATCCATGATACATAATCCATGAGCCAAGAGCCAAAATCCATCTCACATAATCTATACCTCACACGTAGTGGCTTGATGGTGTTAGGCAACACACACATGGTGAGACCATCCAAACAAGACCACAATGACCTATCTCTTGTTGTATAAGGTAGTTAGCCTCTAAGAGATAGTCATCACACATAGGTGGGTAGTGGGTCCTATTTGTGTAACAGCCTCACATACCCCCATCCTCAAAGTTCTCTGCGTCTGCTTCCTCGTATACACTCACCAAGTCCACCTCATATGTCCTTGGAGAGGAATCACAATACGACACATGGCCAACATCAAAAACAATAAGGAAAAAAAAAACTAGTTTAGCCACCAATGTCATAAGAAAGATCAGATAAAAATTTAATTTCAACAATAAAGTAGAAAAATGCGCGCAATTTTAATATTAAGTCAAATGTAACCATGAGGGTTACAACCAAATAGGATCACAAGGTGTGGCTAAACCATCACAATCAAAAAGAAACAAAGTGTCAGCCTTCACAATCAATAGGAAATCATCAATAACCATAAAGAAAATATTCAATCTTCGAAAGTACACTGTACAACACTATGTGACTAGATACTAGCCACCAAACGAGGAAGGAGGGAACAACGTCAGGCTATAGCAGTAGCCCTCATGTGGTGCGGAGTGAGCATGCCATCCACATGGCTCAAGGTGTACTCCTCGGCTACACCCTACACCGCGTCGTCACGCGGCATGGACTAACCAAGTGGCCCACACACTCCTTGGCTACCCGCATGGAACGTGCACCTCAGCCACATCCCGCATCGCGTCTCAGCGCAGCATGGTCATACGCCAGCCAGAGAAGGCACGTACTAGCCGTATGCCGCATGGCAGTGTGTTTGTGGCTCCACGGAAGTAGGCACGCACAGAACACACCCCGCATAGCGATACCTCGTGGAGAAGGCACACGCAGGTACTCGCCATAGCCAGAGGTATACATGGCTAGGACCTACTCATATGCTAACCGACCCAACACTGTCGAAAGCAAACATGAGTATCCCTCTACAAGTGTGCGAGGCCCCATTACGATCATCACACAACTAGGCTATAACACAATCTCATAGTGCACCTTCACGTGTCTATGCACATGGCATCGTGTCCTCGAGCCTAGCTTGCTACCAACGACAACACGGTATCATCACCAGCACTGTGTCAGAACATCAGTGGGGGTGTGGCATCGTACCTATCATGTCGGAACATGTGCAGATACGGAATCATCTCAGCATTGGTAACAAATCTCCCTCCACATGCTAGACCTCAAAATATACATGGGGCACATGGTCTCACTTGGGTTACCCATGTAGGTCCTAGACCTTGGCCCCCAAGTGACAACTCATGTCATCACATAGTTCCAGTTGGGTTGTCCATGTAGGTCCTAGACCCCAGCCCCCAACTGATAACTCATGTGGCATATCATACCTTTCGTGAAGACAGGGTAAATGATCATCCAAGAAATACCATCCAAATGCTTAGAAACTATGGGGTTTAGGCTAACACATATGAATCAAGTACCCTAATCCATCATAAGGGGAAGTAGTGAGTACGTTTCCTTAGGATCGGTTGAGCGAGGGACCACTCTACGCTGTCATAAGCGTATGTTGTTCACTCCACCCAAGGAATTTTATGGCTGCTACTACCCCTTCACAGACTGAGGGACTAGAGAACCAAAAGAAGAGAATCTATGAATCTAACTTTTGGTTACTCTTTTATATATATTTTTTCAATCACACAAGGGTTGGCCCTCAATCAGGTAACAAACATACAAACACACATTGTGGTATGGTTAAACCCACACCAAAATACACTCATTCCCAATGGATGGGTACCTAGTATCACCATCTTATGGGCACACAAAGCATGTACGGGGTATTCACAACACTCAACCAATGCACAGTTACTGGTTCCTCACATTTACAGAGGGAAGATTTACATTTACATACACAATTTTCATTACTACCAAGGATCACATACCAAAAGTACATTTATTTCCATAATCACTGTGATTCCCTTTATAAGATCATATCATTTCATATTATCCATAACCCCTTTTTTTTAAAATCATCTTTTCGATATACCACCTAATGCTAAAAGTCACTGTCATGATCCTCATGATTACTTAACAATTCCACTTAACAAATTATACATAAGTTCCATATTCACAAAATAACAATAATGATCCTCTACTTAACTCTTACCACTTCATGTAGGTCTTTCCTAAACACAACAACTCTTACTTCATCACAAGTTATTTGAATTCTCACAGAACCAAAGGATTCACATATTTTCAACATGCAAGACATCCAATGCATAAATCTTTTCTATTTATACAATAGTAAGAAAAGAGAAGGACATTACCTCATGGGTTTTCAGCTACACCTAGCAAACAAGATTTTCAAACACCAAATATAGTCATCATAATTTTCCAGAGAAGATACCTAGTTCTATGCACTAGCATCTTATTTATTCCACAAAAATAGCCCTTTCCAATAAAACATATCACATTATGTAATACAAAACTTAATCACATACATTTACTTCCAAATACATAGATTAAATACCTAGCTACACAAAATAACATCTTATCCTAATGCACCTTTAGTCAAACAAAAGAAATTTACATGCCAACTTAGCTAATTCATCTGAACCTACACATGCATAAGAGAAGTTACTATAACTAGACATGGGCAACAACATTAACCAGACATCCCAGTGCTGCAACTTGGCTCTGATACCAGATGTAATGCCCCGCCATGAACACCTTAGAGAACAACATATCTATGCTGTGCAAAGCAGGATAATTTTTTTTTTATATGAATAAGATAACAAAGTAATGTTAACACATCTATACACATCATTTGAACTAACGACTTGTCCTCTAAGATTTCATGGTTGCATTACTTGCCAAATCAATTAACATAATTCAACATACATTATTAACTAACATTAGTAGATCATTCTAAATCTATAGCATTAAATGAATAAACATATACATCTCCATATCATAACATCAGATGAATAATCGACATGATCAGGATTACATGTGAATGTACAAATTCCTATACACATGAGTAATTCATTACATTGATTACATTATCACCTTTCTGAATACATACATTATGAATCGACTGTCACACAAGGCTAGACCATGAGTATGCATAATCATCTTCTTCAAACTGGTACAAGATATGATATCTAATGCACAAGATACATCCTCCTCACCCACGAACATCAGCAAGGGAAAAACCAATGGAAATAAAAGCTCTTCCACCCGACCATGTGGAACCCTAAGGTCCACCCCCCGAGCTAGGAGATAACACAAGATCCCACACTCACAGATAGTAAGGAGAACAATAGACTAACACAAGCAGTAGGGTTATACATAACACCAATTATCAAACTATCCACAATAAACATCACTGACATACTTAACTGCACTTCCAAAGCCACTTACGCCATTGAGGGAGGAAATACAACTAGGGAGTGCTAGATTGTAATAGGGAGGAGTGTCATCACATAGATTGATATGGGTTGTCCTGGTGGACTTCACTAAGCCCCAACTCCCATCTTTGGGTTGTCTTGGCAGCCTCTCCCGATCCCTGGTCCCCATACAAACTCATGCAGAATCAATGTACCTTTCATGGGGACAAGGTAGTTGATCTTACCATTCCAGGCCTTCTCATCTCATCTCAAGCCTAAATGAGCATTTGAGCCACAAGTGAGGCATACATTATCTTGATTAATGTGAATTCTACCCATTCCCCTATTTCATTATTAATGTTATCACTAGATTAAGAAACCCTTCAATGGGTTGTCTTGGACACCACTATGGGTTCCGACCCCCATTGAGAGTCACTCCCCCTACTTTGCAACTAGTAAACCCTACACTGGGCAAGGCATTGACCATCTTGCACAACCATCATAACCACATAATCCATACACCAAACAAGGCATTAATCATCTTTGAATGTTCATCACAATTAAATGAGTTCATGTCAGAATAGGAGACAACATTTTAGGTTTACATATCACAAGGACCATACACACAACTACACCCTTCTTAGCCTCTACAATCCAACTTCCCAATGACACAGATCTTACATCCCACTATAAAAAAAGCATGAACATTTAATCCAATAGTCTAGATACATTGGTTACTATAGAGAATTTATCATAACAAAGTTATCAATATAAGATTGTAAATTGGTTATTATCCAATCTCAATTTTAGAATAGACCAATTTCATAATTCTATGCACAGTGTAAGTAGATAGTAAACATAAAAGACAATTACCTATATGTAATTATTTCACAATAATCTATTCTTACTTAACACAAAGAGCCAACTTTTATTATAACAGAAAATTAAGAAAATCCTATATTCTAAACATGAGATCCTTCTATGATAACTCTTTCTCTCTTTATTCAAAGATAGCATATAAAAAGATAATTCATAATTAATTAAAATCTAATTAAGATTAACTACTTACTATTCTTACCTATACATGACTCTACTCAATTAAAACATCAACTAAGCCTTAATTTGGAACTTAAGTCTCTAGAGTTGTTGTATGTTTTTACCATGGTTTTAATTTCTCTGAAACTGGTATATTGTAAATTCTAACTAGAAGAATACATTTCAATTATCATCTATAAATAATTTATTCTACGTAAAGAATATAACCTTTCCATTTATTCCTAACTGAATCTCATGAACATTTAATGAGGAATCAAAATAAACAAAACATTGTTTAAATGGTATAAGAAACGTTATAACTACTTATTCCTAACAATGTTTATAATTAGACATAATGTAATTTATTTATTTATTTTAAATGTCCCCAGCTCTCAATGACTTATCTATAAGAAGTAATCAATCCACTGACCAATATATTTATTCATCACTAAAAGCTTGATTTAATTGATAAGTACACAGTTAAAAATCCTTTCATACTTATGTCCTTATGCTTATGATCTCATAATCCCATTTTCATATTCATAATAATTTTTATATTCACTTTCATATTCATATTTATATCTATTTTCATATATGTAAGTAGATTTACCTTATTTCTACACTCCTATTTATTCTCATATTATTATACCTATTATGTATGCATACTTATACATAATGAATGTATATACATCAATGATGGTAATATATTCCAATTATTATTATGTTGATATAAGCAGTATTCATTTATTTATATTCATATTATTCATCTACAACATTTATATTACCTAACCTATTAATAAAGGAAAGTGCACGTACCTCTTTATGATGCTTGTCTTGTTGAATCTGCTCACTGGATTCTATTCTCTTTCGCCTATTCTTTAATATTTATATATTATAGTATTTGTTATAATATTAATAATATCTCTATATTATATTAATATATATTCTATTAATATTATTATATATATATATTAATATATATTCTATTAATATTATTATATATATATATATATATATATATTTATTTTTACTTGAATAATTCCTCCCTATAGGTATTTATGATATCTTTCCTACTTATGACTCAGAAATATATATATATATATGTATATATATATATATATATATATATAATGTGGATTTAATTATATTTATTTATAATGCTGATATTCCTTTTTTTATTTATTTCCCATATATTTATAATACTTTCTCTTAAATTAAATGCAAGCTACTGTTATTCCATACTTTCTGACTTTCATATTTAAAGACTTCTGTTTGCTTACTTCAGACTTCCTTATTTTCTTATATCCCCAAATCTGATCCCCTTTCCTTCCTTGCTGCTACTATTTATATTATATATGTTCCATTATGCCTCTTACGAAGAATGGTGACTCTTCAAAGAGTCACATACATAATATTAATATCTAATATATATATATATATATATATATATATATATATATATATATATATATATATATATATAATTTAATTAATTAATTCCTATTAATAATATATATTATAATAATATTTATATCTATTAATATCTTATGAGTATAATAATAATAATATTTGATATTTATATTCATGTAATATGATAATATATTATATAACTTATTAATATTTAATTATTAATATTTATGTGTAATTAAATATATTGTTTAAATCTTCAATTTAAACAAGCTTTAATATGGGGACATGACAATATAGTACTGAAATAATCCCTAATAAAATAGTATATTTTACCCTAATAGTATATTTTATACCAGCTTTACAGTAAATAAAATGTAGTGTTGGAAATAACCTTTATAAAATATAAAATATTGTACCACACTTGTAAATAAAATAGAGTGATGTAAATTTAAAAGATAGTTAAAAAAATATTACTTTATAGCACTATATTAAACCCTAACAAAATATAATTATAAACAACAATGAAAAGATAATAATTTAAATTTCATTGTGTAGAAAACATAAGTAAAAAATGGTGACAAAATCTATAAAATAATGCACTTACCATTCAATTAACTTCTGTTCTTGTTCTTCGGGTCTAAAATATTGCATCCACCTCTTAAAAAGAAACTCCATAGAAATTTATAATGCACAGTGTATACGCCTAAAAATGACACAAATCATCCTAAATAAATATTCTAAATATTTATTCTATTTTTCTATTAATTAAATAAATATTCTAAATTTATTTAATTGATTCACTATTCCATAATTAAATAAACTCTATTTATTTAATTAAAATTCTTCTATTTGTCCTTCACAATTAAATAATCATAAATTATTTAATTAATCCTATTTCCTCTATCCTAAGTTCTAAACTCAAAAATCCACATCACCTTTTCCACCTCACCTTGTCCACCTCATCAGGTTGCACATGTAATTAAATATATTTAATATTTAATTATCTTATTTTCCCTCACCCACATGGCCTATTTCTTCTCCAATCAAAGGTCAGTTAACCAATCAATCAAATCTGTTAACTAACCTGTCAGTTGAGTCAAATCCTCAATCAACCTAGTCAGTTCCACAATCCACTCTTCTAACTGATCAATCAATTATGTTAACAGACCAGTCAATGGAGTTAACTCTCCAATCAGTTTTGTCACATCCCACCTTTCATGATGGAGCTGGGACACTTGTCACATTTCCACTGGTTGCACATTCCTCAACCATCCTCAACCGTTGATCTTCATATCTTCTCTCAACCGTTGATTCCTATTCCTCCAAGTCTATAAATGAAGCTTCATCCCTTCATTCTAATCATCCAGGCTTTTGACATCGTTACTCTGCAGAAATATCACCAGTGCGCCTTTGGCACCCACTTGTCATCTACAAGCTTGAGATCACCATTGTTGCATTGGAGCTCACCTTCATTTGCATATCACACTATAGCCGTTCACCATCGACTTCCTCCAACAGCTTTTAAAAGATTGCACTCTCTGAGGGCTCATCTCATCTGCGAAAGGACGATTCGTGATAGGCGAACAACAGAAGTTTTGAAACGGAAGAGGTTTGCTGTGTTTGTTCATTGCTTTGTTTATTTGAATCTTCTGTGTTTCTCTATTCTGTTGATGTTTGGGTCATTTGTTATTCATTTGATTGATCACTATTTTACCCTCACATTTTTGGCGCCCACCGTGGGGCCGTTGCCCCTTTATTTCACCATTTTTGAGCTTTTTTGAAGACAGGTTCCGTACAGGTCCCGCAGAGTCACGCACAGGTTCTTTCGGCGCATCTGTTCATTTTTACGGCGCTTTTGAAAATCCTGCGCATCTGTGCATCCTTGCGGCGCTTTTATTAAAACTGCGCATTTGTTAACTGTTACTGCGCTTTCATATAATATTGCTGCGCATACGTTAAAACGGCGCATATGTTGACTGTTACGGCGCTTCTGACGACTGTTGCTGCGCATACGTTAAAACTGCGCATATGTTCATTTTAACGGCGCATCTGTTCATTTTTACCGCGCATTCGTTAATGCTGCGCTTCTGTTGATCACTTCTGCGCATCTGATCACTGAAGCTGCGCATTTGTAACTGGCTCAGGTTTTAGTACTTTTCTAGAGTATTTTGCTAACGCTAACCCTTTTGTAGGTGTTTGCTGGAGCGGTTTTGTAGGATAGGCTCAGGTTTAGCTACATGTAGTTGTATCTAACTAGCTCACATTTCATTTTCAGAGAAAGAGTAAAATGGTTGTTCATTACAAATCTTCATCTAGTCTTAATTAGGGAGGAAATAACTGGTTTATTTCATGCTTGCATTGCAAACAAACTTCCAAGTTATTGCTATCTAAGATTTAAAATTGAACTCATCACTGATCTTGCAGTTAAAATGAACCATTGCTATATCGTGAGACCTGAATTTCAAAGTTAACAATCTCATGCAACGTGGACTTAAAATTGAACTCACAACTGCTTTCTGAAGTTAAAATGAACCATTGCTATATCGTGAGACCTGAATTTCAAAGTTAACAATCTCGTGCAACGTGGATTTAAAATTGAACTCACAACTGCTTTCTGGGATTTAAAATCGAACCACTGCAATATTGTTGAAATCACTTCAAAGTTTTGTTTGAGTAGCTTAGCCCATTTAGTTTTTATCTTTTTAACTAGGGTGGATTAATCAGTGTATTCTGTGCCTGCGAATGACAATAGGCTTATGCTCTCCCCTCTTCTGGGTGATCAGAGTGCCAGACTTGTCATTCTACTTATTTAACCTTTAGGAGGGGCCTGCCCTTGGATGCACGCTTGTCCAAGCGGGAATGACCCTGAGTGGTAACAGGCTAACGCCAAGCCCTACCGAGCCACTTAAAATAAATTGTGCTTGAGGTGAAAACCTCCTGCAACGAGTGCTGTTATGTTACACCGACGGCCAACCTCCCCCAAAACCCTCTCAGGCGCAACCCTGTGAGGCTGGGAGACTCCATAACGGAGAGTAGCGCCGCCGCACGTGTAACCACTTGAACGGTTGCCCGAATTAACTACCTCTTGTTTTAGTGGCCCAAATCCCTTATAATCCATTTCTCGCCTAGGATTTTGTGCTTGCTTTTGTCCAAAATAGAGTCGAAAAAAAAAACTACAAAAACAATGGAAAACTACAAAATACTCTTTGTGCTTATTGTGTTTTCTTGCTAAATTAATTTATAATATCAGATCAGGAAGACCTTTTCCAGCCAAAGAATACCAAAACAGAGAAAAATCCCAAAAAATTTGCAAAAAAATACCAGAACTGCGCATATACCCTTTTCTGCTGCGCATATACAGCAACTTGCTGCACTTTTGTCTGACTTACGGCACTTTTACACCTTTCTGCTGCGCATATACACTGTTCTGCTGTGCTTTTACAGCGACTTGCTGCGCTTTTACGCCGACCTGCTGCGCATATACTTTTCTGCTGCGCATTTGCACACTGTTGCTGCGCATACATACTTCACCAGAGCGGCGCATATACAGCGACTTGTGGCGCATTTATCCATTCTTGCTGCGCATTTGTTTCTGCGCATGTGTGACAGTGAGCATCTGCCCTATTTTTGAGAAATTTTCGTCAGCTGTTCAAAATACCCATTTCAGCCTAGTTTCATTTTTCGAGGTCAGAATCAACCTTGCAGTCAATATTCATCCATTTCACCCATTTCTCTCTCTTTCGACGGTCGTCCCAATCACCTTCTGTCCTAGTCACTCTTGCCCCAACGTCATTCTGTCCCATACCAAGTCGACATAGGTCCTTCTTCGTTTCATTCGTGAATTCACGTAAGCCTAGTAGGTCACAGTACCTTTTGCTAGTAGTCTTGTTGAATGACTAAGCCCTACACAGTGAGACTGGTATCGACTACCCTTGCTAGTGGCTAAAGTCTTGTGTCAACCGTCTTACCTGAAGTCATTGAGCGAGAGAACCCCTTGTCCAAGTCTTGTCCTTGATATCCCATGCATTACAGTCTTAGTCGACACCTTGCCAAAATTTCTAATCCTAGTCCATTTCATCCCACCCCACCTTGCATGGTTCTTACTCGATCCCAATACAACAAGCTAACTGAAATGGCCGACTCTTCCGATCACATCGCCCCACCACGCGATGATGATGAAGAAATTTCTCGTGAAGAATTAGTGGCACACATGCAAGATAGCAAATTCCAACGCCTAGTGGAGAAAGTGCTCCTTGAGGACCCCACCAAATATTTCCATCATCTTGCTAGTCTTGGAATCAAACTCCCCGCAGACTTTGACATTAGCTCCATCATGGAAAATGCAGACAATGAACGTGAGAGGGAGACAAATGACACAGTCCCAAATGCACATGAGAGAGGCACAAATGACACGGTCCCCCAGGCCAATGAGAGAGGAAAACAACACATAGATCAAAATGCTCCTATGGCGGATGTGAGACAACAAATTGAGAGTCTAAAGCTAGAAATCTCCAACCTTAAGATCGGCACCAGTTCCAAGAACTACTCCTTGGAAGATATAGCACCATACCCCTTTGACAGAAGTGTGGTCATGAAACCATTCCCCTTTCAGTTCGGAATCCCGAAATTTGACAAATACAAAGGGAAGGGGGACCCTAGAGATCATATCAGGGAATTCACTGCAGCATGTTTAGAAGTAGCTCACAACGAGACCTACTTAATGAGACTCTTCCCAAGATCTTTAGGAGGTCAAGCTATGGAGTGGTTCTCACGTCTTCCACCAGGAATCAAAACTTTTGACGAACTTGTCAATAAATTCATAACGCACTTCTCTTACAACATCGAACACGAAGTATCTATGCTAGACCTATGCAACACCAAACAAAAAGGTGGTGAGTCTTTCGCCACCTTCTTACAATGCTGGAGACAGCTAGCTAGTAAGTGTTCTTACGACATGCCTGAGAAACAACTATTGGAAATGTTTGTCCACAATTTGAATCCCGATCTTAGCTATCAGATTCAGATACAATGCCCTACCTCATTCACCAAAGTCATTGAAATGGGGCTATTCATTGAGAAAGCTATGATCACTAAAGGAACTCTCAAGCTCTACAAGGACACACCTCCTTCCAATTACACAACTGACAAGTCAAAGTTTTGGACCAAGAACAATTATGTGGTCAACGATGGAGTAGTGGATGCCAAGGCGGCAGCCCCTAAACAACAACCCATATTCACTCTTAAGGAAGAAGCAAATAACGGTGCACTCAACAAGCCACCCCCTCGGGAATCTAGACCTTGGTTCAATTCAAATCCAAGGAGAAAATTCACGCCGTTAGGCGAATCTCAAGAGTCTGCTCTCAGGAAGTTGTTGGCTAACAATGAAATTTCTCTACCGCCAACGAGTGACTATGAGCCTATAGTCAAACCTCCCTATTGGAAGGACACAGACTATTGCGAGTATCATCGAGGAAGGGGGCACACAACCAATAATTGCATCCGTCTTAAGAATGTCATACAGGATATACTGGATCAGAATCAGGGAGGGACACAATAGCATACCTCCAATGAATCTCATGTGGCCTACCGGGATCCTCTCCTAAACCACAACCGGCCGTATAACAACAATCACAACAGTGGCCACAACAACAATGGTTACAACCACAACAATGGTCACAATGGCAACAACTCCAATGGCCATAACAATAATGACAACAATCGTAACAGGCCAAACCAGAACAGTGGGTTGAGTAATGCTAACTATGCAAGCGTTCCCTTTGAGTACACCATTAACTGCATTTCTGAGCATGTTCCGCAAGTCAACATCATATCCCCCAACCAACAACCAGGACCTAACGGAACTGGTTGTAGTATAATTACCCGCAGTGGTAGAGTCACGATCAACACCACTCCTCCAAGGTCGTCGCCATCTCCGTCTAACTCCCGCCCATATAATGTCATCGACCAATTGCAAAAGACTCCAGCTCACATTTCTATATTGGAGCTCTTGCGTCTATCTCCTTCTCATAAGGAGATTCTTGAGAAAGCCTTAGTGGAAACTACTGTCCCCACTAACCTAGCCCAAGAAAAGTTTCAAACCATGGTGAGTAATTTGACATCCTCCGCTTCCATCTCGTTTACCGAACAAGATGACCTTTCCATGTCTCAACCCCACAACACTCCCCTACACATTGTCGCATTCGTGCACAGGCACCGCATCAAGAGGGTTCTCATTGATGGAGGTGCCGGTTTGAATATTTGCACTTTGAAGCTAGTCCTTGCATTGGGGTTCTCTGAACAGGCGGTAGATCCAAGACGGAAAATTACTATCAAAGCCTATGACGAGGAGGAACGCACCACAAAAGGCACGGTTGTCCTACCCATTCAAGTGGGACCGGTAATTAAAGATGTGGTGTGCCAAGTCCTTGATCGGGAGCTTGCTTACAATATTCTACTAGGGAGACCATGGATCCATGCCATGAAAGCTGTCCCCTCCACCTACCATCAATGCATAAAGTTCCCACACGATGGCACACAGGTCACCATACACGGCGATCCGGATCCCTACCAACACTGCAATTCTTTCCAAGCTAAACCTGAATGCGTCATTCCCAACAATAGGGCCCATATCTCCCCTACTCCGCCACAAGACCATACTGCCGAAGCTTCCTCTTCACGGCCCAAACCAATGAAAATCACCATAAAAGAAAATGGCGTAGGGGAATACCAGATTGAGCACAGCCTCAACCTTGCAAAAATGCCCTTGTCTCCTCGTTCCTTTGGCTAGCCCAAGCATCAACCCAGGCATTTTCCAAAGCCCTCTGCTCCTCCTACAACTCCCGCAAACCCCTTTGTAAAATGGGGGACCTTATCTGATGAATCAGAGGAGTGAGATCTTTTGCAATGGCTTTATGCCGAAGAAGAAAGCACATCCCAAGAGCCACCTAGACTCCCTACAGAGCTCTATGGGCGGGGTGAAACCATCTTGCATAGGATGGGATATGAAGGACAAGGCCCTATCGGCCTCAGAAAAGAGGGGATCATCGAACCTATACAACCTTCTTCCTCCTCTTCGGCTAGAAACACGACTGGCCTAGGGTACAAAGGTAAAGGTAAAGCCAAAGAAAATGCCTGCCTAGTGGAGACAATTCAAACACTCCAAGTGGACAGTGACGCAGATTCAGATGATTCCAATCAATATGAATGGGACGAGCTGACAGAGCACTCCTACGATGACAAGGAGATTGACACCATCCAAACCCTTAGCCCATATCATGAGAGACAAACGCAACAGGACAGACCACTGGAGTCTGATTTGCCCCTCCCTGAAGTTATGGCTTTCGAGGAAAGTTTCAATCCCATTGCGATAAACAACCTGGAAGAAAGTACCACCCAGAACACTACCCCCACCTGTGCTCCTAGTATTTCAATCCACACTATCAACGAATCAGGTCTTTCATCCGACTCCCTTCCCCTCTTACACCCTGAGCTTATTGACTGGGACCTGCAAGGGACCCCTCAATTAGATATGTTCCAAAACGATGATGCCTACATTGACTATATGGGACTTAGAGATCATTTACCAAAAGGAGATCATAAAGCCGGTTTCACTATCAAACTCAATACTGTAGCTTACTTCGGGGAGGGTGCCAAGCCTTCTAGTCGCAAAAATGTAAAGATCAAAAAGGGATCTGACGGTGAAAACCGCCATGCGGCAATGTCAGATCATAAAATAGTAAAAAGAAAGGACGTATCTGAAGGTGAAAACCCAACTGTGGCACCTGACGATGGATTGCTTGACACCCTCCCAAGTGACATGTATCAAGAAAGGTCACAGATCGTGGTAGAGCCAACAGAGCCAGTGAACATTGGAACCGAAGAGCAGCCTCAGATTATCCACTTTGCAAAATCTCTCACGCTGCCTGAGAAAACCAAGTTTGTACCATTCTTTAAGAAGAAGAGAGGCAGCTTTGCTTGGTCATATGCCGACATGCCAGGTTTAGACCCAAACCTGATTCTACATCACTTGCCATTGGATCCAGGGGTGAAGCCTGTAAAGCAAAAACTAAGAAAGATGCATCCCCATATAGCCTTACTGGTCAAGGAAGAACTCAAGAAATTGTTAGACGTGGGGTTCATCAGAGCCATAGATTACCCTAAATGGATATCAAACATTGTGCCGGTGTCTAAACCAGATGGCAGGGTCCGACTATGCAACGATTTTAGAGATTTAAACAAAGCATGCCGAAAAGATGACTTTCCCTTGCCTAACATCGATATCATAGTCGACCTCATGGCAGGACATACAATGCTATCACTTATGGATGGATTCTCAGGGTACAACCAGATCAAAATAGCACCAGAGGATCAGCACAAAACTGCTTTCACTTATCCATGGGGTACCTTTTGCTGGAATGTCATGCCATTTGGGCTGAAAAACGCAGGTGCTACATATCAGCGGGCCATGACAACTATATTTCACGACATGATGCATGTGACCATGGAAGATTATGTTGACGACATCTTGGCAAAATCACTCACCAGGGACTCACACCTGGACACATTAGAGAATGTCTTCCAACGGCTGGACCAATTCCAAGTAAAATTGAACCCTAAGAAATGTGTGTTTGGGGTAACATCAGGCAAGCTGCTAGGCTTCATCGTGTCAGCAAACGGCATAGAGGTAGACCCGGCCAAGGTCAAAGCAATCATGGACATGCCTCCGCCCAAAACTCTAACACAGTTGAGATCCTTACAGGGCAAGCTACAGGCCATCCGCAGGTTCATCTCACAGCTGGCAGACAAGTGCCATCCTTTCAGCCATCTCCTACATAAGAACGTTCCATTTAAATGGGATGAGCAGTGCCAAGAGGCATTCAACAAGCTCAAGGAGTACCTCATGAATCCTCCTATACTCATGCCTCCGATCCAAGGAAAACCTTTGATTCTCTACATATCTGCTACACCTACTGCTCTTGGGGCTCTCCTAGCGTAGCAAGACTATGAGAACAAGGAAAGAGCTGTGTACTATATCAGTCGAACCTTAGTGGGCTACGAGTTGCAGTACTCACAGGTGGAACGTTCATGCCTTGCGGTGGTTTTTGCCTCACAAAAACTCTGACACTACATGTTGGCACATCCTGTCAAACTCATTGCCAAGATCGACCCACTAAAATATCTTCTCAGCAAAGCAGCTCTCGCAGGTCGACTAGCCAAATGGGTTATGCTTCTTAGCGAATATGATATAGAGTATGTGGATAGAAAAGCCATCAAGGGGCAAATCATCGCAGACAAACTAGCTGAGGCACCATTACAGGACACTTCACCAATGCAGTTTGAGTTCCCAGATGAGTCTTTATTCACTCTGTCAACATCTCCTTGGAAACTCTACTTTGACGGGTCTTACACCAACCATGGATCGGGGGCAGGTATCTTGTTCATCACTGCCCAAGGCGACACAATTCCAAAGTCCTACAGGTTGTTATTCCCATGCACTAACAATATAGCAGAGTACGAGGCTTTGGTAATTGGTCTCAAGATGGCCACTGAGTGGAAAATCCAAACACTATGTGTCTACGGTGATTCTCAGCTTGTCATAAACCAGGTCAACGACGAGTATCAGACCAAAGATGAGAAGCTCATCCCATACAAGCGAATGGTCGACGACCTCAAAGAACATTTTGGGACCATCTCGTTTGAGCAAATACCCAGGATAGAGAACAAAGCAGCAGATGCAATGACAACCATAGCCTCTCTTCTTGAGATACCTGAACATGAGTCACGGTATGAGTTCTTAGTAGAAACAATTCGACAACCGGCTTATGATCTCCTTGAGACCCATTCCATTTGCCACCTAGTCAGATCTGATTCGCCTTGGTACGGTAAGACCTACACTTACCTCAAGGACAATATCCTTCCTTTGGACCTCTCTTCCAACCAACAAACAAACTTTCATCCAACAAGCCTCCCGTTACACCATTATCGCCAATACCCTTTACCAACGTGGTCTGGATGGTACTTTACTCCGTTGTCTAGAACAAGAAGAATCTATAACTGCCTTGCGAGACGTGCACGAAGGGATCTGCGGAACACACTCCAGCGGTCCTTCCTTAGCTAAGAAACTCATGCGTTTGGGTTATTACTGGCCCAATATGGAAATGGATTCATATCAGTTCGTCAAAAAGTGCAAACAGTGCCAGATACATGGGAACCTGATTCATGCACCTGCTCAGGAGTTGAGACCTCTAACGACACCCTGGCCCTTTTGCCAGTGGGGACTTGACCTCGTGGGAAAGATTCATCCGCCCTCTTCCAACGGCCATAAATTCATCATAACCGCCACTGAGTACTTTACAAAGTGGATTGAAGCCATTCCCTTATCAACCGTCACAGGAAAGCAAATTTCCTCTTTCATTCTGAATTACATTATCTGCCGATATGGCATCCCTTCATCCATCATAACGGATAACGGGAGACCCTTCAAAAATTAGGATGTCCAGGAACTTTGTGAACGTTTCAAGATCCAACACCGCTTCTCCACTCCATATTACCCCCAAGGTAACGGCCAAGCTGAGGCATCAAACAAAACCATTCTGAAAATCCTAAAGAAGACTGTCAATGAAGCTGGTCGCGATTGGCACGTCCAACTCAATCCCGCTCTGTGGGCCTATCGAACCAGCATACGCACTCCCACAGGTGCTACACCCTACGCCCTCGTCTATGGTTCCGAAGCCATCCTTCCCATTGAGGTCGAACTCCCATCCCTTCGGGTGTCGTTGAAAGGTTTCATATCAGACAAAGAGTACAGAGTCTCCAGACTACAAGAGCTAGAACTGCTAGAGGAAAGGCGCCAGAAAGCTTTTGACCATCTCAAAGCCTATCAACAGATGATGTCAAGAAGCTACAACCACAAGGTTAGACCAAGATGCTTCAAGGTTGGGGACCTCGTCCTAAGAGAGAACCCTCGCAATCAGCAGGACAGAGAAAAGAAAGGCAAGTTCGAGCCTAACTGGCTTGGACCCTATGTAATTGTAGCAGCTTACGGATCGGGGGCATATCAGTTGGCCACATCAGAAGGTGAGTTGTTTGATGATCCAATCAACAGCATGCACCTTCGTCGGTTCTATACCTAAGAGAACCCCAGTGCAAGGGGGTACAATAAAGTCAAAAAATCAAAAAATCAAAAAAATCAAGAAAAAGTTACAAAGAGAAAATACAAAAAAATCGGAAAAAAAGTAGCAAGCATACAAAAAAATCATCCTTTGGTGAAAACCTGGCAAACAGGTGCCTTGGATAGGTATCATGGGGAAAACCTGGCAATCAGGTGTCATGTTACTTTCTAGCTTCTCGTGCAAATAAAAGCAAGTGATGAAAACCTAGTAAACAGGCGTTACTTGTGACAAGCCGCATTCTCCATCTTTGGGAATCCAATCACCTTGAGCCCATTCTCCCTCTATTTTCCTCATTCGACCCATATCCATCCCACAATAAACGCTTGACAGTTACCTATCATGGCTTGATACTCACCTTGTGGCCTTGTCAACCAAGGTTTTGTCCCATACCGTCTCCTCAATGTAAGCCTAGTGTAGTGTCTCTCGTCAGTGTCTGCGGTCCGAATCCGTGAACTACGTTGCCTCTGCGCTGTCACATAGGCAAGGCCATTATTCTAATGCGCCCCCGAGGCTTCCATCTCTCCCAGGGTCCCATTCATCTCCTCTCTTGTCTTCATTCTTGTCGTCTTTCTTCTGGTCCATCCATGGTCCATTAGGGTTTACCCCGAACTACGTTGCCTCTGCGTCGTCACGTAGGCAAGGCCATTTAGCAATGAGCCCCCGAGGCACTAGGTCAGTCCCTTAGGGTCCATCTTCTCAATAAGGATAGTGCAACCTTCTCATCAGGTAAGCAAACGCAAGCAAACACCCGCACTTCAAGCAGACATCCCGACAATGAGCATCTTAACCTATCCAATGCAAAGCAAATACCCAAGGTCTTCTAAATGATTTTATGCAAAATTAAGGCAAGAAATAAACACATATCAACGCAAATGTGCTTTTGTAGATTGGAACCTAGGGTTAAGTTACAGAGTCTTGATTTTTGCTATCATACCTTCCTATGCTACTCAAGGATGCCACAAAGCTAGAGATGCTATGATGGGGGCATGATTACTTTCTTTGTTTGCTATTTTGGGGATTAAACTTTAGTAATGTGAAGCCTTGTCTTAGGACATGATCGGCAAAAGATCATCGAGGACATCAAAGGTCTAACATGAACGGGGGGAATCCTTGCTTGTTGAAACGCAAGAAGTACTCAGGTCATCTAGATTCAATTTTGACTAGATGCTTGTATTAACTTGCTAAATCACAATCCATGTAAGCGATACTCAGGTCATCTCGGTTCAATTATACCTCGATGCTTGTATTCACTTACAGCATTTCAGAAAAGTACCAAAAAACAAAATGCCCAATGATGAAATAAAGCAATCTAAAAGCAAAGCATCCATACTATATCCATACACCCATCCATACAATCCTCATTATTCAAACTATGCAGAGTAACGATATCAAGAAAAATTCCTAAGTCATCCTTTCGCAACCATTCCTCTATCCATCATGTCATTCTTATGTCGATAGAGTACATTTGGACATCACAAAAACAAGGCATATAGGAGCATATCATATCATTCGTAGAAACTAGTCATGCACATGAGTAGGTTAGTAGAATGCACCATCCAATGCATTAGGTCACCAATACATTTGCATCACATCTTAATCTTAAAAGCCTAGAAAATCAAACAACATAGCTAAGTGCATCACATATATAGTTGCATCACCACATAGTACTCATGTTACAACTGCATACATTCAAAGCATTACATCATATAACCATCCAATAGCATCTCACATATCTATACAGCATCGTAACATAGAAATCATGTTCCATACATATACATTTGCATCATCACATAGACATCATATTACATTTTGCATTCATTTGTCACATTAGATCATATAAACATCATATAGCAGCATATCAAAGTATTTCTCATATAGCATCATATAGCCCATCTAACTATGCAATAGAATCACATCATACAATCGAAGTAAAGTCATCATCTAACTATGCAATAGATACACAAAGTTGCGTCATCATCCATACTATCATATATACAAAGAGGTCCAAATGTACAATATCATCATCTCTCTCAAAATCAAAGTGTCATATACAGTGTGCGTCTAAAATAGACGGTGATACATGTCCCAAAAATGTACAACATCGGGTCTGTGTCTACCCCTGCTGCTGTGGGCCACCACTGCCAGCTCCTGACTGCTGAGGTCCCATCACGGATGCCCCTGACTGCGAAGGACCTGCTCTGTGAGCCACCCCAAACTGACTCCTGAAACTCCCTGCCCTCTGGCTCGAGGATACGGCACCATGGTACAAGCCTCGGTAGTACTGTGCCTGCTGCTGCGCTCTGGCTAAGTCTGTCTGTGCCTGTGCCAACTGCATCTGCAACTGGCCTACCTGTGCCTGTGCCTGCTGCACCTGCCCAACCAAAAATGTACTCGCTGCGTCTGTGCCCATGGCAGCTACTGCTGTGTCCCTCTCTACTCGGATCAGGCGTACCCAGGCATCTGCCATGTCTCGCTCGTGAGTCAAACCAGCGATCACCGCTGCGTCTGTATCTCGCATCCTCTCCACTCTCCTCAGCTGTGCCTGCAGCCCTCGCACCTGTCCCCTCAGGCTGGCTATAGTCCTCTCATGTGCCTCACCCTGCACTGGCCCCTATGCTGCCTCTGCCTGTCCTAGCCCCTGCTGCTGGGGCACCTGCTGCTGTGGTACCTGCTGGGGTGGTGGCATCTGTGCCTGCTGCTGCACCTGCTGTTGTCCCTCTCCCTATCCTGGCACTGCCTGCCCAGCCTGATCTATCCTCCTCTGCTGCCTCGGCCTCTCCACAGCTCGGCCACCCTGTCCTCGTCCTCCTCTAGCGGCCCTCCGCCCTGGGCCAGCCTCTCCCTCCTCCTCTGAGTCCGCCTCGTCAATACGAGGCACCAGCATGCCAAGTCCTGAATATCTCAGGAATGGATGTGCAGTAATCCAGTCCTCATACTCCTGTGTGACCCCCGCATCTGCAATCTCTCTACGCATGTCCCATGCCACGTAAGGCAACTGCTGGAACTCTGCCAGGGCCTCCTCGTACGAAGCCATCGGCCCCCATCTGACCCTCTCTGCATGAGTCCGGGCAAACATAGCCTGTCCCTGTGGCATGCCCTATCTCCTGCCAAACTGTCGCAGCACTCAGCCCACCATCTGCCTCTCCAGTATGTGCTGTGTCTGGCCTATCAACCACCTGGTCTGAAAGCAGAAGGGTAGCTCATCTCCCTCGTCATCCTAGGGCTCGCAATCCAGATATGGCCGCCAGACGACCACATATACCCCATCCAAAGTATGCCGCCAGTACTCTAGCTTCCCCAGCCTGTGCTGGGAAATCACTCCTGCATAGCCATAGCTATATGGCTCTCCCCTCTGCCTCGCGAAGACGCATATCAGCTTGGTCACCGCTATGTGCTCCCACAGCCAGAACTGTAACAGCAACACCCCAGCCGATAGACTCGTGCTGTGGTGATACACCACCTGATGCATGTCATGGTAGAGGTGGGCTAGCACACAGGGTCCCCACGCATATCAGGTGCCCTCGGTCAGCATCCGCTCCATGATCCTGCCCCATCCAATGGGGAACCCGTGCGATCTCCTATCCGGGCATACAACGCCCCCAATCAGCCCAGCCACAATCCCAGGGAAGTAGTCGTAGCAGTCATAGATGTCCTGCCAAGGGATGACCTGTCCCACCAGCTCAGGATCATCAAATACTCGCTGACACTCGGCGAGTCCCGCGTCCCGCTGTGCGTCGTACTCCACCAACTCGCCTACTACGGGCAAGTGCAATATCCGGTAGACATCCTCCAGTGTCACAGTCATCTCTCCAGTAGGGAAGTGGAAGGTCCCGTCCTCGCTGTGGAATCTCTCCACGACAGCTGTCAACAGTCCTCGGTTCGCCCGCACCTCGGGCATAAAGCAAACATAATCTAAACCCATGGCATCGAGCACCACTCTGTCAGCCTCCGTCAGCATGTATCTCTGCAATAGAGGCATAGGGAACGTCTCCCTTGACTGCAGAGTCTCTCGTATCTCCTCCTGCAAACACACAATGCAAGGCGTCAGTCTCAAGCTGCATATACCATACTCAACATATCTATTGAACTATATCAACTAAACTTAGCATTTCAAATTGATCAAAACAGCACACTTCATCTCTTGACTAGATTCCTGCAATCTCGGAGATAGCTCATCGATTCCTGCGTCAAACAGGATGCTAATCGAATCAATTTGGCTAAGTAATTTGCCATCCCAAGCAAATGCGCCACTACAGGTGTTAAATGCACCATTTCTGGTATATGTGCCGCAAAAATTAGCATATGCGCCGCAAAAATGCTTATGCGCCACTACAGGGCACATATGCGCCGTTTTAACGCATGCGCCGCAGAAATCCACGCATGCGCCGCGAAATTATGCATGCGCCGCAAGAATCCACATATGCGCAACTTTAACAAATGTGCTGCTACATTTCACGCATGCGCAGCAAAAATACAAAAGCGCCGCCCAATTACGAAAGCGCAACTAGAATGCACAAATGCGCAGCTTTCACGCATGCACCGCCGAAACCGGCATATGCGCCGCGAAATCACAAAAGCGCAGCTTCGCGAGGCATATGCGCCGTTCTGCGTTTCGGCGCATTCATTTCATCTATTTTCTACGTGCATTTATGACACCTAAACTCGACCCTAGGAGAAATTTTTTGAAGCACGTACCGGGGGTGTTGCCTCTGCTGGCCGCCCGAATCGTCGGACTCACTCGAATCGGTGCTCCTCACGTGGAATGTCTGCTACTCTGGCTGCCATGCTGCTCTAAGTTTGCTCTGAGCTCTCTTTCTCCAATCCAGATCAACCAAGTGTGTAAATGACTATTCTTGTGGACCCAGCTCCTATTTATAGCCTCCAAACCCTAATTCTGGCTAGGTGATGACTGTGGACTACTTCCCATGTTCATTTTTCCTCCCGTTTTCTTCCCACATCCCTGACCGCGTCCCTTTTCCTCCAACCTATCCTAACCCCTTCCTCGTCGTGAGATCGTCCGTCTCCAAAACTTTCACCATTTTTCCTGTCCAATCTCCCGAGGGGGCATCCTATCGTCATTTAACCTGTACCAGGGGCAAACTGGGGCATGTATCATCACTCAGACTATCAATTTCTTTGAAGCAACGCCGTAAACTGCATTGCATCAAAGAGGGGCAAAATGTATACGCCTAAAAATGACACAAATCATCCTAAATAAATATTCTAAATATTTATTCCATTTTTCTATTAATTAAATAAATATTCTAAATTTATTTAATTGATTCACTATTCCATAATTAAATAAATTCTATTTATTTAATTAAAATTCTTCTATTTGTCCTTCACAATTAAATAATCATAAATTATTTAATTAATCCTATTTCCTCTATCCTAAGTTCTAAACTCAAAAATCCACATCACCTTTTCCACCTCACCTTGTCCACCTCATCAGGTTGCACATGTAATTAAATATATTTAATATTTAATTATCTTATTTTCCCTCACCCACATGGCCTATTTCTTCTCCAATCAGAGGTCAGTTAACCAATCAATCAAATCTGTTAACTAACCTATCAGTTGAGTCAAATCCTCAATCAACCCAGTCAATTCCACAATCCACTCTTCTAACTGATCAATCAATTATGTTAACAGACTAGTCAATGGAGTTAACTCTCCAATCAGTTTTGTCACATCCCACCTTTCATGATGGAGCTGGGACACTTGTCACATTTCCACTGGTTGCACATTCCTCAACCATCCTCAACCGTTGATCTTCATATCTTCTCTCAACCGTTGATTCCTATTCCTCCAAGTCTATAAATGAAGCTTCATCCCTTCATTCTAATCATCCAGGCTTTTGACATCGTTACTCTGCAGAAATATCACCAGTGCGCCTTTGGCACCCACTTGTCATCTACAAGCTTGAGATCACCATTGTTGCATTGGAGCTCACCTTCATTTGCATATCACACTATAGCCATTCACCATCGACTTCCTCCAACAGCTTTTAAAAGATTGCACTCTCTGAGGGCTCATCTCATCTGCGAAAGGACGATTCGTGATAGGCGAACAACAGAAGTTTTGAAACGGAAGAGGTTTGCTGTGTTTGTTCATTGCTTTGTTTATTTGAATCTTCTGTGTTTCTCTATTCTGTTGATGTTTGGGTCATTTGTTATTCATTTGATTGATCACTATTTTACCCTCACACACAGTGTTCCCAATAAAGTAATTTCCAAAAAAGATTAAAAAGCCTCCAAATTCTCCAGGTCAAAATTCCCCCTCCCCATTTAATAAATAATGAAGGGAGGGAAGTTATTTTTCCCACTCCCATACAAAATAAATTTACAACTACCCCAACTAACTACCTACTAACCCTTATTAAAAATAAATAAAATATATGCAACCAACATAATTTAAACATACACACAATAAATAATTTTACACAAACGGGTAAAACCATTTACCCACACTCACTCACATATTATAATTAATTATATAACCAGCTTTATAATATTCTATTTATTTACTATTTTATTATTATTTCTTAATTATAATATTACACTATAATTTTATTTTATTATCAACTAGGATTATATATATTATTTATCAATCCATTTAAATGCATAAGATAACCAAGGTATATTATCAGACAAATTAAACCAAAAGCCAAAACAATTACCTAACCACTAACCAGGGTCAAAAGGCAAAACTTCAAGCAACACTGACTGGCCACTGATAGTACTTGACAAGGTATCAAACTAGGTACTCATCCTCTTTGAGGATGATGGTTAGGGTGGGGAACAAAGTGCTATCTCCGGTCAACTACTTCCATTGGGTGCAAGGCACGCTCAAACCTACCAATTCAAGTGGAGTCGATACTTGGTACCTGTTCACTCAAACATACAAGTTAGAGCACATGTACATAATAGCCAAAGCACTAGGGAAGGGATTCTAGCAATCATATCTCATACTCGTATGTCACCCATACATCTAATGGTATGATGCCACCCTTTCCACCTATCCTAACAACATACTATTGCATCACCTTATCCAAATAAATCTCTGCATAATAACAATATGCATCATGCTCCCAAAAGTATTAACAGAAGCTCTTGTTCCATCCTCATCATCAGGTTCCTTAGCCAAACTACCTGCACATCCAAGGTGAGAATGGAGGGCCACTACAGTTACTATACTAATAGATATGAATTCATTGTTGTGACCATTCCCACCCATTATCTCATCTTCGGGTGTAGGTGAAAGTTGTAAGAACCAATTCCCTATAGCTACAACTCTTCAAACCTACATCTCTCTGTATCTTGTCACAGCGCCACTCCCATCCCCACCCTTTATCTCACCTCCAGGCATAAGTGAAAGTTATAGAATAGTTAATTTTCCATTTCATCAAAGCATGATTGAATTAGATTTGATACCCTATTCTCTATATAGATCAAGGTTGGCTTGGTATAGAAGAATATCTACTATTACACATAGAGATAAGAACCTGATCTAGACAGGGTAAGGGTTCCTATCAAAAGAAACTCTAACTATGTAGCCACATAATACACAGTGGAGAAATAACAAAGAGAGTTGGAATATTCATGGTTGAAATGATATTATCAACTTAGGAACAATAGAATCAATGTGTAAGGCCCATAGACATATATTTCTTATCTTGTTGGTTATTTTAGTTTTGATACTAATATCATATTTATTAACAATGTTTTGTATTTCTATTGAGGTGTTTGACTATGTATTTTAGATGCATATGTTATGGTTTTATATGTTTAAACTTTATATGTGATTATGATTATATTATCTAGTTCAACATCATAGATTATTTATTTCACATTTTGAAATCTAGATTGTACTAGTTGTAGATGATTTTTAATTAGATTTACTCATTGATATTTCTATGGTTTATATCATCTTGGATTTTTATATTGTGCTTTGGCTATCCTTGTGTTGTGAGGATACACATAATGTTATAATTTAGCATGCAGGGACAGGTTTCACAAACAATGATTGATTTGGAGATGATCAACTTGGGTAAATATGTTGTGTTTCAAATCCTCATCTCACTCAACTCAAGGTGGAAGATGTGTCATGTGTTACATTATGAACCTTGATATAATCAATGTTTGTTCTAGATTTGTGAGTTTTTTTGGTAACTTATAAAATGTGTATGAGTATTTTACATAGACTCCATATCCCTTCTTGTGTTTGCATTTAACCATTTTCACAATGCTTGTAATTGCATGTGAAATGACTATTATGATGGAAGTAATTTGATTTAAGATTGTATTATGGAAATAAAATTCAAGGTTAAATGAGTTAGTAGAAAATATATGCAATTTAAATATTCTCAATGGTAAAAGAAAAATTAAAATGGTTATATAGTTCATTTGAAAGATATTAGGTTAGAAAAAAAAAATAATAGCGCCATACATATTTTAAAAAGTTAAAACTATAAAATAATTCTTAAAGAGTTCTAACTATAATAAAATAAAATAAGTCTTAGTAAATAATATAGTCTCAAATTTCTTAAATTTTATGATTTTATTAATTATACTTTATAAAGATTGAAAAGAATATAGAGTGAGTTGAAAAAAATAGTAAAAAGATTTAAGGTTGTTGTATGCAAAATGATAGTATTTTTTTTTTTTTTTTGCAATTATAAATTAGGATTCTTTTTTACAATAATTTTACAAGTGTGTTACAAAATAGTTTAGTTCAATTTAAATTAATAAACATATGAAGTAAACAATTTGTTTTGTTCTCATTTAAGAATGATTTCATTTTATTTTCTCTCTGCTACATTTTCTTGAACACAATATATTTTTAATACATCTTGAACCATCAAATTAAAAAAGAAGATAAATAAATAATTTCTATTTGTAATATGTGGATCTCCAGTAAAGGTGAAACAGACGCGCAAATAGCATACAAGCTATGAGGATGTGCTTAAGGAATTTAAATATTTGAAATATTGCACACCACCTCCGTTTTCATCTTGCAAGGTCCCGCTTGTAACAACGCTCCCGATGGCTTTATTAGTGGGAGTCGGTATAGTGGGAGTTGGAGGATGTGGCTGTCACCTCTCATCCACACCTCTCCCTTGATAATGTGTGATATGTTATTTTAATGAAGAAATCTCTTATCCACAGGAGGTGATGACCGATAGGATAAGAAATACAAAATTAAAAAAAAAATAATACAAATATCTTATCCACGGGAGGTGAGTCAATAGGCATTACGGAGGAAAATATCTCCAGAGAGGCAAATTAAAAAAAGAAACTAATGCTCGAAGAAATATCTAGGGAGGTAGTTAAAAAGGGACTATTTTTGTAGAAAAGGGGGACGAACTATTTTTGCAAAAAAGGGAGACTGACTGTTTTTGCAGAAAAGAGGGAATATTATAGAGAAAAGAGGAGCAGAGGAAAAAGGAAAAGCAAATAACTCAGACAAGCATAGCAGATCGCAAGATAGGAGGTGCATTGCAGCAGAGGGTGATCAAAGAGCTGAGGAGGGGAGTGCGATAGTTTTAAGGTAGTTACCTCTGTGTTGTTAATTTAGCCACAGAAAATACTGAAACCCAATTACTGTCCTTTGCCAAAATTTATTTTGATGCAAATATTTACACTGCCTCTGTCCTTAAATTTATTTTATCCTGCAGAAGTCTGCCTTAATGTTGTAGTTAAAAAAGGGTTTGCAAAGGAAGGTTATGTGATTTTTGATTTACAAATGTTTTTAGGAAATCAAAGGGTTTGATTTTATAGAGAAATAATGGGTGTAGCCTTAGAAAACAACAACTACCGTCCTTGAGTTAGAGACTGTCATGGCACTAAAATACCTTTGAATTATCAACATGGTTTGTGCATTGAAATCTGGTCACATAATTTATAATAAACTGAATAAAAAAATAAGGAAGGGATGATAACCTATGTTAGAGGACAAATTTATAATTAAGTAGTGGTCTTATAATTTCAACGCTTCTTCCTCTTCATTTATGGTTAAATTTTGATGATGGATTACAAAACATGATGCCAAACAATACAAAAAAATTTATACAGAAATATTTATATTTTATTTTAAAGCTAAAATTTCAAAGTCATTATTGTCTATATATTCCATTATTTAAAAAAAGTAAATTATATATTGAACTAATTAAAAAATAAAAACTACAATTGTTAATTTATCCTATAAGTGTATCAACCCATTTTGAAGTGTTCATACATCATTTTTATTGAAATTAGGGATGTTTTTTTTTAAATTCCTCCTTTTATTTTTCTTTGAATGACTTTCAAAAGCTATATGTACCACGCAAGACAAGAATTTATATTTACCTTTTATCTTGCTATGTAAAAAATGGTAGACAATATGCCCAAATTTAGGCTGAAAGTAGACCTTTTGCTGTGTTTTCTTACATTATCCATGTATACCTTGTGAATCGTGACCAAATTGGGGTC
Source organism: Cunninghamia lanceolata (assembly GCA_027924645.1). NCBI lineage: Eukaryota > Viridiplantae > Streptophyta > Pinopsida > Cupressales > Cupressaceae > Cunninghamia > Cunninghamia lanceolata. The sequence goes on from BSBN01000582.1 coordinate 6,815,854, forward strand.
ACTGGAGTTCTGACGAAACTATCTTAGTGGCAAAGGGCTATTTTCAACAAACTACACTATTACTGCAAGCTTTTGTATTATAGATCATATTTTTCACCTTTACTATTTTAATTTTTAACTTAGTGTCTTTAGTCATTTTGGATTCCTCGTTGGTTACATGAGATGATCTAGGTCTAGGCATTAGAGTGGTCTGTTGGAGTGGCTCTCTATGGGCCCGGGGCCCTAAGTGGCTGCCAGGGGAACTAGTAGTAGAGTTACAATAATAAGTGATAACGAAAACTAAAACATTGGGATAAAACCACTAATAAGATAATTAAACCTCATGTATGGCCTTGAGCGCTTGTAAAGGCTAAGGATGCAACGAGAAGGCCTATCCGTCTGCGGGGCGTCGAGTCATCCCTCTGCGGGATGTGGATTCGGGCACGATTGAGTCTCCTCATGTGTATGAGAGGTACTTGGTCCCATGTGTGTCATCCCTTCGAGCACATATGATGACACTCCATATGATTACACTCTAGTATCTAGCACCTTAGGAGTCATGAGTAGTACCTGACTTATGATTTAGATGAGTACACCTATTTTATTACTCTGACTGTAAGCACTGTTCTCCGTGTCTTCTCTATGTCTGATGTGTGAGTGTTGGCCATCTTGTATTCCCTTGTTGTTGTTCATCTGTTTGGGCCTTGTGACTATCTCCGAGCATGGTGGGGTGGTCTCTTAGGAGTCCACATGGTTGGGAGGCGTTGCCACCACCATTGGGGACTGGTGAACAGGTTTTGGAGCGCCAGTTGAGATTATCTCTCTCTCTATCACTTCATTTAGTTATTGTCTCCTATTCTGGAACATATCATTGTACTTGTAAATGTAGTTATGTAATTGACCTCTCTTAGGGGAGAAGTTGTAATCGTTGCCATTAATGAGAAGAAATGTCATGTTCCTTCATTACTTTATGGATTCCGGTGTGGGTATCGGATCCACCTGTATTTTATGCGTATGGATTCATGTTTTTATCATATGTGAATTGGAACATTTGTTTTGGTGTTTAAAATGAATGGTATCAATCTATCGCATTTACAACTAAATCTGTGTATGTTGTTTACTTATGTTTTAAAAAAAATATATCTTGCTCCCTTTTGGCTCTTACCCTTCGGGGTTACGTAGCGGGATGTTACACTATTACTTACTCTGATTTACTTTGGTTCACTATGCCTACTGAACAAAAAAACAATGAAAATAATATAGAAGAAAATAAATAAATAAATAAATAAAATTTATTTACTCTATGTAGTAAATAAAATAGTTTTAAAGTAAAACAAACTAGCATACCTATCTTTAAAAATCTATGTAAAAGAGATGGTGCCTATTTTTTACTTCATGCGTGATTAAAGTGGGAATAGGCCCCTTGAGAATGATATCTCTCAGCGTCTTTTACATCTATTTTTAAAGATAGGTATGCTAGTTAATTTATTTTTATTGGTTAAATATTTTTAACTATTAAATAAAATTAGTATAGATATCTTAAATACATCTATCTTCTAAAAGAGAAAAATTTATGTACTTATACAATTATTTATTTCATTTACCTCATTTACTTTATTTTATTTGAAGAACCATTTTTATTTACTAAAGAGTTATTTTATGTAATTTACATAACTCTTATTGTATAGTTTTAAAATTTAGTTAACAATTAATTTATTATGTCAAAGGCATAACTATAGTCCACCCACATACGAAAAAAATAAAAACTGAAACAAAACCACTCTATATTATAAAATAAAATACTTTAAGTAAATAAATTAATTACAAAAAACTCTTAAATAGAGTAATATAATATAAAAATAAATATCATAAACTTTAAAGTAAACATTGTTTAGGATAGCTATTAAAAATGATATTCATATAGAAAAATAAAATAATATAGAAAAATAAAATAATGGAAAGTAAAATTAAAGTAATTTTTAAAAAAAAATTATAAATATTTTTTGGTGATTTACTGTATCACCACAAAAATAAAATAACTCTTAAGTAAAAGTTAAAATAAATAATTATTTGAAAAATATAACTTACTAAAGTACATCAGTTATTATATTTTTATTTATTGAACTACATTTAACCTTTTACTATAAAAAGACTTCTTGCAATAAAAATAAAAAAGAAAGGAACAAAAATGTAAATAAATAAAAATATATTTTTTAGCTATTATAATAGTAAAAATTGCTCTTCCAATAAAGAAACAACTATGTGGATAAATACAAATAATTTTTAAATACTTATAAAGTAAAACTAACATACATATCTTTACAAAAATCTATGTAAAAGACACCTAGAGATATAATTTTTAAAGTGGATCTATGACTTCAATGAAATGGCTCCCTCAAAAATGATATCTCTCCATGTCTTTTACATAGATTTTTCTAAAGATATGTATAATAGTTTTAGTTAAGACTAGACATCTAGAATTTGAAGCTATTTTATTTACCAAGAGTTATTTTATTTTATTTTATTTTACATTAGAATTATTTACTATATACACTATATACAAAAGAACATGTAAATTTTATTGTTTAACTTTATGTGTATTGAATTTGATATGCTAAAAATTATACTTTAATTTTGAACTTTTATTTGAGTTTTTGTTCTATATTTTTGGGTTGAGTAATTATTTAAATATTTGTTAATTATAGTTAAAAATTTGATGGACATAAAGTTGAATGAAGATATAGACCTTAAATAATTAAATAATTATCCAAACCAAAGAACAAACATAACTAAAATTTTATAGGTATTTTTTTAGATAAATTTATTTAAGATTTCTATACTAGTTGATTGTTACATTACTACATTCTATTTTTTTATAAATCAATTAAGACTAAAACTTAAGACTTTGTAACATAAAAACATGTAGATATGTGTCCATGTATATAGTAAAGAAAATAGTTATAATGTAAAATAAAATAGGACAAAGGAAATAAAATAACTTCGAATTGATATCTCTTGGAATTTTTTAGATAGATTATTACCCTACTACATTCTAATTTTATATAAATCAATTAGTACTAAAAATTAAAATGTTGTACAAGATTTTAATTTTCTTTAAATGTAAATTATTCTTAACACTACCTAAAAAAAATTTACCACCCTTTCCTTTCATTTAATATATAAAATAATGTTGGATTTTTCAACATTTTTTTAAGGAGAAAAGGTACAGAGAAGCCATACATGTTAAGATAGAGACCCAAGTTAGAAGCACAAGAGGGGCCACAATGGGCAAACCAGTACAACTGCCAGCAATGAAAAAAATGTGACCAACGAGGAGAGAAAAAAGCACTCCAAAATATGGTGATATGACAAAAAATGTACAATAGAAGAATCCGTATTGTACATCCTATTGGTACCTTCAAATTTGGTAAATTTGAAGTGTCTATTTTCCTTGAAATTGGTGGTAGGGGCTAAGCTTCAACCAATTCGCATCTCCCTGAGACCCTGAGTTTGATGATTAAAATTTTGTATCCTGGTCATCATCATGCAAATCTGTTTGGCAAAAAGTTTTTTGGGACATATGTTAGTAGGTTCATTTAGTTTCGTGGTCCTCGAGTGAGTTTTGACTTGTTTTTAATGTGTTTATGACCGCTAACTGACTATAAAAGCGTCCCAGAAAACTGTTGAATTTCATGGTTCTAAAAACAAACCCATGTTTTAAATAATTGATTATGGCCTCCCACAAATTTTTGTGGTCTTCAGACATCCCAAATGTTTTGATATTGCCAATTTTAAAACATTTTAATGTTTTAATTATTGACTGAAGTAGAAAAAGGGGATATAAAACATTATTATAAGTTTTATTAAGTTTTCTAGAGCATTAATATTCCATTTTGCCATCTTGTTGAAGGCAAAAGGTGAGCGCTGCAAAATGACAAAACTCCAGCAGAAAGCATTTAAATGTTTTATCTTTTTGCTGAAGTCAAAAGTCAGAAGGAAAAAGCATGTTAAAAGCTTTATTTTAATGCTTTTGCATGCATTTTATGGTTCCGTAGAGGCAAGAAAATAGACTCCGTGAAGGAGAGAGCTCCGGCAGAATAACATTGTAAAATGTTTTCTTTATTTGCCAAAGTCACGTGTCTCAAGAAAAGCTTTGATAAAAGATTTATTATATTCTTTTGTTTCCACTTCGTTGTCTTGTTGAAGGTAAGAAGTGGCCTCTGCGAAGGAGAGAGCTCCGACGAAAGGAATTTTTTAATGTTTTTAATCTTTGTCAAAGACAAGTGTCTGGAAAAAAAAACTTTGTTAAAAGCTTTATTTTATGTTTTTATTTGCATTTCACTATCCTGCCGAGACAAGAAATTGGTTCCAACAAAAGAGAAAGATCCGACAAAATGGTTGCAAACAATGGAGGGCATTCTATATCATGTTTTTTGGGTTTGTAGCATGGATTTGAGGATTTTTACATGTTGGAGATTAGTTTTTTCATTCCAGAACAATGCCTAGGATATTTTTTTGACACCTAGAGGACATTTTCAGCAATGTTTGGAGCATTTTAAGGTATCAAGTAGTGGAAAAAATGTGACAACAACTATATAAACGTAGCTCCATGGTTTTAAATGCCTCCAACAAGTTTTTAAATGCATTGGCATATGTAGAAATGCTCTGGAAAAGGGAAAAACACCTTTTATGTGCAAAAAGACCTTTTATATTTTGTTTGAAATTCTAGGGGTTAAAATTGTATGGTAAAACATGTTTTCACTTGCTAGTGAAATGGGGAAACTACCTAGAGGTAGAAATTTGAGTTCTTCCATAGTTGTTAGTTCTTCCATTGCTATTAGACAGTTCTGAGACATTTGAGTTATTAGATCTATGGTTTATATGATCATGATAAACTATGTTCGATTGTTTTAGTTCTGACATGTGTTATGAGCAGTATGATGACATTATTGGTATTGTAGCTTATGTTGTTTTTTTTTCAACATGGTTAGTTGATAGTTAATTTAATTGCAGAAATATGTTACTATACTATCTAATTGTTAGTTAGAAATATTTTTTTAATTGCTCCAGAGTAGGGACGGTGTAGTATTACTCGTTTCGAGCACCCTACTAGGCTGTGATTCCCTGACTCTGTGTATCTGATATAATTGCATAAGTTTATATACAACCTATTGTTTCGATGCAGGTTGCAGGTACTGAGCCTCGACTTCACCTAACTTAGCAGGTCTGAGCGGGCTCTTACACCAATGGAAATATGGATTGGAGATAATATGGGGTTTCCTAGGTAAGTTTCTGTCGTCAGTTGTGGTGTGAGTCTGATGCCACTCCTTGGTCCTTGTCTCTAGTTTATGGTCGTCACTGAGGTATATTTGTCATTGTTCGAAATTGATGCTTTCCGTCTTTATGAAATGTTTGGAATTGAGTTATAGTAATACAATAATAAGTTAGACTTAATAGTTTTGCTAGTCGTTATTCATTATTTAAGTGTTGATAAAGATTAAATTAATAGTTTTAATGATTTTAATAATGATATTGTTAATATTTTATATGTTATTGATTTTGTCTGTCATGGGGAGACTTTATCTTATTGTGTCATTGATTTTTGTTAGTGGGAATAAGTTGTCCGAGATTTGAAAATTAATTGTCTCTGTAAAAGGGGGAGTTAGTGGGATTCTCTGCAGGGTTTGGTGTTAGTGAACAATTATGAATGTTGGTTATTTTTGGAGGGATCTGGAAGTAAAATGTGGGGAGAAAATTGGCAACAGGGAGGAAGGAGGAAAAAAATAAATAAACAAGTTTATCAGGGAAAATCGATACTGAAGCCGATACATAAGCTTCGAAGATTCCAGGTATGTTTGCATGTTTTATTGTTTGTAAGTAATTAGGTTGTTATGCATATCTGGGAAATCATCCTTGCATGTCAAATGCTTGTCCTCCTGTTGCATATAGTGTTCAAGGTTTTCATGTAACTCTACAATTTTGCCTACCCTTGCTTTTTGCTCTGCCATTATTATCTTTTACCGTAGAAGTTCTATTGCTATAATCTCTTTGCATAGGTCCATCATGCAACGACAATCTTTGATGATTAAACCCAATTCAGACAACCTACTTTCAACATACTTCCTATATATTTTGATGATTTAATCTTCCATTATAAGGACCCTATATTTTCTTCTTACTGGAGCGACTTTTAAGAGGGTGGAATCATATACCCTGTATATATTTATACATTCGACATATATGTATTATATCCCTTCTGTTTACTCAGAAAAATATCATTAGCTCATAGCTTTCAAGCACACAGAAATCTATAACTCTTCTTTTCGGTCTCAATGTATCACCCTTATTGTTTCAAGTCTTGTCTTACATTTATGAAGTTATATGCATTTCCTTGTCCTAGAGTTGGGCAAATTTTTGAGTTCCATCAGTTAAAGTTTCTATCCTTGGCAGAAGGCAATACCAGAGATAATACAATCTGCTTGCAATATAGCAAATTTCTCGCCGAACCTACCTTACCACCTTGCTAACAGTTTCTTTTTTAGAGTTAACTCCTTGATCAATATTTTGTTCTGACCTCCACCTGCTAATCAAATCGTTAGTTGCCATCCTTAATCTTGCAAATTAGTTGTTCGCCGATGTTTTCATTTGGAGTTGATCCCAATCTTGCCCTGTGTCACTGGAGTCATTATTTCCATCGCTTTGTGTATCGTAGGGGATAACTTAAGGTTGAGGAATTTGACCTTACACTGCTTAATGCACCTCTTTTCTTTTTAGTTGCAACACCCATCTCATCAAATCTCTTGTTTTTGCACTCAGGCTAAACTATTAAATCACTCATTTGAGAGCACCATCGGTGACCACCTTGAATAGACTTAAACTTCTCATTAACCTCAACTAATATTCTTTTATCAATCATTTGGTTCTTAAAATCACTTAGTATGTTTAAGCAAATTGTTCAATCTAGTTGTTACGCAATCTTTTAGCTAGAAATCTCTGTGTCATTAGATATATGTAGTCCTTAGAAGGAATGGATTGTTTTCTTTATAGTAACTAGCAGAATAAATAGGGGAAGACATTCCTTTTTAGTTATGTTTTTTTTAGCATCAACACTTAGCCTCTAATGTCTCGAAGATAACGCCATTTGATATATTATCAGAATGTAGCTATGTTATCATTCTATATCTTAAGAATGTAATCATACTTAGTAGTAATCATTCTGCTCCATAGAAATTTTATTCAATTAAAACATATACTATTTTAGTGTTAGCATACTTTATATTTAGAGTATGATACAATCTATGTCATTAAGCTTTCCATTCATATGTATATAACTTAATTGGATTAAGATTGTTTTTAGAACATTGATAGGGTGTCGGAATACTCAAGTCTTGTCTTAAATTTAGAATATTTTACCATTCGACTAGTGAGTTATTTTGTTGATGTTAGTTTACTTGGTCATTTTGTATTCGAGATTGGAATAGAAACATAAGAATTGATGTCAGCTCTTGCACTAAGGCAATTGTTCCTCTACTATTTTTTTTATTTGGTATTGATTGATTAATGATTATGTGGTTATACCTTGTAATTATGTATGTAACATTTGTTGGATTCTATGTATTAATTAGTAGTGACCATGTTGAGTTATTTGAACCGTCGATTTATTTTGATGTATCATTGTCCGGTTTGGATTAAGAGTCATAATAGAGATAGTTAGATCTAATAGCCAAAGCTTGTAATTGTAAATGGTAGGAATAGGATGAGGTATTGTTTTTTTAACATTTGAAATGAATTATATTATTTGATTGCTTATGAAGTGTTTAGTATATTATCATTTGGGGATTTTCATATAAGAGATTGGAGGATCTAATATCATGATAGTAAGGGTAGAAAACATTAGGTTCTCTAAATGGATCTAAGTTGTCATAGAATTGAATAAATGTGTTTAGTGTTATATTGGTTTAAGTGGGGTGTCCTAGTTTGATAATAAATTGTTTGATGATTAAAGGTGGTATCCTTCTTTTTTTTATTGTTGTAAAATTAGTTTCACATTTGATGTAATTCTGGCTCCTTTGTTGTGATTGTAGTCATTAGAGAGTTAAGTTTAGTCCAAGTTGTCATCCAGAGGTTTTGTTTTCAGTTCTTATTATTGGTGGAGGTACCATGAGGCTTGTCATTCATCTATGACCCTTATGACGAGAAAAGAGAAGTGATTACTGTTATTTTAGCCTTGGGCTGTTGTATGTTTTATCTTGTGGCTTGTCATAATGACCAGGATGTTAAAGTGGTCATGTTATTACCTTATTGTACTGAGTTTTGTATCCACAACATTGTGGAGAATGTTCTGGAGTTGTCTTGTTAAGTGGTTATCGAGAAAGCAGTTGTTGGCCCTTGTATGGAGATGTTCTTGATTTTGGTTCTTGTTGGTGTTTTTGACTCTCTGTGTTCTCAAGAGAGAGGGATTTGACTAAAACTTGGACCTTGCATGCTCTAGTTATTGAGTTGACTTGTTGTGCAGGATGTGGGTACTTCATGTGTACCCTTGTGTTGTTATCCTAGTTGGGATGGGGCAACTGAGTGTAGGAAGGGGAGTGGCTTCTAATGTAGGGCCAACGCCCAAAGTGGTTGTCTGGGTAACCCATTGGAAGTGATTAATAAGTGAAAACCTAATAATAAACTAAGGGGGGGGAAAGGGTGAATTTCTGATTAATCAGTTAAGGAAGACTGCATGTGTGACCTATGGGGCCAGCACCTAGAGAGAGGCTGTCAGGGTAACCATAGATGGAGGTCGGCGTCTAGAGAGAGACAGTCAAGGTAACCCATGTAGAGACATGCGATGACACAACTTCCTCTACACTCTAGTTTGTCCTATTATGTTGCCTCTAGAGGTTGATTGTTGTGTTCAATGTGGTCAGCATGTTTGTCTTCTGTTAGTTCTTTTGTCCTTGCTTGTGTCGGGAAATCTCATTGTTATCTCCTAGCTCGGAGGGGTGGACCTCAAGGTTCCACATGGTTGGGTGGAAGAGCTTAATCCATTAGGTTTCTTGATTGTTTTGTGTTCATGATCTTTGCAGTTATGATTTCAGTTCTAGACTTGTGCTTGCATCTTCAAAGCTATCTTGTACAATCTTGTTGTATTTTGTAAACCGACAGGATCGGTCATGAATTTGTAATCTTGTAATCTCTATATTGGAACTTTTGTAAATGTTCATATCTGAAAATGAATAATGTTATTATGTGGTATCGTATTATATATCACTCTTATTGTTATAATTTTATGTTTTCTGATGTAGTATGTTTGCTTGGAGCTGTTAGATGATCATTTTGTTTAAATACTTTTATAGTGTTATTTCATTTAATGATTTATTATCTATAATTTTGCCCTAGTTAGTCTAACACTCTAGGGTTGCATGATAGGGCATCACATTTAATGCAAGGGTTCCAACTCTCTAGGTTTCTAGTATTGTAATTTTGTACAGAGCTTCTACCTAGGCTTTAGGAGTTCTTAACATTTTAGAGTTCAATGTTGTAATTTTTCTTTTTGGTAATCGTAAACAAATCAGTTTGTAGCTTAAGATGAACCATATCATACTGTGATGTCTCCAGAATGTATGCATTATCTTTTCAATTAGAGTAATTAAGGATTTTGATGTTTTTTGTTGCACATTTGTCGTAGTAAATATTTGGTTGATGGCTCTTGTTCAAGGAACAAGTTAATTTTTTCTTTCAGTCAAATATTAGGGATAATGTGTTATATTCAGGTTTTCTAAGAATGTTCCCTGTAGAGGCCTCATTATTGTAAGGTAATAATGGTTTAATGGTCACTTATTTTGTGTTCATGTTGTTATCAGATGGGCTATTGCATATTGACTCTATAATGGATAAGGCTCTGGCCTAGTATGCTTCTTTTGTGCAAACCCTGGAAGGAATCACCATTGAAAATCTAAAGAATCTTTTCATTTCATGTTTATTTAATGTCTGGTTTTTTGTATATTCACATGGACATTAAAGAACATAAAGGTTATGCTTGGGAATGATTTAGTTGCAACTCCTTTGTGTATTTGAGATGAAGATATTTTTAATTTATCAATTCTCAGTGTTGTTAAAGGTGCAAAGGGATCATGCCTGAATATAATTAAATGTATAGAACCATCTACCCATTTATCTAAGAACCATCCACATGTTAGAGGTCTGTAATGTGTTGTTTAGTGCACGTTTTATCATATTTTTAGACCTTTTAATAGGAACACCCTCCTGAGCCATATAAAGCTCGAAGTGCAAAAGGTTGTTTGTAGCCTTGTTCATTGGCCTTTCTTGTCTTTAGTCTGATGATAGTGCAAGATCTTTCTCTTAACCTATTGATTGCTTAGTTTAGGGATTATGATTTTCCTTAGGAATGGAGATGGTAAGAAAATTCACCTATAGGTTTGGATAAATAATTGTTCTCAATCATGGTTTGAACTGAATTGCCAATGGATTAAGCTGATCTAGATGAAATTAGTCATTTCCTTAGTCTATTATTATTGAGAACCTTTTGTTCTGATGCAACATCTCAAAGAACTTTTGAAATACCTTTAGATGTTGTAAAGGGTACAACCGCCTTGGTCTTGCAGAACCAAAAGTGCAAAGGATTTTCAGCTCACTGTTGAATCATGTTCATTGGCCACTAACTTGGAATCCTTAAGCATGAGAAATATGCTAAATATTTAGAGGATTTAGATAATCAGTTGGAAGAACCAACAAATTGGCAACTCTACTAGGGACAAACCTAGAATTATGTCTTATCTTGCATCATAGATCAATTATTATACTCCCTTATTTACAAATACTAAAACTCTTGTAGCTCATTGTCAAGAAGTCAAATCCTACCATAGAGTTTCTAGTAATATAGTTTACAGACCTGGAAGGAGTTTTGTTACAACATATTTGATGAAGTTTCGTGTGGCTCTGCTGTTGGAGAAAACCTAGAATGAAAAAAATATTTAAAGAGATTTGTGTTTTTTGAAGACTGGTCCTCTATAAGAAGAGGTGGCGACTCTGTGAGAAAGAAACTAATAAAAGTGTGAAGAATATTTTAGTACTCATAGCTTCTAGTCAGGAAGAGAATTTGTTGTAGCTGTAACAAACTTCTAGGTATTTTTACATGTCCTTATCTCTATGAAGGATTGTTCTATGTTTGAAGGTAGTTTATGAAAGGCCTTGAAAATATTTTGGTTCCTTATTAAGTGAAGATTAAATAGCCTGTATTATGAAATAAAGTAGGCATGTTTTTGAGGAAAATCATTTAGAAGATCTTAGGCAAGCCGAGATAGAAATTTACATTGTAAAAACTTAAGATCATGTTGTAAAAGGAAATTGAGTTTGTCATGTGTAACTGCAAAGTTAAAGTGAAAAGGCTTGCAAAGGCATAGGAAATTGTGTCATCAACCTATGCATCCCTTCATGGTTTCAAATGTAAAATGTGTAGTGTGCAGCCCCACTTGTATTATCAAAAAGGTTTTGTTATTGAAAGATATAGAGCCATAAATTTCAGTAATATATATGGTTTTCCAAATCATATATCACATGATATCTGAGATAGAGTACCAAAGTTTAGTGGTGACAAGTCCAAATTAGCAAGTAGGCATCTGCAGGATTTCTGTGATTTGATGAGAGATTATCAGATAGATTTTGAGGATGTTGTCATGAAATTGTTGGTTCAGTCCCTGGAAGGAGATGCAAGGGATTGGTGTTCAGATTTGCCTATGCATTGTATTTCTTCATGGCATGATCTCAAAATGGCCTTCATGGACCAGTTTGGTGAAAGGGTTGATGTAAGCTTGTTGGTTAATATGTTCATTCATATTGAGAAAAATGAAGAAGAGTAAGTTCCAACATTTAACCTAAGATTTGCAAAGACAATAAGAGATATTCTAGAGGATATGAGGACACATGATGCAATGTGTTTGGTTATATATACTTAGGTGCATTCAATGAAGAGATGATTTACCAGTTCAGAAACAAAGATCCTACAACTATGCATCAGGCTTATGAGATAGACATGGACATTGAAAATAGTTGGAAGCATGAAATGTTCAAGGGCTATTTGTCTAAGAGTGTTTTCTATCCTAAAGTACCCAATGCTGATGTGAGATATAAATCAGAAATTAAAAATGACTATCAGAGAAATTACATCCCTATTGTCCTAGCTCATACATCAGTCCATAATGTTGATCATATAGAGCCCCAAAAAAATTGTCAACAAGTTGCATGCATTAGTGATCCTACATGGTCTTTTTTCAAGCTCTCTTTGACATAAGGAGACATGAGGAAGAATCAGGATATACTTTATTTTCTAGAATCTTGGACACCTATATGGATATTCCTATTGGTTTCAAGCCTCAAGAGTCTATATGTATTGATTTGTTTTGTGAGATGTATGGGTTAGGTTTGAGTTTATCACCTCAAAGGTTCAAGCTAAGTAATTCTGCTTAGGTTCTTGATTGGATAAACATTATAGAGAATGCTAAGATTCATGATGGTAAGAATGGAAAATTTCATAGTGCTAATCACATTAGTCCTATTGCTGGTATGAGTGTTAATGAGATCATGTGTTCATCATTAAGTGTGCAAGAACCATGTAATCCTAATCACAATCTTACCAATGTTGAGAGCTTTGTCAATAATGATCATGATATCACTAGACCTATTCATATTTATTCAAGTCATGAAGTTGATCATGTTGATTGTTATTTAGCTGGTCACAGTGGCTTATATGAAGAAGAGTTGGAAAGTTTTATTCCATATGAGGATAACATTATAATGCAAGATGTTGATAACATGATTTCACTCTCATATGATCGGGTTATGCATTGATGAATATGTGAATGATGGAATATCACCACTACTGATTAATAGTATTATGGAACTTGAAGAGCCTTTTGACTATGTTGTCTCAAAATATGTTGATATGGCAGAAATTTCAGACTTGTGTGTGGAAATGAATTTCTTTGCCTCAGAAAAGGAATGTGCTGATGTGAATGATGATAAGAACACATGTTTGCCTATGGATGAACAAGATTCCTAGCTCAGTGAGTTTTCAGAGTATGGATTAGAGATGCTCATTTTTTATTGTATAATCAATACTAAAAATATATTTGTATGCTCTTCTTATGACTATAATGATTCTAAATTATAATGATGCTAAGAAAGATTTGAATCTTCATGTTAAGGAGACAGAAGTATTTATGACAAGAATGGACATAAGGCATAATCCCCTTTATGATGACCCTCTAGATTTACCATAAATGAGAAATAATGATCCATATTGGTACAGAGATAATCCTTACTTTGTAGAGAACCCTAAAGATGCAAGATTGAAAGAATTTGAGAAGGAAGACTCCCAAGAGTCTGATAAGTGCAGGGGCAGTGTTGAAGCTACTCAACCTTGTAAAGTTGATGGCTTCATCTTGAGGAGGGACCTTGTTATATCTAAGGTTGAGCTTCCACTACCAGGCATTGGAGTGTATAATAGAATTAGTGATCTATTAGGATTAGAGGAGAACAAATCAGTGTCATTTCAGATTGAGGGGATGCTTGTGAGTGAGCAGTTTTTATATGAAGGATAGAATTTAGATGATCATTCAGTTGATACATTTCAATCTTTTTCCTTTGATTAGTTGGATCCATCAGACATGAAACTAGAAAATGACTTCAAGCCAGTCAAACAACATGTTGAGGAAGTCCAAGAAGGCATTTCTTATGAATGCTTCAAGTTTGATATGAATGTAAAAGATGAGGCTAATGTTTATGATGCCAGCTATTTGGTAGAGTATGAACACTTTTGGTTTTCAATTCAGTTGGGAAGTTTTTTGATGGAGCGTGACAATAAGATGAAGAGAGATGAATGTTACTTTCAATATGAATATATTTCATGTGATGATAAAAAATTTTAGTTTATGCCTGGTTATACAATGCAGAATGACAGAGGTTACATTAATAGTGGTATGCTCAGAGGAATTGTGAGAGATATTGGTGATTGTGTTTGTAATCCGATTGATTTCAGTGGTATAAATAGATTGGTTTTGGGGTAGTCATTTGAGAGCAAGGTATTTAATAGAGGAAGGTTTTGGTTCTTCATTTTTGGGGGCCTTGGGCTACCAAATGAAGTTTTATCGATGGTTACATGATCAATGGCAGAGCCACCCAATGGAGTAGGCACCTAGTCTATGTCCCAAAGAAGTCTAGATTCTCACCATGCCCACAAGGGGCATGCATCCTCGAACATGACCCTCTATTGGCACCTTCAAATTTAGCAAATTTGAAGTGCCTATTTGCCTTCAAATTGCTGGCAGGGGTTAAGCTTGAGCCATTTTGCATCTACCTGAGACCCTGACTTTGACGATTAAATTTTTACATCCTGGTCATCATCATTCAAATCTACTTTACAGAAAGTTTTCAGGGATATATGTTAGTAGGGTCATCCATTTTTGTGATCCTCGAGTGAGTTTTGACATGTTTTTAATGCGTTTGTGATTGCCAGTGGGCTAGAAAAGTGTTGAATTTAATGGTTCTTGTGATAAACCCACATTTTAAATAATTGGTTATTGGTCTCCCGCAAATTTTCATGGTCTTGAAACATCCCATGTGTCGGTGGTGCTGTTGTGCCATTTTGGTTGGCAAGGAAATTAATTTTTTCCCAATGTTAATGTTTTGACTACCAATTTTAAAACATTTTAATGTTTTAATTATTGATGAAGCTCAAGTGGAAAGAATTTTAAATGTTTTATTTGTTTGCCAATGTCAAAAGTTAGAGGGAAAAAACATGTTAAAAGCTTTATTTTAATGCTTTTCCATGCATTTTGTGGTTCCGTGAACGCAAGAAAATAGATTCATCGAAGGAGAGAGCATCGACGGAATAACATTTTAAAATGTTTTCTTTCTTTGCCAAAGTCATGTGTAAGGAACAAGTTAATCTTTGCTTTTAGTTAAATATTAGGGATAGTGTGTTATATTCAGGATTTCTAAGAATGTTACCTATATGTCCATGAGATGCCTCATTATTGTAAGGCAATAATGGCTTAATGGTCATTGATTTTTTGTTCATGTTGTTATCAAATGGGTTATTGCATATTAACTCTGTAATGGATAATGCTTTGACCTAGTATGCTTCTTTTGTGCAAACCCTGGAAGGAACCAGTACTGAAAATCTAAAGAATCTTTTCATTTCATGTTTATTCTATGTCTAGTTTTTTGTATCTTCATTGAGATTAAACAACACAAAGGTTATGCTTGGGAATGATTTAGTTGCAACTCCTTTATGTATTTGAGATGAAGATATTTTTAATTTATCATTTCTCAATGTTGTTCAAGGTGCTAATGGATCATGCTTGAATATAATTAAATGTATAGCACCCTCTACTTCATTTATTTGAGAACCATCCACATGTTAGAGGTTTGTAATGTGTTGTTTAGCACAAGTTTTATCATATTTTCAAACCTTTTTAATAGGAACAGCCTCCTAAGCCCTATGGAGCTTGAAGTGCAGAAGGCTATTTATAGCCGTGTTCGTTGGCCTTTCTTGTCTTTAGTCTTATGATAGTGCAAGATCTTTATCTTAACCTATTGATCCCTTGGTTTAGGTATTGCGATTTTCCTTAGGATTGGGGGTGGCAAGAAAAATCACCACCAGATTTGGATAAATAACTATTCTCAATCATGGTTTGAACTAAATTGTCAATGGATTAAGCCGATCTAGATGAAATTAGTCATTTCCTTTGTCTAGTGTTATTGAGAACCTTCTATTTTGATGCAACATCCCAAAGATCTTTTGAAATACCTTTAGATGTAGTAAAGGTACACCCACATTAGTCTTACAAAACCAATAGTGCAGAGGATTTTTAACTCATTGTTGAATCCTGTTCATTGGCCATTGACCTAGAATCCTTAAGCATGAGAAATTGGCTAAATATTTAGAGGATTTAGATAATCAATTAGAAGAACCAACACAACCAAAATGAAAAATAACAAGCCATGCAAGATTTTAATGTGCGTTGTCATTAAAATAGCCACCCCCAACAACATGTGCTAACAAGCCTAGTAGGAATACTTGGAAAAATCCTTAGAATATGTGTTCATTGGGGTAAAACGGATAGGGAATTAACACCAAAGTGACTATCATAAAAATGTCATATACTGGAAACTATAAATGCACAGTTTGAATTACCTCCCCCACTACGCCCACAACTATATTCACAACCAACTCCATCCAAGCCCCAACGCAACCCCCAACTAACCCAAACCACCACCAAGGAAGCTTCTACCATCCATACAACCATTAATAATTTCACAAAGATACCGCTCAACCACCACCGAGGCCACACACCTTGAACAACACTCCCACCCATCCTACCACCATGACTAAAGCCACCACCAAGTAAGTCAAGCACACCACCACAACTACCAAAGCCTAGATCTTCATCTAACCATCACCAACACCTCCTCTAGGTGCACCTATGAAGTCTCCCCCAAGCCATCACCGACACTTCCACATGTGTCTCCATCCAGAATACCATCTGCCCTACTAGAATAACCATCATGGCCCCCTTCTAGCTCTCCACCAAAGCCAACTCCAGTTCTACTACCAATACCTCCACCAAGGCATCATCAATACTGCCTCCAAGACTAGAGCCTCCTTCCATCCACTGTCAGCCCCATCTCCACTAGTGTCCCCTTGAAACTGCACCAGGGACACCTACTGTCCCACCTCCTACACCTCTACCAATCATCACCATTAAATCCTCCAAGTCTAAGGCCTCCTCCCCTAAGGCTGCTACCACCATCCAAGCAACATCTAGTGAGGAGTCAATCTCTAACTAAGTCTACATGCTCCAAGGAAATGTCATTATCCTCTAAAACAATATCGAAATCATCATCCTCAACTTGCCGCAGCGTCCGGACTTCGTATTGTTACTATAATAATAGATAATTATCCATTATTGTGACCATTCCCACCCATTATCTCATCTCTGGGCATAGGTGAAAGTTTTAGGCACTAATTCCTTGGAACTACAACTCTTTAAGCCTACATCTCATCATAGCTTTGCCACAGCGCCACTCCTGTCACCTCCCTTCATTTTACCTCTAGGTGTAAGTGACATTTGTAGGCACAGGCTCCATGCAATGTCAACTCTCCATAGATTAATGTAAATCTTCAACAAACCTCCAAGCCCGAGGCCTCTTCCAAACCCACCAAAGTATATATGGTTCACCATAAGTGAAGATCCTCAACCTTCAACACTCCTCCACTAGCTCCTCCAACATGGCCGCTACCATTGCCTTAGTCAACATATCCCAATCCCCAACCCACATCAACCACCTGAATAACCCCCTAACCCACTTCCTCTATCCAAATCTCCACTAGAGCCACTACGGCCCCCTTTAGACTCTCGCCATCCCCTAATCTTCCACCTTGTCTGAGAGCATCATCATCACCCCCTACTCCTCCACCACTATTGGCGTCTAAACACTCTTGCACCAAAGTCATCGCTTGTAGCTTCTCTAACCTTCTGAAGACATCATCTTAGCCTCCAAAACATGGCAATCTTGAGGAGAAAACTCACTTTGGGCTTCCAAATAGTGAGCAAGAAGCCAATGCCTTCATCCTCCTTTGAATCCAAAACCCATTAGTTTGGGGCTTGCTCCTCCAAGCCAACTCCACTTCTGTCAAACTCCACCCCAGTCATCTCTAATGATCCTTTCACTAATCCCTTCTTACTAGCTTCCATGAAGGGTTGATCCCATTAAAAAAACTACTTCACTCCAAAACTCATGGTATGTGGCTCTGTCTCAGCACTTGAATCTAATGTTTTAGAAAAAATGATAATGGAGAGCCCTTCTCATGGCCTCCAAAGCAATGTCCCATTCATCCGGGTCATCATCTCCATTACCATCTTCACCATCCTCATCTCCTGCTTCCTACCCATTCCCATTCCCGCTCACCATGTCTCACTCCTCCACACAAAGTGATGATTTTTCAACATTTTTATTGAGTTTTATTTTCAATGATACTTTATATTTAATGTCTAGGCCACAAAGGTCACATGGTTTATCATGTCTATTATTAAATATTAATATTTAAATTCAAGGTAAAATGTAATATATTTTTGTTAAGATGCTCACACAATTACACTCCACCGATTGCTGCCATAATGGTATTAATTATTTTATTTTTATTTACTTATGTATTTTTTCTTAGATAAATTGAGGAAGTGGGACCTCCCCCATTTTTATTAACCAACAAAAAAGAAAGATATATGCCTTGTTACTATAGGTTTGACATATATTGACTATGAGATTGAAATTAAATACATTTGCATATGATTTTCACTTTTGATATGAACTCCAACAAGAAAGATTGCAAGTGACCACTCTATGTGATCATTCAAAATTTTGCCTTTGTTATCAGACCCCAACTATCTATTCATCAACAAAAATTCTAGTTTATGACACTATTTGGATCCAAGATCTTGTGCAATAGCTACTATTTGTAATTCTAGAGATTTAGGTAGCAAAACAAAGTACAAATAAAGGACAAAAAATATAATCACAAGCATCAAGAGCATAGACAAAATTGAGGCATTTGGGAGAGATTGACCTAAGATCCTTAGGGTCCATCTTTGGGGCTGAAGGAGTCATCCTCCATTTTTATTTGAGCAAGTCTGTGGGCAAGGAAGTTGATGTCTTTCTCTATTTTTACAATCAAGACACTTTCATGAGAGGGAGATTCTTCTATGGAGTAAATAAAGGCAACCATAGATCTATGGTGGGTTGGTATCCATCGAGCTAGCATCCCTCCATCAAGAAGTGTTCTATGGAAGCCAACTCTTTGATCACAACCATTAGACAAGTCTCCACTTCACACACCATGTGCATCGATGCAAGACCATGAAACCTAAAATGTGAGCATGGTAGTGAGAAGAGCCTATCTACACTTTCTTTGTCAATTGCCACCTCCATACTCACACAAAATTTCTCCCATATGTATAATTTTCCTAATGCTTTGGTCAAATCTTTGTCACCTAAAATATTGAGAATGTTATGAACAAATTTGGATGTATAATTTCTAAATTAATCCTATGATGTATTGCATTCTCAAGAAAGTTCTACCGTAAAACATCTTCAATTGAATTACATACTTCTTCATCTTGAAAGAAGAAGACCTTCTTCAGCCTTGATGGGGTGATTTCCCTAAGAAATGCCATTTCCCTAACTTTATCCCCCAGAATGATCTCATCCATAACTTCTACAATTGATGAAGTATAACACAAAAGAGGGAAGGATGAAATGTATCATGAGTATCTAATGGAGTGTGAAGTAAATTAAATTTCCCTAAAATAAATGCTAGAACACTACCCACGATTGTTCGTAGAGTCTTGCATCAGCTCTAGGTGAGGCTTGCTCCACCCTCATGCCATCTTTCAATAGTATATAAAATAATAATTGCCTTTGTTTGCCTACTTCGTAGTTGGATAAAAATTGTCTATCATGTTGCCTTCTCGATAATAATGTGATATTGAGAATTCTTCTAATATGTCTAGGATTAGTAGTATTTCTTTTAGAATATTTTGAATTTTCTAATTTAATGAGATTCTCTTTCATAGACATTAGAGAATTATTTATAAATGTCCTCGGATAACGACCTTGTACTGAGCCCATGATTTGAGTAGTTGTAGTCTTAAGAGGACGACTTCTACTTTTACCTTGTTATATATGTTTGGATGTAGTTTCTTCGATGCCACTTTAATGATCGGAACCGTGGCTGTCTCTAATTATGCTACCCACCCTAGATGGGCCTAGGTGGCCCCGTCAAGATTTAATTTCTAGAACCCTGTCAGAGGGGTGACCCATTTGATTCTAGATCTATCTGTAAACAGAGAGCATGATGTGTCCAACCCATGAATGAGATTCATTACAGTTGTAATTTTTTTCAAATATTTATTAGTTGTCTTTTAGTTTTTATATACACTTTATATTTTTCTAAGTATTTTATTTACATAATAGTTATTTTATTCACTTAAGAGTTACTTTATTTTCTTAAGAGTTGTTCTATTTTCCTTTGTAGTTATTTTATTTTACTTTTAAAACTATTTTATTTACTTAAAAGATATTTAGTTTATATTTACTTAAGATTTACTTTTTTAATTTAAGATCTATTTTATAGTTTTACATTTTTTTAATAAAATATCGCTCTAAATTATATTTTAGTCTATCTCTTTTTATCCAAGTAAATATGTCACATATTAAAATGCTCCAAATATATGACTAAACCAAAAAAATCTATTTTATTTACATAAGAATTATTCTATTTTATGTACATAAGAGTTATTGAGTCATTTTATTATATTTTATTTACTTACGAATTATTTTATAGTTTACCAACAAAGCATAAGTACATGGGTGGAGTTTAATACTGTGAGTGTCTTGACAAAAAATATTAAAGAGCCCACATACAAAAATAACTAACATGCCTATTTTTAAAAATTTATGTAAAAGATGTCGTTTTTTCCTGCCATAGGCATGGTGAACCAAGGTAATTCTAAGCAAGTAATAGAAATTATTTATTATTTATTTATCTTCTTTTTTAGTTTGATGGTTCAAGATGTATTTAAAAAAAATATTGTGTTTAAACATAAAATAAAAAATTCTTAAACACAATAAATTTTTTTATTGTGTTTAGGAATTATTTTATTTTAATTTTTATTGTGTTTAAGAATTAGGGAAAACCAATAACGTGGAAGTAATCAACTAAGAATAGTTGAGAAATAATAGAAAAAGCTCACTAAGAATAGTGGTGCTTCAATAATAGGAAAATCAACCACTTAACTTAGATAAAGCTAATCTACGAACACAAAGAATAGCACATGGCTAAACATAGATGAATGTGCACCCTGAGTAAGCTTAATTTACACTATAAATAAATAATTTCTATCAGATAGATTTACATTGGTTCACCATGCCAAAAAAATAATGAAAAGAATATAGAATAAGATAAATAATTAAATAAATAAATAAAAATACGTTGAGAGTTATCATTCTAGAGGCACCTATTTTTTACTGCTATATTTTTATTTTTGTTAACATTTTTTTTTAACACGCTCAATTCATTACACTCCACTCCACTAGAACACAACCGACATATATTTGAGAAAAATCCTAAAACTATAAAATAGTAAATAAACTAATTATAAAATAAAATAAGTCTTAAGTAAATCAAAAACTATTAAATAAGTCTTAAGTACATAAAATAAAACATTATTATTATTCCAAATTGGACATCCCACAAAAGTAAAATATAAATATAAATATCATATTACTAATATAGTGGCCAGTACCTACATGTAGATTTGTATGAAATTTTTTTCTTAGATTAAATATTTGTTTAATATTGATGTGGAACTGATTTATTAAATACTTCATGAATTGATTAGTTGATTTTGAGTTTGATTTAATATTTTTTTGGTTAGCATAGATTACAATGGAGTTTGCATTGGAGAATATAGAAAATGTGAATTTTAGTTTGAAATTTATCAAACCCATAAAGTAAATAATATTTATTTGTGGTGTTTGATTTTTAGTGAGATATATTCTTTCTTTTTATAGATTCATTCTATGGCAAAACAAAGCCACAAATAAATATTATTTACTTTAGTCACTCAATAAACAACTTAAACAGTCCTCAATTTGTAAAATAAGTAAATAATTAAATAAGAAGTTAAATAATACTAGTAAACAAAAAAGTTAAATAATACCAGTAAACAAAAAAGTTTAATTTTACTAGTAAACAAGCATATAAGAACTCACAAAATCTACCTTGCTTCTACACTTGCATTCTTAGCTCTCTATTCATAACAATTTGTTTCAAATAATCCCAATAACTAACTTTCAACCATTTTGTTCTTACTCTTAAACATACCTTAAAAAATACAGACTCCTTCGCCTTGTTTATCCAACCCACTCCTTTATTGGATTGTTTTCTTTCAATTTTTATTTTAAGTTAGCAATTTAGATTATAGTATAAATACAACAATATGAAAATGGTCATGTTCCATAGGTTTCATTTCTCAATAGGTCTCATTTCCCATTGCAAATATTTTATTGACAATATTTGTTTTTACTATAATATATAACATAAATATAAATACAACATTGATTTTGAAATGGCCTCTCCCGCTTCTCTTCTTGCCCATGCACCTAGTTACAGGGTTCGTCTGTTGTTGGGTTTGTCGGAAGGATCTCCTCTGCTATTGGTGTGGCTTCTACTATTGGTGCACCGTCTGCGATAGTGAGTTTTTCTACAACTAGTGCTATGTTTGTGGGTGTGGCTTCTACGGTTGGGGGTTTGTAGGGTTCCCCTATTGTTGGGACATTACCTATTGCGGGGTCATCCACTGTCACTGGTGTGTCATCCGTGACAAGGGCTGTTGTTGTTGCTAGTGCGTCATCTGTGGGTGTGGCTTCTTTGGATGGGTGTAAATCTTTCTTAGTTGTTGCTCAAGGTAAGCATCAAAGGTCACCTTTGCCCTATATTGCTTCTCTAATTATCTCTTTTGGTTTGGAGGTTTTTGGAGAATGAGAAATTTTTCTCCTCCCACACCTTGATATGCAGATTCAATCATTTTTGGGCACGCCTCCATGACCTAAATTCATGGATATTTGATTCTTGGGGTCGAATTACTAATGGTAGAATCAAAATCTACCCATGTGCTAGATTTTTTTTAATGTTACATTTGATGATATTGAGGACTATAATGTTGTGTTTGAGGGTTTTGTTTGGTTGTGGGACCAACATCCCTTGTTGCTTCATCCTTGGTTTCCTCTTTTCAACCTTGCAACTGATTCTTTGAATCTTTTGCCCATCTGGGTTAGACTTCCTAACCCCCCTCTCCAGTTTTGGCACAATTTTTCTATTCTATGATTGGGAACTCTCTTAGACAGTTCATTATGATTAAACTCTCTTGGGTGCTTCATTATGACTAATCCTACTACTTTACAGTTTACACATACGACTTATGATTTGATTCTTGTGGATCTAGATTTGACTAAGGCACTCCTTGTTGAGATGATGTTGCAAATCGTCAATGGTGCCAGATTTTGGACTATGAGGGTATTCCCTTTCGTTGTCAACAATGCTTTGTCACTGGTCATCTGGCTGAGGAGTGTTTGCACTCTAAGTCCAAATCTTGTTTGGATTCTTGGTGGTGAGATGTTCATCCTACAAACTTCACTATTCCTCCTGTGGCATTACCTCCTTCCTCTCCTTTCATTGTGGCTCCCCAGCCTGAGATTCAATCTCCCACTCCTCTTCCTACCCATGAGCTACTAGTTATTGGTTTGCTGGTTTCATCTACTACTGGGATATTATCTATTGCTGAAAACTCCCATGTTATTGATGTGTCATCTACTTCAAAGATTGCTTATATTGTTTTTGATAATACTATTAGTGTGTCACTCGTGATAGGGGGTGCTTCTATTGTTGGGACTGTTGCTAAGATCTTCCTAGTTGTTGATGTTATTAGGGAGCCATTTATGTTTGATACTGATGTTGTTGGTGTACCATATGTTGTTGGGGCTGTTGGTGTTGTGAGAACTTGTTTCTCTCCCCAAGCTCCACCCCCTTCTAAGGTTTTGGCAAAAGTCTCACCTCCTGCATCTCCTAATTCTGTAGTTGGAGATAATGATGTCTTTTGGGCTATTTTCCAAATATGGAAGAGAGGTCTTCCTAAGCATGTTTCTCTAACCTGCACTCAGGCCAAGGGTGTATGACCTGCTAAGTCAGGTTATGATATTGTCTAGTCTGTCTGTGTGATGTTAATGTATTGTCTCTGGCTCGTTTAAGACCTAGTTTTGCCCTGTGGGCTACTTCGTAAAGGGTTCTAGACCCTTTTTTCTAGCTGAACTAATAAAAAACATAAATATAAATATACTATAAATTTTTATAATCAACAATTTAATGAAATATAACAATACCAAAGTAATGTCAAAATGAAACAATTATATGTTTCATAGATCTCATTTCATTTTATAGTGAAAATATTTTATTAACAATATTTCATTTTATTGTAATATAACATAAATAAAAATACATTATAAATTTATATAATAAAAAATTTAATATAAATTTTATTATTTATATATATAATTGATGTAATCAAACTTCACAACATAAGATTCAACAATATTATTATTGCAAAAATATATAGAAACTGAGAACTATTTTTAAGTTCTCCTTCTCATTCCATTCCCTCCTCCCACAACTAAAAATAAATACAAAATTTATACAAAAACAAAAATTACCCTTTTTGGCAGATTTTAACAACTTTCTGAAATTGTCATTTTTGGTAGCTTCACATCCATATCCGTATGGCCATAAAAATTTCCAATTATTTGAAACTAACTAAAATATGACTAATTGTCAACTTTCTAATCTAATTGTATGTAAAGTTTGAAAACTAATTAGAAAAATAACTTGGAAAAATCCCAAAAAAAATCATTAAAACCTCATTTTGAGACCTTAGATGATCGGAAAAAGGTCCTCAAAAAGTGTCAAAATGGCAACCTATGGAATTTACCAATTGTAGTGTCATTTTCAGTTAACTATTCAAGAGGCGTCAACTCCTAAGACCACGGGTCAAAAGTTATGACCTTCGAAAGTTTCTGCATCAATAATTGAATAAAAATCAAATAATTTTCATAAGGCTATTTTTTTTTTATGGGTAAAAGGCTGTAGCCAGTAATTTATTTTATTAGTAAAAATTTTCAGAAGTACAACTCTCTTTAGTACGTGCATCAGTAGGAAAGAATAGAGTAAAGAAAACCTCCAGTATTGCCTGGGACATGTGAAGTCCAGTACATAATTTAGTTTACAAATCCTATTTCTGACATGTATGATAGTGCCCTATGAGGATGAATCCTCATTTACAAAATTAAAGATTTACAATTGTAGTCCCTGGTCTTATCATGAGCCATTCTTCTGTTTTATTGCTTACTATTCCCTCATTTGATCCTTTGTCCCAAGGGTCACCTTCTACAAATTACATCTTTAGTATTACAATATGTTGCACCTTCCCCATTATAGTTTTGGGGGAGATACCTTATACACTTTTACATTGATCACCAAGGGGGCATCCCTTCATTTTATATCACACAGTCACCTGTTAATGGGAGTATGCTTTTTCCTTCCTGCTATTTTTGTTGCTCCTGCAAACTCCTGAAAAACACAACGGCACCTTTCCCAAACTATCTTTCTTGTTAGCCATATAAAAATAGAAATTTATCATTTTCCTGCAACAAACTTGTTAGAGCTCTTTTCTGATCATACCTATGAGAATTAAATCAAAATTAAGAATAATTTCAATTTCTCCTATCATTTCATCAGGAAAAATGGTGTCAACATATTCCTATCTCTCAAGATTAGTATCAAAGCCAAAAATAAAAGGATGAAAGTATAAGTATATATCCTCTTTTTCTTTTTTAATATATATATATGAGTAAAAACAAGATTTTCCTTTAAATAAGTGTGCCTCTCTATGAGAAAGTATCTACTAGGTTTGTTAGCTAAAAAAGGCACATTTCTTTTTAAACAAAGCCATAGATAAGAACCATTTCCTGACATAGCAGAGCAATTATTGAGCGGTAATGAACTAACATAAAAGGTAGATAAGACATAGAGATACCAAAATCCCATAATTACAATGGTAGTTTTAAGTGCTCTATCAGCTCACACCCTAATCTCACTTCAATGCCGCGCAAGTAAACCTTTAATCTCCATTATTTTATTACATACCTTTCTGAAACAGATCTTCTCCTTGCCCAAACGGTCATACCATCATTAATATACATTGAAAGATAGATAATCATAGCGAGATCCCCAACCTAGTATGATGAAGCATAGGGGTAACCCATTTCCTTTTAAAGACAGGTCAAGCCAACGCATAGAGGAGGAGCCCCGTACTAAATTTGAGTGTAAAAATGCATATGAAAGCTAGAAGACAAGATAAAGTAAATATATATATAAATTAAGACCAGGGATGTAGATGAAAGATCCTGGGGGCCTCAGAAAATTTTTACCCCAGCCCGAGCTGGTGGGGGGCATCTCATAGAGGACATGGGGGTGGGCTCGGTTCCTTAATATGGTTACACTCAACCTTACCTCAAGGTGCCCCCATGGCGAAACATGGAGGTGGGCATTGGTCCATGCATTGCCATAAGTGTGACCCCTAACTCCAAGTGTCCCCATGGCCACTACAAGGGAGCCCCCGCCCAGTGGGATTTGAACTTGGGTCTATGGTGAGAAACTCCTTGCTCCCCACCGTTAGACCCAAACCCGTTGGGTGACATAAGGATGAATATTATATTAATATGAATACCACACAAAAAAAAATAGATTGCTATAATATATTAATATTGAATATAATATATATCTTGAGTGTAATATTTTTTAAATAATTATATCAACTACACAATATTTCAATAATTATATTTAAATATAAAATATGACAACTAAGTTTTTAACTACTCAAAAAATTAAATATTAATATGAATATTACACAATATAATATATTAATATTTAGATGAGTATAATATTTCAATATTTAATATTTATACACAAAAATATATTAATATTTCATTTTACTATATAATATAACATAAATATAAATATAATATGATAATTCTACTAATTGGTATCATCAATACTTTAATATACATTATATTTCTAATATATAATTAATTATATTATTTCATTAATATTTAAAGTATCAAATTTATAAATAATATATCCAATGAATCAAAATTAAATAATCACATTAATATGAATATTATAATAATATATATATATATTAGAATTTTTGTTATAATATTTGTATAGAAGTAAAGAAAAAGTATT
Source organism: Cunninghamia lanceolata (assembly GCA_027924645.1). NCBI lineage: Eukaryota > Viridiplantae > Streptophyta > Pinopsida > Cupressales > Cupressaceae > Cunninghamia > Cunninghamia lanceolata. Next base: position 6,842,753 of record BSBN01000582.1, read on the forward strand.
ATTTGTTTAACATTAAAAAAAATTATTATATTTTTAATAACCAAATTCCTCCATATTTTCTCCTTGATTTTAGTGTGTTTGTTTTACTCAAAATAGTATTTCCGCAAAATCTGTTCTTAAGAGCTCAAATTTTGAACCAATCAAAACATAGATAAATGATTTTCTTAATATTTTTTTGTTAAAATTTTCTCATGTAGACTTGGGAAAAATTAAAATTTGTTTAACATGAAAAATAATACTCTTTTTTGATTTGTTTACTCTAAATAGATTAATCATTAGATAAAAATAACTCATTGCAATAGTACTGGTACTAAAAAGCAATTAGCAATTAGTTTTAAATGTAAAAAATTAATATCAATAAAATTTATAAGAAAAATGGGGTGGGGACTCTAGCTTAGTTTGCTAAAAATCCTTGTTGCTGGTAAGAAGGTCATGAGGTCTAGTCTTCCCCCTGTCCCCATGGTAGTTGAACAATTTATAGGGGTAGTCTAAAAAAATTATAAGAAAAATATTTAATTAAATTTTATATCATTAAAAAGGTATATATATTATGTAATATTTTTTTAAATAATTATATCAACTACACAATATTTCAATAATAATATTTGAATATTTAATTTTTCTACACAAATATATATTAATATTTTGTTTTAATATAATATAACATAAATATAAATATAATGATAATTCTACTTATTTGTATAATCAAAAATTTAATATACATTCTATTATTAATATATAAATTTTAATTATATGGTTTCATTAATATTTAAAATTTAAAATTTATAAATAATAGATACAATGAATCAAAATTAAATAATCACATTAATTCATATAGATATTAGAATTTATGTTATACATTTGTATAGAAGTAAAGAAAAAATATTATTTGTTTCACATTAAAAAAATTATTTATTTTAATAACCAAATTCTTAGCAAGAATTTAGCCATTCAAAAATTAATTAAACAAGTTAATCTGTAAGTATTGTTAGCTACTTCCTACTTCCCTCCCACCCTATTTTCTCCTTGATTTTAGTGTGTTTAAGAATGAAGTGCTGGAAGAGACTATGTGTTGCTTTTTCTGATCGACATTTCAGATCACACTTGTGATCAATCATCAGGAATTTTTCTCTCTTCTTTTCGTCCTGATGATGGATCATGGAGTGTGATCCAAAACGTCGATCCAAAAAAAAACACACAATCTTTTCCAGAAGCACTTCATTCTTATACCATGGACTGTGGAAACATCATGTCTATAATTTAGTGTGTTTGTTTTATTCAAAATAGTATTTCCCCAAAATCCATCCTAAGAGCTCAAATTTTGAGCCAATCACAACAAAGATAAATGGTTTTTCAAAATTTTTTTGCTAACATTTTTTCATGTAGACTTAGGAAAAATTAAAATTTGTTTAACACGAAAAATAATACTTTGTTTTGATTTGTTTACTCTAGATAGATTAATCATTAGATAAATAAACTCATTGCAATAGTACTACCAAAGGTAGGTACTAAAAAGTAATAACAGTAAATAGTTTTAAATGTAAAAAATTAATATCAATAAAATTTATAAGAAAAATAATTTGTGAAAAAATATTTAATTAAATTTTATATCATTAAAAAAGTATATATATTATATAATATTTTTTAAAATAACTATATCAACTACATTTAAATGTAAAATATGACATAACTACCTTTTTTAACTACTTAAAAAATTACTACTTAAAAAATTAAATATTAATATGAATATTACACAATATAATATATTAATATTTGGATCAGTATAATATTTAAATATTTAATATTTATACACAAATATATATTAATATTTCATTTTACTGTAATATAACATAAATATAAATATACTATAGGAACACCTGACGGTGGATGTCGTTGATGATGATTATGTCTCAGAAGCTTTTGAGCCTCCTTCTAGTGTCGAGAAGGAATCCCTTCCCCCATTGCATGGTTCTTCAACTGCTGGGACCTCCCTTATTGTTACTGCTTCTAGGACTACTACAGGGACCTCCCCTGCTGATGCTATAGCTATTGTTGGGACTACGGTATGGACCTCCCATGTTGTTATTATTGTAGTGCCATCAGATTTGCATGGTTCTTTTGTTGCTGGGACTATTGTAGGGACCTCCCCTAGTGTTGTTGTTGCTATTGGGACTACTGCAGGGACCTCGCTTGTTGCTGTTGTTGTGATTGGGTCTGTTGTAGGTTCCTCATTTGTTGCTGGAGTTGGTGCTATTGCACCCCAGGCTCTGCCCCCTTTTGAGGATTTGGTGAGATTTTCACCTCCTACATCTCCTATTTATGTGGATGGAGATAATAACATTTTTTGGACTATTGTGCAAAGAAGGAAGAGAGGTATTCCAAAGCATATTTCTTAGACTCGCTCTCGGGCCAAAGGTGTATGACCTGCTAGGTCATGTCTTGCAATTGATTCTAGTATGTTGTTCATTGCAGTCTTGCTACCTTGCTGCAACATTGCCTTTTGGGATTTCTTGTCTATCTATTGTTAATGTATTGTTTATGGCCTGTGTGAAGCTTTTGCCTTGCCCTCTAGGTTATTTTGTACAGGGAGATGAACCCTTGTTTGGATCTTACCATAATTAAACACATACATATAAATATAGAAAACCTAATCAATGCACCACTATAGTCAGATTTTTGAAATGGCTTCTCCCACTCATCTTCTCACCCATGAGCCATGTTTGCAGGGTTCAGCTACTACAGAGATTGTTGCAGGGATTTCTATTGCTACTAGCATGCTGCATGGTGTTGTTGTTGGTGTGTCATCTATGTGAGGGGGTTTTACTGCTATTGAAGCATCATCTAGGGGTTTGCAAGGTTCTCTTACTATTGGGACACTACATGTTGTTGGGGTTGTTGTTGCTGGTATGCTGCCTATGTCTAGGGCTACTATTGTTTTTGTATCATCTGTAACAGAAGGTTGTTCTATTACTGAGTTGTCCAGTTCTGGTACTGCTATGGTACATTCCACTATTTTGTATTCTTCCTCTACTAATCTAAACTCTTTTGCTAACCTGATTCATATTGGATTCTCATCTCCTCAAAAGAAGATTATCCCTACTCATGCTACTCCTGTGACTGGAGTAAGGTGAAACCTTCTACTCTACCCCATCCTATTGTGATTTCAGGGGATGAAGTGTTAGAAAATAAGGATTTTTTTTCTCAGAAGGGTTTGATATGTAGATTTGATAGACTCTGCCCACATCTCTAGGATCTAAACATTTGGATCTATAAGCAGTGGTGCCCCCTTACAAAGGGAAAAATTGAAATTTACCCATGTGCTAAAGGATTCTCTATAGTTCCATTTGATTCAGTCTCTAATTGAATTGCTATTTTTGTTGGTCACTCTTGGATTTGGGGAAAACATGCACTGCTGCTAAAACCTTGGGTTTCTACCTTTAACCCTCTTACTGAATCTTTCAACGAGCTTCCAATTTAGATTCATCTACCAAATTTGCCTCTTCATTTTTTGTGTGAATCTTGCTACAAAGGCATTTGTAACTCGGTGGTTCATTTTATCATAGTAGATCAAGCCACTACTTTCTTCTCTCACACCACATATGCTCATATTTTAGTAGAATTGGATTTGTTTATGCCTCTCTCAGTAGAGGTTGTTTTACAAATTATTGATCGCTCTTGGTTTTAACCCTTGGATTATGAAGGTATCCCATTTTGTCATCGGAGGTGCTTTAATATGAGTCATTTGGCATCTGAATGCCCTCGCTTGAAGGTCTCATGTTCTTCATATTGGTTGAAGAATGCTTTATAGGAACACCTTACGGAGGATGTTGCTAATGATGATTCTATCTCAGAAGCTTCCAAGCCTCCTGCTAATTTCAAGAAGGAGTTCCTTCCCCCATTGCATGGTTCTTCTGCTACTGAGACTATTATAGGGACCTCCCCTGCTATTGTTGTTGCTTATGGGGCTACTGCAGGGACCTCCCCTACTATTCTTGTTTTTGTAACTACTTCAGGGACCTCCCCTACTGTTACTACTGTAGTGCCATCAAATTTACAGGGTTCTTCTATCGCTAGGATTGTTGCAGGGACATCCCCTGCTATTGTTGTTGTTACTGGGACTGTTGCAAGGACCTTGCCTACTGTTGCTACTGTGACTAGGACTGGTGATGTAGGTGCACTATTTTTTCATGAGGCTGGTATTGTTGCTTCTTCCTCTCCCTAGGGTCCACCCCCTTTTGAGGATTTGGTAAGATTTTACCTCCTGCATCTCCTATTTCTATGGATGGAGATAATGACATTTTTTGGACTATTGTCTAAAGAAGGAAGAGAGGTCTTCCTAAGTATGTTTCTCTGATCCACACTCAGGCCAAGGTTGTATGACCTGCACTAGGTTAGGTTTTGCTATTGTTTTGTCTATTTTTCCTTGCAGCCTTGTTGCCTTTGTAGTGCCCCTCACCTTGCTTCCGTCAGACTGATAGTACTCCTAGTAGGATTAGATATTATGACATGGATTCCTTGTTATCTCCTTGAGTTGTTTATGGATCTATTTCTATGATGACGATTGATGATAGTAGACTATTGATATTTTATGTCTCATAGTTTGATGAACATGTTTGATATGATGGATTAATGTTATTTCTGAGTTTAATGTGATATTGAATCAGGATTATGATGCTTTAACAATAATTGTTATACTTGATCGTATTGTTATTGATTATTCTATCTTCTTGTAGACAACTGAATGTTTAATTGAGGATGTATGTGAACAGAACAGTGTCGCATTACTCGTGTCCGAGTACCCTGCCACGCTGCGATTTCTGTTCACTGTGTGCATGACTTCATGTTTGTATATATATGTTTAACCCTATGATTTGCTGCAGGATGCAGGTACCGGGCATCGACTCCACCTGAACTAGCAGGTCTGAGCATGCCCTAGCCAATGGAATTGTTGATGGGAGTTAACATAGGGTTCCCCAGTCATCCGTCATCCTTGTAGAGGATAAGTCTTTAGTTTATGTATAGCCATTGTTCTCAGTTTCGTTGTCTTTGGGGTGGTCGTCTTGCTTTCTCTGCATGTTTGGTGGTCGGGTAATTGCATGATTATGATAGGTTAGTTGTGGTATACAAATGGATAAATTTGTTTATGTCTATTAAATAGATTTGTAAATAATCATTGGTTGTTATATAACAAATATATATATATATTAAATAATAAATAAATAAATAAAATAGTTAAAGGAGATAAATTATTTATAAAGTGGTGTGAAATTGTTCTATAATTAATAAAATCAAAATGAAAGTAAATAAATGATTTAATAAAATAAAATGTATTTGTGAGTTGTTATATATTAATATCTATATGTAGTACTAAACTAAATAAAATAAAAATTATGAGTTGTATTTTATTAAATAAAAGTACCCTAGAGTAAATAAAAAGAATCAGGGTTATATTGTGAAGTTATAAAAAAATAATAATAATAATAATAATTTTAAGTATGTCGGCTATATTTTTCCTTGACGATGGGCATTGGAGGGTGTGCACATTCCCGTGGAGTACAAGCAATTAGGGTTGGGGATATTATAAAACAAGGAGAGAGCAGGGAGAGGAGAGGGAGGAAAACAGAGGGTTGTAGCCAGGGGCATCCTCAGGTATATTTGAAAAGCTTTGATTCGAATCTCCAGGGGGAGAAGAGGTGGAACTAGAGGAAAAGATCCAGGTATGATATTTGACTTCTGTAGGAAAAATCTTAAAAACTTGATAAGGATTCCAGTTTATGGATTAAGAAATTGTGATTCCTATGGTTGTTGAAAATTTCATTCTGAGCACAGTCTACGATTCAAACCTTTGTGTATCGTGCATTCATTATAGACCTCAAGATTACTATTCATTTTCAATACTGGACAAGGGCTGTGTGATCTGTTTGAGATTTTATCTCCTGACATGAACCTAATTACCCTGTAATCTTCTCCTCTGAATCAGTTTTAATGGCCTTCCATTACCCTTCTATGTCTCTGGATGTGTCCCTTAACTCCTGGTAATATCCGCATAGCAGTCCCTGCAGGGAATCGCCTTTGTTGATTCATTAGTATATGTTCTCCGCTATTCCTTCCATGAATTTTATTATCATTTGCTGGCAACTAGGTTTTGTTTTAATGAAATCATGATCATGGTCTTTCATTCTACTTTTATCATAGTAATTAGGACTCAAAACCTTGGAGGGCCAGATTTCGTGCCTCTTTCTATGGAATCCTTCTGGTTACATTTCTGGTTGTGGCCAGAATGGTATAGGAGTAAGACTTTACTTGTGTTTTATTATTATTAATCCTTAATGCATTAGATTCTTTCTACCATTTTATCGATCTTCTTAAACCTCTTTATTATGTTAATACTAGCATTTGTGCCCATAGGAGAATCAAGGAATACACTGATAGGAATAACCACCAAGTTTAGAAAATCTTCGGACACGAATATCTTTTCGGCATAAGAAACATCCCCAGTCATTTTGGCACCAAAGCGTCCTCAAGGCATTAGATATGGAAGAGAACATAAGCTGTGCCATCCAAAAGTATGGTGGTTGTTTATGGCGCTTTCATCGATTTCCCATTTATAAACATCCACTCTCTTTATAAGTGTTACACCTACATCTCATAGCTTTCAATTCTTGATAAAAACATACAAACGTATGATTTTTTTTAAAGCTATGGGTAATATGAAGATATGGAAAATTCTGCATTCGTTATGGCGGACTGTAAGCTCACGGTTGTTTGATTTCACTTTCATGCTTCAGCTCACATTGTATTTACATAGCGTTTTCACTATTGTGCCTGTAAGCAATAGAAATGGGGGCAGAAGGAAAAGCTTATACTTATACCTTAGATGATATAAAGAGCAAGGGAGGGCACCAGTATGCATGGGAAGTAGGAGCAAATTTCAAAGGATTGAATAAGTCTGATCTTGCTGGAGTCATATTTGGCTGCACTCACAAGACACACAAAGAATGTACTAGTCAGCGTATATTCGGTAATAATATCTTGTGACTAACCCAACATCAATTATATTAGGGTTTATTATGTGCGCTATATATGTTGAAGCACCTGTCTTAGGTAATAATAGGAGACGTCATGTTTGCTGCTCTCCGAAATCAGGGATAGACAGTGCTAATTCTATCAAAAGAGATTTACACGGATGTTTCTAAAGTTTGCTAGACATTACTAAACCTGGTAAGAGACCTAAGCTGACAGAGAAATTTAAATGCATAGAGTCTCCACATTCAAAAGCTTTCAGCGTGTATGTTTGTGGGGAATTTAAATTAAAGCCGACCAAATTCCATGGCTATAACAATTCTGCACCACCTGTTATGAAATGCCAAATCTGTTCTGAGGCAAGAATTTCTGACGTTGGAAGTCTTGAACTGTTAGATGAAAAAAAAGAAAAAAAGAAATCATTAGACTCTCTTTTACCTGAGACTTATTCTTCTCTAAACCCATAATTATCTCTGCCTTGGCGTTGAGTCACTTGCTGCACATTCCTTTTTAAAGGCGTCAGAACTGTTGTTTCGCTCCAGATCATGCTGTATTGCCTTATCACTGACCAAAAGGCATCAACAGTAATCAATTCATATATCATTACAGCAGCTTGGTTTTGCATGATGAGCAATAGCTCTTAATTGCTAATTGTGCGCTTCCCCCAAGACCATTAATTGCAGTCAAATCTGTAAGAAAGAAGTTGCTCTTTGGTTTGTTTAAGAGCGAAAGAGAAAGAGAATATAGGAAGAGCATAATGGATGGACTGCATTTGACCGGGTCTTGTTGCGATTATATAACAGCGACCTTCATTTGCCAGCAATAATTTTATCAAACTATAGTAGCATAAATCCCAACTTCTTGCAACTCAGTCTACACAGCGATTTTTGCACTGAAGAACTCTGAAAACTTCTTTTGGTGGCCTTCTCTCTGGCTTAAACGCATCAACTGCAACAATATCTTTTTTTGTATGTGACTGAATTAGTAAGAGACTCTTTAGAATTGCAGATAGGAAAAATAGAAATGAAGTCCTCTTAGGAAGTTTCCATAATTGATTCCACGAATATCTGGCAGTAAACTTTTGCATAGAGGATTATTGTAATGCGTTTGAGGGAGTGGATTAAATAATAGTTTTAGGGTTTTCTCTTATGTGAGAATTAACTTATGTCTTCTTGTTTTATTATTAAATTATATTAGTTTTTTTTGTTCTCGGAAATGAAATATAGGATGATGTTAGGTTGAGATTTTAACTAAAGGTAGATATTTACCTAATTTACTTTATTTCTAGTGATGTTATTATAGTTTCAGAATTATGGTTTGATATGAAATTATATTTAATTTTCCATAATTGTGTCTTAAATAATATTTGTATTGTGTTTTAATATTTAGAGTGTAACTATATATAGAAGTAAGTTGTTCTAAATTACAAATGAAATTGTAAGTTATGTTTAAATCTAATTTACTTAAAAGATATTGTTGATTGTAAAATAATTGTAAATTATTTATAAATAGGGTAGATATGTTGAGAACAATTTGTATGTGTATTAAAGTCACACAACTTGATTTACAATAGTAATTTAAATATGTCATCATGGAGCCTATGTTATGGCATGTACCGAGTGGTTAGTTCCAGAGGCATAGGTGGTTGGTGTTTTGATTTCAGGAGTCGTGTTGATAAGTATTTTGAGACCATGAAGTTATAAAAGTATGTTGCCGCCTGTTTGATAAGATGATATGATGAATATTCGATGTCGCGAATACATAATGAGGAGGTGATAATCCCCTTTGTGGATGTATTGATTGTAATTATCTTATATTGAGATTTGTGTTAGATTTTTAATGGGGAGGCATTGAGTATATTAATAGGAGAAATGTTTATGTATTGCTATGGACAAGGTTTTGTTAGTCGTCCTTGTGATTAAGATGACATGCAAGATGGTTAATTCCTTGCATAGCTATATACACGTGTTGATATGAGGATAATTGTGTGCAAGATGGTTGATTCCTTGCACGATTCATGTATCATCGTTGTCCTGGTGATGTTTCCATGTTTGTTGAGTGGGGTTTCTAGTTGCAGGTAGGGGAGTGGCTCTCAATGGGGGCCGGAGCCCAAAGTGGCGTCCAGGACAACCCATGTGGGAGTTTGTTAATTCAGTGATAACCTAATTAATGAATTAGGGGGTTGGGTAGTTAATCACACTAAACAAGATAAGTGAATGCCTCACTCATGGCTCAAGTGCTCGTTTAGGCTTGAGATGAGATGAGAAGGCCTGGAATGGCAAGATCGACTACCTTGTCTTCACGAAAGGTATGTTGATTCCGCATGAGCATTGTATGGGGGCCGGGAGTCGGGAGAGGCTACCAGGACAACCCAAGATGGGGGCCGGGGCCTAGGAAGGCTTACCAGGACAACCCATGACAAGCCATGTGATGACACTCCTCCCTACTGCAGCGTAGCACTCCCTAGTTGTACTCTCCCCATTCGTTTTGTGCTTGCCTCTGGAAGTGTTGTTAAGTTGTTTGTGATATTGACTTGTGTTGTTGGAGTTATGTGTTGTGTTGTTATTGCCATGTGTAGTATTGGCGTTTGGTCATTCTTTGTTCATGTTTAGTCTTGTCTACCTGACTGTATGTTGTAGTGGGAACCTTATGTTAACTCCTAGCTCGGGGGGTGGACCTTAGGGTTCCACATGGTCGGGTGGAAGAGCTTTAATCCATTGGTTTTTCTCCTTGCTTTTGTTCATGTACGAGGATGTTGTATCTTGTGTATAAGCCATCAGATTCTGTACCAAACATGAAGTAAGTGATTTGTATTCATGTACTTGTCTATGTATCAGTTGATTTATAATGTTTGTGTTAGAAGAAATTGTATCTTTGTACTGGATCCTAATGATCACTCATCTGATGTTATGCAAATGTTTATTGATTAAATGCAATAGTTAGAATGATCTATTAATGTTAGTAAATGATGTATGACAGACTATGTTGTTCGAATTGTTAAGTAATGCTCCCATGAAATCTTAGAGTAACAAGTTGATAGTTTAATGATGTATGATGCTGTGTTAAATATTACTTTGTTACTTTATTCTTTTAAAAAAAAAAATTATTCTGTTAAATTAGCGTAGATGTGTTGTTATCTAAGGTGTTCTTGCGGGGCATTACAGCCTTGTTGTATCTTTGTCTTTTGGACTTTGTTGTCTATCTATTGTTAATGCATTGTTTCTAGCCTATGCGAGGCTTTTGCTTTGCCCTCTCAGCTATTTTGTATAGGGATAGGCACCCTTGTTTGCAGCTTATCATAATCAGAAACATAAATATAAATATAATGATAATTCTACTAATTTTTATAATCAATAATTTAATATACATTCTATTATTAATATATAATTAATTATATGGTTTCATTAATATTTAAAATATCAAATTTATAAATAATATAGACAATGAATCAAAATTAAATAATCACATTAATATAAATATTATATGAATATAGATATTTGAATTTTTGTTATAATATTTGCATAGAGGTAAAGAAAAAAATATAATTTGTTTAACATTAAAAAATTATTTGTTTAACATTAAAAAATTATTTGTTTAATAACCAAATTACCAGCAAGAATTTAGCCACTGAGAAATTAAATAAACAAGTTAATCTATTAGTATTGTCAGTTACCTATGTCCCACCATATTTTCTCCATGATTTTAGTGTGTTTATTTTATTCAAAATAGTATTTCGACAAAATCTATCCTTAAGAGCTCAAATTTGGAGCAAATCACAATAGAGATAAATAGTTTTCTGAATATTTTTGTTAAAATTTTCTCATATAGACTTAGGAAAAATTAAAATTTGTTTAACAAGAAAAATAATACTCTGTTTTGATTAGTTTACTCTACATAGATTAATCACTAGATAAAAAAAACTCATTGTAATAGTAGCACTAATAAAAGTAATATTGCTATATATATATATATATATATATATATATATATATATATATATATATATATATATATATATATATATATATATATATATATATATATATATATATATATATACCTATATATGAGTAATATTAGAATTATATAAAATCTTTTATAAATCTATATATTTTAAATATATATAATCCTCTAAAAATGTAAAAAACTACATTATATAATTCATACTATTATATAATATTATACTATACTATAATTAGGGCTAGCATCAATGTTAGAGTTAGAATTAAGGTGAGGGTTAGGGTTAGAATTATGGTTAGAGTTAAGCTTAGGTTTAAAATTAGGGTTGGGGATAGGGATAGAATTATGGTTAGAATTAAGGTTAGGTATTGAATTGGGGTTAGTGTTAGGGCTAGAGTTAGCGTTACAATTAAAATTAGAGTTAGGGTTAGAATTTAGAATTATATGTAATTTTTGAGTTAGGGTTAGGGTTAGAATTTTATGTAATTTTAGGGTTAGGTTTAATGTTAGAATCAGAGTTATATGTAATTTATATGTTATTTAGAGGTTAGGGTTATGATTATAATTATAATTAGAATTAGGGTTAGCAAAGTTCCATAAAATTTTGTAACCCTAATCCTATCACTAAAATTACATATAATTATAAATCTAACCCTAACCGTACTTCTAACACTAAGGCTAAAATTACAATTAGGGTTAGGATTAGTATAAAGGTTAGGCTTAGGGTTAGGCTTAGGCTTGGTCTTAAGGTTAAGACTTGAGTTAGGGTTAGGGTTAAAATTAGGGTTGTAATTCTAACCCCTAACACTAACTTCAATTGTAAACCTTACCCTAATCCTAACAATAAAACTACATATAATTATAATCCTAACTGAACACAAGGAAAACAAACAAGGTGCAAAACACAAACCAAATGCATAAACAAACACTTTTTATACCTTGAAGTCCTCCTCCTCCTTGATAAGGTTGAGAGCTTAGCACCCAAAAGCTTTAGCTTTACCCATGGCTTCCAATGTCAAATGCCCTCAAAGACTCAAATGCAAATCACTACAAGCCTATCAAAAGAGGAGAGAAAGATGGGAGAAATTTTAGCATAATAACAATACTCAAAGATTGGATGATAAAATGGCTTGGAAGAGCTTGTATTTATAGGGAAAATGGAGGGAGATTTGATCCAATGGTGGAGATTAAATGTAGAGATCAATGGATGAGGTTGCTTGCAAGATGGAGGGCTTGGATTTGATAAAAAGATTGGATGGATGAGAATAAATGTGAATTTTTAATTCACATTGGGAAGGGGTTTTGCATTAATGAAGTTAGATGAGGGGGATTAGAAGTGAATTTTTAATTAACATGGGGAAGAGTCCCATTAAATGAAGACTAGGACAAATCGGGTGTTGTAAGAGTTCATTAAATGAGTTTTAGGACAAGTTAGAATAAAAAATTACTCTATGTGGAATAAAAGGTAATTTTTTATTTGGGAGATGTGAGAATGAGTTTTAAATGAGGTTTGACCAAGCTAATCAAAAGGATTAGTTTAATTAATATGGCTGGAGAAAATTAGTAGAGGAATTAATTAGGGGTTAAAATTAACTAAATAATGATTTATCTAATTAATTTAGGTCTAGGGGTCATGTAGGTTAGGGTACCTAATTAAATAATATGTATTTAATTAGCTAGGTTAGGGGTAGACTAATTAGTAGGCTTAATTAATCAGATAAACATAATTTATCCAATTAATTAGGTTTAGGGAAGTGGGGAATTTAATCAAATAAATATTTGTCATATAATTTATTTAATTAAATGGGCTAATGTTAGTAAGTGTAACTATTGAATTAGTTAAATTAATTCAATTTTAGGGATTAAATGATGAAAAAAGGTGAATGGATGAGATAATTAATTAAATAAAAATTTAATTAATTAATTAGAGGAGAAATTAATGATATGGGTGATGTCAAAGGATGGTTAGACGGTTAAGACATTTCTAGGTGTCAACATTTGCCCTTCTTTGACATGACGTTGTGACCTAATAGGGGTATGACGTCAAGTCAAAGAATTTGCCTTAGCTGTCGGGAAGGAAAAAAATGGATGAGGGATGCCCCTCGAGAGGTTGGGTGAAAAAATATTTTTTTTTGGTGAGCTCTTGAAAGGAGGAAGTGATAATGAAAAATGGATAGAGGATGGAGAAATAGGTTGACAGGAAGAAAAATGGGCAAAAAAGGATTCATTTTGCACCCTGGGAAGGAAAAAGTGTGTTGGAGGATGACATGGCCTTCTATAAATAGAAAAAAGTGGGCCCAAAGTGCCACATTTGTACTCATTGAGCCAATTGGACAAGAGGAGAGAAGAGGAGATGAGATGGTGAACCCACATTACCTCTGTTACGAGCATCTATCGAAGCGTGTGCGCACATACATGAGATCACTGCTAGCAGACCCCTGTGTATGTGGACTATCCTTGACTTTGTGAATTTTATATTTCAGTTATTTATGACATCAAGAAATGGGTAGTTTAGGTTTATTGGTGCCCAAATGCAGCCGTTTAGTGCCTTAATCAGCTGGAATGGCACCATACTCTAGAATAGCGCCATCAGCCTGGGGGAATTGTGGTAGTTTTGGTGCCAAAACTAAATTTTTGGCGCTATCATGCAGTTTGGCGCTATCCTGAAAAAGGGATTTTTTGCCATATTGGTGCCATCTGGGGGAATTGTTGTACCATTCCCTGGAATGGTACCATGCAGTAGTTTAGAGACATAATCCAGTGTTGTGGTACCATTCTCCAGAATGGTACAAAAGGGGGAAACTTTAGCACCATCTTCCGGATTGGCGCCAAAAGTTTAGGGTTTGAAATGCGAGTTTGGGGTTAGAATTGATTTAATGCTAAAAGTGAAAAAATCAATGCCAATCTTCAGATTGGTGCCATAAGGGAAAAGACTAGCACCATACTCAGGATTGGCGCCAAATCTGGCAGAACCAACACCATCATCCGTATTGGCACCAAATGGACTAGGACTAGCCATTTTTTGTATTAGCACCATTAGGGTTAGAATCAATGCCATTAGGGTTAGAATCAGTGCCATAGCTCTAATTTTTATAAAAATGACAAGTTTTTGATAAATTTTGTAGATGCAGATTGATGGGGGGATTGTGGCTTCACGGGAGCAGTGTGTTCCTACCATTATGCAGTTGTTAGATGGGTTTGACTCGGCTACACTAGCTAGGTTAGGGAGGTTGGGGTTACAGACATTGGCTGAGATGCCCATCATATGGGCACATAGGGCCATGATGATGACCCTAGTGGACCAATGGTGGAGTGATACATGCTCATTCCTCCTTCCCATAGGTGAGATGACCATCACCTTGGAGGATGTATATCGCATTCTGAGGTTACCAATCGCCAGAATGTGGGTGACCTATTACATTGGTAGAGGACGAGCGATGCTAGATAGAGATTTTGCCCCGAACCACCCAATGTTGACACAGGATCGATGTCAGATGAGCTATGGTCAGACATTAGAGGTGAGTGTGGATGACTTCACATTGTTTCTATGTGCGGTGATTACGAGTCTAGTGATGCCAGATCAATGTGTGTAGGGATTCTCAGTGGCCTAGGGAGATGAGATCAAGAAGATGATGTTACATGAGATGATGTATGCATGGGGACCATGCATGCTAGTGCAACTATATCATGAGATGCACACTATTGTATATCTGTATGATGTAGCCTTGTCTACTGGGGTTAGGTTGATACATGTATGGGCTTTTGAGCACATAGGGATCACGAGGCCACAGGGAGATTTATTTTGGAGGCAGTTTGAGGCATTCATCTTCTTGTACAGGGGTGCACTTCAGTATTCATATGTTGGGTAGTTGCGCTATTGGCAACAGATTCTAGATGACTTGGTGCGTATTACATCGTGCACATACATTGGAGTGGAGGCATAGACAAATGAGCACCTTTACTTGCCATATGCATTCCAGGAACATTATTCGATGGGCCGAGGGGACCATACGATCAACATGTATATGCCCTCTCAAGTGCAGATATAGTTTAGGATATGCTACAACCTACACTAGGTGATGGCCATTTTTGCTAGGACACCTTGGGACATCAGATGACCTCCACAGATAGCCCCGTCCATGGCGATAACTAACTTTGTAGGATTACATACCCAGCAGTGGGACTAGATGAGCATAGTGATTGATGCAAGGACCACCCCTACTTATGATCAGTGGTGGGCAGTGTGGAGGCTGATTCGTTTGACTAATCCTGTTGCGAAGCAAGATATGATAGTTAAGGAGGGTGAGGATAAGGTGGAGGAGATAATTGTGCTCAAGGAGGTAGAGGTAGATGAGGATGATAGTATTGGGATGTTGGCTACAGTAGCAACAAAGCAGTTTTAGGCTGGGAGGGGATGGCGACGAGGGTAGCAAAGCCCTCAGTAGTAGTCGGCAGTTAGGTAGACCCCACAACAGAGATAGTAGTAGCCACAGGCACCTGTGCAGCATGCACGAGTAGGACAGAGGGGTTAGATGCCCCCACCCTGGGTAGCATTACAACAATAGGGACCCAAGTAGGTGCTGCCACAAGTACCACCCTAGCAATAGGTATAGAGGGGGTAGATGTCACTGCCACAAGCATTGGGCCACGATAGTAAGGGCAAAGATAGGAACCCCCATAGCAGACACCTTAGTAGTAGGTGAGGCAATAGACTCAGCAACATCATGTTCCAGAGACTGAGATGGCATTCACAAGGGTTGGGGCCATAGAGGCAGGGAGTTTAGGGACAGGACCTGGTCCTCTTCTGAGTGTGTGTACTGGGCATCAACACACTAGTGCTGATGATGAGGATGTGGATACATTACAGGCATAGGTTGCTAGCTTGGAGGATACAATGGTGAGGCAGAGTGAGGAGCTATAGTATCTATGGGGATTAGCTAGCTTGTTGGATGAGAGCAGGGAGGAGATGGATAGATCAATGTATTATAGGTGCAGTTCGCATAGGTTTAGGGACAGGTACAGTAGCTACAGGTTTAGGTAGCTAGTGTCACCTCGAATAGAGACACAAAGATGTCCCTCCATCAGGTAGCAGATGCTCAGATGGGAGCCCTACAAGCAGAGGTTACCTAACTATAAGGTATGGTATCACATTGAAAAGGATGAGGAATGAATAAAAAATTCATTTCCATGGGAGAGTGTGAGGATGGGAATAAAAATAAAATTTTAATTCACATGTAGAAGAGTTCCATTAATGGAGACTAAGAAAAGTTGGGTGGGGACGAGCTCATTTAATGGAGCTTAGGACAAGTGAGAATAAAAAATTACCTCATGTGGAATAAAAGTTAATTTTTTATTTGTGGAGTGTGGGAATGAGTCTTAAGTGCAATTCAACCAAGCTAATCAAGGGGATTAACTTAATTATTATGGATGGAGAAAATTAGTAAATGGGTTAATGGATGGTTAAAATTAATTAAATAAGGGTTTATTTAATTAATTTTAGTCTAGGGGTCATGTAGGCTAGGGTAGCTAATTAAATAATTGTTATTTAGTCAACTAGGCTAGGTTCAAGCTGATTAGTATGGTAGATTAATTAAATAAGTATGATTTATTTTATTAATCGGGGTTAGGAGATGGAGAAATTAACTAAATAAATATTGCTTAAATATTGCTTGAATATTTATGTAATTAATGAGGATATAATTATAATGTATAGTGATAAATTAAATGAATTAATTGATTACAAGGATGGATAAATGGCTAAGGGCAGATGATTAGGGATAAATTAATTAAATAAATTGGTTTTATTTAATTAATAGGAGGGATAATTGGTAGTGTAGAGATATATGAAATTGGCTTGCGAAGCAAGACAATTTTAGGTGCCTACACCAACTATAACCCTAAAATTACATATAATTATAACCCTAACCTTAATTCTAACCCTAACCCTAACTCTAACCCTAACACTAACCTTTATACTAATCCTAACCTTAATTGTAATTTTAGCCTTTGTGTGAGAAGTACGGTTAGGGTTAGAGTTAGAATTATATGTAATTTTAGGGATAGAATTAGAGTTACAAAATTTTATGCAACTTTGATAACCCTAATTCTAACCCTAACTTCATTTATAATTCTAAGGTCCTAATTCTAATTATAATTATAATCATAAACCTAACCCTTAAATTACATATAATTGTAATCCTAATCTTAACCCTCAAATTACATAGAATTTTGATTCTAACCCTAAACCTAACCCTAAAATTACATAAAATTCTAACCTTAACCTAAAATTACATATAATTCTAAATTCTAACCCTAACACTAATTTTAATTGTAACTCTAATTGTAACCCTAACACTATCCCCAATTCCATGCCTAAACTTAATTCTAACCCTAATTATATCCCTAACCCTAACCCTCACCCAAATTCTAATCTTAAAGCTAATTCTAATCTAACCCTAATTCTAACCCTAAACCTAAACATAATACTAACCCTAACCATAACCCTAATTCTAACTTTAGTTCTAACCTTAACTGTAACCATAACTCTAACCCCTCATTAAGGGAAATTTACATATAACATGGGCCTTCTAAGAAACTCTAGGAAAGTAAAAATTATCTCATATAATTTAGAAATTAATTAAACAAAAATAAAGATAAATTACTTAACTACATGAGTTAAGTGGGGACACATGTTTCTATTATAGTTCTTTAAGAAACTCAAGTTCCCTATTTTTTAAGTGGTAACACATATTTATATTATAATTTTTTTAAAAACTCAAGTTCACTTTTCATTGTATTTTATCTTTTCTAAAAGTAGTAACACATGTTTCTATTATAATTCTTTAGAAAACTCAAGTTCACTATTTTTTAAAAGTTTTAATACATATTTCTATTATAATTTTTTAAAAACAACTCAAGTTCACTTTTCATTTTATATTATTTCTTTTCTTGTGTATTTATTTTTATTTAAAAATTATTTTATCTTAAAGTTATATCTTAAAGCCCACACTTTCTAATTTAAAAACAAACTCTTAAAATAGTTTAAGCTTTTTTTTTTAAATATATAAAGAAAGAAATATAGAATATTTTTGATGTAGCACACAACATACACTCAACAGAATTGTGCCATTAAACATGAGAGACAAAGATTTGGAAGCTGAAACATAACAAAACTTCTATTCATCAACTCTCCCGCTACAATGAGAGAAAACTCTCTTATATCTAAGAAAACAAAAAATTACCTTTTTTGGCAGATTTCGACAATTGTCAAATTTTACCATTTTAAGTAATTTTACAATCATATCTTGAGAATCCAGTTTTTTCCCAAAAAACTCATAAAGCTAAGATAGGATGAAAAACCAACTAACATCCTAAATTCAAAACATGAGTTTCAAGTTATTAAAAAAAGCAACTTTTAAAAAACTAGAAAAAAACACTAATTTGCCATTTTGAGGGCCAAGATGAAAGTTTAAAGCCCTGAAAAAGTGCCAAGACAAGGTCCAACGGACTAGTGTGGGCTGGGAAACCACTGGCCACCTCATAATGCATCCACCTGTAAAATTTCGTAGCAAACCCACATCCGAGTCAAAAGTTATGACCTCCGGAAGTCCCTGCATCAATTTTACAATAGCTTTTTTTCTTTCTCTAAAATATAAATAAAAATTGTTAGCTTTTTTTTCTTTAGTAAATATTTGTTATCAATATTTTATAGTTTTTTTTATTTTTGTGTTTTTATTTTTCTTTGTCTAATTATAATTTTATTATGAATATTTGTTAGCTTTTTCTTTTTCTTTTTCTAATAATTTTTTTAATTTTTCATTCTAGAATACATATAAGAAAGAATTATTTTGAATGGTAAGAATTTTTAAAGAAATAATTGTTTAACTATATAAATTTAAATTAGCTTAAAAAAATACTAAAGAAAAAAATTGAATGTCACTTTAAAATATTAATCTATTATTATTTTTCCATGTATGTTTATTTAGATACATATGTTTCTTGAAACTAGCAGTTGCATGGGTGAACGTGCAACAATTTTGCCAATAGGCTATTTGTAAAGTAAATGTTTTTTGAAAAGTGTTTGTGTTTCATGACTTGTTGGGATTGCATTGTTTGAGGAAGGTAGTATAATTTGTGATTTATAGGCATTGTAAGGGAGTATCTATTTGTAAAGTAAATGTTTTTTCAAAAGTGATTATGTTTCATGACTCGTTAGCATTGCATTATTTGAGGAAGGTAGTGTAATTTATGATTTATAGGCATTGCAAGGGAGTATCAATTCTTAGAATATAGTGGCTCCTCTTGTGTATGTGTAGCTAATTTTCTACTACATCCTTCTTAAAATTATCTATGGCATCAGTTGTCATGGTATGTTTTGCAATTTAGAAATATGTTTTTTTAATTACATTCTATTGTGTAATATATATAGCCATTATGTAGCCAGTTTTCTACTACATACTTCTTGAAATTGTCTATGGAATCAACTATCATGCTATGTTTTGCAATTTAGAAGTATGGTTTTTTAATTACCTTATGTTGTGTAATAAATATCTATGTAATAGTTTGAGTGACTACATACTACTACTCTGACCAACTTTGACACAAAATTGGATGCACCGAGTGGATTGTTGAACAGATTTTGTATGTATAACTTTAAGAGGAGGGAATTTGTATATTTCCTTTGGATTCATATGTTTTGGAGTAGATTTTTAGCCCCATGTTTATCAAAGAGTGGAAAGCACTATTGAAACTTTAATTGTATAGCGAAATCATTATTCTTCTCTAAGTAGTGTCATTTTAAAAAGTGTTAGGAAGGTAGAGACCACATTGCATTATATAGTTGACCATAGCTGCTCTTACAAAAACAATAAGAAAACCATGCCTTTATAGTCAATTAAAGAAGAATATCTTCTGTAGAATGTGTGTTCATATGTGAAAATAATATTCACTTGGCTAGAGAATCAAGTATTCTCCATAAAATTTGTAAGCAAAATAGGTGTTTGAGTTTGTATTTTAGAATCTAAGAAAAACAAAATTTAAAAAACTATAAAACAAAAAAAATTACAACATTTTGATTGACTACACAATTGAAATAAATTATACACTTCCAATAGATTTCCATTTAGTAAACTTCCAATTATAGACAACTGAAATAAATTATACACTTCCAATAGAGCTTTCTTGTCAATGAAATATTTGGATACTTAATACTATAGAGTTAATTCAACTTTGAAGAGACCAGTTTAATAGCGAGAAAGCTTAAGAAAAGAATAAATGCAAGTAGAAATGGGAAGCAGAGATAACTGGTTCCCAGCTATTATTGTTCTTAAAAAAACAATAAGAAAACCATGCCTTTATAGTCAATTAAAGAAGAATGCCTTATGTAGATAGTGTGTTCATTTGTGAAAATAATATTCACTTGGCCAGAGAATCAAGTATTCTCCACATAATTTGCAAGCAAAGGAGGTGTTTGAGTTTGTATTTTAAAATCTAAGAAAAATAAAATTTAAAAACTGTAAAACAAAAAAAATTAAAACATTTTGATTAAATATACAATGGAAATAAATTATACACTTCCAATAGATTTCTATTTAATAAATTATTTTATATAGTAAACATAACCAAGTCAATAAGTTTAAACATAATCATAATAACATTTACATTTTAAAAAATTATCATTAAGGCTTCCTCAATATGGATACGTGAAATACATCCTAGCTTAGTTACATCCTAAAACACAACCAATACAAAAATGTAAAATAATTGAATAAAACATATAGACGAAAATGAATGGGGAAAGACAAAAAGAAATAGTGTGCTTGCCTCAAAATGATACATGTCAAGCTAAAAAAGATCCCTTTGTGATCTGATATATATCATTGCCTACTAAAAATCTATCTCCTTGATGATTGGAAATAAATAAAAACTATGACCATAACTAAAAAATAAATTCATCTTACATAGTATATCTACAGATGTTTGGCCAATTGAAAGTCCATTTGGAATCAATTAAGCCAAATCTAGAAATCTAGATCTAGCATCAATGGACACTTTTGCATTGTGATGAAGAGAAGAGAAATATTGTTATAAAGGAATCTATTCTACTTCCAGTGGCTCAATTGGAGTTTCAATTACATGCAATGGTATAGACTCTGCAAACCTTTTCCCACAGGGAAATAATTGAGTTGGATACCTAAGATTTTCAAGCTCTTTAGAAGGAGTATCCATCAGAGGCAAAATGGGTATCCAAGATTTGTAAATGTAAACCAATATTATTACATTCATACATAATTTCTTATCTTTTGTTTTCAATATAAATGGTGTGCTCTTAAGATCATAATCTTAATTTTGTTGATGTTTACTTCATACCAATTTAAACAAGTTGATGTTTACTTCATACCAACTTCCAAGTTTAGAAGAATTCTAGGTCTTTTAAAATAATATTTCAAGTTATGAGTATTTTTTGCATTTACTATGAGGTGATCAAGTTCATCTACATAACTAAGCGAACATATCCAACTCATATATTTTTGTCCACTTTAATTTCTCCTTGTATGGGCAAAAGATTTGTATTTTAAAATCTATGAAAACTAAAATTTAAAAAACTCTAGAACAAAAAAATTAGAACATTTTGATTGACTACATAGCTTAAATAAATTATACAGTTCCAATAGCTTTCCATTTAGTAAACTTCCAATTATACACAACTGAAATAAATTATACACTTCCGATCTAGAGCTTTCTTGTCAATGAGATATTTGGAAACTTGATACTATAGAGCTAATTCAACTTTGAAGAGACCAGTTTAACACTAAGAAAGCTTAAGAAAAAAAAAATACAAGTACACATGGGAAGCAGTAGTAGCTGGTTCCTAGCTATCACTGCTCTTAAAAAACTATAAGAAAACCATGCCTATATAGTCAATTAAAGAAGAATGCCTTCTTTAGAAAGTGTGTGCATCTATGAAAAAAATATTCACTTGGCAAGAGAATCAAGTATTTTGCACATAATTTGTAAGCAAAGTAGGTGTTTAAGTTTGTATTTTAAAATCCAAGAAAAATAAAATTTAAAAAACTCTAAAATAAAAAAAATTAGAGCATTTTGATTGACTATACAACTGAAATAAATTATACACTTCCAATAACTTTCCATTTAATAAATTATTTTATATAGTAAACTTAACCAAGTCAATAAATTTAAACATAATCAAAATAACATTTACATTTAAAAAAATTATCATCAATGCTTCCTCAATATGGATACGTGCAATATATCCTAGCTGAGTTACATCCTAAAACACAACCAATACAAAAAATATAAAAATAATTAAAGAAAACATAAAGGTGAAATTGAATGGGGAAAAACAAAAAAAAATTAATGTGCTTACCCCAAAATGATGGATGTTAAGCTAAAAACATATCCCTTTGTGATTTGATATATATCATTACCTACTAAGAACCTATCCCCTTGATGATTGGAAATAAATAAAAAAATATGAGCATAACTAAAAAACAAATTCAGCTTACATAGTATTTCTGTATATGTTGGCCCATTGAATGTCCATTTGGAATCAATTATAGTCGAATCCACAAATCTAGACCTAGCATCCATGGATAGTTTTTTGGGTTTGCTTAACATAGATCTATGCAATCATTTGACATCAAGTTCACTTCCCTAATTAAAAACTACAAAACATAAAACGTGGTTATGCGAGTTATGAGGAGTTTTAAAATTTTACCTTTTTCCAATTGCTCTTGAAGTGGATTATATTTAAAACTAATTTATAGAATAAAATATTCACTAAACAAGGATCTACAAAGTGGGGTCACTTCCTACGATATTTTAACTTTCGTATATAATTTTGTAATTTTGCACAAATTTTATTTCTCATATTTAGCCGAAAAATATTTTCTATGTTGGGACCACATTAGAAGCAATGATTGATGACATAATATTATATTCATTATTATATATTATATTCTATATAATAATGTCTGGTTTTTAATTTCAATATTTATATATATTTAATGTTTTTAATATTTATATTTATATACATTTTAATATACAATATTATAGATTTAATATTATAGTTAGTTAAATATTTTATATATATTATTTTTATATATTTATTATTTTATTTAATATAATTTTTAAGTTTTAATTCATGGAAACTCAAATGCAAGTCTTGAAATTGACAATTTGTAGCCTTTATTGTAAATGTTAACCATATTTTTAAAGTTGTAGATTAACCCAAGTAATAAATTCTCAAAACCATATTAATTTTATTTTTAATTTTAATAAAAAAATAAGTATTTATTGCAAGCTAATATTTTAATATGGTTATGCTACTAAATAGTAAATATGCTTAGCCCCCACGAATTTTTGTTATGAATTGAAAACACAATATATAATAAAGGTTCGTTATGATCAGTAAATTTTAGAATAATTCTATAACATTCACTTTACTAACCATTTTGAACAAAAGTATGTGTCTATTGATACATGAAACATGTGATAATTTATTTTTTAATTATTACTCTGGTAAGTATAATACATCTAAATTTTTTATCAAACATCACCCACCAAAAACTAATGATTGCATATGTAAAATTAATTGTGTTATACCATTTTTTATTTATAATTTTTTCCATTCAAACAAGAGACGCAATGCGTCATGTTCCTACCTTTATGCATTTAATGTTGGTGTAGTATATTGTGAGAAAGGAAAAGTTGATGGGATGAGAAAAGGTCATGTGAGTATTGATTTCATATGTCAAATTTAGTCTTGAGACCATCAAATAGAAGATTGAGAACAGAGGAAAAAGCATTAGATGAAAAATGTGCAATGAAATCTTGGATACAAGATAGTCTGAACAGATTATTTCATTATGTATTAAGGACCATAGTTCTTTTTTCTAAATACTTCGTGTGTACAGACTGTCTTGATAATTAAAGCAATGGAAATTGTTTAGGATTGCTATAGCAGTACTAATGATTATTGTAAAATAAATGTATATATTGTGCCTTTAATTCCAATTTTTTAAAATTAATTTTCGCTGAAAGTAAACATATACTGGTCAAGTATATGTTAAGAAGCTATTGTGATGTTCACAACATGCCCCATTATGCTCCTTAGCAAAATGGGGACCCCTGCTGATGTTTGCTTTTTGCTTCTGCTTGTGTTTTTTTTGTTTTCTGGCGGTTTGGTAAAAATGAAGGTCAGGTGCATCATCATCATGATATTGGATAAGGTAGGTCATTATCATGAGGTCAGTTTGTCAAAGTCCATATTTTGTTTCTATGACCTCATATTTAGAAAGAGCTTGAAATTCCATGCAGGTTTGCGTTTTACTTCACTCGAAAATTCTTGCATATGTGAAAGTTATGCACGGTCAAAGTTTTTGTCAAACTTGGTATTCGCAGGAGGATCATCATATTTTTATATCCTAAGTCATGTTGTCAAGATCATCATGATCTTGGTCTATCACCTGATAAAAATCATGCAGTCGCAATATTCGGACGTCAATGTTAGGTGGTAGTGCTCTTTACCCGTCAAATGGCATTAGGCGCATTGTCAGCATCATGATTTCTTTTAGGATGGTCATATGTTATAAACTCGGTTTTGGTTACATGAAGATGATCATCATCATCATATTTGAACCCCCCCTGATAATATCCTGAGGTTCAAATATCATGATGATATCAACTTTAGGTCAGGGTAAGTTTCCCTGTCGAGTGGTCTTTGTATAGTGAGCATCATCATGATATTTCAACATTACCTAATCTTATCATATCATGCTGATCACCCTTAGAAAATCCACCGTCGGCATATTTGCATGTGCATGTTATAATCCTATCGCAAGGTCATCATCATGATATTTGCTGAAGTTCGAAATATGATGATGACAACTTCATATTCTCCTGATCCCCTTTTGCATAATTATGATCATCATCCTGGTCTTTGACGAGGGTCATTCTCTGAAATTCGCTAAGTGATGGAGACATCATCATCATAAATCGATAAAGGTGATCATTATCTTCATATCCTCCTAATCGCCTTTTTTGCAATATCATGATGATAGGTCATCATCATGATATTTGCTGAAGTTCGAAATATGATGATGACAACTTCATATCCTCCTGATCTCCTTTTGCATAATTATGATCATCATCCTGCTCTTTCACGAGGGTCATTCGCTGAAACTCGCTAAGTGATGGAGACATCATCATCATAAATCGATAAAGGGGATCATCATCTTCATATCCTCCTGATCGCCTTTTTTGCAATATCATGATGATCACCCTATCTATTCAGAAGAAGGCGATATTTCATTCCTTAAACAGCATGATCATTTTTTTACAATATCACCCTAGTGCAGTATCATGATGACCTCAACTCATCCTTGTGGTTCGAAGACAAAATATCATGATGACGTCATCATGATAATTCGATGAGGAGGGTCATCATCATATTGTTTTATCCTGTTATGTTGTCAAGATCATCATGATCTTGTTTGTTTACGCGATATTTCGTAAAGTCCTCCTGCCGATGAAATACAACCTTTTGAAAATATCCTGATGGTTATCATCGTTACATTTTCTCTTGGGCAGGATATTTCCCAAACATGATCCGGTTGGCGAAATATCATGATGACGTCATGTTCTAAGTTTAACAAAGGCTCGAAATATCATGATGACGTCATCCCGATGTAATAAACGAAGAAGCAAATATCCTGATCATCATCATCATTCCATTTTTCCTTCAACAGGATATTTTTCAAGCAGGATCTGGTTCGCGAAATATGATGATGATGTCTTATTCTAAGTTCGACGAAGAAGCAAATATCCCGATGCTCATCATTATTCTGATCTTTTGAGAGGGTTGCCTTGGCCGCAAAGGGGTCATATTACATTCATCATCCTGATCATGCTCCTTAGGTGACCCGATATTACATTTATCCCCTGATCTTAACGAAGATGACGATGACGTCATCGTTAGCATTTCAATGAAGCCCGAGTATCATGATGACGTTACCATCATTTTCCTTTCCTCGGCAACATGATCATATTCCATATTCTCCTTTTATTGTTCAACAATATGTTGATGATGATGTTGTTCTTTTCCACAATATGAAGAAGCGAAATATCATGATGATGAAGTAAATATTGACCAACACGTTTTTTTTGACATGCCGATGGCGATGATCATGTCGATGGGCGGGAAATGAAGCGGTGGAATTTTAAATTGTTTTTTTTTGGGGCGCCTGTGGCATTTTCCTGGTTAGTGATGATTGACCCAGTGAATTTTGAGTGGTTTGAACGCATTTTGGGCGTGTTTGAGAGTATTTTGGATCTGATTTCCATGATTTTGCACTGTCACGTGGATTTAAACGATTATTTTAATTTCCTGCTGTTTATGTGATAAATGAAATACTTATTGCTTGTGTTGTCTTTATATTGTGCCTCTCTACACTGTAATACTTGAGAACAAGGATTTTTAGGGCTTAGACACAGGGATTCTAGGAAAACACAGCAAGTTAGCTTAGCATAGTTTAGAAGTAGAAGATGGAGGTCGCCTGTTTGTCTGCAGTAAGGTGCGCGTGGAATGTCTGGTTGTCTTACTGTATCTGTAAAGGTTGTAAGTTCTTTGTAGTATGATCAATGAAACTAAGAGTCATTCCTGCATTGTAAATCATGTATGACTATTCGTTTCTAATACAATAGAATCTGGAGTTCTGCATTTGTCTTCTGAGTGTTCTCCTGCCCTTCTTTGTATTTTGAAATATCTTCTCTGAGAGCTTGCAATTTTAAATGTATGTTTGTGAAAATGCCCAGAACTTACATTTAGGGTTTTTACTGTGGATTTGATCAAATTACTGTGGTATTTACATAGTGCATGACAGAAACAATTAGATCCTTCGGTAGATTAAATTAGGTATAGAGTAGATCTTTCTAACTTTTTCGAACCCATCTGAAATATTTAGCTGAAAACGTAGAAATCCGAAGGAAATTGTCTCAAATTTGAAGAAGCATGTACAACAGAGCTATAAGTAGACAGTCTTTATAAACAGATAAAAAAGAAAGCTGCAAAAAATCTAAGAAAACCCTTTGAAACTTGTAGCACAGTATCATCTCTATGCAAATGAACAGAATACTTGTTGAAATCTATGACCTTTTTGCATATTCTTAGGCCAGTAAACCACAAAACAAACCTAAACTACGTAAGGCCCCTTGAACATTATAGCTTCACATTGACCAACTGAACTTGACCAACCGAACCATTGTAGACTTGGGATTAGTTGAATCTCAAATGATTCCTTCTTATCTTTCAAGTATAGTTTCAGTTCATTATATGTGAATTTTAACTTATTGTTATGATTGCATCAAAACAGTTATTAGCAATTTTCTGGCGCTAGAAGGAGGGCCAAAAGGCTGTATATTGTAATCATCAATAGTTTTCTGGCGCTAGAGGGAGGGGCAGAAGGCTGTATTTTTTAATCATCAATAGTTTTTGGCGCTAGAAGGAGGGCCTGATTTGGTTTAGGGTCAAAATTTTGAGTTTTGAATGTTGTATTCTGAGATATGTTAGATCTCATAAAATTTCAAAGGCCTAAAGGGTTGAAAGAAGGTGCCATTTTCAATGGACTCACATAGGGATAGTTTTCAAGTTGACATTCCTTGATTTCAGAAAGTTTTGAATAACCAGCTTTATCCTAAAAATCTATATAGCTATGGTTTATTTGGAAGGTGTAGGATACATTAGTCCGCAGAGCATGGTGAGCTTAATTGTCTATCTTTTGTCACAAAATTAGATTTATATTTGAAAGGACTAATTTGTCTGTCAGATGTGTATAAGGCTGAAAGTTGGCAGGAAAACGAGGAGATTATTGAGTGACAGGAGGATGCAGCATCAACGGTCGTCAAATGTGCAGAGGATACAAAGATGGAACTAATGTTAAGAATAAAGGATAGTAAGATCTCTGTCCAGGAATCATGTGATGGTAAGAAAAAAAATTTGTCTTTTTATCAGGATCCAGTTGTGATTAAGGTTAGTGAAAAGTATAAATATCCTAAAAAATGCAGAGAAGAAATCACAGCTCATGCCCCTTTTCTGGATAATAAGCAAAAAGGATTTAATGAAAAAGAAAAGGAAAGTGAGGTTTGTCTTGATATATTTGATAAATATATGGAATTACTAAGGAATATTTGTCAAGAGGAAACCTCTGGGTCTGAGCTGAAAAGTTTTAATGAACATGATTTGGCAAAGAAGTGTAAACAAGCATTGGCAAAATTAAAATGCACTAAAACTGATAAGATCCCTACTGTAGAAACTAGTGAAGTCATAGAAAAGAAAGAAAATCCTAGTGTTACGACTGAGTTCTTTAAATTAAATGATCAAAATCAAGATTGTTGCAGGTCAATAAAATTAGAGTCTTCACTGAATGATAATTGTGAGTCATCTGGTGAACAATTCTTGAAAAAAGAGGATACAGAGGATCATGGAGCTGCTGTACACAATCAGACATTCCCCCCATGCTATGTTGAAAATAAAATGGGGGAGTATTCCTATCAATCTAAAGATGTTGTCCTACCTTTACTCTCAAGTGATTTAGAAATGATTAATTTCTGTATGTCAGATTATGATGATGAAGATACTTACTTAAGTGCTGATGTGCAAGAAACTAATGAGAACATTGAGAGGTTTGCTAAATTTGAGGATAAATTGAACATCCAGAATGAAGAAACAAAGCTGGATGAAGATGAATAAATGATACATCTAGAGTCATTCACCTTTCAACTTGAAAAAGGACTAGACATAGAGCTGGGCAATGAAAATGTAGAGTTAAATGAAAAGCCAGCTATTAATAAACAAGTGTGTTCCACAGAGCTAAAGGCACATCAGGTTGTCTCTTTCCTTTGCTTAGTAAACAATGATAAATGCTATTTTGATTATGGAAATTCAAGAGATAGGACCTGCATATGGATTAATCATAAACTTGATGAGCAGCCTCAGTTACTAGTTAAGAGCTATTCTGATAAACACAATGAATCTAGAATATCAGAATTTTTTTCAGAATTCAAAGATAAATCTGCTAGAATGAGAACCATAACTAGTACGCTGTTAGTCCTGTACAACCTAAAGAAATATGCAAGTAGGGGTGTTCTTGGGTCTTGTTCCTGGGTTTCTAATTGCCTTGTAGAGGCTTGTATATAGTTTGGTAGGGTAGTTGTTTTTGTTTTTGTGTTCTTCTTTTGCTATTTTCCTTTTAGGTTAGTTATTTGTATAGCTTGTCTCCTGTTTGTTTTTGCTTTTTGTTTCTGTTTGTACAGCCTGTTTGTTTGGTTTGTTTGTTGTGTCCTCAGCAGGGATCTTTATTTTACTGTAGAGTATTAAGGAGCAAAACTAGCAAGCATTCAAAATAGTATATAATTTAGGATATTCAGGTTAAGCATTTGCAATTTACACATAAGCTGTGACTGTCATGAATGCAGAGAGTTGTTCATCTTCTGAAGTTTTGTATTCAATAGATGTGATTGAGGATTTGAACCAGGTTTCTCATGATGACACACCTAAAATCCTTGGGTTTGTTGAACATACCAGTGTAGATATTAGGTGAAAAATTAGAGGTCACCCTTGCTACCATTACAATTCTCAGCTTAATTTTAGCAAGTGTCCACTCCTTGCATCATGAAGTTACAAATTGCTATATCTTATGAAATCTTTCAAAATTAGAAAATAAAGAAAATAAAAATAATAATAATAATAATAAATAAATAAATAAATAAAGCGGATTATCCTGAAAATCCAGATTAAGCCATCTAAGTAACTCTACCGGGACTATGGACGCTCGCTGGCAGTGGGGCTCTACTTGGGAGAATTGTAATGATAACTTTGCCGGGGCTATAGACGCTCGCTTGCAGCAAGGGTCTATCCGGTCGGCTATGAGGGAATATCCTCACCTATGTAGGTTAATGTTAGTCACTAGTTTGTTCAATCGATCTTCAAGATGAGGATAATTAATCACATGCACACAACTAAACTGAAGATGGAAATTCATGCATCTTTATTGAATACTTTAAGTCTCAAGCTGAATAGTAATTTGTAGGAAAACATAGTTGGAAGTTATCAGTTCATTTCATCTAGTTTCCTTGAACACTTTGAATTTAATTGTTTTGTTTTGGTTGCTAGTTGTTGTGATGTTCACAACACGCCCCATTATGCTGCTTAGCAAAATGGGGACCCTTGCTGATGTTTGCTTTTTGCTTGTGCTTGTGTTTTTTCTGTTTTCTGGCGGTTTGGTAAAAATGAAGGTCAGGTGCATCATCATCATGATATTGGATAAGGTAGGTCATTATCATGAGGTCAGTTTGTCAAAGTTCATATTTTGTTTCTATGAGCTCATATTTAGAAAGAGCTTGAAATTCCATGCAAGTTTGCCTTTTACTTCACTCGAAAATTCTTCCATATGTGAAAGGTCGGGTGCATCATCATCATGTTGCCAAGATCATCATGATCTTGGTCTATCACCCGATAAAAATCATGCAGTCGCAATATCCGGACGTCAATCTTAGGTGGTAGTGCCCTTTACCCTTCAAATGGCCTTACGTGCATTGTCAGCATCATGATTTCTTTTAGGAGGGTCATATGTTATAAACTCGGTTTTGGTTACATGAAGATGATCATCATCATCATATTTGAACCCCCCCCGATAATATCCTGAGGTTCAAATATCATGATGATATCAACTTTAGGTCAGGGCAAGCTTCCCCGTGGAGCGGTGTTTGTATAGCGAGCATCATCATGATATTTCAACATTACCTAATCTTATCATATCATGCGGATCACCCTTAGAAAATCCACTTTCGGCATATTTGCATGCGCATGTTATAATCGTATCACAAGGTCATCATCATGATATTTGCTGAAGTTTGAAATATGATGATGACAACTTCATATCCTCCTGATCTCCTTTTGCATAATCATGATCATCATCCTGATCTTTCACGAGGGTCATTCGCTGAAATTCGCTGAGTGATGGAGACATCATTATCATAAATCGATAAAGGGGATCATCATCTTCATATCCTGCTGATCGCCTTTTTTGCAATGTCATGATGATCACCCTATCTCTTCAGAAGAAGGCGATATTCCATTCCTTAAACAGCATGATCATTTTTTTACAATATCACCCTAGCGCAATATCATGATGACCTGAACTCATCCTTGTGCTTCGAAGACAAAATATCATGATGACGCCATCATGATAATTCGATGAGGAGGGTCATCATCATATTGTTTTATCCTGTCATGTTGTCAAGATCATCATGATCTTGTTTGTTCACCCGATATTTCGTAAAGTCCTCCTGCCGATGAAATACTACCTTTTGAAAATATCCTGATGATCATCATCGTCACATTTTCGCTTTGGCAGGATATTTCGCAAACATGATCCGGTTGGCGAAATATCATGATGACGTCATGTTCTAAGTTTAACAAAGGCTCAGAATATCATGATGACGTCATCCCGATCTAATAAACGTAGAAGCAAATATCCTGATCATCATCATCATCACATTTTTCCTTCAACAGGATATTTTTCAAGCACGATGTGGTTCGCGAAATATGATGATGACGTCTTATTCTAAGTTCGACGAAGAAGCAAATATGCCGATGCTCATCATCATCCTGATCTTTCGAGAGGGTTGCCTTGGCCGCAAAGGGGTCATATTACATTCATCATCCTGATCATGCTCCTTAGGTGACCCGATATTACATTTATCCCCTTATCTTAACGAAAATGACGATGACGTCATCCTTAGCATTTCAATGAAGCCCGAATATCATGATGACGTCACCATCATTTTCCTTTCCTCGGCAACATGATCATATTCCATATCCTCCTTTTCTTCTTCAACAATATGATGATGATGATGTTGTTCTTTTCCCCAATATGCAGAAGCGAAATATCATGATGATGAACTAAATATTGACCAACACGTTTTTTTTGACACAGCGATGGTGATGATCATGCCGATGGGCGGGAAATGAAGCGGTGGAATTTTAAAGTGTTTTTTTTTGGGCGCCTGTGGCATTTTCTCGGTCAGCGATGGTTAACCCAGTGAATTTTGAGCGGTCTGAACGCATTTTGGGCGCGTTTGAGAGTATTTTGGATCCGATTTCCACGATTTTGCACAGTCACCTGGATTTAAACGATTATTTTAATTTCCTGCTGTTTATGTGATAAATGAAATAGTTATTGCTTGTCTTGTCTTGTAGGCTTGTAGTTGAGGAAGCAGCTGAAAGTCAACACAGTGACCTCATGGAGGAAGGAAATCCAATCTCAGGAGCAAGAAGATAAGGATAAAGTGCGAAAAGTCAAGGCCATTCAAGTGAAAGATAGAGTTGCAGCTGGAGGTATTACTACAACAGACAAACAGAAGTTATTGCTTAGCTGCCGGAACTTCTTAGAAGGGGCAATATTTTGCCCAGATTTGACACTGGTCAGAGATATTTTGAAGAGCTGGTTCATCTGTATTTATTGCTGTAACCAGGGGTTTGAACCAGGGGTTCAGTTAGGTTTTTGCTGTAGTGAGGACAATTAGAATGTCTTTATATTGTGCCTATCTACACTGTAATACTTGACAACAGGGATTTTTAGGGCCTACACACAGGGATTCTAGGAAAACACAGCAAGTTAGCTTAGCATAGTTTAGAAGTAGAAGAAAGAGGTCGCTTGTTTGTCTGCAGTAAGGTGCGTGTGGAATGTCTGGCTGCCTTACTGTATCTGTAAAGCTTGTAAGTTCTCTGTAGTATGATCAGTGAAACTAAGAGTCATTCCTACATTGTAAATCATGTATGACTATTCGTTTCTAATACAGTAGAATCTGGAGTTCTGCATCTATCTTCTGAGTGTTCTCTTGCCCTTCTTTGTATTTTGAAATATCTTCTCTAAGAGCTTGGAATTTTAAATGTATGTTTGTGAAAATGCTCAGAACTTACATTTAGGGTTTTTACTGTGGTTTTGATCAAATTACTGTGGTATTTACATAGTGCATGACAGAAACAATTAGATCCTTCGGTAGATCAAATTAGATCCTTGTCTGAAATAGCCATGACATAAATTTCTGTATTACAAAATTCTGTAACATAATATTTATAGTTTTTTGAATCATGGACTGTGAATAAGAGATTGTACAAACGTTTTGTTGCAAATTACATATACGTTATATTTGAAATAGGTCTTGACCTATTTGTAAATTCAAGATAGATAGAATGTTGTGGTCACCAAATTGGGGCTTGGTGTATGTCATATAGCACAACTGAGATGCTCAAAATGGTAAGGCTGATAGGCGATTCAACATTTTGTGACTAGGTCGGTCTCTAGAAGGGATCTGACCTAGCTATGAAAATCAATAAGACACACACACATATATATGCTACTTTGATGTTCGCTGTGCTGGTGGAATCGTTGAACGTGTTGAACTGTGCAACCTGTTGGACCCTTGTACCTGTTGAACCGTGGAACCTGTTGGAGTGTTGAACCTACTGAACGATTGAACGATTGAATGGTTAAACATTTGAACCTATTGAATTGTCGAAACGTTTAGACACTAAAGATAGATAATTCGCATAATACTCAAGTGCATTGGAATCATAAATTTACCAAGGACCATTAGTCCTAGCCTAAACAAATGATTTGCAAATAATTTTGGTAAGCATTAGAATAATTAAAATATCTTTGCATCTGAAAAAGCATTGGCCATCTATAATATACAGATGTAATAGAGTGAATTATGTACACATACAGGAAGAGAAGGTTCCAAATTAAAAGTTTGAAATATATTTTATATTACAGAATAGGTGATTGGAATTTGTTCAATTGGCAACTTGACCCATAATGATCGTTGCCTCTTCAAATTAGAACAGAATTGCATGATAGTATCTAAGCAGATAGTATTGCTTGGCTGCAAAGGTTTAATCTCATCAACACTTTTTGACAGTAAACTTTTGTATCTTTCATGCAATTCATAAAAAGGACAGTAGTCAGTTTTCATTACATAATTAGACTAATCCATAATTTAGGGTTGTGTTCATTGCTTTACACACATCTGATTTAAGCTTTTCTATATACATATTGGATCAAAGCTATAGGTTACATATTCACAGTCAAAATGTGCATGCACAGTCATAGTGCTTTTGTATATACATATTGGATCAAAGCTACAGGTTACATATTCACAGCCAAAATGTGCATGGACAGTCACAGTCTATCAAATTACTTAAAAAACAGTTAATTTGATAGACTGTGACTGTGACTTAAAAAATAGTTAATAACATAGTGTGACTACTAAACAGTATTGGTAGTAGAGTATTTACTAAATCAAGGTATAATAAAGTGCATAACTAAAAGATGCTCATTGTTTAACAATTCTGACAACTGGGAGAAAAATATGGCTTTTAACAGTCCAGCAATCGAAATAGATTGGACTTATGACCATTTTTCAGATCTTAATAAAGCTAAGAGACTTTTTACAACACTATGAAGTGTTTGACTGGCCCTCAGTTGCACTTAATTAGTTTTCTATTGAATTTACCCTAGTGCACTTCTTCAGACCCAAAATTATACTGCACGATGGCCATTTTGTCATAAACAGTTCAATTGGGATTTTTGTGAAGCTGCGGCCCATTGGAGGTCTGAGAAGAACTCTTTTATTTTGAGAAGAAAATGAAAGATACACTGGCTCCAGTCATGTCTAGCATTGTGTCATGTATAGGTCCAGTCAGTGAAAGGTATAGAGAATACGATACATCAAAATGCTAAGGTCCTGAAAGAGGTAAGGTAAGGAAAAGAGTTCAGTTAGGTAGGGTAAAATTCTATGTGCAACATTTACATTCATGTGCAAGATATCTTGAGTGGATGTGTTGATTTGTTCATTACGTTTGCAACATTAATACCTAGTCAATTGACAACAATGCTATGTTGCAAGAAATGCAACCAACTCTCTACTTTTTGCCTTTTATTAGACAACCCATCTGCAATGCTGAACAACTGTTGTAGATGGAAAATATGTTATTTCATTTTGAATGGTAATGCAGTGGCCATGGAACAGCAACGGTTCTATTTATGGAGTGTTGTGTTCCATCTAATGGTGTCCTGTTCCAGATGCAAATGCCTAAACTTGTAAAAAAATAAAAAACACTTTAAAATCCTAAAACCATTGTTGAACTTTTATAAAATTTGTACCATGTTTATGTTAATATGTATCAATTTTAGAAGTTAGCTGTACCATGAATCTTAAAACCATCACAACAAAAAAAATTTGAAAATTTATGTCTAGAAAACAGACAACATAAACCATATGTATGATAACAGCTATTCACACTTTTAGAAGTGTATAAAAGTCGAGACAACTTGGTGAAATGTGAGTAGTCATTCTCTTTGACAGTTTAGTACATGGTTGGTTGACACGTGAATGGATTCTTCTCCACGACTAAATAGCTGTTGCTTAAATAGAATCAATGCTTTATAGTGTTTAGACACTTGCATATATAGAATTAGATTTTATAGATACCGGA
This sequence comes from Cunninghamia lanceolata, assembly GCA_027924645.1. Taxonomy (NCBI): domain Eukaryota; kingdom Viridiplantae; phylum Streptophyta; class Pinopsida; order Cupressales; family Cupressaceae; genus Cunninghamia; species Cunninghamia lanceolata. The sequence continues at coordinate 6,878,313 of BSBN01000582.1, forward strand.
GAGAGAAATGAATATTTTTTAACAATGTGTCATCATATATATACAACTGCCACTACCAGTAAGATCATGCAAAACCAGACACAAAAGTTGATGCCTTCGTGAGGTAAATCAATGAAGCAAGAAAGTTGAAGACGATTTTAGTGCAGATTATCATAGTATGCATAATGAGAGAGAGGTTTACAGCATTCTTATTTTGGTTGAGAGAATTTAAGAAGCTTTCCAATATTTGCTTATAACGAAAACAAAATTTAAGACATATTTGATTAAGGGGTTTGATTTTGTACTCAAAAATACCAATTACATATAAAATTAGGTAAAATGATAGAGTAATGTGTAGTTCAGAGAGTAAAGAGAGTATTAAAGAGGTATCGTGTATAAGATATATTTAACAAAAATGTAGTTTCGTATGCTTTGTGTTCATTCTTCAGGAGAACATGCATCAATGATGACATTGGACTTATTCAATGTAAACTGTCCTTTTCTGCTGAAGTCTCGTAACATGAAGATGACTGCTGATTTATCCTTGAGGTATTCGTCATAGCTGATTTGTTGCAGGTCTGGCAGTAGCATTTGGATGATATTGTTGGCGCATGAGCAATGTATTGTCTGTTTGCTGTCTATTGTCAAAATAGTCTTGAGATAGTGCGAGTAGATATAGGCGACCTGTTCCTTGCATCTATCACACTGGGCAGTTTCATTGTCAAGTGCTCCATAGGTATCAAATTTATAATCGCATTTTGAGCAAAATGCGTGGAAAGGACTGGAAAATGCATTAGCTATTTTCAATGTTCCTTGTACCTGCAATACATATGAAAGTATTGTTTGGTTAGGAAGATTTTTTTTTTGTTAATTTTGTTTTAGATTTGCCAGGGAGAAGATTGGAGATTTCAAGAGTTGTTACCTCAAATGTTGAGTGCAGCAAACTGTTTAAGTGATCCAAGGCCCTTTTGTCATTTAATACATCGATATATGTTGACTGGCAAGTGTGAAGCATGTTGTCTTTTGCATTGATCCGTTTGACAATATTTTTGAAAAGGATAAGTAGAAATTCATTGCTTCGGAGCTGTTGTTCGATTTTTACAAAATGGTCCTCAAAATTCCAGTGCATCTGCAGCTGTAGGTGTAAATAGTGTAAGTAAGAAATGAAACTGCAAAAGAGTAATGTATGTTAATTGAAAAGTAGGTTCAAGAACTAGAAACAATTTAAACAAGAAAGGAGACAGTCAAAGCATAAACAAGTACATGTACCTCTTGCATTTGGAACATGTTGTCCACTTTAAATTCCTAATTTTTGCTTTATTTTGAAGCTTTACCGAGACAAACAGCTTTTATTTTTGCATTTGTATTTGATGAAAAAATCGATTTGAAGTAGTCACCTATTTATGAAGAGATACATTACTCTATGTTCTAAAAAGTATCGAACTGAGTGAATTGTTGACTTATGTGCAATTAACCGGTGTTATGAAATGTTTAGAATTTTACTTAGAGACGTGACATCAGACCGTTGTTCATTCCTGCAAATAGCAGCTCTGTGTTGAGGCTTGAATGCATTTCTGTGAATTTAGTTGCTGTTTTTTGTGGCTTATATGCATTTTTTTTTGGCCTTTGAGATATAGCTAGATTAGTGATTCTCAATTGTAGGGTTTGTATCTGATGAAGGATGAGCATTTGTTTTTAGGGTTTGTTCTGGCTAAGGGCGAGCTTGACGTGCACGAGAGGGGAGATAATTAGGATTTGCGTTTACAATTTTCTGTAGTCAGCATGTTTATTTAGGTGGCTAAAAACTAAAAGACAATCTTTTGTAGTCACCCTATCTTCTTTTTGCGGGGTAGAATTTGAAACTATGTATGTTGGCACTATTTTTTCAACAGTTACTATGTAGAACTACTTTTTTTTTGGACTGATAAAAGGCGCAGAGTCTCATTTTCCCTGTTTTGTGTATTGTGTTTTTATTTTGCTAGTTTGTACACAATGTGTTACACGATTGGTAGAGACGAATTTTAATTATTCCACATATTTTCTCGGACTTTTATTTTTTACGAAGCTGTTATATGTATGTCGTACTATCAGTTCTTATTGTCAATATTGTTTTATTATTGTGTATGTGGTTGGTTTTACATTTCCTTTCTGTACTGTCATTGTTGTCAGTAGATTCATACTTGTTCATAACACTTTAGATCAAGTGATTTAGTGTTTACTTTTTTTCCCTGGATTTCTCCTGAAATCTGAATCATTGCAGAGTCCAGACCAAGTATCTAAGGAGAAGAGGGGCACACTGTATTCCACATGGAAAGCAGATTAAAATAATACTTACTTGAGTCTTTAATCAATAATGATCAAACAGTAATCTAATAGCAATGGGACTGAATCTAGATGCTTAATTTTGAACTGGCGAGGCTTAAGGTTGAAAGACAAGTGTCCGCTTATTAGCAATCTGAGTTCGAAACTTGGATGTTCTAGATGAGCTGCCACAGGGTTTTTCTCCAACTCGTAACTAGTTGGAGCTTTTATGTCAAAACCTCTATTCAGTTGGTGGAATCTTCATAGAAGAGCTTAGGAATTGTTATTAATAAGATAGATAAAGGAATAGGATTAGTTATGGAGGATAATTACATGTGTTTGTGTGAGCCTGTTAACTAAAAGATGATGTTAATTAGGCAAAAGGCTTTTATAAGTGAACTTGAAACAAGAAATCGTTGTCAGGAAACAAGTTTTATTAGTGTGTAAACATTTTTAATTAGCCGATAGGCTTTAGTGTGAGCATTGGTGCCAAAATGGCCGGAAATGTTGTCTGACGCTAGGTAAAAAATCGTGTGAGAAAAAGTCTGATGTGGTTTAGATGCGCCCGTCCGGATATCATGCGATTGCTATAATTATTTTTGAAAGGGAAGGGAAGGGAAAACGGTCGAAAGCAAATAACTGAGGCGAGCATATCAAATTGCAAGATCTGAGGTGACCTGTACGGCAGCGCGAACAGAATATAGTAGAATATGGGATTTTATTGCCGTGGCTTCTGTTAGAATGTTTTTGATAGTTTGTGTTACGATGCTTAATGCAAGTGTCTATTTCTTTGAGATTATTCTGTGTTTGTAGTTAAGTGGATTTATTAGCTACAGGTTCATACAATGGAGTTTCAATTGAGTGGTTGCTTTATATGATTTCTCTTAATGTTCGCCTTTTGTCTTATAGTAGACTATCTGCAAGCACAGAAGAATAAGAGATCTTTTGCCATGGGTTGTTTAGGATCTTCTAGGTCACAATTGTGTTACTACGCTTAATGCAGCTATTTATTTCCTTAAGGTTAATCTGTGTTTGTAGTTAAGTGGGGTTATTGGTTATACATATTAATGCAATGTGAATGGAGTTTGAGTTAAGTTGGGGTTCTTATATATGATTGGTGTTAATGAACCACTTTGGTCTTATCGTTATGTTTAACTTTTACACTAGGATTTTGCAATATGACATATATTACTAGGTTATGTGCCCTATAGGTGACAGTGGTTGGTAAAAATCATTATGTTCGTTGTTACAAAAGATTTTTTTTTTAATATTGAGATGATGAGGTTCAGGGCACAAAGGAAACCCACACTTATTAGAATTTCTGAGCTCAAAGCTTGGCTGCAGAGAAATTCTTTAGAGGGCTATTTGTACTGGTCTAAAAGACAAGCAATCCATGTTACCTAGGAATTGCAGCTAATTACTAGAGAAATCAATCCGCTATTGTCGACAGTAAATTGTCAAACAGGGTGTGCCCTACAGCGATGAGATATTGGGTGGAAGCTTACATTATTACAGTGTCTTCTAAAAGTATTTTAGAGAGCATTTATTTATCTCAAGTAGCTATACATTAATGTTGATTGGAGAGGCACTTAAGTTTCCTGTCTGAGTTTGAAACTATAGTAATTAAGTCAATGCAACTGTTATGTATGAGACAGACCGAGATTATTCAATACAGATACACCATATGACTTGGGGTGAGTAAGAAAAGTTTGGCTAAAATTCAGCAACAATGGACTTGACCACTCAAAGTGAGATTGGCTAGATGTCGGTCGTAAGCTCACATTATTACGGTGCTTTTTAAAAGTATAGAGGGAACATATATTTCTGAAGTAATTATACAATAATGTGGATTGGATAGACACTTATGTTTTCAATCTCAGCATGAAATCACTGCAGAAGTCATTACAATTTCTTTTGCACTAGAGAGGTTTGGACTCCACAACATGGGTGCACCAAAATAACTTAGTGTAGGCAATTGTTTTCCCAAGAATGTAGCAATATACCGGGCCACTCCAAAATGGGGTAGTTGACCTACAAATGAGGGCTCTATTTCTCTATTTCTTAATAATCAAAGTCTCATGCTCAGACTTGGAGAGTCTTTACAATTTGATCCATTTTGCACATTAGGGTTGCAAGAAATTACAAGAAATTACAAGAACCCAAAAGGGCTTAAAGTTTAACTTTAGATAACCATTGTTTGCAAATAATGAGAGGAGAAAAATGAATATTATTACAGTGTAGCATGCAGGCAGACTTTTGAGAGAACTTATACAGCGGATCATGAGGGGTTGTGGTCTCAAGTTAACTGAAACATTGTTTTGTTCGAGCTGGGAAGATATGATAAAGAGTTGGAAGAGATAAGCATGTTAAAATATAGTGCAGTTACCATATAAAATAAAATTTTCAAAATGATTTAAAGTTAAAACTAGTATGTGGAACCTTGAAAAGTGTACCTGGGCTTTGTCGAACTCTGAATCTCCATCTTGCACATCGACAATATATTGGAGGCCTATTTTTTTTGCTCTTGTGACCAATACACCTATGGTGCCTGTAGCATATTGTTCGGTACTTGCCAACAATTGTTTTATGGCTGTGCTGGGGATGAATTTATAGTCAATACAAAGTCGTGGAATGATTTCCACTATTGAGGACTTTGTTAGAACCAGTATGCAGTCGCAATCTCCACGATCATAATCTGTTCTAGGTGCAATCTGGAAGTTGGATATGGATAGTCCTGAACCTGGAATTATTTTGTCTTCATAGTGAGCAACGAGATCAGCAGTTACATTTAGCGTAATAGTCATTTCACCTTTTGTGTCTGTGAGGTCTGCGCGTAGTACTTCACATGTCTTGTTTGTCTTATCTAGTATAGCTTTATACTTCACAATGACATCGCCTTGGAAAATGTTGCCTGCTTTACGTGCATTCAAGTCTTCAATTGAAACTTGATTTTGACTCTTTACTTTTGATCTGGAAAGAACAAAACAAAATTAGTTGAAATCTAGAATCTTGACAAGGTACAGTGTACATGTAACCAAAGAATATTGTTTACCTTTTCAATTGTTGTTGGTTAATAGTGTCCATTTGCTCTTCTGCTCTTTTGGCATTGTCCATTGTAACCTGTATTTTTTTATCAATTTGTCATTTGCATAAATTTCTGCAGGCAAAATGAAAATATGTTGTTGTTCTAATGTTATATCAGAATATGTAGAATTGGTACTATGGAATAAAAGAATAAGACAATTTGTAGAAGAAGAAAATGAAATTGTATTGAAATGATGAAGCTATGTAATACATATGTCTTTTCTTCATGGACATTAGGGATTGTTTTATTTATTCATTTGATTGACAAGATTTTGAGGGTGTTGGTTTAGATGCTTTTGAACTAAAACAAATGGCATATTTAAGAATATTTAGTTTTTTGAAAGGATTAAAATTAGGGAAAATCAGTGAGGTTGTTGCTGTAATATGCTTTTTATTTGTAAATTTGGATTTTTTGTGTTAGTAAATTGGATGATACATAATTGAACAGTAGTTTGTATATAGATTGGATTTGTCAAAATATGTTTTTTGTTGATTTGGATGTTATTGAACAAAAATAGTTGAGATATTTAAGAACATTGAGTGTTCTGAGAGGGTTGAAATCTTAAAAAAGTAGCAAGATGGTCACTCCAATATGCTTCCGATTTGTAAACTTCAATTTTTTTTGTTAGTGCATTGGTCCATAGATGATCGATCAATGGTCTAGATAGAGCATGACACCTACTTAATAAGAAATGCATATTGTGGTTTTGCATATGATTCAGGAGCTATTTTTTTTTTGTAGTTTTCTGTACACATGTCAATGTTGAAATCTCCCACTAGGTACAAGGTTTTATTTCCATCAATACATGAGAATACTTGCTTGGTGATTGCTATAATATCTGCAAATGGAGCATTGGGCTTGGCATATAAGTTACATATGTTAATTTGATTGTTCATAGAGCTTATTGTTAATGTTATTGCTTCTGTATATGATGTTGAATGTTGCATTGTTTTAGAGACTAATATGTTTTTCTTGGTTATAGACATTAGTCCGTGTATATGGTATGTTGAGTAACAATTGAAATCTTTGAAAAGATTATTTGTATGGTAGTCTTGGATATATGTTTCTTGAAGGCATAAGATATCAGATGCCATGATATCAGTGTCATTAATCATGTCTTCAATATGTAGGTGTAGATTGCGAGTGTTTAATGTGCACAATAGTAGTTCTGAATTAGTCTTATGTTTGATATCTCCATTTTCAAATTGCCAGTGTGCTGTTGATTTTAGACGAGACATTTCAAGGACTATTTTTTCTTTTATTTTGAAATTTTGCTTGGTAAGAGGCTTTAACAAGAATAATGTCTGGATTGTTTTTGTCTGCGAAAGTGCTGTATATGTTAATCCATGTTGCCTTATGGCCGTAGGATCAAATGCCAAGCCTTGCATTGTGAGTCCTTGAGATCTATGTATTGTTCTAGCACAAGCAAGTTGAATTGGAAATTGTTTTCTAATAGTTATTTTCTTGTTGTTTGAGATTTTTTGTATTGGCCTTGTGGTGCGAAGTACAGGTGTCCATTGTTTATCAATGTCATTGTTATAACATTGTGTTAATTTAACACGTTGATGGTGGCCAATGTTTGGGTCATTGAATTCTATCCAAACAATGTCAAAAGCATTGGATATGGTATATGCTTTAAATGTTCCATCTGACCCATTGACTAGACCGTCTTGCGTATCATAATTACCAGCATAAATTTCTACAAGCATGTTTGGTTTCAAAAGTATTTGAGATGGTAAAGACATTGTGTGATTATACAGATGTATTTCATTGTAGTTTTCGTCATTTTCATCAATTGCATTCAGTACAATTAGCTCTCCTGGAACTATTGACAACATATTTTGATTATGTACATTAACATCTTTCCTTCTGTAAAATAGATAGGGGAATGTTGGGTCGATGGGTGGTGAGCGTAAACAAGTCTGATTCAAGTACTGTATATCATTATCTATTTGTGAACCTACACGTATTCTATTGAGTATTGCAATAAACTTCTCATCTGTTTGCCGCATAGTTGATTGTAGCTCATAGTATTTTATGTTGTGTTTCCAAAAGTTGTATGGCATTAATTTAGTCAGTGTTGGTGTATTATCAAATACAACTGAATCTAGTACAGGTTGTGCTTGATATAAATCACCACAAAAAATTGTATCAAGATTTCCAAAGTATGTGGTTGGCATTTGCATTATATCTCTTAATCGCTTGTCGATGCAACATAAAAATGTTGCACCTACCAATGAAATCTCATCTACTAATAGCACACGCAGCTGCTGATAATGCTTTGACATTGTATCTAAGATTTCAGTATTCAATGGAACGAATTCTGATTTGTTGAAAGGTATTCGAAATGCTGAGTGTAATGTTACTCCACCTATATTGTAAGCTGCTTTTCCTGTATAAGCAACTACTAGGCCTTTTGGTTTGTCCGGATCACTATCAATGGAGTTATTATATATGCGAAGGAGAGATTGAAATATTGCTTTTGCAGTAAAAGTTTTGCCAGTGCCTGCTCCACCTGTTAGAAACAAGTGTAGTGGAGTTTTAATATTTTTTAATTTCTTCAACACAATGTCCTTTACAATTGCTTGTTGTTCACTGTTTAACATTCATCTCAAATTGAAGTATTCAACATTGTCCATAATATGTGGATGTTTTCCAATTTCAAATGCATTAGAGAATTGAGTTTTTGATTTGTTATGCTTTAGTGTTTGAATATCGTCTTCTATGTTGTATGTTTCTTTCTGTGGATTTTGATTTGAAATGATCAATTCATTTGGTATGTGACTATTTTCAGAATAGATTTCATCTATAGCTTTGTCAATATCGCCCCATTTAGAGTTTATGTGGTAATTGTATTTGATACGATTAGTATTAATTGTGTTTTCATGATATGAATAAGCATGCTGCCATGAATGGAAACCATGCTTCAATGTTTTTTCATTTATTGTGAAGGGTACATAAAGCAATAAATGCTCTCTGTAATAATTTTCCAAGTCAACATGTTTGTTAAAATTGGTAAAACGTATAATATTTGGTTTAGCTTTGCGGTGCATTGGTTTCCCATCTTTTCTATATTCTGATACGAATTGTGCAAGGCAAATATGTGTGAGTGTTTCAGGTCATGCTAAATAGTAATCTATTAAAGATCTACAGGCCACATTTTCTGATTCATCTGGTTCACTGTTCAATTGTTTTGCAGACTTTAGAACAAAAGTTCGATCACTATCAGCTCTTGTATCAATGAATATACACTTTCTTGAACTATAGTTTAGTGGAAGTGATAGTACGATGTGAACAGCCTGTTGTGTAGACATTTGTTGCAGATTTAGCAATGCATTTCCAAGTCTACTTATCATTTTTATAGCATCGATATTATTTTGTTGATGGTCCCTACGAATTCTTTTAAATGCATTTGTCATTGTTTTATCCACTTTTGTCATGTATGAGCTGCAATACATTGCTGCAGCATATGCATTAAGCACAAATTGTGCATCTGTATTTGCTTTCCATAGATCTGGTATTTTTTTTGAAAAGCTGTTATTCCATATCTGCGAAGGGTTTCGTTTTAAGAAAATTGTAGGCCTATGGATTGTTGATTTTATAGCTGTGATGTAATCATGCTCATTCAAGTTGATGTCTTGTAGAAACATTTGAAAGGAGAATAATTGGTCATAATTAGATTGTTCTAATACGGAAAAGATTTTTGTTTCCATTGGAACAATAATTTCATTATTGTCTTTCAGCGGTTCGAGAACCATAGTTTTTTTCATTGGTGGAAATGGGAAATTGTATTTACAACAGTGCTGTTTTGATTTTCTGCATCGTTTTGTATGATGGTGCCTATGTAGGATAGCTATTTGAGGAGTCAAATCATCAGTGTTACAAGTGATGTATTTGTCAATAAATTGTTCAATATTTGCAAGTTCATCTTTTCCATAAATTGGAGCATCTTTAATCCATAAAAGAAAGTGGTCATGTTCATTGCCACGATTTTGGAATTCAGTTACAGAGAAATAATCCAAGAGCTCTCCGAAGAAAGAGCTATCTGTAAATATCAATTGTTTTAGTGCATTGATTCTATGTTTATAATAGCGTACACATGTTACAGGATCTTTTTTTATGAGATAGAAAATATTTTTCTCATTTTGTATGTCGTATTTTTGTTGTGAAGATGCACAATATGTATTATGCAGGGCTTCAAGTGCTTTTGAAAGGTGTTCCCAATGTTGTTCAGCACTAGTAAATGTAAGGAAAAATGTAGGCGGTCCAAGTTGCCGAATCATTGCAAAGACATTTTTTTTAATTGATGTAAATAATCTGGAGATATTCTTATTCTTTTAAAGTCAACATATCCAATGTCTGATTTGAGAATCTTCTCTAGGTTAGGTTTGCATTTGACATCTTTTGCTATTAGTTTTCTTCCTTTTAACTGACCTTTTCGTACTCTTATCCACATTGTAGATAAAACTTGATGTATCAATATCTTGACTGTTTTGAAAAATAGATTAGTTGTATGATATGCAAATTGTCTATTGGAATGAAGTAGTTCCCATTGTGCAATTTTTTGATAGGAAAAATTCTTGACAATGTCGTCATTACGTGGGTTTCCAAAGAATAGTGTGGGAAAGTTCATTTCTTCTGCATATTTGTCTTTAAAGATTCCAATAGGATAATGGTTTTCTGCTGGTGCAACTTCTATGATTTTGTCTTGCATTTCATGTATACATTTAGATTCTGTGTATCCATGGACCAAGGTCTCACAAGGATTTTGCTCATCTGTATCAGATTCTGAACCTGTTTCATTTGTGCAAGGGTCGTCTACTATGCCACTTTCATCGTCTATTTCAAGAGATTGTCTCCAGTGCTTATTTAATTGAAATTTCTCATTTTTGTATAGAGTTGTTTCGCTCAATTGGTTCAAAGCTTTCATTATAATAGTCGATCGCACCATCCCCTTCTGATATGCATTTTTATATTGTAGCCGTCTTTTTAGCGCAACTGCAATAGTGTATGTTTCATCGGCAGAGCATGGCAATGCATTTTGTACAATGTTCATGTTGACTGGGACATTAATGATAGACCCAGTCAATCCAATTTGGGGTCTTTTGTAACCTAATTCCCATATTTGTGCGAATGCAATTCTCAGTGAAACAAGGCGCTCTTCTAGTTGCGTAAGCATTTTTACGTATTGTAAAGCTATATTCATTTGAATATGGTGTGGTGTTGCATATTTTGGAAGCTTGCATTGTTTCAATGTTTCATGGCATATGCGACAAATACAATTCATCAATACATTGTTATTTTGATTTGTCAGTTTATAATATGTTTGCTTTTCTTTCTCTCTAAAAGCCATAATGTTTTTCTTAAAATGCAATGTCTGACAAATTGCACAAGTATGTATCGGTGTATCTTGAATTTTTTTTGAAATAATTCTATTGGTGATGCTGACTGTCTAGTTTTCTTGGTTGTATTTTCCATTTGATTATTAGCACGTATTTGTTGTTTGATCTTGCGAAGTGATGTAGTGTTGCTATTTGTAATTTTTTGTTTTCTAATAAAATCACCATCATGATGTTGTTGATTACTGCTTTGAAATTGTTTTAGTTGTCTAGATGTGATACATGGGCTAGCATTGTTTGCTTGTACTAGATAAGGCACAAGCGGCTCAAAATGTCCTTGGATGGGATTTGTATCATGAAATAAGATAGAATACGATTGTCCTTGGGATAACGGATTGAAGTGCAAGTATTTTTTTCCTGAAGTAGTTGACCAAAGGCATATTTGTATGTCTAGCCACTTTGACAACCAACGGATGCAAAACAAGTCACCCCATAGGCCAACTTCATTATTATTTGTAGAATGCATTGCAGAAATACGCATTCTACGCAAGTACTCTTCAACATTTTGTACACCGTGCAATTCATGCAATGTACGACTATCCAGTTCATAATTATATGAGGTGATTGCTTCTGGATCACTTTGTGTGAGGCAACTCAAGAAGTGGTCTATAGCTCCATTCCGTAATTGACTTGATGTGTATTGAGAATGAAGAAGTAACTCCAATGAGTCAAATAAGCAATCCCCTACATTGTATTTAAATACTTGAATTCTACACAATCCTTCATTTCTCAATGCATAGTCAATGTTTAGAATTTCAGTCTGAATTGCTAATTTGTATTTCTCTACATCTATGATCTGTTTTTGTTTATCAACTACTGGCACTCTTGTTCTCTTCATTTTTTTTGCAAACAAGGACAATTTTGTTGATCCCAGAATATCAAAAAAATGGTGTACCTGTAATATATTCATAACCATTGGTTAGATAGTTTTGATGATTGATAATTACAAAAGGCATATTACAAATGGAAATTAGAAGCAGGCTGTTTCCTAAAAGCAATGTCGATATGCAATTTTGAAATGCATTTAGTATTTGGTTTCCTTATTTCAAATCACAAATAAATTCAATGCTAAAATTCTAAGTAGTCGAGGCATTGTTTAAATGTAATGAAAATAATTGTTATTTTTGGATTGTACAAGAAAATAAGGCATTATAATGAAGAAGAGAATTTTGAATGATTTAAAACTAGTGGCAATGGCAATGTCAGATCCATTCACTTGCATTATTTTCTTCAGAAAATAAAGAAATAGAAATCACCATTTGATAGATAGTTCTGATCATTAATAGCCACAAAAGGTTTATTAAAATTCAAAATAAGAAGCAAGTTTTGATTTGAAAACAGTGTAGACCTGTGACTTTGAAATTCATTTTGTACTCGGTTTTGATATTTCAAATCAGAGGTTTACATTTAAAAATAAATAAATACAGTGTTAAAATACTAAATAGCCAAGTCATTGTTTAAATATTGCAAAAATAATTGTTACGTAGTTGTGTAAATAGTGTAGGAACAATCCTTGGACAACTCTAATGACATCACATATTCTCTGAGCCATAGGCTTCAAATAATTAGCAATTTGCATATATGAATAATATATTGAACGTATAAATTAAACAATGGAAGAAACAAACAAACAAGAGATATGAAGGAGCAAATGAACTTGAATAGATGACAATAACATTTTCTAGAGTTGACTATGACTTGGAAATAAAGGTTTTAGTACCTTTTGATAAGCTTGTGCTCGGATTGTAGATGCAGGTGAAGGATTAGAATGATCTGCAAAAGTCTAAAGGATTGTAAACTAGTTGCAATTGCAATACTATATTGATGGGATTGTGTTAATTTCTTTACAAAGTGAAAAGGTATTGTGCATTGTTAAACAGTATATGCCTTCAAGTGGTTTTGTCACTTATATAATCATTAATAGAATTTTGCTACTTACAACTTGCAAACTGTGTTATCTATTTATATTTTGATATTGAATTTAACTATAACACGTAAAAATAACAAATACAGTAGACATGGATAGACTGTAACAAGATCCAAAGCTAGGACACCAAACATGTAACATCAAGATTTCTTCAATGCTGGCCTATACACAAAAAAAGATATTATAACTAGTTGTTGAATCTTGCAAATCATATAACTATTACGGGAATATAATTCCAATATTAGTTTTCTTGTTATCAAGTCTTATAGAAATCTACACAAAAAAATATTGAAAACTATTAGAAGCACTTTTTACAATTTACTATTGTTATATGTCTTTGCATTCATACTCAATAATAGCTAACTAGCACCAAAGAAGTACAGTAAGACCAATACATAAAATATAAGTGACATGCAAAAGTGTACAGTGTTTTTCACAAATTGCAAATAACTGCCCACATCACTGTTATTACAACTTACATAGTTTTCTAGAACATCGAAGAGATGGCTGCATCTATTTATGATGATTTCATGTTGGAATCATTTGTTATTCTAAAAAAAAAACCACTTTAAAATTCCACTGCTTCATTTCCTGCCCATCGGCATGATCATCGCCATCGGCGTGTCAAAAAAAACGTGTTGGTCAATATTTACTTCATCATCATGATATTTCGCCTCTGCATATTGTGGAAAAGAACAACATCATCATCATCATATTGTTGAAGAAGAAAAGGAGGATATGGAATATGATCATGTTGCCGAGGAAAGGAAAATGATGGCAACGTCATCATGCTATTCGGGCTTCATTGAAATGCTAAGGATGACGTCATCGTCATTTTCGTTAAGATCAGGGGATAAATGTAATATCGGGTCACCTAAGGAGCATGATCAGGATGATGAATGTAATATGACCCCTTTGCGGCCAAGGCAACCCTCTCGAAAGATCAGGATGATGATGAGCATCGGGATATTTGCTTCTTCGTCGAACCTAGAATAAGACGTCATCATCATATTTCGCGAACCAGATCGCGCCTGTTGAAGGAAAAATGTGATGATGATGATGATCAGGATATTTGCTTCTCCGTTTATTAGATCGGGGTGACGTCATCATGATATTCGGAGCCTTTGTTAAACTTAGAACATGACACCATCATGATATTTCGCCAACCGGATCATGTTTGGGAAATATCCTACCGAAGGGAAAATGTGACGATGATGATCATCAGGATATTTTCAAAAGGTTGTATTTCATCGGCAGGAGGACTTTACGAAATATCGGGTGAACAAACAAGATCATGATGATCTTGACAACATGACAAGATAAAACAATATGATGATGACCCTCCTCATCGAATTATCATGATGACGTCATCATGATATTTTGTCTTCGAAGCACAAGGATGAGTTGAGGTCATCATGATATTGCGCTAGGGTGATATTGTAAAAAAATGATCATGCTATTTAAGGAATGAAATATCGCCTTCTTCTGAATAGATAGGGTGATCATCATGATATTGCAAAAAAGGCGATTAGGAGGATATGAAGACGATGATCCCCTTTATCGATTTATGATGATGACGTCTCCATCACTCAGTGAATTTCAGCGAATGACCCTCGTGAAAGATCAGGATGATGATCATAATTATGCAAAAGGAGATCAGGAGGATATGAAGTTATCATCATATTTCGAACTTCAGCAAATATCATGATGATGACCTTGCGATAGGATTATAACATGCGCATGCAAATATGCCGAAGGTGGATTTTCTAAGGGTGATCACCATGATATGATAAGATTAGGTAATGTTGAAATATCATGATGATGCTCGCTATACAAAGACTGCTCGACGGGGAAACTTACCCTGACCTAAAGTTGATATCATCATGATATTTGAACCTCAGGATATTATCGGGGGGGGGGGGGGGGTTCAAATACGATGATGATGATCATCTTCATGTAACCAAAACCGAGTTTATAACATATGACCCTCCTAAAAGAAATCATGATGCTGACAATGCGCCTAAGGCCATTTGACGGGTAAAGGGCACTACCACCTAAGATTGACGTCCGGATATTGGGACTGCATGATTTTTATCGGGTGATAGACGAAAATCATGATGATCTTGACAACATGACTCAGGATATAAAAATATGATGATCCTCCTGCGAATATCAGGTTTGACCAAAACTTTGACCGTGCATAACTTTCACATATGGAAGAATTTTCGAGTGAAGTAAAAGGCAAACCTGCATGGAATTTCAAGCTCTTTCTAAATATGAGGTCATAGAAACAAAATTGCCCACATAAATTTAAATGTGAATCTCTAAATAATCTTTTGAATTCCCTTTTAGAAAAGCAGTTTATATATCGGAAAACCCTAGCTCAAAATGATTGTTCTGGAAAAAGAAAACTTTAGCTTGGATTCAAGAGATATCTGCTACTTTATTATTCATGAAAAACCGCACCTCAAATTTGGAATTCCTGCATACTCCTCCATCTCGCAGTCAAACCGTAGGAATAAACCAAGGGTTTCCCATAAAACTATCCACCCACGAGATGAAATTTAAAGACCAGATCGTATAAATGCGGATCTGAAATTGTCTTTTAAATTTTAAAATAAACTAAAAAGTCAGTGCATAGGAAAACAATAATGCTAGGGTTCCTTTACCCTTGAAACTAAAATTAAACTGGCCTAAAATCTAAATCATGACAAAAGCAAATGCAATCGCCACCTGTAAACACAATCGCCACCTGTCTCAGAGGTGCACAGCTGTAGCCCTAACAATTTTATCAACACATGCATCTTTTAAGGTTCTCAAATGTGGAACGGAGGTTAGTAGCTTTCAGACGATCTTCAAATGCAACCACATAGAAACAGCTTCAGAGAGGTGATTTGGAATTGGCATCGTTGAGATCAAACAGTTCTAAGAAAATGGATTTTTAGACTTCCTCATTGAGATGAGACAGGTTTAAAGAGGAAGCAGCTGCGCTCAAAGTACAGAAAGTTTATAAAAGCTACCATCTTCATCAGGATATTTTCAAAAGGTTGTATTTCATCGGCAGGAGGACTTTACGAAATATTGGGTGAACAAACAAGATCATGATGATCTTGACAACATGACAGGATAAAACAATATGATGATGACCCTCCTCATCGAATTATCATGATGACGTCATCATGATATTTTGTCTTCAAAGCACAAGGATGAGTTGAGGTCATCATGATATTGCGCTAGGGTGATATTGTAAAAAAATGATCATGCTGTTTAAGGAATGAAATATCGCCTTCTTCTGAATAGATAGGGTGATCATCATGATATTGCAAAAAAGGCGATTAGGAGGATATGAAGACGATGATCCCCTTTATCGATTTATGATGATGACGTCTCCATCACTCAGTGAATTTCAGCGAATGACCCTCGTGAAAGATCAGGATGATGATCATAATTATGCAAAAGGAGATCAGGAGGATATGAAGTTATCATCATATTTCGAACTTCAGCAAATATCATGATGATGACCTTGCGATAGGATTATAACATGCGCATGCAAATATGCCGAAGGTGGATTTTCTAAGGGTGATCACCATGATATGATAAGATTAGGTAATATTGAAATATCATGATGATGCTCGCTATACAAAGACCGCTCGACGGGGAAACTTACCCTGACCTAAAGTTGATATCATCATGATATTTGAACCTCAGGATATTATCGGGGGGGGGGGGGGGGGGGGGGGTTCAAATACAATGATGATGATCATCTTCATGTAACCAAAACTGAGTTTATAACATATGACCCTCCTAAAAGAAATCATGATGCTGACAATGCGCCTAAGGCCATTTGACGGGTAAAGGGCACTACCACCTAAGATTGACATCCGGATATTGGGACTGCATGATTTTTATCGGGTGATAGACCAAGATCATGATGATCTTGACAACATGACTCAGGATATAAAAATATGATGATCCTCCTGCGAATATCAGGTTTGACCAAAACTTTGACCGTGCATAACTTTCACATATGGAAGAATTTTCAAGTGAAGTAAAAGGCAAACCTGCATGGAATTTCAAGCTCTTTCTAAATATGAGGTCATAGAAACAAAATTGCCCACATAAATTTAAATGTGAATCTCTAAATAATCTTTTGAATTCCCTTTTAGAAAAGCAGTTTATATATCGGAAAACCCTAGCTCAAAATGATTGTTCTGGAAAAAGAAAACTTTAGCTTGGATTCAAGAGATATCCGCTACTTTATTATTCATGAAAAACCGCACCTCAAATTTGGAATTCCTGCATACTCCTCCATCTCGCAGTCAAACTGTAGGAATAAACCAAGGGTTTCCCATAAAACTATCCACCCACGAGATGAAATTTAAAGACCAGATCGTATAAATGCGGATCTGAAATTGTCTTTTAAATTTTAAAATAAACTAAAAAGTCAGTGCATAGGAAAACAATAATGCTAGGGTTCCTTTACCCTTGAAACTAAAATTAAACTGGCCTAAAATCTAAATCGTGACAAAAGCAAATGCAATCGCCACTTGTAAACACAATCGCCACCTGTCTCAGAGGTGCACAGCTGTAGCCCTAACAATTTTATCAACACATGCATCTTTTAAGGTTCTCAAATGTGGAACGGAGGTTAGTAGCTTTCAGACGATCTTCAAATGCAACCACATAGAAACAGCTTCAGAGAGGTGATTTGGAATTGGCATCGTTGAGATCAAACAGTTCTAAGAAAATGGATTTTTAGACTTCCTCATTGAGATGAGACAGGTTTAAAGAGGAAGCAGCTGCGCTCAAAGTACAGAAAGTTTATAAAAGCTACCATAGAAGATGGAATCTTGCAGATTGTGCTCTGTACATTCATGTCTACATTGACGAACTCTGGTTCTATACTGTGCCATGCCCAATTTTTTTTCAGTTTTGAAAGTCGAGATCCAACTAATTGGTTGCATGGGCTCGCCGTCTTCACCTCCTTTCTAATGATTTTGCTAATGCCAGTTGTTAAGATTCGTTTTTATTTCATCTGTGTCTTGCAAACAAAAATTGGCAATTTTTTGTTCTGATTAGCAGAACTGTCTTTGTTATTAACCTACATTGACCTCTCCCTTCTTTCCCCAATTTTACCTCAGTGTTTTCTTGCTTATAATTTAATTTTGTAGCAACGCCCCTCATTTGGAATATATTTGGCTATTGTTGTTTAGATATTCAGATGGAAACAGTCTATTTTATTTTAACTCTTCATGTCCAGCATTAACCTCTTCTACAGAATTTCACAAAATAGTATTCCAATGTGTGGAGAAGGGTACCAACTAATGTTCTTCTGTCATGAATTCTCTTTCACATATAAATTTGCATTTTCCTTCACAAGATTGGAGCACTTTTTTTGTGGGTATTTTCCTTGTCTGACCATAATCTGTGCCATTGAACATTACAGGGACAGGATAACATATCCTTATTCTTTCTTTCAAAACAGAATATTTGGTAGAGGACCAAACAAGAGGGCGAGCCTCTGTTCCAAATTGGGATTACTAGCAAATTACCTAAATTCGTTAATACTCTCTGCTTCAAGGTATGAAATTCACACCCTTGCTATGTATAAGTAAGGTCTATAGCACCGTCGCCATAAAATTCCAGCATATTATATGATGGGTACTGAGCGAACTCCGAGCCTCAATCATTCAAACGTAAATTAAACAGTGAACACATGCATGAAATCACTTAAAAGGAACTGTAAGTTGTACCAAAGAAATTACAGAGTAGAAAGTTGCAACAGAATATAAGTAGATGCTTTACAGCTTGAATATATACAATGTATCTGGAAATGAAACAAGTAATACTGCATATAGCATGAGCACTTGTATAGTTAGTTCTTCCTGCAACCTTCTTTGTTATTTAGTGACACAGTTGCATAGCTACTTTTATGCTCCCAAATCATGAATTTGTCAATATATTGAAACTTGGCAATTCATACCTCAATGTCTGGGAATTCTATAATTGATATCCGAGTTTCTAAAATAGAAAACTTAAGTTCTAGAAAGAGATATCTAAACTCTAACAGAAATTTGAGAAAACTGTAAAATTTCTATAACTGAGAGTGCTCTACAATCTAAAACTCATATAATATCTGAAATCTTGAAATTTCTGTGAACAGCAGCACTGGTTTTCTACACGGATTACGAAATAGAAGTCCATATAGAGGCTTACCACAGATGCAGCTTCACAGGCCTCCGGATGCCCACCTTCACTACTCTCTGAGTACAAACAAATTGAGAAACAACAATCCAAAGCGCATACAAATTGAAAACCTCCGATCAAGACATGACCTGTCATCTTGTAAGGATGATTAAAAATCATTAATTAACATTGCAAATGAAATAAAAATCATTAATCAACATTGCAAACGAAATAAATTCAACAAGCTCA
Organism: Cunninghamia lanceolata; assembly: GCA_027924645.1. Taxonomy (NCBI): domain Eukaryota; kingdom Viridiplantae; phylum Streptophyta; class Pinopsida; order Cupressales; family Cupressaceae; genus Cunninghamia; species Cunninghamia lanceolata. The sequence continues at coordinate 6,897,439 of BSBN01000582.1, forward strand.
GCGGCGCCGTCACTTTGCACGACCTGTACTTAACTGTATTTTTGTTTATTGGCATCGTTCGAAAATTCAATAATTTTTTAAATCATTATTTCATTTTTTACCCTTACTGTTCACACCATAGACCAATCAGAGAATAGATAAATGGTATTTTTTAAATGATTAAATTAAAAAAAAATAATGAACTATAGCATTGTGGTTGCAAATTTTTAGTTCTTTCACATGATTGGACGAATAATTTGAGAAATTGCATCTAGCCGATGCAGTAGTATACCTGCCGAAGGCAGGAACTAATAAACATAAAGACTATACTCATATACACGTAAACTCTTTGGGCAGACAAGCGGATATTTTGTGTGACATGTATGATAAGACCTATACATTTAATTTTTTAAAACCTATTGAATGCTTCGTAGGAAACTCCTATCAGCCACTGTATGCTTTATTTGCCGACGAAAAAAAATGACTGAACTCAATCCGACGACATCGCTTTGCATAATTTTATTTGCCGATGGGAAAAAATGGCCAGCGTCAAACAATTTCCCGGCATCAGACAATTTCCTGAGACAAAAATATCCCACATATAAGCCTATCAGCTAATTAGATAGAAAAGTATTATGTAGATGTTGGCTTGCAAGGATTGACACAGAGATTGCACCATATCGTCCACATCATATTCTGGAATATTTGATGCCAACTGGAGAGGGGCCATTAGTGACCAGATTCAAGTCAAGAAACCTCCTAACCTGACCTACTAAACTGGTTTTAAATTACCTCCTATAGACATCTCTAGAAGCTTCTGCTGACAGACCAAGAACACCGGCCAGGTTTTGGGAGAAATCGGTGGGCAATGGCGAGCAGGAAGCCATCGCCTTCGGCACCCTTCAAGCGTCCAAATGATTTCGAGTTTTCTAATTAATATGCCACATGCATCAAAATCTCTATCTACATATACTTTTTAAGTCATGGTAGTTTGATTGTGTAGAAAATTTCCACTTCTTTCTTCCCTTCTACACTGGAAACATATAAGATTTTGTTTCAAGAAAGACCAATATCCATAGTTGTAATAAATTACTTTTGAGGTCATGGTAGTTTGATTGTGTTTCAATTTCATTTTAACACATTTATATAAATTAAATTAATAAATCCATCTCAAATATCTCATTATGAGCTCCTTGTATACCTAAAGTGTGAAGTTGATTGGTTTGTATTGTAGAGGTAGCTTTTTCTCTTTATAGAAGATTCTAGCCATAGCCATGTCAGTTATACATCATCAACCAATCCTAGCATGACTCTCCATGAGTAGGCATTTTCAAGAAACACAAAATCTCAGGTTCTAGAGAATGGATAGGAAAAGATATACAACATCTCATTTTTTAGGCCGCACTTTTTTTTGATTTCAAAGAGGAGATATTATAAGCTAAAAAAAGATTGAAAGATAATCCAATGCATATGCAACCAAAGGTTTCTCCTGCTCTTTGGTAGGGGAGGTGTCAAGACTGAGGTCTAAGGACTGAGTAAAGATGGTACCGAGGAGTCAAGGGGTGAATCTCAAAAGGAATATTTTGGATGTGGCACATACATGGTAGTTTCTCTCATAGAGCTTTGGTGTCCACAAAAGTTCATCGCAATGTGTCAAGAAAAATTTCATTCCCTATTTTCATATTGACAAAGCATTCAGATACACAAATACCTCCAAATTTACAACCCAACAATAGTAAAAAGCTCATAAATCTGTTATTTCCTCAATCCAATTATGCCCACAAATCTGTTGGCCACCAAATAAAGAACTACACCTCCACCCCCTCTTCTCAAATCTAACCATCTCAGAGATTTTTTATTTATTTTTCTTTAAAGAAAGGAAAGAAGTATTTTTTGTGGCAAATGGCTCCTTTAACAGATTCTCTGGTAGTAAGGAGAGTCACAGGTGACATTATGGACTTGTTTGTGCCCTCTATAGATTTGGCTATTTATTATGGAACAAGGTAGGTCACCAATGGTTGCAAGATCAAACCCTCTGTTACTATTAACCACTCCAATGTTCAAATTGATGGAAGATACTATGATGATAGTCTCTACACTCTAGTACAACATTATATTGTTTTGTTTATGCTTTGACTAAATTACTTTATGGGATTTGTGTTGATGTATTTTTTGAAACAAAATTCTTCATACTTGATTGATTCAAAATTTTCCTGTGATCATGCAAAAAGTGTGGATAAGATGCTTAGTGGTTTTGTGTGGATGCATGCATTAATCAGGTGATGACTGACCCAGATGCTCCTAGCCCAAGTGAGTTCAATTTGCTAGAGTGAATCCATTGGTATGCATCATCAACCCATTCTTCATCATATAAGATGGCTTCTAACATTAGTTGGGTCTGCCACAGAACTCAAAGAGCATGACTATCACCTATTTCATATATTAGTCAAGGGCTAATACTTTGTCGATGCCACCTACTGTGTTATATTTTAGTGGTTAGGATTTTTTTTTCGTACATTCACAAAAACCACAATCGGTGAGAGGATCAGTTAGGAATTATTTTTTTTTCTTATGTTGTCATAAATTATCATTTGAATTAGAATCATGATAAATAGACATTTTAGTCTCTATTACTTCAGACTATTAGTTTCAATTATGAAATTCTATGTAAAATTCCAAATGCAATACTAACCACAAATGTAGAAACAATAATCAATCTTAATTCATTTCAAACTGGTGTAGTCACGGTCGGAGGGTTCACAGAATGAACTATTTAGACCATGCAACAAGAGTAACACAATGGAAACAACTCAAAGAAATAAAGAAAATATAGATTCAGTCATTTAGTATATTATAGAATTTAAATAGAGATCAGCAGCAACATGCAGGCTTGCAATTAGGGCTCACAGGCCTGATTACATACATGCACAAGATAAAGCTTTGAAGCTCCTTCGCACAAAATCTAAACTATCCGATCTTTCTTATATGAATAGATGCTTTCTTAAGGATCTACTACATCAATATATATCATTTCTGGACCAAAATATTCCTCTGCGTCAGCCAAGGAAGGTCCCAAACTCCAATGAAGAGTTGTAAGATGTTCACAGATACGTCAGACCTAAATGTATAAAACACTTCCTCAAATGAATGGAACAACATGCAAACCCTTGGGGAAGGTCAGCCACGAACCATAGAACATTGAATGATGTGTTAATGAGATCCACAAGTCAAGGAATGATCCGCAAGCCTTCTCCTTCAGCTAGTTATTAGGAAATGTTAGAATGCTCTACTCTGAGAAAATAGTCAACTTTTGATAGCGATATCTTTCTGGTAACTGATCTAAATTCTATGAATTCTTGATATGTTGTAGATGAATGAATGTAGATGCTAAGTCTAGATCCGTAAGATGTGAAATTCCAAAACCAGACAACAAGTTGAGAACTACTACTGACTAAACTGCCTGAACTAAACTGAGAAAAAAATGAAAGAACTGAAATGCAAACAAACTAAAATGCAAATATTTTTGGTTAACGCAAGATTTCTCTTGAACCAAGGATGCTCCTGCATCAGATATTTGGGGTTATTGAAAAAGTGAGTCCCTCACTTTGCTGGGGCTAGGGGAGAACCAAGATGGTCCACCACAGCCTAAGAAATCCAAGATGAATCTTCTTCCAGTTTGCCTTTCCACTTCACAAGGCATTCTTTGTATTGTTTTCTTCTAGTGTTGCATCCAATTCTGTTGTCCAAAATGTCTTCAATTTGTTTCGGTGCTTGTTGTGGCAACTCCTTCTTCAAGTCTTTATCTATGCTGTCACTAAACTTTGCTTCATGATACTAATAAATATCTGTAATGTTGAAAATATGTGAAATACCCAATGTCTCCAGTAATTCCACTTCATATCCATTTCCTGAATCAAATTTCCTGAGTATCCTACAAGGTCCAAACTTCTTCATCTTCAACTTGTTATATGTGCCAACTAGAAATCTTTCTTTTCTTAAGTACACCATTACTTCATTTCCAACTTCAAATTCTCTATGTCTTCTCTTCTTATCTGCTTTCTCTTTGTACTTACTATTCATGTCCTCCAAATGCTTCTTCACCTAATTATGCATTGTCTTCATATGATTTGCAAATTCTTCTACTTCTACACTCCTCTTTTCTTTTGTACTCATATCTCTTAATTCTGCAACTCCTCTAGGATTCACTCTGGTAATAATCTCAAAAGGTGTTCTTCTGGTACTCCTATTCACCGAATTATTGTATGCAAACTCTGCTTGTGAAAGAATCAAGTCCCAACTTCTGGCTTTGTCTCCAACCAAACATCACAACAAGCTTCCCAAACTTCTATTCACTACCTCTGTCTGTCCATTTGTCTGTGGATGAAAAGTAGAACTAAACTTCAAATCTATCTTCATCTTCTTCCAAAGTGTCTTCCAAAAGTAACCAACAAACTTTGTGTCTCTGTCTGAAACCATACTCTTAGGTAATCCATGCAATTTCACAATCTCCTTGAAAAATAGGTCATCTACATGCACTACATCAGTTGTTTTCTTACACGGTATGAAAAGAGCCATTTTTTAAAATCTATCAACCACTACAAATATTGAATCATATCCTCTCAGTGTCTTAGGTAATCCCATTACAAAATCTATGCTTATGTCTTCCCAAGGTCTCTCTGGTACTGTCAAAGGTTTATACAATCCAATGTTCTGACTACTCCCTTTTGCAACTTGACAAACTCTACAACTCTACACAAATCTCCAAACTATTGCAAGGTGTGGCCCTTGGTCTCCTTGTTCAGTGTAGCACTATGGTGGTTTGTGACAAGGGCTTAACCACCTCCCATGCTTGTTAAGTCAAGTGTTTGTATTGGGCATTAATAGGTCGATCTTTTGGTGCAACGACAACTAACAATTGGTATCAGAGCCGAGGTCACAGGTTCAAACCCCATGCTTACGCTGGGGGGTTGTTACAAGGTGTGGCCTTTGGTCTCCTTGTTTAGCGCAGCACTGTGGTGGTTTGTGACAAGGGTTTAACCACCTCCCGTGCTTGTTAAGTCAAGTGGTTGTATCGAGCATTAATAGGTTGATCTTTTGGTGCAACGAAAGCTAGCACAAACATCCTTATGTATCTAAGGCCAAAAGTAATTTTTGCTTACCAAAGCTATTGTCTTATCAATGCGAAAACGTCCTGCCATTCCACCATTATGCTTCTCCTTGATCAAATTATCCCTCATTGAACTTCTAGGTATGCATAACTGACTTCCTTTGAACAACATATCTTCTTGAATGAAATAGTCCAACCACTTACTTCTATCTGTCACAATAGGTTCCTTACATGCTTTCCAAGGTTCTGCAAAATCAAGGCCTCCCTCATACATGTATATTCTTCAATTCATCAAAACCCAACACTTTAACTTTCATCTTTGTCAACAAGTTTCTTCTTCTACTCAAGGCATCAGCAACTTTATATGATTTACCACTCCTATGCTTCAACACAACAGTATAACTCTACATGAACTCTACCTACCTCATATGTCTCTGATTCAACTTTACCTGGATATTCAAATACTACAAAGCTTGATGATTTGTATACAACACAAACTCCTTATGCAACAAGTAATGTCTCCACTTCTTCAAGGCTTGAATTATGGCATCGAACTCTTGATCATAAATTGAATATCTTCTCCTTGCATCATTCAACTTTTCACTGAAATATGCTACAGGTCTACCTTCTTGACTTAACACTGCTCCAATTGCATTTCCACTAGAATTGCAGTCAACTTGAAATACCTTATTGAAATCCGATAATGCCAAAACAAGTTGCTCTATTACTTTCTACTTCAACAACTCAAAACTTTTATCTACTCCTGATGTCCACTTGAAATCTTTTATGTCACCTCTCATTGTCTATGTCATAGGGTTACAAACTGAACTAAAATTTCTGATGAACTTTTGGTAGAAACTAGCCAAACCATGAAATGATCTAACCTCTCCAATGCTCTCTGGTGTAGGCCATTCAATAATTGCTTCCACTTTCTCAGGGTCCATCTTCAATCCTTCCACAGAAATTAAAAATCCCAAATATACCAATTCTTCCTTCATGAAACTACACTTATTGATGTTTATCAGCAATTTCTCCTCTATCAACCTCTCCAAAACTTGTCTAATATGCAAGAAATGTTCCTCTTTTGTCCTACTAAAAATTAGAATATCATCCAAGTACACAATTGAAAACTTACCCAAGAATTTCTTCAAGACCACATTCATCAACCTCATGAAAGTACTCGGTGCATTTGTCAATTCAAAAGGCATCACTAACCACTCATACAATCCTTCATTTGTCTTAAAAGTAGTCTTGCATTCATCTCCTTCTCTTATTCTGATTTGATGGTCTCCACTTTTCAAGTCTATTTTTGTGAAATATCTTGCTCCACTCAAACAATCCATGATATCATCCATCCTAGGTAAAGGAAATCTATACTTAACTCTGATCTTATTTATTGCTCTGGAATCAGTACACATTCTCCATCCTTCTTCGATGCAAGCACTGCAAGTACTGCACAAGGACTCAAGCTTTCTCTGATCAAACATTTCCTCAACAACTCTTGTATTTGTTTATTCAGTTCTTTATTCTCTACTGGTGTCATTCTATGTGCTTCTTTGTTAGGCAAACTTGCTCCTGGCATAAGATTCATGTGATGACTAATACTCCTTATAGGTGGTAATCCTTTAGGTACATTAAATCTGATATGATGTCTTCATACTCTGTCAACAACTCTCTTATCTCTTCCGGTTTAGTCTCTCTCTTAATTATTTTAGGGTTCTTAGGAATCAAGGCATAACACATACTTTCCTATTTCAAACCATCCAAAAATTGCCTTCCATCTACCAAACAGATTCTAGCATTCCCACATACCACATTTTTAGGATCATCTTCTAAAGGAATCAAAGTAATTCTTTTCCCATTTGCTGTCATAGTATACGTATTATTTCTTCCATCATGCATAGATTTTCTATCATACTACCAAAGTCTACCCAACAAGATATGACAAACATCCATAGGCATAATATCACACAAGACTTCATCATGACAAGATCCAATATGAAATTTCACCAAACATTGTTCACTCACCAGTACCTTGTGATCATCCTGAATTCATGTTATCTGATAGGGCTTAGGGTGTTTCAATCTTTCCAACTTCAGCTTAGTCACCATCTCCTCTGAAACTAGGTTATCTGAACTACCACTATCAATTATAACTTTACAACACTTACCTCCTGATTTGCATTTAGTTCATAACAGACTTTTCCTCTATGACAATTCCTCATTTGTCTCTACTTGAAATAGTGCTCTCCTCATCACCAATGATTCTCCTTTCTCTAGATTGCCAACTAAATAAGGTGATCCAACAAGTTCTTCTTAAACATAGGTTGTTCTCCCACTATTCTCTATCTTCTTGCTTGTACTACCCTGATTATATTCAAATGCTCTATGTCCTTCACCTCCACACTTGAAACATGTACCTCTGAATGTCTTCTTATCAAATCATCTTCCTTCTCTTATGTATCCTTCATTCCAGTATGCACTAGGGTTTCCTCTTTGGTAAAAATTTCTGTCATCTCTCCAGTAAGCATTGTTATCTCTGTCATCCTTTCTAACTAGGCTGTCAAACTTGTTCTACTCCACAAATGATCTTTCATATCCAAAAAATGATCTTCCCCTCTGAAATTTACCTTTTCTACTTCTCTATCTCTAATGATGCTTCTTATTCAGTTTTTCTTCAACTTTCAAAGCAAATTGATATGCTTCTTCCAAAGATGTCATCCTTACCAAACTTATTTCTTCTTGAATGTTTAATCTTAGTCCATTGATATATCTAGCCACTTTCTCCTTTCTTTCTTCACTATGTCATGTTCTTATGATCATCTTATGAAATTCTTTAGTGTATTCCTTCACAGATTTCTCCTTTTGTCTCAGGTTTTGCAATCTTTTCAACAATTCCAACTCATAGTTAGTAGGTATGAACTAATTTTTCAACTTTGTCACCATCCAGTCCCACTTTGTAATCTTTTCTTTTCCTCTTCTGTTTCTTTCCAATTGAACTTTTTTCCACCATATAGTAGCATGTCCTTTCAACTTTGTCTTTACAAATTTCACCTTCTCCGGATCTTCAATCTCCTCATATTCAAAGTATTCTTTCATGTCATTTATGTAGTAAATCAACTCTTCAGGGTTCAAATTACCAGTATAGTTTAGAACATCAACTCTAGGTCTCTTTCCAATCTTTGAAATAGCTCACAACATCTTTATATGATTTGATTCTTCTTTATCACCTCCTAGGGTTTCTCCAGTGTGTTCAACATATTGAACTTCTTCCTCATCATCACTTTCAACATTAGTTCTTGGTGTCAATCCTCTTCGCCTATTTTCTTCAAGAACATCCAAACGAACTCACATTTTTCTCATCAAGTCCATCATCTCATCCATTCTATTACCCATTGTACCAATAGGGGAGCTCTTCGCGGTGGCATCTTCCTAGGATCAAGTGCAAATTGCCTCAGGTTCAACGATCAGGCTATAAGTGACAACTACCTCTCAATCAGCGATCAGTTGTGCACAAGTAACCTACCTTGGATCAGCGATCTTCTTACAACAAGATCTTACGAAATACCCTTCACTAATTCACTCCAAAGAATTGAACTTTCGCTCTTATACCACTTGGTGCAATCACGATAGGAGGGTTCATAGAATGAACTATCCGGACCATGTAGCAAGAATAACACAATGGAAACAACTCAAAGAAATAAAGAAAATGTAGATTCAGTCATTCAGTATATCATATAATTTAAATAGAGATTAGTCAGCAACATGTGGGCTTACAATTAGGGCTCACAGGCTTGATTATATACATGCGCAAGATAAAGCTTTGAATCTCCTTCGCACAAAATCTAAACTATTAGATCTTTCTTATGTGAATATCTCCTTTCCTAAGGATCTATTACATCAATATATATCATTTCTAGACCAAAATATTCCTCTACATCAGCCAAGGAAGGTTCCAAACTCCAATGAAGAGTTGTAATGTGTTCGTAGATAGGTCAGACCTAAATGTATAGAACACTTTGTCAAATGAATGGAACAACATGTGGACCCTTGGGGAAGGTTAGACACAAACCACATAAAATTGAATGATGTGTCAATGAGATCCACAAGTCAAGGAATGATCTGCAAGCCTTCTCCTTTAGCTAGTTATCAGGAACTGTTAGAATGCTCTGCTATGAGAAAATAGTCAACTTCTGATAGCAACATCTTTCTAATAACTAGTCCAAATGCTCTGAATTATTGATATGTTGTAGATGAATGAATGTACATGCTAAGTCCAGATCTCCAAGATGTGAAATGCTAAAACCAGACCACAAGCTGAGAACTGCTACTGACTGAATTGTCTGAACTGAACTAAGAAAAAAAAATGAAAGAACTGAAATGTAAATAAACTGAAATGCAAATATTTTTGGTTGATCCAAGATTTCTCTTGAACTAGGGATGCTCCTACATCACAAACAAATGCTTATGAATATTAAATATATAGCTTAATACCATATGGTAATTAATTTTCTCAACCAGGGCCTCCATGTCACGTGTTGATGGACCGGAATTTGGGAACTCAAATGACTCACTGCATGGCCAATGCATGACATGTGGGAGGCAGGTGCCTGAATAGGTACAAGTTTATTAACAATAGATAAAAAAAAATATTAAGTGGTGGAATTCACATTTACCATTTACATGAGAAGGTGAATTTACAAGCCATTTTATAGGAGCGATTACAACTACCTATAGGTAAGCTCTTCCAATGCTATGATTTAGAATATTACTATTTATATCCACTTCTTTATATGTGCTACGAGTGAGGGAAAATGATTGAGAGAAAATTGTATATGTTATACACCTTTAAAAACATCAGTTTATCTTATAAATACAATTATAAAGGAAGACAACTGCCCTAATTTTCACTCACGTTGTTTCTAAGTTTCATTTACTATAGGTAACATTCCACCAGTTTGATTATTTTTTCCTTCCATCCCATCTAAATTCAAACTTTTATTTCCATCTATTGTTTCTCTTCTTTTCATGCCTTTTTCAATCATTTACCTTGTTCCTTCCCACTAATGAAGAATAGATGCAATTTTATTCTTCTTAACTATACTGTACAATGTAGATGCGATGTTCAACATTTTTTCCAGAAAAAAGCTCTATTAAAACTTGCCACTATTGTGAAAATAGTTTGTGTGACGACTATTTAGTATTTTCTATTGTATGGCAGGAGAGATATAATTCATTTCTTTCCTGAGAAGTTTAGAATTTTTAAGCCAAATTGCTTTGCAGAACCTATTTTCAGGTGTATATACTTGCATTTAGGCTAAAGTTTTGAGCCAAATAGTCTATGGGACCTACTATGAAGTGTGTATAAATACCTTTTTTAGATGATTTTTGTAGCTTTAAACAAAATTGTAAAGTAGGCTAAGATTGTTTACTGTTTATACAATTTTTTGAAGCATGCTAAGATTTTGTGAGATTGCATGTTAGCCCAAGCAGGACCACTACATGTTGTGGACCTCCCCACAGTGGCTAGGCTCCTAGACTAAATTCATCTACATGGCCACACACGCTATCACTAGAGAAATCAATTTCATTAAAAAAATCCCACGTAGCATAATTAAAGGTCCACCAAGTTACCTGTAGCAAATGACGGTGCTCCAATATTAAACAAAATTATTAAAAAAATGGGTAAAATAGGAAATTTTAGAAAATGTGAATGATAAAGACGAGCACTATAGAAATACAAAAATAATATAGAAAAGAAAATTCTAAAGATCCTCTGGTTCAGGGCTGCCATAAATTGCTAGAATGAGGAATCACTCTAAAAGAAAAAAAATAGATATTTTACCAGATTGTATGGTCATGTTTGAGAGATTATCCTGAGACATGCCTAAGGTGTTTACCGGTCATGATCACACAAGGGAATCATTTGGACCTTTTCAAGGTATCTACCCATGTTAGAGACCTGGGAGGCTTTGACGCCATTACACAGAAGAAATTATGACCACCATTTCCAAGCCTGTGAAGGAAAGTGAAGCTGAAACTAAAGTTAAAGTTTCTATAGAAGGTGTCATTGATGAACAAGGTGGACTTGTAAAAGAACGCATAAATTGGCCTTAATTTTTTTACCAGCAGGTAGCAATCTAAGTAAATATGTTCTTCTTTCAAATGTTTTTGTTGGGTTGTAATAAATCTTCTGTAAAATAAATCAATTGGAATGGTTGAGCAGTGGGAAAGAGACAAATTTATGGTGGTGGAAGAGATATGTAGTTAAACCATTAAAGATTGCATTCAAATCACAATCAAAATCATGACTATCCTAATAACAATGTCGATGAATTAATTTTGAGTGCAGTGTTTGGTAGATTGATAGGTCCCAAGGCTGAAAAATTAAGATCTTAAAAAGAAAATCAAATCCACGAATATCATATCAATACTAGGTGTTCGAATATCATTTCATCTACTTACATAGTTTCCAAAGGCATATTTCGAGACGTGAAAACTACAAGTATGAATTTTTTTAAAATGATAGAATTTATCGGTGCATCTGACAAATTCCCAGCCAGCGTCTGACAAATTCCTGGTGTGAGACAATTTTCTGGGACAAAAATGTCCCACATATAAGCCTATTGGCTAATTATAAATAGTAGCAAAGTACAAGTTAGATATTTTATTTTATACAAATTTAATATATTAAATTAAGTTTTATAGTATCATTTTATATATAGATTTATGATTTTATATATTTATAATTTAATATATTTAAATTTATAATCTATGAAATGCTTTTTAGATTTTTTTCTAAAGAATGAAATATTTTTTTAAAAAATATAATAATTTCTATAATAGAACTTAAGAATGATAAATATAAAAAATAAAAAGAACCTTTATTTTTTAGAACTTAGATGATTAAGATATAATAGGATATGTAAAATTGAGAGTGCTTCTGGATTCAACTATGTATATTTTTGTTTCTAGAAAAAAAAAAATGTTTCAGATCATACTCAATGATCCATTATCAAGAAGAGGAGAATTGTAGAATGGAGAGAAGACTTGAACTTTTTAAAGGGCAAAGAGAGATAGATGGGAAGGACTGAAGAATGAAGGGGGGGGGAGAATTAGAAAAGAGACAAAAAGCCAAAATGAGGAAGATAGAGGCAAAGGCAAAGAGGCAGCTAAACAATCAAGAGCCATAGATAAGGTAAAAATAAACAAAATAACCCTATAAAATGAATAAAAAATTACTTAAAAAACAAAATTGTGACTCTATAACATCACACCCCTAAGTATAATAAATTTTAATTCACATGATTTTATAAAGTTTAATGGAATAAAATAAATTATTTTATTTTTATTTTGGATGATGTCACCATAACGATTGACATCATCTTTTAGTAGATTTTTGTTATTTCATATTTTTTATGATGTCATCCTTAGGAGTCCCATTTTTATGTAAATTTTCTCTAATGTCTATAACATAAACATAATAATAACCTTATACCTATCCCTAACAATAATTCTAATCCTAACCCTAACCCTAATTTTAACCCTCACCCTAACCCTAATTCTAAACTAATAACTCTAATTCTAATCTAACCAAGATTTTAATCATAACTCTTATTTGAAACCTAACCCTAATTCTATCCCTAACACTAATTATAACCCTAAACCAAAATCTAATCTAACCCTAAACCTAAACATAATTCTAACTTTAACCATAATTCCAACTCTAATTCTATCCCTAATTGTAATTGTAACCCGAACCCTAATTCTAAACATAAACATAATTCTAACCCTAATTATATCACTAACCATAATTCTAATCATAACATAATTCTAACCCTAAATCTAATAACCTTAACCCTGTTGGTTTTTTCCCAGACTGGATGCTTATTCCCAGATTTCCCTACAAGGTAGCCATCAATGATCAATAGGATCTCTGGGCCAGGGGCCAATAGTGTAGGAGATAGACTCTATATTTTATCTCCTCTTCTTCTTCAGGCTCTACAAAACCTAGGGGGTATTCCCTACTCAACATCCATGAGGATATACATACAAGGCTGGGATGCTGACAGAAAGCAGATAAGTCCTCCTGTAAGTAGACCAAAACTGTAAGATAAGAGCAAAGGGGCTAGCTTTGGGCCTATTTGCAGTTGTAGACAGAGGACTTGGATCCTAAAACTAATTCTACTGTCCTAATGGTTGTTTTAGAGTTTGATTTGATTTTAAGTTTGGATGCAAAGCTGGACATGGTTGTAACACAAACACAAAGCAAGATTGGTGCCTATCCAAGGCCTGGAGTCAGTAGACATACACCTGTGAATGATATGCATGAACAACTAAAACTAAATTTCAGGGGGATACATATGATACCTGCCTTACAGATATCTCCCAATACAGAGTGTTAAGCTATCTATACTTATGGCATCCCTATTACAGTATACCCTTCCCAATGTTCAATCTAAAAACAGTTTAATCTACCCCTTGAGCAGAAGTTAAAAGATCAGACATTCAACACAGAAATTCTATGTTCTCGAATCTTAGACATTCCTTGAATACCTAGACTCAGAAGAAAGATACATGCAAAATTGGAGATAGAATTAGCATAACACATGCAAACATAGCATTATTCATATAAAATTGACCATGAAATCAGTGGATTCATGCAAAAACATACAACAGGAGATACATAAACTCACAAGTTTTGCTGTACAGAGCAACCAAATCAGCTGTATTGTATTACAGAGCCAAATGTTCAACTTTCAACAACCAAAACAATGGTAACACAGTCTACCTATATCGGCCAGAAAGTGTACCCACAGCAATTAATTACATGATTTTTACAAAAAACTGCCAGATATAGCCCATGAGAGATGGCGCCCATAAGTTATCAATGCAATAGGCAAGAGAGTTGACAGGGGTGGCCTCGAGCCCTGTGCCACCATCTGGAAGTCTTCATGCTAAAAATCAGGCAGTTTAATCACTTGTACTATCGCCCACACCCCTGCTACAATCGCCATTGATGGCTCAACCACCCGCGGCCTACTTGGAAACCGTCGCACTGTTCAAAATGGAGCTTCCCGCCAAGAAGCTCTTCCTCGCAGGTTCAAAATAATGTAGGGAGATTAATCCCACATGCATAGTGAGAAGACCACTTCAACGTTTTATAAACATGGCCACAAACATACTAAGTGTCGAGCACTTTTGCCGCTCTCGACACACAAGCCCTCGCCCAAAGCTAAGCCATCGGCTTGCCCCAAAAAACTCTCACCGATCTATCAAGTCTCTCCGATGGCAAACAAAACACACCCTCCGTCGCCGTGACTCCCTCCATCGGAGCATCCAAAAATCCTCTGGCCGACCTCATGTGTTACACCGATGAAGCCCATCACAATCCCCTGTCAGCCAGACCAATCCCATCGGCCAACCTGAAACTCCTCTGACCGACCTCAATAGTCTCGCCGACGCCATCGCAAACTCCATATTTCCCTTCATCGGCCAGAGACAGACCATCGGGCCAACTTGCATCGACTAGGCCGATAAAACAAGTCTCACCAATGGCCAAGCAAAAAACACCCGTCGCCAAGACAAAAACCATCGTCCAACCCAAAAGCAACACTCGCCGACAACAAAAGTCACGCCGATGGCAACTTGGCTTCCCATCTCCGTCGGTGTGACTTAGACCGTCAGAGCAAGACCACAAACCTATGCCGATAGCTGCCATCACGCTGATGAAACCAAATATATAAAGCTTTGAACCATTGAACTGGTTCAAACAGATGGTTCAATGGTGAGGTTCAACACTGAGGTTCGCCAGCGAGGTTCAAACCGAAAGTTCAAAGACACAATCAGAGCACTCAAAAAAATAAAACTTTCGCTGATGGACAAAACATGATGACCCCTTCCTCAGGAAAGATGAAGGGGAGCCAAAACTCAGAACCTTTTGGATTTTTTGGGAAGGTGCCTGCATGAAAAATTGCTTGAAAACTGACAGTCAATTCAGGCACCAACAAACCCTAATTGTAATTATAATCTTAACCCTAATTCTAACCCTAACCCTAATTATAATTCTAACCCTATTTCTAATGCTAATTCTAATCACAACACTAATATTGACCCTTGTAACCCTAATTCTAGTCCTAATCCCAACCTTAACTCTAACCCTAACCCTAATTCTAAAAGTAACCCTAATTTTAACCGTAACACTAAACCTAATTCTATCCCTATCCCTAACCCTAATTCTAAAAGTAACACCAACCCTAGTTTTATCCTTAACCCTAATTCTAATCCTAACCTAAACCCTAATTTTAATCCTAACCCTACCTTGATTTTATCCTTAAATAGAATTTTAACCCTAAACCTAACTCTAATTCTAATCACAAATCTTAGCTGAGAGGAACCTCCTGCAACAATATAATGAAAAATGCATGAAATAACAGAAATATATAAATAGCAAAAACACAGAATGAATTTATTGATTGCATACCACTTTGATGGGGCAACCTCCTTTGAGCAAGCTCAATACAATAAATTCATAGATGCCTTCATTGGACTCAACATGTACTTATATACTTAGTCTAATCTAAACAACTATTACTTCCCATGAATGTGGGATAATACAATATGCTCACAAGACAACTTATAAAGCATATGCATCCAAATGTAATATACTAACAAAGTAAAAAGAAGGGTTAAACACGGGTTCCTAAAATCTCCTCCCTCTTAGAAAAGCTTTGTCCTCAAGCTTAAGATGTGGAAATTATTGCTGAATATGAAGGAGTGGTTCCCATGTAACATCCTCTGGTTGCAATCCATGCCACTGAATTAAGACCTCTGTGATGGATCAGGAGCGAAGATGATGAGTGCGCCTGTTGAGGATTACCTCCAGCTCCAAAATGATGGATCCTTTGTTATCCAGTTCTGGTAAAATAGTTTGTGCTCTAACATTGGTGCCAAGAACTTTCTTTAGACAAGAGACATGAAATACTAGATGAATGCGGGAAGGAGGAAGCTCCAATTTATAAGCAACTAACCCAATCTTCTAAAGAACCTTATATGGCCCAGAGAACTTTGGAGCCATCTTATGATGCCCTTTGAGATTTAGAGAAGATTGCTTGTATGGCTATAGATGGAGAAAATCCATATCACCTACTTGAAAAGTCCACTCAAAATGGTGTTGATTAGCTTGTTGTTTCATTCGATTTCTTGCCATGTGAAGATTGTCCTGCAAGATGTGGAGGATTTGATCCTGGGCTTGGAGAACCATGTCAACTGCCTGAACTAGTGAACTACTGGGGGTGTATGGAAGGAGCACTGGTGGTGCCTAACCATAGACTGCTTCATATGGAGTCATTTTAGATATAGTGTGGTAGGAGGTATTGTACCACCATTCAGCGAGAGGGAGCCACTTTGACCACTGATGTTGTTGTTTTGAGGTGAAGCAACAAAGATAAGTTTCCAAACATTTGTTGATAATTTCAATCTGACCATTTGTTTGTGGGTGATACCCAGAACTCATCTTCAATTTGGTGCTAGTGTGTCAAAATAGTTATGTCCAAAAATGACTGGTGAAAGTTGCATCATGATCTAAGACAATGGAAGAAGGGATGCCATGAAGATGGAAGATTTGGTCCATGAAAATTTGTGTGACTGAGGAGGTGGTATAAGGATGGCTAAGGGCACAAAAATGACTATATTTGGAGAGGCGATCAACCACAACCAAGATCATTGTATTCCCTCTAGATTTAGGGAGCCCCTCAATGAAATCCATAGAAATATCTATCCAGCAATCCAAGAAGGAGTGTCATTTCACCCTTGGTGCATTGGCAGGTATCACATTCAGCCACCATCTATTGAATTGCCCTTTTCATTCCCTTCCAAAAGAAGTTATGCCATGCCCGCTCATAGGTTTTGAGGAACCCAAAGTGCCCTACCAATGGAGAAGCATGGAGTTCATAGAAGACAACCTGCTAAAGATCTGTGCTCTGGGGAAACATCAGACAACCCTTGTATCGCAAAGAAGCACCATCCTAAGAGTAATATGGTACAACAAAAGGGTTATTAGAAAATTGTTGAATGATTTTAAGGTAATGAAGTGTCATTAACATAGCCCTACTAGACAGATTACAACCAATTTGGAATAGGCATAGAAATAGCTAAAAGGGAAGCTTGGTCATCAAATGTGCGAGAAATAACGTCCACCACAATATTGTCCTTACCCTTCTTGTAAGTGATCTCATAGTCATAACCCATGAGTTTGCTGACCCATTTTTGTTGTGCTTGGGAGGAGACCCATTGTTCCAAGAAATATTTCAGACTCTAGTGATCAATCTTGATGCAAAATGATTCCCTAGTAGGTATGGCCACCACTTCTGTACTACATGTAAAATAGCCATAATTTCCTTCTCATATGTAGAGAGTACTAAATTGTTTCTAAAAAGAGCTTTGCTGGTGAACACAATGGGATGTTCTTGATGGAGAATGGCACCAAGTCCATTGTCGCAAGCATCACTTTCAATTGTGAAGGTCTTGAAAATATCTGGCATAGCTAGAACAGGTGTAGTACACATAGCTTGTTTCAATTTTTCAAATGCATACTCAGTAGCATGTGTCCAATTAAAAGCATCATTTTTTAACATAGATGTTAATGGAACTGCAATCTTCTCATAATCCTTGACAAACTTGCGATAGTAGCCAGTCAGCCCCAAAAAACCATGGAGGCTTTTGAGTGTCTGAGGATGCGGCCAATTTTTCATGGCATCTATTTTTGTAGGATCCACTCGAACCCCTTGGGCTGAAACAATATGCACAAGATACTCCACTTGCTCCTGGACAAAATACACATTTAGACTATTTTGCACAGAGATGATGATTAGAGAGAAGTTACAGTACAAGATCCAGATGTTGAAGATGCTCAGCCCATGTTTTACTATAGATGAGGATATCATTGAAGAAGACTAGAATGAATTTTCATAGGTAGGGCTGGAATATTTTATTCATCAATGCCTAGAATGTCGAAGGAGCATTAGTGAGGCCAAAGGGCATGACCAAAAACTCATAGTGGCCATCATGCATGCAAAAAGCTATTTTAGGGATATCATCCTCATGAACCTGAATTTAGTGATACTCAAAATGTAGATCCAACTTGGAGACAAAATGAGGTCCATGAAGCTCATTGAGAAGCCCATCAATAACAGGAATCAAAAACTTATCCTTGATTGTGATGTGATTAAGTGCTTGGAAGTCAATGCAGAGGCGCCATAACCCATCTTTTTTCTAGACAAGAATAACTGGTGATGAAAAGGAACTGGTACTAGGGTGAATAATGCCTTACTTTAGTAAGTCTCGAATGATCATCTCAATCTCTGTCTTTTAGTGAAATGGGTAGCGGTAGGGCCTGATGTTGGGAGGAACCCTTCTAGGAAGGAGCTGAATATGGTGGTCCTCTAGTCATGAAGGTGGCAATCCCACTGGTTCGGCAAAGACACATGCATACCTATCCAAAATTTATTGTAGATCAAAAGGAGTAGTGGAGATCGCTAATGGTTGCATCTGAATGGAATGGAACTGAGCAATGACACCATGTGAATTCTTCTTAAGAAGATTTTCCATGTGATGTGAACTTATGATGCCTAGAGACCCTAGTTGTAAGCCCTTAAATGTGTGTTTTTTCCCATTGTCTAAAAACTGAATCCAAAGTTTAGCAAAATCCCATAAGATGGGTCGAAGTGTGTGCAACCATTAGGTGCCCAAAACCACATCACATCTTCCTAAGGGCAAGGCAAACATGTCAGAGTGTAGGTTATAATCTTCAATAGAGATATGCACATTGCGAAACTTTTCTTTGCAAAGTAATGTGCCCCCATTGGCAATCATGACTTCAAAGCTAGAGAAAGGATAGATAAAACAATTAGCCTGTTTGGTGATTTGAGGGTCAATGAAGTTATGAGTGCTACCAGAATCAATGAGTATTGTAAGAGGGATCTTCTTGAAGTAACCCTTGACCTGCATGGTTTGTGGGGTGGTGACTCCTTCTAAAGCATGGAGAGAGATCTTTGGGTGGTCTTCCTGAGAAGCAGGGTCAACAAGTGGCTACTGAGTTTTGACCTGATCATCCACTATATCCTGATCATCCGCATAAATTTTAGTTTCAGGCAGAGAATCCACATCCAAGAGATAGAGTTTTTTCTCAACACATCTATGTGCCCGAGTGAATTTCTCATCACAATTATAACAAAGCCCTTTTTCTCTATTTGCCCGCATCTCTGCTTCAGTCAAATGCTTGATAGGAGTTGTTATAGGAGCTGGCATTATTTGAGGTCTTTGGGAAGCCGTATTTTGGAATGGAACAAAATTGGATTTGGATCGTTGTTGAGTTGTGATCTTGTCCTTTGCCAACTTAGCCAACCTTAGGCCTCCCATCATTGTGCTAGGACAAAACATTTTAACCTTATAGTGAATTGCATCCTTCAGACCACTGATAAAACAACTACTAAAGAATTCATTAGACAAGCCCTCTATGTGATTGACTAGTTTTTCAAATTCAGTCTAATATTCTCTCATAGTGCTTGTTTGGCAAAGTTTAGTGAGTGCTCCTATGAAGTCATCAAAACCACTAGGGCCAAATCGTTCCAAAATGAGTTTGCAAAACTCTGTCCATTTTGGAGCAAGCCCTCATCATGATCCTTGATGTACCAATGGAACCCTTGAAGGGATTCATGTTCCAAGTGAAAGGATGCAAGTGGGACTTTATTAACATCAAAGTATTATGCAAACTGAAATATTGTTCTGCCTGATATATCCATCTAGTCAGATCATCACCATTGAAGTGAGAAAATTCAAGCTTCAGCCCACAAAAATTGCTAGAAGAAGAAAACCCAATGTTTGCAAAAGACTTCGACTATCATTTGTTGTTTATGGATGAATGTTGAAGATCGAAGCCAATATTTTTTTCATCTAGATCTTGAAGTTTGGTCTTGAGGGCTACAATTTCATCCTCCATATTTTTTGATCCTATTCAGGTTACAACCATGGCCAAGAGATTTTCTTTTGGGAATGGGTAGAAAAACATGTGCTAAAACTTTTTTAGTAAAGGAAAATTTTGATTTGGGAAAAACTGCGATGGGTAATTGGGGTTTGACTAGCTTTTGGACACTTCTTGAGGGAAATGGAAGAAGAAAATGGTGATTTTAGAAGTGGGGTGGAAGAATGGGAAATTGTCTTCTAGAGAGACAAAGGAGCAGAAATATGAAAGGAACACTATGGTAAAATCTCAAGGTGATTGGGTGAGAATCGAAGAAGTTATGCCAAACCCTAAAAGTAGACAAATTTGGGATTTCTGGTCTTAATAAGTGGAATTTGGGTAGGGTCCTCAAGGAAGGAAATGTGAAAAATGAAATTTTAGGTGTTCCAGTGGATTTTGGGAGGAAACAAAGCTAAAACAAGAAGGATATGGTAAAAAAAATGACTTTTTTTTTTAATTCTGGAAACGATCTAGCAACTATTCTGGATGGATTCAATCTGTGATTTGTCGAATGTCAATAGATATGGGCCCCAAGTATGTTCGACTTCCTAAAGGTTTAGGGGAGTCACTCAACCACCAACATTGTCTAATGGTAGGTGTATTGGGACAGTACCCCTCACTCCACGGCTCAGGTAAAACTGATACCACTTCGTCACAAACGAAAGCTCTTGGTTTACCTCATGGATGGGAACTAGTCAATCAAGTAGGGATCATTTCCCTTTTCGCTGGCAGGTTCTCTCAATGTGCCAACTACTTCGAGGTTCATGTGGTACTCCTCACAATGAGTTTTAGGGCTATATGCCCATACACTTCCCACAGTTAAGCAGATAGGGCTATTCCCTGATTTGAACCTGCAATTGAAATAAACAACACAGATGCGAAGAAAAGAACTAATGTAATAATCACAGTGCCTAGAGACCACTGTGAAAACAAATTTGATAGAAATCCACCCAGCGAGCCCAAGAAAGCGCTCTGATACTAGATGAGAGGAACCTCCTACAATAATATAATTAAAAATGCACGAAATAATATAAATATATAAATAGTAGAAACACAAAAGGAATTTATTGATCGCAGGCCACTTCGAGGGGGCAACCTCCTTTGAGCAAGCTCAATACAATAAATTCATGGATGCCTTCATTGGCCTCAACACGTACTTATATACTAAGTCTAATATAAACAAGTATTACTTCCCATGAATGTGGGATAATACAATATGCTCACAAGATGACTTGCAAAGCATATGCGTCCAAATGTAATATACTAACAAAGTAAAGAGAAGGGTTAAACACAGGTTCCTAACATTAGCATACAATTATCCACTAACAAGGTGTTAAGGAAAAATGCCATAGCTAGTTGGTAATTCTCACCATTACTTGCTCATCAAGTGTTCAATAAACAAAACTCTAATGTTTAGTCTAGACAAGTCCAAAGGTACCTTTGTACAATCACATTAGAGACAAAATATGAAGATTGTGATCTAAAAGTGTCAAAATTAGTCAATATCAGCAAGCAAGAACAAAGATGAACTTCCACAAAGTATAAGCACATAAAAGCCAAAATGTATAATCAAGAGATTACATCAAGAGTTTACACCAAGAGTTAATGAAAATATACAAAGATCCTAGCTTATACAGGCAAGGGGAATGCCATGCCCACATTTGACATGTGATCATGACACAAAAACACCACATGTCATGTCCACATTTGTCATGTGGTCATGACATGAAACACCAAAAAAATTTCTCTCGATTCTAAAACCCCCTCGCGTGCAACAAGAATGTTTAGTGACACATGCACATGATGAGGATGTTATTGCAGCGCATTTTAATCATGTCACCTAAGGCGAGGGAGTCAATAGGTACATGGTGATTGCGAAACTCCTCTCACAATCCTTACATTGATGATAACATCCAAAGGGGGTTGTGTGTTGCCAGAAGCATCACTAAGAGGGGTGGTTCCTATCTTGGAACCAACCCTAGGGTTTCCTATGTGAAGGAGCCACAGTTTCAACCTAGGTCGAAACCCAACCCTAGACAAAACTAACGACCTAAATTAAATTAATTAAATAACATATTTGAATTAAAACAAATTAACATAAATCCTTCAACTAAAACACTATAGCCCAACAAGGTTAAATCAAATAATTAATTTAAAAAAACTTCTAGCGTCAACCATATGATAAAATATTTAAACTAGACACACTAATATAAATACTTTATAATATAAAGCTATCACTAAATAAATCAAATTGAATAAATTAAATATCTTTATAACCACAACTATATAACTACTACGCCTAAATTAAACAATTAAATAACACATTCAAACTAAATCAAATAACTTAAATATTACAACTATGATACATGGATAAATAAATTAGATGAAGGAAAAATAATCCCACCCATAGTTTTAACCAATAAATCCCACCAACTCCCTAAGTGGGATAAAAGACATAAACAAGGGGTTTAAGGGATAAAGAAACCCCTACTCTTTAGGGCATCCCAAAGCCCTAAAAGAAACTCTATAAAAACAAGTTTTAATTCCCACTTGCACACAAGCACCCTTTTATGTTTTATTGGTTTCAGGTTGCTCAAGTTGGAAAGGATGAGGACAATCCCTTCCCCCAAGTGGGAAGGTAATTTTCCCCCCAAGCTCACATTTCCAACTATGTTATTATCTCCATGTTTTTTATTTTAGTTTTCTAACATGCTCATTTGCTATAGGTTTGTTCATAATTTCTAACATCTCCATTTTTTTTGCTTTTCTACAGGTTTAAATTTACTTTCTAACATTTTTATTGATTAGTCTAACAAATCTACATGCCTCAAGTTTATAGTTTGAATTTAAGTTTAGAAGGCATGCTCAAAAGCTTGTACTCCAATAAAGTTTGCAAGGATAAAGTTCTTATGTTTTTTTTTTTTTTTTTTTTTTTTTTTTTACTTATTTAATTTTTTTCACATAGAGGGTTTGAATCTATATATGTGTAGCTAAACAAATGTAAATTATATAATTTCAATACATAGATCATAAAGAAACTAAGTCTCATAGGCCGAACGAATACTAACAAACTGTGTAACAACACATAGAGAGATTATTAAATTTATTTATTTTTTTATTTAATTTTTTTTTTTACACAGAGGGTTTGAATCTTAAAAAGAAATAAGAGCCGTCATGAATAAAAAAATAGCACACAACAAATATGAATTACAAGGCATTTACAAAAATCCCAGACGTTTTAATATTAAGTAGAGGCATTTTTGTTTTAAATGGCGTAGGGTTTAAAATATAACAAAGGCAGATTGAAAATTTTACAGCGATGCAAGCATTGATATTTTTTTTTGGTTTGGGGAAGTCGGGGTTCCCACCCCACCTTTGCGCAGGCCCTAAAGCGCACACCTAAAATATTTTAGGTTACTTTATTTAATTTTTTTAAAACATACTTTTAACCCCAAAAAAAAACTAACGCCATTTCACTTTATTTAATATATATATATATATATATATATATATATATATATATATATATATATATATATATATATATATATATATATATATATATATATATATATATATATATATATATATATATATATATATATATATATAATTTTACTCTCTCAACTTATATATATATATATATATATATATATATATATATATATATATATATATATATATATATATATATATATATATATATATATATATATATATATATATATATATAGCTAATTTATAAGAACAATAAAATATAATTTTGTATAAAAATGAAGTGAAACTCCTAATCAATACATTTGATTAAATAAATATTTTTATATGATTTATTTTTTTAAAAAAATGTTATTTCTTTAGAAAACACAATTTCCATAAATTACTCTCTTAACTATTTTAATGCCATAAGCAAATATTCTCCTTTTATTTTAAGGAACTTACTTAAGCATTTATTATTTAAAAACAAGGTAGATTAATTTATTACTTAAGCAAATATTTTTTTTTTATTTGGCTAATGTATAAGAACAACAAAATATAATTTTGTATGTAAATGAAGTAAAACTCCTAATCAATACATTTGATTAAATAAATATTTTTATATGATTTTTGTAAAAAAAGAAGTTAGTTATTTCTTTAGAGAAACACAAGTTCCATAAATTACTCTCTTAACCATTTTAATGCCATAAGCAAAGATTCTCCTTTTCTTTTAAGCAACTTACTTAAGAATTTATTATTTAAAAACAAGGTAGATTTATTTATTGCTTAGGTAAAAAAAAAATATCTATGTCATTAAAATGCTAGACCAAGGTATTTTTCTTTTCTTATAAGCAACTTACATATACATCAAAATTTGAAACTAGGAGAGTGAGGGAGAGATTTATTTACATCATACATATTTTTCCAAATAAACAATATAGTGAAACTTCAAACATCAATGTATTGAAATGAACAAGTATTTACAAGGAATTTACATACAACAATAGTTTCCCCAAAGAGAGTTTTACTCTCTTGGATTACCAACTTTAAAAGGCTCTAATGGCTAAGGCATACACATTGCCTTAGAATACAACTCAAAGCTAGGACTACTTCTTTTTCTCTCCATGACTTCAAATCTCAATCTCTCCTTCAAGAGATAAACCTGCACAACACACAACAAGGTTCCAAATGCCAAGGGGTTGCTCACCTCCCATCCTAGGCTTGCTAGCAAATCACCCCCAAGCTAGGAGGCCCACTAGGCTACCAAGGTTTCACACAAAAACGCTACAAGCAATGCACTCATCAGAAACACACCAACACTCACCCAAGGGATACCACAACACAAAATCCATAGCCATGGATTTGAAACAAGGGGGAGCGAGTGGACTACTCTTCTTAAGGGGAAAGATTACAAACACAACTTACTCCTTTCAACACTTCTTTCTTGTATCTCTATTTAACCATTTTCTCCTCAATATCAACTCATGTTATGAACTTAACCATTTTATCATTTCCATATAAACAAGGAGGGCACTCCTACCTCTCTCTCATAACCACAACCTCAAAATAAGGCCTGAAGACAAAACAACTCCTCTCAAGGAGTGAGCTTTCCCCAAGGAGGTTCTCACCTCTCTCCAAACCCCAATACAAAGCAAGCTTCTTCCACACAAGTGGTGAGCATTTGCCATAAACAACCCATCCCAAACAAGATTAACATGAAATACATTCACAAAACACATAATCAACAACTATATGCAAAAAAACAAAAGAAACTAAATGAAAGCATGCTCTAGTAAGCTAATAGGCTTGAGAGCCTACCTCTCAAGCTATCCATGGTTAGAAGGGTTGAAGAAGAGTTCCACAATAGACTCTATCTCCAATCTTCTACTTTCTTTCCAAGCCCAAAACCCAAAGAAAACTCTCCCAACAAGAAAAGAGAAAAAATGCAAAAACAAAGAACCCTTCTCCCTTCAACAAGAGGGAGTTAAATAGGCTTTTCCTACAAGCTTTGATTAATGAAAAGGTGACACTTGTCACCCTCTCCTTCATCCACACAACCCTTTCAGAACCCCATAAGAATGAGGAGGTGACACTTGTCACCTTCCCATTCAACTATGCTACACACTCTCCCACAAAAGCTCTCACACATGTCTGAGAGCATTGGGAGAGGGGATAACACATGGGAGACCCCTCATGAATGAGGAGGTGACACTTGTCACCTTCTCATTCAACTATGCTACACTCTTCCTCACATATGCTCTCACACGTGTGACAACATAGAGAAGAGGTCTCACACATTTGAGGAGACTCTAGAAGCTTATAAAGCACTCAAGCCAAGGGTAACCTCATCCTAGGTGAGTGGGGTTAGGTTAGGTGAGATGGTGACATGTCAACCACCTCTCACATCTCTCAAACTCGTCACTTGACTCAAGAGCCAAGTTTAGGTGACCATACAAGGGTTAGACCAAGTTTAAACATGCTAAGAATGGATCTAGACCCTAGGGTATGACCTAGGGTCATTATTTGACCATAATTAACACTAGGGAACTCATAAATTCACATGAAAAGGGCTCAAAAATATTTAGCACCAAAATTGTACAAACCAAAACATTACAACCTTACAACACATCAAGGTGATAAATAAAAAAGGGTGAAACTTACAAAAACTACATCAATTTAATTATACAATTAAAATCAAACAACACCATAGTCCTTGGGAGGGACTTGGTCGAACATCACTGGTTTTAAACATGGGTAGAGTCGTGGACCTCCAATTTCCATTGGCAATGGAATTAGTCTGCACACTTCAATGCACGTTAGTACCCACATGCAGTATATATATCCAGATAGATGAAGCAACAAGAAATGGGGAGGCACACACATCATACACTCATAAATATCACATGATAACATTCACTTGATTCTCAAATCAACTGTATTTTAAATCACACAATCAGGATTATAAATCACTTAATATTTCATCAATTTGAACATCTAGCTGAACCATTTCAATTGCATCATTTATAATACACATCTAACATCATGGAATTCATAATATAATCAAGCATGTAAGATATAGCATCATCCTACAATAACTCATCTGTCTAATCAAGCACAAGATAAAACTGACAAATATCCAAATAGGAGGGATCAATAGTCCTTAAAATGACCACATGTCAAGTATAATTCAAACTGTCAAGGTCTAATAGTGTAGCTAATCCAATCGCACAAGGGTGGGCCTCACAGGGAAGGAGGTGAGAAGGAGACAACCAACTATGACTAACCCTCTATGTGATGAACACATTTGTGCACAAGTGGAGGGTGATGGAAAAATGTCTCCAACCTCTGATAAGGTGAGGAGAGAATATCTCCAACCTCTAATGAGGTGAAGTTTCAATATGATTAACCTCATGTGATCACATGTGGTGAAACAAAAAAGTGACTAACTTTAAAAGTGAACTTAACCTTTAAAGTTAGACTTAGCCACTAAGTGTGACTTAAGCCTAGGTGTGGGTTAGGATAATCCCAACACTCTAACACCCCCCTTAAGTGATACTTAGGGAGTAACAATTCAAAGATGATGATGGATCCCAGCTACTAGGCTATGTTAGGTACCCATGTACAAACAACTTTCTCAAAAGTCGAAGAAAAGAAGAAAACTTAGTGGGAACAAAACTTCTCTCCAAAAGAGAAAAGATGCATGAAAGAAATGTACAAGTGAACACGAAGAGTGATAGATGGAAGACTACAAACCCCCCAAGGAAGTTACTTCTAACACATAAGTACATGAAATATTCCCCCATATGAGAGAGAAGAGAGAAGGTCATGTGCTCCCCCCAGAAACTATGAAGTGATGAACTCCATGTGAGGAAATGCTTCCTCCCAAAAATGAGATGAGAAGACTAACCATGCAGTCTCCCCTCAAAATACCTCCTGTAGTGCTAGTAGATGTGTGAGACTAGATGCTGAAGATGATCCACAAACACTGAATAATGTTTCTCCCCTTAGGAAGAAAGACTACCACAGAAGTGTGCATAGAATCTTCCCATTCCAGATAGGAACATACATGAAGAAAGTTGAAGGTCTCTGAATTATGCACATGATTTAGAGATGCAAATGATGCCCATAATGTCTTTGAAGAATGCTCGATGATCTCCAAGCCAATGCTGTCATGTGACAAAAATTTGGGAACATGGACCATAGATGTATGGTGAAGGTTGAACTGATGTGAATCTAATATTTTTGCAGAAGGTGTCAAGCTAGATGATGGCAGAGTATGATATGTAGACTCATAAGTATCTACATAATCAATCACTATATAAGCTGAAATAGGCAAGGAATGAACAAGTATATCTGAAGATGATGGTGATGCAACTTCATTGAAGCTAACATTGAATAGAAGACGAATGTCCTCAATGGTGTTATCCAAATCTATAATGCAGGATTCTACAAAAAATGATGCAATATCTGGTAGATATGCATCCCAATGTGATGGATTTGGAACAACAATGACAATGTGTTGATGCAAGGAATCATTGAAAGTCATCCTGAATGAAACATTAGGTGGTGATTTTGCAGTCTTACAAAACATTGAAAAAATAGCATAAGAGAAACGAGGACAGAGTGCATCCCCATGTTGAGTGCTCCCACAATAAGTACACTTGACTATGCAATGTTTAAACATGGTCTAATAATATGCAAATATCAAATGTACAAAACCCCCCCCAAAACTATTGAAAGAGAGACCCCCCTAGATTTTGGCACTTTATAACTTAGTGTGTTTTACAAAATAAATTTGACCAATGCGTGGAGAATGAAAAATCATTCACTTTTGCAAAAAGTGGTACTCAATTTCGAGCTATCGATCAAAAGTTATTAAACAATTAATTTCTCGCAAAAATGGCCTAATTTAATAAACTGCACTGAAAAAGTAAAAAATAATGCTTATCAGAGAGGTGAATATAGTCTTCCAATCACTCGTTGGAATCGAGGTAAAATGAAGAATAGAAAGGATTTGATCATGAGGGGGAATTGGCCTCCTGCCAACCCGGGCCTCACCCTTCGTCTTCGACAAGCAGATAGTCAAGGTTTCAAAAACCTTAAATACATTAAATATGTTATCTCTCACAATTTACTTGTCAGCTAACATAAAAATTAGCATTGTATGCTTGGGTTACAATGAATGTTTACATAAAATATTTTACAAAGAATGCAGATCTTAACAATAAATGTTAAGTGAGGATAGACTTCTAATGGTTTGAGCAAAGGAAGATGCTAACATAAATGTTAGTTGTTACAATGCAGCAACTACAAAATCAAACGATAACATTTAAATTTAACATAAACCATTGTGTAGAAACGGTCAACCAAAGAGTTGAGAGATGTTGAAGGAGTCGATGCTGAGGATTGGCGACCAAGTCAAAAGAAACTGTTGAAGGGCTTGTAATGGCCGACAACCAAAATAAGGAGTCCCAAATGGGACTATACAAAGCAAGATGCCAAAGAGGCCATTGAGATGCCATTAGAAGACTTCAACTTGGTGACTTCAAGCAAAAGTTTAACCAACCAAATAACAATGTTGGGCGTTTGAAAGATGGTGCGGCCTGCAAAGAGAAAGGTGACCACAGCATGCCAAAAAACAGACAACCTCGAAATCGACCAACAACAGTAACAACAACCAATACTTGTGGCAAATCGCTAACCTCAACCAAGCATTTGAAGAGGGGCGTTTGAGTGCTGAGAAGGACGGTGCCACTGGTGGCAAATGCCAATGCAGACCACCATATGCATCGATGAATTCAACAGCAACCGATAGGTTCGATAGGGCCAAGCTAAGGAAGCCGTTGGGCCAATCGCAAATGCCAAAAATTACAAGAACAGGAGCCCAGAAATGGGCTTTGATGGTCGATGTCGTGGCTGAGGGGGCCAAGTAGGGGTCATCAAGGCCAATTACCAGGCCGACTTAGCAAAAGAATGTAGCAGGCACTCAAAAGAGGGCACAGACAAATGCTGACCGTCAAGACTTCGTGGATGGCTCTGTTGAACAAAACACGTGAGCTGAATGTTGAAGGCGGCCATGGCTTACAACGAAGATCTCGATCAGATCTTGCAATGGTGACGTTGGCAAGAAACCTCCACCTTCAAGATATAAACAGTGACCAAAATCTTCTTTGGTGACAAAGAAACCTTGGATGAATGAAACGACAAGCTAGAAAATAGCGAGCTCTAGAAACAACAGCGACCTTGATGGCATACACTCAATTCTACTTTTGAAACCCTCAGATATGCACATAGAATCCTGAAAGACCTGCACAAAACAAGAATACCCAAAATGGGTAGATGGGAGGAGTGTTGGAAGGCCCTCTGCTAATTTTTTAAAAAATTTTAACAACTTTTTTGTACAAAATGATTTTAGTACAGGCATCTAATTGCAAAGAAAATACCGAATATTGAACCCTTGAAAAAGCTAGGTGCTTGAATTTGCTCAAACCAAGAAGCGTTTCACTTGCATGGCTCTGATACCATGTCAGAATTAGCCAAGATCAGCAAGTGAGAACAAAGATGAACTTCCACAAAGCAAAAGCACATAAAAGTCAAAATGTATAATCAAGAGTTTACATCAAAAGTTAATGAAAATGTACAAAGAGCCTTCCTTATTTAGGCAAGGAAAAGGAGGTGAGAAGGAGACAACCAACTATGACTAACCCTCTATATGATGAACACATGTGTGTACAAGTGGAGGGTGATGGGCAAATATCTCCAACCTCACATAAGGTGAGGAGAGAATATCTCCAACCATTAATGAGGTGAAGTCTCAAAATGACTAACTTCATGTGAGCACATGTGGTGAGACAAAAAAGTGATTAACATTAGAAGTACATTAAAGGTTAAGTTAGACTTAGCAACTAAGTGTGACTTAAGCCTAGGTGTGGGTTAGGATAAACCTAACACTCTAACAAAGTTTATCCAAGATTGGAGCAAATTCAGAGAGCCTAATCCAACAACCTCAGAGTATATGAGCTTAGTGTTGATAGAGTGTCATTTTCTAGCTTAGGCCTATATATAGTGGGGACTTATTAATTGGAAGGTGCTCGTTCATAGCCATTTGATGTAGTTTCAACTGCAACTTAAAGCATATTGAAGAAAGAAGATTGATTAAGTTTAGGAACACCCCATACCTTAGAGTAATTGCCTAAACCCCTTCCCTATGAACTTTAGGTCTAGGGACATCCTCCACTCAAGAATTGCCTACATACGTACTTCCATATGCGATTGAAGTCACATGTAGTTTTGCTCATTTTAATCTCTCAAGAGTTAATCACATAGCCATTGCCACAAAAGTAGCTTTCCTCCTAGAAGTGAAATAGAAGGAATACTAAAAGAGGATAATGATAGAAGGGTTTAAGACCAAATATTGTAATACATCACTAGTTATACACATTCCAAAACAAACCGTAACTCACCAAGTTCAATGATTAATAACAAAACTCCCAATTCTTGGATTACTATTCCATATCTCAATAAGGTTCCTCTAAATGAATCCCCAACAATCAAATAGTACTAAATAGTATGTAGGGAAAGCCAACCATGTTCTTAGTTTAGCAGACTTGCTTTAACAGGGACAATACTCAATTCATACCAAAATCAATCATTCAATAATAACTATAGATCCAGGATATCCTTCCACATTCGATATCCTAATGATTGCACCCGACGTATATCTCACCTACCTCGTAGATCAATAAGACAATACCTTTTGATTAGGTACTTGAAATATAGTGTTAATTATAAGTTAGTCGATATCGTATCATCTCATTCTATTATGAGTAACCTCATAAATATCACTAGAAGAGAGCTACATAGTTGTATGTCATAATTCAATGTATTATTTTCATGTAATTTATCACAAGGAAAGGAAATAAGGGTTTTTAGCTATCCAAAACAATTATCCATTTTTAAGCATTGCACTACTCATAGAATTTAAGAAATGATAGCATGCTCCTAATCAATCACTACATATGTTATAATATGATGAACATTCAATTACATAATATAAAATATTGAGAGAAGAGTCACCTATAATTGCAACATTTTGAAGGAGCAATGACATATACACTTATGTCATTTTATCTATTAGAACTTATGCTTGACATGCACATACATCCACAACACTTATAACATTCCCATAATCATAACCATACATAGAAATATGCATAACAACATTATCAATATAAAATAAATCCAAACATAACAGAGCACATGACTTCAATGGACTTAATATCTTTACAGTGCAACATATATGCGAAGAGTTGACGTGGCTCCATATGGTTTCCTACTATATTATGGTTCAAGGATATCAAATGTTATAACCATATTATAATATTACATCCTTTGTAATTGGAACACATAATGTTAGGATAGTAGCCATATCACACATGGTTCATTAATATTTAATTGCCAAACATAGGGGTCTCATGTTCGAGAACTCATTTATTGATTTTATGCTTATGCTTTGACTTATGAAATTAAACTTCGTATCATATGTCATTCTCCTATAACTATTGCTGGTAAGTGTTATTGCCAATAGATCGTCATGTTATCAATAATCATATTCTAAATCTTTTGTTTTCATTTACCCTATGGTGTAACCCCTTATTCTTATAATAATTCAATTCGTAGACTAGATGATATTCACACTTGGCACTTAAATTAAATATGTTCTAAATGGTAAACTGACAAGAAATTAGGAGATGCTATACAATATGATTATAGTTATTTTATCTCTTAACTCAATCTCAACAACATCGAATTTAAATGACAAATTGCCTTCCACTTAGTACACAACCATGCAATAGTTCATTACAAAGTTATAGTACCCTACCCTTCGTTCACAGCTATCTCACAATCATTCTTACCAACCATGTGAAATATACTCCTACTTGCAGAATAATGCCATACCATAGCAAGATTTAGTGATATCAATTATCACACTTGATGTTATGATATCATTCGAGGAATGTCAAGCAATATCATGAATGGAGAACCCAATTCAATAAGTTATGGGCAAGTTCTATTATGACAATATCATGCAAGGGCAATGACCTACAATGCATATTTATTTTTACACACTAGCTATACCTTGCTAACAGTTAGCAAACCCTTCCACCTTAGAGTAGGGGTAGACGATAAATCCATGGTTTCTAAAAGTAGAAACGTTATCATACTTACCATTTGTTGAGATAGTTTACTCTCTAAGTCAATACATGTTATTGACATATACAAGATTAGTCCAAATCTTGGGTAATTTAACCAAGTCCCCACATTCTTAGATAACCACACTCACGAACCTAAACCCACTATAAGATGGTGAGTTTTCACCATGTATTCCATTAAATAACTGTAGTTCACATGCAAGTGGGTTAATGGAATTTGAAGTAAAAGAAAATATTTAGTATTCATATCAACTTGGAAATGTAGAGTATGAGCAATAGAATCAACTGATTAAATTACCACATTTTACAAAGGTTGGTCAACATTCTAAATATGTATTTAGAATGAAAGAACTAAATGCTAACACCAAATTACTTCCTAGAAGAATTACAGTCATAAATAGTACATGCTTTACTTGATACCTCCCACTCATGATACTTCGATGGTTCTATAACTCAACAACTAGAAAGGAAAAAATCCCACTTAGCAAAGACACACGCCCGAGTCAACTTCAAAAGAAATTGAATTAAAAGGTCCTCATACCTAGATCTATCATGAAAGTAGATTGGCCCTATTCAGTAAAATAAACAATTATAACACAAAATTCCAAGCTATAACATATAATGGTGAAGATGATGAGTTCGGTGGTTTTTGTAGACAATGATGCAATTAAAATTGATAGAAAAAGATATCAATGTGACTTCCCTATCTGGTGGCATCCAAGCAAAAGCTACTGTGCGTACAAGTTTTTGACATAAATACCTTCCACCTCCAGAACTACAGTAACCACCTTTAGATCTTATCCTTGAGTGCTTCAGGATTTAACCGTGTGAGAGTTTTTTCATCAACATTTCGGATCACACTCCATGATCCATTATCAGGAAGAAGAGAGCCAAAGAAGAGAATTAGAAATCATTGATGGATCTAGAGGTGATCCGAAACATTGATGAAAAAATTCTCACACAGTTAAATCCTGAAACACTCAAGAATAATATCATGGACTGCTGAAATCTGATGTCTATCACCTCTAGATCTGCCATAGCCACCTCCAATATTCCCATCTCCAAAACTGACATAAGTGCCATAGTCTTTCCTTCACCATCATCCCCCATAGTCTAGACAAGAGCACCTTACCCAGCAAAATAAGTGTAAGAGATCACAAGATATCCAGAAGAACTCCACCAATATGGTCAAGAAAATTCACACCAAAGAACTCTAGCAAGAATTCAAAATAATTAGACAAAACACACCTGTAATCATTTCATATCCATCTTCTGCTATGACTGCCCCCCTGCTCCTCCTCCTTGGGGATTTTATGCCATTTTAGGACTGTTAAACATGGGACAACATACGTTTTGTTGACCTGGGCATTTCAGGGGACGCCATTGGTGTCGCCCCTCTGCTTTTCAGAGGAGTTGACTACTCTGCCTTATTGAGTTCCCGTGTATGCTCCATTATCAGTGTTATTGGGCTTAGGGAAATCCTCTCTATTTTGTTATGCGCCCACTCTTTCCCCCTGCTCTCCAATGTATGCATCAGCATCTAGAATGAGGCTCTGCAACCAGAGCTCTATCTCACGTAAGGTCATCCCATTTGCATCTTCTTTCTTTCCCTCTCATGCCTCCCAAAATACCTCTATCCTTTTCTTCTTTGATGAACGTCCACAACATGTTTTTCTTTTCACCCACTTCTATCGAATCAATTTAAGTGTTTGAAAGATGTCCATTCCCTGTGCGTGCCCCTATCACTACTAGAAAAGCTGTAGCAGATGAGCCCATTCCTCATTTAATGATTCTGCAGAAACCCTCTTCTGTCATGGCATTCACATCTGCACCATAAATATTGTTTGTCTCTCTGAACTGCGTCCTTCTCCTTCACCGAAGACCACCTTTATTAAAAGATCTTTTGATTTAATTTATTATTTTCTATAGGTCCAATGTGCCAACTAGATTTCCTTGTAGAATGTGATAGAGGGGTGGTGAAATAAGATTTTCCACGTAAGCTATCTTCGGCTACCAATACACAATCTACCAAGCCAAATTCATCTAGCAAGCTGCATCATGGTGTCGATGGGAAAGGCTTTAATTAAAGCATCAGATTTTTGGATCCCACTCCCATACAGAAATCAATTGATTAAATGTTTCAACATGAATGAAGAGATGGATATTTAGTTCTTTGGATCCTCATGGTTCCCATCGTATCAACTCAGGTGGAACAATAGTACTCTCAGAGGTGACTCGTGCAATCAATATGCGAGTAGTTCGGTAGCCAAAAACCGAAACGGGGCATTCAGGATGGCCATTTAATGGCCATTGACCGTATTTATTAATTAATTGAAATTCAGAATACTGTTGTATTCTGAATTTCAATTAATTAATAAATACGGTCAAATGCTGTTAAATGGCCATCCTGAATGCCCCGTAGCCGCTGCCCAACCGAAGTACTCCACAGAGACATCATCCTACACCTACTAGAATTAATTTCCTCATTTCCTCATCGCAGCTGGCTATCATTCTAGTTATGAGGAAATAGACATTAAATACCTCACCAAGAATGGCAAAGCCTATCATATTTTGTATTCAAATTCCTTTCCATGTGTCTCCTCTCCGATTTCTCTTTTATCTCTGCAGATCATCGTCTTGTTGGCGTTCATGGATAATTCGGTCATGAATTTCAGGATTGCCTTTCGACCAATAGATTGGGAGCTGATGGAACAAGGGTATACGACCACTCTACTTAAATATCATCCACGGTCAAACAGTTAATAGTAATTTTACACCTCATTCACAATAAAAAGTGGTAAATATTTGTGTAATTCTTATTGGTCAAAATTGACCTTTGACTATTGAAGTGGATGATATTTAAGAATAGCCGTATACGACACAGTTAAACTACACTAGGTGTTCCACATCGACTGTCTGCAAGTGGAATTTGTTGTGAGGATTGTCATTGGGAATTCTTTGCTTGGAGCCTTGTCATTGGGAATTCTTTGTTTGGAACCTCCATAAGATTATATCTCATTGAACTCTCCTAATGATTAAATATTTAATCAATTTTAAAAAATAAAAGATTCTTGATTTTGTCAAAAATGTTTTCTTTTTGTGAGGTTTATAAAAAAAGTTGGATTAAATGTGAGTATTAAAAACTTTATTTTTTGATTAATTTATTTGTAATAATTATAATAGAAAGTAAATTGACCAACTTTAATTTATTATAAAATAAAATAAATAATTATATTAATATATTATTGTATGTATATATATTAATATAAAAAAATTTAAAAATAATAATTACAACTTTTAATTTTTATTTATGTTTATTTTGTATGTTATACTCTAGGTTTGACGTGTCTCTTGCGAAGGTTACGTGAAAGTAGAAAATGGTTGATGTTTTTTAAAGGCTCTTGAATGCAAATGAACAATAAACGCCAAATGCAAATTCATTAAGATCATCTTTATTCAAGCATGGGTTGACCCTGAGCAGGATATCTATTCGGATTCAACCATGACTCTAAATATATCAATTCTTTCGGCAGGCCGCCGGCAGCTAAATAAAATAGAGGAGTATTTCAATTAAAGTCAACTGAGATTTCCGCTAAGATTGATTCTCCATAGAATATGAAGTAACGGTGACTATGCTTATTAGCTAAGGTTGCGCTGAATACATGCCTCAGCAGCTCACAATCATATTATAACATGCCTCCTATCAGTATATCTCTGCCGATCTGGTGTTTAAATGCTAAAAAGTCAAATTGAAAGATCATAGGTTTCAGGAGAAGATATCAACATTTTTCCAATTTTTAGATATGGACCAATGTCAATCGAAGCGATCGCATGCATCTTGATCGTTTTTGGAATTATTTTTGCATCATTTTGGAACGTTACACGCGATCTCAGAAGAAATATATCCTCAGACAGACCCATCCACAGTCAAGCCTTCGGTTTGGCAGGAGAGGAAGACATTTCTGGTTTGGATATACAGGTGATAGAGGCTCTGTCAATATTTGAGTACAAATCGCAAGACAGCTTTGCTAAAGAAGAGCAACAGTGTGCAGTCTGTCTGTCTGAGTATAGGGATTCTGAAATAGTAAAGCTGTTGCCCAGCTGCAATCACTACTTTCATAAAGAATGTATAGATAAATGGTTTCTTTCGCACTCTTCATGTCCTGTTTGTAGAACCAGAGTGCATCCCACAACATCTTCAAGCTTATTGGACTCGGGAAATGATAATGGAAGAGATGGTTCATTATCGGAACAACCCATGTCCTCAGAACCAATGGAGGAGCAGGATGCAGCAAGTAAAATGGATCAAGGAACATCAGGTGCAAAAGCGTTGCCCAAATTACTATTGCTTAATATTATTGTGTTTTGAAATATAAAAAACTGTAGTCATTTCGAAATTTAAAATCTTCACTTAGAAATGCATGGATATTATTTTTCTGCAATAAAATGGGCATTCTACTAAGAAAAACTGTTGTTTTTGAAATAAATTAAACAGCACGTACACTATGCTGTTAGGATTGTTAACAACAAGAAAAAATACTGAGCTGAATAATAAATCTATGACATTCACATACTGCCCAAAGAGTGAACAAAAAAAGCACACTGTTTTATTCTACTCAGAAAATTCCTGCTGCTCATCCACCAAAAAAACAGCAAACACAGTACCTTTTTTATAAGAGTTTTTCAACACCCTTCAACAGCCGACCAAAGAAAAAAACAAGCTAAAAATACTGCGTATACATGCAGTTATTATGCATTACCATGCATTACCAAAAATAAAAATAAAAACAGAAAAAACAAAGAAGTTGATTATGCACGCCTTGCATGCCTTCAATCTTCCCCTGGATGATTAGCGGGGATGATGCCTAACCGGCCTCTCAAAGCGACAAAAGTAGTGGTAGGAAGAGTGTTCGTGAAAATATTAACAATTTGTTCAGATGTAGGACAAAATTGTAATTCTACTAGTCCATCTTGCACAAAATCACAAATCACCTGTTTGTCCTTTAGAAGCTGCACTAATTCCCACTTATTATTTTTATCTATTGCTTCTATCTCTTCATTCATAGCATCAATCCATACTTCCTCTTTAACTGCTTCTTCATACATAGAGGGTTCAACTTGAATTTGACTAAGCACAGAAAAATTAACAACTTCATTCATATTAGTACTCCTTTGATAAATTTCATTTAAACTTCATATTTTTCTTAAAGAGCTTGGACTTGATGCCAAACATGAACTATCACCTAAAGTTGTGCTATCAGGTGAACTTGAGCTATTGTTGGAGCTTGAACTTCCACTTAAGCTTGTGGGGAGACAAGGAACACTGCCATCTTCTATGTTCATAATTATTGGTGTTTTTTGTTGTACACCTTTTTGCCATTACCATACTCCCCCTTCATCAAAAATCACATCTCGACTTACAATCCATTGCTTTGTGTCAAGATTATAAAATCTATAACCTTTAGTTGCATCAAAATATCCCACAAAGATACAAAGTTGGGATTTTGCATCTGTGATGCCCCGTCATGCAACCCTAGAGTGCTAGACTAAAAAACAACAATAATATAGAATTTTATTTTTTTTTGAAACAAGGAAATGCATTAATCATTAAAAATATATGCACTAATAAAAACATTCAATGAAAAGATCAGCTAACACTTCTAGGGAACATAACTGTATTAGATAAAATTAAAATCATAAAAGAATTTGCATCTCAATGCAACAGAATAATAATACATCTTACATTATCTGGGATGAATAATTCATTACAAGATTACAAAACTGATTACATCGGTTTATAATTAGTACAATAAAGAATGTTTACAACAACTTGAAGATGAAGAACAAGGTGGAACTAGAACACTCCTACTCTAATCTCGAATTGAACATCTGAGAAGACCAATGGATAGCTTTGCCTCCCAACCATGTGGAACCCTGAAGTCCACCCCACCAAGCTAGGAGATAACAATGAGGTTCTGCTAGGACAAGGTTACAACCATGAACACAATCATAAGATCCAGACAACATGCAAACAAACAAGATAACCAGACTGCATAGACTCGACAGTACTCCACAAGACAAGTCAAACATCAAGCTAAGATCAAACAAGAAGACAAGAATACACTCCAGAGGTATCAACAAAAATAAAGAGAAAGTAACAGAGTTGCGTAAGGAGAGTGTCATCACATGGTCCTAGCATGGGTTACCTAGGGTATCTCTCACCAGAAGCTGGCCCCCATCTATGGTTACCCTGGCAGCCTCTCTCTAAGAATTGGCCTCATAGGGTGACACATGCAAAGCCGACATGTCCTCTCATGGAGACAAGGAGGTTAGCCTTGCCAACCAGGCCTTCTCATCCCATCCTTAGCCTGTGAGAGTAGTCAAGGCATGGGTGAGGTATCTTACTTATCTTGTTATGTGTTTTACTACCCCAACCTTCCTAATTAAGTTATTAAGTTTCCACTTGCTTACAACTTCCATGGGGTTACCCAGGCAGCCTCTCACTAGGCACTGACCCCACCATTAAAGCCACTTCCTTAGCAATCTCTGACCAATCATCCAAATGACAACATGCAAGGATAAAGGTTACAAAATGATTCCGTTCCATTACATATGCCATTCACTTGGCCACAATACTGTAAATCCCATTACCCTCCTCAAACTTAAACAAAAC
This sequence comes from Cunninghamia lanceolata, assembly GCA_027924645.1. Lineage (NCBI taxonomy): Eukaryota > Viridiplantae > Streptophyta > Pinopsida > Cupressales > Cupressaceae > Cunninghamia > Cunninghamia lanceolata. Next base: position 6,936,903 of record BSBN01000582.1, read on the forward strand.
ATCAAGAGATAGTATGACCCAAGTACCAATGCCATAGACCAAATAGTTAGACCTCTGGAGTTGGTGACTAAGTTCTTTACCAGGTTACTACATTACCTTCCCGTTAGGGAAACTAGGTTCCACAACCATGATTTATTGCAAGATGGACAAGGGGGTAAATAACTCAATACATCCTTAACATAAGTTGATAAACTAACCAATTTAATCCCGAGGATGAATTCACACTATCACTAGACAAGGTTAACGTAATAAAATCATAACAACAAAAGATAAATACAATATTAGATTCTATACCCAAAGAGTTCTCACTGCCATGCATTAGGAAAAAAATCACATTTAAGAATTAAGCCAATAACCTTTACACATATTTGTAAACAAGTTCCTCATACTATACTTCCAAGAAATGACAATTTTCCTTTTTGTTTCATAGTCAACCAAGGATTCACTTATAGATTTTACTCAAAGGTATAAGACAATCGTAATCATACAAAACCTATTCACATCTACACTAAAATGTAATCAATAATACTAACTTAGATCACAATGTAATACTATTCTTCCCTACTATTCTATACAACTCTAGTTATAAACTACTTTCAAGAGTAACATCATTCCTATTGAATTGCCACTCGAACAACTATTAAACCATGGTTCAAAAATAAATTTCTATTCTTGCTATGATTTACTTACAAACATCACGCTACACAGGACAGCCTAACTAACAAATTCATTTTTACCAAGTATGTCTAATACATAATTATTAAGCTAACATTTCATAATACTCTAGTGTAATAAATCGTTCTAATATAAAAACTGTTGGGACATATTTCCCACATTTCACTCTAATACAACTACTTGCCATAGCATAAAGTAAAATACATTGGTGGAATTGTTAAGTGTTTAAAGCACATAATCTAAATTGGATACTTAGTGTTAGTGTGAAAATTTACTTTATCTATCTAGTTAGCTTTTAGCATGTCTAGGAGATTAATATTCACACTTGGTTAAGTCCAACTTTGGGCTTCTTACCTTTTTGTCTCACCTCATGTGGTGAAGACATGTGTTCTCACCTTTGTGAGACACCTACGTCTTGCAAACTTGCCACTTGCTCAAACATGTGTCATTTGAGTAGACACGTGTTGCACCTTTGGAGGGTTGCTCAGTCGTTGTATACGACCTTCTCACCTCCACTTGCTTTCCTATTTATGCAAGGCTCTATGTACATAATCTTCATCTCTTGAATATCAAATTTGGCTTTTTGTGCTCATGCTTTGTAGAAGTTTATATTGTTTTTCATTTGCTGATCTTGGCTAATTCCAACATGGTATTAGAGCCATGCAAGTGAAATGCTTCTCATTTTTTAGCAATCAAGCACTCAGCCATTTCAAGGTTCATTTTCGATATTTTTTTTTGCAATTAGGTGACTATACTATTATGTATAGAAAAGTTATAAAAAAATCAAAAAAAATTTAGCAAAGGGCCTTTCAACCCTCTGCTCATCTACCCATTTTGGGTAATCTTGGTTTTGCAAGTTTTTAAAGGAGGGTACTCACCTGTTCAACCTCTATTTGCTCCGTTTTTGAGAAAAATTTGGCTTTGGCAAACTTGAGGTATTCTATTTTTGCCAAGTTTGTGGCTCGTTATTGGGCCTCGCAGCCTCAGTTTTCTGGTTCGTGAGTTTCATGGCATCACTGCTTCGTAGTTGAGCTCTCAATCAATTTCAGGCTTCAAATCAGCCCCCTAGTCACTCGGCTTGTTCAAGAGAGCATTTGGCTCTTCCCTCTGCTAAGCTTTAATCTTCCATGGCCTTTAAAGATTCCTTGACTGGATCTTTGACTGCATCAGCCACGTAGGATCTTCATTCCTATTCTCCCCGATATCATTTGGAGATCATTGTTCCAAGAGAAGATCAGTATTCTCAACACCAAGGAGCATAGTCTGGTTGCCCCTTTGTGTGAATCGTTGTTTTCTTTATTGCAGATTGAAAGCCATTGCTGACCTCTACCCACGACAGCCATATTTCTAGTTTTCATCATTGTTTAGGCTGTAGTTTTGTTTCAACACAACCGGTCTCAACTCTTCACAAAAGACTTCTATTTGCAAGTTGTTTCACACCCTCTTCTACAGGTTGCTGTGCTCATTGAGGACTACTATTCTCAAAGAGAAAGAAGCTTTCTCCAAGCCGCCTCAGATTTGATAGATTTGCTCCTAGTCAAACATCCAAGGCACTGTTTGATGATGCATCCCACAGAGTTTGGTCACTAAAAATTATAGATTGTTACTTTCTTGGTAGTTGTTTGACTGCTGAGCGGGTCTTCTGCCCACTACATGCACACGTCTCTAACAAGTCGGTCAGTTCTCCACCGTTTTTCATGCAAATCAGCCTTGTCAGCGTTCCATCTAGGTTCAATGGCTTGTTTGGAAGGTAAATACAGTCCCATTTGGACTATTTTACTCAATCGCCCTCCAATTTCGAGTGGCCTTTCCTGTTTGAAGAGTCCTATTTGGACTAAGTCATCATTCCTATCTATGGTGCAGCTTCATGGTTAGCATTTGTTTCTGGATTGCATTTCTATTTGTGTTTTGTAGCTGACGGTTATGGTATTTCTTTTTTTAGCTTTCACTTCCTTGTAACAATTGTCTTCCACCACTCTTGTTAGTTAGAAGATTTTACATGGACAGCTAAAACTTCATTAAAGATTTAATGTTCTCACATAGTTGGTCGAGGTGTATGTGACTTTCAAGTCACTAATTTTGTAATAATTTCTTCATTGTCAACTATGTTACATTTTTTGTAACATTCATTGTAACCGTTAGTAGTTTACAATCTGCCAGAAATTGTATTTGAATATTGTAATTTGACTTTTCAAAGTCACAATATCTTGTGAACATATAAATCTGACATATAAAGTTAGCATTTCCTTGCTAGCATATAAAGTCAGCATATAAAGTTCACACCTGTCGAAGACGAAGGGTGAGGCCCAGGTTGACAAGCGGTCAATTCCCCCTCACAAATCAAACCCTTTGTAATCTACACTTTTTCCTAATTCCAACGAGTAGTTGGAAGCCTATGCTCGCCTCCCAGATAAGGAACTTTTTCTCTTTTCAAGTGCTATTTATTACAATACACCATATTTGCGAGAATTTGATATTGTAATAACTTTTTCTCAGTAGCTCGAAATTGAGTGCCATTTTTTGCAAAAGTTCATATTTTTCCATTTCCCGTGCATTGGTGAAAATTATTTTGTAAAATGCACTAAGTTATAAAGTGCCAAAAATCTGTGGGGGTCTTTGTTTCAGCATTTTCAGGGGGGCTTCATTGCACTATTGCATTTTAGCATTTGATCTTTGCACACCATAAAAACCATGTCTCAAAGTTGCATAGTCAAATGTACATATTGTGGGAGCACTCAACATGGGGATGAATTTTGTCCTCATTTCTCTCACACTATCTTTTCACTATTTTGTAAGATTGCAAAACAGCCTACTACTATCGTCTTTTCTAATCCACCTCATTGGGATTCCTATCTTACAGACATATCATCTTTGTTTGTAGAGTCCCAACTTACAGACTTGGAGGACCACATTGAGGACATTTGTCTTCTCTTTGATGATAGCTTCGATGGAGTTGCATCACCATCATCTGCTTCAGAGATTGTTTTTCATCCTCCTCTTCTTCAATCACAGTTTGGCAGTGGATTGGAGACATTTGAGTAGTTTTTAGGAGCATCATTGTTGTCTTTGGATCATGTGCAGAGTTCAGAGACATTTATCCTTCTTTCTGTATGTTCCTATCCGGAATGGGAAGACATTATGCACACATCTGCAGTTCTATTTCTTCCCAAGGGGAGGAATGTTGTTCGACGTTCATGGGTCTTCATCTTTATTCTATGTCGAGCATCTTCTAGCACTATAGGACTCATCTTAAGGAGCGGCTGCATGGTCTCTCTTCTCATCTCTATTTTGGGAGGGAGCATTTCCTCGCATGGGGTTCTTTCCTTCTCACTTCTGGGGGGGTCATCAGACCTTCTCTCTTCTTCCTCTCTTATGGGGAGGCATTCATGATTGTACTTTTGTGATGGATTCAATTCTTGGGGGGTCTTAATGTTAGTCCTTCTTCCATCACATGTTCATGTACTTGTTGTATTTTTCTCTCTTTTGGAGAGGAGTTTTCTCCCACTGGGTTTTTCTCTTTTTCTCTGCTTATGAGAAATTTGTTCATGGGTACCTAACATGGCCTAGTAGCTGGGACCCATCTTTGTATTCTCCCTAAGTTGCACTTAAAGGGGGGTGTTAGTGTGAAAATTTACTTTATCTATCTAGTTAGCTTTTAGCATGTCTAGGAGATTAATATTCACACTTGGTTAAGTCCAACTTTGGGCTTCTTACCTTTTTGTCTAACCTCATGTGGTGAAGACATGTGTTCTCACCTTTGCGAGACACCTACGTCTTGCAAACTTGCCACTTGCTCAAACATATGTCATTTGAGTAGACAAGTGTTGCACCTTTGGAGGGTTGCTCAGTCGTTGTATACGACATTCTCATCTCCACTTGCTTTCCTATTTATGCAAGGCTCTATGTACATAATCTTCATCTCTTGAATATCAAATTTGGCTTTTTGTGCTCATGCTTTGTAGAAGTTTATATTATTTTTCATTTGCTGATCTTGGCTAATTCCAACACTTAGTAATGATAATAAAATTATTACAATCCTAAGATTAAACTAACTCACACCTATAATATTAAGAGTATTCTAATAATAATGATAATTTTAAATTTCACAAAACACAAGGAATAATTAACAACTTCCTAATATCTACTCCATAATCTAATTAGTCAAAAAGAAACTTAACTAAATAACATTCCCACTAGATATACTAAACTGATTTACTATCATACTCAATGAGCTCCTTTAGAAACATTCCATAAGCCACTAGTATGCAAAATTACCATCTACCACTCAAATTTCTATCAATGTTAATGCCACAAGAGAAATGAGGATCAATTTATTACAAAGCGACTGAGTTACTTCTGATGAGATGACGTATGATGGCCAAGAAGAGGATATAGAAATTTATTGAGAATAGCTCAAGTCTTCCAATGCTGCAGAGCCAGAGAGGAAGAGACTAAGGGTAGAATAAATTTCAGACAGAGGTAGAGATGATTGCAAGAGAGGGAGGCCGTACAACGGTGGTAGGTAGAAGTGGTTACTAGCATTCAACAAAAATTATCATCAGCACACAACAAATTGGTATGGGTCAGCCAAACAGTCGCTAAGAGCAATTTTGGTTGGTTGAATTTCTATCTTGGTATAATGTATAAGAGAAGCAAGTTAAGTACGGCCCAAACAAGATGTGCCATGAATCGACCAAAATGTTGTTTGTAAGTTGGATTTCCTTTTGGTATAAAGTTTTAGGAGTAGCCAGTTGAGAACGGCCTACCAAGACGTGCCATAAGGTGGTTAAAAAATCTAATGAGAATGGATTTCTAGCTTACAAAGAAGAGGCTCTGCCATTAACTTCTAATTCCGCAAGGAATAACTCAGAGAATGTTATTAGAATATAAAACTTGGAAAAGAAAACATTGAAATCCAATTTACATATGATGGAGGGCAACTTAATAAGGATAGTCCCTAAGATTTACCTCCAGTCTGAAGAAATATTAACATCATCTGATGATTGATTAGCATGCAGGAAAATAACATTACATAGAGATAAAGATGACAAGGGAATTGGTTTGACACAAGCGTCTAAGCGGGTCTCAAGACTCAACTAAAAGAATAGGTAAGTGAAATTGGTTTTGATTTAACTGAAGGTGCATAATATTTTGCCATACCGTGATTTCCTCTAGAAGTTACATTGACTTCTAACTAAGACTAAATAAGCTCTATCATAGAGATTGCATGTGCCTCAACAAATTGATGTGGGCTACTATAGAGATCATCACTAAGAAGTTGAAATAGGAATTGATGGTAGGGGCAAGATATAATAAAACAATGATAACAGGATTTGAAGAATAAAGCAAGAAAGATTTACAGGCTCATCAATTAAGTCAGAGGAGAAAAATGTCGTCATAAAGAAAGTTCAAAAATTGATCTACAGGCGAAAATTGCAGTAATCCATTAGAGAAAGAGGTTGAGGTTAAAGAGATTATTTTGCAGATTTAAATGTTTTGCCAAACCTTCCAACGGGAAACCAACAAAAGCAAGGAGTTTACAAACGTGACAAGGGTGAATAACAGATCGATTCCATGCCAAAATAACCATCCACAATAATTCTAATTCTTCAGAGCAAACATAGACAAAGAAAATACAGGAATTCACAAGACATACCCGTACAACTCATGCTCTGGAGTCAAATCTTGTTTCAGAATTTCTTTTCCTTTCTCCACAAAATATTTCTCTGAAACATGCCTCCTCCCAAAACTCCCTCCAAAACCAAACATAACCATAGACATAAAAATCCTATCACACCAAAACCTCCCCAAGACCAAAAATAGATAGCAGCCATTAATTCCAGTAACCCCCAAATCAGTTACACAATCCCTCTTATTAAGAGAAATTTGAAATTTTACTTAACATAGAGATTCTCAAATCTCTAAATATATCCGACAACTATCAACATTAAATTATTCACCAATAATATTCTTTAAATCAACTATGTACTAATTACCCCTAAAAATAGCTTAAGACTCATATACATTTAAAACATTACAATAACTAATTTTGTCAGTAATAGACTTTACTTAAACAATATTCAAATTTTACGACTATACAAAAATACTATAAGATTTAGCATAATGATAACAAAGAACACATAGACATACTTAAACAAACTCAACAATGCTCCACAACACGTAACGACCAACAACAAGAAACAAGGATAAAACGTCGCATCATGACACATGACTACAATAAAAGACTAGAACTAGCGTAGAGGAATAAACCTCATGTTATCTCCGTCAACATTATCCATGGTGTAGAGCCTACTCAAACCTACTAAGTTAGGTGGAGGTGAGGCCTGGTACCTGCAACCTACGTGAAAACCAATGGGTTGTATATGATCAATTGTACATGTATATATCAACACACACTGAGACAGAGAATCACAACGTAGTAGGGTGCTTAATCCAAGAAGTACTACACCGTCCCCACTCTGAAACAAGACTATAACTAATTCTATTTAAAATCAAATGCATAAACATGATATTATCAAACCATCACTAAACATGTCCAACTCATCATAACTGGAAAAAACAACCATGTCGTGATAAACTCATTCCACATTTCAGAATTAGATCAGTCGAATATAATCTATCACAATCAGAATAAGCATAAACCATAGTCTCAAAAGCTCAAATGTCTCAAAACTGTCTAGATGTAATGAAAAAGCTAACAACTATCTTAGATCAAACATAGAGTAATGCAAAACTAACTATCACAAGCCAAAAATGAGGGGGCATTACATCCTCCCCCCTATAGCCAGGCTTACTCCTGGAAGCTTGCAAAAAGAAAGGGTATGACTCTCTCACCCTAGAAGTATCCTCCCAGGTAGAAGGAGTCTCATCACTAGGGTCCCACTGGATCCTAACCTACTCCACGCCTCTGCCCCTAAGAGTTTACTCCCGATGCTGAAGCTCGCACATGATCTCCAAAGAAGGCTTCTTGTCCTCTACCTGCGGTCTCCAAGGTTGTCCCTTGATGCTCAATTGATGTGAACACTCTATGAGATCCCCCTGCGTCACCTGCGATCAGCTCCAAAGCTGCTGGTCTCTTACCAAAACCTAAAGTGTTCCTTTGTGGACACTGCCTGGCTATATGGCCGTGTTGTCCACAAGAGAAACATCTTGAGCCTCTACCAAAACCTCTGCCACCCAAAGAAGCATTAGACTACAGAAAATTATCTCTACTTAATGCAGACTACATACTCTGACTTGGCTAATCAAAGCGATGACGCTTATTATGCTGCCAAGATCGGTCTTTCTTAGATTGAAATCTATTACCTTGTCAAGGCTGAGTGTTCTTTGGTTGTGACTGAGAACACTGTTGTTGCTGCTACTCACCTTTGTCAGATGCATGACGGTCTCTTGAAGAGCCAGCTACCTGAGACTAACCATCAACACCTACAGAAGGTGTAATACTAATGTACACACCTGTATGCCCACCGAGTGCCATAGCTAAATTCTCCTCCACTAACCAGGCTTTCTCCACTGCTACCTCCATAGACTTAGGTTTGAATACACGAACCCCCTCGCTGATCTGGGCATTCAGGCCCCTGATAAAATGCTACACCAACATAGGCTCATCATCTCCAATACTCGCATACTACTTGACCTCATAAAATCTGCGCTTGTACTGCTCAACTATCATGGCCATCTACCTTAGCTCGTGGAACTCATCTACTTGATGCTGCCTCCAATGGTTAGATAGAAAATGGGCTCTAAATCTCTCTAAGAACAACTCCCAAGACACAGTGCTAATGTCCAAATGCAGGTTCTGCTCCTCTAGCCACCACCAAGTCGAAGCGAACCCTCAGAGATACAAATAGCACATCTGGCTTTGGTGTTGCTGCCATAAGGATGCATGGTGAGACACTTGCCTAAGGCCAATAACCAAGTCTCTGCCTCAAGACCTCTGCCAACTCCATCAAAGATGGGAGGGCATGCTCTCAGTAGATCTCTCATATGGCTAGCTAGTGTGGCCTCTTGCTCAGCTGTCAACTCTCTACACCTAGGTGATCTCTCTCTTTCTTGAGGCTCCGGTTGGTCTAGCTCCTGACCCCCTCTAGGTTGCTCAACCTCCTGTCTAGGACCAAATTAGGCAAGAGCCTCCTTAAGTAGCTGTCGTAACTGGGCTCCCTCAGGCTGGCCCTAACCCTCCATATTTTGACCTCTGCCTTCATGGGCAATCTCATGAGGAGAACTGGGAGGAGGTGTACCACCACCACCTCTACCACAACCCCTACCTCTGTCATGACCTTGACCCCTACCTCGAGGCATATACCTACAACACTCAAAAGATAATTTATTACACACAGAAAGGAAAACAACAATAAATCTACAAAGTTTAAGCACTAGGTCACATAATGGGCTCAGTTATAACTAGAGTACCTAGTGTTTAAACTTGGCTCTGATACCAAATGTGATGCCCCGTCATGCAACCCTAGGGTGCTAGACTGAAAAATAACAATAATACAATTTTTTTTTGAAACAAGGAAATGCATTAATCATTAAAAATATCTGCACTAATAACAACATTCAATGAAAAGATTAGCTAACCCTTCTAGGGAACATAACCGCATCAGATAAAATTAAAATCATACAAGAATCTACATCTCAATGTAATAGAATAATAATACATATTACATTATTTGGGATGAATAATTCAATACAAGATTACAAAACTGATTACATCGGTTTACAATTAGTACAATAAAGAATGTATACAACAACTTGAAGATGAAGAACAAGCTAGAACTGGAACACTCCTGCTCTGATCTCGAACTGAACATCCAAGAAGACCAATGGATAGCTCTACCTCCCAACCATGTGGAACCCTGAGGTCCACCCCACCGAGCTAGGAGATAACAATGAGGTTCTGATAGGACAAGGTTACAACTATGAACACAATCACAAGAAACAAACTCCATGCAGATAGACAAGATAACCAAACTGCACAGACCCGACAGTACTCCAAAAGACAAATCCAACATCAAGCTAAGATCAAACAAGAAGACAAGTTTACACTCCAGAGGTATCAACAAAAATAAAGAGAAAGTAACTGAGTTACGTAAGGAGAGTGTCATTGCATGGTCCTAGCATGGGTTAGTTAGGTTATCTCTCACAAGAAGTTGGCCCCCATCTATGGTTACCTTGGCAGCCTCTCTCTAGGCCCCGGCCCCTTAGGGTGACACATGCAGAGCTAACATGTCCTCTCATGGAGACAACGAGGTTGGCCTTGCCAACCAGGCCTTCTCATCCCATCCTTAGCCTGCGAGAGCAATCAAGGCATGGGTGAGGTATCTTACTTATCTTGTTATGTGTTTTACTACTCCAACCCTCCTAATTAAGTTATTAAGTTTCCACTTGCTTACAAGTTCCATGGGGTTACCCAGGTGGCCTCTCACTAGACACCGGCCCCAGCATGAAAGCCACTTCCTTAGCAATCTCTAACCAATCATCCAAACCACAACATGTAAGGATAAAGGTTACAAAATGATTCTGTTCATTACATATGCCATTCACTTGACCACAATACTATAAATCCCATTACCCTCCTCAAACTCAAACAAAACATCAAGAGATAGTACAACCCAAGTACCAATGCTAAAGACCAAACATTTAGACCTCTGGAGTCGGTGACTAAGTTCTTTACCAGGTTACTACATTACCTTCCCGTTAGAGAAACTAGGTTCCACGACCATGATTTATTGCAAGATCGACAAGGGGGTAAATAACTCAATACATCCTTCACATAAGTTGATAAACTAACCAATTTAATCCCAAGGATGACTTCACACTATCACTAGACAAGGTTAATGTAATAAAATCATAACAATAAAAGATAAATACAATATTACATTCTATACCCAAAGAGTTCTCACTCCCATGCATTAGGAAAAAATCACATTTAACACTTAAGACAATAACCTTTACACATATTTATAAACAAGTTCCTCATACTATACTTCCAAGAAATGATAATTTTCCTTTTTTTTCATAGTCAACCAAGGATTCACTTATAGATTTTACTCAAAGGTATAAGACAATCGTAATCATACAAAACATATTCACGTCTACAATAAAACGTAATGAAGAATACTAACTTAGATCACAATGTAATACTATTCTTCCCTACTATTCTATACAGCTCTAGTTATAAACTACTTTCAAGAGTAACATCATTCCTATCAAATTGCCACTCGAACAACTATTACACCATGGTTCAAAAATAAATTTCTATTCTTGCTATGATTTACTTACAAACATCACGCTATAGAGGACAACCTAACTAACAAATTCATTTTTACCAAGTATGTCTAATACATAATTATTAAGCTAACATTTCATAATACTCTAATGTAATAAATCATTCTAATATAAAAACTGTTGGGACACATTACCCACATTTTTCTCTAATACAACTACTTGCCATAGCATAAAGTAAAATACATTGGTGGAATTGTTAAGTGTTTAGAGCACATAATCTAAATTGGATACTTAGTAATGATAATAAAATTATTACAATCCTAAGATTAAACTAACTTACACGTATAATATTAAGAGTATTCTAATAATAATGATAATTTTAAATTTCACAAAACACAAGGAATAATTAACAACTTCCTAATATCTACTCCATAATCTAATTAGTCAAAAGGAAACTTAACTAAAAAACATTACCACTGGACGTACTAAACTGATTTACTATCATACTCAACAAGCTCCTTTAGAAACTTTCCATAAGCCACTAGTATGCAAAATTACCATCTACCACTCAAATTTCTATCAATGTTAACACCACAAGAGAAATGAGGATCAATTTATTGCAAAGCGACTGAGTTACTTCTGATGAGATGCCATACGGCGGCCAAGAAGAGGATATAGAAATTTATTGAGAATAGCTCAAGTCTTCCAACACTACAGAGCCAGAGAAGAAGAGACTAAGGGTAGAATAAATTTCAGACAGAGGTAGAGATTATTGCAAGTGGAGGGAGGCTGTACGGCGATGGCAGGCAAAAGTGGTTACCAACATTCAACAAAAATTGTCATCATCACACAACGAATTGGTATGGGTCGACCAAACAGTCCAACAAGATGTGCCATGAATCGACCAAAATGTATTTCGTAAGTTGGATTTCTTTTTGGTATAAAGTTTTTGGAGTAGCTAGTTGAGAATGGCCTTCCAAGACGTACCATAAGTTGGCCAAAAAATCTAATGAGAATGGATTGCTAGCTTACAAGGAAGAGGCTCTACCATTAACTTCTAATTCTGCAAGGAATAACTCAGAGAATTTTATTAAAGTATAAAACTTGGAAAAGAAAACATTGAAATCCAATTTGCAAATGATGGAGGGTGACTCAATAAGGATAGTCTGTGAGATTCACCTCCAGTCCAAAGAAATATTAACATCATCTAATGATTGATTGGCATGCAGGAAAATAACATTACACAGAGATAAAGATGACAAGGGAATTGGTTTGACACAAGGGTCTAAGTGGGTCTCAAGACTCGATTAAAAGAATAGGTAAGTGAAATTGGTTTTGATTTAACCGAAGGTGCATAAAATTTTTCCATACTGTGATTTCCTCTAGAAGTTACATTGATTTCTGATTGAGACAAAATAAGTTCTATCATAGATATTGCATGTGCCTCAACAAATTGATGTGGGCTGCTACAGAGATCGTCACTAAGAAGTTGAAATAGGAATTGATGGTCGAGGCAAGATATAATAAAACAATGATAACAGGATTTGAAGAATAAAGCAAGAAATATTTACAAGCTCATCAATTAAGTCAGAGGAGAAAAATGTCATCATAAAGAAAAGTTCAAAAATTGATCTACAGGTGAAAATTGCAGTAATCCATCAGAGAAAGAGGTTGAGGTTGAAGAGATTATTTACAGATTTAAATGTTTTGCCAAACCTTCCAATGAGCAACCAACAAAAGCAAGGAGTTTACAAACATGACAAGGGTGAATAATAGATCGATTCCATGCCAGAATAACCATCCACAATAATTCTAATTATCCATAGCAAACATAGACAAAGAAAATACATAAATTCACAAGACATATCCGTACAACTCACGCTCCGGAATCGAATCTTCTTTCAGAATTTCCTTTCCTTTCTCCACAAAATATTTCTCTAAAACATGCCTCCTTCCAAAACTGCCTCCAGAACCAAACATAACCATAGACATAAAAATCCTATCACACCAAAACTTCCCCGAGACCAAAAATAGACAACAACCATTAATTCCAGTAACCCCCAAATCAGTTACACAATCCCTCTTATTAAGAGAAATTTGAAATTTTACTTAACATAGAGATTCTCAAATCTCCAAATATATCTGACAACTATCAACATTAAATTATTCACCAATAATATTCTTTAAATCAACTATGTACTAATTACCCCTAAAAACGACTTAAGACTCATATACATTTAAAACATTACAATAACTAATTTTGTCAGTAATAGACTTTACTTAAACAATATTCAAATTTTACAACTATAAAAAAATACAATAAGATTTAGTATAATGATAACAAAGAACACATAGACATACTTAAACAAACTCAGCAATGGTCCACAACACGTGACGACCAACAACAAGAAACAAGGATCAAATGTCGCATCACGACACATGACTACAACAAAAGACTAGAACTGGTCTAGCAGAATGAACCTCATGTTATCTCCGTCAACATTATCCATGGTGTAGGGCCTACTCAGACCTACTAAGTCAGGTGGAGTCGAGGCCCGGCACCTGCAACCTACGTGAAAACCAATGGGTTGTATATGATCAACTGTATATGTATATATCAACACACACCAAGACAGAGAATCACGGCGTAGTAGGGTGCTCGATACAAGCAGTACTACACCGTCCCTACTCTAAAACAAGACTATAACTAATTCTATTTAAAATCAGATGCATAAACATGATATTATCAAACCATCACTAAACATGTCCATCTCATCATAACTGGAAAAAACAACCATGTCATCATAAACTCATTCCACATGTCAGAATTAGATCAGTCGAATATAATCTATCACAGTCAAAATAAGCATAAACCATAGTCTCAATAGCTCAAATGTCTCATAATTGTCTAGATGCAAAGAAAAAGCTAACAACTATCTCAAATCAAACAGAGAGTAATGCAAAACTAACAACTATCACAAGCCAAAAACGAGGGGGCATTATAGCATCCAACTTCTCCCACATTTGAACTAGAATATGAGCATATGTTGCACAACCAAATACACCGAGATGAGCCATAGAAATCTTGTGACCACTCCAAGCTTCCTTTGGAGTGATGTTCTAAACTACTTTTTTGGGGTTTCGATTCAAGATGTATATTGTTGTTTCCATTGCTTCTCCCCATTAACAATTTGGAAGATTTTTCAACTGCAACATATTTCGTGCCATTTCCATAATGGTGTGGTTCTTTCTTTCTGCAATACCATTTTGTTGGGGATTATAAGCTACAGTAAGTTGTCTCTTGATGCCATAATTATTACAAAAATCAAAAAAAAAAAAATTGAAGTGAATTCTCCCCCTCTATCTATTGTTTTTATTGAGTGGAAATATTGTTTGCACAAGAATGGGATTTTTACTAAGAAGATCCAACGTAGATGAACTCATTTCATTTTTAGATTTTGAATAATTGGCTTTCAATTTTAGTAAAAAATGACTTCAAATTCCTAATGGTAAAAAATGGAACCTCTAGAACTTAGGGCATTTTAGGTGCAATTTTTATCAAAACAATTATTGCCTAAAATCTCAAAATATTGTGCATTATGTTTAGTTAATAATTATTCTAGTAAATGTTGGATACACTGTAAATTTGGGGAAAGTTTGTTTTATATGTGATTTTAGAAGTTTGAAAAAGAGGGGAAATATTTATATTAATTGGTATAGTTTTGAAAGTGTTTTGTTGTAATGAGAAAAAAGGGTTTTTAATAGAAAGTGAGATAATTTTAACAACTCAATAATATTTTCTTGTGTGACACAATCTTTCTACAATGAGAAAAAATTTTGAGGACTTTTCTTTTGTGCTTGAAAATTTATAGGAAAAAGTATAAACGAATTAACCAATATGAAAAACGTAGGAAGACCCTTCGTCTACTTTTCAACAACAGTCCATGACACAAAGTCACTATCATCCTTAGTGTTAGGGGATAGAGGAGATCCTACCTCTGTCACCCCAATGTGGAACACTGAAAAGACAAAATATGTTTGACCAAAGATGAAGCACTTGGAGTAGGAATATCAAGAATAGTAGTCAACTATTAATCAAAAGAAAAGAGAGACCAACTATCACAAGAGGATCAAATTAAACCATAGTAAGTGCCACCACAAGAAGCTGAGCATTAGGAGGAGGCTCATCAATGGTTGGAGGTAGGGGATCAGGAGGAGATCTAGAGATTGTGATGTGATGTGGAAAAGCATTCTTCCACGAAGATACAACTCCCTCAACCTTTCTTTGGGAGTGATGACACTCTAAAGCCAAAAGGACTCTATCAAAATAGCATTGACAACATAAAGGTAGACGTTCATAATCTAGGGGTTGTACGCAAGGGTGATTCTCAACCTAAATTGTAATCTCAACATGAAGATCCTTATATAAATCAATATCCACAAAAATGTGAGAAAAGGTCATATGGGTAAAAACTAAGGTAGAAAAGTCAAACCATCACAAAATGTCTAAACACATCAAGCTAATAGCTTCATAGCATGACCCCAACTAGAATTAAAGTGGAGGATTTGGCAATTGCACCCAAACTAATAGGATATAAGAGCTCTTGGTAACTAGGTTTAACAATCAAAACTAGGGTTTGACGAAGTGGATCAAAATTTACGTTTAACTATTAAATTATATATTTTTTAAAGATAATGTATTAAACTATGTAAATTATATATAATATATTTTTCTATCTTTTATATTAAAGTAAATATGACCTATTAAAATTATACAAATGTATGACTAAACTAAAATAACATAAAGCTTTTAAAATTATTATAAAATAATAAATTATTTAAAATTATGAACATTTACATTATATGATTTAAAGTTGTCACTTAAAAGAGAAAATTAAAATTTCAAATATGTATGTGTAAATAAAATGGATTCTCTCACTCATCTCCCTCATGGCCCATATGCCCTTGTCTCTTTTGAGTTAGACTTTCCCACTCTCCCTTGGCCTTTTTTATTAGAATCTTTGCATGGGGATGATCTTGTCTCTCTGGTACTTGGCTCTACTCATACTATGGCTATTTTGGGGAGTTGCATTAGTTCTACGGAAACAACTAGGGTTTCTCTCATGCCCCTTTTGTTGGTAATCATGGATCTTAGGGAGGTTTGGGAAAATCTAATTGAAGTGGTAGATCAAGCCTCAAGAAACAAAATAATCCTCACTCATTAGTACATGCTCACAAAAAAATGACCACCCAAGAAGAAGATGCATAGGGCAAGGGCATGAGCTTCCTAACATGAGGGAGGATGACCATAAGCATTCAAAACAATCAAATAAGACAAGTCTACCATGCACACAAAAGAGAAAGGGTGGTTGTTTTCATTCAAACCTAGATCCCGAAAGGGAAGATCAACATCAAAGCTAGAATGAGAATCACCATCAAAAATAAATGCACATACCTTTGAAGGGGAAGAAGAAACTAAAGTAGCCTTTAAGGGAGAACTAGGCAAAGAACCAACATGTTGTTAGATGTGGCTGAGAACTCTCTAGTTGAAGTCATTATTTCATTCTTTTAATCTATCATATGAGCCTCTCACTAGCCAACCTATGTGGGTTTGGTTATTTAATTGTTTGCTTCAATTTTGGTTTGAATCTTGCTTTGTTTCCATTGGTAATGCTTTAGGGTACTTTTTATTGATTGATCTAGCTACTATGTAGCTCATCCATATGACTTAAATGCTCACATTTTTGTGGATTAGGACATCTCCAAAGATCTTCTAATAGATAGTGTCCTACTAGTGGAGAATCAACCTTAGATTTATCTCCTTCATTTCAAAAAATTTTCTTTCCATTGTTGTATATGTTTTTCTACTAGTCATTTGGCATTAGACTATATCTCCATTTGAAATGCAAGGCTGATTCTTCAGGTTCTTTGTGGTGGAATGTTCTCCCACACCATTTCACTATTAACACTTGGAATGTTTCTCCCTCATTTTTTTCAAGTGATCCTTTTGAGGATGGGAATCCTACACCTTGTGGTGTAGCTTCCCTAGGACTAGTGAACATTACAACTTCTAAACTATTACCTTCAATTTAATATTGGAATATTGATGACTTCTATTACTAATGTTCCTCTCATTACTAAATATATTTCATACCTAGTGGATGCTCTTGTTATGCTTGTGACTGTGGATTCCATTTATTGATGACAATAATTCATGATAGGTTGTCCTCATCACTTTCTACCTATGTTCATGAAGATGAATCCTTTTCTTGGACAATAGTTCAATAAAGGAGGAAATTCCCTTCTAAATTTGGTTTTGATCCCTACTCCTAGAAAGGAGGGGGAAGGTTTTCTATGGATAGTCTAGGAACCATATAAGCTCTTTTGAGTGGCTTTGTGTGGGTAGGTTGGGTGGTGGAATTTTATTGTATCTAGAATTTTTGGTTTGTTGGGGATGTTAGTTTTCAACATTGTATCAGCTTTGTTTTAGCCTTGTGCTTTGATTGATTCAGGTTTTAGGTATTTGTTATTGTATAAAGGTGGGGCCCCTTTCAAAGACCTTTTACCCTTTGTCAAGAAATTGAGATATAAATTTATAAGTTTTAATATAGATGTTTATTTATGAAAGAAATTTTAAGAAAATTATATGAAATAGAAGATGAAATCTAATCTCTTTTAACAATTCTATTATATGATGACATCATATTTCATAAATCTAAATAATAAAATAAAGTAGTTTAAAATATTTATTATGAATTTAAATACTTATTTAACCAAAGACTTTTTTAAGATGTTAACAAACAGAATCATAAATTAAGTTTAAATATTTGAAATAAAAATATCAACCTCAAATGTGTTATTTATATAACTTAATTGATAGGTAGTTATTCATGGATTCACTCTTAACAAAATTAAATGGAATACAAGATGAAATCATTTTTTAACATGTCTATTATATGATGCTATCATGCTTCACAAATTTAAGAAATTAAATAAAGCATAGATTGAAAATTTTATTGTTAATTAGGGGGTTTGAACCTTGGTGAATGTTGTAATCAAGGAACATACCATCATATGACATCAATAAATAAATAGACACAATTAAACTACAACCCTTTAATAAATAAATAGACTTCAGTAAGACATCAATAATCACAAATATGGATAACATTTTATGAGAATAATAAGACTTTTATATTCTATATAGTTTTTTTAAATTGGTAAAAGGCCGAGGTCATTAATACATAAAGTCAGTAATAAAATACAATAAAATATAGTTCTGTTCAGTGCGGGCACTGGTAGGAAAGAACAGAGCAAAGAAAACCTCCAGTCTAGCCCAGGACTTTTGCAGTCTAGTACATACTATTTATTTATAGAACTTGTACAAGGTCAAGCCCAACAAGGACTCATCCTTTCTTATACAATTTCTTAGGTACAAGTACAAACATTGCCCTATACCAAGACCTTGCTTTTGATATTCTTTTGTTGTATGACTTGTTGGATCTCCGGATCCTGGGATGTCCTCGATGATATAAAGTATTAGATCAACTGTCTATTATCAAGTGAGGGGCTTCTTCTGTCTAGCTCCTACCAAATTACCTGTCTTACTTGAAATCACGGGGAAAACTTCCAAATCTTTTCACATGTTAGCTAAACAAAACAAGGATAAACATAGACTTCTCTTCCTGCAAACACTTGTTAGTTCTCTGAAATCCTTTGCCTGAGAGGAAAAATTAAAATACTTGCTCTTGCCAATCTTATGATAAATATTCAAACACGCTTTCTTCAAAGTTAACTTAAATCCCAAACTAGTTGACTGATCCCCTATACCTGCCAACATCTAAATGTATATACTTGTAAAAGTGCAAATATATATAAAGCTAAGTGTGGGCATAAGTGATCAATCTAGTCACTGATAATGTTGGTGAACCATCTAAACTTTAACCCATCAAAGAAAAATGTTTTTACCTATCAAATCTATAATATCTCTCAAATGAGCTGGAATGGCAGCTAAAGCTCAACTCTAAACCTCATTATTACCAGTCTAATTTCCTGCCTTCACACATGCCAGAAGTGATTCAAGTTTCAATCAAAGTGTTGGGACAGGAAAATTTAAAATTTTCTTGTATTCTTGCTCATCCATACCCAACCAAACCAAAATTATTTTGCCCAAAATTAGAATAAAACAACTGATATATCCCATAAAATCCTATGACTTTTATCATGAATAATGTAAAGGGCCTTAATTTCTTACATCGGTAAGACCTCAAGTTAGTTATATCGATCCATGGGAAACTTGTTAAAAAGGCTATCGGCATGAGAATAAGGGTTGGAGAGAAGAGTTCAAAAGTCACCAATGGAGAAAATCAGACCAATGACCTTTCATCAGAGAGAAAGCTACCAGTCACATTAATCAGTATAAATAAAGACTATCAGTGAATACTCTACAAGACCTCTCGACGATGTAGATCATACCGATAAGAAATTTTGGTAAGACTCTCACTGATCATCTAGTAGAATGGAGGAGACTAGTAGTCATTGGCAGGAGACAAGCATCAGAAAGAAAGATTAAAGACTCTCTGATACTCTAATGTCTCACCGACTGAAGAGGAACCATCAGCAAGAACAAGTGAATCGGGACAAGGCTTATAAGTTTGACCAAAGCAATTCTCATGACGATATTGGTGACATGTTATGAAATTCTTTCTGATCTAGGATATAAAAGGCTATCAGGGAGATGACTACGATCGAGTAACCCTAAATATGTTATCCTAATGACATAGATTACCCTGATGACAATTATAGTCACATTGATTGACGAGACTCTCACCGATAGCCATATCGGTGACACTTGAAAGATCAAGGAAGAATATTAATCACATAGCGATGAAGAAAGTCATGTTGATGGTGAAGTCAGTAGAACTCTCACCGAGCATCCAGTGGAACTGAAAAGATTATGAAATGAGGTTTTATTGTTGTATGTTTCATGCATTATATGTTTGTTTTATACATTTCAATTTACATACAATGTGGAACTCAAGAAAGGTTGAAATTTGGTTAAAATGATGCATCATGACTTAATTAGAAGATGCATTGTACTTTAAAACTTGTTAAAAAGGCTATCGACATGAGAATAAGGGTCGGGGAGAAGATTTCAAAAGTCACTGATGGAGAAAATGAGACCGATGACCTTTCGTTGGAGAGAAAGCTACCAGTCACACCGATTGGTATAACTAAAGACTATCAGCAAACACTCTACAAGACCTCCCGATGATGTAGATCATGTTGTGATGTTCACAACACGCCCCATTATGCTCCTTAGCAAAATGGGGACCCCTGCTGATGTCTTGCTTTTTGCTTCTGCTTGTGTTTTTTCTGCTTCCTGGCGGTCTGGTAAAAATGAAGGTCAGGTGCATCATCATCATGATATATGATGAGGTAGGTCATCATCATGAGGTCTGTTTGTCAAAGTTCATATTTTGTTTCTGTGACCTCATATTTTAAAAGAGCTCGAAATTCTATGCAGGTTTGCCTTTTACTTCACTTGAAAATTCGTCCATATGTGGAAGTTATGCACGGTCAAAGTCTTGGTCAAACCTGATATTCGCAGGAGGATCATCATATTTTTATATCCTAAGTCATGTTGACAGGATCATCATGATCTTGGTCTATCACCCGCTAAAAATCATGCAGTCGCAATATCCGGACGTCAATTTTAGGTGGTAGTTCCCTTTACCCGTCAAATGGCCTCAGGCGCATCATCAGCATCATGATTTTCTTAGGAGCGTCATATTTTATAAACCTGGTTTTGCTGTATGAGGACATCATCATCATATTTGAAACGCACCCCCCGATAATATCCTGAGGTTCGAAATATCATGATGACATCAACTTTAAGTCAAGGTAAGTTACCCCGTCGAGCGGTCTTTGTATCGCGAACATCATCATGATATCTTTGCATCGCCTGATCTTAAAATATCATGCTGATAGTATAAGATCACCCTGACTTAGCAAATTCATTATCGGCATATTTGCATGCGCACGTTCAAATCCTATCGCAAGGTCATCATCATGATATTTGCTGAAGTTCGAATTATGATGATGACGACTTCACATCATCCTGATCTTTCACGAGGATCATTTGTTGAATTTCGCCAAGTGCTGGAAACATCATCATCATAATTCGATTAAGAGGATCATCATCTTCATATCCTCCTGATCTCTGGTTAGCGAATATCATGACGATCACCCTATCTATTAAGAAGAAGCCGATATTACATTTCTCAACAGCATCATCATATTTTGTAATATCACCCTAGCGCAAATATCATGATGACCAACTCATCCTTGTGCTCCGAAAACAAAATATGATGATGACGTCATCATCATATTTTTATCCTGTCATATTGTCAAGATCATCATGATCTTGTTTGTGCGCCCGATATTTCGCCAAGTCCTCCTGCCGATGAAATACAACCTTTTGCAAGTATCCTGATGATCATCATCATCACATTTTCCCTTCGGCAGGATTTTTCCCAAACATGAGCCGGTTGGCGAAATATCATGATGACGTCATGTTTAAGTTTAACAAAGGCCCCGGATATCACGATGACATCATCCCGATCTGATAAACGAAGAAGTAAATATCCTGATGATCATCATCATCATTTTTCCTTCAAGCAGGATATTTTCAAGCACGATCCGGTTCCCAAATATGATGATGACGTCTTATTCCAAGTTCGACAAAAGCAAATATGATGATGATCTTCATCATGCTGATTTTTCTCGAGAGGGTTGCCTTGGCCGCAAAAGGATCATATTATGTTCATCATCCTGATCATGCTCCTTAGGTGACCCGATATCACAAATATCCCCTTGATCTTACCCGAACATGATGATGACGTCATCCTTAGCATTTCAATGAAGCCCGAATATCATGATGACATCACCATCATCTTCCTTTCCTCAACAGCATGATCATATTCATATCCTCCTATTCTTCTTCAACATGATGATGATGATGATGTTGTTCTTTTCTCCAATATACAAAAGCGGAATATCATGATGATGAAGTATATCGACCAACATGTTTTTTTTGACGCACCGACAGGGATAGTCATGCCGATGGGCGGGAAATGAGGCGGTGGAATTTTAAAGCATTTTTTTTGGCACCTCTGGCATTTTTCGGTCAGCGATGGTTGACCCGTGAATCTTGAGCAGTCTGAACGCATTTTTTGACGCGTTTTGAGAGGATTTCTGGATCCGATTTTCTCCATCTTGCGCAGTCACCTGGGTTTAAACGGTTATTTTAATTTCATGCTGTTTTTATGATAAATGTGAAACTTATTGCTTGTCTTGTCTTGCAGGCTTGCAGTTGAGAAAGCAGCTGGAAAGTCAACACAGTGACTTCATGGAGGCAGAAGATCTGATCTCAGGAGCAAGAAGATAGAGTGTAAATGCAAAAGGTCAAGGCCATTCAAGTAAAGAAGAAGGTTGCAGCTGAGGGTATTATCACAAAAGACAAACAGAAGTTATTACCCAGCTGCCGGAACTTCTCAGAAGGGGCAATATTTCGCCCAGATTTGACCACTGCTCTGAGATATTTTTGAGAACTGGTTCACCTGCATTTATTGCTGTAACTAGGGGTTTGAACCAGGGGTTCAATTAGGTTTTTGCTGTAGTGAGGACAATCAAAATGTCTTTATATTGTGCCTCTCTACACTGTAATACTTTACAACAGGGGCTACACACAGGGATTTTAGGATTTTGCCAGAATTGTAGAGTCTTTCTGGGCATAGTTTAGAAGTAGAAGAAGGAGGTCGCCTGTTTGTCTGCAGTAAGGTGCGCGTGGAATGTCTGGCTGCCTTACTGTATCTGTAAAGCTTGTAAGTTCTCTGTAGTATGATCAATGAAACTAAGAGTCATTCTTACATTGTAAATCATGTATGGCTATTCGTTTCTAATACAATAGAATCTGGAGTTCTGCATCTATCTTCTGAGTGTTCTCCTGCTCTTCTTTGTGTTTTGAAATATCTTCTTTGAGAGCTTGCAATTTTAAATGTATGTTTGTGAAAATGCTCAGAACTTACATTTAGGGTTTTTACTGTGGATTTGATCAAACTACTGTGGTATTTACATAGTGCATAACAGAAACACTTAGATCCTTCTGTAGATTAAGTGAGGTATAGATTAGATCTTTCTAACTTTTCCCAACCCATCTGAAATATTTAGCTGAAAACGTAGAAATCCAAAGGAAATTGTCTCAAATTTGAAGAAGCATGCATAACAAAGCTATAAGTAGACAGTTTTCATAAACAGATCAAGAAGAAAGCTGCAAAAATCCAAGAAAACCCTCTAAAACTTGCAGCCCAGTATCACTTGTATGCAAATGAACAGAATACTTGTTGAAATCTATGACCTCTTTGCATATTCTTAGTCCAATAAACCACAAAATAAACCTAAACTACGTAAGGCCCCTTAAACATTACAGCTTCACATTGACCAACTGAACTTGACCAACCGAACCATTGTAGACTTGGGATTAGTTGAATCACCAAATGATTCCTTCTTGTCTTTCAAGTATAGTTTCAGTTCATTTTATGTGAATTTTAACTTATTGTTATGATTGCATCAAAACAGTCATCAACAGTTTTCTGGCGCTAGAAGGAGGGCCTGAAGGCTGTATATCGCAGTCATCAACAGTTTTCTGGCGCTAGAAGGAGGGCTTGAAGGCTGTATATCGCAGTCATCAACAGTTTTCTGGCGCTAGAAGGAGGGCCTGATTTGGTTTAGGGTTAATTTTCTGAGTTTAAATGCTATATTCTGAGATATGTTAGATCTCATAAAATTTCAAAGGCCTAAAAAGTTGAAAGAGGGTCCTATTTTTAATGGACTCATATAGGGGCAGTTTTCAAGTTGACATTCCTTCATTTCAGAAAGCTTTGAATAACCAGCTTTATCCCAAAAATTTATATAGCTATGGTTTATTTGGAAGGTGTAGGATACATAAGTCCATAGAGCATGGTGAGCTTAATTGTCTATCTTTCCTTACAAGATTAGATTTATATTTGAAAGGACTAATCTCTCTCTCAGATGTGTATAAGGCTAAAAGTTGGCAGGGAAGTGAGGAGATTATTGAGCGATAGAAGGATGCAGCATCAACAGTCATTAAATGTGCAGAGAATACAAAGATGGAACCAATGCTAAGAATAAAGGGTAATAAGATCTCTTGGCAGGAATCATGTGATGGTAAGAAAAAAAATCTGTCTTTTCGTCAGGATCCGGCTGTGATTAAAGTTACTGAAAAGTATAAATATCCTAAAAAATGCAGAGAAGAAATCACAGCTCCTGTCTCTTTTCTAGATAATAAGCAAAAAGGATTTAATGAAAAAGAAAAGGAAAGTGAGGTTCATCTTGATACATTTGATAAATATATGGAACTACTAAGGAATATTTGTCAAGAAGAAGCCTCTGGGTCTGACCTGAAAAGTTTTAACGAACATGATTTGGCAAAGAAATGTAAACAAGCATTGGCAGAATTAAAATGCACTAAAATTGATAAGATCCCTACTGTAGAAACTAATGAAGTCATAGAAAAGAAAGTAAATCCTAGTGTTACACCTGACTTCTTTAAATTAAATGATCAAAATCAAGATTGTTGCAGGTCAATAGAATTAGACTCTTCACTGAATGATAAATATGAGTCATCTGATGAACAATCCTTAAAAAAAGAAGATACAGAGGATCATGGAGCTGCTGTACACAGTCAGACATCACCCCCATGCCATGTTGAAAATAAAACAGGGGAGTACTCTTGTCAATCAAAAGATGTTGTCCCACCTTTACTCTCAAGTGATTTAGAAATGATTAATTTCTGTATATCAGATGATGATGAAGATACTTACTTAAGTGCTGATGTGCAGGAAACTAATGAGAACATTGAGAGGTGTGCTAAATTTGAGGATAAACTGAACATCCAGAATGAAGGAATAAAGGTGGATGAAGATGAAGAAATGATACATCTAGAGTCATTCATCTTTCAACTTGAAAAAGGACTAGACATAGAGCTGGGCAATGAAAATGCAGAGTTAAATGAAGAGCCAGCTATCAATAAACAAGTGTGTTCCACAGAGCTAAAGGCACATCAGGTTGTCTCTTTCCTTTCCTTAGTAAATGATGATAAATGCTATTTTGATTATGCAAATTCAAGAGATAGGACATGCCTATGGATTAATCATAACCCTGATGAGCTGCCTCAGTTACTAGTCATTAAGGGCTATTCTGATAAACACAATGAATCTAGAATATCAGAATTTTTTTCAGAATTCAAAGATAAATCTGCTATGATGAGGACCATAACTAGTACCCTGTTACTCCTGCACAACCTAAAGAAATATGCAAGTAGGGGTGTTCTTGGGTCTATTTCCTGGGTTTCTAAATTGCCTCGTAGAGGCTTGTATATAGTCTGGTAGGGTAGTTGTTTTTGTTTTTGTGTTCTTCTTTTGCTGTTTTCTTTTTTAGGTTGGTTGTTTGTATAGCTTGTCTTCTTTTTGTTTCTTTCTGTTTGTACAGTTTTTTCTTTTGTTGTGTTGTTTGTACAGCCTGTTTGTTTGGTTTGTTTGTTGTCTCCTCAGCAGGGATCTTTATTTTACTGTAGAGTATTAAGGAGCAGAACTAGCAACCATTCAAAACAGTATATAATTTAGGATATTCAGGTTAACCATTTGCAATTTACACATAACTTGTCACTGTCATGAATGTAGAGAGTTGTTCATCTTCTGAAGTTTTGTATTCAATAAATGTGATTGAGAATTCGAAGCAGGTTTCTCACGATGACACACCTAAAATCCTTGGGTTTGTTGAACCTACCAGTGTAGATATTAGGTGAAAAATCAGAGGTCACCCTTGCTACCATTACAATTCTCAACTTAATTTCAGCAAGTGTCCACTCCTTGCATCATCATGAAGTTACAAATTGCTATATCTTATGAAATCTTTCAAAATTAGAAAACAAATAAATAAATAAATAAATGAATAAAGCGGATTATACTGAAAATCCAGATTAAGCCATCTAAGTAACTCTACCGGGGCTATGGACGCTCGCTGGCAGTGGGGCTCTACTTAGGAGAATTGTAACGATAACCTTGCCGGGGCTATAGACGCTCGCTGGCAGCAAGGCTCTATCCGGTCGGCTATGAGGGAATATCCTCACCTACGTAGGCTAATGTCAGTCACTGGTTTGTTCAACCGATCTTCAAGATGAGGATAATTAATCACATGCACACAACTAAACTGAAAATGGAAATTCATGCATCTTTATTGAACACTTTGAGTCTCAAGCTGAATAGTAATTTGCAGGAAAGATAGCTGGAAGTTATGAGTTCATTTCACCTAGTTTCCTTGAACACTCTGAATTTAATTGTTTTGTTTTGGTTGCTAGTTGTTGTGATGTTCACAACACGCCCCATTATGCTCCTTAGCAAAATGGGGACCCCTGCTGATGTCTTGCTTTTTGCTTCTGCTTGTGTTTTTCTGCTTCCTGGCGGTCTAGTAAAAATGAAGGTCAAGTGCATCATCATCATGATATATGATAAGGTAGGTCATCATCATGAGGTCTGTTTGTCAAAGTTCATATTTTGTTTCTGTGACCTCGTATTTTAAAAGAGCTTGAAATTCCATGCAGGTTTGCCTTTTACTTCACTTGAAAATTCGTCCATATGTGGAAGTTATGCACGGTCAAAGTCTTGGTCAAACCTGATATTCGCAGGGGGATCATCATGATCTTGGTCTATCACCCGCTAAAAATCATGCAGTCGCAATATCCGGGTGTCAATTTTAGGTGGTAGTTCCCTTTACCCGTCAAAAGGCCTTGTGCGCATTATGCAGCATCATAATTTTCTTAGGAGCGTCATATGTTATAAACTCGGTTTTGGTTGCATGATGATGATCATCATCATCATATTTGAAACGCACCCCCCGACAATATCCTGAGGTTCAAATATCATGATGACATCGGCTTTAAGTCAAGGTAAGTTCCCCGTCGAAGTGGTCTTTTGTATCGCAAGCATCATCATGATAATTCAACATTACTTGATCTTATATTATCATGCTGATCACCCAGACTTAGAAAAATCCACCTTCGGCATATTTGCATGCGTGTGCTATAAACCTATCGCAAGGTCATCATCATGATATTTGCTAAACTTCACGAAGATGATGATGACGACTTCATATCATCCTGGTCTTTCAAGAGGGTCATTCGCTGAAATTCGCTTAGTGCTGGAATCATCATCATGATAATTCGAGAAAGAGGATCATCATCTTCATATCCTCCTGATCTCCGGTTAGCAAAATATCATGATGATCACCCTATCTATTCAGAAGAGGTCGATATTGCATTCCTCAACCGCATGATCATATTTTGCAATATCACCCTGGCCCGAATATCATGATGACCTTAACTCATCCTTGTGCTCCAAAAGCGAAATATGATGATTACGTCATCATGATAAATCGATCATCATCATCATATTTTTATCCTGTCCTGTTGTCAAGATCATCATGATCTTGTTTGTGCGCCCGATATTTCGCCAAGTCCTCCTGCCGATGAAATACAACCTTTTGCAAGTATCCTGATGATCATCATCATCACCTTTTCCCTTCGGCAGGATATTTTCTAAAACATGATCCGATTGGCGAATATCATGATGACATCATGATCTAAGTTTAACGAAGGCTCCAAATATCATGATGACGTCATCCCGATCTGATAAACGAAGAAGTAAATATCCTGATGATCATCATCATCATCATTTTTTCCCTTCAACAGGATATTTTCCGAAGCACGATCCGGTTCCCAAATATGATGATGACGTCTTATTCCAAGTTCGACAAAACCAAATATGATGATGATCTTCATCATGCTGATTTTTTTCTCGAGAGGGTTGCCTTGGCCGCAAAAGGATCATATTCACTTCATCATCCTAATCATGCTCCTTAGGTGACCCGATATCACAAATATCCCCCTGATCTTAACCGAACATGATGATGATGTCATCCTTAGCATTTCAATGAAGCCCGAATATCATGATGACGTCACCATCATCTTCCTTTCCTCGGCAGCATGATTATATTCATATCCTCCTATTCTTCTTCAACATGATGATGATGATGATGTTCTTTTCTCCAATATGCAGAAGCGAAATATCATGATGATGAAATATGTCGGATAACATGTTTTTTTTGACGCACCGACAGGGATAGTCATGCCGATGGGCGGGAAATGAGGCGGTGGAATTTTAAAGTGTTTTTTTTGGCGCCTCTGGCATTTTTCGGTCAGCGATGGTTGACCCGTGAATCTTGAGCAGTCTGAACGCATTTTTTTTAACGCGTTTTGAGAGGATTCTGGATCCGATTTTCTCCATCTTGCGCTGTCACCTGGATTTGAATGCTTATTTTAATTTCATGCTATTTTTTATGATAAATGTGAAACTTATTGCTTGTCTTGTCTTGCAGGCTTGCAGTTGAGGAAGCAGCTGGAAAGTCAATACAGTGACCTCATGGAGGAAGAAGATCTGATCTCAGGAGCAAGAAGATAAGGATGAAGTGATAAAAGTCAAAGCCATTCAAGTGAAGAAGAAGGTCGCAGCTGAGAGTATTATCACAACAGACAAGCAGAAGTTATTGCCCAGCTGCCGGAACTTCTCAGAAGGGGCAATATTTTGCCCAGATTTGACCACTGCTCTGAGATATTTTTGAGAACTGGTTCACCTGCATTTATTGCTGTAACTAGGGGTTTGAACCAGGGGTTCAGTTAGGTTTTTTGCTGTAGTGAGGACAATCAGAATGTCTTTATATTGTGCCTCTCTACACTGTAATACTTTACAACAGGGGCTACAACAGGGATTTTAGGAAAGCAATAGTGGCTACAACAGAATTTCTTTTTTAGGAACATACAGCAAGTTAGAATAGTTTAGAAGTAGAAGAAGGAGGTCGCCTGTTTGTCTGCAGTAAGGTGCGCGTGGAATGTCTGGCTGCCTTACTGTATCTGTAAAGCTTGTAAGTTCTCTGTAGTATGATCAATGAAACTAAGAGTCATTCTTACATTGTAAATCATGTATGGCTATTCGTTTCTAATGCAATAGAATCTGGAGTTCTGCATCTATCTTCTGAGTGTTCTCCTGCTCTTCTTTGTGTTTTGAAATATCTTCTTTGAGAGCTTGCAATTTTAAATGTATGTTTGTGAAAATGCTCAGAACTTACATTTAGGGTTTTTACTGTGGATTTGATCAAACTACTGTGGTATTTACATAGTGCATAACAGAAACACTTAGATCCTTCGGTAGATTAAGTGAGGTATAGAGTAGATCTTTCTAACTTTTCCCAACCCATCTGAAATATTTAGCTGAAAACGTAGAAATCCAAAGGAAATTGTCTCAAATTTGAAGAAGCATGCATAACAGAGCTATAAGTAGATAGTTTTCATAAACAGATCAAGAAGAAAGCTGCAAAAATCCAAGAAAACCCTCTAAAACTTGCAGCCCAGTATCACTTGTATGCAAATGAACAGAATACTTGTTGAAATCTATGACCTCTTTGCATATTCTTAGTCCAGTAAACCACAAAATAAACCTAAACTACGTAAGGCCCCTTGAACATTGCAGCTTCACATTGACCAACTGAACTTGACCAACCGAACCATTGTAGACTTGGGATTAGTTGAATCACCAAATGATTCCTTCTTGTCTTTCAAGTATAGTTTCAATTCATTTTATGTGAATTTTAACTTATTGTTATGATTGCATCAAAACAGTCATCAACAGATCATACCGATAAGAAATTTTGGTAAGACTCTCACCGATCATCTAGTAGAACGGAGGAGACTAGTAATCATTGGCAGGAGACAAGCATTGGAAAGAAAGATTAAAGACTCTCCGATACTCTAATGTCTCACCGATTGAAGAAAAGTACTTTAGTGTAACTTACACCGATAAGAGTGAAGAATAAGAACCATCGGCGAGAACAAGTGAATCGAAACAAGGTTTATAAGTCTAACCGAAGCAATTCTCATGATGATATCGGTGACATGTTATGAAAGTCTTTCTGATATTCTATATAGTTTGTTAGGTTTTCAATATAATTTTAATTTAAAGAACATCAAAATCATATCACCATCTAATTAATCACTTTCTAGAAGTATTACATAGTTTTTCCTACATATGTCTTAAACCATTGTTCCAATATAAAACATTAAAAGTATTGTATAATTGATTATGACCTAAAGAACCTTTACTTCTAGCCTTGTGATTCTTAATTATATATATTATTGTAGAGGTGAAAAGTTCATCAATGGTATTTTCTATACTTAATTTGGAGTCATGTTGATATGAACTCGAGCAAGTGAGATTGCAAATGACCATTCTATGTGATCATTCAAAATTTGTGGCTCTTTGATAAGACCCCAACTATCTATTCATCAGTAAAATTTCTACTTTCTGACACTATCTAGAGCCAAGATCCCATGTAGTTGCTACTAATTATAATTCTAGATATTCAGGTAGAAAAACAAAGTATAAATAAAGGAGACAAAATATGATCACAAGCATAGAGAGCATACACAAAATTGAGGCATTTGGGTGAGATTGGCCTAAGATCTTCAATGTCCATCTTTGAGGGTGAAGGATCCATCCTGCTTTTTCTACCAGTCATTTGGTGTCAAAGTATCTCTATTTGAAATGTAAGGTTAATTCTTCATCTTCTTTGTGGTGGGATGTTCTCCCACACCATTTCACTATTAACACTTGAAACATTTCTCCCTTAATTTTTTCAAGTGATCCTTCTAAGGATACAAAGCCTACCTCTTGCAATGTCACATCGCTAAGACTAGTGGCAGTTAGGTCTTCTAAACTACTACCTTCAATTAATCTTGGAATACTTATGGCTTCTATCAATAATGTTCCTCTTGTAACTAATTCTAATTCATGTCTAGTGGATGCTCTTGGGGAAAGTCTACTAGGGAGGGTCTAGGAATTGTATAGGCTCTTTTAAGTGGCTTTGTGTGGATAGGTTGGGTGGTGGAGTTTCAGTGTATAGCTAGAGTTTTTGGTTTGGTGGGGATGTTAGTTTTCAACATTATATCAACATTATTTCAGCAATGTGTTGTGACTATTTTCATTTGGGTGTTTTTTATTGTATAAAGGTGGGGCACCTTTCAAAACCCCCTTTTACTCTTTATCAAAAAAACTGACATATAAATTTATAAGTTTTAATATATATGTGTATTTATTAAAACAATTTTAAGAAACTTAAATGAAATAGAAGATGAAATCTAATCACTTTTAACCTATCTATTAATGTCTATTATAGGATGATCTCATATTTCATAAATCTAAATAATTAAATAAAGTGGTTTACAAGTTTTATTATGAATTTAAATACTTATTTAAACTAATATTTTTTAAGATGCTAACAAAGAGAATTATAAATTAAGTTTATATATTAAGAAATAAAAATAGCAACCACTATATATATATATGTGTGTGTGTGTGTGTATACATATATATGTATATATACATATATATATATATGTATGTATATATACATATATATTTATGTATATATATGTATGTATGTATATATATGTATGTATGTATGTATATATGTATGTATGTATGTATATATGTATGTATATATATGTATTTATGTATATATGTATATATGTATGTGTATATATATGTATGTATATATATATATGTATGTATACATACATATATATATGTATGTATATATATACATACATATATATGTATGTATATATATACATATATATGTGTGTATATATATACACACACATATATATATGTAAATATATGTGTGTATATATATATACACACACATATATATATGTATGTATGTATATATATATATATATCTATGTATGTATGTATATATATGTATATGCATACATACATACATACATATATATAGACACACACATATAGCTAGTAATTCATGAAAATGGTCTTAATAAAATTAAATGAAATAGAAGATGAAATCATTTTTTAAACATATCAATTATATCATGCTATCATGTTTGATAAATTTAGGTAATTAAATAAAGCATCTTAAAAAAAATATTGTTATATTTGAACCTTGGTGAATGTTACAATCAAGGAACATACCATCAAGCTTATTAATTATGTTCACTCAATTAAACTACAACTTTTTAATAACTAAATACACTTTAATAAGACATCAATAAAGACAAATATGGATAACATTTTATGAGAATAATAAGAATTTTATATTCTATATACTTTGTTAGGTTTTAAATACAATTCTAATTTGAAGGACATCAAAATCATATCACCATCTACTTAATCATTTTCTAGAAGTATTACATAGTTTTCCCATAAGATGTCTTAAAGCATTGTTCTAATATAAAAAAATAAAATAAAAGTATTGTAGAATTGATTATGACCTAAAGATCTTTTACTTGGCGTTGTGATTCTTAACAATATATATAATTGTAGAGGTGAAAAGCACATCACTAGGACTTTCCCTACTTAATTTATAAAGAGTCGTGTTGACCATTACTCCATCTAGTTTTTGAATGTGAATTTTTGTGTAAATTTTAGCATTCATCCTATACTTGAATTAAACCTATGCCTATACTCTCCCAGGATCCAAATCTAACTCTTAATATTCTTATTCTCAGTCTTGGGACAATCTTGTTCATCTAGTCCTAAACTTGCTTTAAGATCATAAATGTGGTCCTTACCCCAAATTTTTAATATCAAATCTAATCATAGGCTCATGTTGACTTCATCCCAACTAGTCATTAACTACCAACTCACATGTGAGTTATTCAAATTTAAAATATAGGGATTTGTATAAAAGCATAAAATCTTTAGGTCATTTAATTATCTAGCAATTAGATCCATGAGCAATTAAAAGTAAAATTTGATCATAAAAAATGATTACATCAACAACTACATAACAAGGACACATATAAAGGCATTTATTTTAAGCTTTTTCAATACAAGGCCTTATTGTCATCATGACAAGATGTGGATTCCTCTTCTTCATAGAAATCTCTACTATACTTTTCAACACCGCCTAGTCCTTATTAACATAAGAAAACAAATTTATGAGGAAATAGAACCCTAGGTTTAAAGCCACAATTTTAAGTTCAAGGTCATGCATAAGGTTTAGGGCCATGAATATAGGATTTAATGCCACACATGTACATTTGAACCTTGTTATATACTAGTTAATTTTCCATTTTATCAAAGCTTGATTGATTCAGATTTGATACCCTATTCTCTAGATAGATCAAGGTTGGCTTGGTATAGTAGAATATCTATTAGTACACATACAGATAAGAACCTAATCTACACAAGGTTAGGGTTCCTATAAAAATAAAGTTTAATTATGTAGCCACGTAATACATATAGCACAGAGAAATAAAAAATAGGGTGGGACTATTGATGGTTGAAATGATATGATCAACTTAGGAACAATAGAATCAATGAGTAAGGCCCATAGACATATACTACTTTATCTTGTTTGTTGTTTTAATGTCGATACTAATATCATATTTATTGATGATGTTTTGTATTGCTATTGGGATGTTTGACTATGTATTTTGGATACATATGTTATGGTTTTATATGTTTAAAATTTACATGCATGATTATGATTATATTATCTAGTTCAACACCAGAGACTATTTATTTGAAATTTTGATATTTATATCATATTAGTTGTAGATTATTTTTAGTTAGATGTACTCATTGATATTTCTATGGTTTATATCATCTTGGATTTTTTATGTTGTGCTTCAACTATCCTTGTGTTGTAAGGATACACCTAATATTATAACTTAGCATGCAGGGACAAGTTTCACAAACAATGATTAATTTGGAGGATCAACTTGGGTAAATATGTTGTGTTTCAAATCCCCATCTCACTCAACTCAAATTGGAAGATGTGTCATGTCTTACACTATGAACCTTGATATAATCGATATTTCCTCTATATTTATGAGTTTTATGGTAACTTGTAAAATGTGTATGAGTGTTTTACATAGACTCCATAGCCCTTCTTATGATTGCACTTAACCATTTTCACAATTCTTGTAATTGCATGTGAAATGACTATTATGCTGGAAGCAATTTGATTTAAGATTGCATTGTGGAAATAAAATTTAAGGTTAAATGAGTTAAGAGGAAATATATGCAATTTAAATACTCTTAGTGGTAAAAGAAAAATTGAAAGGATTATACAATTGATTTAGAAGATATTAGCTTAGAAAAAATGGACTATTTGAAATAATAATATCTCTTCTTCATTTATATTAAAAATAACAAATAATTATTTTATTTTTATTGGTTAAAATTTTTAACTATTGAATAAAACTAGTATAGATAACTTAAATACATTTATCTTGTAAAAACAAAAAGAACTATTGTATGTACTTAAGAATCATTTTATTTCATTTACCTTATTTACTTTATTTTATTTTAAGAACTATTTTTATTTACTTAAGAGTTATTTTATTTACTAAGAGTTATTTTAATTTTAGTTGAGACTAGACATCTAAAATTTGAAGTTATTTTTTATTAAATATTTAGATTAATAAAAATAAATTAATTAATTTAGATAAAGAAGTTATGTTTAGAAAATGTGTATCTGATCAAATTTAAAATATAGGCAACTTTTTTGTCATGTGAACATGAAATTGAAAAAGATGAAAGGCAATGAATCTCCATCGATTCCACTTGTAATTACAACTATTGAAAAATATTAAAAAGTTTTTGCACTTGTTGTTAAAGCCATACTTTAAAATATATTTATAGCAAAAAAACAAATTTCTTGTTCAAATCACTTTTTTTGTCATGTGAACATGAAATTCAAAAAGATTGAAGGCAATGAATTTCCATGGATTCCACTTGCAATTACAACTATTGAAAAATATTAAAACGTTTTTGCTCTTGTTGATAAAGCCATACTTTAAAATATATTTATAGAAAAAAACAAATTTCTTGTTCAAATGATTTTAGATTTGTGAGAATCAGTTCACACACCAATGTGCATATCCATTTTTTAGTTAGATATATAATAAGCAAAACTTGTTTCATCTCTTTTCTATTTTCATATGATTATTTCCATTTAAATGTATAGTGAATCCTTATAGAAACTTTAAGGTAAGTAAGTAGATTTTGAATGTCCCCAAACATTTTCTTGATAGATCTGAAATAAGTGACTCAAGAGGGGGACTATAAGACAAAAAGAATATATACTCAACATACTTGAGTGGTATACCCTAACAATCTAAAGCAACTTCTACACCGCCAAGTTCCAATTTTTACATTGTAAAAGTACCTAGCCTAATTTTTAATGGAGGGTTTCTCATTCAAAATAATTGGTTCATGGATTAGTAAGATGAGCAATCTTCACTGCTATACCATAAAAATACAAATTAGAAAATAAAAATGTGAACAAGTAAATGTAACCATTTTGTCTCTCATTTTTTAGATTTCAAAATAAATAATAAGACTTGAATCAAGACATGCACATGATCTTGCAAAACAACTCCCAATTTAAATGAAAACCTCCAATTGAATTAATCATTTCATCAAGTATTTCTTCTCTTAGACTCTACACATATTTCACCTCACTTAGTTTACCCTTTTGATATATTTTTCTCCCCCAGAGGATAAGCCTATTTTCTTTGCAAAACATTTCTACTATTTCTACCTAAAAAGTTGTTCCAAGGGATCGTAATCCCTCCATCCCAATGGAAGAGTCACTCATGTGGTCCAAATCAAATCCTAACACAAGCTACATTCAATGAGGCTCCATTGGAGCTACATGATTTGTTCCAGCCCATACCAAGTTCCACTTTTTACATTGTAAAAGTACCATAGCTTAATTTTTAATGGAGGGTTTCCTATTAGATTGTTTGAGCACAACCCCAAGTCTATCACATAATGGAACAATTATTGTCACTATATTTATGCTAGTAAGCTTCATTACGTAATTCCATGACAGCTAGGTAAAGGTAAAATTTGAAAATGATTATCAAAACTAATCAAATTGATAACCCTGAGATTTTAATTGGAAACATCCAAGCCTGCAATTAGTCTCATGTTGATTGTGTAATCAAATTTGCTCTATACAATCAAAATAATGTGTAGTGCCCCTCGCCTCATCAGATTGATGTTTGCTTAAACCTTATAGTGTCCTAGACCGTAGAAGATGGATCTCTTGTTATCTTGTTACTTCATTGTGAACTTAATTGTTAAGATAACAGATGTTGATGTTGGATTATGCCATTTTATGCTTTACAATTTGATAAATGAACTGATGTTTTAGATGCTTTGATGTTATTCATTTTATGGATTGGAAGTTAGTTGATCATTTTATGTCGTAGATTAGTAATCTGATACTCTGTTCAATATAGTTGATTGTTATTTATAAATGTGAATGGAACGGTGTTGTATTACTCGTTCTCGAGTACCCTACCCCACTGCGATTTCCATTCACGATAGGACTGCTTGTGATGTATATGTATATCTTGTTATGGTTAACTGTGCGTTGCTGCAGGATGCAGGTACTAGGCATCGACTCCACCTGATTACAGGTCTGAGCGTGCCTTCGCCAATGGATTAGTTGTTGGAGTTAACGTGAGGTCCCTAGTCAGTGTTCCTTCATCGTCAGTTTACCCTTGTGGTTAGTGGTGGTTATTCGCCCATGTCTTACTGTCAGGTAATATTGTATCTTGGAGTCAAATCAAGTTTGAAGGTGTCTAAGTATGTGTGGAAATGTTGTGCTTTAATTAGAATTATTCTACGGAAGAGTATAAGTGTTGTTAAATGGGCATAATGCTGTTAGTTGTCGATTTCAGCTATAA
This sequence comes from Cunninghamia lanceolata, assembly GCA_027924645.1. Taxonomy (NCBI): domain Eukaryota; kingdom Viridiplantae; phylum Streptophyta; class Pinopsida; order Cupressales; family Cupressaceae; genus Cunninghamia; species Cunninghamia lanceolata. The sequence goes on from BSBN01000582.1 coordinate 6,973,744, forward strand.
ATAAATTATTATTTTATGAGAAGTGTTGTTGTTAAATAAAGTTGTAAGAAGTTTGTATTATTCAATATAATATTAATTATAATAAATATTTAAATAAATAAATAGATGTAATCATGTTGTAAATTGTGATTTACAACTTGATTAATAAGATAAATTAAAGTATAGTACAAAAATATATAATTGTCGATATAGTACTATTCTATTTATAACAATATTTTGGGGTCGGCTATAAAGAAAAATAATAATAAAATAAACTATTTAATAATTGGGATCTTTAAATTAAATAAAAATACATATTCTTTAAAGGAGTTTTGCACGGGATCGCGTGCCAAGCCCTTGGAGAGGAGAGAGGCTGAGTTATAAAAGAGCGGGAGGGGCTTCAAGGAGATCATGACAGGTGAAAGGAAAGAAGCAGCTTGGAACTGCAACGATTGAAACAAGTTCGTCGAGTGGATTGCGAAACCAGGTTCCGTCAAATGCCTTATCTCTGAACTTCATTTCGAATCTGCAAATATGGTTATAGTTTATTCGATTCCAAATAGTTCTGTAGACTGTCCTCTCTGTGTGTAATCAGCATCTTCTCTTAGGGTTTAAATACATCGTTCTGTTCAAGGATTCCATAAGTCAATTGTTTTCCATCCACTACTTTGGCCGAATCATTTTTCCTGCAATCGTTCATTTTGATGGTTTACTTTTTATCATTGAGGATGTTTTTCAGTAATACCTTATGTATGCGCTCTCAGACCGGCGTTAAATAGGTAGGGTTTGAAGTTGTAAGACGACATTTCCGTAAGATCTCTCAGCCAGATTTCTTGCGTAGTTTCAGTTATGAATTGCCTTTCTGCCATTTCCTTACCCTCTCATCTGTTAGACTATTCTGGCAACAAACGATTCAGCGCTGTAACTTATAACGATTTGAGCAATTGGTTTGGAAATCAGTAGCAATTCTTAGATCTGTTTTACCTCTGCTCCATTTGCGAAATTCTATGGCTGTGAGCCTAGCTATACCAGGAGTCGTTTTAAGTTTCTCTGCCTTTCATCATCTTCCAGGCCATTTATATCTGCAAGCTAGGGCGTCGTTGGTAGAGCGCTGCTTTGTCTTATGGTCCTGCGAATTGGTGAAAACTTATGAAGCCTTTTCATTTCGTTTTACCTCCAGTTTGGTGTATCGATACCCCATGTATATTGTTCTGTTGTGTTTGGTGTTATTTCTTTGGTGGCCCGGTAATATTAGGTATTCGTTGCCTTATATACCAATCGCTTTGAAGATGCTGAAGGCTTGTCATTTCCTTTTCATTTCAAGATGTGAGACGACATTCTCCTTTTGCTCCGCTTGTTGCGTTGGTGCTGTTTAGTAGAGGACCGATAATAATGGGTAGTTCGCTGCCTGGGTTTCTTGTTATCTTATTTTGTTTCTTTGGTGTTATTTCTAGCAGATTGATATTTTTTTTAGCATCGCTGCAAATGGTATACTGGGCGTGAGAAAGAGATCACTGCCGTAACCCTAGTATCCGCGTTGTTTGAAAATTCCTGTAGCCTTGTCATTTCGTTTTCCTCCGGTGTGGTGAGACGAATCCCATGTATATTGTTTTGTGTGTTGGTATTAATCTTTTGAGGACCGATAGTAATAGGTAGCCACCACCTTGCTTCTTGCGTTTCTGCCTTGCTGTCATTCGTTTTGAATAAGAGTTCCGGATCCCTTTTATTCGCCATTTTCGGAATGCTGTGCTATGTTCCGTTGTCTAAGCTTACTCCTTAGCTAGAGCTATCGAATCATGTCATTTTCGGTTATGAAGTCTTCTTGTTGGATAATGACTCTATCTTGTTCCATTGTCTCCCTAAGCCACTGGACTAGGTGCATGTCTGGAAAGTGTGGTTTTTTGCAAATTGCACCTGGTATGGCTAAGAAATCAGAATAGGATTTAAGGTTCCAAAGCCGATGTTATAGACGCATGCTTTATGTGTAAGACGTGGGATAGGAGGTATGTAGTGTGAGCAAACTCACAAGGGACTGATCAACATCTCCCATATGGAGTCATGTGCCCTAGACGACTAGTGTTTTGTCTGCCAGAAGAGTCTAATGTGTTTATTGTTTGGTCTGATTTGGTGCTCATATCTGTGGGGAAGTAGTACTTACATGGCGCGGGTCATTGGTTACAAATACCTCTGAACTCAGTAATCAATGTTCTTAGCTGTTGTAGGGTTGCAAATCGGAAACCAAAAGCCCACCTTGTCAAAAATAGAGAATTTAATACCTTGTCAGCAAAACCATTCTGTGTATACCAGCGATCTTGCTCAAACAGTAGGATTACCATTTGATTCATCCCAAAGAGTATTTCTGTAGAATCCAGTTTACAACCACAGATCGCCCTATAACGAGTTTGTAGAGTTTATGCAACAAATCCAGTATTGTTGGCCTACAATCATTCCATCTATTTGGAGCGTTGTACTCAGCTGAGCGCTCAAGTTTCACCTTTACTTTTATTCAACTGGTTTCTCGAAAACGATTTGTACAATTAGTGCAGAGTTAACAGATATATCAATAACTGAGTTTAGCACATAGGAAGGCATGCACTACCAAGGAGAATGATTCTGCCTTCGCACAGTAAACAACAGTCGAAATCTACAGAGGTTTTGTAATCTGCGACCTTCCATCAGAGATAAACTTTCTTCAGTTTGTAGCACTATTTCTACACCTTTTTGTAATTAGAAATCTGCATGGCGTTGAGTATTTGAAGAACGCTGTTAGAGGCCATAAGTAATCTTTTTCGACAACTCCAGTTCATCACTTATGTGTGTCAATGCTTTCCTGCAGTCCTTGCCTTTTTGTTAGAGAGAGAAAACCCTTAAGTTGTGCCATCAATTTATTAAAATTCCAAGTTGACGAACGCTGATACGATCAAATATCATTCACGTCAGTGGTAAACAGTCAATAGCAATTTTACATCACAGTAGTAAAATATCTCAAGCTGTTCGCATAGGGCGCATTTACGATTGTTCTCTTGAGAAATTATATCACCACGGATAGGATCAACTTCAGAAACATCTTCAAACCATCATAAAAGAATCTATTTGGTTGAGCTCGTTAGAATGTCTGCAAGACCGTGTGAAGGATAACAAACATTTTGTGATTGAATTTGCCTCGTGTGATTGTCGTTCAGTCGTAAGATATCGCTCCTAGCGTTATTATCCTTAATAGAATAAGCTGATCGGATAAGATGGAAGGAAAGTATATAAGATCATATCTGGAATTAAGTGGTTCTTATATCAATTATTATAATGATTTAGTTAATCAATTTACTTATCTGTTGAAGTAAAATAAAGATTAGTTAGAGATTTTGTTGCAAGGTCTAAACTTAATTGTTATAATATAATGTTGATTTTATTTCAGAAATTGTTTGCATTAAAACTGAGATTGAATTGTAGTATTTCATCTCTTGAATTTTGAATTGAATTGATTGAGTGTTGTAATGAGTCGTATTGAGGTTGTTCAAACTTGTATTCCAGAGGCTTAGTTGTCGTTGTTATGTTTTCGCAACTTGTGTATTGTTGTTTTTGTAATTACGACATAATAGCGTATGTGTATCAAACAAAGTGTGTAGTATAATGAAGTACTGTCACGATTGAATGTTGTGTCTTGTAAGGTAATAATCTCAGGATGAGATATCAATCCTCTTGTGATCTTATTGTACCGTTTTGTCGTAAGGAGAGACCTGAAATCTGTAAAAGAATAAAGTTATGTAATGTTAAAAGTATTGGATAACAACTGATGTTATGATTCTATTTTGATGCAAGAGGGTTTATGCCTTGCAGTGTTCATTTACGTGTATTGTTATATGTCTTGCATGATGTTTTAAGGTTTACTAGGTGTTAGGAAGGAGAGTGGCTTTCAACGTGGGGCCGGCGCCTGAAGTGGCAGTCAGGATAACCCGTTGGAAGTAGATTAATCAAGTGATAACCTAAAAATTAACTAGGGGGTTAAGGGTAGATTTCACATTAATAAGATTAATGGATTCCTCTCCCATGGCCTGTAGTGCTTGTTTAGACTAAGGATGGGTAGAGAAGGCCTGGTTGGCATGATTGACTTCCTTGTCCTCATGAAAGGAAGGTCGATTCCGCATGTGTCACCCTATGGGGCCGGCGCCTAGTGAGAGGCTGTCAGGATAACCATAGATGGGGGCCGGCGCCTAGTGAGAGGCTGTCAGGATAACCCATGTTAGGACCGTGCGATGACACTCTCCCTACTACAACCTAGCATCCCTTGTTCGGTCTCTCCTCGTTTGTTTTGTGTCACCTCTGGAAGTGAAGTGAAAGTTAAGTTAAGTTATGTTGTGTTGTATTGATATTGCCATGTGTTGTATTGGCGTTGGTCGTCCTTTGTTCTTGTTTGTCCTTCGTCTACCTGACTGTCAGTGTTGGGACCTCATGTTAACTCCTAGCTCGGGGGGTGGACCTTTGGGTTCCACATGGTCGGGTGGAAGAGCTATTTTATCCATTGGTTCTCTCGTCAGGATCTTATGTAGAAAAGGATTTGTTTCAGTTGTGCTTGTACCAGTTGATGAAGATGTATGTGTATAACCTTGTACCAGATTTGTGTAACAGAACATTTATTGTGTATGTAATTCTGATGTAGTCTACAAATGGTGATATCATGATGTACTCATGTGTAAGGAAAGCATATCAGTTGTGTACTTAATTATGTAGATGCTATTACATTATTTGTCGACATGCAATGAATATGAATCAATTGTTCAATTATGCATTGGATTGGATCAGTTGTTGATGTATGTTAAATTATGTTAGTTGATTTGTTAAGTGATGCAGCCTTGGACCCTTAGAGAATATGTTGTAATTATTTATGTTATCGTTATTTAATCTTTTTTTAAAAAAAAATTTCCTGTTTCATATTGCATAAGTGTGTATTCTTTAAGGCGTTCAAGGCGGGCGTTACATAATGTCCATATTTCTCAAAACTTTATTTGGTAACCTCTTCAATTTGAGGGGAACATGACTATGAAAAAAGGAGAAATGAAGTTAAGAAAAATGAAGCTAAGAAAACTCTAAAATATCATTAGAAAGTTAGTTTTCAACTCTGTACAAGGATTATCAACTAGTCTTAAATATAATTTCACCTCAAAACTCAATAAATTTCTAACCCAATAGCTAATTACAAATTAATGAGCTCCTAGCATTAACTATTAATGGAAAACTATTCTAGCTATATAAGTGCAAACAAGTAAAAAAAAAATAAGCTAAGAAAACTCTAAAATTGCATTAGAAATTTAATTTTCAACCCTTTAAAAAGATTATCAGCTAGTCTTAAATATAATTTCACCTCAAAACTCAATAAATTTCTCATCCAATAGTTAATTATAGAAATTTAGTTTTCAACCCTTTACAAGGATTATCAACTAGTCTTAAATATAATTTCACCTCAAAACTCAATAAATCTCACCCAATAGATAATTACAAATTAATGAGTTCCTACTAGCATTAAATATTAATGGCAAACTATTCTATCTATTTAAGTGCAAACAAGTAAAAAAATGAAACTAATAAAACTCTGAAATTGCATTAGAAATTTAGTTTTCAACCCTTTACAAGGATTATCAACTAGTCTTAAATATAATTTCACCTCAAAACTCTAAATTTCTTACCCAATAACTAATTACAAATTAATGAGCTCCTACAATTAAATATTAATGGTAAACTATTCTCATGATTGTCTTGAATTCCCAGACTTATTTTCTTGAAAATCTCCATTTGAATTGGATTAGAAATACTAATTGCTTCTCGATTTAATGACAAACTATTCTCGTGATTGTCTTGAATTCCCAGTCTTATTTTCTTGAAAATATCCATTTCAATTTCATTAGAAATAATAATTTTTTCTAGATTTCCCGTCTCTTCGGTTAGTAAATTTTAGATATAAATGTCCCCTTTACAAAATAAATCTGCAATCGAGTGTTTTACAGCTAAAATGCCTAAATACAACTTTACATCTGTCAATTTTATCAGCAGGAAGTGAGCCCGCTTTCTTCTCGGCCTCCCACCATTGTTTTACAGTATGGATTAGCGAGAATGTAACCTATATGGCGCGCAATTACAGAACGGCTAGTTTTTCAAATCGGACGGCTCCCTATCGATCTTCCACTGCCCTTCCTGAGGCTCGACATGGTAACTTACCTCCAAAGGATTTTAGGAGTCTGGGAAGAGATAGGTTTTTTAGCTCGAGAAGGTCACAGCATCGAGATGGATATAAGAAGCTCTCGAGGTTTAATGAGAGACTTTCGGAGTCGAAAAGAAGATTTCATCCAAGGAGAAAACCGTTAGCCTCTCAGTGGCAAGAGTTTAACAACTTCTCGAGTAAAAATGATCTAGTCCGAGGGGCTTCAAATTTCCATCTGCCCAAATGGAGCTCATTCCATGAACAAAGGAAGAAGCGTCATAGGCATCTGAGGGGTTGAGGAAAAAGGAAACTTAAAATGGATTTCTCAATATAAACAATCGATCACCAAGAAAAGAGGAACCCAAATTTGAGGGCCAAGGAGGTCTAGGTCCCCAAACTGACTGTCAAGAAGGTTACAAGAAAAGAAGAGAAGCAGCTCAGTGTTTACCTTAATGGTGATGGTCTGAAAGAGAGGACTTCTAATCTCTTAGGGGCGGCTCTGATAGGTAAAGTTTTATCCCCCAATTTCTCCTCTGATGAATTTATAGAATGGTTCAAAAAGTGTTGGCCAGAACCAAAAGAGGTTAGCTCAATGGGGAATGGGTTTTATACATTTCTTTTTCATAACATAGAAGATAGAGACTTTCTGCTCCACAAAACACTATGGAAATTTGCAAACACAGCCATCTTTTGCGAGGGCTGGAGACAAAACTTTGATGTGGGGGTAGAAAAAGTTCCCTATCTCCCCATATGGTTGGAACTTCCATTCTTACCAGCTGAGTATAGGGAAGAGATTTCCATTCAGGCCATAGGCAATGAACTGGGTTTTTTCCAAGATTTTAAAATTAGCTTTGACCAATTTCTCACCCCCTGTGTTAAAATCTGCATAGTCTTGAAGGAAGAGGTGCTACCTCCAAAGCGTATCCTGCTCAACATGCAGGCTGGTCAATGGATATAGGAAATTTACCTGATTGACAGTTTTACAGATGATGATCTGGTTAGAATGAAGTGGATGTTGGGGATTGGAAGAGAGCAAGGCAATTCTCCTGATATTCATCATTGCCGGAGTGGGGTTTTAAGTAACCCATAGGAATACCCAGAGTTAGCACCTTATATGGAGGTTCTGAACTAGGGACCAAATGAGGAAGAGATTTCTATAGGAACGGAAATATGTGAGAGGGCTAAAGAGGAGAACACAGATTTATGTGAAAGGGATGTAGAGGAAAATACAGAAGATTGGAACTCTGGCTCTTCTGATATCCTTTTTGAAGGTTTCAAGATTGGATATGGGAAACTCTAGGGACAAGAAGAAGAGTTTGTTTTTTCACAAGGAAATGAGGTAGAGTCAGAACTGCCTTCTGTACATTAGGCTTTGGTTGAGGACTATAGCGAAGTTAAAGACACAGAGGGGCAACTTCTAGAGTAGGTAAGGAAGGGCAAAAATAGTACATTTGGAGGCCCTTCTATCTACCCTAACGAGCAACTTAATGACAATGAGACCTTGAAAGCATTGCTTGATGAAGTTCTGAACAAGGTTGCTTATAACATTTGTGATGAGATTGCAGTAAAGGTTCTTGCGGAGGAAGATGATATAGAGGTGAACAGACCTCTAAGTATTTCATAGACATTTTTAAACCCCAAACCGGGTAAAAAAAAGTTAGTCTCAGCAAGAAAGAGTGGCAGGCGGAGGAAGCCCAATATTGGTAATCAAGGCCATGATAAGGCACGCTCCAAAAGGGTTTCTTTCCAAGACTCTCTTGTGTCACCTCACACCACTATTGTAGAGGCTAACCTAAAGAAGCTTTCAAATTTGGTTAATCCTTTGGTTAACAGTTTTGAGGGAGTAAAGAGTGAAGAGGATGGTTGCTGCAGCTGGGTTGCCAGAAGAGAGGCTTCAGGTAAAGAGAAGACTCTGGATCTAAGTTATGCCCCTGAGGACAGTCCCCAGTCTCACTTTTCAACTAAGTCTCACTTCACAGATGGTTTTTCTTCAGAGGGCAACATCTCTGATTCGGGAAAGGAAACCAACAGATCAGTGGACCTACAAGTGTTGATCCCATCCTCTTCTGGGGATGAAGTTGGTACAGACTACTTTAGTGACAAAGATTCAGCTACGGATGAGAATCTTCTAAATGAGGCTTGTCAACTAAAGAATTGGTTTTTGTCGAAGGACGACATTAGGGAAACCTTGGAGGAGGATAGTGATTTTTTGTCAAGAGAAGCAAATGCCTCAGAACAAGCCTTGAGAGCCATGATAGGGATGATTGCTTTCAGGAAGGATCTGACTTCTATGATGATTTGGTTGAAGATTTTCTTCGAGAGGATTCTGATCTAATAGGCATGACAAACCTGGGTTTGTTTCGATCAAACCAGGTCAAAAAATCAAAGACGACCGCTTTGAGATGTAGCAAGAAGAATCATAGTGTAGACACCTAAAAATGTCTCAACCACCAAACTGACTCCTGACATCCCTAAACACATCAAACTCCTTTCTATTCAATTAATTAAATTCCTATTTAATTAATTATCCCCTTCATCACCCAATTTTCCACCATATTATCCCCAAAATTGAATTAATTTCATTAATTCAATAGTCTAAAACCTTAGCCAATTGATCTAATAAATATGTAATATTTATTATTTCAATTTCCCTCTCATTAAATCCAATTAATTAGCTAAACCATGCTTAACTAACTAATTCAGCCTACTAATTGACCTATCCCTACCCTAGAGAATTAAATAGCCATTATGTAATTGCTTACCCTAGCCTATTTCATCCTAGCCCTAGGATTAATTTAATAAAACCTATATTTAATTAATCCTAAACCCCTCATTTGGGTGGTCAAACCTAGTTTAACACCCTTCCCCACATCCTCCAAATAAAAAATTGAAATAAATCCACATAAGTCAATTTTTTATTTTAAAACATCCCACATCACAATTAATTCTCCTTACACCCTCATACCTCATTTATCTCCACTTATCCCCAAATGAATTTTTAATTCATTTACATTTGCCCATATGAATCTTTAATTCAAAAATAATCTTTTACCCCCATAATCATTTAATAACCCCTTTTCCCAAAATGAATAAAAGATTTACTTTTATTCATAGCCCTCCATTCCTCCAAGATTGAATCTAGGCCCTCCACATCACCTTCATCCTCTACCATTGATCTTCCAAATCAATCTCCACCCTTGGATCAAAATCCCTCCAAAAAATCTATAAATACAACATCTCTCCACACATTTGAGGATCCAAGTTTTGAGTAAAGTTACCATGTCCAAATGACCATTGAGGTATCATTGTAAGTTGCATCATTAGAATAGTATTTCACATTAGAATCACTTATCTAGGGAATACCCTGTCTTAAGAGCTCTTGGGTGCAAACTTTCTCCTACCTTGATGAGATTGGGTCTTCAAGTGAGGTATAACATTGTGTTATTTGCATTTAGTTTGTGTTTTCAATTCATTTTGTTTACCTAATCTACATTGGCTTGCCCGATGGGACCCACAAGGTCTAAATCTAATCATTTTTGTTGAGTGTTGGTGCTCTAGACATGTTTTTACAAGTGCAGCGCTATCTTGCCTACACAGCGGTGCTATCTCTAGTTCCTTTTAGCGCTATTCTCTGCTTTAGCGCTATTTGGCATAGTAAATTTTCTTGCTTGGGATTCACTCATGTGTCCCTTTCACCCATCTTCTTCCTGTTGTGTTTTCTATCTAATTTTCTCTCTGTTTTGCAGGAATATTGGAAAATACAAGGGGAAGTTATGCCAAAAAATTTCAAAATCTAAACATGCATTTTGGCTTCTCTTTTGTCATGTTTTTCATTCATCAAGACTAATAATGCTAACGAGACCTCTTATGTGTGTAGCCTAACACTCTTTTTGTGGTCAGGAGATCTCCATTTTACAGGACAGACATGTTCAGACACGTATTAGCGCTATCTATGTCCAGAACGGTGCTATCTTCAAGTTGTGACCCAACCCTCTGACAGCACGCAGTGGCACCATATTATACCTCTATTAGCGCTATTAATTAATTTGACGCCATCTACATATATTTGTAGCGCTATTTTATGTTCTAGCGCTATTGTATGGATTAGCACTATCTGTATGTAGTGTCAGTTTTCCAGTCTATTTTATGTCAGTATCGCCATTTGTTGTCCACAGTGGAGCCATTTGACCTCTATAATAGTGCTATTTTTTGAGGCTAACGTTTGTTCTTTGTGCAAAGACTGACAGCTTGTGTGTAGGCCTTATTGTCATTTTGAGGATACTAACAAGTTTTTGTAGGGTTCCTTCATCTTTGTTTAAAACACTTCAATTTGGAAACCTAAAATGAACCCTTGCATGTTAGCTTAGACACACATTTAGATTTGGTGTTATAAAATTGAACAAACAATCAAACAAATCTTTGTGTGTGAGTGTGTGAGTCAAACATTTGAATTTGGTGTTCTAAAATTGACAATCGTGTGCCAACAACTATCAAACACTTTGATTTTGGGCTTTAAAAAGAACCACAAATTGCATCAATTGAAATCATTAGGTTAAAAAGAACAACAATCTGCATTGTTCACTCATTTAATCAAGAAAACCAATCTAAATTGTGTGAAGTGTTTTCGTGGTTTGTGTTGGTAGTGTGAGAAGTGTATGCTCTTCCCTCGCACCATTTGGTGACCTTGGGAATCAAAAGCTCCTCACAACACTTGCATTAACCACCCCCAACTTAATTCAAAGAACTAAAATGAACCATGTTTACTATGATACAATCATAAAGAATACGTATTCTCTCCCCTCGCATCTTTGTATGAACTTGGGGATCAAAAGTATTTTTGTGATTGTGTTGCTTTTGTTAATTCTTAGAGGGCCTGCCACCCCACTTTGAAAGGCGGGAATGACCCAAGAGGCAACAAGTTAAAGCCAAACTCTTCCAAACTGCTATAAAAAATAAGGTGTTTGTGACGAAAGTCATAGACAACATGCGTTGTTTTGTTATACCGACAGCCAACCTCCCCCATAACCCTCTAAGGCGTAACCCTTGGAGGCTGGGAGACTCCATAATGGAGAGTCGCACTGCCGCACGTATAACCACCTGAATGGACGCCCTTACTATGAACCATTGTTTATCAAGCGAAAATTCTTCTATTTATTGACACAGAAGGGAAACCTTTGAAGTGGCCCCGATTCATGCGGTTCTTAGCTGAGGTACCAGGAATAATCTAAAGGTTTGGTGAGGGACAAGCCTTATAAGAAACATGGATCTTGGTAGGTGTGAGAAGTGTGTGCAATTGTAAGGAGGAGCCGGAGCTATCCGCTTTGAATAGGTGCAGCTAGGGGATTCAACAAATATTGTCATATCTTCGCCTTAGGTTGTGCAAAGTGCTTGTTTAACAAAATCACATGACATTTCACAATCAAAAATCTTGGTTATTATGTGTTCATGTGCTTAATTGAGTATTAATGTGCTTAAATTACTTTCAAACGAACAGCCAAGAGACAAACCAAATCATTTGATCAAATTCCAAATCAAAACAAATCCAAAATCTGTCTTTTTCAGGGCCTCGACCAACATTGCCCTGTTTCAGCGCTATCTCTGTCTAATTTTACCACCATTTCACCTGTGGATTGGTGCTATTTTTAAATTAATTTTCCTGAGACTAAGACCCACTCAGTTGTGATCTTCACCATCTGCTCTGCTGTAATCCACATTTACATTCCAAAAAACTGTCCGTACCCCATCCATTTTCTCCTCAAAATTTTTCAAATCATACCTTCATTTTGACCTTAGAGAATCCACCATCATCTTTATTTGACCCTTTGCTATATCATAACCCACTCAAATCCATATCTATTCATCCCCATTAATCTTTTTGCATATCTCCTTGGACCAAAACAAATCATTTCAAAAAAATTCAAATCTAAATCAAAACACCCATCAACAACCAAAACTTGTCATCCTTTTGAGCCAAAGTTAGATCTAGACCTCATCATTCACATCATATTTTTCTTGAAAAGTCATTAGTCTACCTTTCAAGTAAAACAATCATCCCTCTTTGTGTAAGGTCATTAGTCTACCCTAAACAAAGAGAAACATCCCTTTGTGCCAACACAAAATCTAGATCTTACCTAAAGCACAATCTCTTGTCCACCATATCCTTTTGAAAAACATCATCCTAATCATCATAATCAATCAAAATCAACATCAAAGTCAAAATCCCTTCCATAAAAACAAACATCATCCATCATCATCCATCTTTGGTCCAAATCTGTGCAAAAATAAAAAACCATTCATTCTTATCACCCATAGGTTCACACCTTTGTTTTTATCAATCCTCCATCTTACTACACTCACCCTCTCCATCCATCCTTGGGTCCAACATAATCAATTTGATTCTCTAAGGTCTCCATCCCCATTCAACTCTACTTCTAATCAAATCCATATGCGTGCATGCCCATCAAGAGATCACAACACAAAAAGAATAAAAAAATGGTAGAATCTTGGCAATATGGCATGCCCAACACCAATACCAACAACATACCCATCAATCAAACATTCTGCCCACCTATGTACTCTTACCTCCTCCCATACAATCCCAATGAAAATCCTTTTCATTTCTTACAACAACTACAACCACCACCACCACCACCAACACAAAACATCCCCACCATTTCCCAAGATGATCTAGATGTCTTAAGCTTTACACAAGACATCGATAACATGGACCTACTTGATAAAATCCTAAGGTCGGACCCGAATAGATATCTTGATCATCTCCTCAAAATTAGTGCTCAACTACCCCCCATCATGACATCATCACAACCATCCACCTCTACAATCATTCCTTCCACATCAAATACCAAAGCATCTACATCAAATACCCAACCCACCACCTCTCAAACATCAACACCTATCATATCTACCACCTCCACAAGCTCTACCACTACCACATATACAATTCCCACAAGTACTGCCATCCCTACTATCTCCTAACCCGTCATCACCTCCACTGCCACAACTACCATAAACCCTTCCATCCCACAAATCACCTTACGCATACAAGGGAACACCATGCAGGCAAGTACCTCCACGAGTGTGCCTCCACCCAACCCTCAAACCATCGCTTACCTAACACAGTTATTCTCACAACCACCTCACAATACGTCCAACCTATCCAACATGCACCTATCCAACGTCAATCCATCCAATGTCACGTATCCACATAACCCCATAACATCATCAAATCCACATAATCCCAATCCCCAAATACCACCACATATTCTCCAACAACTCCACGCATATCAACAACATCAAGCACTCATCAACCAAAACACCTATCCACAGTACCAAAACCTCAGCTAAACAAATCTCCAACATCAAATCCCAACCCATCTCCAACATCTCACCAATCAACAAGCCTACACACCCCAACCACCACAAACACAAGATCTCATAACTGTTGTGCAGTCCTTGATCCAAAAGGTAGACGACATGCAAACTGGGGGGCAAGCGCAAACACTATTCCTTTGAGGATATTTGCCCCTATCCATTTGATCACAAATTGTACATGCCCCCTTTCCCCAAGAACTTTGAAATGCCAAAATTTGACAAATACAAGGGAAAGGAAGACCCTAGGGACCACCTTAGGGAGTTTTACATCGCTTGCTTATAAGTCTCAAATAATGATACCTATCTAATGATACTATTTCCAAGAAGCCTTGACGGTCAAGCCGCTGAATGGTTTGCACATCTTCCACCAGGCATTAGGACTTTCCCTAAGCTTGCAAAAAAGTTTGTAAACCACTTCTCCTACAACTTTGAACATGAGATGTCTATGATAGACCTTTGCAACACCAAACAAAAGAACGGAGAAGCCTTCACTTCTTTCTTGCAAATATGGAGAAGCTTAGCAAGCAAACTCCCATGGCCAATTCCAGAAAAACAACTTGTCACCATGTTTGTGACCAACCTCAACCAGGAATTAGGGTTTCATTTACAAATCCTTTGTGCATCTACCTTTGAAGAGGGCATCGATAAAGGTACCACTATCGAACAGGCCCTCATTGCCAAGGGCTCCCTCAAACTATACGACTATAAGTCCAACAACAACAACAACAACAAACCCCATAACAACACCCCCAATACACACAACAACGCCAACACGCAATCAAATGACAAGCCACACTATTAGGGGAAGAACAAGAACAATCTGAATGATTGCATCACGGATGTGAAAGTTGTCCAACATCTACAAAATCAAACACCTGCACATACATATGCGACCAATGTCAATAACCCAAGGGGACAAACTAAACCACGCAAACCTCGAAGGCAATTTACACCCTTAGGGGAACCTGTTGAGGACATCCTTGATCAATGTCTCAAGAAAGGTTTGATCACACTCCCACCTATTAGACCCCGTCAGGAGAATAAGCTTAAAGCCGCGTGGTACAATGAAAATGACTATTGTGAATACCACCGCATTGCAGGTCATAAGACAACAGACTGCATGCAACTAAAACATTGCATCCAAGACCTTATCGATCAAAATATAGTTAGTCTTGATCAAACTACCCAACCATCACCAAATGCTAATCTTGGAGCCTACAAGGATCCGCTTCCTAACCACAATAAAGCCTCCTCATCTAATCAAGCATACAATGTCACTCCACCTCCCCCAACCTATTGTAGGAGTCAAGGACAACACTGAGAGGGGGGGTGAATTAGTGTTGTGTGAATTTTTAAATCTTTTTCAAAATTTAACTTGCAGAGCACAAAGGAGAGAAAGCTATTATTGATTTGTCAACCACATATACACAAAACTAAGAATGAAGAAGGAGAACAAAACCTTATAAGCAACGTATTAACATACACACATACAGATGAAAACAATATGACACATAACACAAATTTGCACGAGTGGAAAACCCTCCTGGGGTATAAAAACCACTCCAAAACTGCCTCACTGGCTTAACCTTGAAAATATCTTTACAAGCCTCACTGGCTGATGTAAGTGTCTCACTGACAAATGGTCTTACCGACCTACAAGCCTCACTGGCATACTGTTGTGCCTCACTGGCATTTCTTAATCAATCAGAACTAAAAATCTCATGTGCAAGTAGTGATTGCTGCTCAATCTGATTTGCACCATTCAAATCAACTCATCTGCAACATTCATTCCATCATTCCAATCCTCTGATATTTTATTCTTGAATCATCTAATTCACCTAATCAGGGAAACATCTCTCTTTCATTACAAATCAGTTTTTCATATTTTATACATTCATCTGTATTAACAAAAAAAATTTCATCATTGATCTGCACCCTCAACATCCTCAAATCAAAACACTTGTAGAGCCATTAAATATCATATGTCCTTTCACATTCAATTCTTCTCTACTTTTTCAATTTGCCTGTTCAAATTCATCTTCAAGTTTTGCAAGATCCTTCATATTCCTGCAAAAGAATCTTATTCAAAAATATCATTTAACCTTCAACAAATTTTTGCCCTTGAAGGAGAAAAATAAAATCTCTTCATAAAAATAATCAATCTCCTCCTTTGCAATAACATAAAATGATATCTATTTACCACAACCCCAACACATTTTTCTGACCCTTGACATCTGCAAAAATGACAAACTTGACCTTTCATTTTCTCCAATATTTCAATGCCCTGTAGGAGAAAATAAAATCTCTGAACACTTTCATCTTAAAACAGAAAAACTCTGATATTCTTCCAATCTGTCTTTTTCATCTTCCTCTGCAAATAAAAAATCTTTATCTCCACAATTACAAAATATTTCTCAAATCTCTTCATATCCACCATGTTTATAACCTGCAAGAAATCTTGAACCAAACAGATTACTTCTCTGCAAAAATTGTCAATCATTTTTCTCAAACAAATCATCTAAAAATAATTATTAATCTTCATCTGCTCATTTGCATGTCCTTTCACCTGCAAAGAAAAAATAGTCTATTGCTTTTCTCCAATCAAATCATCTCATATTTCTTTTTCAAGATCTCCAAAAAACATTTTTATTCTTCAAATATCTTCTCAAAAATATAATCACTTTTTAAATATTTTGCTTTTCTTTCCGTGAGATAATCCTTCATTTGATATGAGGAAAGAAAAAAAACTTCCAAATAAATCTCCTTCATATTATTTGCTTTTATAGAAAGATGCCTTTATTTTTAATTATTTAAATGCAAAAATATCTTCATAAAAAAATTCCTTTCACAAAATCTGCCTTAAGAAAATTTTCTAATAATAAGAGCCTTCTAAAAAGGCATCCCCACTATCTCCTCCAATTTATACGATGGAGAGTCTTTTTTAAAAAAAAATAGAACCTTCCCAGAAAATTTGCCTTGTTTTAAATAGCCTTTTTGAAAATAAACTCCTCTTTTAAAATCCACGTGAGAGAGAGAGGAGGCCCATTTTCTTTAAATAAAAAAATTCATAAAGCCTCCTTTAAAAGCTCTTAAAAATCTCCCTTTAAAAGACTAAAATTAGTCTTATAAAATAGCCCTTTTAAAAAAGAACTTTTTTTCTTTAAAACAAAAAAATCTTTACCCATATTAAATATTAATTTTTGATATTTTTTTTATTTATTTATTGCTGCTCATAAACTTTAGGAGATGACCACTTGGAAAGGTAAAGGAACTGGTCACACATGTTATAAACCCCTTTAGCAGGTAACCCAACTCTAGACATCATGAAGCATGAACTTC
Source organism: Cunninghamia lanceolata (assembly GCA_027924645.1). Taxonomy (NCBI): domain Eukaryota; kingdom Viridiplantae; phylum Streptophyta; class Pinopsida; order Cupressales; family Cupressaceae; genus Cunninghamia; species Cunninghamia lanceolata. The sequence continues at coordinate 6,990,644 of BSBN01000582.1, forward strand.
TTAACATATATCAATGACATCTCTTTACTTTCCCAACACCATCACAACTTCAACACCATGACATCCTAAGATCCTGAAAGCGTGATGAACATGATTAAAGAAAAACCAATCTTGTTAGCTCCTGACTTCACTCAATTCTACAAATACCTTAACCAACCTGATGATGTACTTCTCAACTCAAATCAAAAATACTTGCATACAATACTCTAATCTTGACCTTATAATGACATTATGTTCCACCAACAACTCAACAAGCATCAAAGCATAGATGAGATGAACAACATCACTGCAACCTATAAACTAATAAGCATTATACAAACCATATAAAGATGTCTTCTACCCCATTGAAACCAAGTGGACAACCTGTGAACAACATGGCTACATGAAACACACTTTGTCAACCAACTTTATATCACAAGATATATGCATTGCATCATATCTACATCAAATATGCATTGCATCATTTATGAACTAAAACAAGAGACAATCATATCAATCATATCAAACCATGAACATGATGAACAACCCCTGTCAATATCAACACCTTGTGAACCTGCAAAGCCTTTTGACATCAATGACAATCAATCTCCATCACCTATGACTCTATTGTAGGGTGGATAGAGCCATCATCTCACCATGTTAACACAGTCACCATTCAGACACAAGCACCCTATTGTGCTGTGATAACCCATCGAGGCCATGTATCTATTCACACAGCGCCTACCACAAAACAAACACCCGCATTTACATCAGATCCCGTCCCCCCTCGTCCAAACACATGCCCATCACCTACCAATTAGTATAACCTCCTAGAACATCTAGGAAAGACCCCTGCACAAATATCCATACTTGAGCTGCTCTGCACATCCCCCCGTCACAAAGATGTCCTTGATAAAGCCCTCTTGGAAACTCAAGTTCCCACCAACTTGAATGTAACCCAATTCCAAGCCATGGTAGGACATATCACCACATTCTCAGAAAAGGACCTGCCTGCCTCTAAACACATACATAACGACACCCTACACATCGAAGTCTGCATTCACAAACACACCATTAAAAGACTCTTAATAAATGGTGGCTCTAGCCTAAACATATACACTCTTAAACTATTAAAACACCTAGGATACTCTGATGTGGTTGTAGACACTAGTGAATGCATCACAATCAAAGGCTATGATGACACCAAACGGCTATCTGAAGGCACCATCAAGCTCCCTATTCAAGTGGGACAGAAAATACTTGAAACAAAATGTCAGGTTCTTGATTTTGACCTCCCCTATAGCATTCTTCTCGGCAGACCATGGATTCATGCCATGCAAGCCGTCCCATCCACCTTCCATCAATGCCTCAAATTTCCTCACAATGGCACAGAAGTCACTATCTATGCCGACCTCCGCCCCTTCCAATACTGTAGTTTCTTGGAAGGTCATAATCATACCTTCTGCCCATACAACAAAGCTACCACTAAAGCCAATCCAACATCATCTACCTCATATATCGATCCCGCAAATATCGCCACCACTTCATCTCAAGCACCACCGCCACCCGAGGTCAAGATCAAGCTCAGTGACATGGGATGTGGGGAGTACGACCTACATGGTACATTTTGTGTAGGCACATTACCCAATCCAAAAAGCTTCAGCATCCTGAAGACCGAAGCAGCTAACCTAATCATCATCAAGTACAAATCATCACCCATCTTTGAAAAGAAACATCTCCTCGATCAGGATGTCCTTGAAGATATTTCATCATGGCTATATAAGGATGAAGAGCTTGAACAAGAAGCCCCTACCATCCCAACAGAAATCTACGATAAAGGCTCTAAAATTGTCAAAAGCATGGGTTATAAAGGACAAGGTGGTATTGGCCTTCATGATCAGGGGATCATAGAACTGCTGCAAGCAACAAGAAACCCCTATACTCAAGGGTTAGGGTACGGTCAACCACAATGCATCCTCACTACCGATGAATGTATCTTAGCCGAGGTCACTATGGTCTCCTTAGAAGTCGACAACATTAACGAAACGAGCCTTTAAGACTCCTTTAGTGACTTCGCTAATTTCTTTGACTCATCCGTTTGCACCATCTACTTAGTCACCACTCTCGCCTCTTCATCCAATGACTTACCACTGGTTTACCCTGACCTCATTAACTAGGACCAACGGGGACCTCCTATATTTGACATTGCACCAAATGATGAAGCCATCGCTAAAATGATGGGAGTTAGAGATCACTTCCCCCTGGGAGATCACAGAGCAGGCTACATCATGGAACTTGATACACATGCATATTTTAGGGAGACAACCCCTGCTTCCAGCCATAAAAATGTAAAAATCAAACAAGGATCTAATGATGAAAACTATTCAACGGCAGTATTAGATCCCCAAAAAGTAAAAACAAAAGACATATCTCCTAGTGAAAACCTCCACGGGGCGCTAGGAGATGGAAGCATGAGCAATCGTGAGATAGACAAATTTTATCCAGATAGGTCACCTATTCTAGTAGAGCCAGCCCAAGAGATGAATCTTGGAACAGAAGAAGACCCGAAAATCACTTTCAAGGTAGAATCCCTCACATAGCTAAGCAAGAAAATTTCCTAGAATTATTCAAACATAGAAACTATAATTTTGTGTGGACCTATGCAGACACGCCAGGGCTTGATCCCGCTTTGGTTGTTCATCACCTTGCAGTAAGCCCTGATGCGAAACCAGTAAAGTAAAAACTCAAAAGAATGAATCCTCATGTGGCTCTCCTAGTCATGGTAGAGCTAAAGAAGTTATTGGATGTTGGGTTCATTCGCCTGATTGATTATCCTGAATGGGTTTCTAACCTAGTACCAGTAGCCAAACCTGATGGCTGAATCCACTGTTGCATCGACTTCAGAGATCTCAACAAGGCCTGCCCAAAGGATGACTTCCCATTGCCTAACATTGACATGATAGTGGACCTCACGACAGGACATGACATGTTATCCCTCATGGATGGCTTTTCAGGGTACAACCAAATCCAGATTACAGAAGAAAACCAGCATAAGACATCCTTTATATGTCCATGGGGAACATACTACTGGGTGGTAATGTCGTTCGGTCTAAAGAATGTTGGAGCCACGTATCCATGAGCCATGACTATCATCTTCCATGAGCTTTTTCACCACATCATGGAAGATTATGTGGATGAATTATTGGGAAAATAAAAGACAAGAGAGGAACACCTGAATGTATTGGCAATAATCTTCGACTGTTTGGAGCAATACAATGTCCACCTAAATCCAAAGAAGTGTGTCTTCGGGGTCACCTCTGGAAAACTTTTGGGATATATAGTCTCCAGAAGAGGAATCGACGTAGATCCCACAAAGGTCAAGGCCGTTATTTAAATGCCTCCTCCAAAAACATTAAAATAGTTGAGAAGTCTGCAAGGAAAACTCCAGTCCATTCGTCAGTTTATTGCTCAAATTGCTGATAAATGCCAACCATTCCAGCATCTACTCTGAAAGAATGTAACTTTTGTCTGGAACACCCAGTGCCAAGCTACCTTTGATTAGTTAAAGGAATACTTGGCTAATCCACCTGTTCTAACTCCACCATGGCAAGGCAAACCTCTCCTATTATACATCTCAGCAACAGAGACAGCTATTGGAGCCTTGTTAGCACAACACGATGAGCACAGAAAAGAAAGAGCCATCTATTACATCAGCCACACTCTCATATCCTATGAGCTCAACTACACACAAATTGAATAAGCATGTCTAGCCCTAGTCTTCACTTCACAAAAATTAAGACACTACATGCTCGATCACAAAACCAAGCTCATCACCAAGATTGACCCACTAAAGTATCTGCTAAACAGAGCTGCTCTTATTGGGAGAATGGCAAAATGGGTCATGATTCTCACTGAATTTGACATTGAATGCACTAAGAGAAAAGCAATCAAAGGATAGGTTATAGCTGATCAGCTAGCTGAAGCACCAATTCCTGTAGAACATCCAACACTGGTAGAGTTTTCCGATGAAGCTATCTTGACAATCACACCAGCCACAGAAACATGGAAGATGTACTTCGATGGATTGTACACACATAGAGGCTCGGGGGAAGGCATCCTATTTGTTACCCCTCAAGGTGACATAATCCCCAAGTCCTTCAAAATCACCTTCCCATGTACCAACAATGTGGCAGAGTACGAGGCTCTTATCACAAGCCTCCGAATGGCAATAAAATGGAAAATTGAGAAGCTGACAGTCTATGGAGACTCTCAACTGGTCATCTGATAGGTAAATAATAAGTACAAGACCAAGGATGATAAGCTCATGCCCTACAAGAAGATAGTTGATGACTTCAAAGACTACTTTGATGACATCCACTTTGAGCAGATCCCAAGGCTCAATAACAAAGCTGCAGACGCAATGGCCACCATCGGATCTCTGGTCGACATGAAGAAAGATAGAAAGAAATGTGAGTTCCTGATAGAAGAACTCCCCATCCCAATATATGACATTCCTCAATCAGAACTAGTGTGTGAAGTCATTGGTCCCCTATCCTCGTGGTATCAGGAAACCTACCTATACCTTCACAATAATATCATCCCACCTAACCTATCCACCTCACAGCGAAAATTGTTCATCCGTTGAGCCTCCCGTTTCATACTTGTAGGCAACACCCTGTACAAAAGGAGTCTTGATGGCATGTTTCTACAATGTTTAGACTCTAGGGATGATGAGGTAGCCTTGGAAGAGGTACACGCAGGCATCTGGGGGGTGCATTTAAGTGGACCCGCTCTTTCTAAAAAGATCCTCAGGACTGGATATTATTGGCCAGCAATGGAACAAGAGTCCTACAGGCTTATCAAGAAATGCCTACCATGTCAACAACATGGTGATCTCATCCATGCACCAGCACAAGAGCTGCAACCCATCACAACGTTGTGGCCTTTCTCACTGTGGGGAATCGACCTTGTAGGGAAAATCCATCCACCATCCTCCAATGGCCATAAGTTCATAATCACTGCTACCAAGTACTTCACAAAGTGGGTGGAAGCAATTCCACTTACCCTCACCAGAGGAACCCAAATATCCATGTTTATCCTCCATTACATCATCTGCTGCTATGGTATCCCTCATTCCATTGTCACCGATAATGGAAAACCATTCAAGAACTAAGAAGTCTGCACTTTGTGTGAAAAATTTGACATCAAACACCATTTCTCCACTCCATATTACCCACCAGGGAACGATCAAGCAGAAGCTTCGAATAAAATCATCCTCTGCATTCTCAAGAAAATAGTCAATGAAGCTAGCCATGACTGGCACCTCTAACTCAACCCTACCCTATGGGCTTACCGCACAAGCATCTGCACTCCCATAGGAGCCACCCCATTTTCCCTAGTATTCAGATCTGAAGCCATTTTACATATTGAGGTCGAGCTCCCATCTCTACGAGTATCGCTGCAAAACATAATCTCTGATGAGGAATATCGAGTCACAAGATTGCATCAACTGAAACTACTGGATGAGAAATGCCTGAATGCGTTGAACCACTTACAGGCATATCAAAACCGCCTCCGAAGAAGCTACAACAAGCGGATCAAAACCCAAAAATTTGAAGTAGGTGACCTTGTACTTATGGAAAATTAGAAGAACCTACAAGAGCGTCCTAAGCAAGGAAAGTTTGAACCCAATTGGCTAGGACCTTATGTCGTCATAGACGACTATGGATCAGGAGCCTACCAGCTTGCAACACCTGAGGGGCAGCCTCTGGATGAGCCGATAAACATTCTACATCTGAAGAAATTCTATGCATAACCCATCGAGTATCCCAAATCAAAAAATAGAAAAAATCAAAAAACTAAAAGACATCAAAAAATCAAGAAAAATCTGAGTGCGATAAAAACTTCCAAATGGTGAAAATCACTTCAATGATACCTTGGATAAGTATCATGGTGAAAACCTATTTCAAGTACCATGTGTAGTGGTCAGTTCTACCATCTAATAAATTCTCTTTCCATCGCAACACTCCATATCGCAGACATCCCATGGCTTGGAATTCTAAAACATCAAGTCTTATCGCCCATTCCACACTATCTCACCCAAAGCCCAATCCATGGAACGAGGATCCTTGTAAGCTTCCCCTTGTATAGCTCAAAAATCAAAAAATCCAAAAACATCACAAAAATAAAAAATCCAAAAATATCACAAAATTAAAAATCTAGAAAAACAATAAAAAATCATCAAAAATACAAAAACAAATGCATCATCACCCTCACACATCGATCACTCCAAATCCATCAATCACATCACACTCATCACACCCATACCAAACTATTCCCACATCATCAAGTCATACCAAAACTACATATTGATTTCACCCGCATCTTGAAAGTACCTTGATCCCATGGACACAGGGTATGTAGGCAGTCTGGAATACGAAAGATGTTTCCAGTACTCAGGTACATAAGATTCACCCATCCAACCCATTTGGACGGTCCCCACTCAATGAGCTTACTAGACCCATTATATGATACACATACTAAGTATGCATTAGAACCATCACACCTAATGCAAAAAATCATCAATCAACATACCAATTATAAATCCTACACCTGGCCAAACCGTTCTTTTGCCCATCTTCCAAAAATTTTCCAATTAAAACTAACTGATCTACGTCCTAGGATATATCTTTCCTACAATGGACAAATATATGTCATTCTATCATCACGTCTCTTGGAAAGAACACACAAAGGCTATTTGTATCCTTTTGGATTGGTCTTTTTGATTATTGATTTTTTTATCTTTTTTGTCTCACTCTTGGTCATCTCCAAAGCTACCTTGATCTCACTATATCATGGTAAGTAGAGGACAACACCTAGAGTAGACAAGGTCATTATTTCTGTATGTTGTGCCTGTGGGTTGGTTTCATTACTCCAAGAATAGTATTCATATCTTGAAGCCTGGGTCAGTTCTAGTATGATTGCCTCATTTGTATATACAGGCATCAGATACCTTATATGCACTATGGACACTTGTCACTATGAGTCCCCTTCCCAGGGCAGGCAAGGTTATACTACCTTAGGCATGTATGAAATCAACCTATTGTTTGTAGGTCTAGTCCATGCAATCGTGGGATATATATCATCACCTAGGTCCTTTTATACCTTTGTGAACTATATCCTACATTACTATAATAAACTAAGAAATGCTCTCAATTAATCTTATGCAACTACTGTTACTAGCTCAAAATCACCATCTTAATCACACATTCAACCATACCATCTAGGCCTAGATTTTGTCACCACCAGTCCTATCCCCCCCCTCTAAATTCACCTCACTAATCCCATTCCTCCAACGTATTCTCACCCAATACATCCCAAAACAAAATCATATTTTCCCCCCACCCTCAATGATGTGGTGTCCTATGACCTATCAACTCTCTCATATACCCATCCCATCCTCTAGATGCTCCCAAACTTATCCAATCCCATCCATACACCCCTATCCTCTCCCCACCTATTCCCCTGCTGCATAGCCCCACCACTTAGGGTCAAACAAAGAACATCATGTGTATTACGACTTGATCATTTCACCTATCACCTACACTACATCTCACCTATCATTTAGTCGTTGCATATTATCTCATTTAGGATCATCTTAGAATCATTTTTAAATTGCATCATTCTAATCATTGACAATTTCCATATCATTTAGATTCATTTTAATCCTTTAATTTGCATATCATTTAGATTCATTTTAATTCTTTTGCATATTATTTAGGTTCATTCTACTCATTCACAATTTGTATATCATTTAGATTCATTCTTATCCTTTAATTTGCATATCATTTAGGTTCATTCTAATCATTGACAATTTGTATATCATTTAGATTCATTTTAATCCTTTAATTTGCATATCATTTAGGTTCATTCTAATCATTGACAATTTGCATATCATTTAGATTCATTTTAATCCTTCAATTTGCATAACATTTACGAGTCATTAAGATTGCATAACCATTAGGTTCAATTAAGAAAACATCACATTTACACTACATATATCATCTCATAAACATTTAGCTACATTACATCATCACAATCATAATCATCTAAGCTACATTTTATAATCATCTAGCTGCATATCCATATTTCCATACATAACATATTTTTATTAACATTCATTTGCATTATACATCATATAGTCCAAAAATCACAAAACCATGCATATATCACAATAAATAAACCATCATTGCATCCATCATGTTACATCAATAGGACCATCCATAATATCAACATAGTATAAGAAAAACACATCCATAACATATAAACCATACAACATAGTGCATCCATAATCATAAGTATCATCAATAAAACACATAGGCCATCAAAAATCTCCATCACATCATATATCATCGCAAAAAATGTACATCGCTCATATATACATCAGATAATATAATGTCTTGATACAACGCCTCCAAGGGTAACATGATATAAACTGTCACATGGAGGATCCTCTCTCTGATCAGGTGGGGGATCTGGGCCTTGTCTGTCGCTGTGTCCCTATCTGAGGCTGGGTCCTTGTCTGTGGCTGTCCCTATCTGTGGCTGTGTCACTGTCTGTGGTTGTGTCCCTATCTGTGGCTGTGATCCTGCCTGTGGCTACGACTGTGCCTGTACCTGAGGAACTTTCTGGGGCACATACGAGGGAGGAGGCATCATCTACTGGATAGACTGAACAGATCTCAACCTATGAGACCTAGAGGCCCTTGATCTACTGACCTGACTGTAACTCAACGCTGCGCCACTGGCACTGCCACATAATATAGGCCCCGATAATACTACAACCATGCCCTAGCCTCTGTCAAATCCCCCTGAACCTGAGTCAGCTGCCCCTGTAACTGATGTGAATGAGTCTATGCCTGGGATAGCTGTGTCTACATCAATGTCAACACTGGCACCATACTAGCGCAAGAGATCTGCAATGCAGTCTCTGCCTGATGTGCTCTCGCAAGGACCACATCCCGCTCTCTGGTCAAAACCTCTATCACCCCGAGCCTGGGCTAACTATGCCTGCAATGCTGCCACCTACCCATCTGCCCCATCCAACAATGCTAAGCCCCCTCACAACTCAACTAACTCAACCTCCCGATTCTCCAAGGCCTCCTGTAGGCTGGCCACCTATGCCCGTAGTGTCTCCATCTCCTCCTCCTCATCCTGAGGCCGCCGACAAGGTGTAAGCCTCTCAACCTCTACCTCTCTAGCTGTACCTAAGGGGCCTGCCTCTGCCCTGCTACCTGCTATCCTATCACCTGCTGATGCGCCACCTGTGGTGGGGGTAGGTCACCCCTATCCACCCTTAGCTGTCCTCCACACTATCGAAGCCCTCTCTGCTGCTGTACCCTGCCAATCTATACATGCTCAACAGGTACCTGCTGCCCCACTTGCCCCTGACCCGCTACCACTGCTGCTAGCACATCTATCAGCTGACCATCCCAACCAACCACCCTCTCCTCCCCATCCCCTCCAACCTCCACAAGGTCATCTCCAATGATCTCCTCTCCCTCTTCCAGAAGGTCATCCCCATCCAAGTCATCACCACCACTGTCATCTAAATCATCATCATCATCCCTTGAGCCTGATCCCTCCTTCACGGGCACCGCCTTGGTAGGATCTATAAACTAGGCCAGCTGCCACATCTGCCACCATATATCATATGCATGGGTAGTGCCTGCATCCCTCACGGTGCTCCTCCAATCCCACTGTACTCGCTGTAGAGCTGCAAAATCATCCTGAGCAACCTGTGGCTGTATGGCTATAGGCCAGAAGGGCACACCTCGGGGAGTTTGAGCAAAAATGGCTATCTGTTGTGGCATGTCCTACCTCAATCCAAACTGCCGCATCACCCATGACAGCAGATACATATCTATCGTACGGTCTCCTCGACCCGTTAGGTATCACTACTGAAATGTAAACAGCAGGTGAATGTCATCATCTGGCCATGGCTCCACTCCAATGTATGGTCGCTAGGTCACACGATTAACATCATCTAACATCCGCCGCCAATATGACACCTGCCCAGTGTAAGTATACTCTGCATCTCGATATAAAAACATGAAGGCCTCAAATGGCTGACGGTAATACCTGCATGTCAGCTGTGTAACTATGATATGCTCCTAGATCCACACATGCAACAGAGTCACCCCAGCTGACAATGCTGAATCATGAAGATAAGAAACTGTGTGCAACTCATGATATAACTACCCCAGCATCGCAAGCCCCCAGGCATACACAGTCTCATGCTTCACCATACCCTCGATTATCTCTCCCTAGCCAACTGGGAAACCTTTGCCTCACCTATCAAGCATCACAACACCTCCAATCAATGCACACAAGAATAAGGCAAAGAGATCTGCACCCGCGGCCAACGTCCCCTTGTAGCTCATCTCCCGACCATCTGCTAATAACACAATATGGTTCTCTCCAAACACTCTGATCAGGGTGCTATGCCCCCTCCTCGTGTCATATCTAACCTACCAGCCTCGAATATGTAGCTTGAGGATACGATAAACATCCTCAAGTGTGATCGTGATCTCTCCAGTCGGCAACAGAAAGCTACAAGTCTCCGAGCGGTACCGCTCTACGACCATTGTCATCAGAGCTCGATGAGCTCATAGAACTGGCATCGATGCCATGGTCAGAAGCCCCAACCTAGCCAGTCGAGCCCGCGTAGCATCATTGAAATGATCAAACAATGCCATCACAAATGGCACGTGTTGTTCCTTGAATACACTATAAATCAGCGTGTATCCTACATCCACAACTTTCTAGTCAAATATCAACCTATGTTTTTTTGAACTAACCCCTTTCTTCTAATGTCTAAAAAAGCTAGAATCAATTGGCGACAAAATAGACAATGCTTTGCATCATTTTCAAAATGGTGCTACTGCTCCATCTAAATTGCGCTAATTGAGAAAATAGTGCTACTGTGCAAACAACTTTGCGCTAATTACAAACATTGCGCTACTGCACACTATAAATAGCATCATTTTACCAAATGGCATCGCCCTACAATTTGGTGCTAATCCAGTGAATAGCGCTAATTTCACTAGAAGTGCTAATATACTATATAGCGCTAATCCCCCATATGGCACTAAAATTCAAAATAGCGCTATTAACCTAAATGGCGTTGTTCCAGAGAATAGCGCTACCCAAGCACCAATTTGGCACTAAACTACTAAAAATTAGTTTCTTCTAAAAAAGAGCTACTTCAGAAGATGGTGCTAAAAACCCATGGGGATGGCAAAAAACCACCCTAACCCTACCCTGGCAGATAGCGCCAATCTAGAGGAAGGCGCTAATCCACCTAACTTTTGGTGCTACGCGCTCTAATCCTATTTCCCGAACCCCATAAAAGTGACATAAACAAAAAAATGAATAAGTCAGGGTTAGACCCTACCTGGGGTCTAGCCTCTGGTGCCCGGCCAAACAATCAAAATCGCTTTGAGATGTGTCGAAGCTGAGGGAACTGGGGGTTGTGCTCTGCCATCTCTCCTTTGCTCCTTCTTCTCTAAAGTCAATGTGTGCAAATGTGGCACTCTAAGGGCCCACTTTGCCTAATATAGTGGGCCATGTCATTCTTCCACCCCCTCTTTTTCTTCAAGGGTGCAAATCTCAGCCTTTTTCCTCCATTTTTCTTCCTGTCACCTTTTTTCGTCCCCTATCCACATTCACTCCCGTCGCATCCTTTCAAGAACTCGCCTAAAAAAAATTTATTTTCCTACCGACCTCTCGAGGGGGCATCCCTTAAACATCTCATTCCTTCCCAATGGCTGGGGCATATTTTCTTCAACCTGACGCCACTTCCCTCCTAGGTCCTAACGCTATGTCAAAGAGGGGCAACTATAGACACATAAAAATGTCTCGACCACCAAACTGACTCCCGACATCCCTAAACACATCAAACTCCTTTCTATTCAATTAATTAAATTCCTATTTATTTAATTATCCCCTTCATCACCTAATTTTCCATCATATTATCCCCAAAATTGAATTAATTTCATTAATTCAATAGTCTAAAACCTTAGCCAATTGATTTAATAAATATGCAATATTTGTGATTTCAATTTCCCTCTCCTCATTAAATCCAATTAATTATCTAAACCATGATTAACTAATTAATTCAGCCTACTAATTGACCTATCCCTACCCTAGACAATTAAATAGCCATTATTTAATTACCTACCCTAGCCTACCTCATCCTAGCCCTAGGATTAATTAAATAAAACCTATATTTAATTATTCCTAAACCCCTCATTTGGGTGGTCAAACCTAGTTTAACACCCTTCTCCACATCCTCTAAATAAAAAATTGAAATAAATCCACATAAGTCAATTTTTTATTTTAAAACATCCTACATCACAATTAATTCTCCTTACACCCCCATACCTCATTTATCTCCACTTATCCCCAAATAAATTTTTAATTCATTTACGTTCCCCCATATGAATCTTTAATTCAAAAATAATCTTTTACCCCCATACTCATTTAATAACCTCTTTTCCCAAAATGAATAAAATATTTACTTTTATTCATAGCCCTCCATTCCTCCAAGATTGAATCTAGGCCCTCCACATCACCTTCATCCTCCACCATTGATCTTCCAAATCAATCTCCACCCTTGGATCAAAATCCCTTCAAAAAGTCTATAAATACAACATCTCTCCACACATTTAAGGATCCAAGTTTTGAGTAAAGTTACCATGTCCAAATGACCATTGAGCTATAATTGTGAGTTGCATCATTAGAGTAGCATTTCACATTAGAATCACTTATCTAGGGAATACCCTGTCTTAAGAGCTCTTGGGTGCAAGCTTTCTCCTCCCTTGATGAGATTGGGTCTTCATGTGAGGTATAACTTTGTATTATTTGCATTTAGTTTGTGTTTTCACTTCATTTTGTTCACCTAATCTACACATAGAGCCAAAAGCAAGAGGGATGGGGAAGATGTAAGTTCAGACCACCAATCTATGTTAGAGAAGATTTTGAGGGCAAAGAGGGGGGATTTCTCTCCCCCAGGAAATGTTTGCTTCTCCCCTAACTTTTAAGGGCAATATGCCCTCATATTGCCCCAATAGGGGTAAACAACGTGGGCATGGCTTACGGTGGCATGGTTCTAGGATGGGGTTGGTCTGTTTGATTGTGGTTATGTGGTTTCTCTTCTGCCTTTTTAGGTGTTTGAGGGAGGGTGATGGATGCTTTAGTGTTTTTCAGACAACTTTTTGGCTTTGGTATGGTTCCTTCATGTGGTTAGCCTTTGTTCATGTTCTTGTGTGTTGGTTGGGGGTTGTACCCCTTCCTTGATGTTGTGTTTTATTGAGCCTCAGGGGCATTTTAGCTTTAATTTACTTGAAGTATTTTTTGTTCACTGTTCTAGGATCTGGTCTTAGCTAGCCTAAGTTATGGTTTCTACATGTTCTTATGTTTTGGCCTAATTGGTGTCTATTCCTTTTGGGGTCTTTGAGTTGCCCCTTGGGGAGGTGCCTAGTTTTTCATGTCATTTTTATAGCTGGTTGAATTGCCTCTCCAAGGAGGGTCTTAGTTCCATACCCATATGTATCCCGTGACTGTTGAGTTAAGCCAGTGATTTGGAAGTTTTTGCTGATCTCTAGTGGGGTTTGAGATGGTAGCTACACAAATTGGCTGCATGAATTGCAGAAGATGGCATGGGATGTACAAGCCTACTAGGTGGCTATTCACTTTGCTTCCTAGAATATAGAATTTCATATATTACCATGACGGTTCCAAATTATATAGATTCCAAATTAAGGGAGAGGGGCCAGTAGCTGGACACCCTAGTTTCACGTACGTCAAGCACATAGCTAGACATATCGAATTTTGATGATTTTTTTTGGATTTTTCTATATGTGAGTGAAGAGCTTAAAGCTATTCTTTCAGCTTCTGGGCATTTATACTTTTCCCTGTAGGATGCATTATGTGCACATGGGTCAAAAAATGGTCATTTCAACATGTCACCCCATACATGCATGCCGATGTGCCAATAACCGCTCGCCAAGGCCCCCCAAAAAATTCACCCCTTCACTAAAAAGGCAACACACTTGATCACTTTTATAGTTAGAGTAGGTTACAAATATGTTTATTAACACCCCACCATAAATCACATTGGTGGGGCCTTCAAACTTACCCGCCCCCTTCCTAAACATCCCCACACCCATCGTAAGGGTCAACATGCATGGTAACATGTTTTCTTAGGTGCACACGGGAAACAACATTAAATCCATTCAATGTTCATTTGGGTCCGAATACATATTCCACTTTCCACCAAAAAGTTAATCATTTTACCGAGTGCTTTCCCTATTCTCCATGATGTAATAGAAATATGAGGGTTTCACTGTGTCCGCTGGCTGTCACTCTCCATGCAGACCCATCTCCGTGCAGGTAACGAGTAAACATCATCTCTCTATGTGATTTCAGCTTTGTTTTCACTCCATTGCAATGTTTATACAATCATTTATCTTCATTTTTCTCTCATGCTACCCATGATTTGGGTACTGCTATGTAATTTACTTTCAATTTTTCATTATTTTGTCTGAGGCAACCCTTGTCTTGTGATAATTTCACTGTACAGAAGAATATACTATTATATAATGATGGTATTTGTGATACATACAAATGGGGTCGTATATTTCTATGGGTATATACTTTTTAGTGTTCATTGTCAACGGTTAAGGGTTTTATTATTTTGTCTTGTGATAATTTCATTGTTTAGAAGAATATACTGTTATATAATGAGGGTTTTTTGTTATACATACAAATGGGTTCTTATATTTTTATGGGTATATATTTTTTAGGGTTCATTGTCCACGGTTAAGGGTTTTATTATTTTGTCTTGTGATAATTTCACTGTACAGAATAATATACTGTTATACAATGAGGGTTTTTTGTTATACATACAAATGGGTTCTTATATTTTTATGGGTATATATTTTTTAGGGTTCATTGTCCACAGTTAAGGGTTTCATTATTTTGTCTTGTGATAATTTCACTGTACAGAAGAATAGACTATTATATAATGAGGGTCTTTTTATACATACAAATGGGTTCGTATATTTTAATGGGTATATATTTTTGAGGGTTCATTGTCAATGATTAAGGGTGTCATTATTTTTGAGGGTTCAATGTCAACAGTTAAGGGTTTCATTATATCAGGGTTTCAAAAGTTTTGAATCCTACGGCTTTCTCTTCGCAGAAATTTTATAGTCAGATTGTTGCCAGTTTTGACTGAATGGCCTCCCCTTTCCATCACACCGTTGAGAACAGGGAAAGTAGTTGATAAAATGATTAACTTTTCGGTGGAAAGTGGAATATGTATTCAGACCCGAATGAACATTGTATGGATTTAATGTTGTTTCCCGTTCATGCCTAAGCAAACACATTGCAATGCATGTTGTCCCGTAAATCATGTCTGTTAAATTATTCAATAGATTAAATCATGTCTATTAATGTAATATATATATATATATATTCGAAGGTTCATTGGCAACGGTTAAGGGTTTCATTATATTAGGGTTTCGAATGTTTAAAACCCTACAACTTTGTCTCATTAATAATTTTACAGTCAGATTCTTCCTAGTTTTGTCCAAATAATATTTATTAATTATTGTTACATTAAATATTTACAATTGTTTTACTATGTTGTAATATAATACATTAAGGGTTTCTTTTTATATAATCTATCCAGGGTTTATATAAAAAACTTCCACATATATTTGGATTATACTGTTAATGTACTATATATATACATGTTTATCTATATATACATGTCTATCTATATACATATGTATATCTATAGACGTGTTTATAGATAGACATATGTATATTTTGTATACATTTATGTATACATATCTCTATACATATCTACATATCTATATACATATCTGTATATCTATAGACATATGTAGATCTATAGACATATGTATATTGATATACATATATATATGTATCGACATATGCAGCGTAGACAACAGAAATATTTCAATCTGGTACTTAACATTTCAACATTTTACAATTCTAGATATACATGTTCGAAAGATTAGTCCAATTTATTTGTTGAATTTTACTACATTTTTTCCAGTTGTATGCTGCATAGATAACTTCATTGAATGGATTAAATCGTGTCTATTACTGTAGTCATTATTTTGCTTGACGCAACCCTTGTCTTGTGATAATTTCACTTTATAGAATAATATACTGTTATATAATGATGGTTTTTATTTTACACATACAGATGGGTTCATATATATTTTAAGGGTATATATTTTGTAGTGGAATTCTTACCTATTATGTCTAAGACAACCATTTCAGGTTGGCACATAACATATAATGGGTAGCTTCATTCAATAGATTAAATCATGTTATATATATATATATATATATAGATATATTTGAAGGTTCATTGTCAATGGTTAAGAGTTTCATCATATCATTTTCAACAGTTAAGGGTTTCATTATATCAGGGTTTTGAATGCTTTGAATCCTATAGTTTTGTCTCTATAATAATTTTACAGTCAAATTCTTCCCAATTTTGACCGAATATATATCTAGATATCTCTATACATATTAGTATATCTATATACATATCTGTATATCTATAGACATACGTAGATCTATAGACATATGTATATTGATATACATATACATGGAAACATTTGAAGCTGGTACTTAACATTTCAACATTTTACAATTCTAGATATACATGTTCGAAACACATAATGCTGAAAACCTTAACCATTGATAACAAGTCTAAAATGGAACAACACAATGGAACATTACAAAATGGAACACGTTATGTTTGCCGTCCATGCCACTGCAATAATGATGTCTCAATCTATTTTCAGTCATTGCGCTAAGGATGCCATTTCTTCTACAAATCACTTCTGGTACTGATTATACATATGTATACCTATCTATATACATATCTGTTTACATATATGTATATCTATAGACATGTATATTGATAGACATATTGATATACATATGTCTATCTATAGATAGACATATGTATATTGATATATATATGTATTTCTATAGATAGACATATATCTATTGATAGACATATGTATATAGATAGACATATGTATATCTATAGACATATGCAGCCTAGACAGTGTTAACATTTCAGTCTGGTACTTAAGATTTCAACATTCAAACTGAACAATCAAATTCAATTCTGCTTATCATATCATCGAATACAATAGCTTCTACGCATTTAATCAAATTCAAACTCAACAACCAATTTCAATGCATTCCTTTTGAAGCCCACAGTGTGAAATCTTCAAAGGCATCTGTGATGGCCTCAAGTACAGAGGAGAGATTCACTAGAATATAAACAAATGAAATGCATCATAAATATGTTCATGACCATGGCTTAAAAACCAGAAAAATGATTTTGAAATGGAGAACATTGTCCATATTTGTGTCAAACGACTTACCTCTATGTTTTCCTTCAAATTCTTCATGGGAATCACCCAGAAACAATAAGAAATTGAAGGTTTCAAGCTTCAAAACCCTAGCCCATGGCGGAGCCGCCGTGTAGAGAAATTAAGATTACAAAGTTGTAAATGAAGTAAAGTGGAAAGGCTGTGTTTTGTCAGTAGGGTTTCTATTGCCCTAATTCGGCCTTGTAATTTTTGTCACATTGATTTAAATTTTTATGCCTTCACTAATACCTTCATGGTATTATTTTTACCTCTACACATGCTTCATACCTAGGCTTTATGCATTGGGCTTATTTTATGACCTTGGAGAAAAAAAATTAAGGCTAGATACCTTAAAATATTTTATGATTTTTATAGAAAATCAATTATCAAAGGAGATATTTTACACTTTGTAAAATCAAAGATAAACCATAAGTACCTTCTATTTTGTTTTGCAAGTTTGTCAAAATCAAATCAAATAAGAAAAATCAAGTCTCTTTCCCTCCTTTTGTGAAAAAATAAGAACTAAAAACTACAAGTATTGTAAAACATTATTAAAAGCAATGTTTTTATTAATTGCTTTAATAATTGTTATTAAAATGCAATTAAATAAAGCAATGTTGATAAAATCTTTCTTATTTGAGGTTGAGTTCCTTTGGGTGAAATAGGAAAAACTGGGCAAACTCAAGTTTCTATTTCAGTTTCTAGTCAGTTAGAGCCTGATTTTTTGAGTCTTTTTAGGTGGGCCCACTTGGGGGGGGGAGGGGGGGGGGGGAAGTTTCCACCTATTATTACTCAGTTTGGATCAGTTTTAAGCCCTCTTTTTGTGGCTTTTCTCCTTTGCTCAAAAATGGGACTTTGGTTTCCTTTTCTTGGATAGACAGCTGGCTAAGCTTTTAGAAAGTCCTTTTGGCTATATATAGGGGAAAAAGACTTAGTTTTGGGAGTTCAGATTTTGCTTCTTACTCTCTTGACTACTCGCAAAGAGCTTTGTAAGCATGGATGTGTACTTAAAGTCACATGTCCTTATACTCCTTTCAGTTTAATAAAAGTAGCAGAGCATTCCTACAGAGCATTCCTATCTCATCATTTTTGTCTCATTTTACAATACTAGTTTGATGTTATCATTGTGATTCCAACTATTGGGTCCTTTTTATGTTCTATTATTACAAGTGTGGGTGCATAAATTTCATATAATATAGGTTGCATGTTGTGTTTATTTATGAACCTTCATGCAAGAAACTTTTATGTTGTGTGTTTCGATTGAGGTTGTGAAAGTTATTGTCTTGAGAGCTGATTGTGAGTGAAGTTAGTAAATATATCTTAAGTTCTGGTGCATCACCCTTTAGTTTTTAGGATTCCATTTCATGTTGTCTTTCTATCCTTTTTCTTAGATAAATTATTTTAGTTTAGGTAGTCTGCTAGGGGAGTCAACCCTCTCTAGAGATTCATTCTCATCATAAGTTACCCACAGCTTGAGAACGTTTCCATGTTTCAACGGGAGAGTTAAGTCTAATTTAGCTAGGGTGCAATCCTGATTGACAACACTATTGAGGGCACCACTAGGGTACAAATAGAAACTATGCACACTCAGCTTTAGTAGATCTAAGACCGAAGGGAGGTAATCAAAGCATAGATTAAGTAGCTTAGGGAGGTGGTTATCTTGAGACTTGCCCATCTCACTGGACTACTCATAGAGGTAAAGAACTTGAATCGGCAGATACAAATATTAGCCACCATAGTAGATGTAGAATGGACCCTAATTCTAACCAATAATCAAATTCAAGCACTACAAAAAGATACGATTTAGTGAGACAAAACCTTCCAGTACCTTAAGGAGATATACAAGAATTTATTTTTCTAGTAGACCACGAACTACTATGCCAATTTTAGATTTTGAAGTAGAATTAAGAATCCTAGTATCATGAAGACAAGATATCTTTTCAAAAAGGGGGATGATGTTAGAAGGCCAAATAGCCAAAGTGATAGTATTACCTATAGATCATTGCATCTAACCACAAGAGGAATGTGGAGCTCTATGTTAGGGTTTAGGCATATCAAAGCAATAAATAGTAGCAATTATATGCAGATTAAATAACCCAAATATAACAATGAGGAATAACACAAAAGAGATCAACACATAAATTTAATGTGGTTCACCTAATATGGGTTACATCCACAGAAACTTAGCCATCCAATGATTTTATTATCCAGTGCAAAACAGATTACAATCTCGCAAATACCTTGTCGTAACATACATCCCAACTGCTTATAACAAGATTTTTGGAAGCTTCTAGAATTAGGGTTTTGCAATTTCATTTTTGTTTTGTTGGTTAACAAAAATTAACAATTAACTCTGATCGTACAAAAAAGAGGGAATTTTTTTTTCAGGGGCTGCGCCCCCCAACCCCTACTTCCCAAGGGTTGCCACCCCTAAACCCTTGCTTCTCAGGGGATACCACCCCCAAACTTCGATGATGATACATAACTAGTGTATAATACTTGCATGATCAGTTGCCACATACAAGCAATCTCCCACTTAGAGACCAATCAGGCTCCACAGCAAACAATCTCCCACTTGGAGACTGATCCTAGATGACACTACTGCACTTGTAGCTCCCACTGAATTACAGGCCTAGCTGGTTTCTTATATGCACCATTATTAGTCATGAAGGCCAATGGAAATTGATGAGGAAATTAGTTTCTCCCATGTAACTGCCTTTGTGAAAATATCTATAGGATTCTGACTTGTGTTAATTTTCTCTAGCTTCCACTACCCATCCTCAAAACTAACCGGATGAAGTGGTATCTGCACTATATGTGCTTAATTTTTTAATGCAAACCTAAATTCTTAGCAAGATGAATGGCACTCTTGATATCAGTGTACAAAGGGCTATCTTCTTGTCGTTGCCCTATTTCCTCTAGAAAATGTTGTAACCAAATTATCTCCTTGCTAGTTTCCATAGCAACAACATACCCAACTTCAGTGGTTGAAAGCGCAACAACCTTTTGCAATCTTGAAATCTAACTGACTGCAGTACCTCCTACAATAAAAACATACCTTGTAGTACCCCTCCTACTATCAATATCACCCACCAGATTAGAGTCAACATACTCTTTTAGAGAAGAATTTATTCCTCCAAAACATAGTTTCTTTGATGGAGTACCTCTCAAATATCAAAGAATCCATTTTATAGAATTCCAATGTTCCATTCCCAGATTTCTCATATACCTTCTCACAACTCCCACTGCATGTGAAATATCTGGCCTTGTGCATACCATTGCATATATCAA
Organism: Cunninghamia lanceolata; assembly: GCA_027924645.1. Lineage (NCBI taxonomy): Eukaryota > Viridiplantae > Streptophyta > Pinopsida > Cupressales > Cupressaceae > Cunninghamia > Cunninghamia lanceolata. The sequence continues at coordinate 7,011,408 of BSBN01000582.1, forward strand.
GCTACCAACTGCTGTTGCATATGGTATCTTTGACATTTTGTCTTCCTCCTATTCCTTCCAACGGCCTCCATAAAACCTTCTAATAGAGATAATCCTCCATTTGCATCTTCCATAATTTATAGTTCTTCCCATTGAATTTATCTACCTTTAATTTACCCTCATCCGCCATTGCTTCCACTTAACTGTGAGACTCTTGCTCAACCGTGAGACTTTCCTGTAGCTGATAAGCAAACACAACCCGCTCTAATACTAGTTGTTAGGGTTTAGGCAGATCAAAGAAATCAATTATATGTAGATTAAATGACCCAAATATAACAATGAGGAATAACACAAAAGAGATCAACACTGAAATTTAATGTGGTTCACCCAATATGGGTTACATCCACAAAAACTCAGCCATCCAATGATTTTATTATCTAGTGCAAAATAGATTACAATCTCATGAATACCTCACCGTAACATACATCCCAGCTGCTTATAACAAGCTTTTTGGAAGCTTCTGGAATTAGGGTTTTTCAATGTCATTTTTCTTTTGTTGGTTAATAAAAATTAACAACCGACTCTGATCGTGCAAAAAAGAGGGAATTTTTTTTTCGATGGATGCACCCCTGAACCCCTGCTTCTTAGGGGCTGCCGCCCCTAAACCCTAACAAGGATACATAACTAGTATACAGTACTTACATGATTAGTCACCACATACCAACACTCTAGGCTAACTCCCACATAAGTGAAGAGGCATAAAGATCACAAGGTACACATTCCTAATTTAATATCATACTTATAGAACAAATAGAATAAAAAGATAGGAAGAGAGATGACGATGATAAGTATGAGGATATAATGTGTTAGTGTATATATATTTCATATATTTGTATACACTTAGGCATAAGCTTAGTTAGGTCTGTTTTATACAACCTTGACACATGTCTCATTGAGGTGTCAAGGTTGTTAGGTAGTTAGGACAGGGGTAATCAAGTTTCCCACTAAACTAGCCACTCACTTTAGTTTTGAGGAGTCATTTTCTCAACTAATTAACTACCTCTTCTCATATATGTACTTGTCTTCTCCAACTTATTTGAGTGGTGGACTTCATGCATTTCATTGTTGTGTTATTTGTAACATTACTATGCTTTCTTTTCATCTCTTGTTCATTGCTAAATTCCTCATGGTATCAGAGTGGGAGGAGATGAAATCAAGTCTATAAGATTTTTGTTCATGTTTGCATTGAAATTTGTGAATCTCAATGGTTGTTTGCATTAACTTTGTTCCTTTGTGATGTGGCATTGTGCAAAAGGGGCATATAAGATTCTACACCGATGTTCTGGAAGCTATGGAGGTCGAAAGGAGATCTTTGATCTTTGAAAGCCCTTGACCAAGGAACATTTCCCTTCCTTTGTAGGTGAAAGGGATTTTCCCTTGTGCGATGATCTTAGGTGACCAGTATCTAGCACTTTGTCCCTTTTTTTGAAGAGCGGCCTCTTTTGAAAAAGGCCCGACATTTTCTTGAAGAGCGGTTGTTTTTAAAAGGCACAACATATTTTTGTAAAAGGCCAGTGACTTGTAACAAAGTCCCATGACCTATGCAAGGCTCAGAGTCTATTGTTAAAAGGCATATAGCCTGTTTAAATGGCTTGTAGCCTATAAAAGGCACACAACCTGCAATTTCAAGGATCTGGGAGATCAAAGATGTGAGGAAGCTCAACTCACACCCTATGTGAGAATCTCGAAGCTTCATGGTGCCTTTTGAACCACCATATCTACATTTTAGCACCATCATTTACCCTATCTTGGATGCCTTTTCATATTCATGCCCTAAATTGGGCTTTGCAAATCATTTACGATAAAATATTTTGCCTTAAAAGTGTTTGGCAAAGGCATTTAAAAATTCTAGTGTAAGAATAGGCATTTTTTTGTCTAAAACACACTATGCAATATAAAGTACCACATTTGAGTGGGGTCATTTAAATTTGGGGAAATCACTTTGAGAGGATGATTTGTGGTTTTAAAAGCCCTTGTATTTTAACTTGAAGAAGATGAAGGGTGAGGTCCAGTTTGGTAGGAGGGTAATACCCTCTCACAATCAGACCATTGTATTATTCTCTCCTTGCTAACTCCAATGAGTGGTTGGATAGTTAGGATACCTCTTGCCATAGACATTGTTTTTCTTTTTAGTGCAAATGCATTAAACTAGGTCATTCACGAGAAACTAATTTTGTAATAACTTTTTCTCGGTAGCTTGAAATTTAGCATCATTTTTTGCAAACGTTAATGGTTTTTTTCTTTCCCACACATTGTACCTACTTGTATTGTAAAACATAGTAAGTTATAAAGTGCTAAAACTAGGGGTCACCTAATTAAGGGGGTTTCCTAATGTGTTGATTTCTATTGTCTAAAGGAATTAACCTATTCTAAAATCATGGGATATGAAACTCATTCTTTTGTAATCAAGCTAACCAAGGGAAACTATAAGTCTTGGTGTGAAGGCATCCTAAAAAACCTCAAGTTCCATAATCTCATAACTTCTCTCTATGGACTTATCATTGAACCTGGTAAACAATCTTAGAAGTCTAAGTGGTTTAATCATCATGATCACATTGTTGGATTAATCAATTTACATATTCTATATGATGCTTTGTATGCCATCATGGATATTGACTATCCACATGCATTATGGATCAAAATTTTAGAGATATATGGAGACTCCAGTGTTTCTCCATTCCCACATGATCTTGCCTTGATCACAACTCACATCCCTAATCATGATACAGAAACAAAATATTCCATTGACATAGAAAAAGTCATCACTCCATCTATTTCTTCATTGGATCTCAGACTCGCTCCTTCGAGAGCTTCGAGCACTTCCTTGCCACAGAACATCATTCCTCCTAGCATGGTTGATTGGGAACGAGTTCTACTTGACATCACTTGTCTATTTGTAGAGTCCCGCATTACTAACATGGAAGCACACATTGAGAACATCAGTGTTCTCTTTGACGATGTTGGGATAAAGTACCATTAACCTTGTAAATCCCATTATTGTATTATTCCATTTATTATTTGTAATTACCCATAAGGGATGTACTAATTTCACTGGCAGTGGTAAAATTTATTTACTGTCCATGGTAATTGTACAAAGTTACTGCACTGGTAAGTTTTGGAGTTACCAACGGTAGTTACAGGTGTCATTTACTATGGTAAATGATAATTGGTCAAAGTGGTGAACCCATGTGGAGAATCTACTATTTTTAGCATATATGATGCAAGTCGTAATGTTTGGTGGGTGCATGTAAAGAATCTATGACAGCTGCAAGTTGTCATAAGATTCTATGACACTATGACACATATTAATGAGTTGTAAGCTACTATGTTTATCCCAAGGTTCCTATCTTGGAAAGTTACTCTTTTATGGAATCTATGATGGTTATGATGCATCATAAGATGATGTAAGAAGTCAAATTTAGTCTTGGGGACCCAACCTCACATGGTTGTTTTTTATTAAGTGGAGGGTGCTTGTAAGATAGCATTTAATATTTACAGGTTGGAGATTTTTAGGAGAGAGAAAGTGAATGTCTAGGGAGGTGTGAGAGAACTTCTATATGTATTTTCCATTGTATTTGTTGCTGAAATACATATTTTAGGCACTCAAGTGCTGCATGAATGCTTCAGATTAAAGACTGGTGGAGAGAGTCGCAAAGTTGTATTGTAAAATCATTTTCAGATTAATACATACTTGGGTGTCTTTCCTCTGTGGATTTTTTTACCTGAAAGGGTTTTCTCCATGTTAAACACTCTATCATTTTGTTGAGTTCTTCATGTTTGATATTTTCTCTATAGTGGGTTTTATGTTTTTATGTAATCTCCATTGATAATACACTGATATAACATCATTAAACATATTTTAATTAGATTTCTATTGAAGTAGTTGTGCTTTCATTCCTAACCTTTGGTATCAGAGCCTGGCCAGCTTTGACTCTTGGGTGGTAGTGTGGAAGATATAGCTGCAGTGGGAGATTTGGTTGTGTTTGTTTTGTAGATCTTGAGTTGATATTATGGATGCATCCACCGTTGCATCAACCTCTCATTTGGACATTAAAAAGTTCAACATAATGAGGTATGAGTTGTGGAAGATGAAAATGGAGGATTTGTTGGAAGAAAGAAACTAGTGGTTGGCTATTCAAAATGAGAAGAAACCTGATGATATCTCTCCAGATGAATGGGTAAGGTTGGATAAAAAGGCACGGAGAACCATTTATTTGTGTCTTGCAGATTATGTTCTACTGAATGTTGCAAAGGAAGAGACTGCACATAATTTGTGGAAACAGTTAGGTGAGATCTACCAAGCTAAAAGTATGGTAAATAAACTCTATTTAAAATGTAAATTATTTTCTATGAAAATGAAAGAGGGTGAATTGGTTGCAGAGCATTTAAGTTCTTTTAATTTGTTGTTGAGTCAGCTTGTATCTGTAGATGTTGAGGTTAATGAGGAAGATAATTGTATCTTACTTCTTTGTTCTTTACCTGAGTCTTGGGAGAATGTTATCCTTGTTATCACTGCTAACCTCATGGATCTGAAGTTGGATACTCTTGTTTTAGTTCTATTGTCATAGGAATTGAGAAAGAAGAGTTTAGATAGTTCAGGGGATACTCTTAGTGTCAGGGGAAGGTCTAATGAAAGAGGACTAAAAAGAGATCAGAAAGGGGCTAAGTACAAGTCTAAGGGTCGATCTAAGACTCCTGGAAAGAAGAACAAATTTCAGTGTTGGAATTATGGTAAAAGGGGACATGTGAAGAAGGAATGCATAAACCCAAAGAAATAGTGGAAGAATGCTTCTGATAAGTCCTTGAATGTAGGTGAAGATATTTTACTTTCTACTTGTAATGTTGTTGCTAATGATCATTGGTTGGTTGACTTAGGATGCTCCTTTCATATGACCCGACATAAGGAATGGTTTTCCACATACGAAGAGTATAATGGAGGTGATATATACATTGGGGACAACTCTACATATCTTATAGTTGGGAAAGACAAGGTGTTGTTATGTTTTAGTGATGGGAGTATTAAAACCCTCCCTAGTGTTTTGCATGTTCCTGAATTATCTAGAAATCATATTTCAATTTTGAAGTTGAATGATTTGGAAATGCACATGTAACATTTGATAAGCATGGCTGCAAATTGGTGAGAGGAAACTTGGTGGTAGTGAAGGGAAAGAGATTGGGAAACTTGTTTAGGCTAGAAGCCACTATAGTTTGTAATGCCTCTTATGTTTCTGAGGCTTCTGAAAACACTTGTATGTTGTGGCACCATAGATTGAGTCACACAAGCAATAATGTATTGAAAACTATTAAGATTAAAGATTTGTTGGATGTTTTTTCTTATTTTGATGAGCACTTTGATTTTTGTGAGCATTGTGTGTTTGATAAACAAAACATAACATAATTTCCTTTAGGAAGCAATAGAGTAAAAGAGAAGTTAGAGATTATTCATATGGATGAGTTTGGACCTATGGATAATGATTCTATCATAAAATCTCATTATTTTGTTACCTTCATTGATGATATATCTAGATTTATTTAGATTAATTTTATGAAACACAAATATGAAGTTTTCACTAAGTTTAAGGATTTTAAAGTCTTAGTTGAAAACCAATCGAGATTAAGGATAAAAATATTAAGATCTGACAATGGAGGGGAATATTTCTCTAAGGAATTTGATGAGTTTTGTAAGAATGTATGCATTATCAAACAAAAGATAACTCCATATACACCACAATAGAATGGTGTTGTAGAAAGGATAAACAGAACAATTATGGAAAGAGATAGAAGTATGCTTAGTGATGCACAATTGGATAAATATTTTTTGGGAAAAGGCTTTGTGTACTACTTGCTACTTGTTTAATAGATCTCTTTGTAAGGCTCTTAATTAGACACCTTATGAAGTGTGGACAGGTAAGAAACCTTTAATTTCACATTTAAGGGTTTTGGTTGTAAGGTTTTTGTTCATGTGCTTAAGGAAAACCAATCTAAGTTGGATCCAAAAGATGAAAAATGTACATTCATTAGATATGGTTATAATGTCAAAGGTTATAAACTTTGGAATCCACTAACTCGTAAGATTATCTATTCTAGAGATGTTATTTTCAAGGAACTTAGAGCTATTTTTGAACTTGAGAAGCCAAAAGAAAAAGAAGAAAAGGTAAAGATAGTGCACTTTGATTAGAGTAGCAAGATGCACTTTAGGAAGAACAAAATGATGGATTGGAGGGTGAAGAAGAAGAAGAAGATTCAAGTAGTTCTGATGAAGATGAATCTATTGTTACAGAAGAAGTTAGTATAGATGATCATACAGAAGAACGAGTTAAGACTCTTACTCCACCCTTGAGGAGATCTACAAGACAACAAAATCCAGTTGACAAGTATAGCCCACCAGATTTCCATTGTATATTTTCTTTATTAAGTACTGATGATGAGCTTAGATCCTATAGGGAAGCTATTCTTTCAAATAATAGTGAGTCTTGGTAGTTAGCCATGCAAGAGGAGATGATGGCTTTAGACTCTTGTAACACCTAGGATCCTATTCATTTGCCTAAAGTAAGAAAGGCCATAAGTTGTAAGTGGGTCTTCGAGAAGAAGTTTGGAGCAGACAGGTCATTGGAAAAGTACAAGGCTAGACTGGTAGTTAAGGGCTACTCCTAGAGAGAGGGAGTTGATTTTGGTGAAATTTTCTCTCCTATTGCTAAATTAACTTCTATTAGATTTATTTTATCCATTGTTGTAGCCTTTGATTGGGAGGTTGAGCAAATGGATGTTAAGACTGCGTTCTTGCATGGAGATCTTGAGGAAAAAATTTATATGCAATAGCCTATAGGTTTTGAGGTAAAAGGAAAAGAACATTGGGTTTGTAGGTTGAAGAGGTCTCTCTATGGTTTGAAACAATGCCCCAGAATGTGGTATCAAAATTTTTATTAATTTGTATTGAAATTGGGTTTTTTTAAGAGTGAGGAAGATCATTGTATTTACATTCATTGTATTGGTGATTCTATACTGATCATTGCATTGTATGTTGATGACATGTTATTTTTCAACAATACTAAGGGTATGATCAATGAGCTTAATGCCCAACTTTTAGGTGCATTTGATATGAAGGATCTTGGTGCTTCTAGGTATATTTTGGGAATGTATATTAGGAGGGATAGAGGTAATAGGAAGCTTTGGTTGTCACAAAATATGTAAATACCATTTTGTAGAGATTTAGTATGCAACATTGTAACCCAGTTAGAGTTCCTTTACCCATTGGTGTACCAAGATTTCATTAGATATGTGTCCAAAGAATGAAGATGATTTTGAGGATATGTCTAATGTGCCATATGCTAGTGTTGTAGGGAGTTTGATGTATACAATGGTTTGCACTGGGCTAGAATTTCCCAAGCAATGGGAGTTTTGAGGACATTTATGTCTAATCCTGGTAGACAACATTGGAATTATGCGAAGAGGGTGTTTAAATATCTTGCAAGTACTCCTGATTATTGTTTGGGGGTGATCTCACAATAATGGGTTACACTTTTTGGCCAAAGTTGACATTGAAATGAACATTTTGGAAAAAATCTTCACTTTCAGACACCTATAGTTGCTAAACCATGAGGAATTTGGAGATGATGTAAACTAGTGATTTGTCACATTTTGTCTATAGACTCTAAATATATTTTTTAAAAAAATTGGAATCAAATTGCATTTATTTTTGCATCTCCTTCAATAACTAGTTGTTAAGAGTAAACACCATTTTTAAAGATTGATGTGAATAGTGTAAAACATAACTTTTTTTCTATGAAGGATAAAGTTCTAATTTTTTTGAATTTAGATTTTTAACTACGATATTGTTGATGACTGTTTTGATGCAATCATAACAATAAGTTAAAATTCACATAAAATGAACTGAAACTATACTTGAAAGACAAGAAGGAATCATTTGGTGATTCAACTAATCCCAAGTCTACAATGGTTCGGTTGGTCAAGTTCAGTTGGTCAATGTGAAGCTGTAATGTTCAAGGGGCCTTACGTAGTTTAGGTTTGTTTTGTGGTTTACTGGACTAAGAATATGCAAAGAGGTCATAGATTTCAACAAGTATTCTGTTCATTTGCATACAAGTGATACCGGGCTACAAGTTTCAGAGGGTTTTCTTGGATTTTTTGCAGCTTTCTTCTTTATCTGTTTATAAAAACTGTCTACTTATAGCTCTGTTATGCATGCTTCTTCAAATTTGAGACAATTTCCTTTGGATTTCTACGTTTTCAGCTAGATATTTCAGATGGGTTGGGAAAAGTTAGAAAGATCTACTCTATACCTCACTTAATCTACCGAAGGATCTAAGTGTTTCTGTTATGCACTATGTAAATACCACAGTAGTTTGATCAAATCCACAGTGAAAACCCTAAATGTAAGTTCTGAGCATTTTCACAAACATACATTTAAAATTGCAAGCTCTCAAAGAAGATATTTCAAAACACAAAGAAGAGCAGGAGAACACTCAGAAGATAGATGCAGAACTCCAGATTCTATTGTATTAGAAATGAATAGCCATACATGATTTACAATGTAAGAATGACTCTTAGTTTCATTGATCATACTACAGAGAACTTACAAGCTTTACAGATACAGTAAGGCAGCCAGACATTCCACGCGCACCTTACTGCAGACAAACAGGCGACCTCCTTCTTCTACTTCTAAACTATTCTAACTTGCTGTATGTTCCTAAAAAAGAAATTCTGTTGTAGCCACTATTGCTTTCCTAAAATCCCTGTTGTAAAGTATTATAGTGTAGAGAGGCACAATATAAAGACATTTTGATTGTCCTCACTACAACAAAAACCTAACTGAACCCCTGGTTCAAACCCCTGGTTACAGCAATAAATGCAGGTGAACCAGCTCTCAAAAATATCTCTGAGCAGTGGTCAAATCTGGGCGAAATATTGCCCCTTCTGAGAAGTTCCGGCAGCTGGGCAATAACTTCTGTTTGTCTTTTGTGATAATACCTTCAGCTGCGACCTTCTTCTTTACTTGAATGGCCTTGACCTTTTGCATTTCATCTCTATCTTCTTGCTCCTGAGATCAGATCTTCTACCTCCATGAGGTCACTGCGCTGACTTTCCAGCTGCTTCCTCAACTGCAAGCCTACAAGACAAGACAAGCAATAAGTTTCACATTTATCATAAAAACAACATGAAATTAAAATAACCGTTTAAATCCAGGTGACAGCGCAAGATGGAGAAAATCAGATCCAGAATCCTCTCAAAACGCGTCCAAAATGCGCTCAGACTGCTCAAGATTCACGGGTCAACCATCGCTGACCGAAAAATGCCAGAGGCGCCAAAAAAAATGCTTTAAAATTCCACCGCCTCATTTCCCGCCCATCGGCATGACTATCCCTGTCGGTGCGTCAAAAAAAACATGTTAGCCGACATACTTCATCATCATGATATTTCGCTTCTGCATATCGGAGAAAAGAACAACATCATCATCATCATCATGTTGAAGAAGAATAGGAGGATATGAATATAATCATGCTGCCGAGGAAAGGAAGATGATGGTGACGTCATCATGATATTCGGGCTTCATTGAAATGCTAAGGATGGCGTCATCATCATGTTTGGTTAAGATCAGGGGGATATTTGTGATATCGGGTCACCTAAGGAGCATGATCAGGATGATGAAGTGAATATGACCCTTTCGCGGCCAAGGTAACCCTCTCGAAAGATCAGGATGATGATGATCATCATCGAATTTGGGGCTTTTGTCAAACTTGGAATAAGACGTCATCATCATATTTCGTGAACCTGATCGTGTTTTGGAAAATATCCTGTTGAAAGAAAAAATGATGATGATGATCATCAGGATATTAGCTTCTTCGTTTATCAGATCGGGATGACGTCATCATGATATCCGGGGCCTTTGTTAAACTTAAAACATGACGTCATCATCATATTTCGCCAACTGGATCATGTTTGGGAAAAAATATCCTGCCGAAGACAAATCAGGATGATGATGATCATCAGGATATTTGGAAAAGGTCGTTCTTCTCGGCAGGAGGACTTTGCGAAATATCAGGTGGACAAACAAGATCATGATGATGTTGACGATATGCCAGGATAAAAAATGTATGATGATGATCCTCCTTATCGAGTTATCCAGATGACGTCATCATCATAATTTGTCTTCGGAGCACAAAGATGAGTTAAGGTCATCATGATATTTGCGCTAGGGTGATATTACAAAATATGATGATGCTGTTGAGAAATGTAATATCGACCACTTCTAAATAGATAGGGTGATCATCATGATATTCGCTAACCGGAGATCAGGAGGATATGAAGATGATGATCCTCTTCGATTTATGATGATGTTGTCCCCATCACTTAGCGAATTTCAGCAAATGACCCGTGAAAGATCAAGATGATATGGAGTCGTCATCATCATAATTCGAAGTTCAGCAAATATCATGATGATGACCTTGCGATAGGATTATAACACGCGCACGCAAATATGCCGAAGGTGGATTTTTCTAAGTCTGGGTGATCAGCATGATAATATAAGATCAGGTAATGTTGAATTATCATGATGATGCTTGCGATACAAAAGACCACTTCGACGGGGAACTTACCTTGACTTAAAGCCGATGTCATCATGATATTTGAACCTCAGGATATTATCGGGGGGGGGGTGCGTTTCAGATATGATGATGATGTCCTCATACAGCAAAACCAGGTTTATAAAATATGACGCTCCTAAGAAAATCATGATGCTGATGATGCGCCTGAGGCCATTTGACGGGTAAAGGGAACTACCACCTAAAATTGACGTCCAGATATTGCGACTGCATGATTTTTAGCGGGTGATAGACCAAGATCATGATGATCCTGTCAACATGACTTAGGATATAAAAATATGATGATCCTCCTGCGAATATCAGGTTTGACCAAGACTTTGACCGTGCATAACTTCCACATATGGACAAATTTTCAAGTGAAGTAAAAGGCAAACCTGCATGGAATTTCAAGCTCTTTTAAAATATGAGGTCACAGAAACAAAATATGAACTTTGACAAACAGACCTCATGATGATGACCCACCTCATCATATATCATGATGATGATGCACCTGACCTTCATTTTTACCAGACCGCCAGGAAGCAGAAAAAACACAAGCAGAAGCAAAAAGCAAGACATCAGCAGGGGTCCCCATTTTGCTAAGGAGCATAATGGGGCGTGTTGTGAACATCACAACAACTAGCAACCAAAACAAAACAATTAAATTCAGAGTGTTCAAGGAAACTAGGTGAAATGAACTCATAACTTCCAACTATCTTTCCTGCAAATTACTATTCAGCTTGAGACTCAAAGTGTTCAATAAAGATGCATGAATTTCCATTTTCAGTTTAGTTGTGTGCATGTGATTAATTATCCTCATCTTGAAGATCGGTTGAACAAACCAGTGACTGACATTAGCCTACGTAGGTGAGGGTATTCCCTCATAGCCGACCGGATAGAGCCTTGCTGCCAGCGAGCGTCTATAGCCCCGGCAAGGTTATCATTACAATTCTCCTAAGTAGAGCCCCACTGCCAGCGAGCGTCCATAGCCCCGGTAGAGTTACTTAGATGGCTTAATCTGGATTTTCAGTATAATCCGCTTTATTTATTTATTTATTTATTTTTTTGTTTTCTAATTTTGAAAGATTTCATAAGGTATAGCAATTTGTAACTTCATGATGCAAGAAGTGGGCACTTGCTGAAATTAAGCTAAGAATTGTAATGGTAGCAAGGGTGACCTCTGATTTTTCACCTAATATCTACACTGGTAGGTTCAACAAACCCAAGGATTTTAGGTGTGTCATCGTGAGAAACCTGCTTCGAATTCTCAATCACATTTATTGAATACAAAACTTCAGAAGATGAACAACTCTCTACATTCATGACAGTGACAGGTTATGTGTAAATTGCAAATGGTTAACCTGAATATCCTAAATTATATACTGTTTTGAATGGTTGCTAGTTCTGCTCCTTAATACTCTACAGTAAAATAAAGATCCCTGCTGAGGAGACAACAAACAAACCAAATAAACAGGATGTACAAACAACACAGCAAAAGAAAAAACTGTACAAACAGAAAGAAATAAAAAGAAGACAAGCTATACAAACAACCAACCTAAAAAAGAAAACAGCAAAAGAAGAACACAAAAACAAAAACAACTACCCTACCAGACTATATACAAGCCTCTACGAGGCAATTTAGAAACCCAGGAAATAGACCCAAGAACACCCCTACTTGCATATTTCTTTAGGTTGTGCAGGAGTAACAGGGTACTAGTTATGGTCCTCATCATAGCAGATTTATCTTTGAATTCTGAAAAAAATTTTGATATTCTAGATTCATTGTGTTTATCAGAATAGCTCTTAACTAGTAACTGAGGCTGCTCATCAGGGTTATGATTAATCCATAAGCATGTCCTATCTCTTGAATTTCTATAATCAAAATAGCATTTATCATTGTTTACTAAGGAAAGGAAAGAGACAACCTGATGTACCTTTAGCTCTGTGGAACACACTTGTTCATTGATAGCTGGCTCTTCATTTAGCTCTGCATTTTCATTGCCCAGCTCTATGTATAGTCCTTCTTCAAGTTGAAAGAAGAATGACTCTAGATGTATCATTTCTTCATCTTCATCCAGCTTTGTTTCTTCATTCTGGATGTTCAGTTTATCCTCAAATTTAGCAAACTTCTCAATGTTCTCATTAGTTTCCTGCACATCAGCACTTAAGTAAGTATCTCCATCATCATAATCTGACATACAGAAATTAATCATTTCTAAATCACTTGAGAGTAAAGGTGGGACGACATCTTTTGATTGATAGGAATACTCCCCTGTTTTACTTTCAACATGGTGCTGGGGCGATGTCTGATTATGCACAGCAGCTCCATGATCTTCTGTATTTTCAATTTTTAAGAATTGGTCATCAACTGACTCACATTTATCGTCCAGTGAAGAGTCTAATTCTATTGACCTGCAACAATCTTGATTTTGATCATTTAATTTAAAGAAGTCAGGTGTAACACTAGGATTTACTTTCTTTTCTATGACTTCATTAGTTTCTACAGTAGGGATCTTATCAATTTTAGTGCATTTTAATTCTGCCAATGCTTGTTTACATTTCTTTGCCAAATCATGTTCGTTAAAACTTTTTAGGTCAGACCCAGAGGCTTCTTCTTGACAAATATTCCTTAGTAGTTCCATATATTTATCAAATGTATCAAGATGAACCTCACTTTCCTTTTCTTTTTCATTAAATCCTTTTTGCTTATTTTCTAGAAAAGAGACAGGAGCTGTGATTTCTTCTCTGCATTTTTTAGGATATTTATACTTTTCAGTAACTTTAATCACAGCCGAATCCTGACGAAAAGACAGATTTTTTTTCTTACCATCACATGATTCTTGCCAAGAGATCTTATTACCCTTTATTCTTAGCATTGGTTCCATCTTTGTATTCTCTGCACATTTAATGACCATTGATGCTGCATCCTTCTGTCGCTCAATAATCTCCTCACTTCCCTGCCAACTTTCAGCCTTATACACATCTAAGAGAGAGATTAGTCCTTTCAAATATAAATCTAATCTTGTAAGGAAAGATAGACAATTAAGCTCACCATGCTCTATGGACTTATGTATCCTACACCTTCCAAATAAACCATAGCTATATAAATTTTTGGGATAAAGCTGGTTATTCAAAGCTTTCTGAAATGAAGGAATGTCAACTTGAAAACTGCCCCTATATGAGTCCATTAAAAATAGGACCCTCTTTCAACTTTTTAGGCCTTTGAAATTTTATGAGATCTAACATATCTCAGAATATAGCATTTAAACTCAGAAAATTAACCCTAAACCAAATCAGGCCCTCCTTCTAGCGCCAGAAAACTGTTCATGACTGTTTTGATGCAATCATAACAATAAGTTAAAATTCACATAAAATGAACTGAAACTATACTTGAAAGATAAGAAGGAATCATTTGGTGATTCAACTAATCCCAAGTCTACAATGGTTCGGTTGGTCAAGTTCAGTTGGTCAATGTGAAGCTGTAATGTTCAAGGGGCCTTACGTAGTTTAGGTTTGTTTTGTGGTTTACTGGACTAAGAATATGCAAAGAGGTCATAGATTTCAACAAGTATTCTGTTCATTTGCATACAAGTGATACCGGGCTGCAAGTTTCAGAGGGTTTTCTTGGATTTTTTACAGCTTTCTTCTTTATCTGTTTATGAAAACTGTCTACTTATAGCTCTATTATGCATGCTTCTTCAAATTTGAGACAATTTCCTTTAGATTTCTACGTTTTCAGCTAGATATTTCAAATGGGTTGGGAAAAGTTAGAAAGATCTACTCTATACCTCACTTAATCTACCGAAGGATCTAAGTGTTTCTGTTATGCACTATGTAAATACCACAGTAGTTTGATCAAATCCACAGTAAAAACCCTAAATGTAAGTTCTGAGCATTTTCACAAACATACATTTAAAATTGCAAGCTCTCAAAGAAGATATCTCAAAACACAAAGAAGAGCAGGAGAACACTCAGAAGATAGATGCAGAACTCCAGATTCTATTGTATTAGAAACGAATAGCCATACATGATTTACAATGTAAGAATGACTCTTAGTTTCATTGGTCATACTACAGAGAACTTACAAGCTTTACAGATACAGTAAGGCAGCCAGACATTCCATGCGCACCTTACTGCAGACAAACAGGTGACCTCCTTCTTCTACTTCTAAACTATTCTAACTTGCTGTATGTTCCTAAAAAAGAAATTCTATTGTAGCCACTATTGCTTTCCTAAAATCCCTGTTGTAAAGTATTACAGTGTAGAGAGGCACAATATAAAGACATTTTGATTGTCCTCACTACAGCAAAAACCTAACTGAACCCCTGGTTCAAACCCCTGGTTACAGCAATAAATGCAGGTGAACTAGCTCTCAAAAATATCTCTGAGCAGTGGTCAAATCTGGGCGAAATATTGCCCCTTCTGAGAAGTTCCGGCAGCTGGGCAATAACTTCTGTTTGTCTTTTGTGATAATACCTTCAGCTGCGACCTTCTTCTTTACTTGAATGGCCTTGACCTTTTGCATTTCATCTCTATCTTCTTGCTCCTGAGATCAGATCTTCTGCCTCCATGAGGTCACTGCGCTGACTTTCCAGCTGCTTCCTCAACTGCAAGCCTGCAAGACAAGACAAGCAATAAGTTTCACATTTATCATAAAAACAGCATGAAATTAAAATAACCGTTTAAATCCAGGTGACAACGCAAGATGGAGAAAATCAGATCCAGAATCCTCTCAAAACGCGTCCAAAATGCGCTCAGACTGCTCAAGATTCACGGGTCAACCATCGCTGACCGAAAAATGCCAGAGGCGCCAAAAAAAATGCTTTAAAATTCCACCGCCTCATTTCCCGCCCATCGGCATGACTATCCCTGTCGGTGCGTCAAAAAAAACATGTTAGCCGACATACTTCATCATCATGATATTTCGCTTCTGCATATTGGAGAAAAGAACAACATCATCATCATCATCATGTTGAAGAAGAATAGGAGGATATGAATATAATCATGCTGCCAAGGAAAGGAAGATGATGGTGACGTCATCATGATATTCGGGCTTCATTGAAATGCTAAGGATGATGTCATCATCATGTTCGGTTAAGATCAGGGGGATATTTGTGATATCGGGTCACCTAAGGAGCATGATCAGGATGATGAAGTGAATATGACCCTTTCGCGGCCAAGGTAACCCTCTCGAAAGATCAGGATGATGATGATCATCATCGAATTTGGGGCTTTTGTCGAACTTGCAATAAGACGTCATCATCATATTTCGTGAACCTGATCGTGTTTTGGAAAATATCCTGTTGAAAGAAAAAATGATGATGATGATCATCAGGATATTAGCTTCTTCGTTTATTAGATCGGGATGACGTCATCATGATATCCGGGGCCTTTGTTAAACTTAAAACATGACGTCATCATCATATTTCGCCAACCGGATCATGTTTGGGAAAAAATATCCTGCCGAAGACAAATCAGGATGATGATGATCATCAGGATATTTGGAAAAGGTCGTTCTTCTCGGCAGGAGGACTTTGCAAAATATCAGGTGGACAAACAAGATCATGATGATGTTGACGATATGCCAGGATAAAAAATGTATGATGATGATCCTCCTTATCGAGTTATCCAGATGACGTCATCATCATAATTTGTCTTCGGAGCACAAAGATGAGTTAAGGTCATCATGATATTTGCGCTAGGGTGATATTACAAAATATGATGATGCTGTTGAGAAATGTAATATCGACCACTTCTGAATAGATAGGGTGATCATCATGATATTCGCTAACCGGAGATCAGGAGGATATGAAGATGATGATCCTCTTCGATTTATGATGATGTTGTCCCCATCACTTAGCGAATTTCAGCAAATGACCCGTGAAAGATCAAGATGATATGGAGTCGTCATCATCATAATTCGAAGTTCAGCAAATATCATGATGATGACCTTGCGATAGGATTATAACACGCGCACGCAAATATGCCGAAGGTGGATTTTTCTAAGTCTGGGTGATCAGCATGATAATATAAGATCAGGTAATGTTGAATTATCATGATGATGCTTGCGATACAAAAGACCACTTCGACGGGGAACTTACCTTGACCTAAAGCCGATGTCATCATGATATTTGAACCTCAGGATATTATCGGGGGGGTGCGTTTCAGATATGATGATGATGTCCTCATACAGCAAAACCAGGTTTATAAAATATGACGCTCCTAAGAAAATCATGATGCTGATGATGCGCCTGAGGCCATTTGACGGGTAAAGGGAACTACCACCTAAAATTGACGTCTGGATATTGCGACTGCATGATTTTTAGCGGGTGATAGACCAAGATCATGATGATCCTGTCAACATGACTTAGGATATAAAAATATGATGATCCTCCTGCGAATATCAGGTTTGACCAAGACTTTGACCGTGCATAACTTCCACATATGGACGAATTTTCAAGTGATATAAAAGGCAAACCTGCATGGAATTTCAAGCTCTTTTAAAATATGAGGTCACAGAAACAAAATATGAACTTTGACAAACAGACCTCATGATGATGACCTACCTCATTATATATCATGATGATGATGCACCTGACCTTCATTTTTACCAGACCGCCAGGAAGCAGAAAAAACACAAGCAGAAGCAAAAAGCAAGACATCAGCAGGGGTCCCCATTTTGCTAAGGAGCATAATGGGGCGTGTTGTGAACATCACAACAGATATCTAGATGATGCATTTGGTTGCATAATGTTTTATTGAATATTTTTCTTCTAATTAACTTTTGAAGTCAAACTAATTACAATTTAGACATAGGTGTACTGTGTAAAGCATAACTTTTTTTGTATTTATCAGAATTTAATTTTTTTTCTATTGGATCAAGGACATGAATATGAAGAGGATAGATATTTTTCATAATTGTTTTTGGTAATTTACTATTTTTTCACATGTGCATAATAGAGAGCTCAATTTCGGTGAAAAACCTATGCTTAATTAAACTAAAAAAAATCTATAATAAAACTAAAATATATTAAAATTATACTTGATAGAAAGCTTGTTTTGAGTACTATAATCCTCTAGATGGGTTTGTCAATTTGTTTCCATTTTGATCCTCAACCATAGCTTCAAAACCCAAAAATCTACATAAAATTGCAGATGGAGAGGGGCAAGGGAAAAATAAGAGGGTTCAATCGAATGGGTGTTCGAATGAACCCCCCTGACCCATTCAATTGAATAAAAAAATTATATTTAAATGGGTTCGATCAAACCCAATTAGTTAAAAAAGTTTTTAACGGCCGACATTTGATCGAATCCTACATCGACCAAATTGTTAATATGTTTTTAAATAATGTTATATCCATATAAATATGAGGTCATGTTTTTTATTTTTTCATATATCATTGCAAGATTAATTCACATTATCATTGAAGAAGCAAGATTTTAGAGAAGAAAACTTTTGGTATAGGATTTGAGAGGAGAAAATTTGAAGAAGAAAATGGGAGACAAAAAAAAGAGATGAAATAAAACTCAAAGAAAGTATTCAAAGGAAAGAGAAAAAGAGATGCGTGAAACAAATTTGGCAAGATACCATAGAAAGAAACAAGGTATGTATGCATTTTTTTTTTCCTATTTAATTGATGAGTTTTCAGCATGTAGTAGGATGTTATTTGTAACTTTTTGAACATAAATATACTAAGTGAATTTATATTTTATTCAATTGAATGTGTATTAGGGTCCTTCATAGGTTTTTGCACACTAGAAGTAAATTATAAGTTTGTATTATTTAGTCATAAGTTCCTCTCTCTCTTGGGTAGATCATTTTAAAGTTTTTTCTTTATATCTCTCTAGAGATCTCCTTAAATCTGGATAACTCTCTCTCTCTCTCTCTCTCTCTCTCTCTCTCTCTCTCTCTCTCTCTCTCTCTCTCTCTCTCTCTCTCTCTCTCTCTCAACTTGAGTAAGTATTTTTAAAGCTTTTTCTTTCTCTCTCTCTTGACAAGTACAAGTAGATTTTTGAAAGCTCTCTATCTCTCTCTTGACTTAAGCCTTTTTAACTTGCTCTTTCTTTCTCTCTTTACTAGGACTTCTCTAGATAGGTCTTCTCTTTAGTGGGTTAGATTTTGTCACCATATATATTATAGTTGAACCTATTTAACAAGTAGCTACTAGATTAATTATCTTCTAACCTAAAACTCCATTTAGAGCCAAAGGTTAGTCCTTAAAATTCTAGTCTCATCCTTCTTTTGATAGTACTTGTTGCACTAAGTTGGAGAGATCTATTTATTTTATCATATTTGATTTTAAAGTTTTTTATTTATATCTCTCTAGAGATCTCCTTAAATCTAGATAACTCTCTCTCTCTCTCTGCCTCCCTCCCTTGACTTGAGTAAGTCTTTTTAAAGCTTTTTCTTTCTCTCTCTATCCTTTTTCTCTAAGGTCCTTTCTCTCTCTCTTGACAAATGCAAGTAGAATTTGAAATCTCTCTCTCTCTCTCTCTCTCTCTCTCTCTCTCTCTCTCTCTCTCTCTCTCTCTCTCTCTCTCTCTCTCTCTCTCTCTCTCTCTCTCTCTCTCTCTCTCTCTCTCTCTCTCTCTCTCTCTCTCTCTCTCTCAACACTAAAGTCTTTTTAACTTTCTCCTTTCTCTCTTTATTAGGACTTCTCTAGATAGGTCTTCTCTTTAGTAGCTTAGATTTTGTTACCATATAAATTATAGTTGAACCTAGATTTAACAAGTAGCTACTAGATTAATTATCTTGTAAGCTAGAACTCCATTTAGAGCCAAAGGTTAGTCCTTAAAATTCTAGTCTCATCCTTATTTTGATAGTACTTGTTTCACTAAGTTGGAGAGATCTATTTCTTTTATCACATTTGATTTTAAAGTTTTTTCTTTATATCTGTCTAGAGATCTCCTTAAATCTAGATAAGTCTCTCTCTCTCTCTCTCTCTCTCTCTCTCTCTCTCTCTCTCTCTCTCTCTCTCTCTCTCTCTCTCTCTCTCTCTCTCTCCCTTGACTTGAGTAAGTATTTTTAAAGATTTTTCTCTCTCTTGACAAGTACAAGTAGATTTTTGAAATCTCTCTATCTCTCTCTTGACTTAAGCCTTTTTAACTTGCTCCTTCTTTCTCTATTTACTAGGACTTCTCTAGATAGGTCTTCTCTTTAGTAGCTTAGATTTTGTCACCATATAAATTATAGTTGAACCTCTTTAACAAATAGCTACTAGATTAATTATCTCAAGTGAGCTAGAACTCCATTTAGAGCCAAGGTTAGTCCTTAAAATTCTAGTCTCATCCTTCTTTTGATAGTACATGTTGCACTAAGTTGGAAAGAGATCTATTTCTTTTGTGCATTTGATTTTCCTTGAATTCAAATTGAGCTTAATGAACTTCACTACCTTCAATCCATGGTGGGGTTTCTCTTCCCTTTAATCTTAGGCCTATTTTGCTTCATGTTAAATGTTGCTACTTATATAAACCCTATCTTTTCTTTACAAGTATTCTTATTTCATTTTGATCTTAAATATAAATTCCAACAAAGGATTGTGTGCTTTGTTAAATCATTCAAGGCTCTAAGAGCTATGTTGTACCATATTATATGTATAGGAGATTTCATATATATTAATTTGTACATCTTACCAAGAATATTTGTGCACACTTACACACTTATATCCTAAATGGTATAACTACCTAGATGTATCTTGTACTCATATTTGTCACTTGTGTGCATGAACTTCCATATATAGATTACTTGTGGTCAAATATATTAGTTATTGTGGATGTACATGTGTATATTAATTTTTATGGTAATTTGTTCATATAGAGGTGAGCTTTAAAATATATCAAGACTTTATTCACTAAATTAAATAAGTTTTCTTTAATATGTATTTCCTTATTGTGTGATACAGAAACTAGAGAAAATGTTGTTGAAGAACACATAGTTCAAGATGTTAGCCAAGAGGAGGCCCAAGTGCAAACAATGGACATTGGAGAGGGGTCAAGAACACTTGGTTTGACTAGTATGGATGAGCATATTAATCTAGCTAAAGAGGTGAAAGAAAAAATTTCTTATAGAAATTTAGAACATTTGCTTAAAATGGATATTGAGAAATTGAAAAAGTATGCTCGACAACCTAAACATACTGATAGGAGGTCAGTGAATAAAACTGCAAAGGAAATAATTGCTCATTTCAATAATCTTGATACACTTGGCCAAACCCAATTGTTATCAATTGTATTTCTTAATAAGGAGCTAAATGAGCAATTACAATTGTTGGGTGTAGATTTTTCTTTGAAAAAGGGCAAAGGTTCACACCTAGAAAAAGATATTGTTGAAAATGTTAAAAAAAGGTTTAGCTTCCATTGGGAAACAATCTCAATCTACGGATAAGTCCATTTCAAGGACACTGATGTTGACAGGTATTTTAAGTAAAGATAATTCCAAAAAAAGACAATTGTCTTCAATTTCAACTAAGATTGGTTTCAGTAGAAAGACAGTAACAAAATATGTGAAAAGGAGAAAATTATTAGATGATAGTACCTCAGAAAACAATTGGTCAATTATTTGTAGAGATCCTCAATCTGACAAGATTCAAGATGTTGTTAGGAACTTGATCACAAGCTTTTGCAATGATAATACTCGTCCTTCATCAAATAGTAGAGATGTTATCAAACACAAAATTGGGCCCAATAGTTATGATCTACACACAAAACATTGGCTAGAGATAACACAACATGAGATGTATGTGAACTTATGTAATTCAAATCCAAATATAAAGATTGGGCAAACAATGTTTGAAAGGTTAAGGTCATATTATGTGAAGATAAACAAGGTTTTTGAAACTTGTTGTTGTCGTTATCATATTGAATTTGATCTCTACTATTAGGTGTTTCAAAATATTTGTGAAGACAGATATGGTTTTGCAAAAGCACCTCCTAAATGGGTAAGTCAGTTCATAGCATCCATCTTATGTGATAAATCAGATGATGATAATGGAAATGGTCAAATAAACTACATAAAAGGTCTTTGTGAAACATGTGGAAATTTGGCAAAAATGCCTTTCAGAAACAAAGATATCGACCCAATGAAGTTGGTAAATTGCAAGAGTTACAAGTACATAAAGTTTCAAAAAAAAATGGGAAAGAATCCACAAGGTTAGATTATGTAGAAGAGGAGATACCTATTGGAACATTTATAGAAAATTTTCGTAAATTGATTCAACCATACATACATCATGTCTTTTTTTCTAGGTGGCAAGCACAACAGTTTCAAACATTAAGAGATACTTTCCCACCTGGAACAGTTTTATCAGTAGTCGACTTTGCAGAAAATTACTCTTTTGTACATCAAAAAGAGATTCAATCATAATATTACTTTTCAGAGCAGATCACTATTATGGTGCATGTGTGTTATCGACATGCACAATTGGGTTTGGATGGTGTTAAAATTACATTTGAAGCATGAGTCATCAAGAAAGAATATCACTTTTATATTAGTGATGATGAAGAACATGACACACATTTTGTACAACATTGCTTTAAGAATTTTTTTGGATGTTTGGCAACCAAGGGTGTAAATTTTGAAAGGCATTTTGTATGGTTAGATGGATGTACATCACAATTCAAATCATCAAGGTCATTTTATGCACTATGTAGATATCATTGAAATGACAATTTACCACATGTTTGGAGTTTCTTTAAGAGTGGGCATAGAAAGGGTGAACATGATGGCATAGGAGATTGCATCAAATGTGCTCTAAGAAAACATCAAATGAATTATGATGGAGACCGTATAAATGATGGACATGATATTATTGAATGGTGTAAGTTACAGTTTGCACCAAATGAGGCTGGCACATCTTCAAGAATGTAACATGCCACTTGTTCTACCAACAAAGATTTACCATGTTTAACTTAGAAAGTAAATAGATCAAGATACTGATAGTGGAAGCAATTAAATTTTTCCTTAAATTCCTTTGATTAAATGCACATTTGAAACATATTCCAAACTCCCATTGCATAAAACAAATTTTAGTTCCTCAATAAAAGAATTGAATAATCATCTTTACAACTTTTTTTCATAATATACATACAAGCTTCAAGAGCTTAACTGATAAATAGAGATACATGATTGTATACTTGTCTATCTTCAATGTTCCCAACCACCAACTACATGAGGGAAAGGATCACTCAAGTGATTTACCTCCAACCATAGACTAACTGCGGTCCCTCGCACATTTACCAAACTGGTAAACAGCCCTACCCTTCGACGAAGGGATTGGTATGGTAACCCCAAATAAAATAAGCCTAATTGAGTAAGGTGTTGTGTCCTACATTAACTATTACTATCATACTATGGCTACAACCATCAAAATATGAAATCCCTACTAAAAATGCAAACCTGGATCACAGTGAACCTAGACAGTGTAAACGTTGGCAATTTACACCACTTTGGCCAAAGTTTTCTTGTCTCATATTCACCCACCCTTCTATCTTGATTGGGAAAGATAAAAATCTCTATACAATAGTTATTCCCTTACCCATGGATCAAAAAATCCCAGGAATAACCCCACTTAACAAATGCATCATTCTCTACACATAGGATATTCCCTTTCCCATGGATCAACAAATCCCAGGAATATATCTGCTTAACAATTACATCAAACTCTATACCAGGTTATTCCTCCCCTCTTCCATGGATCACATATCCCAAGGTTAACTTATTACATGCTTTACTAGGATACATATATCGAAGTAATACCACTGGAATCCTATCCTCACTATCTTTCCCTTTGTACAACTTTCCTATATAAATACCAATCAATGACTGGTTAACGATTCTATCTAGGTAAAAACCAAACCATAGACACAATCTCACATTCACAATACAATTTTGCTAACTAGATATATGTATATATATATATATATATATATATCCATATATATATATATATATATCCATATATATATAAACTATTATACAATCAAAAGACATTAATAATGATAATTCAATATTGCAATCACTTAACAATAATACATCACATAATATTTGAAAATACAAAAAATATAGTGAAGGAGAAATAAATCCCATGCCTGAGAATATAGCTCCAAATGGATCAAATACTCTTCTGCCAACGACCTTTCAATACTCTAGATCGCTCTTCCAATAAAACCACTTATAAAAATAAAATGACAAATTTCTGACACAAATGCAAAACTCAAATTTAAAAAGGAAAAGCTCTTGAATTAGAAAATGGTGCCATTAAAAAATGAGGGAGAGTACCTCCTTTTATACCGCAACCAATTCAAAAATGTCGACATAATGTCGACATGCTTAACCAACTCAAAAAAAATGTTGACACTATGAGGACATGCTTATCAAAATCTAAATTTAGTTCAAAAAACCAAACAACCTTCTAAAAAAAAGGTGATAGATAAAAATTAAAAATAAAATAAAATATATCAAAATTCACAAGGAACCACCTCCATTTTTAAAGGCCCACATGGTTATAAACTTACGAATTAAAAGGAATTTTTAAAAAAAAGTTTAAAAGGGGGCCCGCGTGCCTTAAGACTTAAAACATATCCATAAGATATGTATCCCCCTTAAAAGGCTTTTAAAACTTTATCTTTATTATTATATTTATATAATATAATTTCCTTTTTATTAAAAACTTTTAATTTTTATTCTTATTTTATTACATTTATTATTATTATCTTTTATAAAACTACCCTTTTATTATTATTATTATTTTTATTAAATCTATTATATATATAAACTTATTGTTTTAATTACCATAAAACAATATTTACGAAAATCAAATTCCACAAAAAGATAAAATTATATTTCCGCAATTAAGAGAAAATAATAATAATATTTATATTAAATACATATATAGAGAGATGATAAATATACATTTATATACATTCACATATGTATAACTTTATCATCATAAAATCAAATATGACTCATAATCAAGAAATGCATATAAAGTTGTAAAATCTTCATAGACTTCTCGTCAAAGAACACAAGAGAGGCGATAATTCTTACATAGGCCTAATATGCTCATGAATATACGTAGGTACGTCTTCCTACATAAGTTCATGCTCATATCGACTCATGTATAAGAATGTATCATGGACTTGCATGAGCATTAATTAACTCAAAGAAACCAAACACTTAACAACATGCAGGTCCAAACATCCAATCAAGACTCAAGATACATAACTCAGATCACTTACCACTACCCACACTAACTTGACTCAACCTAGGTCAAATAGGATGTGAGTGTGTGCTTCTCAGTTTATGCTTCTCTTTTACGTTTACCAGACCAAGTCCTTCTCCTGAGTGATACCTCCCCTCTTTTCTTGAGGGACAACTTGTTCTTGTATCCACTTAGATCATAGCAAGAGTAGTTAACTGATCAAAATAAAATCATTGAGTAACAATAACGACATTTAATACAAGACATTGCATTATTCTTTTTCTCATCATATTGCATTCAAGATAGATAACACACATAGATGCAAAGATTCATAAATACTTCAATTTTCACAAAATATCCAATCTATAGCAAATGGATAAAAACACATATACAGATGCAGAAATCCATAATCACTCACTTTCCAAACAAATTAACCAAACTAGGTAAATAATAAGTAGATAGAAACACATGGGGTGTAAAATACTCCCCCCTTGTGAATCATCATCCCCGATGATTTTTAAGTATCAAGTATTATCACCAAATACATAAGTCATAAAAATTATCTTACTACAAAACATATTGATATCAAGAGCTTTCATATTTCATATTAACTTATGGAAACTTTTGCTTCATCTCAGCATAATCTTTCCAAGTGGAAGAACCTTCTGCATATAGATCCAATTGGACCTTGCACTACATAACCTTTCTATTTATGCAAGTAGAGCTTGCGAACTTCAAGCATTTCAAATGCTTGATCAAAACCATACCTAGTTTTTGTACTTGTATACATTCTATCAGTATAATAATCATTAGTTAAATATATAAATATATCAAATTTCAATCATTAAGAGCATTGTGCCTCCTAGAAATAGCTATTATCATAATGATTCTGCAATCAATTGATTTGTTAACTTCAAGAACTTCGAAGAGCTCTTTACATCTAGGAGCTTGTTTGGAATATATTCCAAACATAATGAAACTTTTTCTGGGGTTGGACCCTCAATAGAACTTTTACTCTCTACTCGAGAGTTGTCTCCGTATATACTTAGCATCAGCGTAACTTCTCTATTCTTTATTGGTTCTTTGCCAATCTTTTCTGATCAACATGATCTGTTCATCCGTTTCTGACATTTCTGGACTAATGCTAATCTTATCTTCTAGCTTATCTAGCTTATAGGAGTTCGGCATCTTCTTTTGTCCAATGTTTCAAGCAGAAAGATAGGAATTTTTCTAATCAAAAACTCACCAGTGGTAGATATTCTTCACCACTTATAATGTTGATCCATACAATATATTCAAACAATTCTTCTAAAACCCTTTTAACTCTCATAGTTTAACCATCTGTTCTCAAAATGATAAGTTATACTTACATTAAGTTACCCAAACCTTGTTGTCACATGTGCATCTCTATCCGAGATATTCTCCTCAAGAACTCTATGTAATTTAAACACTTCTTGCACAATTTTGTGAGCTAACACTGTGCTCCACTAGATAAATTCTCTGGTATAAAAGGTGTTACCTTTATTCTCTATCATTCTAAACAACTCGCCACAAATCTTGCGGCATCCTTTTCATTTTCTTTCAGAAATATAACGGATTAACATCTGCTAACATCTTAGAGACACTAGGTTGTCCTGAGATATGGTGTATTATGAACTTCCTTCCATACCCAATTCCTTAATTCACCATAATTAGGTACATAAATTCTTCCTTTATTCCTCAATAACCCATTGGGTTCAAAGAAAAAACCTTCATACCTCTTACCTTGCAAATTATCCATGCGTACTTGCTTAACTTGTTCATAGAATTCATCACTCTTGGATCCTTTCAATACTTAGCTTCTAAAGTCAGTTTGAATACTTACTAATGAAGATATATTCCTTCCTCAACTTAAAGAATTAGCAACACTATTCTTGTTTCTCTTGACATAATTAATGTTGAAATCTTAATCTGATATCAGTTCTAACCACCTCCTTTGCCTTGCATCTAGATTTGGTTAAATAAATAAATACTTTAAACCATGATGGTCTGTTTTCAATTCAAAAGTTTTTTCCAATAGATAGTGTCTCCACATCTGTAATACATGAGCAACTACTTCTAACTCTAAATCATATGAAGCATAATTTTATTCATAAGATTTTTACTTACTTAATTCATAGGCTATGACTCGCCCTTTTGATTTAACACTCCACCCAAACCTTCACCTGAGGCATCTGGTATTACCTTCGAACTTCAGAGGAGTAAATTTTCTCATTTCATGGAGTAACTCTTTTTCCATTCTCCTCTTCTTAATCCTTTCAAAACCTGATTGAGATTGAAATCCTTCATTCCCCATGTTTAGTAGCTTGAGAATTTTCTCCTTTTTTCATTACTAGAAACTTTTCCTTGTTAGGCACTTCTTTTTCTACTTTAACCTTTCCTTTCTCTAATAATCCAACTCTCTCTTGTTTCTATCAACATTGCAAGGATTTGATCTAACTTAGTACCCATACTCTCAACTCCTTATCATACTTCTTCACTTCCCCACAAAGTTAATCCTTGTTATAACCATCTTAACAAGATAGTTCACCCAGTGGGTTTCCAAAAGATTAGATTCTACAAATGTTCCCCAATGTTCTAAAAACTTTTAACATTTCCAAATAGAATCTCTCATTTTTATTCAAAACTTTTGCCCAAGAAAGATTTCATATACATAAGCTTTTGATACAACACTCTACTTTCCTTTATATACATAAGGATTTGAATACCCTCTCCACTACATAACTGAGTGGAGTATATCCCTCAGATTCTAGTCCATGATTATCCTTAAATGGGTAATAACCCCTAACTTTATCCTCAGATACTTAATTTTGGGAAACATACTCCTCTGAATCATTACTTAAAGAAATTATAATTTTCTTCTACCAAAGGAGGAACATAGAGATTCCTAAACAACATGGCGGAATTCACACTATACTCCGAGGACATATCCTTAGAAAGTGGTAAGGCTTTTGATTTGGTTGGAGAGACCAAAAGAAGACAATTAAAGTTGATAGCCTCTCTCAGAGTGACAAGCTACTTCCATTCTTGGAACATCGTATAGATACCAATTCCCTACAGGGTGCTTTTAATGATCCTCAACTCTCTCACATTCAAGACAACTTGCTATCACTCTTCATTCTCTTTCAGAAATAAAGAGATTTATCATTGACTAGGAATTTAGTTACTCCTAGATGACCCGATTATGATTTAAAAAGAATTTCCTACCTCACAAGGTTTCATAAATCTGCAAGTTAGAAATATACCAAGTGCATTTTCTACAATTTACTCCCTTATACAATCCATCAAAGGCCCATCAAAGACATGATAGAGGCGAACAACCAAAAATATTCTAGTATAGCCACCTCAATAATTTAAATCAATATCAAAGAATAAGCAATTTCATTTTCAACAATAGGTCAAAAGATTAAACTCAATAAATCAAATTTTGACCAACTGGTCATAAAATAAATAATCTACAAAATTTAGTGGCTAGACCATTCCAAAAATTAAGGAATAAAACAATGAAAAATTCATGCAAATATTTAAAAAGGAATTTCTCCAAAAATTCAAGAAGTGTCAAAATCAAAGATATACTGACTATGCACTATGTGACTAACTGAGCCACTGACAAGGGAGTATATTGTTGTATTACACTTAAGTTTTCCAAAAACTTACAGTGGTTTAGAGACCATGCTACTAGCACAATAAATAATCAAAAGATTAAAACACATCCACCCTTACATCATGGAAAATTTTATCATTCATCACATAGATGATATTCAAAGATAGTGATACAACCACACACATGAACTTTAGTTGGAACACACACTTCTTCCCTTTGTTTACAAAACTCTATTCCCTACCTCTTGGAATAGTTTAGTTAAAAAAACTTGTCTAAATATCTCAGAGATGATCTCATTCTCCATTGTAATTATTCTTTCTATCTCCACCAAGAGACAAATTACATAGCTCTCAACTTTTTGTCCAAAAATGCTATAAAAATAACTCATAACTTCTCCTTACAACTATTACGAATTATCTTGCAACTTCATGAGACTCTTGACAAAAGAATGATACTAATCCCAATCTTTATTCATCAAAATACCACCTGAGAGGATCCTCTTCATTTATGTCCTTAACTACACATTAACACTTTTTCCAAGTAGGCTTCATGAACTTTTATTCTCTTCTAATTTTGCATAATTCTTTGTATATGGAAATTAGTTTTCTCATAAATCTTAAAAATTAAAAAGCATTCTCCAAGTCCTGTACTATTTTTCTAGGCTTTTTATGCCAATACATCACTACTTGTCCTTCATTGATCCTTTTATCTCTCTTGACTCATTCCAATCCATTCTAGGGTTAGACAAGAACTCTAATTATCTACATATCTTTGATACAATTTCTTAAATTTTCCAAACTCAGTTGCTTTTGCACTTGGTTGATTATTTTAGGATCTTCCCATCCATAAGTTCTTGAGATATAAAAGTGATCTTGAATTCATATAGACACTACTCTTCCTGAGCTCTTAGTCTAATAACATTTGATCAAGGTTTTACCTTTTTAATCTAAGTGTTGGGATCTTTCCATTCTATATCCTTAATAGAGTTAAATTACCTCATGGATTCCTTAATTCATCAGTTGGTTTACTCTTAACCACTGACTTGATAAGTGTTGGATAATAGTCCTAATAATTTTCTTGGTTAGTCTACTATGCCATTCTTGCATAAAACCAAATTCAATTTTGGACTCTCATAGCATAGTGAGCACATAGGTTCCAGAGCTGATCCTGGTTAGCTCTGATACCATGTGTAACATGCCACTTGTTCTACCAACGAAGATTTACCATGTTTAACTTAGAAAGTAAATAGATCAAGATACTGATAGCAGAAGCAATTAAATTTTTCCTTAAATTCCTTTGATTAAATGCACATTTGAAACATATTCCAAACTCCCATTGCATAAATCAAATTTCATTTCCTCAATAAAAGAATTGAATAATCATCTTTACAACTTTTTTTCATAATATACATACAAGCTTCAAGAGCTTAACTGATAAATAGAGATACATGATTGTATATTTATCTGTCTTCAATGTTCTCAGCCACCAATTGCATGGGGGGAAGCATCACTCAAGTGATTTACCTCCAACCATAGACTAACTGTGGTCCCCTGCACATTTACTAAACTGGTAAACAGCCCTACCCTTCGACGAAGGGATTGGTATGGTAACCCCAAATAAAATAAGCCTAATTGAGCAAGGTGTTGTGTCCTACATTAACTAGTACTATCATACTATGGCTACAACCATCAAAATATGAACTCCCTACTAGAAATGTAAACCTAAATCACAGTGAACCTAGACAGTGTAAACGTTGGCAATTTACACCACTTTGGACAAAGTTTTCTTGTCTCATATTCACCCACCCTTCTATCTCGATTGGGAAAGACAACAATCTCTATACAGTAGCTATTCCCTTACTCATGGATCAACAAATCCCAGGAATAACCCCACCTAACAAATGCATCATTCTCTACACATAGGATATTCCCTTTCCCATGGATCAACAAATCCTAGGAATATATCCACTTAACAATTACATCAAACTCTATTCTAGGTTATTCCTCCCCTCTTCCATGGATCACATATCCCAAGGTTAACTTATTACATGCTTTACTAGGATACATATATCGAAGTAATACCACTTGAATCCTATTCTCACTATATTTCCCTTTGTACAACTTTCCTATATAAATACCAATCAATGATTGGTTAACGATTCCATCTAGGTAAAAACCAAACCATAGACACAATCTCATATTCACAATACAATTTTGCTATATATATATATATATATATATATATATATATATATATATATATATATATATATATATATATATATATATATATATATATATATAAACTATTATACAATCAAAAGACATTAATAACGATAATTCAATATTGCAATCACTTAACAATAATACATCACATAATATTTGAAAATACAAAAAATATAGTGAAGGAGAAATAAATCCCATGCCTGAGAATATAGCTCCAAATGGATCAGATACTCTTCTGCCAATGACCTTTCAATACTCTAGATCGCTCTTCCAAATAAAACAACCTATAAAAACAAAATGACAAATTTCTGACACAAATGCAAAACTCAAATTTTAAAAGGAAAAGCTCTTGAATTAGAAAATGGTGCCATTAAAGAATGAGGGAGAGTACCTCCTTTTATACCGCAACCAATTCAAAAATGTCGACATAATGTCGACATGCTTAACCAACTCAAAAAAAATGTTGACACTATGAGGACATGCTTATCAAAATCTAATTTAGTTCAAAAAACCAAACAACCTTCTAAAAAAAAGGTGTTAGATAAAAATTAAAAATAAAATAAAATATATCAAAATTCACAAGGAACCACCTCCATGTTTAAAGGCCCACGTGGTTATAAACTTACGATTAAAAAGGAATTTAAAAAAAAAAGTTTAAAGGGGGGCCCGCGTGCCTTAAGACTTAAAACATATCCATAAGATACTTATCCCCCTTAAAAGGCTTTTAAAACTTTATCTTTATTATTATATTTATATAATATAATTTCCTTTTTATTAAAAAATTTTAATTTTAATTTTTATTTTATTAGATTTATTATTATTACCTTTTATAAAACTACCCTTTTATTATTAATATTATTATTTTTATTAAATCTATTATATATATAAACTTATTGTTTTAATTACCATAAAACAATATTTACGAAAATCAAATTCCACAAAAAGATAAAATTATATTTCTGCAATTAAGAGAAAATAATAATAATATTTATATTAAATACATATATAGAGAGATGATAAATATACATTTATATACATTCACATATGTATAACTTTATCATCATAAAATCAAATATGACTCATAATCAAGAAATGCATATAAAGTCGTAAAATCTTCATAGACTTCTCGTCAAAGAACACAAGAGAAACGATAATTCTTGCATAGGCCTAATATGCTCATGAATATACGTAGGTAGGTCTTCCTACATAAGTTCATGCTCATATCGATTCATGTATAAGAATGTATCATGGACTTGCATGAGCATTAATTAACTCAAAGAAACCAAACACTTAACAACATGCAGGTCTAAACATCCAATCAAGACTCAAGATACATAACTCAGATCACTTACCACTACCCACACTAACTCGACTCAACCTAGGTCAAATAGGATGTGAGTGTGTGCTTCTCAGTTTATGCTTCTCTTTTACGTTTACCAGACCAAGTCCTTCTCCTGAGTGATACCTCCCCTCTTTTCTTGAGGGACAGCCTGTTCTTGCATCCACTTAGATCATAGCAAGAGTAGTTAACTGATCAAAATAAAATCATTGAGTAACAATAACCACATTTAATACAAGACATTGCATTATTCTTTTTCTCATCATATTGCATTCAAGATAGATAACACACATAGATGCAAAGATTCATAAATACTTCAATTTTCACAAAATATCCAATGTATAGCAAATGGAAAAAAACACCTATACAAATGCAGAAATCCATAATCACTCACTTTCCAAACAAATTAACCAAACTAGGTAAATAGTAAGTAGATAGAAACACATGGGATGTAACAAAGAACAAACAGATACATTCCACATAGAGTGTTTTGGGAGATATCAAGTATGCATTTTTTAAATTTATTTAATGTGTACTTTAAATATATATTCATGTATATGATATATGTGTACACATGAGTTTGTTTATTTTAGTTTGAATTTAATTATTTAGATATATTATATTCATAATCTACAATATAATTAAATTTGTAGTTGTGGATAGAAGATCAATGCATGGATGCAAGAGGGTAGATAAAACAAGATCTTTGCATTGTGTCATGAGTACAGATAGCCCTACATGGATGTTGCGTACTAGGGATTACTCTTTTTTTGTTATGAGTGCATGTTGGGAGATTTTGAGAATTGTAAGAACCAACAATGTGGATATGTCAGTGAATCAAAAAACATACCACTAGTTGTTACCAACACATACAATGAAGATGAGGATGAAATATTTGAAGACATTCCTTTGATTTCAACTGATTATAACCATATTTTAGGATTGATTAAAAAAGATATGTGTGTACATATATATATAGATATAACCTATATCTCTAAATTTTTAAGTTACAAATTTTGGACATGTAAATTTGGTGCAGGAGATGTTTTTGCAGTCATAGTAGAGGATGGAAATATAGAAGAAGTTAGTTATTATTTATTGTGTTGCACAGAAGAGAGTCAAAAGCTAATAAATCTAGAAACAAGTGATGGAACGATGTTTCCCACAGGTTTAACTTTATTTGATCAATATTTTTAAATCATTTTGAATTTGTTACATATGTACATGTCAAGTACCTCAAGAGTGATTTAAACTTTCAATAAAATATTATAATTTATGTTGTCTTACCAAGAAATGATGATGCTATACATGTTCATAGATGTAGGTTACATTTCCCTCAAGAAAATGTTATATGAATGTTATGTCTTACCATGGAATGTTGTTTCCCACAGGTTTAGTTGTAGTGCAAGGGACATATCTCAAACAAGTCAAGATTGTTCACCATGGGATTCACTCTATTGATTATCAACCTAACAACAAGGTATATCAATATAGCCACCTAGTAATTTCTACCGGCCTATCTCTTCATATAGTTCATACACGTGGACGTTGTAAGTGGAGACTAGATAGTGATGATCATCAGAGAATATTAGATGTCATTGAAGAGCGAGCTAAACCACTTGATGTGATCTAAAAAATATGGATGAAGAACTTACAATTTTTAATATTTTGAAGACCTAAAGTCACAACAATAGGTGCATTGGTTTTTGGATTGATAAAAAGAGCACAAATTTGGCCTTTTTTTATCTCTTTTTTCACTTCATCATAGGATAACTTTGTCGCATAAAATTGGTGACATATCTCTCTATGGGTTTTCTATTGATGGATTTGACTCATCATCAAGTTAACTCACTTCATGATTGGTTTTAATGTACTCGCAAGTGATGCATGGTGGGGGTTTTTTATACATGCCCTCAACATTGAAACTAATTTTGTAATTTGAATTTTATTTTGCTCTAAATTCCCTAATAAGTTCTCTTGGATTTGTGGAAGGTTTGTGCAAAATGTTTGAGGAGATTCATGTGATGTGGGGTTCTCTCCAAGAAATTCTTCATCTAAATTATGTTCAAAGTTAGGGTTTATAGAAATTGGTATAGAAATAATAAAAAATAAGAAATGTATTCTAAAAATTTAAAATTTATGAAAATGTAAACAAACTTTTATAAAAAAAGATGAGAATAAATTAACTTCTTACCTCTTGTATGATGTGGAACTACAAAATAGCTTGGGACAGGGTTTCCAAATGTTATCAAATTGGAAAACCTACTTTGGTTCCTTTCCTTTCAAACTTGTTGGCCACAAGAATAACAAAGCCTACTTTCTTTTGTTAATAACTAATGATATACACATAACATGCACACAATACATTAAGCATGCATGTTGTCTTAACATGATTGTATTATATCATAATGCGATCACGTTTTTCTCAAAATCAATGCTTGACTACTTTTTGTCCCCTAATTTGGTGCACTCACCTAGAGGACAAATAAGGCAACTAATAATGTCAAATGTGAATTTCTCATATTGGATATTAACAAGCTAAAAATGAAGATAAGTTCTAGGTTAGTTGGAATGCAAGGCATGCATGCAAAACATTAAAGTGTTTAGAACAAAAAGGGAAATATAGATGGCAATAAGGAGCTTGAATCATGAAAGAAACCATGAAAGATTCTAAGTTTGTATTTCATTGATAAGGATGTGCCATGTGTATTTCTTCATCCCATGTGTTGCAAACTTAGACAATAGTTTTCTTCATAAAATTTGTACAACATAAGGAACATGATATCTTGAATTGAGAAGAATGATCTTAAAATTCTTATTCCAATTCTAGGAGATATGAAGGTTGTCCTAAGGAACCATTCCTTAAAATTTTATGGACTACTATGATGTGTAGATAAGGATATAGCCTTGATTGAATTGAAATAATATATCATTAAATAATCTATGTTCTTGAATTAGGGCCTCTTATAGGAATTGACTGACAATGGGCATGAAATGGATTCTAGTTGTTTATATGCATTTTAACAAGTTTGAGTTAAGGTTATTCAAAAGAATTCTTCAAGTTTACAATTCATCGTCATGTTTAAATGGATGTTGCATTTAGCCAACCCTTAATGGTATTCCTTTTTGTAGTTTTATTATGTTCATGGTGTGCTAAGTGGTTAATGTTACTTGATTAGATATTTGGCTTATAGTCTTACTCATGACTTGAGTGTAATACTTATTTGTTCTAGTAGTGGTGAAAGTCAAATTATCTAGAAGTCTAAGTTTATTTTTTAATAAAAAATCTTCCAAGTTTTATTTACATTTGTTTTATATATATAGTGTTCATATGCTACTTATGTGGGCCTAACTTATGTTATTTCATCATATAGCTATTTTTATTGTCCTCTATCTAGATATTTGAATGGTATATCATTACTGAGTTATAAAGTTTATTTTAAACTTAAAATTTGAGATATGTACAACTTAAAGAATCTATATATATATTATGTATCTAGCATGTGTAGGTTGAAATTTACATGACGTGATTGAGATAAACATAATACTTTTTAAGTTAATATTTTATTATTTCAAAACTTGTATTACATGTCTTAATACATGCACATGTAAATATCAAATAGATCCATT
Organism: Cunninghamia lanceolata; assembly: GCA_027924645.1. Taxonomy (NCBI): domain Eukaryota; kingdom Viridiplantae; phylum Streptophyta; class Pinopsida; order Cupressales; family Cupressaceae; genus Cunninghamia; species Cunninghamia lanceolata. The sequence continues at coordinate 7,047,080 of BSBN01000582.1, forward strand.
GAAAATATCAAGAAGCATTTATATAAAAACATTATTAATATATCTCAAATGTAAATTTGTCCATGTCAAATATAAACATATGTGTATCCATCTAAAGAATAAACATGTCTATATGTATAGATGCACAAATGTCCAAACATGTTGAAAATATATAAACATAAATGTTCATATATACATTCAAGAAAATATATAAACATAAATGTTTGAATACATGTTTAAAAATACAAACATAATCATGTCCATACATAAATTCATAAATGTCTATACATGTCAAATATATAAACATCAACATCCGTACATGCCATTTGAATATAAACATAAACATATAAATGTCCATATCTCAAACATAATCATAAGTTACACAAATGTCCATGTCCATATCTCAAACATAAACACAAATGTCCACCATAAATCATCAAACACATGTATGTAATCAAGTCAGGTGGAAATGTCAACATATCAAACATAAGTAAATGGAAATGTCAAGCTAGAAGCAACATCAAATGGAGACCTCTCTAGGTGGCTGCAGCCTAATTATCATGTCGGCTCCTAATCGAGCGACCCTCTAAATGAGAATCCTATTTTGATGCATGTGCCAAGTCCTAGAGATAAAATCAAGTACAATGCACAGTTAAATATATAATTTTATCTAGATATATATAACTATTTAAAAATGTATATATTGTAATTTATTATAAATAGATAGATATATCTACATGTACATACAAAACTCACATGTCCATTGGCAACAATATCATCAACAGAATCACATCGACATACATGGTCTGACCTTAGGCTAGGAGTAACATGAGGTATCTCCATCTACAATATATATAGATATATCATTTAGTTAAAACTAAAATCTAAATAAGTTTTTTTTTAAATGAATTAAATGTATGCACATGCACATATACATATATATTTTATCTAGATCTACACATATACATACTTGCATATCACCTGGTACCACAGGACCTGAGCCCTCTGCGATGTCTGCCTCCACTAAATCATCCAAATGATCTGATGTATCTGTCTGAGCCCTCTCATGTCATAGTAATGACGAGTGAAGGGGATTGATCAACTGAGATGGCATCAATATAGAATCAAAGTGCATCAACATATCCATAAATCCTGTAGAAGTCTGCATCCTCTAAGGTCATGATCTGAACCTGGATCACTGGCCTGTGTAGCAACTAAATGATCTGTAGGTGGATCGTCATGTGTACTAGTGCTACCAGGCCTAGAAGGGTGGTCAGAATGATGAGATCCTGAATGTGAATGAATAGACATAGCTAGATGATCTCTAACCTGATCTATGGAGATCCCTAGCTCTGATGCAATGAATGCATATGCCTCCAAGAGATCCTCTGCAAAACAATGCAATGTGTTATGTGCCATCTCCCCTGTGAGACCATCCAACTGTGTAGGTGTATGGATTCCTACCATAGCATAAGGATCATAGTGAGTGCTGGTACACTGTGCTGTAAATGAAGTTCTAGATCGTGGACATCGTGCCATCAAAAACTGACCCACACGATTAGTAGCTATCATAGTGGTTGCAAATGCAATATCACCAACACTATCAATTGCTTCCCTTTGGGAAGCAACAACAACATGATCTACTGAGGGGGCTACGGATGGGGAGATAGTAGGATTCCTCTCACCAACTAATGCCCTATACGTCAGGGCCGCCCGATCAGGTCGACGATAAGCATCCCTATTAGCAAGCCTACCACGACCCTGACCACAATATGGTGGAATGTCATAGTAGTTGACTTTAAGGCCTAAATGAACCTCAACATACAATTGTTGTGCAAAATATAAGGGAATTTGGTCATTATTTGGATACCGACCATAAATAGCAAGAAATCGAGGGTATATCAATCTAGCCATATCATCATCAACACATCTCATTACCTGGTATCCCTTGACCTTTACCGTAGTCTGATTGTATGGAAAGCATTTAGAGTTGATGGTTTCTTTTGTCACCACACTCTGAACATGAGAGAGGGGAATATCACCACAAACTTCTTCCCGCATGTGGGAAAGAATAGTAGTTATAGCATCAGAGGAATAAGCACTTGTGTCTCAAATTTTATCTCTAATTTTTTCTAAGCTTTTCATTATGGACTTACAACTATCCTTATATATTCTTGTGTTCATTGCATCATTTATGCAAACTCTCAATCTATCAATATCATTATTAGTTCGTGAAAATAGTTCCTGAGGTGAAACTAGTGCATAATTTGCCATGTGTGATGTAGTCAAAGCTCTCTAGAACTGGATAAAACATGTGCAAAATTAGACATCTCTCTATATGTATCATACGCACATGTAGAAATTCATAGTTCTCACGTGTATAAATATATTAAATATATAAATAAGAAAACAAGAAAGAGAATAAGTAGTACAAAATACACATAATACACATTGTACAAGAACATTTTAAATACAAATTATAGTAAAGGATGCTTTGGATCAATTGACTTAAATATGTGAATCAAAAGATGACTTGATTTAGTAGATGATACATACAATCTACACATAAAATTAAATTGTTTTCAAAATATCTAGATAAATCATACATGTTGAATTATACTTACAATTTAACCTTATATAAACCTCTATAATTGCGTTAGGATGGCGATGTTGAACCTATCAACATAGAATTTATTGCTTCTAACTTGTTGAGCTCGCTTATCCTCTTGTAGATCTAGAATTGGTTAAACAAGGCCATCCTAATGCAATTATAGCTCGGTATAAATAAGGTTTTGAAAGTATAATTCAACACATAATTGTCTATTTCAAACAATTTAATTTTACGTGTAGACTGTCATCTACTAGAATTTTTTTTTGAAAATATGTACTTACAAAACCTTAATATCTCATATCTAGATGGGTCTACTCATGCTACTTGGAAGTTACAAGGCATTTAAAGGAGATTCAATCACTCAAGAGAGTGCATGTTAACAACTTCATTACAACATAAAAACATACACCAAGGGAATGATTTCTAAACAAGTTCTAATTGTAGTATTATACCATGAGAAATAATTCATACCTACTAAAGTTAAATACAAATATAGCAAAGGATGCTTTGGATCAATTGACTTAAATTCGTGAATCAAAAAATGACTTAATTTAGTAGATAACACATACAGTCTACACATAAAATTAAATTGTTTTCAAAATATCTAGATACATCATACATGTTGAATTATACTTACAATTTAACCTTATATAAACCTCTATAGTTGCCTTAGGATGGCCATATTGAATCTATCAACATACAATTTCTTTCTTTTGACTTGTTGAGCTCACTTATCCTCTTGTAGATCTAGAATTGGTTAAACAAGGCCATCCAAATGCAACTATAGCTTGGTATAAATAAAGTTTTGCAAGTATAATTCACTACATAATTGTCTATTTCAAAAAATTTAATTTTACGTGTAGACTGTCATCTACTAGAATTTTTTTTTGAAAACATGTACTTACAAAACCTTAATATCTCATATCTAGATGGGTCTACTCATGCTACTTGGAAGTTACAAGGCATTTAAAGGACATTCAATCACTCAAGAAAGTGCATGTTAAAACAACTTCATTGCAACATAAAAACATACACCAAGGGAATGATTTCTAAACAAACTAATTGCAATATTATACCATGAGAAATAATTAATACCTACTAACTATATTTTTTTAATAAAACCATCATTGAAAAATGATTATGTAACAACCATACACATGTCCTAGTTTAAGGTTAGGAAATATACCATTAATTGATAAATTTCTCACCACCTCGATGGTAGATTACAATCTGAAATACTACGAATAAAATTAATGTTTGAAACCCATTCTGATGCACATCATAACTTAAATAGTTAGCTAAGTAAACATTTTAAAATAAGCCTAATTGATTTATGACACTACAATAGTTAAGATAGTTTCAATTGACTCAATATGCATGTCTTGGCTAAAGATTAGGAATAAATTTTGAGAAGGGAATTGTCATGTCCTAGATGCAGAACATAAACATTTTGATTATAAAGGAAAAATGTTTTTTAGATTACCCCTATTGTCTCAAAGATACAAGATAATATATTCTCCTGAAATATATTAAAATAAGCCTAAGGATGAACATTGATAATTTTATATATGTTATTTTTGTATAGTTATGTTCAAGGACTTGTTTATAGCCATTGTTGATATATAATATTTTTTATTTAATGGTATATGTATCTTATGTTTTCTCTAAGAAATTTTATTTTTCTATATCCCTATAATGACAATGTGGTCTTTGAGACTTGGTATGGACTAGATTGAGTGCATTTAGGAATTTCTAAGTATTCCAGAATTACCTCAAAATTTATAGTGCATTTGCTCTATTTAATGATGTAATAATTTTGTGATAAGTCTAACGATTTAGGTTTTCTAGCTTGCTTGTTGCATAATTTTCCTAAATCCAAAGATTGTGTCACATTTGTAATCAATATCATTCTAGATCTTGGACTTCTTAAGAGTTGAGTTTGAAGTGATTTTTCTTTTGGAATCTCTAAGTATATAATTTATTGATTTAAATAAAAATTATTTTAAAAAATAAAATTAAATGCAATTTGTACATTAAGTTCTCTTCCATATCAAAAAACATAAATGGCCAAGGATTCCCACTAACATTACTACAATTTCATAAGATAATTTTTTTGATAGGAAATTTGCACAATTTTAGTCTATTTTAAAGTAATATGATCATAAGCATGTGTATATGTAATCTAAGAAACAAGTATCACATGGTGGCTAGTCCTTGTCAAATTGCAAAATGTTTGGAAATAGAAATAATAATCAAGCCAATTGTATTCCTCTACAAACTATGGCCCCTTATTTGAATTTATAAGATAGATCGTAATTTATACACCTAATTTGATTCCTTATGATGACATTGATATTGAAGTCAAAATTGAAAACTCACTACATCTAATACATGTAGGAAAATATTATGTAAATGGGGGTGAATATGCTCAAAATCCTAATTGCTTAGATGGATGTGAAATCATGCCAAGTACACCTAATAATATCAAGACTATTGCCCCTCATGTGGTGACATGGATGAACAAAATGGCAACTTGTTATATGTTTTGAAGAAACACTTTATATTATTGAGGTTAATGAGAAATACTTGCGAAGATAAATCAAGTCTTACTAATGAAAATGATTTTATCTAATGAATTTGTGTTTGTGGATGCATGTTGGAAATCCCCCAAAAGTCCACTTAAAAATAAATCAAGCATGAGTGAACATGAAGAAAATTATAGCATCCAACTTGAAGAAAAGACACATGTGGACACCCAAACAAAGGAAGTAGATGCATGCTATGATATTCCCTATTGTACATCAAAAACCAAGTTGTCATCTGGATGCCAAATTCTAAAATTGAAAACATGTTTGACATGGTATCAAATTTAAGCAATGCTATGTTAATTTTAGAGTCCTCTATTAATTTAATAGATCTTGCATTACATAGCCATTGTATGATTCATCCTATTGCTTAGCATGGTGAGGTTAGTTTTCTAAAATTTCTACTAGCCCATGGCTCGACAAATGATGATTCATTAGGGCTAGAATTTAAAAATTCATGCAAATACCTATTGATATATCCCTACACTATGCTACATCTAATACACATGTTAACAATTTTCTTGTTTCTAGTAATGTAGATTTGCATGATCATGTTAATAGTATTGATGCAAAAGAAATTTTGACTCATGATCATGTGGGTGTGTAAATCACATGTCTAAGGATCTTAAGGGAGTATATTTGGAGGATTGTTTGTTGATTTGAGCATAGTGATGGAATGTGAATAAATACCTTTGGTTGTTGTACTATCACACAAAATTATGATGTTTGCTTTCCCTGCCTACATTTTATCATGTTTATTATTTTGATCATGGTGCCTTAAATGAAAGAACATGCATATGGATTAAACATGACAACAATGAGAAATCACAAAGATCTTAACCTTTCATGTGATAGGCATTTTAGCTGTAAAATACAATCAAAATTTTAAAAAAGACTATATCATATGAAAGGAGAGATTCTTGACAAACTGTTAAAATTTATATAGGATTATGATATATATATATTTGATTTTTGTATGATTTACTTAGACTAAGGCATGTCATAGTATATGAAAGGCACGTTTGAATAGATAATTGTCATAAAAAAATTTCTTGACAAGCAAGGTTGACTGTCAAATTTAAGAAAGGTTGACTCTTAGAATCATAACACAACAACCTTTACCATCATCCTCCTTGCCTGTGAAAAAATGGGAGATTTAGAACAGGGTATGGACATCCATCTGAGCATAACGGAAGGGGTTTTTTTGTAAGATATTATAGTTGGAAATGTTGTGGTGCATATATATGGAAAACGTGGAAGCCTGCACAAGGCACATGAATTGTTTGACCGAATGACTCAAAGAGATGTCATATCATGGATGGCAATAATCACAGGGTATGCACACAAAATGGATTTGTTGAAAAGGCTTTAGAAAGTTTCAAGAAAATGCAATTGGAAGGTGTAAAGATAGAAACCACAACCTTCACCAGCATCCTCCTGTACAAGCCTGTGACAAAATGGGAGCTTTGGAATGGGTATGGATATCCATCTAAGCTTAACGGAAGGGGTTTTTTTGGTAGATATTATAGTTGGAAATGCTCTGGTAGACATGTTTATGCAAAATGTGGAAGCATAGACTTGAGGCACGTCAACTGTTTATAGAATGCCTCAAAGAAATATGGTCTCGTGGTCGGCAATGGTTGTAGGGTATCCACAAAATGGATTTGTTGAAAAGGCTTTAGAAACTTTCAAGCAAATGCAATTTGAAGGTGTAAAACTAGACACCCTTCACCAGCATCGTCCCTCCCTATGACAAAATGGGAGCTTTGAAATGGGTATGGACATCCATCATGTAGCATAATTGAAGGAGGGTTTTATTTTGCAGATAATATAGTTGGAAATGCTCTGATAGACATTAATACATAGCAAAATGTGGAAACACAAAAAATTTTATATACAAAATGAACGCTCGATAGAAATGAGAAAATTTCACATACCTCACTCGAGGGTGGCGATGAACTCAGCTGGTGGGGAGCTCCTAGGGTTTGGTTGCTCTCGTCTAGGTTCGGCAGCACTGACTGTCAAAAATGATAGTTAAAACTCATTAAAAAAACCCTAAACAATTGTGTTTGATCGAACCCATTATTATATTAATAAAAAAACAAGTCATTCGTGGGTTCGATCGAACACCCAATGACCCTGTGGTTGTGCAGGGTTTGATCGAATGTATAGGTTCGATCGAATCTGCTTTAGTATTTGATTGAACGTTCTTGTTCGATCGAACCTAGTCTATATTTTTTTAAGGCACGGGCAATTTTTTTTCGTCAAAAAAATTGTAACCCATTATTGTATGTTGACCCTTGGTTTATTCTAGTACTGATAATGTTGATAAATCTTAGGACATACAAGAATTTGTTGATTTAGATTAGGCAGGTGACTTGGATAGTCAAAGGTCTACTAGTAGCTATGTGTTTACTCTATTTGGAGGAGCAGTGAGTTAGATGAGTAAAAGGTAGCCCACTATTGCTTTGTCCACCATAGAAGCAAAGTATATGGCTACTACCCATGTCTCTAAGGAGGTAGTTTAGTTGAGGAGGTTGTGTACAGGTATTGGTTTTGATTGCAAGATCATTCAGACTAGTTGTGATAGCCATAGTACTATCTGTTTGGCAAATAATTCTATGTATCATGTTCAGACTAAGCATGTTGATGTTTAGTATCACGTTGTTCAAGAGTTGGTTGCAAATGGACAGATTGAGTTGAAGAAGATAGACACCTAGGAGAATGTTACAGATTCATTGACCAAGCCTGTGAGCACAAAGAAGTTTGTGTGGTGCAAAGAGTCCATAGGCCTTGTTTCTAGTGCCTGATTATTTTTCATACTGATTAGCTATGGGTTGATTTGCAATGTATAATGTCAAGTGGGATAATGTTGGGATAAGGTGCCATTAACCTTGTAAATCCCATTATTATATTATTCCATTTATTATTTGTAATTACCCATAAGAGATGTACTAGTTTCACCAGCAATGGTAAAAATTATTTACTGTCCACGATAATTATGAAGTTATTGTAGCGGTAAGTTTCAAAGTTACTGGCAGTAGTTACGGGATGTCATTTACTATGGTAAATGGTAATTGGTCAAAGTGGGGTGCCCATGTGGAGAATCTACTATTTTTAGCATATATGACACATGTCATAATGTTTGGTGGATCATGCATGTAAAGAATCTATGACAACTGCAAGTTGTCATAAGATTCAGTTGTCATAGATTCTTTGACACATATGACGAATATTAATGAGTTGTAAGTTGCTATGTTTATCCCAAGGTTCCTATCTTGGAAAGATACTCTTTTGTGGAATCTATGACTATTATGACATGTCATAAGATGTTGTGAGAGGTCAGATTTAGTCTTGGGCACCCAACCTTGCATGGCTATTTTTTGAAAAGTGGAAGGTGCTTGGAAGATGGCATTTAATGTTTAGAGGTTTGAGATTATCAGGAGAGAGAAAGTGAACACCCAGGGAGGTGTGAGATCACTTCTCTATGTATTTACCATAGTATTTGTTACTGAAATATAGATTTTATGTACTCAAGTGTTGCAAGAATGCTGTTGGATTGAAGACTGGTGGAGATAGTTGCAAATTTGTTGTATTGTACAATTGTTTTTAGATTAATACAGACTTGGGGCTCTTTCCTGTGTGGAGTCTTTTACCTAAAAGGGTTTTCTCCATGTTAAACACTGTGTTGTGTGTTCAATTTTCTAATTTGGTATTTCTATGATGCATAGTTTCTTTTATATGTTATAATCTCCATTAAAAATACACTGTTAAAGATCATTAAACACGTATTTGAATCAAATTTCCATTTAGTAGTTTTTCTTTCATTTCTAATAGATGACAGTTTTGATAAAGTTGCATCTCCTTTATCCTCTTCGGACATTCATGCTCTACATCAGTCTACACATGGTTTTGGATCGTCATCATCCTCATCTATCAGGCATGCAACTAATTTGATTATGGCATCCTTTAGCATTGACATGGGGACACCTGAGCATTCTTCGAAGACATCACAATGGGCACCATCATCCTTGGATCAGCTTCAACATGATTCAAGATCATACATATATCTTTTTGCATGGGAAGATATCTTGCATCTTCAAGTGGTTTCATTTCTTCCTAATGGAAGGAACATTGTCTGACATTCTTGGATCTACATCTGTATCCTTTGTTGACTATCTAGCCTCACTATAGAAGGACATATATTATGGGGGATCTCATAGAACTTCTATCATTTTCTCTCCTATGGGGGGAATCCTATATTGTACTTAGTAAAAAAGTAGTACTTCTTCACCTATATAATTTTTCATGCATCTTTTCTCTCTTTTGGAGGGTAGATTTTTCCCATGGGGTTTTCTATCTTTTCTCCATTTATAAGAGATTGCATTATTCTTGGGTACCTCATCAGGCCTAGTTACCAGGACCTGATTTCATATTTGCATTGTTCATGTGTACCTCACTAGGCTTTATAGTCAGGACCCATTTGTGCCCTCCTAAGCTATGCTTAAGGAGGGTGTTAGTGTATATATATTTCATATATTTGTATACACTTAGGCATAAGCCTACTTTGGTGTACCTTATACAACCTTGACACATGTCTCATTGAGGTGTTAAGGTTGTTAGATGGTTAGGAGAGGGGTCATCAAGTTTCCCACTAAACTACCCACTCACGCTAGTTTTTAAGACTCCTTTCCTCAACTAATTAACTACCTCTCCTCACCTTATATGTACTTGTCTTCTCCAACTTGTTTGAGTGGTGAACTTAATGCATTTCATTGTTGTGTTATTTATAACATTGTTGTACTTGCTTTTCATCTCTTGTTCATTGCTAAATTCTTCAAAATGTACGTAAAGGAATATATATATATATATATAAGGTATCAATACAACATAAAAGAAACCTAGACTGAAAACTCAAATTTGTTTATCCATCCTCCTTGCCAACAATACTCTTATGCTTTGTCAAGATTTTCACAACATATATATACAACCTTGCAAAATGGGGGAGGGCATATCAAATTTCAAATGAGTTTTTGATTGAGTGGGATTGAATTAAAATGCCTTGAGCAAAGAGATATGTGAATGTGTGAGAAAGGTAATGTAGATTGGGAGATTGAGTGGGGAGCTTGGTAGTGATTTCATGAAGAGAAAGGGTTGTATTTGGGCCAGCAATTGTAATATTGTCTAGGATGTTAAGAAGTGCAGATCTGATAACAAGAGTGGGAATAAATGATTAAATGTTCTCTAATACCCAGTTTTAACTCAACATTATTTTTTTCCATGATGATTAGTTACTATATACTCAAATAAAACATCATCCATTTCAATAGTCAAATGTCATTTTTTGCCAATAAAACATAGGATAAATATTTATCACATTTTAGTCTTAATAAGTGTAAAACTGCCATTAACTATTTGACTATTAAACTGAATGATATTTAAATAGTACTTCCATAAAGAAAATGTAATTATATTACAAATAAGATTATATAGACAAAGAGATTTTTCAAAGTTCTAAAACATTGTCATTTTCCTTTTCTTTTTTATTTGCAGCTTTCTTTACTTCCTTTACTAGTAATAAAAGAAACCATGTTTATCAAGTGTTGAAAGCATCCAACCTTACTGTAAATGATTGTATGAGTATCTAGATATTATGAAGCTAGCTGCGAAGCATATACTCTAACAAACCAATCTAAGTTTAAGAGGCACTTTTATTTGTAGGATTTATCTAATTTTTAGAAAAAAAATTATGAAATATTTTATATTACAGCAAACCTGTAGCAAGCAGTTCAGTTCTTAAATTACTTTTAATTAACCCAACCATCAAGGAGTTCCATGCCACCAGCTTCCCTTGCTGCATTTTGTCAAACATTTGGCATGCATCCAATAGCATCCCAAATTTGGCATACATTATGACAAGCTTTGCAGCCAAAAAATGATCCGGCACCCCATGTCTATGTCATTGCAAATCTCTATATTAGTATCCATTCGTGATGCATGAAGAAAAAAAGTAAGAATAAAGAAACAACGGCTTACCTGGTAAGAGGAGATGACAAGGAAGATGAATATATAGAAATGACCACATAGTGGAAAAAACATCCAAAAAAACTGGTCTTTACTGGTCTTTATGGGGAAAAGACACAGGAAAGTTATTTCTTGCCGTCTGCTGACATAATGGCTTTCCCGAGGCTGCAACATCCAACGACTGGTCCCCATCGAACGCGTCGCCACAAATCTCATTTTGCAAGAAAAAATGTGAGTTTAAAATCTCATTAGATTTTACAATAATTTAGAACAAAGAATAGTGATAACTTATTTAGTTTATCAAAAACATCTTCGCTTTAAAAAAAAAATGTAGTTTCAAGTGGAGATTTATTAGATGCCATGCTCATAAATAAAAAATTAAAAACAATATTATATTACTATAAATATTTAATATATTATATAATATACCAATTTAATCTCTTTAGGGTAACATATGTAAAAGACATTTGAATGGATACATTCACTTCGCAAAATAAATTGAGAGCCGAAAACAAATAAGAAAGTGCAGCAAACAAGAAATACTTGTGAAACAGAAATACTAATAATAGACAAACTCAAATATATAAATATTATATTTATACATTATAGATATATTAACATTTATATGAGGGTTTAGGAGCACATTTGATTTTATTTATTAGTTAATTAATAAATTATCTTAAATATAATATATAAATATTATATTTATATAGATTAGATATATTAACATTTACACTTTTCAATATATAATATTTATTTGTAATAAATTATATTATATTATATAATGTATTATGAATGTATATTGGATTGAGAGAGTAGTCATTGTTTTGTATGATAAAATTTTGTATGATAAATATGTTAAATTTCAAACACACCTTAGAATTGATTACAAATGTTGGTGATAGTTTAATTTGAAATGTGATAAATATATTTTATAGGTTACCTCGCGCAAAGCTAAATTTTGAAAATGAAGAGCAACAAAGAGAATATAGAAGACAATATGCTTGAAATTATATGAGTCAACGACGTGAACAAATGGTTGATGTACGAAGATAGGAAGAAAGAAGTCTTCAAAATGAAGTGCAACAAATAGAACAACGAAGAGAATATAATCAAAATTATATGAGACAACGATGTGAACAAATGAGTTCAATGCACAAAGAGAGGAAGAAAGAACATCGTAACCAAAGTGATAGAGAAAGACATGTTAAGCGCAAGGCAGATATGACAGTGGAAGAGATTGAAGAAGAAACAAGACAACACACTGATGATATAATAACACATCATGCACAAACATCTCATGAGGAACAATATATATTGAGAAGAAGACATCGTCAATCTCATGGGAATGCTAAGGCTAGTTCTGAAGTGATGAATTCTATTACAATAGACTGTGTGCTAGAAACACTGAATAATAGATTTCAAGTTGCATTGAATGTTGATAATCAAAATCATGTTAATAATAATAGAAATATTGATAGAAATATTGAGATTGATTTCAGGACTTTATAAATGATATTCTGACAAGGACTAGATGAACTTTTTATGCTAGGTATATGCTACATTTGTGAAGAAAGTTATATAGGAATGAAGGTTACATAGGTACCTAAAGGCCCTATTTGTAATAGATGTCGACAAGAGAAACATGAACATCGATTTTCTGCAACAAACATGTCACTTGATATTATTATGTCACATTATTATCAAGATGAAAAAATCATGTCATTGTACATGATAATTCAAGGAATAGCTGTAATAGGTAAATCATATCTAATTCATGCAATTTGTCAAGCTCTTCAAGATGTATCAACACCATAACACTCTCCCTTATTATTACTAGCACCAGCTGGAGTTGCAACTTTTAACATTGGTGCATCGACTATTCATTCAACACTAAGAATTCCACTTACAGATTTTGTTGAGTTAGAAGGCACAAGGCTCACAATCTTCCAAGAAGAGTTGCAACATATAAAATACATATTGATTGATGAAATGAGTTTTATTGGACAAAATTTGCTTAAAAATATTGATTCAAGACTACGCCAAGCTTTTCTAGAATAATCAAACTTAAGTTTTGGAGGAAGATCAACCATTTTGGTAGGAGATTTGGGTCAACTACCTCCTGTTAGTGATAAACCACCTTATGATAGTAATGTACATGTAAAATTATTATGGGAGGAATTTAAGATAGTTGTTACTTTGGATGAGGTATTCAGATAAGAAGGTGAAGGTGAGGATCAACAAAGGTTTCACCAATTACTTACAAATATTAGAGATGTGCATCCAACAATCAATGATTGGAAATTATTGATGACAAGGACAGATGCTTCATTACATCAAATAGTTCAAGAAGAGTTTGATAATAGTATCCATCTATTTACAACAAATGATAATGTACATAACCATAACAGGAAAAAATTATATTCATTAAGAAGACCGATTGCCCGTAGCATTGCAACAAAATAAGGTAGCATTAATCCAACAAAAGGTCAAAATGATGAATTAGATGTTGAATTATTAATTGCAAAGGATGCAAGAGTCATTTTAACATCTAATCTATGGATAGAAGCATGCCTTATAAATGGAGCTTTAGGATACATTCAAAATATCATATGCAAACCTAGAAGTGCCCCACCAGATCCACCAACATATGTCATGGTTGAATTTGATAATTACTCAGGAATGCCATTTTAAGATGCAACTCAAAATATAATTTTAATTGCACCTATACATAGGGGACACACATGTCAATTGCCATTATGATTAGCTTGGGCACTAACAATCCATAAATCACAAGGACTCTTTCCAAGGCAACAATTGATATATGACTGAAAGAAAGAATAGGATTAACATTTGTTGCTATTTTACATGTTAAATCCTTGGGTGGACTCAGAATCTCACCACCATTTTCATATGATCGTTATGAAAAAATGAAAATAAGGAAGCAACTCACCAAAAGGAGAGATGAGGAAGAAAGACTCAAATCTTTGGAAGCACAATAAGTTTATGTAATGTATACATTATTGGATATAATTCTTGTATTAAACTCTATTGATATAGCTTGAAGATTATTTTTTTGGTTTAATGTGAAATGTCTCATTTATTATTTGCAAAGGATAATTTTGTTTTTTCAAACACAATAAAAACATGGTAATGTAATATTTTACATACCGCATTGCGGATGCTAGTAGCTTAGATATATTAAATACATCTATCTAAAATACATTGAGAGATATCAGTCTCAAGGCACCTATCTATTCTTAAAAACAATTAAACTATAGGCCCCTTGAGACTGATATCTCTCTGCATATTTTAGATAGGTGTATTTAAGATATTTAAGCTAGTAAGTAAATCAAAAGAGTTCTTTGATTATAAATAAAATACATTTTTAGATAGATGCATTTAGGATGTCTATACTAGTAATTTTATAATTGTAACATATTATAATTATTATATTAATCCTTCACATATTTATATTATTTATGTAATTTCTTCCCTTTTATTGTAATTCAGTCTTTATTTATTATTTTTTAAATATTTGTAATGTTTTTTTGTTTTTCACATTTTTTCTTTCTTTCTTTTTTATCGAGTTTTATAATTTTGTAAAACTAGCCTTATAAATGAGAAGGTCCCTGCTACTTCTATTAGAGTAGGGCCTATAGTATTCACCCTCAAGGAAAGTGTATAGTTATAAGCCCTCTATCTCTGTGTCTAAGAAGAAGCAAAGTGACCCTAATCTTTGCATGACTTTCCTAAGTTGCCTAAAATAAAATTTTGCAATTAAGTTCCCATGTGGGGGTTGTTGATCTATCCATATCTCTATGAAGCTAGATATGATTAGAGACCTTCCTTTGCTTTAGGGCAGAGTGGGGGATTTCTTCTTGATGGTCTTTACTATATAAAAGAGAGGGGCCTTTCTATAGCCCCTGCTAAGTGTAGCCACTTCACTATCTCAATACTTGATAACTTCCAACTCCTTGGGTAGCTTCTTTTGCACAAGCTCAAAAAATATCAAAAACCCAATCGTTGATCATTCACTTTGTTCTTTCAACTCTCAATCTACCAACCTTATAAACCCTTTCAAAATTTTAGAGATCCACAATATATAGTGCATGCCACTTCCGCTAGCATGTAGGATGAAAGTTGGTGCTAAAATAAATGAAAAATCAAGAAGTAGCTTGACCAACAAGATGTCATCTGATAGAGAACGACTTGACCATCCCTTGATAAATCTAAAGTGACATTCTTCTGATTTTATAAAAATGACATGCTATCAAAAATCTAATTGTGTCATTTGATAGTTCAATGAAATGACAAAAAACTAGATATCTAGCATCGACTGGTTACGAAGTGAACACATGAGGAATGAGCTTCAACCATTAGTTTGTCTTTAACACAAAAGAGACTTGTTCTCATCATAAATGCGTGGGGGCACACCAAAACTTGCAAAGCATGCGATACAAAGTCCATCCAACACAACACAACACACCCATAATTAAACTAATGCACAAGAAACTACCAAAATAGAGGGCATGCACAAATTAAGCCTACGTGCAAGAACTAAACATCCATTTTTTGGATGCACAATTGTGCCAACCCAAGGATGCCCATGCATCAAGTTGGCATACCTACATAATGAAACCTTGCAAGGTTTGTTTCTTTATATAGATCACATGGCAATATCCTTTGATGTTTAAATATTTACTTTACATGGATGTTTGGGAGTACTACATACGTTTAAATGTGTGATAATTTTAGGATTCAAAATCACCTTATAGTATCTAGGACAAAATGTAATGGTGAAATTTGCATACCCATATCATTTTCCATTTAGTTATGTACATGTTTTATAGGGTGCTTTGATATAAACATATTGACAATGACATTGTGCAATCTCTTGCCCTATGCTAACCACCTGCTAATTGCACATATCCCTATCCACTTATTCCTCTTACCTTGTCCCTATGCTCACATATTCCCTTACATTCATCTTGTCCATGGTTTAGTTCCATTTACCTATACACATATCAAATCACATGCTTCCCATATTGATCAACCCACATTTTTTTCCTAGGTCAACTTTGTGGTTCACATGGTCAATGCACATGTTTACCCTCTTAATCCACCTACCTTTTGGTCCTAGGTCAAGTCTATGGTCACAAGATCAATCTCTATCCACTAGACTTGACCCCTTTAAATTCAAATTCGCATCGAATCCCACCAAGGGTTTGCCTTCAATGGCCAACTAGGCACAATTTTGCATGGTTTATTGTTATGTACTTGCATCTAAAGGCATTCATTTAGTCATTTGATATCTCTATGCACTCAAAAGCATATTATTTGCATATTTACACTTAAATTGTGCAATAAAAGGAATCTAGTTTTGCATGAGCATTCCTAGAAGCATATAGGTGTTTGAAAAGTGCTCTCATTGATCAGTACTCTTTGTTTTCCATGGGTTGACCTAGGAGAACATGTCCCTCTGTGACATAATGGAGAAACTAGCTAAATATTTTTCAATACCATAAGCTCCATATTTCAAAAAGGGAAGCAACAATGAAGGCAAATCAAGCAAAGTAAAGAGTATAAATCTACCAACTATTAGATGAATATTATGCTCAAAATTTTTAGGCATATCAAATTTAGAATCTGCATCAATCTCTAAGTATTCATTAGTCATGGAGCTAAGGCCAATTATGTCTTTTCCATCCTCTTATTTACTTTGCTAAGACAATTGTTATAGTTCTCTAGATTATCAGTCCCTATCATCACTAATTAGTCCAAGTTAATTATACTCGTACACATTTATGCATTTGATTGGATTAGCCTAGACTAAATTGCATGTACATATTATTTAAAGTGATGAAAATTGTATCTTCCTGAATTGAAAATATTGCTGCAACTATTCTTTCTTCTTTGATTGGATTGGCCTAGACTAAATTGCATGTACATATGTATTTAAAGTAATGAAAATTGCATCTTCCTGAATCAAAAATATAGCTGCAATTATTCTTTCTTCTCCTACTGCAAATTGCATCTTCCTGAATCGAAAATATAGCTGCAATTATTCTTTCTTCTCCTACTGCAAATTTTAATTTCTAAAATACTTATTCAAAGCACCTTTGTTGTGGATTCAAGACAAACCAAAGCTTGGCCTTAAGTTTTTCACTTCTTTAAAACTACAATTGCATGCACACTAATTTTTTTAATACTGCAATTTGTTCTCCAAATCAATCTAAACATGGTTTCAAAACCTGAAACCATGTTATTGCTTTTCATCCTTTCGGAGCTCTGGGAAAAAAAATAGTTTACACAGTTCCTTCACTATGTTTAAATACTACTAATGACTATATGTGTAATACTACTTCTCATCTCACAACGATTATGTTTAAGCACTACTTTCCTTCCCTCCAAATAGCCTATCAGCAACTGCTATTATATTAATATTTGCTAGTGTTTCTTCTGATCAAAGTCATGCTTCTAAGAATATCGCGTATATAAAATTAATATGACAGCACTATAAAAAGAATCTTTCTATTAAATTGGGTTATTACATCTCGCATGTAACATTTTTTTCCTCATTGCCCAAACTATTGCATTTGGTAATTGCCTCTATCCAATCAATTTTAATTTGGACAGTACTGCATGTGCTTTAAACGTGTCATAATCTAAGTGGAATACAAGCATGGATTCCTCATCAAACTTTCATTTAGCAAAAAGTTATCAACTACCAAAAGAAAAATAAAGAGGCTTGAAATTTACGCAACCCAATAAGATGCATACGCATTAATATAAATCAGTCAACACCAAATATAAGAGTTTGAATCAAACAAATTTGACAAGTGTACAATACTCTAAATCGAAATAAAGGCGGACGATATGATTGTTAATTTTATGATTGAAGAATGAGTATTAAATAGATAAGGTTTTGAAATCAGCATACCTTGAGATTAGAAAATACCTTGAGATTAGAAAAAGTTCGTTATAGTCAAATGTACAGACTCAAATGAAAAAAAATCATTTTTTCACTACCTTGAGTTTGCTGATCAAGTACAAATTCATGATTGCGAGTTAGACCTATACATGCAAAGTTATCCTATGATTGTGATGTGATCTCTATCCTTGGTCTAGTCTCCTAAATGCTTATCTGATCTCGCTGGAATCATTAGATTGATGGTACTGAAGAATAATTTTGCTAGGTCATTATGCAATCAAAGCCATGAGGGCACATTGTTTAGTCTAAAGAGAATAGATTAGACCTAAAATTTAGATTCAAAACTTTTGTTGGATCCAAAAAGTATAACCCCATAATCTTAGTGAACTTACTTAAGACCAAGACTTAGGGAATTATTTTTTCGTTGACCGACATAAGAAAACCCTATTTTTGTAACCGATAAAAAGTTTGATAAAAATGGCTAAGGGTTAGGGTTTTTTGATGATGTATTGTAGTATTTTGTAGCGGTATTGATTTGTAGGGATTGATGGTTGTAATCAGTTTGATTTACTGGATAATAATATTGGACTCTATGTTTGGTGGATGTACCTTGAGTTTGGTTGAACCACGTTAAAACTTGTCTCTCCCTATTATTATTTCTATGTATTTTCATTCCTCTGTTTAATCTTTATTTGCATTTAATTGATATCTTCTATCGACTAACCCTAACAAGTGGTATCAGAGCCAGGTTCTGTTCGATTATCGTCTGCAGAAACGTCTCATGAGTGAGTGGGAGCAATGACAGATGAGGGTAAATTTAAGGTCGATAAATTTAATGGGCAGAACTATCAGTTATGGAAGATGCAGATGGAGGATTACCTCTATTAGAAGGATTTATGGAGGCCATTGGAAGAAGTATCCAAGAAACTGGTAGGAAGACTGGATGAGGATTGAGAACTTCTAGACAGAAAGGCACTGGGAAGCATTCGGTTGTGCCCGGCACCATCTGTGGCATTCAATATCACAGAAGAGAAGACAACAAGTGAACTGATGAAAGCTTTGGCTAAATTGTATGAAAAAGCCTTAGCCTCAAATAAGGTATTTCTCATGAAGCATTTGTTTAATCTGAAAATGGTTGAAGGTGGATCTGTGATAGATGATTTAAATGAGTTCAATACGATTGTCAGTCAGTTAATTTCTATAAAAGTAAAATTTGATGAAGAGGTGAGGGCTCTCTTAGTTTTATGTTCTCTGCCAGAAAGTTGGAATAGTTTGGTAATGGTTGTAAGTAACTCTACCTCTGGTTCAAATAATTTAAAATTTGATGATGTTGTTGGTGTTATCCTTAGCAAGGAAATGCAATGAAAAAGCTCAGGAGGGTCCACATCAGGTAGTGTTTTGAATGCAGAAAGCAGGGGCAGATCAAAGGAGAGAGGAAAATGTTTTGGAGGTCATGGGAGGTCATGGGAAGTAATGAAGAAAATCAAAGGACAAGAAGTCCCAAACCAAAAAACAAAAGGATTGCTAGTACTATGGAAAACTAGGTCGTCTGAAGAAAGATTACTAGTCTCAAAAAAATAAAGGAGACAAACAAGAAGGAAATAAGGAGGCAAATGTGGTAAGTAATAAATCTGAAGATGATGCTTTGATTCTTTCCCTAAATAATGTTGATGATTCATGGGTTTTAGATTCAGGGGTCTCATTTCATGCTACATCCCATAGAAGTTATTTTCTTGATTATGTCCAAGAAGATTTTAGACTGGTTTATTTGGGAGATAATAAACCCTGTCAAATTGTTGGAAAGGGAAGAATCAAGATTAAATTGTAAAATGGGAATCATTGGCTACTACAAGAGGTAAGGCACGTTCCAAGGCTCAGTAGGAATTTAATTTCAGCAGGACAGCTAGCTGAAGAAGGTTGTATTGTTACATTTACTAATAAGAATTGGAAGGTTTCAAAAGGTGCCTTAATAGTAGCAAAAGGTGTGAAAGTAGGCACCTTATATCTTTGTATAGGTCAGACTACTCCTTCTACTTTAGCTATCGCAAAGAAAAAACAAACAGGTTCAAGAACAATTGCTATAGATTCACAGGAAGAGACTGAAACAAATGTTGCAGGTTCTGAAACAACACTGTGGCATAACAGACTTGGGCATATGAGTGAAAAATGTATGAAGTTACTTCATTCTAAGAGAGTTTTACCAGGTCTAAAATATATTAATATGGATTTCTATGAAAGTTGTGTGTATGAAAAAAAAAGAGTCAGTTTTCTCAAGGATGAGAAGCAAAAGAAAGATGAAAAGTTGAAGCTTGTGCATACAGATGTATGGGGACCGGCTTAGTTATCTTCTCTTGGTGGCTCTCGGTATTATGTTACATTCATAGATGATGCAACTAGGAAGGTTTGGATTTATTTCCATAGGTAGAAATTTGATGTATTTGAAACATTTAAGAAATGGAGAAGTTTGGTTGAGAATGAGACAGGTAAAAGATTAAAATGTCTCAGATCTAATAATGGTGGTGAGTATTGCAACAAATAATTTGAGGATTATTGCTCCTTTAATAGAATTCGTAGGCAAAAAATAGTTTCAGGGACTCCACAGGAAAATGGAGTGGGTGAATGCATGAACATGACAATAATAGAGCATGCAAGGACCATGAGATTGCATGTTAGGCTGCCTTTAAACATGTGGGCAGAGGCTGTCAATACTGTTGTATATTTAATTAACAGAAATCTTTCAGTTCCTTTGGGTTGTGGTATTCCAGAGGAAGCATGGACAGGTAAGAAGGTGAGTTATTCTTTTCTCAAAACCTTCAGATATGAAGCATTTGCACATGTATATTCTAAAAATAGAACCAAGATGGATGCAAAATTAAAAAGGTGTACCTTCATTGGATATGGCATTGATAAATTTGGTTATAGGCTTTGAGATTTTGAAAATCAGAAAATTGTGAGAAGTAGGGATGTTGTATTCAATGAGAAGGTGTTGTACAAAGATCAGTTGCAGTAGCATGAGAAGAAATAAAAAGGATTATGTGGTGCTAGATGATACTCCAAATAGTGATGTTCCAGTGGTTCCTCATGCTCCACAAGAGTAACTAGAAATACCACAAACTCTAGTGAATGTTAGACGGTCAACAAGGCTAAGTAGACCTCTTGAAAGGATTTCTCCCTCTTTGTATTTTATTTTGTTAATAGATGCTAGTGAACCAGAAGGGTATGATGAAGCTATGCAGGTGGATACAAAGGTTTAGTGGGAGCATGCAATGAAAGAAGAAATGGACTCCTTGCTGAAAAATTAGACTTGGGAATTATGTAAGTTGTCTACAGGTAAAAAGGCTTTACCAAACAAATGGGTTTATAGGATGAAAGAGGAAGATGGAGGTAAGAAAATATTTAAAACCAGGTTAGTTGTAAAAGAATTTGCACAGAAAAAAGGTATTGATTTTGATGAGATATTTTCTCTGGTTGTCAAGATGACTTCTATTCGCACTATTTTAAGTATTGTGGCTACTGAAGATTTACATTTGGAACAGCTAGATGTGAAAACTACCTTTTTCCATGGTGATTTGGAGGAGGAGATATACATGGAACAGCCCCAAGGATTTGAGGTTAAAGGTAAGGAGAAATTGGTGTACAGATTGCAGAAGAGTTTGTATGGCCTTAAACAAGCACCTCGGTAATAGTATTTGAAATTTGATAGTTTTATGGCTGAGCAAGGCTATAGCCGGTGTAATTATGACCATTGTGTTTATTTTAAAAGGTTGGATAATGATAGCTACATTATTTTATGTTTATATGTTAATGACATGCTTGTAGCAAGGTCTAACATTGATCACATAAGAGAGTTAAAATAGCACTTAGCACAGTCATTCGCTATGAAAGATTTGGGGGCAGCAAAACAAATCCTTAGTATAAAAATTTATAGAGATAGGAAGAACAGAAAATTGACTCTATCTCAGGTTGATTATATTGAAAAGGTGTTGTCGAGATTCCATATGGAGAATGCAAAAGTTGTCAGCACACCTTTGCCTAGTCATTTGAAACTGACTAAGGAGATGTGTCTAAAGACACAAGACGAGGAAGAAAAAATGTCATAGGTACCATATGCTTTAGCTATAGGAAGTTTAATGCATGCCATCGTATGCACAAGACTAGATATTGCACATGTTGTAGGAGTCGTTAGCAGGTATATGAGTCATCCCGGATTGGAGCATTGGAATGTGGTAAAATGGATTATCATATATTTGAGAGGTACATCTAATAAACACTTATGTTTTGGGGGCTCTAATACAGATTTAGCAGGTTATGTAGACTCAGATTTGGTAGGAGATATTGATACCAAGCGGAGTACTACAGGTTGTCTTTACTGTAGGTGGGACAACAGCGAGTTGGATCGCACGGTTGCAAAAGGTGGTTGCTTTATCCACCACAGATGCAGAATATGTCACTGCAACAAAGGCAAGAAAGGAGATGATATGGCTGCAATCTTTCATGGACGAATTGGGCAAACAATAAGCTAACAGTTATTTGTTTACGAATAGTCAGAGTGTCATACATCTTGCAAAGAATTATGCCTTGCATGCAAAGACCAAACACATATAGTTGAGGTATTACTTCATTTGGTTGGTGTTGGATGATGGACAGTTAAGGTTGGAAAAGATACATAC
Organism: Cunninghamia lanceolata; assembly: GCA_027924645.1. Lineage (NCBI taxonomy): Eukaryota > Viridiplantae > Streptophyta > Pinopsida > Cupressales > Cupressaceae > Cunninghamia > Cunninghamia lanceolata. The sequence continues at coordinate 7,069,883 of BSBN01000582.1, forward strand.
AGATGAAAATATAGTGGATATGTTTACAAAGGCAGTGACAAGGGAGAAGTTGAGCTCCTCTTCAACTTCGATTGGTCTTCAAGACTGAAAACAACAAAAAATAGAACAATAGAGTCTAAGGTGCTTATTTCTAGTGGGAGCTATAGGGTCAATGGTGTTATGATCAGTCTCCAAGTGGGAGATGATATGGTGTGGAGTCTGATCAAACTCCAAGTGGGAGATTTTTGTTATATGGAGCCTAATCAGACTCGAAGGTTAAATTTACCTCACTTTTATCGGTGCGGTTTCCCCCCAAATTCCTATGGTATCAAGGGGCAGTGCCTCTTGTGGGGGTTTGGGGCCAGTACCCCTAAGATGGAGTCAAGGGGTAGTGGATTCAAGGGGCAGTGCCCCTTGTGGGGTCTAGGGGCAGTGCCCCTTGCACGATACAAGGCGGGGTCGAGGGGCAGCGCCCTCACGGGGGCTCGAGGGCAATGCCCCCAAAACCTCACATAGTTTTTTAAACATTTGCCACTAGGCATTCAATACACTAGCTCATTGTTATAACTTGTTAAAACTTGTCTCTTTGTTTGGTGGATGTAGCCCAAGTATGGGTGAACCACATTAAACCTCACACGATTTTTTATTATTTTATAAAGGCACCAAGAGTTATTTTTTCATTGGATGACATAAGAAAAGCCTACTTTTGTAACCGACAAAAAGATTGATAAAAGTGGCTAAGGGTTAGGGATATTTAATGATGTATTGTAGCATTTTGTAGCGGTATTGAGTTGCAAGGATTGATGGTTGTAATCGGTTTGATTTACTAGATAATAATATTGGACTCTTTGTTTGGTGGATGTAGCCTAAGTTTGGGTGAACCATGTTAAAACTTGTCTCTTGCTATTTTTATTTCTATGTATTTTCATTCCTCTGTTTAATCTTTATTTGCATTTAATTGATATCTTCTGTCAGCCAACCCTAACAAATATAAGACAAATGTAGATAAATAATAATGATAATACACTAGGTCTTCAAATAGGCCACACCCTATGTATACAAATACCTTAAACATTTTCCACTAGGCATTCAATACACTATCTCATTGTTATAAGAACCTAAAATACCTCTTACAAAGCAAATAAAAATTGGGTTACATGTGGAACAAAGGGTTTGCAACAAGCTTTCATTCCCTTAAAGACGAATCCTTTTTCACTTTACTTACTCTATACATAATCCTAGTATCAAACATACATAACCCTCTAAAGGTATAATAGTCACAATCTCTTAAGAGGTTTAGTACAAATTTTATTACCAAGTAATGAATGTTGGCAAGACCTAAACTACACTAAACTACAAGAAGGAACAAACAAAATACTTGAATAAAACATTTGGTCATTTATTCACTATAAAACTATTTCATATCTCATTAGTAAAAATAGTCAAATAATTTGAAAAATAGAAGAACATAAATAGTTGAATCTATAACTAAGAACAAGAAATGGACACCTATGCAAATCAAAGCCACAAGACACATCAAACAATCACATGTACTTTAACAATCCATGGGCACCCAAAGAAACCCATATGTAATTATAAAGAGTTCTTCTCACAAACATTGAGAAGGTTTTATAGTTGGTGCAACAACCAACTAATCAATACTAACAAAGAGATAACAAACGTGACCCCAATTATATACATTATCTCTTGAAAAATCTTAGTTAGTGATGCAGGAGCATCCAAAGGTGTTAAAGCAATCTTGCATCACTCAAAAAAATAAAAAAATTTATTCCTTTAATTTTGGTTTTACAAATACCCACAAAGCTTATTTCCTCTAAAAGTCTTGTAGAATGGTCTATAACATCCAAAGTTTCCAAAAAGGATAAACATAGTAGGGCCTCTATTTTTTATAAAGTTTGCATTTGAGTACATATGGACCTAAAATTTTACCCAAAGCTCCAAAATTGTTAAATGAACATTGTGGGTGAGTTTCACCCCAAGGCCATGTCTAGAGGTCAAGTTATTGAAGTTTCAAGTTTCAAAAAACTTGAAAAAAACTTCAGATTTAAATTTTGAAGCTTTAAACGATAAAATGAGGCCCCAAAATTTGGGGAAATTGAATTTATTAAATTTTAGGGGCATAGAGCACTCTGATTTCTTGAGTTTATAAGAAACAAGGGTCTAATCATGTACCCTAGAAATCAAAAGTTATGGCTCCTAGAAGTTGTTCTATTTTTAATTATTTTTCAATGGTGCAAATTAATAGCCCAAAAAGTGGAATTAAAGAGGAAGGGAGTTAAAAGAGAGTGGGGTATAAGGCTTGAACACCCAAGAGGGTTCGAGGTAGATATAGGTGAAGTTGGGAAAGTTGTTTTGGCATCTATAGGTTTGGCATTGTGGACAGACGATAAAACAGAGCCATTTTGAAGCTCCAGAATAGATGAAAGTTCTAGATGTTAGATGATTGAAAGCTATAGATTGTTGTTGCAATTTAGAGGATTTTTTCCTATATTTTCTAGGACCATTAAGGTTTAAATGTATTGTTGTTTGAAATCCCATATTTCTATAACAAGATGTTTTCATGTTCAATGAATGAAATTTCTTGAATCTTTGAATTTATATTTTTCTTGTGTTAGTTTGCTATTTTAAGTGTGTTCAATGGAGATCACCCTCATTAGGTGGTATTAGAGCAAGCATATTCTAAGTCTACAAATAGATTACCAAATAGTGAGGTAGCTTGTAGTACTAGGACCTTGAGGTAGTGGGTTGGAAGGTGGAAGAAAAACTGCTAATTTGAGGAAGCTTTGCACTAAGAAATTTTACATTGAGTATAGGTGGAGAAAATAATTAAGATACAAAGATGACTCCATGAAGAAACTATTGTAGTGACAATAGAAGGATTTAGATCTCTATAGAGGTAGATAAATACAATCCAGAAGGAGTTGAGAATATGATTTAAACCAAGTAGAGATGAAAGTGAAGATAAAGATTATGCAACCCAAGATGATGCAGAACTTAAAGAAGATGATGGAGAAGAGGAACCTAATCAAGTCAAAATGTTGAAGGCCATAGAAAATACTAGAAAAAGGCCAAAGATAAATATCTATACATATTCTAGTAGTCTCAATCTAGAAGAATCAATAGATTGGACATAATTAAATGGAAGAATATTTTGAGTATGAAGAAATAGAGGATCTTGAGAGGGTCAAGTTTTCCAAGACCAAGCTCAAGGATCATGGTTGAATGTGGTGGAAAGAAGTATAGTTAGAAAGGAACAGACGAGGAAAATAAAATATCACTAGATGAGATAGAATGATAAACAAATCAAAGAGGCAATTTATTCCTGTAGATTATGAGTTGGAACTCTTGAAGAAGATGTAAAGTTTGATGTAGATGAACAAAATAGTCAAAGAATACATTGAGGAATTGTATAATGTCATCACTCAAGTAGGTCATTTTGAAGTCAATAAAGAAAAAGTAGCCAGATACATAAATGGACTAAAGCCCATTATTGAAGAAGATTTGAGATTGGTAATGTTAACTACTATTAAAGATGCATACCAATTTTCCATGAAAGTTGAAGAAAAATTAAATAGGAAATTTGAAAGCAAACAAAGTGGAAGAGGTCATGGTGTAAGAACAGGAAGAAGATCATATGGGGACCATGGATAACAAGATGAGCAAAAGAAAAATGATGATGCAGGCACTACCTATATACATATGAAATGAACTATAAAGATCAAGCTAAATCAATATTAACCTATTCTATTCATTATTAAATACAACCTCATGATTGAGATAATAAGAAATGCATGCATACAAAATGAAGCTAACTACATAACCACATATGCAAACCTTGATTTTGGGATTTTATACTTGGTCTACCCAAGAGCATAGTTTTAGGTAGAGGTACAAAATTTGTTGGATATTTTTGGAGGATATTGTGGAAGAAGCTAAAAATAGATTTGAAGGTTAGCTATGCACATTATCCGCAAAGTAATGGTAAAAAGGAAGTGGTAAATAGAAGTTTGGGAAACCTTTTGAGATGTTTGGTGGGAGAAAAGCTAAAGGGATGCGACTTGATTTTTCCATAAGCTAAGTTTGTATAAAACATCTCAGTTAATAGGAGTAAAAGAAAATTGCCATTCTATATTCTATATGGAAGTAGTCCTAAAAATGTTTTAGAGTTGAGGAAGATGGATAAAGAGGAGAAGAGTAGTTTAGATATGTAGAAGATTTTGCAGAACACGTGAAGAATTTGCATGAGGAGGTAAGAAAGAATATCACTAAAATGAATAGTCAATATAAGGAGAAAGTAGATCAGAAAAGAAAAATGAAAGAGTTCAAAGTTGGAGAAGAGGTTATGGTCCACCTTAGAAAAAAAAGGGTTTCCTATAGGAACATATAATAAATTGAAGATGAAGAAATTTCAACCTTGTAAGATTTTGAAGAGGAATGAATTAGAGAATAGCTATGAAGTTGAGTTGCCAAGTGGGATCCATATTTAACCTATATTCAATATTGTTGATTTGTGAAAGTATCATAAATGAAGCATAGAAAATGGACAAGCGGAAGGGTCGTGGCATATCCTATCACCTATTTTAGAGAGGAAAGAAATTGAAGAAATCTTAGACTATTGTGTGGGAAGGAGCATGAGAAATAAGCAATATGAAGAATACTTAGTCAAATGGAAAGAAATACATGTTAAAGATTCATCATGGTTATCTAAAGCAGAGTTGATCACATTGGTCTTTCTCAAAAATTAGAGATGTGAAAGGTTGCTTCTCAAACAACCCAATTTTTCTAATGCAGGAGCGTCCAGAGGTGTAAGAGCAATCTTGCATCACCCAAAAAAATGATTTTGTTTTGTTTCATTTTAATTTTAGTTTTTCAAATACCCATGAAAGTTATTTCCTCTAAAAAGTCCTATAGAATGGTCTAGAGCATCCAAAGTTTCCAAAGAGGCTAAAAATAGCAAGGCCTCTATTTTTACAAGGCTTACATTTGAGCACATATGGACCTAAAATATTACCCAAAGCTCTAGAAATTTTAAATGAACATTGTTGGAGAGTTTCAACCTAAGGCCATGTCTAGCTCAGTCATGTTATTGAAGTTTCAAGTTTCTAGAAAACTCAAAAAAAACTTTACATTTGAATTCTGAATCTTTGAATGATGGAATGAGGCCCTAAAATTTGGGGAAATTGAATCTATTAAATTTTAGTGGAATAGAGCAGTTTGAGCTCATGAGTTTAAAATGAACAAGGGCCCAATAAGGTACCTACAGCAAAAGTTATGACTCTCTGAAGTTGTGTTATTTTTAGTTATTTTCTAGTGGTGGGAATTAATGGCCCAAAATGTAGAATTAAGGAGGAAGGGAGTTAAAAAAGAGTGGGGTATAAGGTAGGAATGCCCAAGAGGATTATAGGAAACTATAGGTGAGGTTGGGGAATTTATTTTTGGTAGCTATAGGTCTAGCATTGTGGACAAAGGATGAAACATAGCCATTTTTAAGCTCTAGAATAGATGAAAGCTTCAAAGGTTAGAGGATTGTATGTTATAGATTGTTGTTACAATTTGGAGGTTTTTTGTCCTATATTTTCTAAAACCATTAGGGTTTGAATCTACTATTGTTTGTAGACCATATTTTTGTAACAAGATGTTTTCATGTTCAATGAATAAGATTTTATTGAATCTTTGAATTCATATTTTCTTGTGTTAGTTTCCTGTTGTAAGTGTGTTGGGTGGAGATCACCGTCATGAACTGGTATCAGAGAAAGTCTATCTTGAGTGTTCAAATAGATTGTCAAGTAATGAGGTAGTTTGTACTAGGACCTTGAGGTAGTGGGTTGGAAGGTGGAAGGAGAACTACCAATTTGAGGAAGCTTTGTACTAAGAAATTCTACATTGAGTATAGGTGGAGAAAATTTAAGTGAGATACAAAGATGTCGCCATGAAGAAACCATGGTTGTAGGAATGTTGTAGTATCAAAAGAAGGATTTAGAGCTCTATAGAGGTAGATCAATGCAATCTAAAAGGAGTTGAGAAGAGGGTTTGAACCAAGAAGGAGAGATGAAAGTGAAGATGAAGATGATGCAGCCCAAGATGATGCACAACTTGAAGAAGATGATGGAAAAGAGTAACTTGATCAAGTAAAAATGTTGAAGACCATAGAAAAAACTAGAAAAAGGCCAAAGATAGATATCTATACATATTCTAGTAGTCTCAATCTGGAAGAATCAATAGACTAGATTTAATTAAATGGAAGAATATTTTAAGTATGAAGAAATAGAGCATCTTGAGAGGGTCAAGTTTGCCAAGACCAAGCTCAAGGGACATGCTGAAATTTGATGAAAACAAGTATAGTTAGAAAAGAACAAAAGAGGAAAAGAAAAGATCACCAGATGGGATAGAATGGTAGATAAATTAAAAAGGCAATTTATTCCTACAAATTATGAGTTGGAACCCCTAAAGAAGATGCAAAGTTAGAGGTAGACGAACAAAATAGTCAAAGAATACAGTGAGGAATTTTATAAATTTATCATTTGAGCAAGTTATCTAAAGGCAATAAAGAAAAAGTAGCTAGATACATCAATGGACTAAACCCTAGTATTCAAGAAGAGATGAGCTTGGTAAGGTTCACTACTATTGAAGATGCATACCAATTTGCCATTAAAGTTGAAAAATTAAATCTAGGAAACTTGAAAACAAAACAAAGAGGAAGAGGTCATGGTGGTAGAATAGGAGGAAGATCATATGGGGTCTGTGGACAACAATATGAGAAAAAAAATAATGATACAGGTATCAAATATATACATATGAAAATGAACTATAAAGAACAAGCTAAAGAAATATTAATCTATTCTATTCATGATTAAATGCAACCTCATGATTGAGCTAATAAGGAATGCATGCATACAAAATGAAGCTAACTACATAACCACATATGCAAACCTTGATTTTGGGATGTGCTCTTGAATCTTGATGTGTTGATTTCTCCTCAGAATAGTAGCATAAACTGTTGAAATTATGGCAAACAACTGAGAGGGGGGGTGAATCAATTGTCACAAAGCTTTATCTTTTTGCTGCATTTAATCTTCTTTATCACTTATAAATAGATTAATGATATAACCATGAAAACATAAATCAACAACACAAGAGCAGATACATAATCAACACACATAACACCATGATTTTTACATGGAAACTTGGTTAAGGGAAAAACCACGATGGGGGTTAACCCACAAGATTTATTCTCTGTTAAAAGAATATAAAAATGGGAAGGCAGTTGCCTTCGGGTGCACTACCCAGAGCTCACTGCTCAAAGGAGGCTCACTACCTACAAGGACATTCACAATGTTAACACTGAAAGGTTGAACCAAGAAACAACATCATCTTCATGCAAGGTTCAGTTCCATTGAAGTGCACAACACCTTTGCTCTGCTCCTACTCACTTCCTCGCTACATACAAATCTTCGCTTGCATCCCCACTTTTCCATGACTTAACAACACTTATTTATACATGACACTAACTTTGGAATGAACATCAAAGTCGGCCTTACAATCATCTATCTAGAACATTCTCCAAGATAGGCATTACAAGAAATTACAATCACAAGACTTAAAATGCTTCATGCGAACCATCACACTATCGGCCAAACATAGCTGGGACTTGAATCTCCCTCGAACAACATGCAATGCTCCACATAACTCTTCTTAGATCATCCGCAACATGCACCAAGAGGGTAAGTACAAGAAGTTGGGTCCACATAGAGGGGAAGTCACGGGCAAAAAAATAATCCTGACATAAATGGGTACTCATTTTGAAAGAAATAAGTACCCATTTAGGAACGGATGCCCGAACCGGAACAGGTACCCAAGCCTAAATGGTTACCCATTTAGGAATGGGTGCCTGTTTAGGAATGAGTGCCCGTTTAGGAATGGGTGCCCAAGCCCAAACGGGTACCTGTTTCTATATAGATATTTGAATTTGAAAAAAAACCCTGCGCGCTTTTTTCCCACACAAAAGGAATGGGTACCCATTTTAGAACAGGTACCCATTCCTAAAAGATTAGGATTGGGAAAGGCATGGTAAACCAACCCCTTGCCTTGGACCTGCAAGTTTTTTTCTGAGTACAGAACAAGAGAAAAGACTGAGTTTACCTATATGGATGACAACATTTTTTTCTGAATTTTTTTACAAAATTAAAACCCATTATAGATGACAGTGTCTAGTTTTCAAATATGTATTTTTTTATTGGACTTGTTTTTCTAGTTATTATTTAATTTATGAACAAACTAGTCCAAAAACTTGAAATGACAGGTGTTTGTATTTTTTTAATAACTTTTAATTTTCAAAGTTTTAAAAAAAATTATGTCATCAATCTAGACATCATTCTTTACACAAAGAAAAAAAATTTATTTTATGATTATTTTTTGCTCAAATTATGTTGGTCGTACACAAGAGGTTTTTGAAAACAGTAATTAGGGCCAATAAAAAATTAATAAAAAATATTTAGAAAAAAATTATAAAAAAATATCCTCATCAATCTTCACTATACTACACATCTTTCCCCAAAAGGATTCAGAAAAATACTTTTATTTACATCAAATTATGTTGGTCATACATGTGCATGGTATGGTTTAAAAAAAGTGACTTTTAAATACTGGTTTTTAGACATGCCTATTAAAAATTAATTTGTATCATCTAGGTATTAAAATAAATTACATATTTGGAAACTAGACTCTAAGTACTACATTTCATATTACTAACTTTTTTTAAGATTCAATCTTTAAATGCTTCAAATATTTAGGTCAAATGTGATAAATTCTAAAAATCAGGGAAAACACTTCCACTTTTTGGCCAAAAAGTGGACCCAACTTCTTGCACTGACCCAAGCATCCGGTCGGCCAAGACTGGAAAGAACAACAACACTCAAGGAGAAATCTTCAACCATGAGCTCAATCCTCAATGCGGACCACCAACACAATAGGCACGCAATCCAGAAACCACCACAAGCACAATGAAATCAACAAGAACAACCGCATCACCTCAAATCACTAGAAACACTTGCATCTTCATCCAGGAACTTAAGAACACTAACTGTCATGACTTTCACACTAGAAAGATTGCTTGCAGACTTCTAAACCATGAACCACTTGAGTTGAGGATACACACCAAGATATCAAACATACCTCTAGAACCATAGACCATAATATTCCAATGCGAAGCAATCTAGACCAAATTCCTGTAACTCTGTTACTTCTGAACAACTGCAAAACTTGGTTCTACTTAGATGGACATAACTTAACCAATCCTCCATGCAGACCTCTCAAATCTTGACTAGAGCAACTTCAGACAATCCTCTACACAACCCTTTGGTCTGCAAACTCTGATCTTCATCTTACTAGAAATGCTGAACAATCTACTTTACTGAACTGCACTGTCTTCACTATCTCTGACAAAGAGATATGTTGACATCAATGACAACACATCATAGGCACATATTTGCAACAATCTTCCCCTTTGTCATTTATGGCAACATATGATGTGAAAAACTGATTCAACCATCAAGACAAGAACTTCTCCCCCTTTCTCTTAACACTTGCAACCACTTTCTTCACTGCTCCCACTTTCACCAACAACTACTTACTTCCAAGTTTTTCACATGACTTCTCTCCCCCTTTGACATCATTAGAAAAGGGTAAAAATTTGCAATCATCTCTCCCCCTTTTGTTTCTTAGATAAAATGAAACTAAACTTCAGAATTAACATACTGACTACTCCTCCTGAGTAGCATCCCCTTAACACCAATCCAGATCACAAGATATGACTGTGAGTTCCACCAGACTGATGCACACTAGTGCACCTTAGTTTTGAATAGGAGGGATAATCACCCCTAGCTTCCCTCTAAGATAATCAAAAGTGTCTTTAGGTAAAGGCTTACTAAAGATATCTGCAATCTGATCCTTTGAAGGAACAAACTCCAATATGACTTCATTCTCATTTACCTTCTCTCTTAGAAAGTGAAATTTGATGGATATGTGCTTTGTATTTGAATGCAACACTAGATTCTTTGAGATGTTTATTGCACTTGAATTATCACATAAGATTGTAACAGGCTCTTCAAACACAATTCTGATATCCTTCAACATTTGCTTCATCCACAAAACTTGAGCACAATTGCTTGTTGCTGCTATATACTCTGCCTCTGTAGTAGACAGGGATATTGCCTCCTACTTTTTTCTCAACCAAGGAACCAATCTCTTCTCAAGAAAAATGTAGCACCACTAGTACTCTTCCTGTCATCCACATCTCCTGCCCAATTAGCATCTATATATGCATGAAGAGTGAAATCATCATCTTTAGGATACCATACGTCGTAATCAGATGTTTGCTTTAGATATCTAAAAATTCTTTTGACTGCTACAACATGAGATTCTCTAGGATTAGCTTGAAACCTAGCAACAAGGCCAACTGCATTCATAATATCAGGTCTAGTATGAGTTAGATAAAGCAGTCCTCCAATCATTGATCTATACCTTTTCTGGTCTTCCTTAGGGGAATCATCATCTTTACTCAACTTGCATCTGGTTATAATAGGAGTACTCACTAGTTTTGAACCCTCCATTCCAGCCTTTTCAACAACTCTTTTATATACTTAGACTAAGATATGAAGATGCCCTTATCTAACTGAATGATTTGTAGACCCAAGAAGAAATTCATTTCACCAAACATGGACATCTCAAATTCACTTTGCATTTGATCAGAAAATTTTATACACATGCTCTCACTTCCACCAAAGATGATATCATCAACAAATACCTCAACAATCAAGATGTGTTCATGATCAATTTTGAAATAAAGATTACTATCAGTTGTGCCTTTGCTAAAACCTAACTTTTGTAGATACTTATCTAATCTTGCATACAAGGCTCTTGGGGCTTCTTCAAGTCCATATAATTCTTTCCTCAACCTACAAATCATATCTCCTTGATCAGACAACTGGAATCCTTCTGGTTACTCAATGTAGACTTCTTCCTCTAAATCTCCATTTAGGAATGCTAACTTGACATCCATCTAGTAAACTTTGAAATCTTTGTAAGCAGTAATGGCAAGAAATAATCTGACTGCTTCGATTCTTGCCACCAAAGCAAAATTTTCTTCAAAATTAATTCCCTCTACCTGAGAATATCCTTTGCACACCAATCTTACTTTATTTGTCACAACTTCACCATTTTCATTCAATTTATTCTGGAAGACCCATTTAGTTCCAATTACATTTTTGTTTTCAGGTCTAGGAACAAGATCCCAAGTATGATTCTTTTCAATTTGCATTAATTTTTCTTCCATTGCTTTTACCCAACTTGCATCATTACAAGATTCATTCACTGATTTTGGTTCAATCTTTGAAATTAAACAATACTCTTCTTATTCTTCAACAATTTTTCTTCTAGTTTGAACAACTTTATTTCTATCTCCTATAATCTGATCTTCAAAATGATTCAACCTCACATACCTGGGAGTTTTGGTATTTTCTTGAACTTCTGATTCTTGAACTTGTTTTCAACATTTGCACTAGCTTCTTGAGTCACTAGATTCTCTGGAGCAATCTAAAACTGAGTTTGAGGACTTTCATTTTGATCATTTGATTCATATCCACAAGACTTGGAAGGTCTCTCCTTTCTTTCATCAACCTTGACATTAGCACTTTCAACAATCCTTTTCAATCTCTTGTTAAAGCACCGGTATGCCTTTCTTTGGTTAGAAACCCAAAAATTTTCCTTCATTACACCTTGCATCAAACTTGCCTAGATCTTCATCTCTTTTGATATACCATTTACTACCAAACACTCTGAAGTATTTCATAGTAGGAGCATTACCAAACCACAGTTCATAAGGAGTTTTACCAATATTACCTTTGATCTGCACCCAATTAAAAGTGTAGACAATAGTACTCACAGCCCCTCTCTAATAGACATGTGAAACATTTGCTTCCATCATCATGGTTCTAGCAGCCTCTTGAATAGTCTGGTTCTTCCTTTCCACAACTCCATTCTGCTGAGTCCTAGGAGCAGACAATTGTCTTCTTATTCTATGCTTTTCACAAAATGCATTATACTCACTGGAGGTAAACTCTCCACCTTTGTCAGATCTTAGACACTTTATCTTCACACCAATCTCATTCTCCACCCTAGGCTTGAACTCCTTGAATCTGTTAAGAGCCTCTAATTTCTCTCTCAAGAAAGTGACCCACATCATCTGGGAGTAATCATCAATCAAAAACACAAAGTATCTGTCTCCTTACAAACTCCTAACTCTGGAAGGACCACACAAATTAGTGTGCATAAGTTCCAACAATCCACTTGAAAATTGTTCTTTACTTTTGAATATAGTTCTGCTCTGTTTGCCCAACTGACATTCCTTACACATGTTATTAGTAGGTTTTACAAGATTTGGAAGATCTCTCACAGCCTGAGTAGTACTTATCTTGACAATATTATCAAAGTTTACATGACACATCCTCCTAAGCCATAACCAACTTTGATCAATCTAAGTAATCAAACAACTTTTACCAGTATCACTTAAATGAAAGATATTACATTTAGTTTGTGTACAAGATGAAATCTCAGTTCTGGAGCTTTCCAAAATTTTGCATTTTCCAACCTTGAATCGGAGATCATACCCTTTATCAACCAACTATCCAACACTAAGAAGATTATGCTTCAACTCTTCTACATACAAAATATCATTAGTGTTATTCTTACCATCAAGAGAGATGGATCCTCTGCCATAGATTCTACCAGTTGAATTGTCTCCAAACTTTAGAATTCCACCTTCATACCTTTCCATACTTACAAACTTACTCTTATCACCTATCATATGATGAGAACATCCACTTTCAATCACCCGTTCATCATTTTCTTCAACTTGAGCAGCTAAGGCACTTTCCACATTCACATAGCTAGCAAATTCAATAGGCATTGGATCTTCTTCTTTGATAGAAATGAACACCCATTCATTTCTAGAGGTACTTCCCTTATCAGATTCATCATCTATAACTCCTTCATTAGCAGCTTCTTGGACATAGTAGCATTTCTTTTGAAACCTAGGTCTGTTAGGGTTTGGCTTTGAAACCCTCTCTAGACATCTTAAAGCAAAATGACCAATCTTATTGCAAGAAAAACATTTGAAAGGCAACTTTCCTTCATACTTACCTGATCCTCTTGGTAATCTCTTGGCAATAAGGGCTTCATTTTCTTTAAGTTCATATTCATCTTCTTCAAGTTCCTTCATTGCCTTCTCATATCTGGTTAGTCTTTTTGAAGAGCTTTCACCTAGATCAAATCTTTTCTTTCGAGAAACACTGGCCTTAAATGCAGATTCTAATTTAGGAAGGGAATCACCAAACTCGCTCATTTCAAATGTTGAAAGCTTTCCAACTAACTGATCCCTTGTAACCATTGTCACGGTCCTGATCTCCTCAATAGCAGCAACTTTATGCTTGTATGAAGCAAGTAAGGATCTGAGTACCTTAGCAACAATATCTAATTCTTCCAGTACTCCACCAGGACTCCTAATACTTCTCACAAGTTCATTCACCTTCTGCATATAGGAAGTGATGTTTTCATCTTCACTCATCCTCAAACATTCGTATCTACCCTTCAGGCTCTATAACTTGGCACATTTGACATATGCATCACCTTCATATAGAGTTTCCAACTTCTTCTAGATTTCATGAGCAGTTTTCTATTCCAAGACATTTGTCATTTTTGTATCAGTCAGGGCACTCGATTATGCTTCCTTAGCCCAAATGTTCTATTCATCTTCTTTGATTTGATTTGGAGTTGTAGGACCATTCTGCAGAGAAGTATACTTAATCTTAGTTATCAACCAATAACAATCACCCATGCATTGCAAATGACACTCCATGCAATTCTTCCAAGGAGAGTAGTTTGTTCCATCAAATCTCAGACTGTCCTTCTTGTATCTTGACATCCTGGATCTCCTGAAGTGGTCAAGCTTCTTTTAGAGGAATCGGCTCTGATACCAATTGTTGAAATTAGGGAAGATAACTGAGAGTGGGGGGGTGAATCAGTTGTCACAAATATTTATATTTTTATTCCATTTAATCTTCTTTATCACTTATAAACAGATTAATGATATAACCATGAAAACATGAATCAACAACATAAGAGCAGATACATAATCAACACACATAACACTAGGATTTTTACGTGGAAACCCGGTTAAGGTAAAAACCACGGTGGCGGTTAACCCACAAGACTTATTCTTTGTTAAAAGAATAGAAAAATGGGAAGGCACTTGCCTCCGGGCGCACTGCTAAGAGCTCACTACTCAAAGGAGGCTCACTGCCTACAAGGACATTCACAATGTTAACACTAAAGGTTAAACTGAGAAACATCTTCTTCATGCAAGGTTCAGTTCCATTGAAGCGTACAACACCTCTACTCTGCTCCTACTCACTTCCTCACTACATCTGCATCTTCACTTCCATCCCAACATTTCTACAACTTCACAGCACTTATTTATACATGACATTGACTTTAGAATGAACATCAAAGTTAGCCTTACAATCATCTATCTGGAACATTCTCCAAGATAGGGATTACAAGAAATTATAATCACAAGACTTAAAATGCTTCTTGCGAACCATCACACTATTAACCAAACATAGCTAGGACTTGAATCTCCCTCGAACAACACACCACATGCTACATAACTCTTCTTAGATCATCTGCAACACCCACCAAGTATCCGGTCAACCAAGAGTAGAAAGAACAACAACACTCAAAATAAATCTTCAACCACGAGCTTAATGCTCAATGTGGACCACCAACACAATAGACACATGATCCAGAGACCACCACAAGCATAATGAAATCAACAAGAACAATCGCATTACCTCAAATCACTAGAAACACTTGCATCTTCATCTAGGAACTTAAGAACACTAACCGTCATGACTATCACACTAGAAAGATTGCTTTTGGACCTTCAAACCATGAACCACTTGAGTTGAGGATAAACACCAACATCCCAAACATACCTCTAGAACCATAGACCATAATATTCCAATGCAGAGCAATTTGGACGAAATTCCTATCACTCTATTACTTCTGAACAACTGCAAAACCTGGTTCTACTCAGATGGCCATAACTTCACCAATCATCCATGTGGACCTCTTAAATCTTGACTAGAGCAACTTCAAACAATCCTCTACACAACCTTTTGGTCCGTAGACTCTAATCTTCATCTTATGGGAAATGTTGAATAATCTACTTTACTAAACTGTACTATCTTCACTATCTCTAACAAAGAGATATGTTGACATCAATGACAACACATCATAGGCACATATTTGTAACTTAACATTGGTTAACTTGGAGGCTTGCAAATGGATTGCATGAGGTTGGATATATAGATATTTGGATGGAAGATTGGATTGATATGATTGATTTGGGAGATCAATGGTTGAGGTTGATTGAGAGGATTGTATTGATAAGAGGCCACCAAGTGGGATGATAGGATTGTAGGATGAAGATGGTCCTTGGATCAAAGAGAGATCAAGGGTGGAGGATGGTCCTGGAAGAAGGGGATGGATGAGATTGAAAAGGGACAAAAGGACCCATTTTAGAGGGATGTACAAAGGACTTGTCCATCCCTTTGTTAGAGACCCATGTGATCATGTACAAAAGCCCATGCCTTTAGACATTTTGAGGAATGTGATGCATTTGAATGGGTTGATCAAAGATTTGGAATGTACAAGCATGTGATTAAGTTGATTAAGTGGTTTTAATCAACTTAATAAAAAGTGCATAAAATAGGGAATTAAATACAACAGTATTTAAATATTTAATTTTTGTATGAGGATGAAGGGATATAAATAAATATTTATCTAATGTTGGAATATAAAAAAGAATTGAATAGTTAGATAAATGATTAAAATTTAATCATTTAATGCTAGAAGATGGTATAAATGAATTTAGTGATTTGATAATAAAATATTAGTTAATCACTATCAGAAAGGGGTTTGGATAACTAACTATTTAAATGGGTGTTTGTTTAATTAATTATGGAAGAAAGTGGTTTAGTGGTGTCTTAATTGTATATGATTAGTGGTAAGATGATCAGTGGATGATTTTAGGTGTCTACATTTTGCCCCTCTTTGATAAAACCATTTCAAGGAATGATAAAACACAATGCTTAATTCGATTAGAAGAAGATGGTAGGATTAGGGATGATGATACCCCAACCACTCAAAGAGAGATTGATAAGGGTGAATGATTGTACATATGATGCCCCCTCTAGATGGTAGGTGGGCTCGAAGAACACAAGTGTGATATCGAAAGGATGAAGATATCTAGATTAGAAAGATGAGAGTGGAATTTAAAATAAAAGTGATTTGGAGGATAGCTCGTAGATGGGATGTAGGGAATTGGAGGAAAGGGTTGATGAGGGATAAATGATTGGATGAAAGGATTGGGGGGAGAAGATGAATTGGGAAGGATGGATGGATAAGGATGGATGGGAGCATGCAAACCTATAGATGGAGTTATGCATTATGCTACATTGGATGGGAAAAATCTTATTTTATATGGAATGAGACGTTATGAACCAAGGTACGAGGAACCAAGGTGACAATGTGTTCTATGCATAAAAGGATACCCCAACACATCACAAGGTGTTTAACAACCTTGGTGGGTATTGTGATGAGACAACTGATAAGGTCAGCAATAACCCTATGCCACATAACACCATGGTATGAAAGACCATGATACCATTATGGTAGGTAGGTTACAAGAATGGATGAAGATGCAAGATAAAATGATAATGCACACACAAGCATGCACACATGCACAAAATGATACAAAAACAAACATGATGTTGCCCTTGGTCAAGCTATAAAGCTGAAGATTGATGGATTGATGATGTTAGATTGTGTTGTTAATTATAAGAACAACATGAGTGTTAGGAAAAGTGTCTCAACCTTGCAACTACAAAAGGTTACTATTCTTCCCAATTTTGGTCTTTTCAAATACCCTTTATCTTGAAGAATGGTCTAGAACTTTCAAAGTTTCCAAACGGGCTAAAAATGGTGGGACTTTAAATAGTTGTCAATGGGTAGAAGATTATTTAATGGAAAGAAAACAAACTAAAGTTTCCAAATGTGCATTTTCTGAGCTAAGAAATAAAAATTGCACTTACATTAGGATGAATTTCATGACTTCCCACATGCAGAAAATAAACCATTTGTATATTACAATCTTGAGGAATGCTCTACTTCCTCGAGCCATACTACTTCAAGGCCATCTGTAAGTACATATCCAACCTACTCTTCTTTTGCCTCTACTTCAGATCTTCATAATGATCCCATCCTGGTGGACAAGTTAGCTAGATCAGTAAGTGCCAGATTACACTTGACTCCAAAAGAAGAAGAGGAAAAGAGGAATAAAAAACAAAAGGGCATCAAGATTATTAAGTTAGATGAGCCTACCTGTATGCTAAGAGAATCCTTGCCAAGATATGGGTCAAAGAAAAGAACCAAACACCAGATCCAAGTTGATCCTAGCACAACAGTAGAAGTCATTGGTTACATACCAGGATGTTGGCCAACCCCAGAAAACTATACAATTGTCAATCCAAATGAAAATTTACAGGTTAAATATGAATCTAGCCTTCATACAAAAATAAGATCTAAATAGAAGAGTTCTGAAGCTCAAAGAAATTGGCAAGCCCAGTGGATGATAACAGCTCAGGACAATATAGATGACATGGCCCTAGATGTCAAATAAGTTGTCCAAAGGACTACTTCATTGTATGATAATTTACTTCATGTTGCAAATGTTGTAAATAAAATTGAGTCTAATAATCTTAAGATAGATAAACAGTCTACATCCTTGTTGAATGATTCTTCAGGAATTTCTTACCAACTGAGAACTACCCAAGCCTCTATTGCGAATATTCAAACCTTTACTCAAAGGATTGATACATATACCACTCAGATACATGATAATTTAGCCACCTCAAATGCTAGGAGAGATAATCAAGCCCAAGAAAATAAAGCACTATTAGAACATGTGGCCAGAAATCTTGAAAATTTTAGAAAATACACAAAGAATATAAGAGTCTCTCACAAAGGAAAGGATAGTTCTGAGGAAGAGGCCGAAGAGGCTAGGTCTCACAATTCTGAACCTATGCAGAAACCAAGAGCCAAGGTTTAGAGAAGGAAAGGCATTCTAATAGAAGAAGAACATGAAGAAGAACAGGAAGTTATGCCTGTTAGAACCAAAACAACCCCTATGCCTACAAAATTAGTTTTCCCAAAACAAAAAGAGCATGCAATGCAACATATTGAAGATATGACAGATTGGTTGTAGACACTTCAGTTTGAAGATAAGGAGCCAATATATATGGACGAGCCTACTACAACTCACATGGATACTTCTCCTTAAGACAAAGTCTTTCTAGACGCATAATCTTCTTACTCATTTGATAATGAAGAATCCTATTTAGATACCAAAGAATTTGTTCTAGAATAAGTTAATGATGCCAAGGAATGGGAAAACTTTATGGCTCGCCATGAGTCAGTAGGAAGCAAAATTGATATAGAAATGAGGGATGCTATTTCAAAAAATTCTAGACTAGAGCAGAAGAGAGCTTATGCTACATTAGGATATATATTAAATATTGACAAAATTGTTGATCCTTATGATGCTATATGTACTTAGTGTGATACTTTGGAAAATTTCTTTGACACCACAGGCTCAATTTGGTCTGATTCTAACAAAGTTTTGTATGCTATTAAATTAATGTCTGATAAATTAAGAGATTGGTGGAACAATTTACCTGATAACAGGGTTATCACAACAAACCCTCAAACTGGAGAAGAATATGTCAAAGAAATAGACATGGGTTAGAAATGATGTATCTGCAGAAGGGTTTTCTATGCTTAAACTCATGCTCATTGGTATTTTTAGTGGAAATAGGAAAAATAATGTTCTTGAAGCTGAAAAAATTTTGTATTCCTTATAACTCAAGAACTTGGGAAAGTTGCACAAATATAATCTCATCTTTGAAAGATATATGATTGCAGCTCACAAACTCCATGACTCGACCACTAAAAAGTATTATCTTAATTCACTTCCTTATGGATTAGGTGAATGGGTAGAAGATTATTTAATGGAAAGAAAACAAACTAAAGTTGAGAAATGTCCATTTTCTGAGCTAAGAACTTTAGTCACATATAACCTGGATAAGCATTGTCTCCTTAAAGCTTTAACTAATAAAAGGGAACAGTTTGATTCCTCATGAAATCTACGAGAATACTGCAATCTTCCACCAATCAACTAGCTTAAGGATTTTCAGCAAGTCAGAAAGTTTCACAAGAGATCTTGTGGAAAATACTGTAAATGCAAGAAGTGCAATAAAAGGGCCTATGATGATGACAACATGGAAAGATATTTTTGCCCTAAACATAAAAGTCATAAGAAGAGATATAGGTTTGGCCTCGTACATAAGAGCTCCTTCATAAATAGACATCTTCCCAAGTACTTGTTCAAAAGAAACAAGAATCTAGGAAAATGCCCAGTCAAGTGTTTTATTTGTAAAGGACCTCATTATGCCACAGACTGCCCTAGGAAATATAATCATGGAAATAAGGTTATATGCTCTTTTCCATGAACAAGATGTACATAATAATTGGGAGATTGTAAATTCTAATGATTATTTTGCTTAGATTTTTGAAGATCAATTTTTTGAGATGGTAGAAGTGTTACCTGAACACTTTTCCATGGGAAAAGAAAAACACAAAAAGGTTTGTGAATCCACCTCTAATGATTAAAGCAGTTCAAATTCCTCTAGTTCATCTGAATCACCCTCTATTGTCACAAAAGTGGTTAGACAAGCTATCAAATATCTTGATTTCAAGATCAATATGACTAAGGCCAAGGATCGTTATAGAATGGCAGGCACAACTAAAGAAAGAAAAACAACAATTAAAAAGCAGATCAAGGACATCAAGGCATGGGAAGTTGAGTGTGACTCTCTTCAAAAATAGCTCAGAGTTTCTAAAGCTTCTTTGTCACATGGCTATATCCATCCCAGATGGAGAAAGAAAGTTGTTTCATCTCGATCCCCTTCTCCACCGCCTTCTAAAAAGTCCTCTAGGAAAACCGCTAAGCCCCTTGATGCTTTAGGCTCCAAATTAGATCACCTTACTGAAGATATCTAAAACCTTGCTCACCAAATCTACCTCCAACAAAAAGAACTCACTAAACTTACTTTTGCAGTGGGGAAAATTTGAGAAATTTTGTTCAAAGCTGATAGCCAAGAGGGATCATCAAGAAGTAGCAGTAGTTCTAAAACTGTAGAACCAGCTAATGCCTTATACCTTGTTGAAAACTTCACTTACATTAGGATGAATTTCTTCTTTCCAGGATATAAACCAATCCCTATGGATGCTTTTGTAGATTCTATCTCTTCCAAGAGTTTTGCTAAAACTAATGCAATCCCACCAGAATTCTGGAAACCCAGGCCAGATCTTCCTTCAGGATATGCAATTAATGGCCAACAAGTCAAAATAGGTAGATATGCTCAGGATGTGACTATTGAAATACAAGGAAAGAAATTTGTCATAGATTTTATTAAACTAGATGGTTTAAGAGGTGATGTTTTATTAGAATTTTTATTTCTGACCAAATATCAACCTTTTGTTCTCCGAACTCATGAGATATCTCTCAAACATGAAGATGGCCATATAAAGATTCCTACCTTAAAGGTAGTTAACTACAAGTTTGATGGAAAGACTTCTAAATCAAGAAGGAAAGAAAGTGCCAATCTTCAAGCACAGAAGTTGCCATTACTTCTTGAGCCAATCAAATCCAAGTTTGAACAAGACTGCTATAGTCTGAATCCTCTTTAATTCTGGTCAAAAGACCATGAAGAATGTGAAATAAAAATAAAGCCAGAATGTCAGTCAGTAATTCCTTTTGAGCTAGCACATTTAATGAGTTCAACTGAGGTAAAAGAGATGGATGGGCATCTAGAAGAACTACTACAAGGACACTTCATCAGAGAAAGCAAAAGCCCATTCAGCTGCCCAGCCTTTTTGGTAAATAAAAGAGCAGAAAAAGAAAGAGGTAAAAAATGATTTTGCATCAATTATAAGCCTCTAAATGATATTATTCTTCCATTTAATTATCCCATTCCTTTCAGTACTAATTTGATTATGAGAGCAGCATCGAAGAGAATCTTCTCAAAATTTCACTACAAATCTAGATTTTGGCAAGTCAAAGTTAAAGAAGAAGATAGGTATAAGACTATTTTCTTAGTTCCTCAAGGATTATATGAATGGAGTGTGATGCCATTTGGTCTTAAAACTGCTCCTGCATATTTCCAACGAAGAATGGATAAAGCCCTAAGAACTCTGAAGTATTTTTGTGCTATCTACATAGATGATATCATTATCTTTTCTGAAAATGATTTTGAACATCTGAAACATCTAGAAATACTGTATAAGTCCATTAAACGTCACAGAATTTGTTTATCTGCAAAAAAATGGTGATTGGACAAGAAGAGATTGATTTCCTTGGGTTAATTCTTTCTCAGGGAAAAGTCAAACTACAATCTCATATTTTGAAGCATATTAATGAATTTCCTGATGTTTTGGTTGGAACAAAATAGATTTAGAGGTATTTAGGATGTTTGAATTATGTTTCTCCTTTTTATAATGGCTTGGCAAAAGACAGGAAAAAGATCTAGAATTAGTTGAAGGAAGGAGTAGGACAATGGATAGAGGAATTAATAGAGATAGTAAAAAAGATCAAAGAAAAATGCCAACATCTACCTACCCTTCATATGCCTCAAGAAGGTTATTCTTTGATTCTGTATACTAATGCTTCTGATGATGTTTGGGTTGCCATGTTATTATAGGAGATTCCTTTAAAAGGAGTGCAAATATGTGGTTATCATTCAGGAACTTTAATTGATACAGAATGTAGATATACAATTTATGAAAAAGAGATTCTTGCTATCAAGAAAGGCATCCAAAAATTTAAAATTTTCTTGAAACCATAACATTCCATTGTAAGAACAGATAGCCAACCAATGAGGTCTCTTTTGAAAAAGAAACCAGACAAGGACTTAGCACATGGTCGAATTACAAGATGGTATCTTGATTTTATCAATTACGATTTTGACATAGAATGGATTCAGGGAGATAATAATCCCTTGGCTAATAGTCTCACTAGAGAAATGTCAAAAATAGCAGAACATGCTTCTATGCTGATTGAACCAGGTGAAACTTTCTTGAGAATAGATGGAATAGAAGTCTTCAAAAGTACAAATGAAGAAGGTCAAATAACAGTGGTTCCCCAACTACCTCTAGAAATAATTGAACCAATTATTGGTGTCAATTTGCTTAATAAATGGTTGTAGGACTTAAGGAATTTGATTTTTGATGGTTATGACAAAGGAATACTTGAACCAGAAGAATAGGTTGCATTTATGGAAAACTTTAGGTTAGAAGATGCTAGCTTAGCTTTTTCAATCAAAAATGGGTTTTCTTTTGATTTATGCATAACTTCTTCGTTACCAATGAATTGGGACATAAGGACCAAAAAGAATCTGCTAAAATGTGCTAAATTTGGTTTTGTTAATAGCATTACTATACTCCAACATGAATTTGAAGATTTTGCAGATTTCTTTGTTAGATATAATAATAGAGTATTACCACCTGATATGAAGGAACTTTTTGATTATATCCAAGGCAATTTTTCATGGGCAATATCAAAAGGTATGACAGGACCATCAGGGTACCTTGTAAATCCTAGTTTCTATTATCTTCCTAGAGTTGAATATTATCCTTTGGTCCATTATTGGTTCACAAGAGCAGTCATTCAAGACATGGAACCGACCCTCCTACCAGCTATTGTAGCCGCATGTACAAAAATGGACTTGGCTTACATTGAAGAAATAGAAAAGATAATCTATGCTTTCAAAAGAAGAGAAGATGACTTGGACATAGTTTTTCGACCACTTCCCATTAATCTACGTCCTCCGACAAATTTTAGAATTGACTAGCACATGGGTTTGTCAGTGTCGTGACGTCAGCCACGTTATGATCTGACAACAGGACACAACCCTCTCATAAAAAGAAAAATCCCCATATCTTCTTTTGGGTGTAAAGCAGGTCATCCTCACTTATGGTGAGTCCAAAGTGATTGTCTTTTTCCCACTATTGTTAATGTTTTTGGACAA
This sequence comes from Cunninghamia lanceolata, assembly GCA_027924645.1. Classification (NCBI taxonomy): domain Eukaryota; kingdom Viridiplantae; phylum Streptophyta; class Pinopsida; order Cupressales; family Cupressaceae; genus Cunninghamia; species Cunninghamia lanceolata. The sequence goes on from BSBN01000582.1 coordinate 7,093,141, forward strand.
GACTGCTTAACATCTGTCCACTTCTATAGTGGTTTTTACATGTCAGTTTTGTATGGTTAGATTTCTAGGATAGTTTATAGTGGTTTTGAGGTCTAGCCCCTATAAATAAAAACTTTCGACACTTTGTTGGGCATTAGGATTTTAATTCAGATATTAATAGAGTCTTAGGCTGAGTCTAAGGATCACAAGAGTATGCTCTTGTTCTGCGCCTAGTGCGATCTGGACAATCAAAAATTATGTAGAAAGTTCTAGTGTGACCATCATTATCGGTTATCATACTCACTTATGCTATTGTAACTATTTTATTATGCATGAGATTGCATATATAGATATTTGGATGGAATATTGGATGGATATGATTGATTTGGGAGATCAATGGTTGAGGTTGATTGAGAGGATTGTACTGATATGAGGTCACCAAGTGGGATGATAGGATAGTAGGATAAAGATGGTCCTTGGATCAAAGAGAGATCAAGGATGGAAGATGGTCCTGGAAGAAGGGGATGGATGAGATTGAAAAGGGACAAAAGGACCTATTTTAGAGGGATGTACAAAGGACTTGTTCATCCCTTAGTTAGAACCCATGTGATCATGTACAAAAGCCCATGTCTTTATACATTTTGAGGAATGTGATGCATCTGAATGGCTTGATCAAAGAGTTGGAATTTACAAGCATGTGATTAAGTTGATTAAGTGGTTTTAATCAACTTAATAAAAAGTGCATAAAATAGGGAATTAAATACAACAGTATTTAAATTTTTAATTTTTGTATGAGGATGAAGGGATATAAATAAATATTTATCTAATGTTGGACTATAAAAAAGGATTGAATAATTAAATAACTGATTAAAATTTATTCAATTAATGCTAGGGGATGGTATGAATGAATTTAGTGACTTAATAATAAAATATTAGTTAATCACTATCAGAAAGGGGTTTGGATAACTAACTATTTAAATGGGTGTTTGTTTAATTAATTATGGAAGAAAGTGGTTTAGTGGTGTCTTAATTGTATATGATTAGTGGTAAGATGATCAGTGGATGATTTTAGGTGTCTACATTTTATCCCTCTTTGATAAAACCATTTCAAGGAATGATAAAACACAATGCTTAATTAGATTAGAAGAAGATGGTAGGATTAGGGATGATGATACCCCAACCACTCAAAGAGAGAGTGATAAGGGTGAATGATTGTACAGATGATGCCCCCTCTAGATGGTAGGTGGGCTCGAAGAACACAAGTGTTCTCTCGAAAGGATGAAGATATCTGGATTAGAAAGATGAGAGTGGAATTTAAAATAAAAGTGATTTGGAGGATAGAGTAGATGGGATGTAGGGAATTGTAGGAAAGGGTTGATGAGGGATAAATGATTGGATGAAATGATTAGGGGGAGAAGATGGATGTGGAAGGATGGATGGATAAGGATGGATGGGAACATGCAAACCAATAGATGGAGTTATGCATTATGCTACATTGGATGGGAAAAATCTTATTTTATATGGATTGAGATGTTATGCACCAATGTATGAGGAACCAAGGTGACAATGTAATCCATGCATAAAAGGATGCCCCAACACATCACAACATGTTTAACAACCTTGGTGGGTACTGTGATGAGAGAACTGATAAGGTCACCAATAACCCTATGTCACATAACACCATGGTATGGAAGACCATGATACCATTATGGTAGGTAGGTTATAAGGATGGATGAAGATGCAAGATAAAATGATAATGCACACACAAGCATGCACACATGCACAAAATGATACAAAGAAAAACATGATGTTGCCCTTGGTCAAGCTATAAAGCTAAAGATTGATGGATTGATGATGTTGGATTGTGTTGTTAATGATAAGAACAACATGAGTGTTAGGAAAAGTTTCTCAACCTTGCAACTACGAAAGGTTACTATTCTTCCCAATTTTGGTCTTTTCAAATACCCTTTATCTTGAAGAATGGTCTAGAACTTTCAAAGTTTCCAAAAGGGCTAAAAATGGAGGGACTTACTATTTTTAGTAACCATGCATTTGACATTGGATGGACCTGAAATTTCCCCAAAAGGTGTGGAACTGCTTAGTAAACATCTCATGTGAGTTTCGACTCAGGATCATACCTAGATTGCGAGATATTAAAGTATCTATTTTTTGAAACTATCGAAAAAGTTTTGAACTCGGTTTTGAGGCACTTAGACATCCCTAAATTCCTTAAATGTTTTTGTAACCAATGAAGCCTGTTATATCTTGATAGATCTCTTCATGATATTTCTGATGCATCAAATGATTCATCAATCAAACACCCAGATAAAAAGTTATGGCCTCTAGAAGTTGGACCTCCTATTTTTGGGAATTGTGAAAACGCGTTGGACACTTAAAAGAGATGTAAAGGAGAGATTTACATGTTTTGGTGTGTGATTTGACACATCATAAGGCATACTTGATTGGAGATAATTTGGGTGCATCTCTTGGGTATTTTTGGCTCATGGCTTTGCAATTATCGTTGACAGTTTACTGTATTGTATACATTATACATCAAGAGCTTAAGATGGAGGTTGTGTGTAAGAGGCTTATAGATGTTGGGTTACCTCTAGATCTTTGGTTGATTAATACTCCTGTGAAAGCTTTCTCTACAAGTATATTGTAATCTTCTTGGTTCCTAAATAATATATTGGATAGCTTTGGAGTGTGGGTTTTTTTCACCTGAAAGGGTTTTCCCCACATATATCTGTTGGAAATATGACAAACAATTGAGAGAGGGGGTGAATTAGTTGTCTCAAAACTTTGGAACTTTTTGTAGTTAATTTTTTCTTTTACCACTTAATAACAATTCAATAACTTAACCATAAAAACAACAATCGTGAGTGTAAGAGCAACAATACAAAAACACACTTGACACCAAGATTTTAATGTGGAAACTTGGTTAAGGGAAAAACCATGGTGGGGGTCAACCCACAAAAATTAAAACCCTATTAAAAGTATTTTTATAAATGGGAATGCACATGCATTCGGGCTCACTACCCAGAGCTCACTACTCAAATGGAGGCTCACTACCTAGGGAAAGATTACAAGAGAATAATATAGATTTTGAACTAATAAGTAGCATCTACCCATGCAAGAATTCCAGTTTCAGTTAAGTGCAAAAACTAACCTTACACATTTCATCTTTGCTCTGCTCTTCTTACTGTTCTACCTACATTTGCACCTTGTATTTTTTCTCTTCTCACATACACCTTGTTCACACACCACACACTTAAAATCATCCAATTCCATTGGCTATATATATCTGCAACATGATCTACAATCATTTTTCCAGTCGGCTTCAAGAACATTTAGAACTTTGTTGAGTACTCTGCTTTGTCGGCTAGCTCCATACATAATATGAGATGTGGACCAAAACTTGCACTTTTAAATGATCAATCATGTTGACTACCATCACTAATCATCACTAATTTTCCAATAAGGAACTTCTATACATCTGAAATTAAGATTATTCACAAGGTCGACCTGGTCTTCTTCTGTCTATTCTTGTCAAACTGAAACCTAATACTCAGAAGCTAATATATTTTGAGTCCATCACTAGAGAACAAAATTCTAGATTTAGAGTGTTTTGATAATGCTTGAAACTACCTTAGATCCACATCAAACCATGCCTTTCTACCAGAGAGATCTGAACCAAGATATCGGACCCTATTACTGCTTTGTTCCTAACTACCTGAACTTAGACAAATTCTAATTCTGACTTCTGTTATGAACAAATTATGTAATACAGATGATTGGGATGATCTTAGTTGCCATCAATGACAACACCTATCAATGCAAAGAAGTTTCTCTTGCCAACAATCTCCCCCTTTGGCATTGATGGCAACACTTAGTGAAAAATGACTATCTAATCTAGCTCCCCCTTACTCTATATACTTGTGCTTCTCTATTAGTTCTAAATCTCCCCCTTTACTGGAATCCCCATTTTTCATTGCTCTTCACTCCTCCTTTGACATCAATGGCAAAGGGTGGGGTCTGCAAGCCAAAATTCTCTAAAAAATTATGTGTATAATGTTGCATATGTACAAGTAATCATTAAATTCTATTCGCATGAACTTGAGAATGTCTGCAAAACTGTTTTTCAATTGCACAAGTTTAGAGGCCCAAGTTCCCTTCATTTCATCCAAAATTGAGATGTGTCAACTTAGCAAGAATGCATATGCTTCTGCCTTTATCAGATCTGAAGGATTACTTGTTTGAAGTACAGACTGAGCTTCTGATAGGGCATTAAACATGGCTTCTAACTTGGGGGCAATCAATCGCCAGAGCTCACACATTCTCTTCATAGTGTTACCCTTTTCTTTAACAAGCCTCTTTATCTCATATGTCAGGCTGATTACTTGACATTCTTGACTTATAGGTGAAACTGTTAGAGGATCAAAATTTTGAGAGAGATTTGACAATTTATATTCTTGCTCCTTTATCTTTTTCTCAATATCCTCATTAACTTTGGGCCATAATAGACATAATTTGTACATATCACTTCCATCATTTAGAGCATTCTGAATACTCTTTATGTTAATACCAAGTATTCTTCTATCATTTCCTATCAGGTTCTTTATTTCAAAAAATTTCTTATCCAAGAATTCTTTTTGAACTTTTGCCTCCATAGACTTCTCAAAGGACTCAAAATGAGTATTTACAGAACTTACAAGATTTTTCAGATGTTTGGAGGGGAATCAAATGGACTCTTCTGGTAGGTAGGCATTAACTTTTCCAAAATCCCAGATGCAAGCCTCAGTATCTCATTGTCCTCCATGTGGAACTTTAACATCTTTTCTCTAGCCTTTACTTGGGTGAATGATGTTATTTTCATCAGTTGAATTGGAGAGAGAGCATCTAGATTGGCTAGACCTTGGATTAGTTCAGGTTCATCAAGCTCAATCATCTCTTTTTCAAGAAGACTTTTCATTGCATCTGTAGTGTCTCTTGCAACATTTTCTAAACCATCCTTTTCTTCATCGGATTTCTCAGTATTTGCTTTATGTGATTCAACATTTGTACCATCTTCTTCTACTTTATCTTTATTTTCTCTTTATTCCTCTTTCTCTACTTTATTTTTCTCTATGTTCTCTATAGAGGGACTCTTTCCTGTTTGTTCATGACTTGCTACCTGATCTGGAGGGCTCTGTGAAGTAGTAATATTATCCTCTTTTCCTGATGTATCGGGTGGATTAGGAGTATCTCTTGCATCAACTACTTTATCCAATATTTATGTATCCTCCTAATTTGTGTGTTCTACTTTCAGAACAGAGGCTTCACCCAACTTAGATTGCTGCTCAATGATGTTCTCTTCTTCACCATCTGAAACTTCTTCTGTGACTATGGGAAAATTGTGCTTTTTCAATGCTTTCAAAATAATTTCTTGAGTTTCTTCAACGATTCACTTGTTTCTCCAAGCATGAGTTTGTTCATTCTCCTTTTGCTTCTAAAGTCATCTTTGACTTCCTTGAATATCATATTTATTTGATCAGGTGAAATCTGAGGACACAAATTTATTAGCACATGTTCCCTGATCTGTATGTACTTACTCTTGGCATTTTCTTTTCTTAACTCCAAAATATTTGCCAGACTTTGTGGCAACTCAGAAGTTATCTCAATCAGTGCCTTGTTGTAGATATTGAGATATCTGACAGTTGCTTCCTCCAACACCCTTTTATCCACATAACTATATTCATCATAGAATTCAATCATGGGTTTTAGATTACCATCTACAGTGACTGACTTTATCACATCCTCCAAGGAAGGTGTGGGCTTCTCAATATAATCATCATATGCTTCTAGCTTTTGCTTTTTGCTAGCCCTTTTGCTTCTAGATGACTTTTCTTTGGTTACTTTTGTAGCTTTTGTTATGGTGGCCTTGACTTCAATGTCAAAATCTGTATCTTCTTCTTCTTCTCTTATGCTTTCATAGGTCCAGGATGCTTTTGTTTTCTTCCTTCTCTCCCCTTTTTCAGATGATTTTGCTTCTAGTTTTGTAGGGGGAGCAGTAGAGCTCCTAGTAGCTTTTGAAGTGGAAGAGGGTTCCACCAGAGCACTTGTTTGTTTCTTATCTTATTTCTCTTTCTTAGCTTTTTCAGTTCTTTCTCTAAATTTCCTCATAGCCTCCTTAGTTAGGCCCAGATTTTCAGCCAACTGCTTAACTTCTTTTCTTACTTTCCTATTGGTTTCAAGTTCTCTGAGCTCAGTATGTTGTTTTATACTCAGCTCCTCATATGTCCCAAATCTTTCAACCATTGTGTCTTTAGGCTTGCTTAGAATATGTTGAGCATACATGTCCAGAACTCTCTCATCCACCTCATAACCCATTGGCATTATCCATACTGTTCTTGGTTCTACAGCTTCCATCAAACATTGATTAGTGTGAACCATGAAGCATATTTCATTTTTGTATTTCTCAACAATTGAATTAGGGATTCTTTCCCTTGAATGCATTATACTCTATAAATTCTTGAAGTAAGCCCATATTGCAGTTTTCTAATCTTTGAAATCACCAATGCTGCAAAGATGATCTCTGATCTAAATGGCAACTGGCTCATCCTTAGTCCAGTGCACACCTTTTACCCCAGGTACCTCATTGATAAAGTAGAAGAATAAACATAGAACCAATGTACCATACTTGAAAGTGTTTTTCTTATCTTTCTTAATTTGGTTCAAATTCTCAATTAGTTGATTTTGTAGTAATTCACACAAGACATAATCAGTATTTTCCTTTAGCATCTTGTATGCAGCATATATGGCTGTTTCAGAGACAGAATTTTCTCTGCTCGAGTGGTAAATCTTGTACCCAATCACCATGGAGGTGAATTTGACATCTGGTTCTATAATACCATTGATGGTCATTGCCCTTCTATTAAACTTGGCACCGGTAGCATCAGTCACTGTCTATTTTTTCATGGCTTTTAGCATGGGCAATCCACCAGTTGAGTTTAATCCGGTTACAATTCTAATAGCATCCTTGGTAATCTTGCATGGTTTTAACAACAAAAAAAATTCATCATGAATCCAACTTAAAACATATCAGACCCATTCATCCTTATCAAATGTTGGAAACTCCATGATTTGAATAAAGTGTTTATCCTGTAGTGCCTTATATTCAGGTTTAAGTTCATGATTTTCATACCTAAGTTGTTTCTCAAATAGGTCTACATACCTTGAATCTCCAAATTCATCTATGTTTGCATGAATATAAACCCTAATGTCTTCAACATGTAGCACACCATACAAAACACTTGAAAAAGCACCTAACGAGTTGACTTCTATTGATTTGTGAGGATGCTTCTTAAATTTGGGTCGAGTTCTTTCAGTAATGTCAACAATGTGAGGAGTAGCCATCTCCACAAATTTTAGATTCAAAGCTTCACAGAGAAGTACCTTTTTCTTCCATGGGGTTAGGGATGATCAATTACCGGTTGAATTCACTCTTTGTGCTTCAGTCTTTAGATTTGCAACTCAGATGCTCTTCTTCTTATTTCCTCTAAATGCACAGTGATTCAGATGTGTGATCAAGTGACCTTTTATCTTTTATAAACCCAGATTTGGCATTGTAATAAATGTGTTGTCCTAACTTTATCTGGTTACTCTATTTTTTACAGTTCTTCATGAATCACTCTGCAAGTTCTCATATCAACATCTTTTCTTCTAGAAATCCTTCCAAAGGTTCTAAACAAATTTAAAATATCCTCTTTTATTGTGCTAGATTCAAGTACCCACTTACTAACCAAGGGAATCTGATGTTCAATGCAGCTCCCCCTGAGCTAGAGCTCCTGACTTAATTCTCGAAGAAATTGTCAACACCTGATTCCAGTGCAGACCCGTCATCATTGTTTATTGTATCTTTCTTTACCCAAGTCTTGTTCATTTCACTCTGTATCCCATTCACATCAATTTTTCTTTTTCCTCTATCTTGTTTTTGCTCATCTAGTTTTCTGCTTACTAGACCTCTTCTTCCATTGTTCTTATTTCTGCAGAATCTTGTAATATGACCAGATTTATTGCAGTTAAAGCACACAACATTTCTTTTCTTATAAACTTGATTTCCTATTGATCTGCACTGATTAGCCATGTATCCAAACCCATTGCAAACAAAATAGTAACCATTGAAAGAGTTTCTAATTCCTCTATTGTTAGCATTATTCACTATCATATTTCTGTATTCATTTGATCTATGACCATACCTCTTACACTTGAAACATTGACTGGAGAAGGATGGATCATTTTGATTTACTTTGTTTCTACATTGAGTAGCTCTATGACCAAATTTATTGCAATTGAAACAATTTCCATTGAATGATGGATATCTTTAAGCATTAGGTTGTCTCACCAGAGGTTTTCTAGTATTGTTTCTCCTATTTCTTGGTTGAAAATGTCTTTGTTCGGATTCGGAGCTTCCACCTTTCTCATATCCAAGATCATGCTTATCATCATCCTTTTTCTGACCTTCAATTAGTGCTTCAAGTTTAGCTGAGTTTATCTTGAACTTCTCCTTATATTCATTTGCAATTTCTAGATCATGTCTGAGAGTGATAATCTATCTCTCAAGTTCTCTCTCATTGTTTCTACTTTCTTGTAGATTAGATTCTAGGAGACCAGCTATCACATCCAATTTGTAGCATTCTTTAGATCTCTCTTTTAGATTTTGATTCATCTCTTCTTCAACTTTCTTCCTATCTTCAATTTCCTTGGTTAGTCGCATCACCCTAGTTTCCATCTCATGTTTTAGGATAGTAACTTCTTTAGCTAACTTTTCACATTCCTTTGTCTTCTCATTCAGGGTCTTGTCTTCATAATGCTTTCCCAGTTGAAGAGGTTGCTCCTTTCCTTTTGCATTGGATTTTCTCATTTTTTCTTTTAGAATCTCAATGAAATCTTCAGCCTTTTTGAGGTTATCTTGCAGCTCTTGAAATTCTACCTTGGACTGCTCAAGATCATCTAGGGAGAGATTAAGTTTCCCTTGAAGGTTATATTCATCCATTTTACTGCCTTCCTGTATCTTCCTTAATATGTTAAACTTTTTCAAAGGAACCTTTCTGATACCAATTTTTGGAAATAGGACAAACAACTGAGAGGGGGGTGAATTAGTTGTCTCAAAACTTTGGAACTTTTTGCAGTTAATTCTTTCTTTTACCACTTAATAACAATTCAATAACTTAACCATAAAAACAACAATCATGAGTGTAAGAGTAGTAATACAAAAACACACTTGACACCAAGATTTTAATATGGAAACCTAGTTCAGAGAAAAACCATGGTGGGGTTAACCCACAAAAATTAATACCCTGTTAGAAGTATTTTTACAAATGGGAATGCACATGCATTCAGGCTCACTACCCAGAGCTCACTACTCAAATGGAGGCTCACTGCCTAGAGAAAGATTACAAGAGAATAACAAAGATTTTGAACTAATAAATAGCATCTACCCATGCAAGAATTTTAGTTTTGGTTAAGTGCAAAAACTAATCTTACACATTTCATCTTTGCTCTACTCTTCTTACTGTTCTACCTACATTCACACCTTAGATTTCTGCTCTTCTCACATACACCTTGTTCGTACACCACACACTTAAAATCATCCAATTCCATTGGCTATATATATCCACAACACGATCTACAATCATTTTGCCAGTCAGCTTCAAGAACATTTACAACTTTGTTGAGTACTCTTCTCTGTCGGCTAGATCCATACATAATATGAGATGCGGACCAAAACTTGCACTCATAAATCATTAATCATGTGGGCTACCATCACTTATCATCACTAATTACCCAATAAGTAACTTATATATATCCAGAATTAAGATTATTCATAAGGTCGGCCTGGTCTTCTTCTATCTGTTCTTGTCAAACTGAAACCCGATACTCAGAAACTAATATCTTTTGAGTCCTTCATCACTGGAGAACAAAATTATGGATTTAGAGTGTTTTGACAATGCTTACAATTACCTTAGATCTGCAGCAAACCACACCTTTCCACTAGAGAGATCCGGACCAAGATACCAAACCCTGTTACTGCTCTGTTCCTAACTACCTGAACTTAGACAAATTCTGATTCTGACTTCCGGTATGAACAAATTGTGTTATGCAGATGATTGGGATGATCTTAGTTGCCATCAATGACAACATCTATCAATGCAAAGTAGTGTCTCTTGCCAGCAATATCTTGTGTTGTGAGTTTTACATTTGGACGTTGTTATTACCTTTATGTTAATGTGCATCTTAATTTGTAATTGTAAAAGTTAAAGTATGCATAAATTTTTCCTCAGTAGATCAGTGTAGGAAGCATTTTCTGCATACATTTCTTCCTTTCAGTGAAAGGAAGCAAGGTACGCAAAAACACTTCCTACATTAAACTAATGAGGGGAATAGTATGCAAATTTTTAGATCCTTACAGTTACATATATGTGAAACATATAGTAAAGAGATTAAACAACATACAAGAAGAAGTAGAATGCAAGAGACACATGATATATGTGGGGAAAACCCTTACTAGTGAAAAAACCCACACTCCAAAACCTACACATTTTATTATCAAATCTAATGGTGATTACAATACACTTGCAATGCATGTTCTTTTAGGAGTGTTCAAGATGTTAGTTCTAGAGCAATTCCAACAGCATAACATTACATGTAAATCAACTACACAACTCCAACTCCAAGCACCTACATTAATAGAGTTTGCAAGACCAACATGGGAAGCTTCTAGAGGTAGGCATCCAACGTGGCCTCAGGGTCAAAATTCAATGCCTTGGGACACTTGTAAAACATGAAAGCAACATCCATTCAACCATCACAACATGCAAGTTTGACTATCCTAATGTGGAGTGCTCCAACCAACAATAGGCTATGATATATGCTCTTACACATCTTACAACTGTCATAGAATCTACCAAACATAACAACATTTACTACTATAAGAGAATCTATTATACAAGACTAATAATAGCATATTCCTCTTACAACATTTCATAGTCAAACTTGGGTTCTCAAATATGTCTTCCTCACATGCAAAGATACTCTCCCACACTTGTCTTCACTTGTCATAGGAATCTCCAATTCTGGTAGATTGTGTCATACATAGTAACTTCTTACACACACCTCAAGATGTTGACACATGTCATATTAGTGCCACCACAAATGGGATGCCTACATTCTCATGTGTTGACTTGACCATCCAAGTCATATTATAAGTAGGATGACATGTCACCATGCCACCTCACACTAAATGACAAAATAGGATGTGCAAGCATAAATACAAAATAGGCCAATAAATAAATATACAAACAAATATTAAATTCTAGGAATTTGCAAAGATTGAGATACCTTAATTTTCCAACATTTTCCCACTTGTCGAACACCTTGCAAGAGTGCATAGAATGACAAGGTTTAACTGCTAGGGGCTAAGAGGCCCATAGACTCTGAACACCATCTAAACTTATCTGTGCCCATAGGTTTTGTCAATGCATCTACAACATTCTTCAAAGTGTCAACCTTCTCCAATATCACCTTCCCATCTTCTACTATATCACAAACAAAATAAAACTGAACATCTATGTGCTTTGTTCTAGCATGTAAAGTAAGATTCTTTATAAAGCAAATGACACTCTGACTCTCACAATAGATAGTAATCTATCCTACATCAAAATCAATATCTAAACACAACCTCTTAAGCCAAATGGCTTCCTTACAAGCATGAGTAGCTTCCATGTACTCTGCTTCTATCGTGGACAAAGCGACCACAAGTTGTCTCTTACTCATCCAATTGATAGCCTCACCAAACATAGCAAACATGTAAGCACTGGTGGATCTTCTACCTTCAATGTCACCTACCCAATCCAAATCAATAAATCAAAGAATACTCACAAAATGCTGAGGTCCTATAAGATAACCATGATAACATAGGGAATACTATAAAGTACATTGCAAATAACTAAACACTCTCTTCATTGCATCCCAATGTACCTATCTAGGATTAGCCATAAATTAACTAAGGACTCCCACTACTTGGGAAATGTTTGGTCTTGTATAGACCATAGCATACATCAAACTGTGAACCACACTAGCATAAGGAACTCTGCCCATATCCTTTCTCTTAGAAGGAGACTTTGGACAATCTGCAAAGAGAACTTTGTCCCCATTGTAACAGGAATAGTCAAAGGTTTGCAATCTACCATACTGAATATCTCCAATATAGTGTTAACATGCTTACTCTAGCCTAACCAAAGTTTTATGTTTGCTCTATTTCTTTTGATCTCCATCCCCATAATCTACTTGGCTGCCCCTAAATTATTCATTTCAAACTGTGTTGATAAATGAGACGTCAAATCTGAAATCAAACTTTTACCATTCCCAATTAGCAACATATCATCAACATACAGTGCAATAATGAGAATGCGATTATTGTCAAACTTGTAATAAACACAATCATCTAATTTCAATCTCAGAAATCCAATACTCAATACAAAAGCATCAAACTTTTGGTACCACATCCTAGGAGACTATTTCAAACCATAAAAAGACTTTTTTAAACTTGCAAACTAGATTTTCTTTACCTTTCACCACTTAGTACTCTAGTTGTGACCTATAGATTTCCTCCTCCAGGTCACCATGAAGGAAAGTTCTCTTCATGTCCATCTATTTGACTTCTAAATCATATTCTATTGCAAGAGATAACAAGAACCGAATAGATGTCAACTTCACAACAGGAGGGAAAATCTCACCATAATCAATTCCCTCCACCTAAGTATACCCCTTTGCAACCAATCTAGCCTTATATTTTTCAACACTACCATCTTCACCAAATTTCTTTTTGAACACCCATTTGCACCCAACAGGTTGCCATCCTTCAAGAAAAGGCACCAAGTTCCAAGTTTTATTCTCTTCCCAAGAAGTCATCTCCTCTTCCGTTGCCTCCTTCTAAGAACCTGCATCTTTCATACCCATAGCCTCTTTCATAGTTCTAGGCTCATCAGTGTTAGAAATCAAGGAAAAAACACAACTAGAATCAAGCAATGAATAACCAAACCTCTCAGGTTGCTTCCTAATCCATGTACACCTACTCAAAAGATGAGGCAGAGGTTCTTCTTCTTCTTCTAAACTTTCAAAGTTGCTAGATCTCTACTCATCATTAGGTCTAATAGGGTCTTTTGGTTCAATCTTCTCATGGGTAGTAGGAAAATGAACCACATCCTCTTACTTTTCTTTTTCTTCTGGCTGTAGAACAACAAGAGAAGGAGTTACCAATATGAAAATAACACTTCTACTATACAAGAATTTCTAAGCCACAAGATCCCAAGGCTTGTACCCTTTCACACCAACACCATAGCCAATGAAGATACACTTAACTGCCTTGTTCTCTAATTTTGACCTCTTCTCCTTAGGCACATGTGAATATGCCTCACAACTAAAAACATGAAGATGTCTCAAAGAAGGCTTCTTACCAGATTGTTTAGGGTAAAATTAGATTTGTTGATATTTTGTGGTTTAGATGTTAAAATCCTCCTTTCACCCTAACATTGAAGGATCTAGGGTCGAGTGGTGAGCACTATCATACCTTAGGTCACTTGCAAATGAGGGAAAGCTTGGATTAGGGAATTAATTATCAATTTTCCCTTCTCCTATGCTCAATTGACCATTAAAACCCTAATTATGTAAATACGACAACAAATTAATGAATTACGGAAAAAGCTCTTGCAAACGGGAGTAAAATACCAAATTACAGAATACTTGTTTTTAGGGTTCCAAGGTGGAATTGTCGAGGACATTGGAGTGGACGCCCAAGTCTAAGGTACCTACTTTTTCAGGGAATCTAGACCTCCTTCAAACATTGATCGGCCATGTAACTTCTATTTTCCAGAATCTACCTTCGGAGGACATTAGAGTGAGTGCCCTAGTCTCAAAAGTGCTCCTTTGTCTGTCTTTTCTTTAGATCCCAAATCCCTGATGTCTTTCCAGCCTTCCTGCAACTCCACTTTTCTTAGATGTGACCCCTGTAACTTGCAATCACAAGACTTGGTTTGGGGGTTGTGGTGTTTAGAGGTTTGCCTCAGTCAAACCCCAGTGGACACTTAAGTCTCCGAACACTGTTTTTAGATAAAGATGGCGTGCCCTTGTGAGGCAAAGGCCAAAAACCAAAGGAATCGATGATAAAAACACAATGATATGTCACCTTGTAGTGAAGCTCTCATGGAGGAAGATGCTCTTCATGCCATGAGGAGATTGATGCTCAAATCTACAAATATCAACACATAAAACATACAAGTATGCTCTTACAACACAATAGAAAGCCTTGAATCACCTTAAGATGCCAAAAGTTCACAATGATCATCTAGTTTATAAATGAATACCTACAGATGCTTATATATACATCTACAAGCACTCCTGCCAAGATATTTGAAATTCAAACTTACCGTGTCAGCAAAGGGACCTAATAACAGTCACTAATTGACACCCAGAAATTGGGGCTACCCTAAAATAGACCAGGACTACGGTGCGGGCGCCCAAGTCCTCCCCCCTATTTTAGGCAAGGTACAACTCAAGGGGTCCTCCTAGGTCCTATTTTCCATGGGACTGAGGTCTCATTCCATCGGGATGCTAAAATATGAACTAAAATGTCCTAAATGCACTCTAAAGACCCAGAAGCTAAACCTTATGAGGGAAAAGCCCCCAAGGGGACATTTTCTGACGTTACACAAACCACACCTCCATGGGTGTCTTTTCAACAAGCACTAAAGTAGGAGACCTGTTAATCAAGGATAGCTCTACTAAGGATACTCCTATCCCTCTCCATCAACGTCCTATTCATGCTCTCTGCAACTCCATTTTTTTGAGGGGTGTATGGAGTTTTCTTATGTATTTCAATCCCATGTTCTTTACATAACTTCTCAAAATCTGTCAAACAAAACTCAACACCATTGTCATTTCTTAGACACTTAATCTTTTTACCAGTCTAATTCTCAACAAAAGCTTTAAACTCTTTGAACCAGCTAAAAACTTCATATTTGCTTATGAGGAAATTAACCCATGTCCTTCTACTATGGTCATCAATAAATGATACAAAATATAAATATTTAGAAATCAAATGAACATTTATAGGACCAAACACATCACAATGAATAAGATCCAACACCCTAGAAGACTTGTGAGAACTAGCGTAAAACTGAACACAGTTTTACTTGAATCCATATACACAATGTTCATAGAAATCAAACTCAAGATTACAATCATTTAACCCCTCAATGAGGTTTTTGTTTTTCAGGCTAAGACTCTTCTCACCAATGTGACCAAGTTTCTCATGCCAAAACATTGTCTTCTCAGCTAGAAGTTTCATTTCCAAAGCATTAGCACCCTTAGGTACCCAGAAAGCACGACCATTGTGTTACAACTCTAATTGGTTGCAATCGCATTATGCTAATATTTATGGGGTATATTATTGGTTGGAATTTAGTTAAAACAAAGGTAATAGAAAGTGGTTATTGAAGTCCTAATGAATAATGGTTTAACTTCTTTTGTATGACCTTGAGACAAATTATGAGCTATGATGGAAGGTATAAAATGTTCCACTATGTGATTTATTTCTCTTGGGTATGGTTACTCACTTCATGGAGAAAATATTTGCCTAGATATTAGTTAGCTTATGATTTACTTAGATAACCAAGTTAGTGAGATTTGTTGGTTTCAACACCTGTACATATGCCTTAAGTTCCCTTCTGGAGAATTTTCAAACCAACTGTTATCTCTATTAAATTATAAATTAAAATTTTATTAAAACAATATATATTTTTAATTTTGTAATAAATTTTATATTTATTATTATTATTTAAAATAACTTAAAATAATTATAACTATTATTTTATTACTTATATAAATTACCACCATGTTATTTCAATCACTAATTATACCATTAATAGTATTTCTTTTATTAATAAAAGTATTACGGTGTAATTTCTAATTATTAATAACTATTAATTAGATTGTTTAATTATTATCATGTGTTACTAATTATTGATTATTATATAAATAGAACCTTCCTCTGGCATGGCTATGTGAGGTATAAAGGGGGAAAATTATTTGTATGTGGCGAGAAGGCAGGTAAGAAATTGAAACCAGATTTGATCTTTCCCACTGTCATTCTCCATCCTTGAGACTTACATGATGATTTATATGGAAATGGGAGGTGATGGGGTTGTTTTTTTAGTTTGAATCCTCCTTTCCACATAAACATTCCAAGGGCTTTTCAACCAAGTGCTTCTCTTATCAAGAGGAGAGTCAACTATCAAATTGGAGTTGCCACTTGGTTTTCTGCTTGGGAAATTCAGATATGATCACACAAGATTGCTAATTAATGACTTTATGCTCTTGAAACCCCAATTTAAGGAAAATACTAATCAAATCTGCAAACTATGACAAATGCTACAGGAAATAAGCAGAGGGCAGAGAACCTTAACTCACTATTTTTGCAGTCTAGGAAACAAAAAAGTCAGGGACAATGGTGATGGCGCCCTAGTCCAATGTGCTAGTTTTTCTACAAAGTCTTGATCTCCTTCTAGTACTGATCTCTATTGTGTCTTCTATTTTTGTGATCCAAAAGTGGAGGACAAGGTTGATGGCACCCTTGTCCCAAAATGTCGCACAGTGTCCGCTTCTTTTTAGATTTAGAATCTACAATTTTTGGCTACCTTCCCTGCAACTCCACTTTCTCTAGATCTGATACCTGTAACCTGCAATCACAAGGAGTGTGGGAGGGGGTTGTGTTGTTTAGAGGCTTGCATCAGTCAAGCCCCAGAGAGACATTCAAGTCTTCCGAACAACGTTGTCAGAGAGAGTGCGTGTCCTTGTGGGATAGAGGCAAAAACTAAATGATAATGAATGATAAAGCACAATAGATGTCACCTTGATGATGAAGATCTCATGGAAGGAAGAATCTCTTTAATACCATGAGGATAAGATGTAATCCAACCTGCAAAAACAAACACAATAACAATGTTATGCTCTGCAACACAATGATATCACAAGTATGCCAATAGCTCACAATCATAAAACTTGCCCATGATCTTCTAGTTTGCAAATGATACCCTAAACATTCTTATATATGCAACTATTAAGATTCCTACCATGAATTTCATATTTGAACCTTATGATGTCGGCCTAGAGACCAAATAATAGTCACAAATCCAACATTTCAAATTAGGGCAGACCCAAAATAGGGTTGGACTAGGGCACTAGCACCCTTGTCTACCCCTTGTCTTTGCTCAAGGATCATTAAAGTGCAATCCCCTAGGTCCTATTAGCCATAAGACCCATGGGTTTTCTCATCGAGAGTCTAATTTAACATGCAAAATGCTCTAAATGCAAATCTAAAGACCTGGGAGCTAAACCTTTAGGGAAAAGCCCCCCAAGGGTGTGTTTTTTTGACGTAACATTTATCCCCCACTTTAATGTGTGTATTAAATGCAATACCAATACATGCATTAAAGTAAGGTCAACAAACACAACAAACATGCCATGCATGGAGAAGACACACCAAACACATTGAAGACACTAACATACACACAAAATATGGAGAAGATAGTTACAAGCACGCAAAACATAGAGAATACAACATCAAAGACACATAGAGCACATAGAATACAATGAATGCGGTGATTATTTTCTTTTTGATTTTTCCATATGAAATGCAAAATTCAAGTACAAGGAAAGTAAACAAATAAATCCCAAAAAGTGTAGAGGAGCTGTTCACCACTGGTCTTGGACTTTTTGAGAACAGACACACCAAACAAAATCCGAAGGTGTAGAGGAGTTGTTCACCATTAGTCTTGCACCTTGAGAACAAACACGCCAAATAAATCCCATAGTGTAGAGGAACTCATTACCACCGGTCTTGCACTTTGATAACAAACATGCCATACACACACACACTGAAGACACACAGAAAACATAGCAAACAAGTGATGGAGTGAAACTATTGCTAGGTTCATCACCATCTCAAGCACATTACAGGGACACACTGATAATTGGGCTTTGCCACAACAACTACAAAAAATATGCTTAAGGGTTGAGTTAGTCACAGAACCGCTCCCCGCCTCACGATGAGGACTCTTGAAAATGATAGGATAATGCAATCTGTTCCAAGAAATACACCATCCTTGCCTCGTGATGAGGGATTAGGATAAAATGATATGCTCAATATCCCACCTCTGCAAAGGGTTTAAAAGATTTTGATTTATTTTCATATTGTTTAGACATGCTTTACTATCATCTAAAGCTGACAGGTTACCTTATAGATGCCCCCACCTTAAGGTGGTTGATATCACGGACTAATATCAAGCACGTCAAGGTAGGAAGAAAACACACAAGGGAACAAGAGCTCTCATAAAGCCCATGCCCTCTAGAGGTGACATGTACTTTACGATTGCCAAATGTTCCCACAAACACATCCCTACAAGAAAAGTGTTAGTGTCCAAATAATGATGATAAACAACAATGCATATGATCAACTACATGAAAGAACCAAGCAAGGCGATATTCATGACAAACAAAATGTGTGGAGTAGCAGTATTGTTAAAGTGTTGTCAGCAAGATAAGATAACATCAACATCAACATCAAGATAGAGAAATCACATGGAGTGATTCCACTAGCCAAGAGTCAGATGATTTGTTACAACCCCGTCGTCATGTAGGAACTAAGTCCATTTTTTAATTTCTCTCGAAAGGGACACTAGATCCGCATCAGTATAATATGTTTTTTGTCATCCACTCAGTAGATGGAAACACTAGAGGAAGGTAAACAATAAATTAGAGAGGAGAACAGGTGCCATAGGGATAGTCACATAGGAGGGTGCCCCTAATTCACCAATCACAACGCTATGTCTGTAACAACACACAACAATGAAATCAAAGGAGAAGCAATTTAGAAGAATGATGATACAAATAGAAGAAGGTCAAAATAGAGGTGGTCTCCTAGTATCCTTGACCTTTCAAGAGGATCAAGGGTCATCCTAGGAGGCTTAATAACACATAATACATCACGAGGGAAGCGCATCATGAGAGAAGAAGGGTTAGAGATACTTACCTGCGGGGACAATAGAACTAGTGGTCATCATCGGGTGGGTCACCCTCTTTCCAATATCTAATGCTAGAAGGGAGAGTTGTATAAGGTACCATAGCCCACCTATTATTCTTGTTTTCAACTTGTTAATATTTAAGCTCTTCTTGATTTGTTTCAATGTTAGGTTGAATGTTTTCTTCATTAACTAGTGTTGTATCTTTTGGAAAGTTTGTGTCGTTATTGATGTTCAAGGAATATGCAACTAAAGGAGAGGTAGTTGCTGTTTTTAAACCTTAGAGATGTTCAAATGACTTGAATATTAAATCAAAGGAGGGACATTAAATGTCTTCTCTTCCTTAGTGATATCCAAGGTGTGTGAACCATCATCTAATGGAAGAAGGCTGGTAGGATGATCTTTAGAGGTTTCATGCACTACAGTAGAAGTTTGATTATTTCTAAATGAATGCTTATTATCTATACATGGGATGTTCTTTGTTAAAGAGAGATCCTCATTCACTAATGCTTCATCTTGGCAAGAGTGAGCATTGGAATGGAAAAGTGATGGCTCTTCATTTACTAATGCTTCATCTTGGCCAGAGTGAGCATTAGAATGGGTATTTGGTGGTATGGTGTTAAGAGATGTGTCAGTTAAATCACCCTCTTGCATCAAAGTGTCCTCATGAGGAGGAAAAACTTTGGGAGAGGGATCATAAGGTAAACCTAATTTATCATAACATGTTTTACCAATAGGTGCCATAGTGGAATGTTCCATAAAGTCATCTAAGGCTTCATCTAGCATCTTGAGGTCATCACTAGTATATATATTATTGATCATGAATTTTTTGAGATCATCTAATATCCAAGGATATATTCCCATAAGGTTTGTGAAGCTATCAAAATTAGATATATAATAAAGGATTTCATATGTGGACCACATAGAAATGTCAACATCATGTATGTATGTTATTTGTTCGAAGATTTGAGGATATGCATGAGTAAATTTAGAGAAATGATCAATGTCTATGATGTATGCAAACAAAGCTTCCAAAGAAGTGCCCATGATGTATGTTTTCAAATGAGTTCCAAATCATATAAAGGTAAATGCAAAAGTGTTGTCCAATATGCTCTAAAATACTTGATTTTTTCAACTTTTCACAGTGCAAACAAGTGAAAGAAGAGGTGTTGTGAACATTTTCAAGAGGGATAGAAAATGATATGCCTAATTCAATAATACCTTTCACAACATGCTTTTGAAGCAACTCCAGAAAGTCGATAAGCCAAAACTTAGTGAAAATAGGCAAAAATATGTGATTTTTTACCTTGTCTCCATGCAAAAGAGTAGGGCAGCGGGTGTTGTAAGGAAAATGATGATGGAAATAAAATTATAACAGTAATAAAAACCACCTAATGCCAAAAAAATCCATTACAACACGCCTATAGTGCCTCTCTAGGCCAAACCCTAGTGTAAAGATAATAAAAGTATGCCAATTTTCCCAAAATTTGAATGCAAAAGCCCAAAATAAAGGGTGTTTTAAGGAAATTGAGAATGAGAAGAAGATTATAAGGCTAATAACATCCAATTAGTTCAATAAAATCCCTTACAACACACTTGGAGTGCAAATCTAGCAAGACAATAGGCTCTAATCTAGTGAAAAATGTAAGTTTTCAAACCCTAGGCATGAAATTTCACAAGGAGGCCACTATGATGCAACACTACCATTAGAAATCAGACCTAATGAGTGTTTTTACAAGGTAGTAAAATCTGAAAGAATATTTTTACTACAACCCTAGCTCATGCAAAACTAGGTTTTCATGAAAAATGCACAATTTCAAGCAATTTCCAACAAATCAACCATGCAAATCCAATGAAAATGAATTGTAAATGATGAATTTCTGTATTTTGGATCAGATATAATGAAAATAATAGAAATTAGCTGAAATTGTATTCCAATTAACTCAAATTTTACAAAAATGCAAGCCTAATATGCTAATGTTTCGCAAATTTGCCAATTTTTTCAATATTTTTTTGTAATTTTTCAAATGAAATATTGAAAATAATGAATTGAATGATAAATAATTTCATATATGATGTAAAAATCAGAGGATTAATGAAATACAATTGTATGAATGCAAACTATGTCAAAAATCAAACCCTAGAATGTAATTTTTTTCAAATTTTCCAAATATATCAATTTTTTTGTAGATTTTTGAAGGCAATGAAATGAATGAATGTAAATATATCAAAAAATAGTCTGCAAGGTGCCAAAAAAGTTCAAAACATGGGTTCACCAAAATGTTTTATATGGAAATGGGAGGTGATGGCGTTATTGTTTTAGTTTGAATCCTCCTTTCTAGATAAACATTCCAAGGGCTTTTCAACCGAGTGCTTCTTGTATCAAGAGGAGACTGAACTATCAGATTTGAGTTGCCACTTGGCTTTCTTCTTGGGAAATTTAGATATGATCACACAAGATTTCTAATTAATGACTTTATGCTCTTGAAACGCCAATTTAAGCAAAACAGTAATCAAATCTGCAAATTACAACAAATGCTACAAGAAATAAGTAGAGGGCAGAGAACCTTAACTCACTATTTCACAGTCCAAGAAATGGAAAAGTTAGGGACAATGGTGATGGCACACTAGTCTAGTGTGCTTCTTTTTCCGCAAAGTCCTGATCTCCTTCCGGCACTGATCTCTATTGTGTCTTTTGTTTTCTGTGATCCGAAAGCAGAGAACAAGGTTGATGGTGCCCTTGTCCTGAAATGTCGCACAATGTCCACTTATTTTTAGATCCAAAATCTTCAATGTCTACCTACCTTCCCTATAACTCCACTTTCTCTAGATCCACTACCTATAACCTACAATCACAAGGAGTGTGGGAGGGGGTTGTGGTGTTTAGAGGCTTGCCTCAGTCAAGCCCTGGAGAGACATTCAAGTCTTTCGAACACCGTTGTTAGAGAGAGTGCATGTCCTTGTAGGACAAAGGAAAAAACCAAATGATAAAGCACAATAGATGTCATCTTGATGATGAAGCTCTCATGGAATGAAGGATCTCTTCATTGCCATGAGGAGAAGATGTAATCCAACCTACAAAAACAAACACAATAACAATGTTATGCTCTGCAACACAATGATATCACAAGTATGCCAATAGTTCACAATAATAAAACTTGCCCATGATCTTCTAGTTTGTAAATGAAAGCCTAAACATGCTTATATATGAAACTATTAAGATTCCCACCAAGAATTTCATATTTGAAACTTATGATGTCAGCTTGGAGACCAAATAATGGTCACAAACCCAACATTTCAAATTAGGGCAGAACCAAAATAGGGAATGACTAGGGTGCTAGCACCCTTGTCCACCCCTATCTTTGCTCAAGGATCATTAAAGTTTAGCCCCTTAGGTCCTATTTGCCACAAGACCCATGGGTTTTCTCATCGGGAGTCTAATTTAACATGCAACATGCTTTAAATGCAAATCTAAAGACCTAGGAGCTAAACCTTTAGGGAAAATCCACCAAGGGTGTGTTTTTCTAACATAACACACGCTACCATCAAATCAGAATTGAATGCAAAATTAATGTTTTTGGTTTCTCCTTTGACTAAGTATCGTAGTAGGTAGAAAAGAAAAAATAAAAAAAATGTGAAGTCATTGGTTAAGGAGTCTTTCCTTGCATGCTAAGTCAAAGCCAAGGAGGTCGACATTTTTGGGAGACCCAATTCAATGGGCAGGAGGAAATTTAATGTTTATCTGCAAGGGGTTAGATTTGGGGATCTCACCACTTATTTTAGATAGGGATTGCTCTTTGTGTTGGGCCATGCCTGGGATTTCTTTAGAAGCTTCTACAAATTAGAGTAGGACGCTCCAAAGGTACTCTTAATTATTGTTGTTTATTTCATGAATTTTCAACTGATCTGTTGTTTACTCTAAATTTTTTGCTAGATTTCGTAGTCTAACCAGTGAATGCATTTTATTTCTTTTTTTTTTAGTTATAGTATTTGCTCATTGATTATTACAAAGTATAATTTCTAATCCTCTGATAAGATCCTATTATTAGTCAGTTGACTTGTCAAAGGAAAGCAAACCCCCTTTTTATTTTTGTTATTGATTTCTCTTGAGCACAGGTACAAATGATGTCAGTTGCATTTGATTGAAATTTTTTAAAAAAGTCATTTCAATAAATCCATTTTGGTTTCATATCTTGTGATCATTACAGTCTATGAGACCAAATAGTTCATGTGCCTTGTCTAAAATTCCATGTTTTGCATATAGGTCTACAACATCTGACAAAATTCCTCTTCCATTATGCTTTGATAGATGTCCATACCCTATTCAAAAGCGCCTATTTTAGCACAGGCAGGGAGGATGCTGGTAAAGGTTGTGGAATTTGAATTTATAGCTGACAATTGCATTTGCTTGAATGTTTTTATAGCCTTTTCAACAAGTCCATTTTGTGCATATCCTAAAATCATCGCACTCCATGAGTTGACCTCTCTTGAGGCATTCTATAAAATAGTTCATGTGCATCATCTAGTTTACCACATTTTGCATATGTATCTACTAGAGCACTGCGACTACCACATCTGACAAAACAAATCCCTCTTCCTTTTTGTGTTGATGGATGTCCCTTCATTATCATTGGAAATTTGACATGGTGCACATTATTATAGTGCAAGCCTATTTTTCAGACTATTTTATTTAGCATCATTGATAATCTCCACAAGAATATTGTCTCTATTTCAAATGGTGGGGCAATTAGCACATGCTTGAAGGTTCTTAACAAATTTAATAGTTGTTCCATGGGGCATGTGAAATTAACCAGATGCCATTGCCAACATATCCTTTAACTTCTTTCTTATGGTGGATTTTGCCATAGCCACTTTATTTCGTCACCATTAGATAATTACTTGTAAGCTCTCCTTTATTGGCATTTTATATGGGTAGACACTTGGTTTTATAGCTTTAATGAATGTTAAAAAAGACTAGTTATTTTAAGTAGCTCAAAGGTACTAGTGTACCTATGATATATATATATATATATATATATATATATTGTCAGCTAAATATTAACAAAATTAACATTTATGTTTTAAAGGAACAATTGGAAATGCACTTTAGAAATTATAATTTGGATCCCACATGCTTAAGAGAAATATATCTTGATTTAACTAAACCCTAATGATCTACAGTTCCAAAGCCAGTGGAAAACACGTACAAGTGTTCAAAGCTTATACAATTTTTTTTGTAGAAATGAAAGGATTGTAATGATCTTAAATGTTCCACATAATCAAGTAGTCCTTGTTGTGGTCCAACTACAGATATGAGTTTAAACAACAAAACCCAAAAGATATAGATGTCACTTTTGATAGTTAAGGTGTTTTTTTCTCACATACTCATGATCTACATACCCACATGTCCCTCCAATTGCTGATGGATGGCATACAGTGTCCTTATATAGTCCAAAATCTGTAACCTGTCTAAAGAATTCTTCTAGGGTAAGTATGATTCAAGAACTTTTAATCATTAATTTCCTACCTAAATGAAATCAATAGAAAGTAGAAACATAAACATAAATGTGGTAAAAGAGTGATGAACTAAAAACCTTCAAAGATTAGGCCATGAGTTCCATGTAAAAAAAAATTTAAACAAAAACTTTGAAGCGTTGGAAGAGAAGTTCATCTAGACATTGAGCCATTGCCAACTTTTACTATGATGGTAGAGAAATAATTCTTTTTCTTACTCTTCCACAACACTAAGTAAAAATCTTGAATCTGGAAAATACCTTGTTGCCTTCATCTTCTAAGCAACTTCTCCAACTTGGCATATATCTCCTTGTCTACAAATATGATCTATTTACCACACCTGTCAACTTCTACATAGAAGTTAAAGAGAACATAATTTGAACAATATTCTTAGGATCCAAATAATAATATATTTAACTATTATGTAGGTGAAAAATACTTTCTATACATAATACTTGTAAAACGTTTTGGTCAAATGTAGTAGTTGTCATCCCGATCTTGCTATGGGTAGATGAAAGTTTAACCAAAAAGTGCATAAGCTATACAACTGTCAATCTTCCAAATGGAAAAATAAATTAGGTGAGAGTACAAATAATAAAATAATAGTCTCTCTCCCAAAATTTAATGTCTAGCCATTGCAAGTGGGAGAAATATTAGGTGATAGTTCAAATAATAAAATAATCCCTCTTCTCCACACACAAAAACAAACACACACATAAGTGTATGTATGCATATATATGCATCTATATTGTTGGCTTAGGTTCAGGTTCAGGTTCAATGGTATGGCAATTTTTTCCAGGTTCGATACTACTAGGTTTGGCCACACTATCTATCTATCTAGCTATATATAAATATTAAAAATATATGAAAATAATATAGATATAAATATAGTAACATAAAATTATTAATAAAACAAGAAACACCTTTTATATCCATTTATATAATATATAAAATATAATAAGAAACATAAAATATATTAATATAAATATATAAACGTATATTAATATATATAATGAAGGAAAATAATCTTACATAATTGTAGTCTTCAAATGTACAATAAACGATCAGTGACCAAAAACTTGAATGTGAACATTTGATGAATACAAACTGCTACTTATCCAGAGACTACAAATGTTCTAAAAAGAAATATAGATAGATATGTGCAACAGAAATTGCAACCTAATATGTCAACCATGAAATATTGATTCAAGCAGCATCATTGTAAATACTCATAAGCCTATATTCATATGTTGTCTATAGGTTTCAAGAAAATACATCCACACAAGTACCACAGATTTAACTGGTACCTCAATGATAAAGTTTAGGGTGTCCTCAAGTTTTCCTTTAACATATACTTAGAGGTAGGGCATTGTGATTTTAAGAATGTTATAAACCAGGGATGCCAAAAGTGCATCTTCATTTTAAGACTTCCTTATACAAAGAATTGAGAAGAGTGCAATGTGAAAAGTAAATTGTTTTGAGGCATATATTAACTAGTGACCAAAGCCAAGGCAATTCGTAGAGATTAGGTATAGTGATATGTGTTAATAAAATCATTATGGTTATAAGATCATATAAATTATTTTTACAGTTGTGTGTGGGGCTGGTAGGGCTATATGAAAAATTATGTATAAGAGTTGAAGGAATATCCTATGGACCTTAAGCCAATTTTAATAGATTAGGTGTGTTTTGTGCATTTATTTATGTATAGAATTTCTATCACTATGCATTTGCATGCTAGGGATTATTAGAGTTAATATATGTCCAATAGAATGTATTACTCAATTTATGTTGCAACTAGAAGGTAAAGCTCAATGTTGATTTTAGTGTAATTGCTTAATCTTTTATATCATTGTATTTCATATTTTCTTCTAATACTAGTTATCAATTATTGGATACCCTATTGCTTATAGTTGTGGATTTTAAATGATCTTCTAGAGTTAAGTAGCCCAGTTTTATTTTTATCCATTCAAATGACAGTTGAGAACAAATAGTTCGTGTAACGTACTTGTATGTTTTCATGACAAAAGTCTTCTTATGCATTGACATTTCTATTTATGTACTTGAATGTATAAGACTAATTAATTGAGTGTTGATTGTGGAGTATTAAGGACCTAGACAGGAAAAACTACGTGCTCACCTACAATAAGAATACCATGATACTAATCTCATTTAAGCAAGTAACTTTATATGCAATAATTAAATCATTTTATGAATAATGTATGTGTAATTGTCTTAGCTCAGTGTCATCTTTAAGAAGATAGTAGAAATTACCTTGAACATGTGAGTTAGCAAACTAGATGAGCAAATTATGCTTCTTTCGATCACTATGAGATCTCGTAACAATATAATGGAGTTGGGTTATTTATTTGGTAATAAGGCATGCTATGAGTAGAATTATGATTATATGTCTTTTAGTGTATCAAGGTTGGTAAATATAGGTGATGATTTAAATAAAGAATTGTTATCAATAGTTTTTCTTAATGGCTTGAAGAGATCATGGTGTAGGACTAATATAGCTTACATCTTCTCCTTGAAGGAAACTTACATTTATAACCTAGAGTCTAGTTTTGTGACAGGAGTAACCTCGGAGACCTTTACCTCCCTGAGTTGACTAAATGGAACTAGAGATGTAGCTATGCTATTTTCATGATAATTTAAAATAATTAATCTTCTTTTCTTCAATAATTGATACATTTCTTAACCCTTTGAGGTTGAAGCCATAGAATTTAGAAATCATAGAGTTTTCACTTATGTGTGTAGATTTACAATGTGACTTTAGGGTATTGAATTACTATTTGACCTTGCAAGTATTATTCCATATAAGGCTAGGAATATCATGAATAGATATATTAGGAAACCTTTTGATGTAAAAGTAGTACATGAATTTGGAGATAAGCTTGCCTTAGGGAAACTAAATTTCTTTAAGTGGACACCTAATAGGGATTCTCAACACTAGGGTTGCATGACAACCACCCCTTTTAAGTGGTCATAATAGTGGGTTTAATTCCATCCCTGTTTCACCTAAGTGGGTGGCAGCTGATGAAGAACTGACTGGGGTAAGGAATCACCCTAGAAAGGGCTGCATACCCACTCACAGTTGCATCAAACATAGTGCAAGATAGAACTACATATTCGCATAACCCAGTGTCAGTCGCATTCGGAGGGGGCCTTGATCCCATGGATACAGGGTATGTGGGCAGTCTGGACAGTGAAGGATGTCCCTAGTACTCAGGTCCCCCGAATATAGGGTGTTCTTTTATAATTAACTTCGTAATCTCAAAAACATAAAAGAGCAAGTTAGATAACAAGAATCTCCCACTACTCAAGTTCAAAGGAATGGTGAAACATTCGATCCTTAGCTTCTATAAATATCATGATCATAACTTTCTGTGTAGTGATTTCTAAATCATGTTAACATGAGATTCTCTAGTTAGTTTTGTGCAGATGATAAAGATACAAGTCACTGGAGAAAAGCAAGTTGTTGTGATTGAATGTAGGATGTAATGAAGGACTTAAGGTATGTGTGATCCATTGTTCTTATAGGTTATCTTGTGAAATGTACTTTCTTTCATCCCTAGATTAAGAGTGGGGAACTTTTCAGCAATTGATGATGTTAGAAAACTAAGATCTAGTTCGTCAATCCTTTATAACATTTATTGAGCATTTCTTAGAGTAAAATTTTAGGAAAGTTCTTTTCTGCATCTGTTAAATCAAAATTTTCTTTCCTTGGTATTTTTGAATTCAAAGTCAATATTAGTCTGTCTGTAAGGAGTCAAGTCCCTGCATGTGGTATAAGAGCCAAGTTCAAACACTGGACCTGGAGGTCTACCTACCTAAAGCATGGTAAGAATTAAGATATAAGGTGTTATAATGTGATGTTAATGATATTCCCCCTCATGTGATCTAATGATCATCCAATTATTGATAGACATAGAGAGAAACATGCAAAATAAAGGAAATTGTAAGGGCGTAGATAAACCCTCCCTGGAGGGTGAGGTGGATAGCTTGATGCCAGTGATAGTATGTGTTTAATGAGAGAATAGTGGTTTGGTACATGACAATTGTGTAGACTTGTGGATTCTCTTTTGTGAGGTGGATACCATATTCAGTGGCTAATTCCTTTTATGGCATATCTTAATGGATCTTTTCAAGATAGCATGCCCTAGGTTGTGTGGGGTATGTGACTATTGATGTGAATTTTCTATATAGATATATGATAAGATTGCCCTAGGTTGTGTGGGCGTGCTTATTGTAACATGGTGAATTATCATTGATCTCTATGTGGTTTGATACCACTGTACAATTTATCTCTTTTAGTGGTAGTAAGTCCACCCAGTTCCCCTACTCCCCTTAGGTGGCCTTGTTGTAAGGCTACATGCTGATTGTAATGTGCAAATTTTATGATACTGTTGGATTATTTATTCTTGTGTTCAAGGTTGTGCTTAAGTGTTAAGCCAACAGTGTTTTTTTTCTTTGAGATAATTAGTTGTTTTAATTTTGAGATGGTCCTTTTGCCTCAAGGACTTGTTCTTGGTTAAATTTGGGATATTGCCATGGTTGTTATCTTTGATCTTCACTTCTTCTTTGGCTGGTTTTATTTTAATGTATTCTAATTGAGGATTTAACTTATGGAATTGTTTTACTTAATCCTTCTTGATTTGAGGTATTTTATTGTTGCAACTGCTGTCATGTGTGGAGTAATGCGACTTATGTAAGATGCCGTATACAGGAGGGGCCCTAGAAGGTTGTATGGGGGAGTAGGTGGCTTGGGGAATTCTATTGTGAGGATGGGGGTTGCAAATGGGACTGGTATGGGACAACAAGAGCAAGGTATTAGGGATTGTGAGGAGGGGTCCTTTGATAAGGCCCTAAGAACATCTTTCCTTTTTGGCTATTTGGCACTAAGGTATTAATGATATTGGTTTCCTTTGGAGGTCAGACTATATGGTTTTATGGCTAATTGGATATTGGCACAGTGGTTCTATATTTATATGATTATTCATACATTGGATATATGGTGCTATGGAACTATGGATTACTGAGTGGCATATTGGTCCTTGTACTCCCTGTAAGTACCCACTTTGTTAAGCCTCATGATGTGAGTCATGTGAGGTCATTGTGATGAGTGTAGATTGATGTCATCATGGACTCCTAGTTTGGGAAGCTACTATCAATTTTGGGATGCGAACACTACTTTTGGATAACAAGCCCTAAGGTGGCGCCATTTGATGCAATAGTTGCAATGAGAGAGATGGTTGGAAAGTTTGGAAGAGTTGTTGATGTGGGAGCCTTTGCAAATACGCATGCATGATAGCTAGAATTGTTACCTTTCACATGAGTTTTGATGTGTGTGCTTGAGCACGTATTCCTTTTAAGTGTAATGTTTATATGATATTGGAATAGTGAAAGTCATTGATACTCAGAAGAATCCTTGGGAGGATTGACCTTGCACTTGGTCGGTTGCTCAAAAACTCGAGGGAGGGTACAAGGTCCTTAGAACATTTTTATCAAATGAACTTATAGAAATTTCTCGATGCAATATATGGGCCTATTGCATAATTTCCTATAAGTGACCTAGGATCCATATTGATCCCGATGAGTCTATGTCTCTGGCAGAGCAATTTATGGATTCCTATCCTTGTTAGACCGTATGGTTATTGTGTTTACCTATTAGATAGAGTTTTGATCCGTTTGACTAGTATAGGCCCGTTTGGCCATTATTTTATCTACCTCGTATTAGGTAGAGATAGAATCTGTCAGACCTAGTTCTGTATGAACCAGTTTGCCCAAAGGACAGAAGAGCCTAGTTGGCTTTATCTCAGTATGTCCCATTTTGGACACTTTAGCCTGGATTGGCTATTTGAAATTACCGAGTACTCATATTGACTAAGATAATATAATTCTTCTAACCTACAGTGGTGTATCATTACTCTTGGATTCTAACACGAGTGGAGTAAACCTCTAACATAATAAAAAATTTTGGATAATGAGTTTCAGTACTCGACATTTGTCTAGAATCAATGCGCAAAGTAGTAAGGATGTTTAATCAAGCATGAATATCTCGCGTTTACTCAAGCCTTTGTCTATACACTTTGCATCAGGATGATGCAAAATCTTGGGGGGGAAGTATGTCACAACCTTAATTGGTCAGAATCTCATTATGCTAATATTTTTGAGGGCTATTATTGGTTGGAATTTAGTTAAAATAAAGGTAATAGAAAGTAGTTATTGAAGTCCTAATGAATAATGGTTTAACTTCTTTTGTATGACCTTGAGACAAATTATGAGCTATGATGGAAGGTATAAAATGTTCCACTGTGTGATTTATTTCTTCTTGGGTATGGTTACTCACTTCATGGAGAAAATATTTGCCTAGATATTAGTTACCTTATGATTTATTTTGATAACCAAGTTAGCAAGATTTGTTGGTTTCAACACCTATGTGTATGCCTTAGATTCCCTTCTGGAGAATTTTTTAACCAACTGTTACATCTCTCTATTAAATTATAAATCAACATTTTATTAAAACAATATATATATTTTTAATTTAGTAATATTTTATATTTATTATTATTATTTAAAATAACTTAAAACAATTATAACTATTATTTTATTACTTATATAAATTACCACCATGCTTTTTCAATCACTAATTATACCATTAATAATATTTATTTTATTGATAAAAGTATTACAGTGTAATTTCTAATTATTAATAACCATTAATTAGATTGTTATAATTATTACCATGTGTTACTAATTATTAACTATTATATAAATAGAACCTTCCTCTGGCATGGCTATGTGAAGTACAAAGGGGGAAGAAAATTTGTAAGTGGCGGGAAGATAGGTAAGAAATTAAAACTAGATTTGATCTTTCCCACTGCCATACTCCACCGCCATTCTCCATCCTTCAGAATTCCATGCTACCATCAAATCAAAATTGAATGCACAATTCATGTTTTTGGTTTCTCCTTTGACTGAGTATTGTAGTCGGTAGAAAAGAGAAAAATTTAAAAAAATGTGAAGTCGGTGGTTAAGGAGTCTTTCCTTCAACGCTAAGTCAAATTCAAGGAGGTCGACATTTTTGGGAGACCCAATTCAATGGGCAGGAGGAAATTTAGTGTTTATCTATAGGGGGTTAGATTTGGGGCTCTCACCACTTATTTTAGATAGGGATTGCTCTCTGTGTTGGGCCATGCCTGGGATTTCTTCAGAAGCTTCTGCAAATCGAAGGAGGACACTCCAAAGGTACTCTTAATTGTTGATGTTAATTTCATGATTTTTCAACTGATCTGTTGTTTACTCTAAACTTTCTGCTAGATTTTGCAGTCTGACCAGTGAACAGATTTTATTTCATTTTTTTGAGTTCTGGTATTTGCTCATTGATTATTAGAAAGTATAATTTGTAATCCTCTGATAAGATCCTATTATTAGTCAATTGCCTTGTCAAAGGAAAGCAGACCCCCTTTTTATTTCTGTTGTTATGTATTTCACACCCTTTTGAGTGTAGGCATAAAGGATGTCGTTTGCATCTGCTTGAAATTTTTTTAAAAAGCCATTTTAGTAAATCCATTTTGGTTGCATATCCTATGATCATTACAGTCTATGAGAGGCATTTTGTCAAACAGTTCACATGCATTGTCTAAAATTCCACGTTTTACATATAGATCTACCATGTCTGACAAAATTTCCTCTTCCATTATGCTTTGATAGATGTCCATACCCTATTCGAAAGCACCCATTTTAGCACACGTAGGGAGGACATTGGTAAAGGTTATGGAATTTGGATTTACAAATGACAATTGCATTTGCTTGAAGGTTTTTATAGCCTTCTCAACAAGTCCATTTTGTGCATATCCTAAAATCATTGCACTCCATGACTTGACGTCTCTTGAGGCATTCTATCAAATAGTTCATGTGCATCGTCTAGTCTTCCACATTTTGCATACGTATCTACCAGGGGATTGCAACTACCACATCTAACAAAACAAATCCCTCTTTTGTTTTACTTTTATGGATGTCCCTTCATTTGGAAATCTAACATGGTGCACATTATTATAGTGCAAGCCTATTTTTCAGGCTGTTTCATTTAGCATCACTAATAATCTCCACAAGAACATTATCTATGTTTTAAATGGTGGGGCAATCAGCACATGTTCGAAGGTTCTTAGAACTTTAATAGTTGTTCCATGGGGCATGTTTAATTAAACAAATGTCATTTCCAACATATCCTTTAACTTCTTTCTTATTTTGGATTTTACCATAGCCACTTTATTTCATCACCATTAGATAATTGCGTGTAAGTTCTCCTTTATTGGCATTTTATATGGGTAGACACTTGGTTTTATAGCTTCTAATGATTGTTCTAAAAGACTGGTTGTTTTATATAGCTCAAAGCTACTAGTGTAGCTATGATGTATTATATATATAGTCATCTCAATATTAACAAAATTAACATTTTTGTTTTAAAGGAAGAACTAGAAATACACTTTGGAAATTATAATTTGGATCCCACATTCTTAAGATAAATATATCTTGATCTAACTAAACCCTAATGATCTATAATTCAAAATCTAGTGGAAAACACATACAAGCACGTTCAAAGCTTATATAATTTTTTTTTTGAAGAAGTGAAAAGATTGTAACGATCTTACACATTTCACATAATCAAGTAGTCCTTGTTGTGGTCCAACCATAGATATGAGTTCAAACAACAAAACCCTAAAGCTATATATGTCACTTTTATCAATTAAGATGTTCGCTCTCACATACTCAAGATCTACATACCCACATGTCCCTCTAATTGCTGATCAAGGGTATACAGTGTCCTTACATAGTCTAAAATTAGTAACCTGTCTAAAGAATTCTTCTATGGTAAGTCTAATTCAAGAACTTTCAATCATTAATTTCCTACCTAAATGAAATCAATAGAAAGTAGAAACATAAGCATAAACATGGTAAAAGAGTAATGAAATAAAAACCTTCAAAGATCAGGGCACGAGTTACATGTAAAAAAAAATGTAAACAAAAACTTAGAAGTGTTGTAAGAGAAGTTCATCTAGACATTGAGCCATTGCAAACTTTTACTATGATGGCAGAGAAATAGTTCTTTTTCCTACTCTTCCATAGCACTAAGTAAAAATCTTAAATCTGGAAAATACCTTGATTCCTTCATCTTTCAAGCCAACTTCTCCAACTTGGCATAGATCTCCTTGTCTACGGATATGATCTGTTTACCACACCTGTCCACTTCTACATAGAAGTTAAAGTGAACATAATTTGATCAGTATTCTTAGGATCCAAATAACAATATATTTAACTATTATGTAGATGAAAAATATTTTCTATACATAATACTTGTAAAACTTTTTAGTTAAATATAGTAGTTGTCATCCCGAGCTTACTATGGGTAGATGAAAGTTTAACCAAAAAGTGCATAAGCTATACAACTGTCAGTCTTCCAAAAGGAAAAAAAATTAGGTGAGAGTACAAATAATAAAATAATAGTCTCTCTCCCAAAATTTAACATGAAGCCATTGCAAGTGGGAGAAATATTAGGTGACAGTTCAAACAATAAAATAATCTCTCTTCTCCACACACAAAAGCAAACACACACATCAGTGTATGTATGCATATAAATGCATCTATATTGTTGGCTTATGTTCAAGTTCTTGACATGTAGAACTACTAAGGAGGTTGGAATGTATGGAAGTGTGATGTGATGAGATAGAACTGCCAAGAAGGTTGGAATGTATGGAAGTATGATGTGATGAGATAGCTACCAAACAAATCTAACTTGAGCTCTTGACATCAAGTATAGGGCCTTCTACATTCAATTGTTATCAAGACACTCACTGAAGTCACTGTCCACAGAAGAAACCGATGTTCCTATACTGCCCATACCTGTACGGTCAACTGGTGCCTAAAGGTTATGATGGGAAGATAGTATGGTGAGTCATCTTTCATATACAAGTAATTTGAATTCTTGACACTCATCTATATTGTTACTTTCCCCTTTCTTTTGTGAGTGGTCTGGAAACCCTGAACTAGGGTTCTGACAGTAAGTTTATGATGTTTCCCTCATTCCACTCAACCCATAGCCCTTCAAGGTCTATTTTAATGTCGTGTGAGGATTGTGGAGGCAGGAGAATGGCCTAAGGTGAGTTAGAGAAGGACAGTAGTCACTACAAAGAAGGTAATAAGTTTGTTTGTCATTGCTTTGTCAATGAAGACATTAGGTGCTTGGTAAGTTATTTGGTATGCTACAATGAGATTGAGTTTGTGTTGATGGAGATCATCCCAAGGAGGATGCTGTGACTATGGAGTAGAGATAATGTGTGACTGTCTTTAGTAGACATTGTTGAAGACTGCTGTCCTACAGACCCTACACAGTGGGTTGGATGAAACCCTGAATGGAGTTAGGCATCTTGGGATAGGTGTCTTGGAGTCCTCTCACCTTGTGTCATGAACATGTGTAGTTTGGAGTTA
Source organism: Cunninghamia lanceolata (assembly GCA_027924645.1). NCBI lineage: Eukaryota > Viridiplantae > Streptophyta > Pinopsida > Cupressales > Cupressaceae > Cunninghamia > Cunninghamia lanceolata. Next base: position 7,128,243 of record BSBN01000582.1, read on the forward strand.
ATACCCTGCCTTATGTGAAGTTTGATCTCTGTCAAAGAAAACAGTGAATCTAGTGAGCCATTTCATTGAAGGTCTGAATTGTGCTTCTGTTGTCCTAGATGCTCTGCATAATTTGTGGTATTAGAGCCACTAGTAGGTCTTTGAGGAAGTAGTAGATCTTGTGAAATAGTAAGGGTTTGTGAGAGTTGTAAGGATGCCTCCTTAGAATCAAATGGCTAGGGAGAATAATGAACTAAGGGAAGCCTTAGAGGCTAGAGAAAAAGAGTTGAGGGACAGAAGAGAGCAGGATGCTGCAAGAGAAAGAGAGTTAAGGCAAGTAAGAAGAGAGAATGCATCAATCTTGGCAAGATTGGAAGCATTAGAGAAGAATCCTAGAAGGGATGAGCAAGATGATCAAGAAGGAGATGAGGAGGTAGATGAGAATCCTCCTGAGGATGAATTGGATGCTGAAGAAAAGAAATTTGTGAGATTGCTGAAGGTAGTCCAAGGTAGTGGGACAAAGGCAAACATAGAGTTGCCTACCTATCAAGGGAAGATGGATAGTGAAGATCTATTAGGGTGGATAGATGCCCTGGAAATTTTTTTTGAGTATGAGGAGATGAGTGATGAGAAGAAGATCAAATTTGCAAAGACAAAATTGAGAGGTACAACACTTACATGGTGTAGTGTGCAAACAGAAAGAGTGGCTAGAGGTGCATCAAGAATCACTTCTTGGGGTAGGATGAAGGATATGATGAAGGATCAAATCCTTCCATCCGATTACTCCATTCAAACAAAGAGGATGAGGCAGAATCTGAAACAAAAGGACATGGATGTTATGTCCTATACTGGGCAATTTCATAAGCTTAGTATTAGAGGAGGACTAGAAGATGAAGAAGAGAAAGTGGCAAGATACCTTAATGGGCTTAGGTATAACTTGCAAGATGAGATTGGTTTGACAGTACCAAAAACACTTGGAGAATGTTTTCAAGTGCCCATCAGGGCTGAAGAGAGGGTAAAGAGGAAGCAAGAAAGATAAGGAGGTAGTGGTAGAGGATATAGAGGTAGGGGCAGACCTACTAATAAAGTACAAAACAACAATGAGAAAGGTAAGGAGTTTTCTGCAGATCAGAGAGGTGGATATAGAGGTGGAGGTAGATTTGGATCAGGAAGAGGAGTATTTATAGGTAGATGTTATCATTGCAATGAAGTAGGACACACATCTTTCAAATGTCCTAAGAAGGATGATGCTGATAAGAGCAAGGATAGAAGAGTTCACTTGGCACAAGAGGAGGAGAAGCCAGAAGAACTAGAAATGTTGTCAGCCTCTCCAGTAATGGTTGGAGAAATGCTCATGGTGGAAAAAGGTAAAATGCAGTAACCACCACAGGTATCTATTTTTAAAACTAATTGTTTAAGCCATGGAAAGATATGCAAGTTGATTATAGATTCAGGTTCTCATGATAATCTAGTTTCTTGGGAAATGGTGCATAAGGTGGGATTGAAAACATTTGATTACCCTAATCCTTACAATGTCACTTGGGTGAGTCAAGAGCAGCAAGTAAGGGTTACTAAGAAGGCATATGTTGATTTTTCAATTGGTCCATATTAGGATTATGTTTTGTGTGATGTCATTTCAATGACATGTGGGCATATCATTTTGGGTAGACCATGGTAGCATTTGAGAAGGACAATTCATGATGGTTACACTAATAACTATTTGGTACACAAAGATGGTAGAAAGTTCAAATTAGTGCCTTTACCTTGTGAAGACAAGAAGGAACATGTTACCATTTGTTTTGGAGAGAAATTGCAGTTGAATGTGCAGGTTAAGGATGACGGGAAACAGTCGAAACAGTTGCAGCATAAGAAGGTGGATGACAGTCCTAAAGAACAACAGGTTTGGGCTTTGAGTTATGTCAAGGTTGGGGACATTGATTGCCCTATAAGGAGGCGGAAGAAGGAAGGCAAACAATAGATAATACAGGGAGGAATACATCAGAACCTCAAGTTGGGAAGAATAGAAGCATTGCAGCAACAGGGTCCTAGACAAAGACACCAAAACAAGTTTTATGGTACTAACACTGTTTACAGGAGCCATGCAGGTTGGAGAAGGAGAAGGATCACACTTGGAGAGTTCATGTTTCCTAGTTAGAGGAACATCACAACAAGATTGAAGAATGGTTGGAGCAGATCCCATAACTCTTGGGACAAGAGTTTTCATTATGCCAGGGAGTATGGTGCAGGAGCACCAAGACATCTAGGATTTGGTTGATCTTCAAGTAGTTTGTCTTGTTTAAATAAGGTCCTTGAGACCATTCAATGTTATAATAAGGCTTGAAAGCCATGCATGTAAATGGACTATGTCCAAAAGACTATAAGACTACTACTATCATGTTGTAAGTCCCAATGAGGACAGTCATATGGTAAGAGGCAGTCATAGGTTTCTTTGCATTTGTAGCCCTCCTAGGGTATGTAGGAGGCAATCCTCATGTTTGTTAGCATGTAAAAGGCTAGAAGACATTTTAGAACCTTACCCAAGGTTCTCCAAATGTTGGAAAGCATCATTTAGACACAAAACTGTTGATACATTCCTAAAGAGGACAGTTACAAATTGTAATTTGTTGTAAGTTGGGTAGTTGAATAGTTTTTCACTCCCCCCACTGGTTCAACTACCCTCCATCATGTGCAAGGCATCGAGGCAGGATTCAAGAAGCCTTGAAACTTCTCATTTTAGAGTGTGAAGGAGTATTTGAAGCAATACAATATAGTTCCTTATTTTTCCTGTGTATTTTCTGAGTTTTTGTGCATAAAGCCCGTACTTCCCTGTGGTACGGCACTACCAAGGAGGTTGGAATGTATGGAAGTGTGATGTGATGAGATAGCTACCAAACAAATCTAACTTGAGTTCTTGACATCAAGTATAGGGCCTTCTACATTCAATTGTTATCAAGACACTCACTGAAGTCACTGTCCACAGAAGAAACCGTTGTTCCTATACTTGCCCCGTACTTGTACGGTTAACTGGTGCCTAAAGGTTATGATGGGAAGATAGTATGGTGAGTCATCTTTCATATGCAAGTAATTTGAATTCTTGACACTCATCTGTATTGTTACATTCCCCTTTCTTTTGTGAGTGGTCTGGAAACCCTGAACTAGGGTTTTGACAGTAGGTTTATGATGTTTCCCTCATTCCACTCAACCCATAGCCCTTGTGATCAATGGAATGAGTCCTTCAAGGTCTATTTTAATGTCTTGTGAGGATTGTGGAGGCAGGAGAATGGCCTAAGGTGAGTTAGTCATGTTGCTGGCTCTGTAAATCCATGGGTTGTAAGTTAGAGAAGGACAACAGTCACTACAAAGAAGGTAATAGGTTTGTTTGTCATTGCTTTTTCAATGAAGACATTAGGTGCTTGGTAAGTTATTTTGTATGCTACAATGAGATTGAGTTTGTGTTGATGGAGATCATCCCAAGGAGGATGTTGTGACTGTGGAGTAGAGATAATGTGTGACTGTCTTTAGTAGACATTGTTGAAGACTGCTGTCCCGCATGATAAGATCAGGACTCTAGGCTGCCTGCCTCTGCATCTTGTAGGTGTACAAGACTGTTTGACAACACTAGCCTTCCTACCAATTCAAAGTGCTACAAGACATCTTTCTACACAAAAAATGTCAACTGAAATCCTCAACTCTTTTGCAGAGATGGAAAACTCTACTTCACTGCTTGGTGTGGGACACATACCTTGTCCTCACTGCTTCCAAGATGCTGCCTCAATGGCACATAACTTTCTGAGCCCGTTGCCCACCCTTCTCACTCTGTTCAAGGGTCTGGACTGCTTGGTGCTCACTTTCTTTCTCTCTACTTTTCCACCCCTGCAAATCTATTTTTCCTACTTGTTTATCTAGTCGGACTCCTCACTGAGCTCGCCTAGAACAAGGATGCATTGCCTCTAACCGGTGATCCGACCACCCCACAAAAGAATAACAAACAAAGAGCATGGCTCTGTTTGATGACCTCCATACTGTACAATGGAACTTGAGGAGTCATCAAAACAGAGTCATGGTCTGCAAAAGAAAACGAAATTGTAGAAACAGAAAAGACTAATCTACTTCAGAATGGTAAACTGAAAACAGAAAAGAAATACACAAATGATCGAACTACTGAATTTGATTTTTATTCAAAAATTGCCTTTACATCAGAATGCTTCTCAAATCAAAATCTTTTTCTTGTTTCTTCTGCTCAACCCTCATACAGAAAGAATGCTGCATTTTATAAGTATTCCATGTCCGTTACAAGACGGTTCCAATTCCAGAACGGTTGGTATTCCAACTGTCGGTTCATCTTTGTTCTATCGGCATGATAACACAGATGTCTCATCGAAACATACTTATGCTTTCCCATCGGCAAGACCCTACCTGTCGGCGAGTCTTTATCTTCATTTGCCGATAGTATTAGTTTGGCCGATATCCCTTTTGACTCTGTTTGACCTCCATCGGCGAAGCAATGTATTATCGGCCACATATTATTCCCTTCTTCCGATATGCTTGGTCACATCGATGACTATCATCCAACGCTGGGCTTTGGCTTCGCTCGTCGGCCAGACTTTACTATCGGCACGACTTAATTCTTCCCTTCTGATGACCATCCATTATGCCGATGACTTTACACCAAAATAAAACACTAAACTGTCCCCCATCGGTGAAACCTTGATCTCCATCACTCCGATCGGTCAGACCTACCTCCATCGGTGGAACGTTCTCCTTGCTTGCCGATATCCATTATCTTCCCGATGATTAGTGCCATCGGCTAGACCTATGTCTTCGGCCTAACCTTCCGATCTCCTCCGGATAGGCATCTCACTCTGATAAACCCACTACTCCATTCGCTGGACCATTGAACCTCAACAGCGGTTCAAACGCAAGGTTCAATAGTGAGGTTCATCCTCCACAAACATGACTGGCTGAAACATTGAACCTCAACAGCGGTTCAAAACGCAAGGTTCAACAATGAGGTTCAACCTCAAACAAAATGATCGGCGATTTCAATTCCACTACACAAAAAGAATGAACCCGTTGAACCATTGAAATTCAACAGTGAGGTTCAATCACAAGGTTCAACGAAATGGTTCAACTGCCAAGTTCAATGGAATGGTTCAATTTCAAGGTTCAACGGAATGGTTCAACTGTTGAACAAAATGCTGAACACCTTCAAAATGCTCAAAAAACTCCAAAAACAAAAACACAAGCTGCAAACTAAAAATTGACAAACCAAAAACTATGTACGGCTACATTGAGCCTTGGTGCTCCTGCACCATACTCCCCCTATGCGGAAAGAAACTAAGTCACCTCTGGTGACAATGAGGCAAAGTCAATGCCCCTCTTTTTGAATTCTGACTCTGCAACCCAGGTAGCTTCTGCTTCAGGCAACTGCTTCCATTTTACCAAATGCTCCATGTAGACACCATGTCTGGTTTGTTTCTGTACTCTTGAATCCAGTATTTTCTCTGCCTGTAGTTTGGGTTTTAGTGGCAAAGTCACATCTTTTGCTGTCTGTTCCTTCTTTGAAATGGATCCATTTGCTGCTGACTGAGGACCCCTGTATTTCACCAGGTCTTGGACATTAAACACTGGTGAGATTGCCAAATCTTCTGGCAATTCAATTCTGTAGGCATTGTTTCCATACTTGTTCAGGATTCTGCAAGGACCAATTCTCCTCATCTGCAGTTTGGTTGGCATTTCTTTCTGCATTCTGGCTTTGTTCAAGTGCACCATAACTAGATCACCAACCTCAAACTGAATATCCCTTCTGTGGGCATCTACTCTGTCCTTGATCTTCTGTGTGTTCTCTGTCAAGGTTTTCTTCACCTGCTCATGCACTTCTTTCATGGATTGTGCAAAATCCTCTGCATGTCCACTTCTGTTTTCCATGTTTCCCATATTCCTGAGCTCACATATACCTCTGGGATGCATTCCATAGACTATTTCGAATGGACTCTTACCAGTAGTCCTATTCACACTGTCATTATAGGCAAATTCTGCCTGATGAATGACAAGATCCCAACTCTGTCCATATTCCTTGGTTATGTCCTGTTTACCACCTCTGTCTGACCATCTGTCTATGGGTGATATGCTAAACTGAATGACAAATTTGTCCCCAATCTCTGCCACAATGTTTTCCAGAAATGCCCCATGAATTTAGCATCTCTGTCAGACACAATGCTTGCTGGAAGTCCACGAATTCTGATCACTTCTCTGAAAAACAAGTGTGCTATATGACTGGCATCATGAGTCACTTTAAAGGGAATGAAATGACTCATCTTGCTAAACCTGTCCACAACTACATATATGCTATCATAACCAGTCTTAGTCTTAGGCAAACCAACTACAAAATCCATACTTACACATTCCCATGGCCTGGAAGGAATGGGTAAGGGTTGCTACAGTCCTGCATTTGAAGTGGTTCCCTTGGCCTTCTGACATGTTGGTGCCTGAATTGACTGTCAGTTAATTTAGCAATTTTCATGCAGGCACCTTCCCAAAAAATCCAAAAAATTTCCTAAGTGTTGGCCCTCAGCATTTTTCAACAGCAGCATCATATTTTCTCCGAGGTGGTCAGCATCATCATGATTTTCTGTCGACCAGATTTGTCATCAGGATCATCTTGTTTCAATATCGAGTGATGTTTGGATATCATCCCGATCCTGCAGTAGAGCTATAGTGCACCCTGATGTTCTTTGAGTTAAAGGGGTCATCATCATCATCTGGTTTACAGTGCATCATGATATTTTTTTGGGGGGTGATATTCCGAAATATCAGGTTATCTTACTAATATCACCCCGGCGCCTATATGGCGATGACATCATCCGGATATGAGTTGCGCGGTATGTAGACGGGTGATGGTGACATCATCAAGATATGATGATGACGTCATCAAGATTTTTGAAGGCATCGGCAGGAAATTGCATATCGGCATAGGTTTGAGATGCTGGGACGATGGTGGTTGTCTTGCCGAAGAAGGTGAGGTTGTTGAAGGACCATCGGGGTGACTTGTGTTGTCGGCGAAGGATCTTTTGTGCTTGCCGATGGCTTTGGTCATACCGATGGTGGGAGTGTAGTGTGGCGATCGGCGAGACAACTGAGGTCGGCGAGAGTTTTTTGGGGTGAGCCGATGGTAGAAGTTTGGCCGATGGGCTTTTGGAGAGAAAGGCATGTGTCAAGCGTGGCAAAAGCGCTCGACACCTATTGAGCTTGTGGCCATGTTTTTGAACTACTGAAGGAGTCTTCGCACTGTGCATGTGGGATTAATGTTCCTGCATAACTTGAACCTTTAGTAAAACACGTTTTGGCGGGAAATTCCTTTTTGAGCGCAGCGACGGTTTCCAGGTAGGCCGGGGGTGGTTGAGCCATAAATGGCAACTGTAGCAGAGGTATGGGCGATGGTACAAACGGTGAAGCTGTCTAATTATAAATGAAGACTTCCAGATGGCAGCACAGGGCTTGAGGCCTCCCTTATCTGCTGCAGCAATAACTTCTGAGCGCCATTCCTTTTGAGATCTGTATTTGGCGGGATTTTTAGTCAACCATGTAATTAATTGCTTGTGGTACACTTTCTGGCCGATATAGGCAGACTGTGTTACCATTTTTTTGGTTGTTGAAGGCCTAAGGCATTTTTGTGTAAATAATGAAGAACAAGGCATGATCTTGGCTATTTTATCCCATTTTGGAGTTTATGAGTTGCAACATGAGTGTATTTTGCACATATTTTCAGTTTCAGTGTTAATGTTATATGAAAAATGCTTATTGCATGTGTCTATCTGCTTGTCTCCATTTGCTGCATGTTATTCTCCTTTTGAATCTGGTTGCATGTCAGCAGGGATATCTGTAAGTATAAGCAGTTAGATACCCATTCTTGGGTAATGTTTGTAAGGCAAGCATCAGTCCAACCCCCTGAAACTTGAGTGAAAGTTGCAAACCATCTGTTGTATACGTCTAGTTGACTCCTTGCCCAATGGATAGACACCAGTCTGCTCCTGGATCAGTAGTTATGAGCCAAAACCCCTTGTCTTGCATCCCGGACATTATGTCCGCCCATTTCATCACTTCCACTTGTTAGTTGTAGGATTAGGAGTAGGAAAACCCCTGCATGCTCTCATACCTAACCAGACATTATGTCCAAGAATGTTGCCAACCTTGTGATCTATCATGCAGATCTTGGTCCATACATGAGAGTATTCTGCCTGTTGTTGTCAAGTTAGATCTTTCTATCTTTGAGCTAGTCAAGGTTATATCTTGAGTTATAGGGACACCCCCTTGGTGCGGCAGAACCAGAAGTGAAGGGGAGGAGCTCACGCAACCTCCTGTATTAGTTGGCTGAATCTGCATGTGCATAGGAACTGGCAAACCCTGATGCTGATTCAGAAGGAAAACCAACATGACATACGATACACTGCTCTACATACCTTCTGATGTCTCTGTGCATCTTTGGCCAATAATAGAACCTTTGGACTAGCTCCAGTGTCTTATTCAGACCAAAATGGCCACTCAGACTACCATTGTGCTTCTCCTGTATGAGATTTTCCCTCATAGATCCTCTTGCCACACATAATTGTCCACCTTTGAATAGCAATCCCTGCTGTAAGGTGAAATCTACAAACTCACTGTGAAAGTGATTCTCAAAATCTTGACATACCTTGTATGCCTCAGCAAAATCTTCATCATCTTGGTAAAGATTCTTGAAATCTTCAATTCCAATGCTCTTCAACTGCACTTCCTGCACTGTGAGCAATCTTCTGCTCAAAGCATCTGCAACTCTGTTCAGCTGCCCCTTCTTATGCTTAATTGTAAAGGTATAAGATTGCAGGTACTCCATCCATTTGATATGCCTGCTTCTTAACTTATCCTGTGAGTTTAGAAAACTCAGAGCTTGGTTATCTGTGTAGACAACAAATTCTTTAAGCAGGAGATAATGTCTCCACTTCCTCAATGCTTGGACTAGAGCATACAACTCTAAGTCATACGAAGAGTACTTACTCTTTGCTTCATTCAGCCTCTCACTGAAAAAGGCTACAGGTTTGTTTTCTTGATTTAGCACTGCTCCTACAGCTATATTACTTGCATCACATTCAATAGTAAATAGCTTATCAAAACTAGGCAACAACAAAATAGGTTGTGTTGCTACCTCTTTCTTCAACCTTTCAAAACTTCTATCTGCAGCTGGTGTCCATCTGAATTTTACTTTCATTCCACCCTTGATTGTATCCAACATGGGTGCACATATTCCACTGAAATTTCTGATAAACTTTCTGTAAAACTGGGCTAAGCCATGAAAACTTCTCACCTCTGTGGCTGCTCTGGGAGTAGGCCAGCTCAATATGGCTTCTACTTTGGACTTGTCCATCTTCAACTCTCCCTGGGACACCACAAAACCAAGGTATACCAATTCCTGCTTCATGAATTCACACTTCTCCAGATTGATGGTTAGTTGTTCATCATGTAATTTTTGCAAAACAGTATTTACATGTTCTAGATGTTCTTCCTTGGTCTGACTAAAAATTAGAATATCATCTAGAAAAACAACAACAAATTTACTAATGTAATCCTTTAGGACTTCATTCATGAGTCTCATAAAGGTATTGGGTGCATTTGATAGACCAAATGGCATAACAAGCCATTCATACAGTCCTTCTGTGGTCTTGAAGGCTGTCTTCCACTCGTCACCTTCCTTGATTCTTATTTGGTGGTAACCACTCTTCAGGTCTATCTTGGTGAAATACTTTGCTTTTCCAATATAGTCCATGAGATCTTCAATTCTGGGAATTGGGAATCTATACCTTATAGTTATTTTGTTTATGGCTCTGGCATCTGTGCATAATCTCCATGATACTCCTTTCTTGGGTGCTAACACTGTGGGCACTGCACAAGGACTAATACTCTTCCTGATCAATCCTTGATCTAGCAACTCCTGCACTTGCCTAGAAATCTCTTTGTGCTGATCTGGAGTCATCTTGTAAGGTGCCTTGTTTGGCAAAGACGCTCCAGGAATCAGGTCTATCTGATGGCTTATTGCTCTCTGTGGAGGCAATGTGGTTGGTGTACCATCACTGATTATGCCTTTATACTTCTCTAGTATAGGCTGCATCTCTTTGGAAATCTCTATCTTCTTATCCTGCTATCTTTCTTTTGGTTTTACTATGATGGCATAACCAATACCATCTTCCTTAAGAGTATTCAGAAACTCTTTTCCACTCACAACCAAGATATTAGGACTCTTTGTTTGAACTGCATCTTCATCCTCCAATGACTGAATCTTATAGGTGACACCATCCTTCTGAAAAGAATAGGCATTCTTCTCACCATTATGTACTGCCTTTCGGTCATACTGCCACGGTTTGCCTAATAAGAGATGGCATGCATCCATGGGTAGTATATCACATAATACCTTATCCTTATAGCCACCTATACTAAACTCTACCCAACTTTGTTCATTCACTACCACATGTTGACCCTTATTCAACCATGTGACTCTATATGGGTTTGCATGAGTAATTCTTTTCAAATTCAGTTTCTTAACTGCTTCATCAGAAATAATATTATCAGTAGATCCTGAGTCTATGATAATTTTACATACCTTATTCAAAATCTTGCACTTGATTCTGGATAGTGCTCTCCTCTGGCTTGGTTCAGACTTTACTGGTTCCTTCATCAAGCTTCTCCTTATCATTAGGTTCTCTCCATCTTCTGAGTTCAGATTGATCTCAGGTAACTGGCTGCTGGATGCATTGTCTTGGACATAGTGATTTCTCTTATCACCTCCTTGAGAAGAGGATGTGGCCTTTTCTGGACACCTATATGTCGGATGACCTAGATTGCCACAGTTGTAACACTTCATGTTGGTGAAATAGGATCCTCTGCCTGATCCTCCTGACCTTCCTCTGTTAGATCCTCTTCCTCTATGGTTTCCTCTACCACTTGACTCCTCACTCTGCTCTGTGAGTTTGGATTCTGCTTGGGATCTATTGTCAGCATTCCTTCCACCAAAACCTCCTCTGTGTCCTCTGTTATCTCTGCCTCTTCCTCTTCCTCTGCTATTTGAGTCTTGTTTCCTCTTATTTTTTTTCCTCCACTTTTAGTGCCAGCTGATAGCATTTTTGCACTATTGTAGGACACAACAAACTGATTTCTTCTTGTATATTCCACTTCAGACCGTTAAGGTACCTTGCTACCTTTATGCTTTCATCCTCCATTACTTTGGACCTTAAGCATAGCTTTTGGAATTCTTCAGTGTATGCACTGACATCTAATTCCTTTTGTCTCAGATTCTGTCTCTTCCTGTGCAGCTGTATTTCATAATCTTCTGGCATATATGCTTCTTTAATTTTAGCTACCATTCCCTTCCAAGTAGCTATGGGCTTCTTATCTTCTTTTGCTCTTTCAGTCTGCACAAATTTCCACCAGGTTAAGGCAGCTCCCCTAAGTCTGGATTTGGCCACCTTTACTTTCTGTGCCTCGCTTACACCATCACATTCAAAGTGATTTTCAAGTCCTTCTATCCACTCCATGACCAAATCTGGGTCCATTTTCCCACTGAAAAGTGGTACTCCTTCCAATGTTTTACCACTCATTGCTTTCAACGCTTTCAAGAATGGTTCTTCTTCCAACTTAGGATCGGGTGTGGGCTCTTCATCTTCTACAGACACACCTTTTCCCTTATCCTCAGAATACTTAACTCGCTGGCTGACTTCTTCAGTCTTTTGCAACATTACACCTAGCTTACTCTCCATTTCTACTAGTCTTTCTTGTAGGAGTCTATTCTCCTCTTCTTGATCTTCAACCTTCTTTGCTAACTTTGCATTAGTCACCATTTTCTTGGATGAACCTACAGACTCACTTGAACTTGGTGATGACATACAACTCTTCTATTCCTATCTAGGAATAACCCAAATCTTACTGCTCCGATACCAATTTGATAGGATCAGGACTCTAGGCTGCCTACCTCTGCATCCTGTAGGTGTACAAGACTGTTTGACAACACTAGCCTTCCTACCAATTCAATGTGCTACAAGACATCTTTCTACACAAAAAATGTCAACTGAAATCCTCAACTCTTTTGCAGAGATAGAAAACTCTACTTCACTGCTTGGTGTGGGACACATACCTTGTCCTCACTGCTTCCAAGATGCTGCCTCAATGGCACATAACTTTCTGAGCCCATTGCCCACCCGTCTCACTCTGTTCAAGGGTCTGGACTGCTTGGTGCTCACTTTCTTTCTCTCTACTTTTCCACCCCTGCAAATCTATTTTTCCTACTTGTTTATCTAGCCGGACTCCTCACTAAGCTCGCCTAGAACAAGCATGCATTGCCTCTAACCAGCGATCCGACCACCCCACAAAAGAAAAACAAACAAAGAGCATGGCTCTGTTTGATGACCTCCATACTGTACAATGGAACTTGAGGAGTCATCAAAACAGAGTCATGGTCTGCAAAAGAAAACAAAATTGCAGAAGCAGAAAAGACTAATCTACTTCAGAATGGTAAACTGAAAACAGAAAAGAAATACACAAATGATCGAACTACTGAATTTGATTTTTATTCAAAAATTGCCTTTACATCAGAATGCTTCTCAAATCAAAATCTTTTTCTTGTTTCTTCTTCTCAACCCTCATACAGAAAGAATGATGCATTTTATAAGTATTCCATGTCCGTTACAGGACAGTTCCAATTCCAGAACGGTTGGTATTCCAACTGTTGGTTCAGCTTTGTGCTATCGGCACGATAACACAGATGTCTCATCGAAACATACTTATGCTTTCCCATCGGCAAGACCCTACCCTGTCAGCGAGTCTTTATCTTCATTTGCCGATAGTATTAGTTCGGCCGATATCCCTTTTGACTCTGTTTGACCTCCATCGGCGAAGCAATGTATTATCGGCCATATATTATTCCCTTCTTCCGATATGCTTGGTCACATCGATGACTATCATCCAACGCTGGGCTTTGGCTTCGCTCGTCGGCCAGACTTTACTATCGGCGCGACTTAATTCTTCCCTTCCGATGATCATCCATTATGCCAATGACTTTACACCAAAATAAAACACTAAACTGTCCCCCATCGGTGAAACCTTGATCTCCATCACTCCGATTGGTCAGACCTACCTCCATTGGTGGAACGTTCTCCTTGCTTGCCGATATCCATTATCTTCCCAATGATTAGTGCCATCGGCTAGACCTGTGTCTTCGGCCTAACCTTCCGATCTCCTCCCGATAGGCATCTCACTCCGATAAACCCACTACTCCATTCGCTGGACCATTGAACCTCAACAGTGGTTCAAACGGAAGGTTCAATAGTGAGGTTCATCCTCCACAAACATGACTAGCTGAAACATTGAACCTCAACAGCGGTTCAAAACACAAGGTTCAACAATGAGGTTCAACCTCAAACAAAATGATCGGCGATTTCAACTCCACTACACAAAAAGAATGAACCCGTTGAACCATTGAAATTCAACAGTGAGGTTCAATCACAAGGTTCAACGAAATGGTTCAACTGCCAAGTTCAACCGAATGGTTCAATTTCAAGGTTCAACGGAATGGTTCAACTGTTGAACAAAATGCTGAACACCTTTAAAATGCTCGAAAAACTCCAAAAACAAAAACACAAGCTGCAAACTAAAAATTGACAAACCAAAAACTATGTACGGCTGCATTGAGCCTTGGTGCTCCTGCACCACTGCAGACCCTGCATAGTGGGTTGGATGAAACCTTGAATGGAGTTAGGCATCTTGAGATAGGTGTCCTGGAGTCCTCTAACCTTGTGTCATGAACATGTGTAGTTTGGAGTTAATACCCTGCCTTATGTGAAGTTTGATCTCTGTCAAAGAAAATAGTGAATCTAGTGAGCCATTTCATTGAAGGTCTGAATTGTGCTTTTGTTATCCTAGATGCTCTGCATCAGAATACCATGATAGTAATCTCATTTAAGCATGTAACTTTATATGCAATAATTAAATAGTTTTATGAATAATATATGTGTAATTGTAGCTCAGTGTCATCTTTAAGAAGATAACAAAAATTACCTTGAATATATGAGTTAGCTAAGTAGATGAGTGAATTATGCTTGTTTTGATCAGTATGAGGTCTCATAACAATATAATGGAGTTGGGTTATTTATTTGGTAATAAGGCATGTTATGAGTAGAATTATGATTATACATCTTTTAGTGTATCAAGGTTGGTAAATATAGATGATGGTTTAAATAAAGAATTGTTATCAATAGTTTTTATTAACAGCTTGAAAAGATCATGATGTAGGACTAATATAGCTTACGTCTTCTCCTTGAAGAAAATTTACGTTTATAACCTAGAGTCTAGTTTTGTGACAATAGTAACCTCGGAGACCTTTACCTCTCGGAGTTGACTAAATGGAACTAGAGATGTACCTATGTTATTGTCATGACAATTTAAAATACTTAATCTTATTTTTTTTCAGTAATTGATACATTTCTTAACCCTTTGAGGTTGAAGCTCATAGAATTTAGAAATCATAGAGTTTTCACTTATGTGCGTAGATTTACAATGTGACTTTAGGGTATTGAATTACCATTTGACCTTGCAAGTATTATTCCATATAAGGCTAGGAGTATCATGAATAGATCTATTAGGAAACCTTTTGATGTAAAAGTAGTACATGAATTTGGAGATTAATTTTCCTTACACAAATTAAATTTCCTTGAGTGTACACCTGATAGGGATTCCTCAACAGTAGGGTTACATAACAACTACCCCTTTTAGGTGGTCATGATAGTGGGTTAAATTTTGTCCTTGTTTCACTTGAGTGGGTGGAAGCCAACAAAGAACTCACTGGGGCAGGGAATCACCCTAGAAAGGGGTTCATACCTGTTCAAGTTGCACCAAACATAGTGCAAGACAGAACTACATATTCACATACCCCAGTGTCAGTCACATTTGGAGGGGTCCTTGATCCCATGGATATAGGGTATGTAGGTAGTCTGGATGGCGAAGGATGCCCTGAGTACTCAGGTCCCCTGGATATAGGGTGTTCTTTTATAATTAACTTTGTAATCTCAAAAATATAAAAGAGCAAGTTAGATAACAAGAAGCTTCTAGTACTCAGGTTCAAAGGAATGGTGAAACATTCGATCCTTAGCTTCTATAAATATCATGATCATAACTTTCTATGTAGTGATTTCTGAGTCATGTTAACATGAGATTATCTAGTTAGTTTTGTGCAGATGATAAGGATACAAGTCACTGAAGAAAAGCAAGTTGTTGGAATTGAATGTGGGATGTAACAAAGGACTTAAAGTATGTGTGATCCGGTGTTCTTATAGGTTATCTTGTGAAATGTACTTTCTTTCATCCCTAGATTAAGAGTGGTGAACTTTTCAGGACTTGATGATTTTAGAAAACTAAGCTCTAGTTCGTCAATCCTTTATAACATTTATTGAGCATTTCCTTGAGTAAAATTTTAGGAATCTACTTTTCTGCATCTATTAGATCAAAATTTTCTTTCCTCAGTATTTTTTAATTCAGAGTCAGTATTATTTTGTCTGTAAGGAGTCAAGTCCCTACACATCAGAAGTGGATGCAACACACTTCTTCGTTGTCAGTTCCGATGGTGAGGATGAAGAATATGATACTCTTTTCTTCAAAATAGAACTATTGTACTAAATAGTGCATGCATCCAATTGAAATATAGTACATCTCTGAGTACCCTTAGCAAGCACCATAGCTCCTCTCATCACCTTGCATCCTCCACTCAAGAAGACAACCTGCACACCCACATCATTCAACTTATTTACAGAAAGAAGGTTCTGTGCTAAAATAGGGATATGCAATTCGCCATTGATCCCCTTCACTTATCCATCAAGGAATCAAATCAAGACTCTTCCATAGACAATGATCTTCAGGTGAGATTCATCACCCAAGTACACTTTCCCACCATCAAATTCTTCATACTTTATAAACCAACCTCGATTTGAGGTCATGTCACTAGTAGAATTTTTGCAAGTAAATGACTACATTACTAAAACTTTTAGTCATGACAACTAAAAATGACTAAATTCTACTAATTGTTTGCAACACAGCTATAAATGACTAATTTGATCATCACACAAATAAATTTAGTCACACAAATAAGCATGCTACCACAATAATGGGTTACACTTTCTGGGACATCCTAATTTTTGCTGAAATCATATATTTTTAGAAAATATAAAGATTTAAGCCTTGAAAGGTTCCATTTAAAGGATTTTAATTGAAAAGGTTTTGATCAAACCCCCTTTGATAGAACCCCACTAGTTTCAAACCATACCTATAATGGAGTCTCCTCTACACCTATCAAAATGTTGATAAAAAATCACTTTTGATTTGTCTTTTGGGGGATCAAATGAATTCATTTAAAATTTATGTTTTGTAAATGTAGTCCTTATTATAAGCTTCCCAAAAAGTATAATTTTAAATATATTTAATTTGATTATTATATTTATTTTTTATTTCTTGTTGTAATGTCAGAAAATGTCCCCTTGGGGGGCTTTTCCCTCATAAGGTTTAGCTCCCAGGTCTTTTGCATGTATTTAGAACATTTTACTTCATAATTTGGCATCCCGATGTAATGAGCCCTAGGTAACATGACAAATGGGACCTAGGAGGACCCTTTGAGCTTAACCCTGCCTAAAATAGGAGGGCAGGACTTGGGCGCCCACGCCCTAGTCCTGCCCTATTTTGGGGCAGTCCCACTTTTTGGGTGTTAGCTTGTGACCATTATTTGGGTCCTATGCCGACACAGTAAGTTTGAATTTATGAAATCTTGGTGGGAGTGCTTGTAGTTGCATATAAAATCATGTTTAGGCATTCATTTCAAAACTAGATTGCAATGAGATTACAACTAGCTATCAACTTGTATGTGCATTGGTGATTCAAGTCTTTCATTGTGCTGCAAGAGTAGATTTGTGTGGATTATGTGTTTGTATTTGTAGATTTGAGCATCCATTTCCTCATGGAAAGAAGAGCATCTTCCTCCCACGAGATCTTCACTACAAGGTGATATTATATTATGTTTTCATCATCATTTCCTTTAGTTTTTGCCTCTGCCTCATAAGGGAATGCACCCTCTATCTAACAACAGTGTTGGGAGACCTAAGTGTCCTCCAAGGCTTGACTGAGGCAAGCCTCTAAACACCACAAACCCCTCCCAAAGTTTTCATGGTTGCAGGTTATAGGTTGAGGAGCTAGAAAAAGTGAAGTTGTAGGAAGGCATCTTGAAGTGTCAGAACTGCAAAAAAAGGAAGAATAGCACCTTGGACTTAGGCACCCACTCATTAGTCCTCCAACTTCCGTGATGGTAAAATCTCTAGAACAACAAGAAAGAGTTACAGACTGAGTTTCCATATCTTGAGAGAAACCAGGGCCTTGGACTTGGACGCCCACTTCTGTGTCCCCAACTTTTCCACCTCGAAGCCCCGAAAATAAGTACTCTATGATTTGATATTTTACTTCCCTCTGCAAGAGCTTTTCCTGTTATCCTTTTGTTTACTGTCATATTTGTGAAATTAGGGTTTTAATGGTTAATTGAGCATAAGAGAAGGAAAATTGGCAATTAAACACCCTAATCCAAGCTTTCCTACATCTCACAATGACCTAGGGTATGATAGTGCATGGCCACTCGACCCTAGATCATAAAATATTTAGGGTAAAATTTGGATTTGTTTAATTTAGTGTAAATGTAACATCAAAAAATGTCCCCTTAGGGGCTTTTCCCTCATAAGGTTTAGCTCCCGAGTCTTTTGCATGCATTTAGGACATCTTACTTTATAATTTGGCATCCCGATGGATTTAACCCTAGGTAACATGACAAATGGTACCTAGGAGGACCCCTTGAGCTTAACCCTGCCCAAAATGGGGGAAAGACTTGGATTCCTGCACCCTAGTTATGCCCTATTTTGGGGAAGTCCCAATTTTTAGGTGCTGACTTGTGACCGTTATTTAGGTCCTATGCTGAAATGGTAAGTTTGAATTTATGAAATATTGGTGGAAGTGTTTGTAGTTGCATAAATAAGCATGTTTAGGCATTCATTTAGAAACTAGATTGCAATGAGATTACAACTAGCTATCAACTTGTATGTGCATTGGTGATTCAAGGCTTTCATTGTGTTGCAAGAGTAGATTTGTGTGATTTATGTGTTTGTATTTGTAGACTTGAGCATCTATTTCCTCATCGAATGAAGAGCATCTTCCTCCCATGAGATATTCACTACAAGGTGACATTATATTTTGTTTTCATCATCATTTCCTTTGGTTTTTACCTTTGCCTCACAAGGGCATACACTCTCTATCTGACAACAATTTTCAAAGAATTAAGTGTCTTCTGAGGCTTGGTTGAGGCAAGCCTCTAAACACCACAACCCCCTCCCAAATTTTTCATGGTTACAGGTTACAAGTTGAGGAGCTGGACAAAGTGAAGTTGCAGGAAGGCATCTTAAAGTGTCAAAATTGTAGAATAGAAGGAAAAATAGTACCCTAGACTTGGGCGCCTACTCATTAGTCCTCCAACTTTTATGACGAGAAAATCTCCAGAACAACAGGAAAGAATTGTAGACTGAGTTTCCAAATCTCGACAGAAACTAGGGCCTTGGACTTGGGTGCCCACTCCTATGCCCCTAAATTTTCTACCTCAGAGCCTTGAAAATAGGTACTCTGTGATTTGATAGTTTGCTTCCCTTTGCAAGAGCTTTTCCTATTATCCTTCCGTTTACTGTCGTATTTGCAAACTGAGGGTTTTAATGGTTAATTGAGCATAAGAGAAGGAAAATTGGCAATCAAACACCCTAATCCAAGCTTCCCTCCATCTCATAGTGACCTAGGGTATGATAGTGCATGGCCACTCGACCCTAGATCCTTGAATGTTAAGGGTGAAAAGAGGATTCAAACATCTAGCAACACTAAATTAAACAAATCCAAATTTTACCCTAAACATTTTGGTGAACCCATGTTTTTGGACTTAAATTGCAACTTTCTAAGTGTGTGTCTTCATATTTGGATTGATTTCATTCATTCATATAGTCTTTTATCTTATTGTATTGAAAACATTACAAAAAAATTGAAAAATTTGCAAAAATTTGAAAACCCTAGCTTGCATTTTCATATAGATTACTAAATTGCACCAATTCTTTCTAAATTTCCCTAATTCATGATTTTTGCATCATATCTGATATAAACTACAGAAAAACACAAAAATTCAATAATTTGCATTGCATTTTCATCACTAATTTGCTAGGCTTTTGTAGAAATTTTGATAATTTACATATAACTTAGTAATTCTAAAATCTAGGGTTAGTAGGCAAAATCTGCTTTCAGATTTCTCTAATGATTTCAGAGGCTCATTAAAATTATAATTTGGCTTTAATTCTTGCATTTTGGTGTAAATTTGCATTTAGATTTCAAATATTTGCATTTTTGCATAGAAAATTTCAACAAAAAACTAGCAATTTTCATGCATTTTCATCACATTTGCATTGGCATTTTGCATATTAAATCTTGGAATTAATTTTCAGATTTAAGAGTATTTAATTTTTATTATAAATCAGACTTCAAAACATTCACATAGAATTTTGTGTCAAGATCTAAAATCTAGGGCTTCAAAAACACTGATTTTCACTAAATTTAGCCTTATTGACTCTCTAAACTTGTACCATAGGCATGTTGTGAAGGGTATTTTTGAATTAATTGGCTGATATCAGGGTAATAATTTTCTTCCCCTCCTAAAAATTTTCACAACACCTTTTTAACAGGCTCTTTTATTGAAAATATTGGTCAAAAACTACACATTTTTGCTATTTTTGCCCTAGGGTTTGGCCTAGTTTGCACTCCAAGTGTGTTGTGACAAATTTTATGGATCAAGGTGACTTATATCATTGATTTTATTTTCTACATCTCCTAAAATTCATTACAACACCCCTTTTTCTAGGTCTTGGAATTGAAAAACCATGAAAAATAGCCTATTTTTGCTATATTTTCACTAGGGTTTTACCTTAAGTGGCACGAAAGCATGTTGTGTTGGGTATTTTGATATTAAGTAGCTGTTATAACTGATATAATTTTCTGTCCATCATCACTTTCCTCACAACACCCTTGGTCATGCTCTTTTGCATTGAGTTTTGGTGAAAAAAGTGCCTATTTCAACATATTTTCACTATATTTTGCTTGGCATTATCTTGGATTTGCATCAAGAGTGTGTTGTGAAGGATATTATTGATGTTATAGACTGATATTAGACATATAATTTTCTGCCCCTGATCAAAATCCTTACAACACCTTTTGTTTCATTCATTTGCATTGAATAAGTACAAAAAACCAAGCATTTAAGGCCATTTTTTGCACATAGTTCGCACTTATCTTTGATATACTATTGGAAAAAATCTTAAATATGATTTGAGCATATAAACATAGCCTCTAATCACAACAACAATAATAGGTTCCCTCCTATACCTTACATGAAAAGAAAAGCACCTGAACCTGAAATTGTGTTTACACCTCATGATAGAACAATTGTAGATTTTGATGCACCTCTTTACATCACTATGAAAATAATGGGAAACCCTAGGGATGGAAATATTATTGATCCTAATTACATGACTAATGTGGCCACTGAAGAGTTCCTCTTTTCACATCAACTAATACAAGGTTCTTATGACCCTTTGAACTTGATGATTAAGACACATAAGGGAACCTTGGAAAAACCATTAGGAAATATATCATTGTTGGTATTTGAGAAACATGTTGAATAATGGTTTGATGTTACCCCTACTTCTGATACCTTTGAAATCAAACTTGGAATCTCTTCATTAAAGGTTATGAAATTTGTCCCTTCAACTATCTATAAATGTGTAAAATTTCCATTGAACGAACAAGTGCATGTCATTCCTTGAAATACATACAAGCCTTTAAGTACACAATAGTATTCTACATTGGATTACTTTTGCAACAAACTAGATCTATGAATAGACTTTACATTTTTGACCTATAGAAACTACAAAGAAAAACTTTTACATCTAGTACCTAGTCCTTCTATACAAGAAATGACAAAAGATAAACAACTCGCATGTGAAGAGAATCTTAGACCAAAAGGACAAGGTCCCTATACTAAGGTTCCTCCCCTGAAATCCTTACAAGGATCGGGAGGTCATTGTCAATAAAAAAATATTCCATCGTGACAAATGAAGTTTGATCCCGATGCTTCATCTTCTAAATTGCACAAACCTATTAAAGAGAAAAGCCCTGTCTTACATGAGATATGTGGTAAAAAGAAATGAAATAGAAAAGCAAGAGAAAGAAGAAGAAGACAAGATTATGCTATAAACCTTGTGTCTCAACAAGAAAACATTGATCCCAACATTCAAACGAACAAAATTGATCCTTACAACGAACAACATGATAAGCAAGACATGAATTTGGCTATGATACCTTATGTCCCACTTTCCTCCAACATTAGGGAGTGGGAAGATGATGACAATGGTTTTCTTATAGACAACCTCTAGCCTGATAGGGGCCCTACAGGTAAGTATCTCTAACCCTTTATCTCTCTCGTGATGTGCTTCCCCCGTGATGTGCTATATGTTGTTTAGGCCTCCTAGTATGACCTCGGATTCTCCCGCAAGGTTTGGGATACTAGGAGACCACCTCTGTTGTGACCTTCTTCTATTTGTATCATCATTCTTCTATATTGCCTCTCTCTCTGATTTCATTGTTGTGTGTTGTGTCTTACAGACATAGCGTTGTAGTTGGTGACTTGGGGGCACCCTCCTACGTGACTATCCCTAAGACACTTGTTTCGCCTCTCTTATTTATTGTTTCCCTTCTAGTGTTTCCATCTAGCGGGCAGATGACAACAAACATTTATACTGATGTGGACCTAGTGTCCCTTTCGAGAGAAATAAAAAAAATAGACTTAGTTCCTAATATTTCGATGGGGTTGTATATTTTATTTGATGCTTAGCTAGTGGAAGCACTTGTGCTTTCCGTGTAGTGACTATGATGATGTTTCTATCTCATTTACAAACCTTAACAATATTGCTACTCTGTGCACCTTTGTTTGTCTTTGAATCTGGTCTTGGTGGTACTCGATTCAGAGAGCTTCATGATGTAGCCCCACGGTTATCCTTGAACTCTGAATTTGTTGTATAACCTTGGCTCTTTCTGTGGTTAAACATATGCCTTGATGTTGTTTATCATGATGTTGTAGACACTAACATGTTTCTTGTAGGGATGTGTTTGTGGGAACATTTGATGATCGTGAAGTACATGTCCCCTCCGAGGGGCATGGGCTTTACGAAAGTCTGTGTTCCCTTGTGTGTTTTCTTCCTACCTTAACGTGCTTGATATTGATGCATGATATCAACCACCTTAAGGTGGGGGCATATAAAAGGTAAGTTGTATGTTATAGATGTTAGCAATGTGTTTGTCCTTAGGTGTAGTTTAAAGACCTGCGTAATGAGTGCATCCTCCATCCTGAGTTTTTTTGCAATCAATCAATCAATCAATCATGTAAGCCCTCTGTGGAGGTGGGATATCATGTATATCCTTTTTATATTAAGCCCTCTGCAGAGGTAGGGATGGTGTATTTCTCAGAGCAGATTGCATCATCCTGTCATTTTCAAAAGTCCTCTATGGAGGTGCGGAGCGGTTCTGTGACTAACTCAACCCTTAAGTGTGTTTTCGGCGATTGTTGTGGTGAAGCCCAATCATTGGTGTGTGCCTGTAATGTGCATGAGATAGTGCTGGACGTAGAAATAGTTACACTCCATCTCTCATCTGCCATGTTTTCTTCGTGTCTTCAAGTGTGTGTGTCTGGTGTGCTTGCTTTGTTTGGCGTGTTTATTCCCCCATATGTAGTCTAAAGACTAGCGCAATGAGTGCTTCCTACATTTTGGGAGGTTTTACATGTCTTGCATGTATGTTGCCCCATATATGCAGTATAAAGACCAGCGCGATGAGTGCTTCCTATATTATGGGAGGTTTGTTTACTTTCTAGTACTTGCATTTGCATTTCATATACATGAGAAAAATTTAAAAAAAGATATCATTTTTGTCTTCCATGCATTAATGTGTCTTTTATGCCTTTACTATCATCTCCATGTTCTGCATGTCTATAACTATCTTCTCTATGTTTTGTGTGCCAGTTACTATCTTCCATGTGATTGGCGTGTCTTCTTCATGCTTGGTGTGTTTGTGACCTTACTTGAATGCATGTATTGGCCTCACGTTTAAACATACCTTAAAGTGGGGGCTAAATGTAATGTCAAAAAATGTCCCCTTGGGGGTTTTTCCCTCATAAGGTTTAGTTCTTAGGTCTTTTGCATGCATTTAGGACATCACTTCATAATTTGGCATCCCGGTGGAATGAGCCCTAAGTAACATGACAAATGGGACCTAGGAGGACCCCTTGAGCTTAGCCCTTCCCAAAATTGGGGGGAGAACCTGGGCACCCGCGCCCGAGTCGTACCCTATTTTGGGGTAGTCCCAATTTTTGGGTGTCGGCTTGTGACAGTTATTTGGGTCCTATGCTGACACGGTAAGTTTAAATTTATGAAATCTTGGTGGGAGTGTTTGTAGTTGCATATAAAAGCATGTTTAGGCATTCATTTAGAAACTAGATTGCAATAAGATTACAACTAGCTATCAACTTGTATGTGCATTGGTGATTCAAGGATTTCATTGCGTTGCAAGAGCAGATGTGTGTGGTTTATGTGTTTGTATTTGTAGATTTGAGCATCCATTTCCTCATGGAATGAAAAGCATCTTCCTCCCATGAGATCTTCACTACAAGGTGACATTATATTGTGTTTTCATCATCATTTCCTTTGGTTTTTGCCTCTGACTCACAAGGGCATGCACGCTCTATCTGACAACGGTGTTTGGAGACTTAGGTGTCCTCTGGGGCTTGATTGAGGCAAGCCTCTAAACACCACAAACCCCTCCCAAAGTTTTCATAGTTGTAGGTTACAGGTTGAGGAGTTGGACAAAGTGAAGTTACAGGAAGGCATCTTGAAGTGTCAGAATTGTAAAATAGAAGGAAAAATAACACCTTGGACTTGGGTCCCCGCTCATTAGTCCTCCAACTTCCGTGACAGGAAAATCTCTAGAACAAGACAAAAGAGTTGTAGACTGATTTTCCAAATCTCGATAGAAACTAGGGCCTTGGACTTGGGCGTGTGCTCCTATGTCCTTGATGTTTTTACCTCAAGGTTTCTGAAAATAGGTACTCTATGATTTGATATTTTACTTCTCTCTGCAAGAGCTTTTCCTATTATCCTTCCGTTTATTGTTGTATTTGTGAAATTAGGGTTTTAATGGTTAATTGAGCATAAGAAAAGGAAAATTGGCAATTAAACACCCTAATCCAAGCTTCCCTATATCTCACAGTGACCCAAGGTATGATAGTGCATGGCCACTCAACCCTAGATCCTTAAATGTTAAGGGTGAAAGGAGGATTCAAACATATAACAACACTAAATTAAACAAATCCAAATTTTACCCTAAACACTTGTGAATGTAAGTTTTTCACCGAACATCAAGTTCTATGTTCTACGCACATGGAAAATTAGTAAATTAGTGAAAAAAAAAATGAAAAATATCAATGCCCTAGGTATTGATGTCCTTGTTTCAACAAAAAAAGAAAAATTAAGTTTTGATACATACAGAAAAAATAATATTTTATGGAATACACCTATGTCTAAATTATAATTGGTTTGACTTCAAAACTTAATTAAAAAAAATATTCAACAAATATGGTAAAACCAAATGCATGCCCTGTATATCGGTGTTACCAATCTAAATTCAAAAGAATCAAAATGTTATCCTTTGTAGAAAAAATGTTATGTGCTACAGAATACACATCACTTTAAAAAATGTTATTTACTATTAAAAACTAGTTATCAAATAAGACATAAAAAAATTTATAATTTAACTCTAAATGTTTTTAAGAAAATATATTTAGAATCTACAAACAAAATCTCACAAATCACTAGTTCGCATCATCTTCAAATTCCTAATGGTTTAGTGGCTATAGGTGTCAGAAAGTGAAGATTTAGTTCAAAATGTTGACTTCAATATCAGGTTTGGCTAAAAAGTGTAACCCATTATTGTGGGATGACCAGTAAATGACTAAATAAATTTTTTAGTTACACAAATAAAAATGACTAAGGTATGGGAGGAACTGTAGATGAAACTAGTGCAGGAGCACCTAGAAAATCATTTTTTCTTTTGTAATAAGGTCTATTTGACCAATGTATTTTCATTTCAGTTTGTCTCTAGGTCCTTCAGGACCTAGAACCCATTTTTTTAAAGTCCATAGTGACTTAAAACACACTTTTGTCATATTGTAATCACATAGTGCCAAAATAGGGCAGTAGGACAGTTTGAAGTAGTTTTGGATCAGTTGGTCTCCCAACTATTTGCATCAGTTGGTCTCCCAACTATTTGCATTGGTTGAAGGATAGAAGACTTTGCCGATAGAAGTAAGTCTCACCAACGATAAAGAGTTGATCGACTTGATGTGAGTCTTGTTGTATCTTGCCGAAGATAAATTCAGTTGAGCTATCAATGTAAGGTAGAACAACGGTAAGACTAGAGAAAGTCATACCAATCCTTGTTGTCTGATGATCAGGATGTATCAGTGGCTCATTTGTAAAGTCTTACCTCTCTGAAAAGAGTGGGACCTATTTTGTGTGTTCACTGTGCACTCCCCATCATATTGGTATTAGAGCGAGTTTTGAAGATCACTCGGGTGGTGTGGTCTTGGTGTATGTCAGACAACGAAATTGAAGTAGAGGCTGACACGATGCCTCCTAAAAGCATGTGACAAGATGCAGTGAAGAAACTGATTGAAGCAATGTTTGAGTCCAAGCTCAAGGAGTTGAAAAGAACCAAGGATAAGGATAGGGAAGATGAAAGTGACAGCAATGAAGGAGATACATAAATTGATGAAACTAATAAGAGGATAGAGGAGATACCAGGAGACTAGAGGGCATTTGTAAATGCTTTGAAGTTAGTCAATAGGGACACCATAGATGGGTTACCTATGTATAGTGGAAGTATGGAAGCTAAAGAGGTGATTGACTGGATTGAGGCATTGAATAATCATTTCGAATACAAAGAAGTCCCTGATGATAAGAGGGTTAAGTTGGCAAAGGCAAGATTGAAGGGGTTTGCTCTTACATGGTGGAATTATGAGCAAGGAGAGAGAGTCAAGGAGGGGAAGAATATGATAACTGTTAGCTCCCATTGCACCAAAAGAACGACCTATTAATGCCCGATACAACCACTTGACTTAACAAGCACGTGAGGTAGTTAAGCCCTTGTTGCAAACCACTGCAACGTAGAGCTAAACAAGGAGACCAAGGGTCACACCTTGCAACAACCCCCCCTAGTGCAAGCGTGGGGTTTGAACCTGTAACCTCGGCTCTGATACCAATTGTTGATAATTGAGAGGGGGTGAATCAGTTATCTTAATTATTTGAACTTTATGTTCTTCTTTATCTAGTGCAGCATCAATTCATATAAGCATGCATAACCATGAAATAAAAAATAAAATCAATACACATAACACAATGATTTTGACATGGAAAACCCTGTTAAGGGAAAAACCACGGGGTGACTAACCCAAGATTGTACTCTTTGTTAAAAGAATAAAAGTACAAAATGGCACTCGCCAATTAGGGCTCACTGCCCGAGCACACTATTCACAAGAGGCTCACTGCCTACAAGAGACTCACTGTCTACAAGGTATAAAGAAAGTAGCCAGGTGCTTGAACTGATGAGAAGCATCCACATGTGCTGAGGTTCAGTTCAGGTTAGGCTCAATACACTGATCTACTACACTTCATTCTTCCTTTTTTTTAGTGTTGCTGTCCTGTCACATACCGGACTTGTATTGCTACTTCCACACTATTCTCTGCTTTTCTTTGCACAACACACCACACCACACACACCTTCACATCGAAATCCATCTGATATATATATCTGCACCAAGCATTTCACATCTTTCTAGTCGGCATCCAGAATACTCAATATTTTCCCAAACTCTATTCTGTTGGTTGAACCCTTGCTTACTAAGTGATGCGTATCAAAGAGATACTTATAGAAGTCATCAATCATGTTGGCCAACCATGAATGATCCCTCAGAAAACTTGATCACCATCAATTTTTTATCTGGATTAAGGTATGATGCTCTGTCGGTCAGTTCTTCCTCAGTCTACTCTGTCAAACAGGAACCCAACACTTAGGTGCTCATATCTTTTCACTCTTTCATCACTGGCTCTAGAATGTATCAGTCATGATACTCCTCTTGACTTCCCCAAGTTTGCACTTTGCTGAGATACTTCCTCTGAGAGATCCGGACCTGATTGTCAAACCTTGCTGCATGCTCTGTTCTTGCTCACCGGACCAAAATATTCTTCAACCTGACTTCCGGTATAGACATACCATGTCCTGCGATGTGTGAGATGGACTTTGTTGTCATCAATGACAACACTCATGAAGCCACATAGTGTCTCTTGCCAACAATAACCTCCTGGGAAAGGATGAAGACCAAAATCAAGGCACAATTCTTACCCATGGACTATAACATGCAGATGTATAAGAAATTGCAGAACCTCAGACAGAGAGACCTTGAAGTGAATGCATACACACAAGAATTTCATAAACTCAGTCTCAGATCAAAGAGACAAGAAGAAGAGTTAGAGAAAGTGGCAAGGTATCTGAATGTCCTAAGGATGAACTTCCAAGATGAGATCAACATCTTAGCACCAGAAACAGTGAACAAGTGTTTCCAAATGGCCTTAAGGGCTGAAGAGAAGATAAAGAGAAAGAGTGAGCAGAATAATAGAGGTAGAGGAGGAAGGAGTTTCAGAGGCAGAGGCAGTTTCAGAGGAAGAAGTCCTAACCAAAGGCCTAGTGGTGAGTCTAGCCAAGAAGAGCAATTTGGAGACTCAAGTAGTAGAGGAGGCTATCGAGGAAGAAGGCCTAATGGAAAGGGTGGGACAAATGGATTAGGTAGAGGATCCAAGTTCTCCAATATGAGATGTTATAATTGCAATCAGATAGGGCACCCGACATACAAGTGTCCAGAGAAGGCCTCAACTTCTCATGGTGGTGAGAAGAGAACCACTTTAATTCAAGACGATGCAAGGAGTTTGACATCTCCTGAAGTGAATCTAACATCAAAGATAGGAGAAAATCTAATGATCAAGAGGATGTTGCTCAAGGAACCAGTGCAGACTGAACCGTCTCAAAGAAAGGCTTTGTTTCGAATCAACTCCAAGATCCAAGGTAAGGTTTGTAAAATTATTATTGACTTTGGTTCTACTGATAATATTATATCTTTGGAAGTAGTGAATAAGTTGAATCTAGAAAAGACACCCCATAGCAGCTCATATAAAGTCAGTTGGTTGAATAAGGGGCAGCACATACTTATCAATGAACAAGCATGGGTAGAAGTCAGTATTGGGGGGTATAGAGATAAAATCTTGTGTGACATCCTTCCAATGGATTCTTGCCATCTTTTGTTAGGCAAACCATGGCAGTTTGACAGAAAGGCTCATCATGATGGAGAAAAGAATGCTTACTCATTCCAAAAGGATGGTGTGACTTATAAGATACAGTCTTTGGTAGAAGAGTATCCACAGCATGTAGGGTCTAGTATAATGATGGTAGGAGAAAAGGAATTTATGGACACATTAAAGGAAGGTGGTGGAGTAGGTTTTTCTTTAATTGTGAAGCCTAAGGGGGAAAGAGAGGAAAGTGTGAGGGAAGGAGGACCTAAGAAGGTTAGAGATCTGCTTGAAAGTTACAAAGGAGTGATTCCAATAGACATACCTGATTCCCTGCCACCTGTCAAAGATATTAGCCACCAGATAGACCTCATACCAGGAGCAGTACTTCCTAATAAGGAAGCATATAAAATGACCCCTCAGCAGAATGAAGAGATAGCAAATCAGATTCAAGAACTCCTAAACAAAGGGCTGATAAGGAAGAGCTTTAGCCCATGTGTAGTACCTACTGTTTTAGCCCTAAAGAAGGATGGGAAATGGAGCCTTTGTACCAATTCTAGGGCCATAAATAGGATAACCATTAGGTATAGGTTTCCTATTCCTATAATAGAAGATCTAATGGATTGTTTGAGAGGGGCTACTTATTTCTCCAAGATAGACTTAAAGAGTGGGTATCACCAAATACGAATAAGAGAGGGGGATGAGTGGAAGACAACATTTAAAACCAATGAAGGGTTGTATGAGTGGCTTGTGATGCCTTTTGGTCTTTCAAATGCCCCTAGCACCTTTATGAGACTAATGAAAGAGGTGTTGTAGGAATTCATAGGGAAATTTGTGGTAGTCTACCTTGATGATATCTTGGTGTTTAGTAAGAGCAAGGAAGAACATTTGAAACATTTGGAGATAGTCTTGAAGAGGCTGCAAGATCAGAAGTTAATGATAAACTTGGAAAAGTGTGACTTCATGAAACAAGAATTGGTTTACCTAGGCTTTGTCATCTCGAAGGGTGATTTGAAAATGGATCCTTCCAAGGTAGAAGCTATTTTGAATTGGCCTACACCTAGGACAGCAGGAGAGGTTAGAATTTTTCATGGTTTGGCCACATTTTATAGAAAATTCATTAGGAACTATAGTGATATTTGTGCACCTATGTTAGAGACCATCAAGGGGGGAGGTAAGGTAAAGTTTGTGTGGACAAAAGAGGCAAATTAGAGTGTTGAAAGTTTGAAGCAGAAAGTTGTCAAGTATCCTGTCTTAGTACTTCCTGATTTCAATAAAGTCTTCACCATTGAATGTGATGCAAGTGGGGTGGCCATAGGGGTAGTGTTGATCCAAGAAGGCAAACTAGTAGCCTTTTTCAGTGAAAAATTAAATGAAGCTAAGAGGAAGTACTCATCTTATGATTTAGAGTTGTATTCCATGGTACAAGCTCTGAAAAATGGAGGCACTACTTGCTTCCTAAAGAATTTATTGTATACACTGACAATCATGCTCTTAGTTTTTTGAATGGAAAGAAAAAGCTCAGTCATAGACACATGAAGTGGGTGGAAAGTCTTCAAGCATACACCTTCATCATCAAACATAAGAAGGGGATAACCAATAAGGTTGTTGATGCTTTAAGCAGAAGGGTGTTGACAGTGCAAGAAGTGTAGCTACACAGCATGGGTGTTGAGGCACTCAAAGGATTGTATGAAGAAGACCAAGATTTCAAGGAGATTTACAAGGTATGCAGTGAGTTTGCCAATGCTTTCCACAGTGAATTTTCATATTATACATTGCAGGATGGACTTTTGTTTAAAGGGAGTCAACTATGTATCCCTAAGTGTTCAATGAGGGATAATATAGTGAAGGAGAAACATAGTGGTGGTTTAGGAGGACATTTTGGGCTCAATAAGACCTTAGATCTTGTAAGAAGATTTTACTTTTGGCTAAGGATGCAATCTGATATCAGAAGGTTTGTTGAGAGTTGTATGATTTTCCAGAGAGCAAAAGGGGTCTCAATTAATGCAGGACTATACCAACCTTTGCCCATACCAAACAGACCTTGGAAAAGTTTGAGCATGGATTTTGTGATGGGGTTACCAAAGTCAAAGATAGGTTATGACAATGTGTTTGTTGTGGTAGATAGGTTCAGCAAGATGGCCCACTTTATTCCTTGTAAAACCACCAATGATGCTAGTTACATTGCATGCTTGTTCTTTAAAGAAATTGTCAAGATTCATGGATTGCCTTTGAGTATTGTATCTGACAGAGACAACAAATTTGTGGGACATTTTTGGAGAACCTTGTGGAAAAGATTGGGTACAAAATTGTCTTTCAGTTCAACCTATCATCCTTAGACTGATGACCAAACTGAGGTTCTGAATATGTCATTAGGCAATTTACTGAGATGTTTGACAAGAGAACATGGAGGTAGTTGGGATGTGGTACTCCCACAAGCAGAATATGCCTATAATGATTCTACAAACAGAAATACAGGTCTAAGTCCTTTTGAAGTTGTCTATGGTAGTCATCTTAGAGGAATTTTTGAATGAAGAGATGTTCAAGGGTTGGACAAAAGGAGTGAACATGCTGATACATTTGCAGAGGCTATGAAAGAGATCCATCAACAAGTTAGAGATACTCTACACAAGAATAGTCAAAAGATCAAGGCTAGAGTGGATCAAAGGAGAAGGGATGTACAGTACCAAATAGGGGATATGGTCATGGTTCATTTCAACAAGAACAAACTACCCAAGGGAAGCCACAACAAGTTGATGATGAGAAAAATTGGACCTTGTAAGATTTTAGAGAAATATGGTCCTAATGCTTACAAAATTGAACTCCCTGATGCTATTGTTATTTCCCCTATATTCAACGTTGCTGATCTAACATTATATAGGAGTTCTGATATGGGAGAAGGTACAACAGATTCTGTCCAAGACAATACAGAGTGGGTGCAGCATTTACCACCTAAGGAACCACCTAAGATGGAGTGCATCTTGGATAGCAGGATAGCCAAGAAGACAAGAAATCAGACCTATTTTGAGCACTTAGTCAAATGGCAAGGGCTTCCCGACTCAGAAGCCACATGGATGCTGGAAGAAGACATCAAAAAGCAGGGTGGTGATTTGCAGCAGTTAATCTCTAAGAGGACTTGAGACAACTTTCACCTGGGGAGTATGGTGCAGGAGCACCTAGAAAATCATGTTTTCTTTTGTGATAAGGTCTATTTGACCAATGCATTTTCATTTCAGTTTGTCTCTAGGTCCTTCAGGACCTAGAAACCATTTTTGTAAGTCCAAAGTGACTTAAAATACACTTTTGTCATATTGTAATCACATAGTGCCAAAACAGAGTAGTAGGACAGTTTGAAGCAGTTTTGGATCGGTTGGTCTCCCAACTATTTGCATCGGTTGAAGGATAGAAGACTTCGCTGATAGAAGTAAGTCTCGCCGACGATGAAGAGTTGATCAACTAGGTGTGAGTCCTATTGTATCTCGCCAAAGATAAATTCAGTTGAGCTATCAGTGTAAGGTAGAACAACGGTAAGACTAGAGAAAGTCATATTGATCCTTGTTGTTTGATGATCAGGATGTACTGGCAGCTCATTTGTTAATTTTGCCATCTGTGAGAAGAGTGGGACCCGTTTTGAGGTTGTGATGAAAATTATTAGGTCATTACCTAAATCCTAAGCTCACAAGGTAGCTATAATTGAAGAATTAATAACTATAAAAAAGATAAACAAGGATCAGTTGCTTGGTAAGATTATTGCTTTTGAAATGAGAGAATTTAGAGATGCTTTGTCCAAAGTTGAAATAGCTTTCAATGCCATTACTTCAAAGAATATCTCCAGAGAAGAAAAGTACAAGGTTGAACCTGATAATGAGCTTGATGAAGTTGAAGCCAATTTTGTTGACAAACTAGAAAGAGGTTTCGGTAAGTTCAAAGGCAAACTTCCTTTCAAATGTTTTTCATGTGGTAAAGTAGGTCATTATGCTTCCAGATGTGTTGAAAGAATTGAAAGAAATAGAAAAAGATTTGAGAACAAGCCTAGAGCTCCAAAGAAATGCTACTATGTTAGAGATTTTGATGATGAAGGTGTGACTGATGATGAATCTGATGATGCTAATACTAGTGCAAATGAATGCTTGTTTATTTCTATTAAAAAAGAACATGTGTCTACTAATTCTGCTAGCTATGTGAAGGAGGAAAAACCAGTAGAAGAAAGTGCTTTGGCTATTTAGGTTGAGAAAGATAAGGATGAATGGATTATTGATAGTGGATGCTCACCTCACATGACCAGTGACAAAAGTAAGATTGTAAGTTTTGAAAAGTATGATGGAGGATTGGTTAGGTTTGCAGATAGTGCATCTAGTAAGATTTGTGGAAGAGGGTCTATTTCATTTGATGGAAAGCATAATACTGAAAATGTCCTATATGTGAAGGGCTTGAAGCATAATCTTTTGAGTGTGGGTCAAATGTGAGACAAAGGTTATGATTTGAGATGCAAATAAAATGGGTGCAAGATCATGGAGAGCTTTGAAATTGTGATTGCTACTGGTAAGAAGACCAAAAGTAACATCTACTAATTAAGAGGAACTAATGATTACTATTTATTATCTCAAGTAGATGAGAGTTGGTTATGGCATAGAAGGATGTGTCATATGAACTTTGATAATCTAGTTAAGATAAGTTCAAGTCAGACTATGAGAGATTTACCAAAACTTGTGAAACCTACTAATACAATTTACAAAGAGTGTCAAATCATCAAATCCTTAACTTCATATGAATATCAAATCATCAAGTCCTTAACTACTGATAATCAAAATTAAACATGAAAGCATGAAACCATAGACTCAATAACAATCACACATTTGACACAGTAGGCACCACATTTTTTACATGGAAAAACCTAAGAGGGAAAAACCATGGTGGGTGTTAGCCCACAAGATATATGAGTTATAACAATACCAAAAAATAGAGGCTCACTGCCTATAGGGCTCACTACCCAAATTGGTCACTGCAAAGAATGGCTCACTGTCAAAGGGAGGCTCACTACCAAGGGTTGGCTCACTGCCAAAATGGTGAACTGATTAAGTAGCATCTACTCAATGCTTGGGTTTAGTTCCTTTGAAGCACAATAAAACTTCTCTAC
Source organism: Cunninghamia lanceolata (assembly GCA_027924645.1). Taxonomy (NCBI): domain Eukaryota; kingdom Viridiplantae; phylum Streptophyta; class Pinopsida; order Cupressales; family Cupressaceae; genus Cunninghamia; species Cunninghamia lanceolata. The sequence goes on from BSBN01000582.1 coordinate 7,161,921, forward strand.
TCTACTTCTTCACACCTTCATACTTATCTCTTCATTTTTGCGTACACACTATCTTTCACAACTCTATTACATGCTTTTATACAATTCATCAACCTTGGAATGTACATCAAGGTCGACATTACACTCATCAACCATTGGAACAATCTCTAAGGTCAGCATTACAAACATACATAGAATAGGTCTGGACCTAATACAAATTTTCTAAGGATGTAAAAATATATGTGGATCACACCACACCTTAGCTGGGACTCAAATCCAATCTTACATGCCACAACACGCTTCTACAATCTTCAATGCATCTCTACAATTGATGAAATCAACCAAGTCAGCCAAGACTAGTAAGAACACTAGGACTTCTAAGAACATTCTTCATTCACAATCTAATTTTTACTTTGCAGACCAATCCAAGAGTAGAAACATGATCAAGAGACATCCACAAGCACATTGCAATCATTAGAAAACATTTGCACAATCTCTAACCACTCTATAGAGAAGATTCTTCAAACCAGAGTACAGGAACAATATAGTCAACTACTGTCATAAGAAAAGAATAGCTTGCGGACCACCAAATCATGAGCCATTGAAGTTGAAGGCACATAACATCTTTCCAAACTTAACTCTAGAACCGTAGACCAAAATACTTCAATGTAGAGGAATGCAGAGCATAACACTTTCTCCCTATGACCACAAAGTATATAGAAAAAGCAGTTTTCACTCTGGTGAACATAACTCACTCAAATCTTCATTTTGGAGGGTCAAACTTGGAATATAACATCTTCAAATAGACTTCTAAACAACTCCAAATCTGTAGTAAAAGATATTCATGCTATAGGAAATGCGGAGCAAACTTTTGGACTATTTTTCTGAATACAATACACTATTTCCACTACAAAACACTGTTACCACTGGAGGAGCTAATTTTTCCAATATCCTCAACATCAAGATCACTATATAAGTAATTACAAAGCATCTCAGTTCCTACAAGCAAGCAACAAAATAAGAGCATAGTTCAAACCAATGACAACACTGATTAGGCACATAATTGCAACACGAAGCTATACATAATGTTGTCTACATTCAAAACAGAGTTCAAGTAAAAGGAAATGGTACTAAAACTCCTTATGAACTATGGTATGGAAGAATTCCAATAGTAAGATATTTCAAAGTCTTTGGAAGCAAATGCTATATTAGAAGAGATGAAGATCTAGGGAAATTTGATGCAAGATGTGATGAAGGAATCTTCCTTGGATACTCTACCAAGAGCAAGGCCTATTGATGCTACAATAAAAGGTTGAAAAAGATTGTGGAGAGTGCAAATGTGAAGGTGGATGAACACAAAGGAAGAGCATCAAATTAGAATGACTATGAATTAGATGAACCCACTGTTGGCAAGAGACACTGTGTGGCTTCATGAGTGTTGTCATTAATGGCAACAAAGTCCACTCCACACATCCGCAGCACATGGTATGTCTATACTAGAAGTCAGATTGAAGAGTGTTTTGGTCTGGTGAGCAAGAACAGAGCATGCAGCAAGGTCTGACAATCAGGTCCGGATCTCTCAGAGGAAGTATCTCAGCAAAGTGCAGACTTGGGGAAGTCAAGAGGAGTACCATGACTACTACATTCTAGAGATTGAGCCTACGGTGATGAAAGAGTGAAAAGATATGAGCACCTAAGTGTTGGGTTTCTGTTTGGTAGAGTAGACTAAGGAAGAACTGTCCGGCAGAGCATCAGACCTTAATCCGGATGAGGAATTGACGATCATCAAGCTTCTTAAGGGATCATTCATGGTTGGCCGACATGATTGATGACTGCTATAACTATCTCTTTGATATGCATCACTTAATAAGCAAGGATTCAGCTGACAGACCAAAGTTTAGGAAAATCTTGAGTATTCTAGATCATGACTAGAAAGATGTTGAAATCCTTTGTGTGGATATATATACTAGATGGATTTCGATGTGAAGGTGTGCGTGGTATGTTGTGAAGTGTGAAGAAAAGCAGAGAACAGTGTGGAAGCAGCAATATAGGTCCAGTATGTGATAGAACAACATTAAAGAAGAGGAAGAATGAAGTGCAGTAGATTAGTATATTGAGCCTAACCGGAACTAAACCTCAGCATATGTGGATGCTTCTCATCAGTTCAAGTACCTGGTTTCTTTCTATAAACTATTGTAGGTAGTGAGCCTCTTGTGAGCAGTGTGCTCGGGCAGTGAGCCCTAATTGGCAAGTGTCATTTTTGTTCTTTCTATTCTTTTAACAGAGAATACAATTTTGGGTTAGTCACCCCGTGGTTTTTCCCTTAACTGGGTTTTCCACATAAAAATCCTTGTGTTATGTGTGTTGATTTCATTTCTGCTTTCATGTTCATTTATGCTTATATGTTTTTATAATGTACTGTTGTTAAAGAAGAAAAGAAAGTAAATAAATTTAGGATAACTGATTCACCCCCCTCTCAGTTATCTGGCTTGTTTCCAACATCTACTGCTACTTATGAAGAAAAAGTTGAGCAAGAAGTCAATCAAGATGAAGAAGAAAAAGGTTTAGAAGTTGCTACTAAGACCCCCAGGTATGTAAGAATCAATCACTCTAAAGATCAAATTATTGGAGACAAAGATAAAGGAGTACTGACAAGGAAAAGAGCTGCAGAAGAACAAGTGAATTACTATTTTCTCTCTACAGTTAAACCAAAGACTATGAATGAAGCCTGCAATGATGAAAATTGGTTTAAGGCAATGGAAGAATAACTAATGCAGATAGAGAAAAATGAGACTTGGAAATTAGTTCCAAGACTTACTGACAAAAATGTTATTTGGACCAAATGGGTCTTCAAGAATAAGCTGAATGAAAATGGATAAGTTGTAAGGAATAAAGCAAGGCTTGTGTGCAAAGGATATTTTCAAATTGAAGGGATAGATTTTGAAGAGACTTTTGCTCTAGTAGCTCGGATTGAAGCGATAGGAATGTTTCTAGCATTTGTATCTTATAAAGATTTCAAATTGTATCAGATGGATGTGAAGTCTGCATTTCGAAATGATGAATTGGAATAGGAAGTCTACATTGAACAACCAGAAGGATTTCAATTGTCAGATCAAGATAATATGGTATGCAGGTTGAAGAAAGCATTGTATGGACTCAAGCAAGCTCTTAGAGCCTGGTATGCATGGTTCAATAAGTACTTGTTACAATTAGGGTTCAATAAAGGTACTACTGATAGTAATCTCTATTTCAAGATTAATGATGATCAAATCTTGATTATTGAAGTCTTTGTTGATGATATCATCTTTGGAGGCAATAAAAGTATGTGCATGAAATTTGCTGGTGAAATATAGAAGGAATTTGAACTGTCCATGTTTGGTGAGATAAATTTATTTTTGGGTTTGCAAATCAATCACTCAAATAAAGGAATCTTCATATCTTAGTCTAAGTATGTTAAAAAGTTGTTGAAGAAGTTTGGGATGTGTTGGTGCCTGCATGAATATTTAGGTTTCAAGAAATTAATTTTGTAGGCACCTTCCCAGAAAATCCAAAAAGTTCTAAGTCAAGGTTTCTATCACCCTGATATTCTTGCGAGGGGTCATATTTCATATATGACCTGATCTTCCGCCCCAGGGGGTGATGTTTTAGATATCAGTCATCTTGTGAAGATCACCCCGGTGTTGCTGCAGGGTTTCAATATGACCTGATATTCCAAAGGGGCGGGTCATGTTTCAAATATCGGGTGATCTTAGTTAAGATCAACCCTATGTTGTTTTATCACTTCATAATCTCTTGATCCATGAAATGCAGATGTCAATTTTACATGAGGATCGGTATCTGCTTGTCTTGTGACCTGATTTTCTTGTGGGGGTGATATTCCAAACATCAGTCATCTTACGAATATCACCCTATTTTGTCAATATGACGGTGATGTCATCTCGTCCGATGGGATGCATCATGTGGTCTTCGGCATGATATTATCAGTTGATATGTTGGGGTCCCACTGGTCGCTGATGAGGACATGAGCAAGTATAGGTGGATCATCGGTGAAGTATTTGGTATGAATATGATGAGGAGGATCTTTTTCCGATGCGTCAGGATTGCACTGATGAGGGTGATCATCAGGCTGATTTTGAATATCAGGTGGGCTCAGCAGGAGGTTCGCTATTATGGGGTGATATTTCTTATCGGGGTGATATTTCTGATAAGGGTGATATTTCGCATCAGGGTGATGTGAGATAGCAGGGTGATATTACATGTCGGGTGATCATGCAGGTGGATCATCAGTGGGGGAAGCAATATCAGTGCGGATGAGGAGTGTTTTTCCGATGGCATGAGCTATCATGATGGGGTCTATACTGGCATCATCGGGAGCAAAATCACTGACTATTATCTTTTGGTGTGGTCATGCTTATAAAGTATTAAGGTCGCTGCGGGATGAATGTGGGATAATTAGTTCCCACATGATTTTAAAAAGTCAGGTCATGATTCTTGGCGAGAAGATTTCAAAGGCGCACAGTCTCCTACATTTCCCAAGGCTGCGAGTTGGCATGCCTTTAATAGCGGATGTTACAGGGTATGGGTGAAGGCATGGATAGATCAACCACTCGATTGAAGATGTGAGTCCCCAGGCGGCGGCGCAGGGCTTAAGACCACCTTGTCTCCTCCTCTACCTATTGCATTCAATGTTGAGCGTCATTTTCTCATGATGCACTGTATCTAGGGAATTTTGAATTGCCATGTGATTAATGCTAAGTACACCTTCCTTGGTGTATATAGGGGGCTGTGTTACTCATTTGTGGTTGTTGAAGACTTGGGTAAAATTTTTGTGTGAATAACGAAAAATAGGGCATTTCCTTGTTGTTCTATCTCGTTTTGGAGTTTATGAGCTGCATCTGAATGTGCATTGCAAATATTTTTAGTTTCATTGTTGTTTTATATGAAAAATTCTCTTATACATGTGTTTAGCTGGTTGTCTCCATGTGTTACATGCTTTTCCTTCTTTTGAATCTTGCTGCTAAGGGTTCGTCAGGTTCTAGGGTATGGATTTCTGTATCACATGCTTCATCTCTAACTTCCATTCAAGGAGTGGATTAAATTGTTTTAGGTGAAGTATGGAGAAGGTTGTATGTCAGCTGCGATATATGTAAGTAGAGGCAGCTAAATACCTATTCTTGGGTGATGTTTGTAAGGCAAGCATCAATCTAACCTCTTGAAACTTGAATCCAAAATGCAATCCATTCTCTTGTATACGTCTAGTTGACTCCTTGCCCTGAGATATGCCCTAAGATAAGCACCGGTCTGCTCCTGGGTTAGTAGTTATGACCCAAAACCTCCTGTCTTGCATCCAAAGCATAAAATCCATCTTTCCATTATCCCAACCTGTTAGTCTATAGGAGTAGGATTAGGACCCCTGCATAATCTCATCCTCAACCAATCAGATATGTCGAAGAAGGTTGCCTCACTTGTGGTGTGTCATGCACATCTTGGTCCACACATGAGAGTATTCTGCCTGTTGTTGTCAAGCTAAATCTTTCTGTCATTCGGCTAGTCAATGTTACATCTTTAGCTATAGGGATACCCCCATTGGTGCAGGAGAACTAGAAGTGAAGGGGAGGTAGCTCACGCAACCTCCCGTATCTGTTGGCTGAATCTACCTATGCATTGGAGCTGGCAAACCCTCTGTCGATTCGAAAACCAACAAAATGGTGACTCCGCTAGGGAGAAGAGTCAAATAGTGTGAAATCATTAATGTGTATCTGGTTCTTTCATGTGAATGATGGTGCTCTGCTGGTGGAATGAATTCAGAAAAATATTTGACGAGCTTTCAGTGGTTTGAAAATTTTATCCTCTTTGCAGAGGTGGTGACTCTGCAAACAAGATTTAAGTGCACATGAAAGGTTGATGTATGCTATTGTGATAAAAGAATGTTTTGTTCATGGTTTCAACATCTGGATGAGAAAAGGTACCTAGCTCCTTCCCATTTATATTTGTTGTTTTATTGCATAAGCTAGATGCCAAGAGGAAGCCTTAGGTCTTCGGCAGATATATGATGTCTAAGAGTGAAATGTATATGAATCCAAATATGTATTCACCCATACTCAGTCAAGAGGGGGATGAAATGTTGTGTAAAAGAATTGAAGAGATAAAAAATAGGTTGATATCCTTAGAGGCTAGGCAGGCTCAGTTAAATAATAACCCTGTTGTGTCTGCCAGTCAGAATGCTAAACCTCTTGTCAGCCCTTTTGATCCTTTGTATGACCAACTAGATTTGTCATGGGTTGATTATGAAGTTGAAAGTATGCCTACTCAGATCTATAATCAGATGCCTAGATTTATTGGACACAGTGTGTGTGATGGGGGTGCACATATCCAAAATTTTCATAGTTTTATGGAAAGACACTCATTTAGAGATGAGGATATGTGGATGAGGGTTTTTGTTAGATCCTTTGGTGCTAAAGCTAGAGACTGGTTTTTTGAGCTTTCCAAAGAGATCCTTTGCCTATTGGGATGAACTTGTTGACTGTTTTAGGGAAGAATTTGCAAGAGAACCTGCTGATCTTGTTGCAAGGTTAATGGAAATTAGAAAACACGATGAAGAGCCCTGTACTGATTTCAGTCATAGATTTGTAGTAGCCCTTTCACAAATCCCTAAAGACTTCAGACTTGATGCTTCAGCCTGCATTGGCATATATTTTGAAGGTTTTGAGGAGGGCTCTACTGCATTGTTGAGGGAATTCAAGATAACAAGTATGCAGATGGCACATGAGTTTTTAGAAAATATAGAAAAAAAGAAAAATGAGCACATGCTAAATTCTCTGTCCACATGCTTTGGTATGATTAACAGTCGTGTAACTGTAAATGACCAAGTGATCATGGCATCATTTGAAGATAAATGTGAAAATGAAAATATAATAGTTGAGAATGCTACGTTTGAACATAATGCTGATAACAATGTTCAACTACAGTGTTCACCAATGAAGGATGCTAGTAGAAGGATCAATGATGACTCCCATTGCAAGGTTGAGGTGTCTGGTTCTGAAAACAATGATGAGGTTATGGACAGCAATGAATACTTGTTTGAGTGGATTTGTGGAGATAATTTTGAGTATTGTGCACAAGATAGAGAAGAAATAAGCACACAGAGGGGCAATCCCATGTTTGAATCACTTCCTTTTATTCAGACACATGGAGATGATGAAGAGAAAATGGGGATTGAAACAAGTGCTAGTGCTGAGCATGATTGTTCTTTGTTTGATTTTAGTTTTGCTTATGGTACACAGGTTGATACTCCTCCACACAAGGAATTCATTGGTAATGAAAATGCATGTTTTGTTGCCCATGAACCAGTGGCATACCATAATGAAGCTGAAACACTTGGATCAATCCTTTTTGATACATATAGTGATGAGGATTTGTTTGAGTATGGTGGGAATCTAAGCACTATTGTTGATATGGATTCTGATTCTCATCCTAATGAAAGAGAAACCAACATACATCATGAGGGTTATTGTAGAGAGATGCCAGAGCCTGGTCCTTTCCAGCTTGGTGCAGCTGATGGTTGTGTGCATGATGTGCACAATTATGGACTTGAAAGCTTTTTCTTTGATATGCCAACTTATGATATAATGAGGCCTGATGCTCCTAGCTACATGGTGGACTTTGAGTGCTTTAAGTTTTTAGTCCAGCTAGGAGATCATTTTACAATGCATATTACTGATACAGTTGATGATAAGTGTTATATGCCATATGGGATTGCATTGTTTGATAAATATAACATTCACATGTTGCTTGATGCTGATGGTTGTTTGCATAAGGTTAATAGTGACAAGATAAATAAGATAGTTGAATATACAAATGACAAGGGTTATTTGTGGATGAATCATGTAAGCATCTTTAGGCTTGATCCAGTGATATCAGATGAAAATAGGGTATTTGACAAAGGGAGATACAGGTTTTTCCTTTCTTGGTGGCCCTGGGCCACCAAGTGTGATCTGTGATGCAGGTTAGTGCAGCTTCATGACTCTATGCCCAATGGATAAGGGACCAGTCTGTATCCCAGAGATCTATGGTTCTTGCCATGCCTACAAGAGGCATGCATCCTCAGACAGAGACAATGTAGGTACCTGCATGAATATTCAGGTTTCAAGAAATTAATTTTGCAGGCACCTTCCCAAAAAATCCAAAAAGTTCTAAGTCAGGGTTTCTATCACTCTGATATTCTTGCGGGGGGGTCATATTTCATATATGACCTAATCTTTTGCCCCAGGGGGTGATGTTTCAGATGTCAATCATCTTGTGAAGATCACCCCGGTGTTGCTGCAAGGTTTCAATATGAGCTGATATTCCAAAGGGGGGGGTCATGTTTCAAATATCCAGTGATCTTAGTTAAGATCACCCCTATGTTGTTTTTCTTGCGGGGGGTGATATTCCAAACATCAGTCATCTTACGAATATCACCCTATTTTGTCCATACGATGGTGACGTCATCTGGTCTGGTGGGATGCATCATGTGGTCTCCGGCATGATATTATTAGCAGATATGTGGGGGTCCCACCGGTCACTGATGAGGACATGAGCAAGTACAGGTGGATCATCGGTGAAGTATTTGGTATGAATATGATGAGGAGGATCTTTTTCTGATGCATCAGGATTGCATCGATGAAGGTGATCATCAGGCTGATTTTGAATATCAGGTGGGCTCAACAGGAGGTTCACTATTATGAGGTGATATTTCTTGTTGGGGTGATATTTCTGATAAGGGTGATATTTCACATCAGGGTGATGTGAGATAGTAGGGTGATATTACATGTCGGGTGATCATGCAGGTGGATCATCAGTGGGGGAAGCAATATCAGTGCGGATGAGGAGTGTTTTTCCGATGGCATGAGCTATCATGATGGGGTCTACACTGGCATCGTCAGGAGAAAAATCACCGACTATTGTCTTTTGGTGTGGTCATGCTTATAAAGTATTGAGGAGGTCACTACGGGATGAATATGGGATAATTAGTTCCCACATGATTTTAAAAAGTTAGGTCATGATTCTTAGCGGGAAGATTTCAAAGGCGCATAGTCTCCTACATTTCCCAAGGCCATGGATTGGTATGCCTTTAATGGCGGATGTTACAGGGTATGGGTGAAGGCATGGATGGATCAACCACCCGATTGAAGATGTGAGTCCCCAGGCAGCGGTGCAAGGCTCGAGACCACCCTGTCTCCTCCTCTACCTGTTGCATTCAATGTTGAGTGCCATTTTCTCATGATGCACTGTATCTAGCGAATTTTGAATTGCCATGTGATTAATGCTGAGTACACCTTCCTTATTGTATATAGGGGGCTATGTTACTCATTTGTGGTTGTTGAAGACTTGGGCAAAAATTTTGTGTGAATAATGAAAAATAGGGCATTTCCTTGTTGTTCTATCTCATTTTGGAGTTTATGAGTTGCATCTGAATGTGCATTGCAAATATTTTAAGTTTCATTGTTGTTCTATATGAAAAATTCTCTTATGCATGTGTTTAGCTTGTTGTCTCCATGTGTTGCATGCGTTTCCTTCTTTTGAATCTAGCTGCTAAGGGTTCCTCAGGCTCTAAGGTATGGATTTCTGTATCACATGCTTCATCTCTAACTTCCATTCAAGGAGTGGATTAAATTGTTTTAGGTGAAGCATGGAGAAGGTTGTATGTCAGCTGGGATATATGTAAGTAGAGGCAGCTAAATACCTATTTTTGGGTGATGTTTGTAAGGCAAGCATCAATCTAACCTCTTGAAACTTGAATCCAAAATGCAATCCATTCTCTTGTATACGTCTAATTGACTCCTTGCCCTAAGATAAGCCCTGGTCTGCTCCTGGGTTAGTAGTTATGACCCAAAACCCCCTGTCTTGCATCCAAAGCATATAATCCACCTTTCCATTATCCCAACCTGTTAGTCTGTAGGAGTAGGAATAGGACCCCTGCATACTCTCATCCTCAACCAGTCAGATATGTCCAAGAAGGTTGCCTAACTTGTGGTGTATCATGCACATCTTGGTCCACACATGAGAGTATTCTGCCTGTTGTTGTCAAGCTAAATCTTTCTGTCATTCGGCTAGTCAATGTTACATCTTTAGCTATAGGGATACCCCCCTTGGTGCAGCAGAACCAGAAGTGAAGGGGAGGCAGCTCACGCAACCTTCCATATCTATTGGCCAAATCTACCTGGTGCAGGAGCACCCCTTCCATTATATAACTATGCACAAGAGGGAGAAGAATAAGATTTTATTATGTTTTAAGACATTTCATGTTACCATGCAACATTTATATGTCATTAACAAATGTAGCAGTTCATGTTTGTAAACATCAAATTTGACATTTTAGAGATGTTGGGTTATGTGGAGAATTAAACCTAGGTGTCTTATTATTAAGTGTTTTGCTGTCTTATGTAAAACAAGTGTCGTGGGATTAGTTAGGGTTTATGACTATAATCTTAGTTTAATAAAAATCTCAAAAACAGAGGAGAAGAGAGTTGGGTAACAAAACAGGGATGGTGGTCGAGGAAGGAGGAATTTTCTTCCACCTTCAGAAAAATCTCTATAATTAGTCTGTGGTTGAAAAAGTTGAAATGAAGAAATAGAAATTCTAAAAATTGTGTGCTACCAATTCTGGATTCTGTGTAAATTCCCTATATATCAAATCATTTTGTATATTATTTGTATAGATTTGCTTTGTATTTAATTTAGTTCTTATGTGGTCGAGATGCACGATTAAATCCATTCCACTAGTGGATTTCTATGAAATTAGTGGAATGGATTGTGTATATTAGTTTTTTGTTTGTTTTTCTTTTGTTCGATGGACATGGCAGAATAGAAATTGCAGAATTCATCGCAGAGGAAGTTATCGGCGGGAAGTACAAATACACATCAATTTTATGCGGAGACAGTCTGTGAATATATCACAGTTACATGCGAGCAACTTCCTGTATATATGTTGTGAAGATGGTACGTATAAAAGTCTGTTTGAGTCAAATTTTTGTTGGTCGCTGAATATACAATTCCTATATATATCACAAATGCATGAAGATACATTTCATGTATATATCGCGTTTGTATGTGAATATACATTTTATAGATATCCTGCATCTATGTATTGGGTTGAAGCATATCGGGGGAACCGATAATAGATGTTTGCAGGTGGTTGAACCAATTCAAAGGTTTAATAAGTTCAACGGTTCATCGTAGTAAGGGTTGCCGACAGTTGAATCGCTGGTTGAACCAGTTCAACAGATACAGTGGGTTCAGTTGGTTCGTTGGTTCAACAAGGAACATCGGGTTCAATGGTTCAATGAACTCGAAGGTTCAATCAGTATAGTCTATGTATCGGGAGTAGATTGAACCGATAGTGTATGTTGAACCGAATAATTGAAGGTTCAATGGTTCAACGGGTTCATCGCTGATAGCGTTTAAGTGTGCAATAGTCAAACTAGCGGTTGAACCAGTTCAAGGTTCAACAGTTTAGCGGTTCCATGGTTCAACCGATAGTTGAAGGTTCAACGGTTCATTTAGTCCCTTTGGTTGAATGGGTTCACCCAACTCAAAAGATTCAAGGGGTTCATGTGGTTCGACAGGTTCAACCCCAGAGGCAGTCCAACAATTCTGATCTACAAAACTAAATGTATCTGACCGATGGGTAAACAGACAATGGTAAATGTATGTTGGTGAGGGGTTGACAACTAATTTACACGTTTCTGTTGTTTTCGCTCTGCATCACTAGCTGTGCATTGGAGCTAGCAAACCCTTTGCCGATTCAGAAACCAACAGGATGGAAGACTCTAAACTAGTATGTACTCCCATGGTGACCGGCTGCAAGTTGAGCAAAATTGATGAATCACATAACACTAATTAGAAAAAGTATAGATCCATGATTGGAAAATTGTTTTATCTAACTCAAACCAGACCTGATATTATGCATGCAATTTGTCTTGTTGCAAGATTTCAAGTTGATCCAAGAGAATCACATGTGATGGTAGTAAAAAGAATCCTGAGGTATTTAAAAGTCTCTCTAGATCATGGCTTATGGTATCCAAAGGATAATCATTTTACTCTTAGAGAATATATAGATGCTGATTGGGTAGGACATGTTGATGACATAAAGAGTACAAGTGGAGGTGCCTTCTTCTTGGGTAATAGATTGGTTTCATGGTTGATCAAGAAATAAGATTCAATCTCTTTGTCAACTACAGAAGTAGAGTATATTGCAGCAGCATGTTGCTGTACTCAAGTGTTATGGGTGAAGTAGACTTTGAAGGATATAAGAGTTTATGAAGACCCAATTGTAATCTTGTGTGATAATACAAGTGCCATAAACATTTCCAAGAATCTAGTGATGCACTCAAGAACAAAACATATATCTATAAGGTATCACTTTTTGAGAGAGAAGGTGACAGAGAATGAAGATAAGTTGGAATATGTGTCCACAAAGGATCAGATTGCAGATATCTTCACCAAGCCTCTACCTAAGGATACTTTTGAGTATCTTAGAGGAAAGTTAGGAGTCATTACCCCTCTTGCCTTAAATTAAGATGCATGAGAATGCATCAATCTGGTGGTGTTCAAAGTTTCACTTTTTGATCTAGATTGATGTTTTGAGGGCTACTTCTCAGGGGGAGTAGCTAGGTGTGTTCATAATAGTTCAACTAGATCAGAGCAATAGAATGCAAGTATGTGCCCTTTGCCATTGATGTCAAAGGGGGAGAGAAATCATGTGAAAAACTCAGAAGGAGAAAGAATGCAGATGTGTAAACAGAAAGTGGAAGAATCTTGTCTTGATGGTCCTTTCAATTTTTCACATCATATGTTACCATCAATGACAAAGAGGAGATTGTTGCAAGTATGTGCCTAATCGGTGTTGTCATTTATGTCAACATATCTATGTTGTCAATGGTGTCAACTATGCTTTTATTTTATTTCTTGATTGTGGGAAGTGAGATTCTTTGTAATTACTTATGTAAGTAATCTTGATGTTTAGGATATTAAGAAAACTAGCTTCTCTAGTGGTAACAATGTGTTGCAATGGAAACAGTGTGTTGTATTCAGAAAAATAGTCCATAAGTTTGCTTTGCATTTCCTGTAGAATGAATATATTTGCCTGTGGATTGGGAGTTGTTTGGAAGTCTATCTGAAGATGTTATATTCCGAGTTTGAGCCTCGAATATGAAGAATTGAGTGAGTTATGTTCACCAAAGTGAAAATAGCTTTTTCTGTATGTTTGGCAAAGATAGGGAGAAAGTGTTATGCCCTGCATTCCTCTGCATTGAAGTATTTTGATCTACAGTTCTAGAGATAAGTCTGAGATGATGTTAAGTAACTTCAACTCCAATGGTTTGTGATTTAGCGGTCTACAAGCTATCCTTTCTCTATGACAGCAGCTGATAGTATTGTTCTTGTGTTCTAGTTTGAAAAAACTTCTTTACAGAGTGGTTAGAGATTGTTCTAATGTTTTCTAATGATTACAATGTGCTTGTGGATGTCTCCTGATCATGTTCCTACTCTTGGATTGGTCCACAAAGTGAAGGTCAGATTGTGAATGAAGAATGTTCTTAGAAGTCCTAGTGTTCTTACCAGTCTTGGCCAACTTGGTTAAGTTCATCAACTGCGGAGATGCATTGAAGATTGTAGAAGCGTGTCGTGGCATGTGAGATTGGATTTGAGTCCCAGCTAAAGCATGGTGTGATCCGCATATATGTTTACATCCTTAGAAAATTTATATTAGGTCTAGACCTATTCTATATATGTTTGTAATGCTGACCTTGGAGATTTTTCCAATGGTTGATGAATGTAATGCTGACCTTGATGTACATTCCAAGGTTGATGAATTGTATAAAAGCATGTAATAGAGTTGTGAAAGAGAGTGTGTGTGTGGAAATGAAGAGATAAGTGAGAAGGTGTGAAGAAGCATAGAAGAGAAGTTTTATTGTGCTTCAAAGGTACTGAACCCAGGCATGGAGTAGATGCTACTTAATCAGTTCACCATTTTGGTAGTAAGCCAACCATTGGCAATAATCCATTCTTTGCAATGAGCAATTTGGGCAGTGAGCCTCTATTTTTTGGTATTGTTATAACTCATATATCTTGTGGGCTAAAACCACCATGGTTTTTCCCTCTTAGGATTTTCCCTGTAAAAATCTAGTGCCTGCTGTGTCAAATATGTGATTGTTATTAAGTCTATGGTTTCATGCTTTCATGTGTAATTCTGATTATTAGCAGTTAAGGTTTTGATGATTTGATATTCATATGAAGTTAAGTTTTTGTGACAACTGATTCACCCCCCCTCTGAGTTGTCTTGTGCATTTCAACCAAGTTGGTTAGAGATGAAAGAGCACCAGATATAATTGAGGATCAAGAACCAAAAGATCAGATTTGTTTTGTGGATACTGATTGTGAGAATTTCAGGGTTGTGTCATGTGGCCAGGATGTGAAAAAGAAGGAACTTGTTGATGAGGAGATTGAAAATTAGAAGGGTTATAATAGCTTGTGGGTCATGTGCTTTGATGGTGCCTGCTCAAAGGAAGGTTCTGGTTTAGGAGTGGTATTTCTATCTCCTACTGGTAAAATCCTTAAATTCTCCTTTCTGTTGAAATTTGCTTGCACAAATAATATTGCAAAATATGAAGCCCTATTACTAGGATTGAATGTTGTTCTTAGGAATGGAATTAAAATGTTAAGGGTGTTTAGAGATTCAAAAATAATAGTTTCCCAAGTAAAAGATAAATATGCTTCAAAGAATAAAAGCTTGAAACAATATAAACATGCAGTTTGGGATACTATTGAGTTATTTGATGCATTTTCAATAAATTGGATAGAAAGATAAAAAATATTATGGAATATTTCTTGGCTAATGTACCCATTAGGCTAAATGATATCACATTGTCTAATATCATGAATGTTGAGATCAAAATTAGATTGGCAGTGCCAGACAACATATGCAGTTGGAAGGTTTTTAAGGATGATAAGGACTTAAAAAAGTTTTTGCATTGTATTGATGAATATGAGAATTAGGAAATAGATTTCTAGAACTTTGTGGAAGTTGTAGATGGGAAAGAAACCCTTTTTGGGAAAGAGGTGATATAACTCAAGACCAATAAGATTCCAAGGGGGTTGGTAGATTTAGAAAGAGCCTTTGATAATAGAGACCAATTGATTGCCAAGACCTCTTCCCCTCACATGGAAGATTTGGAGGAAATAAACTTGGGTACACAAAATGCTCCAAAGAAAGTCTACATAGGTAAGCACTTGAAGCCACATATCAAGGCAATGCTAATAGCCTTACTAAGGAAATACAAACATGTCTTTTCTTGGTCATATGATGACTTGAAAGAATATAGAGAGGACTTATTTCAACATGAAATTCCTCTTAAGCCTGGAGCTAAGCCATTCAGACAGAGGCAGAGACTTATTAATACCACTCTAGCTCAAAAAATGCAAGAACTTATGAAGCTTAGGGATGCTGGAATTATTGAGCCCTTAAGACACTCTACTTGGGTGTCAAATCTTGTCCCAATTAGAAAGAAGAATGGAGATATAAGACTATGTGTAGACTTTAGAAATTTGAATATGTCTTCTTTGAAGGATAATTACTCATTGCCTAACATGGAATCTATGTTGCAATAGGTAACAGGGTGTGAGATCATGTCCATGATGGATGGATTTTCAAGATATAATCAGGTGAAGGTAAGAGAATCATAACAATATAAAACTGTCTTAACAACTCCATGGGAGACTTATGTCTATGTAAGAATGCCATTTGGATTGACAAATGCTGGTGCTACCTTTCAAAGAGCAATGGCTGTTGCTTTTATATGATTGATTGATTATATCCTAGTTGTGTATCAAGATGACCTAACTGCTTATTCAAAGGAGGAAGAACATTGCATGCATCTAGAACGGATTTTCATTAGGGAACTAGAGCATGGCATTTCCTTAAACCCTAAGAAGTGTGCTTTTGGAGTAATTGAAGGAAAACTCTTGGGGCACATAGTGTCTAGGGATGGAGTGAGGATTGACCCAGAGAGGGTTGCAGCAATTGGAAAAATCTAGATACCCAAAACAATTAAGGGAATCCAATCTTTTTTTGGGTAGATCAACTTTGTTAGAAGATTTATTCCTAATTCTGCAAAGATTACCAAATTTATATCCAAGATGTTAAAAAAGGGTGAGTCTATAGTGTCAGGAAGTGAAGCAATTTAGTCATTTCAAAGCATCAAGGAGGTTATCAAGACTGCCCATGTTCTAAAGTCTCCTGATTTTTCTAAACCCTTCTAGTTGTTTTCATTTGCTTCATTCCATACAATTGTTGCATGCTTGTTAGAGAAGAATGATGATGGGTTTAAGTTTCCTTTTTTAGCAAGTCTTTGCAACCTATAGAGTTGAAATATGACATTATGGAGAAATAGGCCTATGCTTTCATCAAGGCTGTCAAGAATTTCAGACCTTACCTCATTAGAGCTCAAATTGTAGAATATGTGCCACATACAGCAGTCAAGGACATATTCACTCAATAGGAAGTGACTGGAGGTGATGCAGATGGATAAAAAAACTCCAAGAGTTCAACATTGAGATTCAGTTTACCAAATTGGTAAGGGGACAAGGTTTGGCTAAATTGATGATAGAATCAAATCTAGAAGCTGTTACATTAGAAAATATCCCCTTGGGGGATTTTCCCTCTTAAGGTTTAGCTCTCGGGTCTTGTTGATGCATTCAAAGCATTTTTCATGATAATTTGACATCCTGATGAGAAAAACCTGAAGTTTCATAGAAAATGGGACCTAGGGGATGCACTTAACATGATCTCTGCCTGAAATGGGGGGAGGACTTGGGTGCTCGTGCCCTAGTCCTACCCTATTTTAGGTCAGGCCTAATTTTTAAGTGTCAGTTTATGACCGTTATTTAGGTCCTAAGCTGACACAATAAGTTTCAATTATGAAATTATTGGCAGAAATGTTTATAGTTGCATATATAAGCATGATTAGTGATTCATTTGTAAACTAGATGGAAACTGTATGGCAATTGTGAACTTTAGGCTTTCTTATGATTAGAGCATTCAAAATATTAATTGTGTTGTAGAGCAGAGCATTGTTATTGTGTTTGTATTTGTAGATTTGGCATCCATCTCCTTATGGCATGAAGAGCATCTTCCTTCTATGAGATCTTCACTACAAGGTGATATCAATTGTTTGGATTTTGCCTCTATCCCGCAGGGATACACACTCTTTATCTAACAACGGTGTTCGGAAGGCTTGAATGTCTCCCTGGGGCTTGACTGAGGCAAGCCTCTAAACACCACAACCCCTAGCCCATTTTTTTGTGATTGCAAGTTACAGGTTGTAGGAGTAGAAAAAGTGGAGTTATAGGAGAGTAGTGCAGATTGTCAGAATTGCAAATCAGAGAAGAAACTAGGGACCTAGACTTGGGCGCCTGCTCATTAGTCCTCCAGATCCTGCAACTGAAGAATCTTTAGAACAATAGGAACAGGTTGCAAACAAAGTTTCCAGATCCTGACAAAAAGTATGGCACTGGACTAGGGCGCCTGCTCATTAATCCCCAACGTTTCCATTTTTTAAACTTCAAAATTTGTTATGCATTTGATTATCATTTTATATCTCTATGTGCAAGTATTTAATGTAATTTGTCTGTTTGCTTCTGAATTTGCATAATTAGGGTTTTGACATAATTGGACTTAATCAAACAACAAAATCACACAATTTCAATTTTCCCCTATGTTTTGAGTGACTAAAAGCTTGTAGTAGACTCCCTACTCAGCTGAAGTCCCTGAATGTTTAAAGGTGAAAGGAAGATTCATACAAACTAGCTAAATAAACACAAAAATCCTCTTCATCACATTTCACCATAAACATTTTGGTGAACCCATGTTTTTAGTGAATTTTGCACCTTGCTGAGTGTTTTTATTCATATTTGCATTCATTTCATTCATCCTTATCATTGTTCATCTTATTGCATTTGAAAAAATTACAAAAAAAAATGAAACATTTGAAAAATTTGAAAAAAATGGCATTTTTAGTTTGCATTTTCATATAATTTGAATTAGTGGCATTTAATTTCATTAAATTTCTGTCATTATCATCAGATATGATTTAAAAATAGAAAATTTTCATTCATCATTCATTTAGATCGCATTTTCATGCTTAAATTGCTAAAAATTGCTTGAAATTGTGCATTTTTTTCATATAACCTAGTTTTGCATTAGCTAGGGTTTGTAGTCAAAATATTGTTTCAGATTTTAAACTCTTTTAAAACACTCATTAGGACTGATTACTAACTTTAGTATTGCATCATAGTGGTTTTCTTGCAAAATTTCATGCCTAGGGTTTAAAAACTTTGATTTTTCACTAGATTTTGGCCTTATCGTCTCTCTAGATTTGCACCATAGGAGTGTTGTAAAGGATTTTTATGCAGTAATTAGATATTATCAGGGTTATTATCTGATACCCCTCCTAAAATTCTTTACAACACCTTTTTATTGGGCTTTTACAGTGGCAATTTGGTGAAAATTGCATATTTTAGCTATATTTTTCCTAGGATTTGACCTTGAGTTGCACTATAAGCATGTTGTGATAGATTTTTGGCATTAGGTGGCTTTTATTACTGTTATAATTTTCTGTCCATAACCATTTTCCTCACAACAGCCTTTGTCATACTCTTTTGAATTGAAAGTTGGTGAAAATTGCATATTTTGGCTATATTTGCTCTAGGGTTTGACCTAGATTTGCACTCCAAGCATGTTGTGATGGATTTTATGGCTTTAGGTGACTGATATTACTACTACAATCTTCTTCAACTCCTATAATTCTTTACAACACCCCTTTTGTTGAGTATTTGTATTGAAAAATTGTGAAAATTTGCATATTTTAGTGTCTTTTCACTAGGTTTTAACTTGGCATCACTCTAGATTTACATCAAAGGCATGTTGTGAAGGATATTATTTCTTTATTGGAATGATATTTGATATATTACTTGCTGAAGTTGATCAATTTCCTTACAACACCTTTTCTTTCACGTAAGGTGCAGAAATTTACCATCTAAAAGTAGTATTCGAAAAGAAAAGCATATTCCAAAAGTAAGATAATCAACCAATAATATTGTCCAATTATCCATAATAACATAAAATGGAAAGAATTCATGAATAAGAATAATGATCCATATACCAAAATGGATTACAAAACAGTTTACATACACCCGACTTGGTGTCACAATACATCTATTTCAATGTTACACAAAGAAGAACTATCATCAAGATATCAATCATATTACAATTACAACTTGGCAATGAAGCCATACAAATAAATATATATAAAGAAATTATCTGTATCAATAATAATATATAATCTTGATTGCCTCGATCCTCTAATCATCTGTAAACCAAGACCAAGCGAGTGGTTGAGGTGCTTTTTCCACCCAACTACGAAGTACTAGACTTCCCCGGTTTCTTCCTAATTTGAAGAAAGCACCGACCCTACACAAGGAGCCTAGCAACCTGGAATGGTATAAGCAAGAGGGAATCACTTAATGCATGCATGTTGCCTGTATGCATCCTAATCCTAGAATGACATAAACTCTTGCAACATGATGTGGCAGAGACACATAATTCTAGGCTTTTAACAAATCCATTTGTTTCAATGGTACAGTTGCTTGGCCAAGCAAATAAATAAAACCGAGTTTTAGAAAAAGTAAAATTATCATCTCTGGGAGCCCACATTCGGCATCCTATCCCAAAAGTTTGTACTTGACCAAAAAATTACATACAACACAGTTTCCTATATTTGGTTTTCCATAGTCATAAATATATATTTCAAAAAAAAAAACATTATTTCTATTGTTCAGTTGATTTCACTAGTTTGCTTATTGGATAGTTTACTATTTTTCCCTTATTTTATCTCATTTTTGTGATGATCTACCAGTTAAACATAATGTATTTCTTTCATAAATCAAGAAATTGGATATACTACTAGTTCTTTTCCCAATTTAAATGCAAAAATAATATTTATCAAGAACTCAATAATTTAAAAGTTGTTACAAGTCATTCTCATTAGTGCAAATATATAAAATAGAAAGAATATTTCTTTTTCTGCAGTACAATAAATTGAAATTTAGATATTATATATATATATATATATATATATATATATTCTCTTATAATTCAATTTGTCAAATTAAAATCCAATCAGCATTGTAGTTATGTTCCTTCATATACATTTTCAAATAAACACAATCAATATGAGTGTGTGTGTGTGTGTCTGTGTGTGTATATATATGTAAAAACTAAGTTATCAAAAGATATAATCGATTATAGTCATTCTAGTTTTTCAGACAATAAAAATTACAGTCAAATTATCTATATGCTATAAATTGATATAATTGATTACAATCATAACCTTTTAGTTTCCAGATAATAACAATACAGTCAATACATCTTTATGCATTGGAAATTAGATTTGTATATATACACACACACACATTACCAAATAACAAATGAACGACAGACTATTATCACACAGGGATAGCCAGAGTAGTAACTTCAATGTTATGCTAAATATTATATATTACTAGGATTTCATACTTGTTTAGGAAGATATTACAGACGTTTGAAAAGAAATTAAATAATGAAAACAGAGGTTGCCATCCCCAAATGGGGTCCCAGTCCCTAAGGGACTGTGGTACCATTTGGTGACATTGCACCTTAAACTATCTACGATGGCCTTAGTGTCATATAAAATATAGTCAATTCATAATATAATTCAATCGATTCTAGATGCAATGAATAGATCCAATATAAAATACATTTGATCAATTATAATATACAATCAGTCCAATAAAATATAGTCGATCCAACATAGAATTCAGTCGATTCAATATATTATACCATGTATTGATCATAATATATTTATATAGAAACAAAACATTTCTTTTATAATACTACAACCAGCTACTTATATTTTATAACAATTTCAAACAGAAGATCATGATTTTTGCAAATAAGAGAAAGATTCAAACACACAAACAACCACAAACAAACTAAGATTAAATAAGAACCTAGAATTCATTCGCTATTCCAATCGAATGCTTGATTCCTACAGATTTTTATAGAGACTTCTTGACCTGAACTATTCCCTCCTTGTGCCCAAAATGCTTTCACAATGCAATTTCAGAGATGATGATCCCCCTCTTTTTGAGAATACAAGATGTTTAATAGAAGTTTTGGAGAGCAAGAAATGAATTATAACTCCTCTTTTATTGTTTCCTCTTCCTCGAGTGTTTTGTTTTCTAGAGCTTTTCTTTTCCTAAAATAAATTTTTGTTTCAAAAACATGTTTTATTCTAGTTTTAATAATTTACATATTATCACAATGTATCTATAAACTAATACTTAAATAGAATATGATTATTCTTTAAATAAAACAAATTAAATAACTACATCAATTATTCTATTTTCTAAACACTCATGATATTTAAATAACAATGAATTAAATAATCTAATTAAATCACCATTAACTAACTATGCTATATATAATTCAAATAAAAAAAATATAATTTAAATTAAACTATTAAATAATTTAATATGCAACACATGCAGCTACATGACACTATGTGAATTATTTGAATGATATCCCTCCATCTTAACCCTGCCAGGTTGCTAATCTCCTTTACCTCAACCACCCCTTGTCTTCGACAACCTACAACTCATAGTAAACTCCAATTTCCCGTGAATAGATTTGTAACCCAAATAGTCGAAGCATAGCCAAAGCATTACTAACATGAATATTATATTCATTTCATTACATCTTTTCATATTAAAATATTCATAACAAATTATTCATCTATCCGCATATAATTATTCATGAAATATTTTTATTTAAAGCAAACCCAGATGGTATCAAAATTTGAGACGTGACATTTCACTTATTTGCATTGAAAAAAGTTGAAAAAATAAAGCATTTTAGGTCATTTTCATACATAGTTTTGCACTTGTCTTTGGTATAAATTTTGAAAAGCTTTTAAAATCTGATCTTGCATTGATATGAATACATATACACATGGCTTCTAATTGCAACAATAACAATAGGTTCCCTCCTAGACCTTACATGAAAAGAAAGGTCCCCGAACCTTAAATTGCGTTTACACCTCATGATAGAACAATTGGAGAAACTGAAGAACCTTTCTATATCACTGTGAAAATAATGGGAAATCCTATGGATGGAACCCTTATTGATCCTAATTGCATGACTAAAGTCACCACAAAAGAGTTCCTCTTTTCACATCAATTAATACAAGAATTTTATGACCCTTCAGATATGATGATTAAGACACATAAGGGAACCTTTATAAATACTTCTGGGAAGATATCCTTATTGGTCACTATCTTTGAGAAATCTGTAGAATGATGGTTTGATGTTGTCCCCATTTCTGATTTTTTTTCGCATCAAACTAGGACATCCATGGTTAAAGGCTATGAAAGTTGTCCCTTCAACAATTCATAACTATGTAAAATTTCCTTTGAATGGACAAGTGATTACTATACATCGCAATAAGTATAAGCCTTTGGTTACAAGACAACACTTTACACTAGATTACTTTTGGGAAAGATTTAAAGTGGAGCTAGAGCCATGAACAGACTTTAACTTCTTAAGCTATAGAAACTACAAAACAAAACTATTACATCAATTGGGCGGTCCCTTTATTCAAGAAGCAACAAGAGATGAACAACCCGCATTTACAGAGAATCCTAGACCAAAAGGAAATGGACCCTATGTTGAGGTTCCTCCCCCACCACCCTTACAAGGATTGGGAGGTAGTCGTCGACAACAAAATATTCCATCTAGACAAATGAGATTTGATCCTGGTGCTTCCTTCTCTAAAACACAAAAGCCTTTGGAAGAGAAAAACATTATCTTACAAGAGATAAGTGGTAGGACAAAAAGAAATAGACAAGCAAAAGAAAGGAGGAGGAGGTGACAAGCTTATGCCCAACGACTTGCATCTCAACAAGAAAATATCTCACCTAACATTGAATCTAACCAAGCAGATCTTAAGAATGCATAACTTGAAAAAGTGAATAAGAGTTGGGCTATGGTACCTTATGTTCCACTTTCCTCTAACATTCAAGTGTGGGAAGATGATGATGACTTGCTTGTCGACAACCTCTAATTAGGTTGTCCCTACAGGTAAGTATTTCTAACTCTTGATCTCTTGTGTTGTGTTTCCCCCGTGATGTGTTATGTGTTGTTTAGGCCTCTTGGGATGACCCTTGATTCTCTTGTAAGGTCTAGGATACCAAGAGACCACCTCTGTTGTGACCCTTATTCTATTTGTATCATCATTCTTCTATATTGCTTCTCCTTTATTTTCATTGTTGTGTGTTGTGTCTTATGGACATAGCATTGCGGTTGGTAACTTGGGGGCACCCTCCTATGTGACTGTTCCTAGGGCACCTTTTTCTCCTCTCTTGATTTATTGTTTCCCTTCCTCTAGTGATTCTACCTAGTGGGCAAATGATGAAAAACATTTTATATTGATGCAGACCTAGTGTCCCTTTAGTGAGAAATAAAAAAATTGGACTTAGTTCCTATATGACGAAGGGGTTGTTATATATTATCCAACACTTGGCTAGTAGAATCACTCCATGTGATCTTGATGGTGTCTTATCGCGCTTACAAAACATAACAATACTGCTACTCCATGCACTTTGTCTATCTTGAATCTTACATTATGCATTCATGATTATATGGATGCTAACACTTTTCTTGAAGGAATGTGTTTGTGGGAACATTTTGCAATCATAAAGTACATGTCACCTCCAGGGGGCATGGACTTTGTGAGAGCTCATGTTCCCTTGTGTGTTTTCTTCCTACCTTAACATGCTTGATATTGATACCTGATATCAACCACCTTAAGGTGGGGGCATATATAAGGTAAGCTATCTATTGTAGATGTTAGCAATGTGCTTGTTCTCAGGTGCAGTCTTAAAGACTAGTGGCAATGAGTCCCTCCTACACTCTGAGAGTTGTTTGCAATCATTTAAACCCTCTGTGGAGGTGAGATATCAAATACTTTTCTTAAGCCCTCATTGTGAGGCGAGGATGGTGTATTTCTCATGGAGAGTGCACATCCTGTCATTTTCAAAAGTCCTCATCGTGAGGTGGTGAGAGGTTCTGTGACTAACTCAACCCTTAAGCATGTCTTCGGCGATTGTTGTGGCAAAGTCCAATCGTTGGTGTATGCTTGTAATGTGCCTGAGATGGTGATGAACCTAAAAATAGGAACACTCCGTCGCTTGTCTGCCATGTTTTATCTGTGTCTTCCAAGTTTGTGTGTATTGCGTGTTTGTTCCCAAGCATAGTCTTAAAGACAAGTGGCGATGAGTCCCTTCTATGCTTTGGGATTTGTATGGCGTGCTTGATTTGTTTGGTGTGTGTGTTGCCCCATATACAGTCTTAAAGACTGGTGGAGATGAGCCCCTCCTGCATTATGGGTGGTGTGTTTACTTTCTTGTACTTGCATCTACAGTTTATATATGAAAAGAAAAAGAAAAAGAAAATCATCACTATATTCACTACATTCACTGTATTCATTGTGTTTTGTGTGTCTTCAATGTTGTCTTCTCCATCTTTTGCATGATTGTAACTGTCTTCTCTATGTTTTGTGTGCTTGTTATTGTCTTCTCTGTGATTGGCGTGTCTTCTCCGTGCTTGGCGTGTTTGTTGTGTTTGTTCACCATACTTCAATGCATGTATTGGCCTTGCATTATATACATACATTAAAGTGGGGTCTAAATGTTACATTAGAAAATGTCCCCTTGGGGGCTTTTCCCTCTTAAGGTTTAGCTCCTGGGTCTTGTCGGTCCATTTAGAGCATTTTTCATGATAATTTGACATCCCAATGAGAAAACCCTGAAGTTTCATGGAAAATGGGACCTAGAGGATGCACTTAACATGATCCCTACCTGAAATAATTTTTAAGTGTCAGTTAATACCGTTATTTAGGTCCTAGGCTAACACAGTAAGTTTCAATTACAAAATTCTTGTCGGGAATGTTTGTAGTTGCATATATAAGCATGATTAGTGATTCATTTGTAAACTAGATGGAAACTAGATAACAATTGTGAACTTTATGCATTCTTGTGATTAGAGCATTCAAAATATTCATTGTCTTGCAGAGTAGAGAATTGTTATTGTGTTTGTATTTGTAGAATTGACATCCATCTCCTCATGGCATGAAGAGCATATTCCTTCCATGAGATATTCACTACAAGGTGATATCAATTGTGTTTTCAATCATTTATCATTTGGATTTTGCCTCTATCCCGCAGGGATAAACACTCTTTATTTGACAATGGTGTTCAAAAGGCTTGAATGTCTCTCCGAGGCTTCACTGAGGCAAGCCTCTAAACACCAAAACCCCTAACCCATTTTTCTGTGATTGTAGGTTATAGGTTGCAGGAGCAGAAAAATTGGAGTTGCAGAAGAGCAGTACAGATTGTCAGAATTGCAGATCAAGGAAGAAAATAGGGAGCTGGACTCGGGAACCCACTCATTAGTCCTCTCGATTACACAACTGAAGAATCTTCGGAACATCAGGAACATGTTGCAAACAAGGTTTCCAGATCCTGACAAAAAGTATGGCACTGGACTAGGGCGTCCACTCATTAGTCCCCAGCTTTTCCATTTTCTAAACTTCAAAATATGGTATGTATTTGATTGTCATTTGATATCTTTATGTGTGAGCATTTTCAATAATTTGTTCGTTTGCTTCTGAATTTGCATAATTAGGGTTTTGAGCATAATTGGACTTAATCAAACAACAAAATCACACAATTCCAATTTTCCCCTATGTTCTGAGTGACCGAAACCCATAATAGACTCCCTACTTGGCTAAAGTCCTTGAATGTTTTGAAGTAAAAGGAGGACTCATACAAACTAGCTAAATAAACACAAAAAACCTCTTCATAAAATTTCACCATAAACAAAAGCTTGTTAAGTTAATGTGGTTTAGGACCACTTGTGAAATGCATAAGTCAGAATGGTACAAAGACATTGTGTATTATTTGCAAAATTTGAATTGTCCTACCCATTTAAGTGATAGCCAAAAGAGAACATTAAAACTACATGCTATCAAATATTTTATTGTCCAAGGTGAATTGTATTGGAAGAACCCTAATGGTGTATTTCTCAAGTGTGTATCTACGAAAATCAAGCCATGACTATTTTAACTGATATGCATGAAGGGATATGTGGTGGACATTTTACATCTAGGACTATTGCCCATAAGGTTATCAGAGAAGGTTATTGGTGGCCAACACTTTTCTTTAATGCACACAAGATGGTGAGGAAGTGTGATTCCTGCCAAAGATTTTCTGGAAAACTTAAATATGCAGGTGCATTACCTCTTAAGAATGTGGTTGTTGTGGCTCCATTCCAACAATGGGGAATAGACTTCAGAGGGGAAATA
Organism: Cunninghamia lanceolata; assembly: GCA_027924645.1. NCBI lineage: Eukaryota > Viridiplantae > Streptophyta > Pinopsida > Cupressales > Cupressaceae > Cunninghamia > Cunninghamia lanceolata. Next base: position 7,188,395 of record BSBN01000582.1, read on the forward strand.
GCAGAAAAGTGAAGTGGAGGACACAGTTGGATATTGGTTGCTACAAATTATTTTACCAAGTGGATTGAGGCCATTCCAACTAGGAAAGCCACAAGTAGGGTTGTGCTTGACTTTATCCTAGAACACATAATAATTAGACTTGGAGTACAGGTAAAATTGGTTACAGACAATGCAATGTGCTTTAGGTCTGGTGAGTTTGTAGATTTTTGAAATAGTTATGGAATCAATTTATCTCATTCATCACCATATCATCCTCAAGGAAATGGTCAAGTAGAATCTAGTAATAAAAGTCTCATGAAGATAATCAAGAGGATAATTGATAAGAACAAAAAAGCATGGGACTCCAAGTTGAATTTGGAACTGTGGGGTGATAGGGTAACAATGAAAAAGGCAATTGGTAAGTCTATTTGAGTTAGTATATGGTGTAGAGGCCAAGTTGCTAGTGGATAGTCTCCTGTCAATTTACAAGTTTATACATGAAAGCAATGAGGATATGGTGTTGGCAAGAGACACTATATGGATTCATGGTTGTTGTCATTGATGGCAACAAAGGTCATCCCACATATCCGCAAGTCATGATGTGTCTCTACCGGAAGTCAGAATAAAGAATGTTGTGGTCCGGTGAACAAGAACAGAGCATGTGGCAAGGTCCGACAGATTGGTCCGGATCTCTCAGAGGAAGTGTCTTGGTGCAGTGCGGATTTGGGGAAGTCAAGAGGACTACCTTGAGTGGTATATTCCAAGGATTTAGCCTCCGGTGATGGACAAGGAAAAAGATATGAATAGTTGAGTACCGGATTCCTGAGAGACAGTGAAAACAGAGGAAGAACTGACTGACAGAGTATCAGACTACTTTCCGGATGTGTTACTGTTGATGATAGAGGTTGTGAAGGCATGAATCATGTTTGGCCGACATGATTAATGATATCTACAAGTATATGCTTGATCCGCATTGCTTGGTGAGGAAGGATTCAGCCGACAGAACAAGAGTTTGTAAGAAACTAGACTGTTCCGGATGCCGACTAGAAAGGTGATGAAATTACTTGTGCGGATATATATAGAGGATGGATTTAGTTGTGAAGTGTGTGGTGATGTGAAGATATATGCGAAGAAGTACAGAACAGAGCAGAAGTAGCAAGAAAGATCTGATATGTGAAAGGATAACAGAATAAAGAACAGAGGAAAGATGAAGTGCAGCAGATCAGTGTACTGAGCCTAACCGGAACTGAACTCCAGCATATGCAGATGCTTCCAATCAGTTCAAGACTGTGATTCTTATCACTTTGTAGACAGTGTGTCTTCTTGTAGGCAGTGGGCCTCTTGTGAGCAGTGTGCTCGGGCAGTGAGCCCTAATTGGCAAGTGCCATTTTGTAATTTCCTATTCTTCTAACAGAGAATAATTTTGGGTTAATCACCCCGTGGTTTTCTCCCTTAACAGGGTTTCCACGTCAAAAATACTGTGTTATGTGTTTCTTATTTCATGGTAATGTTTTTGTGTTTGATTCAATGCTGCATCAATTAATAAGAAACTCCAATAAGGGAAATAATTAGGATAACTGATTCACCCCCCCTTCTCAGTTATCAACAATTGGTATCAGAGCTAAGTTCCTCCTAATAGAGCCTAACAGCTTGAGGAAGATCTGGGAGTTCAAATGGATGCATATGGTTTAAGGGAGCAACTCAAGACTGCTCTTGAGGATCTTGAACAGTCAAATTCTGAAGTCAATGAATTAAAGGAAAGACTCAAACAGGCTGATGAATTCATGAGAGAATTAAAAGACAAATTAAGTCTCTCTATGAAAAAGAGAAAGGAGCTGCTCCAATAGTTGGCAAGACAAAGTGAAGAAAGCAATACAAATGAAGAATTGACTGAGCAAACCAAGTTATGTGAAAAGTTATCAAAAGAAGTCATTATGTTAAGACATGAAATGGAATCAGGAACTATAAAGTTTACTCAAGAGATTGAAGAAAAAAGAAAGGCTGAAGACAATCTAAGACAATCTCTTAAAGAAAAATCAGAAGAATGCCACCAGATGGACAGGATTATCAGACATCTTGAATCTGATCTTGAAGATGCCAAAGATAATGAAGAAAAACTTGAGGATCAAATTGCCTCTCTCAAAAGAGACCTTCAAACAGCAAATGAATATAAAGAGAAATTCAAGATAAGTTCTGCTCAACTTGAAGTTCTTCTTGGAAGTCAAAAGAGGACAGATGACAAGTATGGTTTGGGATATGAGAAAGGAGAAAGCTCCGGATCCGGTCAGAAGAATCTTGGATCAGAAAATCCAAGGAGCAGGCCTAGAAGACCTCCGGTAAGACAGCCAAATGCTCAAAGATATCCATCCTTCAATGGATACTGCCACAGCTGCAACCACTTTGGTCACAAAGCTAATCAGTGCAGAATGAGAATGAATCAGATTAATTCATCCTTCTCCGGACAGTGCTTCAACTACAAAAGGTATGGACACAAATCCCATGAATGCAGAATTATGCAAGTAAACAAATCATTCAAAGGTAGATGCTTTACATGCAATAGAGTAGGTCATATGGCTAATCAATGCAGATCAAGAGGATATCAGTCAAATATGCAAAGAAATGTTATTTGCCAAATCTGCAATAGGTCCGGTCATAATGCTAAAGTCTGCAGAAACAAGTATCAGGACAAAAGAGGTCCGGTGTATAATCAGAATCAAGACAAGGGTAAACAAAAGATGAATGCGGATGAAGTTAGGAATCAGATGAACAAGATTTGGGTGAAGAAAAGTTCAGAGAATGTAGAGGTTGGATCCGCACCAGACTCTGGTGCTGATATTTCTTCCGGAAATTAAAAAGTGAGCTCAGGCTCAGGGGGAGACTCAAAGAAAATCCTGTTCCCCCAGCCAAACAAGTGGTGCCGGATGTGGCACAAGATGCGGATTAAAGGGTTTGTAGATATGAGTCTTGAGATGCTTCCGTCAAGTTTTCAGAGGTCCGCATGGAGTTATGAAGAAGCTGTGATCGATCAAATAAGACCTGTTCAGGGAGATGCTCCGGTATGACAAAGGATTACAAAAAGGTCCGGAGAGATCCGGAAGTGCACTATCTTGTTCTGCGGATTGGACAGAGTGTTTGGGATGTTCTTGTAATATGTTACCTCGATTTATTCATGATTGAAAGATCCGGATGATATTCACAGATCAGGACTAATCCGGGATACTCCAAGCTATCCAGACAAGGCAAACCGGAATAATGTAGGTGAAGCATTTATTGCAGACAGATATTAGGGTTCGCGGAGCAATATAAGGGATTTCTCAAAAGTCATTTGCTCATTCTGCACTCAAGAAGAAGCGAATAGTGGAGCTCTGCAACAAGACTCATCAAGCACACCAAGGATCTCCTGCCGAAGTCATTGCATAAAGAAATCAATCCAATCACTCCGTGCAAATCGAAGGCGCATAAGGTATTCTCCGTTTTTCATTGCCTCACTGCAAATCTTTGAAGAATGGCTACTCCAAATATAGTTAAGATCTCTGATAGACCTCGCCCCTCATTCAAGAAACATCCTTACAAATCATTGGAGGTAGATCCACTAGGAGCCTTCTCTAGTGTTCCTCATGGTGTATTGCATACGGAAGATATTAGGGTTTACATCCATGCGAATCTTGAAGACTTTGGAGAATCAAAACTGATGGATATCTATCACAAACAATTGATAGATGACTCCTTTGAGATCAAACCTCAGTATAAAGCCATCCAGGACAAACACTTTGCACAGTGCATTCATTTCCCTTGTTTTGAAGAAGATGAATGGATCCGGTATGTACTAAGTAGAGTACATGACAACTTCCTATGGTTGAACCAGCCCTTCAAGATCACCAAAGATGCAATTAGGGCTGTAACCGGTCTGCACTCATCCGGTGGTTTACCTGTTCTCAAGTCTGTCAAAAATCAGACAGTTAGTGATGCAACCGGATCCAAGTTTGACAAGAGAGCTATGACAGTTGATGACATCACTGAACCGGATGTCAAATTTGCAGCTATGATAATTGGTTACAAAATCTATCATTCCAGTAGGGAAAATTCAGTACCGGGAACTGCAATCTACACAGCTTATCAAATGTTAAAGGAGAATGCAGACTATGACTTGTGTGAGCTTCTTGTGAACCAAATCTTTAAAAATCTGCAGAAGATCAAGAAGGACAAGAAAAACTCCTTCAAGTATGGCAATCTGATCCTTTGTCTCTTCTTTTACTACATGAATGAGCTTCCCGGATCTAGTGGATGGGTATGGCAAAATGACAGACCGGTTGCCATCCAAATCAGAGACTATTTGCATGAACTTGGGGATGCCAAAGCAAGAAATACAGCTCTATGGGGATACTTCAAGAACTTCCAAAGCATGATGCATGCAAGAGAAAGAATACCCCAATCCCTTGTAGAAAAGTACAAAGACACAGTATGCTTCATGGTTGAAACAGATCAGTGTCTAATGGAGGCAGTAGAGCCAAGGACTGTTTGGATCATGCCCATGGGGTATGAAGTGGAAGAACAGATAGCAGAGCTGCATGTTCAACATATGCTAAGCCAGCCCAAAGATCCTAAGGCAGAAAGGTTCGGAACCTTTGAGGAACTGAGTGTAAAAATACATGTAGAACTCAGGGAACCAGAGATAAAGAGGAAGGTAAGAAAAGAAGTTGAGCATATTGCTCAAGGCCTAGGAATCTCAAAAGAGGCACTTGATGCCAGCCGGGAAAAGAGGAGGAAGGCTGAGGAAGAAGAGAAAAGTAAAGAAAGTGTTCCGGTTGAAACTCCCACCCGGACCAGATCATCAAAAAGATCTGCACCTCCCACAACCAAAAGTTCAAAACCGGAAGTCCAGGCATCCGGTAAAAGATCCAAGACAAAAGCCACAAGGGCTTATGAAAGCCAAAAGGATGAAGAGGAAACAGAGTCAGATGAGGGAGTAAAAGAAATAAAGAAGCAGAAGAAGAAAGGATCCGGTAAACCCTCCACAGGCCAAGACAAGGATAAAATGGCGGAGGTATCTGTTGAAAAGCCCACTCTGTCTCTAGAGAGCGTAATCAAGTCGGTCACGGTGGATGGAAACCTTCAACCAATGACTGAATTTTATGATGACTTCAGTGAGGCTGACCAAAAGACTCTGCAGGAAGCCACAGTCAAATATCTGAACATATACAATAAGGCTTTCATTGAGATCATATCTCTTATTCCTAAAAGCCTAGAAAAGGAATTAGAAATAAGAAAGAACAATGCTCATGCAAAAGATCTTGAGATCCGGGAGCAGATAGCTATTCAGCTATATCCTCAAATTGATCCCAAGACAATGAACATAATCTTCAAGGACTGCAAAGATGAGTTCAGAAGTAAAGCCAGGATGAATCAACTCATGCTTGGTGAGACTGACAAAGTGGCCCAAGAGACAGAAGAGATCCTCCGGAAGGCCTTCAAAAGGTTCAATCTTCCTGTTGTAGAGGACTTAGGTACAGAAACAGCTGAGGACTTGGAACCCTCTGCTCCAGAAGAAGTGGCCTATGAACAAGCTAGCATCTCTCCTCCGGTTTCCCCTACAGTCTCCGGATCCAAAGAAGAAGAGAAATTACAGGAGAAGGAAGCAGTGGTGAAAGACAAAGAGGTTGACAGTTCCAAGACTGCAGAAGAAAAGAAACATCTGTCTCTGGCAAGAGACACTGCACAAACTGTTCAACAATTTTTGAGCAAAGAAACCTTAGAGATTGATGAACCGGAGCTTCTAAAAGGCCCATTCGACTTTGACTCTCTCTCTCCGGTACAAACAATGAAGATAGCTTCATTTGCAAATGCCAAGGCAAATGAAAAACTCCTGAAGTCTCATATGGAAGACTGTGAGTTGATAGAGGCTGCTTCCGGAGTACTTGTAAAGATTATGCCATCAATCCAGATAGATCCGACAGCCTCCTCTTCCGGTAATCTAAAAACCTTAGTCAGCAGTGTTGATACACATTTTGATTCTCTAGAAAAATCAGCTGAAGAAAAGGTCCGGAAGGAATTTTTGGATAAAAGATTTTCAGAAGTATTAGAATTAATCTCTAAAGATAGGAAGATTGTGAGCATTGGAATAAAGAGCTTAGAGAATGCTCTTAAGGATGGCGGTGACATCTACAAATTTTGTATATCCTGGTCAAAGGCAACAGCAGCAATTGATAAGAAAATAAAAGAGGAACATGACAAGCTACAAAGCTTATCTCAAAGTTTTGATCCTCTCTCTTCCTCCATAATAAATCAAGAATGTCAGACTATTGCAGTCTTGAATGAAATAAAGAATCTTGAGAAGGAAAGGAAGAACATCACTAACCGGATGGGAGAACTTAGACGGATTATAATCCCTAAGTTGGAAACTATGCATGAGGCCATCAGTGATGCTCAGACCACCGCCCAAACAAATGATCTGACAGATCTCAAGAGGGCAGAAGCTTTTGCATTTTTGTTGAGTGGTCACATTTCAATTTTGGATAGAATGAAGCAAAGTTGGGCTACAGAAATGATCCAATTGCAGACATCCTTTGCAGACATTCTTCAGTATATGTGAGCATGTAAATATGCGGCTATGTATAGAAAATTTTTGAAAATTTTGATATGCGGACCCTACCCTTTGCCATTGATGTCAAAGGGGGAGTGAGGAGCAGTGAAAAATGAGGAATCCAATTAAGGGGGAGTTCCGGAAATTGTATATAAAGACAGAGCATCAGCAAAGGGGGAGCATAGTGTAAACACTTAGTCATTTTTCACTAAGTGTTGCCATCAATGCCAAAGGGGGAGATTGTTGGCAAGAGACACTATATGGATTCATGGTTGTTGTCATTGATGGCAACAAAGGTCATCCCACATATCCGCAAGTCATGATGTGTCTCTACCGGAAGTCAGAATAAAGAATGTTGTGGTCCGGTGAACAAGAACAGAGCATGTGGCAAGGTCCGACAGATTGGTCCGGATCTCTCAGAGGAAGTGTCTTGGTGCAGTGCGGATTTGGGGAAGTCAAGAGGACTACCTTGAGTGGTATATTCCAAGGATTTAGCCTCCGGTGATGGACAAGGAAAAAGATATGAATAGTTGAGTACCGGATTCCTGAGAGACAGTGAAAACAGAGGAAGAACTGACTGACAGAGTATCAGACTACTTTCCGGATGTGTTACTGTTGATGATAGAGGTTGTGAAGGCATGAATCATGTTTGGCCGACATGATTAATGATATCTACAAGTATATGCTTGATCCGCATTGCTTGGTGAGGAAGGATTCAGCCGACAGAACAAGAGTTTGTAAGAAACTAGACTGTTCCGGATGCCGACTAGAAAGGTGATGAAATTACTTGTGCGGATATATATAGAGGATGGATTTAGTTGTGAAGTGTGTGGTGATGTGAAGATATATGCGAAGAAGTACAGAACAGAGCAGAAGTAGCAAGAAAGGTCTGATATGTGAAAGGATAGCAGAATAAAGAACAGAGGAAAGATGAAGTGCAGTAGATCAGTGTACTGAGCCTAACCGGAACTGAACTCCAGCATATGCAGATGCTTCCAATCAGTTCAAGACTGTGATTCTTATCACTTTGTAGACAGTGTGTCTTCTTGTAGGCAGTGGGCCTCTTGTGAGCAGTGTGCTCGGGCAGTGAGCCCTAATTGGCAAGTGCCATTTTGTAATTTCCTATTCTTCTAACAGAGAATAATTTTGGGTTAATCACCCCGTGGTTTTCTCCCTTAACAGGGTTTCCACGTCAAAAATACTGTGTTATGTGTTTCTTATTTCATGGTAATGTTTTTGTGTTTGATTCAATGCTGCATCAATTAATAAGAAACTCCAATAAGGGAAATAATTAGGATAACTGATTCACCCCCCCCTCTCAGTTATCAACATATGGAAGGTCCAATGGCCGAGACAGTAAATCAATTGATTGCACTAGATGAAGCTAGGAGAGAAGCACATAAGACCAATGTGAAGAAACAACAGAAAGTGAAATATTTATTTGATAAGAGGGCTTCAGAAAGAAAATTTCAAGTGAGCGAATTGGTTCTTGTGTGGAATGCCAGGAATAAGGATAAGTGCAAACATGGAAAACTCAAACCATTATGGGTAGGCCCTTATCTGATAAGTAATACTCATGGAGAGGATTCCTATTTTCTCCAAGGGCTAGATGGTGAATTTCAAGAGTTACCTGTGCATGGACAATTCTTGAAACCTTACTTTTTATAAGTAAGCTCTTCTTTCTGCACACTGTAAAATAGGATGTTTATAGGTTGTAAATAATGTATATTCTTGTATAGTTCATCCCTTTTGGTCTTGGCCTGGTCTACTACCGGAAGTCCAGTGGTTCTTGCTGCAACCTGAAAGCTTGGACATCCCCAGTCGGAGCCAATGGTGGTACCTGCATGGGTTTAGGGTTTTCAATCAATGAAATTGTAGGTCTTTGCCTTTAAAATCTTTCAAGCTTAAGTCCCTAGGTCTCATGCACTTTATTTTTTAATTTCCTATTCACCGCCTATAGTAGGTCCCTGTTCATCTAAGTTATAACTTGAATCCTTTATGTTCATTAGGTGACCAGCCCCATGTCCTAGGTTTACCCCAAATAACCCATGTAAATATTGAATTTCATGTCATAAGCCTTCGTAAGGGTTATAAAGTGTTATGTAAAAGTATTTCATAGCATCACATGGTATCAAAGGTGATGTCATCATCCCTATGTGTGATTACGACAAGGTGACACCTATCAAGGAATTTGGGCTTACAACCCCTTAAACGAGGATCCTACATCAAGGAATCATATGTTGCCAAGTGTCGAGGTAAGAAGTGATCTGTAGTAAGGTTTAAATCTGACAGTAGCACAAGCTCACAAGGGAATCTTGTTAGGGAAGGATATTTGCAATGTGGTCGTGATATAGTGACACATGGCCTCATCTTAATAAAGAAATGAAAGTAAATAAAAAAGGGGATGCATGGAGGCTTTATCGCACCCATGCAAGGTAGGTTGGTGGTGGGCCATTTCTGGCTACGATCCTGCAAAATGGTGCCACATGTCCTAGTCAGACAAAATGTGATGCAGTCAGTAAAGGATGTACATCAAACTTGTCTTGATTCTATTGGTCGAAGACTTTTCAATGATGAAGACTCAAATTTTCAAATCTAGCGGGTGAATGGTGGCCATGGATTTCATGAGGATAAATTTAGATCAATGACCCAGGTTTAAAATTTTCATGAAGAACATTGTGGGTGCCTTGTGACACGAATTTGAGTTAAGGCTAAAGCTACTTCCATTAATACCTCAGAACCTATGCTATGAAGCTTCAAAAGGAAGAAAATTAGGGCTTTTTGTATCATTTTCTCAAACACGAATAGAGTCCAGACATGCAGCAAGTTTTCAGTCGAGTAAAAGAAGTAATTTCAAGCTTCTGCAGGTGTAAAACCAATAATTTTACTCTGTTCGATCATGCTCAGTAAATTTTTAAGTTGATTGCTTGATTCAAAGGGGTAGAAAATTGTCAAAATAGGAAGCCCTAGTTTAATACAAATAGTCTGAGAAGATGAGTCAAACCAGTCAGGCCTCCTCCTCAAAATGCAATTTGGATGAGGATCTCACAATCCAACTCTTGGGGTTTGCTAGGCGTGCTCTGAATCTGCATGGTCTGAGTGGGCCAAATGACAAATTACTAGACTTCTGCTACCAATTGCATGTGTTGGGTTGGGTTTTATTTAAGCACTAGCATCATAGGATGGACTTCAATGTCTCGATCTACAACACTTGGCGATTTGATTTGGCCAAGCTAATTTGCCCTAATGTATTTCCAAACCTAGATTTAGTGAGGGCAATTGCATAGAGGTACGATCCTTAAACAAGATCAATCCTAGTAGGGAATGGCATAGTGATGATCAAATTCACAAAGGCCTACATCTCCAGTGTGTTCAATTTAAACCCTGTAGCCAATAAGTCGATCAACCTAGGTGCATTGAAGGAAAGTTATAAAAATGTCAAACATGCATATAGTGATTTCAACTTGGATAAACATAGATCGAGGGGGATAGATGGCAAACTAGTGAAAATCTTAGACAGGGAGGAGGAGCCCTTTGAATGCTCCTTATTCATACATTACTTTGTGAAAACCTACCACAGTCTCTGCTAGGTACTTGGAAGGGATGCTTCAGATAGGATGCCAATCTCTTTGATGACGATTGTAGTGAACATTCAAGATCCAGAAATAAGGGAGTCATATGACTATGCTTCCTATGTGGCAGAAAAGATGTATAAATAGATGATGACACTTAAGGGTAAATTGTATACTGTGGATGCCCATGTTGAATTCACATGGTATTCTTTGAAGTGTCATATGATTCTATTTTCTTTGTCAGGCATGTGGCATCAAAATTTACTTGTCAAGATGATAGATGTGCAAGGAAATATGTTGCCAATTCAAATGTGGACGTGCATGGTGGACATGCATTGTATTGATTCTGATTATGTAATTTTTGAGGGGTATTTTGTGAGAAGAGTTCTTGGTTTCTTAGAGCCAAAAGGGGAAAGGTTGCATGTAGATGTGTTGGATTTTCTGAGGCCTTTAGAAAGGACCCTTGATTTAGGGATTGAACACAACTGGGGTGACTAGTTCTATTATGAACACACCACTTATATCAGAATTTATGGGTGTGAGGCCCCTACCTATATTTTGCCTAAGTATGTGCCAAAAAGGATTACATTCCGAGAAATTATTAGGCAGCTGAATGAGTCAAATAAAGAACATCTAAGGAGACATAAAAAGGGCTCATTCTTTCCCACCTCTCTTAGATTCAATGACTTCTTAACAACTTACAAAGGAGGTTTGGATCAGATTGATTCAGTTCTTCAGTGTTATAGGATGAATATGGAGCAACCCAGGATGTTTGACCCTGAGGGCTTTATTGATAAAGTGAGGGCTAGTAAACAGAGACCAAGATACATTCATCAAGTCTATTTTGATTAGGATACTATTAGGAATTTCTTTACAATGAATGATATCCCCAACCTAAGAATCAAATGGGACACTATCTTGGCAGGAGAAAGAATGAGGAAAAACTTGAATGCTGCCTACCTGGGTGCCTTTGCAAAAATACAGGACCCAATAAAGAGAATTTAGATGATGTTTGATCATGTAGAGCAATTAATTGCTAGTGCTCCAGCAGGTGAAGAAAGGCCTACTTACCAACCTAGTAGCTCAAGAGGGGGGGTATGTTGCAAAAAGAGAACCACTTGACCATTCCCCTGCCAAAAGGGCAAAGATAATTGATTTAGATACTGAAGAAGAAATTGAGGCATTAGACTTGGAGGGAGAAGCAGAAGAACAAGCATAGGAAGTTGCCCATCAGGTGAATTCACCTGACAAAATAAGGCGATATTTTTCTCCTGACAATAGATCAATGAGAACAATGACAGGTCAAACTATAGATATAGAAGACGTCAGGGTGATGGCCTATGCCAAATTTATGGAGGATAATGAATTCATTAGTACTCCTAAATTCAGGAGTTGTGTATTGAAAGTTAGGAGTGAGGAATTCTAGAAGAAAATTGAAGAAGTCAAGAGTGGAGCCAATCCATCAGAGTATGAGGCCATCACCCAAAGGGTGTTGACTGAAGTAAATTAGGCTATCAGTGGCATGACTCCAGAGGAGGGGAGGGCATTGGTTTCCAAAAGAAATGTATTACTCCTCCCACATTGGACCTTGTCAGATGCAATTGCATTTGACACAATTATTAGAGAGGATTCTAAGGTGACTGCTGAGCAAGTTGAGAAAGCATTCTCTGGTGCATCTTTCAATCCTAGATTTGAGACATTAGCAATATGGCTGTTGGCCCCAAATAATAATAAACCTAGAATTGGATTAGGGGATTTGACAAGAGATGTGATAAATAAGAGAGTGTCAAATATCCCTGCTCCCCATGCTACAAGACTAAATGTGCAAACACCACAATTTGTAGAAGCATTGACAAATAAGTTACAAAAGGATCATGATGAGCTACTACTGCAATATGGACAAGCTATTGTAGAGCTCAACAAATGTAAAGAGTAGTTATTGTTAGGGGTTGGCACCTTAAGTACTCCACATGTCATACCAACTGCAGAAGCATTTCTAGTTGATATAGAGCCCCTACTATCAGAGATAAGAGAATTGAAAGAGGAGGTGAAAAGGTTGAAGGAAGAAAAGAAAATTTCAGTTAAGGAGATTGTCACTAAGCTAATAAATCATAGAGTGACCAAGGTTCTTGCAAGGGTGGACAAGACATGGAGATCTTATTCAAACTTGAGAACAACCCTTGATAAGCATGAACAAGACAAAGAAAGTCTTAAGGCTATGGAGAGGGTATGGTTGTACAGGACTGGTGAGCTAAGAGACATGCACAGGTGTTCAAGATTTGATGCACAGGGGCCACCTGAGATGAAGCTGACACTTGACATGTAGGTAATTCTTGAAGAGGTCGTAGCTTTTAAGTTAAAGCTAGACAAGGTGTTGGGTGAAAAGAAGCAGTTTATTGAAAAGATAGATAAGAAAATAATGCCAAATATATTGGAAGCTAATGGGCAGGTAAAAGGCCTTGACAAGTGGAGAGTTGACTTCAATGGTATTGTTGGCCAGTTGATATCTACCTATTGTACCGATGGAGACCCAAGCTTGAAGATTTTGAGTTTAACTTTGGACAAGTTGTATGTGTTGGAAATAAATTTTGAACTATTATGTAAGGAGGCAAAGATCCTAATGGATGAAAGGTACATAGGACATAATGATAAAATATCAAAGTTGATCTCATTCCAATGGCCATCAGGAAAGTCATATGTTGAAGTGATAGATAAGTATGGGTAAATTTGCCTGAAGTGAACGAGTAGCTACCTTCTTCTCTACATTTATGTGGCCAGGCTCCTCCAATCAATTGTAATCCTCCTGAGAAATTACTTTCTATCTTTTCTCCATGTTCTATGTAATTAATGCTCCAATGCCTTTCAGGGGTGCTTTGTAATGTAAACTCATCTAACCAACCTTATGTATTAAATGCTGAGCACCATGTTGTGTGTCTATAAAGAGCTAGGGCCTAACTTTGTAAAGGTTGTTGGAAGATTGGAATTTTGAGGAGTGGAAGTAATACAAAATTTTGGCTGGTTGCTCTCTCCATGGTGTTGTGAATTTTATTTTAATGTGTGTATGTGTTTTCCATAATCTATTTATTAGTTTTAGATTTTATTATATGAGTAATGCTATGTGCATGTGTTTCTATTAATTGTCTCCATTTGTTATCTACATCTTTCTTTGAACAAAGTAACTAAGGGGTTTCTGAGTTCTGGGGTGCATATCTGCTGCATTGCAAGTTTGATTTCTTTCTTCTATTTAAGGAATAGATTAAAAGATTTAGATCAAACATGGGGAAGTATGTGTGATGACAGGGATATTCATAAGTAGAGTTGATAGGAATACTTAATCTTGGGAGTTCTCTGCAAGGCAAGAACTATAAAACCCTCTGGAATCTATATATTTACTTGGTTTTGGAAAGTCATTTACATGTTTTAAGTTGGACTCCATACCCTTCTATAGGCACCGATCAAAGGCTTGGATTAAGTTTATGAATCAAACCCTAATCTGGCAGCCAAATGTACAAAAATAAAATCGACTCAAAATCTAAAATTTTAGGATTGTAGGAGTAGGATTTAGGTTCCAAATCCTCTGATTCACAACTAAAGTAGGATCCAAAGCTAGCCCCTTTGCATTTATCTCATAGTTTTGGTCTGCATAAAAGAGGATTTATCTGCTTAAATGTCAATACCTAGTTGAAGTCAGGGTTTATTATAAGGGTATTGAGTAAGGGAATACCCCCTAGGTCCTACAAATCTTGAAGTGCAAAGGAGACATAGAGTCAGTCTCCTGTTCATTGGCCACTGACCTGAGGTCCCTGTGGATAAAAGACGGCTACTTTTTAGGGGAACACAGACAATCAACTAGGAACACCAACAGTCGGGCCGTACACAAAAATACAAGTTGCAAATATGCAGTGGTATTACGTTTTTACTTAAAATGGGAATAACAAACATATTAGGAATTTTCAATAAGATACAAATTAGCCTCAATTAATTAATGAGTGTGCTAAGGGCTAGTGTATTTGAAATTAAATGCTACAATATATAGAGTAAATGGTAATAATAAGGGTACTTAAATCTATGCCCAAAGAATGAGTGCCATTTGATGAAGATTTTGAACCTTGACTATCTTTGGCCAAAAAGTGTGATCTCTCTATCAATTTTAAAGTTCCTTCGATCTTACACTAAATTTGTGGTCTAACTAAGTTCAAATTTGTAGATAGGGGTCAGGTCCACAATTATGGCTTCATCCTCTATATCCAGATTTGATCTTGCACAATGTGTACCTCTTCTTTACTATTCACCTAGTTCCCCTCTACTTCTTTTGCCTTTACTAATATCTAAGGATAGGCAATATTTATAAATAATCTCGTAAGACTATTGTTGTGTCCCAAGGAGTCATACTCTCCTAAGTTGACCCATGGAAATATGTGTAAAAGGTCAAAGATGGCATGCAAGGGCCCTAGAATGATGTGTGCAGTTTTGTTACTCCTTTTAGTGCACCAATCCAAAGGTTTCACTATTGGTTGCTACTTTAATGCTCTAGGAATGAGAGGACTTGTGGATTTTGATATCTTGAGAATGTAAAATGAATTCTAATAAATGCGTTTAAATACTAACACATAATAATAAATTTTGCATAACATGTATTTAGTAAGCCCCTGGTGAGAAAATAAAGGGGGTTAAGGTATATCTAAATATGTGTATAAATAAACATAATAAATACATGGATGAAATGAATGTACTAAAGTATATATACATATAAAAATATAGTGAAAACTAAATACATGAGAATATATGTGTGTGTGTGTGTGTGTGTGTACATACATATATGTGTATGTGTACAAATTTCACCATGATAGGTATATACATAATACATTTGAAGTTGATGATTCTTGTATCGTTATATTTTCAATTTTTACTTTTAATGTTGTTGTCAAGTGAGAACTTCACATCATCATGACCAAGGCCTAAATTTGATGGCCGTATTTAGACATTTTTACCGTAAAATACAATCAAATTTTTAAAAAGATTGTATCATATGAAAGGAGAGATTTTGGATAGAATGTCAAAATATATATAGAATTGTGATAATATATATATTTAGTTAATATATAATTTTACTTATATTAAAGCATGTCATAATATTTTAAGGGCACCTTTGAATGGATAACCGTCATAAAAAAAAATACTTCACAGACAGGGTCGACCGTTAAATTTAAGCCCGGATCATGACTGGCCCTTTAAGTTTTAATAACTCGTCAATCATTTATTGGATAATAATATGAGAAGTTCTATTTTATTTTAGTTTTGTCAACATACCTACTTCAACGAAGAAAAAGACTATAATATATTGCAATTAATTTTTATTGTTTTCAACCGTTTGTCTTTACTTGCTAAGTGGGTCCTAAATAATAATGGAATCAAAATTTCCTAAAATTTAGACTACTAAAATTAGAAATCCAAAATAAAAAACTAGGGCACCTACGTTGAATCTCACAGAAATTTTCATGGCTTCCTGGTTTGCGAATCAGAAAACTAACTAGACGCAAACAAGATTTCCACTGAATCAAAACAACCATGATTTCCTTCTATCTGAATACAATTAATTGCAGGAAAAAGATTTTAAATTTCAAAAGGGACTCTATTTGTTTTCCATAATTTTAAGCGTTTGCAAGATTAAAAGCAATTTGTGGCAACAGCGTTGCACCTGATACTCCTTGATCCATTTTACTTGCTACATCCTGATCTTCCACTGCATCGGATCAAATTTCTGAAGAAATGGGTTGATCCTGTAATGAACCATCTCTTCCATTATCTTTTTCCAAGTTCAACAAACTTGAAGATGGATTGGGCGGCACTCTGGTTCTACAAACAGGGCAAGAAGTGTGCAAACGAAACCATATATCTATACATTCTTTATGAAAGTAGTGATTACAGTTGGGCAACAGCTTCACTATTTCAGTATCCCCAAATTCAGACAGACAGACTGCACACTGGTGCCCATCATGTGATTTGTACTCAAATACTGGCAGAGCCTCTATTACTTGTCTGTCCAAACCCACAGAGTCCACAGTGAAAGGATCCTCTCCTTCCAAACCCAAGTCTTGATTATGGGTAGCTCTGGCAGAGGATATATTTCTTCTCAGGCCAGATGCAATGTTCCAAAAAGCTGCTAAAATAATCCCAGAAATGATAGCAATGCATGCTATGGCTATGATTGATATGTCGTCCATTTATCAATTCCTGATTCTGGGGGCATAAATTCGCAGAATCTTGATATCTGATCTTAGAAGCCTATGATATTGAATTTTTAAGATTTAAGCAACATATTGGCAAACATGTATTGATGGGAGATCATTATTATTCTGATTGGGAACTGATTCTAATTTACTTTGCTTTCATCAAAAAAAACAAAAAAAATGATTGGGAGCAAGCCTATTTAATAAGCATATTAATAAGCATAGCCACCCTTTTGTTAGTAATATTGACCAAACTTCAATAAAAATAATCATTCAAAATAAAACGAGTGTTGAAAAATTAAGCCCCCAAACAGCATCCTTCTAAATAAATTATATATAATCATTCAAAATAAAACAAGTGTTGAAAAATTAAGGCCCCAGACAACATCCTTCTAAATAAATTATTTCCTAGAAACAAAAAGCCATATCGATTTGCGTATTATGGTAAACCCAAGAAGGGAATGAGATTCTCTTTTTTGTCTCTCAATTGACGTGAGTCTTTATATTATATACTCAAAAGTAAATTGTTGTAAATTGAAAATGATGTTGGAAGGTGTTACACACTTTGTATAAATATTTTATAATTTGGTAATATATTTTTAAGGTTGTACAAGTAATTTTAAAAGTATTTAATGTGGGTGGTATATTGAGGGTAATAGTTTAGTCAAGCACATGGTTCACTGGGCTCATTGGATGAATGCATTTAACATTTTTTGAGGTCTTGTAAAATGTATTTAATATTGTGAAGACACTAAATATTTGGGCTTACAAGATGCATTTAATAGTTTTTCTTGGGGTGTCAAATATTGGTGGCAAAGTGGTTGGGAAGCTTTTAGAAATCTTATCTCTCATCATTGCCTTCTTGCTTATAAATAGAGGGCTTGAGTAGAAAGTTATTCATATCATCTGATGTGCTTGATTCAACCTTGAGTGTGGGCATCAGATCTCTTGGAAGAACATAGAGATTGGAAGTGTATTGTAATCTTTTCAGTTGTTGAATAATACATAAGTTCAAAGCTTTAGAGGTTGAGTTTTTCTAAAAAGGCTTTTCTAGGGTATAACAATGTCTTATACTCATGTGTGTGTGGGGGGGAAGGGGAGAGCAAGGGGGTGAGGAGGGGTCTTTCACTATTGGTATGTATAACGTTGAAAAGTGCATACCCTTGCAATTTTACACTACGTTTTGTGACCACTTTGGTGTTTGCTCCACTAATTCATTTCTAGGTTCATTTTAGCCTTGCCTTAACCTTTTTCCCGTAACCACATGTGCTTTTATGTTATGTTCAATCCTTTATGTGTATTTTTGTGTTATTTTATTTTAATGATTTGTTTATCTCATCATCCAATGGTGTTTCATGTGACCAAGAACTGAAGTTGCCTTGACACGAGCACTTAGCGCAGATGTCCAAGTGGTGCGCTAGTGTCCCGCATCTATTTGACGCTAGGTGACCGTTTCTAAGTATTACTAGCTACCTCCAATCATGATTCAAGATTCCAATAATGCTCCTTCACGACTTAGAATGTCTCTTTGGGCTTTACCCTCTTTTATGTAGATTCTTAAATGTACTTTTGACTCTCATGAATTGTACTGTGAACTCTCTTGGCTCTACAACCCTAGCTAAACTATTGTGAAGATTTCTTTCTCTCTTGGTGATCTTGTACAAGTTTCTTAGTGTTTCCACAAGTCTCTATTACAACCATACTCTTTTGGTATGTTTTTATGTGAGCTCTTAGAGGTTTTGTGCTCTCTTTCCTATGGTTTTAAGAAACCATTGCTGGTTGGTTGAACTTCTCCTTTTGGGAAGATTGTGCTTCCTCTATAAGTGATAGAGTTTTATAATAATCTCTTTAAATTTCTTTGTATTTGTGTAACCCCATTGTTTGAGATTGCATTGTGTGGTTGCCTTCCATTTTCCTTCATATCTTCATAGATATTTGTGCTAGTTTACTCACTTAGCCTTCAGTAGATTAGTGCATGGACAAGTTTTATTTATCATTGCTTTATTTCTTAGATACACTTAAGGAATAGGATCACACACTATTTTTCATTCATCCTTGCTACTCATGGAGGTCAAAAGACCAAAGGGGGGGCTTGACTTAGGCAAGCTCCTCAGAAAGCCAACAATTTTTCTTTATTCTTAGTAGCAGGTATTTTGGGGAGAGCTATTCGAACACATAGAGGTTTCATTGGTGTTTCTTCCTTCATTAGTATTTCATTTTTTATTTCATTTTAATAGAACATTTACATTATTCTAGATTTACCTGGTATCACCTGGATATCATTGGGTTTCTTTCTTGTCTACTACTGTGTTGTGTAAGTAACAAGGAATCAAACTATGGTGAAACTTTTTATTTTTCCTGGCTTTGAGGACACCATCACTTAGCATAGATGTCCCCATGGCACACTATCATCTAGGGTAGTGAAATTCAATCTTTGTTGCAAGGTTCCTTTGTTGTTCCTCTTTTCTTTTATGTATTTACTTTTCTAAAATTTCCTCTGTGGTAGTACATTTCCAACATCCTATTATTTACTTTCCCTCTTTCAAGCAATTAGTTCAATTCCATTTCATTTCTATTAACGTAAAGTGGGTCTACCGACGTTAATCTATCTAGAGAAGTAGATAGTAGAAAACTAAGAAGGACCCTAGTGTTGTTTTAGTGAAAAGTTCCCTTGATTGGCACGTTTGATCAAGGAGTAATTTTTCCTCCTCTACATTTTGGTGAACCCACTGCTTTTAAACCTTAAACTTTTTTGGAAAATTTTTGAGCTTCACATAATATTGTGTACATTGCAAAGCCTAAACTCTTTTCTTTCATCACATAATATTGTGTGTTATGAAACCTAAACTTTTTTTATGAGCTTCACAACCTAGTCTTCAAATTTTGAATACATTATGCATAGGAGTTTGAGAAATCTTTCCATGGCATATTCTGTAAATCCTACCACTCCTATTTGATCAACTCTTGATTTCACCAACTTTACAACTGTTACAACTCTTCCTTTTCTTTCTACTTCTATGACTGTTCCAATGACTAGCTACCATGATGCTTGGATAACATTTGATCATGAGATCACCTTGGGTAGTGTCCCACCTATGAAAATCCATGATTTAGACCATCATCTAGTGGATTACTAGGATTATTTGCATACAAATGAAATACTTGAGTCTATTATTCCTCTCCTTGATGCTCTTCGTGACATGTTAATAGGTCATCTTCATGGTCTTGATGTGCTACGTGGTATTGCTCACATTGTGCACAATGACACACCAACATTAGCAAGCTACTACTTAGCACCCCAAGACTCTCACTCCAACATTATTGGCAATCAACTTTTTATTCTTATGCCTACATTTGGAACTCAAAGTTTCACATCTTCACTGATGGATACAAGCACTTCACAACATGGTAGTGCTAATACTAGAGCTTGTTTGGAGGTGTAGTGAACCCCATAAATCAATATGGGTTTGTTCACCCTCAAGGCCCTTGCAATTTACTTTTCCTACTAGTGCCCTTGGAGCCTCCCAGTAGTTGTATCTTCCCCTTGCTTCCGCTCCCCTTATTGCCCCTATACATGCCACTGAACCTGTTATCAACCAACTTCTAAAAAACATTGGTTCCCTTTAGCAGCAACTCGCTTCGCTTTCCACTTCATCTACACAATTGCTTATTCTCACCTATTGCAAGAACAACCCCTTATCACTTGCTATTCTCACTACATCCTTCCCGTAGGGCTTTGAGGTACCTAGGCTTGAAAAGTACTTTGGCAAAGGAGACCCCCAGAAACATGTATCTACTTTCACTACCTTCTGTAGTGATTTCATTTTTCAGGATGCTTTGCTAGCAAATCTATTCCAATGGTCCTTGAAGGATACTACATTGGATTGGTTTTGTTCACTTCCCAACCATTCTATTCTTTATTTAGATTAGTTAGTAAATTAGTTCTTAAAACATTCCCAAACCAACATTGAGTTGCAGGTCATGTTTAATGACCTTCTCTATTGTTGACAGGGAGCTAATGAAAAAGTAATTGATTTTATTTGTTGTTATCCGTCACTCTTCCCATAGATCCCATGTTCCCTTTCAAGATTTTTATCAGAAACCTGCAGCCATAGATCAGGAATAAGATCTTATTGATGAAGTATCCATCGTTCACACACTTATGCACACCACTTCATGACTATCAACAGTCGGTTAGCTAGTTTGAGGTATCTACCTCATCAGCTTCCACTGGTCAGTCTCATGCTTCTTCCTTTACAAATTATAAAAGGAATAAAAACTTTTTTCAAGAATAATGCTTCTATGGTTGTCAACAATGCAACGACTACGACACCCTCACATGCTTCTTTAGCCTTCTCTGCTCCTAAAACATTAAATAATCATAAGTTCACTCCTTTGATGGAGTCCCTCTATCAATTTTGCAATAGCTCAAGTAAACAACAATTTAGTGTAGATGCCTCCTATTCATCCTCTCGATACCTGTAAGCTTCTACTACCTTCGTATGACTTGGAGACCATTTCTCAATTCCGTAGAGTCCCTATACATGATACTGAGCGATGTCTATGTCTGAAGCACATTGTGTAAGACCTCATCCACCAAAATGTCATCCAGGTATCTACAGTAAATGATAAAGGAAATAAATTAGTTGATCCACCCAAACAACATTTACAAATCTACACCAATCCCATGCCACATCATTTCTCTAATTTTATTGATCTTGCTTCTTCTTTCGTGGTGTTATCTTTGACCTCTAATGTTCCCTCCTCTTCTTCTTATGTCGAGATGGTGGGCATGGTGGACATTCAATCTCACCCCACTCGAGAGCTTCCCATTCCTGAGCCCATCATTTATTTCCTTCTTTCGATATCCTTGCCAATATATATGAGGGTCCTCTCTACATTTCCATTAAGGTTAATGGGAAACCTATTAAGGGTGTCCTAATTGACCCTAATTTCTTGGTAA
The DNA here is from genome assembly GCA_027924645.1 of Cunninghamia lanceolata. NCBI lineage: Eukaryota > Viridiplantae > Streptophyta > Pinopsida > Cupressales > Cupressaceae > Cunninghamia > Cunninghamia lanceolata. The sequence goes on from BSBN01000582.1 coordinate 7,209,719, forward strand.
ATGTTATAATAGAGGAGTTATTATATATTCAAGAACTGTATAAGGATGTCTATGAGAAATCAAATGTCTTTATACAATGTCACGATGGGATGTCTTGCCGAACTTTGGGTTTGATTACCCTAGTTGTCTAGGTGGTACCCAGAACCCTAGATGTTTCTTTCTCCATCATTCCCACCTTGAATAATTTTTTTTTTAAGTTGGGTCAACCATGGATCACTTCTATGAGAGTGGTCCTCTTGGTAGTTCATAGATGCCTAAAGTTTCCCCATGACAGTGTAGTGAATATGATCCACTGTAGTGGATTTACATCTCTCACCATGCATGGAAACTTTTCCTTGGACTACTTCTGGCTGGCCCTGACCAAGCTGCTTTGATCATGCAATGACTTCTTGTTTTTTTCATATCAAAATTTCAAATCCAATTGAATCACATAGTTATCTAGTTGTCCTTCCTCTTCTTCTCTTATGGCTACTTCCCCTTTGGTGTCTTTGCCTTTAGAGGTTGTTTCTATTCCTTCTACTACCCCTCTAGTAGTTCAAGGAATGTAGCCCGTATAGAGTACACTTCGCTATTTCTACTCTCATGGTTTATACTCTAGGGTTCCACCTTTGGAATCCTATTCAAGGCCTAGAGGCCCACCTCTAATACAACCTCATGCATTGCATGCTTTTGGGACCTCTTTGAAAAGAGCACAACTACACTAAGAGGGGGGGTGAATCATTATAGTTCAATTGAATTCTTTGTTCAATAATCTTAAAAACACATCAAATCAAATAAAAGAATGAAAACATTAAACTAAACATACACACATGACACCAGATTTATGTGGAAACCCTATGAGGGAAAAAACCACTGAGAGTTGCTTGAGTCTACTACTCAAATCCAACCTCAAAAGAAAGAAAAAGTACATTTTTTTTAAGCACCCACTCCAAGGTACAAAAGACACCTATAGCACTATTTTCAAAACTCCAATTTCATAGGTACAATGCACACCTAGTCAACAAAACACTTTCTCAAGCACCTACTTCAATGAGGCACCTACCTCAATCACCAAAACTCAAACACCACAAAACCCTTAAAAGAGACAAATGAATGTGCAAGTTATGATCTTCTTAAGTAATCTAATTTGCACCAATAAAAATAACTCTCTATGCAAGAAAGATAATGCTTAGTGTATCAACTTCATATTCCCCTCTAATATACCAAACCTATCGTTACAAAAAAAACTATTATTCTTTTTTTTGTATCACTTCTCTATAGTTTGCAATCTCTATATATTTATATTTTGCAAACCCCTAGTTTATGCTTTGACAACAATATCCATAGTTCATAGTATGTATGTCATCAAAAACTCACCGTGTTCCACCAAAAAAAAACTTGAAATCTCAAGGGGAAGGATTTTTAAAGAGCAAAGATCAACCGGATTCGAAACAGTTACCAAACTATTATTCCAACTGCTCCAAAACAAATTGACACCCATCCAACCATAAAAAATAATCAAGAGTGATATCCATTAGGTTTTAAACTTGATTTAAATTTCCTCTGTTGATCTTTCCTTTTGTGGGCACGAGAGATCAAAATGTAGCCTTTGATTTTTCTTTGCTTCCTATGTGCAAGACTCCCACCTGTGAGGACCAGTCTCCCTAGGAGAGGGGGCTGGTCATTTCATGTGAATGACCCCTTCACTTAGTAACTTAATTGAACCTTTACATCTGATAGTGAAAGGATGCAAGGTACATGGAACACACTTCCTATGCTAATCTAATGAGGGAAGTAGAGTGCAAATTCTTTTGAATCCTTACAATTACAGTGTTATCAACCCAATAATAGAGATATTGCAGCAAACAAAATACACATAGAATGACACAAAAGAAGAGAGAGACAAGATTTAACATGGGGAAAACCCTTTCAGGAGAAAAACCCCACACTCCAAAACCTGCACAATGTATTAACAAATCTAAATGTTGTTTACAATACACTTGCAATGCAAACTCTCAGGAGTCTTCGACACTCACATCTAGAGGTATTTCGGCAGCATAACAGTACCTATCAAACCTGTAATACATCTCCTCTCAAAAGCACCTATTTATATAACAAATACAAAGCAAAAATGGCTCCACATTGAGATGGGCACCCAAAATGGCCTCATGGCCCAAAACCCACACCTATGGACACTTGTCCAACACTGTAGGATGTTCCTAACACTTGTCAAGTCACCCCATCCCAAGGAGGTCACCTATTTCCAAAATGGGCTATGACAGATGCTCTTACAACCGTCATAGAATTTGTCATAGCAGTTACAACTTACAGCTATAAGAGAATCTGTCATACATAGGCTATAAATAGCATATTCTCTTACAACATGTCATAGTCCACCTTAGGACACCCAAAGATGCCTTTTTTAAAGATGCTCTTCAACACATATCTTCACCTGTCACAGAATCTCCTATTTTTGACTCTTACATGTCATAACTTCGTCATAGGAATCTATCATGACTGTTTAAGTCAATATTCCCTTACACAACATCCAAGATGCCGACACATGGCAAAATACTCCTACCATAAAGTGGGACACCTATCTCCTTATGTGAGGACAAAAATACAAGTTGTCATCTTCCATGTAGGATGACACATCACTGTGCCACATCCCACAAGATGACAATATGAATTTACAATTTAATTTACAACATAGGCAATAAATAAATAAATATAATGAAATAATACAAGGAATTACCAAGGTTGAGACACCTTAATTCCCAACATTCTCCCACTTGTCGAACACCTTGTAAGAGCCAATAGAATCAAACAAGATTTAACTACTATTGGCTGAGAGGCCCATAGACTCTAAACACCATCTGAACTTCTCTATACCCACTGGTTTCATTAATGCATATGCAACATTCTTCAAAGTATCTACCTTTTCCAAATTTACCTTCCCATTCTCTACCATGTCTCGCATGAAGTGAAACTAAACATCAATATGCTTTGTTCTAGCATGGAAAGTTAGATTCTTCACAAGGCAAATCACACTCTGACTGTCACAATAAATCATAATCTGTCATACATCAACACCAATATCTGAACACAATCTCTTAAGCCAAATGGCTTCCTTGCAAGCATGAGTTGTTGCCATGTACTTAGCTTTTGTAGTGGACAAAGTAACTATAGATTGTCGCTTACTCATCCAACTAATTGCACCACCAAACATAGTGAACACATAGGCACTGGTAGATCTCTTGCTGTCAATGTCATCTGCCCAATCAGAATCCACAAATCCACGAATACAAATTGAATGCGGAGGTCCTGTAGCATTTCCATGATAGCAAATGGAATATTCAGAAGTACCCCTCAAATATCTGAACACTACCTTAACTGCATCCCAATGCACCCTTCCAGGATTAGCCATAAATTGACTAAGGACTCCCATTGCTTGGGCAATGTCTGGTATTACGCAAACCATAGCATACATCAAACAACCAACAACACTAGCATAAGGTACTTTGCTCATGTCCTCCAACTCACTTGGAGATTTTGGACAATCATTAACAGACAACTTTGTCCCCAAAGAAACATGAACACACAATGTTCTACAATTTGTCATGTTGAACTTGTCCAACACGGTCTTCACATACTTACTATAGCTTAACCAAAGTTTTTTGTTAGCTCTATCTCTTCTAATTTCCATTCCTAGAATGTACATAGCTGCCCCTAAATCTTTCATTTCAAACTATGCTGCCAATTGAGACTTAAAATCAGAAATCATATTCTTACCCTTCCCAATCAGCAACATATCATCAACATATAATGCAACAATGAGAATATGATCATTGTCTAACTTGTAGTACACACAATGATCCAATTTTGATCTCAAAAATCTAATTGACAACACAAAGGCATCAAACTTCAAGTACCACATCCTAGGAGATTGCTTCAAACCATACAAAGACTTCTTTAACTTGCAAACCAAACTTTCTTTACCTTTCTCTATGTAATACTCTGGCTATGACATGTAGATTTCTTCCTCCAAATCACCATGAAGGAAAGTTGTTTTCACATCCATCTGTTCTACCTCTAAGTCATAAGTAGCTACAAGAGATAACATAAATTGAATGGATGTCATCTTTGGAACGGGAGAGAAAATTTTACCATAATCAATTTCCTCCACTTGTTAGTTCCCCTTCACAACCAATCTAGCCTTGTACTTTTCAACACTGCCATTTGCACTGATTTTATTCTTGAACACCCATTTGCATCCAATGGGTTTCCATCCTTCAAGCAAAGGCACCAAGTCCCATGTTTTGTTTTTCTCCAAAGAAGCCATCTCATCCTCCATGGCCTCCTTCTAGGAACCTGCATCTTTCATGCCCATAGCCTCTTTCATAGTTCTAGGCTCATCAGTGTTAGCAAGTAAAGCAAAAGCACAACTAGAATCAAGTAATGAATATCCAAACCTATCAGGTTGCTTTCTTGTTCATGTATACCTCATCAATGGCTGAGGTTGAGGTTTTGCTTCTTCTTCTAAGCTTTCAGAGCTGCTAGAGCTCTCCTCATCATCAAGTCTCACAAGGTCTGTCTGTTTAGTCTTCTCATGGGGAGAAGGAAACTAAACCACATCTTCTTTCTTTTCTGTTTGTTCTAGCTGTAGAACAATAGGAGATAGTGTTAGCTCTCTGAAGATAACACTTCTACTATACAACACTTTTTCAGCCACAGGATCCCAAAGCTTGTATCCTTTCACACCGACACCATAGCCAATGAAAAAACATTCAATAGCCTTGTTTTCCAATTTAGACCATTTCTCCCTAGGCACACATGCATATGCCTCACAACCAAAAACATGAAGATGTCTAACTGAAGGCTTCTTACCAGACCACACCTCCATAGGTGTCTTACCAACAAGAGCTGATGTAGGAGATCTATTTACCAAATAGCAAGTAGTGGCAATAGCTACAGCCCAAAACTTTTGTTTGAGGCTTGCTCCACTAAGCATACTCCTAGCCTTCTCCATCAGTGTCCTGTTCATCCTCTCTGTAACTCCATTTTTCTACGGGGTATATGAAGTTGTCTTGTTCCTTTCAATCCCTTTCTCTTTACAGAACTTATCGAACTCTGCCAAACAAAACTCACCATTGTTGTCAGTTCTCAAACACTTAATCTTTTTACTAGTCTGATTTTCAACAAAGGCTTTAAACTCCTTAAACTAACTAAAGACTTCAGTCTTACTTTTGATAAAATAAACCCATGTCCTTCTACTGTAATCATCTATGAAAGATACAAAATATACAAATTTTGAAATCAAAGGAGCATTAACAGGACCAAACACATCAGAATGAATAAGATCCAATACACTAGAAGACTTGTGAGAACTAGAGTAAAAGTGAACACAATTTTGCTTTCCATAAATGCAATGTTCACAAAAGTCAAACTTGAGATTACAATCATTTAACCCCTCAACAATGTTTTTATTTTTCAGGGTACGTAGACCCTTCTCACCAATGTGGCCATATCTCAAATGCCATAACATAGTCTTTTCAGAAGGAAGCTTAGCTTCCATAGCATGTGCACTACCATAAAAACTAGTTACAACAGATTTCTTCCCTGCTCGTTCAAATGGTGAGGATGGAGTGATTGCAGCTCTTTTCTTCGAGTCAGAGGAACTATTGCACTATGTAGTGCATGCCTCTAGCTGAAACAGAGTACCTCTCCAAGTACCCTTCGCAATAACCATAGATCCTCTAGTCATCTTGCATCCATCCTTCAAAAAGACAACCTTCACACCTACATCATTCAACATACTTACAGAAAGCAGGTTCCGTGCAAGGCCTGGAATGTGCATAACTCCAGTGGTCCCCTTCACTCATCCATCAGGGAATCTTATTGAGACTCTTCCATGACCAATAATTTTCAGATGAGAATCTTCACCCAGGTACACTCTTCCACCATCAAACTCTTCATATTTTATAAACCAATCTCGATGTGAGGTCATGTGGAATGATGCACCAGAATCTATCAACCACACATCATCAGATGCATGGGTTTCCAGGGCTAAGATGAAGGCTTCACCATCATCTTGTGACTTGTCAGAATCTGAATCAGGAGCATTCTTCTTCTTGTTTTTCTTCTCCTCTTTGCATTCCTTTCAGAAATGTCCATTTTTTCCATAGTTCCAACAGAGAACCTTGAACTTTCCAAGATATTTGGATCTCCCACAAGATTTGGATATGCCCTTTTCACCTTTCTTGTCCTTCTTCTTCCCTTTTTCTTTGGTCCTTCCATGAACCACAAGAGCCTCTTTGGCTACCTTAGAAGACTTCCTCCGCATTTCTTCAGATAACAGCGAGGACACCACATCTTCCATCTTGAAGGTGGTAGTAGTGCTTCTGATAGCCATGACAAGATGATCTCATGAATCTAGCAAAGAACAAAGTAGGGTCATGCATCGATCCTTCTCCATTTTCACACTAGTAGATGTCAACTATGCAGCAATCATGTTGAAAGCATTCATATGGTCCGCAACAGATCCTCCATCTTCCATCTTCAGATTTGTTGTGTGGTTACACAACACGCCCCATTTTGACTTGACAAAATAGGGACCCAACTTTTCTACTTGGCTTGGCTTCTGTTTTCCTGCTTTTCGGTGGTCTGGTAAAAGTAAGTCATGCAGGTGATCCTGCATAAGGGAGCTAGGTAAGTTGTCATGATGAGGTCAGTTAGTCAAAGTTAATATTTCATGTCAATAACCTCATGGTTGGAAAGAGTACAAAATTTCATGCAGGTTTGCCTTTTTGGTCACCCTGATATTCCTTAGGGAATGAAAGTTATTGCAAGTCAAAGTCCTAGTCAAACTTGATATTCCAAGGGGGTCATATTTCTTAATATTAGTCATCTTATGAAAGATCACCCCAATCCAATTTTATCACCTGATAAATCATTTGGTCCGATGCTCCGGACGTCAATTTTAAGTGATAGTGGTATTTATCCATCAGACAGCTTCATATATTTTGTGGGGGTCATATTTCAAATATCACCCGATATTCGAATATCACCCTATCTTTCAAATATCACCCTAGAGTCAATATGCCGATGACGTCATCCAATCCCGATGAACAAAGAAAATCACTCGACGGTGACATCAACATCCTTTTACCTCGCGAAGGTATATTTCCAAAGATCACCCTTTTACACAACATGACGGTGACGTCATCCTGATATTTCAAAAGGGGGTCATTTTACGCTTGAGGGGTCATCTCTCAAACATCACCCAATCTTTAAAACATGACCCGATATTCCAAATATCACCCGATACTCTAAACATCACCTGATCTCCTCAACATTAGTTTTCCCGCTCAAAGGCAGAGGGTCATATTACGCATGGGGGGTCATATTCCAAATATCACCTGATATTTTGAATATCACCCAATCTTCTGAAGATCACCCCCCTCATCTTGCCCCATGACATTGAATGCACATAAATGTAGTAGGTGGATTCCAACCGATTGTGAACATGATGCAAACTCCTAGCAACATCTGTATATCCATGGCAGAAGATCAATGGTTTTAATCAATCTAACCTAGATTTGCCCTAATTTACCCTAAGGATGAGATTAAAAGTGAATTTACAGGGTCATTTGACATTTAGCTTGTGAAGAAACAAGATTTTATAGAGCGCAAAACATTCAAACCCTAGTATGACCTACCTGCAAACGCAAACAACCTACAGCAGAAACAAAGCATGTGATCCTCACCAGTATTTGAGCTCCTCTTTCTGTAATCATCAGCTTAATCTAGGATAAAAAACGTAATGAGGTAAGTAATTAGAACCCTCCTTTTGTCGTTTTCTACAATATCCAGGTAGTAAGTCCTTTGTTGGTTTTGCTCTGTAATTAGACATATCATGATGAAATAAAGATTAATGAGTATAATATGCATGATGCCATGAACATATGATGTTGTATATGCATGCATGTGGATATTGCTGTAAGACCAGTTGTGTTCATTGCAGGAACCTATGGCGGATGTCAAGAAGAATAAGTCCGATACAGAATTCCTTAAACCTAAGTTTTCCCAACCTAAGGGAGTATAATTCAAATATGGTGTCATCAGAGATACCCACCAGGGAAACACAGATTTGGCAGCATGGTCAGCCAAGATGGGCAAAGAGAGAGAAAGTACCCTACTGGATAGCATTTTCATATCAGGAATGTGGTATGCAGCTGGATTTACCTACACCATGGAGACTCTAGAATTGGTAGTTGAGTGTGCCAGAAATTACAACCCTAAGACAAGGTGGGTAGAAAAACATGGAAGGGTATATGTAGACCTATCAATCAAAGGAATTACTTCTACTTTCAACCTTCCAGTTGGGAAAAAGGTAGTTGGTATGGATCTGAAGAAATTGGAAGTTGAATATACCAATAACAAGAAGACTGGAAGAAAGAGGATGTACCAATGGAGGGCAAAGAATAGCACCTACACTACCTCTGCCAAATTACCAGTGCACATGTACAAGTTTGATTTTGATGATGAGTATCACTATATGATTGCCCTGCTCAATAGGGTGACAAGCCAGCCTAATGCTGGAAGCTTCAAGGACTGGATGTACGGGATCATCATGATGAGCATCTACACAGATAACAAGCCATTATGGGCTAAGATCATCAGTGATGCCCTAGATGAATAGCTGATGAACCTAGGGGGCCTGGACTGTTCATTTTATATGACTTCATATATTGTAGATTCATGTGCCTACAAGGGTACATTTGATGCATTAATTACAGTTGGAAAGATTGGTGGCAATTTGAATGATGTCCATATATGGGATCATTATCCTCAATTGCAAAGAGTACACTACCTCCCTGATTATAAATTAGTGAATGATGCATTTTCTATGCATCTGGTAAGAACAATGGAGGAAGACAGAACCAAAAGACTGAGCATGGAAGCTCAAGAGCTTATATATAGACATGGTGCCTGGTTCATCCAGTTTGCCACATTCTCCTACATAAGAGTAGAAGGTTTTGAGGGGCAGCCCTTAATATTACATAGGTACCCTACTGATGGGGTAATCCTAATGGAATTTCTAAGACAGACATCAACAATACTAGATGCATATAAGGCAAATAACAAGATTCCTCTAGTTTTGTTTCTATGAACTATAGGGCATGCCCTGATTCAAAAAATATAAAGAAGGCCATAGGTGGTCTGAACCTGATGAATTTACAGCCATTCCCACTAGCAGATCTTATGACCCCTATGGAAGAATGCAAAAGATCATAGGGAAGCCCATCCATCAGAAGCACTTGGAGGATTTTTGGACAGACTGTGAGGATGAGGCTGAGGTTAGAAGGAGAAAATACTAGAGACTCACCCTCAACTAGATCATGACATTTGATTGCATTCCAGTGCCTACACAATTGAAGAAGGATGATGGCAGGTTATTGTCAAATGAGTATGAAGAGAAGAAGGTGTATAATGATACCATTTCAGCCCCTGACCTAATGCAGCTTGAAGATATTGCATTGGATAGGTTTACAGGTGGAGTTCTACAGTTGACCTGAGCATGGGTAGATGCACAAATAAATATACTGAAGAAGAAGGGGATGGCCATCACAGTAGATAACAAGAAGAAAAGGCAGGAAATTCCTGATGAGGAATATGATGAATTTCTTGGAGAGAAGAGAAAATTTAATGGAGAAAGGCTGCCACCCCTGAAACAAGGAAAAGGAACTCCCAGTAAGAGGAAGAAAATTGATGATACACCTAAGGGGGTAATAGTTGAAAGAATTGATATACCAGCTGAGGATGCATCTGCATCCAGACAGGCATCAGCCTCATCAGCACCACCTCCAGAGGATAAACAAAAGACTAAAAAGATCCTGAGGACGGCTGTGGATACTACAAAAATACAGGATCAGCTACAGGATCATCATGTGGATGCACCACATGATCCTCCACCGCAAGAAGAGATTCCTCAGGAGGAGGAAGTAGAACAAGATCACCCTCATGAAGATCATCATGAGGAAGAAATAAGGAAGTCACCCTCTCCATCAAGAATAGAGACCGATGCTGAAGATCAGAGTGGACATGATCATGACAGACATGATGATGATGGCAATCGAGGATCCAGAGATCAAATACCTCAATGGCTAGAATAAGAAATAGGTATGGAAACTGGTTTTGAGATTCAAGAGTTTGATGTTTCAACATTATTTTCAGAAACCATCATGAAGCCAAAGAGGAAGGCTAGATTAACCTTGGCCATCAGAAGAGATCTTGCTATGGGTAGAAGGACTGCCCAGGTAGCACTTCCCATGGTTGAAAAGGAGAAAGGCAAGATCACCCTGGAAGAATTCTAGATCACTACAGTTGATTTAGGGTTTGCCAATGAAGACCAAGAAGGTTAGGAAGGGAAGGACATAATAGATTCTTTGACCCAAAGGGTGAAGAAAGAAAAGGAGAAGAATAAGAAGCACATTGCTCAGCTGCATGCATACATAAAAGGGTTAATTAACCCAGATAATACAGTATCAGATCAGGCAGTCCCATTGACTGCGATTTCTCAGGAAGAGGTCAATAAATTGGACCTCATGAAACATGAGTCAGTAATTATGAGAAAGTGGATGTCATCCGCACTCACAAGAGTTGAGGAAGTAGTGAAGGCCTCTTTGCAGAGGTGGAATTCTTTGGGTATCTCAAGGAGAAAAGTTGATAAATTGTAGATGGAGACCAGAAGAAGGTCATTCCAATTAGAGAAAGCCTTGAGTGTTTTGAGCGAAATAAAGAGGATTAATCCTTAGGTCCTAATAAGCAACTAGGTGCTGAATAATAATACTGCCATGCTAGTGGATATCTGGTATAAAGACATCATATTTGAATGTGATGTACTAAAGAGGTGCAGCAATAAATTGAGAGATATCAGTATGGAGCTGCATGACATGATGTCTTATGAGGTAGAAGTCCTGGAGGCCTTAGAGGGAAAAGTAGAAGGTAGAATTGAGAACCAAGACATGGACTTTGCCATGAAAGCTCTACATAATAATTTCCATCCGATGGCTGATAACCCTCTTAACCACTTGATAGAAGAAGCAATGAACAAGATCATGAGGATCAAGGTCAAGGTGGAGAACTACAATGAAACATTGAGCAGTAGGAAAAATAAATTGGAAACCCCCAGGGATAAGTTCCAAGAGCATAAGCATGCCATCAGCAAAGCCAAAAGTCAGGATGGTGGAGAAATTGAAAGAATAGTGGAAATATATGAAAACATCAGGACAACCGTGCAGGTCCATATACACGGAGACTTGGGATCATGGATTCTTTGAATTCATCATATCTTTCAAGATGAGTAAAGGTTGATGTGTAACTTTTATTCTATGTTTGTTTATGACTAACATCATGATCAACATAAATTGGCGCTAGAAGGAGGGCCCAAAGCTAGAAGATCATCATCATCAGTAAGTTTTATCTAAATTTTGATGGTGCAGACAGCGAGGTAACACTGAAATACCTCTCGATTTTGATCAATACATAAGGATTTGTTGTTTTATGCTTGTACATGCTAATCATTTGTGAAGTTTTCAAGATTAACTATAAATATTGCAATCTTTATAGTAAATCATCGTGAATTCACAAAGATTAGTCCTATTTCAGGTAAATCTGTCAAAGCTTTGATGTAATCCACCTTAAAAACCTAATATCCAATTGCAAGAGTCACCAGACATAAATATCACCCCATATTTGCGTTGTCTGTGCAAATATTTAGTAAATATCCAGTCAGTCATACTTTCTGACCATAAACATAGTCTTTACTGGTAAATTCCAACTGATCTTTACAGTCAACCAGCCAAATTCCCTTAAAATTGAGAAATCCTAGCTCATAGGCTAAATACCAAGTCTAGGTCTGGTGGAATATTTGAAGAATTACTTGTCAGAGGATTTAGACCTAGGCCTATAGATATCCATCATACTCCCGGTTCTAGTGCTTCGGGAGCATCACCAGAGCGTCCTCATGTAACTCCTATTGGCTTACAATCACTTACAGGATCACCTGTTACACCTCCGATTCAACCTCAGCCAATCATACCTCAGGCTCAACCTCCACCGGTTGCAATGTCTTTCTTTGCAGTGGAATCACCATTAACCTTCTTGGCATATCATGCTTTTCCAAAGAATCCAGACAAAATTTGTCCAAAGTATCATCCATATCAAGATGCGGATGACCATATCAGAACTTTTAAAGAAGCCTACTGTAGAGCCATAATAAAGCATCAGGACGTTGTATGTAGATTATTTCCTTTTTCCTTAGGGGAAGAAGCCTATAATTGATATATTAGCCTTGGTTAGGGTTCAATCAGATCATGGGCTATCCTAGAGAAAGCTTTCACTGATAGGTTCAAAATACCAATAGACCCTTCAATGAACTATCACCTATTTGCCACAATTAAACGGTTTGAAGGAGAACCTATTGCTAATTTCAATGCTAGGTTCCAGAAAATTCTATCTAAGTTAGTCGCCCCGTATGTTGTAGTAGATGCAGCTGCTAGGAGCATTTATTATTCAGCCCTAGATCCTTTAACTTCCATGTTCATCAGGAGAGCACATCCTAAAATCACAACTTTAACAGGAGCTTTCCAGGAAGCTATCAAAGTCAATCAGCAACTAGTTCCTGCTCCTACACCAAACATAGCATTTCCCACACTTCCTGGTTATCCAGGATATCCTGTCCAACCACAACATAATGGAGTCATGATACCTCTAGCTTTGATGCTTGCACCTTTACAAGTACCTCCATTGAGTATTATGCCACCTCCAAATGGAAATGGCCAGATGATGCAGTATCCTGGACAAATACAAGTGCCTTAGGGTGTAGACCAGAATAATCAAAACAATGGATCTTCCTTTTTCAAGCCTTTAATAGAAAATGTAGTGGCTAAGGTCCAGGAAGAAAAAGAAGAGATCAAGGAAATATTGGCTCAGTTAAGGAAACTTACAACTGAGATTACTCACTTGAGGAGTCAAAACTTCTACTCTCAGCCTAACCAGAACAGAGGCTATAACAATGATAGATCAAATTATCCTAATAGGGGGTACAACAACAATAATTATAACAACAATGGCAATAATAATCCTCAGAGACAGCCTAGAGTGTGGAACACTAGGGCAAACAATGGTTCCTTGCCATCACCCCTAGACAATTTGCCTCCTGGTGAACCCAAACAGACTACCAGAGTTAACCTTGCAGAGGCAGCCCTCACTAACTGGTGTAGAATTCATAACACCAATGCACATGTAGAGCTAGACTATCCTCAATTTAGAATTGATGCTAGCATTTTTCAGACTAAAGTGTCCAATACTTCAAGAAATCAACCTCAAGTAGAGGGAAATGAGCTTGTTCCTTGCGGATATGATTCTGCCTTAGTGCTAGAGAGTTACACTCATCATCCTTATCAGCAGACAGTACCTGCTCACCAAGATTACACCCTGGCATGTGAGGAATTAGCCATGGCTTTTGAGTCAAATTATGTCTTCCCCTTTGAGGATGAAAATGAGCCTTCAAATGAACATGAGGAGGTGCATGCCTAACAACAGCAATATCTAGGTAAGCATAACTATAACCTGAGAAATAATGCCAATAGACCTACTGATCCATTGACCTCTTCCTTGCCTCCAAACAATTTCAATACACCTCCAGATCCAAAGGAAAGTAATAACCCTGGTTTTCCCAAGGTGAATGCTCAGTATTTAACATCACCAAATAATGTGCCAAAAATTGCCAGTCTGCCTCATGAGTCTGACAAGTTAGTTACGTATCTCACTGATGAGATGAAGAAGATTAAAATCAGCTTATCTTTGTCAGAGTTGCTTAAAACTCCTGCCATCAAGAAGGCATTTATGAAATCACTAGATGATCCTGCTCCCAAAGAGGATAGTCACCCCCAGGTCAGTCTGGTAGCAGAGATCATGTTGCTAGAGATCCTAATGTTAAACATAAGGTGTCATCTACTGTTCAAGTTGCAGAGACCTCCCACATGACCTTGTATAGAGATAAAAGTGAGTCACCTCCGTTCCTCCTGACCATAAGGATGTTCAGTAAAAACCTACATAATTGTTTAGTAGACTCAAGAGCATCTACCAATGTGATGCCTCTATCTATATGTAATGCTTTAGGGCTGCATCCTGCTAAATCCTTATAGAAGGTGACTCAACTGGACAAAACAGAAGTAAGCGTGGTAGGGGAGCTAACTCACATTCACATGCAACTCGCATCTGATCCCAAAATTCAATATTATATTGACATTCAGGTAGTTGATATACCTGATACTTATGGGATGTTACTCAGCAGAGACTGGTCTAAAACCCTCAATGGATATATGTCCACAGACTTCAGCCATATGTGGTTACCCTGGAAGGGGATACCAAACCAAACAAGAATTGATGCTGAGCCTAGAATGAAGCACATGATCACTGAATATAACAAAACTAATGAGATCATGTATGTGGATATAGAACATGGAGTTTACTCCATCAGGCCGCAGACTATCAGGATAGAAGAAATCCTGATGTATGATGTTCATCATCATCATGATGATCCTCAGGATGACAAAATAGTTGTAGAATCTGATAGTAACCCTAAGAATGAAAATGAGGTAGACCATTACAAGAATTTTGAAATGCACTTGTCCAGATAGGTAAAGCGATGTCAGTTATTAGAAATACCCGTTAATAATATTTTAATGGATGGTTGGTGCAGGTTACATAATGAACCACATTCTGAGAAGACTTGTGAAGCATGCATAGACATGCTGGAGCTAGAACAAGTGTGCAACGATGCATCAGCATCATCATCATCATCATCATCATCAGAGGTAAGTTCATCAGACAGTGATAATGATAGTGACGCTGATTGCTGTTTATTTCCTGCAGGAACAGGAAAATCCATACCGCTAGAGGAAAATCATGTTTAGATGACAGAAGAGATTCTGGTATGTGACCAGAGTAATGTTACAAGCAATAAGAAAATCACCCAAGGGAGTGATTGTTTTCTAGAATCAGACTGTGAGTCATCTAATGAAGATGGAGGAAACAATTTCTCTAAATTTGAAGAGTTTCTGAAAGAAAAGATCCAGAAGATGACACAACAGCAGAGGTCTCTACAGGACACCCTGATTGAAAGCTGGTGCAGGTTACATGAAGTACCTCACTCAGAGACTACTTGCTCTTTGTGTTTGCATCTTCTGAAAAGACAAACATCACCTAGTCTAGAAGGTCAACCTTTTGGTGATAAAAAGAGAAGAAGAGCCATCAGCTTCACAGAAGAAAAAAAAAGGTGAAGTCTGAGAAAGCTGAGATACCAAAACTAAAGTGGATATTAACTGGTACAGTTGCCAGAGCTGCAAAGAAGAAGGAAGGCTCAGGTAAGCCTTTGGCTGAAGACAACCCATGGATCCTTAGATTTGATGGATCCAAGTCCAAATAAGGAGCTAGAGTAGGGATAGATCTCATTGATCCATCAGGAAAATCCTACTTGGCAGCATATAGACTATAGTTCTCATGCACCAACAATGTAACAGAGTATGAAGCTCTAATTCATGGGATACTATTTGCCCTTAAGATGAAAGTAAAAATTATGCATGTCTATGGGGACTCAGAATTAGTAGTGAGACAGGTGAGAGGAATCTAGTCCTACAACTATAGAAAGCTGTCTAATTACAGACACAGGGTGTGGGACCTGATAGAATCCTTTGATGCATTTAATATCACCCACGTACCCAGAGAACAGAACCATAGGGCAGATGCTTTATCCCAGGCTGCTAGTACATTGGAGCAACTGTCTATTTTAGGACTAAAAAGATTTTCAGTAGAGCTGGTATCAGTACCTTCTGTGCTGGACAATGTGATCAACCTCCAAGTGTTTGATGATGATCAGCATATCCTAGATTTCATCTCCAATAGAGATATATTTGATGCTCAGATCATAGATGAGAACAATGTAGAAGATCATGTATGGGAAGAGGAAGAAATCTTAGAGCTGCCCAACAATAAGATTCCAAAAGGAATGATTGAGCTAGAGAGAGCATTTGATCTAGACAACATACTGAAACAAAAGGTTCTTCCAAAAGCTAATGGAGGACAATATTCCCAGGTTAACATTCATCAGGATGATGAAGACACAGAAAGCGATGATCATGATGATCATGAAGATGAAGAAGAGGAACCTGATGAGTAGATGAAGATGTGCAACAAATGGAAATACATGCACCAGGTACTTAGGAGAAAATAAGTTACCTAGATGGTTGCCAGCTAGCAACCTATGCCATAAGATACATTTGACTAAGTCAAAAGAGAACATGCACCGTAGATCTTAATTGATAAATCTTGATCGTAGATCATGTGTAACCGCTCCCTCACCTTGTTCTATAAAAGGTGTAGGGATGCTTTGTTTTAAACATTGGAAGCTTAATTGAAATTTGTTTGTTGAAATATTCAGGGCCTATTTCAAAGTTATTGTAAGCATACATATTTTTGCATACTTAATGAAAGAGAAGACCAATTTGATTACAAATCATCATAAATTCTAAGTAATCTGTGTCTGAATTCTTGATATATGCTTTGATTTGCTGCGTCCCTTGGAGTGCTCATTAGTCTGCATATATTGTTTTCATTCCTCATCCTTTGAAGTTTGCATCATCTATATCTAGCTGTGGAACATCCTAGTGAAAATATGGTTTGATTTCTTCTTTCTCATGACTGCATCTAGTGTGTATATGACTCAGTAGCTGAAGATTCATTATAATTTGAAGTATTCATTTACATTTATTTTAATTTCAGAACATTTCACCATCACAATTGCAAATAATAGATAATCAAAAGAAAAATACATGAAATATGCAGACATCTCGTAGAAACTTGAAGATTTATAGCATATTTGAAGTTAAAGCATGTATAATTGACAAATACCATGCAAAGATTTGAGTATAGACACACTATTTGTGGAAATATCCTGTGTAGATAACCTTCTGTGTAGCATCTTTACAGAAACATAATCCTGTTGATCAGCAAATGTAAGGCCCCTAAATGGAAAACAACAACTCACATCAACCACTGAGTAATGTCAGTTGATTAAGAACTAATCCACGGAGACTTGGGATCATAAATTCTTTGAATTCATCGTATCTTTCAAGATGAGTAAAGGTTGATGTGTAACTTTTATTCTATGTTTGTTTATGACTAACATCATGATCAACAAGAGAAAACAACTTCTTTTTCAAAAAATGTTTGTTTACCAAGGACTTGGCCTGATAAACATCACCGAACTTCTTCCAGAGGTCTTTTGTACTCTTCTCCTCATGAACATTCAACAGGACAGAGTCAGCTAAACAGACTCTTATGAGACCCTTAGCCTTCCAATCTTTGAGGTCCCAATCATCTTGTGACATTGCTGTAGGTTTTACACCAGATACCATTTCCCATAAGTCACGATCAACAAGTAGGTTCTCCATCTTGAGATTCCACAACTCAAAATTGGTGCCATTAAATTTCTCCACCTCTAATCTTCTAGATGTGGTGGCCATCTCCTTGCTGCAACAAGATACAGAATACTCTACACAACACTCCCACTCAACCTAAGATCAACTCAAAAAACCCCTACCCAGCAGCTAGAACCAAAACTTGCTAGGCTCTGATACCAACTGAAAGGAAGCAAGGTACGCGGAACACACTTCCTACGCTAATCTAATAATGGAAGTAGAGTACAAATTCATTCAAATCCTTACAATTACAGAGATATTATAGCAAACAACATACACATAGAATGACATAGAAGAAGAGAGAGACAAGATTTAACATGGGGAAAACCCTTTTGGGAGAAAAACCCCACACTCCAAAACCTGCACAATGTATTAACAAATCTAAATGTTGTTTACAATACACTTGCAATGCAAGCTCTCAAGAGTCTTCGACACTCATATCTGGAGGTATTCCAGTAGCATAACAGTACCTGTCAAACCTGTAATACATCTCTCAAAAGCACCTGTTTATATAACAAATACAAGGCAAAAATGGCTCCACATTGAGATGGGCACCCAACATGGCCTCATGACCCAAAACCCATGCCTATGGACACTTGTCCAACACTGTAGGATGTTCCTGATACTTGTCAAGTCACCCCATCCCAAGGAGGTCACCTATTTCCAAAATAGGCTATGACAGATGCTCTTACGACTCTTACACTCGTCATAGAATTTGTCATATTAGTTACAACGTACAGCTGTAAGAGAATCTGTCATACATAGGCTATAAATAGAATATTCTCTTACAACATGTCATTGTCCACCTTGGGGCACACAAAGATGCCTTTTTCAAAGATGATCTTCAACACATGTCTTCACCTATAATAGAATCTCCTATTTCTGACTCTTACATGTCATAACTTAGTCATAGGAATCTGTCATGACTATTTTAGTCAATATTCCCTTACACAACATCCACGATACTGACACATGGAAAAATACTCCTACCACAAAGTGGGATGCCTATCTCCTCATGTGAGGACAAAATTACAAGTTGTCATCTTCCATGTATGATGACACATCACCGTGCCACATCCCACAAGATGACAATATGGATTTACAATTTAATTTACAACATAAGCAATAAATAAATAAATACAATGAAATAATACAAGGAATTACCAAGGTTGAGACACCTTAATTCCCAACAGATAGTCGGTCACCAATCAAATAGAACATAAAGTAACTCAGTGTTGAGATGGGTAAAAAGGTGTTTGAATTAGGTTTTAAAGCATAGAATAAACTTAGGGTTTCTAGGGTTTTTAAAGACTTTGAACAATTGCAGACAAACATCCTTAGAAAAAATTAAAACTCTATGTTCTCTGACATAAAGGTGGACTATGTTGTTATATGGAGCCTAATCAGAATTAGAGGTTAAATTTACCCCACTTTTATTGGCATGGTTTCCCCCCAAATTATTTAATGGGGTCAAGGGGCAGCACCCCTAACATGCTCCCTATCACGATATAGGGTGGGGTTGAGGGGAAGCACCCTTGGGGGGGCTCGAGGATAGTGCTCCCGAAATCTCAAACGAATTTTATTATTTTATAAAGGCATCGGGAGTTATTTTTTCTATTGGCTGACATAAAAACACTATTTTTGTAACTGACATAAAGCTTGATAACAGAAGCTAAGGGTTAGGGTTTCTGGTCATGTATTGTAGCATTTTGCAGTAGTATTGAGTTACAGGGATTGCTGGTTGTAATCGGTTTGATTTACCGGATAATAATATTGGACTCTCTATTGGTGGATGTAGCCCGAGTTTGGGTGAACCACGTTAAAACTTGTCTCTCACTATTATTATTTCTGTGTATTTTCATTCCTTTGTTTAATCTTTATTTACATTTAATTGACATCTTCTACATGTAATCCCTAACAAGTGGTATTAGAGTGGGTTGTGTTTGATTATCATCTGCAGGAAGGTCTCACGGTTGAGTAGGAGTCTCATGGTTGAGTGGGAGCAATGGCGGATGAGGGTAAATTAAAGGTAGATAAATTCAATGGGAAGAACTATCAGTTATGGAAGATGCAAACGGAGGAAATATCTCTATCATAAGGATTTATGGATTCCATTAGAAGGAATAGCCAAGAAACTGGCAACAATGACTAATGAGGATTAGAATCTTCTATACATAAAGGCACTAGGAACCATTTGGTTGTGCCTGACACCATCGGTGGCATTCAATATAACAAAAGCAAAGACAACAGATGGTCTGATGAAAGCTTTGGCTAAATTGTATGAAAAACCCTCAGCCTCAAATAAGGTATTTATTATGAAGCATTTGTTTAATCTAAAAATGATTGAAGGTGGATCTATGACAGATCATTTAAATGAGTTTAATACAACTATCAGTCAGTTAACTTCTGTAAAGGTAAGTTTTGATGAAGAGGTGAGGGCTCTCTTGATAGTATGTTCTTTGCCAGAAAGCTGGAATAGCTTGGTAATGGTTGTAAGTAACTTTGTCTCTAATTCAAATTGTTAGAGGAAATATGAACAACAGTATTAACTACTAAATATCCAATAACTCAATGGAAATGATGCAAATACAAATAAACAAAGGTTATACCTTCGTACACCGATTCACCTCATAGCTTCCATTGTTGCCTATCTCATATTGATCTTATTAATGATTTGAGCTCTCAGAAGTATGTATTTCCTAGCTGTTGAAGATGACAATAGAAGAATGGCCGTATGATGGATAATGTAATGAAGATTAAACTTACAATGCAACTCTATGAAGATGGATAATGGAGATATGAAGCCATGGTTAGACAAATGTGATGATAATGAGATTAAGTGCAATGAGGATACTTTTCCAAAGGCACACAGGTAGAATTTCTACAGAGTAAGGTTACAAAATCTTGAGATGGATGAAATGAGGGAATGAGGGTTCCTTTTATAGG
Source organism: Cunninghamia lanceolata (assembly GCA_027924645.1). NCBI lineage: Eukaryota > Viridiplantae > Streptophyta > Pinopsida > Cupressales > Cupressaceae > Cunninghamia > Cunninghamia lanceolata. The sequence continues at coordinate 7,230,190 of BSBN01000582.1, forward strand.
CCAAGGAGAGGCCAAGTCCAAGTGTCATGATCTCAACGGTGGAGAGGAAGTCTTGTGAGGTGTATGGTTCAGATTGAATTAGTTGGGATGAGGGAGAGAAATATGGAGGATGCTCCTCTCACCTTAACATGGTGGAGAGAAAGGTGTGACATGGGCCCACATGTCACAAGGCTCACCAAGACCATAGAGTGAAGGTCAAGGAAGGAGACCTTGTTTGTAGGATGGTTGGAAGGAATATAGGGAGTTATGGGACAAATGTCTCAAGGTGTCTTTTGACCAAGATGACATGGAGAGACCATGCTCATGAGAGTAGGGATAGTTGGAGAAAAATAGGACATGTAGGCGAGGGAAATTTGATAATTAAATATTAAAATATTTAATTAAATGTGTAACATGATGAGGTGGATTGTGAGGTGGATTGGGTGATGTGGATTTATGGAATGAAGACTTTGGGATATGATGATTGATTAAATAATTTAGAATTATTTAATTAGGGATGACATTAGAAGATTTAAGGATTTTAATTAAATAAATTGATTTTATTTAATTATTGGAGATGTGAATCATTTAAATAAATTGGTATATTCATATAATTGATAGAGGAATGGGAATAAAATAAATATTAAATATTTATTTAATTCGACTTTGCCATTTTTAGGTGTATACATTTTTCCCCTCTTGAGACAATGTGTTTTATTATGTTGTTTCAAAGAATAATCTTTTTCTAGTTATGATACATGCCCCAATTTGCCCCTAGTACAAGTTGATGACGATAGGATGCCCCCTCGAGAGATTGGATGGGAAGAATTTGACGACAGGATGACATACGATCTCACGATGAGAAAGGTTGAATGACATGTTACATGGATGAAGAAATTGGTCGATGTGGAAGAAAAATTAGATGAAAAATATGCCTCAGCATGCACAAGGTTAAACACCTCTAGTTACGGTTCAATGCACTATAAATAGGAGTGTGGGGTCACATTCCTAGTGATTTGCACACTTGTCTTTTGTGGAGAGCTTATAGGAGATCAGAGCTCAGGTGGTATGGAGAGTTAGTGACAATGCAACAGGTTGCAGTTGAGTTGCACTGCTTCGATAGGATCTGACTGTTCAATCGTCCAGTAGAGTATGGCCCACCAGTAAGTATGCTTTCAATTTTAGCTTAGGTGCATTTATTGTGGTCAAAATTCTAGGTCAAAGTTAGGTGTTCTAAATGCGCAGCAAGAATGAATCTATACATTTGCCTCGCAAAATGGCACAAATGCCCCGATTCTGCAAAAATACCAATAAAATCTACACAAATGCAAGGTTTTCACAAATAAAGGATAGACCTGTGTAAATAGAAGGGGTTACTGCGCATTGGATGTAAATCTGTGCATTTGTCATTAGTCTGCACATTTAATTTAATGTTGTACAATTGTCTCCTGAATCTGCGCATATGGATTCTCTTGTACAAATAGAGGGGGATGCTGCACATTCACCTTAAACCTGTACAAATGTTAAATAGAACTGTGCATATGTTTTAGATAGCAAAATACTTAGTCAATTTGATAAGGTCGGCATCATGATCAATGTTCTCCAACTGATAGATCATCTCTGAGATTCATAGAATCTTAGGAGAGATGATAGGATAGATTTCCTGTTAAAAATAGCTAAGTTTTTTATGTTTGATAGATACATATGCAATTTAATTGATGTTGTTTGTTTAATGCACGTTTGGTTGATTGCAAGAGGAGCTTAATGACGTACTTCTGTCTCGAGAGCAATTTCTAGTGGCATAAATGCTTAGACCGTACTTGACAGAGATTGATCATCTAGTTCTGGGATCGGCAGGGTTATCCTATGTTTGTTTTATGCCTGAGATTTGGGCTAATCTTGGTATGCTGACTGCGCTTTCTAAGCTATTTCATAGTGAGGATGGGTCATTCTATCTTCCTACTGGGGAGATCACTATGACACTGGAGGATGTACATTAGATTCTATGGATTCCAATAGATGGAGATCTTGTGGAGTATGAGTCTCAGACTGGGGCAAGACTTGATGAGTGTTGCCGAGTCTTTGATCATGACACCCTCTAGGGCACAGAGATCAGCTGGGTAGACATGGTTTCCTATTAAGAGACTCTTTCGTCAGTTGTTGTTGGGTTGATTACAGGGATAGTTTGTCTTGATAGGAGATCACATGGGTTTGTGGTTGGATGGGGGAGGACTTTGGAGTGGATCGTCATAGAGGGGACTCAAATTGCTTGGGGTCCTTTTCTGCTAGCACACCTCTATCATGACTTGCATCAGTTTGTTTACAATGGAGATACCAGTTTATCATGCGAAGTATTAATGCTATAGATTTGGGCTTGGTGTCATATTGCCATTACTCGAGCCAAAGATCAGCCTTATTCCTACATGTTCCAGGAGAGTCTTTCCCAACCCAAGCTAGGAAAGCTAGAGTATTGGTGCCACGCATTTGACAATGTTGATTCAGTTGTTTGGTGACCTACCTAGATTGTGAGGTATGGGCTGAGGGTGCATCAAAGCTACCTTTTTGCTTCCAAACTAGATGGTTGATACGGACGACTCCCTATATTCTTGAGAGGCACATCATTTCTCGTGTGTACCAATAGTTTGGCAGGATCTAGGGGATGCCCCAGGGGAATGCCACCTTTGTTAGGACATACAAGGAGCATCCTCGATGGGGTCCCAGTGCATCTTATTAGCATTTAGGGGCAGAGTTTTTGCATATACCATATCAATCATGGCTAATGAGGAGGATAGTTGTGGATCCAGGCATGACACATGATTATGCCGACTACTTTGCTGCACACCCATTCCCTCACTACTTAGGACATGAAGAGTGGGCCCCAATGCTAGACGATCGGGAGGAGGATGATGAGGGCCCACGGCGACGATGGAGCTGATGAGGAGGATGAGGTGGCTGGGGTGGGAGAGATGGGGGTGATGATGGTGGAGGTGGAGATAGGAGTGATGGAGATGATGGTGATGGTAGGAGGATATGCTGGTGGATTTATAGAGATCCCACCCAACAAGCATAGTTGGGACTACAGGGACAAATGCAGCCTCTATCATGCCCACATTTCCCATGCGGTCATGAAACACAACACACATGTCATGTCCACATTTTCCATGTGGTCATGACATGAATTATGAAAAATGTGTCTACCTATCCCTAGGAACCCCCTCGCATGCGTCTACGTGCTCAGTGGCAATACGCATAAGGTGTAAACATGTCAATGAAATTTGGGGAGGTACGTTGTCCTACACGGTCCCATGCATCATGATAGCTGTCTAGGGGGTATGCGACATGAAGGGTGTCGCTTTTAAGGTTAGAACGGTTTTAATCCTAACCATAAGTTTCCTAGGTGAGAAGGGGATTTCGTCATATTCGAAACCTAACCCTAACTCGGATCAAAATGAAATTAAAATAATGATTAAGAAAATAATGACATGATGGACGCATGATAAAGTGGAATGGTAAGATAAAAGTTAATAAAATATCATAAAATTAAAATGTTAGAAATCTAGGAAAAATTTGACAGCATAACGCGTTTTCAATAAACGACTAAATTTTTTTAAAATAAAACTCCAATAAGAAATTAAATAAAAATTAAGAATAAAAATTTAAACTTAAGAACACATTTAAAACAATTTAAAATAACAAAATAAATACCCTGCCAAGGTCAAATAAACCAACCTTGCATTAAAAGGTTAAAAATTTGAAATAAAAGAATAAAATAATTACATGACGCCAAATAAATTTCAAAATCGAGTCCGTTAATAAATATAATTACGACATTATATTTATTATCTAACTCAAAATAATAGAGGGGGGGAAGGATTAAAATATCCTTCCCCGTAAAATAATAGTAAAATTGATAAAAAGATGAAACAATTAAAACACACTAGGGAAATAAAATAATTACTCCAATAAATATGAAATTTAAAATCGAAGGGAATGCACTTCCCATCTTAACAAAAATTAATCCCTCCCCTTAAAAATACCATTCACAAGACAATAATTCAAAATTTCAAACTCCCAATTAAAACTTAAAAACAAAATTTAAATGAGGCACAAGAAATAAAAAGACAAGGCAAAAATAGAGAGTTTAAAAATAAAAATAAAATAAATTTCCTCACAAACTTCTCTCATAAAATATTGGTTTTCAAAAATAGAAAAGCCCTAATTTTATTCTATTGTTTTCTCATTTGACAAGAAACCCTAGCGTTAGTTTATTGGTTTCCTTATGGAAACCCTAACTCTTCATTCTCTCATTTTGCTTTGTTCTCTTTTCTCTTCTAGTTTTACTTGCAGGTTGGAAGTATGCGACAGCCATGGAAAAAAGCTTTCTGAGGAGGTATACTCATTACGTATACCCCGTAGGTTTTGTGTAATGCCCATTTGATATATGTATATATTTTTACTAAGATAAAACTGTGTATGCTGAAGAGAGTAGTGTTATTAAAAAAAATACAGTGATATATATATATATATATATATATATATAATGTTACAAATGCTATGTTTTTTGTAAGGCATTAAGTGGCCGAAAGACCCTGAGAATGGCGATGGATTCGTTGTTGCCGCCACCACTGAACGTGGTCTGCATGGAGGGAGAGGTCGCAGTCGGTGAAGGGGATGGTGTGGCCGCATTGTGGAGGTTGCGGGGAGCACGAGGAAAGAAGTTCCAACGGTGCTGTTGAATCTGAATACAATGGTGGGGAGAGGGTCGAAACCCCCACCCACACCCTTTATCAAAACTAAGGCAGCTATGGGGTCTGTGGTGGGCACCACCCACTACAACCCCACCCTTAACATTCTTTGCTAACTCAAAACCCTACGCTATATAACAGTCCGCAACAATATTCTATTTTTGGTTGCTGCATACAAAATGTATATTGACTGTTGTCATATATATACACAGAATATACATAAAGTCTATTTTTTTTGTTTTACTTCACAGTGTAAGCATTTTTTTAATTGTTGTATATATATTTATATATATGCACACACACACACATATATATATGTATGTGTATATATATATATTTTAATATATCCAAACAATATATAAGTTTAGTTTCTCTTCTAATCTCTGTGTATACACAGTGATAAATCCAAAAATGAACAACAATAAGATTAAAAGAAAATGAAAATGTATATATATATATATTTATATACATATATATTCCATATATATGTGTATATTTATATATATACACTTAAACTAATTTTTCATTATCACTAACTTTGATTTAACATAAAATACTTTCTATCTAGAGCATAAAATAATACAGGAGCAATTTTCCATGAAAATATACTATTCAGAGATATTCTCTTTTTTTTTTTACAGTTCAACAACACAGAATATATATATATATTTTGGACACAACCTATAAAGTAAGATAATTACAGCTTCATTTAAATTTCTAAAATCTCTCTAACTTTCCCAAAAATTGCTCAAAATAGAAAGAAATCACCAAAATGCCAGAACCCCACACTCCTCAACAAGAGGAGGTAATATAGGCCTTCTAAATTGGCCTTGAGGAATGAGAAGGTGACATCCTCCTCCTATGCCACTTGCAAGGGAGAGGAAGTGTGAGGGTGACAAGTGTCATCCTCCAATTCCATCTCAATCCTCACCTTATCCACTTGTACTCTCACACATGTGTGAGAGAACAAGTGGTGAGGTGGCATTCGCTTTCAAACCTCCATGACGATAAGGGATGCCATATGGCATCCTCTTATTCTCTAAGAGAGCCATCTCCCTCCAAGATGCTCTCACACATGTGTGAGAGCCTTGGAGGAAGATCACACACACTTGGGAGTCTTGGAGACCTCCCAAGTCTCCTTTGTGAAGGGATTCCCAAACACTGGGAAGGGAGATGAGTCTTTCCCAAAGCATGACTCATCTCCCACCCTTATCTAATTCAAATTTCGTCACTTTAACTAAACCTTAGTTTAGAGTGACCAAAGTGAGTTATCCCAAGGTTTAGTTAGTCAAAATTGACCCTAGACCCATGGGTAACCACCTAGGGTAAATTTTGGGACACTAAGGTTCACATAGGGAGTCATAAATCCACTTTAAATGGCCTCAAAAATAAAAACAATACCAAGTGGTATAAATCAATAAAAATTATACAACACATGCTATTAATTAATTAAACAAAGGGGTACTAGGCCAAAATGTTAAAATTAAACAAGTACTAAAATCAACACTCAATTCAAACGTGATCCTCATCCCTCTTGGGAATGGATCAGTTTCATAGGGAATAACATATGTGTGAATTCTACCTCTAATTTCTCGTGGCCTGGGAATGTAAACCCTGCACATCTTGATCAAGTGTTAATCATATCATGAATAATCATAGCCAAAGCAACTGGAATTAAATTCATGCCATTGGATACAACAATAATCATCTATAACATAATTTCGAATTAAACTGCATTTTCTATCAAATGTCACATAATCATCATCACATAAAGAACTAGAAGTCACATCACAAAATATCATCTAATATATCTCGCATGTCTAATCACAAAATAGCATCGAAATATGATCAAATCGAATCACCATATGTCTAATCAATGTCATATCAAAATCAGGAGATATAATCAAATCTGCATCATGAAACCATAGTCTCTAAAAGTTTGATAATGTCATCAACTGAAATTCATAACGATCAAAATAAGGAAGGAAAAATAATCGGCCTCACATCCTCCCCCCCTAAGACTAAACTTCCTCCTAGAAGTCATAAAAAAGGTGAGGATAGAGTGCCCTCAAACTAGCTGCATCCTCCCAAGTTGTTGTGACCTCATCATAATGATCCCACTGGACCCTAACCTAGTCCAACTCTCAACCTCAAAGGTGCAGTGTCCGACGAGCAAATATGTGAATTAGCTCCAAAGCCAACTACCCGTCTGCCTCTACCTATAAAGCACTCCAGTCTAGTACATGAGATAAATCAAATATATATTGCCTCAATACAGAAATATGAAAGACATCGTGGATACATGACAGGCTAGGTGGCAATGTTAGACAATAGGCAACAGGTCTTATACGCTCCAAGATCTCAAAAGGTCCTACAAACCATGGTGCAAGCTTAGAGCCCTTTCCATAATAGATTGGACTCTTGTGTGCCCGCACTCCAAGGAAAACCCTGTCACCCACTAAGAAGCTCCGATCAGTCCTCTTAGCATTGGCATACTTCTTCTGTCTATCCTGTGCCTCCTGAAGTCTCTGCCTAATTAGTGTGACCTACTACTCCATATCCTGAACTAACTTTGGACCAATGGCAACCCTATCCTCTATCTGATCCCAACTCAATGGTGTCCTGCATGGTTTGCTGTATAAAGCCTGAAAAGGAGGCATACCCAATGAGCTGTGATGCTCATTATTGTCGGCAAACTCAATCAGTTATAGATACTCCTCCCATATAGAATGATGGTCCATAACATACATACGAAGCATGTCCTCCAACACCTAATTCACCCACTCTATCTGTCCATCTATCTCGGGATGATAAGCGTAGCTAAAGTTGAGCTGTGTGCCCAACGCCTGCTGCAAGGCTCTCCAAAATGCTGAAGTAAACATAGAATCCCTGTCAGAAATGATTTGGCGAGGTACTCCATGTAATCTCACAATATCATCTATGAATACTCTCGCCACTACTGGCACATTGTACGCCGTGTGTATAGGTGAGAAATGTGCCACCTTGGTCAACTTGTTGACTGTCACCATGATGGCATCATGGTGACGTGAAGACATAGGAAGACCAACAATAAAATCCATGGAAATGGTGTCCCATTTCGACTCTAGTATCTCGTGTGGGTATAAAAGACCCACTGGATGCTGATGCTCGGCCTTGACCCTCTGGCACTTAAGGCATCGAGCAACAAACTCTACAATATCCCATCTCATACTCGTCTAATGGTACAACTTTCATAGGTGGGCATGCATCTTCTTCACCCCTAGATGTGCTGAATATGGTACTCTAATAACACTACAGTACGTAGTCACCTGCGCGGGGTACATAGATGCGCTGTCAATGATGAAGTAACCCATCTACCTCAAGTGAATACCGTAAAAACTTGCCCACAAGGGCCCTCTATGAACTAATCTCCTACTGCACCTCAAGAAACCACTCATCCTCTAGCAGATGCTGAATAATGCATCCTCTCAAGTCCCCACTTAGAGTCAAGGTCAAGAGCTCGTGGAGCCTCTGACTCAATGCATCAACAACCACGTTCTCCTTCCCTTTAATGTAGTGGACATCAAAGTCATACTCAAAGAAACTCCATCCAATGTTGCTGACGAGCATTCAGATTCAACAGTGTAAATATATACTGAAGACTGTGGTGATCTGAATGGAGCTCAAAGCGGCAACCTAATAAGAAATGTCTCCAACGAACTAGAGCATGAACCACTTCTGCTAACTCCAAGTCATGCATGGGGCTGTTTAGCTCATGGGTCTTGAGATTTCACGACTCATACGCGATCACTCTGCCACCCTGCATAAGTATGGCTCCCAATCCCTCAAGTGATGCAACCGTGCAAACCATAAAATCTATTGCAGGATTAGGAACCGCTAAAATGGGAGCATTGGTGAGACGCTCCTTGAGGACCTTGAAGGCCCTCTCACACTGCTCAGTCCATAGAAAGCTCCTCCCTTTCTATTGAAGGGAAGTGATGGGGTGCACTATCTGAGAAAAACCCTCAACAAAGCAACGGTAATAACCAACTAACCCCATAAACCTTCTGACCTCTCTCACACTGGTGGGTACTAGCTAATCTCTGATAGCCCTGATCTTTGATGGATCTACTGAGATTCCATTGCCAGATAGGATATGCCCCAGACACTGTACCTCTATCCTAAAAAATGCACACTTCACCAAGTTCCCATAAAGATTCTACTCCCTCAAACACTGTAGAACTTGACGCAGGTGCTCCTCATGCTCCTCCTCAGTCCGTGAATAGATCAAAATGTCATCGAGGAAAATAATCATGAACCGATCTAAGTAGGTATGGAACACCCTGTTCATGAGACTCGTGAACACTGCAGGGGCATTTGTCAAACCGAAGGGGACCACAGTGAACTCATAGTGGCCATATCAAGTCCGGAAGGTGGTCTTATGGATGTCCGCCTCTGTGATATGTAACTGATGGTAACCGGACTTCAGGTCAATCTTAGAGAACACCCTGGCTCCCTGCATCTGATCGAAAAGATCGTCAATCATGGGCAGAGGATAACAGTTCTTCACCGTCAGCTTATTCAACTACCTATAATCCATGCACAATTTAAGAGACCCATCCTTCTTCTTCACGAAGATGACAGGAGTGCCCCAAGGTGAAACGCTAGGTCAGATGTGCCCCTTCTCGAGCAAGTCCTCCAGCTGTAACTTGAGCTCTGTGAGCTCATGAGTGGTCATCCTGTAGGGTACACGAGACACTAGCTCAACACTCAGTATTAAGTCAATGTGAAAGTCTACCTCACGATGGGGTGGCATCCCTGGTAACTCTGCTGGAAACACATCGGCAAACTCTCTAAGGATGGGATGATCATCCAAAGATGCCTCAGGCTCGTCATCAGATCTGTCACTCACTATGATGGTGAACATCTGGCATCCCTTCCGTATGCAGTGCTTAAGCTGTTGAGCGGATATCATACGCACTGTTGTGGGCTTCTGCATGCCCATTGTCTCAACTGATGTACCATGATCGTCTAAGTAGTTGATCGCCTTTCAACAATAATCTATCTTAGCTCGATGAGCCGCAAGCCAGTCCATACCTAACACCACATCGTAGGATCCTAATGTCATGACTCTAAGGTCACATACTGTGGCAAAGGGTCCCAAAGAAATCTCACAGTCATGGACTAAGGCATCTACTATCATCTTGGCCCCTGAGGCCAACTCAACCACCCACCTATCACCCTGCCTAGAGGCCACCAGCCTACAACGCTCCACTTATGATGGAGATATGAAAGAGTCAGTAGCACCAGAATCAAAGAGAATAGAAATGGGGATACCCCATATCATACCTGACGTCTCAATCACTGACACCTAAAAATCAGCCTGGTGGTTATCAACCGCTGCGAACATATGGTGGGACCTTCCCACGTCTCCAACAGTCTGCTCAGATCCTCCTGCATGAGGCTACCCCCTACTGTAAAGCCCTGTGGACACTCTCTGGCTAGATGTCCTACTCCACCACACACGTAGCATGGGCCCCTAGCCTATACCTGAGTCCTACTTGACTGTTGTTGTCCTGATCTACCAGTGGACTCCTGTGAGCCCCTATAAGACTGCTGTGACCTCGCGGGTCCCACAGGTGGTCCTTGCTGCCTCTTATCTCTACACGGGCCCTACTGCTACCAACCTCTATTATGCCCCTGATGTGCCCTCTGCTATGTCCTGGCTCTTGGCTGCTACTGTGGTTGCTGTTGCTATGGGGGCCAAGGAGGTAAGGGTGCAGAACTAAATCCTCCCCTATGAGGTGGTTGTGATGGTCTATGGAAACTCTGCTGATGCTACTGCTACCCACGATCCTGAAACTGAGGGTGTGAACTCTGCCCTCATCCCTGTATCTCCTCAGCGATATATGCCTTCTCGAAAGCATCACTCAAAGTCTGGGGGTCTGCCATGCGAACATGCCCTGCTATGATGTGGTTCAGTCCTCTGATAAACTTATGAACCAGGAGTTTCTCATCATGGAGATACTCCGCATATTGAGACAACTTGGTAAATCTACCCTCATGCTGTGCAACCGTAAGTCCCCTCTATTGAAGGTCATGAAAGTCGTCTATGCGATGCTGCCTGTAATGATCTAATTAGTATCGCGCATTGAAGTGCTCAATGGTCTCCCATGTGAGAGTGTCTAATGATATGTGATGCTTGCACCCTTAGTGCGCCACCAGGTAGCTGTTGTATCTTGCAACAGGTGTACTATCACACGAGCCTTCATGTTGCCCTCGTAAGGATGCAACGTGAAGTATCTATCTAAGATGATGAGCCAGGCCTTTGCCTCAGCTCCCTCTATGGTCCCGACGAAAGTAGGAGGGTTCAGCCTCAACAAATCCCTGATGGGATCTCCTCGGTCTCTGTGCCCTCTGATAGGTTCATCTGCATAATAATCATAAGGCCTATGAACAATGTGCTCTACTCGTACTACCTCCTCATGCCTAGCATGACATGGAGGGCTCTTGCTACAAGCCTTGTCGGTCGATCCAACCTTCTCTACTATCATATCTGGCACCTCAACATATGGCTCCACACGTGGTGCCCCTCGCGGCTCAACACGGGGATCTACATGTGGCTCAACACGGGACTCTGCTCGTGGCTCCACGCATGGCTCCTCTCATGGATCCTTATGGGGCTCAACACGTGGCTCTATGCGTGGCTCAACTACAGCCGGTGGAAGCCTATCTAACACTCCTGTAATGCCTATAATATATGTGGCCCAATATCTGGTAGGGTCGCTGGTGCCTGCGGTACCTATGGGGTTAGCGGTGCCTATCCCTCAGCTGATGAATCAATGTGCACCTCAGCAGATGCAGTGTGGCAGGACTGTGCTCGCCGAACTCGTCGGGGAGGCATCCTACAAAAATGAGGTAACCACAAATTAATCAAAGTTGCAGAAATAACAATGTGTCCTAAACAAGCCCAGTGTTTAAACTTGGGTTCTGATACCAAATGTCATGCCCACATTTCCCATGTGGTCACGACACACAACACACGTGTCATGTCCACATTTGCCATGTGGTCATGACATGAATTACGAAAAAATTTCTACCTATCCCTAGTAACCCCCTTGCACACGTCTACGTACTTGGTGGCAATACGCATAAGGCGTAAACATGTCAACGAAATTTGGGGACGTGTGTTGTCCTACACAGTCCCATGTGTGATGATAGCCGTCTAGGGGGTATGCAACATGAAGGGTGTCGCTTTTAGGGTTAGAACGGTTTTAATCCTAACCCTAAGTTTCCTAGGTGAGAAGGGGATTTCGTCAGATTTGAAACCTAACCCTAACTCAGATCAAAATGAAATCAAAATAATGATTAAGAAAATAATGACATGATGGATGCATGATAAAGTGGAATGGTAAGATAAAAGTTAATAAAATATCATAAAATTAAAACCCTAGAAATCTAGGGAAAATTCAATAGCATAATGCGTTTTCAATAAACAACTAAAAAAATTTAAAATTAAACTCCAATAAGAAATTAAATAAAATTTAAGAATAAAAATTTAAACTTAAGAACAAATTTAAAACAATTTAAAATAACAAAATAAATACCCTGCCAAGGTCAAATAAATCGACCTTGCATTAAAAGGTTAAAAACTCAAAATAAAAGAATAAAATAATTACATGATGCCAAATAAATTTCAAATTTGAGTCCATTAATAAATATAATTATGGCATTATATTTATTATCTAACTCAAAATAATAGGGGGGAAAGGATTAAAATATCCTTCCTCGTAAAATAATAGTAAAATTGATAAAAAGATGAAACAATTAAAACACGCTAGGGAAATAAAATAATTACTCCAATAAATATGAAATTTAAAATCGAAGGGAACACACTTCCCATCTTAACAAAAATTAATCCCTCCCCTTAAAAATACCATTCACAAGACAATAATTCAAAATTTCAAACTCCCAATTAAAACTTAAACAAAATTTAAATGAGGCACAAGAACTAAAAAGACAAGGCAAAAATAGAGAGTTTAAAAATAAAAATAAAATAATTTTCCTCACAAACTTCTCTCATAAAATATTGGTTTTCAAAAATAGAAAAGCCCTAATTTTATTCTATTGTTTTCTCATTTGACAAGAAACCCTAGCATTAGTTTATTGGTTTCCTTATGGAAACCCTAACTCTTCATTCTCTCATTTTGCTTTGTTCTCTTTTCTCTTCTAGTTTTACTTGCAGGTTGGAAGTAGGAGACAACCATGGAAGGAAGCTTTCTAAGGAGGTATACTCATTACATATACCTCATAGGTTTTGTGTAATGTCCATTTGATATATGTATATATTTTTACTAAGATAAAACTGTGTATGTTGAAGAGAGTAGTGTTATTACAAAAATAGAGTGATATATGTATATATATATTTAATGTTACAAATGCTGTGTTTTTTGTTAGGCATTAAGCGGCCGAAAGACCCTGAGAATGGCGACGGATTTGTTGCTGCCCCTACCGCCAAATGTGGTCTGTGTGGAGGGAGAGGGCATAGTCGGCGAAGGGGATGGTGTGGCCGCGTTGTGGAGGTTGCGGAGCGCAGGGAAAGAAGTTCCAATGGCGCTATTGAATCTGAATGCAACGGTGGGGAGGGGGTCGAAACCCCCACCCACACCTAAGCTCCCCACAACCTTTATCAAAACTAAGGCAACTATGGGGTCTGTGGTGGGCGCCGCCCACCACAGTCCCACCCTTAACATTCTTTGCTAACTCAAAATCTTACATTGTATAATAGTCCACCAATAGTATTCTATTTTTGGTTGCTGCATACAAAATGTATATTGACTGTTTTCATATATATATATATACACACAGAATATACATAAAGTCTATTTTCTTTGTTTTATTTCACAGTGTAAGCATTTTTTTAATTGTTGTATATATATTTATATATATGCACATATATATATGTATGTATGTATGTATGTGTATATATATATTTTAATATATCCAGAAAATATATAAGTTTAGTTTCTCTTCTAATCTCTGTTTATACACAGTGATAAATCCAAAAATGAACAGCAATAAGATTAAAAGAAAATGAAAATGTATATATATATTTATATACATATATATTCCATATATATGTGTATATTTATATATATACACTTAAACTATTTTTTCATTAACACTAACTTTGATTTAACATAAAATACTAACTTTCTGTCTAGAGCACAAAATAATACATGAGCAATTTTCCATGAAAATATACTATGCAGAAATATTCTTTTTTTTTTTTTTACAGTTCAACAACACATAATATATATATATATATATATATATATTTGGACACAACCTATAAGGTAAGATAGTTATAGCTTCATTTAAATTTCTAACAACCCATTTTCATAATAACAACTATTAATAGAAACTTTCAATGTAATTAAACATAAACTAATATTAATAAATTTCTCCTTCTTTCTTTTGTATGCAATAAACTATAAACAACTGATGCATATTTGTTTTGTTTTGAAAAGACAATGACAGCAAATGTATATATATATATATATATATAGATATATATATATATATATCTATATCTATATATATATATATATATATATATATATATATATATATATATATATATATATATATATATATATATATATATATATATTGTAAAGAACAAATGACAACAATTAAATCAACTCTTGTATTTCTCTAAAACACACAAAATCCATAATATAGGAAATAATAAGTTTTCAAATAAAATATAAAGAATGTTTACATTGCAATACTTATTACAACCAACTCCATGGGTAGAAATACTTGACAAAATAAATTACAATAGGGCCACAAAGGCCATGGCTCAAACAACCAATAATGTATGACCAAAGCAACACAAAAATGGACTTCTTCAAAGCTCCATTTCCTCAATAAGAACCTGCCAATAAAACACAACAAAAAGGAAAACCCAGCCACTTCAAAATGATCTCCTCCCTGCCGTAGACCTGCAAGTGGGTCACCCCCAAGCTAGGGAGGTAGGGATTCACACGGTTGCAACACACCACAACTAGCATCAAATCAACAACAACACAAAAATCAACCCCAAGGATAAACACATAACACAACTCATGAGAATGAGTTTGATGGGGGTAGGGAATGGACCCCTCTACTTCAAAGGCCACACCAAAAACACCAAATACCAAGTCTCATGGCCTCAAGCCAAATCCTCCAAAACCACGACTCTTTAAATATCTCAAAATAAATTTCCATGGCACTCTTTCCATTCAAATAATCTACACAACAAGTAAAAAAAACCCTTAAGGCCATAAGCAGCACAAAAATATGGGAGTGACCTCAATGAGGTTCCTTTCCCCTACCCCAAACAAGTTGAGATTTACCTCCAAATGGAGGTGCTCTCACCAAACTCCCATCCCACATAAAAATGAAACAACAAACAACCAAAACTACAAACACATCACAATAAAAATATGCAAGGGTAAATGACATAGTCATGAGGCTTACCTTCAAAAGCCCTATAATGGAAGCACATTTGGTGATGAGCTCCAAGCTTCTCCAAACCTTCCAATCTCCAAAATCTCTCTAACTTTCCCAAAAATTGTTCAAAATAGAAAGAAATCACCAAAATGCCAGAACCCCACACTCCTCAATAAGAGGAGGTAATATAGGCCTTCTAAATTGGCCTTGAGGAATGAGAAGGTGACACTTGTCACCTTCTCCTTCTCCTCCTATGCCACTTGCAAGGGAGAGGAAGTGTGAGGGTGACAAGTTTCATCCTCCAATTCCATCTCAATCCTCACCTTATCCACTTGTGCTCTCACACCTATGTGAGAGAACAAGTGGTGAGGTGGCATTCCCTTTCAAACCTCCATGAGGATAAGGGATGCCATATGGCATCCTCTTATTCTCTAAGAGAGCCATCTCCCTCCAAGATGCTCTCACACATGTGTGAGAGCCTTGGAGGAAGATCCCACACACTTGGGAGTCTTGGAGACCTCCCAAGTCTCCTTTGTGAAGGGATTCCCAAACATTGGGAAGGGAGATGAGTCTTTCCCAAAGCATGACTCATCTCCCACCCTTATCTAATTCAAATTTCGTCACTTTAACTAAAACTCAGTTTAGAGTGACCAAAAGTGAGTTGTCCCAAGGTTCGGTTAGTCAAAATTGACCCTAGACCCATGGCTAACCACCTAGGGTAAATTTCGGGACACTAAGGTTCACATAGGGAGTCATAAATCCACTTTAAATGGCCTCAAAAATAAAAACAATACCAAGTGGTATAAATCAATAAAAATTATACAACACATGCTATTAATTAATTAAACAAAGGGGTACTAGGCCAAAACGATAAAATTAAACAAGTACTTTAATCAACACTCAATTCAAACGTGATCCTCATCCCTCTTGGGAATGGATCGGTTTCATAGGGAATAACATATGTGTGAATTCTACCTCCAATTTTTCTGTGGCCTGGGAATGTAAACCCTGCACATCTCGATCAAGTGTCAATCATATCATGAATAATCATAGCCAAAGCAACTAGAATTAAATTCATTCCATTGAATACAACAATAATCATCTATAACATAATTCTAAATTAAACTGCATTTTCTATCAAATGTCACATAATCATCATCACAAAAAGAACTAGAAGTCACATCACAAAACATCATCTAATATATCTCGCATGTCTAATCACAAAATAGCATTGAAATATGATCAAATCGAATCACCATATGTATAATCAATGTCATATCAAAATCAGGAGATATAATCAAATCTGCATCATGAAACCATAGTCTCTAAAAGTCTGCTAATGTCATCAACTGAAATGCATAACAATCAAAATAAGGAAGGAAAAATAATCAGCCTCACAGCCTCCTATACAGCCTTAGGTTGGAAGGGACATGGATAGGGACAGGGACAAGATGACGGGGAGATTAAAGCCTTATGAGCCCAGGTGGCTCAATAGTAGACATAGTTGGCTCAGTAGCAGATGTAGTTGGGGTAGATGTAGGGACAGATCACCTAGCTTCAGGGTGAATTATAGACAGCCAGACTGGAGAGAGATACCACAATCCAGTAGTATACTAGGGCAAAGGGACTGCTAGAGCAGGTACAATAGACCGCAACACAGGGTCCCATAGGGCAAATAGTGATAGAGATGGTGAGGGCTGGCTAGGAGATATTCTACTGGTGGTCCCTCTATGAGCAAGTTGTGCCCCCAGAGTGGCGAGTAGGCAGTTTTCATCCTAGATACCACAGTAGGTCACAAAGGACTTTTACAGATATTGGAGGGGTGATGGGGCCACACAGGTGAGCACTAGCTACAGGGACATCAGGTGGTGGTAGGGATGGTTAGCCACAATAGCCATCGCCTTCAGGAGGTAGTGCCACCTAGATGCTTTTAGAGACATGCATTATTTTGGTAGTATTGCTTGTATACACCACATTATGGACATTTCGAGATGTATTTTTATTTCTAATATCATTGTATACTTGGACATTATTATTTTTGATGATGGTAAATGATCATGCACTTGATGGACTATCTATATATGCATTTTATGGATGGACACTTCTATATGATGGTTTATTATGATTATGGTTACATGTAATGTTGCTAATAATGTTTATTTGATTCTATTATACCCTTGATACTTATGCGACATGATGTTTCTAGGAGCTATATGATGGACATGATGACTTATATGCATGTTTATGATCCTCTATGTTTACCACTTATGATGACCTAATTCATACACTATGATGATTTAGATGCAACATATGATTTTTTAATTGTTTTATTATGTATGATGATCTAATATGCAAACACTATGATATCTATGTTTTTGTGAGATTTTTTTATTTATGAAATGTTATGTGGGCTCATGCATCTAAATGACAACCTTATATGCAACACAAACATGACCCAAATGCTTATATCATTAATGCACTTAATGTGATCATACACCTATTTATGACATGCAAATGTATCATGAATTGTTTTTGTTGTCCCAAGTATACTTAATCATAAAATAAAAGAACACTTAGAAGAATTAGACTTAAAAACTAGGATAAATGGGTAACTTAGAAGAAATAACTTGGATAAATGGATAACTGAGATCTTGAGACACTTGGAATTTTGGCAAGGATGAAATGCTTATAATGAAATGAAATGCAATTTGATATGTATGGATGTGGATTTTGTCATCTTTGTATACAAGTTTTTGAAGTACTTTGTTTCATCATTGAGCTTTTAAAATATTGTAAGAAAGTACAAGCATCTAGGTATAATTAAACCATGATGACCTGAGTATCTCTTACATGGATTTTGATTAAGCAAGTCAATACAAGCATCTAAGTATAATTGAACCAAGATGACCCTGAGTATTGCTTGCGTATCAACAGACAAGGATTACACTTGTTTCATGTTTAGACCTCTAATGTCCTCAATGATCATTTTATTGATCATGTCTTTAGACAAGGCTTCACATTACTAAAGATAAACCCACAAACAACAGACAAATAAAATAATCATGTTTCATCATAGCATCTCTAGTTTTTGACATCCTTGAGTACCATAGGAGACATAATAACAAAAATCATTATAATAAGATTTTAAACAACCATTAAAAACATTCTTGCCATAGATATACGTTTTCTTGCAATAACTTGATAGAGTCATGTTTGATGTTTTAGGCAGGCTAAGATTTGTCAAGTGTAGTTTAAATGTCTCCTTGCCAAGATAATGTTTTGAAGCTTGCTTTGTTGCACTGCTTGTTGTCTAGTGATAAAACCTCAATCCAATTTGTTATCCTTTGAGTTGTAGCATTCAAAAATCTAATTCACTAAATAGGTCACGGAATCTGCCCCCAGTTAAGTAAAGGATGGATTTATTATGGAAAAACTAACAATAGACTGAAGTGATGAACCCTAAGGGACTAACCTAGTGCCTTGGGGGCTCATTACTAAATGGCCTTGCCTACGTGACAACGCAAAGGAAATGTAGTTTGGGATACTGGTGATACTAACAATGGAGTTGTGATAGAATGATATGATGGATGACAAGATTAGATGACCTTATTGGATAAGGTGATAAGGGTGACAGAGCACCAAGTTATGATAGGTTACCATTAGGTGGTTGCGAATGGATGCAGTTATTTGATGTACAGGTAGGAAAGATGGATGTGGGTTGGGATTTTCTAAAAGATGGAGGAAGTGGTTTATCACAAATAATGCCTGTTTCCAAGTTTTCACCAATTGCTTCTTATTTGCACGATTACAAATAGCGCTTGTTTGCTAGGTTTTCACTACTTGATATTTTTTTTTTACATCCCTTGCATTGGGGCTATTTAGGTGTAGAACCTTTGAAGGTGCATAGTATTGATGGGTTATCAAACAATTCACCTTCTGATGTTTATAGATGATAAGCTCCTGATCCATAGGCAACAACTATGACATAGGGACCCAACCAGTTGTGTTCAAATTTCCCCTTTTTCTCTCTATCTTGCTGATTTCTTAGATTCTCTCTTAAAACCAAGTCACCCACTTGAAAGACTCATGGTTTTACCCTATGATAATAACTTCTTGACATTCTCTACTGGTATGCCTTAAGATGGTTAAAGGCATGTTGTCTTCATTCTTCTAGTAGCTCTAGCTCCTCAAGCCTAGATATTCTGTATTCCTCATCATTTATGAGACCCTTTCACGACATCCTAAGGGAAGGTAACTCAACTTCTATAGGTAGGATGGCCTCAGAGCCATAGACGAGTGTGTATGGTGTCACACCTGTGGGAGTGCGTATACTAGTTCTGTAGGCCCACAGAGCGGGTTTTAATTACATATGCCAGTCATGGCTAGCATCATTGACAGTCTTTTTGAGTATCTTTAGGATAGTTTTGTTTGATGCCTTAGCTTGGTCATTACCTTACAGGTAGTATGGAGTGGAGAAGTGATGCTGAATGTGGAATTTATCATAGAGTTCTTTCACATCCTGATTCTTGAAAGGTCGTCCATTATCCGTGACAATGGATAATGGAATACCATATTTGCATATGATGTAGTTGAGGATGAAAGAGGATATCTATTTCCCTATGACATTGGTTAATGGAACGACCTCAATCCACTTCGTAAAATACTCATTGGCTGTGATAATGAATTTGTGGTCGTTGGAGGATGAAGGGTGAATCTTGCCTACTAGATCAAGTCCCCATTCATAGAAGGGCCAAGGTGTCATTAAGGGTTGCAACTCTTGAGCAGGTGCATGTATCAAATTACCATGAATCTGGCATTTCTTGCACCATTTGACAAAATGATAGGAATCAGATTCCATGCTCAGCTAATAGTACTTGAGATGCATGAGCTTCTTCGCCAGGGTAGGACCACTAGAGTACGTCCCACATATTCCTTCATGTACTTCACTCAGAGCAGTTTGATATTCTTCACTCACCTAAGGAGAGTACCATCTAAACCTCATCGATACAGGGTGTCTGTGATGATGGTATATCAGGATGCTTGGCGTATGAATGTCCATTTCAGGTTGCTAGATAAATTGGGTGGTAGGATATTCTCCTTTAGATAGGTGTAAATTTTTCTGTATAAGGGAGAATCAGACCCTATGATGTGGTAAATGGTGCTATTTTATGGGATTTCATAAGCAGGATGGGAGACTGGCTCCACCAAGAACTCATAATGCGAATGATTTTCAGGTATGTCCAGGAGAGATGTAATGGTAGCCATTGCATCTACTACTTTGTTTTCTAGCCTTGGTATCTACTCGAAGGATATCACAACAAAATATTCCTTAAAGTCATCCACCATACACTTGTATGGTATCAGCTTCTCATCCTTAGTTTGATAATCGTCATTTATTTGATTAATGATGAGTTGTGAGTCCCCATACACATGAAGTTCCTTGACCTTCCAATCTACTACCATCTTAATGCCGATGACTAAATCTTCATACTCAGGCATATTGTTGGTGCATGGAAATAAAAGTCTGTATGACTTAGGGATTGTATCTCCATTTGGTGTTACTAACAAGATTCCTGCTCCAGATCCATGTTGAGTATATGGCCCATCAAAGTAGAGTTTCCATATTGTGGTAGTGATGTTGAAGATAGACTCATCTAGAAAATCAAAGCTTAATGGGTTGTTATTTGTCAAAGGTGCATCCGCCACCTGATCTGCAATGACCTGTCCCTTTATTTCTCTTCTATCTACATACTCAATATTAAATTCACTAAGTATCATGACCCATTTAGATATTCTACTTATTAGGGTAGCTTTGCTGAGTAGGTATTTTAACGGATCAGTCTTTGCCACTAGCTTGATAGAGTGTGAGAGCATGTAGTGTATCCACTTTTATGAAGCAAAGACAACTGCCAAACATGCTCTTTCAATTGGTGTATGATGTAGCTCACAACCTACTAGTGTCCTGCTGATGTAGTAGATTGCTTGCACTTTTCCTTCATGGTTTTGTTGTGCTTGCAGAGTTCCAAGAGTTGTTGGTGTAGCTGAGATATAGAGTAGTAGTGGCTTGCCCTAAATTGGTGGCATCAAGACTAGTGGCTTCATTATATATTCCTTTATATGCTGAAAAAACTTGCTCACACATGACATCCCATTTGAATGGAATGTTTTTGTGTAAGAGATGTGTGAATGGATGGCACTTATCTTCCAGTTGAGAGATTAACCTTCTAATGGACTACAACTTTCCTTGTAGAGACTGCAACTGACTTAGATTCTTAGGTGGCGGCATTTCCACGATTGCTTTTACCTTGGCTAGGTCCACCTCTATTCCATTAGCTGATACGATATATCCAAGGAGTTTACTAGATGTGACTCTAAAAACATGCTTTTTTGGATTTAACCATACATTAAATTGCTCTAGTCTCACGAATACCTTGTCCAAGACTTGTAGATGTCCTTCTCTGGTGAGTGACTTACCTAGGATATCATCAACATAATCTTCCATGATGGTGTGCATCATGTCATGAAAGATCGTAGTCATTGCCCGCTGATATGTTGCCCCCGCATTCTTTAGTCCGTATGGCATGACGCACCAACAATAGGTACCTCACAAACATGTGAATATGATTTTGTGCTAATCCTCTAGTGCTATTTTGATTTGGTTATAGCCAGAGAACCCATCCATTAAGGACAATTTGGTGTGCCCTGCTGTTAGATCAACAATGATATCTATGTTTGGCAGAGGAAAATCATCTTTTGGACAAGCCTTGTTTAGATCTTTGAAGTTGTTACACAATCTGATCTGTTTATCTGGCTTGAAAACATGTAAAATGTTAGAAACCCATTCCAGATAATCAGTGGCTCTTATGAACCACACATCTAGTATCTTCTTTAGTTCCTCTTTGACCATTAATGCTATATGTGGGTGCATTTTTCTCAGTTTCTATTTAACCAGCTTAGCTCCCAGAGCTAGTGAAAGATGATGCATGATAAGATCAAGATCTAGCCTAGGCATGTCCGTGTAGGACCAAGAAAAGTTTATTTTCTTTCTTTTGAATAATTCCATGAATACTATTCTCTCTTGTTCAGATAATGATGAAATTAGGTGTATAACCCTTGGGTTCTCTTCTGTGCCAATGTTTACTGGTTGAGCCAGTTCAATCAATACCGAAGATCTCTCTTGATGTGCATGGTAGGGGAGAGTGTCAATCCCTTCATTTGTTGGCACCTAAGAGACGTTCTCACTATCAGATATATCTTTTCTTTTTACTTTTTTGTGATCTAACATTGCCGCAGAGCAGTTTTCACCATTAGATCTATTTTTTATTTTTATATTTTTGTGACTACAGGGATTGGCACTCTCTCCAAAGTATGCCATGTCATTAAGTTCAATGGTGAAGCCATCCTTGTGGTCCCCTATGGGTAAATGTTCCCTAAGCTCTAGATAATCGATGATAGCATCATCATTTTGGAATGTATCTAGGTTAGGGGTGTTTGGTAGATCCCAGTCTATCAATTTAGGATGCACTAGGGGTAATGGATCATCTGGTTGATCCAATTCAAGAGTGGTGATGGTTAGAATGGAGGAGTCATTTGAATAGGTATAGGTATTGACAAGGGATTATGGTACTCTCCTCAAGTTGGTTCGTCAAGTGTGACATCGTACTCTCCTCATGAAGTTCACTTTCATCATATTGCAGATCAAACTCTAGCGATCTAGCCCTAGAGCTCTATCCCTCATGTGTCATATGAGTAGAGCTATATTGTTGAGCCATGTCAACCCCTTTATCTTCAAAAGACATTTCTGAGAGGTCCCATTCATACTCATTGGAATCTGTTTCACAAGCCTCTTGTAAGTGTTGAATTTGTTCCACTAGGTTAGTGGTAGTTGTTTCTTTGTCTTTTGCTTTGAGTTTCTCCTTGCCTTTGATCTTCTCTTTATCCTTGTATCCCAACCCAGTAGTGTCTTGACCTGTGGAGGTAGAGGGTTGAATCGGTTCTATGGAACCATATTTTCTTAATCCTATGGGACCATGTCCTTCATATCTCATCCTTTGTAAAATAGAAAACCCTTGACCATATTGGTCATTTGGTGTGGTTTCACTATCTTCATCTTTATAAAGCCACTGTAAGACACCTTTTTCATCACTCTCATCTGATAGGTTTCCCCATCTATTGAAAGAACCCTTAGAAGTTTCCAATGACTTGGCCTTGTTCATTAATGGCTTTCCATAGGATTTTGGTGACATACGCAGCTGTGCTAGACAAAACATTTGCTCAATGACATATTCTCCAACACCCTTGTCTTTGAATTTGATTTTAAGCTCTGATGTTTTGGAGGTAGAAGCTAGAGAACTTAGATCCACATGGTTTGAAGAAGAGGAAGATGCTTGATTGGTGGGGATTACAACTTTTGGTTTTGATTGGATGGTATTGCAATACTGGAATGGATCAGGGTCACCTTGTATGGTAATTTCTTGGCCATTGTGTGGGAACTTGATATATTGATGGTATGTTGATGGAACAACCTTCATAGCATGGATCCAAGGTCTACCTAGAAGAATGTTATATGTTAGCTCCATGTCTAGAACTTGGCACACAACATCTCTTTCTATTGGTCCAACTCATATTCGCAAGACCATAGTTCCTTTGGAAGTTCTCTCTTCTTCATCATATGCCTTGATAGTTATTTTGTTTTTAGGATCAACGACATTTTCTAAAAACCCAAATGCAAGGATTAACTTTAACGTGCATATGTTTAAACCAACACCTCCATCTATTAGGACCCTTTTTATTCAATGTTTGTGGATTTGGGCCTCAATGTGGATGGATGCATTGTGTTGTTGGTTGATGGACATATCATATTTCTCTATGAAAGATAAGAAATGTGGTGTGGTTAGATGACCCACCATAGCTTGGAATTGCTCTTGAGAAAGGTTGGTAGGAACAGTTGTTTCCAAGAGGGCCTTCTCTAAGATGGGTTTGTGAGACAGGGATAGACGCAATAACTCCAAAATGGATATGTGTGCAAGTGTTTTATGGAGTTGGTCAAGGATGCTGTATTGGTTCGATGTGGAGGATGACTTGGATGGAGCCCCTTGGAGAGTAATGTTTTCATGATGAGTGGTCACATTACAGTCGGGCTTATTATTGATAGTGACTATGTTGATGTGTGAATCACTTTGCGAGACATGATTAATGGTGTACTCATAAGAAACGTTAGTATAGTTTGGTTTGTCTACACCATTTTTGTTTTGGCTAGATGATCCTCCTTTCTCATAGTGAGGAAGGGGATTCTTTAATTCTATATGCTCATCATTAGTTGTATGCCCTTCAATTGATATTTGTTTTTGATCAAGTAGGTCTTGGATGGCATATTTTAGTCTTTGACAATCATTATTTTTATGCCCTTTGTTTTTTTGATATTCACAAAAGTCAGAATCACTCCACCAAGAGGGTTTGAATTTTGGTTCATAATCTCGCATCAGTGGAAGTGTTATGAGGTTGCCTGCTATTAACTTCCGTAGGGCAGATTCGAGAGACTCTCCTAGGGGTGTGAATTTTCTCCTAGGAAGAAAGTTGGTAGGTCTTTTCTCATTGCTTTGAGGCTTGTTGGATGGTGTATTGTTTTGTAGTTTTGATAGATTGAAAATTGGTTGTTTTTGGGCCACATTTTTAGCATCTACTACACTGTCATTTACAATGGGTTTGTTCTTGGTACAAAATCATGACTTTTCTGCATTGTTATTAGAACTAGGGGTACCTTTGTATAGCTTAATTTGGTTCTTTATTATCAAGGTTTTCTCAATGAGTAGCCCCATTTCAATGACCTTACTAAAAGTAGTTGGACATTGTATTTGGATTTGATAACTCAGTTCCATGGTTAGGTTGTGAAAAAACATTTCTATCATTTGTTTCTCTAGTATGTGGTAGGGACACTTGCTTGCAAGTTGTCTCCATCTTTGTAGGAAAGAGGTGAAGGATTCTCCCCCCTTTTGCTTGTTATTATTAAGGTCCAACATGGAGATTTCGTGTTCTATATTGTATGAGAAATGTGTGACAAATTTGTCTATTAGTACATCAAAAGTGTGGATGATGGGAGGTAGGCGTGAGAACCACTCCATAGCTTGTCCTCCTAAGCTTCTTGGGAATAGTCGCATAAGATACATTTCATTATGTGCGACTTCAAGGCATGTGGCACTAAATTCCCTTATATGATCTCTTGGATCACCTTTTCCTCTATATTTGTCAAATTTTGGAACCTCAAACCTTGAGGGAAAATGTATCAGGAGTAAAGATTTATCAAAGGGATAAGGTGAGATATCTTCAAGGGAGTAGTGTTTTGTGGTTGTCCCATTTTGGATATCTAGCAACTATTTTTGCAAGGCTTGGATTTGTGCCATTAATGTGTCTAAAGGATTGGGTGTATCCTTAGCCTTTTCTGATTTAGAAGTATCTTTGTCAATTTTGGATCCATCATTGTCATTTTTAGAGCCATCTTTTGAAGACTCGGCTTCATTTGAGGAATTGGTTTCTCTTAGATTCGATACATCAAAATCTACGAGTAATTTAGCTCCTTGTTGAGCTAACATGAGAAAATACTTATGAGGATCCGTGGCAACAACCCTATCTATTACCTTTTGAAATTTTGGATCTTGAAGTTGTTTAAAGATTTCTCCTTGAGGAACCTCCTCCTCATTAGAATTGTGCCCACTATTGTGTTTAGAAGCCATCTTTTTCTTTTGTTTCAATTGGGACCTAGTTTGAACCATGCAATTTTGAGATGTGGGTGAAGTTGGATTGTGAGACTTGGTTTGATGTTTTTGGTTTTGATATGATATGAGGTGAACTTGATTGGATACTTGTAGACTAGATTCTTATAAGGTTTTAGATTGATTCTATGTTGTCCAAACAATGTGCTCTTGAGCTAAAAGGTAGTCAAAATAGGGATAGATGATCACCGCTATTGATATAGACTATTCTTTTATCAAGATACACAAGTATAGTTTTGATTGGAAGGATGATTGTAATCCTGTTATGAAACTAGCTAGATTTTGTTTGAATTTGGTAGTGTTTAGGGTAAAATTGGGATTTGTTAATGTTTTAGTGTTTAGATGTTTGAATCCTCCTTTCACCCTAATCATTCAAGGATCTAGGATCAAGTGGCAATTCACTATCATACTCTAGATCACTGTGAAATGTAGGGAAGCTTAGATTAGGGAATTTAATTATCAATTTTCCTTCTCTTATGCTCAATTAACCATTAAAATCCTAATTGTGCAAATACGAAAATAAATTGATGAATAATGGAAAAATCTCTTGTAGAGGGAAGTAAAATGCCAAATCACAGAGTACCTATTTTTGAGGTTACGAGGTGGGAAAGTTGGGGACACAGGAGTGGGCATCCAAGTCCAAGGTACTAGTTCTTTGTGTGATCCTAACCTCCTTTAGACACTGATCAACACTATAACTCATGTTTCTAGAAATTTAGCTGTGGAGGATACTAGAGCGAGCACCCAAGTCCTAGAAAAGCTCTGGTGTCCTACTTCTCTTCAGATCTTGAATCCTTGATGCTTGCTAATCCTTCCTACAACTTCACTTTATCTAAATGTGACACCTATAACCTGCAATAAAAATACTTTGGGAGGGGGTTGTGGTGTTTAGAGGCTTGCCTCAGTCAAACCCTGAAGAACACTTAAGTCTCTGAACACTATTGTCAAATAGAGAGTGTGTGCCCTTGTGAGGTAGAGGCAAAAACCAAAGGAAATAATGATAAAAACACAATATAATGTCACCTTGTAATGAAGCTCTCATAGGAGGAAGATGCTCTTCACTCCATGAGGAAATTGTTGGGATAAGGTGCCATAAACCTTGTAAATCCCAATATTGTATTTATTCCATTTATTATATGTAATTTGTAATTATCCATGAGGAGATGTACTAGTTTCATTGGCAGGGGTAATTTTGGAGTCACCGGAAGTTATTATGGAGTGACTTTTACTATTGGCAAATGTAAAACCTCATGGTAAATGAGGATAGGTGTGCTCCCTTGAGGAACATACTATTTTTGACATGTATGGCAACTGTCATAATGTTTGGTGAGTGAATCTATGACAGTTATAAGTTGTCATAAGATTCTATGATTCTATGACGCATATGACGGATATTTTAGTTATATATTTGCTATATTTAGCCCAAGGTTCCTATCTTGGAAAGATACTCTTTTGCTGGAATCTATGACGGTTATGACGCATCATAAGATGTTGTAAGAGGCTAGATTTAGTCCTAGGCACCCAACCTTTGCATGGCTTTTTTTGGACAAGTGGAAGGTGCTTGTAAGATGGCATTTAATATTTGTATGTTGGGGAATCTCATGAGAGAGAAGGTGAATGCCTAAGATGAGTTAGAAAATGTTTATATAAGTATTTTCCATGTATTAGTTGCTGCAATATAGGTTTTAGGTACACGGGTGCTGCCAAAATGCTGTCAAATTGAAGATTGGTGGAGAGAGTTGAAGTGTTGTTGTATTGTAAATCATTTTCAGATTAATACAAACATTGGGCCTCTTTCTTGTGTGGAGTTTTTTACTCAAAAAGGTTTTCTCCACATTAAACATTGTGTTATGTGTTCATATTTCTGATTTTACAATTCTGCGAAGCATAGTTTTGTTTCTGTATTACAATCTCCATTAATAACACACAGTTAAAGATTGCAGAAATTTATATTGAATTAGATTTCCATTGAACTAGTGTTGCTTTCATTTCTAACATTTGGTATCAGAGCCTAGCCAGCTTTGACTCTTGGGTGGTAGTGTGGAAGCTATAGCTACAATGGGAGATTTGGTTATGTTTATTTTGTAGATCTTGTGTTGTTATCATGGCTACATCCATCGTTGCATCAACCTCTCGAATGGACATTGAGAAGTTCAATGGAATGGGGTATGAGATGTGGAAGCTGAAAATAGAAGATTTTTTGGAAGAAAGAAACCAGTGGTTGGCTGTCTAAAAAGAGAAGAAACTTGACAATGTCTCCCAAGATGATTGGGATAGACTAGATAAGAAGGCACGGGGAACCATCCATTTGTGTCTTTTAGATTCTGTGCTACTGAATGTCACAAAGGAAGAGACCGCATACAAATTGTGGAATCGGTTGGGTGAGATCTACCAAGCCAAGAGTATGGTAAATAAACTTTATTTAAAAAGGAAGTTGTTTTCTTTGAAAATGAAAGAGGGTGAGTCGGTTGTAGAGCATTTATTATTTTAATTTATTGGTGAGTCAGCTTGATTCAGTAGATGTTGAGGTTAGTGAGGAAGATAAATGTATCTTACTTCTATGTTCTTACCTGAGTCTTGGGAGAATGTTATCCTTGCTATCACTACTAACCTTGAGGATCCAAAGTTGGATGCTATTGTTTCAGTGCTACTGTCACAGGAATTGAGGAAGAAGAGTTCGGATAGTTTAGGGGATGCTTTGTGTCAAGGGAAGGTCTAAGGAAAGGGGACCTAAAGAAGATTAGAAAGGGGCTAAGGACAAGTCCAAGGGCCGGTCTAAGACTCCTGGTAAAAAGAACAGAGTTAAGTGTTGGAACTGTGGTAAAAGGGGACATGTGAAGGAGTGCAGAAATCCCAAGAAACAGTGATAGAGTGCTTCAGATAAGTCCTCGAATGTAGGTGAAGAAGTTTTACTTTCTGCATGTAATCTTGTTTCTAATGATCACTGGTTGGTTGACTCAGGATGCTCATTTCATATAACCCCGCATAAGGAATGGTTCTCCACATATGAAGAATATGATGGAGGTAATATCTACCTTGGTGACAACTCTACATATCTAATTATTGGGAAAGGAAAGGTATTGTTGTGTTTTAGTGATGGGAGGATTAAAACCCTCCCCAGGGTGTTTTGTATGTTCCTGGATTAGCTAGAAATCTAATTTCAGTTTTGAAGTTGAATGATTTGGGAAAGCATGTGACATTTGACAAGCATAGCTACAGATTGGTGAGAGGGAACTTGGTGATAGTAAAAGGGAAGAGATTTGGGAACTTGTTTAAGATTGAAGCCACTACAGTTTGTAATGCCTCCTATGTATCTGAGGCCACTACTAAAAATACAAGTATGTTGTGGCACCATAGATTGGCCCATACAAGTAATAATGTATTAAAAACTATTAAGAATAACAAATTGTTGGATGGTTTCTCCTATTTTGATGAGCACATTGATTTCTATGAGCATTGTGTGTTTGGTACAAAATAGAAAATCATTTCCTTCAAGAAGCAATAGAGCAAAAGAGAAGTTAGAAATTATTCATACAAATGTGTTTGGACCTGTGGATAATGAATCTATTAGAAAATCTCATTATTTTGTTACTTTCATTGATGATGTATCTAGATATACATGGATTTATTTTATGAAACATAAATCTAAAGTTTTCACTAAGTTTAAGGAATTCAAAGTCTTAGTAGAGAACCAATCAAGTTTAAAGATAAAAATATTAAGATCTGACAATGGAGGGGAATATTGCTCTAAGGAATTTGATGATTTTTGCAAGCATGCAGGTATAATCAGATAAAAGACAACTCCGTATACACCACAACAGAATGGTGTTGCAGAAAGGATGAACCAAACAATTATGGAAAGGGCTAGAAGTATTCTTAGTGATGCACAGTTGGATAAATGCTTTTGGGTAGAGGATGTGTGTATTGCTTGCTACCTGATAAATATATCTCCTTGTAAGGCTCTTGATTCGACACCTTAAGAGGTGTGGATAGGTAAGAAACCTTCGATTTCACATTTAAAGGTTTTTGGTTGTGAGGCTTTTGTTCATGTGCCTAAGGAAAAGTGATCTAAGTTGGATCCAAAAGTTGAAAAGTGTACATTCATTGGATATGGTGATAATGTGAAAGGTTATAAGCTTTGGAATCCACTAACCCGCAAGATTATCTTTTCTAGAGATGTTATTTTTAGGGAACTTAGAGCTATTTCTAAACCTGAGTAGCCAAAAGAAAAGAATGAAAAGGTAAAGAAGGTGCACTTTGATTTAGAGCAGCAAGATGCACCTCAGGAAGAACAGAATGATGGATTGGGGGGTGAAGAAGAAGAAGAAGATTAAAGTAGTTTTGATGAAGATGAATATGTTGTTATAGAAGAAGTTGGTGCAGATGATCATATAGAAGAATGAGTAGAGTCTCTTACTCCACCCTTGAGGAGATCCACAAAACAATGGAATCCATTTGACAGGTATAGCCCACCAAATTTTCATTGTGTATATTCTTTATTGAGTACTAATGATGAACCTAGATCCTATAGGGAATCTATTTCTGTAGATGATAGTGAGTCTTGGCAGTTAGCCATGTAAGAGGAGATGATGGATTTAGACTCTTGTAACACCTAAGATCTTGTTCATTTGCCCAAAGGAAGAAAGGCCATAGGTTGTAAGTGGGTCTTCAAGAAGAAGTTTGGAGCAGACAGTTCATTGGAGAAGTACAAGGATAGACTGGTAGCCAAGGGCTACTCCTAGAGAGAGGGAGTTGATTTTAGTGAGATATTCTCTCCTGTTGCTAAATTGACATATATCAGATTTCTCTTATCCATTGTTGTAGCTTATGATTGGGAGATTGAGCAAATGGATGTTAAGACTTCATTCTTGCATGGAGATCTTGAAGAAGAAATTTATATGCAACAACTTATAGGTTTTGAGGTAAAAGGAAAATAACATTGGGCTTGTAGGTTAAAGAGGTATCTTTATGGTCTGAAACAATCCCCTAGAATGTGGTATCAAAAGTTTGACTCATTTGTTTTGAAATTAGGTTTTGTTAGAAGTGAGGAGGATCATTGTGTTTACATTCGTTGTGTTGATTTTATACTAGTTATTGCTTTGTATGTTGATGAAATGTTTTTTAGCAATACTAAGGGTATGGTTAGTGAGCTTAAAGCTCAACTTTCAGATGCATTTGAGATGAAGGATCTTGGTGCTGCAAGGTATATTTTGGGAATGGAGATCAGGAGGGACAAAGTTAACAGAAAGATTTGGTTGTCGCAAAGTATGTGAATACTATTTTGCAGAGGTTTAGTTTGTAGGATTGTAACCCAGTTAGAGTTCCTTTACCCATTGGTACTAAGATTTCCTTAGATATGTGTCCAAAGACTCAGGATGATCTTGGGGATATGTCTAATGTGCCATATGCTAGTGTTGTAGGGAGTTTGATGTATGCAATGGTTTTCACTAGACCAGATATTACCCAAGCAGTGGGAGTTTTAAGCAGATTTGTGTCTAACCCTGGTAGACAACATTGGAACTATGCAAAGAGGGTATTTAAATATCTTGCAAGTACTCCTAATCATTGTTTGGTTTATTCTAGTACTAATAGTGCTGATAAATCTTTGGACATATAGGGTTTTGTTGATGTAAATTGGGTAGGTGACTTGGATAGTCGAAGGTCCACTAGTGGCTATGTGTTTACTCTATTTGGAGGTGTAGTGAGTTGGATGAGTAAGAGGTAGCCCACAGTTGCTTTGTCCACCATAGAAGTAGAGTATATGGCTGCTACTCATGTTTCTAAGGAGGCAGTTTGGTTGAGGAGACTATGTACAGGTATTGGTTTTGATTATAGGATTATTTAGATTGGTTGTGATAGCCAGAGTGTTATCTGTTTGGCCAAGAATCCCATGTATCATGCTCGAACTAAGCATGTTGATGTTTAGTATCACTTTGTTCGAGAGTTGGTTGCAAATGCAGAGATTGAGCTGAAGAAGATAAACACTTAGGAGATTATTGTAGATTCATTGACTAAGCCTATGAGCACAGAGAAGTTTGTGTGGTGCAGAGAGGCCATGGGCCTTGTTTCTAGGGCTTGATTGTTTTCATTTGATTTCCTATGGGTTGATTTACAATGTATAATTTTAAGTGGGTGAATGTTGGGATAATGTGCCATTAACCTTGTAAATCCCAATATTGTATTTATTCCATTTATTATATGTAATTTATAATTATCCATGAGGAGATGTACTATTTTCACTAGCAAGGGTAATTTCAGAGTCACCGGAAGTTATTACGAAGTGACTTTTATTATTGGAAAATGTAAAAACTCATGGTAAATGAGAATAGGCATGCTCCCTTGAGGAATATACTATTTTTGGCATGTATGACAACTGTCATAATGTTTGGTGAGTGAATCTATGATAGTTGTAAGTTGTCATAAGATTCTATGATTCTATGACGGATATGACGGATATGTTAGTTGTATATTTACTATATTTAGCCCAAGGTTCCTATCTTGGAAAGATAACTTTTTTGCTGGAATCTATGATGGTTATGATGCGTCATAAGATGCTGTAAGAGGCCAGATTTAGTCTTGGACACCCAACCTTTGCATGGTTGTTTTTGGACAAGTGGAAGGTGCTTGTAAGATCACATTTAATATTTGTATGTTGGGGAATCTCATGAGAGAGAAGGTGAATGCCTAAGATGAGTTAGAAAATGTTTATATAAATATTTGCCATGTATTAGTTGCTGCAATATAGATTTTAGGTACTCGGGTGCTGCTGAAATGCTGTCGGATTGAAGATTGGTGGAGAGAGTTGAAGTGTTGTTGTATTGTAAATCATTTTTAGATTAATACAAACATTGGGCCTCTTTCTTGTGTGGAGTTTTTTACCCAAATGAGTTTTCTCCACATTAAACATTGTGTTATGTGTTCATATTTCTGATTTTACATTTCTATGAAGTATAATTTTGTTTTTGTGTTACAATCTCCATTAATAACACATAGTTAAAGATTGCAGAACTTTATATTGAATTAGATTTCCATTGAAATAGTGTTTCTTTCATTTCTAACAGAAATTGATGCTCAAATCTGCAAATACAAACACACAAACCACATAAGTCTGCTCTTGCAACACAATGAAAGCTTTGAATCACCTTGAGAACACTTCAACATCACAATTGCCATCTAGTTTACAAACAAATGCCTAAACATGCTTTTATATGCAACTACAAACACTCTCGCCAAGATTTTTGTAATTCAAACTTACCGTGTCGGTAAAGGACCCAAATAACGGTCATAAACTAACACCCAAAAATTGGGGTAGGCAGGACTAGGGCATGGGCACCCAAGTCCCCCCTATTTTGGGCAGGGTACAGGTCAAGGGGTCCTCCTAGGTCCCATTTGTCATGTTACCTAGGGCTCATTCCATCAGGGTGTCAAATTATGAATTAAGATGTCCTAAATGCATGCAAAAGACCCAGGAGCTAAACCTAAAGAGGGAAAAGCCCCCAAGGGGACATTTTCTGACATTACATTTAGCCCCCACTTTAATGTATGTATAAACGCGAGGCCAATATATGCATTAAAGTAATGTCACAAACACAACAAACACATCAAGCATGGAGAAGACACACCGAAGATAGTTACAGTCATGTAGAACACGGAGAATACAGTCAATGCATAGAAGACACATTAATACATGGAAGACAAGCATGATATCTTTTCTTTTCTTTTTCTCATATATATGAAATGCAGATGCAAGTACTGGAAAGTAAACAAACCTCCCATAATACATGATGCACTCATCACGCAGGTCTTTGTATATATGAGGCAACACACATGCAAGACATGCAAAATCTCCCAAAATGCAGGAAGGACAACCCTAAGGCACTGATATTTATACTACATATGGGGCAACAAACATGCCAAACAAAGAAAGCATGCCAAAACACACACACTTGAAGATGCAGAGAAAACACGGTAGAAAAGTGATGGTGTGTACCTATTTCTAGGTCCAACACCATCTAAAGCACATTACAGGCACACACCAATGATTGCACTTCGCCACAACAATCACCAAAAACACGCTTAAGGGTTGAGTTAGTCACAGAACCACTCCCCGCCTCTGCAGAGGACTTTTGAAAATGATAGGATGATGCAATCTGCTCTGAGAAGTACACCATCCCTGCCTTCGCAGAGGGTTTAAGAAAAAGGATATGCTCGATATATCACCTCCGTAGAGGGCTTACATGATTGATTGATTGATTGCAAACAAACTCAAGATGCAGGATGCAATCATCATGCATGTCTTTGCACCTGAGGTCACACACATTGCTAACATCTATAACAAACAACTTACCTTATATATGCTCCCACCTTAAGGTGGTTGATGTCATGCATCGATATCAAGCATGTTAAGGTAGGAAGAAAACACACAAGGGAACACCGACTTTCACAAAGCCCATGCCGCCTAGAGGTGACATGTACTTTATGATTGACAAATGTTCCCACAAACACATCCCTACAAGAAACATGTTAGTGTCTACAACATCATGATAAACAAAAACATCAATGCATATGATTAACCACAAAAAGAGCCAAGGTTATACAACAAATTTGAAGTTCAAGGATAACCATATGGCTATATCATGAAGCTCTCTAAATCGAGTACCACCAAGGCCAGATTCAAGACAAACAAAGGTGCATAGAGCAGCAGTATTGTTAAGGCTTGTAAATGTGATAGAAACATCATCAAATTCACTACATGGAAAGCACAAGTGCTTCCACTAGCCAAGCATCAGATAAAATATACAACCCCATCATCATATTAGGAACTAAGTCCATTTTTTGATTGCTCTCGAAAGGGACACTAGGTCCGCATCAGTATAAATGTTTGTCATCTTCCACCTGCTAGATGGAAACACTTGAGGAAGGGAAACAATAAATAAGAGAGGAGAAACAAGTGTCTTAGGGATAGTCATGTCGGAGGGTGCCCCCAAGTCACCAACCGCAATGCTATGTCTGTAAGACACAACACACAATGATAAAATCAGAGAGAGGCAATATAGAAGAATGATGATACAAATAGAAGAAGGTCATAATAGAGGCAGTTTTCTAGTATCCCAGACCTTACGGGACAATTAGGGGTCATCCCAGGAGGCCTAAACAACATATAACACATCATGGGGAAAGCACATCATGAGAGAGATAAAGGGTTAGAGATACTTACCTATAGGGTCTTCACACTAAGTCTCATCATAAAATAAATCATCGTCATCCTCCCACTCCCTAATGTTAGAGGAAAGTGGGACATAAGGTACCATAGCCAAATTCATGTCTTGTTCATCATGTTATTCATTGTTAGGATCATTATTGTTTGGTTGAATGTTGGGATCAATGTTTTCTTGTTGAGAGGGAAGGTTTATAGCATAAGCTTCTCTTCTTCTTCTTCTTCTTTCTCTTTCTTTGATCACTTATCTCTTGTAAGACAGGGACTTGCTCTTTCATAGGTTTTTGCAAATTAGAAGATGAAGCATCGGGATCAAACCTCATTTGTTGTGGTGGAATGTTTTGTTGTCGACTATGATTTCCCAATCCTTGTAAGGATTTCGAGGAAGGAACCTCAACATAGGGACCTTGTCCTTTCGGTCTAAAGTTCTCTTCACATGCAAGTTGTTTCTCTTTTGTCATTTCTTGTATAGAAGGACTAGGTATTTCAGTTTTATAAAAAAAATAATCCAATATGTAATGCTTTTTCTCAACCAAAGGTTTATATTTGTTGCAGGGGCAGTAATCATGTGTCCATCAAAAGGGAATTTTAGACAATGGTGTATTGTTGAAGGGATAGCTTTCATTTATTTTAGCCAAGGATGTCCCAATTTAATGTGAAAAAGGTTAGAAACAGAGACAACATCAAACCATTGTTCGACATGTTTTCCAGATAGTGTTACTAACAATGATATCTTACCCAAAGGCTTGATAAAGGCTCTCTTATGTGTCTTAATCATCATGCTCGAGAGGTCAGAAGAACCTTGCATTAGTTGATGTGAAAAGAGGAACTCTTTAGTGGCAACATTAGTCATGCAATTAGGATCAATAAGAGTTCCATCCATGAAGTTTCCCATTATTTTCATAGTGATGTAAAGAGGTCCTTCTTTGTCTCCAGTTGTTCTATCATGAGGTGTAAAGACAATTTCAGGTTCAGGTGCTTTTCTTTTCATGTAAGGTCTAGGAGGGAATCTATTATTGTTTTTGTAGTTAGAAACCATGTTTTTATGCTCAAATTAGGTTTGGAAGTTTTTCCAAAAAGTATGTCAAAGATAAGTGCAAAGTGATATACCCCAAAATAGCCTCAAATGCTTGATTTTTGTACTTTTTTCAATGCAAATGAATGAAACAAAGGATGCTGTAAGGATTTTGATCAAGGGTAGAAAATTATATGTCTGATATAAGTCTAAAACATCAATATTATCCTTCTCAACACACTCTTGATACAAATTCAAGATAATGCTAAGTCAAAATATAGTGAAAATATGTCAAAATAGGAACTTTTTCCACCAAAACTCAATGCAAGAGAGCATAACAAAGGGTGTTGTGAGGAAAATGATGATGGAAAGCAAATAATGTCAGTAATAACAGACAATTGGTGCAAAAATACCCAACACAAGATATTTTTAGTGCCACTTAAGGTAAAACCCTAGTGAAAATATAGCAAAATATGCAATTTTTTACGGTTTTTCGATTCCAAGACCTAGAAAAAGAGGTGTTGTAATGAATTTCAGGAGGTGAAGCTGTAGACATCCAAAATTGATTCATTATCATTAGCATTCAAAAATTGCATTACCCATCATCTGCATTTGTTTAACACACTTGAGTAATATCCCTAACATATCTATTTCTTCTATTAATTAAATAAATTTATATTTATTTAATTAATTCATTAGCTATTTCCTCTAAACTATAATTAAACAATCTTTAATTATTTAATTATCTTCTTTCTATCTATTTTTAATTAAATAAATTTTATTTATTTAATTAATTTATCTTATCATTTATCTCATGAGCCGACATGTGTGCCTCTTTCATTTAAAAAAATAAGTGGTACTACATCTTTTATTTAATATCTTTCACATGTAGTACTTTTTATGTACACAAGCACACATAAGCCTTATCTTCCCTCCACTTGTCATCTCCGCATTCATCTATGTCTATCCTTCAATCTTAGCCATTCACATAGTCACTGAATCTCCACCGTTGATTGATTTTGGTTGAGTTCTATATAAACACCCTCTCATTCCATACTACATGGATCCAACATTCGTATAGCGCCTACATTATCATCCTGAGCATATTGAGCACTTGAGTATCCATAACATCTATTGAGCATATCATCATTATCATCCATCCATCATGGAAGCTTTTATCTTCATAATTGTTCATTTTTGAAGAAGCAATCCACATCATAAAAAAAGAATCACACAATCTAGGTGATATTTTGCTTGAATTGCATGCTTTTGGTTTCATTTAGATTAGATTCTTTGATGATGGTAGGGTTAGGTTTTCATGGCTATGCTTGATCGTATTAACCTAATTTTTTACCTATCACAGAAGTAAATAAAATTAATTATATCAATCACCTCAATCCATAAAATTTGTTGCAACACGCTTAGAGTACAAACTAGGTCAAACCCTACGGCAAAAATAGACAAAATATGTAGTTTTTGACCAAATTTTGAATACAAGAACCAGTTAAAAGTGTGTTGTGAAGATTTTTAGGAGGGGTAAAAAATGATTACCCTAATAATAGAAAATTAATACAAACATACTTTTCACAACACTCCTATGGTGCAAGTTTATAGAGTTGATAAGGCCAAATTTAGTGAAAATCGATGTTTTTGAAGCCCTAGGTTTGAGATCTTGAGACAAAGTGCTATGTGAATGTTTTGAAGTCTGATTTATGATAAAAAATAAATACTCTAAGATCTTAATATGCTTTCCAAGATTTAATATGCAAAATGCCAATGCAAACCTAATGAAAATGCATGAAAATTGCTAGTTTTTGTTGAAATTTTCTATGCAAAATTGCAAATATTTTGAATCTAAATGCAAATTTACACTAAAATGCAAGATTAAAGTCAAATTATAATTTTAATGAGCCTCTAAAATCAGCAAAAAAATTTGAAAGAAGATTTTTCCTACTAACCCTAGATTTTGGAATTACTAGGTTATATGAAAATTGTCAAAATTCCTACAAAAGCCTAGCAAATTAATGATGAAAATGCAATGAAAATTATTGAATTTTTGTGTTTTCCTATATTTTATATCAGATCTGATGCAAAAATAATGAATTAGGAAAATTTAGAAAGAATTGATGCAATTTAGTAAGCCAAAGAATGCAATTTGTTTTTTGATTTTTTGATTTTTTGCAATTTTTTAAAATTTTTCTCAATGCAATAAGATGAAAGACTATATGAATGAGTAAAATCAATCCAAATCTGAAAACACACACTTAACAAGTTGCAATTTAAGTCCAAAAACATGGGTTCAACAAAATGTTTAGGGTAAAATTGGGATTTGTTAATGTTTTAGTGTTTAGATGTTTGAATCATCCTTTCACCCTATACATTCAAGGATCTAGGGTCGAGTGACAATTCACTATCATACTCTAGATCATTGTGAGATGTAGGGAAGCTTGGATTAGGGAATTTAATTATCAATTTTTGTTCTGTTATAGTTAATTAACCACTGTAGACACCTAAAATTGACTTGCTCTGCAAATCAATTTCCCGTATCTTCCCTAACCATCTATCTATCCCTTGTGATCAATTAGTTTATTTAATTTATCACTTTTACCTTACAACTATATCCTCATTTGATTAAATAAATATTCACAATATTTATTTGGTTCAATTCTCCTTTTCCCTAATCCTCATAAATTAGATAAATCATGGTTATCTAATTAATCTAGCCTACTAATTAATCTACCCTAACCTACCCTAGCCTACCTCATCCTAGCCCTAGGATCAATTAAGCAAAACCTCTGTTTAATTAGTCCTAACCTCTTGTTTGGGTGGTCAAACCTAGTTTAACACCCTTCCCCACATCCCCCAAATTTAAAATTGAAATAAATCACACATCACATTTACTTCTCTTACACACCCCTTACCTCACCCATCCTCATTCATTACCTTTTATCCCCAAATGAATTCTTAATTCATTTCCCATTCCCCAAATAAATTTTTAATTCATTTCACATTCTTTCACACCCATACCTCATTTATCACCCCTTTTCCCAAAATGAATAAAAGATTTACTTTTATTCCTAGCCCTTGATCTCATCTTTCAATCCTCACCCTCCATTCTCCTTTCAGAAAATTTATAAATGTGACCCTCTCCAAGCCATTTGAGAGGGACTTCTTCATGCATCAAACCTCTACCAAAATCACTCCACAATCTCCTCATCACACCACCATAATGTCAAAATCTTGCCTCATCTCCATCTAATCTATCTGAATCCACTTGCCTCTCATCTACATTTGTGTTGAAAAGCCTTGAGCAATCCACATACATTTCAGTTATCATGGGTAAAATTTGAGGAGACTAATCGGGTGCAACTCCTTCCCTCTTGGATTTGTGAGTTCATTATGAAGGTATAATCATTCTATTTTGCATTTGATTTACATTCTATCTTTCATTTTGTCCTCATTGATCACAACCACTAAAACCTAATTGTGCAAATACGAGAATAAACTAACGAATAATGGAAAAAGCTCTTGCAAAGGGAAGTAAAATGCTAAATCATAGAGTACCTATTTTTGAGGTTCTGAGGTAGAAAATTTAGGGACACAGGAGTAGGTGCCCAAGTCCAAGGTACCAATTTCTTTGTGGCATCCTGACCTCCTTCTGACACTAATCAGCACTGTAACTTCTATTTCTATAAATTTAGCTGTGAAGGACACTAGAGCAAGCATCCAAGTCCTAAAAAACTCTAGTGTCCTGCTTCTCTTCAAATCTTGAATCCTTGATGCCTACTAATCCTTCCTGCAATTTCACTTTATCCAAATGCGACACCTATAACATACAATCACAAGACTTTGGGAGGGGGTTGTGGTGTTTAGAGGCTTGCCTCAGTCGAACCCCAGAGGACACTTAAGTCTCCGAACACCATTGTCAGATAGAGAGTGCATACCCTTGTGAGACAGAGAAAAAAACTAAAGGAAACAATGATAAAAACACAATATAATGTCACCTTGTAGTGAAGCTCTCATGGGAGGAAGATGCTCTTCATTACATGAGGAAATCGATGCTCAAATCTACAAATACAAACACACAAACCACACAAGTCCACTCTTGTAACACAATGAAAGCCTTGAATCACCTTGAGAACACTTAAACATCACAATTGCCATCTAGTTTACAAATGAATGCTTAAGCCTATTTTTATATGCAACTACAAACACTCCGGCAAAGATTTTCATAATTCAAACTTACCATGTCAGCAAAGGACCCAAATAATGGTCATAACCTGACACCCATAAATTGGGGTTGCCCCAAAATAGAGTAGGACTAGGGAATGGGTGTACAAGTCCTCCCCCCTATTTTGGGCAGGGTATAGGTCAAGGGGTCCTCCTTAGTCCCATTTGTCATGTTACCTAGGGCTCATTCCATCGAGATGCCAAATTATGAAGTAAGATGTCCTAAATGCATGCAAAAGACCCGAGAGCTAAACCTAAAGAGGGAAAAGCCCCCAAGGGGACATTTTCCAATGTTACAGGTAGAGAATCATTTATAGCTTGATGCAAATCTTGGTTTTTGGTTTGATGACTTTTTTGGATAGCAAGACAATGGTATGCAAAGGTGATGTTTTAAAATGGTGTGAAGATGGGATTGCAAGGTTGAACTTATTTTCCAAGTATAAACTAGAGCAAAAAGGGTATCTAGAAATGGTTTCAGTTTTGCCTCAAAATTTATAGAACAACTCTCATTGTGAATACATAGCATCAAATATGCAGGAATAAAGGGCAAATGCATAGCTTTGTACTGTGTATGCACAACTATGCATGTGCAGGGCTGTGTTGTATATGTGCAACACTATGTTGTAAATGTGCAGTTTTTTATAAGGGTAACAGAATGGTGTAAATGCATAGAAATATTGTTTAAATGGGTACCAATATTGAATGTGCAGCAAGATTTAGTAAATGTGCAGGACTGCAGAAGTTTTGTCTTTTGTTTTAATTTGTCAATCTTGGCTTGTTTGCATGTTTTCCTAGGATGTTCTAAAGTTTAACTCAAGTTATTGCTAGAAAACACAGTAAGCAAGAGGTTGTCATGATCATTTGATACAAGTTTTGATAAATGTAAAAACAAGCAAGTACAATCCTAAGGATGGCAAGGACAATATTCATTGAATTCCAACTTGGATTTTACTCTAGCCACTTACATAAAGGCAGATAGTTAGTAACTTGGTAGCACTGGCTCCCCTCCACGGCACTCACTTCTCACACATACCAAGTTACAGTTCATCCAAAGAGTTGAACTTTCTGTCTCCTCAGAACTTTCTGT
This sequence comes from Cunninghamia lanceolata, assembly GCA_027924645.1. Lineage (NCBI taxonomy): Eukaryota > Viridiplantae > Streptophyta > Pinopsida > Cupressales > Cupressaceae > Cunninghamia > Cunninghamia lanceolata. The sequence goes on from BSBN01000582.1 coordinate 7,271,708, forward strand.
CTCCACACTCGATGAGTGTATGATGTTCGACGGCTTTAGAGGACTTCCTCTTGCATCAACAAATAGGGGTTTTTAGCTTTCTAAAACAATTGGCTTTTAGTTTCAGCATCTATTTAGGTGGTTACACATGCGGTAATTCACTCCGATAAGGAGGCTTCCCAGCCTGCAGAGGTTATGCTCTACAGGGTTTTGGGGGAAACATTTGTCGATGTAACACAACAGCACCCATTGTTTGAAATTTTCATCACAAACATAATTTATTTATAGCAAATTGGAAGTGGTTTGGCTTTAGCCTATTATCTCTTGAGGATGTCTTGCTTGGAAGGAAGGAATTCCAAGAGCAGGCTTCTTCTAAAGGTTACACAAATAAAATGATGATTTTAGCATTTTGGTCACCCAAGAAAGGGAAGAGCATAGTCTTATCATCATTTTCAAATATATGGTACACTGGTTCTTTATCCTCCTAGAGTTAAAAACCAAAAAAAATCTAAGTGTGTTTTACTCTACCAAGCACAATCCATTTGACAAGGTAGCAAAAACTTTGAGAAGATGGTTAATTTTATTCCCCTAAACAAATCTATGTGAAGATTGTTATTGAAGAATCAAACAAATTACTTTTCCCTAATTTAGGCTAGATGAGAGATTTTAATGCAAGATAGCAAAATGAAAAATTTGTTCATTTTTTATCCACCTAGGTTGGGACTATATGCAACTTGTGATGCAACAATACAGTTTACCTACTCCTAATTAGATCTAGGTGAAAATTTTCATGAAGATATCAGATTACTTCCCCCTAATTAAATCTAGATGAACTTATAATGTAGCTAACTGACTAAACAAAAGCTCTTACACCTGCAAGAAGAGTCAGTACAAAAATATTTGCAAAAATCAATACAACTTTTCTGTCAAAAGGTAAATGCGCATCAACAGACTATGAATGCGCAAGACTATTCAACGAATGCATAGAATAGTGAATGTGGATAAAGAATCCATGTATGCGCAGGGTTGCTTAGTGAATGTGCAGAAGGGTGAATGTACAGTGAAACATTGTGAATGCGTGGAAAGACAACGTAAATGCACAGAAATATGAATGCACAGTAGGAGGCTATGAATATTCAGGACTAGAATGTAAATGCGTAGCAGGAAGCTATGAATATACAAGACTGGAATGTGAATGCATGGGACTAGAATGTGAATGTGCTGAAACGACCTGTCACAACTGTAGCTTCACAAAAAACTCAAATGGAGGTTAAAATGGGGCAAGGCCCTATGGTGGGTGCAAAAAATGTTAGAGGAAATATGAACAATAGTATTAACTACTAAATATCCAATAACTCAATGGAAATGATGCAAATACAAATAAACAAAGATTATACCTTCATAAACTGATTCACCTCATAGCTTCCATTGTTGCCTATTTCATATTGATCTTATTAATGAGTTGAGCTCTCAGAAGTATGTACTTCCTAGCTATTGAAGATGACAATAGGAGAATGGCTGTATGATGGATAATGCAATGAAGATTAAACTAACAATACAACTCTATGAAGATGGATAATGGAGATATGAAGCCATGGTTGGATGAATGTGATGATAATGAGATTATGCAAGTGCAATGAGGATACTTTACCAAAGGCATGCTGGTAGAGTTTCTACAGATTAAGGTTACAAAAGCTTGAGATGGATGAAATGAGGGAATGAGGGTTCCTTTTATAGGCCAAGGAGAGGCCAAGTCTAAGTGTCACGATCTCAATGGTGGAGAAGAAGTATTGAGAGGTGTATGGTTTAGATTGAATTGGTTGTGATGAGGGAGTGAAATATGGAGGATGCTCCTCTCACCTTGACATGGTGGAGAGAAAGGTGTGACATGAGGCCACATGTCACAAGGATCACCAAGACCATAGATTGAAGGTCAAAGAAGGAGACCTTGTTTGTACGATGGTTGGAAGGAATATAGGGACCTATGGGACAAATGTCTCAAGGTGTCATTTGACCAAGATGACATGAAGAGACCATGGTCATGAGAGGAGGGATAGTTGGAGAAATAATAGGAGATGTGGGTGAGGGAAATTAGATAATTAAATATTAAAATATTTAATTAAATGTGTAACATGATGAGGTGGATTGGGTGATGTGGATTTATGGAATGAAGACTTTGGGATTTGATGATTGATTAAATAATTTAGAATTATTTAATTAGGGATGACATTAGAAGATTTAGGGATTTTAATTAAATAAATTTATTTTATTTAACTATTGGAGGAATGTGAATCATTTAAATAAATTGGGATATTCATTTAATTGATAGAGGAATGGGAATAAAATAAATATTAAATATTTATTTAATTTAACTTTGCCATTTTTAGGTGTATACACAAATACTTTGAAATTCGATGATGCCGTTGGTGTTATCCTTAGCGAGGAAATGCGATGGAAAAGCTTAGGTGAGGCCACATCAGGTAGTGTTCTCAATGTAGAAAGAAGGGGCAGATCAAAGGAGAGAAGAAAAGGTTCTGGAGGTCATGGGAAGTCACAAGGAAAATCAAAGGACAAGAGGTCCCAATCCAGAGGACAAAAGGATTGCTGGTACTATGGGAAACTAGGTCATCTCAAGAAAGATTGCTGGTCTCGGAAGAATAAAGGAGACAAACAAGAAGGCAACAAGGAGGCAAATGTGGTAAGTAATAAATCTGAAGATGATGCTTTTATTTTTTCCCTAGATAATGTTGATGATTCATGGGTTTTAGATTCAGGGGCCTCATTTCATACTATGCCCCATAGAAGTTATTTTCTCGATTATGTCCAAGGGCATTTGGGGCTAGATTATTTAGGTGTCAGATTGTTGGAAAGGGAAGAGTCAAGATTAGGTTATAGAATGGGAATCGTTGGCTACTACAAGAGGTAAGGCATGTTCCAAGGTTGAGTAGGAATTTAATTTCAGCAGGGCAGCTAGCTGATGAAGGTTGCATTGTTACATTTACTAATAAAAATTAGAAGGTTTCAAGAGGTGCCTTAATAGTAGAAAAAGGTGTGAAAGTAGGCATCTTATATCTTTGTACAAGTCATATTGTTCCTTCTACTTTAGCTATTGTAGAGAAAAAACAAACAGGTTCAGGAATAGTTGTTGTAGGTTCACAGGAATAGACTAAAATAGTTACTACAAGTTCTGAGACAACACTGTGGTATAATAGACTTGGGCATATGAGTGAAAAAGGTATGAAGCTACTTCATTCTAAGAAAGTTTTACCAGGTCTGAAATGTATTAATATGGATTTATGTGAAATTTGTGTGTATGGCAAACAAAAGAGAGTCAATTTTCTCAAGGATGGGAAGCAGAAGAAAGATGAAAAGTTGGAGCTTGTGCATACATATGTATGGGGACCAACTCAGGTATCTTCTCTCAGTGGCTCTCAACATTATGGCACATTCATAGATGATGCAACTAGGAAGGTTTGGATTTATTTCCTTAGGCAGAAATCTGATGTATTTGAAACATTTAAGAAATGGAGAAGCTTGGTTGAGAATAAGATGGATAAAAGACTAAAATGTCTTAGATCTGATAATGGTGGTGAGTATTGCAGCAAAGAATTTGAGGATTATTGTTCCTTTAATGGAATTCGTAGGTAAAAAATGGTTCGAGGGACTCCACAAGAAAATGGAGTGGTTGAACGCATGAATAGGACAATAATGGAGCATTCAAGGACCATGAGATTGCATGTTAGGCTGCCTTTAAACATGTGGGTAGAGGCTATCAATACCACTATATATTTAATTAATAGAGGTCCTTCAGTTACTTTGGGTTGTGGTATTCCAGAGGAAGCATGGGCATGTAAGAAGGTGAGTTATTCTTTTCTCAAAACCTTCAGATGTGAAGCATTTACACATGTAGATTCTGAAAATAGAACCAAGTTGGATGCAAAATCAAAAAAGTGTACCTTTGTTGGATATGACATTGATGAATTTGGTTAGAGGCTTTGGGATTTTGAAAATCAGAAAATTGTGAGAAGCAGGGATGTTGTATTCAATGAGAAGGTGTTGTACAAAGATCAGTTGCAATAGTATGAGAAGAAAGAAAAGGATTACATGGTGCTGGATGATACTCCAGATAATGATGTTCTAGTGGTTCCTCATGCTCCACAATAGGAACAAGAAATACCACAAACTCCAGTGAATGTTAGACAGTCAACAAGGATAAGTAGACCTCCTAAAAAGTTTTCTCCCTCTTTATATTCTATTTTGTTAACAGTTGCTAAATCAGAAGGGTATGATGAAGCTATGAAGGTGGATACAAAGGTTCAGTGGGAGCTTGCAATGAAAGAAGAAATGGACTCCTTGCTGAAAAATCAGACTTGGGAATTATGTAAGTTGTCTGCAAGTAAAAAGGCTTTACCAAACAAATGGGTTTATAGGCTAAAAGAAGAAGATGGAGGTAAGAAAAGATTTAAAGCTAGGTTAGTTGTAAAAGGATTTGCACAGAAACAAGGTATTAATTTTGATGAGATTTTTTCTCTAGTTGTTAAGATGATTTCTATTCGTATTGTTTTAAGTATTGTGGCTGCTAAAGATTTACATTTGGGATAACTAGATGTGAAAACTGTGTTTCTCCATGGTGATTTAGAGGAGGAGATATATATGGAACAGCCCCAAGGATTTGAGGTCAACGATAAGGAGAAACTAGTGTATAGATTAAAGAAGAGTTTGTATGGCTTGAAACAAACATCTCGGCAATGGTATTTGAAATTTGATACTTTTATGGCTGAGCAAGGCTACAGCCGGTGTAATTTTGATCATTGTGTTTATTTTAAGAGGTTGGATAATGATAGCTACATTATTTTGTGTTTATATGTTGATGACATGCTTGTAATAGGGTCTAAAATGGATCACATAAGTGAGTTAAAACAACAGTTAGCACAATCATTTGCTATGAAGGATTTGGGGGTAGCAAAACAAATCCTTGGTATAAAAATTTGCAGAGATAGGAAGAACAAAAAATTGACTCTATCTCAGGCTGATTATGTTAAAAAGGTGTTGCAGAGATTCCATATGGAGAATAGAAAAGTTGTCAACACACCTTTGCCTAGTCATTTGAAATTGACTAAGGAGATGTGTCCTAAGACACAAGAGGAGGAAGAAAAAATGTCCAAGGCACCATATGCTTTAGTTGTAGGAAATTTAATGTACGCCATGGTATACATGAGATTGGATATTGCACATGATGTAGCATTCATAAGTAGGTATATGAGTCATCCCGGATTGGAGCGTTGGAATGTGGTAAAATAGATTCTTAGATATTTGAGAGGTACATCTTATAAACACTTTTGTTTTTGGGGCTGTAATACTAATTTAGCAGGCTATGTGGACTCAGATTTGGTAGGGATATTGATACCAAGTAGAGTACTACAGGTTATGTCTTTACTATAGGTGGAATAACGGTGAGTTGGATCTCTAGGTTGCAAAATGTGGTTGCTTTATCCACCATGGAGGCAGAGTATGTAGCTGCAATAGAGGCAAGCAAGGAGATGATATGGCTGTAGTCCTTCATGGAAGAATTGGGAAAACAAAAGGCTAATAGTTATTTGTTTACAGACAGTCAGAGTGCCATACATCTTGGAAATAATTATGTCTTGCATTCAAATACCAAACACATACAGCTAAGGTATCACTTCACCCGTTCGGTGTTGGATAATGGACAGTTACATCTGGAAAAGATCCATACAAATGAAAATCTAGCAGATATGTTTACAAAGGTAGTAACAAGGGAGAAGTTGAGCTCCTCTTCATCTTTGGTTGGTCTTCAAGACTGAAAAGCAATAAAATTAGAATAGGAGAGTCTAGAGTGCTTATTTCTAGTGGGAGCTACAAGGTCAGCGGTGTTATGATTAGTCTCCAAGTGGGAGATGATATGGTGTGGAGTTTGATGAGTCTCCAAGTAGGAGATTGTTTTTATATGGAGCCTAATTAGACTTAGAGGTTAAATTTACCCCACTTTTATCGGTGCGGTTTGCCCCCAAATTATTTAACGGGGTTAAGAGGTAGCACCGCTAGCGCGCTCCCTATCGCAATATAGGATGGGTTCAAGGGGCGGCGCCCCTGTGGGTGCTTGGGGGTAGAGCCCCCAAAACCTCAAATGAATTTTATTATTTTATAAAGGCATTAGGAGTTATTTTTTCTATTGGCCGACATAAAAAACCCCTATTTTTGTAACCGACATAAGGCTTGATAAAAGCAGCTAAGGGTTATGGTTTCTATTGATGTATTGTAGCATTTTGCAGAGGTATTGAGTTGCAAGGATTGCTAGTTGTAATCAGTTTGATTTACTGGATAATAATATGGGACTCTCTATTGGTGGATGTAGCCTGAGTTTGGATGAACTACGTTAAAATTTGTCTCTTGCTATTATTATTTCTGTGTATTTTCATTCCTCTGTTTAATCTTTATTTGTATTTAATTTATATCTTCTGCATGCAATCCCTAACAAACTACAACCATACTATGACAAGGACATTGTAGGTTCCAAGAGATTAAAAACATCTAGGCTTTCAAGCTCTGACACCTTGGAATAAGAATACAATCAAACTCCTAGGTTTGAGTTAGAGACCAAACCCTAAAGACTTCTTCCACACAATACTGATCATAAAACATTATAAACTTTGATGAGAGATAGTAGGCATGAAAATCTTGAAGCAAGGATATTATTAACACTTATAGATCAATATGAAAAACCCTAGAATGAACTCATGAAAGTGTGCATTAAACTCCTGATGTTAAGCAGAGGGCAAAAAGGAAAGATTATGAAAATAGATCATTAAGGACATCAACAACAGCATAGAGACAAAGACTCCATTCTCCTTACACAACAAATATCATTAGACATAAATGGCTAAATGAAGAACATATTCAAATATGTGTACATCATTTCATTAATGAATGAATGAACTCCTTGTGCTTATCAATAGCCTAGGGTTACTAGATCACCCTATCACTCCAAATCCAACTGAGAGTTAACTGTTTGGATCAATGGCTTTACACTTCACACTCCTAATGATGATAAGATTTACTTTGCCACAATGCAGACATCAACCTACTACCACCATCTTCATAACACTATTTCATATGGAAACCAATTTAGGATCTCTTGATCTCCTGGATGATCAATACCGTCAAGTTGAGCATACATCAAACATAATGGACATTGTAACCACCATACACATGAAGTATGAACATGAATGAATGACCTTGAAGTATGGACATGATTTACTTGATACAAACTGTGATCCATCAACATCATCAATCAACACTCAAGACTATGAACTCATAACACTATGAACTCATGAGCTCCTGTGGCCATTGTGATTTTGAAGCATCAACACAAACAACCAACCTCAGTACTTTTGACATCAATGACAAACATTTTTCAACAATCTCCCCCTTTGTCATTGATGGTAAAATCTCTCCACTCTCACTCTCCCCCTTTGACATCAAGGACAAAGAATAATACCTTGTGCATAAGACAATATTCTATTCATTGAAAGTCCCCCTGTCTATCAGATAATAATTGCTCCTATACAAATACACAAAAGTATTTTGAGACAAGAAATTAATCCTATCATCCTAATGATGATCCCGATGATACCACTGTGAAACAAAGTTGTGTGATCTACAAATTATCCTTTGTTACATCTCAAGGTCTGACACAACTATCTTATTATAAGTACTATAGCACATCAATGTCCACATATAAACAATCTCACAAATGTCATGACCCACTTCTACCTCTCAAACATATTTTATGATACTTAGAGCTTCAAGTTTGATTACAGTTATCATATCATACTATGAATAATTAATTACTTTTTACTTTGATGTCTAATGGTATGCATTTTATTATTCATACTAACACACATGAAAGGATAATAATGACCCTTCTAAATAATGTCAATTCATCAAAAAAATAAAATAATAATAACAATAAATGAATTTTTATTTGACACAATTTAGAATTTGAAATAAATATACTAAATCAAAAAAGGTACTCTTCTAGAAATTCAACTTCCCTCATTCTAGGTCAATTTTTGAAGATATCATTTATTGATTAAATGAGGATTTCCACATTAATTTATTGCAAATTGGAAGATTGGAAAAGAGACATTTATTGAGTAGACTTGACCTTCAAAGCTAAGATTTTTCCACCATGTGCATGGAAAAAGATTGTTCTAGACAAAGGTTGAATTTTTCTATAAATAGCATGGAAGTATGAGGGGAGGGACACACACATGGAGACATTTTTGGGCTGGATGGCTAGAGCATTCTATAAGATCAATCCCTCTCATAATTTCTTTTTTTGAAATTCTGTCAAATAGTTCATTGTCTAAATAAGATTGTTTTTTTTTAAATTTCTATGGGTTGTAATTGATTTAGTATTAGATGGGTAACCATAATCCAAATGCAATTGTTAAATTTTCATTATGATGTTAGAGAAATAATTTTTCTACAACATTAAGTAAATGTATTGAATCTAGAAAATGATTCGTTGCCTTCATCTTCCAAGCCATTTCTCCAACTTTGCATCGATCTCCTATGTCGATGGTTGTGATCTGTCTCCATACCCTACTCCCATGTGGGTACGAGCAAGGAGGATGCTGGCAGGGTTGATGAGTTGGTCTTTACACTTGCCAGTTACATCTACTGAAAGTTTTCTAATGCATTTTCTGTAATTCCATCCTTGTGCATACCATGCAATTATTATATCTTGGTAGATAAGTTTTCTTTGAGGCATTCTATCAAACAATTTGCATGCCTTGTCTGTGCTTCCATATTTTGCATACATGTTTACCAGAGCCTTTCCAACTTTAATATTTGACAAAATCCCCCTACCATTTTTCTTGATGGATGTCGGTACCCTACTCCAAAGCTCCCGTGCGTATAGGTAGGGAGGACACTTCCAAAGGTTGTGGAATTTGTTTTACAACTGCTAATTGCAGTTGCTTGAAAATTTTTGAAGCATTTTTAATGAAGCCATTTTATACATATACTGCACTCATTTTATGACATTTCTTTGAGGGATTCTGTCAAACTATTGGTGTGCCTTATCTGTACTTCCTCATTTTGTATATACGTCTACCAGAGTATTTTCAACTAATCCATTATGTGCAGAACCTACAATTAATGCATTACATGAGATGACATCTCTTTGAGACATTCTATCAGACAATTCATGTGCATTGTCTATGCTTCTACATATTGCATACACATTTATTAGGGCACCTACAACTAGCACATCTAGAAAAATTTCCCCCTTGTTTGCTTTAATGGGTGCCCATACTCTATTCCTAAGCACCCATTTGTGCATAGGCAGGAAGGATGTTGGAAAAGGTTATAGATTTTGGCTTTATGCCTACCAATTGCGTTGGCTTGAAGGTTTCAAAAGCCATTTTCAACAGATCCATTTTGTGCATATCTTGCAATCATTCTATGAGTCACCATTTCCTTGAGGGATTTTGTTAAACAATTGACATTCTTTGTCCATGCTTCCTCATTTTTGCATTTGTCTACCAGAATATTTCCAACTTTAATATCTGACAAAATTCCCCCTTCCGTTCTTCTTTTATGGATGTCCATACCCTATTCCCAAGCTTCAATTTTGGCATAGGCAGGGAAGTCACTGTTAAAGGTTGAGGAATTTTGCTTTACACCTACCAATTGCATTTGCTAAAAGTTCCTAACGCCTTCTCAATAAATCCATTTTGTACATATCTTTAAAATCATTGCATGATTGATAGGCCAGTGTTGCAAAAGAGTTTTGGCGATGAATTTAGGCATTTAAACTAATACATGTCTTTCTTTCAACAAATAAAGAGTCCAGACATGGTCATTATTGTTGGTGGTGTTATATGATTGGGTAGAAGAATGTTGGATAGTAAATCTGTCAGTTGTAGTTCAACCTAATTGAAATCATAAACATTTTTATATCCCCTAAACCTATGTTTATTACTAAATTACATATTGACCCTTAAACTATCCAAATCCTAGTCTCAATGGGAAGTAAAGTAAAATGGTAGAGTTGGATTTCTTTGGTTGCCATCTACATAACATAAAACCATAGTTGTTGTTCAAGTCTAGTTAATTGCAAATATTGAATCTCTGGAACTCTATAAATTAAATCTTGAGTAAATCTCTTGAGCACATGTTAACATGGATGAATACCCTCTATAATGGAATTGCCTTGTGAAAATATTTTGGACTATCAAGGAAGTGGGAAAATGGATCACCTTACTTGATACACGAGTCTTGGGAGGGTTGAATAGATGCCATTACTTATCAAAATGTAAGTTTGTAGTAAAATAGTTTGTTCTTATAGTCTAACAATAATTTCCTTTAGTAAGTCTAGATTTGAAGTTATATATATATTCCTTGAATTCTCAATGTTAATAGTGGTATCAAACTCAATAATTCATAGATGGGTTCATGTCAGTCCATGCACTCACACTAGTTGCTAAGCACCTACAAGAATGGATAATCATGATCAAAGAATTGTCTTAACATAGATACAAAATCCTTATGTAGCTATTTAGCCATTGGATCACTAAAATATTGATAGTTGGTTCTCAACCTTCTTACACAAAATTAACTTACTCCTTGCAATAGACACGTCTATTTTATCAATTATAACCTATCCGATGCTTTAGGTTTGAAAATTTATGGACCTTACATTCTAGGCTTAGTTTATAACAAGACTGTGTTTGACACTTCTTCTAGAGACATACATCAAGGTGATTTTAACCCTAAGAAGAGATCAATAGTTAAGAGTGAATATGTGGAAATGGAAAACACAATAAACCCCAAGGTTTGGCTATGAGTATTTTAGACTCTTCTACATGTGAATTTTATTATTAACTCTATCTCACTCAAGTTATCATGTTATAATTTTGTATGCCAATATCTCTAGGAGACCCACATAGCAATATAGAAATTAGTCACTAGAAATTCTTTAAACAACCATGGAATGTGAGTATAATTACTTTGTGAGTTATAAATTTTGATATTCAATCAATTTTACCCTATTTCATACCTAACAATATTATTGATAGAAGCAAACATAGCGTTGTACATTTCAAAAATAATTATTGAAATAGATATTGGATTTTGATTAAGCATTAATTTCTATATTTCATAAGCCAATTTTATTTTAATTTGTTTGAACCCTTCGTAAATAGAGTTGTATGTAGAATGAATTATATTTTAATATCATTTTTTTCATATACGGCTACTACCAAAAGAATAATTGAATCGTTCTTTAACTAGGGTAATTGTCAGGTCAAATCTATATTGATTAAATGATTTATGGTGATTGCCTAAAAGAAATGAATTAATTTGTGATAAGATAAAATGAATTTATTAAAAACAACATATATTGATGGTCAAAATGGGAGACATTCAGAATTTGAATACAATTAAAGATGCCATCTTAGATTGATACTTATGTTTCCTTAGATAAGAGTACATTAAATTATAGAAAATGACATAAGGCAACATTAAAATTTACCAGGGAAATGAATAATAGGTAGAGTAAGTGAACTACCTTGTTCCTTGCGCATCTAGTTTCAAAGACAAAAGTCTTTTAAAAGAATGAATGTTATAGTAAAATATTTTATGACCATGGAGAAATCATGATGTTTTTAAATTGGTCATTAATTGGAAAGTTATAAAACCTTAGAGCAACTATTTACCAGTTTTAGGTAACATGAATCATTGTTTATCTTTGATCAAGTTATATTCACAAGTTTATTTACAATGGAAATTATTTAATTTTAATAAAGTATAAACTCATTTAGGGAATTTAAAGTAAACCTCTTGACGAGATATCTATCTTACTTTACAACTAATATTAAGTCCTTATTGGTTTCCATTAAAAGTAAGTTTGTAATGATCATGTAAGAAATTGTATCAATTCTTTACTTTTGGAACAAAGTTTATTTGATGTATGGAAAAATAAGTTATCAAGATTTCCTAGTTTCTTTACATATAGTACTGATAGAACATCTTTTCTAGTTTACGTTATGATGAAATTGATTAAGTATCTTTTCTAGTTCCATTCATTACGTATAAGTGAAATGATCAACTATCCTTACTTTACTTGCATTATGTTTTAGAGAAGTATCTTTCCTTTATCAAATTCATTATTAGTTATTATACACATTTTTTTATTTTCTATTAGCTAGGTAAAGTTTAAATAAATTTCCAAACTAAAACAAATCATAGTGTTTAGTTATTATGGTACCTCTGTGTCATGTTTATGGGTAATGTTGTCTCGTTGAACCAAGTACCTCGTGCCTAGCATAGCTGTAACAATGACGTCTAGGCACTGCCCCTCTAAATTGTTGGGGAGTAATAAGGGACATGTCGAAGCTAAATCCATAGGAAGGGAAAATCTCCTCGAATATCTCATTAAAAAGATTAAATAAAGGACGAGTCTATTGAAATAGTTACCATGTGAATTTTTAAGTATTAAGGCTAAAATGCTCATTTAGAAAACCCTTCAAACTATCAACAAAAAATGAGGTTTATTGACAAACACAAGTCTAAACTAGAGATGACTTGTAAAATATTAGATATGGCAACTAGTCCAAATTAGAAACCCTATCTGCTATATGCTCTCACCTTGTCTTCATGAATCTTGGTGATCAGAAAGCACTAGGGAATTGGGAATGGACTTAGTCACGAAATTACCTAATTTGGCTTGAGGAAGTAAACTAGATTTCATGAGAAGACACCTGATAGGAATTCCTCCATGTTAGGACTAACTGACAAACACCCCTTTAGGTGTTTGTGGTAGTGGACTAATTTTTGTCCCTATTTCATTGAGTGGGTGGCAGCCGACGAAGAACTATTTAGGGCAGGGAATAACCCTAGAAAGGGTTGGATACCCACTCACACTTGCATCAAACATAGTGCAAAATAGAACTACATATTTGTATTCCATGTGTTAGTCACATCCGAAGGAGGGGGCCTTGATCCTGTGGATACAAGGTATGTAGGCAGTCTAGACGGTGAAGGATGCCCCCATTACTCAGGTCCCCCAGATGTAGGGTGTCCTTTTATAGTTTTTATTTAGTGATTTTTGAGTCATGTTAAGATGAGATTGACAAGTTAGTACAGATGATAAGGATACAAGTCACTAGGGAGAAAGCAAGTTGTCAGAAGTGAATGTAGGATGTAACAAAGAACTTAAGGACTTGATAATATTAGAAAGCTAAACTCAAGTTTGTCTCATCTCTATAACATGCATAGAAAAATTTCACATTTCCTACATCTGTTAGATCAAAATTTTATTCCCTCAGGATTTTGAATTTAGAGTTAGTATTATTTTGTTAAGGATAAGTCTAGTCCTTACAACAAAGATGCATCAACTCTGAGATCAACCAATCATACCAACTTCCAAAAGAGGTATTACATTGTCCAAACAAAAAGTGATTTACACAATGTCAATGCAAAACAATACTTACAACAAATCATGAATGAAATTGTTCAAAGCATACTGCAATCTGGAATAACTTCCCCATGGGAACAAGGCACTATCATGCTATCACATATAAGAACTATCCTAATTGAAACATAGATATTAGCAAGAGCATAGACAAAAACACTGTCAGCTGAGATATGTGCTATCATATGCCCCATAGAGATTGTTACCATACTGAATACACAAGCATGAAGGAATAGGTAGAGGCATAGCATTATAGGAAGAGATCTATATTATATCACTAAAGTTTGTAGAGCTAAATTGTTGGGAATTAAGGTGTCTCAACCTTGGTAATTCTCTACATTTGTAATGTTTGTATTTATTATTTAATTGCCTATGTTGTAAATAATTGGAAAATCCATATTGTCATATTGTGGGATGTGGCCCGGTGATGTGTCAATCCTACATGGATTATGACAACTTGTATTTTTGTCCTCAAATAAGGAGATAGGCATCCCACTTAGTGGTAGGAATATTCTGCCATGTGTCGGCATCTTCTATGTTGTGTAAGGAATGTTTGACTGAAACGGTTATGATGGATTCCTATGACGAATCTATGACATGTAAGAGTCAAGAATAGAAGATTGTAAGACAAGGGATGACATGTGTCATGTAGCATCTTTGAATAAGGCATATTTGGGTGCCCCAAGGTGGAATATGACATGTTGTAAGAGAATATGCTATTTATAGAATGTGTATGACAGATTCTCTTACAACTGTAAGTTGTAACTACTATGATAGATTCTATGACAGTCGTAAGTGTCGTAAGAGCATCTGTCATAGCCCAATTTGGAAATAGGTGACCTCTTTGGGATGGGAGCTATGGACAAGTGTTAGACACATTCTACAATGTTGACCAAGTGTCCCTAGGCATGGTTTTGGCCCAAGATGCCATGTTGGACGCCCATTCCAAGGTCCAATATTGCCTTGTATTTCCTTTATATACAGGTGCTTGGAGATGGAGTTTGTATCACAGGTTTATAGGTACTGTTATGCTACTACATTGACTCCAAACATGAGCGTCAAAGACCATTGAAGCTTGCATTGCAAGTGTATTGTAAACAACTTTCAGATTTGTTAATGCATTATGCAAGTTTCTGAGTGTGGGGTTTTTCACCCGATAAGGGTTTTCCCCACCATAAATCTTTGTCTCTCTTCTTCTGTCTACTTTCTGGTTCTTATGTTTTGCTACAATATCTCATGTTAATGGTTTAACATTGCTATAATAGTTAGGATAAAGTTGAATTTGCATAGCCCTCTCCTCAATAGATTAGTGTAGGAAGCGTTTCCGCACACCTAGCTTCCTTTCAGTTGGTATCAAAGCTTGATCACCTTTGGTCCTAGTTGTTGGGTAGGGATTTTTTGAGCTAATCTTAGGTTGAGTGGGAGTCTATGCAGAGCATTCTATATCTTATTGCAGCAAGGAGATGGCAGGCACATTAGGAAGGTTTGAAGTAGAGAAGTTCAATGGTAGTAATTTCAAGCTGTGGAAGCTCAAAATGGAAGACATGTTAGTTGACCAAGACCTTTGGGATAGTGTGAACGGAACTAAACCAGCTGCAATGTCACAAGATGATTGGGATCTCAAGGATCAGAAGGCTAAGGGTCTCATAAGACTTAGTCTTGCTGATTCTGTGTTGTTAAATGTCCATGAGGATACTACTGCAAAACTCCTTTGGAAGAAGTTGGGGGATGTGTATCAAGCCAAATCCCTAGTTAATAAACTTTTTTTGAGAAAGAAGTTATATTTTCTTCGAATGGAGGATAGAGGATTTGTTGCTAAGCATATGAATGCCTTTAACATGCTGGTTACATAATTAACATCTATTGGTGTAAAGATGGAGGAGGAGGATTGGTGTATGACCCTGCTTTGTTCTCTACTGGTCTCATGGGATCATCTTGTCATGGCAATCGGAAGCACCACATCCACATTCAAAATGGAAGAAGTGGTTTCTTAACTATTGTCTAAAGAGATGTAGAGAAAGTCTTCTGAGGTAGCCAAAGAAGCCCTTGTAATTTGTGGAAGACCCAAGGAGAAAGGGAAGAAGAAGTATAAGAAAGCTAAGAAGGGTTGATCCAAATCTTGTGGGAGATCCAAATCTCTTGGAAAGTCCAAGGCTCTTTGTTGGAATTGTGGAAAGGCCAGGCATTTTCGAAAGGAATGCAAAGAGGAGAAGAAGAAGAAGAAAGCTCCTGATTCAAATTCTGACAAATCACAAGATGATGGTGATGATTTCATCGCAGCCCTAGCAACCCATGCATTTGATGATGTGTGGCTAATCGACTCTGGTGCATCATTCCACATGACCTCGCATTGAGATTGGTTCACTAAGTATGAGGAGTTCGATGGTGGAAAGGTGTATCTGGGTGATGACTCTCATCTGAAGATAGTTGCTCGTGGAAGAGTCTCTATCTGATTCCCTAATGGTCAAGTGAAGGGGATCTCTGGGGTTATGCACATCCCAGGATTAGCATGGAACCTACTTTCTGTAAGTAGTTTGAATGATGTAGGTGTGCAGGTTGTCTTTTTGAAAGAAGGATGCAAGATGACTAGAGGATCTATGGTGCTTGCTAAGGGTACTCGGAGAGGTACTCTATTTCAACTAGAAGCATGTATTACACAATGCAATAGTTCTTTTGACTCAAGGAAGAGGGCAGCAGTCACTTCATCCCCACCATCTGAATGAGCAGTGAAGAAATCTGTTGTTTCTAATCTTGATGGTTGTAATCGTGCATTGGAAGTTAAACTTCCTACAAAAAAGACAATCTTATGGCATAAGAGATTTGGCCACATTGGTGAGAAGGGTTTGCGTACCTTGAAAAATAAGAACCTCGTTGAGGGGTTAGATGATTGTAATCTTGAGTTCAACTTTTGCGAACATTGCATTTATGGAAAACAAAACTGTGTTCAGTTTTACTCGAGTTCTCATAAGTCTTCTGGTGTGTTGGACCTTATTCATTCTGATGTGTTTGGTCTTGTTAATGTTCCTTTGTTATCAAAATCTGTATACTTTGTATCTTTTATAGATGATTATAGTAGAAGGACATGGATTTATTTTCTCAGAAGCAAATCTGAAGTCTATAGCAAGTTTAAGGAGTTTAAAGCTTTTGCTGAAAATTAGACTAGTAAAAAGATTAAATGTTTGAGAACTGACAATGGTGTTGAGTTCTGTTCTAAAAAATTTGATAAGTATTGCAAGGAACTTGGGATTGAAAGACATAAGACAACTCCATACACACCGCAGCAAAATGGAGTTGCAGAGAGGATGAATAGGACACTGATGGAGAAGGCTAGGAGTATGCTTAGTGGAGCTGGTCTAGAACAAAAGTTTTGGTCTGAAGCTGTTGCCACTGCTTGCTATCTGGTAAATAGATCTCCTATATCAGCTCTTGTTGGAAAGACACCCATGGAGGTGTGGTTTGGTAGAAAGCCTTCAGTAAGGCATCTTCATGTTTTTGGTTGTGAGGCAAATGCACATGTGCCTAGGGAGAAGTAGTCAAAATTAGAGAACAAAGCTGTTAAGTGTATCTTCATCGGCTATGGTGTTGGTGTGAAAGGATACAAGCTTTGGGACCCTGTGGCTAAAAAAGTGTTGTATAGCAGAAGTGTCATCTTCAGAGAGCTTACATCTTCTTCCACTATTTTGCAGCCAGAAGAAAAAGAAAAGAAAGAGGATGTTGTTCAGTTTCCTCTTACCCTTGAGAAGACTGAACAGAAAGACAATGTTGGACCTGATGATGAGGAGAGCTCTAGCAGCTCTGAAAGCTCAGATGAAGAAGTTGAACCCCAACCTTAGTTCTTGAGGAGGTCTAGATAGATAAGAAAGCAACCAGAAAGGTTTCATTTTACATTGCTGATTCTAGTTGTGCTTATGCTTTGATTACTAACAGTGATGGACCTAGAACTGTATCAGAGGCTTTGGATATGAAGGATGTAGGTTCCTGGAAGGAGGTCATGGAGGAAGAAATGGCTTCTTTGGAAAAGAATCAAACTTGGGACTTGGTGCCTTTGCCTCCTGGATGGAAACCCATTGGATGCAAATGGGTGTTCAAGAAGAAAATTGGTGCAGATGGCAGTGTTGAGAAGTATAAGGCCAGATTGGTTGCGAAGGGGTATTCACAAGTGGAGGGTATAGATTATGGTGAGATCTTCTCTCCCGTTGTAAAGCTGACATCCATTTGATTCATGTTGTCTCTCGCAGCAGCTTATGACTTGGAGGTAGAATAGATGGATGTGAAGACAAATTTCCTTCATGGTGAATTGGAGGAAGAGATCTACATGTCACAGCCAGAGCATTACATGGTGAAAGTTAAAGAAAATTTGGTTTGCAAACTTAAAAAGTCTTTGTATGGTTTGAAGCAATCCCCTAGGAGATGGTACTTGAAGTTTGATGCCTTTGTGTTGTCAATTGGATTTGTGAGATCGAAATTAGATCACTATGTGTATTATAAATTTGATGGTGATCGTATTCTCATTGTTGTATTGTATGTTGATGATATATTGCTCATTAGAAAGGGTAAGAATATGATTTCTGATTTTAAATGTCAGTTGTCAGCTCAGTTTGAAATGAAAGATTTAGGGGTAGCCAAGTACATTCTAGGAATGGAAAGCAAAAGAGATAGAACCAACAGGAAACTTTGGTTAAGCCAGAGTAAGTATGTGAAGACTGTGTTGGACAAATTCAGCATGGCAGATTGTAGACCATTGTGTGTTCCCATTTCTTTGGGGACAAAGTTGTCTATTGAGGATTGTCCAAAATCTCCTAGTGAGGTGGAGGACATGAGCAGAGTACCTTATGCTAGTGTTGTTGGTAGTTTGATGTATGCTATGGTCTGCACAAGACCAGACATTGCCCAAGCAGTGGGAGTCCTTAGTCAATTTATGGCTAATCCTGGACAGGTTCATTGGGATGCAGTTAAGTGAGTGTTTAGATATTTGAGAGGTACTTCTGAGTATTCCATTTTCTATCATGGTGATGTTTCAAGACCTCCACATTCTATTGATATTCATGGATTTGTGGATTTAGATTGGGCAGGTGACATTGATAGCAAGAGATCCACCAGTGCTTATGTTTTTACACTATTTGGTGGTGCTATTAGTTGGATGAGTAAGCGACAACCTATTGTTGCTTTGTCCACGATAGAAGCTGAGTATATGGCAGAAACTCATGCTTGTAAGGAAGCCATTTGGCTTAAGAGATTGTGTTCTAATATTGGTGTTGATGCAGGATAGATCACGATCAGTTGTGACAGTCAGAGTGCAATTTGCGTTGCAAAGAATCCAACTTTCCATGCTAGAACCAAGCACATTGATGTTCAATTTCACTTCATGAGGGACATGGTTGAGGATGGAAAGGTAAATTTGGAGAAGGTAGATACTTTGAAGAATGTTGCAGATGCATTGACGAAACCAGTGGGCATAGAGAAGTTCAGATGGTGTTTGGAGTCTATGGGCCTCTCGGCCTATAGCAGTTAAATCCTATTTTTCTATTGGCTCTTACAAGGTGTTCGACAAGTGGGAAAATGTTGGGAATTAAGCTATCTCAAACTTGGTAATTCTCTGCATTTGTAATGTTTGTATTTATTATTTAATTGCCTGTGTTGTAAATAATTGGAAAATCCATATTGTCATATTGTGGGATGTGGCATGGTGATGTGTCAATCCTACATGGATTATGACAACTTGTATTTTTGTCCTCACATGAGGAGATAGGCATCCCACTTAGTGGTAGGAATATTCTACCATGTGTCGGCATCTTCTATGTTATGTAAGGAATGTTTGACCGAAACGGTTATGACAGATTCCTATGACGAATCTATGACATGTAAGAGTCGAAATAGAAGGTTGTAAGACAGGTGATTACATGTGTCATGTAGCATCTTTGAATAAGGCATATTTGGGCGCCCCAAGGTGGAATATGACATGTTGTAAGAGAATATGCTATTTATAGCATGTGTATGACAAATTCTCTTACAACTTTAAGTTGTAACTGCAATGATAGATTCTATGACGGTCATAAGTGTCCTAAGAGCATCTGTCATAGCCCATTTTGGAAATAGGTGACCTCTTTGGGATGGGAGCTATGGACAAGTGTCAGACACATTCTACAATGTTGACCAAGTGTCCCTAGGCATAGGTTTTGGCCCAAGATGCCATGTTGGATGCCCATTCCATGAAAGGTCCAGTATTACTTTGTATTTCCTTTATATACAGGTGCTTGGAGATGGAGTTTGTATCACAGGTTTATAGGTACTGTTATGCTACTGGATTGACTCTAGACATAAGTGTCGAAGACCATTGAAGCTTGCATTGAAAGTGTATTGTAAACAACTTTTAGATTTGTTAATACATTGTGCAGGTTTCTGAGTGTGGGGTTTTTCACCCGATAAGGGTTTTCCCCACCGTAAATCTTTGTCTCTCTTCTTCTGTCTACTTTTTGGTTCTTGTGTTTTGCTGCAATATCTCATGTTAATGGTTTAACATTGCTATAATAGTTATGATAAAGTTGAATTTGCATAGCCCTCTCCTCAATAGATTAGTGTAGGAAGCTTTTCCGCACACCTAGCTTCCTTTCATAAACCATCATTTAACACATTGTTACCAAAACTGATACACTGTTATAAAAAGAAATGTCACCATTTTAAACTATCATGGCTATCTTTGATCAAGAATAGAGCAGAACAACAAAGATATTTGCAAGGCATAGCTTCAAGAAGTTAAAAGATAACTATCACCCTAAAACCAACATGATCAACACTATTAACAATGAGTGAGACATTGAGGTAAAGGGATCATTACACACAAATAAGCAAGGGCACTATCAAAGACCATAATTCAGTATGCAGACAGAAACAACTGTCATGATGATAAGGGTACACAAATCTCAGTAAAATCAAGGGCAGCCTAGAACATTACTATCATATAAGAGGTGGAATCAAATACCACTGTCATTACTCCAAAATTCATTCTATCACTTTCAATGGACTAATCATATTGTACCTTATACCTATCACTATTAATACACGTTAAACACTATCTCTAAACAAACCTTGTAACTTTGTAACTCTATCATCTCGGAACAGACCTTGTAGCAATGCATATCAACCATGAAATGACTTTTACACCAACAACATGAAGTAGTCAGTCACCAATATCGTCAATTGAGAACAAACAACTCCACTGCAAACAATCACACTTGCACTTTGCATGATAGTCCTATTGCAAGTATGAGTAGTAAACACCTAAGAAAGTCATTTGAATAAGTCTAAACAAGTATTTGAGGAATTAGTACAAAGTGCAGAATTACTTTATTTGCCAGAGTAGTGTTATTTTTTGCTCCGCATATCCTGTAGATTCAATATCTTTTCTTGTGGATTGGAATTAATGTTAAGGGATCTCTGTAGATGCTATGTTTCTAGTTTGAGCCTCCGATGTGAATATTTGAGCGAGTTCTTTTCACCAGAGTAAAAACTATTTCTCTATGTATTTAATGGTGATAGGGAGAATGTATTCTGCTCCGCATTTCTCTACATTTAAGTTTCACAGTCTATGGTTTTGGAATTAAGTTTGTGATGATGTTGTGTGCCTTCAGTTTAAATGGTTCATCATTTGGTGCTCCGCAAGTGATCATTACTTTATGACATTGGTTGACAGTAATGTTCAAATACTCCAGTGTGAAGAATCATATGGATTAATTGTTTAGAGGTGGTGCAGATGTTCTTGGTGATTGTAACATGCTTGTGGATGTCTCTAGATTGTGTTCTTGCCTTTTGATTGTTCCGCAAAGTGTAATCCAAATCATGCATGAAGTGTGTTCTTAAAGGTCTTAGTGTTACATTAGTTTAGGCTGACTTGGTTATTTTCACTACTTACGATTATACTTGGGAGTTTACGATAGTGTGTTGTTGCATAGAAGATTGCATTTGAGTCCCAGCTTAGGAGTTGTTTGGTCTGCATTTGTTATTTCTCCTCCATTAATTTGTTTAGGTCCATACCTATTCTAATGTATTTGTGTTTTCCAACCTTGGATATTGTTCCAATGGTTGATGATTGTTATGCTGACCTTGACGATCATTCCAAGGTTGCTGAATTGTATAAATACTTGTAATGAAGTTGTGAAAAAGTATCCAAGTGTGAAGATGCGAAGATAAGTGTGAAGTGAAAAAGTAGAGTAGAGTAGAGGATGTTTATTGTGCTTCAATGGAATTGAACTTTGGCATAGTGTAGATGCTGCTATCTTAGTTCACCAAATCTGGCAATGAGCCACCCACCGGTAGTGAGCCACCCCATTGGCAGTGAGCTACCCCATTGGCAGCAAGCCTCTTCCTTTGTAGTGAGCAGTCTAGGCAATGAGCCTCTAATTTTTGGTATTGTTATTACATATTATATTGTGAACTAACACTCACCGTAGTTTTTCCCTTATTGGGTTTTCCACATAAAAATCTGGTGTCTCATGTGTGAATGTGTTAAGTTTCTGATTTCATGCTTCCATGGTTAAAATATAATAACAATGTTTAAGTGGATGATGCTTTAATGGTTTTGAAATATTGGTTACAACTGATTCACCCACCCTCTCAGTTGTCTTGTCCTTTTCAACAATTGGTATCAGAGCGAGGGTT
This sequence comes from Cunninghamia lanceolata, assembly GCA_027924645.1. NCBI lineage: Eukaryota > Viridiplantae > Streptophyta > Pinopsida > Cupressales > Cupressaceae > Cunninghamia > Cunninghamia lanceolata. The sequence continues at coordinate 7,293,846 of BSBN01000582.1, forward strand.
CCTTGGTAAAGAGCCTAATACCTCAAGGTAGATCTGGAATAGCACACAGGAAGGAGTCACCATAGTTTGATGGAATAGATTATGCCCTATGGAAGGTACGAATGAAAAGTCATCTCATTTCTCATGGTTATGGTGTTTGGAAAATGACATAAGTCAAATACATATTGCAAATATGTGCCTAAGTGGGGTTGTCATTGATGTCAACATATCCTTGTTGCCATTGATGTCAACTATATCCTATTTTGTTGTCTGCATAGAAGACCAAACTGTTGAGGATATTGAGAAAATTAATAACAATCAATGCATGTAGACCATACAGTTGTGTAGAGGATTGTAAGAGGTTGCTCCAGTTAACATTTGAGAAGTCTACATGAAGATTTGAAGAATTTATGGCCATCTGAGTAGAACTCAATTTTGTGGTATACAGATGAGACAATATAACAGTAAGTTGGTCTGGATTGCTCTGCAGTGAAATATTATGGTCTACGGATCTGAAGGCATGTTTGGTAAATTAATATGTATCATCAACTCCAATGATTCATGGTTTGGAGTTCTGCAAGCTATCCTTCTAGTTTGACAGTCATGGTAGATAGTGTTCTTGAGGTTCTGGAGGAACATACAAATGATTCTAGTAATTTGGTTTAGAGTGAATGTTATTGGTGATTTCAATGTGCTTGTGGAGGTCTCTAGATCGTGTGGCTACTATGTTGGAGGTCCGCACTAAATTTTGAGCTTGTTGATTGAAGATTTCTTCTTTAAGGTTGATGTTCTTCCCAGTCTTGGCCAACCGGATGTTCCTAGCATATTGTGGATGATCTAAGAACAATTTATGAAGCATGGCATGGTTGTAGAGGAAGATTCAAGTCTTAGTTGTGTTTGGTTGATAGTGTAATGATCTGTGTCAAGTTTAGCCAACCTTGTTGATCATTCCAAGGTTGATGAAGCATATAAATACTTGTTGAAGAGTTGTTGAAAAGTATCCTTGAATAAAAGAGTTAAATCTGAAGAAAGGATCAAAAAGCGGAGTAGAGAAGAAGAGGAATGAAGGAAGTATAGAGTGAAGAAGAATTTGAAGATAATAGTAGAAGTTTTGAGCCTTCAAAGGGACTGATTCAGGTATGAATGTAGATGCTATTCTCAGTTCATTATTTCTTTATAAATCATAATTTCTTATAGGCAATGAGGCTCTTCTTGAGCAGTGAGCTCTGGGTAGTGCACTCAAAGACATGTACCTTCTATTTTCTTAAGTACTTTTAACAGGGTACACATTTTTTTGGGTTAACCCCTACCGTGGTTTTTCCCTTAACCAGATTTTCCAAGTCAAAATTCTGGTGTTGTGTGTTCATGTTTTTTCTGCTCATATGTTGATTTATGCTTAAATGTTTTCATCATTAATCTGATTATAAAGAAGATTTAAAAGGTTTAGAAAAGGTTAAAGTTTAGGGACAATTGATTCACCCCCCCTCTCAGTTGTCCAGACTATTTCCAACAATTGGTATTAGAGCCAAGTTCCTCTAAAAGAAGCCTGACCACTTGGGGAGATCCAAGATGTCGATCTAGAAGAAGGAAAGTCCCAGATTTGATGGAACAAATTACTCCCTTTGGAAGGTATGCATGCAGTGTCATCTAAAATGGATGGGTGATGGATTTTGGACAATAACCAAGAATGTGTATAAGATTATGAAGAATGGACCTTCAAAAATAGATGAACTCAAAGATGCTGAACACAACACTCAAGCCAAAGAAGCATTCTTGAGTGCCCTGTTTGATACCAAATTGGCAAATGTCCTGGATTTGCAAACTGCTCTTGAAATCTGGAGTAAATTGGAAAATTTGTATGAAGGTGACAAATATGTTAAATGTGCCAAGCTACAAAGCCTGAAGGGTAAATATGAAAGATTGGTAATGAGTGAAGATGAAAACATTACTTCCTACATGTAGAAAGTAAATGAACTTGTGACTGGTATTAGAAATACAGGTGGAGTATTGGATGAATAAAAAATTATTGCCCAGGTGCTCAGATCCTTACCTATAGCTTACAAGCACAAGGTTGCAGCCATTGAAGAAATCAGGATAGTAACAACAGTTACAAGGGATCAGTTAGTTGGTAAGCTCTCTGCGTTTGAAATGACTGATTTTGGTGATTGTCTTCCTAAGTTTGAACCTGCATTCAAGGCCAGTGTGTATGGAAAGCAGGGATATGATCCAGGTGAAAGCTCTTCTACAAGATCAAACAGATTTGTGAAGACAAGAAAGGATCTTGAAGATATTGAAGTAGAAACTACATATCTTGAAGCTCTCATTGCCAAATGGATGCTAAGAGGATCCGGTAAGTATGAAGGAAAGTTGCCACTCAAATGTTTTTCTTGTAATAAGATTGGTCATTTTGACTCAAGGTGTCCGGAGAGGTTTTCAAAACCAAACCTTAACAAGTACAAGGGTCAGAAGAATTGTTACTATGTCCAAGAAGTTGTAGAAGAAGGAGTCACAAATGATGAATTTGATCATGGAGAAGGTGATTGGGTGTTCATTTCTATTAAAGAAGAAGATCCAATGTCTACTGAATCTACTAGCTATGTAAATGTGGAAATTGCCTTGGCTACTCAGGTTGTTGAAAAGGATTAATGGGTGATTAATAGTAGATGTTCTCATCATATGACTGGAGATAAGAGTAAGTTTGTGAGTTTTAAAAATTATGGAGGACTTGTGAAATTTGGAGACAACTCAGCTGGTAGAATCTGTGGCAGAGGATCCATCTCTTTTGATGGTAAGAACATGACCAATAATGTTCTGTATGTAGAAGGACTGAAGCATAATCTTCTTAGTGTTGGATAGTTGGTTGATAAGGGTTATGATCTTTGTTTCAAGGATGGAAAATGCAAAATCTTGGAAATCTCTAGAACTAAAATTGCATCTAGTACTTAGACTAAAGGTAACATCTTTCACTTAAGTAGTTCAGGAAAAAGTTGTTTGATTGCTCAAACAAATCAAAGTTAGTTATGGCATAGGAGGATGTGTCATGTAAATTTTGATAACATTGTCAAAATAAGTTCCACTTAAGCTGTAAGAGATCTTCCAAGACTTATGAAACCTGATACTATATGTAGAGAATGTCAATTGGGTAAACAGAACAAAATTTCATTCAAAAGTAAGGAACAAGGTTCAAGTGGGAGATTGGAACTAGTACATACTAATCTTTGTGGTCTTGTTAGAATTAGGAGTGTGCAAGGAGATAGATATTTCATGTTGCTAATTGATGATTACTCTAAATGATGTGGGTAGCTTTCCTAAAAGAAAAACCAAAAGCTCTTGCTAAGTTTAAGGTGTTCAAGATGATGGCTGAAAATGATATTGGTGGGAAATTGAAATGTCTGAGATTTGACAGAGGTGGAGAATTCACTTCCAATGAGTTTGATGCTTTTTGTGAAAAGCATGGGATAAAAAGACAATTAACTGCTCCTAGGACTCCTTAGCAAAATGGAGTTGTGAAAAGGAAGAACCAGACCATTCAAGAAACTGCTAGGACCATGGTGATGGAAACAATTGTTCCTCAAGTTTATTGGAGGGAAGTTGTGAGTACTATTGTCTACACTCTTAACCAGGTGCAGATGAAAAGAAATTTTGGTAAAACTCCTTATGAACTATGGTTTGGTCATCCTCCTACTATGAGATATTCAGAGTTTTTGGTAGTAAATGCTATATCAAAAGAGATGAGGATTTAGGCAAGTTTGATGCAAGAAGTGATGAAGGAATATTCTTGGGATACTCTACTCAAAGTAAGGCTTACCAGTGCTTCAACAAGAGGTTGAAAAAGATTGTTGAAAGTGCTAATGTTAAAGTTGATGAAAGCAAAGAAGGTCATTCCAAGTATTGCAGATATGATTCAGATGATCAAGATGAAAGTCAAAGTCAAGGAAGGCAAGATCAAATTTAGACTCAAATCTAGATTGATCTGGTAACCCCAGTAATTCAAGAGATTAGTACAAAAGATGAGGAAATAGTTCAAGAAACAAAAGTTCAAACAATTCCAAAAACCCCCAGATATGTAAGAATGAATCATCTTGAAGATCAAATCATAGGAGATAAAAATAGAGGTGTTTGAACTAGGAGAAGAGTTGCTAAAGATCAAGAAGAGATTTGTTTGATTTCAAAGATTGAACCTAAATTAGTAAGTGAAGCTTATAATGATGAAAAATGGGTTAAGGCAATGGAAGGAGAATTGATGCAAATTGAAAAGAATCACACTTGGGATCTTGTTCCCAGACCTGAGGACAAAAATGTGATTGGAACCAAATGGGTCTTCTGGAATAAACTGAATGAAGATGGTGAGGTTGTAAGAAACAAGGCAAGGTTGGTACGTAAAGGTTATTCTGAAGTGGAAGGAATTGATTTTGAAGAAACATTTGCTCTGGTGGCAAGGATAGAGGCAGTCAAATTATTTCTTTCTTTTGCTGCTTTCAAAGATTTCAAAGTTTATCAGATGGATGTCAAATCAACATTTCTAAATGGAGATTTGGAGGAAGAAGTCTACATTGAACAACTGGAAGGATTTCAATTGTCTGATCAGGGAGATATGGTTTGTAGACTAAGAAAAGCCTTGCATGGACTCAAGCAAGCTCCAAGAGCCTAGTATGCCAGATTGGATAAGCATTTGCTTAAGCTAGGATTTAGCAAAGGTATTGTTTATAGTAATTTGTACTTCAAGATAAATCATGAGGACATTCTAACTGTTGAGGTCTTTGTTGATGATATCATTTTTGGTGGAAATGAATGTATGTGCAAAGCATTTGCTGATTAGATGAAAAGTGAGTTTGAGATGTCAATGTTTGGTGAGATGAACTTCTTCCTATTTCTGTAAATTGTTTAGTCAGAAAAAGGTATCTTCATATCTTAGTCCAAGTATGTGAAAGAATTGTCGAAGTTTGGAATGGAAGATTCAAAGCCAGTAGGTGCTCCTATGGTAACCGGATGCAAGTTAACAAAAATGATGACTCCCCAAAGGAAAATCAGAAAAGGATAGATCAATGATTGGAGGATTGCTCTATTTGACTCAGACCAGACCTAACATCATAAATATAGTTGGACTTGTTGCTAGATTTCAAGATGATCCAAAAGAATCCCATGTTGTGGCAGTCAAAAGAATTTTTAGATATCTCAAGGGGACAATTAATTATGGACTGTGGTATCCAAAGGACAATTATTTCACTGTTCATGCATATACAGATGTTGATTGGGTAGGAGATGTGGATGATAGAAAAAGTACTAGTGGTGGCACATTCTTCTTGGGAAGAAGATTGGTCTCTTGGATGAGAAAAAAGCAAGAGGCAATTTCTCTGTCTACTATAGAGGTAGAGTATATAGTAGCAGCAAATAATTGTTCTCAAGTTCTGTGGATGAAGCAAATGTTGAAGGACATTAGAATTGTGTTTGAGGAGCCAGCCACAATTTTCTATGATAATTCAAGTGCTATAAGCATTTCCAAGAATTTGTATTGCACTCAAAGACAAAGCATATATCTGTCAAGTTTCACTTCTTGAGAGAGAAAGTTAATGAGAATGAAGTCAAGTTGGAGTTTGTGTCTTCCAAAGATTAGATTGCGGATATTTTCACTAAGCCCCTTCCCAAAGATATTTTTGAGTATCTCAGAGAAAATTTAGGAGTTATTAACCCTCCTAATCAGAACTAAGATGCACTAAGGCATATCAGTCTGGTGGAATTCACATTTATATCTTATGATTCAGATTGATGTTAAGGAGGTGCCACTCAAAGGGGGAGTAGTCAGTATACAAATTTTGGGATCAGTCTGAAGCAAAAAGGGAGAAAAGATAATAAATATGTTTCATTTGCCATTGATGTCAAAGGGGGAGAGAAGTCATGTGAAAAACTAGTTGCTAATGTAAGGGGGAGGAGTAAAGAAAGTAGTTGCAGAAGTGAGAAGAGAAAAGGGGAGAAGTTCTTGTCTTGATGGTTAAATTTAGTTTTTCACATCACATGTTGCCATCAATTACAAAGGGGGAGATTGTTGCAAATATGTGCCTAAGTGGGGTTATCATTGATGTCAACATATCCTTGTTGCCATTGGTGTCAACTGTATCCTATTTTGTTGTTTGTATAGAAGACTGGACTATTGAGGATATTGAGAAAATTAATGACAATCAATGCATGCAAACCATATAGCTATGTAGAGGATTGTCAGAGGTTGCTCCAGTTAAGATTTGAGAAGTCTGCATGAAGATTTGAAGAAGTTATGGCCATCTAAGCAGAACTAGATTTTGTAGTATAGAGAAGAGACAATGTAATAGTAAGTTGGTCCGGATTGCTTCGTAGTGAAATATTATGGTCTGCAGATCTAAAGGCATGTTTGGGAAATCAATATGTATCATCAACTCCAGTAGTTTATGGTTTGTAGGTCCACAAGCTATCTTTCTAGTTTGACAGTCATGGAAGATAGTGTTCTTGAGGTTCCGGAGGAAGATACAAATGATTCTGGTAATTTGGTTTAGAGTGAATGTTATTGGTGATTTCAATGTGCTTGTGGAGGTCTCTAGATTGTGTGGCTACTATGTTGGAGGTCCACACTAAAGTTTGAACTTGTTGATTGAATATTTCTCCTTTGAGGTTGATGTTCTTCCCATTCTTGGCCGACCGGATGTTCCTGGCATATTGCAGATGATCTAAGAACATTTTATGAAGCATGGCCTGGTTGTAGAGGAAGATTCTAGTCTCAGTTATGTTTGGCCTATAGTGTAATGATACATGTCAAGTTTAGCCAACCTTGTTGATCATTCCAAGTTTGATGAAGCATATAAATACCTATTGAAGAGTTGTTGAAAAGCATCCTTGAATAAAAGAGTTAAATCTAAAGAAAGGATAAAAAAGAAGAGCAGGTAAGAAGAGGAGAAAAGGAAGTATAGGGTGAAGAAGAATTTTAAGATAAGAGCAAAAGTTTTGAGCCTTCAAAGGGACTAATTCAGGCATGAATGTAGATGCTATTTCTTAGATCATTATTTCTATATAAATCATATTTTCTTATAGGCAGTGAGCCTCTTCTTGAGCAGTGAGCTCTAAGCAATGTGCCCGAAGGCATGTGCCTTCTATTTTCTTAAGTACTTTTAATAGGGTACACATTTTGGTGGGTTAACCTCCACCATGGTTTTTTCCTTAACCAGGTTTTCCACATCAAAATTCTAGTGTTGTGTGTTCATGTTGTTTCTTCTCATATGTTGATTTATGCTTAAATGTTTTCATCATTAATTTGATTATATAAGAAGATTTAAAAGGTTTAGAAAAGGTTAAAGTTTAGGGACAACTGATTCACCCCCCCTCAGTTGTCTAGACTATTTCCAACAATACACACTTCCTCCAAATGGTCCAACAGATGAAGATGAAATCAAACAATATGAATTAAATGGAAAATCTAGAGATGCTCTATTAAATGCCTTATCTAACACTAAGCTAGTAAAAGTTATGGATTTGGAGACTACTCATGACATCTGGGACAAGTTGAAAAAATTATATGAAGGATATGATTCTATAAAGCGTGCCAAATTACAAAACCTAAAGGTGAGGTATGAAGCTCTGAAGATGAGTGAAGATGAGAACATAACAATCTACATGCAGAAAGTTGATAAAATTGTCAATGGAATCAAAGGTCTTGGATGAACTGTTAATGAGGATGAGGTTGTGCTAAAGAGTTTTAGGTCATTACCTAAATCCTATAGCCACAAGGTGATAGTAATTAAAGAGTTTATAAGTATGAAAAAGATTTCAAAGGATCAGTTACTCGTGAAGCTTACAACTTTTAAAATGAGAGAGTTTGGTGATGCCCTGTTGAAGACTGAGATTGCTTTCAAAGCCAACACTTTAGAAAAGACTTCAAGAGATCAAAAATATGCCGTGGATTCTGATGATGACCTTGATGAGATTGAATCCAACCTTATGGATAGAATGCAAAGAGGTACCAATAATTTCAAAGGCAAATTACCATTCAAATGCTTTTCTTGTGGTAAGATTGGCCACTATGCCTCCAGGTGTCTGAAGAGAATTGAGAGAAGCAAGAAAAAATCTGAAAGTAGACCTAGAGTCATGGAGAAATGCTATATTGTCAAAGATCTTGATGATGATGAGGTAACATATGATGAGTCTGATGATACCAATACTAGTACAAATGAATGCTTGTTTATTACAATTAAAGAAGAACCTGTGTCTACTAATCCTGCTAGCTGTGTGAAGGAAGAAAAGATAGTGGAAGCGAGTGCTTTGTCTATTCAGGTTGAGAAGGATAAGGATGAATGGATTATTGACAATGGATTCTCACAACACATGACCAATGATAAAATTAAGTTTGTAAGTTTGGAAAAGTATGATAGAGGATTGGTTAGGTTTGGAGTTAATACAGATGGTAAGATTTGTGGAGGATGATCTATTTCTTTTGATGGAAATCACAATACAAATGATGTTCTATATGTCAATGGCTTAAAGTATAATCTTTTAAGTGTTACCTAGATGTGTGATAAAGGTTATGATTTGAGTTTCAAGGACAATGCATGCAAGATCATGGAAAGCTCTAGAACAGTGATTGCAACTGGTAAGAAGACTAGAGGAAGTATTTATCATTTGAGAGGAATTAATGATTGTTGTTTGTTGGCTCAAATAGATGAGAGTTGGCTATGGCATAGAAGGATGTGTCATAGTAATTTTGACAACTTGGTAAAGATAAGTTTAGTATAAGCTGTGAGAGATTTGCCTAGGCTTGTGAAGCCCACTAATACTATTTGGAAGGAATGCCAAATGGGAAAACATACAAGGACAAGTTTTAAGAGAAAAGAATTATTTTCTGTTGGATTGCTTGAGCTAGTACATATAGATTTATGTGGTCCTACAAGAACAAGAAATCTGCAAGGAGACATGTATTTTTTGTTGCTTATTGATGATTATTCTAGAATGACTTGGGTTACTTTCTTAAAGGATAAATTAGAAGCCCTAGACAAGTTCAATCTTTTCAAGGTGATGGTTGAGAATGAGTTAGATTTGAGGATCAAGTGCTTAAGGTCTAATAGAGGAGGATAGTTTACATCAAATGAATTTAATACCTTCTATGAAGAACATGGGATAAAAAGATAGTTATCTGCTCCTAAAACTCCCCAGTAGAATGAAGTTGTTGAAAGAAAGAACATGACAATTCAAGAAGCTACTAGGTCAATGATGATGGAGGCTAACCTACCAGAAGTATATTGGAGAGAAGCTATACATACTATTGTCTACATTCAAAATAGAGTCCAAGTCAAAGGTAATAGTACTTAAACTCCTTATGAATTGTGGTACGGAAGAGTTCCCATAGTGAAATATTTCAAAGTTTTTGGAAGCAAATGTTATATTAGAAGAGATGAAGAGTTAGGCAAGTTTAATGATAGGTGTGATGAAGGAATTTTCCTTGGATACTCTACTAAAAGTAAGGCCTACCGGTGCTACAGTTTTAGAGATTGAAGAAGATCATTGAAAGTGCTAATGTGGAGGTTGATGAAGACAAGGAAATAACATTAGATCTGAGTGGTTATGAATCAGATGAACATGTTGTTACAGTCAATAAAGAAAAGGTGGAACAAAAGAATAGTCAAGTTGAAGAAGAAAATGCTCTAGAAAGCGCTATTAAGACTCCCAGGTATGTAAGGATTAATCATTCTAAAGATCAAATTATTGGTGACAAAAGCAAAGGAGTATTAGCAAGGAAAAGAGTTGCAGAAGAATAGGTGAACTACTGTCTACTTTCACAAATTGAACCCAAAATTGTAAGTGAAGCTTGCAAATATGAAAGTTGGGTAAAAGCCATGAAAGAATAGCTGATGTAGATAGAGAAGAATCAAACTTGAGAATTAGTCCCTAGACCTACTAATAAGAATCTGATTGGAACTAAATGGGTCTTCAAAAACAAGATGAATGAAAGTGGTGAAGTGGTAAGAAACAAAGCAAGATTGGTATGTAAAGGATATTCTCAAGTTGAAGGCATAGATTTTGAGGAGACATTTGCTCCTGTGGCAAGGATTGAAGCTATAAGAATTTTTTTATCATTTGCTACACACAAAGATTTCAAGGTGTACCAAATGGATGTAAAACCTGCTTTCTTGAATGGAGAACTAGAAGAAGAAATCTACATTGAACAACCAGAAGGATTTCAATCATCAAATAAAGGTGACATGGTATGCAGATTGAAGAAAGCCTTGTATGGACTCAAGAAAGATCCTAGAGCCTGGTATGCAAGATTGGACAAGTATTTGTTGCAATTAGGGTTCAGTAAAGGTACTTCTAATAATAATCTCTATTTCAAAATTAATAATGATCAAATTCTAATTATTGAAGTCTTTGTTGATGATATTATCTTTAGATGCAATGAAGATATGTGTAAGAGATTTGCAGAGGAAATGTAAAAAGAATTTGAGATAGCTATGTTTGGTGAAATGAATTTATTCTTAGGAATGCAGACTACTCAATCAAAAAAAAGGAATTTTCATTTCTCAGTCCAAGTATGTGAAAGAATTATTGAAGAAGTTTGGAATGGAGGATTCTAAGCTAGCATGTACTCCTATGATAACTAGTTGCAAGCGGAGCAAGAATGATGAATCACCCAAGACTGATTAGGAAAAGTATAGGTCTATGATTGGAGGACTACTTTTTCTAACCCATACCAAACCTGACATAATGCATGCAATTTGTCTTGTGGTAGGATTTCAAGAAGATCCCAAGGAGTCACATGTGATGTCAATTAATAGGATCATGAGGTATTTGAAAGGCAATTCAAACTATGGATTATGGTATCCCAAAGATACCGATTTCACCCTTAGTGCTTATACAGATGTAGATTGGGATGGAGATGTTGATGATAGAAAGAGTACAAGTTGAGGTGCTTTCCTCTTGGGTAAAAGATTGGTTTCATGGTTAAGTAAGAAGAAAGAATTGGTTTCTTTGTCTACTATAGAAGTAGAATATATTATTGCAGCATGTTGTTGTACTCAAGTGATTTGGATGAATCAAACATTGAAGGATATAAGAGTTGTGTATGAAAAACCAATTTCAATCTTTTGTGACAATACAAGTGCTATAAACATTTCAAAGAATTTAGTGGTGCACTCAAGAACAAAGAATATATCTATATGGTATCACCTTCTGAGAGAAAAGGTAATAGAGAATGAAATAAATATGGAATATGTGTCTACAAAGGATTAGATTGCAGATATTTTTGAACACAAAGCCTCTGCCTAAGGATACTTTTGAGTAGCTTAGGGAGAAGTTACGGGTTATTACCCCTCCTTATCTAAACTAAGCTACATAAGGAATGCATCAGTCCAATGGTGTCCAAAGCTCATCTTTTGATTTGGATTGATGTTCTATAAGCTACCTCAAAGGGGGAGATGGTAATTATTGCTGGTACAAGTTTCTGATTAAGAGTAGTAAGTGTTGCAATATTGATGACAGGGGGAGTTGTGCAGAAGAGAAAAGATAAGGTCTGGCACCCTTTTCCATTGATGTCAAAGGGGGAGATAAGTTCATGTGAAAAACCTAAGAAGAAATTTGCAGTCAGAGAAAGCATCAAGTAAGGGGGTGCAAAGAAGCAAAGCAAGTTTGATTCTCTTGATGGTTTTTCACATCATGTGTTGCCATCAATGATAAAGGGGGAGATTGTTGCAAGTATGAGTAGTAAGTGTTTTCATTGATGTCAACACCTAAGAAAGTCATTTGAATAAGTTTGAACAAGTATTTGAGGAATTAGTACAAAGTGCAGAATTGCTTAATCTACCAGAGCAGTGCATTGTTTTGCTCTGCATATCCTATAGATTGAATCTATTCCTATGGATTGCAAGTAATGTTAAGAGATGTCTATAGATGCTATGTTTCAAGTTTGAGCCTCTAGTGTGAAGATTTGAGCGAGTTCTGTTCATGAGAATAAAAACTATTTCTCTATGTATTTAATGGTGACAAGGAGAATGTATTTTGCTCTGCATTTCTCCACATTTAAGTTTCATAGTCTGCGGTTCTAGAATTAAGTTTGTGATGATTTTATGTGCCTTCAGTTTAAATGGTTCATGATTTGGTACTCCACAAGTGATCTTTACTTTCTGATAGTGGCCGACAGTAATGTTCAAGTGCTATAGTTTGAAGAATCATATGGATAAAGTGATTAGAGGTGGTGCAGATGTTCTGGTGATTGTAACGTGCTTGTGGATGTCTCTAGATCATGTTCCTACCTTTTGATTGGTCTGCAAAGTGTAGTCTAGATCGTGCATGAAGCATGTTCTTAAAGGTCTTAGTGTTAACATCAGTTTTGGCTAACTTGGTTGTCTTCACTACTTGCAATTATACTTTGGAGTTTGTGATAGCGTGTTGTTGCATGGAAGATTGTATTTGAGCCCCAGCTTAGGAGTGGTTTTGTCTACATTCATTCTTTCTCCTCCATTAATCTATTTAGGTCCAGACCTATTCTAATGTATGTGTGTTTTATGACCTTGGAGATTGTTCTAATGGTTGATGATTGTAATGCCAACCTTGATGATCATTCTAAGTTTGATGAATTGTATAAATACTTTTAATGAAGTCATGAAAAAGTATCCATGTTTGAAGATGCAAAGATAAGTGTGAAGTGAAAAAGCAAAGCAAAGCAAAGGATGTTTATTGTGCTTCAATAAAACTAAACTTTGGCATAGTGTAGATGTTGCTATCTTAGTTCACCAAATCTGATAGTGAGCCACCCACCGACAGTGAGCCACCCCATTGGTAGTGAACCTCTTCTTTTGTAGTGAGCAATCTTGGTAGTGAAAAATCTTGGAAGTGAGCCCTAAGATAGTGAGCCTTTAATTTTCAGTATTATTATTACATATTATACTGTGAGCTAACACTCACCATGGTTTTTCCCTTATTGGGTTTTCCACGTAAAAATTTGGTGTCTCATGTGTTGAATGTGTTAAGTTTATGATTTCATTCTTTCATGGTTAGAATACAATAATAGTTTTTACATGGATGATACTTTAATGGTTTTGAAATATTGGTTACAACTGATTCACTCCCCCTCTTAGTTGTCTTATAGTTTTCAACAAGTCTAACACATGATAGTCCTACTGCACAAACATTATTGTCCATCACTACACCTAGAAAAACTTGTCTTGATATCCCTATTAGATTCCACTGATACATCTCAACATGAAAAGATGACATTAGACTACATTTCTATGAAATATTTTGTCATAAAATTCATGTTCCTTGGCCGTACTTCTACATTTTGATTCCATTTCTACCAGATGACTTGCAACTATGACTATTGACAACAGTCCCTTTATATTTCAAAGAATGAAATACCCTATTCCAAAGTCTTTTTTGTATTTTGAAAACTATACTCTTTTTGGAGACTTCCAATATGTTCAAAAACTTTAAGAATGCTGAGAAAGGTTGCAGTCTGTTCTACACTTGCCAACTGCATTTTCTTGCATGTTCCAAAACTTTTATTATAGCATAGGCTACATAAATGCTATCAAAGGTTGTAGGGACAACTCTATACCTTTGCCTATGATTATATCAACTTCACACCAAGACACCACTGCAACTATTGAAGAAATCATGAATATTAGGGCTTATGATGAAAGATATGCATTGAATGTACTATTACATATAGACATTGATTGAGATTATTATCAAATTAGTACTTGGATGAGTCACTGACCTCTAGAGACACATTCTAACTCTTCTCCACTTGCTCCTTGACTACTACGACCTCCATATGTTCATCTTGGGGGTAAAAGATAGGGCATTGAGCATCTCCCCCTGACTTCATGAGTCTAATTATGCAAACAGTGATGCTTCTTGTGCATTGTGTACAAGATTAGGTTGCTTCTTCTATTGATCTTGTTTCAATCTCCAAAATTTCACATCTAACTTCTTCTTTCCCAAGGTATTTGCTCTTTTCTTTCTAGATGATTTCTTCAACTTACTCCTACAATGATGTGCCTTATGCCCAATGTTATGACACTAAAGAAAGTGATATTATTACCAACTAGAGGGGCAAAGGAATTATGTCTTCTTGTGTTCCATACATGACTATGTCTTTCATATGCTCTAGAGTCTCTTCCTATGTGACCAAATTTGTTACAATTATACAAAAATACATTTGTATGTCTAGAGGATGTAAGTGGACTTCTTTTTGGCCTTCTCCTATGCATAAATTGATGGGTTGTAGCCTATGACTAAAGCTATGATAGAAATAACAATAACCAAGAAAGTGTTAATGATTGTACCTTATTGATTGACATTGTCTGGTAGATGGAGATCCTGTGGACCTGTTTGTCGACCTGTTTGTCCTTCTTCCTTTATTAGAAAAAGTTTCTTCTATCTACTTCTTATCTTCAGGAGCAATAGCATGATAATTTAAATCAATTTTTTTTCTAGGTGCATTTCTGACTTTAGAAGTTTGCCCCACTTCATAGCCTAGTCCTATAGTATCATTATGACACTTTTTCTTGCCCAACATCTCATACAACTTGTTGGCGTTGTCCTCAAACTTATGGTTTTTCTCTAACTACTTTGTCAAGGACACAATTTCTACCTCTAACTTCGAGCAATCCTCTACTTTTATTTGCAAGTCCAATTTTGTGACTTCTTTAATTCTTTTTGACTCTTCCAACTATAATTTCAGATTTGCAATGTGTTTATAAGATTCTTCAAGTTTAACATTAAGTTTTTCATTTCTTTTCCTTTCATGTTTTAGGTTAGCAAGTGTAGAAATCAACTCTCCCTCAAAATCAACTTCTTCTTCTTTAGAATCATCATAATCTTCCACTCCCTTAAAATCAACTTCTTCTTCCTTATCATATGAGTTCTTTTCATTTTCAAATGCCATAAACACACATTCATTTTGGTCACTAGCATATGAGTTATAATCAGAACTGTTATCTTCATCTATATACAAGATTTTCTTCCTTGTGCCAAAAAATATTTTCCCCTTTTTTGAGTTATCATGATTCTTAGAGTTATCTTCTTTACTATTTGCATCTAAAGGACATTTGGAAGAAAAATGACCAACTTTACCATAATTAAAACATTTAAAAGATAACTTACCACTGTACTTGCATGATCCTCTTTTCAATCTTCTTACAAAGTTAGATTCTTGATCATCTAACTCCTCAAAATATGAATTTGCCTCCTTATCCTTTTTGACAGATTTGAAGGCTGCCTCCTTACTTGAAGATTCATCATTGCCAATCCTCATCTCATAAGCTATGAGGGTACCATGTAGTTCATCTAAAGAAAGTTTGTTCAAATCTTTAGCTTCTTCTATTGCAAAGACCTTAGAATCATACTTTGGAGACAATGACCTTAAAACCTTTTTAACCACCACTAGATCTTTCACTTCCTCTCCTATCCCACTAATGGAATTAATTGTTTCTTGAACTCTTAGGAGATAATCCACAATCTTTTCATCTTAAGTCATTTTTAGTCCTTCAAACTTTTTGCTAAAGGTTTGCAACTTATCTTCTATGATCTTAACTTCACCTTGGTAAATACTAACCAACTTGTTCCTTACTTCCTTAGCAGATTTACAATGCATAACCTTGACTAAAATTTCATTTGTTAGCCCACAACAAATGGCATTCTTGGCCTTTGCATTGCATTCATACTCTCTTTTTTCATCAATAGTGGAGGGTGATTGAGATGGTATAGTATATCCATTCTCAACTGCTGCCCACACATCATAACCTAAGGACTGCAAATAAGACTCCATCTTGAAACTCCAAAATGTGAAACTAGAACCATCAAATAGGGCTGCTTTCAAAGTGGAAGAACCTTCTTAACAAGCCATGAGTGTAACCTACTACTAGGACCAATCCAAGTGGATTAAACCTCTACTAGATACCTTGCTCTGACACCAATTGAAAAGAGCACAGTTACACTGAGAGGGGGATGAATCAGTGTTGTTCAATTGAATGCTTTGTTCAATAATCTTAGACACATCAAATCAAATAAAAGAATTAAAACATTAAGCCAAACATGTACACATGAGACCAGATTTACGTGGAAATCCTATGAGGGAAAAAACCACTCAGAGTTGCTCAAGTCCATTACTCAAATCCAAACTCAAAAGAATGAAAACGTACATTTATTTTTGAAGCACCCACTCCAAGGTACAAAAGACACCTATAGTACTATTTTTAAAACACCAATTTCATAGGTACAATGCACACCTAGTCAACAAAAAACTTTCTGAAGCACCTACTTCAATGAGTCACCTACCTCAATCACCAAAACTCAAACACCACAAAATCCTTAAAAGAGATAAATGAATGTGAAAGTTATGATTCTTAAGTAATCTGATTTGCACCAATAAAAATAACTCTCCTTGCAAGAAAGATAATGCTCAATGTATCAACTTCATATTCCCTTCTAATTTTCCAAACCCATCATTACAAAAAAACTATTATTCTTCTTTTGTATCACTTCTCTACAATTTGTAATCTTTGTATACTTATATTTTGCAGACCCCTAGTTTATGATTTGACAACAATATCCATAATTCATAGTATGTATGTCATCAAAAACTCACTATGTTGCACCAAACAAAAACTTAAAATCTCGAGGGGAAGGATTTTAAAGAGCAGAGATCAATTAGCTTCCAAACAGTTACCAAATTGTTATTCCAACTACTCCAAAACAATCTAACACCCATCTGACTGTAAAAAATAATCAAGAGTGATATCTGTTAGGTTTTAAACTTGATTTAAATTTCCTCCATTGATCTTTCCTTTTACGATCATGAGAGATCAAAATGTAGCCGTTGATTTTTCTTTGCTGCCTACGCACAAGACTCCCACCTGCGAGGACTAGTCTCTCGAGGAGAGGGGGCTGGTCATTTCATGTGAATGACCCCTTCACTTAGTAAATTAAGTGAACCTTTACCTCTGATAGCCAATCACCAATCAAATAGAACATAAAGTAGCTCAATGTTGAGAAAGGTAAAAAGGTTTTTAAATTAGGTTTTAAACCATAGTGAAAACTTTAGTTTTTTAGGGTTTTTAAAGACTAAACAATTGCAGACAAACATCCTTAGAAAAAAATTAAAACTCTATTTTCTCTAACATAAAAGATGGACTACAACCATACTATGACAGGGACATTGTAGGTTCTAAGAGAGATTAAAAACATCTAGGCTTTGAAGCTTTGACACCTTGGAATAAGAATACAATCAAACTCCTAGGTTTGAGTTAGAGACCAAACCCTAATGACTTCTTTCACACAATAATGATCATGAAACATCATAAACTCTGATCAGAGATTGTAGGCATATAAAGCTTGAAGAAAGGAGACTTTTAAGACTTGTAGATCAATATGACAAACCCTAGAATGAACTCATGAAAGTGTGCATTGAACTCCTAATGTTAAGAAGAGGGAAAAAAGGAAAGATTATGAAAAGAGATCATTAAGGACATCAACAACAAGATAGAGACAAAGACTCCATTTTCGTTACACAACAAATATCATTAGGCATCAATGGATGAATGAAGAACATATTCGAACATGTGCACATCATTTCATTAATGAATGAATGAACTCCTTGTGCTTATCAAGAGCCTGTGGTCACTAGATCACCCTATCACTCCAAATCCAACTAAGAGTTAACTATTTGGATCAATAGCATTAAACTTCACATTCTTGATGATGAAAAGATTTACTTTGCCACAATGTAGACATCAACCTGCTACCACCATCTTCATAACTCTATTTCATATGGCAACCAATTCAAGATCTCCTGATCTCTTGGATGATCAATACCATCAAGTTGAGTAACTCTTGGTAATGACAAACATACATCAAACATATGGACATTGTAACTACCATACACATGAAGCATGAACATGAATGAATGACCTTGAAGCATGGACATGATTTACTTCATACAAACTATGATCTCTCAACATCATCAATCAACACTCTAGACAATGAACTCATAACACTATGAACTCATGAACTCATGTAGCCACTGTGATTCTAAAGCATCAACACAAACAACCAACCTCAATACTTTTTACATCAATGACAAACATTTTTCAACAATTGTAACCTTTGATGGTTACTTTTGTTTCTCCTGTCTCTTTGGTGGCATGAGGAAAGTAACTATTGCTCAATGTTCCTCTTCCCTCTTCTCCTATGGTTCCCCAACCTTTGATGGCTACTCTTGTTCCTCCTGCCTCTTTGGTGCCACAAGGAAAGCAACCCAAGTTGTGGGATCCTACCACACCCCCCATGGTTTCCCAACCTTTGGTAGTTCCGTCTATTCTTCCTCATGTCCTTAAGGCAGCATATAAAATGGAACCCATGTTGGAAGACCCCCTAGCTCCATTAGCAGAGGACTTAGCTTGCACCTAACGGAACCAACTTGTGAGAGATTATAATTATCTCTATCATTTTGTATCTTGAGAGCATGCCATTGATGTGCAGCCTCTCCTTGAGCATCCTTCTCCTATGCAACTGCCCTCTGATCCTACCCAACCTTTAGTACCAAAGCCTCCTATTTCTGAGCATGTGCCTCATTTTTCACCCACCCCTATTCTTCCACAGTCAGATGTAGATGAATGCCACCCCAAAGGGTGCAAGTAGTCTTAGTTCCTTCCATGGAGGACCCTATCCTCCCTTCCATTCCTGATATGTCACCTTTAACCAAACCCTTAGATCTCCCTAACATCAGTTTCATACCTAGTGCCAACCTCACCACTCTTGTGCCTTTCTAGTACACCAGCCATGTAGTCTTCCCTAATATCCTCTTCCTTGCTACTATTGATATAAACATTCCAGGTCTACCACCTAAGTGTAAACCCAAGTATTACCCCACCCTGTATTTTTGCAAGACTAAGTGCATGTCATTGTCTCTACCACCTTTAAGCCCTTATGCATCACCTCTTCTAGCTGTGGAGGATCTTCCTCTACTTGTGACTCTTAGTGCTTGTGTTTCTACCAATAGCACTGATGACCCATATTTAGTGCACTATTCAAAAAATGACTCTCTTGATTCCTCCCCTATAGAAAGAATCATTGACTCCATCCTGTATATCCCCTCAATGTCCACAATCTTCATATGATTGGTGTGTTGGTTATTTCCCTGACTAGATGTTCATTCCTAGATTTCCCTACAAGGTAGCCATCAGTGATCAATAGGATCTCTGGGCCAGGGGCCAACAGTGTAGGAGATAGACTCTATTTTTATCTCCTCTTCTTCTTCAGGCTCTGCAAAACCTAGGGGGGTATTCCCTATTCAACACCCATGAGAATATGCTTGTGGGTTGGCTTGGGATGTTGATACAAATTAGATAAATCCTCCTGTATGAAGACCAAAACTGTGAGGTAAGTGCAAAGGGGCTAGCTTTGGGCTTATGTTCAGTTGTGAATTAGAGGATCTTGGTCCTAAACTATTTCTAAGGTCCTAATGGTTGTTTTGGATGTTTGAGTTTGATTTATGTGTTTGGATGCAAAACTAGGACCTGGTATGTAATCTCAATGCAGAACTAGATTGGTGCCTATCTAGGGTTTGGAGTCAGTAGACATACACCTGTGAATGATCAGCATGAACACACTAAAACTAGATTTCAAGGGGGTGTTATAGTATCTACCTTACAGAAACCTCCCAAAATAGAGTGTTAAGTTATCTCTACTTATGGTATCCCTATTGCAGTATATCCTTCCCAACACTTTAATCTACCCCTTGAGCAAAAGTTGAAAGATCAAGCATTCAATACGGGAATTCTATATTCTAGAATACCAGACACCCCTTAGATATCTAGATTCAAAAGAAGGACACATGCAATACTGGAGACAGAATAACAAAACACATGCAAATACAACATTACTCATATAAAACCAATCATGAAATCAGTAAATTCATGCATGAGACATACAACAAGGGATACATAAACTCACAAGGTCACCTACACAGAGCAACTAGAACCAGTTGTATCTTATTACAAAGCCAGATATGTCTAGTTTTCAACAACCTCTAATGAGCAACACAACCTGCTATATAGCAGGAAGGTGCACAACATTAATTACATGGCAAAAGTCAAAAATTGCTAGATATAGCTCATTAAGAAAATGGCGCTCAAACAATCAATGCAGCAGGTGGGAGAGGAGACAGGGAATGATCTCAAGCCTTGCGCCACTGCCCATAGATGTACAACTTTAATCAGGTACTAAATCCATCCATGCCATCACCCATACCCTATAACATCCGCCATTAATGTCCACCTACTCGCAGCCTTGGGAAAAATAGTTAACTGTGCGCTCCTGAAACTTTCCCGCCAAGATATATCATCCTGATAATTCAAATCATGCAAGAACTAATTATCCCACATGCACCCCACGATAACCTCCTCATCACCTTATATACTAGGTCATGAGCATATATGATGTCGGTGATTTTGCTCCCAATGGCACCTGTATAAGACCTTCATCATCATCATCCTCCAGCATGATATCGTGTTGCTTGAAATATCACCCTGACGTCAGCATCATATTGCAATATCAGCCGCATGATAATTGCCTTCATCGACACAACCTGATGCGTCGGAGAAAGATCCTCTTGCCTTGCCAATACCAAATGTCTAGCTGATGTCTTCTACTGCATGCACCCTTCGGATGCTCAAAAATCCTACTGACGTCACCCAGATAAAAGATATCACCTTAATATATGAACATCCTGAAGATGTCATCGTCATGTTTGGAACAAGGGTGATATTCGGAAGATGACCCGATATTCGGAATATCACCTTGACATAGAAATATGAGGGTGCACTGTAGACTGGATGATGATGATGACCTCTTCAACTCAAGAAATATTAGGTCAGATTGAACAACTTAGAAAATGACCCCTTTGAAAGATTAGGGTGACATCATCATCATATTGGGGCAGGGTGATATTTGGAAGATCACCAGATGTTTGAAATATCACCCCCTACAAGAATGTCAGGTAGCACTGTAGGTCCATGAAACATTAGGGTGATGTTAGAACATACCTGATATTTGGAAATATCACCCCATCCTTAGAAAATGATGAAGCTGAAAGACATATCGCCCTGACAATGAAAATCCTGATGACATCATCATCACATTCAGGACTAGGGTGATATTAATAAGATAACCTGATATTCAGAATATCGCCCCAACAATTGAAAATCATGCTGCTGATAAGAAAATATCACCTCTACAAGATCATGACGTCAGCAACATCGGGGAAGTTAAAACATAAGGTGATAAACTAACATCGGGGTGATCTTAACGAAGATCACTCGATGTTAAAATATGATGACCTTGGGACATCGGGTCATACTTAGCAAATTCTCAACACCAACATCAAGATGATCTTGAACTAAGATCACCCGATGTTGAAATATCACCTCCAGGCAGGATGTCGAGCTAGCAAAAACATGAAGTCCCCACAGGATATCCGGTCATGATGAGAAATGACCCTTGCAAGGAACATCAGGTGGATGCATGGAAATATGATGATGATGATGATGATGATGACCCCTTCCTTAAAAATATCCTGATGATGCAGCAAAACATAGAGAGGGTCCAAGACTTAGAAATTTCATGAAATCCTGGGAAGATGCCTGCAAGCTAATAACCTGGAACCTGATAAATGATGCAGGCACCAACAGTGGCTCCGATTGGGGATGTGCAGGCACAAGGCTGCAGCGAGAACAAGACCTCCGGGCAGACCAGACAAAACACAAAAAAGCACCAACTATACAAGATATTTACAATATACACATACTTTTATAAATGTGCACAGAGGTAGATCACTTATGCAAAATAAAACTTGAGGAATTGACTATGCACAGGCAATTCCAGCATCTCACCATCTAGGGCCTGGAGGATATAAGAATCCTCCCCATGAGTATTGCAAACCTGATATGGGCCCATCCATAAGGGTTCAAACTTACCATGTTTGCCCTTATCCTGACTTCTTGCATTCCAGATAAGCACCCAATCATTTATCTGGAACTTCCTTTCTGCAACTCTCTTGTCAAATAGATACTTCACATTTTGTTGTTTCTTGAGATTGATTTGGTGGGCCTCCCTTCTGCTTTCATCCAGTGCAACCAACTGGTTTATTCTTTCTGTCATGGAATCTTCAATATCCTCATCATTCTCTTGGATAAATTTGTAAACTGGTAGGAGATTGTTTATAGGTAGCCTGGCCAATGCACCATATACCAGCTCAAAAGGTGACCTTCCAATAGCCTTTTTTACTGTTACCCTATTAGCCCATAATGCCAAATTTAACTTTGAATCCCAAGCTCTCTTGTTCTTATCCACTATCCTCTTGATGATTTTCATGAGGCTTGTATTGCTTGACTCTGCCTGACCATTTCCTTGTAGGTGGTATGGTGATGCATATGATAAATTTATCCCATACTTGTTGCAAAATTCAACAAATTCACCAGATTTAAAGCACATAGCATTATCTATGACTATCTTGAATGGTACTCCAAACCTGATGATGATATTCTCTAGGATAAAATCCATCACTATCTTACTTGTAGCTCTTTTGGTTGGATTAGCCTCAATCCATTTGGTGAAGTAGTCAATAGCCACCAAAATCCAACTATGTCCCCCACTTGACTTTTCTGTAATCTCCCCTATAAAATCAATTCCCCATTGCTGACATGGAGCATCCATAGTTACAGTTCTAAGGGGCAATGCACCTTCATATCTTAACTTTCCTGAGAACCTTTGGCAAGGATCAAATTTCCTTACCAGCCTTTGTGCATCTGAAAAGAGAGTGGGCCACCAATATCCTACCTTGAGGATCTTATGAGCTGTTGTTTGGGCAGTATAATGTCCACCACACAATCCTTTATGCATGTCATTCAAAATATTGTTAGCTTCATCTTCATCCACACATCTTAGCAACACACCATCAGGGTTCTTCCAGTACAACTCACCTTGAACAATAACATACCTGATTGCATGTAGTTTTAAGGTCCTCTTTTGACTGTCACTGAAATGGGAAGGACAATTCAAATTTTGCAAGTAACATATGATGTCCTTATACCATTTAGATTTTGATACATTGACATTCTCATTCTGGACTGCATTGACTTGGCATGCTTCCAAGTTTGACTGTGCCATCATCTTTGCTAATCCTTGTCCTCTAACCAACTTTGTGATCTGTATCTCTATATTGAATTCTTGCAGCTTGTTTATCCATCTGCACCTCCTTCATGTCACCTCCTACTGAGTGAAGATGTCCTTGACTGCTGTATGAGGCACATATGCAACTATTTGAGATCCTACCAAATATGGCCTGAAACTCTTGACTGCTCTGACTAGTGCATATGCATGTTTCTCCATGATGTCATACTTTAACTCAGAAGCCTGCAAGGACATACTGAAGAAAGCTATGGGCTGCTCAAATCCATCTTCATTTTTTTGTAGTAAACATGCAACAACAGTATGGAAATAAGCAAATGAAAACAACTGAAATGGCTTAGAAAAATCAAGAGACTTTAGCACAGGAGCCATCTTTATTGCTTCTTTGATGCTCTAAAATGATTCAATTGCTTCACTTTCCCAATTGACAGTCTCACCCTTCTTCAGTATTTTAGAAATGTTCCTTGTGGTTTTTGCAAAGTTGGGAACAAATCTTCTAACAAAATTGATCTGTCCAAAGAAAGACTGAACTTCTTTCACTATTTTTGGCATCTAGATTCTATCAATTACAGCTACTTTCAGGATCTATCCTAACTCCATCCTTGGAAACAATATGCCCCAGGAGCCTTCCTTCAACTACCCCAAAAGCACACTTCTTTGGATTTAGAGAAATGCCATCCTCTAGTGCTCTTATGAAAATCTGCTCCAACTGTATACAATGCTGCTCTCCCTTCTTAGAATAGGTAGTTAGATCATCCTGATATACAGCCAGGATTGAGTCAATCAACCCTGCAAAAGCAACATCCATTGCTCTTTGAAAAGTAGCACCTGCATTTGTTAGTCCAAATGGCATTCTTACATATACATAGGTTCCCCATGGAGTGGTGAAAGCAGTCTTAAATTGTTCTAATTCCTTTACCTTCACCTGATTGTATCCTGAAAATCCATCCATCATGGATAGGAGTTCACAACCAGTCACCTTCTGTAACATGACCTCCATATTTGGCAGTGGATAATTGTCTTTCAAAGAAGACACATTCGTATTTTTGAAATCAACACAAAGCCTAATATCACCATTCTTTTTTTTGATTGGGACAAGGTTAGACACCTAGGTTGAATGTCTAATTGGCACAATTATTCCAGCCTCCTTGAGCTTCTTGAGTTCTTCTTGCATTTTTGGAGCTAAGGTAGGATTAATAGGCCTTTGCTTTTGTCTAAATGGCTTAGCTCTAGGCTTCAATGGGATCTCATGCTGGAATAGGTTTTCTCTGTAAGCTTTGAGGTCTTCATATGACCAGGCAAAAACATGCTTATATTTTTTTAGTAATGCAATCAGCATGCTCCTAATGTGTGGTTTGAACTGTTTGCCAATGTATACCTTCTTGGGGGCCTGAGATGACCCCAAATTTATCTCCTCTAAGTCATCTTTATTTGTGGGAGATGTCTTTGTGACCAATTGGTCTCTATTGTCAAAAGCTCTTTCCAAAGCTATTAACCCTCTAGGGATTTTGTTAGTCTTCAACTGAATTACTTCTTTCCCCATAAGAGTTTCTTTTCCATCTATAATTTCTACAAAATTTTGAAAATCAATTTCTTTTTTCTCAAATTCATCTATGCAGTGCAAAAATCTTAACAAGTCCTTGTCATCATCAAACACTTGCCAACTGCATATGTTCTCTGGTACTACAGGTCTGATTTTAACTTCAACATTTGTAACACCTGATAGAGTGATATCATCTAGCCTTATTGCTACATTGGCCAAGAAATCAGCCATGACATTTTTTGATCTCTCTACCCAGCCTATTGAAAATGCATCAAATAATTCAATTGTATCCCAGACAACATGCTTGTATTGTTTTAAGCTTTTGTTCTTTGAGGCATACCTATCTCTAACTTGGGACACAATTAACTCAGAATCCCCAAATACTCTCAGCATCTTAATTCCATGTTTGAGAGCCATATTTAAGCCTAAGAGTAAGGCTTCATACTCTGCAATATTATTTGTACAAGCAAATCTTAGCAAGAAGGAGAATTTTAGGAGCTTACCAGTTGGAGATAGGAATACAACTCCAGCTCCAGAGCCTTCCTTTGCACAAGCTCCATCAAAATACATGGTCCATAGACCCTGCTGGTCCAACTCTTGAATGCAAAGGTCCTCCTTTTGGTTTTCTTGATCACTTGAGACAACTCTAAAATTCTCACAGTCAGTGTCTACAAAACAGATGTGTTCTTCTAAATTTTGACCTTCAACTAACTCCTGCGATCTTTCTTCTCTAATCAGTTTGACATCCCTGCCATTCATAGGAATCATGGCATATGACAGGTCCAGTTGCATACTCCCACCAATGAGTGCTGCCCACCTTCTTGACAACAGCATACCATACTCTGGCTTGATGTCAACCACTATTATGTTCATTTTGTAGGTCTTCTTAGGATATGCTGCCAGTCTGAAATCTACATCCTTTATGATTCCAATGACTGGTACCTCTCTAGCATCCATGGCATAACATTTTCCACATGCCTTGTCTATTTTTAATCCTGCTTGTTGCATGATGGCTAGAGGCATGATGTTTGTTGATGCTCCTAAGTCAAGCATACAATTCTTGATTATTTTCCCATTGATAACAAGGGAGACATAGAATGGTTCCACTTGTGAAGGACATTTAGTCATGGTCACCCCCAGATATACTTCAGGGACTTCATCCTCTTCATTGCACAAGGCCTGCCTCTTACCTTGGGTCCCATCATTCTGTTTGGCTTGACAAGGCACTCCTGAAATTAGGGATAATGTCTTATTCTTGATTTCTTCAACCTTCATAAGTTCCATCAATGGGATAGAAACCTTTACCTGAGAGAGGACTTGAGTTATATCAAAGGGAGCATAATCTTGTACCACAGTTGTAGCTTGTATTGTGGCTTTGTTTTTATCTTGAGATGAGCCAGCTTTAATCTTCACAGCTCCCTGATCATCATTCTTGTTTTGGGAACTTTTGTTTTGATCCTCAACTTGGGGGATCCTATTTTCTGATCCTTGAGATTCATGACCTATTTTTTGCTTAAAATTTTGCTTATTGTTGTTCCATTGTTTCTTATATGTTTCAGCCCAGCTATGATCACACATTGGCTGACTTGCAAAAATGCCTTCTGGCTGATATGAGTTGCTTATCTGAGCTTTACCTCTGAGGTTATAGTTGCTCCTGACTTGGGCCACTACTGCAGCTGTGAGAGCTCTAATCTCTTCATCAGAAGCTCTCCTTAGGTTACTCAAAAAATTGTGTGAGCCCTGAGCATACACATAGTTATCTTCATTATCTTCATCATAAAAAACTTGTTGACAGGCCTAAGTCCCAACATCTATACTCTCATCTGCATCATCTGAATGATGTTCCCTGCTTATGGTTAGCATATTAACATTATCATCTTGTACATAATGTGGCTCATTGCATTCATCACAAGAAACAACATTGTCATACAAAGATTGAGCAATCATGTATTGTGACTGTGAATGTGGCATTTGACATATTATGCACCATGGAGTATCATTAGCAATATTTGCAGCTTTCTTCAAAGGATTAGGAGTTTCCTTGGTGTGTGGAGTTCTCTAATTTGTGTTGTTATGTGGAAATACAGGTTTACCATTATGCCAATTGGTATTATATGGCATATCATGCAATGATGGCCCTTTTTCCTACCTTTGGTAAACTTGCCTATCAGGACCTATCCCTTTTTCACTTCTAGCCACTCTATAGCTTAGGTCCTTAACAACATTTGTCAGTTTATCAATTTTGTCTTTAGGGGCAGATGTATTACCTTGAATATTCTGAGGTTTGTTTGGATTCTGCAGAATTCTCACATCATCCCTCCTGTTTGTCTTGCTTGATGCTTTCCTATTATTCTCAATATTTATTGCTATCTTGAAAGCATCCCTAAGAGTAGCAAGACCTTTATCTCTTAACCCATATGCTATTTTGGCATCAAAAGCATTTATATATAATATTATGCACATAGGTTCATTGGGCCTCATGTGATGTGGCAGTTTGTTCATCACTTTAGTAAATCTAGCATTAAAGTGTGCAACCTGCTCATTTGACCCTTTAGTGCTACTAGTGAACTCATTTACAAAAAGGCTAGGGTTAGTTTTGTCACCATATTGCTCCTTAAACATCCTTTTGAAATCATCCCATGATGAAATACTCTGATCAGGCAAATTTTTGTACCATTCTCTAGCTTCATCAATAAGGGATTGCATGAATGACTTCATAAAGACATCCTCATGCTCAACCTCAAAGTTGTCCATGACATTTTGAAAAGCTTTTAAATGATCCTCCCCAGACACAGTGTTATTTCCTGGAAACTTTGGTACTTGAAGCCTTACATGCTTGTCAATGGGGTTAGGATAACTAGGGATACCATCAAAAACTAGCTGTCTAAATCTATCCAACTGCATGGGTTGTCTATCAAACTAATTGGCATTGATATTTCTGTTTACATTTGGATTTCTTACATTATTCAATGGTATTCTAGCATTGTTTGCATTCTGTCTTTGATCATTTTGCTGATGTTGTACCTCACCTCTACACTGGTTTCTCTACATATTTGCATTTTCAAGGGTAGGACCTGCATCTTGGTGAGTAGTCCTCAGAGCTTGTATTTTCTGTCTCATGTCATCTATGATTTTCATTGCTTGTAGATATTCTATTTCTACTCTTAAACTCTTAATTTCATCAGCTAGTTGTTCTTCTCTGGGCATGGAAGTAGATGGTCTCATACCATTCTGGTCATCATCTTCATCATCCCTTGGGGATTCTACTTCTTCAAATCTATCACTGGGATCCAAGAAAGGGCATTCTTGGAACACTTCTGACCTTATTTTTAGACTAGCACCCTGCTGTCTTTCATACGCACCTTGAATGTCAGCTTCTGCATTTGAAAAATAAGGCACATGCTGCCCTGAAAGTTTAGGGTTATCCTAAATATCATCATTATTCCTGGGGGAACCCTCATGACTGGCTAAGATGGTTCCTTTTCTTCTATACATCATCTTCCTAGGTAACTCTTCTAATAGAGGATTACGCAAGGATCTTCTACCTTTGCATACAAATTGTTACTTTACCGGTTTGGGAGATTGCTCGAAGTTGCCACCTATGACTAGGAATTATTTTCTTTTAAATCAGGGTTCTTTTACTGTATATTCCTCAGTAGAGTCACCAATTTCTGTTGGTTATTTCCCTGACTGGATGTTCATTCCCAGATTTCCCTACAAGGTAGCCATCAGTGATCAACAGGATCTCTGGGCCAGGGGCCAACAGTGTAGGAGATAGACTCTATTTTTATCTCCTCTTCTTCTTCAGGCTCTGCAAAACCTAGGGGGGTATTCCCTATTCAACACCCATGAGAATATGCTTGTGGGTTGGCTTGGGATGTTGATACAAAGCAGATAAATCCTCATGTATGAAGACCAAAACTGTGAGGTAAGTGCAAAGGGGCTAGCTTTGGGCTTATGTTCAGTTGTGAATTAGAGGATCTTGGTCCTAAACTATTTCTAAGGTCCTAATGGTTGTTTTGGATGCAAAACTAGGACCTGGTATGTAATCTCAATGTAGAGCTAGATTGGTGCCTATCCAGGGTTTGGAGTCAGTAGACATACACCTATGAATGATCAGCATGAACACACTAAAACTAGATTTCAAGGGGGTGTTATAGTATCTACCTTACAGATACATCCCAAAATAAAGTGTTAAATTATCTCTACTTATGGTATCCCTATTGCAGTATATCCTTCCCAACACTTAATCTGAAAACACTTTAATCTACCCCTTGAGTAGAAGTTGAAAGATCAAGCATTCAATACAGGAATTCTATATTCTAGAATACCAGACACCACTTCGATATCAAGATTCAAAAGAAGGACACATGCAATACTGGAGACAGAATAACAAAACACATGCAAATAGCACATTACTCATATAAAACCAATCATGAAATCAGTAGATTCATGCATGAGACATACAACAAGAGATACATAAACTCACAAGGTCACCTGCATAGAGCAACCAAAACCAGTTGTATCTTATTACAAAGCCAGATATGTCTAGTTTTCAACAACCTCTAATGAGCAACACAACCTGCTATATATAGCAGGAAGGTGCACAGCATTAATTACATGAAAAAAGTCAAAAATCACCAAATACAGCTCATTGAGAAAATGACGTTCAAACAATCAATGCAGCAAGTGGGAGAGGAGACAGGGAGTGATCTCAAGCCTTGCGCCACCACCCATGGATGTACAACTTCAATCGGGTACTAAATCCATCCATGCCATCGCCCATACCCTGTAACATTCGCCATTAATGTCCACCTACTCACGGCCTTGGGAAAAATAGTTAACTGTGCGCTCCTGAAACTTTCCCGCCAAGATATATCATCCTGATAATTCAAATCATGCAAGAACTAATTATCCCGCATGCACCCCGCGGCAACCACCTCATCACCTTATATACTAGGTTGTGAGCATATATGATGTTGGTGATTTTGCTCCCGACGGCACCTAGTATAGGACCTTCATCATCATCATCCTCCAGCATGATATCCTGTTGCTCAAAATATCACCCTAATGTCAGCATCATATTGCAATATCAACCGCATGATAATCGCCTTCATCAGCACAACCTGATGCGTCAGAGAAAGATCCTCCTGCCTTGCCAATACCAAATGTCTGGCAGATGTCTTCTATTGCATGCACCCTTCAGATGCTCAAAAATCTTGTTGATGTCACCCAGATAAAAGATATCACCCTGATATATGAACGTCCTGATGATGTCATTGTCATGTTTAGAACAAGGGTGATATTCGGAAGATGACCTGATATTCAGAATATCACCCCAACACAGAAATATGAGGGTGCACTATAGACTGGATGATGATGATGACCTCTTCAACTCAAGAAAAATCAGGTCAGATTGAACAACTTAGAAAATGACCCCTTCGAAAGATCAGGGTGACATCATCATCATATTGGGGCAAGGTGATATTTGGAAGATCACCGGATGTTTGAAACATCACCCCCCCGCAAGAATGTCGGGTAGCACTGTAGCTCCATGAAACATCGGGGTGATGTTAGAACATACCTGATATTTGGAAATATCACCCCGTCCTTAGAAAATGATGAAGCTGAAAGACATATCGCCCCGACAATGAAAATCCTGATGACATCATCGTCACATTCAGGTCTAGGGTGATATTCATAAGATAACCCGATATTCAGAATATCACCCCGATAATTGAAAATCATGCTACTAATAAGAAAATATCACATCTACAAGATCATGACATCAGCAACATTGGGGAAGTTAAAACATAAGGTGATAAACTAACATCGAGGTGATCTTAATGAAGATCACCCGATGTTAAAATATGGTGACCTTGGGACATCGGGTCATACTTAGCAAATTCTCAACACCAACATCAGGATGATCTTGAACTAAGATCACCCGATGTTAAAATATCACCTCCAGGCAGGATGTCAGGCTAGCAAAAACATGCAGCCCCCACAGGATATCCGGTCATGATGAGAAATGACCCTTGGAAGGAACATCAGGTGGATGTATGGAAATATGATGATGATGATGATGACCCCTTCCTTGAAAATATCCTGATGATGCAGCAAAACACAGAGAGGGTCCAAGACTTAGAAATTTCATGAAATCCTGGGAAGGTGTCTACAAGCTAATAACCTAGAACCTGATAAATGATGCAGGCACCAACATGGTGGAAATTGTCTCTACCAATGTTCTAGAGGATCTTGCTCCTGTTGTTGATCCTCTGCACTTGGTACTAGGGGAGTCTACTTGTACTGCTCTTGATGTGGTCCCATTGTTAGTTCTTCCCTCGTCCACCTATGATAATGGAGATTGGCAACAAGATGATCTAATGATGCTCAGCCCATGAAGATAGTACCTTCATCTCATGTGTTTTTATGTGATTGCATGCTTTCTTGTAATGTTTTCCCCATTAATGTGTATTTATGTTTGTCAGCTCTATCTGGAGGATCCACAATGCCCTAGTAGACATGTGGATACAAGAGGAACAAAATTGTTATGACATTCTTCTATATGTTGTATACTTATTTATTTTTGACATTTTGGGGATGATGCAAAGTGTTGGAAGATTTAGCTTCCTTCCATATTGACCCAATTTTTTTTTTAATTTATTTCTTTTCTTGTGACAGTCTTCCTTTGTGCTCATAGTTCTATGTGCTTGGTGGATGATGACAATTCTTTTAGATATCCCTTGATGATTCTCCTCTCAAATGCATACTACCCCCAAAGCATGTAGATCCATTAGTGTTCTTCATTATGTTGCTCATTTATATGACATATGTTTGCATTTCTTTGTATCATACCATGTTTACACAAGTTTTTGTGTATAATTCATGCAACATCACCTTTGTTGCCTTCCTTTGGTGGAATCTCTCTTTGTCTCTCTCTCTCTATTGATGCAACTTTTGGAACATATATTTCCATTTAGATATGCTTTCTAAAAGCTTTCTTCCCATTTTCTACCTTAAAATTAATTGCATACTAATGCTTTATGCAATTATTTTAAGGTGGGGGCATACTTTTATGATTTACACTTTTACACACACCACATTGATGGTATGTTCTTCATAGCATTTGATCTTGGCAGTATTTGTAGCTTGTGGTCCTAAGGAGATGTGCTTTCTTGGCATGACCATGCTTTTAGCTACTCTTTTTTAGCACTCTTTGTGAGTCACCTAACAACATAGTTTGTTAGTCCTAGTGGCCCACAAGATTTTTGTATGATCCCTAGCTCTCATAGTGTGCTATCCCTAGAACCATACTTGGCATCCTTCTAGCTCTCGTAGTGTGCTAGAAATGCCCCTTATGCTTTGTTTTCTTTACTTTCTCATGTGTGATGTGTGTTAGTTTATTTTTATATTTTTATAGAATGTGTATTAGATTATATGATTTGTTAACCTTGATGTTTGGGAAAATAATATCCAATCTAATCCATTTTAATATGATTATATATATGTGATTCTAACATTGCCTCTTGTGTAGGTTTTATTGTCTAGTATTCTGGTTTTCCAGGTTCTAGCCTTAAGGCTTCATTCCTCTGCTTGAAGAATACTTTGCATCCTCTACAATATCCTTTTTAAGGTAATATTGGTGATGATTTTTTTTTCTACTTTAGCTTGCATATGCACATAGTTTATAAGCTTGTTAAAGTGGGGGCTGAATGTAATGTCAAAAATTGCATACCCTGGCAATTTCATGCTACATTTTGTGACCACTTTTGTGTCCACTCCCCTAGTTTGTTTCTAGGTTTATTTTAGCCTTGCATTTCCCATAATGACACATACTTTTATGTTATGTTCAATCCTTTATGTGTATTTTTGTGTAATTTTTTTGTTTGATGGAAAAGGGAGACTTAGATTAAAACCCTAAACTAGGCCAAATCCTCTTCTATCAACATTGGAACACAAAACGAGCTTAGCTTCTACCTTTGAAGGAGAGCCAAACTATAGAGGTTTTGTACCTTTGCTAAATGAAAGAGTTTTAACCAATTCTAACCAAACAAATGAGTACAAAGTAGGAAACCCTAATTGAGCAAGATCAATGAATAACATACTAACATAA
Organism: Cunninghamia lanceolata; assembly: GCA_027924645.1. Taxonomy (NCBI): domain Eukaryota; kingdom Viridiplantae; phylum Streptophyta; class Pinopsida; order Cupressales; family Cupressaceae; genus Cunninghamia; species Cunninghamia lanceolata. Next base: position 7,326,683 of record BSBN01000582.1, read on the forward strand.
ACTATTACAGAGAAATTGAGAGCATAATAGAGATCATGGGACAAAGAAGAAATGTAGCCTAAGTTTAAATGCATAGAGGTATCAATGTGTTGGGTGCCCTAGACCTAAATTAGGGTTTTGCAAAATCTTCTGATCTAGGTGTCTTTGTTTGTCTAGCTTTCTGCTTGTTATCACTTGTTGTCGTTTGATTCCTCTGAATGTGACTTGCACACAAACAAGAAGGGAAAGAGTTGTGTTTTTTTTAGGGTATTGCCTTAGTCAAACCCCATGTCGGTGTTCCCACCTCCACTACAATAATGATTAGAGATCAAAGAGTGTTCCCTAGGAGGGAAGAGGTAAGATTTGCAAAAAATAAAGAAAGAATGAGTATAAATGGTAAATGTTACCATAAGATATGAAACCCTAGTTGGAGTAAGTGACTCAAGACCAAGCACCAATAAGGAGATAGAGAATAAAGACTTGAACTTCCTTCAAGACTTGCAAACAAGCCTCATAACATCTACATACAAAGATCTAATCCAACCATGAGGAATATTTGATCATAGGAGTGTAATTCACTAGAGGATTAGGTAAGTCCTTCTAACATTCTAGGTGTAAAATGAGTAATAAGAATCCTTCTTATATGCATTCCCACTCACTAACAATAAATAAAACAAATTGAGGCTGACAAGGGTAAACCAAAGAGGTGTTTTATGCTGACACCACCAAATTAAGGTCATGGCTAACATTTAGGCCCAGGGTGCTAGGTACCCTGGTATTTTAGCTAGTACCCTAGTCTTTTAGCTCCCACAAACTCTGGGGAGTGCTTAATGAGGTGAGCTTTGACCAATCCTAAGTTTATTTGTTGAGGTTTATCCATTAGGATCAAGAATTAATTGTTTATTGTTCCACTAGGTGCCAAAATAGGTCCAAACTAGCAAGGGTAAACATTTTACTCTATAACATTTATCCCCCACTTTAGTGTGGGTACAAACTTATGTTAGTACTCACACTAAAGTAAGGAGAAGAAAAATTTCCAACATGAAAACATAGAAGCCAAAGAATTCCACCCAATTGTGGACCATAGTAGCGCCCAAGCTTAGGATTCTAAGGTTGCAAACATGCAAGGCATTGTAACATAATTCATACATATGTATGGAGTACTGCAAGCATATATAAGGAATGCATGTGAGAGGCATGCAATACACAAAGTTAATACACACCATACACAATGCATACATGCTTGACACAAAGCATACACATAAGGCATACAGTATACATGGAAAACATGATGAAGGCACACAGAACACATGGAATCATTAAGAGAATATAAGTTTAGATAATACCTCTCACAAGAAAACATGGAAACAAGCACAGAAGCTTAATGAATCTAACACTAGCTTGCTCTGTCACTAGGGGTCATGTGAAGAGAAGTGTTTTCATGGATCACAACCTAGTAAGGACCACCGAATTACTAGGTTACCATGACAAGTCTCATGAAGCACATGGGATGTTAAACTTTATTATACTAGCTGGCTCATGGACCAACAACAAAATGGAAACAACACAAGCTAGTGAGGACTACCGAATCACTAGGTGAGTTCCATGTTCAATGAATGCGTCATAGGTTAGTGAGGACAAGTAAATCACTAGGTGAGCTTCACATCAAACATAATCAACAAGTGTATAATCAAAAGAGCATAGTGTGATGTATACCCTCACCTTAAAGTGATTGCTTACTTCCTCAGAGAGTAATTTCTTTAAGGTAGAATAAAATACAAGATAGGCATGAGAACTTTCCAAAGCACATGCCTGTATGATATGTGTTCCAAAAAGATACATCACAACAAGGGGTTTCTCCCAAAAAAGGAAAACTGAGGTGATGCTGTAAGCATGATACACAATGGCTTGTGTAGTCATGGGATGATGCTGAGCATAGCATCAAGGTACCACATAAATCAAATCATACAAGTAATTATCATGTTACAGTGAATAATATAAAATAATAACACAAAGGGATCTACCTGAATGACATCAATATATGAATGGTTGTACAATAGGATATGTCTCATGATTTTAAATATTTAGAATTGTCATCATCTACCAGTTGGTAGTGTTAGGTCTCAAAAATGCAGGTTACTAATCCTAAGAGGATGCCAGGCTCTATGCTTAGATTCACAACATTTTTGAACTAATGCGACGGAATCAACCTTTAGGGTTTGATGACTCCCTACACTTTAGGTCATGCTAAACCTAGGCGAGTGAACCTCGAAAATTAAAGCAGATTGAATGTAAATATTTTGACTAAGTAAATGGATCTACCTACAGTGGCAAATGGTGTAGAATAGATAAAAGCTTGCTAACTAATTCTATGTCTAATATCTGAAGGATAGTTGGTATAAATTGTATAAGCAATATCAAGGTGAATATTATGACTGTACTTAACTAATAAAGGGGTTTTAAATGATGAATTGAAATAAGACCAGTGCCTTGTTGGGTAAACAGAGTCAAATGGAAGACTAAGACTAGTGGCTTACGATGGGCGGTAACTCTAACTGTTTGGCACAATATTTTAGTTTATAACTTGTATAAACGTGCAAGAAAAATGACTGACTAACTCTTTTTAATAATCCAACCAATACAATCAGGTTTCTTGTTATTCACCAAAAGGAATTTTAATCCTTTCTTGAAGGAACCAATTGAATGAATTATGTGAGAACAATAGATAATATTAACTTGGAGACAAAATTCCAATCCTAATTATGTGGTTCTACTTAGTGATCCAAACTAACACTTCCAGGTTACTGTGACTAATCAGAAGGATTTTAATTCTTGTAATGGAAACCAATTAACTCAATCACACAAATACAACAAATGTGCATTGGCAAATTAAATATATACTTGATATATCAATTTGAATAACAAGGAAATACTGAACTGGAGACAATCATATAACTGAATAATTTTAACAAACAATTGATGCCAAAATAAACCACAAAATCATAGAACTTCAATTTACTTCATCCATATAATGCTTGCAACATGGTCTTTTAAAATACTGTAAACTTCATGTATTATATCCTACTGCTGATGATCTTTCAGCATCATATGTTTCATCTTATATAGAAATACTTATGAAGAGACATAACTCTTCAAAATGTCTTTTGGGAATCAACATGATTAACATAACAACAATAAAAATAACAATGATTAAGCTCTATTCAACCACATGTATAGCTAAGCAATGTGATCCATGTACTCTTGGCTGTGGTGTGTATTAGTGAATTTAATAGCATTTCTTGTGATCACATCCATTATTACTATCTTCTCCAAATGCTTACAGGCTTCTCCAGATGTAGAGTCTTTCTCTTTGAGAGCTCCTAAGGCTTCATGCAACATCACTTGACAGTCTTTACTTCATTCCTCTTTGCTCTTTAATTCTTTATCATTCTTGAACAACGTGGGCACTCTTGCTTTTGAAGATTCAATACATTCTTTGGCATCATTCTTAAGCTGATCATAATATTTCTGATGCTGCTCTATTAAATCTTTTGCACTAGAAATGCTTGTAGTATCAGAAACATCCTTGCCCTGTGTCTCATGGAGTTTTTACTGTAGCCTTTTGTCAAGACTCTCATGCTCTTGGGTCTCTTTATAATTTTTAGAATAAATATCCCAAAATTGGTTCATCCAATGCATCATGTTGGCATGCCTATTTTGGAGCACCATTGCAAGTGTGTCAATCTGGATTTGAGCTATTTGGTCAATAGATGGTGATTGGGTGCTTTGTGAGATTTCTCCTTGAGTTAATCTTTTCACTGACCCTCCAAAGGTGCTCTTAATAGTATCTTTCAAATAATCATTTTCTTTTGTTAATCTCTCACAACTTAGTTTATATGCATCTCATTCTTTGATTAACATCTAAGCCTGTGCTTTATTCAACTTTGCAACGTTAATGCCAATGTCTGCAGTAATCAAGGGGTCAGTCTCCCTTGCCTTCAAAGTCATGACATGTCCAAAAGTCTTCTCAGTGTCTATAATGGCTATCTTCTTATGGGGAGGATATAAGGCCCATATCATCAGTGAATTTTCATCATTGTTATATTTGGTACCCATATACACTTCTGTGACACCTTCTAGAGTGAGCTTAGATCTGTCTTTTGTATTATGCAGAAAACTATCAAATACCAAAGTAGAATTCAAATCAAGACCAGGGAATATCATAACACCTGCTTCTCTGAGCAGTTGTCTACCTTTACGAGGAGTCATAGTTTTCATTTCATTATCCACTCTTGTCTTTAACATGTCAACTAATTGTTTTTCATTGTTAGTTGTGACATTATCCATAGACTCCCTAATCTCCTTTCCTTTGCATTTGTACAAGAATGATTTAAATTCCTTAGAATTAATAAATTGGTCATCTGAAATCAAAGAATCATATGCTATTTGTCTGGGATCTTCATCAGCAAATCGCTCCTCATCATGTTCCACACCAAGAGACTGATAGCATTGCATTTTTCTTTTAGATATCATAGTTGCTTGTTGATGTGGTTCTTCTTCTTTTGTAGGCCCTTCATCACCAAAGGATAACAACTCAATCTCCGCAAGCTATTTCCTCTTCTGATCTAGGTCCCTATTATATTTCTCAACCACTAATTCAACTTCAGTCTCTTCCAAATTCCTGATGATATCATCATGTGGATATGGGACATGTGTGTATCCACTAAGGTTTTGTTTTCTCTGAGCAAGGTCAATGAAACCCTCAAGATCAAATCCTTTTCTTGCCTCAGCACATCTCATATTGTAATGCATTAGTTTATCCAAAATGAGACTACAACCCTCCTTGGATACCACAGTGAAATCTCCAAAGCACAGAGTACTAGGTATAAAAGATTGTTTATCATGGGAGCTCAAGTGCATCACATTAGAACAATTTATTTGCCTAACTATCTCCAAGTAGGCAATTTTGTCAGGAACAGTCTTAGGCAATATAAAAGGAGTGTCCTCAAAACCATAAACTCTGACCATGGTAGCATCCTCAAAACAATACCAGTCTCCCTAGTTGTGGGTAACAGTAGGAGGACCACCAAAATCTTTAGTTCTAAGAAACCTTTTTATTTCATTTGATAATGAATACTCACATGGATGACTAAAATATCTATATAACACTTTCACATAGCATTCTTCAAAATGAACATAGCTAGAATGGGCATACCTACTGTCCCATATTTTGGTGGACATTTGCACGGGTGACTTTTACCCCCTCTGGTCTACTGGAACAACTTTGAATTCAATTGGCCATAATCCCACCTCCTGGCCATAATAAAGCACCATGTGCATGAGGAGTGAGTAATGTTCAAAGGAAACTGATGGGGCATTGTTCTTTATTGCGGTCAAACCAGAATCAATTCTACCAAAAACATAGGCAGCATAATCAAACTACCTGGCATTGTGGCACTGGACTTCTGTGGCTATGACCATTAGAGGAATTGTCATGAAATCGAGGACCTTTGATCCTAGGACTTGGCCAACAGAGTAGTATGTGTATTGTATGTATGGTTCAAATAATGACACATGAAATGGAGGTCCATCATTCTCATTGAGAGGCACCATTTCTCCCTCTACCTTGGGCCTGTGAATAGGCAACCTCCATCCATTATATGTAGTATCCATTCTCCAGTACTCTTTATCCAAATCCTCATAAACTATGGGGACAATACATAAATCATCCAAGTTAAAAACTTCACAAATGGCATTCTTAGACAAATGTATAAAAGGCTCCCCTTGCGAGTTGCATATGGCCTTGTGGCTTTGATTATGTTGCTTAGCCAGAAGTTAGAGGAGTTCTACATTTAGGAACACATCAGGAATGACCAATTTACCCAAATTCAAGTGCCATGGGTTTGACACTGGGAAATTCCAGACTCTTCTATTGTAGTGGAATTTAAACAATTCATAACCTCTAATTAGAGTCCAAATGTTTCCAAGATATTTACATTTGTCTTCCAATTTCTTTACTTCTGCCCTAAGTTGTGCAGACCTTCAGGCTTTGGGAGTTGATCCAGGTAGTTGGTCAATTAAGTCCTGGTTCAATTTCCTCTCTTTTGTTTTCTCCTGAGGGGTTTTGTCAATTTTTTGTTTCTTAGGTTTACTGGTCTCACCCTGTTGTTTTCTACCCTTTCTTTTCACTAGAGTCTCCATCACAATCTTGGACAGTAAATTCAAACTATAGGCTATTGTACAAAAAATTGTATTTATGTACCTGTTATCTGAAGCGGTGATCAAATTCCCCTATTTTCTCCTCAAAGTCTTCGCTTGTGTGCTCGCTTCAGATAATTCTTTCAAACTTGATTGCAGTGGTTTCAAATGACATTTCATAGGATCTCTTCCTTATCTGCAATTAATTGTTCCAGCGTTTCAATTTTCTTAATCGTTGTGAAATGTCACATCGTCATAACTCTCTTCATCGGTATGATTTTTGTAATGTCAGGGTGATTTAATATCTTCTTATGGTGCAAACATTTTCTTATGGATCAATCGCTGTGACCTTTCATCTGTCTGCTCGATGCCATCTTTTATATGTAAGTTTGTATCAGCAAGATATTTTCAAGATCTACCCGATGTAGAAGTGGGCATGGTTATCATTGGCCTGACTTTCTTCATCACCATGGGAATAACATTCTTCTCTGATATCTTAAGTGTCTTTGATATGACTATCGGTGAGAGTCTTGTCGATGGACATGATCCTCGTTGTCATCGGAATAAGATATGTCATCGGGATGACTTATTTCAAGTTACCCAATCATGGTTGTTTCCCTAATATCTTCCTTTACACTCTTCATCAGAGAGATCTTCACAACGTGTCACCAACATCGTTGTTAGTATTGTTTCGGCCAAACTTGCAAGCTTTGTTCCAACTCATTCACTTTCACCGATGGTTCTATCTTTCATACATATCGGCGTGACATATGCCGAAACAGTTTCGTTAGTCACTGAGACATTAGAATGTCAGAGACTCTTTAATTTTTCACTCTGATGTTCATCTCTTGCTGATGATCACTAGTTTCCTCTATTCCACGGGATGTTCGGTGAGAGTCCTACCGAATTCCTCCATCAGTATGATTTATACTGTCAGGGGGATTTTCAGAGTATTCTCTGAGAGTCTTTTCTTATACTGATAGTCCTCATCATTGATTTACTCGGTGTGACCACACATTCTCTCTTTGATGAAAGGTCATTAGTGCTACTTTCTCCATTGGTTGTTCTTGAAATCTTCTCCCCAATCGTTACTTTCATGCCAATACTTGTTTCATCCCGTTTCCATATAGAATATGGATCGGTATGACGAAAGTGAGGTCTTGCCAAAATTAAGGAATTGGAGCCCTACATTACAATGTAGTTTGATGGGTGAGATATCCATTTGTGATGAAATTCATGTAATTTTTATGGACTATACCAATTATTATTATGATTTTGGGCATAATCTTTTCTGATTTGGTTGGACATGGGTGGTAGGAATACAAGAAAATTTTAAAATTTTCCTATCCCAACAGGTAGAACTATGGATACAAAGGAGGAAATATCACATGAAAGAAAATATAAAACTTTTGGTCAACAAGGACAGATACTAAATCATCCTACATGATGCATCATCCCCAAAGGAAAAAAACAATGATAACATTCAATTTATGACATATAGAGGAATGATGATACAACTAGAGAGAGTGTCACAATAGATTTCGGTCCCTTTGTATCCTCATACCAACAAGGGTATCAAGGGTCATCCAAAGAGAGCTTAAAAAACAAAAATACACATCAAGTAACACAATACACGGGTAACAACATGTGCAATCATAACGCAAGAGAGAGAGAGAGAGGCCACACTTGCAAGTTGATCTAAAAAAATATTGTCCTCCCAATCTTACTCATCATAAAGGGATAGAGGGCAAGATGCAAGAGGGACTATAGAAAGTGTGGTACAAGTAGTAAGAGCCATACATGTATCATTATTACCATCAAATTCACTGTCAGAATATAGAACAATAGGTTCCACTATGGGTTGTGAGGCACTATCTTTCACTAGAGGAGATAAAGAATTAGTAGATGTCTCCTTTGCATCCATCAGTAACTGATGCTTCTGAGGAGGGGAATTTTTCTCTCTTACAGCAAGGAGAGCCATAGCGCAATGATGCTTCTTTCATTCTCATATAATTTGATTTTGCTTAGTTTTGTTTCTGATATTTGTTAGGGCAACCGTAGCATCTTCCAACATGTGTTCATTTTTTCCTTTGCTTCAAGAACCTTAGAAGAAATGAGAGGAACCACTAAAGGTTGAGAGACCATGGGGGAGGGTTCCTCAAAGTGGGTTGCTCTTCCCTCTCAACTTGTGAAACAAGTGGAGGTACTTGAGCATCCACATGCAATTGAGAAACCTCAGGAAATAATTTACATGCAATCAATTTCTTTTCACTAGTACCTGAAGAGGCAGGTGGGCCAAAAGTAATATTGGATTGTGGGGATGTCTTTTTTGTGCTAAATAGTTGCCTCATTGTCCTTGAAGGGATGGTAGAGAGGTAATCTCAGTATATCTACTAGATTCTTGGGGATGGGGAGGGACCTTTGACTCAAGCTTAACTTCATTCTCCACCTATGAGACAGGGGGAGCTATCATCGTAGCCTTAGAATATTGAGAGGGTTCATGGACATCACCAGAAGGTATGTTACTAAGAGACAATTCAACATTTTTTTTTGCTTTATATTTTTGATATGCTAAAAAGAATAGATCCTCTCTAGTTCAAGCAACTCCAACTAGTTTTGGCTAGAAGTGGTCAAGTGTAAAGTGTCCATGATGAGCTATGGCCTTGTATCGACTGTGATGTACAGTATGCACATGCCCCTAAAATGGAAACATTAAGCACTTATGAACCATAGAGGGGACTACCTTCATGGAGTAGAGCCATGGGTGACCCAACTTCACATGAAATAAGTCTGATGTTGGAATGATAACAAAATTAGCATCTAAGGTTCTTGGCCCAACCTTGATGTTAAAGGTCAAGGCACCAAGAGTTGGAAGAATAGACCCATCGTGTGCTCTAATTAGGGTGCAAACCATGCATGTAGAGAACTATTTAGTTGTTACATTTACCATGCAAATAGGATTGATCATAGCATCTCCTATGGGTTTATCATTGATTCAAATGGTGATATGTAAAGGTCTAGCAAGAGCTTTAATGGTAGAATCATGAGGAGTGAAAGATATAGTTGGTTCAGGTTTTGCTCACTCTTGATGAGGGTGAGAATCAACCATACAAATATCTCCTTCACAATGTTGTTCTTGATGACTATATGTATATTGCCTCTCTTGAGATGGGTCCACAATGTTATCTTGGTGTTGAGGGAACAAATCTGTGAATATTTGTAAATTTTGATTTGGTGGAACCACTAATTTATTTCCTTTGTCATTTATGCCATCAACCTGGATGACATTGGAATTGATGAGCTCTTAAACTTCATGTTTAAGATGCATAAATCTTTTAGTGTCATGACTGGAAATGCGGTGAAATTAACAAAAGGCCTTTGAATTGAAAGAAGATGCTTGCATCTTACTTGGATCGAGAGGTCAAATTGGTGGAGGCTTGATGAGATTGTTGTTTAAAATTTGCATCATTATAGAATAAAGAGGTTATGATAATGGTGTGAATTGTCTAGTTCTTTATTTTAGTTTATATGGGGTGGAAATAGAAGATGTTGTAGCCGCTACATGTTTTTAGATGTTACTTAATGATATTACAGTGATTTTGATGAAATTTTTGTTGTCCCTTTTAAATGAATGAGTGTGCAGGGGAGTGGCTTCAAATTGACCAATCAGAGATGATGAGTGATTATTCTCATACTAACTAACTAATAGTTAGTAATCATGGAGATTCATGCAAAAATTAGTGAAAGAGATAACAAATCAACAAGATTTTATCATGGATGTGAGGTTGTAAGTTTCCAATGAAGATTCCTTGTACATCAACATCTAGAATAGAATATTGAATTTCTGAAAAGAGGGCTTGATAATAGCCAATGAAATCAATTACTTTCTCCTAAATATTCCTTCTTTACAATGGACCAAACTGTTACTATGTTCACTTGGATTTGTACCTTGTGTTGGAGTGGTTTAGTGCTGCAACAATCTAGTGAAACATTGGAGTGATTTCTAGGTGTGGGACCCTGCAAGGAAATCAAACCTCCAAAGAAGGCTAGTTCCTTTTATGAATATGAGATTTAGAGTGTGCTAAGACTAAACCTAATCTATTCACTACTGTGGAAAAGGAGAAGAAGGAGAAACTAGAAATGAAAAGGTGATACACCAGGTTTGAATGTTTGGCCTTCAAATCAACTATGTATGCACAGAATAACAATAAACAACAGATCAACATACACAAATCACAAATGAATTATAGAGGTAAAAGAAACTAATTGAGATCTAGAAGGAAAGAAGCATTCACAAATGGATACTCAACATAAGTATTACACAGAGCAAAAGAATTTATGAAAAGGTAAAACTCTTGTTTATTCTCAAAGAGGCACAGTTACAGTTGAAAGGACACATGATTTTTTAGATCAACTGCTAATATAATTCATTCAATTTCATGCATTTTATAGAATTTTACAATTGGGCACCATCACCTACTGTAATAATTTCACCCTATGGAACTGCCAGAAGATATTTTACAAAAGGAATGTATGAAATTATCTATTTGTCTTTGACATAAATGTAGAAAAATATCTTCTCAAAAGTAGCTGAACAAATATCTGCATTGAAACTTTGCACCTGAATCTCCACTTGCAACAATAAATGTCCAACAACAAAATCTAGTTGGAGCTGAATGCTTGACCTTCAATCTAGCTTGAATTTTGCCTTAATAGTAAGATTTTATCATGGTGGACCCTTGATTTTTCTTCTTTTCCTTTGTTTTTGAAGATTGCAGAAGCTGCCAGAGATCAGGCTTCAGGCCTTCAACATTTTGCCTTCCAAGGGAGAAGGAGAAAAGAGAAAACCCCACCCCCGAGCTCTGCTATACAAAGGAAGATTACAATATTGGTGGACTTTGGGCCTTGGGTCTTCCATCTTTTTCCTTCCCAGAGAAGGACAAAGAAGGAAAGACCAAGCCTCAAAAGTCTAAGGACTTAGCCAACTTTGAAAGTTTCGGCAGAGTTCAGGCCTCGGGCCTTCCATCTTCTACCTTTTATGAAAAGGAAGAAGAAGGAAGGTTCAATCCCTAAAGTGTGAAACACTTATAATATTTTGAAGGAAAAGAAGTGGAACTCAAACTTTGAGACTTCCTCCTCTTTGCTTGTCTTTTGTCCATGTGGTAGTTTCCTGTTGTTCTGCAGTCTTCAATAAAGCGTTGATGGAATACTCCGTAGAATATCAAAAGAGTCACAAATTATGCCACATGGCCTCATTTGGGTTATTTAAATTCTAATCTATCAAAACTTACCACCTGTCTTCTTTCCATAGTTCTGCAAGCCTACTATGGGCCCACCTAAAAAGCTCTGCAGAATGGCAGAATGCCTTAGAAAATTAACACATGTTGGGGGTTGGGCTTTGGGCCTTCCATCTTCCATCTTCCAAAGAAAGGAAGAGGGAAGAAGAAAAGTCTAAAGTCTGAAACACTTAGCTGAATTTCCAAAGGAAAAGAGTCAGAGCTCAGACCTTGGGCTTTCTACCTTTCGCCTTCCCAGAGAAGGAAGAAGAAAGAAGAAAGGTCTGACCCCCAACACCCAAAGAAGTTTTAACACTTAGAGGATTTCACAAGGAAAACAAGTGGAGTTCAAAGATGATTAAGATGACATGATGAAGGGGAAAACTCCAAACTTGGAAACTCTAAAAATATTTAAAAAACAAGGAAAACTCAGATTTTTTAGGACTAAGTCAATTTGGGATGTTTTTCCTTGCATTTATAAAGCGGAAAACACTTAGAGATTTCATCAATTTGGGCTATTTGATTGGGGAGCAAAATAGGACAAGATTTTGGTGACTTCTCAAGGGTGTTTACCTACTAAACAAAAGGAAACTAGTGGCCTTAAGCATTCATTGGGCATAGAGTCAAAAGGACTGAATCATGTTGGAACAACTGAAACCTACCTCAAACTAACACAACAAAAGGAAAACAAGGCATGCATTCTCCTAATAAGAGTTCAACCTGTGCAAGAGCACTTAAGGAAAAGAAAAACTTAAGTAGAAACAAAAAAAATAATATATATAGAATCTCAGACCAACCTTAGAGGTAAGGTTTGAGATGGATCCCATTGATTGAGATTGGTAGAACTTCATCCAAATTTGAAAGATTGAAATCATTGGATTGCTTGCAAATAGTGATGACATATGGCCCACTCCAAAGTGTATCAAACTTAGTGTGGCCTCCAGGTTTAGCTATATCAGCATCCTATTTTAGAACAAGATTACCCTCTTTGAAAATATGATCCTTGGCCTTCTTGTCAAAGTACTTCTTGGTCTACTTTTGGTGTTCTTCCAAGGTAGCCATGGATGACAGTACCAGTTCATCTAATTCAGTTAATTCAGCCATCCTCACAGACCTAGCATCTTCACCTTCTAACTCCAACTGCTGAGCCAATTCCAATGAAGGAAGCTCCAAAGATATAGACAATCTAGCCTCTCTTCCATACACAAGAACAAAATGAGAATTACCAATGGCTCTTTTATAGGTGAACCTATTAGCCCAGAGAGGCAATGTAATCTTATTGTGCCATTATCTCTAATTTGTTTCCATGGTCTTCTTCAAAATTCTGATCAGGTTCTTATTGGTAGATTTAGCTAACCCATTACCTTGGGGGTAATAGTTAGATGAAGTCTTTAAGAACACATCATATTTCAAAGCCCAATCAACTATCCTAAAACTAGTAAAATCTCTTGCATTATTAGAGATGATAGTGTGAGGAGTTCCAAATCTTGTCACGATTTCTTCCAATAAATCCATGATTGCTAACTTAGTAGCCTCCTTGAGTGGGGTAACTTCAATCCACTTGGTAAAGTAGTCTATTGTAGTTAAAACCCATTTGTGGCCAGCACTAGAAGTAGGGTTGATCATGCCAATGAAAGCTAGACCCCATTGTGAGAAAGGTTGATCTGCTTGAATAGGATGAAGTGGAAGGGCTGCTAATCTTTCCTTCCCAGCAAAGAGAGCACGTTCTTTGTACTTTCTTACCCATACATGGGCATCATTGAATAATGTGGGCCAAAAGTAACCTACCCTCATTATTTTCATTGTTGTAGATCTTGCGGAGAAATGGCCTCCAGCTGGACTAGCATGAAACTCACTAAGCAGTCTGTCATTTTGATTTTATCTAATGCATCTTAGCGAGACTCCTTCTAGATTTCTCTTAAAGAGAACCCCATCTATGAAAGCATAAGGAATGGACTATACCCTAAAATGTCTTCTCTTATTCCTTTCCAATCCATAAGGATACTCACCAGTGGATAGGAACCTGGCCCTGTCTATTTTACAAGAACTCACAACTATTGGGTCAGCTGTAGGTTTTGCCTCATTCAAGTGGTAGGATGAGTTCACCTCATCTACAGAAATTTGAGATAAATGTTCATACAATCTTTTACCCTTAATAATCTTAGTGTCTTTGATAGTAACATTATACTCTAGGATCTTTGTGACCCAGCTTGCTCTCTTTTCATTGATTTCAATTCCCATTATATAGTCTCTCACACTAGAAAGAGAAACTAAGACTTTGATAGGGTTATTTGTCAACATATATCTAAATATTTTCAATGCTCTTACAATGGAAAATACATATTTATCCATGAGACTGTACTTGACCTCATAGTCCTTCAATGTTTGACTGAAAAAGGCTAGGGGTTGCTCCATACCTTGATTATTTTGTTGCATCAGGATAGCTTCAATGTTGCTCTCCCCTCCATGGGCATGAAGGACAGAGTTGGTCTCATAATTAGGATTCATGAGAGTAGGAGCCTAGGCACTTTGTTCCTTTATCTTCTCAAATCCATCTTTCCCCTCCTTGGTCAACCTAAAAACAACATCCTTTTTAAGCATAAGGGTCAATGGTTTGACCAAGCCAACACAGTTAAGAATGAACTTCCTAACAAGATTAATCTACCCCAAAAATGATTACAAAGATTTTTTATGAGTAGGAAGAGGAAGAGAAAGAAGAGCTAAAGTTATTTCTAGATCTATGGAGTGTTGCAGGGTGTGCACCCTTGGTCTGTTGCAAATATGTGCCTAATTGGTGTTGTCATTGATTTCAACATATTCTTGTTACCATGTGTGTCAACTGTATCTATTTAGAAGACTAGAATGTTGAGGATATTGAGAAAATTCAATGAAGATCAATGGATGTGGACCATATGAATGTGTAGAGGATTGTCTAAAGTAGCTCTAGTTAAGATTTGAGAGGTCTACATGAAGATTTGAAGAAGATATGGCCATCTGAGTAGAACTGGGTTTTGTTGTGATCAAAAGAGACAGAGTGACAATAAATTGGTCCGAATTGCTCTGCATTGAAATATTATGATCTACGGATCTAGGGACATCATTGGAAAGTCAATGTGAATCATCAATCTCTAGTGGTTCATGGTTTGGAGGTCCACAAGAAATCTTTCTAGTGTGACAGTAATGGCAGGCAGTGTTCCTGAGGTTCCGGATGAAGATGCAAGTGATTCTGATGATTTGGAGGAGTGTGGATGTTTTTGTTGAATTCAATGTGCTTGTGGAGGTCTCTAGATTGTGTGTCTTCTGTGTTGAAGGTCTGCATTGAAATTTGAGCTTGTTGTTGAAGATTTCTTCCTTGGTGTTGTTGTTATTCCTAGTCCTGGCCGACCAAATGATTCAAGCGTGTTGTAGATGATTCAAGAAGGATTATATGAAGTGTGGCATATTATTCAAGGAAGATTTGGATCCCAGTTATGTTTGGCCGACAGTATAGTGGTTCGCATTAAGATAGAAGTTTGTAGTGTTGACCTTGATGTTTACTCTAAGATTGATGAAGGATATAAAGGTGTGTAGATGAGTTGTGGAAAAGTATCCTTGTGTGAAAATGATCAAATCCTAAGAAAGGTTCAGAAGTAGAGCAGAGAAGAGGAGTGGAAGAACAAGAGTAGTAAAGGATGAAGTGATAGTGAATAAGTGTTTGGGGACAAAGTAGAAGTTTAATGAGCTTTCAATGAGACTGAATCAGGCATGAAGAAGATGATATTTCTCAACTAACTCTTTCTATATTAAACATAACATTCTGTAGGCAGTGTGCCTCTTTGAGCAATGAGCTCTGGGTAGTGTACCCGAAGGCATGTGCCTTCCCATTTTCTAAGTACTTTTAATAGGGTACAAATCTTGTGGGTTAACCCCCACCATGGTTTTCCCATAACCAGGTTTCCACATAAAATTTCTAGTGTTGTGTGTCTTCAATTTGTTTTTGCTCGTGCTGTTGATTCATGCATTATGTTTACATCATTAATCTGATTGTAAGTTGATAAAGAAGATTAAACGTAGAAAAAGTTAAATTTGTGAGACAACTGATTCACCCCCCCTGCCAGTTGTCTAGACTAATTCCAACAATTGGTATCAGAGCCAGATCCTCTAAAAGAAGGTTGACCGCTTGAGGAGATCCAAGATGTCGACTTACAAGAAGGAAAGTCTGAGATTTGATGGAACAAATTACTCCCTTTGGAAGGTGCACATGCAGTGTCATTTGGAATGTATGGGTGATGCCTTTTGGTTGATAACTAAGAATGAGTATAAGATTCCAAAGAATGGCCCTACAACTATAGATGAACTCACGGAAGCTAAATGCAATATTTGAGCTAAAGAAACATTATTGAGTGCCTTGACTGATACAGAATTGGAAAATGTCCTGTAATTGAAAACAGCCCATGAAATCTAGGAAAAGTTGGAAAATCTATATGAAGGTGACAAATATGTCAAATGTGCCAAGACACAGAGCTTGAAGGGTTAATACGAAAGGTTGATGATGAGTGAAGATGAAAACATTACTTCCTACATGCAGAAAGTGAATGATCTTGTGACCGATATCAGGAATGCTGGTGGAGTATTGAAAGAATTAGAGATTGTTGCCAAAGTGCTTAGATCCTTACCTGCAGCATACAAGCATAAAGTTGTTGTCATTAAAGAAATTAGGACTCTGACAACTATTTCAAGGGATCGATTAGTTGGTAAGCTTTCAACATTTGAAATGAGTGAGTTTAGTGATTATCTTCCTAAGTCTAAATCTACATTTAAGGCCAGTGTACATGGAAAACAAAGATATGATCCAGGTGAAAGTGGTGTAGGAGCACCTAAAAGAACACCTTGGAGCAAGAAGACACAAATGATCAGAGAAGGAGCCCATGGAGCAAATAAAATCAACTGGAATAGTTTAAAACCCATGGTGACATGTTACAATGAACAAAATGATGTAATGATCAAATGTCCTGAGGGTCCTGGTAAGGACCCTAGGACCAAAAATGATGTAAGTTTGGCCAATAGTGCCCCTAGAGTCACATAGAGGTGTATAAGACTAGTAAGAAAGTATAATGAACCTCAGAAGATCATACATGGTGAATTAATAAGGTAGGAGTTCATTAAATATGGTAGAAATCCTTTAAACCAAAGTTTTAAATTCAAATTTCTGAATTATGCATTTAGGCGGGAAAAGCCTTTTTAATTAGTTTTTGAAAGTTTAACCATCCCTAACTGAAGGGAATTGGTTGTAGAAGTTAGGGAGAGGTTATATAAGCCTATTCAAGGCATGAGATGCACGGACTAAGCATTTTTGGAGGCCTATTTTGTACGACAGGCAGGGGAATAACAGAAAAACTCAATTTTCTTGCATTTTCCTCTTGTTTTCTGTTGGTCTTTTGATCTGTAGTGGTTGGAAAATGTTTTGAATCTTCATTGAATAGTGTTAAGTCATATTTCATGCCTTGAAAAGGTTTTTAGATCAGTTTTATTTTTGTTCTTGTTGACTGTTACCAAGAACAACAGGCTGTTCTGTACATTTTGAGAGTTTACAATGCATCTTTGGGCCTTCCCATGAATGTAAGATCCTGGTTCTCATGGGATAGGTCCTTTCTAACATGTATACTATGATTCTTTAACCTTTGCAAGGCAGGAGGAGTACAAACTGGAAGGTGATCACCATTTGAAGTCAAGTTTGCATGTGAAAAGAACATGAGAATGGTGGCATGGTTATAGCAGCCGGAGATCCGTCTTAGCAAGGTGACTTTTTTATGATTTCTGTTGTTTAATATGGTCAAGGACATGGTGTTAGATCTTTGAATGAGGTCTAGAAATGATTGGAGGTGGAATATCTAGCAAGCCCTAGGTTTTGAGGCCTAGAAATGAGGTTTTTGTATCTCAAACCTTAAATGTGCAAACCACCTAATAAGACCTATAAAATCCTTGGTTTTGAACCCTTTCCTAAGACTATTTTTAGGTTTGAAGTGTGTGGGACAAGTTTGTCATAGGGTTCCTTTGTAAAATGGTCAATTTAGGCCTTGTTGGAAGGCAGCAGGGTGTTAGGATAGTCACATTTTGTCTAAAACAATAGTAGGTGAGTTTGAGATATGTTTTAGAATGCAATAGAGGGTATCCAAATCAGTCATTGGTTTCAAGAGTGTTTTGGAAAAGTTTGGAGAAAAGTATAGTTTAGTCGCTGAATAGGGCTACTAGGATTAGGCCTAGTTAAATGGAGTTGTCAATGAACCAAGCAAAATGGTGTGTAAAACCTATTGAATCTTGTTGGTTGGGGTAGGTTAAGACCCTAGAAGGCACAGGTTTTCATCTGAGAAGTTGGAACACAAGTTTGAGCACCTTGGTGGAAATTAAGGCAAGAGGAAGACTAGAGAAGTCTTATTGGTGGAAGCCACAAACTATTGAAATCTTTTGTTCCTATTAAATTATCTCATAAGACCTGACACCTCTGCATCATATTGGTATCAGAGCAAGCAAGTAGGTCCTTGAGGGAGTGGTAGAATCTTGTGAATTAGTAAGGGTTTGTGAAAGTGTGAAGATGGCTCCTAAAAAATCAAATGGCTAGAGAGAACAATGAATTGAGAGAAGCCTTAGAGGCAAGAGAAAGAGAGTTGAGGGAGAGAAGAGAACATGATGCTACAAGAGAAAGAGAGTTAAGACAAGTGAGAAGGGAGAATGCATCAATCTTGGCAAGGTTGGAAGCATTGGAGAAGAATCCTAGAAGGGATGAACAAAATGATTCAGAAGGAGATGGGGAGGTAGATGAGAACACTCTTGATGATGAGTTGGATCCTGAAGAAAAGAAATTTGTGAGATTGCTGAAGGTAGTCCAAGGAAGTGGAACAAAGGCAAACACAGAGTTACCTATCTATCAAGGGAAGATGGATAGTGAAGAGTTATTAGGGTGGATAGATGCCCTTGAAATTTTTTTTGAGTATGAGGAGATGAGTGATGAGAAGAAGATTAAATTTGCAAAAACAAAGTTGAGAGGGACAACACTTACATGGTGGAGTAGTGTGCAACCTGAAAGAGTGGCTAGAGGTGGAACAAGAATCACTTCTTGGGGTAGGATGAAGGATATGATGAAGGATCAATTTCTTCCATCTAGTTACTCCATTCAAACAAAGAGGATGAGGCAGCATTTGAAACAAAAGGACATGGATGTTATGTCCTATACTGAGCAATTTCATAAGCTTATTATTAGAGGAGGATTGGAAGATGAAGAAGAGAAAGTAGCAAGATACCTTAATGGGCTTAGGTATAACTTGCAATATGAGATTGGTTTGACAATACCAAAATCACTTGGCGAATGTTTTCAGTTGGCCATAAGGGCTGAAGAGAGGGTGAAGAGGAAGAAAGAAAGACAAGGAGGTAGTGGTAGAGGATATAGAGGTAGGGGCAGACCTACTAATGAAGGACAGAGCAGTAATGAGAAAGGTAAAGAGTTTTCCATAGATCAAAGAGGTGGATATAGAGGTGAAGGTAGGTTTGGATCAGGTAGAGGAGTATTCATAGGTAGATGTTATCATTGCAATGAAGTGGGACACACATCTTTCAAATGTCCTAAGAGGGATGATGCTGATAAGAGCAAGGATAGAAGAGTTCACTTGGCATAAGAGGAGGAGAAGCAACAAGACCAGGAGATATTATCAGCCTCTCTAGAAATGGTTGGAGAACTTCTCATGGTGGAAAAAAGGCAAAATGCAGCAAGCACCACAGGTATCCATTTTTGAAACTAATTGTTTAAGCCATGGAAAAGTGTGCAAGTTGATTATAGATTCAGGTTCACATGATAATTTAGTTTCCTGGGATATGGTGCACAAGTTGGGATTGAAAACATTTGATCATCCTAGTCCTTACAATATCACTTGGGTAAGTCAAGAGCAACAAGTAAGGGTTAGTTAGAAGGCATATGTTGATTTTTCAATTGGTCCATATCAGGATTATGTTTTGTGTGATGTCATTTCAATGACATGTGGGCATGCAATCTTGGGTAGACCATGGTAACATTTAAGGAGGACAATTCATGATGGTTATACTAATAACTATTTGGTGCACAAAGATGGTAAATAGTTTAGACTAATCCCTTTACCTTGTGGAGACAAGAAGGAACATGTTACTATCTGTTTTGGAGAGAAATTGAAGTTGGATGTGCAGGTTAGACAGCAGGAACAATTGTAGCAGAGAAGGGTTTATGACAGTCCTAAAGGACAGCAGATTTGGAACTTACATTGCATCAAGGTTGGAGATATTGATTTTGATGGTGTTAGGTTGTCATTGATGTCAAAAGTGTTCAGGAGCATGAGACATCATCTTGCAGATATAGAGAATGGTTTTGCATCATCAGTGTACATCATCTTGTTTGTTGTTGATAGGAGCAGGAGCATGAGACATCATCATGAGACATTCATGGTTTACTTGGTTCATACAATCAGTTGGAGAGATGTGTTCTTCACAATGTCATGATTTATCAGTGAACATGACATATTCTTGGTAGGCATGGTCTTCATTGTTCATCTGACATGACAAGGTTATCTTGAAGCCAGTGGTGTTATGCATGTCTTTCTCAAGTGGATGTTTTACATATCATGTTCTTCATGCCTCATGCTATGTCCATATTTATATATCTGTTGGTTTGCTTCTTTGCTTCATGATATGATCAAGTGTTGATGCATGGTGCAGTTAGTTTAAATTGGTATGATGTTCATTACCAAGGATCAGTTTAAATTGGTATGATGTTCATTACCAAGAATCTATATGTTCTCTACAACAGTGGCAGAGATTAAGGATCATAGACATTCTATTCATCAAATATGTGACAATGTTCCATAGGTTGTTGAAGATTCAATTTTGGTCAAAATTTCTCTTTAAGGTTTTTGAAAAAAGTCTAAATCTTAAACCTTGAAGAATGATTTAAGCACTAACAAATCTTAAAGAGAAAATCATATGATAGGTTACTTTTGACATATTTGTGTGTTGACCTGCAAAAGAAGGTGACTATTCATTTAAGTTGTAATGTGAAGGGTTCTTCAAACATGCACTTGACCGGCCCCTTGAGTTTGGTAACATGGAATACCGGTCATCACTTAATATGTTTGAGCAGGAATGTTAATTCAAAAGGTAAGCGTTGAAAAGATTTAAAGGAAACAAATCAGATTTTAAGACCGATAGAAAGCTTGCTATATGTTTCTAAAAAGGCCGATCTCCATGCCTTTTATGACTTCAAGATTTTCTTTAGAAACTTTATTTAAAATGTGGTCGGCCCATACCACAATTAGTATTTTAAATGGAGATTTTTATTTTTAAAAGAAAGATATCAATTTCTTTCTTTATGGTGATAAGATATTTTTAAAATTAGAAATTTTTAATCTATCAACTCCAAGAGATGATTTTAAGGAGATTTTTTGAAGGCAAATATTGATGAAGATTTGGAGATGTTTTTTTTGCAAAATGAAGTATATCTTGAGACATTGGCTAGGATTTTTTTTAAGAAGATCTTTGCAGAGAAAATGAAATTTATTGAAGATGATAATGTGGATTTGTTTTTTTTTTGTCTGAGGAGAAATTAATTTTTGTTGCAGATTGGATAAAGATTTTTTATTTTGCAGGAGATTATTTTTGAAGAAAAATTTGAAGAGGTTAATGAAAAATTTGTTTGAAGGAAAGATAATCAGATTGAAGTTTTTTTGTGTTTTGGAGAATATGAAACATCATGCAGAGATTGTAGATATGAAAAGGTTTTAATGGAGATAATTTGTCTTGTTGAAGATTTACTATGAGAGAATGTTTTTGCAGGAATATGAATCAAAAATTGAAGAGTTTATTTGCAGGAGAAAAGGAAATGTGTTTTTGCAGAGAAGTGAAATTTCAAAAGTCTTGTTGCGAAATTTATGTGATCTGAAGGAGAAATTTATGAAGGAATGTGAAAGGTTCCAAGGCAGTGAAAAGACATTCAACTTGTATAAATTTGTTTTCCAGGTGCATTGATGAAAGATTTAAGAAGGATAGAGATGAAACATACAGTGTTGTGAAGTGTTGGATTAGAATACAGATTTGATATGCAGTGTTGTTGAATGGATTAGAATGCAGTGTTGATTGGATCAGAATAAAGGATTGTTGAGTGTATCCGGATGTCAGATTGAATAGAATGGGTATTTGACAGACATATATTTGTATTGAATGAAACAAAGTATCGCTCTGATTTGCTTATTACATTTGTTGGTAATTTGGTTTGCCAGTGAGGCACAATATGCCAGTGTGGCTTGTGGTCAGTGAGACCTTTCTATGCTAGTGAAGCTTGTGGTCAGTGAGACCTTAATATTTGTCAGTAAGACAATTTGTATTGCCAGTGAGGCATGTTTTTCAGTTAAGCCAGTGAGGCACTTCATGAGTGGTTTTTCTACCCCTGAGGGTTTTCCACTCAATAAAAAGGTTGTGTCTTAATTTCTTCTATGTGTGTGCATATTATTGGTTTGATCATGTTTTGTTTACATCTGTTATTGTAAGTCTTGTGTATATAAACTCAACAAATCATTAATGTATTCCTTTCCATCTGTTCTGTAAGAGAAAGATTTTAAAAAGGTTGTAAAATGTTTGAAAATTAATACAACACTGATTCACCCGCCCTCTCAGTGTTGTTCGGACTCCTACAGATTTCCCTATAAGGGGGTAGGAAAAGGAAGGTAGACAGCAGGTCTTACAGAGAAGAACAAATCAGATGGAGAAGGCAGAAGTATAGCAGCAGCAGGGTCCTAGGCAAGGACACCACAACATGTTTTATGATGCTAATATTGTTTGTAAGAGCCATGCATGTGGGAGAAGGAGAAGGATAACCCTTGGAGAGTTCATGTTTCCTGGCATAAATCAAAGGAACACTTCAAAAAGATTGTAGGAGATTTGGAGCAGATCACATAACTCTTGGGACAAGAGTTTTTATCATCCTGGGGAGTATGGTGTAGGAGCACCTAAAAGAACACCTTAGAGCAAGAAGACACAAATGATCAGAGGAGGAGCTGATGGAGCAAATCAAATCAACTGGAATAGTTTAAAACCCATGGTGACAAGTTACAATGAACAAAATGACGTAATGATCAAATGTCCCAAGGGTCCTGGTAAGGACCCTAGGACCAAAAATGATGTAAGTTGGGCCAATAGTGCCCCTAGAGTCCAATAGAGGTGTCTAAGACTAGTAAGAAAGTATAATGAACCTGAGAAGATCATACATGGTGAATTAATAAGGTAGGAGTTCATTAAATAAGGTAGAAATCCTTTAAACCAAAGTTTTAAATTCAAATTTCTGAATTATGCATTTAGGTGGGAAAAGCCTTTTTAATTAGTTTTTGAAAGTTTAACCATCCCTAACTGATGGGAATTGGTTGGAGATGTTAGGGAGAGGTTATATAAGCCTGTTCAAGGCATGAGATGTACGGACTAAGCATTTTTGGAGGCCTGTTTTGTACGGCAGGCAGGGGAATAACAGAAAAACTCAATTTTCTTGCATTTTCCTCTTGTTTTCTATTGGTCTTTTGATCTATGGTGGTTGGAAAATGTTTTGAATCTTCATTGAATAGTGTTAGGTCCTATTTCATCCTCTAAAAAGGTTTTTAGATCAGTTTTATTTCTATTCTTGTTGACTATTACCAAGAACAGCAAGTTGTTCTGTACATTTTGAGAGTTTACAATGCATCTTTGGGCCTTCCCATGAATGTAAGATCCTGGTTCTCATGGGATAGGTCCTTTCTAACATGTATACTATGATTCTTTAACCTTTCCAAGGCAGGAGTACAAACTGGAATGTGATCACCATTTGAAGTCAAGTTTGCATGTGAAAAGAACATGAGAATGGTGGCATGGTTATAGTAGCCGGAGATCCGTCTTAGCAAGGTGACTTTTTTATGATTTCTATTGTTTAATATGGTCAAGGACATGGTGTTAGATCTTTGAATGAGGTCTAGAAGTGATTGGAGGTGGGAGATCTAGCAAGCCCTAGGTTTTGAGGCTTAGAAATGAGGTTTTTGTATCTCAAACCTTAAATGTGAAAACCACCTGATAAGACCTAGAAAATCCTTGGTTTTGAACCCTTTCCTAAGACTCTTTTTATGTTTGAAGTGTGTGGGACAAGTTTGTCATAGGGTTCCTTTGTAAAATGGTCAATTTAGGCCTTGTTGGAAGGCAGCAGGGTGTTAGGACAGTCACATTTCATCCAAAACAATAGTAAGTGAGTTTGAGATATGTTTTATAACTCAATAGATGGTATCCAAATCAGTCATTTTTTTCAAGAGTGTTTTGGAAAAGTTTGGAGAAAAGTACAGTTTAGTCGTTGAACAGGGCTACTAGGATTAGGCCTAATTAAATGGAGTTGTCAATGACCCAAGCAAAATGGTGTGTAAAACCTATTGAATCTTGTTTGTTGGGGTAGGTTAAGACCCTAGAAGGCATAGGTTTTCATCTAAGAAGTTGGAACACAAATTTGAGCACCTTGGTGGAAATTAAGGCAAGATGAAGATTAGAGAAGTCTTATTGGTGGAAGCCACAAACTATTGAAATCTTTTGTTCCTATTAAATTATCTCATAAGACCTGACACCTCTACATCAGAAAGTTCTTTAGGAAGATCAAACAGATTTGTGAAGGCAAGGAAGGATCTTGAAGATGATGAAATTGAGACTACAAAACTTGAAGCTCTTATTGCCAAAAGAATACCAAGAGGATCTGGTAAGTATGAAGGAAAGTTGCCATTCAAATGTTTTGCTTGTAATAAGATTGATCATTTTACCTCAAGATGTCTGGAGAAGGTTTCAAAGCCAAATCCTAATAGATATAGAGGTCAGAAGAAATGTTACTATGTCCAAGAAGCTAGAGAAGGAGTTACAGATGATGAATCTGATCATGGAGGTTCCACTAAAAGTGATTGGGTGTTCATTGCTATCAAAGAAGAAGATCCAGTGTCTACTAAATCTACTAGCTGTGCAAATTTGGAAAGTGCCTTAGTTTCTTAGGTTGTTGAAAAGGATGAATGGGTGATTGATAGTGGATGTTCTCATCATATGACTAGTGACAAAAGTAAGTTTGTAAGCTTTAAAAAATATGAAGGTGGAACTGTGAGATTTGGAGACAACTCAGCTAGTAGAATCTATGGCAGAGGATCCATCTCTTTTGATGGTAAGAATAACACTAATGATGTTCTGTATGTGGAAGGACTGAAGCATAATCTTTTCAGTGTTGGATAGTTGGTTGACAAGCGTTATGATCTCTGATTCAAGGATGGAAAATGCAGAATCTTGGAAAGCTTTGGAACTGAAATTGCATCTGGTACTTAGATTAGAGGTAACATCTTTCATTTAAGTAGTTCTTGTAAGAGTTTCTTGTTTGCTTAGATTGATTAGAGTTGGTTATGACATAGAAGAATGTGTCATGTGAATTTTGATAACATTGTCAAGATAAGTTCTACTCAGGCTGTAAGAGATCTTCCAAAACTTCTGAAACCTTATAGCATGTGTAGAGAATGTCAATTGGGTAAATAGAATAGAACTTCATTCAAGAGTAAAGAATAATTTTCAAGTGGACTATTGGAACTTGTGCATACTGATCTATGTGGCCCTGCCAAAATTAGGAGTGTGCAAGGAGACAGATATTTTATGTTGCTGATTGATTATTAAGCCCGGATGATGTGGATAACCTTCTTAAAAGAAAAATCAGAAGCTCTTGACAAATTCAAGGTGTTCAAGGTTATGGTGGAGAATGAGATTGTTGTGAAGATAAAGTGTCTGAGATCTGATAGAGGTGGAGAGTTTACCTCCGATGAGTTTGATTCATTCTCTAAAAAGCATGGAATAAAAAGACAGTTATTTGCTCCTAGGACTCCTCAGCAGAATGGAGTTGTGGAAAGAAAGAACTGGACCATTCAAGAAGCTGCCAGGACCATGATGATGGAAACAAATGTTCCACAAGTCTATTGGAGAGAAGTTGTGAGTACTACTGTCTACAATCTCAACCTAAAACTCAAGAAATAGAGGTTTAAGAAAATCCCAAAACTCCCAGGTATGTAAGATGAATCATCCCAAAGATCAGATCATTGGAGATAGAAATAAAGGTGTTCGAACTAGGAGAAGAATTGTTGAAGATTAAGAAGAGATTTGTTTGATTTCAAAGATTGAACCAAAATCAGTAAGTGAAGCCTACAATGATGAAAACTGGGTAAAATAAATGGAAGAAGAATTAATGCAAATTGAAAAGAGTCACACTTGGGATCTTGTTTCTAGACCTAAGGACAAAAATGTGATTGGAACTAAATGGGTCTTCCACAATAAACTAAATGAAGATGGTGAAGTTGTAAAAAACAAAGAAAGGTTGGTATGAAAAGGATATTCTCAAGTGGAAGGAATTGGTTTTGAAGAAACTTTTGCTCCGGTGGCAAGAATACAGGCAGTCAGATTATTTCTTGCATTTGTTGCTTATAAAGATTTCAAGGTCTATCAGATGGATGTCAAGTTAGCATTCCTAAACAAAGAATTAGAAGAAGTCTACATTGAGCAACTGGCAAGATTTCAGTTGTCTGATCAGAGAGATGGTCTGCAGGTTGAGGAAAGCACTGTATGGACTCAAACAAGTCCCAAGAGCCTGATATGCAAGATTAGATAAGTATCTACTAAAGCTAGGATATAGCAAAGGCACTGCTGATAGTAATCTTTACTTCAAGATTGATCATGAGAATATTCTGATTGTTGAGGTATTTGTTGATGATATTATTTTTGGTGGAAATGAGAGTATGTGCAAAACATTTGCTGATTAGATGTAAAGTGAATTTGAGATGTCCATGTTTGGTGAAATGAATTTATTCTTAGGTCTGCAAATCACTCAGTCAGATAAAGGTATCTTCATATCTTAGTCTAAGTATGTGAGAGAACTGTTGAAAAAGTTTGGAATGGAGGAGTCAAAACCAGTAATTACTCCTATCCTAACTAGATGCAAGTTGAGTAAAGTTGATGATTCACCTAAGATAGATCAAAAAATGTATAGATCAATGATTGGAGGACTACTTTATTTGACCCAGACCAGACTTGATATCATGAATGCAGTTGGACTTGTTGCTAGATTTCAATCTGATCCTAGAGAATCCCATGTTGTAGCAGTCAAGAGAATTTTTAGATATCTCAAAGGTACACTTGATTATGGCTTATTTTATCCAAAGGATAATGAATTCACTCTTCATGCATATACAGATGTTGATTGGGCAGGAGATGTGGATGATAGAAAAAGCACTAGTGGTGGTGCATTCTTCTTGGGAAGAAGATTGGTTTCTTGGCTGAGCAAAAAGTAGGAGGCAATATCTCTATCTACAATAGAGGTAGAGTATATAGTGTGATAGGTAAAAATCAGGTTGATAAGATCAAGCATAGCTATGAAAACCTAACCCTACCATGATCAAAGAATCTAATATAAATGAAATCAAAAGCATGCAATTCAAGAACAATATCACCTAGATTGTATGATTCATTGTTTATGATGTGGATTTGCTTCTTCAACAATGAACAATTATGAAGATCAAAGCTACCATGATGGATGGATGATAATGATAATAAGCTAGATGGATACTAAAATGCTCAATATGCTCAAGATGATGATGTAGACACTATGTGAATGTTGGATAGATGTAGTATGGAATGAGAGGGTGTTTATATAGAACTCAACCAAAATCAATCAACGGTGGAAATTTAGTGGCTATGTGAATGGCTAGGATTAAAAGATAGTCATAGGTGAATGTGTAGATGACAAGTGGAAGGAAGATAAGGCTTATGTGTGACCATGTACATAAAAGTACTACATGTGAAAGATATTAAAAAAAAGATGTAGTACCACTTATCTTTTTAAATGAAAGAGGCACACATGTCGGTTCATGATGATAAATGATAAGAGAAATTAATTAAATAAATCAAATTTATTTAATTAAAATAGATAGAATAAAGAGATAATTAAATAATTAAAGATTGTTTAATTATAGCTTTGAGGAAATAGCTAATGAATTAATTAAATAAATATAAATTTATTTAATTAATAGAATAAATAGGTGATAGGGATATTGCTCAAGTGTGTTCGACAAATGTAGATGGTGGATAATGCGATATTTTAATGCTAATGATAATTAGGTCAATTTTGGGTGTCTACATTTTGCCCCTCTTTGATACAATGTTCGTTAGAACGTTGTGTCAAATAAGATACGATGATTCACTCGATAAACAAGGTTATGCCCCAATGTAACTGGCAGGTGATGCCCCCTTGAGAGGTAAGCTAGGCTAACCAGGAAAGGCTGGGTTGGCTCGTGATAAGAAGTCATGATAAGAAGGAAAGGCTAGAAACAAGGTTGACACAAAGAAAATGGGGTTTGGGTAGGAGGAATTGGGATAGTTTAGAAGAGAATAGGCATTGGTATAGAAGAATTGGGGTTTGAATAGGGGCTATAAGTACGTCCTTCAAGGTAAAAGAGGCTCATTTGTGCTCATTTGTGTTTAGAAATCTATAGAAATCTTGAGCTCCTTAGAATTTGTGTGTGATGAGAGTTTGAGAGCTATTAGGATGGTGATTCCATGCATAGATCATCATGCCAAGTGAGTGAGACACATGGGCAACCAGAGGGAGCAGGCGTATTGGTATGTATCGAAACTTTTGCAAAAAGTGTGATTTTTGTAGGCTAGAAGCGTCATAAATGCACACACGTCACCAAAAGCAACTAGGTTAGGGGCTAGGTAGTTCAAGTCGCTTGCGGGCTAAAAGTGGTCGCTTAAGGTAATGTAGGTCACATATGGGCATGACTTAGTCACTTATGGAAAAAGTGAGTCGCTTGTGGTCAACTAGAGGAAATAGTTAGGTGAAATGCGCATATAGATAGAATAGGTCGCTTATGGAGGAAAAGTGGACGCATGTAGAGAAATAGTTCACATTTGAGGGATAGGCAGACACATATGGCAAATAGATCACTTATAGGCAAACAGCATGCACATGTAGTGTTTGAAGTCGCTTGTAGTCAACAGTCGCGCGCATAAGGGAAGCAGGTCACTTATCAGCTAAAAGCTGGCGGATTAGTAAAATGATTCACTTGTGCACAAAAATATAGCACTTATAGATGAATGGGTTGCTTGTAGTAGAGATATTCAAGTATAGCATGCAAAAGTCAATTTTTATAGTACAAAGATTGATACAGTGAGCGGAATGATGTAGGATATACTACCACCATTGTTATCATGAGAGCCACATCTTAGAGATTTGCGGTTGGTCAGATTACTAGATGTAGATGAGTGGCTAGTGTTAGAGATCCTCATATTAGAGCATGTGTCGAGGTTAGAGCCAGTGTAGGCGCATCAAAGATTGATGACAGCGATGGTGGAGCAATGGAGGAGCGAGCATAGTTCATTCTTGTTGCCGATAGGAGAGGCGACTATTACCTTAGAGGATGTGTTCCAGATTCTACAAGTTCCTATTGATGGGGACTGAGTAGATTATGATCATGATATGGGTCAAGATGGATTTAGGATATTATTCGGGATACTCGACATTGGAGAGGAGGGTTCAGAGATACCTATGGCTAGGATGGAGGAGCTATGCGATAGACTATAGTGGGTAGTGGTAGCGATTATCAGATGGCTAGTTGGAGATAGGTGAGCTAGAGGTTTTCCAATGGGATGGGGGACATTGATGGAGGGGATGTTCTCCTACAAGACTAGATATGCATGGGCTGAGTGTGTCCTGGGACAATTATATCATTATCTTCATGACTGTGCATACATGTTTGGAGCAAGTATGTCAGCTGGAGTCATAGTTTTGCATGTGTGGGAATATGAGCACATCTCGATGACGAAGCCAAATGGATGGGTGACGAGAGCAGCAAGAGAGCTGTATGCTAGGATGTATAGGGGATCTTTGACATATCGGTAGTGGTGAGGAGTTGTATACTGGAGACGGACACTAGATGAGGTAGATAGGTTTGTGTGGAGACCATTGATCGGATGTGAGAGATGGGATGAGGAGGATGCAGAGCTTGTCTATACTAGGTAGGCTAGATACATTTTTGGTTGCGGGAGATATATCATAGAGCAACATTTACCTGAGAGAGTATTGAGGCAGTTCAACTTACCACAGGGAGCACCAGTGGGAGATGCTATTTTTGGGAGGACACGACAAGAGGTTTTTGATTGGGGGCTAGAGATTGTGGTGGAGATAGCTTTGGTAGAGAGAGATGGGCTATAGTGAGTTATGTGGCCATGGAGATAGGGTCCTGCAGATCCAGGGACATTGCCAGATTATGATGCACATTGGGTGATAGCTAGACCGACTCAGCTGACGAGGGTGGGAGAGATTGGAGAGATTGGTATGGAGAGGCCAGTGAGGAGGAGATGGTGACAAGCTCCACCAGCACAGGTAGTTGTGCCAGCGGCTCCAGGGATACAGGTGCAGTGACAGGGGCATATGTAGCCACAGGTATTGGCATAGCTAGTAGTTCAGATGATAGGAGAGGATGATGTGGGTATACAACAGTTGAGGAGGAGGATTAGGGAGGAGAGGAGATGGAGGCAATTGGCTCAGATGAGGCTGAGGAGAGAAGAGATAGACCACCATCAGGTGGTGATAGGCTTGTGGCATGCAAGAGCACAGGCTTGGACATACTAGGCATAGTTACAGGCGAGAGCATAGGGAGATGATGGTCAGGATGATGGGAGCCTTGCTAGGGTGATGGGAGAGAATGATGCAACTATGTAGTAGGTGCAACTAGTTACTATTAAGAGAGATGCAACTTTACAACAGATATAGGTGATTAGTGCTGAGCGGGATGTAGCTATACAATAGGTGCAACTAGTGAGGGTGGAGAGAGATACAACTGTGCGGTAGTTACAGGTTATGACAGTGGAGAGGGATAGAGTTGTAGCTACTTTAGGGACATATGGGGCCACGATGTACTTGGCTACATAGCTAACTCAGGCACAGGGTGAGCTAAGGAGGGTACAGGGTGAGATAGAGTACTATAGGGTCTTATATCATGGAGTAGTGCCTGTGGAGCAGAGACATCCAAGTTATAGGAGCAGGTCAGGGGCTTTAGTGTAACAAAGGACAGGTGGGTCATGATCAATAGCTTCAGTTATGGGACCTACTAGAGATGGCGGGCCAGGTGCAGGACCTAGTGCAGGTGGACAGGGAGAGGGGGCTGCCAGTAGTCACTAGGGCTACTTTGTTGTATTTGTTGTATATTATTGTATCGTGATGAGGCCTATGGGCTGATTGTACATATATTCTTTGATAACTCATGGATAGCCCATATTGTATTTGTAGACACTTGTATATTGACACATGTGATATATATATATACATCAAACATCACGTAGAACCAAAGCCATCATATCTATCTATATATATATGTATATATATGTGTATATACATATACATGTGTATATACACATATATATATGTGTATATACATATATATGTGTATATACATATATATATATATATATATATGTGTATATACATATATATGTGTATATACACATATATATGTATATACACATATATATGTATATACACATATATATATATATATGTATGTATATACACATATGTATGTATATACACATATATATGTATATACACATATATATCTACATATATATATGTATATATATAGATATGATGGCTTTGGTTCTACGTGATGTTTGATGTACTTATGGTATTATGATGGTTATGCATTTTTTGTATTTTCATGGTGTATATGGAAGTTAATGCAAATGATAATAATGGAAATGTCTTATGATAATGATAATGGAAATATGTAGATGATAATGATAATGATATGGACTTATGCATATAGAAATATATAGATGGTAATGATAATGATATGTCTAACACACTTGTCTTGCATGGTATGAAACATGGATAAGAAAGATGGAGGAAAAGATTGATATTAGTTGAGGACTACATAGGCATAGGATGAAATGGATAAATGATATGGATAGATGAAATGGCAGCTTTTGAAGGTAACTGATCACGAAGTAAAGAAATGCAATCCTTATGTTTGATATAGCATATGGGTGTTATGCACCAGGGTAGAGAAGACCAAGGTGTCGAGGTATCCAATGCAAAACTAACATACTACAATCTTGTTTGAACGTATGAGGTCAAGATGTTGAGCCAACATACATAAGATATGAATAGTAGCTAGTGCTCTGAGATGGACTTTGACGCTACAAGCAATGGTTTGAACTTATCTCCACTACACATAGTGACACCTTGCTAGCTATATGTATGGAGCTAGTCTTGACATAGAATAGTCTCAGGTGCATAAGAGACTATTTAGCTTCTCAGATGCTAGAGATATTGATGTGTAAGATGCTAATCCCAACACGTACAAGATACCAATACACATAGGAAGAGAATAAGATCATCCTGCAGACACAACATACGAAAGCAATATGACCATGCCCCATTCCGTGCTTCATCACAACATACCAAGATATGATAGATCAAGGCAATCTTGATTAGGCTTAGGAAAGAGAAAAAAGATAAATCAAAAGATAAAACAAAAGATATTGTCATTATGTTCTCTTGCCAAATTTAAGTGCTCTTGGATGGATTAAGATGGCGCCTTGTTAAGAGGAAAGTTGCATCCTGTTGAAGGCTAAAGATGTTGATAAAATGCTATAGCAAGTGTTGGCTTAAGGCATGCAAACAAATAGCTTCTGTCTTATTCTTGATTGGTGAGAGTGCTTGAGCTTTCACTGGTACACATAGTCTACTTCCTGCTTGAGCTAGTCAAAGAGAAGAAGATGGAAGATGAAAGAAGATGAAGATGAGGTGTATAGTCTATGCTTGAGTAAAGGAAACTTCCTTCATATTCTAGACTGCCTACATACCTTGTATCCATGGGATCAAAGCATATTTACAATGATGATGAGACATGATGAATATGTAGTTCTGGGTTTTTTGATGATGTAAGTGATGAAAGATATAAGAAAGTTATATGAAAGATTGGAGGATGATTAGAAAAAAGATTAAAGATGGATGATGAAAAAGGAGGTATCATCTTTGCCTGAATCAGAGTGCTTCCTTCGCATCTCAGATTGCCTACATACCTTGTATCCATGGGATCAAGGCTTTAACAATAGAGCTGTGATGTAGTTCTTACTTATTGTTGATAACGGTTAATGTCAAAAGATCAACTTTATTGCTTGGATTTTTGTGATTTATTGATTCTTTTTTTGAAATTTTTTGTTGTTTTGGTATTTTTGGTGATTGTTACGCTTGGATCCCAGTTGCAAATGTTTGCAATGTTTGAAGTTGGATGTGTGCTGTGTTTAAAGTTGAATGTTGGCTATGTGATAAGCTTGGGTGTTTGTTGTGTTATGAGCTAGAGATGTAAGTATCCACTTCCAAATAAGGCTTAACAAGTGCCCCCGGTGTGGGATGAGGTTTATTATGGAGAAGTTGCGATGGATGTGGTCATGTGGAGAAGATGCTAAAGTGCCAAACGATATAATCACCCTGACAAACTCCAAACTGTGAGAGCTAGCATAGCAGAGGCAAAGATAGAAAGGCTTTTTATTATGGATGGACAATGATGTTTGTACAAAGAAACATGTGGATTATGATATGGATTATGTAGGATAGATGACAAGGTATGCTATGAAAAGTTGTGATCAAAACAAACTAAGCAAGCGATGGGAGCTGGTTGCTACACATAATGCCTATTTGCTAGGTTTTCACTATGGTACTTATCCAAGGTGCCTTTTTACCAGGGTTTCACCAGAGAATGAATTATTTATCTTGTACTATTTAATATTTTTTTATTGTTATCCAAAGTGCCACAAAGTGGTTTTCACTGTTGGATGGATTTTTTTTTTGAATAGCTGAGATTCATGGATAGAACTTCTTGAGATGATTACTATTGACTGGTTCATCCGAGGGAATGCCTTCAGGTGTTGAGAGAGTGTACGCACCTGATCCATAAATTGATGTGATGACAAAAGGACCAAGCCAATTAGGTTCAAACTTGCCCTATTTCTCTTGGTGTTGTTGATTTCTTTGATTTTCTTTAAGGACGAGATCTCCAACTTGAAATCTGTGTTCTCTAATTTTCTTGTTGTAGCTGTGACGTAGACGGTTTTGATAGACTTGGAGATGATTGAGTGCTATAAGACATCGTTCATCTAATAGCTCAAGATTATGGAGTGTGGATACTCTATATTCTTCATCTGAAATGGTATGCTGTAGAGATACTTGCAGTGAGCGGATCTCAACCTCAATAGGTAGAATAGCTTCAGTACCATACACAAGAGCATAGGGTGTAGCTCTAGTGGGAGTTTTGATACTTGTTCTATAAGCCCACAATGCAAGATTAAGTTGTAGGTGCCAATCACGACCAACTTCATTGATTGTCTTTTTGAGGATCTTGATAATTGTTTTGTTAGAAGCCTCGGCTTGGTTGTTACTTTGAGGATAACAAGGTGTAGAGAATCGATGTTGGATATGGAACTTGTTACAAAGATCTCTAACCTCTTGGTTCTTAAAAGGATGACCATTATCAGTGACAATGGCTTGAGGAACTCCGTACTGACAAATGATATAGTATTAGATGAACTTAGATATTTGCTTGCCAGTAACATAGGTCATGGGTATTGCTTCCACCCACTTTGTGAAGTACTCAGTGGCAGTTATGATAAACTTATGACCATTTGACGAGGTGGGATGGATTTTACCTATGAGATCAAGACCCCACTATGAGAAGGGCCATGGAGTAGTGATAGGCTGAAGTTCATGTGTTGGTGCATGTATTAAATCTCCATGTTTCTGACATTGTAAAGATCTCTTTGCAAATTGTTGTGCATCTTTTTCTATTGTTGGCCAATAGTATCCAACTCATAGATGTTTCTTAACAAGACCAGGACTAGCAAAATGCGATCCGTAGACACCTTCATGTACTTCACATAAGGCAACCTTTGCTTCCTCAGAATCAAGACATCTAAGAAGGATACCATCAAGACTCCGACGATATAGGGTGTCTCCTAAGATAGTGTATCAAGAGGCTCAACAAATAAAGTTTTTTCATTGGCTGTTAGATAGTTGTAATGGAAAGGTTTGATTTTGAAGATACTCGTATATGTCCTCATACCAAGGAAAATTGGGACCAACAATCTCACAAGTAAGCTCAAACTGCGGTACTTCAAATATTGGGATCAGAAGCTATTCAACCAGAAAATCACACTTTTGTATATTGGATGGTATGTCTAGAAGAGATCCAATCATAGCCATTGCATCTACTACTTTGTTTTATATCCTTGGAATCTGTTCAAAGGTGATAGTGTCAAAATATTTATTGAAATCATCAACCATTAGTTTATATGGAAGAAGCTTCTCATCTTTTGTTTGATATTCATCTAAGACCTGTCTGATAACCAATTGAGAGTCACCAAAGACCTGTAGCTATTTGATAGCCTATTGTACCACCATGCATAATCCTATGATTAAGGTTTCATATTTTGCTATGTTATTAGTACATGGAAATGCAATTCTATAAGATTTCAGGATACAATCTCCTTGAGGGGTAACAAAAAATATACCTACTCCTAATCCATGTTGTGTGTAAGATCCATCGAAGTATAGTTGCCACAATGTTGGTGAAGTTAGGTTGAACAATTCTTCATCAAGAAATTCTGGATGCATTGGATGAATATCTGTGATAGGTGTTGCGGCTAACTAATCAAAAATAACTTGTCCTTTAATGGCCTTGCGATCCACATAGTGTATGTCAAATTCACTTAAGATCATAACCCATTTTGCTAATCTTCCCATAAGGATTGCTTTGGAGAGAAGATATTTGAGTGGATCAAGGTTTGATATGAGCTTTGTTGTTTGGTTTAGCATATAATGTCACAACTTTTGAGAAGTAAACACCAATGCTAAACATGCTTTTTCCATAGATGAATAGTTAAGTTTATATCCCACAAGAGTTCTGCTGATGTAGTAAATGGCTTGTTCTTTCCTTGAATCATCATAATAAGCTAGAAGGGCACCCAATGCTACTATTGTTGAAGAGATGTAGAGTAATAATGGTTGATCAAGTACAGGAGGTACTAACACAAGAGGTGTTGTGAGATATTCTTTTATTTTGTCAAAGGCCTATTGACACTTCTCATCCCACTTAAAAGGTTCACCCTTACGAAGGAGATGTTGAAAGGAATGACACTTATCTTCCAGTTGTGAGATAAACCTGTGGATGGATTGCAATCTTCCTTGTAGACTACGAAGCTGTTTAAGATTTGTTGGCGGAGGGCATTTCCATGATAGCTTTTACTTTGTCAGGGTCCACTTCTATTCCTCATCGAGACACAATATGTCCCAACAATTTTCCAGATGTTACGCCAAATACACATTTCTTTGGATTTAACCTAACTTGATACTTCTCTAGTCAATCAAAGATTTGTGCTAGTACCTGTAGATGTCCTTCTCTTGTCTTGGATTTTCCTAGAATATCATCAACATAATCTTCCATGATAGTGTGAAAAAGGTCATGGAAAATAACTGTCATGGCTCGTTGATAAGTAGCTCTAGCATTCTTAAGACTAAAAGGCATTACAACCCAACAATATGTTCCCCATGGACAAATGAATGATGTCTTGTCTTGATCTTCCTCTGCTATTCAGATTTGATTGTATCCTGAGAATCTGTCCATCAAAGATAGCATTTCATGTCCAGCTATGAGATCTGACAATGTTGTCTATACTTGGTAGTGGAAAGTCATCTTTAGGGCATGCTTTATTAAGATCTCTAAAATCTGTGCAACATCGAACTCATCCATTAGGTTTTGCTATAGGTACCAAGTTTGAAACCCATTCTGGATAATCAATAGGCCTTATGAACTTTGCTTCTAATAGCTTCTGAATTTCTTCCTTGACCAATAGAGCTACTTGCGGATGCATTTTGCACAATTTTTGTTTGATAGGTTTTGCATTAGGAGATACTGCTAAATGATTTACCACAAGTGATGGATCTAGACCCGACATGTCACAATAAGTCCATGAAAAATTAATAGCTCTTTTTATGAAAAATGTTGTGAAATCTCTTCTTTCCTACTCTAATAGTGATGCTGCCAAATATGCGATTCTTGGATTCTATTATGTGCCCAAGTTCATGTCTTGTGATTTTTCAACTAGCACTGTTGATTTCTCATGATAGTCAGTGGAAACAATAAGATAAAATCCCCCATCCTCGGGTGCCTTAGAGAGGTTTTCATCCTCGGATACATCCTTTATTTTTACTTTTTCATGGTCAAGAGGTGCCTTTCAGTTTTCACCTAGTGACCTATCTTTTTTTATTTTATTTATTTCACTTTTGTGACTAAAGGGTTTGATACTTCCACCAAAATATGCTAGTTTAGGGAGATCCATCATGAAACCTGCTTTATGATCACCTAATGGAATGCCTTGTCATAATCCCATGAATTCAGCAATAGCTTCATCATTTTCAAATGTGTCCAATGTAGGTGCCCCTATTGGTCCCAATCGACGAGCTCAGGATATACGAGTGAAAGGGTAACAGATGAAGGGTTTCAGCTAGATGAGGTTTTAGAGATAATGAATATGGAGTTTTCTTGGAAAAGGTCGGTAATATGAAGAGAGGAGTTGTCGATGGTATCCATATTAGAAGTCTCTCCTACCAAGGAAGATCCAGCTTCCATATCAAAAATACACTTAATATCTTTGGAAAGGGATACCTCCAGCTGATAGCCAAGGCCTTGTTTATTAAACTTCTTAGACACAACAATGCGTTCAATATGTCCTTGTTCTTGTGATCCCAATCCACCATGTCCTTTATAGCCCATATTCTTAATGATGTGGAACCCATTGTTATATCTCTCTACTTCAAGTTGGACTTGGTCATTCTCATCATAGAATATCCATGAGTTGATATCATCAATCTCTTCATCATCAAGGAATCCACCTTTAATGAAAACTGTGGGGGGAGCTTTTATAATGGCTACAGATGAAGATACGTTGGAGGTAGAAGGTTTTCCATAAGATTTGGGAGATAAGGGAAGAGTACAAACACAACAAGATTCTTGCAATGTGTACTCACCCAGGCCATGTTCGGTGTACTTGATACGGAGATTGGAAGTGGCTTTCCTAGATGATGGTTTGAGTAGGGTGGATGGATCGACATAAGATGAAGATGGATATGCTTCAGTGTTGATAGGGATGTGGTTTGGAATTTTGTATTTAGCTTGAAAAGCACGGTAAAATTCAAATGGATTGGGATCAGGATGGATAGTAATTTCAACACCGTTATGTGGAAATTTAAGACATTGATGGAATGTAGAAGGAACTGCTTTAAGGGCATGAATCCATGGATGACCAAGGATGATGTTATAAGGAAGATCAACATCAAGGACTTGACAACAGGTGTCAGTAGTGACCGGTCCAACTTGAATGGGCAAGTCAATAATCCCTTCAGTATCTCTCTCGGCATCATCATATGATTTGATAGTAATGACCTTGGAAGTGTCAACATATTTCTTAGAATATCCCAATTGTTTTATTAATTTTAAGGAACATATATTAAGACCAGCTCCATCATCCACTAAGATTCGTTTGATACGGTGTTGGTTAACAAACACTTCTATGTGGAGGGCTTCATTATGTGATGGGTTTATGGAAGGATGACGATCTTTGTTAGAAAAGGTGAGATGGCACGGGGCTGCAATACTAGCTACCATAGATTGGAATTGAGTGGTATCGATATCGTTGGGCACCGAAGATTCTTGGAAGGCTTTATTGAGGATAGCTTTGTGAGCAGGGGATATGCGAAGAAACTCAAGAATGGAAATATGTGTCAGTGTTTTGCCAATGTGATCAAGGATATTATAGCTAGAAGATGGTTGAGGAGAATGGACACATGCTCCTTGAATGGTAATGTGACCTCTTTGGGTAGTCATAGCACAGTCGGGTGCTTTGCCTTGGATAGTAATAGTAGAAATATAGGTTTGGTCAATGCAGCCAATCATGGATGACTCACAATTATATTGAATGGCATTCCCAATATGAGGGTTACTTGGTTTGTCATGAGATAGAAGTGGATTCTTGAAAGCATCTAGATCATAATTCAATGTCAGTTGCTGTGTAGGCTGCGATGTTGGATGTGTGATTTTAATTAAACCTTGAATGATGCAATCTTGAATAACATGCTTTAAGCAGATACAACCATTTGTTTTGTGTCCCTTGACTCTATGGTAGTCGCAATACTCAGTTTCTTTGTACCAAGGAGCTTTGAAGAGTGGTTCACCCTTGGGTGGTGCATCCGGTAATAAGATATCCCCTTCTTGGAGAAGATTTTGAAAGACAACTTCCATAGGTTCCACTAATGGTGTGAATTTTCATCAAATATTTGAAGTTTGCCTTTGTTGAGTTCATTGGAAAGGTTGAGTTGCTATAGATGTGGCTTGAATGTTAATAGGATCTTTCATTGTTTGTATATTCTTTGTGTCTACAACATCGTCATTGACAACATTCTTGTTCTTGTTCCAAAAGCGAGATTTATCATTGGAGTTTTGAGGATTGTCTTTGTTATCTCTAAAAATCTTGATAGTACCTTTAGAAATTAAAGTGTGTTCAATGATGGTGCCTTTGGAAACAAGTTCATCAAAGGTGCTAGCACTTTGCAATTGTAGTTGGAATGAAAGCTCGGGATGAAGATTTTGGACAAATATATTGAGCTGTTGTTTCTCATGTATTTTCCATGATAGTTTGCTAGCCATATTACGCCATTGTTGAGTAAAGGAAGAGAAATCCTCACCATTTCGTTGTTTATTGTTGACAAGGTTGTTCATGTTCACTTCATGTTTGATGTCAAAAGAAAAATGTGATCAAAATTTATTTGCTAGTTCTGCAAAAGATTTAATGCTCAGAGGTAAATGAGAGAACCATTTAAGAGCCTATCCCACTAAGCTTCAGGGAAATAGTCTCAAAAGATATGTATCAGCTTGAGCAACATTGAGACATGCAACAAAGAATGCTCTAAGATGGTCTTCTGGATTTCCTTTTCCTTTGTACTTGTCAAATTGCAGAATCTCAAAGTGAGGTGGAAAAAGTGTCATATGAAGTGACTTGTCAAATGGATAAGCGTATATGTCTTCCAAAGAAAATGTCTTTTTGCTTTGTCCTACCACTTTGTTAATCATTTGTTGAACATCTGCTGGAGAATGGTGTTGTTGTTGCAAAGGGGGTTGTTGGTTCAGAGGTGTAGTGTAATATGATGTATATTGTGGTTGCTATTGCGGGATATATGAATCCATGACCATTTTTTGAGCTTACGTACTCACAATATATGTCATAGGATTAGTATGTGACACATATATGTTTGAAGATTGCTGTCCATGAGACACAAGTGGTGGTTGGGTATATTGCAATGGATTAGCACCAAAGGTTTGCATCACATGGGAAGTGGAAGATATATTGGCATTGGTCAATGGTTTTGAATTCAGAGTTGGATTTGTGACATGGTAAGTGATGGAAGGATTAGTAGATGTGGAAGACGGATGGACATTTGGGTTTGTATTTTGGACAACATGAGGATTGGTATATGTCGTATGTTGAGTGACAATAGGTAATCCTTGAGTAGTATAAGATAGATTGATGGTTTGTGAAGGATTATAGGAGGATGGTTGAAGTGATGTAAGTTGATCAACATAAGAGACCACGGTGCTAGGATTAGCTTGTGAAACAATAGGCAGGTCACTTATGTCAATGATACTAACATTTGGGTTATATAGTGTATTGGATGGATCCATAGAAATGATGGAGACAATATTAGTAGTGATAGGAATATGGGATGTGGTTTCCACATGTGATGCAGTGGGAGTAGCGGATTGCAATGGTTGTGAAGCTTGGATAGTTTGTGTTGTTTGGATAGCTTGGGAAACTTGTAGATTATGGGATATGGGGATGGCTTGTGACATTTGAGGAGTTTGCACTTGGGCAACATAGACAACTTGTGTTACTTGGGATCGAGATACAGTCGTGGTAGGAGAAGGTGTATGTTGTGGAACATGGAAAGGTGGAATGTTCAAATTTTGTGAAAGCAAAGGAAGTACATTAGTCAGAGTTATCAGAGGTTCTAGAGTGTACTCCGAGCATGGTGGATCAAATGAAGTAACAATAGACAACAAAAGAGATGGATTCAAAGGTGGATTTTGTAATATGGTATGAGATGGTTTAGCTATGGTGGATGGTCCCTTTGCAACAATAGCAGGAGTGCTTGGATCGTGCTCTTGAATAGCAGATATGTCAAAATCTCTTGGTAATTTGGCTCCCATACATGCTAATTGTAAGAAGTAGTGGTTAGGATCGGATAAAACAAGCCCCTCAAATTGATCCCATACATGTGTGTCTCTAAATTTAGATAAGTCTTCTTGGGATTGCTCTTCATAAGTCTCTAAAAATGTTTGAGTTTGCACTTGTTGTGAGAATGACTCTCCAACAGTGTACCCCTCAGGCACAAACATGTGAGAAGGCATGCCGATTGTAAATTGAGTTGCATCTCTAAGGGGCATTGATCTAGATTGTTGCATCTTGGCTTCCATCTTAGCTCATAGTTTTGCTTCCATTTCAGCTCTATATTGGCTCCTAGTTTGATGCATGATGGTCGATGTTGAAAGTTGGACTTTTAGCTTGCAAGGTTTGAGACCTAAAAGCTAATGATTTGCTGACTACCTATTTGGTTATTGGTTTTCTTTGCTAGTTTACTATTTTCTTTGTTGTTAGGTTGCTTGGTTGATGTTGTTGGGTTGCTTGGTTGTTGGTTACTAGACTTCCCTAGAGGATAGCTCACACACTCAAAGGGAAAAGCTGGTTGATGTTGCTATTTGCTAATGTTGCTAAGGCTAAAGCCAAATGATGATGTTTTGTTGTTTGCTGGGTTGATTGTTTGATGTTTGGTTTGTTGATTTGAGGTCTCAAGAAGATAGAAAGTCCACAAAGTCCAATTGTTTGTTATGCTCAAGATAGAAGACAAAGTTTAGGTATATGCAAATGATCAAGAGTAGGTCTAAAATCTAATGCTAAAGCTAAGCAAACTGGTTATGTAGCTGATTTGGATGAGTTGCTGGGATTTGCTAATATTTAGCCAGAGGCGACAGATAATAGCTCAAATGTGACCTAAAAAAAGCTAAAAGTGACTAACAATAGCTCATAAGCAATCTAGTTTCAGTCCAGGTGACAGGTTACAATATTAGCCAGAGGCGAGCCAGTTTGCTATAAGTGAGCAATTTTGATTCAAAGGTGATTTTCTGTTAGTTAAAAGTGACTCAATTCAAAGGAAAGGTGAGCAACTGCTATTCAAAAGTGATTGGGTTTGAGCAAAAGGTGACTCACTATTATTTAAAGGCAATTTGAATGTCTGTAGGCGGTCAATTAAGGCTCAAAAGTGGTCTATATCTGCCAGGGAATATGTTTGAATTGTGTTTTTGACAAGAAAATAGTGATTTTAGTCACTCACACTCACAACAATCACAAACTTGTACAACCTAGGCTAGGAAAGGACTGTATTTGTTGAGTCCCCTGGTCATACTTATTCAAAGCAGATAGGTTCAAGATCTTGGTAGCACCGACTCCTCTCCACAGCACTCACTTCTCACACATACCAAGATCTAGGTTTCCTAGGGCTTGTCCCCCCACCAAACCTTAGGATTATCCCTATTATCTCTATTAAGAATCACATGAATTAGGGTAGCTTTAAAGGTCCCACCTTTTGCATCAACAAATAGAGGGTTTTTGGCTACTACACAAGGTTACTAGTGAGGGAATCCATTTGGGTGGCTATACGTGTGACAGTGCTACTCTCCATTATGGAGTCTCCCAGCCTTCAAAGGTTATGCCTTGGAGGGTTTTGGGAGAGGTTAGCTATTGGTATAACACAACAACACCTATTTTTTGTGGCTTTTGACACAAACACTTTTCTTATATAGCAGTTCGGAAGGACTTGGCTTTAGCTCGTTACCACTTGGGTCGTACCCCTTCTCACACTGGGAAGGCAGGCTCTCTAAAGATAATAACAAGTTCTCATGCACCCAAGAACCATTTGATAGGCAAGGGGAGAGGATATTTTTGCTATTAAATTTGGGTTACAAACATGTACATTCAAGCAATCAAGAAAGATAAAGCAAGCATAGAGAAAACAATGATTCTTTTTAAGTACCAAGCCCAAATGTTCCTAAATTAGTGATAAATCACAAGTCTTTGACCGATTAGAGCTGCAACAGATATGTTAGTAGTTTGATAACCTCCTTTTCTTAGATAATTGATAAGATGTTGTACAAATACCCAATTAGTAACCAAGAAAACTGAACTACAAATGATAAAAACTGAAAGCGACACAATTACCAAAGGTGATCAACTATTGATCAGAAGCGATCTGTATTTTGTTGGAAGCAAAATGTTATAGATTAGAGGTGATGCTAGTAAACCTAGATGCAAACTGATAAAGCTCAGAAGCATTGTGGAAAAGAAACATGTGGCTGATTATAGGTCATAAGCGATTCAGATCTGCGAAAAACTAGATATAACAGAAAAACCCTAGTTTTGCAGAAAGCAATCCAAATAGCCAAAAGCGATCACTGTTAGATTAAAATAAATGTAAAAAAGGCAATAAGTGACCCCTGTTAGCTTATAAGTGATGCAACTTGCCATAAGTGCTCGAAAAATCTGATCTTCACAAAAACAACTTCAAATAATAAAGTTAATCAAGGATGTGGGTCCCACTAGGTGTGCCAAAATGTGATAGGTAAAAATCAGGTTGATAAGATCAAGCATAGCTATGAAAACCTAACCCTACCATCATCAAAGAATCTAATCTAAATGAAATCAAAAGCATGCAATTCAAAAATAATATCACCTAGATTATGATGTGGATTTGCTTCTTCAATAATGAACAATTATGAAGATCAAAGTTACCATGATGGATGGATGATAATGATAATAAGCTAGATGGATACTAAAATGCTCAATATGCTCAAGATGATGATGTAGATGCTATGTGAATGTTGGATAGATGTAGTATGGAATGAGAGGGTGTTTATATAGAAATCAACCAAAATCAATCAATGGTAGAAATTTGGTGGCTATGTGAATGGCTAGGATTAAAAGATAGTCATAGGTGAATGTGTAGATGACAAGTGGAAGGAAGATAAGGCTTATGTGTGACCGTGTACATAAAAAGTACTACATGTGAAAGATATTAAAAAAAAGATGTAGTACCACTTATCTTTTTAAATGAAAGAGGCACACATGTCAGTTCATGAAGATAAATGATAAAGGAAATTAATTAAATAAATAAAATTTATTTAATTAAAATTGATAGAATAAAGAGATAATTAAATAATTAAAGATTGTTTAATTATAGATTTGAGGAAATAGATAATGAATTAATTGAATAAATATAAATTTATTTAATTAATAGAAGAAATAGGTGATAGGGATATTGCTCAAGTGTGTTCAACAAATGTAGATGGTGGATAATGCAATATTTGAATGCTAATGATAATTAGGTCAATTTTGGGTGTCTACATATAGCAACAACAAACAATTGTACTCAAGTTCTATGGATGAAGCAAATGCTGAAGGATATCAGAATTGTGTTTGAGGAGCCTATCACAATCTTCTATGATAATTCAAGTGCAATAAGCATCTCAAAGAATCCAGTGTTGCATTCAAA
Organism: Cunninghamia lanceolata; assembly: GCA_027924645.1. NCBI lineage: Eukaryota > Viridiplantae > Streptophyta > Pinopsida > Cupressales > Cupressaceae > Cunninghamia > Cunninghamia lanceolata. The sequence continues at coordinate 7,370,906 of BSBN01000582.1, forward strand.
GACAAAGCACATATCAATCAAGTTTCACTTTTTGAGAGAGAAGGTTAATGAGAATGAAGTTAGATTGGAGTTTGTTTCTTCAAAGGACCAAATTATGGATATCTTCACTAAGCATCTTCCCAAGGATACTTTTGAGTATCTCAGAGAGAAGCTAGGGGTTATTACCCCTCTTGATCAGAATTAAGATGCACTAGAGTGCATCAGTTTGGTGAAATTCACAATCATATCTTATGATCCGGATTGATGTTGAGGAGGTACTACTCAGGGGGAGTAGTCAGCATGCAATTTTTGAGATTGGTTTGAAACAAAAATAAGGAGAAAAGATTGCAAATATGTGCCATTTGCCATTGATGTCAAAGGGGGAGAGAAATCATGTGAAAGACTAGTTGCTGATAAAAGGGGGAGCAGTAAGGAAAGTAGTTGCAAAAGTGATAAGAAAAAGGGGGAGAAGTTCTTGTCTTGATGGTTGAATCATTTTTTTGCATCATAAGTTGCCATCAATGAAAAATGGGGAGATTGTTGTAAATATATGCCTAATCGGTCTTGTCATTGATATCAACATATTCTTGTTACCATTGGTGTCAACTGTATCTATTTAGAAGACTGGAATGTTGAGGATATTGAGAAAATTAATGAAGATCAATGGATGCAAACCATATGAATGTGTAGAGGATTGTCTAAAGTAGCTCTAGTTAAGATTTGAGAGGTTCGCATGAAGATTTGAAGAAGATATGGCCATCTGAGTAGAACTGGGTTTTGTTGTGATCAAAAGAGATAGAGTGATAGTAAATTAGTCTGGATTGCTCCACATTGAAATATTATGATTTGTGGATCTAGGGACATCATTAGGAAGTTAGTGTGTATCATCAACTCTAGTGGTTCATGGTTTGGAGGTCCGAAAGCAAGCTTTCTAGTGTGACAGTCATGGCACGCAGTGTTCGTGAGGTTCCAAATGAAGATGCAAGTGATTCTGATGATTTAGAGGAGTGTGGATGTTTTTGTTGAATTCAATGTGCTTGTGGAGGTCTCTAGATCATGTGCCTTTTGTATTGAAGGTTTGCATTGAAGTTTGAGCTTGTTGTTGAAGGTTTCTTCCTTAGTGTTGTTGTTCTTCCCAATCCTGGCTGACCGGATGATTCAAGCATGTTGCGGATGATTAAAGAAGGATTATATGAAGTGTGGTGTACTATTCAAGGAGGATTTGGATCCCAATTATGTGTGGCTGACAGTATAGTGGTTCACATTAAGATAGAAGTTTGTAGTATTGACCTTGATGTTTATTCCAAGGTTGATGAAGGATATAAAGGCGTGTAGATGAGTTGTGGAAAAGTATCCTTGTGTGAAAATGATAAAATCCTAAGAAAGGTTCAGAAGAAGAGCAGAGAAGAGGAGGAGCAGAAGAACAAGAGTAGTAAAGGATGAAGAGATAGTGAAGAAGTGTTTGGGGGTAAAGCAAAAGTTTAATGAGCTTTCAATGAGACTAAATTAGGCATGACGAAGATGCTATTTCTTAGTTAACTCTTTATGTATTAAACATAACATTCTGTAAGTAGTGGGCCTCTTTAAGCAGTGAGCTCTGGGTAGTACGCCTGAAGGCATGTGCCTTCGAATTTTCTAAGTACTTTTAACAGGGTACAAATCTTGTGGGTTAACCCCCACTGTAGTTTTCCCTTAAATGGGTTTCCACATAAAAATTTGGGTGTTATGTGTGTTCAATTTGTTTATGTTCATGTGTTGTTGATTCATGCTTTAGTGTTTACATCATTAATCTTGGGTTCATGACAATGCTTGGGTTCATGACAAGGCTTAACTACCTCTCATGGATTCATTAACTCTGGCAGTTGTATCAGGCATTAACAGGTTGATCTTTTGGTGCAATGGCAACCATCTTTCAAATAACTGGTATCAGAGCCTGGGTCATGGGTTAAAACCCCTCACTTGTGCTGGGGGATTGTTGCAAGGTGTGGGCCCTTGGTCTCCTTGTTTTGTACAGTACAATGCTTGGGTTCATGACAAGGCTTAACTACCTCTGATGAATTCATTAACTCTGACGGTTGTATAAGGCATTAACAGGTTGGTCTTTGGGTGCAAAGGCAACCATCTTTCTAACATGGAGATCCCATCTTTTGACACCAAATGGCCCAGACACTTACCTTGAGCAATAGCAAAAATACACTTTTTGGGGTCCAGAGACACCCCAAACTCTCTACATCTTTTGAAAACTTTCTCCAGATGCTCCATGTGATTTTTTCCTCTCTTGGAGAAGACTGTGATATCATCTAGTTAAATCAAGATGAACTCATTAATAAACCCCTTGAAAGTGATGTCCATTGCCCTCTGAAAAGTTGCACCATTACTGGAGAGCCCAAATGGCATTTTTACATATGCCATGGTTCCCCATTTAGTTGTAAATGGTTTCCTAAATCTGTCCTCCTCTTTCACAAATATTTGGTTATAACTAGAAAAACCATCAAGTAATGAAAACCTCTCTACACCTACAACAGTTTGCAAGATTTGGTCCATGGACAGAAGAGGATAGTGGTCCTTCAAAGAGGTGCAACTTAGATCCCAAAATTCCATGCATAGCCTTATCTCACCATTTTTCTTCCTCACTAGTACTTGTAACGTCAGAAAATATCCCCTTGGGGGCTTTTTCCTCATAATGTTTAGCTCCCGGGTCTTTAGCATGCATTTAGGACATCTTAGTTCATATTTTGGCATCTCGATGGAATGAGACCTAGGTTCCATGACAAATTGGACCTAGGTGGACCCCTTGAGCTGTACCCTACCCAAAATAGGGTGGAGGACTTGGGCGCCCATGCCCTAGGCCTACCCTATTTTGGGGCAGCCCTAATTTCTGAGTGTCAGTTTATGACCGTTATTTGGTCCTTTTGCCGACATGGTAAGTTTTGATTTTTGAAATCTTGGTGGGAGTGCTTGTAGTTGCATGTAAAAGTATGTTTAGGCATTCATTTGTAAACTAGATGGCAATTAGATTTTAACTTGATGATTACTAGCAAGCTATTGTGTTCTCAAGGTGATTAAAGGCTTTCATTGTGTTGCAAGAGCATACTTGTATGGTTTATGTGTTTGTATTTGCAGATTTGAGCATCAATTTCCTCATGGAATGAAGAGCATCTTCCTCCCATGATAGCTTTGCTACAAGGTGACATTATATTGTGTTTTCATCATTATTTCCTTTGGATTTTTGCCTCTACCTCACAAGGGCACGTACTCTCTATTTGACGATGGTGTTCAGAGACTTAAGTGTCCTCCGGGGCTTGACTGAGGCAAGCCTCGAAACACCACAACCCCCAAACCAAGTCTTGTAATTGCAGGTTACAAGTGTCATTTTCAAGAGAAGTGGAGCTGCAAGAAGGATCAACAGACATCAGGGATTTAGGATCTGAAGAGAATTAGGACACCAGAGCATTTCTAGGACTTGGGCGCTCACTCTAGTGTCCTCCGCAGACAAATTTCTAGAAACAAAAGTTATAGGGTTGATCAGTGCCAGAAGGAGGTCTGGATCCTGCAAAGAAACTAGTACATTGGACTTGGGTGCCCACTCCGTAGTCCCTGACTATTCTACCTTGGAACCCTAAAAATAGGTATTCTGTGATTTGTCATTTACTTATGTCTGTAAGAGCATTTTCTATTATTCATCAATTTATTGCCGTATTTGCATAATTAAGGTTTTAATGGTCAATTGAGCATAGGAGAAGGAGAATTGATAATTAAATTCCCTAACCTAAGTTTCCCTACATCTGCAAGTGACCTAGGGTATGATAGTGCTCGCCACTCAACCCTAGATCCTTGAATGTATGGTGGAGAGGCATATTTAAACATCTAAACACTAGAACATTAACTAATCAAAATTTTCACCTAAACATTTTGGTGAACCCATGTTTTTGGACTTAAATTACAAATTTTTGAGTGTGTGTCTTCATATTGGGATTGATTTCATTCATTCATATAGTCATTCATTTTATTGCATTGAGAAAAAATTGAAAATTTGGAAAAATACAAAAAAATTGCATTGTTTGGCTTACTAAATTGCATAAATTCTTCCTAAATTTTTCTAATTCATGATTTTTGCATCAGATATAATATAAAATACATAAAAATCTAAAAATTCAAATTTTTGCATTTCATTTTCATCATTTAATTGCTAGGGTTTTCTGGAAATTTTGACAATTTTATATAACCTAGTAATTCTAAAATCTAGGGTTAGTAGGAGAAATATTTTTCTCATATTTTTCTACTGATTTTAGAGGCTCATTCAAATTAACATTTTTCTATAGTCTTGCATTTTAGTGTAAATTTGTATTTAGATTTAAAATATTTGCTTTTTTGCATAGAAAATTTCAACAAAAACTAGCAATTTTGATACATTTTCATTAAATTTGCATGGGCATTTTGCATGTTCAAGCTTGAAAATAATTTTTAGATCTGAGATTAAGTCATTTTGATCATAAATCAGACTTCAAAACATTTACATAGCATTTTGTCCCAAGATCTCAAACCTAGGGCTTCAAAAACAACGATTTTAACTAAATTTGGCCTTATCGACTTTATAAACTTGCACCATAGTTGTGTTGTGAAAAGTATTTTTTGCATTATTTTTCTATTATTAGGGTAGTAATATGTTTCCCCTCATAAAAATCTTCACAACACCCTTTTATCTGGCTCTTGTAGTGAAAATTTTGTGAAAACCTACACATTTTAGCTATTTTTTTGCCCTAGGGTTTGACCTAGTTTGCACCCCAAGCATGTTGAGATCAATTTTATGGATTGAGGTGACTGATATCATTGATATTATTTTATTTACCTCTCAAAATTCCTTACAACACCCCTTTTTCTAGGCCTTGGAATTGAAAAACTGTGAAAAATAGCCTATTTTTGCTATATTTTCAATGGATTTGACCTTAAGTGGCACTAAAAGCGTGTTGTGTTGGATATTTTTTGCATCAAGTGGCTGTTGTTACTTATATTAGTTTCTTTCCATCATCATTTTCCTCACAACACCCTTTTTTATGCTCTTTTGCATTGAGTTTTGGTGTAAAAAGTGCCTATTTTGACATATTTTCACTATATTTCAACTTGGTATTAACTTAAAATTGCATCAAGAGTGTGTTGAGAAGGATACTTTTTTTGTTTTGGACTGATATCAGACAATAACTTTCTTCCCTCAATCAAAATCATTACAACATCCTTTGTTTCATTTATTGGCATTGAAAACGTATCGAAAAATCAAGCATTTTTGCATCAATGGATTCTCCTAAGGGTACATCTTTAGAAGACTTATATGAGTACATTATGAATTATGATAATTTTCACAATATCATTGACAGATATCCTCATGGAATTGATATAACCAATAGTACTACATGTGATATCCTTCAATTTGTAGCCTATTTCGATAACTTTCTTGAGACTGTGGATGTTTTTCCTTTAATCATGGAGAATCTCAAAAGTTTTATAGCTGAAAACAATCATGGGGAAAGTAGTGGTGACAACTTTACTCCCACTCTCCCTTTATTTCATGATGATATAATGCAAATCCTTTGTAAGACCTATGGGAATGAAATGGCAATGGGTGACCTATCAAACAAAGAGACTTGTCCCAACATAACCCCACTTGGTGAGGATATATTAGCACAAGCAAAAGATATTATCGATACATTTCTTCACACTACTCTACCATCCCTTCCTGCTCTCCCTAATCAGGATGAAGCTTTGGATGATGTAGATTCTCTTTGTGACTATTTGCTTGAATCTAATGATAATTTGCCACCTGATGTTCAAGAACTTCTCAATTACATTCTAAACAAGAAAACAAATCATGAACCATCACATATTTGGGAAAGAAATAAAATCCTACATGTTGTGGAAGAACAAGCTATCCCTTTGACACAAGCCATTCCAACACCCTATATAGGGACTAAAATGGGTATCTTTTAGATGTCTCCACAAGCTCATGTAAATAACATTTCAAATGCTCATATAGCTACCACAAACAATGGCAACACGCCCTCTCAACCATCATTAAGAGAAACCTTTCCTACATGGTTACTCTCAAAAACTCATGAACATATGGAAGAGAGAAGAAGTGATAACGCCTTAACTATTAAGATAAAGATCAAGATTCATGATACCTGCTAGCTCGGAAGGGGCCCTACAGGTAAGTATCTATAACCCTTTTTCTCTCTTGTGATGTGCTTCCCTCGTGATGTGTTATGTGTTGTACAGGCCTCCTGGAATGACCTCAGATTCTCCCATAAGGTTCAGGATACTAGGAGACCACCTCTGTTGTGACCTTCTATTTGTATCATTATTCTTCTAAATTGCCTCTCTCTAATTTTATTATTGTGTGTTGTGTCTTACGGACATAGCGTCGCGGTTGGTGACTTGGGGGTACCCTCCTACATGACTGTCCCTAAGAGACTTGTTTCTCCTCTCTTATTTATTGTTTCCCTTCCTCTAGTGTTTCCATCTAGTGGGCGGATGACGACAAACATTTATACTGATGTGGACCTAGTGTCCCTTTCGAGAGCAATAAAAAAATAGACTTAGTTACTAATATGATGATGAGGTTGTATATCTTATCTAACACTTGGCTAGTGGAAGCACTTGTGCTTTCCGCATAGTGAATTTGATGATGTTTCTATTGCATTTACAAACCTTAACAATATTGCTGCTTAGTGCACCTCTATTTGTCTTTGAATCTAGCCTTGGTGGTACTCGATTTGGAGAGCTTCGTGATATAGCCTTACAGTTATCCTTGAACTCTGAATTCATTGTATAACCTTGGCTCTTTGTGTGGTTAATCATATGCATTGATGTTGTTGTTTATTATGATGTTGTAGACACTAACATGTTTTTTGTAGGGATGTGTTTGTGGGAACACTTGGTGATTGTGAAGTACATGTCACCTCCGGGGTGCATGGGCTTTGCGAAAGTCTATGTTCCCTTGTGTGTTATCTTCCTATCTTAATGTGCTTGATATCGATGCATGATATCAACCACCTTAAGGTGGGGGCATATAAGGTAAGCTGTCTATTGTAGATGTTAGCAATGTGCTTGTCCTCAGGTGTAGGCTAGTATGATGAGTATTTCCTACATCCTGAGTTTGTTTGCAATCAATCAATCTATCTATTGCGTATACCTCCTTTTCACTGTAAGGCATCTCTGTGATGCAGTTGGGCTTGTATACTTTTGAGCTCATACCTCCTTTTCACTATAAGGTGTCTCTGTGACACGAGTCGGGTGGTATGCCATGCTTTCTTTTCACTGTAAGGTGTCTCTGTGACACGGGTGGGGTTGCATTTTCAAAAGTTCTCTGTAGAGGTAGGGAGTGGTTCTATGACTAACTCAACCCTTAAGGATGTCTTCGGTGATTGTTGTGGCGAAGCTCAATCGTCGGTGTGTGCCTGTAATGTGCCTAACATGGTGATGAGCCTAGAAATAGGGAACATACCATCACTTGTCTGCCGTGTTTTCTCTGTGTCTTCAAGTGTGTGTTTGGCGTGTCTGTTGTCCCATATGCATCCTGCATTTTGGGAGGTTTTGCGTGTCTTGCATGTGTGTTGCCCCATATATACAAAGACCTGTATGATGAGTGCATCATGTATTATGGGAGGTTTGTTTACTTTCCAGTACTTGCATCTGTAATTCATATATATGAGAAAAATAAAAGAAAGGATAGCATTTCTGTCTTCCTTGCATTAATGTGTCTTCTATGCATTAGTTGTCTTCTTTGTGTTCTGCGTGACTGTAACTATCTTCTCTGTGTTTTACATGCTTGTTACTATCTTCTATGTGATTGGCATGTCTTCTCTGTGCTTGATGTCTTTGCTATGTTTGCGACCTTACTTTAATGCATGTATTGGCCTCGTGTTTATACATACATTAAAGTAGGGGCTAAATGTAACATCAGAAAATGTCCCCTTTGGGGGCTTTTCCCTCATAATGTTTAGCTCTTGGGTCTTTAGCATGCATTTAGGACATCTTAGTTCATATTTTGGCATCCCGATGGAATCAGACCTAGGTTCCATTACAAATTGGACCTAGGTGGACCCCTTGAGCTGTACCCTGCCCAAAATATGGGGAGGACTCGGGCGCTCGTACCCTAGTCCTGCCCTATTTTGGGGTAGCCATAATTTATGAGTGTTAGTTTATGACCGTTATTTGGTCCTTTTACCAACACGGTAAGTTTTGATTTTTGAAATCTTGGCAGGAGTGCTTGTAGTTGCATATAAAAGCATGTTTAGGCATTCATTTGTAAACTAGATGGAAATTAAATTTCAACTAGATGATTACTAGCAAGCTATCATGTTCTCAAGGTGATTCAAGGCTTTCATTGTGTTGTAAGAGTAGACTTGTGTGGTTTATGTGTTTATATTTGCAGATTTGAGCATCAATTTCCTCATGGAATGAAGATCATCTTTCTCTCATGAGAGCTTTGCTACAAGGTGACATTATATTTTGTTTTCATCATTAATTCCTTTGGATTTTTGCCTCTACCTCACAAGGGCATGCACTCTCTATCTGACAATAGTGTTCAGAGACTTAAGTGTCCTCTGGGGCTTGACTGAGGCAAACCTCTAAACACCACAACCCCCAAACCAAGTCTTGTGATTGTAGGTTACAGGTGTCATTTTTGGGAGAAGTGGAGTTGCAGGAGGGATCAACAGACATCAAGGATTTGAGATCTGAAGAGAAGTAGGACATCATAGCATTTCCAGGACTTGGGCACTCGCTCCAGTGTCCTCCACAGACAAATTTCTAGAAACAAAAGTTACAGGGCTGATCAGTGTTGGAAGGAGGTCCGGATCCCATGAAGAAACTAGTACCTTGGACTTGGGTGCCCGGTCCTTAGTCCCCAACTATTCCACCTCAGAACCCTAAAAATAGATATTTTGTGATTTGCCATTTTACTTTCGTCTGCAAGAGCATTTTCTGTTATTCATCAATTTATTGTCATATTTGCATAATTAAGGTTTTAATGGTCAATTGAGGATAGGAGAAGGAAAATTGATAATTAAATTCCCTAATCCAAGTTTCTCTACATCTCACAACAACCTAGGGTATGATAGTGCTCGCCACTCAACCCTAGATCCTTGAATGTATGGTGGAGAGGCAGATTTAAATATCAAAACACTAGAACGTTAACAAATCCAATTTCCACTTAAACAGTACTAAATTAGATACCCAGGTGGAGTGCTTGATGGGGAAAATGATTCTATCTTGAATGAGCTTTGAAAGCTCATTTCTCATTAGAGGCTCGACTTTCGAATTTATAGGTCGTTGTTTTTGGTGAATAGGTTTGACATTTGGATCAAGGTCTATGGCATGTTGGGCAACATTAGGGTCAAAACCCTTTAGGTCTTCATAATTCCATGCAAAAACATCACTATATTTCTGAGAAAGGTGAATAAAGGTTTGTTGTTCAACATCACAACATACCTTTCCTAGCAATAAATCTTTGTCTTGGGTGATAGAAACCTCTTGATAGTCCTCCTTTTTGAATGTGATGTTCTTCTTTCCCTTGAATTTAGCATCATGGTTGAAAATAGCCTCCAGCATGACCAATCCCTTAGGCAACTTGTTTGTTTTCAATTAAATAATCTAATCACCATAGCCTTCTTGCAATTTGGACTGTGCAGTTGATGAGAACTCATCTTCATTTTGAATGAAGCTCATGATTTGTTCATTGTTGTTAAAAACTTATCAGTTTACATCATTATCAGAAACTGAGGGCTTGATCACAATTTTGACATGTTGATCAAGGCCTTAAAAGAGGTCCATGGGAGGAGAAAATTGAACACCAACTATTGCCAATTAGTCTGCCTTAGCATTTAATTTCCTTGGGATCACCTATAGGTTGAGAGCATCAAAAATCTCAAACATGCCCCAAACTCTATGTCTATAAGCTCTTAGGAGCTAATTCTTCATTGTACATCTCTCTCTGACTTGGTAAACCACTAGTTGAGTATCTCCAAAGATTTCTAGATATCTAATTTTCTTCTTTTCAGCAATCACACTAGTCAAATTTTGGCAAATAAATGACTAAGTGACTAAAACTTTTAGTCACAACAACTAAAAATGACTAAATTCTACTAATTTTTTGCAACTCATCTATAAATGAGTAAATAAATGACTAATTTGATCGTTGAATAAAAAATTATTTAGTCACAGAAATAAAATGACTAAATAGTTAGTCACCCAAATACAAATTAGTTAAATTTTTAAAAAGAACTTTTCAAGAAATTAGTGGCAGGATGTATGGCCGTGATTCACTATTTGTGTTCATTCCAACATTTTTTGCTATTTCCATAACCATCATACCCAGTTTTGTATCTTCCTTTTATTTGCACTCAAATTTCCAACTCCTTACTAAATATTACCATCACCATCACACTCTTCACTTACAAGCACTCTAACATGCTCTTCACACACTCAACTTGGAATATCTCTGACCGTTCAAAGCTTCTTGTGGTGGACTCACTGAAAAAGAAAAGGTTGGGAATGTAGAGATCAAAGTACTTTCCCAGAGCTACTTCGCACTGAGGCGTTTTGAGTTATAGAAGCTACTTCCATGGGTGATAAAGAGGAGAGGACTTGGAGACATCTAAAAAGGTGGGCAAGGAATTCAAAGTTTGTTGCAGCAAATTTGAATTCAGTGAGGCCCTCTGCAATGAAGTTAGAATTGGGGACACCCTCTATAGCAAATTCAGAGGTAATTCAAAAGCCTCGTTACATTTATAAACATAAAATCTATAGCTTTGTGATTGGCAACTTATAGTAGTTACAATCTACTACTCTTAACAATGTTCTTTTACAATCTTGCAACTATTCTACTTCATAATGTGTTCTAGCTAAATATAATAAAATTTGGGTGTCAGTGCCAAAATAGAATTTCCTCAAACAAATTTGATACATTTTCACTGCAAGCACAAACTGTCCTTGTGCAAAGTAAACATGTGCTAGATTTACCCACACATCAGGCATCTGAACAAAGATGTTTCCTACTATAGCTTCTTGTACCCGTGTAAAAATTTCCTTTGCAATATCAAATTGATCCCTTTCAACTAACACAATGGCTGCCCCATTTGCAACATAAACATTTCCTAGTCTCTGTGCCAACACTTTACAATACAATTCTCTAGCCTTCTCAAGATGTTGTGCCTCCACCTTTGGATCCCTCCTCTCATTGTGAAAATCTACAAAATAATTCCAATTTCCGAGTGAAATGTCAAGATAAGAATTCTTTGCATTTGATTCACTTTGTGTAGCTTTAATTGTTTCTTTTTCTTTAAGCCAGTCATCTATTTTTAGTTCCATTTTGCCAAGCATAGATAAAGCATTTGATGAGTTTTTATCCACCTTAAGTGCATCCCCAATCAATTCTATGCTTAGTTGGATCTCATTCTGAGCTTGAGCCATGGCTACAAGATGTAGGTATGCATCCACATAATCAAGAAACTTGAACAATATTAGCCTGTATTAAAAAAAAATTAGTATCATGTAGTTGTTCAAACAACCTAGCAAGATTAAATAGTGTTGTTACTTTATCCCATGGTAGCTCAAGTGAAACACTACCTTCTTCTAGTCGATGGAAGAATTCCATATCCTTAAAGAGCACACGAAAAACTACATAATTGACACTAGATCTTTCATTTATGAATTCAACCCAAGTGCCGTTTCCTAATGCCTCCATAAAAGTTTGTTGAGACAACTCTAGTTCATCATGCTCAAAATGAAGAACCCCAATGTTGTTTAACAATTGAATGGGTACTTCTTCTCTTCTCTTCTTCAGAGGAGTCTTTTCTGTCTTAAGAGAATCTAAGGCTGCACTGGCATCTAATGATATTAATAACTAACCCATCTTGCTAAATGCATGGGCATCACGTGGATCTATGTGAGTTGCCTTTCTTAAAATTTCCAAAGCCTTCTCTGCCTACCCTTGCTGAGTGTATATATGGCCTACAACTTTTAAGCTCTCATAGTTCTTAGGGTGGAACTCCATAATCTTTTCAAAATTTTAGAGAGAACTTTTAAGATCTCCCAGCTTCAAATGAACCTGTCTACAAAATCTTGTGGCCTTTGGCTTTCCTTGACTGATGCCATGTAGTAGCGGCTAGTGGTGTCATAATCACCTTTACTATGATAAGAGCATGCAAGGTTATAATATGAATGAGATTTCATGAGAGGGTGGTTAGTTGAAACATGAGCTATCTTAGTCAACTGTTCCACAAAATGCTGTCATGTGAAGAAAAAATGGTTTGCTAAATGATTCGATACCATTGCATAGTATGGGTATAATTCAAATGCTCTACGCATCTTTTCCATTCCTTCATGAACACTAACTTTTTCACTAACTATGAGAATCCTACAAGTAAAAAGTGCACAAAACTGACCACATAGATTTATGTAGAGGCATAACATGATGCAGAGGAAGGACTCACACACAATAACCTTGACACATCCCAAACAAAGTTTCAATGTACTTGACGCAAATCTGCACCCTTGTTCATTCTTGACAATTTGCTCCTAAGCCTAAAACATGGAAACATCACCCTAGTGACACTCAATCATTGAAGACAACATGGAATATGGGCAACTTGGTTTATTTAGATCTATTAAAACATCTTCTAGGGGTTTCCAAACATACATGACCTAACCAAGTGATTAATACAATGATTTATGCAATTTAGGTCTTGTTGCCACTAGGTGCATTCAAGGTGTTGAGTCCAAACGAAGGTAAGAACACTTGCTATATGAATTCCTAGGCTTGTGCAGGCTCTAAGAACATGCCACTATGATTCTTCTCCCCTCCATTGACATACATCACATAGATTATTCAAAGCAATAAAGAACCTAGGGTTTTAGGACTGTCTCACAACAAATCTGCACACACAATCAATCATATCTTCTTCACACATGCCAGTCATGAGTTGTCCTCTTACAAGGATGTGGATAGGTGTGGGATAGAAATTTCCACCAATTTTTAGGATTTTTGGATGGTGGAAACTCTACCCATGATCAAATTTTGCTCCTTGAATACCCTAGGTAGGGTTTAGACCTGCACTCACAAAAAATGCAATATCTCGTACAAAACTAGATGAAATTCTACCAAACCAAATGCATTCGAAAGCTAGATTTTTGTTGCTAAAAGATTTTATTTGGTATGTGTAGAACATTATAGATGGATCAACGTCGAAGGTTGACTATGGATCAAAACCATGCATTTGATGAGAGAGTAGCCAATGAGAAGGACATGAACAAATATCCATGTCCATGTAAAGACTGTCATGGTGGAAAGGTGACAAAAAGAAACTTGATTCTTTGACATATGATAAGATATGGGCATAGTGGAATAAGCCCTTGGGATTACAATTATTATGAAGATATGATAGAATTGTAGAGTGTGAGAGATGAAGAGGCAACAAACATAGATGAAGTGGCACCAAACATAGATGAAGAGGTAGCAATGTTAGACGAAGGGTTTGAAGTTGATAGAATGTTGAATGAGGGTCTAGATGATGATTGGGATAAGTCAATGGAAGATGCTTTAAAGCCTGTGTATGCTAATTGCAAGTTAAGTCATTTGACAACAATCCTTCAAATTCTTAACTTGCAAGTGGTGCATGGTTAGACAAATGAGAGTGTAGATCAGTTATTGGTATTATTAAGTTTGTTGTTACCACCTGACTCCACATTGCCAACAAAATGAAGTCAATGTAAAAAGAAAATCACTAAGCTAGGCTTAGGGTATGAAAACATCCACACATGTGTCAATGGTTGTGTATTATTTCACAATAATCTTACAAGTGAGAGTGAATGTCTAAAATGTCATGAAGCAAGGTATAGACAAGGGTTAAAATCAGTTATGGTTCCTAGAATGGTTCTTCGCCACTTTCCAATAATCCCATGATTACTTCAAATGTATAGGTGTAGAGACATTGTTGAACTTATGCAATGACATGCCCAAAATAAGAGCACCAATGGAAAACAACAACATTTGCATGATTCTAAGATGTGGATGAAATTTGATAACACATGGCCTGATTTTTCTCAAGATACTCGTAATATAAGCTTGGGTTTGGCTCTAGATGGGGTGAACCCATTCTCAGATCAAATTACTAAATGGCCAACTTGGCCAATGTTTTTAATAAATTATAACTTGCCTCCATGGTTAGCAACTAAACCATTTTTCTTAATGCTATCATTGATTATACCAGGAAAGAAAAGTGTAACTTCATATACAATCGATGCTTATCTAGAGCCATTATATGATGAGCTAATGGAATTGTGGAAAGGAATTGAAGCAATTCAATCTTTAAGTGATGGGCATTCAATCAAATTACTTTAGGAGCTTTCTTATTGTTTATGATTCATGATCTTCCTGCATATGGTACATTGTCTGGTCTCAGTGTTCATGGATACCATGGATGTCTTGCTTGTAACTTTAAGGATTTTGTGAGGTACTTAAGAAGTTTGCGTAAGTGTATTTATTGTGGACATCGTGCTTACCTTAAAATGGATCATCCATATTGTCAACAAAAAACATGTTTCAATGGTCAAGAAGAGAATCATGAAGCACCATTGCTAATAACAAGTGATTAAATTGTTGAGAATGGACAAAAAATAATGTCATTTATTGAAAATGATGGGATTGCTGGTAGTAGATATGATCCATGTAGTGAAGGTGGTGTAAAATAGTTGTGTATATTCTATAAGTTGCCATACTTTAAGGATATAGCTATTAGGCATACTATTGACTTTATGCATACTGAGAAAAATATAGCCTATGCTATTATAGAAACTTGTTTTGGTGCTTTTGATACTATTCATCATGTGAAGACTTTTGACAACTAAAGATTCATCAAAATATTTGGGTTAAAAAATATGCTGATGAAAAATATAGAAAACCTAGTGCTCCTTATGTCTGGACAAAGGAACAATGTGTACAATTCTTAGAGTTGTTGTCTCGAACTCGCTTTCCCATTGGATATGTAAGTAGTAGTATTAGAAGCCAAATTGACATTAATGGCTTAGGAGGCCTCAAGACCCATGACTATCATGTCATAATTGAGAATATTTTACCTATTGTGGTAAATATACCAAGTTTGGCAAAGGGGCCAAGATTGGTAGTTATAAGGTTGGGCCTAATATTAAAGAGAATGAGTTTACATGTATTAGATCCTTCAAACTTTGATAGTTTGAGGGAGGAGGTTGTTGAATTCTTTTGTCTATTGGAACAAGAATTTCCACCAACAATCTTTAGCATTTCTATGCATCTTTTGAAATATATAGAATATGAACTAGAGTATTGTGGCCGAGTAAGAACGAGATGGATGTATCCTATAGAACGATTTATGAAGGTTTTGAAAAAAATTGTTCGTACTAGGGCAAAACTAGAAGGCAACATGTCTAAGGGATATTCAATGCTAGAGGCCATGGGTTTTTGTACATAATATATGAAGGATTTTAAAAATGTCAATCAATGTGTATGGGATGATGGCGAAGATGAAAGAGTTGTAGGTGAAGTATTAGAAGGTAATGGATGTCGCTTCAAGCTATCACATCAAGAAAGAATGTGATACATGCTGTAATGTTGGAAATTGTCCTCCTGTATGGAATGGTACACATTCCCTTGGTTTAGCTCCTCGCTTGGGTGACCTCTCAAACCTCTTTCTTTCTGACCTTCCTGAAACACTGATTGACTAAGTCTAGTTGCAAAATTTTACCCAATGCAAAGTTTGTCCTCCCCAATGCTTAGTGGAGAATTGGTAGCACTTGACCTAGTTTGAACAAACCACCAATTTTCCACTAAACATTTTGGTGAGACCTTTTCTGACTCATCCTCATCATCCTCCTCATCCTCATTGAGATTGTAGTATCTTGCAAAATTACTAATGTCATCCTCTACCCCTATGTCACTAGCGTGACTGGAGCAAGGTTGGGCAACATCTGTAGGGTCACTAGATGGAAAGATAGGAGCAAGTCGCACTGTGTACCACTAGGTCTGATATGCTCAGGTACAATCGACATCATCTATGTTTGACACTAGCTTTGCATCCTCAGGACTCTCCTCATCACTAAGTGGCAGGTCTACTGTTGTCAACCGTTGGATGGTATTTACCCTGATTACATTGTGAGCTGCAAGTGTGTAGCTTAGACAAACTATAGGAACATCCTATATCTATCTAAATTGTCATGCCATGACATGATCAAGGTGACCAGCCATCAGTCGATCACTCTTCATCCTCACTAACTGCCTCTATTGGCTAGGCCATCCGATGTAGCCACGATACGGTCTCCACATGATGTCGCCAGGCTATAATCTATCAAAAACAACTCTCTAGTATAGTAGATTACTGTGTCTTCAACACTTGACCAATGGATAGGTGTACACATGTGGATGGGTGAATGCTACCTCTATGGGATAATCCATCGGTCATGTGCATCTGATGTGCTCAAAGGCCCAAACCTATAGTAATGTGTAGATCATCAAACTATACATCCCATAATGGACATATCGCCCCAAGTCGTAGTAAAGGTATGCAAGCATACTGCGCCCCCTCACATAGACAGTCTAATGCTCCTCCATCTCTCTAATGGTGTGAATGACACCCTCATGAAGGTGAGTGCCTCATCCATCTGGTGCAATGGCTAATGCGACTGTGACTATCATAATCCTCCATAGTAAGGGAATGTCACCACATCCCTAGTCTAGAAGTCAGAGCTGAATGTGTCCTTGCTCTACCTGAGAAACAATACAACCTAAGCAGTATAGCTGAATCTCACGGGTGTACCTCACTGAGTGATGTCCTACTATCCTCACTATCTCTCCTCAGATGGGAAGTCAAAGGATCTTGAATACATCCTCCAACATAATAGTCATCTCACCTGTCGGTAAGTGGAATGTGGATGTGTCTGCATCCCATCTCTCCATCAGTGCCATCAGCATAGCATAGTGGAATCTGATTGTGGGCATGTCAAACACCCACCATAGGTCCACCGTCTATAGGTGCTCTCTCTACAGTGGACAATGAACTGGCACGCTCTCATAGAAATGCCATCAAGTAACTGCCTGTGTGCTCATGTAACTCAGGGACGTCTTGTAGATTGAAAAGCAAACAAGAACACCAGAATCTCCTTAGAAATTAAAAGCATCTATCTGTTGGTCATGATGTTAGTCATTCGCAAACATAGAATAAAAGTTACACAACAACCTTTACTCATCTTGAAAGATACGATGAATTCAGAGAATTCATGATCCCAAGTCTCCGTTGATTAGGTCTTAATCTACTGACGTTACTCAGTGGTTGATGTGTGCTGCTGTTTTCCATTCAGGGGCCTTACGTGTTTCTGCAAAGTTCATCATCATTATCTTCAAATATCCTGCTCTGGATGCTTGCTCCGCATAAATCTCCAACAATTCTACCTCTGCACTGTGAATTTAGTCAAATAATGTGCCTACAGGCTGATATTTGCATGATTTCTATCATTACTTATGATTCTTTGCATGATATTTTCAATAATACATGCACTTAACTCAAATATGCTAATGATTTTCAGTTACCTACGGGATTTCAGCATATTTCACTGTTTCTGCTTGTTATTTATCATGATTTGCAGTTATGGTGATGAATTTATGAAATTAAAAGAAGAAAAAGGGTTAAGAAATGAGATTCCCAAAACTACTTGACTTAGATCACTGATTCACATACAAGCTCCCATACATGCAATGAAAAGAAGGAAAACTAGAAATCATACTTCACCAGGACATTCCACAAATCCGCATGATCTAGTGCAAATCTTCAAAGGAAAAGTTGACAACAACATGTAATGAAATGAAAGCGCTTCCAGTTGAACACAGCATTCACCAGTACATATCCAGAAATCAACAGAAAGATTACGTAAAATTTACAATTAGGATGTAATCTGGAACTTCATATCCATTCAGTATGCTCAAGAACAGGTACATTTATAGTGATCTGAAGAAAGAACCTTGACATTTCAACAATTCTATCCTCATTAGTCTCAGTAATCCGATCTCCTAATTGATTCTACAGTAATTAGCTTTTATGCGCCAGATGCGTCTGTGTATTCTAATGTATTCCTCTTATTTGATGACAAGCCCTGGCTCTTATATAGAACAACTGCCAAAAAATGGTTACAACGATCCAAGGATCAGGATCCTCTCATAACAAACAACGGTCCAGATGAAAAGCACATGCTTCGTCAGTTGGCAAATGCACAGCTGGCACAGAATATTCCAGCATCTTCAACTTGATTCGGTCTCCAGCTGGCGAACAGCATATTTGACAATATCCTCCTCATTTCTGGCTCATGTTGCCTCCATGCGCAACTTTGTAATGCTCAGCTTCAGCAGCAGCATCATGACTTCAATGCTCAGCTTCAGCAGCAGCATCATGACTTCAATGCTCAGCTTCAGCAGCAGCATCATGACTTCAATGCTCAGCTTCAGCAGCAGCATCACGACTTCCTGCAAATAAATAGACAAACATTAAGTTCATCATCATGTGGATAAACAACAGGAAGTAAACATTTTATTAAACATACCTCCCAATGTGCAGCTACAGTCAATCAGGCTTTACCTGTGGAAAATATGCACTAAATGCATAAACAGCATTAAAACAATCAGGTCAACCACTGTTGACCAAAATCAGGCAGTCGGGCTTTCAAATTTCCATCGCTTCATGTTTTCACCCATTTTCTTATATATCGGGTTCAAAATATGATCATGATGATCTCAAAATATACAAGGAAATAACTGCCCCTTAACCATCCTTCGAATCCGGCTTTGCGTGCTCTGTTTGTATGCTTCGGGTCATCATCATATTAGCATCGGTGTGACCACATATGATCGGGGTGACAAATTTAGACTTGGCCGATGGCAACAGTTATACCTACGTCAAAAATCATGATGATGCCCAACTCCATGTCTTCTATCTAGCTGTAGGATATCACGAAATATGATGCTCCTCCTTTCCGAATGCTCTGATGAAAAGCACATCAGGATGTTTCGCTTCTGCATATTGGGGAAAGAAAGACATCATCGTCATCATCATGATGAAGACAAAAGGAGGATTTGGAATATGATCCTGCCGCTGAGGAAAGGAATATCATGGTGACGTCATCGTCATCATCAGGCTTCATTAAAAGGCAAAAGATGACGTCATCATGATGCTTCGTTAAGATCAGGGGATAAATGCAAGATCGGGTCACCTTAGGAAGAGTGATGAATGTAAATATGACCTCTTTGCGGCCAAGGTAACCCTCTCAAAAGATCAGGATGATGATGATGATGATCATCATATCCGCACTGGGTGATTTAAAATATGATCCTGCTGAAAGTCCAGATGACGTCATCAGGATATCCGGGGCTTTTGTTAATCTTAGAACATGACGTCATCGTCATATTCGCGAACAGGATCATGCCTTGGAAAATATCCTGCCGAAGGAGAAGGTGATGGTGACGTCATCCTGATAGTTGCTTCTTCGTTTATCAGGTCGGGATGACGTCATCAGGATATTTGCAAAAGGTTATACTTCTCGGCAGGAGGATATTGCGAAATGTCGGGTAGACAAACAAGATCATGATGATCTTGTCAACATGACTTAGGAATGAAATATCGCCCTCCGTTTTTAAAAGATAAGGTGATCATCATGATCACGCAAAAGGAGATCAGGAGGATATTACAAAATGCGATCCTGCCTTGAAAGATCATGATGATGATGATCACCAGGACTTTGACGTGCGCGTGCAAATTATGTAGATGGCAGATTTCTTAAGCAAGGTGATATTATAATATCAGCATGATATTATAATATCGGGTGATGTTAGAATATCATGATGCTCGCGATGTTTCCAGGGTCGCTTGACGGGTAAAACACACTATCACTTAAGATTGACGTCCGGATATTGGGACTGCATCATTTTTATCGGGTGATAGACAAAGATCATGATGATGACCTTTTGCGATGCAAAAGACCGCTTCGATGGGGACAACCTACTACGACTTAAAATTGACGTCCGGATGTTTCGACCTCAGGATATTATCGGGGGGCTTTTCAAATATCATGATGATGATGTTCATCATACAGCAATTATCAGGTTTGACCAAAACTTTGACTGCTCATAACTCCCTCATATGGATGAATTTTCAAGTGATGTAAAAGGCAAACCTGCATGGAATTTCAAGCTCTTTCTAACCATGAAGTCATAGAAACAAAATATGAACTTTGACAAACTAACCTCATGATGATGACCTACCTCATCCTGACCTTCATGATGATGATGTACCTGACTTATTTTTACCAAACCGCCAGAAAGCAGACAACACAAACCAGAACAAAAGTTGGGTCCCTGTTTTGCCAAGTCAAAATGGGGTGTGTTGTGTAACCACACAACACTATCAAAGATAGAGAAAGAGTGCTTGTGCCTAGGGCCTGTGTCCTCTGTGGACACAAGTGCTCCAGGAAGACTAGGGTACCCCAGAGGGACACTGGCGCCCCTGTGGGACTAGGGGACCCTAGAGAGACTCTGGCACCCTAGGTGGACCCAGGCGCCCCTCTTAGGGACCCTTGTCCATTTCTCCCTATTGGCACAGAAAATGATAAAAGTAAAAACAAAAGTAAACTGAAAGATGACAAAAGCATAGGATTAGGACCCTACCTTGGCCTCAAAATGACTTTGCTACTCAAGCTCAGAGCATCTCCAGTCATGGTGGTTAATACAGGTGTTGGCTCAGCATGGTCATCCTCCTATTCTCCTTCTCTCTCCTCTACTTTTCTACAATGAAAAGAAATTAGAATGAGTAAGTGATAAGTGACAACTCCCCTTTACATAAAGTAAATGAGTGAGAATTCCTATCCCTAACTAGGTGTAAGTTTGATCCCTTTTCCTCTTGAGACCTTTTCTTGAGCTATCAAACTCTAATTTTCACACTGTTTGTCATGTTGTAATCTTAGTTCTACTCTCTTTCTTACCTAATGTGTTATGGTTGAGCATTGTTCCTTCAAATGAACCTCATAACACATTTCTCATCAAGTTTTCCTGAAACCGACGCATGTGGATATCTCCTTGTTTCTAATCTCGGTCCAAGCAAGCAGAAACAAGGGGGGCATATATCTCCCTTGATTTCCTCCCTCATCATGTCTCGTCACTCAACCCCCTTAGTGTTTTCTGTATTGACTCATTGGTGATGGTTGCAGGTTGATTTGGTTTTGATTTTTTGACAAGTGTTCCTTTGCAGGTTACAGTTCCTAACTTTGTGGTCTTGCAGGATTACAGACTTGGGGGCTCCTTCCTTCTTGGCAACAACACTTCGGCTTCCTCTATAGTATCCTTTTAGGTATCCTTTTCATGATTGATGTATTTGCTTTCCTTCAGTTGCATATGCATGTAGTGTCATATGGCCACTAAAGTTGGGGCTAAATGTAACATAAAAAATTATCATCCTATATGGAATGGTACAATTTCCCTTGGTTTAGCTCCTCACTTGGGTGACCTCTCAAACCTCTTTATTTATAACCTTCCTGAAACCCTGATTGACTAAGTTTAGTTACAAAATATTCACTTTTTGAGGTAACCTTTTGATGGAACTCGAAAAGGGAATTTGGTTTGCAGGTCCCTGGGACCCCCAAAAAGTAGATCTGAGTGGAAATAGGGGGCTTGGACTTGGGTGCCCGTACCCTAGTCCTCCCCTATTTCCTAGGATTTTTAATTTTGGCCTGAGATGTCAGCTCCCTCCGAGTGCCTCAGGATTCCATTTTCAAATTATCGATTTTCACACGATATCAAGATGTTATTTCAAAATTTGAATTCCCTAAAGCTAGATATAAAAAGACATTTGGAAATCATTTTAACACACACAATTCTTATGCAGGTTTGATGCCAAAACTTTGCCAAAATTGTTATTGAAGATCAGTGACTTGTTGAAGCTCTTGAAAGTATTCTATATTTTCTATCATGGAGACAATGGATGGAGATTAGGAATCAAGATCTTGAGACTATCTTGCTCTTCCTATGGTTTGTACACTCTTTGCATGATCAGGAGAAGGGTTAAAGCCTCCAACATCGAGCTTGGAGATCCTCCGTGGACATTACTAATTCACCTTCTTGTTCATGCAAGTCTTCATTTGTTTCATCTCCTTGAGGTGAAGTTGTATGTGTTTATTGATGCAAAGCGAGTTGTTGATCTTCCCTTGATTGAGACATCTAGGGTTTGATATTTATGCTTACACATTGTAGGGTTTGCACACACTTCTACAAATCTTTATCTCTGGCTATTGTTGAGGAAGAAATACCAAAGATGGGGCTTAACCGAGGCAAGCTCCTATATAACCGTAACATCTTTTCTTTCTTTTGTAGGTGTAGATCATGTTTTGCAAGTTCTGATAGAAAGAAGCTACAAGAAGGAGGATATTGTGGGTCCAGTCATCATGGACTTTTGAGTTTTTAGATTCTGACACTTGCAGGACTAAGGAGCGGGTGCCCTAGTCCAATAGGGGACAATTTCTTGGATCTGGAAGCCATTTGGGAGTGTCAGATAGCCTGTGCAGAAGATTTCCAGTTTCAGGAACTTTCAAGACTTAGGAGCGGGTACCCTAGTCTAGTCAACCCTCAAAATCTAGGTGCATAGTCTTTGATACTCTGTCTCTGCATTTCTGTGATCAATTTTACCTATATTATTATCAGTTTCTGTATATCTCTGATTTAAGGCATAATTAGGGTTTTTACTTGGTTTATGAGCAAAATACTTAACAAAACCTTAGTTAGGCTCTTCAAATTAGATAGCACAAGCAAAAAGGGGTAGACAAGGAATTTATAGATTCACCTCACATTCAATCCTTGTCCTCCCCAATGCTTAGTGGAGAAATGGTAGCACTTGACCTAGTTTAAATAAACCACCAAATTTTCCACTAAACACATGCCTATATTCTTCAAAACACAACTTCATTCGATAATTTATTTAATCAATTGCATTTACACATTTATATTATTAATCTTACTATTTGTACGTTAATATTCTATGTAGAAAATATGAAGAAGAGAATCAAACTTGGATACAACATTGACCTCAAAAGTGCATACGTCATGATTTGATTAGAGGTGATTCTTTTCCAAAATTTGAAGAATGGATTTCTAGTGCACTCAGTCATGCAAAATAAGAAGGTCAAGATGTAACAACAGAAGAAAGTGAACTTTCACACTCTCCACATGTATGGGATATGTGGTTTAGTGGAATGTGGGCCTATGGTAGTCATTTAAGAGTGGAAGAAAAAGACAAAGGAAAGACAAATTGTGATTGTGTTGTAAGTGCTGAATTTCTTCATGAAACTGAGAAGAAATTTTATGTTGGATTCATCCAAGAAATTATTCAAGTGGATTTTGGTGAAAATAGTCCTATATTATTAAAATGTAAGTGGATCCAACCATCCGTGGTACAATTTGATGAGTATGTATTTGTATGCGCAAATACAAGGCAATTTTTATCAAAGATGGATGAGCCGTATGTTTCCCCTCTTCAAATTAACCAATCATTTCTAATTGATGATGTAAGAAGCCTAGGATGGTTGTTAGGAACCCATGTTTAATCCTTCTCTTTACTTTGTTAGTATATTATTGTTGGATGCATATGCTTTGTAAGTCATCCCATGAGTATATTGTATTATCCCACATTCATGGCAAGTAATAATTGTTAGATTAGACTTAGTATATAAGTACGTGTTGAGGCCAATGAAGGCATCTATGAATTTATTGTATTGAGTTTGCTCAAATGAGGTTGCCCCCTCGAAGTGGCCTACGATCAATAAATTCCTTTTGTGTTTATGTTATTTCTATTATTTCATGCATTTTTCATTATATTGTTGCAGGAGGTTCCTCTCATCTGGTATTGGAGTGCTTTCTTGGGCTCGCTGGGTGAAATTTCTGACAAATTTCTTTTCCGCAGTGGCCTCCAAGTGTTGTGATTATTGCAGTAGTTTTTTTTTACATCTATATTGTTCATTTCAATTGTAGGTTTGGATCAGGGAATAATCCCTATCTACTTAACTGTGGGAAGTGCATGTGCATAGCCCTAAAACTCATTCTAAGGAGTACCACAAGAACCCTGAAGTAGCTGGCCCATTGAGAGGACTTGCCAGCAAAAAGGGCAACAGCCACTACTTGATTGATTAGTTTCCATCTGTGAGGTAAACCAAGAGCTATTGTTTGTGGCAAAGCATTTATCAGTTTTACTTGAGCCACAAAGTGAGGGGTACTGCCCCAATACGCAAGCCGTTAGATAGCATTGGTAGCCGAGTGAATCCCTTAAACCTTTAGGAAGCTGAACATATCTGGGGCCCATATCTATTGACACCTGACAAATCACCATATCTTCCTTGCTTTAGTTTTGTTTCCTCTCAAAATTCACTAGAACCCCTGAAATTTCATTCTGCATATTTCCTTCCTTAAGGAACCTATCCCAAATTCCACTTAATGAAGCCTGAAATCCCACATTTGTCTATTTTTAGGGTTTTCCATAACTTCTTCAATTCTCACCCAATTGCCTTCAAATTTTGCCATAGTGTTCATTTCCTATTTCTACTCCTTTGTCCCTCTTGGACAAATTTTCCCATTCTTTCACCCTGCTTCTGAAATCCCCATTTTCTACTTCCTTATTCCTTAGAAAGTGTCCAAAACCTAGTCAAACCCCAATTACCCATCAGATTTTTTCCCAAATCCAAATTTTCCTTTACTAAAAAAGTTTTTGTTTTTGTTTTTCTACTCATTCCCAAAAAAAATAAAAAAATAAAAAAAATCTCTTGGTTATGGTTGTCACCCGTGCAAGAGCAAAAAACATGGAGGATGAACTTACAGCCCTCAAGACCAAACTCTAAGATTTGGATGAAAAAATTCCTAGCCTTAATCTTCAGTGTTCACCCATGAACAATAGATGGTAGCTAGAGTCTTTTGAAGACACTAGGTTCTCTTCTTCCAGCAATTTTTGTGGGCCGAAGCTTGATTTTCCTCACTTCAATGGTGATGATCTGACTGGATGGATATACTAAGAAAAACAATATTTTAGTTTGCATAATACTTTTGATGTCAACAAATTCCCACTTGCATCCTTTCATTTGGAACATGACACCCTTCAATGGTTCCATTGGTACATCAAGGCTCATGAAGAGCCAAAATGGACAAATTTTTGCAAACTCATTTTGCATCGATTTGGCCCTAGTGCTTTTGATGACTTCACAGGAGCACTCACTAAACTTTGCCAAACTGGCACTGTGAGAGAATATTAGACAGAATTTGAGAAACCAGCCAATCACACCGAGGGATTATTTGATGAATTCTTCAAGAATTGTTTTGTCAGAGGTCTGAAGGATGCAATCCGAGCTGAGGTTAAAATGTTCTATCCCAACACAATGATGGAAGCCCTAGGGTTGGCTAAGTTGGTGGAGGACAAGATCACAGCTCAACAATGCTCCAAATCTAATTTTGTTCAATTCAGAAACACGGTTTCCCAAAGACCTCTAATCATGCCAGCTCCTAGAACAACTCCTATCAAGCATTTGACTGAAGCAAAGATGCAGACACGTAGAGAAAAGGGCTTTGTTATAATTGTGATGAGAAATTGACTCAAGGACATAGATGTGTTGAGCAAAATCTCTATCTCTTGGATGTGGATTCTCCGCATGCAACTGAAGTTTATGAAGATGCCCAAGATATAGTAGATGATCAGGTTGAAACTCAGCAACAGCCTGTTGACCCTACTTCTCAGGAAGACCACCCAGAGATCTCTCCCCATGCTTTAGCAGGTGCCACCACCCCACAAACCATGTGGGTCAAGGGTTACTTCAAGAAGCTCCCTCTTACAATAGACATTGATTCTGGTAGCACTCATAACTTCATTGGCCCTTGGATCGCCAAACAAGCTGACTGTTTTGTCCATCCTATTGGTTTTAGGACAGACAACTGAGAGGGGGGTGAATTAGTTGTCACAAAATCCTTCTTATATTTCTATAGAATAATAATGATTCAATCATGGAAGTGCAATGTAATAACTCAAGAGCAGAAACGCATTAACAAATATGATACCAAGATTTTAACGTGGAAAACTCGGTTAAGGGAAAAACCTTAGGGTGACTAACCCAAGATTATATTCTCTATTAAAAGAATAAAAAGAATAAAATGGCACATGCCAATTAGGGCTCACTGCCCAAGCACACTGCTCACGAGAGGCCCACTACCTACATGAGACACACTGTCTATAGAATAATATAAATATTACATACTTGAATTAGAGATTAGCATCTTCACCATGCTTGAGACAGTTCCATTTAAGCTCAACACTTCTGCTCTATTTTTCACTCCTCTCCTCTCTACCACATTCTCATCTTTCTCAGGATACTTTGAAATGACTTCACAATTCTTATACATGACATCAACTTTTGAATGATCATCAAAGTCTGCACAACATATTCTATTACAGAGCAATTACAAAGATACAACTTGATTTGTTACAAGAACTTCATGCATATAACCACACTGTTGGCCACACATATCTAGGACTTCAATCTTCCTTGAGGAACATGCCATGTTTAACAGAACATCTTCAAGATCATCCACAAGATGTGTAAAACATTCGGTCAGCCATGATTAGGAAGAACACCATCACCTAAGAGTAAATCTTCAATTACGAGCTCAATCTTCAATGCGGACTGCCAACACAAACTAGACACAATCTAGAGACCCCCACAAGCTTGCCTGAATCACCAAGAACATCCACACCACTTATGCTTACTAAAATCATTCGCATCTTCATCCGGAACCTCAAGAACACAGTCTGTCATCACTATCACATTAGAATAAATGCTTACGGACCTCTAGACCATGAACCATTTGAGTTGTCAATTCACATTAGCTTCCTAAACATTCCACCAAATCCGCAGAACAAGATATTGCATTTTTGGATCTCACCGGACCTATTTGTTTCACTCTATTACCTCTGAACAACTGCCAGAACTAGTTTTACTCATATGGCCATAACTTTTCCAAATCTTCATGCAGACCTCTCAAATCTTGACTGGATCCTTTTTAGACACACATCTACAAACCCTTTGATGTGCATTCTCTGATCTTCATCTAGCTAGGATCTTCACTTCATAGAGCTTCACTAGCTTCACTATTCTTCTATGCTTCTGATAGGACTAATTTTCTCAATATCTTCAACACACAGCTCATCCAATCCTTGACATCAATGACAACACTGGTTAGGCCCATACTTGCAACAATCTCCCCCTTTGTCATTGATGGCAACATATGATGTGAAAAATTGTTTTAACCATCAAGACAAGATCTTCTCCTCACTAACTGACATAGCTCCCCTTATCAACAACAATCATTCATGTGTTCTCTTTCTTTACTACTCCCCCTTTGATCAACAACCACTTTTGTTTTTCACATGTCTTCTCTCCCCCTTTGACATCAATGGTAAAGGGCACATACTTGCATCAATCAAAATCATACAGACTGCTCCCCCTAAGTAACAGCTTCCTATCATCAATCCGAACCACAAGATATGACTGTGAGATCCACCGGACTGATGCACATTAGTGCACCTTAATTTAGAACTAGAGGGGTAATAACCCCTATGTTCTCCCTGAGATACTCAAAAGAGTCCTTAGGTAGAGGTTTAGTAAAAATGTCTGCAATCTAATCCTTTGAGGGCACAAACTCCAATCTGCCTTCATTCTTGTTCACCTGCTCTCTCAAAAAGTGAAACTTGATGGATATATGTTTTGTCTTTGAATGCAACACCAGATTTTTTGATATATTTATTGCACTTGAGTTATCACAAAAGATTGTGATAGGTTCCTCATACTCCACTCTGATGTCTCTTAGCATTTGCTTCATCCACAATACTTGAGTGCAACTACCTGCTACTGCAATATATTCTGCTTCTGCAGTGGACAGAGATATTGCTTCTTGTTTCTTGCTCAGCCAAGAAACTAATATTTTTCCCAAAAAGAATGCACCACCACTGGTACTCTTCCAGTCATCCACATCTCCTGCCCAATCTACATCTGTATATGCATGAAGAGAGAAATCATGATCCCTAGGATACCATAAACCATACTCAACTATTCCCTTTAGATAGCTAAGAATTCTCTTGATGGACATGACATGAAATTCTCTAGGATTAGCTTGGAATCTGGCAACAAGACCAACAACATTCATAATGTCAGGTCTAGTTTGAGTAAGATACAGTAGTTCTCCAATCATTGACCTATACTTTTTCTGATTATCCTTAGGAGATTCATCATCTTTGCTCAGTTTACATCTGGTTGCCATGGGAGTATTCATTGGTTTTGAATCTTCCTTCCCAAATTTCTTCAACAATTCTTTCACATATTTGGTCTGTGATATGAAGATTCCTTTCTTTGTTTGAGTGATTTGCAGACCAAGAAGAAATTCATTTCCCCAAACATAGACATCTCAAATTCACTTTTCATTTGATTTGCAAAAGTCTTGCACATACTATCTCTTCCTCCAAAATGATATCATCAACAAATACTTCAATAATCAAGATATTTTCATGATCAATCTTGAAGTACAAGTTACTATCAGCAGTACCTTTATTGAAACCAATCTTTAAAAGATGTTTACCCAGTCTTTCATACCAGACCCTTGGGGCTTGTTTGAGTCCATACAGTGTTTTCTTCAACTTGCAGACCATATCACCATGATCAGACAACCGAAATCCATCTGGTTGCTCAATGTATACTTCTTCTTCCAAGTCACCATTCAGGAAGGCAGACTTGACATCCATCCGATATACTTTGAAATCTTTGAAGGTAGCAAAAGCAAGAAATAATCGAACTGCTTCAATTCTTGCCACCGGAGAAAATTTTTCTTCAAAGTCAACTCCTTCTACTTGAGAATAACCCTTACAGACCAATCTGGCTTTGTTTCTGACTACTTCACCATCTTCATTAAGTTTATTCTAGAAGACCCACTTAGTCCCAATCACATTTGTCTTTAGGTCTAGGAACAAGATCCCAAGTGTGATTTTTCTCAATCTGCATCAACTCTTCCTCCATTGCTTTAGTCTAGCTTTCATCATTGCATGCTTCACTTACTATTTTTGGTTCAATCTTTGAAATCAGACAATACTTTTCTGAGTCTTGAGCAATCTTTCTTCTTGTTTGAACACCTTTGCTTCTATCACCTATGATCTAGTCTTTAGAATGATTTAGTCTTACATACCTGGGAGTTTTGGGAATTTCTTGCACTTCTATTTCTTAGATAGGTTCATTCAAGCTTATCTCTTCTTCCTATATTTCAGGATTCTCCAGATCAGTTTGAATCTAAATTTCAGAAGGGGCTTGAACTTCTTGAACCAAAACATCATACTAATCATCTTCTTTATATTCATAAAACCTTGAGGGTTTTTCAATGCCTTCATCAACCTTCACATTTGTATTTTCTACAATCTTTCTCAATCTCTTGTTATAACACCGATATGCTTTGCTTTGAGTAGAACAACCCAAGAATATGCCTTCATCACTTCTAGCATCAAATTTGCCAAGGTCTTCATCTCTTTTAATGTAACATTTACTACCAAAGACTTTGAAATACTTTACAGTGGGAGTGATGCCAAACTAGAGTTCATAAGGGGTCTTACCAGTATTGCTTCTGATTTGTACTCAATTCAAAGTATAGACAACAGTGCTTACAACTTCTCTCCACTAGATCTGAGGAACATTTACTTCCATTATCATGGTTCTAGATGCTTCCTGGATGGTTTGGTTCTTTCTTTCCACTACTCCATTCTGTTGTGGAGTCCTTGGACCAGATAACTGTCTTTTTATCCCATGTTTCTCACAAAATTCTATGAACTCTCTAGATGTGAATTCTCCACCTCTATCAGACCTAATACATTTTATGTTTAACACAGTTTCATTCTCTACCATAGCCTTGAATATTTTGAATTTCTCAAGAGCCTCAGATTTCTCTTTCAAGAAAGTCACCCACATTATTCGGGAATGGTAATCAATTAGTAGCATGAAATATCTATCACCTTGCAAACTCCTGATTCTTGCCAATCCACATAGATCAGTATGTACTAAGTCCAACAATCTGGTAGAAGATTGTTCCTTACTTTTGAATGTGACTCTGCTCTGCTTACCCAACTGACATTCTTTGCACAAACTGTTAGTAGGTTTCACCAGTCTTGGAAGATCTCTTATAGCCTAAGTGTTGCTTATCTTGATGATATTATCATAATTTACATGACACATTCTCCTATGCCATAACCAACTCTGATCAATTTGAACAAATAAACAACTTTTTCCAATACCAACCAAGTGGAAGATGTTACCTTTTGTTTGAGTACCAGATGCAACCTCTGTTCCAGAACTTTCAAAGATCTTACAGTTTCCATTTTTTAATTAGAGATCATAGCCTTTGTCCACCAATTGCCCAACACTAAGAAGATTGTTCTTCAGACCTTCAACATATAGTACATCACTGGTTTTGTTCTTTCCATCAAAAGAAATAGTTCCTCTACCTTTGATTCTACCAGCAGAATTATCACCAAATTTTACAACTCCTCCTTCATATCTTTCCAGATCTATGAACTTATTTTTGTCACCAATCATATGGTGGGAGTATTCACTGTCAATGACCCATTCATCCTTTTCTTCAACTTGGGTAGCCAGAGCTCTTTTTACCATTTTATGATTGACATATTCAATGGGCATTAGATCTTCTTCCTTGATGGCAATAAACACCCAGTCACTTCTGGATTTGTTTCATGTCTCTGATTCATCATCTGTTACTCCTTCATCATCATCATCTTCATGAACATAGTAACATTTATTTTGAAATTTTGATCTATTTGGATTAGTCCTTAAAAATCTTTCTAGACACCTTGAAGTAAAATGACCAATCTTGTTGCAGTTGAAACATTTGAAGGGCAATTTTCCTTCATACCTACCAGATCCTCTTGGCAGTCTTTTTATAATAAGGGCTTCAAGTTGAGTAGCTTCTGCTTCATCTTCTTCCAGATCTTTTCTTTCTTTTTCATACCATGATAGTTTCTTTGAGGAGTTATCTCCTGGATCATACCTTTGTTTGCCTTTTATAGAGGCACTAGCTTTGAATGCAGATTCAATCTTGGGAGGTGCATCTCTAAACTTGGCCAATTCAAATGTAGCTAATTTTCCAACCAATTGATTTCTTGTGATATTTGATAAAGATCTGAATTCTTCAATAGCAACAACCTTGTGTTTGTAAGCAGGAGGTAGGGATCTGAGAAATTTGGCAACAATCTCATCTTCATCCAAGGTTCCACAAGCACACCTAATGCCACAAACAAGCTCATTTACTTTTGGCATAAATGTAGTGATATTCTCATCTTCATTCATCTTCAGGTTTTTGAATTTTCCTTTCAGACTCTGTAGCTTGGCACATTTAACATATTTGTCTCCTTCATGCAGAAGTTCTAGCTTTGACCAAATCTCATATGGAGTTTTTAAATCCATAACCTTTGTCAGCTCTGAATCAGATAAGGCACTTAGTAGGGCTTCTTTGGCTCGAAGATTATCTTCAGCATCTTTGATTTCATCTACAATTATTAGACCATTCTTTGGAGGAACATACTTCTTTGAAGTTATGGTCCAATATTGCATTCCCATACATTGCAAGTGACATTCCATGCAGCTTTTCCAAAGAGTGTAATTAGTTCCATCAAACCTCGGATTATCCTTCTTGTATGAAGACATCCTAGATCTCCTCAAGCAATTAAGCTCTTTTAGAGGAACTTAGCTTTGATACCAATTGTTGGTTTTAGGACAGACAACTGAGAGGGGGGTGAATCAGTTGTAACAAAAACTTTCTTTTCTTTAAACACTTAAATCCTTCTTATATTTCTATAGCATAATAATGATTCAATCATGGAAGTACAATGTAATAACTTAAGAGAAGAAACACATTAACACATATGACACCAAGATTTTAACGTGGAAAACCTAGTTAAGGGAAAAACCACAGGGTGACTAACCCAAGATTGTATTCTCTATTAAAATAATAAAAAGAACAAAATGGCACATGCCAATTAGGGCTCACTACCCAAGCACACTACTCACAAGAGGCCTACTGCCTACAAGAGACACACTATCTACAAAATAATATGAAGTGCAACAGATCAGTATACAGAGCCTAACCGGAACTGAACTCTAGCATATGTTGATGCTCCTTATCAGTTCAAGTATTGTATTACACTCTTTATAAATTGAAGACAGTGTGTCTCTTGTAGGCAGTGTGCCTCTTGTGAGCAGTGTGCTCAGACAGTGAGCCCTAATTGGCAAGTGCCATTTTGTAATCCTATTCTTCTAATAGAGAACACAATCTTGGGTTAATCACCCTGTGGTTTTCCCTTAATAGGGTTTCCACGTCAAAAATATTGTGTCATGTGTATTTCCTTTTCATGATTAAGTTTGCTTGTTTGAATTGATGCTGCACTAATTATTAAGAAAGTTTAGAAAGCTGAA
This sequence comes from Cunninghamia lanceolata, assembly GCA_027924645.1. Classification (NCBI taxonomy): domain Eukaryota; kingdom Viridiplantae; phylum Streptophyta; class Pinopsida; order Cupressales; family Cupressaceae; genus Cunninghamia; species Cunninghamia lanceolata. Next base: position 7,403,486 of record BSBN01000582.1, read on the forward strand.
ATAATTAAGATAACTGATTCACCCCCCCTCTCAGTTATCAACAATTGGTATCAGAGCCAAGTTCCTCCTAAACAGAGTCTAATAGCTTGAGAAAGATCTAGGAATCCAAATGGATGCATATGGTTTAAGGGAGCAACTCAAGACTACCCTTGATGATCTTGAGCAGTCAAACTCTGAAGTCAATGAATTAAAGGAAAGACTCAAACAGGCTGATGATTTCATGAGAGAACTAAAAGACAAATTAAGTCTCTCTATGAAAAAGAGAAAGGAGCTACTTCAGCAATTGGCAAGTCAAGGTAAAGCAAATGATACAAATGAAGATCTGAAGGAGAAAACTAAGTTATGTGAAAAGCTATCAAAAGATATCATTATGGTAAGACATGAAATGGAATCAGGAGTTATAAAGTTTACCCAAGAGATTGAAGAGAAAAGAAAAATTGAAGATAATCTAAGACAATCTCTCAAGGAGAAATCAGAAGATTGCCACAAGATGGATAGAATTATCAGACATCTTGAATCTGACCTTGAAGATGCTAAAGATAATGAAGAAAAACTTGAGGATCAAATTGTCTCTCACAAAAGGGATCTTCAAACAGCAAATGAATATAAAGAGAAATTCAAGATAAGTTCTACCCAACTTGAAGTTCTTCTTCAAAGCCAAAAGAGGGTAGATGACAAAAGTGGTTTGGGATATGAGAAAGGAGAAAGTTCCAGATCTGGTCAAAAGAATCTTAGATCAGAAAATCCAAGGAATAGGCCTAGAAGTCCTCTGATAAGGCAGCCTAATGCTCAAAGATATCCATCTTTCAATGAATACTGCCACAACTGCAATAACATTGGTCATAAAGCTAATTAGTACAGAAAGAGAATGAATCAAACTAATACATCCTTCTCTAGACAGTGCTTCAACTTCAAAAGGTATGGTCACAAATCTCATGAATGCAGAAATATGCAAATGAATAATTCATTCAATGGTAGATGCTTTGCATGCAATAGAATGGGTCATATGGCTAATCAATGCAGATCAAGAGGATATCAATCAAATATGCAAAGAAATATTGTTTGCCAAATCTGCAATAGATCCGGTCATATAGCAAAATTCTGTAGAAGCAAGAATCAAGATAAAAGAGGTCTGGTATATTATAATCAGAATCAAGATAAGGGAAAACAAAAAGTAAATACGGATGAAGTTCAAAATGAGATGAACAAGATTTGGGTGAAGAAAAGTACAGAGAATGTAGGGGATGGATCTGCACTAGACTCTGGTGCTGATATTCTTTCCAAAAAATAAAAAGTGAGCTCTGGCTCAAGGGGAGACACAAAGAAAACCTTGTTCCCCCAACCAGTCAATTGGTGCTAGAATTGGCACAAGGAGAGCTGCGGATTAAAAGGGGTCATATAAGAAACATCTAAAAGGGGTATGGTAAAGATTTGAGAGATCCGTAAGAAGATTTGAAGAGTCTAATCCTACCATAATTGATCCGGTAAAACAGTCTTCCGATAAAAATAGATTCCTTACAAGTTTGGTCTAATATGATTCAAACTATGGTGTCTTGATCTGCAAATAGATCAAATGACTAATGAAAGGAAGATAGACTATCACTACTCTCCTAGAATAACTTCAAAATCTGTCTCAGTGATCTGGAAAAGTTTTGTCTCTGAATAAGACAAACAAGTCAAACCGGAACGAATTAGGTTGCGCATTTATTGCAGAATGAAAATTAGGGCTTCTCAGAAATAAAAGAGTTCATTCACTCATCATTTGTACATTCACATTCGAAGAAAAGAGAAAAGGAGCTCTGTAACTACTTCTCCCAAAGATCAAGACGATTCTTCATATAGCTCAATCTGGATTTCATCGTGTGTGCCCTAAACAGCGTAAAAGGTATTCTTCATTCTTAATATCTCTCAATAAGATTCCTTGATGATGGCTACTCCAAATATAGTAAATATTTTTGATAGACCTCACCCCATATTTAAGAAGCATCCATACAAATCCTTGGAGGTAGATCCCCTAGGAGCCTTCTCTAGTGTTCCACATGGTGTTTTGCACATCGAAGATATTAGGGTTTACATACATGCAAATGTTGAAGAGTTTGGGGAATTCAAACTAAGAGATATCTATCACAAACATCTGTTAGATGATTCATTTGAGCTCAAAGCCCAATACAAGGGCCTCTGGAATAAGAACTTTGCACAATACTTACATTTCCCCTGTTTTACTGAGGATGAATGGGTCAGGTATATTTTGAGCAGAATACATGACAACTTCATGTGGTTAAATGGACCATTCAAAATCACAAAAGATGCCATCAAGGTAGTTACCGAATTACACTCATCCGGTGGGATTTATGTTCTTAAATCTGTGAAGAATCAAACTGTGAGTGAGGCTACCAGATCCAAGTTTGACAAAAGAGCAATGACAATAGATGACATCTCTGATCCAGATGTCAAGTTTGCCTCCATGATCATTGGATATAAAATATATCATTCTAGCAGGGAAAATTTAGTACCTGGAATGGCCATCTACACAGCTTATGAAATGCTAAGAAAGGATGCAGACTACAATCTTTGTCAGCTTCTATTGAACCAACTCTTGGAGAATCTGTAGAAAATAAAGAGAGATAAAAAGAATTCATTCAAGTATGGTGGATTAATAGTGTGCTTATTCTTCTACTTTATGAATGAGCTTCTCAGATCTAGTGGCTGGGTGTGGGAGAATGATAGACCAATAACTATCTAAATCAAAGATTATTTGCATGGACTTAGTGATGTCAAAGCACAAAATACAATCCTGTGTGTTTACTTCAAGAATTTCTAGAACATGATGCAAGCAAGAGAAAGGATTCCCCAGTCTATTGTTGAGAAGTACAAAGACACAGTATGTTTTATGGTAGAGACTGATTAGTACCTAATGGAGGCAGTAGAACTAAGAACTGTATGGATCAGTCCATCATGTATGAAGTTGATGAATAAATTGTGGAGTTGCATGTTCAACACATGCTAAGTCAGCCAAAGGATCCAAAGGCAGAAAGGTTTGGAACCTTTGAGGAGCTGAGTGTAAAGATTCATGTGGAACTCAGAGAACCAGAGATCAAGAGGAAGGTGAGAAAAGAAGTAGAAAATGCTGCCAAAGGACTTGGGATCTCAAAGGAGGCACTTGATGCCCACAGGAAAAAGATGGAAAGGGCTGAGGAAGAGAAGAAGAAGGTAGAAAAGAAAAATGAGGAAAGTGCTCCGGCAAAACCTTCCACCTGAACCAGATCATCAAAGAGATCTACACCTACCACTGCCAAATGCTCAAGGACATCAGAACCAGAAGCACAATCATCTGGCAAAGGAGAGAAAAGAACAAAGACAAAAGCTACAAGAGCTTATGCCAGTCAAAGGGATGAAGAGGAGACTGAATCTGATGAAGAAATCAAGAAAATGAAGAAAAAGAAGAAAACATCTAGTCAACCCTCTATCGGGCAGAAGGAAGAAGAAAAGATAGATGAATATGTTGAAAAACCCACTCTTCACATTGATGACATAATCAAATCAGTCATAGTGGATGGAAATCTTCAACCAATGGTTGAGTTCTATGATGATTATGGTGAAGCAGATCAGAAAATATTGCAAGATGCCATAGTCAGGTACCTAAATATCTACAACAAAACATTTATTGAAATTATATCTCTGATTCCTAAAAGCTTGGAGAAGGAACTAGAAACAAGAAAGAATAATACCCAAGCTAAAGACCTAGAAATCTGGGAACAGATAGCAATTCAGCTATATCCTTCAATCGACCCCAAAATAATGAATATGGTATTCAAAGATTGTAAGGATGAGTTCAGAAGCAAAGCAAGGATGAATCAACTTATGCTTGGTGAGATTGACAACGTAGCCAAGGACACAAAAGAGATCCTCTGAAAGGCCTTCAAAAGATTCAATATTCCTATTATTAAGGACTTAGGTACTGATCCCTCGACTACAAGTGTTGCAGAAGAATCTATTGAGAAAATGACAGGAGAGGTGGGCCTTGAACAGACTAACATTTCTCCTCTGATTTCCCCTACAATCTCTGGATCTAAAGGAGAAGAAAGAATACAGGAGAAAGAAGAAGAGGTGAAGGAAAAAGAAGATGACAGTACCAAGGCTGCAGAAGGAGAGAAGACTTCACTAGAAAAGACCACAACTGCTAGTGGCAAGAATGCAGAAGAGAAGAAACATCTGTCTCCGGCAAGAGACATTGCAAGAACTATTCAAGAATTCTTGAACAAAGAAACAATGGAGATTGATGAACCGGAGCTTCTACAAGGACCATTTAATTTTGATTCTCTTTCTCCGGTATAGACAATGAAGATTGCTTCATTTGCTAATGTAAAGGTTAAAGAGAAACTCCTGAAGTCTCACATGGAAGACTGTGAGTTGATAGAAGCTGCTTTCGAAATGCTTGAAAAGATTATGCCATTGTTTCAGAAGGATCCCATGGCCTCCACTTCCGGTAATCTCAAAACTCTAGTCAACAGGGTTAGCACACATTTTGATTCTCTAGAGAAGTCAGCTAAAGAAAAGGTCTAGAAGGAGTTTTTGGATAAGAGATTCTCTGAAGTATAGGGTATGATAACAAATGATAGGAAAGTTATGGATATTGGGATAAAGAGCTTGGAAAATGCTCTTAAAAATGGCAGAAATATGTACAAATTTTGCTTATCTTGGCCCACAGTGACCAAAGATATTGAGAGGAAAGTAAAAGAACAAGAGGATAAACTATTAAGTCTATCTCAAAGTTTTGATCCTCTCTCATTCTCCATAGTAAATCAAGAGTGTCAAACTATTGCAATCATAAATGCAATAAAGAATTTTGAGAAGGAAAGGAAGAACATAATTAGCCGGAAGGGTGAACTTAGAAGGATCATTATCCCTAAGTTAGAGGCCATGCATGAGGCCATAAGTGAAGCTCAAATCACAGCCCAGACCAATGATTTAGCAGATCTAAAAAGGGTAGATGCATTTGTATTCCTATTGAGTGGTCATATATCAATTTTGGACAGAATGAAGCAAAGTTGGGCTATAGAATTTGTTCAATTGAAGACAACTTTTGCAGACATACTTAAGTATATGTAAGTATGCCATATGTATATACTTATGCGGCTAAGTATAGTTGAATTTTTGAAAGTTTTGATATGCGGATGTCAAAGGGGGAGTGAAGAGAAGTGAAAAATGAGGAATCTAACTAAGGGGGAGCTCCAGAAAATGTATATAAAAATAGAGCATCAGCTAAGGGGGAGCATAGTGTAAACACTTAGTCATTTTTCACTAAGTGTTGCCATCAATGCCAAAGGGGGAGATTGTCGGCAAGAGACACTATATGGATTCATGAATGTTGTCATTGATGGCAACAAAGGTTATCCCACACATCCATAATGCATGATAAGTCCTCACCGGATGTCAGATTGAAGAAGTGTTGAGGTCCGGTAAGCAAGAACAAAACAGTCAGTAAGGTCTAACAGACAAGTCCGGATCTCTTAGTAGAAGTATCTTAGTGAAGTGCGGATTTGGGGAAGTCAAGAGGAGTATCTTGACTAGTAGATTCCAAGGTTTGAGCCTCTGGTATGGAAAGGATAAAGAGATATAAATGCTTGAGTGTCAGGTTCCTGATTGGCAGTGTGATAGAGGAAGAACTGACTGGCAGAACATCAGACATTATTCTGGATGTGTTACTGATGTTGGTAAAGGTTATGAATGCATGAATAATGTGTGACTGACATAATTAATGATTTCCACAAGTATATCCTTGATCCACATTACTTGGTGTGCAAGGATTCAGCCGACAGATTAGAGTTTGTGAAAAGATTGACTATTCTGGGTGCCAACTAGAAAGGTGATGAAATCACTTGTGTGGATATATATACAAGATAGATTTAGTTATGAGTAGTGTTGTTGTTGTAAGTGATGTGGGAAGAAAAGTAGTAGAGCCCAATAAAAGTAGAAAGGAAGATCCGGTATGTGAAGGAAGAGCAGCATAAAAGAAGAAGAAAGATGAAGTGCAATAGATTAGTATACAGAGCCTAACCGGAACTGAACTCTAGCATATGTTGATGCTCTTTATCAGTTCAAGTATTGTATTACACTCTTTATAAATTGTAGATAGTGTGTCTCTTGTAGGCAATGTGCCTCTTGTGAGCAGTGTGCTCAGGCAGTGAGCCCTAATTGGCAAGTGCCATTTTGTAATCCTATTCTTCTAACAGAGAATACAATCTTGGGTTAATCACCCTGTGGTTTTTCCCTTAACAGGGTTTCCACGTCAAAAATATTGTGTCATGTGTATTTCCTTTTCATGATTAAGTTTGCTTGTTTGAATTGATGCTGCACTAATTATTAAGAAAGTTTAGAAAGCTGAAATAATTAAGATAACTGATTCCACCCACCTCTCAGTTATCAACACACTACCCATTTCACCAAAAGATAGAGATTGAGATGCCCATTCGGGACTTACTGAAGCAAGGTATTATTTGCCCTAGTACTAGTTCCTTTTCTTCACCAGTTCTTCTTGTTTGGAAAAAAGATGGGTCATGGTGCCTCTACATTAACTTCTGAGCACTTAATCACATCACAATCAACGATAAGTTTCTTATTCCTGTTGTTGATGAGCTTCATGGCGCTCATTTTTTCTCTAAGTTGGATCTTCATTCTAGGTATCACCAAATTTGGGTTCATGAGGATGATATCCCTAAAATGTATTTCTGCATGCATGATGGCCACTATGAGTTTTTGGTCATGTCCTTTGGCCTCACTAATGCTCCTTCAACATTCCAAGCATTGATGGATAAAATATTCTGGCCCTACTTGCAGAAATTCATTCTGGTCTTCTTTGATGATATCCTCATCTATAGTAAAACATGGGCTAAGCATCTCCAACATCTAGATCTTGTACTACAACTTCTCTCTGATCATCATCTTTGTGCAAAACAGTCTAAATGTGTTTTTGGCCAAGAGGAAGTCAAGTATCTTGGGCATATTGTTTCAGCCCAAGGAGTTCGAGTGGATCTTGCCAAAATAGAAGCCATGAAAAATTGGCCACATCCTCAGACACTCAAGAGCCTATGTAGTTTTTCGGGACTGATTGGCTACTATCACAAGTTTGTCAAGGATTACGAGAAGATTGTAGCTCCATTAACAACTATGTTGAAAAAGAATGCTTTTACATGGACACATGTTGCTGAGTGTGCATTTGAAAAACTAAAACAAGCTATGTGTACTACACCTGTTCTAGCTATGCCAGATTTTTCCAAGACCTTCACTATTGAGAGTGATGCTTGCAGCAATGGAATTGGTGTTGTTATCCTTCAAGATGAACATCCCATTGCGTTCACCAAAAAAGCCCTTTCTGGTAAGAATTTAGTACTCTCTACATATGAGAAGGAAATGATGTCTATTTTGCATGCAGTACAGAAGTGGTGGCCATACTACTAGGGAATCATTTCTACATCAAGACTAATCACCAGAGTCTGAAATATTTCCTGGAGCAATAGGTCTCCTCCCCCACACAATAGAAATGGTTAGCAAACTCATGGGTTATGACTATGAGATCACTTACAAGAAGGGTAAGGACAATATTGTGGCAGATGATCTTTCTCTCACATTTGATGACCAAGCTTTTCTTTCAGCTATTTCTATGCCTGTTCTAAATTGGTTGGAATTTGTCTAGCAGGGCTATGTCAATGACTCTTCATTATCTCAAATCATCCAACAGTTGGCCAATAACCCTTCTACTGTACCGCATTACTCTTGGGATGGTGCTTCTCTGAGATACAAGGGTCGTCTGGTCCTTCCCCAGAGCATAGATCTTCAACAAGCTATCTTCTATGAACTCCATGCTTCTCCATTGGTAGGGCACTCTGGGTTCCTCAAAACTTATGAGTGGGCATGGTGTAACTTCTTTTGGAAGGGAATGAAAAGGGCAATTTAACAAATGGTGGCTGAATGTGATCCCTACCAGTGCAACAAGGGTGAAACAACATTCCTTCCTAGATTGCTCAAACCCTTGCCCATCCCTACATGGATTTGGACACATATTTCTATGGATTTCATTAAGGGGCTCCCTAAATCTGGAGGGAAGACAATGATCTTGGTTGTGGTTGATCGTCTCTTTGAATATAGTCATTTTTGTGCCCTCATCCATCCCTATACTCCCTCCTCAGTTGCACAAATTTTCATGTACCAGATCTTCTGTCTTCATGGCATCCTTCTTCCATTGCCTCAAATCGTGATGCAACTTTCACTAGTCATTTTTGGATAGAACTATTTCGACACACTGGCACCAAAATGAAGATGAGTTCAGGGTATCACCCACAAATAGATGGTCAGACTAAAATTATCAACAAATGTTTGGGAACTTGTCTTCATTTCTTCACCTCAGAACAATAGCATCAGTGGGCAAAGTGGCTCCCTCTCACTGAATGGTGGTACAATACCTCCTACCACACTGTGATGCAGAGCATCCACCACTCAAACCCTAACATACAATTGCAAATGTATGTCTATGCACTTCTTAATATGCATACAAACTTCATTTTTATAAACTCTTCACTTTACTTGCCTATCAGCATAACTATCTTCATCAGCCAAATTAATACCTTTCACACCGATATCCCATTTCCTATTGATGTGTCCTCGACACTTCTATCGCTATGACTTATACCTATCGGCTCACTTAGAAATACCGTCAGTCCTGATCATTGTAGCACTTACACATACAAATGTTTACCTACAATGCCCGCGATCCTCTTGCATCTATCGCCTCCTCTATACTGAACATACAACATATGACCTATCGACGCCGGTTATCTCCACTGTTCCCATTGGTTGCCTTCTGCATATAACCCAATGTATCACAGAATGTATGTTCTGATATAAATTCAAAAACATACAATGCTTAACCTACTCTGCCGGTGTCCTTAACTCCTACTGCAGGTCACCTCTTGTATATGCAGACCTAAAACCCTTCGAACATACATGCGGGTTACCACCTCGACCCATCAACCAATGTATCTTTCGTTGTATCTTCACCACATACAACACAAAATGTAAATGACAGATATTCAAAAATTGTCTCTCTCATACAACTATGGTATATACACAAACTGTCTCCGACATATAAAAGACATATACTCATCAATTGTATAACCTGATGTACACTTGCGATGTACATTTAACACATACAAACCCGCCAGATACAATTAATGGATACACAGGAACTGTCTGCACATACAACAGGGGTATACACATATACTGCACTCAACATACAAAAGCGATATACATAGGAATTGTATATCCAAAATGATTTTAACTTTGCATCTTCATAACATGCATTCTCGACCTATTTTCTCACCTGATACACTAGCGATGGACAAAAGCGACATACACATAACATGCGAATGCGATATACTCACGGATTGTATATCTTGCATACAAAAGTGATATACTCACAATTTGTATGTCCTTTGCAACCCATGTGGATTTTCACTGTTTTGATCCATTTTTTACTTAGCGACTGCTTAGATCGATCTCCTCCTCAACATGCAGCTCTCTGCACTTCAACAATCTAGCACATAGCCATGCTAGAATCCTTTAATGCATTCATTGCCCAATCCTGCAAGCGTTAACATAGACAAACTAGAAACCAAAACCCTAATTAATATATATACAGCCATTCCACCAATTTAGAGAATCAACCGGTGGAATGGAGAAATGAATCCATCTGACCGCCAAAACAACAATTTAATTACACAGTGCAATCAAATGATCAAAACACAAACAGAATCTTTATTTGCTTTCAGAAAATGTGATTACAGTACTCTATTTTTGAATAGCACAATACAACCTCTCAACATCAGTGTCTCTCTTTCAGTTGACCTATACTGGGGTATTTATACACTTACCCACAGTAGTACAGACTTATCTCCAAGCAGCTGGGAGATCTAACTAACTAACAAACTCTTAATTAACAACCCAAAAATAGCATGCATCGGTCAAACAAACCTTATTACATTTAATGGTCATTTAGGACCTTATTGGAAACACAAAATAAACATAAAACAACTAAATGCCTCATGGAGGCCACTGTGGGTTAGGTGCACCTGTACCATACTCCCCAATTTGAAAAGAACTCATGTCCCATGAGTTAAGTTGTTGACTGAATCCACCTTTATCTTCTACTGTCACATATCTGCCCCATGATCTCTGAGCTGCAACCGGCTACCATGGAGGCAAATACTCATGCCTAGCACTGTAGGCTCTTCTCACACCTTGTTGGTCATCCTTTCCGATCATCATCTCTGTCTAAACATCTACATTGGAAACCTCATGTACTACTATGGTAGAATGTGCTTGTCTTGCAACTCTTAGGGGACAAACAATAGTCCCTACTATGACTGCATCCTTGTTATTCCAATCAGCTTGTGGCTATGTACAAACCTGCTTATGGATCTTCTGCTGATCCACTTGATTTCTGTCAGTCATAACTGAAATCTTCTCCAAACTCTGATCTTCTTTCCTGGAGATATTCTCAACTGCCTTTGACTCTATTGTCAACATCTTTACAAACTCTTTCTTACCTACCAAAATAATCTTACCTATCTTCTTTGCTTCAGCATCCTCCTACATGGGTGCCAATAGAATAGTTCTTCCATCCTTCATGATGGTGTAGGTATTAGCATACCCATCATACAATGCTCTCCTATCAAATTGCCATGGCCTACCCAACAGTAGGTGACAACATTCCATGGGCAATATGTCACACAAAACTCTATCTTGATAATCTCTAATCTAAAAATCAACATATGCCTGTTCATATACCAAAATTGATTGATTATCACTTACCCAAGATGCTTTGTAAGGATTTTGATGTGGAATCCTTTCCAGTTTTAGTTTATCCACCATTGCCTGAGATACCATATTGTCTGTTGAACCAGAATCTATTACTACCTGGCACACTTTGCCTTTTCTTTTACAATTGGTCCTGAAAAGAGCTCTCCTTTGCAACATGTCCTTGGATGTCTTCAAGATTGTCCTCCTTAACATCAATGCTTCTCCTGTCTCAAGATACACATAATTTGTAGTAGTGTTTGAGCTTGTCCCACTTTGATCTTTAGATTCTTGGACCAAATTTGTCCTCCTTTCTCCCATTGAACTTGTTTCTTTTTCTGGACATTTGAATGCTAGGTGACCATATTCACCACAAGTATAACACTTTCCCGAGAATGTATTAGAACCTCTTCCATTCCCAAACCTACCTCTTCTGCCTTTCCATCCACCTATGAAATCAGATTGTTCTTGTCCTTTACCAGTCTCTTCTTGATTCTCATTTGCTTGCCTTGTTGTAGGAGCTGATCCTCTCCCTCTAGTATTGTTGCCTCTTCCTCTCATGGACTTGTCCTATCTCCCTTTCATCTTCTCCTCAATCTTGATTGCCATTTGATAGCATTCTTCCACACTCCTAGGGTTAGCCAAAACTAACTCATCCTGTATGTTCAATCTCAAACCAGCCAAATATCTAGCAACTTTTTCAACCTCATTCTCATGATGACCAGACCTCATACTTAATTTGTAAAATTCCTCAGTATATGCCTTCACATCCATTTCTTTTTGTCTTAAAAATTGCAGCTTCTTAAACATCTAAATTTCATAATCCTGGGGTAAAAATTTACCTTTGATCCTTGCTACCATCTTGTCCCATGAAGAAATCTTTGACTTACCTTGCTTTCTTCTCTCTGACTATCCCACCATACCAAAGCATGACATGTCAGTTTGGTCTTTGTAATCTTTACCCTCTGCTCCTCAGGAACCTCCTCACATTCAAGGTGATTGTCTAATGCAACAATCCAATCAAGTAACTCTTCCTCATTTAAACTTCTAGTGTACTTTGGAACATCAATCTTTACCTTAGGTTTGTCAGTCTTGACTGCCCTTAATAGTTTCGCAAACCTCTGATCTTCAGCATTTAGTTCTTCATCTACCTCTTCAAATTCTTCAGCATCATCTTCTTCCTTTTCTGATTCATCATCTTCCACTTCTCTTCTTTTGTTTGTCTCCAAGGCTGCAAGCATGGCTTGAAGTGTTTCAGCAAGTTCTTTCATCTTCCTCATCTCTCTGGCATGTTTTTCCTTCATCTCCTACAACTCTCTGGCAGTACCATTACCTTTCGGAGGCATCTTGTCAACCTCTCACTCCTTCCACTTCTTCCTTCTCAGTGATAGAATCAACACACAACAGCCCAGACCTTTTGCTGAGCTCTGATACCACTATGATGCAAAGCATCCACCACTCAAACCCTAACATACAATTGCAAATGTATGTTTATGCATTTCTTAATATGCATACAAACTTCATTTTTATAAACTCTTCGTTTTACTTGCCTATCGACATAACTATCTTCATCGGCCAAATTAATACCTTTCACACCGATATCCCATTTCCTATCGATGTGTCCCCAACACTTCTATCACTATGACTTATACCTATCGGCTCACTCAGAAATACCATTAGTCCCGATCATTGTAGCGCTTGCACACACAAACACTTACCTGCAACACCCGCGATCCTCTTGCATCTATCACCACCTCTATACTGAACATACAACATATGACCTGTCGGCACTGGTTATCTCCACCGTTCCCATCGGTTGCCTTATGCATATAACCTAATGTATTGTAGAATGTATGTTCTGATATACATTCAAAAACATACAACACTTAACCTACTCTGTCGGTGTCCTTAACTCCTACTATAGGTCACCTCTTGTATCTGCAGACCTAAAACCCTTCGAACATACATGCGGGTTACCACCTTGATCCGTCAACCAATGTATCTTTCGTTGTATCTTCACCACATACAACACAAAATGCAAATGACAGATATTCAGAAAATCTCTCCCATACAACTGCAGTATATACACAAACTGTCTCTGACATACAAAAGACATATACTCATCAATTGTATAAATCGATGTACATTTGCGATGTACATTTAACACATACAAACCCGCCAGATACAATTGACAGATACACTGGAACTGTCTGCACATACAATAGGGGTATACACATATACAGCACTCAACATACAAAAGTGATATACATAGGAATTGTATATCCAATATGATTTTAACTTTGCATCTTCATAACATGCATTCTCGACTTGTTTTCTCACCTGATACACCAGCGATGGACAAATGCGATATACTCATAGATTGTATATCTCACATACAAAAGCGATATACTCACAATTTGTATGTCTTTTGCAACCCACATGGATTTTCACTGTTTCGATCTGCTTTTTGCTTAGCGACTGCTTAGATTGATCTCCTCCTCAACATGTAGCTCTCTGCACTTCAACAATCTAGCACATAGCCATGCTAGAATCCTTTAATGCATTCATTGCCTGATCTTGTAGGCATTAACATAGACAAAATAGAAACCAAAACCCTAATTAATATATATACAGCCATTCCACTGATTCAGAGAATCAACCAGTGGAATGGATAAACGAATCCATTCGACTGCCAAAACAACAATTCGATTACACAGTGCAATCAGATGATGAAAACACAAACAAAATCTTTATTTGCTTTTAGAAAATGTGATTACAGTACTTTGTTTTTCAACAGCACAATACAACCACTCAACATCAGTGTCTCTCTTTCAGTTGACCTATACTGGGGCATTTATACACTTACCCACAGTAGTACAGACTTATCTCCGAGCCGCTGGGAGATCTAACTGACTAACAAACTCTTAACTAACAACCTAAAAATAGCATGCATCGGTCAAACAAACCTTATTACATTTAATGGTCATTTAGGACCTTATTGGAAACACAAAATAAACATAAAACAACTAAATGCCTCATGGAGGCCATTGTGGGTTAGGTGCACCTGCACCACACTGCATCTAAAATGACTCCATATGAAGTAGTCTATGGTCAGGCACTGCCAGTACTCCTTCCATACACCCCTAGCAGTTCACTAGTTCAGGTAGTCGACACAGTTCTCCGAACCAAAGATTAGATTCTTCACATTTTGTAGGACATTCGTCACATGGCAAGAAATCAAATGAAACAACAAGCTGATCAACACCATTTTAGGTGCACTTTTCAAGTAGGTGATTGGTTTTTCTTCATCTATAGCCATACAAACAATCATCCCTGAAACTCAAAGGGTGTCATAAGTTGGCTCCAAAGTTCTATGGGCCATATAAGGTTCTTCAGAAGATTGGGTCAGTTGCTTATTTATTGGAGCTTCCTCCTTCCCACATTCATCCAATATTTCACGTCTCTTGTCTAAAGAAAGTTCTTGGCACCAACATTAGAGCACAAATTGTTTACCAAAACTGGATAATGAAGGATCCATGATTTTGGAGCTAGAGACAATCCTCGACAGTTGCACTTGTAAGCTTTGCTCTAGATCCATCACAGAGGTATTAATTTAGTGGCATGAAATGCAACCAGCAGATGCTACATGGGAACCACTCCTTCAGATTCAACAACAATTTCCATATCTTAAGCATTGAGGAAAAAGCTTTTCTAAGAGGGAGGGGATGTTAGGAACCCATGTTTAACCCTTCTCTTTACTTTGTTAGTATATTGATGTTGGACGCATATGCTTTGTAAGTCGTCCCGTGAGTATATTGTATTATCCCACATTCATGGGGAGTAATAGTTGTTTATATTAGACTTAGTATATAAATACGTGTTGAGGCCAATGAAGGCATCCACAAATTTATTGTATTGAGCTTGCTCAAAGGAGGTTGCCCCCTCAAAGTGGCATGTGATCAATAAATTCCTTCTGTGTTTCCTCTATTTCTATTATTTTGTGCATTTTTCATTATATTGTTGCAGGAAGCTCCTCTCATCCACCTTCATCCTTGACTGTTCTTCCCTAGGACAACAACAATCTTTGTCCTCCACCTCACCTTCTTCACCCAATAACAAACTCATGTCTAGTGTTCAAAGCACACCAAGTCCTATAGTCCATCTCATACTTCGAAACATGAACTACCAAGGTAAAGGCCTAGGCCTTTATGAACAAGGTATTTTGGAGCCAAACCATGTCAAGATTCCTCCATGCTCATATGGCCTTGGATACACACCCCAAGGTAAACACTTTAAAGATGTTGGTAATTCCTCCATCCCTCCTAAGTCCACTTTCCATCACAAACCACATCATATACCCAAAGCATATGTCACCTTTTCACCTCCATTATCCTACAAACCCCAAAAGCATGTGACCGTACACCTTCCACCATCCACTTTACCTCCACTCCTTCCAACTCCTAATATCCTTCCATCCAATTTACCACCATTACTCCCAACACCTAATATCCCTATCCTCCAATCCCCTTATCCATTTATCCATAAACCCAATTTTAATCCATTCTTCCATAAGTACCCCTATAACCCTAATCATGACCAACAAATGCACACATTGTCTAAACATGAAGCTTCCACTCATTCCATCCATCCCCTAGGATTCCAAAATAAACATTTGGATTCCTTTACTTACAAAGCCAAAAGTCCTATCAAAAACCCTAAGGACCCTCATGCCTTAGGGCACAAACATGAAAAATCAATGCAAAGAACCAAAGCAAAGCAATTCAAAAAGCTACCCAAGCCCATACCTTCACAAGCAAAACCCAAAACCAAAATGGTTTGGGTCCCTAAGAAAAAATCAAGCAAGTCTAATGAGGCATCTTCTCCTACATCTCAAGAATCCCAACCATCCACTTCCATCTACAAATCTACTTCCATTCAAAAGTTTCAAATATCCCAAAAATCCCACAAGAAAAGTAAAAATCATAAAAATACTAAGTCTATGTGGGTACTGTAACGTCAAAAATTGTCCTCCTGTATGGAATGGTACAATTTCCCTCAGTTTAGCTCCTCACTCTTGGTGACCATCCAACCTTTTCTTTTCTAGCCTTCCCGAAACCCTGATTGACTAAGTCTAGGAGCAGTCTATTCACTTTTTGAGGTAACTTATTGATAGAACCCAGAAAGAGATTTGAAATTTGGGTCCCTAGGACCCCCAAAAATATAGATCTGAGATGAAATTGGGTGCTAGGACTTGGGTGCCCGCGCCCTAGTCCTCCCTCATTTCACAAGATTTTTAATTTTTGTGGGGTGTCGGTTCCTGCTTAGTGCCTTGGCATTCCATTTTCAAATTCTCAGTTTTCACGCGATATTGAGATGTTATTTTGAAATTTGAATTTCCTAAATCTAGGTATAAAAAGACATTTACAAATCATTTTATCACACACAATTCTTATGAAAGCTTGATGCCAAAACTCTGCTGCAATTGCCATTGACGATCAATGACTTGTTGAAGATCTTTGAAGTATTTTTTATTTGCTACTGGAGACAATGGATAAAGATTAGGAATTATGATCCTGAGTCTACCTTGCTCTTCCTAGGGTTTGTATACCCTTTGCATGATTAGGAGAAGGGTTGAAGCCTCTAATAGCAAGCTTGGAGATCCTCCACGGACATTGTTGATTCACCTTCTTATTCATGCAAGTCTTCATTTATCTCATCTCCTTGAGGTGAAGTTGTATGTGTTTATTCATGTAAAGAAAGTTGTTGATCTTCCCTTGATTGAGACATTTAGGGTTTGATTTTATGCATACACATTGTTAGGTTTGCACACTCTTCTGCAAATCTTTATCTCTAGCTATTTTTGAGGTAGAAATATCAAAGATGGGGCTTGACTGAGGCAAGCTCCTATATAGCCGCAACATCTTCCTTCTTTTTTATGTGTTGATCATGTTTTATAGGTTCTGACAGAAAGAAGCTATAGAAAGGAGGATATTGCAGGTACAGTCATGACAGACTTTCAGATTTTTAGATTCTGAGACTTGCGGGATATTGAAGCAGGTGCCCTAGTCCAATTAGGGGTTTATTCCAGGATTTGGAATCCTTTTAGTAGTCTCAGACACCCTGTGCAGAAGATTTTCTAGTTCAAAAAATTGCAGAACACTAGAGTGGGTGCACTAGTCCATGCAACCCTCAAAATCTAGGTACACTATCTCTATAACTCTATCTTTGCACTTCTGTGATCAGGTTTGCCAGTTGTTTCATCAGTTTCTATATAGTTTTGATATAAGGCATAATTAGGGTTTTACTTGGTTGACAAAGGGATAGACAAAGTGATTAGAAGCTTGTTCATGAGCTTGGCCTTTGTCCTCCCAATGCTTAGTGGTGAAATAGTAGTATTTAACCTAGTTTAAAAAAACTATCAATTTTCACCCTAAACATTTTGGTGAACCTAAGATTTAAATAATTTGCATCCTTTTAAACTTTAGATCTAAAATAACTTGTTGTTCTAGAGCATAATTGGATTGAAAAACCTCCTTAGTGAAATTGCATATGTTAAATTGTGGATTACATTCTTTATCTTTTCACTAAAAGAGTTGAAAATTAGCATTTATTGTTGAAAGTTGTATTTCATTTGCAAAGGCCATCATTGTGCATTTTAATCTTGGTTTAAATAGAGCATGTTAAAATGTGGGATTATTTTTTGCAAAATTTTCATGCTTATGATGAGCCGTTTAGTCGTGATGACTTTGATATGTTAGATGAAGCCCTCGAGAACTTTATCTCGATTGAACATTCTACTACGGCCTCTAAGCTATCACTATTCCAAAGATTAGTAAATGTGATTTATGTTCCTAAACTGAAAGAAGAGATTGAAAAGATAAAAATTTTGGTTACTCTATGTGTAAATGTGGTTCAACCACCCTCTAAACCTGTGCTTGTGGTTAAAGGTCTTTCATCCTCTTCTCAATCTCCTCATCACATTTATGATTGTGCAAAACAAATTGTGAAACAAAACTTATAACAAACCAATCATAATATGGTTGCCCATGCATATAACACTCAAAATAACAAACAAAGTACACAACAAACAAATGTTCCAATATCTTTACCAGCTTCTCAACCTATGCTTCCTTAAGCACCTCATTTAACATATAAAGGTGGTAAAGACTATGATCTTGTAGAGTAGCTTTGCACTGCTCTTGCAAAGATATCTCTTTGGGAACTTATACAAACTTCACCTATTTACCATGGAATGCTACAAGAAGCTTTACAAAAGGTGATTGTTCCTCCTACTATTAAACCAAATGATGTTGCCACTTTACTCGATTGTATGCATGCAACGAAAACATACATTTTATTTCAACAACATGAGTTACCATATCTCGAGGTTCAGAAGCAGTATGATCCTTTGGTTATCTTTATTTCAATCAACAAAACATTGGTTAAGAGAGTTATGATTGATAATGGGTCAGCCCTTAATGTTTGTGGCATTGATTTATTGCATAAGGTTAAAGTTGATGTATCTACTATCAAACCGGAGTCATTAAGTATCCATGGCTTTGATAATGTTGGATGACAATCTGTGGGCACTATAACTCTACCTATACAAGTTGGACCTTTGATGGTGTCTACTTTGATTCATGTAATACCTTGTTCTCTATCTTATAGCATGATTCTAGGTAGACCTTGGATACATGCATTAGGAGCAGTTCCTTCTACTTTGCACTGTTTGATTAAGTTTATATTTAAGGGTAAACTATATACTATCCATTCGGATCCTGAACCTGATAATTGTTTGCAATTGGAAGTGCATAAGCATGTTGTTGGTCCTAAGAGTTTAAACAATTTGAAAGTTGAATTGTTAGCTCCTCTCGCCTCTAAAAATGTTATGCAAGAGCACAAGCAATCGAATGCATTTATTGGTGATGACTGGGGTTCATTAGATTTTGCATATTCTTCCGCAGGAGAATATTGTTGGATCTAGGGCATACAACTGAGAGGGGGGGGTGAATCAGTTGTATAAAACTTCTTCTCTTTCAAACACTTGATTCTTTGTTGTTAGTTAGTAGCATATCAATTAATCATCCATGGAAGCATAATACATAAACACAAGAGCAGATAAGCATCAACACATTGAACACCAAGATTTTGATGTGGAAAACCCGGTTAAGGGAAAAACCACGGGGTGATTAACCCAAGAATTATTCTCTGTTAGAAGAATAAAGAAAAATGAATGGCACATGCCAATTAGGGCTCACTGCCCGAGCACACTCCTCACAAAGAGGCCCACTGCCTACAAGGAGACACACTGTCTACAAAGTGATAAAAATCATAGTCTTGAACTGGAGAATGACATCTCTACCATGTCCGGATCAGTTCCAATTAAGCCCAAAAACCTCTGTTCTGCCTTTCGCACTTCTCTTCGCTATGCCACACTCATCCACACACCACACCCCGAAATGAACTCACAGACCGTTATTTATACAAGACATCGACTTAGGATCAAACATCTAAGTCGGAAAACAATCATAAGAGTATCCGCAAGATGAATAACACATCCGGTCGGCCACCACAAGAACATTCGCAGGATGAACAACTCATCCGGTCGGCTAAACAGAGCAAGAACTTCATCCGGAAGAATAACTTCAATTCCGGGCTCTACTATCAATGCGGATCAACAACACAACCTCAACACGATCCAGAAAACTTAACAAGCCTGCCTGAATGTCCGGATACATCCGCACTTCCTTTACTTGCTGGAATCTCTTGTCTTCCTCATCTGGAACTTCAAGAACACAGTCTGTCGCCACTGTCATAATGCAAGAGGTACTTTCGAACCTCCAAATCATACACAACTCGAGATGGCACATCACAAGGACATCCCAAATACTCTTTCCAATCCGCAGATTAGGATTGTACAATTCTGGACCTCACCGGACCTTTCTGTGATCCTCTGTCACCTCTAAGCACTTGCCGGAACCGGTTCCACACAGACAGCCATAACTTCTTCAGGTCTTCATGCGGACCTCTGAAAACTTGACTGAAGCATCTCAAGACTCATATCTGGAAACCCTTTAATCCGCATCCTCCGGTTCTCAACCTATCCAATATATTTGCCTTCTTCTCATCACTGTTCTTCACTGTTCCTGACTGAGGGTAATTTTCTCAATATCCTCAACACACAGCTCATCCAATCCTTCTTGTCGATGTAATATGAGTATGTTGACATCAATGACAACACTTGTTCACCTCATACTTGCAACAATCTCCCCCTTTGTCATTGATGGCAACATGTGATGTGAAAAACCATCAAGACAAGAACTTCTCCTTTCTGTCACAACTCCCCCTATCAACAACAACTTTTTACATGTCTTCTCTCCCCCTTTGATCATTAACCACTTATTTTTCACATGTCTTCTCTCCCCCTTTGACATCAATGGCAAAGGGCTCATACTTGCAATTCTAATACATCAGAATCATACTAGCTGCTCCCCCTTAGTAGCAGCTCCCCATCATCAATCCGGATCACAAGATATGACTGTGATATCCACCGAACTGATGCACATCAGTGCATCTTAGTTTATCACCGGAGGAGCCATGACCCCTAACTTCTCCTGGAGATATTCAAAAGAGTCCTTGGGAAGAGGTTTTGTAAAGATATCTGCAATCTGATCCTTGGAGGGAACATACTCCAATCTGACTTCTTCCTTGTTTACTTCTTCTCTCAAAAAGTGAAATTTGATAGATATGTGCTTAGTCTTAGAGTGCAATACCGGATTCTTAGAAATATTAATTGCACTTGAATTATCATAGAAAATTGTGATAGGCTCCTCATATTCAACTTTGATGTCTCTTAGCATCTGCTTCATCCATAAGATTTGAGTGCAACTACCTGCTGCTGCAATGTATTCTGCTTCAGTTGTAGACAGAGATATTGCATCTTGTTTCTTGCTTAGCCAAGAAATCAATCTCTTCCCCAAAAAGAATGCTCCACCACTAGTGCTCTTCCGGTCATCCACATCTCCTGCCCAATCTACATCTGTGTAAGCATGAAGAGAGAAATCCGGATCTCTAGGGTACCATAGACCATACTCAACTGTTCCTTTCAAGTACCTAAAAATTCTTTTGATTGCCATAACATGAGATTCTCTAGGATCAGCCTGGAATCTTGCCACAAGACCAACAGCCTGCATTATATCTGGTCTAGTTTGAGTGAGATACAACAATCCACCAATCATTGATCTATATTTTGTCTGATCTGCCTTTGGAGAGTCATCATCTTTGCTTAACTTACATCCGGTTGCCATAGGAGTGTTCATAGGTTTTGAGTCTTCCATACCAAATTTTCTTAACAATTCTTTCACATATTTGGTCTGAGAAATGAAGATCCCTTCTTTTGTTTGAGTAATTTGCAGACCCAAGAAGAAATTCATTTCACCAAGCATAGACATTTCAAACTCACTTTTCATCTGATTTGCAAAAGTTTTGCACATACTATCTCTTCCTCCAAAAATGATATCATCCACAAACACTTCAACAATCAATATGTTTTCATGATCAATTTTGAAATATAAGTTACTGTCAGTAGTACCTTTGTTGAATCCAATCTGCACAAGATGCTTATCCAACCTTTCATACCATGCTCTTGGGGCTTGCTTCAATCCATACAAAGCTTTCTTCAACTTGCAGACCATATCATCATTATCAGACAATTGAAATCCATCCGGTTGTTCAATGTAGACTTCTTCTTCCAGATCACCATTTAGGAAGGCAGACTTGACATCCATCTGATATACCTTGAAGTCTTTGAAGGCAGCAAATGCAAGAAGTAATCTGACTGCTTCAATTCTTTCCACCGGAGCAAAAGTCTCTTCAAAGTCAATTCCTTCTATTTGAGAGTAGCCTTTGCAGACCAATCTAGCTTTGTTTCTGATTACTTCACCAGCTTCATTTAGTTTGTTCCGGAAGACCCACTTGGTTCCAATTACATTCCTGTCTCTAGGTCTGGGAACAAGATCCCAAGTATGATTTTTCTCAATTTACATCAATTCATCTTTCATTGCTTTGGTCCAGTTTTCATCATTGCAGGCTTCATTTATTGTTTTAGGTTCAATCTTTGAAATCAGACAACATTCATCCTGATTTTGAGCAACATTCCTTCTAGTTTGTACACCTTTGCTTTTGTCACCTATGATCTAATCTTCAGAGTGGTTCAGTCTTACATACCTTGGAATTTTGGGAGTATCCTGCACTGCTGCTTCTTGATCAGGCTCATTCAAACCTATCTCTTCTTCCTGATTTACGGGATCAGGCTGACTCTGTCTCACCGAAGAGGATTGAGGTCCTTGAACACTGTCTTGGTCATCTTCATCAAACTCATAAAATCTTGAAGGCTTCTCAATTCCTTCATCGACTTTCACATTGGTGCTTTCTATCATCTTCCTCAATCTCTTATTGTAACATCGGTATGCTTTGCTTTGAGTGGAGTAACCCAAGAAAATTCCTTCATCACTTCTAGCATCAAACTTTCCTAGATCTTCATCTCTTTTAATATAACACTTGCTACCAAATACTCTGAAATATTTCACAGTAGGAGTGATGCCAAACCAGAGTTCATAGGGGGTCTTACCGGTGTTGTTTCTGATTTGAACTCGATTGAGAGTGTAGACTGCAGTGCTGATAGCTTCCTTCCAAAATATTTGAGGAACATTTCCTTCCAACATCATTGTCCTGGCAGCTTCCTGAATGGTCCGGTTCTTTCTCTCAACCACTCCATTCTGCTGTGGAGTCCTAGGAGCAGACAACTGTCTCCTTATACCCTGCTTCTCACAAAAATCAATGAATTCACCAGATGTAAATTCACCACCTCTATCAGACCTTAGACACTTTAGTTTCAATCCGGTTTGATTCTCTACCATAGCTTTGAAGATCTTGAACTTCTCAAATGCTTCTGATTTTTCTTTTAGAAAGGTAACCCACATCATCCGGGAATGATCATCAATTAACAACATGAAATATCTATCACCTTGCAGACTCTTGATTCTTGTCGGACCACAGAGATCAGTATGTACTAATTCCAACAGTCCGATAGAAGACTGATCTTTGCTTTTGAAAGAGACTCTGCTTTGTTTACCTAGCTGACATTCTTTGCACAAACTATTTGTAGGTTTCATCAATTTTGGAAGATCTCTTACGGCCTGAGTATTGCTTATCTTGATGATGTTATCAAAATTTACATGGCACATTCTTCTATGCCATAACCAACTCTGATCA
Organism: Cunninghamia lanceolata; assembly: GCA_027924645.1. NCBI lineage: Eukaryota > Viridiplantae > Streptophyta > Pinopsida > Cupressales > Cupressaceae > Cunninghamia > Cunninghamia lanceolata. The sequence continues at coordinate 7,426,610 of BSBN01000582.1, forward strand.
ATTTGAGCAAACCAACAACTTTTATTTGAACCAACCAGATGAAAGATATTACCTTTTGTCTGAGTACCGGATACAATCTCAGTTCCGGAGTTTGTAAAGATTTTGCATTTTCCATTTTTGAACCGGAGATCATAGCCTTTGTCCACCAACTGACCAACACTAAGAAGATTGTGCTTCAATCCTTCAACATACAGTACGTTACCTGTTTTGCTCTTTCCATCGAAGGAAATAGTTCCCCTGCCTCTGATTCTGCCAGCAGAATTGTCACCAAACTTTACCATTCCTCCTTCATACCTTTCCAAATTCAAGAACTTATTCTTGTCACCAGTCATATGGTGAGAACATCCACTGTCAATAACCTAATCATCCTTTTCTTCCACCTGAGTAGCCAAAGCTTTTTCAACAACTTTGTGATTGACAGATTCAGAGAGTATTGAATCTTCTTCCTTGATGGCAATAAACACCCACTCATTTCTGGATTTGCTTCCTAGTTCTGATTCATCATCTGTTACTCCTTCATTGTCATCTTCTTCATGAACATAATAGCAATTCTTTTGAAACCTTTGTCTGTTAGTATTAGACCTTGCAGATCTTTTCGGACATCTTGAAGTAAAATGACCAATCTTATTGCAGTTGAAACACTTAAAGGGTAGTTTTCCTTCATACTTACCGGATCCTCTTGGCACTCTCTTTGCAATGAGGGCTTAAAGTTGAGCTGTTTCTGCTTCTTCTTCTTCCATGTCTCTTCTTGCTTGATCATACCATGACATTTTCCTTGATGAGTTTTCTCCCGGATCAAATCTCTGTTTGCCTTTCACATAGGCACTGGCTTTGAAAGCAGATTCAGTCTTGGGAGGATCATCTCCAAACTCGGTCATTTCAAATGCAGCTAGTTTGCCAGCCAGTTGTTCTCTTGTGACAGTTGTGTTGGCAAGAGACACTATATGGATTCATGGTTGTTGTCATTGATGGCAACAAAGGTCATTCCACATATCCGCAAGTCATGATATATCTCTACCGGAAGTCAGATTGAAGATTGTTGTGGTCCGGTGAACAAGAACAGAGCATGTGGCAAGGTCCGACAGATTGGTCCGGATCTCTCAGAGGAAGTGTCTTGGCACAGTGCGGATCTGGGGAAGTCAAGAGGACTATCTTGAGTAGTATATTCCAAGGATTTAGCCTCCGAAGATGGACAAGGAAAAAGATATGAATAGTTGAGTACCGGATTCCTGAGAGACAGTGAAAACAGAGGAAGAACTGACTGACTGAGTATCAAACTACTTTCCGGATGTGTTACAGATGATGATAAAGGTTGCGGAGGCATGAATCATGTTTGGCCGACATAATTGATGATATCTACAAGTATATGCTTGATCCGCATTGCTTGGTGAGCAAGGATTCAGCCGACAGAACTAAGTTTGTAAGAAACTAGACTGTTCCGGATGCCGACTAGAAAGATGATGAAATTACTTGTGCGGATATATATAGAGGATGGATTTAGTGGTAAAGGGTGCGAATGTGTGTGAGGATATGCGAACAAGTCCAGAGTAGAGCAGAAGTAACAAGAAAGATCCGGTATGTGAAAGGACAGCAGACTAAAGAACAGAGGAAAGATGAAGTGCAGCAGATCAGTATACTGAACCTAACCGGAACTGAACTCCAGCATATGCAGATGCTTCCAATCAGTTCAAGACTGTGATTCTAATCACTTTGTAAGACAGTGTGTCTTCTTGTAGGCAGTGAGCCTCTTGTGAGCAGTGTGCTCGGGCAGTGAGCCCTAATTGGCAAGTGCCATTTTTGTAATTTCCTATTCTTCTAACAGAGAATAATTCTTGGGTTAATCACCCCGTGGTTTTCTCCCTTAACAGGGTTTCCACGTCAAAAATACTGTGTCATGTGTTTCTTATTTCATGGTTTATGTTTTGTGTTTGATTTTATGCTGCTTCAATTAAAAGGAAAGTTTAATAAGGGAAATAATTAGGATAACTGATTCACCCCCCCCCTCTCAGTTATCAACAATTGGTATCAGAGCCAAGTTCCTCCCAATAGAGCCTAACAGCTTGAGGAAGATCTGGGATTTCAAATGGATGCATATGGTTTAAGGGAGCAACTCAAGACTGCCCTTGAGGATCTTGAACAGTCAAATTCTGAAGTCAGTGAATTAAAGGAAAGACTCAAACAGGCTGATGAATTCATGAGAGAATTAAAAGACAAATTAAGTCTCTCTATGAAAAAGAGAAAGGAGCTGCTTCAACAGTTGGCAAGACAAAGTGAAGAAAGCAATACAAGTGAGGAATTGACTGAGCAAACCAAGTTATGTGAAAAGTTATCAAAAGAAGTCATTATGTTAAGACATGAAATGGAATCAGGAACTATAAAGTTTACTCAAGAGATTGAAGAAAAAAGAAAGGCTGAAGACAATCTAAGACAATCTCTTAAAGAAAAATCAGAAGAATGCCACCAGATGGACAGGATTATCAGACACCTTGAATCTGATCTTGAAGATTCCAAAGATAATGAAGGAAAACTTGAGGATCAAATTGCCTCTCTCAAAAGAGACCTTCAAACAGCAAATGAATATAAAGAGAAATTCAAGATAAGTTCTGCTCAACTTGAAGTTCTTCTTGGAAGTCAAAAGAGGACAGATGACAAGTATGGCTTGGGATATGAGAAAGGAGAAAGCTCCGGATCCGGTCAGAAGAATCTTGGATCAGAAAATCCAAGGAGCAGGCCTAGAAGACCTCCGGTAAGACAGCCAAATGCTCAAAAATATCCATCCTTCAATGGATACTGCCACAGCTGCAACCATTTTGGTCACAAAGCTAATCAGTGCAGAATGAGAATGAATCAGATTAATTCATCCTTCTCCGGACAGTGCTTCAACTGCAAAAGGTATGGACACAAATCCCATGAATGCAGAATTATGCAAGTAAACAAATCATTCAAAGGTAGATGCTTTACATGCAATAGAGTAGGTCATATGGCTAATCAATGCAGATCAAGGGGATATCAGTTAAATATGCAAAGAAATGTTATTTGCCAAATCTGCAATAGGTCCGGTCATAATGCTAAAGTCTGCAGAAACAAGAATCAGGACAAAAGAGGTCCGGTGTATAATCAGAATCAAGACAAGGGTAAACAAAAGATGAATGCGGATGAAGTTAGGAATCAGATGAGCAAGATTTGGGTGAAGAAAAACTCAGAGAATGTAGAGGTTGGATCCGCACCAGATTCTGGTGCTGATATTTCTTCCGGAAATTAAAAGGTGAGCTCAGGCTCAGGGGGAGACTCAAAGAAGATTCTGTTCCCCCAGCCAAACAAGTTGTGCCGGATGTGGCACAAGATGCGGATTAAAGGGTTTGTAGATATAACTCCTGAGATGCTTCAGTCAAGTTTTCAGAGGTCCGCATGGAGTTATGAAGAAGCTGTGTTCGATTAAGTTAGACCTGTTCAGGGAGGTGCTCCGGTATGATAAAGGATTACAAAAGGTCCGGAGAGATCCGGAAGTGCACGATCTTGTCTTGCGGATTGGACAGAGTATTTGGGATGTTCTTGTAATATGTTACCTAGATTTATTCATGATTTAAAGATCCGGATGATATTCAGTGATCAGGACTAATCCGGGATACTCCAAGCTGTCCAGACATGGTAAACCGGAATAATGCAGGTGAAGCATTTATTGCAGACAGATATTAGGGTTTGCGGAGCAATATAAGGGATTTCTCAAAAGTTATCTGCTCATTCTACACTTGAGAAGAAGCGAATAGTGGAGCTCTGCAACAAGGTTCATCAAGCACACCAAGGATCTCCTGCCGAAGCTATTGCATAAAGAAATCAATCCAACCACTCCGTGCAAACCGAAGGCGCTTAAGGTATTCTTCGTTTTTCATTGCCTCACTGCAAATCCTTGAAGAATGGCTACTCCAAACATAGTTAAGATCTCTGATAGACCTCGCCCCTCATTCAAGAAACATCCCTACAAATCATTGGAGGTAGATCCACTAGGAGCCTTCTCTAGTGTTCCCCACGGAGTCTTACATACTGAAGATATTAGGGTTTACATACACGCAAACATTGAGGAATTTGGGGAATTCAAATTAAGAGACCTCTATCACAAGCAACTGATAGACAATGCTTTTGAGCTCAAACCAGAGTATAAGGGTATCCAGAAGAAACAATTTGAGCAATTCATTCATTTCCCTAGCTTTGAAGAAGATGAATGGGTCCGGTATGTACTGAGCAGGATGCATGACAACTTCCTTTGGCTAGATAGACCCTGTAAGATTACAAAAGAAGCAATTAGAGCAGTAACTGGTCTATACTCTTCCGGGGGGGTACCTATCCTCAAATCTGTCAAGAACAACGTTGTAACTGAGGCCACCGGATCAAAATATGATAAGAGGGCAATGACCATTGAAGATATTTCGGATCCGGATATCAAATATGCATCAATGATAATAGGATACAAGATCTATCACTCCAGCAGGGAGAATTCTGTATCCGGAACTGCAATATACACAGCATATGAAATGCTAAGAAAGAATGCAGATTATGATCTTTGTGAACTACTACTAAGCCAATTGATGGAAAATGTACAGAAAATCAAGAAAGACAAGAAGAACTCCTTTAAGTATGGTACTCTCATTGTATGTCTATTCTTTTACTTCATGAATGAGCTACCCGGAACAAGTGGATGGATATGGCAGAATGACAAACCTGTTGCAGTCCAGATAAGAGACTATTTGCATGGACTTGGGGATGCAAAAGCGAGAAATACAGCTCTATGGGGATACTTCAAAAACTTTCAGAGCATGATGCAAGCAAGAGAGAGAATTCCCCAGTCTCTCATTGAGAAATACAAGGACTCAGTATGTTTTATGGTTGACACTGATCAGTGCCTAATGGAGGCAGTGGAGCCAAGGACTGTCTGGATCATGCCCATGGGGTATGAAGTTGATGAACAGATAGTAGAGCTGCATGTTCAACACATGCTAAGTCAGCCCAAAGATCCTAAGGCAGAAAGGTTTGGAACCTTTGAGGAGCTGAGCGTGAAATTACATGTAGAACTCAGGGAACCTGAGATTAAGAGAAAAGTGAGAAAAGAAGTAGAGCACATTGCTCAAGGCCTAGGCATCTCAAAAGAGGCACTTGATGCCAGCCGGGAAAAGAGGAGAAAGGCTGAGGAAGAAGAGAAAAGCACAGAAAGTGCTCCGGTTGAAACCCCCACCTGGACCAGATCATCAAAGAGATCTGCACCTTCCACAACCAAAAGCTCAAAACCGGAAGTCCAGGCATCCGGTAAAAGATCCAAGACAAAAGCATCAAGGGCTTATGAAAGCCAAAAGGATGAAGAGGAAACAGAATCAGATAAGGAAGTAAGAGAAGTAAAGAAACAGAAGAAGAAAGGATCCGGTAAGCCCTCCACAGGCCAAGACAAGGATGAAATGGCAGAGGTAACTGTTGAAAAGCCCACTCTGTCACTAGAGAGCATAATCAAGTCGGTCACGGTGGATGGAAACCTTCAACCAATGACTGAATCCTATGATGACTTCAGTGAGGCAGACCAAAAGACTCTGCAGGAGGCCACAGTGAAATATCTCAACATATATAATAAGGCTTTCATTGAAATAATATCTCTTATTCCTAAAAGCCTAGAAAAGGAAATGGAAGTGAGGAAAAATAATGCTCATGCTAAAGATCTTGAGATCCGGGAGCAGATAGCTATTCAGCTATATCCTCAAATTGATCCCAAGACAATGAACATGATCTTCAAGGACTGCAAAGATGAGTTCAGAAGTAAAGCCAGGATGAATCAGCTCATGCTTGGTGAGACTGACAAAGTGGTACAAGAGACAGAAGAGATCCTCCGGAAGGCCTTCAAAAGGTTCAATCTTCCTGTTGTAGAGGACTTAGGTGCAGAAACAGCTGCTGACTTGGAATCTTCTGTTCCGGAAGAAGTGAGCCCTGAACAGACAAGTGAGGACTTGGGACCCTCTGCTCCAGAAGAAGTGACCCATGAACAAGCAAGCATCTCTCCTCCGGTTTCCCCTACAGTCTCCGGATCCAAAGAAGAAGAGCAATTGCAGGAGAAGGAAGCAGTGGTGACAGACAAAGAGGTTGACAGTTCTAAGACTGCAGAAGAAAAGAAACATCTGTCTCCGGCAAGAGACACTGCACAAACTGTTCAACAATTTTTGAGCAAAGAAACTCTAGAGATTGATGAACCGGAGCTTCTAAAAGGTCCATTTGATTTTGACTCTCTCTCTCCGGTACAAACAATGAAGATAGCTTCATTTGCAAATGCCAAGGCAAATGAAAAGCTCCTGAAGTCTCATATGGAAGACTGTGAGTTGATAGAGGCTGCTTCCGGAGTACTTGTAAAGATCATGCCATCAATCCAAATAGATCCGACTGCCTCCACTTCCGGTAATCTAAAAACCTTAGTCAGCAGTATTGATACACATTTTAATTCTCTAGAAAAATCAGCTGAAGACAAGGTCCGGAAGGAATTTTTGGATAAGAGATTTTCTGAAATATTAGAATTAATCTCTAAGGATAGGAAGATTGTAAGCATTGGAATAAAGAGCTTAGAAAATGCTCTTAAGGATGGCGGTGACATCTACAAATTTTGTATATCTTGGTCAAAGGCAACAACAGCAATTGACAAGAAAATAAAAGAAGAACAGGACAAGCTTCAAAGCTTATCTCAAAGTTTTGATCCTCTCTCTTCCTCTATAATAAATCAAGAATGTCAGACTATTGCAGTCTTGAATGAAATAAAGAATCTTGAGAAGGAGAGGAAGAACATTACCAACCGGATGGGAGAACTTAGAAGGATTATAGTCCCTAAGTTGGAAACGATGCATGAGGCCATCAGTGATGCCCAGACCACCGCCCATACAAAAGATCCGACAGATCTCAGGCGGGCAGAAGCTTTTGCATTTTTGTTGAGTGGTCACATTTCAATCCTGGACAGAATGAAGCTTAGTTGGGCTACTGAAATGGTTCAACTGCAGACATCCTTTGCAGACATTCTGCAGTATATGTGAGTATGTAAATATGCGGCTATATATAGAAAATTTTTGAAAATTTTGGTGTGCGGACCCTACCCTTTGCCATTGATGTCAAAGGGGGAGTGAGGAGCAGTGAAAAATGAGGAATCCAACTCAGGGGGAGTTCCGGAAATTGTATATAAAGACAGAGCATCAGCAAAGGGGGAGCATAGTGTAAACACTTAGTCATTTTTCACTAAGTGTTGCCATCAATGCCAAAGGGGGAGATTGTTGGCAAGAGACACTATATGGATTCATGGTTGTTGTCATTGATGGCAACAAAGGTCATTCCACATATCCGCAAGTCATGATATATCTCTACCGGAAGTCAGATTGAAGATTGTTGTGGTCCGGTGAACAAGAACAGAGCATGTGGCAAGGTCCGACAGATTGGTCCGGATCTCTCAGAGGAAGTGTCTTGGCACAGTGCGGATCTGGGGAAGTCAAGAGGACTATCTTGAGTAGTATATTCCAAGGATTTAGCCTCCGGAGATGGACAAGGAAAAAGATATGAATAGTTGAGTACCGGATTCCTGAGAGACAGTGAAAACAGAGGAAGAACTGACTGACTGAGTATCAAACTACTTTCCGGATGTGTTACAGATGATGATAAAGGTTGCGGAGGCATGAATCATGTTTGGCCGACATAATTGATGATATCTACAAGTATATGCTTGATCCGCATTGCTTGGTGAGCAAGGATTCAGCCGACAGAACTAAGTTTGTAAGAAACTAGACTGTTCCGGATGCCGACTAGAAAGATGATGAAATTACTTGTGCAGATATATATAGAGGATGGATTTAGTGGTAAAGGGTGCAAATGTGTGTGAGGATATGCGAACAAGTCCAGAGTAGAGCAGAAGTAACAAGAAAGATCCGGTATGTGAAAGGACAGCAGACTAAAGAACAGAGGAAAGATGAAGTGCAGCAGATCAGTATACTGAACCTAACCGGAACTGAACTCCAGCATATGCAGATGCTTCCAATCAGTTCAAGACTGTGATTCTAATCACTTTGTAAGACAGTGTGTCTTCTTGTAGGCAGTGAGCCTCTTGTGAGCAGTGTGCTCGGGCAGTGAGCCCTAATTGGCAAGTGCCATTTTTGTAATTTCCTATTCTTCTAACAGAGAATAATTCTTGGGTTAATCACCCCGTGGTTTTCTCCCTTAACAGGGTTTCCACGTCAAAAATACTGTGTCATGTGTTTCTTATTTCATGGTTTATGTTTTGTGTTTGATTTTATGCTGCTTCAATTAAAAGGAAAGTTTAATAAGGGAAATAATTAGGATAACTGATTCACCCCCCCCCCTCTCAGTTATCAACAAGTTGTGTGGGCTCTGAATTCATCAATGGCAGCAAACTTGATTTTGTAGGCAGCAGGAAGAGATCTTAGGATTTTGCAGACAATCTCATTTTCATCTAAAGTTCCACCAGCATTTCTGATTCCACATACCAGCTCATTCACTCTTGGCATAAAGGTAGTGATGTTTTCATCATCTCTCATTTTCAATCTTTCAAATTTCCCTTTCAGACTTTGCAACCTTGCACTTTTGACAAACTCATCTCCTTCATACAGAAGTTCTAGTTTAGTCAGGATCTCATATGCAGTTGGTAGGTCAATAACATTCGAGAGATCTGAGTCATTCAATGCACTTAGAAGAGCTTCCTTGGTTCGCAGATTGTTTTCAGCTTCTGTGATTTCATTCAGAGTTGTCGGACCACCTTGTGGAGGTACATATGGTTTTGAAACCATAGCCAAATATGCTTTTCCCATACATTCCAAGTGACACTTCATGTGACCTTTCCAGAGAGTGAAGTTGGTTCCATCGAACTTCGGACTATCCTTCTTGTATGACGACATCCTGGATCTCCTCAAGCGGTTAAGCTCCTATCAGAGGAACTTAGCTCTGATACCAATTGTTGGATCTAGGGCATACAACTGAGAGGGGGGGGGTGAATCAGTTGTATAAAACTTCTTCTCTTTCAAACACTTGATTCTTTGTTGTTAGTTAGTAGCATATCAATTAATCATCCATGGAAGCATAATACATAAACACAAGAGCGGATAAGCATCAACACATTGAACACCAAGATTTTGACGTGGAAAACCTGGTTAAGGGAAAAACCACGGGGTGATTAACCCAAGAATTATTCTCTGTTAGAAGAATAAAGAAAAATGAATGGCACATGCCAATTAGGGCTCACTGCCTGAGCACACTACTCACAAAGAGGCCCACTGCCTACAAGGAGACACACTGTCTACAAAGTGATAAAAATCACAGTCTTGAACTGGAGAATGACATCTCTACCATGTCCGGATCAGTTCCAATTAAGCCCAAAAACCTCTGTTCTACCTTTCGCACTTCTCTTCGCTATGCCACACTCATCCACACACCACACCCCGAAATGAACTCACAGACCATTATTTATACAAGACATCAACTTAGGATCAAACATCTAAGTCGGCAAACAATCATAAGAGTATCCGCAAGATGAATAACACATCCGGTCGGCCACCACAAGAACATTCGCAGGATGAACAACTCATCCGGTCGGCTAAACAGAGCAAGAACTTCATCCGGAAGAATAACTTCAATTCCGGGCTCTACTATCAATGCGGATCAACAACACAACCTCAACATGATCCAGAAAACTTAACAAGCCTGCCTGAATGTCTGGATACATCCGCACTTCCTTTACTTGCTGGAATCTCTTGTCTTCCTCATCCGGAACTTCAAGAACACAGTCTGTCGCCACTGTCATAATGCAAGAGGTACTTCCGGACCTCCAAATCATACACAACTCGAGATGGCACATCACAAGGACATCCCAAATACTCTTTCCAATCCGCAGATTAGGATTGTACAATTCCGGACCTCACCGGACCTTTCTGTGATCCTCTGTCACCTCTAAGCACTTGCCAGAACCGGTTCCACACAGACAGCCATAACTTCTTCAGGTCTTCATGCTGACCTCTGAAAACTTGATTGAAGCATCTCAAGACTCATATCTGCAAACCCTTTAATCTGCATCCTCCGGTTCTCAACCTATCCAATATATTTGCCTTCTTCTCATCACTGTTCTTCACTGTTCCTGACTGAGGGTAATTTTCTCAATATCCTCAACACATAGCTCATCCAATCCTTCTTGTCGATGTAATATGAGTATGTTGACATCAATGACAACACTTGTTCACCTCATACTTGCAACAAATATAAACTTAAAAACCCCATCCCCAAAACATCAAATATTGCATCGATCACGTCGCATGCTTCGAATGATAAACATAAGACTTCTTTGTTGACAAATAAGGATAATACTCTGAGTTATACTACTGATTATGAGACTTATGAAGCTATGCCTTTGTCTAAAGAAATGATCTCTCTCTGTGGCAAAGGATTTTGAATCCTTTACAAAAATTGTGACTATGTAGGTAATGGTTGTGGCATAAATCAACAAGGAATCAAAGTCCCTATAGAATCTGTTTCGCAACATTACTCAAGTGGCATTGGATATAATCCTTTTAAGGAATGCAAATCCTGCAAATGCCCTACTCTAAATGTGAATACAATATCAACACTTAGTTTGATATTCCCTGAGATGATTGACACCAATTGTCCTCTAGGATCACTTCCATTAGATATGTTTATGGTGGATGAAGTGATAATGGACTTCTTAGGTTCTTATGATTATATTCCTCATTATCACCATAAACGTGGCCTACCTTATTGCTTAAACAATTATGTATATTTTGGAAAGACTACTAGTACAATAACTGCTACAGTAGAGCAAAATGAAGAACTTGAAGAACAATTACAATCCTACAATCCCCCCTAACCATAGTACTCTCCTCAACTGAAAGACTATTGATGTAATTATGGATAAGGATAACCTAGAAAAAGTTATCCCTATTGGTGATTGTTTAGATACGGAAGAAGAAGAAGAAATGACTAAACTATTGAATGAATTCTCAGAATTGTTCGCTTGGAATTATTCAGACATGCCTAGTATAGATCCTCAGATTGTAACACATAATATTGTGTTGAAACCATATGTTAAGCCATTCAAACAAAAGATTCGTAAGATGAATCCTAAGATTGCTTTTCTTGTTAAAACTGAGATAGAAAAACTCTTACAAGCTGGATTACTCTCCTTGGATCTCAAATATTGTTTTTGTCGCCAAACCTGATGGTCGCATAAGAATGTGCATGGATTTCTGGGATTTAAATTTAGCATCTGTGAAAGACAATTTTCCGCTCCCTAATATACATATGATCGTAGATCCCATAGCTGGACACGAGTTGTTATCTTTCATGGATGGATTTTCAGGATATAATCAAATCCTTATAAATCCTCTTAATCAGTATAAAATAGCCTTTATAACATCTTGGGGTACATTTTATTGGGTAGTCATGCCATTTGGACTTAAGAATGCAGGAGCTACTTACCAACGTGCAATGACTCTTATATTCCATGATTATATACACAATATTCTAGAAGATTATGTTGACAACATCCTAGTGAAGTTTATCCATTGTAAGGATCATGTGACAAATCTTTGACAGATATTTGACACATACAAAAATATAATATGCAATTGAATCCCTGAAAGTGTGTTTTTGGCATGGACGGTGGAAAGTTACTTGGATTTATTGTTTCAAATCAAGGTATAGAAGTTGACATGAAAAAGATAGATGTGATTGTTAATATGCCAATACCTAAGAACATATCTCAACTTCATAGTTTGAATGGAAAGATACAGACCATTCACCGATTTGTTTCACAACTTGTGGATAGGACTTGCCCCTTTACACAACTACTAAAGAAAGATTCTCATTTCCAATGGAATGTTGAATGTTAAAAAGATTTTGATGACTTAAACGATTACTTAGCTAATCCACCTATTTTACAACCTGCTATTTCTAATAAACCATTTCTGTTATACATTTCAGCATCTAACAATGCTCTAGTAGCTTTGTTAGCACAACATAATGTTGAAGGCAAAGAATGTGTTGTCTATTACATGAGTCATACTTTGCTCGATTATGAAGTGTGATACATAGTCATAGAGAAGCATTGATTAGATTTAGTGTTTGCCACTCAAAAGCTTAGACATTATCTCTTAAATGCTGAAGTGCATGTAATGGTAAAATTTGACCCTTTGAAACATCTCTTCACAAGAACAAATTTATCAGGTCATCTTGCTAAATGGGTTATGTTGTTAACAAAATTTGATCTCAAATTTATTTCACAAAAAGTGATTAAAGGGCAAGTGATAGCTGATCAGTTAGCTGAAGCTCCCTTGCCCTTTTCTATACAAAATATCGATGTTTTCCTTGATGAACAGATTTTAACAATCTTTGTGGATGAAAAATGGCAGTTATACTTTGATGGATCAAAATGTCGAACGAGCTCTGGGGCTGGTGTTATATTAATACCTCCCATTGGTAAGCTAATTCCCTTATCTTACCGCTTAGATTTCTTATGCACAAACAATATAGCTGAATATGAAGCTCTTATCGCTGGACTTCGTGCAACCTTGGCTCTTAATATCAAGAATATTACAATATACGGTGATTCTCAGTTAATTGTTAAATAGATAACAGGATTGTATCAAACTAAGCACGATAAGTTATCTCAGTATCATGAGTTTGCATTATCTCTCTTAAAACAATTCAAATCATATTTGAATGATACCATTCCTAGGAAAGATAACCGACATGTGGATGCAATGGCAAGCACAGCTTCCCTTATATCCCCTAATGGTTCTCCTGAGGAATTTACCTTCGTTGTTCATAATCTTAAGACACTGATAATTGAAAGCCCTATAGTTACGATTTCAAAACTTTGTGGTAATACATACATTGATGAATGGTTCTCCTACATATTCAATTATTTACACAATGGAACTATTCCGGACCTAACATCTAAGAATGATCGACTCCGTTTACGCAAACTAGTAGCGTGATACATTATATTATTGAATGTCTTGTACCAATGAATTTATAATGGTGTTTTACTCTGATGTTTAAGTAATACAAAGATTCTAATAGCTTTAGAAGAATCTCACTCTAGTGCCTGTGGAGGGCATTTCAGTGGAAAATCGTTGGTACAAAAATTGTTACGTATGGGGTACTACTGACAGCACATGGAACAAGATTCCTTTTCTTGCATCAAGAGATGCCCGCAATGTCAACAACATAAACACCTCATCCATGCTCCTGCTCAAGAGCTTCATGCCTAGGTATCACCATGGCCATTTTCTATTTGGGGCTTGGATCTCGTAGGTAAAATTTCCCTACCATCCTCTGAGGGACATATGTTTATCATTACTACTACTGATTATTTTACAAAATGGGTCGAAGCGGTCCCTTTGTGATCCACGACTGCCAATGTAATCTGTCGATTCATACAAGATAACATAATTTCTCGATTTAGAATGCCTTCTTCCTTGGTTTTAGATAATGGTACACCATTTAAGAACAAGGATGTGAAAAAGTTCCTTGAAAAATATCATATACAACATCGCTTCTCTACGCCTTATTACCCTTAGCCCAACGGCCAAGCAGAAGCTTCAAATAAGGTTATTAGATAGATTCTAAGGAAAATTATTAATAAACATAAAAAAGATTGGCATACACAATTATCCTATGCACTATGGCGTTACATAACAAGTATTCGAATAGCTACAGGTAACAGACTGTATAATCTCATCTATGGCATAGACACGATAATGCCCTTGGAGTTAGAAATTCCTTCTTTGTGAATCTCCCTAAGAGATATTATGGATGATGACATAAAATGAGAGAAAAGATTATAGGAACTTGAGATGCTTGATGAAAGATGTATTAACGCTCTTGAACATCTCAAGGCTTATCAAAAAGGAATACAATGAGCCTATAATGCACAAGTCATACAACGTTCATTTAATGTTGGGGACTTGGTTCTTTATGAAAAACAATGCAATGTAAACACACCACCTGGTGAAAAATGTAAGTTTAGCCCTAATTGGCTTGGACCATACATAATCACCAAAACATTTGGATCTGGAGTGTATAAATTAGTCGATGAGCAAGGTACGCCGCTTAAGGAACCTATTAATGCAGCACACCTCAAAAGATTTTATGCTTATAGATCTAATGTTAAATGTTCATAAGCTAATTTAGCACATAGATTAGCTTCAATTTCAACAAGATAGTATTGTTTTGTCTTAATTCATTTTGCATTATATCTTTGTTCAGTTGATCATTGTTGCATCGTGTTTAAGTAATAATTGCTTAGATCACTTTTGTATTAACTGAATATTGCGTGGAAGTTAAAAAGTTATGTGTAAGATAATTAATCATTGTGTTTGTTACTACATGTTCTTTTTAGAATTGTTAGTATACCACAATAGTATTAATTACAACATTTAGACACCATCACTAGTTGCATTTTTAAAAAAATCATATGTGATAGATCAAAAGCCATTACACATAGATAAAAAGAAGTAAACATCATATATATATCTAAGTTTCATGTATACATCTGAATTGATTATCCCTCAAAACAAAATGGGATGTCATAGTGCCTAAAGTCTATGTATCACATAGTTGAGCCTCGATTGCAAGTACCCTCATGCCCTCATGGTGTGCGAGTGACATAAGCCTAACCATGTGTGGCTATGGATCACGAATGTCTCCTAGAGACACTTCACGATCGTAATCCCCTAATCTCACCTCTCATCTCTATCATCTGCTCATGTCCCTGCTGGTACATCCTCTGGTACCAGTCTCTCTCAACTTGAACCCTGTCTCTATCAGCTCTTGCCTACTGGATCTCCCGTAGTAAGAACTCACTAACAGCTGGCTCTCCCTCCGATGTAGGAACTACTACCATCTACTCTCACTATGCCCTAAGCATAGCCTTGGCACACTCAACTCTCTATTTAAACTCCTCTCTCTCTCTCTCATGCAGACTGCTCTAGCATGGCCTCTGTAGCAGTCCTATATCTGACGAAAGGCATAAAAATCTCAGAATACCACCCAACAGATGATCGTGGTGAATAGCCTTCCTACACCCACTGCTCTAAGGCATCTGTCAGTACTATGTCTCCTATGATGTGACTCACAAAGTCTCTCCATGCATCAGTCCTAACTACAAAATAGAGGATGAGATAGATGTCAGACTCCAATATAAATTTCACAAGTACAAAATTATACAACACATAAAATAATAAATCAAACCTTACCTGGATCTCCATCTCGCTAGGATGGATCTATTGCAAGTATGAGTCTAATCGATGTTGTCATTGATGTTAACATACTCATGTTGCATTGATGAGAAGGATTGGATGAGCAGAGAGGAGCAATGGAGACAGTGAAGTGGAGATCCTAGCTAAGATGTAGATCAAAGGTTGTGGTTCAAAGGGTTTGTAGATATGAGTCTTAAGATGATCCAATCAAGTTTTCAAAGGTCTGCATGAAGATCTGAAGAAGTTATCGCCGCTCAAGTAGAACTAGCTCTGGTAGGTGTTCAGAGGTGACAGAGTGACACAGATAGGTCCGGTGAGATCCAGAAATGCATTATCCCATTCTGCAAATTTGAGGGAGTGTTGAGGACGTCCTTGTGAAGTGTCAACTCTATTGGTTCATGGTTTGAAGGTCCAGAAGCGCCTATTCCTTTGTGACAGTAATGTCAAACTGTGTTCTTAAAGCTCTAGATGAAGGAGAGAAGAATTCCAACAAGCAGATGAAGTATGGATGCTCTTGGTGATTCTGGAAAGGTTGTGGTGATATTTGGATCATGTCCAATTCATGTTGGTGGTCCACATTGAAGTTAGAGTACACATTTGAAGAATAACCACTGGATGATGGTGTTCTTCCTGAGACTGGCCGACCGGATGTATTACATGTCTTCCAGATGTTTGCTAACTTAGATGATTATTCCTAAGTCGATGCCTTGTATAAATAAGGGATTGTGAAGTCTTTCCAAAGTGTGTCTTGTGGTGATGAGAGTGTTGTAGCGAGGAGGAAAGCGAAAGGTACAGCAGAAGTATTGGGCTTAAATGGAACTGATTCAAGCATGGTGAAGATGCTATTCTCTAGTTCATGTATGTGATATTTATTTCTTTATAGACAGTGTGTCTCTTGTAGGCAGTGAGCCTCTTGTGAGCAATGTGCTCGGGTAGTGAGCCCTAATTGGAATGTACCATTTGTTCTTTCTATTTTTCTAACAAAGAATACAATCTTGGGTTAATCACCCCGTGGTTTTTCTCTTAACCGGGTTTTCCACATCAAAATCTTGGGGTCTTATGTGTTGATATGTTTTTGCTCTTGATTTGAATGCATTATGGTTCATTATTAATATACTACCAATCACTAAAAAGATTTAAGTGTTTTATAGGAGAAAGTTTTGCACAACTGATTCACCCCCCCTCTCAGTTGTGTGCCCTAAGTCTAACAATTGGTATCTGAGCTAAGTTCCTCTAAAAGAGCTTAACCGCTTGAGGAGATCCAGGATGTCATCCTACAAGAAGGATAGCTCAAAGTTTGATGGAACAAATTTTAATCTATGGAAAGGTTGCATGAAGTGTCACTTGCAATGCATGGGTATGGCATACTGGACCATGGTTACAACATAGTATGTACCTCCACAGGGTGGTCCAAAAGTTGCAAATGAAATCATAGATGCTGAAAACAATCTGTGGACTATAGAATCTCTTCTAAGCGCATTATCTGATTCAGAGCTCTCAAATGTTATTGACCTACCAACTACTTTTGAGATTTGGAAAAAATTGGAACTTTTGCATGAAGGAGACCAGTATGTTAAATGTGCAAGGTCACAGAGTTTGAAAGGGAAATTTGAAAACTTGAAGATGAGAGATAATGAAAATATTACTACTTTTATGCCAAGAGTAAATGGGCTTGTTTGTGGAATTAGAAATGCTGGTGGAGTCTTGGATGAAAATGAGATTGTTGGCAAAATTTTCAGATCCCTTCTTGCTTCTTACAAAATCAAGGTTGTTGCCATTGATGAATTCATAGCCCATACAACTATCACAAGAGATCAATTGGCTGGAAAATTGGCTACATTTGAAATGATTGAGTTTGGAGATGATCCTCCTAAGACTGAATCTGCATTCAAAGCCAGTGCCTCTGTAAAAGGTAAACAAAGGTTTGATCCGGGAGAGAACCCATCAAGGAAACTGTCATGGTATGAAAAAGCAAGAAAAGACCTGGAAGAAGAAGAAGAAGTAGAAACTGCTCAACTTGAAGCCCTCATTACAAATAGACTACCAAGAGGATCTGATAAGTATGAAGGAAAATTGTCTTTCAAGTGTTTTAACTGCAATAAGATTGGTCATTTTGCCTCAAAATGTCTGAAAAGATTTTCAGGGCAAAATCCTAACAGATCAAGGTTACAAAAAATTGTTACTATGTTCATGAAGAAGATGATAATGAAGGAGTAACAGATGATGAATCAGAGACAGGAAACAAATCCGAAAGTGAATGGGTGTTTATTGCCATCAAGGAAGAAGAACCAATATCCTCTATTTCTATCAATCATAAAGTTGTAGAAAGAGCTCTGGCTGCCCAAGTTGAAGAAAAGGATGATTGGGTCATTAACAGTAGTTGCTCTCACCATATGACAGGTGACAAAAATAAGTTCATAGATTTGGAAAGGTATGAAGGAGGAGTGGTGAAGTTTGTTGATAATTCTGCTGGTATAATCAGAGGAAGAGGAACTATTTCTTTTGATGGAAGGAACAAAATTGGTAATGTTCTATATGTTGAAGGCTTGAAGCACAATCTTCTTAGTGTTGGATAGTTGGTGGACAAAGGCTATGATCTCCGGTTCAAGAATGGAAAATGCAAGATCTTTGAAAGCTCAAGAACAGAGATTGCATTCGGTACCCAAACTAAGGTAATATCTTCCACTTGGTTGGCACTGGTAAAAGTTGCTTATTTGTTCAAGTTGATCAGAGTTGGTTATGGCATAGGAGAATGTGTCATGTGAATTTTGATAATATCGTCAAGATAAGCAATACTCAGGTTGTACGAGATCTTCCAAAATTGGTGAAACCTACTAATAGCTTGTGCAAAGAATGTCAGTTGGGTAAGATGAGCAGAATCACATTCAAGAGTAAGGAACTGTCTTCTACAGGATTATTAGACTTAGTTTGTACTGACCTTTGTGGCCCGGCAAGAATCAAGAGTATGCAAGGTGATAGATACTTCATGTTACTAATTGATGACTATTCTCGGATGATGTGGGTAACTTTTCTGAAAGAGAAATTAGAAGCCTTTGAGAAATTCAAAATATTCAAGGCTATGGTAGAAAATGAAACCGGATTGAAATTGAAATGTCTGAGGTCTGATAGAGGTGGAGAATTTGTTGATAACTGAGAGGGGGGGTGAATCAGTTATCCTAATAATTTCTTCCTTCTGAACTTTCTTATTAATCAATGCAGCATTAAATCAAACAAACAAACATTACTAAGAAATGAAAAACACATGACATAGTATTTTTGACGTGGAAACCTTGTTAAGGGAGAAAACCATGGGGTGATTAACCCAAAGATTATTCTCTGTTAGAAGAATAAGGAATTACAAAATGGCACTTGCCAATTAGGGCTCACTGCCCGAGCACACTACTCACAAAGAGGCTCACTGCCTACAAGGAGACACACTATCTACAAAAGAATGTCATACAATACTTGAACTGATTGGAAGCATCCACATATGCTAGAGTTCAGTTCTGGTTAGGCTCAGTACACTAATCTGCTGCACTTCATCTTTCCTCTTCTCTTTGTTCTACTTTTCTTTCACATACCAGATCTTTCTTACTACTTCTGATCTACTCTACTCTTATTCGCATATCACATCACATAACTTCACTTCTCATAACTAAATCCATCCTATATATATCCGCACAAGTGATTTCATTATCTTTCTAGTCGGCACCTGAAACAGTCTATCTTCTCACAAACTCTATTATGTCAGCTGAATCCTTGCACATCAAGTAATGTGGATCAAGTATATACTTGTAGATATCATTAATCATGTCAGCCAAACATGATTCATGCCTTCACAACCTTTACCATCATCAGTAACACATCCAGAAAATAGTCTGATGTTCTGTCAGTCAGTTCTTCCTTTGTTCACACTGTCACTTAGGAATCCGGTACTCAACTATTCATATCTTTTTCCTTGTCCATCACCAGAGGCTAAATCCTTGGAATATACACTCAAGGTAGTCCTCTTGACTTCCCCAGATCTGCACTACACCAAGATACTTCATCTGAGAGATCCAGACATGTCTGTCGGACCTTGCCACATGCTCTGTTCTTGTTCACTGGACCACAATAATCTTCATTCTGACTTCTGGTAGAGACACACCATGACTTGCAGATATGTGGGATGACCTTTGTTGCCATCAATGACAACAACCATGAATCCATATAGTGTCTCTTGCCAATAGAATTCACATCTGATGAGTTCATAGAGTTCTGTGAGAAACATGGAATAAAGAGATAGTTGTCTACTCCTAGGACTCCACAGCAGAATGGAGTAGTGGAAAGAAAGAACCAGACCATACAGGAAGCATCTAGAACCATGATGATGGAAGAAAATGTTCCTCACATCTATTGGAGAGAAGCTGCCAGCACTGTAGTCTATACTCTCAATCGAGTTCAAATCAGAAGCAATACTGGTAAGACTCCTTATGAGCTTTGGTTTGGCATCACTCCTACTATGAGGTATTTCAAAGTTTTTGGTAGCAAATGTTACATTAAAAGAGATGAAGATCTAGGAAAGTTTGATGCTAGAAGTGATGAAGGAATATTTTTGGGTTACTCTACTCAAAGCAAAGCATACTGGTGTTATAATAAAAGATTGAGAAAGATGATAGAAAGTACAAATGTGAAGGTTGATGAGGGAATTGAGAAACCCTCAAGGTTTTATGAATATGATGAAGATGATCAAAATGGTGTTTTGACTCAAGAAGCCCAAGCCTCATCTATTAGTTAGATTTAAGGTAATTCGGTAAACCAGGAAGAAGAAATGAGTTTCAATGAGCCTGATCAAGTATCAGAAGTGCAAGAATTTCTTAAAGTTCCCAGGTATGTAAGACTGAACCACTCTGAAGATCAGATCATAGGTGATAAAAGAAAAGGAGTACTAACAAGAAGGAGAATTGCTCAAGATTTAGAAAAGTATTGTTTGATTTCAAAGATTGAACCTAAAATAGTGAATGAAGCTTGCAATGATGAAAACTGGACTAAAGCAATGGAGGAAGAGTTGATGCAAATAGAGAAAAATCACACTTGGGATCTTGTTCCCAAACCTAGAAACAAGAATGTGATTGGAACCAAATGGGTCTTCCGGAACAAACTAAATGAAGTTGGTGAAGTAATTAGAAATAAAGCCAGATTGGTCTGCAAAGGCTACTCTCAAATAGAAGGAATTGATTTTGAAGAAACTTTTGCTCCGGTGGCAAGAATTGAAGTAGTCAGATTATTTCTTGCCTTTGCTACCTTTAAGGATTTCAAGGTATATCAGATGGATGTCAAGTCTACCTTTCTAAATGGTGACTTGGAAGAAAAAGTGTATATAGAGCAACCGGATGGATTCCAATTGTCTGATCATGGTGATATGGTCTGCAAGTTGAAGAAGGCACTATATGGATTGAAGCAAGCCCCAAGAGCTTGGTATGAAAGATTGGATAAGCATCTTTTGAAGATTGGTTTCAACAAAGGTACTGCTGACAGTAACTTATATTTCAAAATTTATCATGAAAACATCTTGATTGTTGAAGTATTTGTTGATGATATCATCTTTGGAGTAAGAGATAGTATGTGTAAAACTTTTGCAAATCAAATGAAAAGTGAGTTTGAGATGTCTATGCTTGGTGAAATGAATTTCTTCTTAGGTCTACAAATTACTCAAACAAAGAAAGGAATCTTCATTTCTCAGACCAACTATGTGAAAGAATTGTTGAGAAAATTTGGGATGGAAGATTCAAAGCCAATGAATACTCCCATGGCAACCAGATGTAAGTTGAGAAAAGATGATGACTCTCCTAAGGTAGACCAGACAAAGTACAGATCAATGATTAGAGGATTGTTGTATCTCACTCAAACTAGACCAGATATAAGGCAGGTTGTTGGTCTTGTTGCTAGATTCTAGGCTGATCCTAGAGAATCTCATGTCATGGAAATCAAGAGGATTTTTAGATATGTAAAAGGAACAGTTGAGTATGGTTTGTAGTATCCTAGAGATCATGATTTCTCTCTTCATGCATATACAGATGTAGATTGGGCAGGAGATGTGGATGATCGGAAGAGTACCAGTGGTGGAGCATTGTTTTTAGGAAAGAGATTGGTTTCTTGGCTAAGAAAGAAAAAAAAGGCAATATCCCTGTCTACAACTGAAGCAGAATACATTGTAGCAGCAAGTAGTTGCACTCAAGATTTGTGGATGAAGCAGATGCTAAGAGATATTAAAGTAGAGTATGAGGAGCCGATCACAATCTTCTGTGATAATTCAAGTGCAATAAATATATCTAAGAATCTGGTGTTGCATTCTAAGACTAAGCATATATCTATCAAGTTTCACTTTTTGAGAGAGCAAGTGAACAAGAATGAAGTCAGATTGGAGTTTGTTCCGTCCAAGGATCATATTGTAGATATCTTTACTAAACCTCTACCTAAGGACTCTTTTGAGTATCTCAGGGAGAAGTTAGGGGTTATTGCCCCTCCAGTGATGAACTAAGATGCACTGAGGTGCATCAGTCTGGTGGATATCACAGTCATATCTTGTGATCTGGATTGATGGGAGCTGCTACTCAAGGGGAGCAGTAGGTATGATTCTAAAGTGTTGGAATTGCAAATATCAGCCCTTTGCCATTGATGTCAAAGGGGGAGAGAAGACATGTGAAAAATAAGTGGTTGATGATCAAAGGGGGAGTAGTAAAGGAAGAGAAGACATGTGAATGGTTGTTGCTGATAGGGGGAGTTGTGACAGTAAGAAGAAGTTCTTGT
This sequence comes from Cunninghamia lanceolata, assembly GCA_027924645.1. Taxonomy (NCBI): domain Eukaryota; kingdom Viridiplantae; phylum Streptophyta; class Pinopsida; order Cupressales; family Cupressaceae; genus Cunninghamia; species Cunninghamia lanceolata. The sequence continues at coordinate 7,448,683 of BSBN01000582.1, forward strand.
CTTGATGGTTTTTCACATCATATGTTGCCATCAATGACAAAGGGGGACATTGTTGCAAGTATGGGTCTAACCGGTGTTGTCATTGATGTCAACATACTCATGTTGCATTGATGAGAAGGATTCGATGAGCAGAGAGGAGCAATGGAGACAGTGAAGTGGAGATCCTAGCTAAGATGCAGATCAGAGGTTGCGGTTCAAAGGGTTTGTAGATATGAGTCTTGATATGATCCAGTCAATTTTTTAGAGGTCCGCATGAAGATCTAAAGAAGTTATGGCCACTCAAGTAGAACCGGCTCTGGCAGGTGTTCAGAGGTGACAGAGTGACACAGATAGGTCCAGTGAGATCTAAAAATGCATTATCCCATTCTACAAATTTGAAGGAGTGTTGAGGACGTCCTTGTGAAGTGTCAACTCTATTGGTTCATGGTTTGAAGGTTCAAAAGTGCCTATTCCTTTGTGACAGTAATGATAGACTATGTTCTTAAAGTTCCAGATGAAGGAGAGAAGAATTCTAGCAAGCAGATGAAGTATAGATGCTCTTGGTGATTCTCGAAAGGTTGTGGTGATCTTTGGATCATGTCTAGTTCATGTTGGTGGTCCGCATTGAAGTTAGAGTGTGCATTTGAAGAATAACCACTGGATAATGGTGTTCTTCCTGAGACTGGCCGACCAGATGTATTACACATCTTGTGGATGTTCTAGTAGATGTTTGCCGACTTAGATGATTATTCCTAAGTCGATGCCTTGTATAAATAAGGGATTGTGAAGTCTTTCCAAAGTGTGTCTTGTGGTGATGAGAGTGTTATAGTGAGGAGCAAAGCAAAAGGTAGGGCAGAAGTATTGGGCTTAAATGGAACTGATTCAAGCATGGTGAAGATGCTATTCTCCAGTTCATGTACGTGATATTTATTTCTTTATAGATAGTGTGTCTCTTGTAGGTGTTGGTCATGATGTTAGTCACAAACAAGCATAGAATAAAAGTACACATTAACCTTTATTCATCTTGAAAGATACGATGAATTTAGAGAATTCATGATTCCAAGTTTCTGGTGATTAGGTCTTAATCGTCTGACGTTACTCAGAGGTTGATGTGTGTTGCTGTTTCCATTTTGGGGCCTTACGTTGAGTTCATCATCATGACACTGTTTCTGCAAAGATTATTCACTGAGAGGTCATTTTATATAGTTATTTGATCAAATGATACAGTTATACTCAAATATTTGGATGATATTCATCAATTGTACATGCTTTGTCTCTAAATATGCTAAAGATATACTATTATCCATGAGATATCTGCATATTTTATGTTATTTGCTTGAGATTATCAATTATTTGCAATTATGATAGTGAAATGCTCTAAAATTTAAAGAAATTGAAAGAAATGCTTCAAATTAATGTTGAACCTTCAACTATTGAACCACATGTACATCAGATATAATCATGAAGAGAAGAAAAACAAACCATATGTTCACTAGGACATTCCACAGCTAGATACAGTTGATGCTAACTTCAAAGGAATTGTATGAAAACAACATATGCAAGTAGACATGCACTCCAAGGGACGCACCAAATCACAACATATATCCAGAATTCACACACTGATTACTCAAGATTTACTATGAATTGTAATCAAACAGTCTTCTCATTCATTAAGTATGCAAGGATATAGATGTATACAAAAAGCTTCGTAATGAGCCCTGAATATTTCAGCAGACGGATTTCAATTAAGTTTCAAATATTTGAAATGAGGCATTCCTGCACCTTTTATAGAGCAAGGTGAAGAATCCATTACAAAAGATCTACAATCTTGATTTATCTATGAATATCTACGGTCAGAATTTCCCTTTGACTTTGTCAACTTTATCAAAATGGCACAAGTTGCCAGCTAGCAACTATCTGAGATACTTATTTTCACTAAGTATCAGATGCTGATATTTACTTCATGATGCATCATCATCTACTTTATCTGACTCATGTGCTCCATCATCAGGTGCATCAATTCCTGAATCTTGGAAGCAGGATCTTCTACTACATCCTTCTCATCAGCCTTCTTTTCTTGAACCTCTACTGTAGCAGGCTTCGTTGATGCATCTTGTTGGCTTTGTTGACTTATTTCTGAAGCATGGCCTTCTAGTTTTGCCATCTTCACTTCTTCTGTATGTTGCCCTTTGTCAGGTGTACTTGCTGGATGTTCATGACTTGCATCTTGTTTACCTGTCAAATCTACCACTACAGGACTTGTCACCTATGCAATTAGTGTGTCCAGCCCTATTTCTTGGGATATCTTCTCTGGGCTCTTTTCTTTTTCTGTTTCCACTTGCTTTATCTCCTCCAGTATTGTTTGAACTGTTGGAGTCTTGTGAGGGGTCATGTGTGTACCTGCAACAAGGGTCTCCATCTTTTGTGAAGCTACTTCCTTCACAACCTCATCATCAAATAAATTAATTGTCTCCTCTAATGAGATATGACCTCCTTCATATGCCTTGGAGGTTTCTTTCATTTTCTCATCAGCAAGTTCGGTTTTGAACTTCACAATGGTAGGAAGTGGAACATTGTGCTGAAATTCCTTGTGCACAACTTCGCTACCTACCCCTTTCACTAGTGTAGGGGATTGCTTTATTTCCCTCTCATGGAGGTTCTTGGTTTCTTAGGAGGGGTAGCTACCACCACCTATGGGGCTCTTCTCCTCCTTTTGAAAAGCAAAGGGGCCTCCTCTTCTTCAGGTTCTTCCTCCATAAGAATATCCTCTTCTGCTAGTTTTCGTGAGGATTGACCCTCTTCTTGGGTCTCAGTAACTATTGCCCCTGCTGGCCGATCTTTCTTGCACTTTTGTTTCCTTGTCCGTGGAGGTGATACTGATCCAGATCCTGATCCTGATGCTGCCTCCTCAGCTGGAAACACTGCCCTTTCAATAATCACCCCTTTGGGATCATTATCAACTTTCCTGCGCCTAGGGGGTCTTTTGCTTTGTTGTTGTTGTGGAGGCAGTTTGTCTCCTTTAGATTTTCTCTTTTTAGTTATAAAATCATCATATTCCTCATCAGGAATATCCTGTCCTTTCTTCTTGTTGTCCACAGTGATGGCAACACCCTTCTTCTTCAATGCCTCAATTTGTTCATCAACCCAAGCTTGGGTTAGTTGTAATGTCCTGGCAATGAAAGGATCCAAAGATATGTCCTCCTGTATAGTCAAGTCAGGTGCAGATATGGTATCATTATATATTTTCTTTTCTTCATATTCATCTGCCATTACCCTGCCATCATCCTTTTTCAACTGTTGAGGAATGGGGATGTAGTCAAAGGTTTTGATTTGATTTAATGTCAACCTTTAGTATCTTCTTCTTCTAGCTTCTGCTTCATCCTCACAATCTGCCTAGAAGTCTTCTAGGTGCCCTTGATGAATAGGTTTCCCTATTATTTTCTATATTCTTCCATAAGGATCATATGGATTTATCAGTGGGAATGGCTATAATTGCATTTTGTTAAAATTGACCATCACCTTCTTGATACTTTCTGAGTCTGGGCACATGTACCAGCCAATGGTCACTGGAAACAAAATGGGTGGTAACTTGTGAGTATCCTTGTATGTTTTCAACATTGTGGAGCTCTGCCTTATGAATTCCATTAATACCACTGCATCAGTGGGGTATCTTGGTAGCATGAGGGGATGTCCTTCAAAACCCTCAATTCTCATGTAGGAGAATGTAGCAAATTGAATATACTAGGCTCCATGCCTTTAGATTATTTCTTGAGCTTCCATGCTCAATCTTTTTGTCCTATCCTCCTCCATGGTTCTCACCAGATGCATAGAGAATGCATCATTGACCAGTTTGTAATCTTGGAGGTAGTTAGCTCTCTGCAATTGGGGATGATGATCCCAAATATGCACAGCATTGATGTGCCTGTAACTTTTCCATCTGTAACCAGTGCATCAAATGTGCCTTTGTAAGCACAAGAGCAGACAATGTAGGATGTCATGTAAAAAGCATAATTTGAACCTCCCAGGTTCGTTAGCTACTCATGTAGAGCATCACTTATCAATTGGCCCCATAGTGGCTTGGTATCTACATATATGCACATCATCATGACACCGTACATCCAATCTTGAAAACTACCAGCATCAGGCTAGCCTATCACCTTGCTAAGTAATGCAATCATATATTGATATTCTTCATCAAAATCATACTTATACAAGTGCACAGGAAGTTTGGCCGCTGCAAGATATGTGCTATTCTTGGCTCTCCATTGATACATGTTCTTCCTGGCCTGTTTCTTATTATTCTCGTACTCAACTTCAGATTTCTTCAAATCTACACTGTTAACTTTCCTACCCAATGGCAGTCCAAATGTCTTGGAAAGACCCTTGATAGATAGGTCTACATATATTCTTCCATGCTTCACCACCTGTCTGGTTTCTGGATTTTAATTTCATGCACATTCAATCACCAGCTCTGGAGACTCCATGGAGTACGGAAAACTGGCCGCATTCCACATTTCAGACACAAATATTGCATCTAGCAAGGGGCTTCTATTCTTCTCATCATTCATCTTGGCAGACCAGGCCTCCAAATCAGTACTCCCCTGATGTGTATCTATTATGGCACCATATTTGAACAAGATGCCCCTAGGAGATGTGAACATAGGCTTGCCGAACTCAGCCTCACACTTTGCTAACCTCTTGTCAGCCATGGATATCTACAATTAACACAATTTGTCTTACAATGGGTATTCACATGCATGCAGATAGCAATTTATATTTACTAACATCATGCCTATTGTATTCATTCAACATTTTCTTATTATGGGATGCTTAAACTGACACCTGCACATCATCCCTGACTACATAGAAGCAACAGGATGAGGGTTTCAATTACTTACCTGGTTATGCAGATCCTCTTATACCAATGGTTTTCTGGAAATGCTCTTAATTCTGATGACAATCACGTGCATCCTCCTGTCTATAAGCTCCATTTGTACAAGTATCGCCTATATGGGGTTTGGAAGCTAGTGCTCTGTAAAAATGATTTTCTCACAAGGTAAGTGTGAAAATGACAATGAATTTACCTTTTATCTTTGCAATTAGGGCGAAATTAGGGCAAATCCTGATGTATTAGATTTTATTCATTGATCTTTAGCACGTAAACTTAGGATTTCACCAAGTGTTTCATCGGGTTTTGTGGTTGGCGGGAACTACCTACCACCTCTGTGCGCATTAAATGTCAATGGTGGCAATGGGAGCGGGGTGATACTCGCATGACATGATGATGTTTGAATGATAGGATGATATTCGAATATCAGGGTGATGTTTGGATATCAGGGTGGTATTTAGATATCAGGGTGATATTCGAATATCGAGGTGATATTCACAAATATCATCCTGAGTGCAATGTGATCATCCTCCCTGAGAGGAAAAACTATCTTTGACAAGATTAGGTGATGAACGCACCCTCAGGATATACTTTATACATTAGGAGGATATTTCAATATATCGGGTGATGTTACAAAAAAAATGATGATGACTGGATAGACCATAACCTCTCTCAGAATATCAGGTGACATCATCCAGATATTGACTCAGGATATCACTATGGCATCATGACGTCATCGTCATGTTATGCAAGCAAGATCATGTTTAGCAAAAATGCCCTCGAGAAGTAAATGTGATGGTGACATCATTGTCATGTTTGTTTCTTTGTTTATCAGACTCAAATGATGTCATCAGGATAATGGCTTAGGGGGATATTTTGCATCAAGAGGATATTGAGAAATATCAAGTTACATTGAGAAATATGATCCTCGTGGGAAACATAAGGCTGCTGACGGGTAAAGGTCACTATCACCTAAAATTGACGTTCAGATATTTGGATCGCATGAATTATCGGGTGATAAATTAGATCAGGGTGATCTTTTGAAAGATGACTGATATTAAGAAATATGATCCTCCCCCTTGTGAATATTAGGTTTGACTAGGACTTTGACCACTCATAACTTTCACACCATAACGAATCTTAGGGTGATGTAAAAGGCAAACCTGGATGGAATTTGATGCTCTATCTAAATATGAGGTTATTGGAATGAAATATGAACTTTGACAAACTAACCTCATGATGATGACTTACCACATTCTCCTTACATGATGATCTGCATGACTTACTTTTACCAAACCACCAAGAAACACAAAACAAGCCAAGCAAAAAGTTGGGCCCTTGTTTTTCCAAGTCAAAATGGGTTGTGTTGTGTAACCACACAACAACTTGCCACCAAAGAAAACATCAAAATTCCAGTGATTCAAGTGATGTGATCACATTTATCCATAGTATTCTAATTCTTTCTAAGCACAAGCATCATGATCTCCTGAATGATAAAAGTTCATCATGGTAACAATGTTAACAAAGGATCATGTGTGTGCAAATGATTAATTATCCTCATCTTGAAAGCAAGTTGAAAACATGAGTAACTGGTGTTAAACTACATAGTTGGAGATCATCCCTCATAGCCAACCTAGATAGAGCCTTGCTGCCAGCAGGCATTTATAGCCCCGATAAGGTTATCTATACAATCTCCCTAAGTAGAGCCCCACTACCAGTAGGTGTTCATAGCCCCAGTAGAGTTACTTAGATGGCCTAATTTTATTTCCTTTTACGATTTTCTCTTTAAAATCTGTATCTGATATCATCATGTCAGCTCATTTGTACAAGGTATAGTCACTTACAGCTTTAGGTTAGAGATTGTATTGGTAGCAAGGGAGTCCCTTTAGATTTTTCACTTAACACCTATACTTGTGTGTTCAGCAAACCCAAGGCTGCTAAGTGTGTCATTGTGATTGATTCACTTTGATCAAGAAAAGGCACCCTGATGAAAAGATATCACAGACCTGATCATGAATACTTCTTAGAATGAATCATAACCTATGTCTAAATCTGATCTCATCACTTGAATCCTAACAATTTAGTTATTTTCTGTGGTGATGAAGTGCATCGTCTTGACTAACCAAAACAAAAACTCAACAAAAACAAGACAAGACAAACAAAAACAAAACTGTACAAGCCACTATACAAATGTACATTATGATACACATGACTGTCATGAAGTCACTTAGGCTTGGAAATAATGTTTGATGAATTGTCCACTGACTGGCAATGGGAAATCCTCACCTGTTAGGTTCTTAAGCCTATAAGTGATGTCTCCTAGTATCTCAGAAATTTGAAAGGGACCTATCCATAATCTATCAAACTTACCATGGTCTCCTTTCCTCTCATGGGCTTTATCCCACATTAGGACTAAATCAGATATCCTGAAGGTTTTGACTTTGGCTCTTTTGTCAAACCAACATTTGACAATAGCCTGCTGTTTTGCAAATTGGTCAATTGCTTGACTTCTTTTCTCTTCCAGGTGCATTAGCTGAAGCAACCTGACTTCTTGTCTATTATCAATGCCTAGGTACTCTTGGGCAAACTGCAAGGTAGGAATTTTCAAGTTAACAGGGAGGATAGGATCTACCCCATATACCAATTGGAAGGGTGAATTTCCTAATGCAGTTTTCATTCTAGTTCTGTCTACCCATAAGGCATAGTTCAGAAATGAATTCCATTCCCTAGGGTTCTTCTCTATTAATTTTCTTATGATATTCAGCAAATTTTTGTTGGTGGATTCTGCTAATCCATTCCCTTGGGGATAATAATTGGATGAGAACTTAAGGATGATCCCATGATCAAAAGCCCAACTTGATAATTTGGTTGAAGTGAAGGAAGAACCATTATCACTTACTAAAGCATAAGGAGTTCCATACCTAGTAACAATGTTGCTCTCCAGAAATCTAATGACATCATTTGCAGTACAAGTCTTACTGCTGACAGCTTCAGTCCATCTGGTACAATAATCAATAATTGTTAAGACATACCTATGGCCTGATGATGATGGAGGGTTGATTGGTCCTATGAAGTCCATGCCCCATTGTGCAAATGGACGCTCTTCCATCACTGACTGCAAGGGTTGTGCAGCATATTTCTCTCTGTTGGCAGCAACCTGGCATACATGACAACATTTAACATGTTCAGCTGTATCTTTGAAAACCATGGGCCAATAATATCCTGATTTGAGGATTGCACGTGTTGTGGCCAGGGCTGATCCATGTGTTGTTCCAAACTTGTCATGTAATTCTGATAAAACCTTATTTGCTTCTAGCTTTTCTAAGCATCTCAGGTATATTCCTTCATAATTCTTCTTTAATAAGGTTCCTCCCTTCATCATATATTTTTGTGACCTTATCTTCAAGGCTCTTCTCTGTGAAGCTTGCAGTCTTGGAGGACATCTTCTAGTAATCAGGATGTGCCTGATATCTGAATACCATTCCTTATTGTCCTTATCATTGATAACATACTGCTAACTTATGATGTTTGGGTCAATCTTTGATATCATTTGGTTCAAAGCCTGTCCTCTTACCAATTTCATTGGTGTAATCTCCATGTCATACTCTTGTAATACTGTGATCCATTTGGCTCTTTTCTCACCAGGTTCACTCTGCATGAGTAGCATCTTCACTGCTGCATCAGGCACTACTACAATCACTTTGCTTCTTAGTATATAATGCCTAAATTTCTTTACTGCCCTGACCAATGCAAGTGCTTGTCTTTCAACATCGACATATCTCAATCCAGCATCTTTGAAGGGACAGCTCATGAAAGCAATTGGTTTCTCTTCTTTTTCCTCATTCCTTTGAGTCAATACTGCTGCAGAGGTATGTTCTGAGGCAAATGAATAGATGTAGAAGTCCTTTGTGTAGTCTGGACTGATGAGGATAGGAGCATCTGATATGGCTTTCTTTATGTCCTCAAAAGTAGCTTTAGCTTCTGCTGTCCACTCAATCTTTGCATCCTTCTTCAGCATGGCATTTAGTGGCCTATCTTTGCAAAACCAGTGATGAATTTTCTTACAAAGTTAATCTTAACAAAGTAAGACTTAAGTTCCTTTTTGCTTCCAGGGAGTTGTATTTTCATAATAGACTCCACTCTGGCAGGATCAATGATGATTCCATCATCAGTTATCAAATGGCCTAATAATTTCCCCAAATATGCATTTCTTGGGGTTCAAGGATATCCCATATTCTTCACATTTCTTCAGCACATTTTTGAGATCTGCTACATGATTTGTTCTCTCTTTGGAGAACACTGTGAGGTCATCCATGTAGATGACTATACATTTTCCTATTAAGCCTCTGAATGCTATGTCCATTGCTCACTAGAATGGAGCTCCAGCATTTATAAGTCCAAATGGCATACGTCTATAAGCAAAGATTCCCCATTTTGTGGTGAAAGCAGTCTTCAGCCTGTCAATCTTGTCAACCATGACCTGATTGTATCCTAAGAAACCATCCAAGAAGGACATCATTTTGGCTCCATTTACAATCTGCAGAACCTCATCTAATGATGGTAAAGGATAATTATCCTTCTCTGATGCTATATTTAGGTTCCTGAAGTCTACACATAGCTTGATGTCTCCATTCTTCTTTCTAACTGGCACTAGATTGGCCACCCAAGTGGAGTGCCTCACAGGAAATATTATCCTGACATTCAACAGCTTCTTTACTTCTTCAAAAATTATTGGTTCAAGCAAAGCATTGACTGGCCTTTGCTTCTGTCTAAAAGGTTTAGCATCTGGCTTAAGAGGTATAGTGTGAGTTATGACTGATGTGTCATATGTCTTCAGCTCATCATAAGTCCATGCAATTACATGGATGTAATCTTTAAGAGCCTGAGTTATTCCTTCTAACTCTTCTGGTGTGCAAACCTTACTTATCAAGACATTTCTCTTGTCTTCTTTTTGTCCAATATTCACTTGTGAATATTGACCTCCATCAGCCTTGGGAAGATCCTTCTACTTCAGCATATTATCCAAATCAAAGGCTCTTTCTAATTCAATCATACCTTTGGGAATCCGATTGCTAGGCAACTCTAATATTTCATCTTTTTCCCAAACATGATCTTCCATACCATTCTCATCTATGATTTGAGCATCAAATATATCCCTGTTAGAGATGAAATCAAGGATGTGTTGATCATCATCAAAGACCTGAAGATTAGTAACATTATCAAGTACTAATGGTATAGATACTAGCTCTACTGAAAATCTTTTTAGACCTAATATAGATAATGGCTCCAGTGTACTGGCAGCCTAGGCAAGTGCATCTGCGCTATGGTTCTGTTCTCTAGGAACGTGGGTGATATTAAATGCATCAAAGTCTTCAATCAAATCCCGCACTCTGTGTCTATAATTTGACAATCTCTTATAGATACAAGAGTAGATTCCTCGTACCTGTCTAACAACTAATTCTGAGTCTCCAAAGACATGCAAAATTTTCACTTTCTTCTTGAGAGCAAACAGTATCCCATGAATCAGAGCTTCATATTCTGTCACATTATTAGTGTAGGGGAATTGTAATCTGTAGGTAGCTAAGTAGGATTTTCCTGATGGATCAATGAGATCAATCCCTACTCCAGCTCCTCGTTTGGATTTGGATCCATCAAATCTTAAAGTCCAGGATTTATCCTCAACATGAGGTTTAGCTAAACCTTCTCTTTTCTTTGTAGCTCTGGCAGCTGTACCACCTGATATCCACTTTAGTTTAGGAATTTTAGTATTCTTAAACTTCACTTTTTCTTCCTTCTGAGAAGCTAATTTTTCTTCTTGTTTTTCATCATCAAGAGGATGATCTTTTGGATCATGCTCTGTATGTTTCTTTAAAATATGTAGGCATAGTGAACAAGTAGCCTCCGAGTGAGATGCCTCATGCAACCTACACCATCCTTCAATTAGTGCATCTCGTGGATGTTTCTTTTGTTCTATCATCTTCTTAATTTCACCTGATAAAAACTCTTCAAATCTAGTCAAGTTACTACCACTGTCTTCATCAGATAATTCATAATCTGACTCCATTAGACAATCACTCCCTGGAGTGATCTTTCCTTTTTTCTTAACATCTATCTGGTCATACACCAGAATTTCTTTTTTTTTCTGTATATGATCTTCATCATGATCTATCACCTTTTCTGTGGTTCCTGCAAAAGACAAACAAGAATCAGCATCATCATCATCAGATGTACAACTTACCTCGGAATATGATGATGATGCCTCACTGCATGTCTGCTCTAGCATGATCATGTCTAAGCATGTTTCACAAGTCCTTTTTGAATGTGCTTCATCATGTAACCTACACCATCCATCAATCAGAATGTCATGAGCGGGAATATTCAACAATTGACAATGTTTTACCTGCTTGGACAGATGAATCTCAAAATTTCTGAAGCGATCTATTTCATTCTCGTTCTCAAAATTACCATCAGGTTCTACAACCAGCATGTCCTCCTGATGATCATGATGATGATGATGATGAAAGTCAAGCATCAAGATCTCTTCTATCCTGATAGTCTATGGTCTAACGACATAAACTCCAAGCTCAACATTTACATACATGATCTCGTTCATTTTATTATACTCAGTTATCATGTGCTTCATCCTAGGTTCAGCATCTATTCTTATCTGGTTTGGTACACCTTTCCAAGGTAACCACATGTGACTAAAGTGAATAGACATATATCCATTTAAAGTTTTCAACCAGTCCCTACTAAGCAGCATCCCATATGTATCAGGTATGTCAACTACCTAGAAATCAATGTAATATTGGATCCTGGGATCATATGCTAGCTGCATGTGTATATGAGTCAGTTCTCCTATTACGCTCACATATGTCTTATCTAGTTATGTCACTTTCTTTAGGGATTTAGCAGGATGTAGTCCTAAAGCATTGCATATAGACAAGGGCATCACATTTGTAGATGCACCTGAATCTACTAAACAGTTGTGTAAATTCTTGCTAAACATCCTTATGGTAAGGAGGAAAGGCGGTGACTCACTCTTATCTCGGTATAATGTCATATGGGAGGTTTTGGTAGCTTGGATAGTAGCTGGCACTTTAGGCTTGATATTATTATCTCTAGTAGCATGATCCTTATTGCTAAATTGGCCTAGAGAATGAATATCCTCTTTGGGAGCAGGATCACCTAGTGATTTCATGAAAGCTTTCTTAATTGCAGGAGTTTTCAATAATTCTGACAGAGACAGGCTGATCTTTATCTTTTTCATCTCATCAGCCAGGTATGTGACCAGTTTGTCAGACTCATGAGGTAAGGCAACAGCCTTTGATGCTGTATTCTGGGGTGACAGATATTGTGCATTCACCTTGGGAAATCCTAGATTATTGCTAGCTTTGGGATTAGGAGGTGTGTTGAAATTATTTGGAGGTAGAGATGATGTCAATGGACCAGTAGGTCTGTTAGAGCTACTTCTCAAATTATAATTATGCTTACCAGGATATTGCTGCTGGTATGCATGCACCTCCTCGTGTTCTGTGGAAGGCTCATTCTCATCCTCAAAGGGGAAGACATAATTTAACTCAAAGGCTAAAGCAGATTCTTCACATGCCTGGGTATAATACTGGTGGGATGACATAGTCTGCTAATAATGATGATCAGTATAGCTCTCCAATACAAATGCAGAGTCATATCCACAAGGGACGATTTCATTTCCCTCTACCTGAGGTGGATTTCCAGAAGTATTAGATACTTCTGTCTGGAAAATGCTAGCAGCAATTCTGAATTGTGGACAATCTAGCTCTACATGAGCATTTGTATTGTGGATCCTACACCAATTAGTGAGGGCTGCCTCAGCAAGATTGACTCTAATAGTCTGTTTGGCTTCACCGGGTGGCTAATTATCTAAGGGGGATGGCAGTGAGCCATTATTTGGCCTGGAGTTCCATACTCTAGGCTGTCTAGGAGGATTATTGTTATTTACACCACTATTATTGAAATTACTATTGGTGTATCCTCTGTCAGGATAATTTGGTTTGTCATTGGAATAACCTTTGTTTTGGTTAGGCTGAGAATAAAAGTTTTGATTTCTCAAATGTGTTACTTCTGTAGTGAGTTTTCTAAGTTGAGCAGAGATTTCTTTGATCTCTTCCTTCTCTCCTTGAGCTTTAGCCACTACATTTTCAGTTTGAGGCTTGAACAAAGAGGATCCATGGTTATTGTTGGATAGATCAGCACCCTAAGGTGTCTGAGTTTGTGCAGGATATTGTGGTGTTTGGCCATTCCCATTAGGAGGTGGCATGATACTCAATGGAGGTACCTACAAAGGTGCAGGCATGACTGTTGGAGGTATCATAGCTCCATTAGGATATTGCTGTGCAGGATATGTAGGATATTGTGGAGGAGAAGTTGGATACATGCTAGGCAATGTAGGGAATGCTTTGTTTGGTGTTGGAGTAGGTACTAACTACTGATTTACTCTGATAGCTTCTTGAAAAGCTCCTGTCAAGGTAGTGATTTCAGGATGTGTTCTCCTGATGAACATGGAAGTCAATGGATCCAGAGCTAAGTAATAGATACTCCTAGTAGCAGCATCTGCTACAGCATAAGGGGCAACTAACTTGGATAGCATTTTATGGAACCTAGCATTGAAATTGGCAATAGGTTCTCCTTCAAACCTCTTGATAGTGGCAAATAGCTGATAGTTCATTGAAGGATCAATTGGTACCTTGAACCTATCAGTAAAAGCTTTCTCTAGGATAGCCCATGAACCAACAGAATTCTGACCAAGACTAATAAACCAATTATAAGCCTCTTCCCCTAAGGAAAAAGGAAATAATCTACATACAACATCTTGATGTTCTATTCTGGCTCTACAATAGGCTTCTTTAAAGGTTCTGATATGATCATCAGCATCTTGATAAGGATGATATTTTGGACAAAGTTTATCTGGATTCTTTGGCAACTCATGATATGGATTGAAGGTCAAAGGTGACTCTGCTACAAAGAAAGACATTGCAACCTAAGGAGGTTGAGCCTATGATATAGTTGGCTAAGGTTGGACCTGGGGTTGAGGTTGAACAAGAGGTGTCACAGATATCCCAGAAGGTATTTGCAAACCAACATGAGTTACAGGAGGAGGTTCTAGTGAAGCTCCTGATGCACTAGACTCTAGAGTATGATGGATGTCCACAGTTCTATGTCTGAAACCTCTAACAGGTAATTCTTCAAAGATTCCACTAGATCTAGACCTGGTATTTATCCTGTGAGCCAGGATTTCTCAATTTTGAGGCAAATTAGCGAGTTGATTGTAAATATTGGCTGGATTTCACCAGCTGAAGTGATATTTATGATCGGATGGCTGATCTGACTGGATATTTACACAATATTTGTGAAGATAGTGTAAATATGAGGTGATAATAGGGTATGATAACTCTTACCACGGGATATCAGGCTTCTATGGCAATACTCTTCAAAGCTTTAACAGATTTACTTAACATTGCCTGATATTTGTGAATTCATGATGATCTACTGTAAAGCTTGCAATATTTATGTTTGATCTAGAAATCTTTACACAGAATGAGCATATACAAGCTTGCTACAGTAAATATTTGAGCAATATTTGGAATTCACAGGTGCATATGGGGTTACCTTACTCTCTACATCATCAAACCTGAAAATGATGATGATGATCGTCGTTTTTCAAATAAAGGCCCTCCTTCTAGCGCTAATTTATGTTGGTCATGATGTTAGTCACAAACAAGCATAGAATAAAAGTACACATTAACCTTTATTCATCTTGAAAGATATAATGAATTCAGAGAATTTATGATCCCAAGTCTCTGGTGATTAGGTCTTAATCATCTGACGTTACTCAGAGGTTGATGTGTGTTGTTGTTTCCATTTTGGGGCCTTACGTTGAGTTCATCATCATGAAACTATTTCTGCAAAGATTCTTCACAGAGAGGTCATTTTATATAGTTGTTTGATAAAATGATATAGTTATACTCAAATATTTGCATGATATTCATCAATTGTACATGCTTTGTCTCTAAATATGCTAAAGATATACTATTATCTACGAGATATCTACATATTTTATGTTATTTGCTTGAGATTATCAATTATTTGCAATTATGATAGTGAAATGCTTTGAAATTTAAAGAAATTGAAAGAAATGCTTCAAATTAATGTTGAACCTTCAGCTATTGAACCACATGTACATCAGATACAGTCATGAAGAGAAGAAAACCAAACCATATGTTCACCAGGACATTCCACAGCTAGATACAGTTGATGCTAACTACAAAGGAATTGTATGAAAACAACATATGCAAGTAGACATGCACTCCAAGGGATGCAACAAATCACAACATATATCCAAAATTCACACACTGATTACTCAAGATTTACTATGAATTGTAATCAAGCAGTCTTCTCATTCATTAAGTATGCAAGGATATAGATGTATACAAAAAGCTTTGAAATGAGTCCTGAATATTTCAGTAGACAGATTTTAATTAAGTTTCAAATATTTGAAATGAGGCATTCCTACACCTTTTATAGAGCAAGGTGAAGAATCCGTTACAAAAGATTTATGATCTTGATTTATCTATGAATATCTACGGTCATAATTTCCCTTTGACTTTGTCAACTTTATCAAAATGGCACAAGTTGCCAGCTAGCAACTATCTAAGATACTAATTTTCGCTAAGTATCAGATGCTGATATTTACTTCATAATGTGTCATCATCTACTTTATCTGACTCATGTGCTCCATCATCAGGTGCATCACTTCCTGAATCTTGGAAGCAGGATCTTCTACTACATCCTTCTCATCAGTCTTCTTTTCTTGAACCTCTACTATAGCAGGCTTCGCTGATGCATCTTGTTGGCTTTGTTGACTTATTTTTGAAGCATGGCCTTCTGGTTCTGCCATCTTCACTTCTTCTGTATGTTACCCTTTGTCAGGTGTACCTACTAGATGTTCATGACTTGCATCCTGTTTACTTGTCAAATCTACCACTACAGGACTTGTCACTTGTGCAATTAGTGTGTCCAGCCCTATTTCTTGGGCTATCTTCTCTGGGCTCTTTTCTTTTTTTGTTTCCACTTGCTTTATCTCCTCTAGTATTGTTTGAACTATTTGAGTCTTGTGAGGGTCATGTGTGTACCTGCAGCAAGGGTCTCCATCTTTTGTGAAGCTACTTCCTTCACAACCTCATCATCAGATAAATTAATTGTCTCCTCTAATGAGATATGACCTCCTTCATATGCCTTGGAGGTTTCTTTCATCTGCTCATCAGCAAGTTTAGTTTTGAACTTCACAATGGTAGGAAGTGGAACATTGTGCTGAGATTCCTTGTGCACAACTTCGCTACCTGCCCCTTTCACTAGAGTAGGGGATTACTTTAATTCCCCTCTCATGGATGTTCTTGGTTTCTTAGGAGGGGTAGCTACCACCACCTGTGGGGCTCTTCTCTTCCTTTGGAAAAGTAAAGGGGCCTCCTCTTCTTCAGGTTCTTCCTCCATAACAATATCCTCTTCTGTTGGTTTTCGTGAGGATTGACCCTCTTCTTGGGTCTCAGTAACTATTGCCCCTACTGGCTGATCTTTCTTGGACTTTTGTGTCCTTGTCCGTTGAGGTGATGTTGATCCAGATCCTAATCCTGATGCTTCCTCCTCAGCTAGAAACATTGCCCTTTCAATAATCACCCCTTTGGGCTCATTATCAACTTTCCTGCCCCTAGGGGGTCTTTTGCTTTGTTGTTGTTGTGGAGGCAGTCTGTCTCCTTTAGATTTTCTCTTTTCAATTATAAAATCATCATATTCCTCATCAGGAATATCCTGTCCTTTCTTCTTGTTGTCCACAGTGATGGCAACACCCTTCTTCTTCAATGCCTCAATTTGTTCATCAACCCAAGCTTGAGTTAGTTGTAATGTCCTGGCAATAAAAGGATGCAAAGATATGTCCTCCTGTATAGTCAGGTTAGGTGCAGATATGGTATCATTATATATTTTCTTTTCTTCATATTCATCTGCCATTACCCTGCCATCATCCTTTTTCAACTGTTGAGGAATGGGGATGCAGTCAAAGGTTTTGATTTGATTCAATGTCAACCTTTGGTATCTTCTTCTTCTGGCTTCTGCTTCATCCTCACAATCTGCCCAGAAGTCTTCTAGGTGCCCTTGATGAATAGGTTTCCCTATTATTTTGTGTATTCTCCCATAAGGATCATATGGCCTTATCAGTGGGAATGGCTGTAATTGCATTTTGTTGAAACTAACCATCACCTTCTTAATACTTTCTAAGTCTGGGCACATGTACCAGCCAATGGTCACTGGAAATAAAATGGGTGGTAACTTATGAGCATCCTTGTATGTTTTCAACATTATGGAGCTCTGCCTTATGAATTCCATTAATACCACTGCATCAGTGGGGTATCTTGGCAGCATGAGGGGATGTCCTTCAAAACCCTCAATTCTCATGTAGGAGAATGTAGAAAATTGAATATACCAGGCTCCATGCCTGTAGATTTTTTCTTGAGCTTCCATGCTCAATCTTTTTGTCCGATCCTCCTCCATGGTTCTCACTAGATGCATAGAGAATGCATCATTGACTAGTTTGTAATCTTGGAGGTAGTTAGCTCTCTGCAATTGGGGATGATGATCCCAAATATGCATAGCATTGATGGTGCCTATAACGTTTCCATCTGTAACCAGTGCATCAAATGTGCCTTTGTAAGCACTGAAGTAGACAATGTAGGATGTCATGTAAAAAGCACAATTTGAACCTCCCAGGTTCGTCAGCTACTCATGTAGAGCATCACTTATCAATTGGCCCCATAGTGGCTTGGTAGCTGCATATATGCACATCATCATGACACCGTACATCCAATCTTTAAAACTACCAGCATCAGGCTGGCTTGTCACCCTGCTAAGCAATGCAATCATATATTGATATTCTTCATCAAAATCATACTTATACAAGTGCATAGGAAGTTTGGCCACTGCAGGATATGTGCTATTCTTGGCTCTCCATTGATACATGTTCTTCCTAGCCTGTTTCTTATTATTCTCATACTCAACTTCAGATTTCTTCAAATCTACACTGTTAACCTTCCTACCCAATGGCAATCCAAATGTCTTGGAAAGACCCTTGATAGATAGGTCTGCATATATTCTTCCATGCTTCACCACCTATCTGGTTTCTAGATTGTAATTCCATGCACATTCAATCACCAGCTCTGGAGACTCCATGGAGTACGGAAAACTAGCCGCATTCCACATTCCAGACACGAATACTGCATCCAGCAAGGGGCTTCTGTTCTTCTCATCATTCATCTTGGCGGACCAGGCCTCCAAATCAGTACTCCCCTGATGTGTATCTATTACGGCACCATATTTGAACAGGATGCCCCTAGGAGATGCGAACATAGGCTTGCCGAACTCAGCCTCACACTTTGCTAACCTCTTGTCAGCCATGGATATCTACAATTAACACAATTTGTCTTACAATGGGTATTCACATGCATGTAGATAGTAATTTATCTTTACTAACATCATGCCTATTGTATTCATTCAGCATTTTCTTATTATGCGATGCATAAACTGACACCTGCACATCATACCTGACTATATAAAAGCAACATGATGAGGGTTTCAATTACTTACCTGGTTATGCAGATCCCCTTATACCAATGGTTTTCTAGAAATGCTCTTAATTCTGATTACAATCATGTGCGTCCTTCTGTCTATAAGCTCCATTCGTACAAGTATCGCCTGTATGAGGTTTGGAAGCTAGTGCTCTGTAAAAATGATTTTCTCACAAGGTAAGTGTGAAAATGACGATGAATTTACCTTTTATCTTTGCAATTAGGGTGAAATTAGGGCAAATCCTGACATATTAGATTTTATTCATTGATCTTTAGCACGGAAACTTAGGATTTCGTCAAGTGTTTCATCGGGTTTTGTGGTTGGCGGGAACTACCTACCACCTTTGCACGCATTAAATGTCAATGGCGGCAATGGGAGCGGGGTGATATTTGCATGACAAGATGATGTTCAAATGACCGAATGATATTCGAATATCAGGGTGATGTTTGGATATCGGGGTGGTATTTAGATATTGGGGTGATATTCAAATATCAGGGTGATATTTGCAAATATCATCCTGAGTGCAATGTGATCATCCTCCCCGAGAGGAAAAACTATCTTTGACAAGATCGGGTGATGAACGCACCCTTAGGTCATACTTTATACATTAGGATGATATTTCAATATATCGGGTGATGTTACAAAAAAAAGATGATGACCGGATAGACCATAACCTCTCTCTCTCTCTCAGAATATCAACGTGATGTCATCCAGATATTGACTTAGTGTATCGCTATGGCATCATGACGTCATCATCATGTTATGCAAGCAGGATCATGTTTAGGAAATATGCCCCTAAGAAGTAAATGTGATGGTGATGTCATCGTCATGTTTGTTTCTTTGTTTATCAGACTCAAATGACATCATCAGGATAATGGCTTAGGGGGATATTTCGCGTCAAGAGGATATTGAGAAATATCCGGTTACATTGAGAAATATGATCCTCGCGGGAAACATAAGGCTGCTGATGGGTAAAGGTCACTATCACCTAAAATTGACGTCTGGATATTTAGATCGCATGAATTATTAGGTGATAAATTAGATTGGGGTGATTTTTTGAAAGATGACTGATATTAAGAAATATGATCCTCCCCCTTGTGAATATCAGGTTTGACCAAGACTTTGACCACTCATAACTTTCACACCATAATGAATCTCAGGATGATGTAAAAGGCAAACCTACATGAAATTTGATGCTCTATCTAAATATGAGGTTACTGGAATGAAATATGAACTATGACAAACTAACCTCATGATGATGACTTACCACATTCTCCTTGCATGATGATCTGCATGACTTACTTTTACCAAACCGCCAAGAAACACAAAACAAGCCAAGCAAAAAGTTGGGTCCCTATTGTGCCAAGTCAAAATGGGGCATGTTGTGTAACCACACAATAGTAGGTAGTGAGCCTCTTGTGAGCAGTGTGCTCGGGTAGTGAGCCCTAATTGGCATGTGCCATTTGTTCTTTCTATTCTTCTAACAGAGAATACAATCTTCAGTTAATCACCCCTTGTTTTTTCCCTTAACTAGGTTTTCCACGTCAAAATCTTGGTGTCTTATGTGTTGATATGTTTCTGCTCTTGATTTGAATGCATTATGGTTCATTATTAATATACTACCAATCACTAAGAAGATTTAAGTGTTTTATAGGAGAAAGTTTTGCACAACTAATTCACCCCCCTCTCAGTTGTGAGCCCTAAGTGTAATAGGATCTCAGATCACTGATGGTGTGATGACCTCTATTGTTTGATCTGTAGATAAGGGGAATAGACCTGCTACTCTCCTCCTGCTCTTTTTGACTAAGCCTTGCATCGTCTGCAGGAGTAGGACCACAAGCCTTAGACTGCGATCTCGACTCAGTCTCCTTGTCAATGTCTACCTCCTGCTAGATCTGTCATGATCTCACTCTGAAGACGTACTATGATGGGACCTCCTCAAACTCATCCTTGTCCTCCTCCATACCCTCCTTGAGATCATAGTATCCAGCAAAGTCACTGATGTCATCCTCCACCCCTATTTCACTCGTGTGACTGGCCCAAGGTCAGACATCTCCTATAGGATGCCTAGGTGGAAAGATAGGTGTAGGCCATGATGTATGCCACCAGTTCTAATATGCTCAGGTACATCCGACATCATTTGCACTTGATACTAGCTCTATATCCTCAGGACCCTCGTCATCACTGAGTGGTATGTCTCCTATAGTTGTCCGTCGAATAGTATTAGCTCTGACTACACTCCAAGTTGCATGTGCGTAGCTCAGACAAACTGCAGGAACTTCTTGTCCAAACTGTCGTGCCACCCTGTCAAAGTAGAACCATGATATAGCATGATCAAGGTGACTGCCCATTAGCTGATCCCTCTACATCTGAGCGAACTACCTCTGCTTGCTAGGCCATCTGATATAGCTGCGATATGGTCTCTAGATGATCTCACCAGGCTGTAATCTATCAAATACTACTCTAGTATAACAGGTTGCCATGCCTCCAACACCCAAACAAGTGGATAGGCATAGACACATCAATGGCTGAATGCTACCTCTATAGAAAAACCCACCGGTCATGTGCACCTGATGTTCTCAAAGGCCCAAACCTAAGTAATGTGCAGACCATCAGACTCTGCATCTCATAGTGGACATATCGCCCTAAGTCACGATATAGGTGCACAAGCATATTGCGCCCCCATGCGTAGACCATCTAATGCTCCTCCATTGCTCTGATAGTGTGAACGAGACCCTCATGAAGGTGAGTGCCTCATCCATCTGGTGCGATAGCTAGTGTGACCATGACAATCATGATCCTCTGTAGTAAGGGAATGTCTCTACATCCCTACTCTAGTAGATGGAGTTGAATGTGTCCTTGCTCTGCCTATGAAATAGTGCGACCCAAGTAGTACAGCTGACTCTCATGAGTATACTCCGCTGAGCAATGTCCAACAATCCTCACTGTCTCTCCTCAGATCGGCAGTCAAAGGATCCTAAATACATCCTCTAGTGTGATGGTAATCTCACCAGTTGGTAAATGGAATGTGGATGTATCTACATCCCATCTCTCCATTAGTGCCATAAGCATCACGTAGTGGAATCTATTTGTGGGCAGCTCAAACACCCACCATAGGCCCACCATTTATACCGCTCTCTCTCAGCAGCAGTCAAAGCACTAGCACACTCTTGCGGAGGTGCCATCAAATGACCACATGTGTTCTCATGCATCTCAGGGACATCCTGCAGATCAGAAAGAAAGCAAGAGTATCAAAATCCATGCTAGAAACCAAAATAAGCTAACATGAACTAAGCAGAATGCTTGTGCCTAGGCTCGGTGTCCTTTATGGACCAGGGCACCCCAGGAAGACTAGGGCACCCCAGAGGGACACTAGCACCCCTATGGGACTAGGGCACCCTAGAGAGACTCTGGCACCCTAGGTGGACCTAGGCACCCTTGTCTAGGAACAATGTCCACCTTCCCCTCTTGGCACAGTTCCCCTCTTGGCAGACATCAATAAACATGAAAGCAAAAGTATAATGCAAGACAATAGAAGGATGGAATCAAAACCCTACCTTGGTCTCAAAGTGTCTCTCTGCCACTCGGGCTTGAAGCATCTCTAGTCATGGTGGCTGGTATGGACATTAGCTTGGCATGGTTGTTCTCCTATTCTCCTTCTCTCTCTCTGCAATGTTAAGAAACAATAATGAGTTAAGTGATAAGTGACAACTCCCTTTTACATAAAATAAGTGTGAGAAATCCTATCCCTAACTAGGTGCAAAAGTGTGCTCTTTTACTCTTGAGCCTTTTCTTGAGTTGTTGAACTCTAATTTTAGTGCCGTTTGTTACATTAGAATTTTGGTTCCACTCTCTTTCTTCCCCAGTGTGGCGTTTGAGTGTTTTTTCTTCAAATGAGCCTCACAACACATTTCCCTTGAAATCAACATGTGGATATCTCCTTGTTTCTACTCTCAGACTAAGCAAGAAGAAACAAGGAGGGGCATTGGTGCAGAAGCGCCTCGAAGCCATTAAGAATCTGAAAGATTCCCTACATTTTATGTTATGTTGTAAGGCCTTCGAGCCATATTGAAAGATTGTATACGTGTCATTCCAGATTGTAAACGAATTGAAAGAGATTGTAACCGAACAAGTAGAATATAACCGATTGGCAGGGTGGTTGAGGAACGTTTCACCTTCCACCTTCTGTAACTGCCAATGTATGAGTCTTTAAATAGTTATCTCTATATTCGTAGAAGACGAGATAGAGAAGTGAGCGAGCAGACAGAGAGAGAGAAGATTGTAAACTAACTCTGGGAAGGAATATAAATTATATTTCTAGTGTAAATCCGCAGAAGACATCGTTTGGAGTCATTCCACTGGTGGGTTTCTTCAAAACCAGTGGAATGACCTCCGTTTAGAGTAGTGTGTTTTACTTTTCTGTTTTATGGGTTTTTATAGTTTTGTGTGTTTTGTTCGGTTACATGAGCTGTGGATAGGAACTGTGCACTTTAAGTGTATACAACTAATGTATGTGGAAAGCATCAACCAGTGTATATCGCAAATACAGTTCGTGTGTATCTTCCTTTTGAATGTCGCTGTTGTATATGGTAGAAAGATGCATTCTAAATGATATAAAGGTTGACCAGTGGAAACGGTAAGGAAGACCGGTAGAGCAAGTCGAAAAACATATGCGAGAAGTCATCGGCGTGAGTTAGCATGTCACCCAGAGAAATATTAGGTAGTCCGATAGTATCATTCTGACCGATGGTTCTAACCATCGGGGAGAGGAGACTTATCGGCGAAGGAATTTATGAAGTGGCCGATGATTTATGTCAAGCCGATCGGGGTGAGATTCAAGGAACTCGCCGATAGAAGAGCATCATGCCGATAGGCACACAACCGAAGCCACTCATCGCTGAGAGATATGTATCGGCGAAGGTCTTTTTCGTTTGACCGATGGTCTACAGTCTTGCCGATAGGCAAGAATATGTATTTTTCGGTGTGACATTTAAATAGTCTTGCCGATATACTCTGTAAAGGTTATTTTGTGGGCTTTTCGAGGGATCTTCCACCTGTTTTGTATGTTATCTGGTTTTCCCTCTACATCAAATTGGTATCAGAGCTCAGAAGATTCTGAGCGTGTAGATAGAGCGCCAAAGGAGGCAATCTACACCAGGAGTTCGGGATGAGCATTTGGTTTTTGCTATTTGATTCTGTTATGAAGTTTTATGGTTGCAGGTGCAAGTTCACTCACTGCTGTAGGCAGATAGGAAGGTCTGTCAAGAGGGCCAGAGGAGATGGTCCATTGGTTGTCGCCAACAGTCTTGGGGAGAGAGGCAAGCAAGGACTCCCAGGTGAGGGACAGAAGGGTAGTTGTAGCAGGGAGGAGTGGACTTCAGTTAGAGTAGCACCTTGGAGGCAGCCAGTCAAACTCCATTAATAGGAGTCACAGTTAGAAGGTAAAGAGGAAGCAGCAGATGCATCCAGTTAGTATTGAAGACATCGAGAAAGCCAAAAGATATTGCAGGCTTTTCACTGAGCATTTCCATGGGACATGGAAAATTTTCAAGTCTGGGAGTATGGTGCAGAAGCACCTCGAAGCCATTAAGAATCTGAAAGATTCCCTATATTTTATGTTATGTTGTAAGGCCTTCGAGCCATATTGAAAGATTGTATACGTGTCATTCCAGATTGTAAACGAATTGAAAGAGATTGTAACCGAACAAGTAGAATATAACCGATTGGCAGGGTGGTTGAGGAACGTTTCACCTTCCACCTTCTGTAACTGCCAATGTATGAGTCTTTAAATAGTTATCTCTATATTTGTAGAAGACGAGATAGAGAAGTGAGCGAGTAGACAGAGAGAGAGAAGATTGTAAACTAACTCTGGGAAGGAATATAAATTCTATTTCTAGTGTAAATCCACAGAAGACATCGTTTGGAGTCATTCCACTGGTGGGTTTCTTCGAAACCAGTGGAATGACCTCCGTTTAGAGTAGTGTGTTTTACTTTTCTATTTTATGGGTTTTTATAGTTCTGTGTGTTTTGTTCAGTTACATGAGCTGTGGATAGGAACTGTGCACTTTAAGTGTATACAACTAATGTATGTGGAAAGCATCAACCGGTGTATATCGCAAATACAGTTCATGTGTATCTTCCTTTTGAATGTCGCTGTTGTATATGGTAGAAAGATGCATTCTAAATGATATAAAGGTTGACCGGTGGAAACGGTAAGGAAGATCGATAGAGCAAGCCGAAAAACGTATGCGAGAAGTCATCAGCGTGAGTTAGCATGTCGCCCAGAGAAATGTCAGGTAGTTCGATAGTATCAGTCTGATTGATGGTTCTAACCATCGGGGAGAGGAGACTTATCGGCGAAGGAATTTATGAAGTGGCTGATGATTTATGTCAAGCCGATCGGGGTGAGATTCAAGGAACTCACCGATAGAAGAGCATCATGCCGATAGGCACATAACCGAAGCCACTCATCGCTGAGAGATATGTATCGGCGAAGGTCTTTTTCGTTTGACCGATGGTGTACAGTCTTGCCGATAGGCAAGAATATGTATTTTTCGGTGTGACATTTAAATAGTCTTGCCGATATACTCCTCAAGTGGTTATTTTGTGGACCTTCAAATGGAGTCTTCAACCTATTTTATCTGTTAACTGGTTTTCCTCTGCATCAGGCATATATCTCCCTCAATTTCCTCCCTACCTCATCACTCAACCCCCTTAGTGTTTTTGATACTAACTCATTGGTGGTGGTTGCAAGTTGATTTGATTTTTGATTTCTCTAACAAGTGTTCCTTTACATGATGTAGTTCCTAACTTTGTGGTCTTACAGGATTGCAGACTTGGGGTCTCCTTCCTTGTTGGTGACAAAGCTTTGTGTTCCTCTACAGTATCCTTTTGGGTATCCTTTTCATGATTGATGTATTTACTTTCCTTTAGTTGCATATGAATGTAGTGTCATATGGCCACTAAAGTGGGGGCTAAATGTAATGTCAGAAATTGTCCTCTTGTATGGAATGGTACAATTTCCCTCAATTTAGCTCCTCACTCTTGGTGACCATCCAACCTTTTCTTTTCTAGCCTTCCCAAAACCCTAATTGACTAAGTCTATGAGCAATCTATTCACTTTTTGAGGTAACTTATTGATAGAACCTAGAAAGAGATTTGAAATTTGTGTCCCTAGGACCCCCAAAAATGTAGATCTGAGCTGAAATTGGGGGCTAGGACTTGGGTGCTCGTGCCTTAGTCCTCCCCTATTTCATAGGATTTTAAATTTTGGTGAGGTGTCAGTTCCCGCTAAGTGCCTCAGGATTCTATTTTCAAATTCTTGATTTTTGTGCAATATCGAGACATTATTTTGAAATTTGAATTCCCTAAAGCTAGGTATAAAAAGACATTTTCAAATCATTTTATCACACACAATTCTTATGCAAGCTTGATGCCAAAACTCTGCTACAATTGGCATTGAAGATTAATGACTTGTTGAAACTCTTTGAAGTATTCTTTATTTTCTATCTTGGAGACAATGGATGAAGATTAGGAATCAAGATCTTGTGTCTACCTTGCTCTTCTTAGGGTTTGTACACCCTTTGCATGATCGAGAGAAGGGTTGAAGCCTCCAACAACAAGCTTGAAGATCCTTCGTGGACATTGCTGATTTGACTTCTTGTTCATGCAAGTCTTCATTTATCTCATCTCCGTGGGGTAAGTTGTATGTGTTTATTGATGCAAAGCAAGTTGTTAATCTTCCTTGATTGAGACATCTAGGGTTTGATTTTATGCATACATATTGTTAGGTTTGCACACACTTCTGCACATCTTTATTTTTAGCTATTGCTAAGGTAGAAATACCAAAGACGGGGCTTGACTAAGGAAAGCTCCTATATAGCTGCAACATCTTCCTTCTTTTGTATGTACAAATCATGTTTTACAGGTTCTAGTGGAAAGAAGCTATAGAAAGGAGGATATTGCGGGTACAGTCACAACAGACTTTCAGATTTTTAGGTTCTGAGATTTGTAGGACATTGGAGTAGGCACCCTAGTCCAATCAGGGGTTTATTCCAAGATCTGGACACCTTTTTGGCAGTCTCAGACACCCTATGCAGAAGATTTTCTAGTTCAAAAACTTGTGGGACACTAGAGTAGGCACCCTAGTCCATGCAGCCCTCAAAATCTAGGTACACTGTCTCTAGAACTCTATCACTACACGTACGTGATCAATTTTGCCAGTTGCTTCATCACTTTCTATATATTTTTGATATAAGGCATAATTAGGGTTTTACTTGGTTGAAAGGCACTTGATAAAATCTTGATTAGGGCCTTAGGTTTCATAACCACACAAGCATAAGGGAAAGACAAAGTGATTAGAAGCTTGTTCACAAGCTTGGCCTTTGTCCTCCCAATGCTTAGTGGTGAAATGGTAGTATTTAACCTAGTTTAAACAAACTATCAATTTTCACCCTAAACAGATACCTAAATCATTACATCACCCATCTCCTAAGCAAACATCTCCATTACTTCCTACAGCACCTTCCCATCAAAAGCTTCAATGTTTATCACAGTGTGTGTAACCGTTGGTCATGATTCGCTTCCATTCTGCAACATTCCCACATACCTCCATCTCCCCATCCTTCATCTACTATCCTACATATCTTCCCCATCACCTTCCTATGGTCCATGCTTTTGCATAAGTCCTACATAAATCCACACCATAAGCCGCTAGCCTACTCTACCATAATTCCACATCATAATCCACTATCCCCCATCCTTGCATGAATCTTGCATAATCCACATCATAATCCACTATCTACCTAATCCATTTCATTTCCACACAATCCCCTATCAACATCTATGAGCATACTTGACATGGTCCATGCGATGACATACATCTCCAATGGGACTACCAACATTCATAGCACTAGAAACTTGAGTCCCTCCTATCCATTACCATGGTGAAAACCTGGCAAACAGGTTCCATGTGTAATTGTCATCCTATTAAAAAAATTAAAAAAAATCAAAAAAAGTAAAGATAAATCCCTTCATCCAACGGTGAAAACCTGGTAAATAGGTGCCTTGGATAAGTACCAAGATGAAAACCTGGAAAACAGGCATCATGTGTAGGTTGATCTTCTATGTCACTTACACTTGGGGGCATATTGTCTCATCCATCTTAGCATTTCCAACCTATCATTTTCCATTGTATCATGTTCCATCCTACCATACTATCCTATCCTATCATCCTTATCCATTACACCCATATATACCTATCCTATTGAGTCCATCCATCCTCCCTTCCTCTTTTGATCTTGATAAAGACATAGGGGTAAAATGTTGGAATATGCTTTGGTTATCTCTTGATATACCTCATCCTTTCCATTAAACCAATCCATCATGCCATCCTATCTTAAGCCTTGTTATCCAAATCCAATCCATCATGTCATTCCTTTTGTCATAAGATTTGTCATGTAAAATCCTAAGTATTCTACCTAGAATGGGGCATGTTATTCCTATGAGACATAGTATTTGGAGATTACATCCTAGCTCCCTTATGAGGCATACATCCATCCACTTTAGCCTATTCTTGTATCTATCCATCTATCATGAGCTTTCCCTTCCATGGTTTATCTTTCTTTACCCATCCATCTATCATGAGCCTTCCATCCTATTTACTATCACCCATCCTTTTATCTATTCATCCATCCCACTTACTTTCTTGCACCTAGACTTGGTTTTCCCTTGTCATTTGTATCAAACACAAAGGCTACCTAAATTGTAAATCCATTGACATCTCAAAAAATATTCAAAAAATATATAAAAATAAATAAATATTCCAAAAACACAAAAAAATCAAATATCCATCAAAAACCCAAGCAATAAAACCTACCCTCAAATCAAATCCATCACTTCATAAAAAACCAAATCCAATCAAATCATCTATCATCGATCAAAATCATCAAATAAAATCTCAAATCCATCAAAGCAAATCACATATCCAATCAAATCAACAAATCAAACCATTCCATCATCAATCAAAATCACATTAATCCAATCCATATTATCCCATCAATAACATCAAATTTATCAATCGAATTCAATCAAATCAATTCTTCAAATCAATCCAATCATTCTTATCAAATCCAAAATCCCAAGCAATGATCCAAATACAAGCCCATTCTTAATCCATATCAATCAAGCTAATCAATTGTGTCAAATTATCCAATCACATTCATGGTCTTGATCCTAATCTTGTTGTAAACCAAATCATACAACCAAACATTATAAAACATCCTTGTGTTGATCTAGGGATATATCATTCCCCACAATGACAACACTATTATCATCATCAATCAAACAATTAATCATTGGTTTATAGATTGACATGGGAAATACCTTGTTTGTTTTTGAATTATTTGTGCATGCTTGCTTGCTTGTGTGTGTTATCTTTTTATCTTGCATTTGTATCACATCCATATCATTTCAGCTAATATTCATATCCTGTGTATGTTGAAATAGCTTTTTGCACTCTCCTTTGCATCTAAGGTCATATTATACCTTTTGTGCATTAGAACTTTAATGCTCTAAGTTTTCTTCCTCATATGTTACACAAAGTTGTATTATGCTGGGGCACAAGACAGATCATCACCCTGGTCCTTATACCTTGGTGCATAACATCTAGTGTTATATCAAACATCATGGTTGCTCACTTCCATTGCAGCATAACGCATCCTTCATCTTCTTCTATCCATTCCTTTATCTTTTTCCTTAGCTAATCCATTTCATTTTGAGAGCCTACCCATGTTTGTCTAACCCACCTATCCTCTCAAGGGGGCATCATCATCCCATCCTTTTCCTCTATCCATATATTAGCTTCTTTGAAATTGTTGGAAATAGGATAGACAACTGAGAAGGGGGGTGAATCAGTTGTCTTAAAACTTTAGAACTTAGTGTAGTTAATTCTTCCTTTTACACTTAGTAACAATTCAATAACTTAAACATGAAAGCAACAATCATAAATATAAGAGCAACAACACAAAAACACACTGGACACCAATATTTTTGACATGGAAACCTGGTTAAAGGAAAAACCATGGTGGGGGTTAACCCACAAAAATTAATATCCTGTTAAAAGTATTTTTAGAAATGGGAATGCACATGCATTTGGGCTATCTACCTAGAGCTTACTGCTGAAATGCAAGCTCAGCGCCTATTGAAATATTACAAGAGAATAACAAAGATTTTGAACTGATGAATAACATCTACCCATGCAAGAATTTCAGTTCCGGTTAAGTGCAAAAATTGATCTTACACATTTCATCTTTTCTCTGCTCTTCTTACTACTCTGCCTTCATTCACACCTTAGATTTCTTGCTCTTTTTGCATCTACTCCATATTCACAACACACACATTAAATCATCCATTTCTATTGGCTATATATATATCTGCAACATGATCTACAATCATTTTACCAGTCAGCTTTAAGAACATTTGGAACTTTGTTGAGTACTCTGCTCTATCAGCTAAATCCATACATAATATGAGATGTGGATCAAAACTTGTACATGCAAATCATCAATCATGTTATCTGCCATCATTTTTCATCACCAATTGCCCAATAAACAACTTCTATACATCCAAAATTAAGATCATTCACAAGGTCGACCTGTTCTTCTACTGCCCGTTCTATCAAACTGAAACTGAATACTCAGAAGCTAATATATTTTGAGTCCTTCATCACCGGAGGACAAATCTATGGATTTAGAGTATCTTGAAAATGCTTACAACTGCCTTAGATCCACAACAAACCATGCCTTTCCACCAGAGAGATCCGGATCAAAATACCAAACCCTGTCACCTACTTTGTTCTTGACTACCCGAACTTAGACAAATTCTGATTCTGACTTCCAATGTGAACAAATTGTGTTATGCGAATGATTGGGATGATCTTAGTTACCATCATTAACAACACCTATTAGTGCAAAGCAGTGTCTCTTGCCAACAATCTCCCCCTTTGGCTTTGATGGAAACACTTAGTGAAAAATGACTAAGTGTCTAATGTAGCTCCCCCTTACTCTATACACTTGTCCTTCTCTATTAGTTCCAAAGATCCCCCTTTGTTGGATTCCTCATTTTTCACTGCTCTTCATTTCCCCTTTGACATCAATGGCAAAGGGTGGGGTCTCAGGCCAAAATTTTCCAAAAATTATGTATATATTGCCGCATATGTACAACTAATCATTAAGTTCTATTTACATAAACTTAAGAATGTCTGCAAAGATGGCTTTTATTTGCACAAGTTCAGAGGCCCAAGTACTCTTCACTCCATCCAAAATTGAGATATGCCCACTCAAAAAATGAATATGCTTCTGCCTTTGATAGATCTAATGGATCACTAGTTTGAATTACAATCTAGGCTTCAGATAGGGTATTATACATTGTCTCTAACTTAGGGGCAATCAATCCTCGAAGCTCACACATTCTCTTCATAATGTTGCCTTTCTCTTTGAAAAGTTTCTTTATCTCATCAGTCAAGCTAATTACTTGACATTCCTAACTTATGGGTGAAATAGTTAGAGGATCAAAATTATTTGATAGATCTGACAATTTTAGTTCTTGTTCCTTTATCTTCTTCTCAATATCCTCACTTACTTTGGGCCAGGATAGACACAATTTATATACATCACTTCCATCACTTAGAGCATTTTGAATACTCTTTATACTGATAGCAAGTATAGTCCTATCATACCCTATCAAACTTTTGATTTCACTAAATTTCTTATCCAAAAACTCAGTTCTAACTTTTGTCTCTGCAGACTTCTCAAAGGACTCAAAATGAGTATTTACAGAACTTACAAGATTTTTCAAATGTCTAGAGGGGGAATTAGATGCACTCTTCTGGTAGGAAGGCATTAACTTTTCTAGAATCCCGGTTGCAAGCCCCAATAGCTCATTATCCTCCATGTGGAACTTTAGAATCTTTTCTCTAGCCTTTACTTGGGTGAATGATGCTATTTTCATCAATTGATTTGGAGAGAGAGCATCTGGATTGGCTAGACCTTGGAGTAGTTCATGCTCATCAAGCTCAATCACCTCCTTTTCAATAGGATTTTTCATGGCATCTACAGTGTCTTTTACAACAATTTATGAACCATCCTTTTGTTTATTAGTTTTCTCAGTATCTACTTTAGGTGCTTCAACATTTGCACCATCTTCTTCTGCTTTATCTTTCTTTCCTTTTTCTTCCTCTTTCTTTGCTTTACTTTTCTCTGTGTTTTCTACAGATGGACTCTTTCATATTTGTTCACCACTTGCTACCTGATCTGAAGGGCTCTGTGTAGTAGCAATATCCTCTTCCTTTCTAGAATGATTAGGTGGAGGAGTTACTCCTACATCAACTATTTTTTCTATCAATTCTATGTCTTCCTGATTGATTTGTTCCTCTTCCTAAACTTCTCCAACATTTAGATATGATGAATCAAATCCAACATTAGTCTCTTCATAGGTTAACTCCGGAAGGTCTAAATTGACACCTTGGTCATTAATTCTTTTTTTAATCTGTTCTTCTAGAGATTCATATCTTGGAACTGGAGAATTGACTTCTTGTACTTGTTTCTCTAAAATAATATAATATTTATCTTTGTCCAAAGCCTTTCTTAAGATTTATTTTGTTTCTTTTACAATTTCCTCAGTTTCACCAAGCATTAGTTTCTTCATCCGGACCTTGCTTCTAAATTTTTCTTTAACTTCTCTGAGGTTTTTATTTGCTTCTCTTCTAGTCATTACAGGACACAAAGTGGAAAGAACATACTCTCTGAGTTCCATGTCGTTATCCTTGGCTGCTTCTTTCCTCATTTCCAATACTTTCCTTAAACTTTTAGGAAGTTCTTGTAAAATCTCCAATAAGGCTCTATTGAATTTATTTAAATATATGATAATGGCATCTTCCAAAATTTCCTTATTTGCTTGATCAAAATTATCATTGTAAATTCTGACTGGCCTAAATTTCCATGAACAGTGATTGTTTTTACAATTTCATCAATAGTCATAGCGATCTTACTAGTTACTTTCTTTTTACTAGCCTTATTACTTCCAGAAGGCTGGTCTTTAGAAGTCTTTGAAGTTCTAGTTTTCTTGGATCTTACTTCTTTCACTTCTTCATCTGTCTCTGTCTCCTCATCATCTTTTGTGCTCTTGAGGGTTCTTGTGGCCTTGGTTTTCTTTCTTTTCCCTCCTTCACTAGATGGAGTGGCTTTCAGCTTCTTAGTGGAAGTGGACTTGAGTTACTTAGCAAGAGTTGCAGAACTCCTTGTCTTTCTTATAGAGCTTTGTGGGACTTCTGGAGCGATTGCTGGCTCACTTTCTACTTTTTCTTCTATAGTCTTCTCAGTGTTTTTCTTCATCTTTTCAATCCTTTCTCTGTTCTCCTTTACTACCTCCTTGGTTAGGCCAATGCTCTCAGCATACCTTTCAACTTGTCTCTGTGCTTTCCTCTTGGTCTCCAGCTATCTAAGATCCACATGCAATTTTAAACTTAGTTCATTGTAGGTTCCAAACCTTTCCATAGAGGTATCTTTAGGTGTGCTTAGAAGGTGCTGACCATACATCTCCAAAACTCTTCCATCCACCTCATAACCCATAGGCATTATCCAAACTATCCTTGGTTCAACAGCTTCCATCCACAATTAATTTTGGGATTCTCTCCCTTTCTTGCATTAAATTCTAGAAGTTTTTGAAGTAGCCCCAAATGGCAGTCTTTTGGACTTGGGAGTCACCAAGGCTGAGAAGGTGGTCTCTTATTTTCCATGCTACTAGTCTGTTAGTTGTCCAATGCACACCTTGAATTCCAAGTACTTCATTCATAAAATAGAAGAACAAGCATATAATCAAGGAACCATATTTGAAGGTATTTTTCTTTTCTTTCTTTATTTTGCTCAGATTCTCAATCAACTAATTTTGTAGTAGTTCACAAAGATCATAATCAGTATTTTCCTTTTAACATTTGATAGGCTGCATATATTACAGTTCTGGAGACAGAATTTTCTCTGCTAGAGTAATAAATCTTGTACCCAATCACCATGGAGGCAAATTTAACATCCAGTTGTATGATATCATTGATGGTCATTGCCCTTTTGTCAAACTTCACATTGGTAGCATCAAGCACTATCTAGTTTTTCATGGCTTTCATCATGTCCACCAGAGGAGTTTAACCCAGTTACAATCTTCATAACATCCTTTGTAATCTTAAATGGATTCAATAGCCATATGAACTCATCATGTATTCAGCTTAAGATGTATTGAATCCATTCATTTTCATCAAATATCAGAAACCTAATAACTTGTAGTAAATGTTTGCTTTCTAGGGCTTTGTATTCTGATTTTAATTTATGGCTATCATCTGTTAAGCTCTACAACACGTAATTTGCCTTTGTAATAAATGCTTCGCCCTAGCTCATCTAGTTGCTCTATTTTTTAGTAGTCTTTTAGGAATCACTCTACAATTTGCCATAATCACTTCCTTTCTACCAATAATCCTTCCAAATGTTCTGAATCAATTCAAGGTACCTTATCTCATTGTGCCAGATCCAAGCACTCACTTACTAGCTGGGGGAATCTGATTTATAATGTTGCTCCCCCTAAGCCAAAGCTCTCAAATCAATTCCTGGAGGAATTATCAGCACCAGATTCTGGTGTGGATCCATTACTATCATTCATAATTGTTTTCTTGACCCATGTCTTGTTTATTTCATTCTAAGTCTCATTCGCATCAATTTTTTTTGCCTTTGTCTTGTCTCTGCTCATCTAGTTTTCTGTTTACTAGACCCCTTCTTTCATTGATCCTATTTCTGCAGAATTTTGCAAAATGACCGGATCGGTTACAATTGAAGCACACAACATTTCTTTTCCCATTTAATTGATTTCCTCTTGATCTGCACTGAATGGCCATATGTCTAAATCTATTGCATGCAAAGCATTTTCCATTGAAAGAATTCCCATTTCCTCTATTTGATGAGTTATTCATTATCATACTTCTACATTCACTTGATTTATAACCATACCTCTTGCAATTGAAACATTGTCTGAAGAAGGATGAATTATTTTGATTTATTCTACTTCTACATTGAGTGGCCCTATGACCAAATTTATTGCACTTGAAACAATTTCCATTGAAAGATGGATACCTTTGAGTGTTAGGTTGTCTTACCAGAGATCTTATGGATCTATTTTTCCTTGGTTGAGAGTTTCTTTATCCAGATCTAGAGCTTTGAACTTTCTCATATCCAAGACCTTGCTTGTCATCAGCCTTTTTCTAACCCTCAAGTATTTCTTCAAGTATTTCTTCAAGTTTAACTGAACTTATCTTGAACTTTTCCTTGTATTCATTTGCAACTTCTAGGTCATGTATGAGAATGACAATTTGTCTTTCAAGATCTCTTTCATTGTCTCTACTTTCTCGTAGATCAGATTTTAGATGGCCAACTATACTGTATAATCTATAGCATTCATCAGTTCTTTCTTTTAGAGTTTGATTCAAGTCTTCTTTCATCTTCTTCCTTTGCTCAATTTCTTTGGTTAGCATCATTGCCTCAGATTCCATCTCAATTTTCAAAACAACAACTTCTTTTGATAGCTTCTCACATTCCCTTGTCTTTTCTTCCAATGCTTCATTCATGTCATTTTTTTCAGTTAGACTGGATAGTTGCAGAGTTAGTTCCTTTCTCTTTTCCATAGATTTCTTTAATTTATCTTTTAACATATCTATGGTATCATCAAAATCTTTAAGCTCATTTCTTAGATTAGATATTTCTACTTTCGACTGATCAAGATCTTCTAGGGCTGACCGAAGTTGCTCTTTGAGTGAACCCATTAAAACTTCTTCCAAGATCTTCCCTTAAGCTAGTAGGCTTCTTTCAAGGAACCTTACTCTGATACCAATTGTCAGAAATAGGATAGACAACTGAGGGGGGGGTGAATCAGTTGTCTCAAAACTTTAGAACTTAGTGCAGTTAATTCTTCCTTTTACACTTAGTAACAATTCAATAACTTAAACATGAAAGCAACAATCATAAATGTAAGAGAAACAACACAAAAACACACTAGACACCAAGATTTTTGATGTGGAAACTTGGTTAAGGGAAAAACCATGGTAGGGGTTAACCCATAAAAATTAATACCCTGTTAAAAGTAATTTTACAAATGGGAATGCACATGCATTTGGGCTCACTGCCCAGATCTCGCTGCTCAAATGCAGGCTCACTACCTATAGAAATATTACAAGAGAATAACAGAGATTTTGAACTAATGAATAGCATCTACCCATGCAAGAATTTCAGTTCCGGTTAAGTGCAAAAACTAATCTTACACATTTCATCTTTTCTCAACTCTTCTTACTACTCTACCTTCATTCACACCTTAGACTTCTTGCTCTTTTCATATCTACTCCATATTCACAACACACACACTAAATCATCCATTTCTATCAGCTATATATATCTGTAACATGATCTACACTCATTTTACCAGTCAGCTTTAAGAACATTTGGAACTTTGTTGAGTACTCTGCTCTGTTGGCTAAATCCATACATAATATGAGATGCAGATCAAAACTTGTACTTGCAAATCATCAATCATGTTGGCTGCCATCACCGTTCATCACCAATTGCCCAATAAACAACTTCTATACACTCAGAATTAAGATCATTCACAAGGTCGGTCTATTCTTCTACTACCTGTTCTATCAAACTGAAACCCAATACTCATAAGCTAATATCTTTTGAGTCCTTCATCACCGGAGGACAAATCTCTAGATTTAGAGTGTCTTGACAATGCTTACAACTGCCTTAGATCTGCAGAAAATAATGCCTTTCCACCGAAGAGATCTGGACCAAGATACCAGACCCTGTCACCTGCTCTATTCTTGAGTGCTCGGACTTAGACAAATTCTAATTCTGACTTCTGGCGTGAACAAATTGTGTTATGCGGATGATTGGGATGATCCTAGTTGCCATCAATGACAACACCTATCAGTGTGAACTAGTGTCTCTTGCCAACAGAAATGATGTTACTTGACACAAATCTTATCATCTCAGACATCATCTCAAAGAGGGGCAAAATGTAGACACCCAAATTTGTCCATGTCTTGCAACACCTAGTCAAATACATTATCTTAGACATCATGTAACGTTTGGTCCTAAACCCACTCCTAATACCACTAATCCATTAGCTAATTAATTAAATAATTTTTCTTTATTTAATTAAAATCCCATCTTAATCCCATCCTTATCCCACTTAGCCAATTAATTAAATAAATTTTATTTTTTTAATTAATTTCACATTCATAATCCCACTTTCCAATTATTTAAATAAATTTTATTTATTTAATTAATTTCCCATCATATCCCAGTCCTATCCTAATCAACTTCCTAATTAATTAAATAAATTTTATTTAATTAATTAATTTCCCTCACATATCCCATCATTTATCCTCACCTGTCACCACATTTCGACACTTGTCCACCTCTTAATTGAATCATGTGTGGTACTACATTTTTCATTTAATATCTTTCACATGTAGTACTTTTTATATACACAATCACACATGTAGTACTTTTTATGTACATGGTCACATATGAGCCTTATCTTCCTTTGTACACTTGTCACATGACTACAACTCCCTTGAAGAGTGGGAATAACTAATCAATCCTAGCTGTCCACATCAATCATTTATCCTTTTAATCTCAACCATCTATTTGAACCAAGCCTTTCATATAAATCAACCCTCTCCCAAGTTGTTAGCATGCATGGAATATTGAGTATCCTTATGCTGTCAAAATATCTTTAGAGCCTTTGCATCTTTCATCCATTATCTTCCATCTATCATTCATCTTATTGTTATGCTATTGAATTGAGCAAACAACATATCAAATTGTGATGGGGAAAATGGATTAATCAATTCAATGATAATAAACCCAATACATCTATAAAATCTGAAAGTAAAAGATTTATTAAAATAAAGCAAAGAACAAATACTTACAACCTTTTACCTTTCTTCTTCCATAGTTTGCCTAGCTCTTCTTGACCTTGATGATGATGAAGCCCTCAGAAGCAATTGCTCCCTTACTTGTTGAAGGTGACAAGAATGGAATGGCTGAGATATTCGTGTGATTGAAGATGAGCTTCAACACACTAGTAATGAAGGATATGAAATGCTTATGAAGATAGGGGTGCCAAAGGCGTGCCTGTATCTCTGTAGCATATATTTTCTCAAACAATGGATGATGAAATGAAGAAGAATAGTGTTGTATTTATAGAGATGTGTAGAAGAAGATCAATGGTTTAGAAGAAAAGGAAAGATCAACGGAGGAGGGTTGTTGAGGAACGTGCAACAAATGGAAGAAAGACATGTGTCATTCGAAAAGTAGCTTTGTGAAGTTAACTCCTCTCTTGATGAGGATGAGATTTGATTTTCTTAAATTAGAATTTATTTTTCTAATTTAAGAGAAAGTTTGCTTTAAAGATGCTTTAAAACTGCTTTTGCCTTTGTATGACAAGAGGAAAGTATTTTTAGAAGATAAGAATGATTTTTGAAGATAAGAATGCATAATTAAATAAAAAGATTTTATTTAATTATTTTATAGATAATTGAGAGGAATAAATAAAATATAGAAATATATTTTATTTCGTGGATATTTTTGAAGAATAAAGTAAAATATAAAAGTATATTTTATTTAGTGGATATTTTAGATTTTATTTAAATAAAATTTGTATTTTATTTAAATTTGCAAGAATAAAGGTTTTAATTAAATAATTAAAATTATTTAATTATTTAGCAAAATGAAGGTGATGTATATGAATTTAATTAATTAAATAAATGTGTTTATTTAATTAAATGAGAGGAAATGAATCAGATAAATAAATGAATTTCTTTATTTATTGATAGAAGAATGTGAATGATGAAATAAATATTTAAAATATTTATTTAAGTAGAGTCATGCCAATTTTAGGTGTATACATTTTGCCCCTCTTTGATGCAATGTATTTTATCACGTTGTTTCAAAGAAAAAGAATTTTTGACAGTGATACATGCCCTAGTTTGCCCCTGGTACAAGTTTAACGACAGGATGCCCCCTCAGGAGATTGGATGGGAAGAAGGCAGAAGGCGTGAGATGGACACTCTCACAAAGAAGAAGGTGAAAAATGGGTTAGGATGGAGAAAAATAGGATATGTTTTGGAAGAAACAGGCATGGGAAGTAGCCATAGTTGTCATACAATTTGATATGGTTCACTTGCTATATATAGGAGCTGGGTCCACAAGTTCTATTCATTTGTACACTTGTCCATAGTTGATTAGTCCTCTGGAGAGCTTAGGAGAGCATGGCAACCAGACAGATGGATATTCCGTGCGAGGAGCACCAGTTTGAGCGGATCCGACAATACGATCGGCCAGCAGAGGCAGGACCCCCGGTATGTAGTTCTTGAAAACTTGCTAAAAGTCAATTATTAGGCGCAATAATGGCTAGGAAAAAATGCTTAGACAAATGTGCCAAACCGTAGTTCACTGCATATGCCCTCCGAAGTGGTGCATACATCATGAAGTGGCACATTTGATGTATACTTCGACGCATTTGCTAGTTTGGCGTATCTAATCTCTGGATTGGCGCATTTGGCAGGAAACAGCGTATATGACATAAGGATTGGCGCATGTGCCAGAACGACGCATACAAGCTATGGATTGGTGCATTCACGAGGAAGTGGCGTATGCAAGCTCTAGATTGGCACATTCACGGGGAAGTGGTGCATGTGATATGGATCGGCGCATCTGCCACCTGGATTGGCGCATTTGCACTAAAAATTTAAATGACTTAACGAAATTAACCCAATTGGCACCTTGATCAATGCGTCAATTGATAAGTGATCTCTGAGATTGTTGGGAATCTAGTTGAGAGATTATATGTTGTTTTGATTAATTTGATATGTCAAGTCATTGATAGGATAGTTTGATTGCTATGAGTAGGCTTGCTTGGATATGGATTTTGTTGACGGTATGCTTTGCTTGGTTTGTAGGAGGATATTCAGAACGTCCTTATGTCACGAGAGCAGTTCCTATTGCCGTTGTTGCAGCGGTATATGTTGACAGAGATAGATCGCGAAGCTCTAGGTGCTATGGGTCTACACTATGTTTACTTTATGCCCAAGGTTCGCACGAATCGGGCTATGTTGATGGTAGCAGTGGAGCAATTCCACAACAAGGATGGTACATTCCATCTACCGACGGGGGAGATGGCGGTTACTCTCGAGGATGTGTACCGGATTTTGCACCTCCCAATTTAGGGAGAGCTGGTTGAGTATGAGTCATAGTGGGACAATGGCTTGGAGGAGTGTAGACGCGTATTTGATGACCCAGAGTTGGTGGGGGAGGAGATTTCGTGGCAGGACATGCATGACTGCTATGACTATTTCTCGGGCATAGTAGCTAGACTGATCGGTGACATGATATGCCCCGATAGGAGGTCGCATGGCTTCCCGATCGGCTAGGGGAGGGTGCTGGAGAGCATGATCACAGACGAGACCCAATATGCGTGGGGTGTGTGTGCTTGCACACTTATATAGAGATATGCACTAGGTAGTTTATCACAGAGGAGCCAGTTTATCTGCGGGTGTGTCACTGTTGCAGTTTTGGTTGTGGGAGCACATTTCTATCACATGGCTGATATGTGTATTCCACAGGCAGAGGGGTGAGCCTTATAGTTACGGCTATGCAGGTGTGATTTCCCAGCAAAAGTTGGGGAAGATGGAGTACTGGAGACATGCTTTTGATGGCGTGGATGCAGTTATCTGGTGCCCCTACATAGACTGTGAGGTGAGGGATGATAAGACGGACGAGCTTCCCTATTGTTTTCAGACATGATGGCTCATTCATAGGACTGGGTACATTCTGGAGAGGTAGATTGTTAGCAGAGTGTAGAGACAGTTTGGCTGAGTGTAGTGCAAACCACAGGGGGAGGTGTGCTTTGCCAGGACTCACGTAGAGAGGTATAGGTGGGGTCCTGTGGCATCATACGAGGAGGCCTTAACAGATTTTTAGCAGATTCCTTACACAGCTTGGCCTATGAGGAGGGACATAGTAGATGCTAGCATGACGCTAGACTATGAGGAGTGGTTCACGGCACACCCATTCCTGAGATATTCAGGGCCAGGAGAGTTAGCTCCTCATATAGATGAGGATGATTCAGACGATGAGGATGCGGTTGGTAGGAGGGGAGGACAGAGGAGGAGGAGGAGAGATCAGGGAGATGATGGGAGACTGAGACAAAGGTAGAGGGTCGGAGAGGGATTTGTGGGCCAGCAGGTAGTTGTGCAACTGTAGGCTGTGGGACAGGTACAGGTCTAGGTGCCAATTTAGCCAGAGGTAGCACAGAGACAGATGCCACCACCACAGCAGGTGGCACAATTGATACAGGGACAGGTGCTAGCGCAGTAGGTGGCACAGGCAGAGCAGTCTCCACAGCCTGATGTGTAGCAGTAGGTTATGGTTGCACTACAGAGCTAGGTTAAGTAGCTGAGGGCTCATCTGAGAGCAGCAGAGTCACGGAGAGAGTCAGATGCGACTCGATTATCAGAGTTGACTAGAGAGAGACACATCCTTAGCTAGCATGCAGGCTATGGCCATGGGCATAGATGGGACATCTATTTTTTTGGTTTCACAGGTGCAACAGGCACAGGCACAGGTGGTCTAGGTGCAGAGTGAGCTTACTAGAGCCCATGCACAAGATCAGTACTATAGAGGATTATATCATGGGGTAGTGGTAGCAGATCAGTGTGCCCCTAGCTTCAGGAGCCAATCAGAGGCATTCCAGCGGGCAGGTGGGTCTCAGTCTGTAGGCTCAGTGAGGGGTCCCCAGCAGTCAGGGGGAGGCAGAGGAGAGGGCAGTGCAAGGAGCAGTGTGCCATGGCAGTAGGGTTAGACAGACTTGGATACTTGTACCTTTTTTTGATTGGATGTACACATTTGGATGGCTGAGATAGCCTGTATATGTACTATTTTTGCCCTGAGACATGTATCACCATTTTTGTTGTACCTTGTATACATTTTATGACATGACTCTGAGATATGGACATATAATTTTGATATGTTGCACATTTGGACATGTTTATATGATGATGCAGTGATTGATGTTCTATATGCTCATGCTTTTCTATTGTTGATATGCTTATGGAGGGGATCTATCTTATGATGTGGTGCCTATGTGATGCATACTAGATGGATTTTTGTATGATTTGATATGTAAAATGTAGATGTGATATGTTATGGATATGATTTATGCAGCTCTATATGTATGTTGATGATGCTTTTGATTTTTGATATGAGATATGGATGTAAAATGCATGTGGGTGACCTGATGGGCTTTATTATCTATGCGAATGATGTAATCATGTAAATGACTATCTCATGTGATGTGATATGCAATCTATGCTATGTTTTTGATATGTCCAAATGTACTCAATCGACATAGGTGATGATATAGAGAGGAGGAAGAAGAGATGAAGAAATACTGACTTTCATTTGATATACTACAAGATTTTGTGATTGCATGGTTGATATGGATATAGATATGGAATGGATGTGGATTTGTCATCTTGATATTTGTAAGGCTTTTTGCTTTCATCATTGGGTACTTTTTGGTATTTTTCTCTTTTTGAAATGTTGTAAGGAAATACAAGCATCTAGGCATAATTAGACTGAGATGACCTGAGTATTACTTACATGGATTTTGATATAGCAAGTTGATACAAGCATCTAGTCAAACTTGAATCTAGATGACCTGAGTACTTCTTGCATTTCAACAGACAAGCCCTTTTCATGTTTAGACCTTGGAGTCCTTGATGATCTTTTGCTGATCATGTCGTTAGACAAAAGTCGTCACATTACTATAGTTTAATCCACAAGCAGCAGACAAAGAAAATGTTTATGTCCCCCATCATAGCATCTCTAGCTTTTGGCATCCTTGAGTAGCATAGGAAGACATAATGACAAAAATTGGAGACCTTGTAAATTAACCTATTGACAAAACATTCTTGCATTAGATGTGTCTTTTGCCATAATTGATATAGAATCAGTTTTAGTGTTTTTGGTATGGTATTCTACTCTATTTTGGACAGGTTGATGTTTTGCGTCAAGATTTTTGGTTTGGGTAGCTTGTGTTTGCTGTGCTTGCTTGTCTAGTGGAAAGGTATCGCTATTCTTATTGGCATCCTCTTAGAAAGTGTGGCATTCAAGAATCCAAATCTGTAACTAGGTCAAGGAGTTGCCCCCAGTTTAGACAAAGATCAATTTATTACGAGCGAGACGACAGACAGACACGAAGAGATGGGCCCTAAAGGATTGACCTAGTGCCTCGGGGGCTCATTGCTAAATGGCCTTGCCTATGTGACGATGTAGAGGCAACGTAGTTTGGGGTAAACCCTAGCAGACCTAAGACCTAGGCGATGGTAAAGTGGTTTAGAAATAGCATTTACTTAGATTGACAGAAGGACGAGATATGGGATAGACGGGACCGTGGAGTGGAGAGGAGCCTCAGGGGCGAATTAAGAATGGTCTTGCCTACATGATAACTCAGAGGCAACGTAGTTTGACAATGGTTCAAAGGACTGGTTTAAGATGAATGGTATGAGGGACACAAGAGACATGAAGTCAGAACAGATGGAGGAAGTGGTTTGTCGCAGATAGCGCCTGTTTGCCAGGTTTTCACCACTTGCTTTTGTTTGCACGAGAAGCTAAAAGTACACATGATGCTTATTTGCCAGGTTTTCACCATGGTACCTATCCTAGGTGCCTGTTTGCCAGGTTTTCACCGTAGGATGATTTTTTTTATATTTTCCCATTTTTTTTATTTTTTGTTCTATTTTTTATTACTTTTTGGATTTTTTTGGATTTTTTAGGACTCCTTTACATTGGGGTTTTCAGGTATAGAACTTGTGAAGGTGCATGATGTTGATAGGAT
The DNA here is from genome assembly GCA_027924645.1 of Cunninghamia lanceolata. Classification (NCBI taxonomy): domain Eukaryota; kingdom Viridiplantae; phylum Streptophyta; class Pinopsida; order Cupressales; family Cupressaceae; genus Cunninghamia; species Cunninghamia lanceolata. The sequence continues at coordinate 7,492,193 of BSBN01000582.1, forward strand.
CATCAAATAATTCACCTTCAGACATAGCCAATTGATATTCCCCCGATCCTTAAGCTGTGATGACGACATAGGGACCTAGCTAGTTAGGTTCAAACTTTCCTTTCTTTTCTCTGTCTTGCTAATTTCTGGGATTTTCTCTTAGGACTAGGTCACCAACTTGGAAGATTCGGGGCTTTACTCTGTGATTGTAGCTTCTGGACATGCATTTCTGATATGCTTTTAGGTGGTTAAAGGCCTGTTGCCTTCTCTCTTCGAGCAACTCTAATTCTTGGAGTCTGGTTACTCTGTATTCTTCATCTGATATAAGGCCTTTTAATGAGACTTGTAAGGATGGGATCTCGACTTCAATGGGCAAGATAGCTTCAGATCCATACACTAGGGAGTATGGTGTTGCACCTGTGGGTGTGCGGATGCTTGTGCGATAGGCCTATAGTGCAGGATTTAGTTGGACATGCCAATCACGACCATCATCATTGACAGTCTTCTTTAGTATTTTCAGAATGGTTTTATTTGATGCCTCAGCCTGGCCATTGCCTTGTGGGTAATAGGGGGTTGAAAAGTAGTCTTGGATATGGAATTTGTTGCATAGTTCCCTGACATCTTGGTTTTTGAAGGGTCATCCGTTATCCATGATAATGGATGAAGGGGCACCATAATGACAAATGATATAGTTCAAGATAAAAGAGGCAATCTGCTTGCCTGTGATGTTGGCTAAGGGTACAGCTTCAATCCACTTCGTGAAGTACTATGTGGTAGTGATTATGAATTTATGGCTACTTGAGGAAGGAGGGTGGATCTTGCCCACTAAGTCGAGTCCCCACTAACAGAAAGGCCAAGGAGTCATTAATGGTTGCAGCTCTTGTGCTGGTGCATGTATCAGGTTCCCGTGGATTTGGCATTTTTTGTACTTCTTCACAAAATGATAGGAATCTTGTTCCATAGTTGGCCAGTAGTACCCCATGCATATGAGTTTCTTGGCTAGGGTAGGGCCGCTAGAGTCGGTCCGGCATATACCGTCATGTATTTTGCTCAGGGCGGTTTGATATTCCTCACTATCCAGACACCTAAGGAGAGTACCATCGAGACTGCGGTGATATAAGGTATTGGTGACAATGGCATACTGGGATGCCTGACAAATGAAGGTTCTCTTTTGGTTACTGGAGAGATTGGGTGGGAGGGTATTCTCTTTAAGATAGGCAAAGATCTTTCCATAGAGGGGGGAATCAGCTCCAACAATGTGGCAAATGATATGGGACTCAGGGGTGTCGTATGCAGGACATGACACTGGCTCTACCAAGAACTCATAATGTGATTGACTTTCTGAAATGTCAAGGAGAGAGGCAATCGTGGCCATAGCATCTATAGCTTTGTTTTCAATCCTTGGTATATGCTCAAAAGAGATCTTGACAAAGTATTCTTTGAAGTCATCTACCATTCTCTTGTAAGGGATTAGTTTCTCATCTTTTGTTTGGTAGTCGTCATTCACTTGATTTATGACCAATTGTGAGTCACCATACACCTGCAGTTATTTGATATTCCATTCAACTGCTAGCTTGATACCAATGACTAGGGCTTCATACTCTACCACATTGTTAGTGCAGGGAAATATTTGATGGTGACAAGTTGTCATTGATGCCAAAAGTGTGCTCTGTTGATGTTGTAAAGTTGCCAATAGTTGTTGCAGGACATTAGGAGAAGATAGTTGTTTATTGTTCAAGAAAACCTCAAAGAAGATCTTAGTTGATTAAGGATGTCAGACTTGTGGAGTTAGTTTGAAGATACATGATCATATGGTTATCTTTCAGGATGTCTTCTAGATAAGAGCAACCGGGTGTTCATAGGTTACATTATGCATCATATTTTTGATCTCAGATGGTAATGTTCAAATCTCCAAGAATGTATCAGTAATAATCAATAACAAGAGGTAGTGTGATCTCAATGCATATGGTAGTAATCGTGTTGGTATGATTGATCATCATGTTCTTTCATGTCTACATGTCTCCTGTGATCTCTACAATTATTAATAATGGCTGAGTCTATATTTTGGTCTTATGCTGTGTTTAGTTTAAAACCTAAAATTAAGACCTATGTTCTCAAAGATATTAACCTAAACCTAAGTCACCCTTCTTACCCCTTAGTTGCACGTCATATACAAGTTTACCTTTTATTATGTTTTTGCTTTGACCTGCAATATCAAGTTGAGAAGATTTTAAGTTATAACTTGAAGGGTTTAAATGTCATGGGGGACCAACCCCCTCTTCCTAGGAAGACCTTTGGCATTGGTCATCTTCAAATTGCATGGGCGCCAATAAAATATCAAAGGCCTCTTTTAAAATGTGAAGTGGGCGTGAAGCATCAAATCAATGGCTCCAATTAAAAGTTAGACTCTTCCTCTCGACCATGCACATTGACGTGCATATGAACGTCAAAGCTCGTTGTTAACTAAAGTTATTCTTGACAGTTTTGAGGAGTTTGTTTGAGTCCGAATGGAAAGCTTTTTTCAAGGCAATTTTTTTGTGTATGCTTAAAGCATTTTTTTCTATTTTTCTCTCTCATGACTTGGAGACAATATAGGAGGCAGATTCTATTAAACCTTTCTAAAAGCAAGGAAATAAAAGTTTTTAAGGAAAGAATTTTTTTTGAGGAGATTTTTTTTTGGGCTTCCTTGTAAGAAGACTCAAATGATTTTCTTGGAGAGTCTTTTGCAGATGATTTTTTTTTAAGAGTCTTTGAAGTGCAAAAAGAATATGAAGTGTTCTTGGAAATTGTTTTTTGGAGACTATTTCTTCATGTAGATGGACAAAGAAGATGTAGAGGAAGATGAAAAAGGCAGATTGGAAGAATATTTTGAAGATTGATTTGAAGTTATTATTTGAAAAGAATATCAAAGAATTTTATGAGTTTTTGAAGACAAAAATGACATATGTTTGCATATTTTTATTCTTGTAGGAATAACCTAGAGATGGAAGATGAAAGTGTTCAGAGATTTTATTTTCTCCTACAGGGCACTGATTGAAATATAGAGAATATGAAATGATCTTGCCAATAATGTTGCAGAGAAGTTTGATTGACAAATTGGTGGAGTGATTTTTGTAGATTGAATTTGCATAGGCAAAATGATTTTACTTTTAACAGGGGCAATATTGGAGATTCTTTTGCAGGAATATGAAGGATCATGCATGAAAGTTTTTTTGATGGAAGATGAAAATGAGGATAGAGATTTTATTACAGGGGTAGATTCAAAATATATTATGATGAATTATTTTTGCAGTTTATAAAGAATACATAATGGAGATCTATTTGATGCAATCAGATATTATTTTCTTTTAGAGAAGATGAAAGGTTTTGATAAGAGGATAATGAAAATATGTTTTGAAGGTGAAAGGACATCAAATTTGTATACAATGGTTTTTCAGGTGCATTGATGCATATATATAAATAGACAAAGATGAAACATACAGAGTATGCAGTGTTGTTAAGTGGATTAGTATACAGGGTTGATTTTGAATATTTGAGTTTTGTTTATGATTTGGGTTGATGAAAAGGATGGCCATTTGACAGACACATGTGAGAGAAGAAGTGCTTCGTATTGAAACAGAGAAACCCTTTGAGTTCTTAATTTGTTCTGTATTAGGGGTTGGTGCTCCTTGAAGTTGGTGCTTCAAAAGAATTAGGGGTTGGTGCTTCTAAATGTATTAGGGGTTGGTGCTCCTTGAAGTTGGTGCTTCTAAATGAATTAGGGGTTGGTGCTCCTTGAAGTTGGTACTTCTAAACATTGTAATCAATGAGATTTTTGATAAAGCCAGTGAGGCAGTTTTGGAGTGGTTTTTCTACCCAGAAGGGTTTTCCACTCATGAAAAACATGTGTCATAATCTTCTCTATGTGTGTGTATGATTTACTTATGAAGTTTTGTTCTCTTTCTGTATTCACAGTCATGTGCATATGTATTTGACAAATCAATGCTATCTTTCTCTCTTTGTGCTCTGAAAGTTAAAGTTTGTAAAAAGATTTAAAAATTCACACAACATTGATTCACCCCCTCTCAGTGTTGTCCTGGACTCCTACAATTGGTATCAGAGCCTAGGTTCCCTTTTTGAAGCTTAATCAGCTTGGGTAGGTCTTGTGTGTGGAGTTCAATGGGTAAGTGTAGAAGAAATAAGAGCATGAAAAATGTCAAAATTCATTCTGGTCAAAAGACACAAAAGTCCCCATCTTTATCAAATTCATATGTTGATAGATATGTCTCACAAGTTGAGTCAAGTATTGTATTAGAAGAAAAGATTTCAGATGCTCCTTTGTTTGAGGGTTTAAATTTCTCAATTTGGTGTATGAGAATGCAGATTTATTTATCCTCTTTAGGATATGGTGTTTTGATGTCAGTTGAGAATGGATATTGTGTTACTACAAATGACAAAGAAGCTCTTAAATGTAATTATATTGCAAAGAAAGCTATATTGTCTACTCTACCTAATGATGTTTCTTGTGAAGTTATGCATTGTGAAACAGTACAAGATATGTGGAAGAAGTTGATAAAAATATATCATGGTAATGCACCTAAAAAAAAGACAACTTATTATCTAAGAAGAGTGACAATGATGAAAAAATTTCACATGAAGGACATGAGACTCAATCAGATTTAGAAGAAGAAGATCACATTATAAGTGATGATGAACAAGAGTTTGAAGTTGATATAGAAGGAGAGCTCATATGTGCTCTAAGTGAACTCAGGAAATATAAAAAGGAGAACCAAATATTACAATTGCAGCTACACCAAGAAAAAGACCTCAAAGACAAAGCACTCTCTGAACTTGAAGAGGCAAGAAGTCAAACTGTGAGTGTAAAAACACAAATTGATGATTCAGAAAAATTGATTACAAGCCTAAAGTTTGAGATTGAAGAGGCCAAGAGAATGATTGATTTTGCTAAGTCTGAAAATGAAGTAAAATCTTTTGAATGCATAAAACTTGAAGCTGAAATTATTACCTTGAGAAAAAATATTAAAAGTCTCAAAGTTCTGTCAACGAGAAATAATGAGTTTGAAAAGAGCACCACCAAGTTATATGAGATGTTGGGAAAGCAAAAACCATATGGAGACACTACTGGACTTGGATATGAAGAAGGAGAGTGTTCCAAAGTCAGAGAAACTCCTAGAAGAAAAATTGATCATCCTACTGCTCCTGAAAGAAAAGTGAACAATCAAAGAAGAAGAATTGCTCCTACAAGACAAGCATATATGTACAGGTATAATTATTCATTTAATGGATATTGTTATACTTGTAATCATTTTGGGCATAAAGCAATTAATTGCAGAAAAAATCAACTTGCTTCAATAAGGAATTCTAATGTTGTGTGCTTCAAGTGTGATTCACCTGGTCACAAAGCTTATAGTTGCAGATTGTATAGAAGAATAACTTCACCTAGTTTGAATGGATGGAAAAAGGAAAAGGTTATAAAGGTTTGGAAGAAGAAAATTGAGCAAAAGAAAGAGCCTGAAAAAATTTGGAAGCAAAAACAATGTAAAGAGAAGATAAATTCTAAACTTGTGCATCTTGCACAAGTTATTTCATCAGTTGCATAACTCATGGCATAATGTGAGGGGGAGTTGTTCATGTCCTATCAAGTATCCCCAAGAAGTTTTAAAAAGGAAATCATTTAATGTTTTTATGATTATGTTTGCTAAGATGCTTATCAAACTCATAATGGTGTTCTTCAGTGTATGTCTATGATTCACATGATCAGTGGATGATGTCTATTTGTAGATAAGATGTTTAAGGGTTCAATACACAAAGGGGTTATTGATGTTGAGTGGTTTGGTGTTTTTTTGTTCATATCATACTTACAGAGATTGATTTGTTATGATGCTATACTTCAATGAGCTTAAGTTGTTTTCAAGAAGCTCTTATCAAAAATTAGCATGTGTTGGCTAAGGTGGATGAACATGAAAAATTCAATTCATAGCACTTATTTCTGCATTTGATTTGTGCAAAGTGTTGGTGCAAGAAGAACTTGTTAATGCAGTTTGGTTTGAGTGTGTCAGTCTTCATCTTCATAAGTGATTTTGTTACAAGAAGTGCTATTGTGCAGAATATGGTACAGTCATTGGGCAAGTTATAATAGTGGTTTGATGCTTTGGTTGGTGTGCCTTACATGATGTTGCTTTCAGGTCCTATGCTTCATGATTTTTTATTACTCACAAGTTGAAAGTTGTGCAGTATGCAGATGTGCAAGAAAGAGCTTTCAGAATAACAACAAATTGTAAATATGATTAGTGCCTTAAATTTTTAGAGGCTAGTGATATCAAAGGTTTGAATAAGTGATTCTTCAATTTTTTGGTTGGTATGAAAGATAACAAGGTCAGTGATAGTGTTTGTGATCCAAGAAATGTGTAAACAGTTGATTGATATCTTTCTCACGATTTATATGAGTTATTGTTCTCAGGGGGAGTTAATTCAGGCTTTGTCATCAGATGTCAAAAAGGGGGAGAAAGAAAAATTGCATCAGGTGGTTTTGCCATTAATGACAAAGGGAGAGATTGATGGTGACAAGTTGTCATTGATGCCAAAAGTGTGCTCTGTTGATGTTGGAAAGAATTTTTTTTGAGGAGATTTTTTTTTGGGCTTCTTTGTAAGAAGACTCAAATGATTTTCTTGGAGTCTTTTGCAGATGATTTTTTTTTAAGAGTCTTTGAAGTGCAAAAAGAATATGAAGTGTTCTTGGAAATTGTTTTTTGGAGACTTTATTTCTTCATGTAGATGGACAAAGAAGATGCAGAGGAAGATGAAAAAGGCAGATTGGAAGAATATTTTGAAGATTGATTTGAAGTTATTATTTGAAAAGAATATCAAAGAATTTTACGAGTTTTTGAAGACAAAAATGACATATATATTTGCATATTTTTATTCTTGTAGGAATAACCCAGAGACGAAAGAATATCAGAGTTTTTGTTTTAAGATGAAAGTGTTCAGAGATTTTATTTTCTCCTACAGGGCACTAATTGAAATATAGAGAATATGAAATGATCTTGCCAATAATGTTGCAGAGAAGTTTGATTGACAAATTGGTGGAGTTATTTTTGCAGATTGAATTTGCACGGGCAAAATGATTTTATTTTTGACAGGGGCAATATTGGAGATTCTTTTGTAGGAATATGAAGGATCATGCATGAAAGTTCTTTTTTTTATGGAAGATGAAAATGAGGATAGAGATTTTATTACAGGGGCAGATTCAAAATATATTATGATGAATTATTTTTGCAGTTTATAAAGAATACATAATGGAGATCTATTTGATGCAATCAGATATTATTTTCTTTCAGAGAAGATGAAAGGTTTTTATAAGAGGATAATGAAAATATGTTTTGAAGGTGAAAGGACATCAAATTTGTGTACAATGGTTTTTTAGGTGCATTGATGCATATATATAAATAGACAAAGATCAAACATATAGAGTATGCAGTGTCGTTGAGTGGATCAGTATACAAGGTTGATTTTGAATATCTGAGTTTTGTATATGATTTGGGTTGATGAAAAGGATGGCCATTTGACAGACACATGTGAGAGAAGAAGTGCTTTGTATTGAAATAGAGAAACCCTCTAAGTTCTTAATTTGTTCTGTATTAGGGGTTGGTGCTCCTTGAAGTTGGTGCTTCAAAAGAATTAGGGGTTGGTGCTCCTTGAAGTTGGTGCTTCTAAATGTATTAGGGGTTGGTGCTCCTTGAAGTTGGTGCTTCTAAATGAATTAGGGGTTGGTGCTCCTTGAAGTTGGTGCTTCTAAACATTGTAATCAGTGAGATTTTTGATAAAGCTAG